>OZ022306.1:0-2968079 GCA_963989215.1 Hedychridium roseum | reverse complement strand
GATCTGTCTTCCCCCCGGAGACCAATATTCCAACGTCCCCCTGGAACCCGTTAAAGGAGTCGTGGAAATTCCTGCGGCCCGTTTCCAGTACCCCATGCGTCGAACACGGGACGTCTGATATTTTGTTTTGTTGAGTACTAATATAATTCGCCGGATATTCCCCCGATCACAGGGCTTTCAGTCGCTTGGTCTTGACAATTTTTTCTTATTTATTCGAGGTGGACAAACGGCTGAGAAATCAGGTGAGGGTTCTTAAACGACGGATAATATCGTCGTAAGTTATAATTTAATAACGGTCTAAAGAGGGTCATTAAGATTCGGATCGTTTCCAAAATGCCAGCGTATTTATCGCGACCAGTTTGGCACGGGCAGTAAGCTAGGACCGAACGAGAAAGATAATAAACGAGCCATAAAATTCTACCCCATGGACGATCTTTCTGTTTCCATTTAACATTCCTTTATGAAGCTCCAACTTGGCCAAACGGTTACAAGGAACCGACAAATTTGGATACCCCGATTTCGAGAGTCGTGTAGATAATTTCATAATCTATTCGGAAGCCCATCAAATACGTTTATACCTCGTTGAATCTATTCATTAAACCCGCGTGAGCGCTCGTCGTAAATTTATACAGCGACCTCGCGGGAAGAGTCGCCGAGCGAGGGGGAATAAAGTACTCGATTTTTCTTCTGGTCCCGTTGTATGCATAACGTGTAGCGTACCGTAAACGTCCGTTTATCACCGCAGTAATATTACAGGCACGCATGAGAACCGACCGGTTTTATAGGTAATAACTCATTTGGGAATTAGTCCGTTTAACGCGAAGCCCCGCGTTTTCGATAAGCATCTCACTCTTTCCGCGTATCTAAAGGGGCAAAGGAGGGGGAGAGGGGAGGGTCTTCGCGACCCGAGGAAAATGAGAAACCCATAATGCCCCGGTTCGGGGACCCGATATTCGGGGTCGTCGACGGGGGTTCGGTATTTACACTCGTAACAGAAGTGTTACGAGCGTGTCGGGCCCGGGCGATCTCGTATTCGCCGTTTTACAGCCTCCGCAGCAACCTTAAGGACGGTACTCGCTGTGTCGTCGTCGTTCGTCGACTAATGTCACCCTCAAATAAGGAACCGCATTGTACGCCCTCGACGCTCTCCTTTTACTCCCATTTTATTACTATTTACAACCGCTCCGCGCTCTTCTCCAACGTTTAGATCCTATCGATTCCATCTCCTAACAATCGATACTGCCGTCCAGGTATATTAATTCTCAGGAATGATATATATTTATTATTATTTAATCTGAAAGTTGAATAAATCATTGTATGTATAACAATATTAGATGTAGAAAATATCTAAAAATACTTGACTCGCTATTAGAAAGACCTTTTTTTATTTTCCCATTCTTAGAAAGGCGTGAAGATTGACTTAAACCCTATGATTCCTCGGACGCTTATCCAGTTTTCCTTTATTCGGGTTCTTATGAACGCCCCGTGTAAGTTATATGGAAGAGCATTTCGGGACAGCACCCCCGTAACAGAGCGGCTGTTGACTTGGAAGAGAGGGCCGACGGTCCCCGTAAAGGTCGAATTTGAACGCTCCCCGGGGAGAATCGTGTGGAAGCAGCGAGCGAAAATTCGAGAGCTCCTCGCCCGGGTTAATAGCACCCCCGAAGAGAAAACCGAAAGGACACACGCGAGGAAAAACGATTTCCAGGCTACTCGGGGAGACGTTGTAAAAGGCCGAGAAAAAAGAAATCCTAATTCAACGTGTTTTCTATCTCCAACACAAGGGATAATCCTCGGGTGAGACTCTCGAGAACGACGGAATGGACATTTTTAATTTGACTTTAAGCAGCCATTCCGGCCTCTCGTGTCACGGAAATCTCCACCTGGGATAATAACCAGGACCACAATGTAGCAAAGAATGCGAAGAATGGTCCAAAGGAGTTGCAGGAATTTTTCTTAATGATTCGAAGGAACATGAAGTGTTTCGTGAAATCGCGAGAATCGACCGTAAGACGGAAGGCACCGTTAGATTTGTCATTCCGATTGATTTTCTTCGACGAGTCGTCGTAGTGGGTATCGAGAGCGATCCACGGGGTCAACGATCTTGATTATTCCGTCCTCGGGAAACGGGGAATCGCAGGAAGCCATGTCGAAGAGAGATATCACGGGGCACCTTCTAATCATGCCGTCGAGTCATTGGTTACGCTTTATCGTTCCGCGAAAACGATTTAACCGGCCGGAGGCGATCGATGCCGATCGATCGGCCATGGCGATCACGTTGCCCGGCTCTTGTTTACATATCTCCGACGGTGACCGCCGTTGAATCTGAAATCTTCCAATGGGACACGTTCGCGAAAATACAACCGGCGCTTTTTATCGACTTTTTACCGTGTCGGCAAGACAATGCCGTTTATAGCGTCGAATGAATTTCAACTTTATCACCGGCTTAGTGGGACTGCAGCTGGCGAAAAATTCCTCATAGGTCGGCAGATGTAAATCTCCGGCATAGCGCCAGACATGGCCGAGGCTGCTAAAAATCTCGTTTATAGGCAGAACATAAAGTTCGCCTTTAGTATCTGACCGATGAAGTAATCACGCCGAGGAAGAATAATTGCCCGTGTCGACGAGGTGTGCGAATGAATGTCCATGTCGACGTATAAATGACTGGTTTTTTTCGCTCAACGCGTCTCAGGTATTCGAAATATTCCGCCGAGAGTGACTGACGTGCCGGTTTACGTGGATTTACGAAATCTTCCTGGCTACGGGTTTTCAAAGGGAAAACAGACGAGGGATGGGGAATGCCTAAAGTTAAAAGTTGCTGGTCGAGGCCATGAAAATCGGTAGGCTAACCTGTACAAAACGGCGGTTAATCTGAGTCCGTTGTATCGGTGACCTGTCGGATTAGATTAGACGTCCTGCAAGGAACAAGGACCACCAGGTAAGGACCATTGGTAACTGATCCCACGTCAAACGTCCGACCTAAACGTCCTTTCCTTTTCTTCTGTTTTCTTCCCCATTCATGCGTACTCAGCTGAAGCCACTCCGCACAGGAAAATATGCGTAAAACAAATGGCAGTCTTTATCAAATTTATCTTAATGAAATAATTGACACAAGAATGAACCAGCTTCGATTTTTCATCGATCTTTCTCAAGTCATTCGTGGCAAATCATTATCCGCTTATTGATAAATAATATCGACAATGAGTCCTACGAAAATTCTCGGTTTTGTCATCTTTTTCAAGCTGAATGCACTCGTGAACGGTCGGTTGCACTTCCGACTGTTCCTCCCCCCTCCTCCCCTTTCCATCCTCTTGATGCGGGGTGTTTCGAGGAAGTCACGAAGTCCCGCTCGTAAAACCAACATTAGGCGACAATGCCACTGCCGGCTGACATTTCAATCCACACTGCCAAACAGTCGGCATTCAGAGTCAAAAACCGCGAAATCCTTGGGCCCCTGCGCACACGGGACTGCATTATCCTCGCGGGAACGACGACGACGACGTCCTTTTGTCATCCGGGTCCTTTGAAAACCATCGCCGAACGTCATGCAACGCCGCTAACCGCAGCTACGATCATAAAATTTTATGAACTCGCGCGAGCCCAGCAGTATCGATTTATACGATCGATCAATGCCCCCGGAAAAATCATGCGATCCCTCATTTATCATGGTTTATCACTCACACGCATTTCAGTACCACACAGCTGTCCTGACTTTATGGACTGTCCTATAATTTTTGCATAATCCTTCTTGGCTTCTGGCTTTTCCGCGAGTGAGGGAAATTGTTGTTTCTTAAAACAGCGAGTTCTCCATAATTTTTTTGTTGGCAGAGTCGGGTCTGGACATTTCGGGGGAAGAAACGAATTTTCAGGCGTTGACGGGTTTCCATCTGTCGCGTCCTCGTGCGCGAGACCAATGGCCGACAATGGGGTCTCCAAATATTTATTTTTTCGTCGGACGGTCAGGCTGAAAGGCGACGATAATCTCGTTATTCGCGAGAATGGGGCCGGGCTGAAGACTCAAAGGTTTGACTTCGGAGTTAAGAGGTCCGGCTGGTTTTACACGGGGCCCCCGATTTTTCGGGACCTCTGGCCGTCCTTCAATTTTCTCGGGGCGTCGCGTCGCTATTGGGGCTTTTCAGATGGGAAGATCTAATTTTCTGATTCCACGACGGTCTTTGGGCGCGGCTTTCCTTCGTAATTTTCCGGCGGTTCGACCCTCGCCAATAGGACGGAAATCTCGGCACAATAAGCCGGACGACGTGGTGCCATTGGAGGAGAAGAGAAAATAGGTGTTGGACTATTCGGGGAAATAAAATTGAAAAAGATCGGAGACAAAGGGAAGCGAACGACCAAAACGAACATCCCCCCCCTCTCGCCCTTGCCCCTTCCCCCACGAAGATTTAAACACACATCGCCGTCGTTCTGTACTCCTTGTAATATTATACGGGTATCAAGCGACTATTCCTTTGTTTTATTGCCATTAAATCGCATTCGGCGAAGTATTAAAAGCCAAGTTTATTCCCTTTGTCCGGCTTCTATAGCTATATTTTTATCGTTATCTTCAAAAGTATCTTTTCTCTTTATGGCGGACGCTTTCGAATGCGGATGCCTGCTCGTCGAAAGGACGTGCCGGGAATTCGTGCGAATTCGGAGAAAAGGACACGAGCGGAAAATGAGAATTCTTTTCAGGAGTAGGTATGGGTGTCCTAACTTCCCCCCCCCCCCTCCTTCCCCCTTCACTGTCCCATGGCCCTTCGAAATGGCAGAAGCAGCCATTAAAATATTAATTCCAGAATTAATCGCGCAGATTTTTCTACCTCATTCTTAACTTCCTTGAAAATTCTGGGATTGTTGGTATCCTAAGTTTTAGGTGAATTTTCGTTGATGAGTCGTTGAAACGGTCGAGTGGGCAGGGCCCTGTTGTTGGCCCTTCGGCACGAGCGAGGGTGGTCGTTGGCATTTTTTCGCATCATCATTAACGGCTGGCCCATGGCCCTGTCTTCGAGGAACCCATTACAACGTCATCGGCCAGGTCCCTCCCCTATCTCTTACATAGTTTTCCAAGCCAGCAGGAAAACTGAATCGTCAATAAATCGAAACCGCAATATACATACCGCAATAGTGTGGTTAAAGTTCACTAGCCGCCATTTTGTTCCCAATTCACTGGAATCGCAGACGAATCCAGGGTCAAATTTCAACAAATTTTTACAAGTTATAATCAATTGACAATGCCTTGCGTCGGACAAGATTAAAAATGCTTTTATTGTAAAAGTTTGCTTGTGAGCTCATTTAAGATTTCGGTAAGATTCGAATGAGTTTTAAAGACATTACATTGAGTTGAAAACAACATGGCGGCCGTTCAACATTGACCACGCTGCCACGGTATGACGTCAGACACCCACGTGGCTATTACTGTCGTGTTCCCGGGAATTCTTGTTGTGTGTGCACCTTCACCTTGTGCCTGCCGTGCGGGTTGCACCTTGCATCGTGTGCCGACGTGAAAATATCGGCGATAAAGCGTTGCCTCGCGGCGCGAGAGTCCCAGCAGCCGAGCCTCTAATTGTTTATTGCTGAATTAGCAGCGAGCTGGGTACAGGCCGAATTAGCTACTCTTTCGGCGGACTCGCCGCTGGACTTCTCATTAAATTAGCAACAGGGGTTCTTACGAGGAACGTGCCGTCTTCTACAGCCACAAAAGCAAATTTCAAGAGACAGATCTTTACGAGATGATAATTCATCTACGATCATTCCTCGAAGTCACGGAATAAGACACGAATCTCGTTTCAATGCAACAGTTGTAATGAACATTTTACAACAGATCAGCCATAATTAAATGACAATTGATTCTTTTCTTATTGTAAGAATAACGAAATTCTTTGATTTGGTAATTGTATGATCGTATTTGATGACCAATTTCTAAGTGCGAACGACCCCTCGGAAATCCTGCTGGTCAACCGCGTCTGTGGCTGTAGGAGAAGACTAGTACCCCGACTACGGTATTCCTCAAGGAGAGAAGACAGTCAAAAAGCAGCAAGATGTCTGGGCAAGTGCAATTATCGGCATAGACGGTGGTTGTTGCGTTGGCGAGCTAATGGCAGGCACTCACGAACTCGCTGAAATATTTTTCGTGACCAATCGTCTTGGCATCCGGAGGATCCGATTTTCGTGGAAGCGGACGCGCGTGTCTCTTCTCTTTTCCCGGTGTGAAATTGCCGCGTAGCTCACTGTGGACGTGCCTTCATCATCCAACTCGTCCTCGTCATCCGCCACGAGACGAGACCAACGGTCCCGCGAACTTGTGCGGAGGGAGGGACGCAGAAAAAACGGCAGGGAAACGACATGGGTGGCACCCGCGATTATTCCCGTCATGCCAGCCTCGGTAATAAAACTTAAACATGCCTAACCGTCGCTACGTGATGTCTGCCTTGGACGGGAGTTATTGGCTAATCGTTACCCCGCTAGTCTCACCTCGCCCCTCGAATTCGAGAAAAAATAGCAAATGGCAAGCATCTCTAAATTCGGCATTAATATCCTGATTGAAATGGTCCTTCGACGGTTACTCTTTTATTGAGAAACAAATCGTTTTAAAATGTACCCAGGCTTGTCGAAATTGATGGACAATTTCTGGAAAGCCATCTTACGGTATAGGTTGGAGAATGCTACGTTTAGCGTTTGTTAAATGCCACCGGATTATCGATGTCTTGGACGGTTAGCAGAGAAGAACATCGCACCGCGGCGAGGATTCTCCGTACGTGTACGCCATCGTGTTGGTACGAGGCACGAGGCGTGATACATAAATAATGCATGGATCCCTCGTGTCCCGGTCTGTAATTTGATTGCGGAGGCGTCGGTTTTAAACTTTGGCGCCCACCTTCCTCCAGCGACGCCGCTATAATCGCACCTACACAGACGTCTTACGCGACGAACCGCGCGAACAAGCGGAAAAGAGTGGGAATGGTATAAACAAGAAATGATGGACCCTGAAGGACAACCCGAAGAAAGAGGGGGAGGGTTGTTAATAGCCAAAAACATGGTCAATACTGAATAATTTTAATTACTAGTCGTCATGTTATTCTTTCGATTTTATTTTGACGAAAAAGATGAATCTACCAGGGACATCAGGTCCGGAATAAATTATAGCTCACGAGATTTAGAGGAAAGTAATGTGGGATAGAGGTAAACGAGGATAAACGAAAGAAGAGAATTTAGATGCAGGCTGTTATCCAAGACAATCATACCATTGTTGCCTGCCATGTGCAATTAACGATACTGTCTCCACGGAATTATTCATTTGCCATCGATCTAGCCGCATCCTAGTCCCGCTATCCGCGTGTCCTTTTGACACACGTCAGGTGGGGATCGACGATTAATATTTCACTGAAACACGATCCCACGTGGGCGATTACCGCGTAACATTCTCACAACAATCCACAGGTACTCGTGGGATAATATAAAACAAAGTGAGACAGAACAGGAATTCCAACATTGACATATCGATTTAAAATTAGAGGTGTTAGAGAGAGATCCTTAATTATCTCCAAATTTCATTTCTATCAATAAAAAAAATACAATAAAATGAGCAACGAACGATACACGAAAGAAGCGATTCACAAAAGTAAATAAAATCGCAGCTTCCTAGAAAGGAAGCAAAGGGCACGAGAGAGAAAAAAGTGGTATTCATGGAAGACGTGGAACTGGGAGTCATGGATTTCCGCGCGCTGGGTATCTCTCGATAACCAGAATTCCGTATAATTCGTAGCTTCCTTTTCCGGGCTGTAGCGTTGAATGGCGATAAAGAGAGATACTTCCGTCCCGCTGGTCCGGGATGGCGGTCACACCTCGGCAATATTTCACGCGGCCGAGGACCGTCTACGGAGCAGCTTTTTGTTTATGGTGCTCCTAACTCGGAGCCGGAGTTAAGTACACACGGCGTGCACACGATTCGTGATTAATTGGCAGCTTTCCAGGTACGCGCCGTTAGGTAGTCGCCACTTCTCTAAGCGGGCAGCCTGCCTTCCGCTGGCAGCAGCCATTGTTCCGTGATTAATCATCCATCGGTAAGTCAACGTGTTTCGTGGTAATGTCATCTCGAGCATTCCCGACTTTGACTACCTGTGCCGTCGATAGTCCTGCGTGCCTTGTCTTGTCTTGTCTGGTCCTTTGCCTTCGCCTACAACCACTCTCGCAATAACCCGCGGAAGCTATTCAAAATCAACGGGAAATTATCGCTCCGCGAAGGCAAAGAGTCGAGGATATTTCATAAGCACTGGCTACATTAATTCGTGCGTGATAAAATTTTGCACATCATTTCGCCTGACATTTCTTTGCCATCCGGTCTTCCTCTTCCTTTCGAGCGTTCCGGTGTGGACTGATTTTAACGCCCACGCGGGCCGATTGTACGGCCCCTTGGCAAAAAACTGACGGTTGCCCGGCTTTCATATCTCGAGTTAATTATCACCTAATTAATAGCCGATTACCAGGCAGCTTCTGCTCGGACAGGATGCACGATTATCTTCTTCATTGGCTCACGTGTCGGTTATCAAAGTGAGTCCAGTGAGTCGAGAATTACAGTTCCAGTTACCGGCTATGAAGACGCTCTTCCAAGAATTTCATTCCTCTCTTTAGTACAAACACATTTCTGTTAATGGAATATGCCAACCGTGTTCCGGCAAACACTTTACACGAACGTTTGCTGCGTTATAATAATCGTAACACGATGCTCGATGTATCGACAGACGTCATTGGTTTTATGAATGTTTCCTTCGTAACGGATTGCCGTCTCTGACATTGACATTCGTGTTTTGTAAGAACCCATTGAGCGGACGATTAACGAGGAACTTCCCAACGTGAGTGTATGGACGAGAGGGAACGGCCAGTCGACGTAACATTGGGAAACTCGGCAAGGTGTCGTACGACATCATTCTGAAGAATGAAAATGCAAGGGGCTGCCCATTGTCACGTGTCCGTCGAATTCAATCACGCGCCTTCAGCCATCGCGTGTATACACGATATATCTCAGCGGGGCCGGCGTTTCCGTGTGCCGTGACGACGTGGAAAATAAAAGATTCAGCGTACTCCCGTCATAACCATTTACCGTTGACACCGTCTGCATCGTTCAGGCCGTTGTCGCGTACGCGTCGCGCATTGCCAATCGAAATGCAACCGCACGCTCGTCAGGAGCCGGAAGTCTGCCGACGTATTACTAGCCGACTGCTCGGTCATAGGTGGGGACAATTTCTCTAGCATTGATAATTTACCGGGCGTAGGCCGGGGAAGAGGGGGAGGAAGAGCCTCGGAGACGACGTTGTACGGCATCGATAATTGCTCATGCATTTCCTCCTCGTAAAACCCTCGCAGTACAGTTACGAGGAATACTAATAGCCGTATTATCGATCACAATGGGGTCCCGGAGATCCTCGTACGCTGGGCTCTCAATGAAAATCTTCTCCAGCAAATCGGAAATGTCAATGCCAGGAACGTCCAGGTAAAATTGAAAACTTTATAGTTCACGTAACAATTAGGAGGGGAATAATGATGCGGAGTCCTGCTGGAAATGGCCGGAGAAATTGCTGCGTGGGTATCGGAATTCGGGGCCAACGGGCCAAGGAATTGTAAATAAAAAGAGATTAGAAGGAAGACGTATGGCGTGGATCTCGTTAGGATTCCGGGTCAGTAGGTGTCGGCTCGTCAAAATTAATCACCGACGGGCCTTCGCGGTTCCCGTGCTGTCTCCCCGGCCTATCCCGCCCGACATCGGATTTTTCGGGCCCCTTCTACGGGCCCACCTGTCCCCCCGCTCCCCCGCGGAACGTGCTCGCGCCGACCGATCGTCGAAATCTCGCGAATCCCAATAAAACCGAGTCAGCGATCCCGGCAACACGTGTCCGGGCTTCTCCGTGAAATGCGAAAAATGTCTCAGCAAAACCCGCGGCAATCTGGCCGGCCGATCTTTTCTCGTTCCAGTGATTCAGTTTCCTCCAAGAAATGGTTATCACCGTGCGGAGGAACGCGTGGAAAGAGCTTTCGAATCCAGCGAATATTTTTACAGGAGCTTCGCTCGATAGTACATCCATATAAAACCGTTTAAGATAGTACGAAATTCAACTACTGGAAAGTCAGTGATAAGATAACCGGTATCTGTTCGATTAGCCCGTTGAAATATCAAGATTCACGTCTGGCAATAATTATCCGCCGTTTAGATTGGCAGAGTGTTAAAAGTTTTTTATGTCCCTGTCCGGGGCGTGATTTTATTTTGCGTCTCGAAGGTTGCCGCACCGGACTGTCGGACAAGCCTATTACCGAAAGTCGTTGCTCGCGAATCTAGCCGAGGGATCGGGCCCCGGCTCTTAATTATCCAGCGAGTTAGGCCTTAATCGGCCACGGCAATTAATCGACACGCCCCTTGAGTGAATCACCGCGCGAAAACGAGAGAAACCAGTCGGACAGTGACGGCGCGCTAAACCGACGGAATTACTGATCGCCCTCGCGAGATTTCCGCGAGGAAAGTAATCCCGTTTTGACGTCAGCGAATTACTCAACGACCGCTGTCTCGGAACTCATGCCCCTTTACTATCCCGAAACACGCGAGAAGGAGGTTAATTGCTTTATCGACGATATTAAGCAACGGGAGAAAGGAGCCTAATAAAAAGTCACCCTTCTCCACCCCCTTTCTCACTAATCTGAGAATTCGTGGAGCCACAAGGAGGAGACGAAGGATCGTCTCGCTGGCACGAGGAGGAACGGAGGGGGGAGGTGAATCAAATTCCCATGATTCCGAATTAGCAGATGCTTTCGCTAGATCGAATGGACGCCCCATGGCGCGACTCGCGGAGAAACCTCGAGGAATGCGCGCGCCCGGCCTTAAGATATTCACGACAACTATATTAGCCGGCTCAGATAGGATCGGCATCATACTGCGCCAGCGACACACCGTATATACAGTCCCTCCCTACAGGTCCACGGCACCTTTCTTCCCTTTTCACCTTCCTCGTGGAACGTTAACGTTCCGACTGTCCGTCCACGTCCAACAGGAACGACCTATACGCTCGATAGAGCCACGTCCTTTAACGCCCATTTTATGCACGCTAATCTCAGATGGGCCGATTTTCAATTCACCGACGATTAGTTTTGTCGACCAACGACCGACGATGTTGCTGAATTTAATGACAATTCACCTGGCTCGTAATCGACAAGCTCGTTAATAATGTATTATCCCGTAGGCATTGCGAATCAGCTCTTCGAGGTGTGGTCCTTTCGCACGATTTCATCTACCTCTTACGTCTCAGGCACCATGACGCATTTTTATTGAAACACCACTTGCGTAGAAAAAGTAATGGGCTAATCGATCATCCGTGGACGAGAAATCCGTGAGCCGCGCGTACTTTCTCACGTTGGTTGTTCGCGGGGGGAGAAAAAAGAGAGCGGTATGAAAAGATTGTTGGCGTGCGCCAAGTTGTAAACGACAGGATCGTACGGGAAGGGAAGGCATCGAAAGCGACGGAGCGCGGTTTGTAATTAAATCAAGAGGTTTCGACGTCCCGCGGCGCCGAGGTGTGATCAGGCTACCCCAGCATGACGTATGGTTGTCTCGAGATCGCTGCAGATTCTATCTGCTCCGCCTGCTCCCCCCCCCCCTTCCCACCACTTCTATCTGAATTCCCCGTTTCCACGGCTAAACGGTCACGGCGATTAACATCTATTTACGCGTCTTTTGCCAAAACACACCTTGAATTTGAATTTATTAGAATTCCCTGGGAAAATCCCCTGAGAAGTATACAGAAGAAAACATGTAAAGAAAACTTAAATGATATTTACATAGATTAAAAAAATATTAAGATAATACAATCAAAAGAAGGTAATCTTAGGATAATGATGAATAAGGTAAAGCTAGGACGATGAATTATATGTGCTTACAAAGTGCTGAAGATCTGATGAATGAAAGATGAATGAAAGAACCTTGCGGGTTGTTGAAAAATTTTTTAAGACAGGAAAATGTAAATTTCTCGTGTCTCTATGGGGAATTCGGGGGTGAAGATGAAAATGGTTAGAACGGTTCGTGTTTCTTTCATTGAAAAGATTTAGCGTAATGCTTGAGAATTGTTCCGAAATTTCTTAAGATAAAAAGTGGTAAAATAGTTGCTGATGTCTCTGTGGATAATTTGGTGAGGGAGGAAATTTCTATTCAACGACATTCGTTGGGAAATTTCGCCGGACGTAGGTACATGTCTGGCCGGTGGTTAGCGAGGCGAGAGAGAAGGCACATCCCCCGGCGAATTAGCATGTAAATCCGCGGTATTAAGACGTCGGTGGTAGAAGCAGATGATGAAACGCTCCGTCCCGGCATTGTTAATCAAGGAATTACCATATGAAATCTGTATTATATACGGTGGACCACGGTGCGTACGAACGGCAGTGGCCGCGTCGGTTTTATAAAACCCCCCGCCCCTTGGAGAAGGTGCATTCGTCGAGCAGTGCCGTCCTAAGAAATCACGTTCCATCGTGGAAAAGAAGCGAAAGAATTTCAGCGCAATGTCGACCAATCGTCGGACGCTTGACAGCCCGGCAAATTGTCTCGCCGAGAATAAATTATTGCACAACTTGTTGAGGGGGTCAAGCTGGCCGAAGGTCAGTGTATTCGAAGGTGGATTCACGACAGGCGGTGCAAATAGATCGTCGGAGGTGTTAGCGGGCGACCGTAGGGACAATGCTATTCGTTTCTCGGGACAATGGTAATGTTCCCCTTGTTCCCAGGCTTGTCCTTGGCAATTTGTAGCATCGCGAAGAGGCGTTTTCGCGGGCTTGTAAGGTAGATCCCCGATGAGCCTTGATACGGCACTGAAGTGCACGGTGGCTCGCGCGCGCACACGTGCAACTGCAGCGAGCGCATTCGGTGCAGTCCGATGCACGTACGCGGGCTCAACTGCACGGGGTGTACATAATAAATAAGAGGGACTTTATCAGATCCCACGCAGACCCCTGCGGCTACCCGCGGCCATTATAATACCCGTAAGCTGATTAGCCGCTTGAATTTGTCCACGTTCTTATAATTGGCTCAATAAGCAGGTTGCCCGATTAACGGGCCGTATCTCCCCCCCCTTGTCCTCCCGTTTTCCGGACCCCCCTGCCCCTCCTCATTCTTTCCTTCTTTAAAATACAAGTTGCCCAGGCTGAGTCTTTCCGACAGCGCCACTCGAGCGTGAAGAATTTCGGTGCCCGTCCGCTGACGTTTGATTGCGCTTTAGCGGTATTAAAAGTATCTTTACACCATGTTCCGAATAAATTAAGCCGACGTCGCGCCATGCGCCCGTAACGGTACCTCAATTTTCTCAACCGTCACAACAGACGGAATTCCCGGGCAGGATTTATTCGGCGCTCGATGAAAGTTTGCACGAGTACGGAGCTTTCCGACCGGGTCGGGGCGTTGCAAGTTCGTGTCTGCCCTTAGGATTCGTTTCTCCTGGCGCTTGAGAAGTGAGTACGAATGCCGATAATTTACGGGACGTCTTCATGGCCGATTTCGTGGCTGTCAGCGAATTCGAGGGGCCGGCCTGAGAGGTTGTAATTATAATTACGATTAATCATGCTGCGTACACGCAAGCTGTCAGGGCCGTTCCGTTGTGCGCGCACCTTAAGGCCGTATTTATTCAGCGGCCGACGAAGAAACCCCGGGAGGGAACAAAACGTGCAACAAATAGGAGTTAATCGCCTTGCTACATCGATACTAAACACGCGGTTCATTGTGTGCAGGCAAACGCCTGCTCGATATAATTGGCCTCTAATTAGACCCCGGCAAAAAGTAAACTCATCCCCCCCCCCCACCTCTTCTCCTTCGCGTTCTCTCAGCTTCTCGCAAAGTATTCTTCTCTCTCGCTCCGTTCCCCTTTCCCGGGGATACGTTTCTCCTCTTCCTCCGTCTCGTCCCGGGTCCACACCTATGTCCTGGCAATCTTCTTTACTCCTAGCGCTCTTAATAACAGCAACTATATCCTGACGATAGCATCGTCGTAATGACGGTTGAGCTCGGTGCTCGTTTATGGCTCATTCAGGAAATCATTTGACACAATTCACTAATTATTGGGCGAAGGCTTGGATCATGCGGAACGTTCTCGCGAGTCGTATGTGCCTCATCACGTTGTACGTGGAGGACTTGTACGTTTCTATCGTCGGCCGGTCCGTAAGTTTCCCCGGCTAGCCGCTCGAATCCCGTTCATCATCCCGGGGAACGTTTTAATTCTCGTCTTCTTTTTAAAGTACTTAGGTGCATGTGTACACGGCAGGGCTGTCAGCGGCGGGTCCGTGGACGAGCGTTGAGCGTTTACAAACGACTCAACTAGCGCACGATGGAGATTGATTTGGCTTTGTTGGCAATTAGCCGGCGTCCATTAGTCAAGGGAACCTCGCTTTTCAATCCGCCGCCGAAACGAGCCCGTCGTTACCGCAGCTTCCACCGCGTGCAGCCTCGTCATCCTCCGGCAAATGAGTTTTTTTCGGCCATTGAGAAATACCCAGCGTGTGTTTACACTTGCTGAAGGAAATGATAATGCGGCCCGTGGAACGCCGAGTTAATTAGCCGAGCGTTTAATCAGGTACCCTCTGCGCGTCTGGCGTGTATTTAAAACGTCAGAGATCTTGATGATCCCCATCCAAATGGAAACTGATAAATTGACGGGGAACTTCAATTATCCTAAGCAGGTATAACCATCTTTACCAAATTCGGAGTATACAAATTTCTCCCACTCTTGAGACGATGAATTTACCCGAGAAGTTTTGTAAAAGAAGAAAAAGAAAAAGACTTATTCCCACACCTGTTGATCGGGGGTTATGCCTGTGAGTTGTTTGCTTAGAATTCAGTTAGAAGGAACTTGAGCATTATTTCGAAGATTTGCTCGAAAGTAACCCGTATCGACGGGGTTAGGATGCAAAGGTGTTGGCCGGTCGTAACCCGGGGCGCCTGCTCCTCGGAGCAGAGAGAAGACAAATAGTCGGAGAGGGAGAGACGCCGAGAAGAAGGAGAAGAACAGGCGGGTGGGGTCAAGAGGGACGAAGAAAGGTAGGAGGAGAAAATATCAGGAGGCGTCTGCCAGTCCTTAAAGTGCCGTATGATAGAGAGGGCTATATTGGAGACTCTTTAAAAAAGGAAAGAAACGGAAGAGAGCCAGAGGAGCGAGACAGGCCGAAGTTAAGACGAGGACAGCAAGCTCAGGCAGAGAGAGAAAGGGAAAAGAAGACGGGAAAAGGATGGAAGACAAGTATAGGTTAACGAGGGTGTGATTCATGGGTCCCTGGTGGCATGGTTCCCCGTCTTCGTGGTAGAAAGGTGCTCATATCTCCGAAATTATGTCGAGACTATGCACCTGCTGCATCTAGACGCGCCCTGTCCTACGTCAGTAGTCTCGAAATCTCGGCCAAGTTGCTCCCCAATCTTGACAGTAGCCAGAAACATCGATCAAACTTACCGAAACTCAGAAACTGTAACATCCCACCGAACTTATCCAACCTTTCATCTAGCCGTAAGAACCTAATTATAATAACAAAATAATCCTAACACGTTAATCTCTTATTCAAATTTATCTTATTACATATTCAGGGAATGACAGCCCCGCAGGAACGAAGATTCTATAATTGTCATCGTAAAATATTGGAATGAAGAAATTGTTTAGAGGTGTTTCTAGAAAGCTTTTGGATATTCTTAAGTCGTGGGACGGCCAGGGTCGTTGTTAATTTTGATTTTGGGAACAATGAACGGTTGTTGAGGCGCATGAGAACCACTGAGATGTGCATCGAGGTATTATTTAACTTGGTTAGGGAGCGACGGTGCGTGCGACTGATGGCTATGAGGTTGTAAAGGATTCCTCCGAGACATTAATATTACCAACGTAAGCACCGACTGGCTTGTAATCATGGTGCATCGTTGCAGTGTATGCAGCGAGCGTTAGGTGCGTATGCACTTTGCTTGACTTTGCGTGGTCCTCGTCTTTCGTCTTCGTTCTGAGCGGGCATCGATCGGGAAAGGCCCAGGCCATCGTTAGGAGCAATATTTGAAGTGCGCCCTGAGTTATCGCCGTCTGTATCGTATAACGGCAATTTATCCGACACATTTCTCGGTAATATCGACGGCGAATATCGTGTCGTCAGTCGCAAACGGTCCACTTTATATTTCTCGCGGATATATGCATTTAGTGGAACATTACGAAGCTCCAGTCATGCAGACTGTTTTGACCAGATCGTCGGAAGTGCAGGGAAATATGAGGAAATATGAGGAAATATTTACCCTGCATCTTTACGTCCTTCCCAGTGAAGGTAACAGTTGAAAGGGGCTGAAAATCATGTGGTTCGCGTTGATTTTTATTTTATAGATGATTCGGGGACTGTCGACTTAAGAGCGTGCGCCGCGTTGGCGTGAAATTCGCTGAAAAAATGAGCTAATTTACGAGAGACCGAATGAACCGAGGAGATCGGAACTCGTGACTATTTAGATCGGTGTTTATGGCTGCGCTCGAACGTTAGCGAGTTTACTGGTTTTCGTTACGCGCCAGGGAGTCTGCATTGGGTCCTTTAGCAGACTCCTCGGTTCGATAGAGACAAAGGTAAGAGAGAAAAGGAAGGTGCGAGGCAGAATAAGAACTCTCGAAAAACGAACCGGCACCTGAAAGTCACTGGAAATACAAAATTCACTCGAAACTCTGAACGTCCTCTAAGAAAAAAATGTTCAAATCGAAAGATCGTCCACGACGAAGAGGAAAACGATCGCGGCCAAGTACCGTAAATGTTTCACTTACGTGCTTTTCGCCGCTAGTACCGTACGAGCATTTTTACGAGCAACAAAGATCGTGACGCTGTAGAAACGGTCAGCAGGACGATTGCTCCCATGGAAATACCCTTTCCTTTTTCTACCGGTTGACCGAAGGGATGTCGGCGTTGGTGTCTTCCGAGAAGCAGAACGGATCTGATCGCCGGTGATTCCGTGGCGGACGAGCGATGCGCGCCAATGCTCGCCGTAAAATTTGTCGCGTAAATCCCCGGGCCATAAATCGGCGGGGAGAGAGCACGATGGTACGGCCCTGGGAACGAACAGGGCCGTGCGCCCATCGGAGGAGTCCGATCTCTTTCTCCGCGAGCAAAATACGCCTTGGCTCACCATAAAAGCCACCTCGTGTCTTCGGCCAGCACCTCCTGCACCCCTTTTTACGGCCTTATTTCCTCCTCGAACGGCCGAGTCCGCGTTTCCTGCGTCTCCCAGCGACGCGCTGCAACTACAATTCGTACTTCGTCAGCGTTCAACGCGACGTAAGGAAAAAAAAGTGACCGGCTAGTGGTCGTTTACCTTTACTTGGAAATAGGCAGGACTACCATGGATATCCTGGCGTTCGATTTTTCCTTTAACTGTGACATTCTTGCGGCCGTTAATGGTGCATTTAGTTTGAGAGACGGTAACACCGCCTTGTTGTGCTCCAGCCTAACCCGGGGAATTACCATCAAATCGGTCCCGCCTCCGATCGTCCTCGGACATTTAAAATTCTCCGCTAATGTCGTCATTGTCCACGTGCGAATACCGGCTTTCGTTGCGCTCCACGCCTCGAAACCGCACGAGGATTACCCTCTGTGCACATTCCGCAGGGTCCTTGCATTGGAAGGAACTTAGACGCTGGATTAGCGGGTCGCCGGGCATTATGAAATTAGCCGAAGGACCTCGCTGACTTGGTGCGTCGCGCGTGTTCCCGCCGGCTTGGAGAAATCATCGTCCTGCCCGCCTCGAGCAACCAAACCCGCCCATTGGTCCACGGGTGAACGCTCGACAGAGTTAACTGGATAATTTCTGGATTAACCCGAGCTGGCTCGGCCACGAAAACACGTTTACAAACTTGCGGATTTTCCTCCTGCAAATCGTCCTCTTCTCCTCCAACAACGAGGAAAATCGAGCGAGCCAAGGGGAGGGAAAAGGACGAAAAGTTCTGCCATTGTTGGGTTTATCTCTTTCTTTGACGAAGCTTGCCCCGTCATCAGGGAAACGATTGTTGCGGTCACCTGCAGATTATCACTTGCCCGCCCACCTTTAAACCCTTTACAGGCCGGCACCCGTGGCAGGTCCTACAGGACTTCCTTGCCATTCGTTCATTCTCCATAGAGCTTATTAACTCATCCTTCCTGGACAATCTTAAGTCCTGTCCTTTGCCACCAACCCGCCTAGTTACCTTTGCTAATGAATCCAACGTTTCCCAAATACACCGGACAAGAATCAACCGAAAATTCAGTAAACAAGCACACTAAACTTGATGTAATATTGGATAAAAAATTACGTTTTGCGAATCTTCGTCTAATTTAGCGAGAAAGGTTCGTACTGCTAGAAAGGAAGGTAGACTTTGCATCGAAAATAAGGTAGACTGCATTTTACGGGGCGAGAGAACGAAAGCGTAGGGTGAGGGAGGCTTAAACGTTGGAGCGTCTCGACGCTCCACCCACTCTTCTGATATTTTAACAAACAACGACGCCCCCTGAGCGGATAATTATTTTTGCCGAGCGTACGTGGCTCCGATTACCTCACGTCTTCACTTACCCGGGGCTCCGGCCTCTCTCCCCCTGCCCCCCTGCCCTCCCCCGTGCACATAGTCCATCTGTATCTGCGCGTTTGTATCCCCCGTCTCCTCCCCTCGACCTTGCTCCTCCCTCCCCCACCCTTTTTCGCATGTGTTCTCCCTCGGTTTCTCGGCCTTCCCCCCTCGGCCCTTTTTTTGCTTCCCCCACGGGACGGCGGGCAGGGATTTCGTACGGCCCTGGGGCCCCTCGTCGAAGGTGGAAAAGAGCGTAGGGCGTGGTAACGGACAGTGTTTTAAATCACCTCGAGCCGAAGCATGTGTCCAAACCACCTCCGCGGGTTTCGACGCCTTCTTCAGCGTTAACCTCCGGGCGCCTCGTCTCGTCCAGTCCCGTCGACTCTCGCCACGGTAAATAATCACTTCTTCGCGGTTATAAAGTTGTTGCGCATGCCGGAGGTGAGCCGGCCTCTAATGTCCGCGATTATTCAACACGTTTTCGGCAGCGTTTGTTATTCCTCCCCCCCCCCCTTCTCAAACCTTCAATCCTTACTCGTTCAATTAACAAAAGAAGAAACGGTGGAATACGAGGCGTTGGTATTCTCCGGGGACGAAAAAGGAATGTCGATTATGATACACGAGTTCGTAGGTGTCCGACGATTATCCCTCTGTCAATTTATGCGCTATCGGCCTTATCTGCTTTCCTTATCGGCCGGCCATCGCGTAGGACGATTCTCGTTTCATGGCTATTTGCGCGCGAGCAAGTCCCAGGGGGAGGGAAGAGTCAGCGAGAGGGGGAGGAGGAGCTCGAAGGACGAGACGAACCGAGGGGGGCTGAGCGGCAGGCAGAAAACCAATATGAAATTACCCTCGCGCGAGCGAACGCCAAATTGCAGGTAATAAAGAGGGTCGATAAACAAATGAAGCAACGAGAGGCGCGAGACGCAACCCGATGAGGAACTTGTAAGAAGATAGAGGAGAGGGGGGGGGGTGATAGTGAACGTCGAACTCATCTCGGCGGGAAAATAAATATTCCTCTCTCGAAGGGGGGAATGGGTGGACGAAGGAAACGATCGGTTAATGCAACGATTCTCATCACGTCCTCACGTTAGTGCCTTAACTATAAATAATTTTGCTCTCAATTTAATTCCCAGGGAACCATAGTTAGCCTCGTATCAGATACACGAATACTTTCGCTGCCTTCTTTAAGAGGTGCAAAACAAAACTGCGTAATCCCCGGTAAGGAAGCTCGACACTTGGTCCCGTTGATAGCGCTAGTTTATTCGTCAACAGTCATTATATAATTATTGCAAATTACGCGAGTATAGGTGGAACTTGCGGCGATAATTCCGCGGTATTCCTTGACGAAGTTGTCGGCCGAGCGCTCGCACTCGTTTTTACCGGGCCGGGTTCTTAAACGTCATTACAAGGACGTGTTTGCCGTCAGACGAGGTGGAGCAAGGGGAGGGGGGGAGGAGTCCTGGGGGTCGTCGATAACGACGATGGCGGAGGGTCCCCGGGCCGGTGTAATCAGCTAATTAATTAACCGTTAGAGGGGCGACGGCACGCGATCCTCATGTCCGATGCAGGACGCGTCCTGCGACGGGCCAGTTGGTCAGCAGTTTTGCCGGGCCCGGGCCGATGGAGGGAAAGAGAAGACCGTTTCAACCAACATGGCCGACCTGCACGGCGCGTACGGCCCTCCTGGCCTTCGACGATGGTGGGGGTAATGACGCTCATCACCCGACAGTGTTTTGCTATACCAACAACATCGGGCAGGAACGGCAGACAGAGAGGAACGTCCGATCTCTCATCCGCGATAGGAAGCCTTCCTTTCCCTCCCGCCTCTTCACCTTCCCACCACCTCTTTCACCTTCCACCTCCTGCAACTTCTTCTTCTTCTTCTTCTTCTTTCTTCTCCTCTTCTTCTTCTTCGACTTGTTCCTCTCCTCGCGTTCTCCTGGCCGTAAGTACGACCGCTTGAAATCTCGTGCACACCTTGTCGGGCCGTATCGCCGCGCTTACCAGGAGTAAAAAACTGATCTCTTATCACTCAGTCTTTTTAGTTGCTGTTCAATTCCAAGAAACGCGGAGTATCCGACGTCCACTGGTCCAATTCCTCTCTTTATGCCATATAATCCAGTTGTTTCGTAAAATTTCGATAAAAGTGGGAATTGATTAGAGGTTAGGATTGAAAAATTGTCGCTATGATAATGGGGGGTCTGTGGGAGAGGAATATTAGAGTGGAGGTTTTTGGAGTTGCTGGAAAACGGGTTAAAAGGCGTGGACGGACACGGGGGAAAACAAAGGAGCAGCTCGTGGATGATGCACGAGGTGTGTTTAGGCGCGCGATAGTGACGTGAGGTACACGAAGAAGAGGTTGAGCTCGACGGGAGCCACTCGCGAGTTCTCCATCCTCGTCTGTTAAACCTTACCGGATATTCCTTCTCCCTCGTTCCTCGGCTCGGTCGGTCTCGCTTCCGCTCGCGCGGGGAAGGATCTCTGCCTCCTCGTTGGCTCCTAACAAGACCGGGATAGAGCCGTCAAAGCCGCAGGGGGGCCACGGAGCGTTGCCGACCCCCCGTTGCTCGCCATCTTGGCTTTTATTAACGAGAAAGGAGTCGGTGCCTACGACGGAGGAAGGCCACGTTCCCCGCCGGAGGACAGAGATCCTGCCGGCCGAGGGGCCGAGAGAGAAACAGATAAATATAGATAAGTCCCCCGTGCAAATAGAGACGAAGGGCGCAGAGGGGGGAGGCACGAAGATGGGAAGAGGCGTGATGCAGGCATCGAGAGGCGAATAATCGACGATCAACGGGAGGGAAAGGGACAGAAAGGGATAAGAAATGCAAACCTAGCGATTTCCACTGACCGAATTAAATTCATTAGAAAGATGGTGGCTAATGACTCGTTCAGCATTACTTTACTCCGCCTTAACTTGGGAAATCCTTTCGTTTTTTCTGCGCTTCTTTCGCCTTAATCCTCGCCTCGGATCTCCTCGTTTGCGTGGCACTTCCTCCGCTCGTTTTAGAGTCTAACCCCGCGCGAGAGTTTATTGCGCGATCACCGGCCGACCTACCGCGTTTCGCGCCTTCGCCGTTCTTCTTCCCTTGTGCACCGACCGTGTTTAATATCCGAGGATCTTCCTTCATTTATCCTGCCCTCCCCCCTCCACCCTCTGTCCGTGAGATCTCTTATTCAGCCGCGTTTTCGCTCCGCACTTCGCACTCGTTCGACCAACAGAATCGGCTTAGCCTAGAGATTGATTTTCCCTCGTCCAACATGTCGCACAGGTTTTTTCAAAACCGTTAATACCCTATTAGCGGGACCTCGAAGTTGTCCTTGAAAATTTTGCCTTTTTCAGGATGTGTTTTCCGTTTATAGTAAAAATCACGTGTCTGGAATGTCGCACAGTTCTTTTTTTTTTAAGCGTCAATTCCCTTTCAGAGGGATTTTGATATTCCGGCGAAAAGTTTTGCCTTTCCCAGGGCGCGTTTTGCGTTTATAGTCGTCCGTTGGATATGTGGTGATCGCTGCGGAGGAAATCTCTCGCATAAACTACGCGGACGATCGTTCGGCGTGATCACCGCAGTTACCGGCGTCAATGGACCGTGTTGATCGTAAGTGCCCACTTACGCGGGGGGATCCTGACGAGCGCCTGTCTCTACGAGTTTATTCCCCGCCGACGTTATTGTCGTTCACTCCCTTATTCCTCCCCCCCCCCCACCCGCCATCTATCCCTCTGGCAGCGGTTCAAAAATACTCAATCCAGGAAAATCTGAATTTTTACGTCCAAACGAAAAACTGATTTTTACTTGCTATAATGGTACGAGCAGTAAGCTTCTTTTTGGGTGTTAATTTTGCAGAAGAATAAGTCTATACCTGCGCGACGCGACTTGGACGAGTTTTTCAACGATCTTTCGCGGCAAAACGCGTCGAAGCGACGTCGTGGGCGTCGGTTTAACGCGTCGCATAAATTCATGTCGCGTCCGCAGCTTCGGGCCTTCGTTCTCCAATTTCCTCGCAGTAAACGTCAGTTTCGCGCGAGCCCTCGGTCTGCCTCGAAATTCCCTCTCGAGCGATCTGATAGCGCGTTTCGTCGGCGAGGGCTTTGTAGTTTTGCAAACAGCCGAATCACGTAGTTCTTCGGCTCTCTGAGAAACTTCATCGCCCGAGTCTCACAGCAATTTCCCCGGTAACCGCGACTTATTAGATCGGCAAGGTTAATTCCTACGGAACTCGTGGAATAACGAATGGAATTTTCGGATTGAATTAGCGGCATAAATAAAAAGGTCTTATTCAGTCTTATACAGTTATGTTCACTCGTATATCATTAGACAAACAATCTATGTACAAACTGGGCTACTGCCCGTGAAGATTAAATAAATTAAATAAAATAAAATAATTAAGGAGACCTCGAATCGTTGTCCTTCATCTCGAAGGAAGCTTGCGCTTCCTTTTTTCGTCCTCGAGGGCTGCATTGTGGACGTTGCCTTAACGCAGGCTCGACGCGTTAAGAAAGCCGAATATAAACAGCCGGATTCATCGTTCGCCGCGGCGACTGACGAGGGAGGCATTTATCTCCACTGACACAGTGTTTATTAAAAATAATGACTCGGACAAGGTGGCCAAATTACCTCCAGTCCGACGGGGTACCAATTGCAAGGATCCTCAACTGCTTTTTCCACTCTCCAACGCCGCGGACCTTCCCCACGCGTATTATCAGCCGTGGATCACTAACAAAAATTACAGTCATCAAGTCGATCGATCGGAGTTCCATCGTGCCAGTTAAATATCAACCGGGGGATTCCTGATGGTCGATTCCTGCTTTACTCGAAGGACATCGCCGTCGGATCCTGTTCCTCATCGACGACCTAATCCCGCGATTCGCGGAACAATCGATTCACGGAACAGAAGGTGAATCGCAGCCGATTATTAGCGGAAATCATCGAGAAGCTCGTGCCATGCAAATCTAACAGCAAATAGTAAGATGACCTTTCAGCGTGTATAATCAAGTCAGAAGGAATCCAATAATTTTACAAAAACCAGCAAGTGTAAATTCGACGCTAGAGTTTTAATCCTTTCCTTGTGAAAGATTGCCGAAAGATAATGAGTTAAAATCTACCTGAAGGAAACAGGAATTTTCTAACTACAATGTCCGATCATAAGTCGTTGGAATTTTCGTCCTTTTCTGTTAAAATATTGCGAAAGGACAAAGACGACGAGTTACCGGAAAAATGGTTAAAAGACAGAGGCGACGAGTTACTGGAAAATATTGTAATATTTTGGTAAAGTGTTTGAGCCATTGAAAAAGGACCGTCTAAAGAGGAATTTGACTAGATTTCGTTTGACACGGTAAATCCCTGGAATGGGGAGGAAGGTGCGGGACACAGGTAAGACTGGTCCCTCTGGAAACAGATGTCCCCGGCGAGATACAATTTCCACGAAGCAGTTGTCCGGATGGTCCAGGACCCAGAGACCCACTATGACGGAGCGCCGGAGGTTATGGGATCCTATCCCGAGGGAGATCTCGCTGTACCGTTGCCGCTATGGTCTCTTTAGAGACGTGTCCGGCGAGCAAATGACCTTTTGTTTTGGAAACTTAACGGTGCCCTGGCCAATCCTCGTCCCTTACCGACGTTTTCCACTCCCGACGACTCTATCTTATCTACCGAGGAAATTGACCGCGATAATTCACCGCACCGGCATGACTTACAAGCAGGATTGATTTAACACCGACTCGTCCAATGCACCCGTCCTACACGATCCCTCAAATTTCCCTAGAAAAATCTATCCTTAAGGACAGAATTTTCCAGCTACGATGACCAATCGTGAGTCCTTCGTCCTTCGGTTGCTCGGCTTATTTGTTAGGAAGGACCGGAATTTTTGGTATCCTTTTTTCGCGGTGTCACTGGGCGTAGTTATGCAGGAAGGGTGGGAGGGGGGCCGAGGTTGTTGGCACGGAGGATGATCGCACAGGTGATCCCTTCCATCCAGGACGGACGATCGAAGCCCGGTGAGCTTGGCAGCCCGGATGGACGGACACAGGCAACAAATGGTCCTGCCGGTACCAGATCTCTATCGCCCCGTTCCTGGATATATTTATACGAAGCTCGAGTTGGTAATGTACCCAGCGGAGAAATCCGGGCCCGTCTAAACCCTCACAGGCCCGTAAGCAATCCCCTGCCCGTGATGCTCTCCCCCTTCCCCTCTCCTCGGTGCCTCGTGCCCAAGCTTCCCCCCTCCCCTCTCCTCCTCTCCTGCCAGGACACGGTGTCTCGTCCGATTACTCGCGATCCTTCCTCGCGCCTTGGATCGGGTTACTTCTGTCTTCGGAGCCTCCGCTCGAGTGTCCTCGCGCTTCCAAAAGGATAGCAGTCAGCCTATGGACGTCTTAACTCCTTGCCTTACCACTTAAACAGCCGCTAACAAGATCGATGAATCAAAGAAACAGTTCCAGGAATTCACTGGCCAATCACTCATCGCTATCGGAAACTTTTTCCAATACTCGGCAAATTCGATATTCTCTAAAATTTCTTCTGATTCCCTTTAAATGGGTCAAACTGTCATTCTCATAACCTTGAAGCACAATTTTTCCAAGGTTCTACTAATTATTCTCGTAGATCAGCTTAGCTTAGCTTAGAACACTTAGCTTATTTTTTAGGTTGGGTAATTCCTACTAGTAAAAATGTTTAAAAAATATTATTAAACCACATTATTTATTTAGTAATTATTTTCAAATGTAAAAGTATGATACAATGTAAGCATAAAAATATGAATAAATACAGCACTTAATGACTTTGATGCAGAAGATCTTTAAATGTGTTGCAGTGTATAAAACCTCTCCAAATTATCGCGGAACATAGTTTGGGAAACCCTGTCGTAGATATACGTTCGTAGGCGCAGTCTTAAAATTCCTGTCGGACCATCGGCGGGCCGCGGGTGATGAAAATTCTGCCGGACAGGCGGGAGTAGCGTGCGAGCCGATAAAATATGACGGGCACTACTATAGCCGAGTACGTTGGAGCTTGGCTAATTATTTATCCGTGCGAGCGCGGAGGTCATCGTTAGGGTTGGAAATCGAGCAAAAGGACGCGAGAGGAGACGTCTCACTCTATCCGTGCTTCGGAGAGTCGGGGCGGAGAAGAAGCGGAGAAAGGAGTGGACGTAGAGAGACCCGGGAGAGGGGGGTAAGGATGGGAGGGAAAGGCACAAGTGGTATAATCGTGATAAGCAGGTGATAGATGCTTCTCAGGGCTCGCACCGCCGTACCTCGGCACAGACAATGGCTATTTGTTTCTGCCTCGCCGGAGAACCGCTCGTCTCCGTCTCCTTTTCTCCTTCTCCATTCCTCGTCCTTCTTCTTCCCGCCATTCCTTAAAACCTCTTCTCCTTGCCCCCTCCGTCAGCTTTTCCTACCTCTTCCGCTCGAGTCCTCGCGTCTTCTACCCCTTCCCCTCTTCTTTTTAATTCCTCTCACCGTAGTCGAGTATTTAATTGACCCCTTACTCCTTTCGTCTCACTTTTTCCTCCCACTCACCTCATTCCCCTTTGTCAATATCTTTACTGTCACCTCTTCTCGATATGTTCTCCTTTTTTTCACCACGTTTCCTTGCTTCCCTTCCCCCCGGCCCTGGTTTCCTTCCATCGAGTCCCCCTTCAATCTCGGCCGTGGATCAGCTCATTTCGATTCACATCGGCCGTAGTTTTTCGGTGCTAGCCCGCGCCGGTTAAATCGCATCGACAGATAATCACAACTTAATTTGCCCCCCGTGGCGCGGTGCTGGTAGCCCCCATAGAGAATCGTCGAGTCACCGGTGCAAAGAAGAACGGCGGAGCCTCTCGAAGAAACGTTTGCCACGGGAGCTCATTGCCCATTCATTGTATGCAGATGCCCGGACGAATAATGTCCTTGCTTCCACGGAATCCAACGCGCGACCAGATCTACGAGCCATTAATGACATACAACGTATTCCACGAGCTCACCACCAACCTGTGTACCTATCTTCATCCGGATTACAATTTCCCCCCTTCCCTTCCGGTCCTCACTGCACCCTCGTGAAATTAATGACGGATTTTCCTAACTCAAACGAGCTCCACAAAAATCTTATACAAAATTACCCTCTATTTTTCTCGACCTTCTTCGCAATTTGCACAGGTGTAATGAGAGAATTTTTATCTGTTGTTCTTGCGAGGTGGATGAGGAATTTTCTTGGAATTTTCTAGTTGTAAAGGATTATACTTGTAGGGAATTAATAAACTATAGACATTGCGACGATCACCATTGCGTCATGTCATCACCTGCGACTAAAATTGGGAATGGGGAAGGAGGGGAGGGGGCTTGGCGCCCGTTTAAGCGCGAGGTAGGTGCTAGTTAGCCAAGTGAGCCGAGTCATCGCCTCATTAACGGGGCCCGAGTGGCCCGATCGTCATTAATCACCCGTGCCACTGGCCATTGTGACGTTTCGTTGGTCAACTCATACGCGGCCTCGACGATTCCTCACTCTTTCCGAGGCAAAACATGTCGGATTCGATGATTAGCAGGAAGGAAGAAGGAGCGGCCGAATCGATGATTAACGTCCAAGGAAAATGTCGAATCGTGCGTACCGCGGAGGGGGTGGGGGGGGAGGCGCGGTTAAAGGGTGAAAAGATCGAGTAGCGCCGAGTGAATCGTCAGCGACAAGGGACGGAGGGGGGCAGAGGTGGGGAGGTGGGGGACCGCGGCCCTGAATCGGCGGCAAATGAATTTTAATGACGGCCGGCCCAGATCAGACCCATTCGACTGGCCACGGTGATTGATATATTAATACACGCTTAACCGCCTGTTCCGTACGAGTACACAACTGCCCCCCCCCTCCCCCTCTTACCCCGGGCCCCGCCCTTTTTTTCCGGAGCATACGTGAATCGTGCGCGCGCGCGATTTAATAGGCGCCCCTGGGCGGTCGATCGTACGCGCCTTTATGATCGAGATCGATCGAAGTGTCGTGGCCTAACCGATCGACGACGCTCGGATAGATGTCTCGTATGAATAATTAAATCCCCTTACCTCGGGACAGAACTTACGGGGCTTACAGTCTTCTCGGGCTGACGGACAGGAGAAAGAAAATATATATTTAGTACTGACGCGACCTGACGGTTTGTTTCGTAGCCGACTGAGTACTGTTACTAAGTTGCGATTTATCCGAGATTCCTCTACCGAGGTGTACATCTGTCCGTCCGTTCAGAAATGATTTCCTAATCGTGTACCGTTTTTCCTTTCGTAAGATTATACAGTCGGCCGGGTACGAGCGTTCGGAATTGCCCGGGGATTTACTTGTAGATCTGAAATCGGAGGAAACTACGAGGTGAGAGATGCAGGCAATGTCAATTATTTCCATGACGCAAAGGGGTCCCGTGATCCCCGATATATCGTGCGGCAAGTTTCCCAGAGATTAGTCCATGCAAATTAATAAAACGATTATCCGCGTTACATCTCCGCGGCTCTGAGCGGCCGAGTTCAGGGAACTCGATATCTCCTTGGCACATCGAGCTTTAATAAAGTTCTCCGGCCGGCAGGTCCTCGGAATTTCGTTGTACGGGAACATGCGATGGCGCGGGGTAGATTACGACTAAAGGGAAGAGGAAGACGGTTTAGAAAGCGGTTAATGCAGCGCGATATCGATGGAACGATGCTCGCCCAGAGAATAAGACGGCGATCTTTACTACTTGCCAGTTTAACGAAACTTCGGCCATAATTAAAAGTCCGCCGAGGAACACAGAGCAACGCGAAACCAGTCAACTCTCCTTTCTCCGTTTCCCGTGATTTATGGATTGCATAACTGGCCGAAAGCTACGATGCTCCGAAGGTTCTGTATTACACCATTTTAGTGGTCTAAACGCGCGATATTTTGCACAGCCTATGCTCACGATGTCTGCGGATAATAAATCCCCAGCGTGGCAAACCGATTGAGACAATAGCCAGTAACCCGGATCACGATTGCCCGTTGGCGAGTTCGATCGATCAACACTCGACAATGGCTTTCTCCCGCCTTCTTCTACCATTCCACCGTAATTATATATCTCAAAGTTTACACTATCCAAATGGCAGATTCAATTATTAACGAGTAAACTTCACACGGAACTTCATAAAACCTTCGTAAGAAGTTGAACTGGAAATTTTTCCGTACAAGAAAAACTTGACAATCAAATGAATTCTTTGACCGATAAAATGACGAGTATATTCGTGAGGCCGGTTCGTGTATCTTTCTCAGTGTACTTGGATTATCTGCGATCAGGGAAATGGGTGGGGGGGGGGGGATCTTTTTATTTCCTGCCAATGCCGTGGAATCGGCGAAGATAAGAGATCACGGTAAGTGGTCGATAGTGATTGAAGGTAGACGAAGTTTTCGTGCGTGGAAGCGGTAACGCCCCGTTAACGGGAGGACGTATATTCTCCTTGCTCGAATGATCCATCAATTGAGAGCCCCTGATTACACGGAGGCACATGACGACTCTATCAGGCCCCGGGCATAGCGCGGAGAGCTTCGTAGAGCCTCCACGGATTACCATGATACTCGTTACAGTCCTTTACACGCACACATTTGCGCGTACCCCGCGAGATCGATCAATGCCGTGGCCAGGAGGTACTTTGATTGCGTCTGTGTTAACGGTGCGTGGGCGTATACGCTTGTATCCCAGGTGAAACACGAGGGTACGTGTCTATACGTGTGTACACGTTTCTCTGCGTCCTTTGCGCGTCAAACCCTTTCTCTGTTTTCTCAAAGCTGTGTGCGCATGTGTGCCTGTCCGGGCTCGCCCCATAACCGCGCGTTATGTCCCTTATTTAAATACACACACCCACGACCATCAACCACCATGGAGATATTACCTTACCCGTAATCCTACCTGCGAGAGCAGGCTCTGAAAGGCGAGAGAAAATCCGGCCGGGTAACGAGCTACATAAGTATACACACACGTGCCGCACGTATACACTTGTACACAACACACGTTTTTCCACTTGCCTATATATCAACGGTTTGCCCGTACTCACCACGCGGACCGTACGCTCTTACGAATTTCAACTGTCGTTCGGTACAAGCTGAAAATAAAAAAAAAAACGAAACAACGTCTCTCCAAACTATCTCGCATTTACAAAAATATGTTTAATAATCTCGTTGTATCATTTTTAGAAAAGTCTTCGTTGCCTTTAGAATTTTCTGACCTCTCAATGATAGTTATTTCGTTGATTAAATTAATCTCATATTTGTCGCACGACATTCACAAAGATGTATTGCCCAATGTCATTGTATAAGTTTTAGAAAAGTCTGCGTTGACTTTGGAATTTTGTGGAAACGAAATGGAGTTATCTCTTTGATTAAATTAGTTTCCGAGTTTTACGAGTCGCAGTTATTGACGTGTAGATCGGTGAATGGGGTACATATGCAGGTACAGCGCGTGGGCAGGAATTGACGTATACGTACACGTGTCGTCGATGTAGGTACACGTGTGTGGACAGAATGGACGTTCTGAGAGGCCGGCATCCTCGCATGTTTTATTTACGAGGTGCACCCGATTCGCACGTACACACAGTCACTGTGCACGCGCATACATTCAGCCCGCGCGCCTTTTATTAATCTAATCGGCCGATTAATATTTAAGAGTGGATTTTTCGTGGCTCCTGTGATTATCGCTGAACCACCTGACGAAACGATCGGCCTCGAAGGTGCGTTGAATCCTAATCGGTGGCCGTTCGACGGCTAAATTGGTCGTTTAGCTCGCGAGCACACTCGCCCGTAATTAGACGATCAATTTCCCGGTAACGTCGTGTAATTCACCGACGGTCAAGGACCGACAAGATCGGCAGTGCCGTCACGTCCGGCCGTGTGCCGTTCTTTCATCCTTGCGCAGAACGCCTGCAATCGTGTCAACCCAAGACGAATGTCTCCCCGGTCCTTCGTTTTCCAACAAATCCTCGGAAACAGGTCTCTAAAGGTCCCCTCGACGGAAACAGCCCTTGTCCTGTTAATGGTCGGTAAACAACGAGTCGTGAAAGGTGTCGACGATTCTTTGGTATATATATTTTGAATCGATAGAAAACGAGGCGGGGCGAGAGGCTCCGTGGCTGTTAAACACACATTTTAGGTACTCTAACCGCAATGCCTGCTTAACTATGGTTTAGTGGAAGTTAAACCAATGATTATGTTGTCAGAGCTCGGTGGGTGGAGAGAAAAGTGATCACTCACCGGTCAACCACACGCACAGCCCACACCTACACACACACACACACACATACACATATATAATCTCACTGGTCAAAGCCGGTTGCCTTTACGCCCGACGAATCCTTAACTTCGCCAACGAACTCTCATATGTGTATGCACCGATCATACGTACGTTACCTAACGTTACGCATGCATGCGCGTGTATAGCTTCGGGGGGGTATTCATCAAAAGTCTGTTTGTCAAAACATTGACGATGAAAGTCACGGTAAAGTGGATACGTCGCTACGGTTTCCAGTTGATTCTAAGATATTGAAATTTATTAGCCATTAGCTCGTACCGCGTGAATGCCTGCATTCTTGCTATTTATTATTCGTCTCATTGACAAGGATGGAAATTGTTGGCATGTTCGGCTGTGGCCTTAACGTTATTGGATCGTAGAATCGGGGCTATTGAGGCGTTTGTAGAGGCGTTTCTGGTTTCTTGCGGAAGGTTCGCGTGGATACACGTGCTACCAAGTGCGCGGACCTCGATGAGATCCTGGCGGGCATTAGTGCCGACACACGGCACTCGGCATGGTAGGTACACGGCGTACCGTGCACTGATACGCGGCAGGGTATAAGCGAGCCGATTCATCAACATTATCACTGACGGCCGTACTTCCCCTTCGAGTTCCCCCCCCAGCCCCGCCGAACGGGGAAACCCGCAGGTGCAGCGCTGCATACTCGGTGTCTTGAACGTCACTAGACTTAGAACATTTCCAAGTATCTCGAAAATTCAATTAACAAAGGAAAAACTTGCCTCAGAATATTTCAGAGACTCTTGGAATTTCTGCGCAATCGGGAAGAATGTTTAAGTTACGAAAAAAAAGAACCCGAGGACCGAGAGGAAGAAATTGAGGTCGTTTTAAGACTTCCTGGAAGATTGTACGCAATAAGAATTGAATTAAATTACCGAGGGAAGGACTTGAGGAATGAGGAGATAATTCGATAAAAAGGGTTTCGGGGGGAAGGTGCGGAAATGGGATAAAAATTCTCAAGGTAATACGGTTAAACCGGTCGACGAGAGAAGCAGGCTTCTATAAAAGAGGATAACTGAGGAATGAAGCAAGAATGGAATTTAAGGATGAAGTATTAATATTTCTGAGAATCAAGAGCTGTTAATCGACGGAGTTAGGCTTTTCCTGGGTAACGGTATTTCAGAGAATCAGGTTATAGTCCGGCTGGCATAGGAGAAGGAAAAATTCGACGGTGTAGAGTGGATTACGCGAGACAATTTGCTCGAAAGTTACTCGTTTCAGTGAGCTCGGTGTGCAGATGAACGCGTGCACGTTAATACTCCGCTGAGCGAGTTGCGAGTAACGAGATAACCGGCAATAACGAGGTAATGACTGTCAAAGAAGAAGACGAATAGAGCGCCGGACAAAAGGAAAAGACCGAGCGACCATACGAGAGACGGAAGCACGGGGCAAAAGGGGGGTAATAAAAGAAAATGAAGCCCGCATAAAAGGCGAGGAAAATATAATGTAGAACTGGCAACTGGCGAAGGTGAAAGATATAAAAGAAGGATCAAGAGAATAAGAGTAAATCCAGTGAAAGGTAAAGTTAAGAATCCTACACACGTGAAAAACAATGGATTTAATTAAGAGGAATGCTCTTTTAAATCCTTGGATAATTGTTCAGGTGATTCAATACAAATTTTGACAAGAAAGGGAGAGAGGAACTGAATAAGAATGAGAGTGGTGCTCAATTTGAGTCAAAGGTTCATGGAAAGGGTTACCGGTAGAATATGAAGGAAGAGGAGAAGGGAAGGGAAGAGAAGCGAACGAGGAGAGAGAAAGGGGAAACGACAGCTCGTAACTCTGGACACTTAAGCGGCGTTGCGGCCGTTTCGCCGGCTAAAATCACGCACGTTGCTTAAGTCAACAATCCCAGCCAATGGTGTGGCGGGCCTCGGCTCGGTTATTGCTCGTAAAAGCAGCCGTGTTTTTTCAGACGGCCAAAATGCATATCTCCCGCAGATCGACGCCGCTGGAACTCGCGATGTGCCCGTACAATGCTATTGTTGCGCAGAATTCATTGACCAAAGCGCTGGCCCATAAAGCGGTAAAAGTCAACACTTGTTTCCAACGGTATCCCCGGGAACAATACTTTTTATTCCGACTTTCATCGTGGGCCAACAAAAATGGCCGACTAGATGGTAATCAATACCGACCGAGCTGAGCGTTTGGCGTTTATCGGCTAGCTGTCGAAAATTTAATTGAGGAATTTATCGTAATTACCGCTGACGTTTAGAACGAAAAATGATTATGCGTGTGTTATCGTCTCCGGAAGAGAAGACAGACGAGCTCGTTAGTAGCGGGAAACGCTGAGCAGAAATGTGTCATTTTTCGAGAGGCCGTTTCGCCTGGTTTCGATAAGAAAAGCAGGTGCAGATCGTTGTGAGTATCCCTTAAGGCACTGACGATCGTCCGAGCGCGTGACGCCGGCCCATTATTTTCGCTCGATGAAACAATTAGTCAGCGTAGCGCTCGACTGTAATTAGACAAAGGACAATTACCGCGAGTCGTCTCGTTATCTCTGCCGTTATCCCGAGGGACACGTGTAAGACACGGCATTATAAATTACCCAGCTCGTCTCTTCCGCCCATCGATCCGTCCGCGATTACGGCTGGTCCCGCGTGATTTCGTGATCGATGCCGCCTTCTCCCGTCGAGCGCGCTAAGAAATATCGCGGGGAAATCGGAACGATACGTCGGAGATGGGAAAAGCAGATACTCCATTGTGTATTCAGCACGTCCGTTATTTCGCCGATTTTTCCGAGAGATCAATCGGTCTACGGCAATTTCCATAATACCCCGACTCGCCTAGGAAATAACCGATCGTAAACGGGTAAACGTGGAAAAAAGGGGGACTTATCGAGGCCGATAATTGTGAAATAAATCATGCCACGCCTGGCAGGTACTCAACTTAACGCTCTACGTGTCTCGTAACAGGAAGGAGAAGTTAAGGGACGTTAATGGCTACAGATATAGCGGATTAATCGGCCCAGGAAAATCAGATGCATGTCCCAGCTCGAATCGTTAATAATGCTAATTAGGTCGCGACAAATTGATTGTGCAGAAGCGTGAAACGCCTCGTGCGGCTTTGTAGCCGCTGCAAAATGACATATCGCGTGTGCGTGATCAATGACGCGTGATAAATTCCCATTACAATGTAACGGCGGTCGCTGATAGCCAAACAACGGAGCTCGCACCGATGTCCATTTACATCATCTCTAACGCCGTCATCCGTATTCGCCTTCTTCAAATTCCTCCCTAAGGAGAATTCTTTAGTCGGATCGATATCTCCTTGACGCTAATCGATCACGAAATGTACATAGTCAAGGCAGTCTTTTGCTTAGGCAACCTGGCCTTACTCTCGTCAAGGTGTTGTTCAATCCTCCATGGAACAGTACTGTTCGGCTTATTGAATCTCGTTTCTTCCTTCGAAGGGGTTGAAGTTCGTATAATTTTATCAATCGTGACTTTGCCGTTGTGCACTGCATAAGGTTTGAACTCAAGGACGCGTTGGCCCAAGATTTGAGCCGACAATTGCACGGCAAGGAGCATCGCGATTGGTCGACACGGTCCAAGTTAGCGAGCTGTCGATGTTCGATTATTGGTTGGCCATGGGGTTGGTGGGCGAGGCTCGAGTCGCAGACGGAATGCTATTCTCCTTCTCTCCTTCTCCCCATGTTTATCTTGTTATGCCGGTTCCCCAGCTCCTCCGGCGACGACGACGACCAAAACGAGCTTCCAATTAACCAACAATCCGAAACAATTTGGTCGGCGCGATCTTATCTCGCCTTCAGCACGAACCGAACGCGCGGACCCGTTCACCGCTTGTTCTTACTGCGAGCTTCGCGCCTCACTCTAACGTTCCACGCATCTGCGATTCGCTCGTAATACCCATCGGACAAGTCCTCCTGCCCCGCTTAATCTTCTTCACCGGGGATTGCATTCTTGCCGGAATTTTTATGAGATCCTAATAAGCACGTACACCTCTCCAAGGCAGCTACATTAAACACAATTGCCAGCTTTTAAGAGCGTAAGTCCCCGTGTAGAGAAAATTCATGAATATCGACAATGTCTACGAGCAGACACGTCCAATACAATAATACGATCAGTATATTTCATCCCAAGCACCGGATTATCAGTATACCGCCCGGTTTATCGTTAAACTGTGCATGACGTTGAAACTAGCAACGTTATCTGCCGGGTAACGTCGCGTGTAAGTAGACAACCATAAACCCCGCACTTTATGAACAATATCGATGGCCGAGCACCTGGAAGAAATGCTATTTTATAAAGTAATACGTAGCTTTGCAGCTGCATAATAGTCAGATCATTGCACCGGGGCCATACGCTTACTGTGTGTCAACCGTAAGCCGCAGATTCCAGCCTGCTGAATTATTCGGCGAACACGACGTTTCCGCTAACGGGTAGCTGAAAATCGATTACTCCGAGCAACAACAGTACGCGCGGTAATCGAGGAAACGGCAAGACAGTCCGCGAAGGTCAGCCATAATTCCGACGGTCATTCAATGCACAAGCATAAACTGCAAACCTCGTAATTACTCATTGGAAAAATTTACAGCCCGTGAAATGTCAGCCGTTCGTCGTTTAACATGTATTAACCCATAAGTGCATGATTCTTTAAATGTTTATAGAACGACTCTTATTGGTTTCCTTATAGTCTAAGATGACCTGGAAAAATAATTAGAGAAATCATACAGTGATATTTTCCACTTGAAAGTAGAGAGGAGAAAGTTGTATCGAACATGGTACAGCTACATTTTTGTTATTTTTCAAAGTTTCATCCTCGATATTATTTGTGTATCATGTTTGATACACTATGCACGTAAGTGTTAACTGGCAGGAGGGCGTTGGGAGGATTGGAGAAAAATGGAGAGACGAAATCGTTTGAAGAGGATGAACGAAGACGAGGAGAAAAGGGAGAAGATGAAAACGCTTGTTCAACCCCGTTCTCGTGTTTTACCTCCACCTAGGTAAGGTGGAAGAGGTGGAAATGCGCACCTACTTCTTCAGGTACCTTCGGCTCGGCGACTCTATAGGCCGAGAACCTCTCTTTGCACGCTTATTACCCTAATGTCAGTACTTAACACACTGTTGGCTGCACATATTCCTTGTTTATTTGCCGTGCCAACGACCGGGTGTCCCGTTTTACCCGCGAACCTGCAGCGTCGACTGCAGCGCCATTAAACTCCACCTCTTTTGACCCCTTCAGAATTTTCCAGTGGAAACCGAGGCTCGTCTTCCACGAAACACTAATTTCATGTTCTTCAAATAATTGGACATTAGAGCAAAACCGCCTACTTATCCTATCCACACTGAAATTCCTGCGAATTGATATTCGAAGGGAAAAATAGTAGAGAGGGGGTGGGGGGTGGGGAGAGGAAGTGATATTTCGCCGAGTCAACGTAGCAGTTTACGTGAATGTACTTGATTTTAAATGCACGTACAATGTAGGTTTATGATAATGGTATGACGCTGGATTACCGTGCTAGCTCGAAAGAGACTGGCAATTAAGAAGTCAATCGTTACGATTGACCGACCGATCGGAAATCGTTACGGACGTGTAATTTAACTAGTTTCTCGGTAGACTTTATTCTATCGGCTTTGGAGAATATTCCGCTGGCTTTACGAGGATCTTGCGTCGGTGAAGGCGAATTATCGTAACGTTACTGGCAATTTCGAGTAGAGGGAGGGAAGGTGGGAGAGAGAGTTGCCCGTAGGCACACCCGGTATATAGATCGGCCGCGCGCGATGCTGGCCCAATGGCGTGGCGTTCTCGGCAGATAATTATCACTAACCATCAGCTATTTGCGAGGAATGGCTGATAATTGCTACGTTGTTCGGCTTCTACCGACCGATAACCCGCCTAGGACTCCTTTTAGACGAGCACTCGCAGTCACTGCGCCGAGAGTGCCCCCCGGCACTTTTCAGCCTTTTTCCCGTTCCTCCTCTTCCTCTCCTTCTTCAGCCGACCTGCCTCGTTTCCCCTCGCGTGGCATTTCGAGCCCGTTCACGCCGATCCCGTTGCTGCCCACGCCGAAATTTTCACCACATAACTCCGTAGATCCATCATTACCAATCCCACGATACACAATTTTAGATCGCACGTGCAATAGGAAGCGTAATTTTCGGTCTTTCGACGATGACGCACCCTGTACAGGGTTCTCCAGGGACGAAGAAACTTCCCTTGGTCTCCTATTTATCGTCCTACCGGAAGGAATTTAGCTGTCACGAAAGCAAAGACATTCCTGACCCGGTTGCAGGTGTAATTACACGCAGGAAGCGATATCCTGGGAGAGGAGCAACAGGGTGGAGTACATGGTTTGCTCAGGCTGCTTTAACTGGCACGCACCTTGGCAGCCACCGGCTGGATATCTCTCTTATTGCCCTGTAAATCGTAATGTTACACCAGCAATTTAATAAGCTTGCCGCACTCGATTATCCCCACTGTCAGGAACGAGCGCGTCGGTGAGTTTAATATTGTTAATGCCGCTGACTGTGCATCTTACGGGACGGTGAATCGACGCTCACAGAACAGATTGCTCGCAGTACCAAACCGTTACACTTCCTCCTTCAGAGTCATTTCAATCTGGTATTCCAGTTAATTAAGGATACATTGAAATAAATCGACTGTAGGAAAATAAAATAGATCCTCCGCCAAATGCATATTTGCTAATTTTCTTAATGCAGATAAATGTGAGGTAATGCATTAAAACTAGGGAAGAGCAAGAGTAATTTATTGACGAGTTTGCTTCTACCTATGATCCATGTACGATTGTACGAGAGTTCCCGCGGTTACTTTCAAGATTCCAGTCACGGTAATTACCTATTAGACCTTGAGCCGTGCGTCTCACTTGCATATTCCTCGTGTCCATCGGATTCCAACTCCGTGGTAATTGCGCCCGCGAAAATATTTTAATGCGAATGCATCGCTCCGGGGAAACGCATTACAGGCGGCCCTGTGCTTTGCATCATTTGCCCGCAACTGCGGCTTCGGGATAGACGCAATCCTTGCCCTCTATCATTCGTCTCCCTGCCATCGAAAACATCGAGCAAAGTAATGGATGCTGCCAATTAAGTGTACACACTTAAATGTCTTCAACTAGCCGCATCGTCTCGATATGCAGAGACGGTAATCTCCTTGGAATAATGGCAAAAAAATGTCGATATTTAAGCCGACAAAAATAATAAGATCGTCGTCCTTGAATGGACTTACATGACTTTCCAGATAAACGGCTCAATTAAAGTCGTACGAAACAGCTGAGTGGGATAAATGGAATGCAACATTTTTCAAGATCCTTCTTACAGGACACGTAAAGTGGAATTAAGACTCGTGGCCAGTTGCACTTCATAAAGACGTATCTTTATTGACACGGCCGTGCATGTAAGGACATCTGAAAAGCGTGTAAATGGAATCGCAGCTGCATCTCGGCTTATGCGAGCACAGATTGATCGGCGTAAACCGGACTGCTTTCGCCCGGCAGTCACGACTCCGGCACCGTCAACGCGCGGTTTACTTTCAGACAATGTTGCCGTGAATGCGCATACCGCGGGGAATCCTCGTAGCAGCGGACTCATGGTGAGACAAGCCCTCCCCCCCTTGCCCCGATAAACCGTGGCGGACACGAGGCACTTAAGGCAAACACCGCGCGGCACTCGGTAAAAATGGCTGGGCTACGTGACTGTTTACATTCCTGTCGGCATATGCACCCGCGCGATGTATACCTATCCTTAGTTATGGGCCACTTACGGGTTACTCTCGGGTTCGCGCGAGATGCAGCACCGTGCGAGCTAGGTACTCTCTTTCTCCGTCTCGTCCTTTCTTTCTGTCTTCATCGTTTTCCCTCTCTCTCTTTCTCTCTTCTTCTGGTCTGCTCTCGGTCGTTCTCGAATCGCCAAGACAGGCAATGGAAACGGCGCTCGTGGTCACGGGTACGAAAGAGCGAGGGCAATCGCGGAGGGAGGAGGACGAATAAGGTGTAATCAGTTTAATGAATAGTCGCCCAGCGGAATTACGGTGAGGCCTCTTTCGTTTTCCCCTTCTCTCTCTCTCTCTCTCTCTTTCGCTCCATCGAGGTACATGCACAAAGTCTACCCTACACAGGTACATACAGTCTCACGGTGAGGGCCGCGTGATCTCGAAGGGAAGAAAAGAGAAGCAGAAACGCACGGCTCGCATCGTCCTCGCCTCTCCTCGCAGATTAAGGGAATCACGAGGCCCGTTTCAAGGATTTCCTCGGTCAGTCGTTACGATTTGTTTCAGGATTCAGATTGCACCAGTCCACGGAATGTTCCTCCGCAGGAAGTCAGGTCGTTGAGCCCTCGATCTACACGATTAATCATTTCTTTCCCTAACTAAGGAATATCAGGGCCATTTTTGCCCTCCGACCTTTTACCCCTCTTTCGTCAAGGCAGTGTTGAAGAATCGTCCAATCAGAGTTTTATCCCGATGGCAACCACCCTGGTCACGAGTCCGGTTTATGAGTTTTTATCGCGATTCGTAAGCTGTCCGATCGACGGTCGTTCGCTTCGCGACAGACGAATAGAGAGAGAGGAAGAGAGAGAAAGGGGGGTGTGGAGTCGCGGGTGTGCCTGGCTCGTGCAAACCAGTGGTGCACTAACACGATGAAATAAAGTGAATCGAGTCCCCAGCTACGATGCAGGCGACCCGCGAAATTTCCCGTGTGATTGCCGGCCTCAATGAACCCCACGCAGACGGCCGTCACTAAACGAAAAATCCCCTGGCATGATCGATCGATTTCAGGTATCCCTACCCCTCTGTCTCTCCTTTATCCCTCTCTTTCTCCTTTATCCCCACCCTCTCACCTCTTGGCGTATCGCAGGAGAAAGACAGAGAGAGATAGAGAGATTTGTCGCGACAGGTCGACTAGGCAATCGATACCCTAACTCCCTGCGGACAGGACCGACGAAGAAATAAGAAAAACTAGACTAATGTTCTTCAAGTAATACCTTTACCTCCTTACACGTGTTTCACAGATGTCCCTTGCTCTATTTACATGACAAAGCGAATAATGACGAGTGAAATTGAGTTCCCATGATCCTCCGAGATCGGGCATTTCCACTGACCCTTCGGTGCAATCAAAGACAATGGCACGGCCGAAAGCAATGCCTACCGCGCTCGTAGGAGTAATGGCAGATATCCTCTGCATCCTTTGCAGAATGCAGCGCACTCGGCATTATCCGCGCTCTCTGCAGAGGCACTCGTAGAAATGCAAATTGGGTGCAACCGGCAGGAGATTCCCTGGGCAAACATGTGGTTACCCGGGCCCCGCTTGGCCCAGGTTATGATAGGTTCGCGTGGCTGGCCCACATTAGACAGATCCGCGGATCTCGATCTGGAATCGTAGAAATCTCTAAACCCCTCCCCACCCTTCCCCCTCGATGATACTCGGTTATTAGCCACTGCGCTCTCCGTTTCTCTACTCTTCTTCCACACTTTCCCCGACTAGATCCAATTTTTCAGACCCTTTCTATTGGCTGCCTTTATCATTCCGTTAATGGATTACTATTTGGAAGATTACTTTAGAAGAGAAAAAAGATTGCTCCGATTCCCTACTTTTTTTGGTCCAAGGATTTATTGAAAAGAAGAAAACATTCTTCGTTCTGCATTTCCTGCAATTTAAATTTCTCTTCCTTGGCTGACGATCCTCTCTGGATCGACTTGGATTTATTTCTCGTGTGGATTTTTCGGTTTACCTTTGTACGTTTCATTCCCCTTGGATTACAAGGCACGATCTGGGCGACCTCGAGAGTTTCGAGGGGGCATATCGTCAGTGCCCTCCGTACGTACGATGTGTAATTCCGATCCGCGCTCGATTCTGCGATTCCAGCGGGGCAAATCAAGCGGATAAAAATTGCGGAACGTCGAAGATTCTCAGTGATTTTGCCCTTCCTCCGGGGTTTGCCTTGCCGAGGAGTACGTTTAAGAACCCTCATTTTAGGCCTCTGCAGCCAACTAATAAATCACCGTTAATTGAACAGCGCGGTAAAGCGTAGATCCATGGAAAACCATCATGGAAACCGTCTCTCGGGACTTGAGCAAACTTACGTCGTTCGGTTTTGCGAATTTCCAGAGAGGAGTGTCGGGCCCGTGAAATTGTCGTTTTCGCACGGCCGGATTAGCCGAATCGTCGTCGGCGGGATTGCTGAAAGATAATTCTTGGACCGGAGCGGAGAATCGTGTACGCATGACTCTCCGGCGGGGACGGGGAACAACACCTTGTTGCACGCGCGGCTTCGCGGTTGCTCGACTCTCCGGATACGAGAACCCCTCCCCCCCCTATCCCTCCCTCGTCCCTTTCCCGCCGCCCTCGGGTACACCCGGACAATATTGTAAACAAAATGGTACCACTATTTCATTGGTAACCCGATACCCCCGTGCCGGACCCACACGCATCGCTCCTTCCACTACGTTCCTTCCAACCCTTCCCCTACGCCCTTGAGTTTCTTTAATTTACCAACCTCCTCCTCCTCCTCCTCCTCCTCCTCCCCCACGCACCTTCAGACGAAGGAATAGCGTAGGCAATTAATAGCGATGCCAATTCGTCGGGGAGATTCATGGTCTTCCATCGACGCTGAGACATGAATTATTAAGAGGGAACTTGATTCCTCGACATGACGTTCAGTAATTATCCATTTTTCTTAATCCCATTTTTCAGGTTGGTTTTGTTCCTGGTTCCGTGGATTTTTGAAGATTTCCTCCGCGAACTGTCACCGACGGTATGTTAAATAATTTGTCAGGTTTAATCTTGACGGTGCAACGACGAGTCCCTGCCGCATCGCATGTGCATTTACTTCTATTCATATTTATATATCGGACGATCTCGCCCGGGGGGGAACAGACGAGGCGTAGCGTGCAAACGCAAATTACAGGAGGAGAGAGGAGAATTCGAGCGAGCGAACGTTTGACTCCCTGACTTCTCGTCCACTGCGACGGGCAGACACAGCATTATTGAAGTTTGCGAGGACGAGAAATCGTGCCAAAAAATGTCCTTTCCTTCATTCCTTTATACTGAATTTATTTCTCGAGTTATCGCCAAAGAAAGAAACACGTGTCCTTTAATTTTTAACGCTCTTTTCAGTACATATAGCATTATTGAGGTTTGCAAGGACAAGAAATCTTTCCAAAAAATGTCTTTGCCTTCTTCCCTTTGTCCTGAATTTATTTCTCGAGTTATCGCCAAAGGAAAAAACACGTGTCCTTTAATTTTTAACGCTTTTTTCATTACATACAGCATTATTGCGGTTCGCGAGGACGAGAAATCTTGCCAGCGGCCAGAATAGCGGCAAGATATCGCAGCAACGTCAGAAACGACAGAGACCACCGTGAAACACCCCGTCAAACGGACCCATTAGTTAGTCAAGTTTTTTCCATGCCGTATTTACGGGTGTATTCAATTTTACAGCCAAATTACTCGTCTCAAAGTATGCAAATTTCGCTTCCTACAAGACAGGTACATTTAATCAAAACACACGGTACACAATATATATATATCCAATGAAAAGTTTCTACCGAAACGTGGACCTTTTTGACGGACATGTGGAGGTATATAAAAACATGTATTTTATCGGCAGGTGAAAAAATGTTTAAGACGCGGAAGACCTTCGCGATTTCATTAAGGACACTTGGTCGGGGAGAAAGCCAGGGACGAGGAGGAGGAGGAGGGGGTGAGGGGGGAGGTGAGAAACGATCGATCGGTGGCATCGGCCGGCCGCGCTTAATTCAACTTTAATTTGGACTTTACGAGCCGCGTTACCTGCTCTGCTCGGTGGTCCACTCGGCCGCGTTTCACCGTCTACCCGTCGATTTATTTCGTGGCACACATTCGTGGAAAAAGGTCGTGTCGCGGGCGTGTTATTCAAATGCAACATCGCCCGTACTCCTCGCCGACTGTCCCCTCAGCTGACTTATTAGCGCCGGAAATCGAAGATCCTACGGGATCCAACGCGGGGGACAACCGTAGACCGGACCGTCAGAATTCCTTTTCCCACAACGTGTTTCCCGGTAAGCAGAGAAATTCACGCGGAGTCGGTTTTCTCCTTACATTCGGAACAGGTAAATTCCTGTCCATCGGTCCATCTGTTATCCGTTCGTCTACAATTTCAAAATTAATGATCTCCACCTGATAAATAGGAAAACTGAATTTCGGTGCTGAACAATGTCCGAATTGATATTTATCTAAGATAATTACAACGAAGTCTTGTTAGTAAGTTTTTTCTAAGAAGCTGAATACTTGATGAAAGCGATTCAATGACCCAATTATTTTAATTTCTTCGAGCCTGTAGTTGATTACGTATTGTCGATTATCAATGGGTATGCGGTGAATTTCCACGCGATTTTTCGGTCCGCGTGAAATTTGTGTTTCCGGTAAGATCGCTGGCAGTAAAGGCGGCATATGCTGTGCTTGACCGACGGCTCATTTCGAGTGGAATGGAAAGTTTCGCGAGGAGCGAATCGCCGCACGGTCCGTGCATCCCGACACGCGTGGAACATTTGTCAGACACTTTAGGACCTGTCGGGCCATTGTTTTCCCATCGATTCCGACTGGAAAGCACAGTTTTAACCGGTGTTTTACACGCTCGCTTCCAGGAACCGGATCCTCCATCTGGGATCCCATGGACTGTGGCATCCGAGTGTACCAGAAACCGAGAGGACCTGGCAGGGGCCAAGGGCGAGGGGAGGGGAGGGTTAGGACGGGCCCAGGTATACGCGTCCCAGGACCCGAGGCCCATTTCGCCTGTCAGGCCCAATTCAGTTGGACCGAAGAACACAGTATCCTCCGTCCTTCTCTTTCCCCTCTTCGTTTGTTTCCTCTCTTTCGCTCTTTGCCTTCTCACCCCCCCCCCTCCCCACGTCTTTCTCCATGTCTCTCTCTTTCTCACTCCTCGTTCTTATCTACCCGCTTATCTTCCGTTTCACTCGGACCCTCTGCCGCTCTTTTCCTTTCGTTCTTCTCCGGTGTTGCGTGGCCCGCGCTACAGTTTATGGCCGTCATTAACTGGAGATCGGCCCCGCAGTTGGATTAAACGATTTGCTCTGGTGAACGCGAGCGCGAGCGGTCCACTTTATTGGTCACACGTCCCGAGATTCCTACGAGCGATATCCAAACACCGGGCATCTTGTCTTATCCGCTCGCAGTACCGGTATAATGATTTCTTGATTTAGTCTCCCTCGCCGTTTGCCCGACAGCCGAGCGGCTTTAGCCTCGCAAGCACAGACATTTAATTCCCACAAAGATTGTCGGTTTATCGAGTCAAGGAATTATTTCACCCCGTTGAGTGTCGGTAATACAACAGCGAGGAAATTCTACGGTACCGGAATTAAAATATCACGTTCGACTTTTGCCTCGCTGGCACAGAAATTTCAATCCCGCAAAAGACTTTCGGTTTATCAAGTCAGGAAATGATTTTTTACCGATGCGTGTCGGTAATCTGACGAGGAGAAAATTCCACGGTATTGGAATCCGTGTCCTTCGGAGTAAAACATTAAATACGGCATCGGCCGATGAAGGATGATCTTCGGTCTAAAGGAATCCGCTTTCACGACTTCCTCGTTCTTGTTCCTGCAGCCCGTCATTTCCTGTCAGTCGAACATCTCGTTCAGCGCCGCTAAATCGTCTCGCGTGTCGCGGACCGACTGATTGCCCATTTTTTCGGCGAATTTAAATGACAATGAGCCGCGGCTCGATGGGGATAATTATCCTGCCGATTATTACTGGCTGCCGACTGACCACGCGTCGGCATGTCATCGTTCCTGCTTATTTGCTCGAAGGAAACGAACGGTTTGGCAGTACCGTCAGGCCCCGCGGATCGTCTCATTTTTGCCGACGGTCAGAAGATAAAGATACGAAAATTTCATGCTCTTCCTGTTTCCTCTCCTTCCGTCTCCGCCGAACGTTTCATTATCTCTCAGTCTCTCTTTCTCTCTCTTTCGATGTGCCCCCTTCTCCCGGTTCCCTCTGTTTATTTACCCCGCCCCACTGTCTCCCTTTCCGTTTGTTCGTCCTGTCTTCCTCCCTCGGAGGAAGTAACAGTATCCGACTGGATGGCTCGTGAACGAGGTGTGCAGGGACCGTGAGGATTGTGTGCAGAATGAACGCAAACTGTGAGGGTAATTTGCAACACCGACAATTTACATAATTAGCAGTTCTCAACTCGCGGCCCTCCGACAACCTCTCCTTCCCCCCCCTTCCCCACGTCTTCTCGTCCTCCGTCGGGAACCTTCTCCATCCCCCTTTCGCCTTTGCAGACGAATACACTTTGCCCCACGGCCCGACACGCTTTCGCTAAACTCCGCTAACATTGCTGTATATAAAAGTCTTTCCATCGTATCGTCCCAAAGAGTTCAAAAGGGTAAATCATAAAGCACAAAGAAAAGGTCCATAAAACAGAACCTCGTAAGTACAATGGAAAGTCAGGTCCGAAGAGCTTTGAAATCACGTGGAAATTTATAGCCGCAATGTATAATACTTGTTAATGGAAAAATATGTAAAAGGAGAGGAAGAAGATGGTCGCCGGGAGGTTAATTAATTGTATACATGGAGGTTTTCGCTAATTGCTGGATTACCGAATCACACGGCTTTATCAAGAGGTTCTCATCGTTGAATATTAATGCGCCTCGTTGGCGGGTTGACGAGGACAGAAGTGAAGACGAGATCGGGGCCCGCAGGACGAAGGATGATCCATCGATCGCTCCGGTGACCGTCGATCAATTCGCGACGGCCGTTTAATTAACTGTCCAGCGAATTCGTTTAATCGTCACATCGACGACGAACAGGAGACTAACTCACTGGTCCCCTTAATTGCCCGATAATTACACTCTCGTTACACGCACCAAAGACCTCGAAATAAATCGGCACAAGGACACTGCGCAACGTACAATTATTCCACGACTATCGCTAAATTCCTATCGGAAATATTTCCCTAGGATTATCGGACTTGTTCCATTGTTCTCGCGTTATTGTCTTAATTCGGCGAAATTCCGGGGCAATTTAGCGCGCGGCATCGCTGGATGAATGTCGGACCGGACGTGAACCGTACGCCCGCACGTCCGTCTTTTTCAGCCACGAAAGTTCGAACTGCTTTAATTGCGGAGACGGACCCCCGTCCACGGCAATTACTCGTTTTCGAAGTGGCAATTAAAAGGCTATCATTGACGAGGATCGTTCCTCCGCGGCAGCCAAAAAAAGGGCCCAACGGATGCGCAATAAAAAACTAAAAGCCCGGTGATTAATCGACGCGGCGAAAGTATGGAATTAAAGGTATTTATGCAGAGGAGGAGTGGGAAAGGGGGGGCGAAATGAAGTAGAGAAACATTGTGCTGCGGAGAGATGATATAATTTATTTCGCTATATCGTTAGAACACGTACTGAATCTTCCGATGATCGTACATTTCTATGCCTCTGTACGTCGAGTAAAATCACATTCTTTTATATACAGGATATTTACAAAATAAGGTGGCCATCCGCGTCGCGATTCGCCGAAAGGAACGCACGTGCGATTAATAGCAACGTTTCGTTTCCGCTCGCAAAATAAAGTTTAGGAAATTCTCTAAGTTCGGCAGGTAGCCAAATTCGTAGTTGTTTGTTTCTGTTTTTTTCTACAGAGATGTTCCCGCGAAACGCGACGGCGGAAATTCGTCTAACATTATCTGTAATAATTTAAATCGTCAGTACATCTCGGACACATCGATCGACAAAAGGAATACTGCTCGCTCGTAGAACAACGACTTAAATACAAGCTGCGAATACGCATCGCAATACACTGGGCTTCGTTTCGTTTTCTCCTAAGGATTACGAAGTTTGGCACTCACTTTCACGTTCGTCTAACCCGTCGCGGAATGATATCCCGCCACGGGGACTCTACAAGTATGTACAGTTTTTATTTTATTCTCGTGTTTGGACGAGAGGACCGTCTATTTCGCCGGCAGCGGGGCAGGACAGGACCTTTCGTCCTGCTTCCCGTCTGTCTCGACGAAAACAGTCCGTATGGCGAGTTAAATATGGCAAGACGTGTTTCCAAGACGTTATCTTCACCATCGGAATTCATAGGGAAACAAAGTCGAACATTCCACGGCCGATTTTTGCAATATTTGCTCGTTTTCACACAGCTCCAAAGAGTGTCGAATTTGTTCGCGTATTGTTCCTAACGTTGTCCTGTCTGCGTCGTTCACAAATCACTGCACTTGATTTTAGCAATATTTTTAACACGTTGTTGATGTTTCAAATGGGAGGAAACTTTCGTGTGCGATTATTTTCGTGGAACACCGCAAATTTCGGCCATCATTCGAGATGATTCGGTATGTTTTCGATGCTTCCTCATCCACCCTCGACTTCCGTCGGAAACGCATCCATTTAGCTCCCTTCCCGTCCCGCCCGAAGAACAATAGGACCCACTTAAACCAACTTCCACTCAACGTACTATACTCCTCCCCCCCTTTCCTTGCCTCCTTTGTCCTTCTTTCCGACTTCTCCAAGTCGTATTCCTCGCGGAGAAACTTCTATCGGGCAAAATGTTGAGCCGTAGAAGTTTACGAGAATTCGTCGAATTTCTTGTAACGCCGGCCAGTCATTCAGACTGCATTACTTTCGTCAAGAAAGGGAAATCCGTTTTCCGAGTCGAATAATAACGGTACAAGAAGACGCAAGATTCTTTCGTCATCTCCTTCAGAATCCGGCGATTGGATTTCTTTGAAGTTCGTGCGTAAGTTTCTCATAGCCTCTTTCGTAGAAACATCATCGATCCTGATGAGAGATGTTGATTTATCTCATGCTCAGTCGCAAGCCAGGATCTTCCTCGTCCAATGATCCTGGGGACATTTCGAGTCTTCGTTATCCTCGTCCTCGTAGCGAAATACTCGGCGTGAAAATCCCTACGATTTCGCCTACACCTGGGCAATCCTCGCGGCTGGTCCTTGACGCGTCCTCGCACGTACCGCCCGTGAAATCCTGATCCTGGTTCCTTAATCCAGGCAGAGAACGTCTAGCTACGCTTCAGATCCGCTGGAACACTCGTCGGCCTCCGGGTCGATGTGTTCCTCCTCCTCCTCGTCCTCGTGATGATAATCCCCCGTCTCCTGCTGCCATTTGCTCACGTGGTGGGTGTTCTTGTTGCCGTTGTTGTTGCCATTCCCACCCCCACCGCCGCCACCCCCGCCGTTGCCCGATTGCTGTTGAGCTTTCGCCTCCTCCTCCTGTTGCATTCGTTTGTGCTTTGTCCGTCGGTTCTGGAACCACACCTTCACCTGGAACATTCCAATGAGCCATTTATTTAATACACTCCTCGCTGAATAGACAGCTGCGCGCAATTGACCCTGAGATTTTTTTTTACCACTTACGATCCGCGCGTTCCTTTATTTCACGCACAGGGGTTTGCGCACGAGGTACAGAATTTTATTCAACCGGAGCGCGGGGACCATATGCGAATGTGGAAGCGAGGATCATCAGCGGGACGTAAAAAAACGATGAGGACAGGGTAGAGGAGGGGCGGGGGGCAGATAAAGTCGAATAAAGTCCATCCGTGGAGGGCAATGAATGCGCGGATTGTCCCGTCCCAGGCGAGCCCTACGCTTCTGACGATCGATCCGAGTGGACCAATCCGCACGGAGAGGGGGGGACAATTCAACGAGGGGTGTGTACGAGGCTCGGGAAATTAAGTGGCAAGTAGTTAGTCGGCTCGAGCAGCCCGATGTATCGAGGAATCACCCCTAAACGGGCCTATCCCGTTACAATAGGGTTCTCTTATACCCCTCTTCCCCCCTTGCAGAATTCAACGAGGGGAGGGGGTGCAAAGCCCAGCAACAGACAGCATTGTCCGAAAGTCGACGAAAGAGAGAGAAAAATGCGAATGCATTGTCCCGGAACGTTGATTCCTTTGCGAGAAAAAGGGTTGAACGGTAGAGCAGGGTGGGGTTCGTCACTTGGAAGCTATCAACGCGGAAAATCGGCATTGTCAGCACGCCGAAAGATCGGCAAAGAGGGGGACACTCCGTGTTTGCCTAACGTCGGGTGCAACGTGGTTTTGACAAGACCCGGATTAGCCTCCGTCAGGAAGAACCTTAGGGACCTACACATGCGGCAAATAGTGTGGGAGTCGACTCCATGAAACAGTTTACAAACAGCCACGGTCTCTGACAAGTCCAGCAGACATTAGTTTGTCCAAACCTTAGAAAACGATATGCGGAAGCGGCAGTGAAAAAGGGAAAACATTGTCTACGAGGCAAAAGTTCCTACCATTTCCTATTTTCCTATTCGTCTGGCTTTTTCTCGAAAATGCCGGTCGTTAGCGAAGGATTACGGAGATGAGACGTGAGGATCGGGTCGTGTGTTATTCTTTGCGGACGACTTAACGATCCAAGTGCCGTGTGCAATTATTTGCGTAGGACGGGAACTTCGTTACAGTTGTTAGAACGGACCATTCTGCCGGGTTTCTCGGGAGTCCTGCTTCACGTACGCGTTGTACAAATAGCTGGAGAAAAAGAGAGAGAGAGAGAGAGAGAGAATGTACGGCTGGTGGCGTAGCAAAGGAGTCCCGCCAGGGTCGTGGCACTTAACGGGTGATTAAGAGGGCAAATAGAGAGCAACCCCTTTTACCGGGCTGTAGTTTCGAGCACCCCCTTCCCCCCGTTCTTCCCAGCCAGTCCGTTTAATCGAGTTACCCCTATTTCGTAATCACCCTCTGTCCCGACGGGTCGCCATGGCGACCGGCAAGCCCCGGCTCCCCATTGGCGGATCTCTCGTCGACGCGCGCGGAAACATCCAGACCATCCCGTTCCGCCAAACGACGGGGGATAAACTGCTTTCCTACCCCCCTCCCCCCCAGTTCCGCCCTTCTATCTTCCTTCATCCATCTGTTCCCCCTTTTGTCTCTCGATACTCTCGTACTTTTCTACCTCTTCTCCTAGCTCGCTTTTTTTATCACATTTGCAGTTACTTCTCTTGTCATCGTCTTCCATTTTCTTTCCTTAGCCTCGCTTCCTAGTTAAGGCCACTTCCCTTTTTCCAGGGTTATCACCTGGATTTACACCCCGTTTAACCCCGGTCCACCCTCCTGCTCGGCCCATTTTGAAAGCTCCATTGAGACCCCGGCTCGTATTTTCCTCGAGCGTGCGTTGTAAAAACCCTGCGGGGAAGCTCCACCCTCTTCTCACGGTTATCCCCTCGCGTTCTATCATTTCGTCCATTACCAGAACCGCTGTAAAAAGGCTTTTCCTCCGCGAGGTGTAACCTTACTCCATTCTCTTTACTTACACCTCAAAGCGCAAGAAGATTTTCTCGAAATAATAGCGAGAATCCTTTCCTTATTCCAACACTGGTTTTCACCGTACCTTTCGTCCTTTTTCCTTTGCATCGAATTTTCTTCTTCTCCGTGTTTCCTCGCGTTGAGGGTACAATTTTTGTCTGTCCGCTCGTTGACGATGGCCGGCACGAGCGTCGATTGGCAAAGACGTAGGGACGGTTTGCACGACAGGATTGGCGTTCATCTTATCTGTCGATTCCTTCGTTCGTGGCGCACCTGGGCCGTCGAGGCCGGCGAATCGCACGATAGAAAAGCCTGCCAGCGGGGCTGTCAGTGGTCCGGGGTTTTGCGTATAAGGTGTTCCACCTGTCACTTAGCCACGTTCCAGCAGCAGCTTCAATTACGCGCCGGACTCGGGAACGTTGGGGTACTTTTATCCTTGCCTTTTCTCCGTTTCCTCTTTTCCCCGTGGCTATGGCCCTGCCGACACATTACGCGTCCGCGCGAGCTTCCAAGGCTTTTATCTCCGCCCGTCCATCGACAACTTGTACGGCCCCTGCGAACCGCCGGCAGATAAGGCCCGTTCCTCCTCCCCTCCCCTTCCCTTCCCCTCCCTCGCTCAACATCTTCCTGCTTCTCAATTTTTCTGCTCGCCGAGAAAACGACCGGAGATATTAACTCCGGTTGCCCGCTCTCGCTAAACATTTGTCCGCTTCCTTATCCGCCCAGCCGTTGAAATGTCATTGGCGATACGAAATGTTCGGTAATTTCGTTTTCCGCTATTCGACGAACGGTATTCCCCACAGTCGAACGAGTAATTTGCGATTGTTACGATTGTAACAATGGAAAGGAAGGCTTGGAACGAACGAACTTATCTGAAGCCCCATGAAAATTGTACGAAATGCCATGTTCCATGTGTTGAGTTCCGAGAACAAAGCCATTGTCCAGATTAACGTGTTCCTCGGGCCTGGGCTGTATGATTTTCCAGCCGGAAGAAGCGGTGTTATATTTAATCTCGAGGTTCTAAATGCAACTTCATTTATGCACGGCGCTGAGCGTGCTTACGTGGCGACAGGAGAATGATGAAAGCATTTGCGAGGGATCCCCGTCGTGGCGTGCATCGGTAATCGCTCGATTAAATTAATCCGGATTATTAATTGATATTCTAATTACACGAGCAGAGCGCGTCCGGGAGGATTGCGTTACGTGGCGACGATTTAAATGCATCGATGACAGCCAATGGGAAAACGAGAACCGGGCGCGACAGGCCAAGAGGAAAAATCAAGTCGAACAATTATAAGAACACGCCTATGGCACAACAGATGAATATAGAGTGAGGAAATATGAAGCAGGAAAGACACGTGAGAGAACGCATGGTCGCAGTAGTCGTGAAAATTAACATTAAAAAACAGTGGAATGATGAACGATCAGAAAATGCAGAACGGAGAAACGAGAAACAGGAGGAATGGAGGAACATCGAAATGGGAGGCATAGAAAAGGATTGACGGGAAATGGAGAAGGAAGAAAAAGACGACGGGAAGGGAGAAGTGAACTAGCTAAAGAGAGAGAGAGAGAGAGAGAGAGGTCTAATCTATCGAAGCCTTTATGTCCTCTGTTAAATATAATTACGTTTATTGGCGCGGCGCGCACGCCGATTGGCTATGAGCGTGCCTCCTTTTACTGCCACAGGAAATTGGATATCCGCTAATGGAAATTAATACCGTGCCCGTGCCTCCGCGTCTTTTCTGGTCGCGCGTTGCTGCATCGACAAAGAAACGCGGGTGGGGGGAGGAGGGAGGGGGGCAACGAGGGGGGAGAAAACCGATCGGCGGGGGCCTTTAATGCGTATTACGAGCGACTTGGAAATACGACTTGGCCATAGATTATGATCGACGAATCGAGATCGACGGCGCGATTAACTTTCCGTACAGCCCTCCCCTTATTCCACTCGAGGCGGGAGCGTATCAATTTTACAATTAGCGTAGGGCCCGTCGCGCTGTAATTAAGTCCCGATGCCAACAGCGAATATTCATCTCGATCCGACGAACGAATACTCGTAATAGTCGCGATTCGACGAAACAGGTTTGGGGAGCTGTCCGAAAATCACCCTTGGTTTCGAGCTTTTTGGAAGAAATAGGGGAATAAAGGGACGCGAAAAAACGGATGAATCGAGCACATTGCGTCGAGGGGCATTCATTCGAGTCTTTTTTTTTTGGCACACTCTCAAAACCTCCAGCTGGATTGCAACGAATCGCAGCGAGGGGAGGGGGCAGAGGGGCGTTGAGATAATCCCCCGAGGGCTCGGCGGTCACGCTCGAAACATTATTTTTAATCCCTCGTCCATCGCGCCGTACCCCCCTCCCCTGCGCTACGTATCGTGCCAACCCCCCCCCCCTCTCCTTTCGATAGCCGGGCTAAATAAACTCGCCGATATTATTTTTCAATCGTCGCCGACGCCATGATCCGCACGCGTGTACACACAGAGGCGGACAACCTCGTGGAAAAACTCGTATCGCGTGTATGTTTGCCCTCTCTCTCTCACTCCCTTCGTTTCCCCGAGCCTTCCTCTTCTTCCCCGACTACCCTCCCCGCCGTATAAATATCCTCGTTACGCAGGCACTCATTCACACCCTACCGCACGGTATCCTCTCTCTCTCTCTCTTTCTCTCTTGTTTGCACCTTCGGTTTACCGTCTTCGTCGCTCCTCGTCTCGCTTTATGTGCACATGGGAGCCGCGGCGAAAACGTATCTGCTAACGTGCGAGATAGGCGAGGATTATAGGGCGGAACGGTGTTTTGTTAGGACGAAATTGAGCGTGATCGCCGGCGAAGTCGAGGCAATTTTTACGTACGTCCTTCCCCCCCCCCCTGTCATCCCCAGTCCATACGAATTTCCAACGTACTCTATTAATTTCCAATAGGATGGATTCTCTCTCTCTCGTCGCCTTTTCAAATCCCGTTCCTAGAGTCGACAGTCGACGATTGGACTTTTTTTCCCCAGAAGGTCGAATTTCGGATTTCACAAATTTCATCCTTACTCGTCGAGCACTAAACAATTGAGGTGCGAGTTAAGAAACGCTAGAGGATGTGTGCGTAATGAACGGTCGAAAGAATTGTCGAGGTATTAATTGAAAGGCCAATCGGTCGTTGGTGTCGTGTCATTTTGATGAATGTGCAGAATAAACGGTCGATTCGAAATGTCGCCGCGTCGAGACGGAAACGAAGCCCCCCCTGTTTCCCCTTGCTCCGTCTCGCCTGCAATATCGTCGCTTAAAAGCTAAATTAATGGGGCTTTAAATTTTCTCATTTTAATTAGCCATTGTTCGGCCTCGCCGGTCTCTTGGCGCGTAAGCGCGCATAAAGCGTAAGAATGGGATAAGTCGTCCGCTTAGTTCGCCATTTTCTTCTTCTTCTTCTCTTTTCCTACGCCACCATTCTTATCTTCGCCTGTTATTTCTTTCCCCTCGAAAAGACACGGGCCGACAGTTTCAAGGCTTCTTCCCTGCGGGTTTCCACTAGCTTCGTTTATAGGCTTTAACGTCCCGGCTGATAACGAAATAATTACGCAGTCAGCGCACACGGAACTCAAAATACACTTTTGTCCGAGTCGCGTTTTCGTGAATCGTAGACGTAAAAAAAACTGTCGCAACGATGACCGAATCCGCGGATTTTGCCAACTGGCATTTGCAAATCCTACGTACGAATTCAGGAGTGTATTGTTTATTTATTTAAATGCGATATTCCAGCTCGGGCTTATCTTCCACGGGCGTGTTTCTTCATCGTCGAATTTATCTACCTGACAGACGGGATAGAAAAATAGCACAGCTGTATAGTAATAATCGGTACGGCTTAGCTTCTAACCATTACCTTGCCGTGTACGGTTATGGAAGAAGTTAGCATATTATGCAGGTCGCGTACGAATTCTCTATGCATAATGAGGCGCGTCGTCGTCGGACTAAGAATAAAGCGCAGCGGGAATAGTCCGTCATTCGATATCGTTTTACACGCGGGAACGTAGTCCTTCGTCTTCCTCCTGGCGTGAACCCCGCACGAAATCGAATGAATTTAACTGACCGGCAAAGCCGGAAAACATCGCCGTAAAGATAAACGTTTCAATTTTACCGGGCAATAATTGCAACTCTATGTATCTGTCGGCCGATCAAGACGGTAACGTTGAATACCGGAAATGCACCACTACTAGCCTCTTTGGCGCGTACGTAATAACGTAAAATTGGTCAAAAATTGCTGGATGTAAAACGTTTAAACGGGCCGGCGTTATAATATAATTACGCGATGTTAGCATACAGTAAAACGGAACTTCAGGTATCGCCGGGGATGTTATAGATGGCTGCTCCTGATAGCAGCCTGTATTTTACGACAAAGAGAATAGAGCCATAAAAAGCCATTTAAACGAACGTAGCTTTCTACCGACTTCTCCGGTTCTATGGCGATTAACATATTTACTGCAATAGGACATGCTAATATAGTCGCCGGCAAAAATCATTGCGTATTTTACTGCGGATATATGTGAACAGGTGAAAGCTGCGCCAGCTACGCAGGATTTTAATATTCCTCTTTACTTTTAACGTCGTTCCTCTTAGAAAAGAATAGCTATATTATATTCCCCGCGCGTCGTTGGACGCTAGAAAAATTTCGAAAGTAGCCCAACGACGTCGGCTTTTTACCGGTTCGATGGAAATAACGAGTGCCCTTTTTACATAAAATTGCAATTGAATTTTGATAATATTTAGACCGTCCGCGTTTAAAACTGAACAATGTACCGTTGCTAAAAAAATACTTTTTCTCTCTTCCGCTTTCATCCAATTTGCGGCGACCAACTGATTTTTATTGACTCCAACTAATTACTGGTACGGCGGGGTTAAGGCAGATGACGGACGTACGGTCGTTGGGAAAGGCGTGAGATTCGACAGGATAGACGTATTATTATTAATGAGATTCTTTTATTGATTGTACGAATCGACATCGGTGAACGGCAGGCTGTGCGATATCGATTAGAACTGACAGCGGGACGTCGGTGAATTAATTGAAAGCTCCAAGGAGAATTAATTGGAGGCAATCTATCCGAGGAAAACGTCCGTCGACGTAGCAATATCTGCTGTTTCTCCTACGCTCTAAAGAACTTGTCGATGTCCTATAATTTACGAGAAAATTCCCGGCGAATCAGTCGGGTCTTCGGCAAATTAATCGCAAATCGTTGACACTTCTAAAGGACGACTAAATAATAATACAACTTTGCCGAAAGTCCTGACCGTTAGGGGGCCAGGTTAATGATCGAACACGAGTCGAACAATAATCGTCTACTACTCGGAGCGTGAATTTTCGCGAGCAACGGGGTCCGAGCGTGCACCTTTCTCGCCGATAATAATGCTCGCTGGCCGGCGGGCAATAAATCGTCGCCCCGTATTGGAAAATGATAAATCTTGGCCGGCGACTCCCGCGATCATTGCAGAAATGATTAATGCTGATGTAGCCATAATAATGCCGATTCGACGATAAATCGCCGTGGATCTCGCGACCCCTGCGCGCAACGGCGACTTCCCTTCGATACGACTCTATACGCGCCTAGGATATTTATTGCGAATTATACCGGCTGCCAATTATTCCGAATACACGGCCCCGGCCACCACGTGTATCCTCGCCGGGCAACGTCTTCCTTTGTGAAACGTTATTTACTCCGCGGAACACCTTCTGCGTAACTGAACCGATTATTTCATCTCTCTTAGAAGCCAACGATCCTCGCGACAAGTATGTTCTCGCAATCCCGGCCACATTCACCGGGCAAAATATCGGGTATAAATTTCAATGAACACCCAACAATCAAACATGGTCAATAGTGTTTTCTTTTAATATTAAATCACAGCTGCTGGCCCAGCTGTCGCTATTTTTATTGTTAATCGTTAACGGGAGGGCAAAATATATTCTTCAGCTGTGTAACTCTGCAACACGGCGAACCGTGTAATTTTATCATTTAATTTTGTGGCTCTAAGTAAGTATTAGTGTGACGTTCGTTCGGTTTGGAAGAAACGTTTGAAGGTTGGTACTGCCTCTCGCATTGGTTCGCCGGTGCAATAAATTAATTGGCCGCAATTTTCCACGGATCGACAGCAATCATCATTAGGTTCCGGTGCTTAGGTCCGGCCGGGAATACAAGACCGAACGACGGCCATTGTCGTCCACCTGCTCTCCATCGCGCGCTATTTGCCTCGTATTCGCCGCCGCTATCTTTCAATTTGCATCTTTTGTTTGGTAAGTGCCCGATACCACGACGGCTTTAATTACGTAACGCAATTACGCTTACTGCGCGCTGCTTAACTGCTAATTGCACCGCAGTAACCCACTCATCGGTCCGCCGATAAAGAGACCCCCTTCGCATCTGTTCCATCCCCCCCTTCCCCCTACCCCTTTACCCCGTGAGGTGACTTCCACTTGCTTGAGATAAAATTAAGACCCCACTGTGCCTCCCAATCGCTACAACGGTTATATTATTCGATTCTACGTGACTTTGGAGGTTTCAAAAGGGGGAGGGGGGGGGGTGATTTTCTCGGCTCGTTCTTAAGAACGACCGTAGGATCCTCTCTTCTCGCGTGTAGACGGGGTTTCGTGAACTGGAGGTCTCGTATCCGGGAGCCAATCGGCGTGTCGAACGGCGGGTAATTAGCAGTTGCATTATGCTCCCTGTGTATCCTCGCGATTCCTGCCCCTCGGCACGTTTTCCCTCGTAGTTCCTGCGTACGCGAGCGGCATGTGCGCGACCGACCGTGCTCCGAGCTCGTTAAGATTCATAAGAAGGACGCGCGGTACACGCGACCCGCTGGCCCTCATTAGGGGGCCCTAATTACGTGCGATTAGCCGCGCAATTGCCGAGAATGCGTCAAATCGCCAGGGCGAATCGCCATCACGCAGACGCGTCCTTCACCGAGCTTCTTTCCTACGTCCCGTCACGTCTTTCCCCCCCGTCGCAGCATTTACGAGTACATTCGCGGCAAAGAAAACGCAAAAGGAAAGGGAAATCAACACCCAGGGTAATCCTTTGCTATTCCCCGAAACGGGGCCAAAGAGTTTTACGAGAAAAATGGCATAATTCATGTATCACGTAATTTCTATGTTCTACGTTGCTTTTAATTGATTCTTATTTTAAGGAAAATATCCTGGACCCTCTGCTCAGGATTTTGAGTTTAATGTCCGTAGAATCGTGTAATTCCTCGGCGAATTTGGTTGGGGTTTCCTAATGAATGGTGCTGAGTCGGAGGTTCGAGGATTATTGGCGCGTAGGAAACGAGCAGATCCCGTTTGCTCTGTACGAGTGTACCAAGATGGCGTCAACAGCGGCTCCCCCATTCTCCCGGTTTAATTCACAATACGACGGCGTGCCTCCTCCGTCCCTCCGCTCCCCCGGGGCTCACCCTTTTTTGGAGCGTGCAACGTCCATGGAATACGTAAGCGTGTCGAGCAACGACGCGTACGACCAGAGCTCAATGCATCTGGAGCGACGAGTTTTGATTTCAACCGAGCCCCCCCGACCATCGCGATAAGTGCTTTCTAACCATTTCAACGGACCTACTAGGACATGCTTTATGTTCAGGAATAATCCTACGGTCTACGCTGGTCATTCACCTTTCCTCAAAAAATTCTTTTTCATCGCATCCAATTAACTTGAGTACCCTTTCAGGTGCAGGATCACGTACATTAAAATTCGACTAAACCAGGGTCGGAAGAATACGAAATTAAAGGAAACGATTTTCAACCAATTACTACACCGGGGAAATGAAGCGAGACAATGCGATTTGCTGAAGAAATGTGAGAGAAGGAGTGGGGGGAGGGTGAGAGAGGGGAGAAAGGAAGGGAAAAATAGATAGGCCAACGCACACAGAAGTATCTGGCGTGTTACCCTTCGGTCACGGATTAGCATATCAATCTCCTCGTTATACGGGCACGCCATTAAAGCACGCGGCATATAATGGCATTGTCACCGCGGACGAAGGTTCAACCGAACGTAATGGCAGGATCCGCCATTCTCCGACGAGGGGCGTTAAGGACTTAGGTTGGCCCGATCAACGATACGCACGGGGAGGATTGTTTTCCTGTAAATAACACGGCCGGGAAACGTACGAGTGTCAACGTCGATGGGTCGTTAATAAACCGGTCGACCGTGGAAAAGAGGAACTTGCAAATCACCATGGCGATCGCACAGAAATAAAAGGTTTACGGTACGATATACTTTTTTGCGAAAATCAGGAAGCAAATAATTCGATTTAAAGAGTTCAATGAATAGATCGAAAGGAACGTCATGTAAGTGAGAGTAAAAATGAGTGTAAACGTGAATTGTTGGGAACGTTGGATTTCTTACCTGCGTTTCCGTGAGCGACAGCGCCTGCGCCAGTTGCTTCCTTTCCGCGCCTACAACGTAGTGATTTTTCTCAAAGGCGTGTTCCAGTTTCAGCAATTGGCTGGGACTGAAGGCCGTTCTTATTCTCTTGGGCTTCCTGAAGGGCTGCAGGAGGAAACCCGAGATGTCTGGACCTACAAGAGAAGAACATTTCCTTACATTCACCGAACGATGAAACGAGGTAAAGAATTTCTCTTAATTCCCGTCTTACTCTAAATGTGAAGGCCGAGAGTTGGATTTATTGCATCGATTCTAATTGACTGTCGGGGCTAATGACGAACGACGGGGCAAAAGTCTAACATTAATGATGACACGGACGGTCGTGTAACCAAGGTACATGGGTGACTATGGCGAGGGCAGAGAAGACGAAGAGGTCAGGATCATTAATTAATTACCGATCTCTCGACTTTCACGGTTCCGTAGCGACGATCGACGCGGTTCAACGATACAGTCTCCTTTCATTTGAAAAGCTCGACGCGCTGATAAATTGGCAAGGGAAGGATAGAGGAGCTGGCCGAGAAGGCGACCGGGTAATTGAGTATTCCGGCTCGTAAGAGCGGCACGTCGATCGTCCCGATACCCACGTATGCCGGAAGTCGCTCGAGATACTTTACCGGAAAAAGCCAGCGGACGATAAATCGCTGCATCGCTCGCCTTCCAATCGACTCTACCCCCTACCAACCTATAGTCCGACTCTATTATACCGTGTAATCGATTTATCGACGCACGGAATGCACCGCTTTCATTCAGGAATACACCATGCCGATACATTTTTCCTCTCAGCAGAGAAATTGTAGCCTATGTGTCGTGGAATTATCACCGAGGTAAAGCGCATTAACGAACATTTTTCTCAAGTGAGAGGATCACTATTCTTTGAAGATTCCTTCGGGACATTTTAGTTAACTCAACAGATCAGCCGCCAGACGTTTTGCAGTGTTTCTAGAAGGGTCGGAGGGGGGCTGAGGAGGGATTAGAGCGAGTTAGAACGCGTACGATGGAAAAGAAGAAGGGCGTTAGACACGACCTGTAATTACGGGAAGCTTGTGTTGCGGTTTCGCAGCTGAGACGCCCAGAGCGACTCGAAATTACTCAAAAATAAGACTAAACGGCCAACGTATCAAATTATACCCCCCCTCGTCCCCCTCACCTCACCCTTCGTCGCAACGATCGAGGGAGAACGTTTTCTGCAACGATGTAAAAGCCCGTTGCAGTGGCTCTGCGGCGATCATCGTGCGGCCCTAATGCGTTTTTAATTGTTGCCAGACCGCGCGACGTCGGCGGTCACGCGAAACCCGCAGTCCAGGCAGGAATACGTGAAAATACGAACGATACGATACAGCGAGAGCAATTTGCAAGGTTTCATCTTGCGCATGGAACAGAAAGAAAAAAAAACTTGGCCGAAGGCAAATGTGGTTCTCGATTTTCTGCACAAAAGAATTGTCGTACTTGTTTAAACGAATTATGTAAATTAATTTGAGCAACGGTACATTGGAAGCGCAGGTATTTCTTTTTAGCTTTGATATTCGAAAAATATTGTCCCTCTTCGACGATCGAAGCCCATGCTGGGCACGTTCCGACTATAAAATCTATCGTAGTTACCTCCCTCGGCTAATTCATCGTCGTTTTACGAGGGTCGCCTATTTGAGGCATAATCGAATTCTCTAATGCCGATTATTAGCGCTACCACATACGCTCGAGGATTTTGCGTGGCTGAGCGCAACGCTAATTTCGTCAAGAACAAAGCGAGTCCATATAAATTCAAGCTACGTCCGCAGAAAGTAAAGAAACCTTGGCAAGGCGTAACGCACAAGGTAATTTGCCGGAGAAGGTAGAATTCGGGACGACGGTGTTGGGTATTTAATTTGATATTTATCCATATACCGCCGTCAAATTCTTATAATTATATCGAGACTGCGAGTGTGATTACGGGGCGATATGGTAATTAGTGAGGATATAGGCGAGTTGATCGGAATCGAGACTCGATCTGCTCGCTGGGCGATTATCAATTACCACGTTGGGCGATATAATTGATTTTTCAGCCAGTCCACCTCGGTCCTTACCATGCAAGCGCGCTATTTTATTAATCGTGTATCTCGGTACACGCCTTATCTCGCTCCACTGGCCAACTCAGCCGTGCATCAACAATTCTCAATGAATATGTATATATATATAAACATACACACACGTGTGTGCATACATTCGCGTAGGAGATTAACAAAACCGGTTAGCTCCGTACACGCGGGAAATGATAAACAGCGCTAATGAGTGATTACGATTTAATTACCGAGACTACTTGCATCGTTGACCGTATACACACACACGACGGAAGATGTAGAACATCAGTAATTGATCCCACTGTACTTACGGTGAAAAAGGTTCGAAGAATTGTCACTTGATATCCAAGGATAAACGTTCCGTGCACAATGTGACATTCCGCCGGTAATAAACAGACGTACATGATATTTCGCGTAAATGAATAGGATAAGGAGTCTCGAGTTAATGAGCAAACACAGCTGAGGCGGTATAATGTGTTTAATATAAATTAAAGAGAAGTACTGCGTGGGCGGTTAAGGAGAATTAAGTATCAATTTACAATTCTCGCGGTGACTCGAGTACAGGCGGAAAATTAGTGGATTTCGAGATAAGCAGGACATTTTTCTCGTATTAACCGCGCACGCACGCGTAACGATTTAATGGGCGCTTAATGAGCCTTCTCGCGATTTCCCATAGGCCAACAGGAAACGACAATCGTCGCGCGGCTCTGCCCCGTCGTGACCGTTGCGACAGCTTGATAATGAGGCGCGAATGAGATGGATTTTGCAAAACTCGCGGGTCCCTGCATACGACGCACGTGTGTCGCGACAAGCTGGAATTATGCGACAAGTCAACACTGGTAGCCACTGACAGCTTTCCGTGTTTGTCGAGCCGACTTATTTACACACTCGCGCCGTCATTGAGAAATAAACGCCGGCCCGTGGATCTGAGGAACAAGTGTCCCAAGATGCGAGGAAAGAAAGAAAGACAGAATCGTCAAAATCCGAGGAACAACATAAGGACAAAGAGGAGGGGGGACCTAGGTATAGGCGAAACTGGTGGGAAAAGAAGACAGGAAAAACGGTGGTAGCTGGTCGATCGAATCGTTACAGAACGTAACGTGTCATTTCATGAAGACGTCAATCGACGTCACGGGAGCGTAAATGGTGATGAGTAAAAAACGCACGTGACCGCGGTGAAAAAGGGAAACGTGATGTAAGAGTAACGCTCGGATTATCCGTTTAAGAGGACGGGGAGCAGCGGGACAAAGGGGAGAAAGTGATACGGAGAAGCGTGAAATCGACGTCGATGTACTACCGTGAAAAAAAAAAAAGATGTGGAAGGATCGGATGGCCACTGACTGTCATTGTCGGCGACGAGCACCCCGCGGCGAGAACGTCACGGGGGTAAACGGCGCTTTAATAATGCTGATTAACGCGCCATTGTGACCCCCCGGCCAACTACGATTCAACCATAGAGACACGTGTACGACGACTTTTTTCAACCGTACACACGCACCGCGGCAAGTAGGTTGTCAATGCAATCGATACGTGCTACGAATTTCAGGCAAGAAAAGAAGAGCAAACCTAATAGGATAGACGTGAAATTGTTCCTACATGTTTCTTCAAATTTTCAGGTGCAAAGAACCTCGACGATCAAGTAACGTGCTATCTGTTTTCGATCAACTTCCAATTCGTTTCTAAAATGTTTCTGTACAAACGTTGACGTTGACGTCACGTGCACGGAACATTGGACGTCATCGGTAGAAATGCGGGGCTCTGTTTCTCTATCGAATCAATGTTATTCCTTACTTTATCTAAAGCAGATGCGGCTTTCCATAAATTTTTGGAAAAGAAAGCAAGATTAACCGGGGCAACGGAACGCTTTTTCGCTATCTTGTGTTTTTCGAGACTCTCGAGTGACGTAAGAATTTTGCCGGTTATTTCATCGATGTCACGAGGGCTCGCGGAACCGTTGAGCAAATCATAATAGTTGCCGGTTGGCCTGGGTAAAGCGGTTTAATGTGGGTCTATCACCTTCGATATTAATTTTCAGTGAACATCGAGCGGTGTGTTGGCATGCACGTCCGCGCGATTAGCTTCCCCTTCATCGATCTGCCATCGAGAATAATTAGCGGAGAAACGGTGCTCATTAGCCATGTCCTCTTGACCATCCTTTCACCATTTATGTAATAAACATCCAACTAAATAAACACTCGCAACGCGTCGTACATCGCGAACGGATGGAAATTGCCTTCGACAGGGTCGAAAAGCACGAAGAATTTCCGAAGCTTCGCTACAATTCTGAGGACTCGGATCACAATGCTATATTTCATGGTTGCCTTGTGTTAGCAGTCCACGTCACAGCACGGGTGGAATTGTTCGATGTGCCTGAATTTACGGCAATATTTTCAGTGCATGTTTATTAATTCCATTTCCCCTTGGGTAATTTATAGCCGCGAAAGGCAGGCCGAGGCGGAGGAGGGGAAACGATCTGTAGAAAATAGCCGCGGTCCGTCCGTCTTATCGGAACGTTTCGCGCTGCTATCGAAGACGTGTGTACAAGCGTGTGTGCGAGAGAAAGACGGGCAGCATCCCTTGCCGTCTTGTCAGCAGTAATTGCCGATACCGGCTAATTGGTAGATAAGCAGCTGGCACCCCTACATGCCTGAGAACCGCACAGCAATCCATTCAGGACTACGTTTTCCACTCGATCCCGTAACGACGTCTCAAACCCTTTCTTTCCATTACAAGGTGTCCAAGGTGATTCATTGTTGCATTATTTAAACGACTATAGACACAAAATCAAGTGAATTTCATCAAATTTGTTGCAGTGATACTTTTTTCCCCGTGAAACAGGATGAAGTTGACGAAAGTATCGACCGAATTGGGCCATGATACATTGATTTCCGCTAGAACAGGCGAGTGAAAAGCACGATTAAGTTAAACCAATGCACAGAAGAGCCAGGGGGAAAAATGATAAAGTGCAGGGAAATCTTAAACGTCATCTCGGACAACCGAGAATTAGGTAATTGATAGATGTAATTATTGTGTTGTAACGCGAACTGCATGGTAAGTTATTCTAATAAGGACAGCGCGTTTCATGTACGTTTCACCTGGATACTGGGTCAATAATGCGAAACGTCTAGCTCGCAGATTTATTGCGCGACTTGTAATGGATGTTACAAGCGTGTAGCTGCTACTCATAGCATAGATAGTCGGAATACATTGAGAACGCTGGCTGCGAGCGCGAGGAATTATCGTTAAGAGTAATTAATCGTCCGTCCATTACGAAGCTCCGAAGATCTTTATGATATAGAGGCAATCGACGTCGAATAATAATCAGTTGCTCCGAGGGGAGACGAGCTCGGCTCGTTCCAGCGACAAAATTGCAAAGGACAAGTTGTGTAGTGTTAAATCCTTTGCGCCCGCTGCTTAATTAGTATAATTCAAAGTGGAATAATGGAACGCTGGACGGAGTTCCTCGAGCGGAGAAAGAAGATCGAAAAGAGTTGAGCGATAGTCTTAACGAGCGCGCCGTGTCCCGGAGACAAAGATGGCGACCGTGTTGGATTTTTAGCGTGGAACTAGTTCCGCGGGATAGCCGAGTATATTTCTCTACCGGGTGGCACGCCTCGTGCCGTATATGTGCCGATTGCAGTAAATTTATGGTAATTGTCTTCCGTACCTGCCGGAGATGTTCGACTCCCGTCTACGTCGACCCTCCGGCTACCACAGCATCCCCCTCCCCTCCCCTCTCGCCTTTGCTCTCCTTGCGCATTATCTCGCGCTTGGCGAGTCGTTTGACCTCGTAAGTTCGGTACAAACGAGGCCCGTAATACTCGATCGTTGCGCGATTAGCTCGAAGCTTTGCGGAAAGTCCGCGAAAGGATCGACTCGATTCCGCTCGGACGATCTACGAGGTGAGCGTCGCGATGCCGGCTCGTAAACCAACGAGCAGACCTTCGCACCGGCTCTTCCCCCCTCCCTCTGCCCTTGCCCCGCACCGCCGGCTACATATTTCCTCGACTTTTCAACGATAGAAATGTCAAGTGTACGTCGTTGAAAATCCCGGTCTTGTGTCATAACGGCGGACATTGTTCAGCGGGAAAAAAGATCCCTCTTCCAATGGGTCTAGCTAATGTTTCGTCAGTGATCTTAATTTCTTCGTTCGGGACCCCGCTTTGTCGTTCGTGTTTTATGGTTCATCTATTACCGGAGGATGGGTTACATCGTAAGCCCGCGATTGACGCGAAAGTACATAGGCCAAACGCCGAAAGGAAGCGCAGTATTTATTTTTAGACGTCGGCGCTAACGATAATAAATTCGCCACGGCGTAGAGCACGCGCTGGGCTTTTATCAGCGAGCGACTGAATTAATTTCGACGAGCGAGGAGAGCCGATGACGCGGCCGATTCTTGTTTTGCTTACAAACGAGAAGCCGGCGATAAGGGGCCTCCTCGTGCGGACAACACGTTACAAAATCGGAATTACGACATCTTTGCGTAATCCCAGCTAGTCAGAATACGCACTACTATCGGCTTTTCCGACAGCGGATCATCCACTTGATACAACTGACATAATCGCTATTGTGTTTACATAGCTCACTAACCACTCGCACTCTCATTAACACTCCCCTTTGGTATTTTACAACACGGCAGAGTAAAAAGTTGACATTAGGACAGCCTCTGAAGGATTAGAAAGTTCTCTATCACTCTGATCTTATCACAGGTCTATGAGTGTTGACTGTTTCGATTATGACTTTTGATCGACAGAGAGAAAAGATGGTGTGGGTATGCGGGCTATCACATCTTTTATTAATCTAATAAAACCCTTATTTTTAACATGATAGAGAATGACAGTTATCTGAGTGAGGATAAGTTTAAGGTCGGTGTTTCATAAAGAAATTGTCAAATTAACGGTCCCCCAAAGGTTAGGGAATTATTAAGAGTTAGTAGAGGCGTATCAGGCAAACGACCTTTCCAACGACACGCATCATTTCCTTGTCATATGGCGTCTAAGAAAGTTTCAGTTTTCGCAGGGCAGGCTATTGCACACTTCACGGAAGTCAAGAACATGGGTATGTTTCTCTAGGCGCTTATAACGGGAAGAAAGGCTTTTCTACGTGGGACTTACCTCCGGAGAACCTGTGTGGGAAAATCCTGCCGTGCCTGGATAGCAGCCAAGGGTAAAGAGGATAGCTGTCCCTGGGAGGTTGATGCGGATGAGGCGGAGGATGTGGTCCACCCGGAGCGGCGGCATGTGGGTAAGGCCCATGTGGGGGCCCATGCGGCGAAGCACCGTGATGCGCCTGAAGGGCAACCGCGAGATTCGCAGCTTGGAAGTGTTGAGCGGCGGCAAGGTTCGCAGCCAGAGCGAGTTGTTGAGTGTGATACTCGTTCTGACCAGCTTGAGGCCCGGTTGGCCCATGTCCCGGGAGGGCATAGAGGGATTTCAGTTGTTCCGCAGCGACCGCTGCAGCCGCCGCGGCTCCAGGAGGTGGTGCCAAGTAGTTTGGACTGGGCCTCACGACCCCAGGAGGAGGCTGAGGGTGGGCCCCGACAGGGGAGTCCCCGTGGGATATCCGATGTGGCGGACTGGGGCTGTTGTTAGGCGTAGACCCACCACTGTGACTGTGCACGGTCATCCGACCGAAATCCAGGTGAGTCGCCCCCGATAGGTGATGATGATGGTGATGATGATTGTGATGACCACCGTGGTGATGATGGCTGTTGCCCGTGTGCGAGGGTGTTCTTCGCGAGTTCGGGTAAGACTCTACGGAGGAACTTCGTGAGACAGGTCGGTCGGAACCCTCGGAATGAGCACCGGGGGATCGCGTGGCGATTCGACGACTTCTTGGAGATGAGGAACCTTCAACGTTCATCGGGCTACCGTCGTCCCTTTCGATTTCCACACGTTCCAATCTGTCTAACCGGTCCTCCCGGGCTGCTCCACCCCCGCCCCCGCCACCGACGATCGAGTCGATGCTGAAGCCGATCTTCGGCTTCGACGGCACTGGAACAATTGGCGTCGGCGCGAGCGGCATCATCGTACGATTATCGAACACGCGGTCTCGAGGATTAAGCGCCTCGACGCTTCCCGACCTACAACGTCCTCCTACTAAGACTTCCCAGATCAAATCCGCCGCATACCTACGCCTCGTTTCTCAAAATCTCACGATGATAAGACGAAATTTCAGTTTATCAGTCTACGACAACCACCTTTCACGGAATTTTCGCTGATACTGTTTGCTTTATTTTTCAGGGTTGTCACGTGGGGAAAGAAGCAGTTGTCAATTGTCTCAGTTGATAATTGTCTTTGTCACTGCTCTACTTGCACTTTGTCATCTTCACTAAACAGAACATTGGTCCCAGTTAGAAGATCAATGTTAGGCCTCCTGATGTAATTGGCGATTACGTGAGTTTTCATATACGCCAAGGTTGTGTTTTAAAAGACTAATCCTTGTATCTACAGGAAGATGAGGGTCAAAAGTCTTTGGACCCTACGGGACTTTCTGACCATCTAACTCCTGCATAATCTTGCCAGCACATTCGCACAACACAGAACGTTGAAACGTCAAAGAACTTCGCACGATCACGCAAGGTAACCGTCTCCAAGGACCTGGTCATTAATCATCTAACGAGTCACTGGAATCACCTGCCGAGTAATTCAAGGTCTTCCGTCATTGGCTACAAATAAAACACTACGTCCTCCAAGAGTCTCTGGCACTGCAAACGTCATTCACCGTCGGATCAGTCACTAGAAACACTGCCAGCGGAGATTCTCGTCAGTCTGATCGGACCAATCGAGCGAAACGCGTGGAACATCGACGACGCGACGGAAAATGGTCGATTATGAAATTCTTCGCGGAGGAATGACCGTCGTTGAAAAATCACGGATTTGACGGATCCTCGCGTGAGTTGCCGAGCTCCGTAGCTCGCACGGATGCTTCTGGCACGAGAGCTTGCTGGTGTTTGAGCAAATTACGGGCTAAACGAGGAGCTCTCGGTGGTGGGGGTGGCCGTGGCGTAACCCAGGGTCCGCCCCACCCCGACCTCCCGTGGCATTGGGGAGGGGGGTGTCGTGAAGCCCCGGTGGGCGGTTCCCGGCGATGCCGCGTCGACGAGGAGGTGTGGCCCTGCCGTTCTCCCATTGGCTGGCGAGGACCGACCGGCTACCCTCGATCTCGATTACGAACGGCACGACGTGGCAGTGGGGCAACGCATTAGCCCACCGATGGGCGTTAAACTCACGTTTTTGTCGTGCGATGAAAATGAGCCGTTTAATTAATACGTCTGGGTTTCTCGCTTTCGCGGTCTCGCCATTCCCTCCCACTCGTGGCAGTTCTTTCCTCTTTCTCGCTCTCTCTCTTTCCGCCTTTCTCCGAGGATATTCGCTATCCTTGTCCCTCTGACGGACCGATCCTCTGGGCACTTGGTTTCGACGTGCGGCAGAGAACGAGCTTCGCAGCAAATGAGCTCCAGCAGAACGCGTCCATGTGCTTCCACTTAAGGCGGTCGCCCGGCGGAATCCCTGCAAAACGAAAGGGGTGGGGCAGTGAGCCGAGGTCAAAAGGGTTTCTACCCCCCGGGATCGTCGGAGCGTCCGCCTCGAAGTCTTCCGGACAGCTGCCGATGGATTCACGCTCTTTCCTCTTTCAAAATAATCGTCGACGCGTGGGAGTTGCCCGGAATGTCAACAGAAATCGAAAGACAAGATTATTAGGGAACTCTGCCTTGTGCCAGAACGCTGACTGACTTTCATTATTCATCGCGTCCACGGACAATCTTCTCCCCGGCACCTTTAATACCCTTCCGGTACAATTGCACGAAACTTTCGACATTACCCATGTACGTACGCGAAGCAATTTTCTGCTCGGTGATTTGTAAGGCCAAGACACGGACAAGTATCGTCGTTGTCGGAGGAGAGCAAGCGCGACGAGTTGATAAAATCAGGACGACGCGAGAGGAGAGGCGCGTGGCCAGCAACACCTATGTTTAACCGATATATTTAACGATCGGTAATGATCGGCTACGCGTATGATACTCACGCGACGGCCGGCAAGAACCGTTCTCGATTGAAATCCACGCAGTCCCCCGGGCGATCGTTACTCGTGCGCCGTTGCCACCGTGTCGTTTACATAACTTTACACCACATTACGGTATACTTGCCGGCCGTTTCGGCCGACCTGCGGCCAGACACCGCCGCGCGTTACGCGACTTCGTAATGGACGTTGCAAAAGCCACCCCGCGAGTCTCCATGATGGATTAGCTTGCCGGTCAATACCGTTTCACCGCGGTTTTAACGCCGACAATTTGCCCGACGCGTATGTGCCTTGTTGCGCAACGATTTAAGCCTGCTCATTAGACCGCATTTTTTCGGCCCCGTAAGTGAGCTATTACCGCTAAGAGTTCTTTCGAAAGATCTCGATAAGATAGCCCGAATTAACAGCCGCGTTTAATGATATATCTCCCTTGTGTTTCTCTACGCGCGCTGTAATTTCAATTAAAATCCTTATTATGCGTGCGTGCAACTCTAGTTACGTTAATTTCCAGGAAATATCCTTACATGCTGTAATACGAGATAATGACGTCTCATTGCGGGAGAAGTAAATTAATGTACGCCTGTGGATCGTTTGAAAATGTTTAAAAATGCATGATAAAAGTCAGATAGTTTTACTGTATTCTCCTTTTGTCGCGGAAATGACGTTATTTCCTGGTAAAAGAATTTTCACGAGAGTTTAGGTCCTTAGGCTTGGGAGCAGTTAACAATCGGATACAAATCACGACGTTTACACAGCGCGCCAAATATTTTCAGAGTAATAAAACAGCCCGAAGTAATTAATTGGCAATTTGTTACGACGGGCGAGCAACGCTCTTAGGCGGGAATGGCGACAGGGACGAGGGTGGGGGGTAGCAGTTTACTTACTTTACAAGGCTTAACGTCGCAATCGCCTTAGCACTCGCGCTCTGACCGGCACGCAATAGTTTTAATCATCGGCGGCAATGGCGGGTTTGCCAGATAATCGAGGTGAAACGTAAATACGTTATAATGAAAAACGACACGTGGAAAAAAAATGGAGCGCTCGGCTTCGTGACCGGCGAATCCCGATTTTTCGCCACTGATTGTGCCCCGCCGAATATGAGCCGGCTCGCGTCTCTACGTGAGCTGTAACTCCACGCCTTCCCTCCGATCGAATTAAATGTAGCCAAACCGAGTAAATTGACCGCGATCAGAAGTACTGTCACGACCGTTACGATCGTAGGCGCACTCGCGTTTTACGATCTTTCTTTGAAGCAATCGCCACGAGGAACACGGTTACGATTAACTCGTAACCCGAGACACAGACGCAACTGTATCATACAAAATCGACCAGTCGTGGGAATAGCTTTGCGTCGACGGTAGGTAAGGTTTTTCAGACAGGACGAAGTAAGCGATATTCGACTAATTTTTCTCAGTTTTATATGTACAGGATGGAATTCTGTATAAAGTATTGTTTTAGGTACGTAGTTTGAGGTGGATGGAGCCGGGTGGAATAAAATAACGCAACGGAGTATTGTGCGAACGCAGTACGCTTAGGTCGATTTCTCAGCTTCCCTGGCGATGGACCTGACGGTTTGCACGTCGTCGAGCGACCCGGCCGAGGCACACACACGCGTAGGTGTTGGGGCCACGTGCTGCGGAAGTGGGGGTACTTCAACATGGCGACTGTGCACACATCGTGCACACCGGTGCAACCAATGCGCGAGCAGCGAGAGCACGCCCGTAATTCCCCCGTGTGGTTCGTCCCTTCGTCGCTCCTTTCTCTCCTCCTCGGCTTTCCTACCCTTGCCGCTTTGCTCGCACACGACTTTCTTCCCCTCCCGCCCTCGCACCCTTTCCCTTACGCCGACGCGCGACCACCGACGCTTTTTACCCCGCCGGTAGATCCGTCACCTTCCAACAGATCGGATTACCCCGCGGTACATTTCAGAAAAGCGAAATTACCGTGGTACTTCGCAGACCAACGACGAGATCGTAACAGGACAATTCTATATACAAAGGTCAACGTTTTTCCGCATTGATACACTAGGGGGAAATATCTTTTTAACTAACCAACCGTCCAACGGTTTTTTATCAAAGTCTATAGGCAACTTCTGAAACGCCTTTTCATAGAAAATCATCCTCGTCGTTTGCCGTTTTATCGACAATTGCCGAAGGTAAAGATCCTAACGACTGTGTAGGTTTTTCTATCCGCGGAATTGCTCTGAAAGGACTTACGTACGTTAAGATTTTTTGCCCGCCTTCGAGCCGCGACAGTCGTTAGTCCCGCATTGTCGAGGCGGAGATGGTGGTAAAGCGAAAAAAAAGGAGGATATGACAGTGCTCGCATTACACGCAACGATCGCGACGCCATTGTGGAATCCATTGTCCGCTACCCCCGGACGACAGTTATCCTCTTTTTATTTTCTTCTTCAACGTATCCTTCGCTCTTCACCTGATTCCGCGGGGAACGACGGAATTCCACGTTCGATCGGAGGGCGAGCATGATTGTCGTCCTTTGTTTGTCCTGTATCTTCTTACCGGGCCCGACAAACGGTGTAATCTATTTTTTTCCCCGCAGGACGCAGGATATTGCGAAAGGATTAGTCGACACCGGAGGAATCGGGTTTCTTGACCGACGCGACGTTCGTTAGAAATTTACCGGTTTCTCGAGCTTTCACGTGATTCTTTTTTATACGTTTCATGATGAAAGAACAGAGTCTTCCGGTGGCTTTCAAAGTAACGTCCAACAAAAATGCTGGGGAGGGGTCACAGAAATTTCAAGGTATAGTCGTTGAAGATTCATAACTGAAAAACCAAGGGCTATCAAAATCCTTCGTTCGTTTATTCTCATTTGCTCAGTTGGTAAGTACCAGTGATTAGAAGATGAAAAATAATTCTTGTAACGACATTACGGTTGCCAAGTCAATCGGTATTAATGGTATTAAATTTAACAGTTAGCTCGGAGCTCGCACCTGCCTCGAAATTACCCGGTATCCTTTGGGAAGTCCTGTGGGAAGCTCGCTCGAGGGCGTGCGAAGCGCAGAGAAACGGTTCTGTACAAAAGGCAAGTCTAATCCGTGCGGGATAAACGGAATGATCGACGAGACGTATTCGCGCCGGACACAATGCTCGCGCAGAAACGAAAGAAAACCGTCCTCCCCTCCTATGGCGCGCTTAAAGATTGCATTCCAGGCAAAATGGCGTGCTTAATCAGGCCATTTATTCATCGAGCGAACGGCCAGTCCCGAGCTGAAAGCCGAGGAAGGTTTTGTACCCCGTCTCCCTCCCTCCTTCTTCCCCTTGTCCCTCGACCGACTCGACCGTATTTTATACATTGTTACGTTTCGAAGCGTTGCACAGAGGCTCGCCCCGTACGTATCAATTACACCTCACAATTATAATAAGCTTGTAATGTCGGCATAATGAAACGACGGGGCCATTGTGCGTTTCTGTCCACCTACCTAAGGTCAAAGAAAAAGGAAACATCACTACCGCTCCATTTTTACTACTCAGCACTCTGAATTACTGACATTCTTATGTTTATTCTTCTTCAATATGCAGGTAATTGAATTTTATTTGATGTTTTTCTTAGTAATGCGGTATGTAGATAATCGAGCGTATCTTGGAAAATACACTTGACGACACTTCCGTGGAGGCTGGGATAGCGGGAACGGCGATCATGTGAACACAGTGACCGTGCTCTCGACCCAGGAACATAAAAGCTTGGCCGGGGTACAACGGGGTTATACCGATATTCAATTATCGTCCACTTACGTAGGCGAGGTCCGTTGCATCCACTTGATCTGCCCACTTTCCGTCTAATCACCGTCCAATAAGGAGTCTCGAAAACCCCGGAGGCTTTCATTACACATATCCCATTCGAAAGGACAGTAAATATTTCATACAGATTTTGACGAATTTTTAACACTACGTTCTTCCAACAAATATTACGTCTTTTGATTAAAAATGAATTTACAATTAATTTAGTGGGGAAAAGAAGAGAGAATAATTTGTCTGTTTTTGACGTATTCAGTGAAGTTGAGAACCGCGGGTAATTCACGGTGACCGTATCTTAAATAACCGGCAGGCACCTATGATTTTCTCGGAAACGAGCGCTACGCGACCCGATTAAATTGATTCGCAAACTCGGCTCCGCTAGTTGGGATAGGAGTGCGGCGAGACGGAGGGGAAGAGGACCGTTTCGTGGTTAAGTAAATAAGTTTAAATGAGCGAACAACGATGCCTGGTGATTGTCCCGAAGGATCCCCCGATTATCAGCGAGCCTATAGGCATTAGAGTCGACCCCCGCATAAGAGGAAATCGATTATACCTTCGATAAATGATTAATTAAATCAACAAATCGTGCCTAAACCGGTATGTATCGAATGAATAAATTAGATGAATATTTTTTATCTCTATCGGAGTACTGAGCGGGACTTTCCTCGGAGTTTTTCTAAGGTTGAGGTAAAATGGTGACGGCAGGGGGGAGAATACGCGATGTTAAACGCCCGACAACGAGGACGAAGGGCATTATCGGCGATTACGCATACTTGCCGGGCCATTATGCATCATTAGAGGGGGCCCGATCGGCCTCATTATCCCCGGCGCGGGGGCCCCGTGAGCGAATATAATTTTCGTGGAGCACGGAGGAAAGAGACGGCGAAAGGCCTGCCGGGCCGGACGAGGAACGGGAGCATCGACCGGAAATTGACGACTCCTTAGGGTAAATTAACCGGTCGTTCGCACTTGATTTTTCTGTCGACTCGATCGCTCCGCAGGGACGGGCCTTGATGATGGGTTACGCGAAAGCGGAAGCGCGAGATCGATAAACGTCCAGCCCGGGAATCCCGAAATTGTCAGTGTCCAAGCAACTCACAATCGGTTCTCTTTTCGGAACGACCAGTTTCACGTGTCCAATTATTCCATTCGTTTTTTAACCAGACAGCTCTTTTCAGGAACTTTAAACACGTAATTATTGGTACAGCAGAATATTTGCAAGACGTGACATAAGGTTGGCGTTAAAAATGAGACGGAATTTCCTTGTAAAATCATTGACCAGACTGAAATCGTGTCGATGTTTATTAGTTCATATTTTCTTTCCTTTCATGTTCTTCTTGAAAGACAGCTCGTACGAAGGACGTAATTACGCAGTGGCTTCTTTAGAATGGCCGTTAAGAAGGCCCGTAAGATCGTGACGACGTGTTTTCCATGTCCACATAAACAACGGCGGGTAATTACGACGATCCGATTTCAATTACCGTCGACGAGATTATGGTAAAATCAAGTGCGGCTCGCGGAAAACATCTTCCGCGATACTTACGGCCCATGAATATCCATAAACGTGCGCTGTGCGCGCAGCGTTACGTCACCAGGCGTGTTAATTACAACGGCAATTAGTTCCACTTTCCAAGTGAAGCACCGCTCGCCAGGGTGGTTCGTCGACTCCCGTCGAATTATTAGTCTCGCCTTTCCACGATCGCACAAAATACACACCCCGATCCCAACGTAATCGAGATTATCATGATCTACGACGTGAACTTCGTATAACTTGTGTACACAAACTAAGAATTTATTAAAGATCGCCCGATATTACTGCATCGACTAGATTATTTCGTGGAGCCGACGAATTAGTTGACTTATTTGTGAATTAATCGTCCTTTGAGAAACCTGAGGTTTGAGAGTGTAAGCAGAAGATGTACGGCAGACACGTCGTTGGCCACGAAATCGCTCGATCGGCCAGTATTTTTACTCTGCCCCTGACGCGCGTAGGGGCCAATTATAATCGATTATATCGCTCGGGATATTCGTGTCCGCGGATCTCGCCGGTACGCGGCAGGCCCTCACGAAAAACGCAGGTTACTTATGGGCCCCATGAATATCCATGGGGGCCCGGGGAGAGGAAATCGTGTGTACCTGACGCGCTCTGATGATAGGTAACCATGTGTAATGAAGTGCTAACTACTGGCCACCTCGCGAACCAGCGCACACCTTCCATCGTCAACGCGAAGGTGGAGGAGAGAAGACGAGGAGGGAAAGTGTCCGCGGGGGTAGAAAGAAAGGCGACACGAGATAGCCCTCGATCACGGAGGACGGAAGATAAGGAGACGAAGAAGAGCGAGGGAGAAGGGGATAAGAAAGACGCGCCGTGCGAGGTGGATGCAAGGCTCCGCTCGTAAGTTCTCCCTGCGAGGCTTAAAGAGGATGGCGAGACGATAAAGAAGAGGAAGAAGAACCGACTCGCCGAAGGAGGAGGCAAAGATGACGTTTTAACGGAGGAGAGGGTCTGCTGTAGGCATGCCTCGTCTCTTAGTTTCTCAAACAAGGGGGCGGAACCTCGCGGACCAGTGGCAATCAACCGCGGAACAAGTTGACTAAATTTATCATATTCGATACACGCCACTCTCGCACTATCGTAAAAATGAAACGAATTCCCCTCCGTTATTCACCGTCTCAACTGTAACCAATAAAATCGTATAAACATTCTTCCACAATTCAATATTCGTCTCAGCTGACAGTTGACGATTCATAAGGTCGTTAGAAAGTAACTTGCATTACAAGTATTGTAAAATGGTCTACAAGATATTTACTTACCTATTGTTTTTCTGTATTTTTGTAGTTTAATCCGGCATGCCGACACTTTGAATTCCCGCGACTGGTCGAAATCTTGGACGGCTCGTCGAAGTATCGGCGTAGGATTCGCAGGTTGCGTGAAAGCCCTTCATCATCGTTATCGTCATTATCGTCATTACTATCCTCGTCGTCGTTGTTTTCCGCGCTGGCATGTTTGCTCTGCGGCCCCGCGCACGCCGGCGCAAACGAATAAAAAGTAATCCGTTCGAACGGAGCCCGTCATTACCAGGTTATTACCTAAGTATCGCCAGGAATGGGGGATGGAGAGAGAAATCTGCCCTCCGCTGATATTAAACCACGCTGCGGTGCAAAAAATTCCATGCACCTGTGCGTCCCGATTAACGACGAATCGATGCTCTTTGGGGGTTGCGCTTAAACATACGGCTAACTGGCCCGCAAGAAAGTGTAAAATACAGCCGATAAACCAGACGTATAATTACAAGATTCTGTCATTTCCAAGCGTGTATTTATGAAACATTATTCGGCGCCAAGCATTATGCTTGGAGAAAGGATTTTGTAATTCCAGTGGACAAGTTTCCCCTTTAATTCGCAGTCTCGGCATTAAGGATCATTTTTTTCCAGTTCATACGGTAATAGTGTTGTGTCGTAAGACATTTTGTGGGTAAGCTCAGGTCTGCCAAGTGAAGTACGCCTTGTTGTTCGCCGTCGGAAGGATAAATAGCTCGTATAGGAGAAATCCCTTTATTGCCGGTCTTACGCCGCGCAGCATTCGGTATTCAATCGGCCTGGGCCCGTCTGTGGGGCCCGAAAAACCGATAAATCATAACCCAATTTCAGTGCGATATCAATCGCCGGGATCCTACTACTACCCTCCTCTGCCCGTGCCCTCTCTGTTTTCATTTTAATCATTCCACCTTGCCGTCTTCCTTTTTTGCCTTCGCTTTGTAATAACACCAGTCGTATGAAATACTACGCACTGACTAACAAATCCTTAAGAGTAAAATACAATAATACAATTAAAAAAGTACCACATATATTCGAATATTAATTTCCATGTCTTTTTTTTAATTTCAGACCTTTGAGATTGTTCGCGTCCATTTTTTTGTATTGTTTGCTTTTGATCATCGTTGCTTTAACACGTCCCTCTGTTCTCGAATCTTCCATCCTTCTCGTTCACCATTCATACACCTTTTGCGCATCATTTATTTTGTCCTTTCTTTTCTGGCCGTCCGTCTCTCTTTGTATCGTGGTACCGGGTACGATTTATAAAGCAAACACCGCGCGGCACCCTGCAATCAACCAACACAACTCGCGCAACTCGATATGCGGGGTTTCTCTACCCCTCCCCTTCCCTTCCCTTCCCTTTTCCTCTCCGTCATTCGTCGATTTTCGTTCCTTCTTCCCTTCGTGTATCGGATCGGACGATCAGTTGCCGTAGCACCGTTGATTTTGTATACCTCGAAGCGCGTATAACACCGTACTTAGGCCTTACTTGCCGCGGTATAAATTAATAGTTTTGAGGATAAACCGCCGCCACAGAGTTTCGACGATTGCCCAGGGAAGCACGAGGGGAAGAAACCTTGAAGAAAGAAGTCGTACTGTTCCAGTTATTATGCACCATTGATTCGATATTCAAGGCCCCGTAGGTACTTTAACGGACACGAAACACTAGTTACGCAAGGGGTCGTAATATTTCGACGATTAAGGACCGTAATTCGAAGGTTCGAAACGCGGAATAAGAACACAGTGGGAGACCCGCAAATCTTTTGCTACAGAAACGCCCAGCACCAGCACGCAGAGATCATTTCCACCGATGGAAATGGGCTCGAAACGTTTACGAAACGAATGATCTTCGCCTAGGACTCGTGTTCTTGTAGAAACTATAACCGAGCAGTCGGTCAGACGATCCTAAATGTCAAGGTTCTTCGAAATAGGCGTTGGAAGGACGAAATCCGAACGGAAGCGAAACGATGGACCTCCGACGAACGATTCCTTCGCGAGGGATCTTAATAGCCGGCCATTAATGAATAGCTCGTCGTTTCCCCAAAGCCGCACAAAGTAGCCGAAAATATAATTTGCCACAATCAGTCGACAAATTAGCGCGGCATTCCGGTTCTCCCGGTTTCTTGGCTAATTTCCGAAAGACCAGAAACGCCCACGCATCATCTTCCATCGTTTCGCAGCTCGTTCAGGTAGATTTCAGGCAGGACAAATCGACTCACAACGTTGTACAAAAACACAAATAAAAGAAACTTTCGTTGTACAAACATATCTTTATTAACACAGTGTTACAATTTCGATGTACATGTTTCCTTGTAGTTACCTATGTATGACGTTGACCGCAAATTACAATTTTCAATGTCATCGTAATTATGTACTTTTGGAGCAGACGTTGTAATACATTGTAAGCTTTGAGTACGGTTGGTAAAGTCACGCGAGTCGTTGAATACAAAGTCGGATGTTTGCACGACATGATTATACTTGCGGGGAAGGAATTCTTGCAGGAATGAGCTACTAAGAAGGTGCGAATCTCACGCACGAATCAACGGGGAGGCGAAAAATGGCAGGTCCATTAATGAATAGCACGATCGCCGGGCAGGGCTCGAGGGATCGGTCCTCCAAAGAACCACAAAGTAGCCCGAAAGTATAATTCGCAAGATCCCCCCCCCCCTCCCCAGACAAATTACCTCCCTTCATCGCTGGTCTGCGGTTTCCTCCTCCCCCTCTTGGTCCTTCCTTTCTCCCTTCGCCCTCCTATAACCCGTGTCCTAGGCTTATTATTTCCCCATCCTTTACGCGTCTTCATTGACTTTTTGTACGCTGTCATTTCGGCGGTAAATTCATGAACTTTGAAGGATGTCGTGATAGCTGTGTGTCGTCGTCTATTTGACCATTCTTTTTCTGTCGTTCGCGTGTTCTTTGCCGGGCCATTTCTTTCTCAAGCCGTTGTATACCGAGTCCAGCGCGGTCGGAAGATGGCGACCCGTCTCTCCTCTCCGTCTATTCCCCTTGCGTACCGATTTCGTTTCGTTTGCCGTGATGTATACGATCCCTCCCATTCCACGGCGATGATTACAGGTTGCCCGACGCATTAGACCCGCGTCTAAAACAAACCGCTCTCACATCCAGCAAGAGTTTTTTAAGAGCCCGCGGGGTCTTATCACCGGGACCAGCCCCGGCCACGACCTCACCACGTTTCTTCACATTTTCTCCACAGAATTACGTCCACAAATATAATTTTCCTCATTAAACAACGAGTGGACAAACTGTTCGTCCATCATTTTTGTCCAATCCCAATGTCCCACGATTCACCGTTTGTACATCTTCCTGTGAACCTTGAAAGATTATACAGCTGATAATAAAAACCACATTTCTTCACATTTTCTGCTCAGAATTACGTCCTCAAGTATAATTTTCCTCATTAAACAACGAGTGGACAAACTGTTCGTTCATCATTTTCGTCCAATCCAAATGTCCCACAATTCACCTGACGTTTGTACATTTTCCTGTGAACCTTGAAAGATTATACAGCCGATAATAGAGACATCGGAAGAAAATCCCATGGGACGGTAATACACAGAGCTTGGAGTGGCAAATAGCAAGTAGTATTTTGTGGAGTGTGCACAGTGGATGGGGCATAATCGGCTCATTCTGCGGGGGAAGAATCCGACGTTATGCCGCTTGATGTCCCATTATGCTGTTGTGTACGGTTTAACCACGCCTATAGACGAGCCGGTAATTCCGCACGGCGGGGCAATATCGACTGGCATGAAGCCGCTGAACGCGGGACGTACGAACGAATGACCCGCCATCGGGCCCAACGACGGAACGGCACGCAGAGATGGCGATGATAACGCCGTAGAAGAGCCGCACTGGCATTCATCACCGCGTAGAAACCATCCGCCCGCCTATCGCGATTCTCCGCGTTGCGTTCGCGGCTAACATCTTCATGCCCGCGCAATTCGCTCCGAGCATACACTCGTACATCTTCCCAGCCTTGCTCGACCTATGTATCCAACGGGAAAAGTCTCGACGCTCAAATAAGGCCCCACTGATCGTCAAACCCCCTTCGTCTTCTCGAATCGTTCCATCAATTGAGCTGAATTTTCTTACGCATGATACGCGTATCGTGCTCCATACTTTTGTCAAATTATTTGTATTTTTTCATTGAATTTCTTGTAAGGCAGGAGAGCTTTGGGAAGATGAAAATATGTCGTAGAATGGGCCGTTTGGTGAGAGCAGCTCGGGTACCATTGAATTTTGGATACATCACTGCGGAAAAAAAGGATGACGAAAGCGAAGCGAGCGTTCGGAAGAGCTCGACTGACCGGGGTTAAATGAGAGGGCGTTGATTATGAATTTCGTAGGATTCTTGGCTGTTCTGCCGCTAATTAAAGTTAATTATCGTGAGGATAGCCGGGCCCGGCTTACCTAAACGTCGCTAACGGCCGTCTTTCAACGTGGCTCACGAGAGACCAGGAAATTACAGGGCGAGAAAGTCTTATGATAAATCTCTTAACTTTTTGACGGAAAGGATGAAAAAGAAGGGAGCAATTAGTACGGCATTTACAGCCGGCACGCCCACGGATGTTTCGGACGATTTACAAAGTGGATACTTAATTTATGTAACCCGTAAGAAATGCCTCGTATGTTATAATTATGCAGAAGACGCGAGCGATTTCGAGGGGAAAAAAGGACTAAATGAAAACCGGAGGCGTGTTTCATCGGGGAGATCGGCAACGTACCTGTCTCTTTCCTTTTTTCCCCTCTTTATTATCGCTCAGATAAAGTTCCAGTGATGTAAATATTTTCGCGACTTCGGGAAAGGAACACTGACAATCGTACCGATAAACAACGATCGAATCGATTTGAATTTCGGTGGGATTTAAATCTTCAAATTCAGTCCCGCCAGTAGGGTGTCGTCTCTTTCATTCCTCCCCCCTCTCCCTTTCTACCGCCCCCTGCACGTAAGCGAGCTACCCATGAATAATTCAAAACGAAATAATAATAATAAGAAGAAGGCACGACGCGTGCTATAATCACGCAGGACAAATATAATTATACGAAGAAGCCATGTATACGATGAAGAGAATGCAGCGTGTCGACATTAAACCTGTCTTCGAAATTATTAATTTATTTCCCAAAGAACCATTACAATCGGCCCACGCCTGTTCATGTAATCCGCTGAAGCTTCCTTTACTTCTCGACTTATAATATCGGCGTTTTCGGAAGATAAACCGTTTTGAGGTAATTTGAGAAAATCCTAGCCGAGCAGAAATAATTGATGAAAGTCGAAGCCGTTTGGATGAGGATTTATGATCGGAGAAACGTTGCAGGTGTTTTAACAACTGCTAATGATCATTAGGGTGTGTGATTAAAAGGATCGTTTATTGGGCCGGCTTTGACAGCGAATGTCGGTAAACCTCCGGCGAGGTTGATACAGGTGAAGTTTCACTTCGACTCGGGTAGGGACAATTCTTTACGCGGCTAAAAGCGATTGTGTCCGTGAGTGGCTAGAATTCGAACTTCCTGTGCGCATGAAGACGTCATCTTGTCAGCAGCGTAGCGACATCGTCGTACCTCGTGGCGAGCATAAAAGACGAACGCCTACGTGGACAGGTGTGAACCCATATCCGCCTTATTTCAATGTACATTCGAAAAGGACGAGCATCGTCAAATCGCTTCTCCACTTTCGACTACGAACTTTCCAATCTCTCTCTCTCTTTCTCTTTTTTGGTGTATTATTACACAGCCATATCTATCTCACTATCTCAGCCCGTCGATGAATAATGCATGTTTCAATTACTAAAGATCCGGCTAAACATGGACGCCATAATCTCCTATGAATTTTTATACCAGCGACGACAAGCTTTACGACCGCCAGTCATCGTCTGTTCTGCCAATTAATTATTCGCCGATTAATGCGCGACTTTTAACGTTTATTCGACTATTGGTGCTTTGCCAGCGATTTCGGACAGTGGGGTTTATTTTATCATTCTGCTCTGCCCACGAAGCAATGCTTAAGTCGATGCTAATCTGTTCAGGATTTGAGGACGTTTAATTCGACTGTTTCCTCGCGAGTGCTCCTTGATTAAAGAAGATCGATATTCTCGTGTAAAAGACAAGTAGTCGAGTTGTGCTGATTAAACGTCATCCTCGCGTGGAAATAGTCCTAATGACCTGTCCGCCGGATGTCTCGTGAATAAAGAAACGAAAAACACGCTGCACCTGCACACGCCTCGTAAAACTCGTTCGTTATTCCCCGTCTGATGTTAAAACGCGCGCATACGTGATTTTCATGTCATCGTTCTTAATTCTCCGCTCGTTCGAGTCGATGTCCCGGGGAAATATTCCTCCGTGACATCTTGTCTGATGGGAATAAATTCGACTCCGAACATCTTTCGTGGGCGGCGGAGACGAGTTTCACTGGTTAATGGCTTATTAATTTCTTTACAACGAATTACGCCGTACCGGTTCTTTACGTCCGTAATGCCATACATTATAAAGTGAAAGAACGCTTGTTTTTTACGTGGATGCACGTGTTTTTTTAACTACACAAAAGTTTTAGAATGCCGTTCCGTGTCTGGTTGGCGGTTGAAATTAACGATAAACTTTAGTTATCAGCCGGGCAATCGGCTACGAAACCAAGAGTAACGAGCTACGAAGTAACGCAAACGAATCGATTGGACATATTACCGGGGCGGGGAAATAAAATCATTTTCCACGGGTCGCTCGTGATATAGTAATTCCGCTGGGCCCGTAAAATCGTCAAAACGAGATTTTAATTCACCCCGGGAAAGCCTTATCTCGCCCTTTTACACCGAAAGCGCCGCTGGTAATGCGTTTTTCGCGGATTAAGACGTTATGGGAATTGCCGGTAGGAATGGAGGTCGCCGTAGAAGCGATTAAACAAATGACGCCGCGGCTACAGCTGCGAGTTTCTTTATGCGCCATGCGAAAATATTAAAAGCTACAGAGCGACGGTCGACCGACCGATAATCGGCGAACCTGTGAATCGCGAATTAACACGCACGGAAATATGGTCGCGCGTGCAACGAGCCTATTCGCCCGGAACAGTTCAAACGATCAGCATCACTGCTAATCCAACTTCTGAAACCTCGCTTATCGGAGGATTTCTTCTCCAACGGCCGATCGACAGGGAGAAAACGGTGAATTGAGAAATTACCGACGATAAATCTCCGCGTGTCTCTTGTCTAAGACGAAACTGCGGGTCATCCTCGCTGCATTAATAACGCCCGATTTCGGACTTTACGTGGTATCTCGTCGCGGCGCGGAATGCGCCGTGAACAGATTGTGATCGTGTGACGAGACGGATTCCGTTGCATCACGCCAAAAACTATCGAATCATCCTCAGCAGACGGTGCTACTCTGGTAGCATTGTTTTGACTCTCTCCGAACCTCACAGACCCGTCAATTTAAATCTTCCCTCACGTGTTATTTTATGGCTTACAAGAAAAAATTTATGGAAAAAGGTTCATGGTTCAGGGAGAAAAGTAGTTGTCCGAATCTAGTGACGGTTTAATCACTTATTTCCAGAAGAGCAGGTATGATTGCCCGTTGAAGGACCGACGGTAGCTCGTTTTCCTAATTTCGAATAAGCTCTGTAACAGCTCGTGAACGTTTGAGAAAAAAGCCGAAAGATAGGGATCAAGATAGGTCCTTGGCTCGAATCTAATCCGTCGATCCTGTGGCTCTTCCTGTTTTCGTATTCCTCCGAGAAGGCGATGTTGACTGAGGGATCCAGTTTACTTTCATCCCCACGTAGCTAAACTCGTCTTCGGTTTGGAGAAAGCCGACGGCAAACCTTTCTCGAAGCGCGTTCTTTCTTTCCGGCGATACGTGTGTGCATCGCCACTCATCTTCTCTCAAATGTTCACCCCCAGCCGCACCAACTCGGACTCTAACACACACACACACATACACACACACACACACACACACACACACACACACACACACACACACACGTACCAAAGGGGGATATGTACGTAGAGAAGCTTTTTGGACAATGCCCCCTTGCCCCCCCTCATGTTCCAGTACGTGTTGCGCATGCGCGAGGATCTGATAGCTGTAACAAATGACATCGTCGAACTGGCATCGTCACTATCTTCCCATCTCACGGGGAAACTCGCGGCCGGCCAAGTATTGTTGAATTTCGGCGGGACCAGGCGGAACGGTCAAACGGTCGAAAGTTTTGCCGCCTGGACCGACAGGTACCGGACCGGAATTGTCCACCCTCGCGTTCCCCGGGACCGCCACGAAACGGACAATATTTAGCCCGCCGTGGAGGGTAACTTAAAGCGAGCTAGTTAGAAGACATGACGCCGGGTTATGAGTCCAAAGTGGAGATACGGGGAGGGCTTTCCCTGTAACACGTGTTGTTAACCGGTTCTACCTTAATTGTCTTAAACGGGGAGCATCGTAATTTTCGGCTTTATCTCCAACCGGCTCTATAGCAACTTCGTGCCCAAGTACAGTGTCACAACGATTCCTACCACGAGAATCGTCAACGAATTTACACCTGTCCAACTCCACAAGAGTATCATTCGCGAAGAGGACTCTAATGAAAATCTTAAGATTTCACTAGCCTATTGCTACTGCATCGTATTAATGTTTCACTGCTCAAGATCTTATCGGTCCATGGATTATTTTAACTGCAGCTTTATCTTCCTTGCGTCGAAGCTTTATTAAGACCAAGTGAAGAATTCATTTGGTAATGTAAAACGACACGTTTGATGGAGTCGGACAGATGATTTAGCCGTGTATAATATCGTTGCTTTCTCCGAGAAGTCCTTAAGAGGGAAGAAGCTAATAAAAACATAAATATCGCTGTCGGCGCGTCGTTAGTTATCGGCCTCCGAAAGTGTCCGGGTAGATTTTGATCTTCCGTGGCGTTGGGGTCCGCGAGGAGCAAGTATTACCGACGAAATTAGGATTGCAGGACACGTCTTGGTCGGATGGTCCTGCCGGAGGAAGACTCTCGGTTCGGTGCGAAGACTCTCGGCGTGTCAGGACGTTAGCCGTGAAAAATCCATCACTGCCGTACCGAGAAATCCTCGACGGTGTTCTGACTTCGGCGGATCGGGTTAGATAAATGTAATAGTCCATAGTTCAGCTTGCTAACAAGGCTAGCCCCCGAGATTTCAGATAACAGGCCCACGGGCTTTCCCTCTCTCTCTTTCTCTCTTGCAACTGAGGCTGTTTATAATGAGCCGTAGTAGGACCTGATCACCGATTAGGACATTCTTAACCGATACTTCATCAATCACCCGAAACCGCCGCTGATTTTTTGGTATGCCAATGTTTTTCCTTTTCATAGGATCCTTTAATTACTGCCATGAACTGGCATTGATCTTCATCGTTACTCTTGACCTTGCACGATATCGAATAATTTTGCCGAAAATATGCACGTACTGTTCGGTGCGATAAAAGCGAGGATTTATAATTTGCTTTTAGCATCGTCGCATGTCCAATGTGGGTGATTAATTTTTCATAATTAAAGTCGACACGCGTCATCGTGTATCAAATTCGCAATAAATTATGATTCTGTTAACGGATCGCGCAAAGCCAGTGCCAAGGCGTATCCGTCGAAATGTATATTTATAAGCGAACGCGCCAACCGATTCGACAAATTCGCCATGCTGGCACCATAAATAAAATAATATAAATATTTAATCTGCGACAGGTCGCGTAGAATCGATCGATCGGATCGTTAGTTTGTTGTACGTCGATGACTGTCGTAATTAGCTTGACGAATGTAACGAAAAAATATTAATGGCTATATTGGACGTCGACATTATTAAACCCGGCCGAGTGTAATTTATGCGCTAAAATAAATCGCGACTGATAATCAACGAGCGACACTTAACGATAATCGCAATGTTCTTAAAATGGATTCCGTTCGGCACAAGAACCCTCGACCCGTTCTCTCCTCGTAAAAACCGGGTTTCTGTAATATTAACGTTCAGCTTTTCATAAGTCTTTGAATTAAGGCCAGTGAACTACGCCCGTCTAAACTCAACCAGAATCTTCTGCTCGTACGTGCTGGTATTTCGATGTAGTTATTTCAGATGACTTTTAGTTGACTTGAGTCTTCGTTAATTACGCAAATGACTACGCTTTCCTTGCTACTTTTATTCCGTTATGTAAACGAGGCAATTTTTAAAACAGTTCGTGTTAATGATGTACTCACAACACTTAATTACTAAAATATGTAGCATAGATTGTGCATTAATACACATTTAAACATCATTAATGTTTAATAGTCATTTCTTGTGACGTTAAGACTAGATTTATATCTTGGACTAAACTTTTGCTTCTAGTGAATTTCTAAATTAGGGTGCGCCAGCTACTTAATGACAAATTTTTTATTTTAATTAATTTACGTGGTTAGCAACACATGCCAGTCAAATAATCCTCTAAGATATGTTATTTACTATTACTGAAGAAGGAATCTACAATCTTTTAACACACCACTTACCAATTATCGGCAAAGAAGGAATCTATAATATTTTAGTACATGATTTACCAATCATCGGTAAAGAAGAGAATGCGTTATAATGCGTTAAAATGTGTTCAAATGGATTAAGAATGTATTATGCTTGTGAAAATATATTATAGCCTGTTAAAAATACATTATAATGCGTTGAAAAAGCTTAGAACATGTTAAAATGCGTTAAATAGCATTAGCTTTCAATTGTTATATCTGTACTTTTTATACTCTGATTGTACTTTTTCACGTGTATTAAATTAAGATGATACTTTTTCATCCGAGACAGAAATGGTTAGAGCTGCGATCGTAAGAAAATAATCGGTGTGGCAATGATGCATTATAGTGGTTACATTTGGTAACATCACTAGATTTGGTCAATAAAGCAAGAGTAAAGCGTTTACAGTTCCAAATATTATTGTTATGAAACATAAAGTACACTCGATCGCACGAAGTCCTATAAGGTGAAAAGTCTATCCGTATACCTCGTCAGTGGTCCGAACATATATTGATTTTTTGGACTGAAATGTTTAACCTTGTAGTGACTTTTCTACTGAAATATCTGAACCGATGTTGTTAATTGCTGGAAGTAATTACGACGATTACCATTTGGATGCTAAAAAGCGGTATCTGCTCATTTAATTTGACCGCGTAGGTGACGTGTTACGTAGCCGATTCCGAATCTAGTTTTATATAGTAATATGGCTCGTCTTCACATCTAGAATTGACCTCGTCAGTGGCTAAAGCTGTATGTAAATACGTTTATCAAGACTGTACTGTGATTCGCCAATGCCACTGACAATAATGGTGTGATAAGGATAAGAACCTTCACGAGATAAGACGCCGAACAATTATAAAATGCGACTTTTGGTGTAGTATAATATCGAAAGACGTCTATGCAGTTTAGTAGATCGTTAAAAATGGTAGATGTGGCAAATAATCTCAAATTGGTTTGTGAGAAAATTTCAGCCGCTGCTGCTAAAAGGCCAAAGGTACATAATTTGTTTATATTTGAAAAATAGATGAAAGAAATATTCATAAAATACGAACGTATGTTTTTATTACCTTCGCAAGACATAGTGATCAGTACATTAAGACAGTCACAACATCGAGAAGATAGGTTAGAAAAATCATCTGCTCATCTACAGTTTATCTTACCGCCACATTCGAAAATACCGTGTCGAAGAAGTAAACTCATAAAGAGTAGTTAAGAAGTTAGGCACATCCAAGAGGTCCAATACTTTTTTAAATAATTTATGTCGTGGATTATCTTTATCAGGAATATTTATATTATGAGCCTCGCTTAGTGGCTGTTAGTAAACTAAAACCAGCCGAATCAATTTTGGCCGCTTACCAAGCTGGCCAGAGGCATTTCGGTGAAAATTATGTGAATGAATTAGTGGAGAAAGGATTACATCCGAAAATCTTAGACAAATGTAAAGACATCAGGTGGCATTTTATTGGCCATCTTCAGAGAAATAAAGTTAACAAAATCCTGGGGGTGCCAAATCTTTATGCCATAGAAACTGTGCATAGTGATAAAATCGCCACTGCATTAGACAACTCATGGCCTAAGTTCAGAAAAGAAGATGGGAACAGGTTAAAAGTAATGGTCCAAGTGAATACAAGTCAAGAAGAAGGTATGACGGTCGACAAATAATCAATTTATTCACTTAAATAAACGATTATAAAAGTGTCTTACAAAATATATTTGCAGAGAAAAGTGGTTGTAACGTCGAAGATACAACGTCGCTTGTTAAACATGTTCTTGAAAATTGTAAGAACTTGGAGTTAATGGGTATTATGACAATCGGGCGTTACGGGTACGACCCAGCAAATGGTCCAAATCCGGATTTTCTGTGCTTGAGGAAATGCCGGGATGACGTGTGCAAAGAACTCGGTCTGGACGCAAAAAATGTAGAAATATCAATGGGAATGTCAAACGATTACGAGCAAGCGGTAATTACAGAAAACAATTTTAAGACCATTTTAAGTCCTCGTAAATGTGGGAAATAAATTTACCTCTCTTCCAGGTCGAACTGGGAAGTACAAACGTAAGAGTAGGTTCTGCTATATTTGGCGAGAGACCGAAAAAGGATGCGTAAACAGACAATATTTCGCAGCCATATACACTTTATTAAATTCTGTTCAGCATACTAAAGATTACTTGTTTTGAAACATGTAGAATTGTTAGTTGATTGTTTCTAATGTAAGGAATACATGAGTTCTACGGTACATAAAAGTTGGAGAAATATATGCCGATTCGTTATGAAAAAAAAAATTCCATGTCGTCATTTTGACCTTGTCATTTACGTGTCCCCGCTTTCAACAACTTTCTGAAACTGTCTGCTTTTTTCTACGTTCCGAAGACCGCACACATTGCTGCCAAATTGAACGTAATCGATCATCGGTGTGCCTTTCTGAACGTAGACGGGAGCTTCTTCGAGGGCACAGTCGATTTCGTCGGGCGTAAATCGATCGCCAAATCTTCGAAGATCGTCTTTTATCCTATCACAATATGTAACGTGATTGCAGAAATACATGATAATAAAGTCTATCATAATATGGAATATACTGATGAAGTCTATACTTTTATTTTCTTACCTTTCCTCTGATATGTACCCACTTCCTTCCACATCCCATGTGGCAAGTGCGTCGGTAAAAACTTCTTCAGGATCCAATTCAGTTATTTTATGCCTACAAATCGATTCCTATTAATCCCCAAAATTGAATAAATTACCATGTCTCAGTTTGTTAATTACCCGAAGAGAATGACAAAGGCATCAAAATCTACAGGGTCTGGCATTTCGCCTAACATTTGTTTCAAATGTTCCTCAGGTATGTCCGGTTTTCCTAAAGTTGCGAATGTATACTTGAGGTCCTCGAGGTCGATGAAGCCGTCATGGTTTATGTCGAATAAATGAAACGCCTAAGAGGACAAGAATTCAGTAAAATCATAAAACTTTTATTAATCAACTGTTTTTATCGCGGTGTCATCACCTCTTTTAGTTCTTGGAGTTTTCTCATATCCATCTCACGAATTACGTCTTTTTTATCAGGCTTTTGCGTTGGTGTGTCCGATTCTGGAGGATTTTCAGTTGATTGTGTTGGAGGGCCGTCACTTGTTTTCTCATCTAAAGTGGTTTTTTCAGTTTTAACATCGGATTCAGCTTCGTTTCCTTCGGGATTAATAGGCTCATTGTTTCCTTTGGTATCAGCTTGCGCAACGTTTTCACCCTCAGCCGGTGACTTCAATTCTTCTTGCGGATGTTGTTCGTCCGCCGATTTATCCTTCACGGCTTCTTCCTGCCCGTTCTTTGCTTTCCCATCCGCTGGTTTGGAACTTTTCTTCTTTTTCTGGAGCATCAGTTAAAAACAAGCTTATAGAAAAATTGATGATTTGTAAGCTACTTGCTATTCTTCGCAAAAATCCTTTGGTATACCGTTTTTTTCTCTTGAGGTTCTTTGGATGTTTCTTCAGACATTTGTTTTAGTGCTTTAGTACAAGTTTCAGTACTTAAAGAAAAAAATGTTCCCGATGAGGATTAATCCTAGTAAGACTGATACAATTCTACTGAATTTATGAACCAAATTTCCGATATGCAGTGGATGACCATGTCGGACCACAAACTGTCCTGAAACTACTGAAGCAAGGATGTTTTATAGAGGGAGGATGCACCCCCTCCATCAAAATTTGGGCCCAACTCCAGCGAGATTAGTTAGCTTGACATGAGATACATTTTCTAGAGGATTTCCTCGGCAATTACTCTAAAATCATTTGGAAATAATCCGAATAATCGTCAGTCAACTTCATCCGTCTTTCCAATGGATGCCGATGAATTCCAGTGAGCCGATTCTGAAGATCGATTATAATTAAGATTTGTTCTACTTTGGACCGTGTTTAATTGTACTAATTAGTAGAAACATAATCCAGAAAGTTCGGCCAACGTGCGTCACTTGGCAACTATCTCTTCCCCGTTTCCGGTTTTCCACCTGTCTTTACGTCGAGGTTCATGTGTCATTTTCCTTCCGACCAGAGAGTTGGACCATTCCATCGACGTCCGCTACGAAGATTACCTCGAGCAACAGCGACTTCCACAATTTGGTAAGCCTTTCAAATTTTTAATGCCTTGCGCAAGTTCTGCAATATTAATTTGGTGCATGCTGATTCGGTATTTTTTATTTGAGGATCTTTTATTAAGCAAATGAATACTTGAAATTAAAAAATATTTGTTGAGCTCTATTTTAAATCGAATACAAATGGCGCCGTAGAGAATTCAGTGAAGTAGAACCGTGAATTGTAAACTTAGTAGATCTTCAACTTACCCCCTCACACAGAAGTCGGTTCTATCGCGGTATCTGGTATTCAAATTACGCATTAAATACAACTATTTCGATCGGTAATTCAACAAACTGTAAATAACTGTACAATAATATTCTGTTAATTTTCCAAGTGGAATCATAAATGAAAACAGCCCTTAACGTAAATAATATCAATCTCCTTAACCTACAAGTTTTCAAAGATCTAAAAAAAATTCGATTGGCGGATATTTGATTACATTCTCATTTTTTTAAATTTCCTCTGCGGTTGAATGATCAAAGTTGGTTTTAAATTAAATTGCAATGCGATAAAGTTAACATCTTCCTGCAGGACAAATGGTGCATAACGTATACGGCAGCCGGTGTAGGCATTAATTATTAGGGCGTAGTTTATATTTAGTCGACTGTCATCGGCGTGTATTTTGGTAGCTGGCCAATTTTAAAACGAAGAGGCGCACTGAGGCGTAACCCAAGAAAATCGGCCTCTCATGGAATAGGAAAGTATCTCCGCGATTTGGGTTAGATAATTTTAGTGGGTTGCGTCAGGCTTCCGAACCCCCCGGGGCCATAAACCCTTCGAAACTTAAAAAGAAGCAACCTCATTACTTCCGTGACCGATCCGCAAATAGTCCTTCAGCTGACATACTTGCCGCATTTCACACGCATGGTAAATCGTCTAATTTTCGTACGTGTTTACATTCCTTTAATGGCGAAGTTCACGCGATATCGAAATAAATTGTAAGAAATGTAAATAATGCGTATAAATTCGTGGGATCCAATTGGGTATCGAATTTTCCACCGATTTTTGTTTATAGCGTGTGTTTGATTAAACGATGGAGGAAGAGATGAAATGAGCTTAATTGCGGAGGAGGGGGGGAGATTTTTTGTCGACAGAAATCAAAGGCCACAGCTATTAAGCGCCCAGTGCGCCAAGTGCGCATTTTTCGAGTGCCAATTAAAACACATTTTTTTCCAGACAGTAGAGGAATGAAAAAAGCCTTTCGTCTTTTTGTTATATTTTCGTGTTGATACAGGATTTTAATACTTAAGAAAAATAATTTGCCGAAGGGCGCCGAAGACGTTGAAGCGCCTCTGGCCGTTAGCGTGGTATTTGAAAATATTTTTATTATATGAACATTATTATATAATACTTGTATTATATTATATGGTGACTCGAAGTCTCGTTTATCGGCAGCGTCGTCGGTTCAGCCTCGGTGGACGTCCCCTCGACGTGTCACAGAACAAAGGAATTATAATTACACGGGACGGACGTTGGCGATATTTAACGCACCGCCTGCAGACGGAACGGACGAGTCTGTCGTAACATGAGACTTCGCTTAAAATGAGAAGAAATTTAAATTGTGCTTTATTGAGGTACAGGCTGATTCGGAGACGTCTAGTCGTCTTCTTCTTCGCCGGTGCCGGTGAGCATGGCGATGAGGCTCTCGGTGTCGATGAAGCCTTTGTCGTCGATGTACATGTTGTCGTACGCGTCATCGACTTCCTTCGCGGAGAATTTGTCGCCGTAGGTCATCAGGGCGTGCCTCAGTCTGCAAAACAAACGAATTTGTGCTCACTCCTCCGACATGTATGTCTTCTTCGTCAAGTCGTAGACTTTGGTATAGCTTGAGAGAAAGTTCGTTTGCATTGTCAAGCTGCCACTTAGTGCTTCAGAGACAATTATCAACACTGTTCGTCAGACTTAGATCGTATAGTTCGGACATCATTGGCACTATACGTGGATGTAAACAACTAAAGTTTTTATTTGAAAAAAGGTCTTCATCCGACTTATCTTACCTTTCGCCGTCGATTTTGCCCTTTACGTCGAAGGTCTTAAATGCGTTGATAACGACGTCATCGTCATCGGATCCTACAAGATAATTTCGTTGTAGAGAATTCCGCTTTCATGATGATACTTCGTAATAGGGAAGTGTGCTTACCTGATCCAGACATGCGAACCGCGAAGAGGTTCAACAGCTGGGTGAAGTTGATGGGCGCTGGGGCCTCACTGAGCATATCGTCAATTTCTTTGTCAGTGGCAAGACGGCCGACCGAGTCGAAGGTCGCGCGAAGATCGTTCTTGCCGATGATACCATCCTTGTCCTGGTCCATAAGCTGGAACGCCTAGAAAAACAATGGAAGTCAATCAAAAGGATTCCTTAGCATTGAAATCGTTTGACACAGAAGACCTTGAAGTAGGCTTCTATCGGTTTTGTGAGAAGGTAGGGTTGAAATTACCTCCTTGAATTCGGCGACCTGCTTCTGGGTGAACATGGAGAAGACGCTGGAGCCGCTGCGCTTGGCCCTGCGGCTTCCACGGCTGCTCGCCCTGGTGGAGCCAGATTCCTTGGGGGTTCCAGTAGGAGTTGGTGGTTTTTCTTCCGCGGGTGGCGCTGGTTCGGGTTCGGGGGCTGGGGCTGCCGCCTCCTCCTTCTTCTTGGTCTTCTTCTTCTTTTCCTTATCAGCCTAAAAAACCACGTAAATACAACCGTTTGTTCCATCTCGTATTATTTTACCACCGCGACGCCCAATTATCCCGCGCAAAATTCTGCTAAATGTCAACAGTTGACGTTCAATGATTACACCAAACAAGAACATTTGACATCATCTGCGATTTGGAAGAGGAATTATTGCGATAGGCGTGATTCTTCATTGTTTTTCCAAAACTTGCGTCAGGTTCGATCACAACTGTCGCACGTGCAGGTACGACTGCCAAAAATCGAGCGTTGAACTTGATAGTCTCAAACATCCAAAGAAATATGAGTCAGTTATCATCAAGTTGAGAAAAACAATGACCGATTCGATTAAGATTTCTTGAACGGTAAAGATTGATAAAAAATTCTATGAATCCCTATGAATTTCTGCAATTGTTGAACCACAGACCATGTTGATCGCCGGGGACGTTTGAGTTGAAGTCGCAGAAGAGGAATGGACCCTCGTTCACGGAGTATCAGACAGATAATGAGCCGAGCGTGAAGCTCTGGTTAAATCGACGGGCCGAACTTCGATCTGGGCTCGGTCTTCTCATCAGGGAAAATTCGGAAGGCGTCGTAGACCGACAGCCTATTAATAGCAGCACCCTATCGGCCGCGGTACCGTCGACGCTCGGCCAAGACGTATATAGACCGCACCGTCTTGACATCGTACGGCCTCTCGAGTTACCCGCCATTACGTAATTCTCATATCTCGCCGGTCAATGCAACGGTGTTTCGGAAATGTACTCACGCTCCGCGGAAATATTGCCATTTACCCGGAATTTCAAAAATACTGCGTGCACGTGTTTTTACTCTACTTGGTTTCATGTGCAGACACGGAAGGGGTGAATTTCTGCATCACTCTCATGGGAATATCGTTAAATCACTGCAATATTTAAGGAATGAACCTAATGAGAATGTCCCTGATTACGAGGGACTAGTTTTCTGACGGTCCTAAGGACACTCGATCGTACATACATCTTAAGAACAGATCGTAAAAACACCTGGCCGTGGAATGGCCGTTGGCCAAGAACCTAACGGAGACCACTGATGCACTCCATTAAACACAATCCTCGTGCTCGAGGTGCAAGCTACACATTCATTTATCCATCACTGAGGTGATACGTCGGTTTATACTCCGCGTAATCCATCGATCGATCCATCACTATATCCTGCGTCACGCATATCCTGCGAATATCCCCAGGACGAAATCACAGTCGAGCGAGATGAAACTTAGGATTTGCCGTATAGATTTCTCTGATGGTTCATGCCCTGAGTAACGCGTTCGGGCGTCGCGGAGCTTCCGTTGCACCTACTTACCATGTTTACAGTTGGTTTCTAAACGGGATGGTACGAGATGGTCACAACGAACCAACTGTCCGAGACATAGAGGTGAACTTGTCTAAATACCTTTGGCAGAACTCCCCCACTACTTGCCGGTGCTCGAACAGGGGTGCCCTGCCCGGGTACAACGTCAACGCCTATCTGACCATATTTAGTGCGAGCTGCCTCAAAATAGCGCTCCTTTCGCCGATTCGACTAAAACAGTTTGCCGGGACCATCAGGACACAGTTGATCCCGACCCTCTGCGAAAGTCTCGGTGTTGCTTTTCTCCCTGTGTTCTTCTCATTCCTTCTTCCTTCGTTTCTCGTTCTACCATGGTGCGCCCGAGAGATTCCCTTTTCAGAACAAAAATATAAGTCAAGGGTGTCTCTGGAACAGCCTGCAGATAACGAGACGCGACCCACTCTCCGCGAGCAGCCAATTGGACGATAGGCAACTTGCAACTCTATTTAGAGCAGGATCGAGCGCCGACGCCATATTTACGCGACGTCTTACCCCGCGTTTCTACTTCCGTCGTTCGCCCTACACATCCCCCACATTACGCACGCGATGGTTCCGCGCTGCACTTTCATTTCCGCGTGAGAACATGAAAAAGATCATCGGTGTACCATTGCAACGTCGATCCAAACTTTCCAGGTGGACGTACTGTAGATAACTGGTCATTTTTCAGATTACAAAACATGTATATTATTATGAAAAGGTCGTTGACTCAACAAGGACACATTAATTTCACGTGAATTTACGATTCATATGCTCTTATCCGACTCATATTTACAGTATACTGTTTCTCATATAAACTTGTAATTAAATAATTACGATAAGGTACAACCCATTCAATGTGACACGAATATATTTCACGACATGATACTACGTATCGATTTCTTAGTTTGTCGTTTCACGGAGGACAATTTTTTTCTTTCAGTTCGTGCACTTCGGAGTTTTATAGTTTTTGTAGAGGCGCTTTTCATCACGTCTAGGTTGAACCTAAATAGAAAAGAAAGAGTAATGGTTTAAAATAATGCAGTCTTCAAATTTTATCAACTGCACTGGGATGTTAAAAGAATATCAAATAACGGATATAATAACATTGAGGGCTAGCATTCTCCGAGCAATGACGCGTCGTTGGATCGTAAATACGTGAAGAAAATACGGAGGAACGATAGCAAGGAAAAAACCTCATGGTATTTCTAGCGTTCTATATTGAGCTACTCTCCTACACGAGGAAGACAGTTCTTACCCAAGGAAGTATTTCTGACGCATATTACCGCGTTTCCTTATCTTATGTCATAGATCCACATAATACGACGTTATACGAGCCTACATAAACGTTGCCAACTTTCGCGATGCGATACAATTATGAGCTCTAACGCGAGGAATTCTTGTATTACGATTCACGGTGACTTACTTCTCGCGTCGGGCAGAGTCTATCTTCGATTCCGATTTAGTACCTTCGCACGGTTGAGCGTAGTGAACAACTCTTCTGGCCCGACGGTTCAAGGACCTGTTTGACGAAGGAAAAACGTATCACCAAGAATGTTCGTTGCAATTGGCTGCTCCAAAGCCTACCGTTTAGTGTTTTTCGCTCTCGACGTATCCCTTTTCGTTGGTAAATTCCAGTCGATTGACGTATCCGATATTTTGAGCACGGACTCGAGGCTCATAGAAGAACAGTCGGACCTTCTTCGATGAGCAGTGTCTTGCTCCAACGGTGGCATCAAAGCTGCATTTTCCTGCATTTTAGCCCACCATTTCAAACCTTCCAGGGGCCTCGATTTTTTCCTTTCAACAGAATTTTTTCATATACCTTTGCAATTGATTCGGCAGCAATCTTCAGAATTTCGATTCAAAGCAAATACACTTGGGTGCACGAAGGGGAAAATCATGATTTTATTTGCAATTGAGCCAAGAGATATCCGTGATAAATCGACTCAGATCAACGTATGACAAATGATTTTTCAATGTTAAACATGCGATCCAAGTGAACAATATGTATGAAAAGTATATAATAAAATACACGTCTCTGTAATCCTGATTGTGTTCCTTCGGTTGAACAGGTCGTGCTTCTATTTTCTCAGGATTTTCATAGCTGGGAAACAGATATAAAAAATCATTATACATTATCAATTATTAAACTTTAATAATTGAGATGAAATGTTTCTCACCCGTCAGGAATATCGCCAGGTTTAACATTTGATCTGGAATTCAGTGTAACATTTAGTTCATTAAATTCCATGTTTATATAATCCGTAGGAACTTTGTTAAACAAATTCTTAGTCAGTTTCATTTAGTTTTTTAGATGCACTTACGTCTCGACAGCCTTGGCGATACGATGATTATAGGCAACGTTTGCCAAGAAATCCGAGTCGAGAACGCGCATAGTTTGCTTGTCGGCCACTTCCCTGTTTATAACAGAAATTATTACAATGATGCCTCAAAGATTTTGCTTGAGAAAAAATGATGCTGACTTGGGTTTTCTTATGATACGACGAGCCTTCGCATTTCTTCTTCTACGTTTGCATCTGCCATACTTCCTTAAGTGTTTCCTCTGCAATCGTTTTATCGGATCGCTTCTCGGTCTGTCGGAGCAGGGATTATAAAAAAATGGTCTACTGTAAAAAATGTAACAGGACTGAAATGAAATAGCGGTATTCACATAGTGATGTCCAAACATTTATCGATACAGCAGGTAACGCCGGATCTTAATGTCGTCGGTAAAATATATGAACAGAGCGACTGCAGGAAATGGCAGATGCAATTCACCTTCCAAGACATGGTCAATTAAATTTGTAACGAGACAGATAATTTTTCAACGGAGGGTTATAACACTGATAATGAAGCTTTCGACAAATGTCAAAATTGCTCAAGGTCTACCTGCCGATGTTCATATTTTCCGCTGATTTTTTTTAACAAGTAGGTACTTAGTTCTCGTGTTAATAATATAGGAAGGGATTTCATTTAGTGATATTAAATATAATTATGATTGTTTCTCGGGGAAGAATAGAATGACGAATTTTTGAATATGCCAACAGTGTAGATGTCGATTCATTTCCACGTGACGTAGATTGGGCCTTACTTTCCACCGCGTGTGGGTCATCGTTCTCCATTTCTTGCGCCTCCCACCATAGTTCCATGGAGAAGAAAGTATAAGCCGTTACCTTGCGAGCTGGCCCAGGTAAGTCTACAGTTTCGTGCGGTGTGTCCTACGACATGCTTGCTCAAAACCATCTGACAATTTTTCCCCAAAAGTGATGCTCAGTCTTATTACTCATCGATGAAAATGTGGTGGCTCTTATTTCTAAGTTATGGTGAGTGAAAGTGTGCCTTGGAATTTTCCCAGCTCGACTAAACGCAGGGCATAATAACGGTCTATTAACGTCAGTCTGTAGCAGTATAACTTGACAACCTGTCAACAAGAAACCGCAGAGTAGTAGCAAAGATAATAATAATTTCAACTGGCAAAATGCACTGGAGAATAATTTTAATTAACTCCAATCTTCACGGTCCAAAGTAATATTTATTATACACGTGACGTAAAAGTAAAACATTATAGAACGAAATATTTATTTAGTATATCAGTTTTGTCTGAAGTTCATTTTTATAAGTGTCATAAATGTTCAGTGGCAACCGGAAATGCACTAAGGCTAGTGGCTTATATATCTTCCGGCGGTCTTCACGGAGAGATTCGATTTGAAAAGACAACGGAGGATTCGGTGAGAATACGATTTGCTTTAGAGGCCACGCTCCAGTATCCGGATCAGCAATGGTTGTGGTCGGTCACCAAATTCCCCGTCGATTACACGACCATCGAAGGTCGCTGCGACGATCGACAAATGGGAGAAAGGTAAATTGTCCTCAAAAAATGAAAAAATTATTTCACGATTCCGCTAACATTTGACGATTTTAGTATTTTAGACCTGACTGAAATTGTCGGTCCACTTGAGATGCCAGGAAATGAAACTGGCTCGGTCGAAGTACAGGGTCTTAGTTTAACCGGCGAAAAAGGATTATGGGGGAAAGGTTTAGTCTTAAGAGACACATTATCTCCCAGAACGATATGCGCATCGATCACGGTAATTAGCCAGAAAAATTTCATTTCTTAGACATTGATGTTGAGGTAGTAATTTTCATACTTTCAGGTCCTTGAAAAAAATACAGAAAAATTCGCAGAGGCTCGTTTTTACGGTCCAGTCGCTGGGTCCGTTTGGTTCCGGGCATTGGGTGGCCAGGCTGGCGATAATACAACCGATACCATAATTTACGCAAATTTGTTTCACGTGAACGAAGACAAAAAGTTGAAGGGGATCGACTTCACCGAGCATCACTGGAAGGTTTACGTCACAGACATCGTCGAAAGTGAGAAAAGTCGACGATTTAAAGGTCCGTGGAGAATTACATTTTTGCTGAATTTATTTACGTCCTTGTATTTGATTGTGAAACGAGGTGTGTTGTAGACAAATCAAACTGCAATTTCCTCGAGGGTATTTACGATCCGGACAATTCCGGGACCGGGAAATCAATCGGAGACGTTGACTCGCGTTTGGGTAAAATAAAAGTCGCTGTAAATCCGAGTCGAAGGTTCAAGACTTCCTATCGAGATCAGGAATTGCATCTCCTGCCAGCCAATGATCTCGGTCCGCATCGATTGTTATATTTGGTCATCTTTCATCCGACGCACGATGATTCCTTCTTAGCCTGTGCCAAAATCAGCCATCGGAAACCGACATTTGTTAAGTGAGTTTTCACAACAAAAATTCTACTTGCGTTGAAGCATATTTACGATGATTGTTTCGATTTGAAGCAAGTCGTAAAATATATTGGTAATATATTGTTCCTAATATGAGTGGGACTAAATTACTGTAATTATCTGATTTTCCTTCTCAGTTTAATTGGATCTATGCCAGGATAAATAAGATGCTAATATGTATCGAACTACAAAAATAATACGTCATACTTATCATGGTGCAAGAAAATTTGCTATGTACAGATCAATCCAATTTCGAAACCTAAAATTGCAGTCGAATAATGTCATTATCGAATTCGGCTAACTTTGGCTGCACTACAGCATTCTCGAGCTTTCTTTCGTTTTGCATTCAGGCTTCAAATTCTACTCTATTTTTACAGAACTCTTATAAATTCGCGTGGTATTCGCGGAGACGTGTCCTTGAGTCGAGCATCCCCATTCGATCCAACTTGGGTCAACGTATCCCTGGTACCCGTCAATCATTTGGAAACGAGACTTCGCTATGCCACTAAAGTTGCATCTTACCAGATACACGAGTTGCCTCCGGAACCGGCTAAGAGATTAGAAGACCTCGACAATCCTTGCAAAACAACGAAAAAGTTGTACAATCCTTCCAACATTGACGAAAAGACTGTTCCTCCGCCAGGTAAAGAATTTTTTTACACTGAGACGAAACTCTCGATTTATGTATGATTTTGCATGATTATTAAATAAATAATTCTTGCAGGCTTGGGGACTCAAGATCAATACGCCATAGGCGATCTTTCGGGCAAACTTCAAGGACGGAAAGAAGGATATTATCACAATGATATTCTTCCGGGAAGTGCAAAACTTAGCGGAGTTTACTGGGATACGTATTTACCAATTTCTGGAGTTTACAGTATTGTTCACAGATCTTTAGTGATCAATAAGTATGTCAATTTATGCATTATGCACTGAAGATTTATCTAAATTATATCTGATATATATTTGCAATATTGTTTATCAGATATAATGAAACCGACGATAAAAGTGTAATACCCTGGGTTTGTGGTACCTTCGCCCTTCACCTTCCAAACAACGCTGGACAAGTGCCACTTTTCACGGCACAAGTTGTCTTTAGATACCCAATTGTCGGGCGAATAGTGTTTCGACAGCCAAAGGATAACCCGGAAATGGACACGACTATCATAATAGAAAATTTGATACATTCTGATGGCGGTGCGTCAAATAATTCGGCTGAACACAGGTAAGTTTGACATTAGGAATATGTTAGTATACAATGTTTGAATGTAACCTTGTTATGCAGGTGGATAATCCATGACAAACCACCTGGAAAAGATTATTACAATTGGACAGGTCGATGTTTGAGTGCAGGAAATCCATACAATCCGTACAATGTGAGTTAGTATCGCTAAGTCGGTCATTTTGGTCTATTAAGAGTGCTTTATTTTTGCATTTAACATTAGATAGATTTTGCTGCGGACCACCCTGAACGTTGTACCGCAAACGAAGTTGCTCTGTGTCGTTTGGGTGATTTGACACGGCACGGAACGCTGGAAATCGCTGGCAGAAAAATTTACGGGGCTCTCTTGACGCAAAAACTCTTCACAGACACGAGGCTACCCTTAACAGGACAGTACAGTATTCTTGGAAAAAGTTTAGTCATCTATGACGATCATGGACCTGTCGCCAGAGGGGAAAGACTCGCCTGTTCCATGTAAAAATTTAATATTAAAATAATTTTCACCGTCAACACCAGTTACATGACCTTCAGAGTTGAAGAAATATTTGGTAAATTTGTCACAGAGTTGGTGGCGTCTATCGTCGAAAAGCCGTGGCAAAAGATTGGTTGGGGAATGGTGAAGAAGTCTCCTTGAAAGGGAAAGTCGAGTTCATTCAGCAAAGTGAATATGATGTAACTGATGTGGAAGTCATGTTGGACGGTTTACAAGGGAAAATGAGTGGCTATCACGTGCATATGGTAACTAAAAAATTAACGAATTACCTTGTATTTTATGATGGTTTCATTCAATTGATTTGAATTTTAGACACCAGTAGAGATAGATTTGGTATTCCCATGCGAAGGAACGTCTCTTTATGGTCATTGGAATCCACTGAACGTTAGTACAGCACATTTACCACCTCCTACCGAAGGTACGACAGATCAGTACGAAATGGGTGACCTTAGTGGGAAATTCGGCACTTTGGATAACAGGAAACGATACATGTCAGCTTACAACGATACTCTACTTCCGTTGTTCGGTCCAAGAAGTATTTTAGGACGCAGTATAGTGATTCATAAGAAAGAGAAAAATATTAGGTAATGCATATAACGTGCACGACTTTGATTTCTTTTATTATTCTTTTTCTCATCTTCACTTCAGGTGGGCATGTTCGACAATTGAAAGGGGCTACGCACCTTCAGAAGCCAGGGAACTACGAGCGATCGCTTCTTTTCATCATCCAGATGGCTTTGCGTATGGATACATGAGAATGGTACAAAAAAGTCGCAAGTAATTCATGTAGAGAGAATAATTCATGCTCTATATTTATATATACACATTACAGACGCAGCTTGTTTATGGAGATGGAAGTCAGAGTGAAACAATAATTGAGGTCAATCTCAGACACCCAGGTGTACAAAATAGAAATATTGTGAGTGCCATTTGACTTTAAAAGCCATTTAATACAAATATTTGTAAACACTCCACTACGTAAGAATCTTTATTTTTCAGACAAGGAATCATAATTGGGCGATTTACGTGAATCCTGTTGGTGTTGATGCGGCTGTCAAAATAAAGGATACTCGTTGCGTGGCTGGAGGATATATTTGGAATCCTTATTTCACGCAATTGGCTGATCCTTTAAATGTATTTTCTATGTTCATAATTTTTTTACGTCACGCGAAAGAAAACGTTTATTCATTCTGTTATTTTTTATTGTAGGACGAGCTTTATAGGCAAGAATGTGGCCCTGATTTGCCATTGAGATGTCACGTCGGTGATATCTCTGCTCGTTTGGGCCCTATTACTATCGGCTTGGAAAGACAAGTGTTTACAGATCCCAATTTTCCTCTTGAAGGGGCAGTTTCAGCTATGGGAAAATCTATCGTTATATTGGATAAAGATTTTGGTGGTCACAGATTTGCCTGTGCTAATATTGAACCTGATTACGACATTGTCAAATATGCAAACATACGTAAACCGCCTCGATTCGTGGCGTATGTATATGACAAATATATAAAATACTTTATAAACTTTTTTATGCATTATAATGATTCCATTTTGTTTCTCCGTTTAGCGCGGAATTTTTAGAAGACGTCAGAAGTGTCATGGGTATTCCACCATGGATGTTGTCGATTGATAGCAGAAAAACCAAAATTCTGGAGGGTGGATTGTGTATACAGTTTTTGTTACATTTCAAAGGTATATACAATCAGTTTTTACAAAAAAGTGCCTTTAGAAGATAATATAAACTTTTTATTTCTAGGTCCGATTGCTAATAGACTTGAGCAGGACTTCAATAAACTCGTTACAACTGGACGATTGGATGCTCCTTCCTTGTACATTCCGGGATACATTCCAAAAAAACGAAAAGGAAAATTAGGTCACCGGCTATGTAATTCCCCTGATTTTAGGAGTATGTATTTTTCAATTTATGTTTGGAATCGTCTTTCAGAAATCTATCAACAAAAATTATTTTTAGATATTGATCGAAGCAAGTCCACGTTGCCTCTACCGCAGACGCTGTTAATACTCGTTTTAGGATATTTAAGCACATTAATGTAATAGGTTTTACCCATGTTGATCTCGTGATCTTTTTATATTTATGTGATAAAGGATTTCTATGTAAGATACAAATGTTACGTAAATGTATAAAATATTGTCGACTACATGAGAATTGAATATCTTTTTAAATTTCGGTTACTTTGATGCGCAGCAGGGTAGCCAAGCTCTCACCTCAAATCGTGGACTGCTTAAAGCGCCACGTAGGAGCGCGGTTGGAACTATATACATGGCGATGATAGCGTCATTAGAAGCTTGGCTCCCCTGCTGCGCAGTAAGTACTGCGCATGTGATGCTATATTTGTCAGGTACGGATAGGTAGAAGCTAGTAGAAGCAGAAGCTGATGGTAGTAGTTGACGCTAGTTTTCGGATTGTATACCACTGTGTGGTCGGTGCATTGTTTGAGCAATATTTATAAAGCTGTGTATTGTTAATTTACTGTATTTTTACTAAGTTACGAAGATGTACGCGCTTGAAGATGGTAAGTCCTTGAACATTAACATTACAATTAGATTATTATTAGAGTATATCCTTTATAAAGCTTTCTCATTAGAATTATAACCTCAAATGCTAAAGTATGACCGTAAAAACATATTTAGCGTCCATTGTGAAAGTAACAAAATGAAAATTTGACATAAACGACGATTAATATATTAGTCATTAAGAACGACTCAGAAAGTTTTCGTTATTAAATTACTTGAAAATTAAATTTGGTTATTTAGATCAATACGACGATGAAGACGCCGAAGAAATTTCTTCAAAACTCTGGCAGGAAGCCTGCTGGATCGTTATTAATGCTTACTTTGATGAAAAAGGTCTTGTACGACAGCAACTGGATAGTTTTGATGAATTCATTGAAATGTCAGTCCAACGAATTGTCGAAGACTCACCACAAATTGACTTGCAAGCAGAAGCACAGCACACGTCTGGTGAAATTGAAAATCCTGTCAGACATCTACTCAAGTTTGAGCAGATTTATCTGTCAAAACCAACCCACTGGGAGAAAGATGGTGCTCCATCTCCCATGATGCCTAATGAAGCTAGGTTAAGAAATTTAACTTATTCCGCACCACTGTATGTAGATATTACTAAAACAATAATCAAGGATGGAGAGGATCCCATTGAAACACAGCATCAGAAAACATTCATTGGGAAAATTCCTATCATGTTGAGATCAAAATATTGTCTACTGGCTGGCTTGTCTGATCGTGATTTAACAGAATTGAATGAATGTCCATTAGACCCTGGAGGGTACTTTATTATCAATGGATCGGAAAAGGTTCTTATTGCCCAAGAAAAAATGGCAACAAATACTGTGTATGTATTCAGCATGAAGGATGGAAAGTATGCTTATAAAGCAGAAATTAGGTCCTGTTTGGAACACAGTTCTCGTCCAACTTCGACCTTGTGGATTAACATGATGGCAAAGAGTGGAGCTAGTATAAAAAAATCTGCGATTGGTCAACGCATTGTCGCGATCATTCCGTACATCAAGCAAGAAATTCCTATAATGATAGTCTTCCGTGCGCTCGGATTCGTAGCTGACCGTGATATCCTTGAACATATTATTTACGATTTCGACGATCCGGAGATGATGGAAATGGTGAAACCTTCCTTAGACGAAGCTTTCGTCATACAAGAGCAAAACGTTGCCTTGAATTTCATTGGTACACGAGGTGCCCGACCTGGTGTAACGAAAGAAAAGCGTATCAAGTACGCCCGAGAAATTTTACAAAAGGAAATGCTTCCTCATGTGGGTATCAGTGACTTCTGCGAGACGAAGAAAGCCTATTTCCTCGGTTACATGGTGCATCGACTGCTATCAGCATCCTTGGGAAGAAGGGAATTAGATGATCGAGATCATTACGGAAATAAGAGATTGGATCTTGCCGGGCCACTGCTTGCGTTCTTATTCCGAGGTTTATTCAAAAACCTCATGAAAGAAGTACGGCTCTATGCACAAAAGTTCATTGACAGAGGCAAAGATTTCAATCTTGAATTGGCCATCAAAACGAAAACTATCACTGACGGATTGAGGTATTCGCTCGCTACTGGTAATTGGGGAGATCAGAAGAAAGCTCACCAAGCCCGTGCTGGCGTATCTCAAGTATTGAACAGACTGACGTTCGCGTCGACCTTGTCTCATTTGAGGAGAGTTAACTCTCCGATTGGAAGAGATGGTAAACTTGCGAAGCCTAGACAGCTGCACAACACATTATGGGGCATGTTGTGTCCTGCAGAAACGCCCGAAGGTGCGGCCGTAGGTCTGGTAAAGAATTTAGCTTTAATGGCTTACATTAGTGTTGGATCTCAACCTTCACCAATCTTGGAGTTCTTGGAAGAATGGTCCATGGAAAACTTGGAGGAAATCGCACCAAGCGCAATTGCAGATGCCACGAAAATATTTGTCAACGGTTGTTGGGTAGGAATTCACAGAGACCCGGACCAATTGATGGCGACCTTACGTAAACTCAGAAGACAGATGGACATTATTGTGTCCGAGGTGTCCATGATCAGAGATATTCGAGACCGTGAGATAAGGATATACACCGACGCAGGACGGATTAGTAGGCCCTTGTTAATCGTTGAAAACCAGAGTCTGCTATTGAAAAAGCGCCATATAGATATGCTGAAAGAAAGGGATTACAATAATGACGGCTGGCAGGAATTGGTGGGAAGTGGAGTGGTCGAATATATCGACACGCTTGAAGAAGAAACTGTTATGATTGCCATGTCACCTGAAGATCTTAGGCAAGAAAAGGAATACGCGTATTGTACAACGTACACACACTGTGAAATTCATCCAGCCATGATCTTGGGAGTATGCGCTTCAATTATACCCTTCCCCGATCACAATCAGAGTCCTAGGAACACTTACCAAAGTGCTATGGGTAAACAAGCCATGGGCGTGTATATCACGAATTTCCACGTACGGATGGACACTTTAGCGCATGTACTTTACTACCCTCATAAACCCTTAGTCACAACGAGATCTATGGAATATTTGCGCTTCAGAGAACTTCCCGCTGGTATTAACAGCATAGTCGCAATTTTATGTTATACCGGATACAACCAGGAAGACAGTGTTATTTTAAATGCCAGTGCTGTCGAAAGAGGATTCTTCAGATCCGTATTTTATCGCTCTTACAAAGACGCCGAATCCAAGAGGATCGGCGACCAGGAAGAACAATTCGAGAAACCCACAAGACAAACGTGCCAAGGAATGCGAAACGCTATCTATGACAAATTAGACGATGATGGTATCATTGCACCTGGAATTCGAGTCTCCGGGGATGACGTAGTCATAGGAAAAACTATTACTCTTCCAGAGACAGATGATGAGGTAAGTCGTACCTGCCAATTATTTTGCTTGGCTGTAGAATTTTATTTCTCAAGGCATTAATCAATATATTACCTGCGTTACAGTTGGATAGTACAACAAAACGTTTCACGAAACGAGACGCATCGACTTTCTTGCGTAACAGCGAAACTGGTATCGTGGATCAAGTGATGCTGACGTTGAATAGCGAAGGCTATAAATTCTGTAAAATTCGAGTGCGGAGTGTACGTATACCACAAATTGGCGACAAGTTCGCTTCTCGCCACGGACAGAAAGGTACCTGTGGTATTCAATACAGACAAGAGGACATGCCATTCTCCTGCGAAGGTCTTACACCGGACATTATTATTAATCCTCACGCTATTCCGTCCCGTATGACTATCGGTCACTTGATCGAGTGCATTCAGGGAAAAGTGTCTGCAAACAAAGGTATTTGTTGACCTCTTACAAAGTCATAAAACCAAATATTTTTGTTATAATCAGGTATGTTTATACAGGTGAAATTGGTGACGCTACTCCCTTCAACGACGCTGTAAACGTACAAAAGATTTCTACGCTTTTGCAAGAGTATGGTTATCAATTAAGAGGCAATGAAGTTATGTACAATGGACATACAGGGCGTAAGATCAACGCTCAGGTCTTCTTGGGACCAACTTACTATCAACGTCTTAAGCATATGGTGGACGATAAGATTCACAGTAGAGCACGAGGACCTGTTCAGATTTTAGTTAGGCAGCCTATGGAGGGTCGTGCAAGGTTCGATAAATAACTATACTCCCACACCATAAGTTACTTTTAACTTCGAAATCAGAGTTCTTTTATCAATGCATTTTACCTTTCAGGGATGGTGGTTTACGATTCGGAGAGATGGAACGTGATTGCCAGATTTCCCACGGAGCTGCCCAGTTTCTCCGGGAACGTCTTTTCGAAGTTTCTGACCCGTATAGGATTCATATATGCAATTTCTGCGGTCTCATCGCGATCGCGAATCTGAGGAACAACACATTCGAATGCAAAGGGTGTAAAAATAAGACTCAAATTTCACAAATTAGACTACCGTATGCGGCAAAATTACTTTTCCAGGAACTGATGGCAATGAACATTGCGCCCCGACTTATGGTTACATAAACAAGACAGATTTTTACTTATAACTTAAATTAAATTTTTATTATATACATTCGGCGGTACACCTGTCGTTCCTTGCAATTAGTATACAATTATCGTAAGCTAATTTTACATTAAAAGGGCAGTTTCAATATATGAATTTCACGACCTCAGTGCACATTGATCGAAAGGAATGAACAGCGGTCGATAGAATTGTATTTTCTGATTTTGTAATTTAATTAAAGTGAAATAAAGGTAATTGCAGGAAGAGTATTTGAAACGAGTTTTGTTATTGTTTATGATTCTTGTAGAGTTCTTTATACCATTACACTACCCATGGCGACGATTGTTTAATTTATTTACAATACCGAATATTCTTTACATCTAATGGTTTTTTCAGTTGATTTATTTTTCTTGTTACATAAAAAAAACGAGAATATCACGTAACCATGCTAAACCATTACTCGTAATTGTGGGTAGTTTCGGGTAAGTAAATTTCAAGAAGATTTAGAATAGTTAATCGTACAATTAATGTTCGGTTTTTTGAATAAGACAAACGTCTAAGATACAAAATGTAGCTCTGCACATAGGGCAGGTGCATTTAGAAGAGAGCCACGTTTCTGGAGTATTCTCGTCTTGTCTAGAAACAAACCTGTAAAAGACAATGCAGTGTATTGTAATCAATAAAACAGAATTTGTATTAAAAAGTTCATATAATTGTAACTCACCATTTTGCCATGCAATCTGTGCACCACATTGGTCGACAATTGCAATTTCTACACTCGCCAGATTCTCGATTTGTAGAAACATCATTACATAATTTCATTAGCTTTACGTTTGATGATACTTGCATACATCCTATACACAACTCTGCCTCCTATAAGAGTGAAAACTTTCATGTATCATGTTTATATCTGTATGTCAAAGTAGGATAGGATCGTTATTACCTTGTCTACATTGTAATATGGATTTTCTTTAATCTGCTCTTTAAATGCATCTATAAATCTTTCTGACAATGGTTTAAGAAATTCTACACTTTGCAATACTACAATTGGACGAGTGACTTTGTCCTGCAAATCTTTGAAGTCCACTGCATTTAATCTTATCTCAAAGGACTTAGCTCCTGGTCTTGTTGGTTTCACCTAAATTACAAAGTTACATACATATTTAAATATTTTTCTAAATGACAAGTAGGAACCTGTCATATTTTACCTGTATGTTGATGAATTGGACATCCCCTCTTGTTGTTGGAGACATGTCATGGGTATCACTTTTATTTACTATCAAAGCAGTATCACTTTGATGAGCCACTTGTATTCCATATGATGTGACTTTAATAATCCAGTTATCAGTGGCCACTACACGATTGACATTGTTGCAGTTGATTATAATTTTGTCTATTCTATGGTCAAGATATTTTAAGAATGAGTATATATTTTTGTAATATATACATATTAAAGGCTTTCATAGAAATATTATTATTATTAATACCTTCTGTATTCTGTGTTTATATCAGAAGCAACAGTTGTCCATGGCATATTGTTATTAGCATATACAACAAGGTTTTTTGCTATTGGATGTGTGGACCACTCTGTGGCTGTCCAATTTATAATTTTATAAAAAACATATAATGGGCCAAGAATGGCACAAGCTAAACAAACTAAGAGTATTGCACTTTCATAGCCTCCTAGGAATTTTGGAAATTGATCATAGCCTATAATGCCTATGAAGTATCCTAAAATAAGAAATAAAGGATGTGTTAATATTGAATTTGCAATAATAATAGCTGTTTCAAAGCAATGCTACATACCGAGTGGAAGAACTGAATGTACAAATAATGTAGCAAGACTCCTTCTAATATGATACTGTACGAAGCACTCATTTTCACTGCCCATCCAGTTTGAAAAAATCTGTGTGATTGTTAAACCGGCTGACACGAATTCAGTCGGTGGATACATAATACATCCTGACATGAAAACGTAAAATAAAGTATAGAAAAACAAGGCATTCATGTTGTGCTTAACAGGCTTTCACTATTGTTTTGAACAAAAAAAGTTTGTCTCTTCTGCTTCTGTGAATCCTACTGTATTGTCTGCCTTACACAGTAAAAAACATCGTTTATTGTGTCCGTACCGACACTAATAATAAGAAATATTGACTATTGCTACCAGTAACAGACATTCAAGGTGTATGCACTCAACTCTATGTATGTTTATTCTTAACCATTCTCAACTGTCAATCAGAAAGGTTAGGATAAGAATGAGTTACATGTCGAGGTTAGATTTTTGACAAGTAGCGCTACCAGTCCAACGTGGCAAAATGTCCAACTATATAACTTGATGAATGAAACTTACTACTATGTACGCTATTTACTATTGTACAATGTATTGTATATATGTGACATATACATGTGCATGAGATAACACAGTGATTTATTTAACCCATCCTCTGCTAGTTTTCGAATGTAAAAATTATTGACATTCTCTAACCTTTTCAAAATGTTTCCGTATAAACGTAATAAACATATTGTCACCGGCACATCGCCGTTTTCATCGAATGGAACCTAAACTAGTTATTTCAAAGAGCGATGCATGCAACAGCAAAATCGAATGATTCCGTAGCGTCAAAGCAAATTGCAAGCGCAATTTGGTTCTTATTGAAAAATATTCCACAACGCAAAACCACACAAAAGGTTATAGTAAGGGATGCGGAAACACAAGAATCGGCACTAAAAAATGATAGTCTTTATACTACGAATAATATCAATAACTCTTCTAGTACGTTTTTTATAATATTGTACAATTTTGTGTACAGAATGTACATTTTGGGAGGTTTAGATAAGTTTCAATATTATGATGGGAATCGCAAACTTTTTTTCGTAGGGGAAAAATTACCTTGGTACACGGCAAATTACGAATGCCATACAAATACTATGATAGAACAGAGGCAACACAATCCTAAGAATACCGAGATAACGGATCAGCAACCGCAGGAAATGGCTATGCGAATTTCCAAGTCTCCAAGCGGAGATCAAATACACGGAACCCATAGTCGAAGTAGTAAAGATTATTTACGGTGCTCAGATTGTTAAAAGACAGAAAAAATACCTACTTTCGATTTCAGAGGGACGAATCAAACCTTTCTTAAAATTGCGGGGGAAGAAGAAAGAAAAAAATGCGAAAAAGGATAAAGGGAAAAGGAGCAAACAAGATGAAAGCAATATTTCTAGTGGAGCCAGTTCAATGTCAACTATATCTCAGATGTTGAAACGTTCGACAACATCGACGAAAAAGTCAAAGAAAAGTCGCAAGAAAGGGAAGAAAGTCAAAGAGTCCGACGAGTCTGTATCCAAAAAGGAGAAAGAACCGAAGCGCACGGATAAGAAACAAATTTCAGCAGGCACGACGGGTGTTGATTTTCAACAGACCCATCTGCCGCATGATAAGGGACCGTCCAAGGATTTGTCGGACTTCACGAAAAGTTGTTGTTATCTCTGTGCACAAAATACCGCGGCGATCACTGCGGCAATTAACGCAAAACCACCAGCGACTGAGAGAGACGCTCAAGTTTCTGTTGAGGCCATTTCCAAACCTGTAGAAACTGCCGATAAGAGTTCAGGTCCGGCTCCGCAGTTCAGGACAATGCAATCTTCGGTTAGAGTGAAAACCCGAGACGTCAGTACGTCTTGTCCTGAACCCTGTACCAAAAGGAAGGTCAAGGCCAGAAGCAAAGGCAAGAAGTTCAAGTTCTCCAAGTTCTTACCGGGTTTGAAGCGGAAGAAATGTCCCGCGAGGAGAACAATCGCCTGCGAAACTGACGAGTTCGTTGTTCAATGCAGCAATAGTGCTAAATGTAAATGGACCAACGAGTGTCGCAGGGGGAATAACGTTTGATGAAACTTACAAAATTTGTCAATGTGTATTTCCGACCACACGAGCCTAGCACGTATTTCTTTTATCATAAACCTTTATTTACAGCCAATCCGTCTAACAGTTTCTCGTCGGACGTTGCTTTTTCTTCCTTTATTATTAATTACATCGTATTCTTATTGATTCGATAGTTAGCGACGAATACATGTACAACAACATGAATAATACTGTGATGAGATGTTCCTCTTGGCTTACCTTCGAAAATTATATTCAAAGAATATATCACTTGCACATCACATTTAACTGGCGTAAAAGTAGTATGAGATCATGACCTTCAGACCGTATCTGGAGAAGGTACCACCGGTCGTGACGATATCGTCTGATTTAGGGATGATTCGTCAGAAGTGGGGTTTCCGAAAACCAAAGGTGCGGCATAATACGGCAACAAGGGGTACTGTGCAGGGGGGAAATACGTAGGTGGAAACAACCCCTGTCTCTGAGCGATTTTTAAACGTGACGTCAGCTGTTTCTTCCACTTAGTCCGACGGTTTTGAAACCATGTCTTGATCTGCACTTCCGTCAGGTTTAGGGACTTTGAAAGCTCCATCCGTTTACTCACACTGAGATACTTGTCGATCTGATAAATAATTCCAAGAGAAATTTTTGAAAATTAAATACTCAGAAACATGATGAGTGGGTAGGGCTTTAAACTTACCTTGAATTCTGCTTCAAGCCTTTCTAACTGTTTCGCGCTGTACGCCTGTCGAGGTTTCCTGTCGATTCCCGGTTTTCTCGATCGTCTACCACTCGGTTTCGGAGCTGCAAATTATTAATAATTCGTACAAATATTCGGGCAAACATTTTCGTCTTGCGCGAATTCTGCCAGTGCTGACAAATCACGCGCGTGAGTCCGGGGAAAAGATTTATTGCAGTGATAACAAAAATTTAACATTCTAATCATGGGGTTTAATCGTTTGACAAACATAGACGGCCCGTAGAGCAATTATCACTTTCACCGGATTCACGCTACCCCATCCCGATCCTGTCTAGAGTTACCAAACGTGTCTAAAACATGCGGGCTTATTTGTAGAACCCGATGACATCTTACTGTCAACCACGGGGAGAATGTGGCAAAGAGCTGGACAAACAATTTATACCGACCAACGTTTGGCTGCGATTATCATTGCATCGCAAAGAAATACCACACATTTCCGTCCTCTCTGCCTGTAACCTGTGCATTTACGACGACGATAAAATATCACCATGCAGCTAACTATAAATATCAACAACGCAGAAGGACTGTCAATGACTGCTGACAAATAGCTTATTGGCAAAACCGGAAAAAAATGGTTTTCCTTGTCCATCTCGTTTGGGCTGTTATTAGTTGATCTAACAGTGTATTCTCGTGGCGATATTTTCGCGTAAAAAATATATGCTTTCCTGATGTCTGTACATTGTTTAGCGTCTAGTTAGTTGCTTGAACATGTCGCGTGTTTACTTAAGACCTTCGCAAAATACGTGAAGGTCTTCCCAGTATTCACGCCCCTAACACGAGAAAGCATGTTGTTCTATTATCTCAATTACAGTTACTTCTCCCAACAAATACCGCGATTATAGAAAAGTTGTCCAACTTTCGCCTTGTAAATACGAAATCAGTCACGTTATGATTAAATCACGGAAGATTCAGTCGTAGCTTTTTTTTCCGGGAAAAATGAGGGACTATTCGAAGCGAGGGAGGAGGGTTGCGAAGTGACGAAGAAGGAGAACCAGGCGGACCAAGATTTACGAGTGTGCGGAGACATTTAACACCTCTACGGAAGGTGGTTAGAGCAATGCCGCTGATAAATGGGCTCCTAAGAGCACGCCAGCTAAGAATGCTCGGCGAGGAACAATTACGACAGATTTGAATCTTCCTAAAAATCCTTCCCATCCGATTGTCTCAATAAACTTAACGACAATCTCGAAATTTACGAGATTCCCATCCACAAAGATTTTTTCCGCTACAAAATACAATACACGAATCGGTGTAATTTTAACTAGCCTTTTTTTATGCCGAATTCCTTAGGTCTGGCAAATTTTTGGTGGGTCCCTTTATTTTTTGCCGTGCGTGCTTACCTTCGCACGTACACAGGCGCGTATTGCGCAATGATGTCCGAAGTCACGAAGACGAGCGATTCTCGGATAAAAGGGAGCTTTATAAATCGGGGCGAAAACCAGTCGGAAAGGTCGGTAGGGGGTGTAGGAGGGGGTGCGTAACGGCCGTGTTGAGTTGATGCTGCGTTCGCGTGTCGGAAAGCTCTTACCGCAGGCGCCTCCGGTAATATCCAATATTCGTTTGAGGCGGCAGAAAGAGAGCGAACCGAACTTCCCCCGGCCGGCATTGTTCGGGAAAATGGAATTACGCCGGTAACTTATTACGAGCGGGTAATTAGACTCTTTTGTCGAGGCGATACACGGACGGAGTGTGCCACTTTTCTCAAACGTTCCGACCCGTCGGAACCCTGGCAGAGATTTTCCCAAATTCTATCCACGTATGAAACTGTCCCCTTAAGATCAGAAGGGGAGGGGGGAGGGCAAGACAATGGCTATTGTTGTTACGTACCCCTACTTCCACGTGATACGATAGACCCATTAATAAAATATTGCGTATCGACGTTGTTTTCGAAAATGGGATAGTACGAAGTAATTAAGTTTCATAAATCATCTGACGATATCGGTCTTCTAATTTCAGTTCACACGATCAATTAGACGTGGCATTCTTTCCCTTTTTTTCTGAGGGAAAACTACTCACCCTGCAGTCCGAACAGTTGGCCGGGTTTCGCCTGTGTAAACCAGCTGCTGTAAAGGAGCGAGGCCGACGCGAGGGACGTCGCTGAATATCCCGCAGGATCTTGCAACACTCCTTCAGGATACCCCAGGCCAGCGTGGCTGTACAATCCTGCACTCATGCCTGTAAAATCGCATCATTTTTCCATGGTCAACAAATGTTCTCAGCACCAAAATAAATTCAACGCTAAATGGATCATAGAAACATTCTTAATTCCTTATAATTTTATGATTGGGCGAAATGTGATACAAAAATGGAGATGAATATTGTACAACCAACTCTAACCCAGTCTATTCTTTGTCGGAAATGATTTTTTTTTAACGTACCAGGATGTGCAGCCGGAATGGCAGTTGGTCTAACGAAATGTCCTTCCTCGATTCTCTCGTCCCTTTCCGCCTGTTCGTCGTCAACATCTTCTAGTCCTTCCCTCCCGAAATTCGTCTCTTCGTCCCTCCTGTCCTTCCTGCCGAGGATGCTGTCAATGCTAAATGCATTCGACGCTGCCACCGGCGACGTATTTCTCTCCTCCTTCTGCGATCCTCGCGATTCTCGATACTCCTCGCTGCTCGTGTCCGACGAGTAACCGGCGTTTTCCTGCTGCGTCGCGGAGGACCTTCGTTCCTCGGCGTAGATGTCGTCGATCGTTTGGATCTCCTCGAATTTCCGCGGGGAACCGACTCGTCGCAGATCGTAAATCCCGTCAGTGGTATTCTCGCGGGTCTGACAGAGCTCCATCCTCGGCAAAGTCATCGGTTCCCCAGCCTCTGCCGAGATCCTAAGCCACTCGAGGAAAACAGTTCACTCTCTTCAAAAGGTTCTCGAAAAACTCCTATCTTCACATAAGAATCACAAGAAATAACGATAAATAACTTGATTTGTTGAATTTTTTCGTTGGTCTTCAAACGAATATTTGGTTGAATGTCAATTTTTTGCACACCAGTGAAACGTACTTTGGTATTCGTTACATTACTTTCACATTCAAAAGGTCCTGTCTATGGACATCGACGGATCCTAATCTCGCACTAATCCTCTGTTCGATCTTCCGAAAGCAAGTACTTCCGAGTGTATGACAGGTAGCACGTGTCCGTGGTCCAGAGGGACCACCCAGCGTCCCCACCACCCGCTCCCGAGGGAAGGTCATGCCACGAGGTTGGAGGATAACTCACCTTCGCACCCCCACCTCCTCCATCCTCTATCGTTCCAAGATATTCCATGGGAACACCTATTCAGTCCTAACATTATCGTTTAACAACGTCAACGTACTTTTTCCAACTTAATAATTCATTATTTCAACTCTCTTTCCTTTCGCACAACTCGATGTTCAGGAAATCAAGTACGAAGAATAATCTTGAAATGATATTAAAAAATACACTAATTAGGAAATTTAGTTAAATCTTTGCCCTTGTAAGTGTTAAGAGATTGATGTATTCGCGACCTTGAAAAGTGTTCATTGGAAGGGGTTAAATTATTGAGCTTCTGTCTTTGTCGTTTGATCATTCATGTTTAGCTGCTTTTTGCGGATAATCGGGGTACTTGATGTTGGCAATGGTAGATCTTAAGTGGTGAAAAGATCTCATCTTAGAGTATCGAAAGGCGCGAATCTGGTTGGCCAAAGTGGCGCATGCTCTTGAGGAACGTCCGCCCTCTTCTGCAGCCCCCAACTCGGCACTTTATGTCAGCAGACTGATGGTTCCTTCCCTCACCTCGGCCTAGGATAAACGCTTCAGCCGCGCCGACGACGTCGTGAAAAACCGGCGCAAAACACTTCTTCGCACGTTTAATACGCGGAGATTCCCCTGCAGGGATTCTCAAAGCTCTTCCCCTACAATTTCCATCATTTATTACCCAAGGACGGGCCTCCTATTCCTCGGCATTAATTTCCTGCTAAGAAGAAGAATCAAATCATAATCAACACTAAGTCTTTTTCCTTATTCTGTGCTTTGTACAAAATGATTTTAAACGACGATGGAGAAATGCTGAAAATCGAAGAAAATTTAGAAGACACGTTGCTGTGTCTTTCGTAAAGTATCTTATGGTGCATTTTTCCCGGTAGTTTTATACGACGTTTCTGCGGGGAATTCGATGATTCACGAGCGTGTATCCCGTGTATCGACGGGACATTTTATCGAGCCATATCGAACTACGCCGTTCCCGTTTACGCTCGTCAGAATGGCGGCCATTCCCGCGTTCCCGCCGGTCCATTAGTCTTCGAGCGAATCTCAATGCTCGTCCTTACACCACCGTAAATCCATTCACCGCCAGTTCCGAGCTGCGCCGCGGCTAAAAGGGCCAATGGCAATTGTGCGGATCTTTCGGCCAGCGATTCCCATAATCGTCAACCCTTTCAACGCTGCCAAAAAAATTCACCAAGCCCTAACGTAATACTCTAACCGCTAGAAAGAAAATAAATCTTTTTCACGGACCTTTTTTGTAGACAAAAAGAGAATTGGTCATCGCAAATGTTTTCAGTCCTGCCTTTGGAATTTTTTGATGGCTAATTGTAGTATTATTTTATCCTTCTTTAAGACGCCCTTTATTCTTATACTTGTAATTTCCGAAGTTGACACGCCGCGAATACAGGCTCACTAAATTACAGTCGAGGTGTTAAGAGATCGTGTGTACAGGCGACTCGGGCAAATATTGAACCTGAAATACTTGAAACAAAATGAGCCCGTGGCAAGTCCTCCTTAGGTGTGAAAAGAGGAAGTAACGACACGGCCGATGAGCACGAAAGTTTACGAACGTATAAAACGTTTCCTGGAAGACGTCATTAGCTCTTAATGTTTTTTTTAAAGGAATGACTGGCTAAACAAGCATACGATCCCATCGGAGAAATCGTATTAAATTTTAATAGGAAAAATATCTTAAGAACAGTGCGAAGAACAGCTCATAGCAGAACGGCGTGTGCGTGTGGAAAATTATTTTTACTCGGAGAGGAAAAGTCAGGACTCGGAAAGGTTGTGAGAAGTGCTCGTTGCTTTCAAGTTTCCGGTAAACGGTTGAACCGGGCAGTCCATTGGCCCGAGATATGGGTTTTACTCCGGCGTTCGATACTTTCGATGCACGCTGCGCCCCATAATTGAAACGATCAATCAAGCACCTGAGAAAAGGAGGGCGAGAACTCACGCGTGCACAACCACCGCGGGAGGCTTTCACGCACACGCACCAACAAATCGCATAGGTCTTCCGATCGACCGGAAATGCGGTCCACCAAGTGCCATTTTTGCGAAAATTCAAATATACCTCGTACGCGTAATTGAATCAAAGGAAACGGGATATTTGTAGGGGGCAAATATTAATGGTTCGAGTTAAATAACGAATATGGTGTTAGGATTATTACTGGCGGGGGAAATGATGTTGGGAAGAAACGATGATAAAAGGAAGTTGTGGATGGATTCGCGGGAGTTTTTGGGGAACAGGGCGATTAATTTCCAGTAAACCCGGTGTGTAACTGGCCTGTATATAGGTGAGCGTACAGATATAGCCCACTCTCGCGAGATATTAGACAGGTGAGCGAGTTCCCAGGGGAACAAAGCCCCCATTACCGCGTCTTACCGGCCCATCCTCCCCGTTCCCTCGGCACTGCCGTACCTAAAACATTCATAGGAACCCGCGTAAGTGGTTTTTAATAAAGGTATTTAATCATGGGTGTCGGGTTACGTGTAAATCGGTTAGCAATGCCACCAAACGACGGGGGATTAGTTATCAATCCTGACACATGTCCACGGGGGTCCGATTGTTTGCATGTGGGATCTTTACTTTTCCATATTTCATAACATACAACTCAATTCTATAATTCTACACTGTGTCGTAAATACGATGAATTCAATTCCAGTGTTTGTACAGCTTCTTGTATTATGACTAGAAATGTATCTTAAAAATATCATGCTTGTACCGTTTACTTCCAAGTCCTCGACTCAGGAGTCCTGTAACGCAGTCTAAGCATTGTTACGGTTAAAGCAATTATTTCTAGCAGATGGACGAATTGTCACACGAGCGTGTCGCCAACGAGTCACAGTCTTCTTCGTGTTTTGGTCAACGTAGGCCGAAAACTACGCTCGTAAACGTAATTTTAAAGGTTTTTTTAACAAAGTCGTTAATCGGTTTCAAAGCACGATGCTTCTTCAGTTGGTTTTGATTTTCTGGATTCCTATGATTCTCGCGCAAGAATGTTTTGACGATGGCAACGAATTTTGCATCGACCAAGAGGATATTCTTTCCGTGGATCTTTTGCCCGGGTCTTTCCTCTTCATAGACCAATATCAAAGTGAAAATATGTCAAGGTCAATGAAGGAGGAGATCGCGGACGGGTCTTTCGACAATGCTTTAAACGAAATGGATTACCACAGGTAAAGGAAAAATAATATAATTGTCTGACTTAACGATTAATGCGGGTTAGAGTGGGTTCATGTTTTTCTACATTTTTCTCCATCACTTGTTGGCTCAGGAAAAGGATGAACGAGTATCTGTGCCACGGCTACATGGCTGAGGAGATTTTCAAAGAAGTCAGCGCGCCTAGAGTAAAACGACGACCTAGCTCGGCAGCAATGAACACTTTGGACGATTTCCTGGGCGACGACAATGTCACCATCCACGATAAACTCCTGTCGGACGAGGGTAGTTCAAAGTACAAGGACTGGTTACAACGGTGAAGACATACTTGCATTTGATTTTTGTTCATTGATTTATGTTCCAACGCGAAGCGTTAATTCAATCTTGACGTTTAGAACAACCACGTTGGACGATGTTTATCGGCATTACGCGCCGCACAAAAAAATTCGGAAAAAGCAAGGAGTCCAACACGTGCAAAACATCGAGGAATTTGATGGCGAGGTGACAGGATACGCGATGCAAGCTCCATTACCTTCCGGAAAAGTCGGTTATTATGAGCCGTCAGCTGGTGATGACGGTAAAAGACAGAACCTGTGATTTCCTTAACGAGAATGGCATTCCGCGGGATTCAGAGAAATTTGTTAAACAGATCACATGATTCCTTCGTCTTCGGGGCATAATTTCCATTATGGCGGCCATGGGCATGAGCATTATCCACCGCACGGCGAGATTTACCCCGCTATTCATGAAGAATATTACTACCCGGCGCCGAACCATCACGAACATGAAGAGGAATATCATCGACCCAGTTACCATGGCAAGGGAAAGGGACACGATCTATCCCTGAGAGATTTCTTCGAAATTGCTCTCACTGCTCTGGCCTTTCTTTCATTTGGACTCTTCATCATACAACTCTTAATGAACGCCACGGTAAAATTTAATCAACTTCCATCAAAAGTATTTTAATACCAAATTACTTCACGAGGACGATATGAAGATTTTTAGGATCAACAATTTTTTTGGGAACTGTATTTTCAAGCCTGCGGTATTTTCTTTGGAAATGAAATATTTTTTTTGTTGTATACTATGGAACAGAATAATAATGGCGCAGCAGCGACAATGATGGCGGCTGACGGGGATGCAACGCGTTTCCGGAGAAATGCGGGAATTCCGCCATTGTCTTACACCAGCAACGAGGAACTTAATGAACTTTCCCATAGAGTCTTGCGATCAATCGAAGCAGCGCTTGTTGCTGAAACAGACGCAGGAAATTGTCTTCGCAGGATTCTCTGCGAGGATAACAAACATTCCAAGGAAACGACCGACGGTCGGAGGATTTGGATACCCGTCTGGAGGTAACTCATTTTCTTCAACTCGTTAAGTTAAATACGAGATTTATTAGAAAATTCTCGTGTCGTCTAGAAAATTATTAACTAATTCTTCAAGTCATGTTGATAATGAAAATTTTTATTTTAGCTTAGGGATGAGTTGGATTTCTGGTCGGGTAGCCAGAGGTGCTCGCTGGTCGGCAATGTTGGATTCTGTAAAAGCTTCGGTTCTGGGCTTGGGTGGTGCAGATTGTTCAGTTCTTTACCCCGACTGCGATCTCAGGAAGGAGAGAGTAAAGAGACGTCGCAGACGCCGGAAGTAAACAGCCGAATGAATCAATTCGTAAATGAATGTAATTAATTTATGCAATTAAATGGAATTAACATAGTTGATAGAAAAAAATATATTATTCCCAACAAAAATTCTCTACGTTACCGCGTTTGTTTGACAACATGATATTATTTATTAAGTGAAATAGTTATGAAAGGCGAGATCAATTTGTTTCATTATCGTCAGTTGTGTCAAATATGTTTCCTGCAGTCGGTAAAGAACATGGTTCCCGTGGGATGAACAAAAGGGATGCATACCTCGAACCCGACGGACATACGTGAAATATTTTTCTCGTCCCTTTCTCTTGAACCGGCCGAATATTCGACAAAATTGGAGTGTTGTTTTCTCGTTTCAGATTACGAAATTCCGCGACCTTTTTTTAAAGAAAATTCTTATTGCTGTTGTAAGAAAGTTTCTCAAAGAACGAAACTGATCGTACTTGTTGGTAGGAAATTCCTATCGGTTCTCTGCTGATTACCCAAAGAATACTGTGACTGTATTTTTCGGGGACTACCAAGGATCCCCAGTAAACAAAATAATCTCGTGCGAATGGTCTGATAATATTCGTTATAGGCGTAGGGTCTAAACGAGTAGACGAATGTGCAGGTTGAATAAAGGGAAGAGCTTCGATAATTTCCTTCAATAACTCGTTAGACATAGTCTGCAGCTACGACGGAAAGAATACAAATAAATCATTCTCAAAGAAATTGTATAATCTTACCTTGAAGAAATACACTAAAATGGCCACGCCATCTTTCTTCCGGAGAGCCATTTCTTGAGAACTGTAATCGCTCTTAAAATGCACGGCATGAAGTTCCATCGGCATTCTTGAAACATACATATGGGAAAACCGGATTATTCATCCTATCGGGATTTACAATTTTATTGTAATGCGTGCCACTGGTTCCGCGGGTATTATTGACAGAACTGACGATAAACCTTCCGCCGTCGACGTAGTGCTCACTTCCGTCCATCTCCGTTTCTCCCCAGTGGAAGTGAATTTGAGAGAAAACGTAGTTTCCGAGGAATGGACCACCCGAGAGATATGGTCGTTCCTGCTGCCATTTTCCGCTGAGTATCACTGTTCAAATAAAAATTTCTACGTCCTCAATAAAATTCCTTTTGAAGATCAATTTTCTTACCAGTGTGTCCCGTATTGGTGAGCTTCAATTTCTTTGGCGGTACTTGGTGATTGTACCATTGCAGAGGATTTAAATTCATGATAATCATGTTACTGATGTTTAAATCAACTGGGGATTCTAAGGTTCCGTCGGTGCTTGACAAACTATGTATATATTTCGCTTTCTCGAGATTATCGTCATAAATATCTAAATAAATAGTACAACTTACAATCACTAGGAATGTAATTGACAGAGAACTTTTTAGATTTGTTTACCTGATGATGAATCTTGTTCCATTTCTTGTAACCTAAAATAATAATGCAATACATCACAGTTGTACACAGAACATACTTTTTTTATCAATGTGAACCTATCAAAAAGTCTTTGACGATTCATTCAAATAATGTTGATTTACCGCGAAGTCTATGGGTTATATTCTTTTAATTGAAAACTTGGTTTTATTGAAGTATGGATTTCGCACGAAAAATCGGTAAATCAAACGAGTCGCGATCTGTTGAAAAAAAGAAAAGATTGACGAAGGTCGCTGTGTCCGACGGATTTATGCAAAAGGATCCACCGATCGTGGAAGACCGTCGTCTCGTTAATTGGAGGACCTGGTTAGAAAAACGCAAAAAGCAATATGATCACATCGAAACTCGATCCGGACGTCGTCCGACGGATCAGCTGATAAATTCCTGCGAGAAGGTTCGTTCTCAGGTGGAAATGAGGAATATAATGGATTACGCGACGGTACCGGTTCCGGTGCCACCGGACAAATATAGGGGTGGGCCAGAATTTTGGCACACACCAGAATTTTTATCGAATCGTCGAGACCCTAGTCTGCCTGACATAGCAGTTACTCCGAGCAGAAAAGATTTGAATCTCCAGCCAGAGATTTTACATGTATCCCTGCCTACGTTGATTGAGAAAGAAAAGGGTCTAGTTTCTATTCAATCCAAGAAAACTGGCTGGCAAAATAGCGAGTACCTGAAGAGACGAAAGAAGGAATTGTCGAGAGAAATTAAACGACTGATGCCCAAAGAACCTGACACGAGTGAGCTTGCGATTCAAGGTCATTCGTTAGTCAAGGAAAAAATATCCTATACTCGAGCACCACGAATAAACGAAATTCTGTACGAAGAAGACGAAACACTTGACCAAGAACGCTGTTCAATCGAAGATTCTAATAAATACCCTGAAACTAACAATTTGATTTTCGAGGGCAGTTTAGGGAAAATCACTGAGAAGAAAATTATTCTTCGAAACAAAAGAATCGTTCCCCTGACGTGTTACTGGCGAAAATACGAATTAAGAGTCCCTCAGTTGCCCCTGCCAGTGACTTTCGACACCCCTTTTTATTTCAACAAAAATAAAATTATCATACCCCCGGGACAGGAGATGGAGATAAAAATTTGGTACCGGCCGCGTTCTCCCGGTGCTTTTCAGGAATTTTGGAAACTTCACACAGAACCGAAACTTTCTGTCTCAATGCCTATATTTCGGTTTTGGGGTTTTACTGAAACTACAGACAATAGTAAAAAAAGGGATGAAAAATGTAATGCTCAATCTGTGGAAAATTATCTGGATCGTTGTTTGCGGGATTCGTTGATTCGTCAGATCGTAGAAGAAATTTTGGACAATGTGGAAATCCCCGAACCACCGGAACCAGAATATTCTAGTCTCTTCCTGCGAAGTGACCTTTTCATGTTAAAAAATCCTGGATATTTTTATCACCCTGCTCTCGCAGCAGAATTCAATAGAATTTACCGGGAGGCACAGGGGCAGGATTCGTCGACGTGGAATTTCTCCTTGGACGATCTTAGAAATGTTCTTCTCCAATCACGACAACTAATAGGAAAAAACGATCTGTTAAATCGTTTTTACGAATCCTGCAAGAAATCCTTGAAGCCCAGTTTGTACGATTATGGAAAACAAATGGATAAACACGTGGCTGTTTATAATTTGCTCTGCTCGTTTTTCAATGGTTTCGAATTGGAGAGTGAATACGCCATGAATATTCCGGGAATTGAAAACAGCGACGAGTATTTTCTTCGCAGAGAAACATTTTTTATCCGCGTTTATGAGTCGCTGGTTGAAACTGTGAATCGTGTCTGCGCGGTTATTGATTCCTTCAGCAGACTAAATGAGGCTGAAAAGTAATCCTACAGACAAGATATTCTTTCAGAGTAGACGATAAAATTACAATATTTAATTACCTACATGTACATATGAAGAATTCAATGTAATAATGGAAAGAAGACAGTTCCGGTCTATACTGCAGTGAAACTATTGATATGTTTGTATTTACGAAGAATATGTAGTTGTGTAAATTTGTAAATATTAACAATAACAATTTAGCGATACATATTCGTGACTTCTGAAAAAGCTGTTTACTATTTTTCTGAGGATACAGCTAAAAATACTCTTCGACCATACAACTTCTCGACCTTCCTGCACTTTGGGTTGAGAAATTCTCCTCCTGCGCCCTTAAGTTTTCGAAACTCGTCGACCTGCAATTAGCACGTAAACGTGGAAGCAAATGCCTAGTACAGGGATCTTGCCTTATCGGATTGTCATGTAGATTCTCACCTGGCTTTGGTGTATCGGTACGATAAGCGGGAAAACGATCCACGTGGCGCATTCTGGGTACCTTCCGTCATTATACGAGCCCTGATAAGCGTAGTAACTCGGACAATGCGTCGCGAGGCGCATCCAGGACAAAGAATCTAGGTCGACAGATTCCGACAATCGTGTATTGTTATTTGCCGGACGAGCAGGCGAATCGACGCTTCGCCGAATACTCACTCGCTGGTATTTTCGTCTCCGCGCCGGCCTCGGCGATGAGCCTTAAATTCTCCGTGATCCTCTCGATCCCAGGATAGCAATTATCGTGGGATCCTGCCTGAGCCTGCAGCCAGGAGATTAGTGTCGCACGGTTACTGTCTCGCTCATAGATTCAACTTGGATAAGCGAGCTTCGGTCCATTAAGTTCGTTTCAAATATCATTCAATATTAAATATGCAAACGTATTTCTCGGGAAAACCAGAGGTTGGAGAAAAATGGCAGTTTCTCTACCAGGAATAAATAGACCAGAACGCTGATTCCATCTTTATGACCGAGGGCATCTTCGTAGGAAGAATATTTTCGGTTCCAGTGGACTACGTGGCTCTCCATCGAGTACCTACAATCCGGAAGATGCAACGGAAGGAAATTGCATACGCGAATCTCTCGTAAATGGACACGGGGTTTATGGTAATGGGAATTTTTGACAGTCTTACCAAGCACCGTTAATCGTGTGATCTGCTCCACGGCAATTTTCCTTGCTCCAATGGAAATGCGACTCGTAAAATTCGTATTGGTCGTTGCCAAGGGGTCCTCCACTTATTACAGATGGCATTCTCTCTCCACTTAACAGCACTTTCACTGAAAATCGTGTGTTTTAAGTTTACGAAATTTCAGGAAACTATGATTTTTATTTCCTCGTACCGGATGATCCTGAATTTATTAGAAATGCTTCTCCGTCATTTAACCAGTGACCGTTCAAAATGAGCGGTGGATATCGTTTAGGATAAACTCTATCGTCGTCCAAATCCACTGTTTTATCAATTTTCTCTGAATTTTTGAATAAATCTTTCAGTCACAATATTTTTAACCTTCAAAAACTTCAATAGTTTATTGTTTATCGATTAAATACGTACTTGTGTCCTCTGACATTTTTTTTAATTCCAAATTTTTAAGACATACAAATATTAGCAAATTTTCTAATGGTTAAATAATGATTTTAATTTAACGTCATGTCTGAAATTCCAATGCCAAAAACAATGAAATATCTAAATCTCCATATTTGTCACGGTATTGCGTACAAAACTTTTCGCCTATGAATCTTTTGCTGTGATCTATAATTTCGTAAGATCGGTTCCCACTTGTAATCGTAAATGCATCTGAAGGCATTAACCTGAACAGAGATGATAAGAAAATATATAATTTGGTCTTCAAAAATTTCTTGACGACATAATCGTTACTTGACGAGCCGAAATGTTGACTGGCTTAGGAACAACGATCCAGATTACACATTCTTTGTATGGCGGAACAGTGAGAGATCCAGGATAAGTATAAAAACTGGGCCCTGAACAAGCTTCCGTCATCCACAATAAACAATCTGTACATTAACATGCATCTCGTTTTATTTAACTTCTGTATCTTGGAAATTATTGGAAATTTTACTTGGCGCAATATTCCTGCTGGATCCCATTTTCTTTATGGCCGGCAAATTATCGGTGATCGTTGCAAAAATTGGATTATCCTGGGTTTCTGGGCCGCCGTAAACTTGCATAAAGTACGACAGGATGGCAATCCCATCGGGTTTGTTAAAACATTTCTCAACAGTGCCGTAGCGAGTGTTCCAGTGTTGAATTTGTGCTTCCATGGTGTACCTTTTGTTAGGAATAACGACATAATTAAGGACGAATGATTCCGCGGAACCGCGAAAGCTGATTAGCAGAGCAGTCGGCGATTGGACAAATCCGAGCGGAATATTCCGAACTTAAAGGCACAAAAGCCTCGGGCTCTTAATACCGGTACTTTGTGAAAGGCGAATTAATCTACCTACCAAACATTGTCGACGGAATGTTCCGCTCCGCGAGCGTCCGAAGGGCCCCAGCGAAATTCAACCTTCATCAACCGGTATTCGTCGTCCCTCAAAGGACCGCCCCGCATGAAAGGCAAATTTCTGTCCGTCAATTCGATACAAACTGCAACTCGTCAAAATGAATTTCCAGTCAATCGCCTAAGTGCTACACGTTTACCGGTTTTTCCGGTATTTGTCATCAACGCTGATCCATCGTTCGTCCAATAACCGTGCAAAGTTAAACCGGGAAATTTTTCTCGCCAAGTGTTCACGCTATTCAAATCGATCGGAGATTGTCGCCATTTTGGAATGCCGGATGATGATGTAGAAAAAATTGTCCCAATTGTATCACCTTTTTATAATCCATTTTGCGTGAATAATATGTGAAAAAGAACGTGGAGGAGGTTAATAGTCATTAATATAACTTTAACTCACGTGCTCGGATCTTTTTGGTTTTGGATGCCATATTACGTATTTTCATTAGTATTTTAATATTTGCAAATAAAGAATGGAGAATTTTAGAATTTTTGGAAAGGTGAAAGGGACTCTTTTTATTATGATATTATAGTGTGTTATCCATCCTGAAGTTGTGCAATATTCTCAACAAAACGTACTACCTTTTCCTTTCAATTTAAATTCATTTTTAATAACAATCATATCGTAGAAAATACATGTAAATAAATACAAATGCACACATTAGCAGACATAGTAAATCAAACGATTATTAAGCTTCTGGACTTCGCGAAAATTTTCTCGGATAAATTGTCCTTTTCTATCTCGTAGCATTCGGAATAAATGGGCTTGATTTTCGGAAATTCTAACAGGTTCGGGGAAAACGATCCAAGTGACACATTCGTGATAAGGCGGCGTCGTTGTTGATCCGGAATAAGCAAAATATCCTGGAGTTTCGCAAGCTTGTCTCATCCATGACAAACAATCTACGAGAATAGAATGAAATAAAAATTATACGACGACTTTCCGCTTCGCGAATTTCGGTCTCCGTTATTGATCGTATTTTAGTTTACTACATTGCTCTCTCGCTCTTCCTATCGTCATCTTTCTCTCTCACAGTTATTCTCCGTTCTCTCGCATTCATTCTACAATATTTCCTCTGCTCTACTGCTTTTTGCTTACTGGACGGTACTTTTACGATGGCATCTGGCTGCGTGATTTTGTGTAAATTGTCGGTGACAAGGGAGAAGAGTGGATGCTCGCTCCAGGCCGGTAATTGATAGACCTGTAGGAAATACGAGCAAATAGCCAGGCCGTCGCGTTTGTCACGGCAGCTTTCGACGTTTTCGTATCGTCTATTGAAATGCACCGCCTGCGCTTCCATTGTGAACCACGTGCCGTTCAAAGTGTGTTCCGCGCCTTTGCAATCGGACGAGCCCCAGCGGAAAACGACTTCTGACAACTCGTAAACGTCGTCAGCCAACGGGCCGCCGTAAATCGTCGCCGGAGTCCTTTTACCTTCCAGTTTTATCTGAACTAAGTGAAATTCACCGAGACACTGAGTATAGACTTCTAAAAAAAACTTCTTTCGTGAGATAGGTAAAGGACAGAGAGTGAAATGGGGTTTCAGAATGTATGTTTGTAAAGCTTTAATGTTCCAGTACCAGTGCTTCCGGTATTCTTTAACACTGCTTCTCCGTCCTTGTTCCAATGTCTGCTCATGATTAGTGGTGGGTATTCCACCCTGACAACTTTGCCTTCGTCGATATCCACGGGCGACTGGCTAAACTTCTGACTGTCCCCTTAAATATTACGTTGCACGGCATTAAATTGCTCGCAATTATTTCACTCGTGCGACACTCACCAGCGCAGTGCATTTTGCCTGTACTTTACACTTTCCATCGAGTTGTACTCTCCACGGGTAATTTAGCAATTACTGCCGCACGAAGTTGGCTCCCCCGAGATTTTCACAGCAAAACAAACAACGTCCGTCGCGAAATTTCCAACTTGAAGCGTATATTGCTTTTCACTTCAACGCAATTAATCCAGCGATATAAACGTTAATCGCTGTGTCAGGGTAACATGCAAATTTTCAAGTGGAATTCCCGTTCGCGCGCGTGTGCCGACGAAAACGTTTTCCTAAACTGAGGGAAATCCGTTCTGGCTTATCCCGTGACACGTTGGAAATTTTATCGATTACAACGTAAACCTAAAATGCTAAATATTTCACCGCTCGAATTTATCGTCTTATGTGGCAGCATTCTTTTGATAGGTAAGGAAATATTTTTCGTACAATAATTTCCATTAAAATAATGTTTCATTTATTTCCCTTCTCCTACGGTTTCCCGAAGCTCTGCTTCTTACGGAAATCTTGGACTGGACTCAGTTGTTTTCCTGCGTGGAAAGTGATAATCACCTTCCTGTTTTCGATTACGGTTACGGCGATCGGAATGGGCCGCACACATGGAAAGAACTATACCCTGAGAGCACCGGCTCCAATCAGTCGCCCATCAACGTCATCAGCAGACAAGCCGTCGTTGTGCAACCCTGCGAACCTCTGCGATGGAACGGTTACCGTTCGGGACCCTTGTCGATGACGATGCTGAACGACGGAAATAGCGGTTTGTCTAGTTAATCGTCAAACCACTCCTACAAATCCCGTCAATCCCATTGACCTTGGCAAAACCATCATTCTATCGCATTTCGTATCAATTTCGAATCAGTTGAACATTTTTTTATCGTTCTGCATGATGTGGCTTATTTGTATGATTTGAAAAATTAGAGGGCTAATGTTTGTCCTTAATTCGCAGTGACCGTGTATAGTTTTTGGGGCTGTCACCCGAAACCTTATTTAGAGGGTGGACCTTTGACGAATTACTACGACTTTCACTCGTTTCTGTTTCGCTGGGGGCCTTCCGATCACGAGGGCAGCGAGCACACTTTGGATTACGTTCGATATCCTTTGGAAGTGCAAGCCATCCACGTAAAACGCGGTTGCAATACGCCCCTCGATGCCGCGCTCCTCGGGGAGAAGGAGGGATTAGTCATCGTCTCGATTCTCTTCGAGGTTTATCGAAATCATCAATTTCTTTCATAGACCCCAAGTTCCAATTGCTCTGATCGATGTTGAAGACCGGTTTGAAAATATTGACCTTTTCGTTATATCCTTCGGCAGATTACCAGCGCGGATAATCCGTATTTGGATCATGTCGTGACGAATTTGTGGCGCATTTCTCGGACAGGAAGCAAAACGCACATTCCCCCGTTTCCTCTGGAATGGATATTGCCGCAGTTCGAAAAACATTTCTACACGTACAATGGGTCACTAACGCAACCACCCTGCAGCGAAATTGTCACTTGGCTTGTTTACCCAGAAACAGTCGCAATATCTTCTTCTCAGGTAAGTAAAATTCGTAGAGCAATTAACTACGGACAGTGAAAATCAATTTTGTCGCCGAGAATAAGAAAATTGTGTTTTTCTATTTCCTAGGTGTCGGAATTTCGGAAAGTTTGCTCAGTGGATGGCCCATTACGTTTAAATTGTAGACCTGTACAGAAACTCAACGACCGTGACGTTTACTATTACGAATAATATTTACAATGTTTGTAACATACTGATTGTACACTGTTTTGTAAAGGCATATACATCTTTAAAAGAAAATTTATTATCCAAGAGATTAATCTTTTTTTCTACGTGACTGGTGAAGGAATCATCCCCTTAACGCAAAAGAACGATACGTTTATTATCGATACAGTATTCTACAAGTTTACATTGGACGTTCTCTGTGGAAATGGCAGAGAAGGTAAAACTATGTGGTAATCCATAATAAAATAAACTTCTTTTATCCTTACACTACGGACAGCCGAGTAACACGTGGCTTCCTTGACTCTCAAATGTACAACATGTTCTTTTATTACACGCTGACATGTTACTTGTAATAGCTGAATCAAAGCAGTTCGACAAATACTTTCAGAAAAACTGAGACTACTGCGCGCAACTGCAATCTTCGTCTACATCAATATTCTGTATTATTTCTAACACTAAGAATAATTAATGTTACGTCTATATTGTCGACATTTTTTCCGACAGACATGAGAGTCTAGGTTCGCGTTATTTTCAGGGGAAAAGAGATCGTTCCAATTCTTCGAAAAATATTCATCGAACCTGTTTGAATCCTTCCCGTACGTCTATGTGTTCCTAGACACGTATACATCGACGTTATACACAGTCATACACACACACACATGCACGCGCGCACACACACACACACACACACACACACACACACACCTGTACACTAACGAAATGACCCTCGATAAAAGCCCTTTCGAAAATATATTTCCGCCAATTTACGGGTCTCCGGGTCATCCCTGTTTGCATGGCATTCGGTTAAAAAGTTATTTCCAAAATATATCGGAACCAATGCACGAGTCACGAGATCCTGTTATTCCGCTTTCAATCGAAACGTTCACAGCCAATACGTAATATTCTGTGTGACGTCGGGCATCGCACGTGACGCGCACTAATTAATCAGTGGATTCGATTAATAATTGCCGTTCGGTGTACGTCGGTTTGTTAATCGTTAACAATTTATCATTTACCCCTAGCTTTCCCATGAGGGTCACAAATTAATCCCTAGTTCAGCTTTGCCTGCACGAATTTTCATTACACTTCGTCTATGGGTCCTTTTCTTTTTCTTATCTCTCAACTTTTCGGTATTCCTATAAGCAACGCGGATTCAAGCACGAGCGTGCTTGTAATTAAAAACACGTGTTGTAAGTATTTGTTACTTACACCTTAAAATATCATTACACACTGGATGCGTAAAATGTATATACACGAAAGGTGAAATTATTGGTCGCCTTAGAGAATTTGTAAATCTACCTATCATTATTTACAAATTATTTCGCAGGGAACGATTCGCCATGAACCTTGGCAAAATTATATCCCAAGGATCCCGCGACAATTCCTTGTAAGTCGTTATTGTTATTGTTAATTTCTTTTCGCCACAGTGAACACGACATTAAAATACGGGCACGATATATCCGAGTAGATTTAATTGCAAAACTGTCGTTGTTGCTTTCCCTAAATGGAAGTTCATTGCAAAACATGACAGCGCGAAAATTCACGCAAAAATACCTTTGCTACTAATATTACAACGCTTTCCTTGCAACGTCCCGCAGTGTGCCAAGCATTTATCCCGTGGGGGAAGGCAAGTAAAATGGGAGGGGGGGGGGGGGGGTCGGGCAAAATTGGTAACATTTTGTGATAAATGCAATCCTTGCAGCGGTCTAACCGTCGTGCGTTGAACTTTAATATTGACGTCATCAGCATTCACGACGAAGGTAACGAGTTGGCCTTTGAGTATTTTCCTCCGAGCGGAGCTCGGTTTCTTTCTCTTTTTTACAAAAATTATTGGCGCACGTCTACGAGTGGCAGCAGTGGTTTTTCTTTTTTTCGTCCCATCATTAAAAAATAGGACGCAGCATAGCTCAGTCTGCCTGCATGTCCCGGATGGTTCGACAGAGGAAGGCGGAGGCGATTATGCCGAAAGTCTGCAAATCATTTTTCTCCAAAAATGCCAATCTTTTAACGGAAAATTTGATTAAAAAAAAAACACTCAGACACACCTGTATGCCAGCCATCGCCATCCCTAGGAACACTAACGTGTAACTTTCGTACTGCAGCCAACTAGTAATCTTTTCTAAGCAACCCTGAAACGTTTAGAGATCATTGGAATGACGTTCAGCCGATCGTTCGAGATAATTAAGAATTCTATTCACTTCTTTGTGCCTATATCCCTCGTGGCCATCTTCACTTTCCGTCTGGCAGGCAGCTTCGTCCTTCGGCTGGGGATAAAGCCACGGTTTTTCCGTCTGTCGTTGAAAACCAACCAAGAAATTCTGTTATCGCCTTTAATCCGCAAAATCACATTTCTCTGCCGTGGAAAACTTACGTTTTTGTGAAAAACCCTCGAAACGACGCTCATCGGACTGCCGGTATTTTTCATCTAAAAAATGAGAACGCGTCATTCGGAGAAGAAAGTTACAGAGAACGATATTGGTTATTGGTTGCGTTCGGTCAAACGACAATCCGACATTGCGATGGAACATTATTTTGTTGGCGAATGAAATATCGTAATACCTCGATATTTTTCAGCACGCAGCATGTGAGTGGCACTTGTCTCCTGTTGCCCGAAATCTGTCCGTCCCTCCACCAGGCCGTGCCATTGTAATCCCCGTCGCCGTGAATCCCGCAGCAATTAAACTGCAATGGAATCGTCAATGTGCTCTACCGACCGTCGCGATTTTACGCCGATGCACCGTTGCGCCCGTCCGGTTCCCGCGTAATTCCATTTAATATCGAATTACGCCGTTGCCGGATAAAACGCAACAAGCTTTAGCGAAAAATAATTTCGCGCCGCTGGCGTTTTAATTGGCCGACAGCCGACGCTCGTAAATTCATGCCAACGCGATTAAAAGGGCCTTGGAAACGGCCGCAATTATCTGTCTCTTCACACTCTTTCCTTGTTTAATGCATTCAATTGTACGCGATTGGCCAACTAACGACGATACGTACGGTACTACACGAATTTACAGTAATTGCACATTTCTTGCCAGGGAAAACGAGTCTAAATTATCGTCGTAGTTATGTATATGTTTGCTGGTAAAATCGTACCTTGTATTGCGCGAAATCGAGACTCTGGCTGAATGGCAGGTCGCTGGTCGGATCGTGGCCGTAGGCCCCTGCCAGTTTTTCGACGAGTCTTCCCTCGAGGTCGGAGAGTATCCGGAATGTCATCAACCCACCGACAGCCGCTGTCAGTAACTCCGTGACGATTAGCGCGACCAGCATGCTCATGTACTATGGAAATAATGCGGTAAAAATACACCATCGATCCTGCCCGTGTACTCGCAAGAACGGTCATCAGCATTATTTATGGCCGCCACGGTCTGATAGATTTCACCGTAATTTAATTAAGCCGAGCGACAGGATAAAACCGAACCCTCGGGAGAGAGGGATAGACGGTTCGGATGATAAACAGGGGCAAAAGAAAGTGACCCAATAAAGTCAACAAAATCAATTCTACAAGACCGAGCGGCCAAAGTACAACAGTAATTTCGTTTGTAGAGCTAATTAACGTGTTATTCGAACGAACGAAAGGCCCAATAATGTAAAATTCACGTGTCGGAAACAGGGTATTCAATGGCCCGTGACTCACAGTTGCTAAAACGCATTGATTTCCGTGTAAAGCCGCGCGACAGCCAATGAATCCAACAACGAAAACCGTGAGGCTCAGGCCGAGAAGACTGTAGGCTATCAGGTTAATCGTCTCGTGGGGCGTCGCGTCAGTTACGAAAAGGTTCAAGAGGTGCCCTTTCCCGGGCTCGAGAAGCAGCCAGACTCCTATGACGAGAACCGCGCAACCGGCCAACTGTGGAAAATATTTAACGCACCGTTAGCTACCTCTATAATCAACAGCAGAGCTGTCCAAGGCAAAACTACGGCACTGAGAAATAGAAAATTCAAATATTCATGAGTATGATCCTCTAATTCGATCATTGGTTCTCAGTCAATGACAAAAGTAGAGAAAGAATGAAACGAAGAATTTTGCCCTTGGACAACTGTGGTTTACACTTTGCTCCCCACTCCACAGTCAAGAGCTTTATTTACCCATATTAAGAGATTGAATAGGAATACTGCGCCTTTCAAGTATTTCATGCCGATTGTTTTTGTCCGTCCAACCAGTCATCAATCTGCGAACAGAACGTCAGCACACGTGAGAGCAACGTCATGTAATCCAGCTGAGCTTTTATTGTAGGAAGGAATTTTTGAAGGCACTCAAAGGATGATCAAAGCGCATGGAAATTAATGAAATTTAAGTTCCCTCTGTGATCTTTATTTTAATAAAACCTTGGTACGCGAAATTCGTCGGACCATTATATCCTGAGGACCTTTGTCAAGGTAATTTTAACTAACTGCTAATGTTACGCGAGCGATAACAGTGTCTCCGGATTCATAGAGGGTAAATTATTCATGAATCGTTGATGCGATCACGGGACGAGACGCTGGAACACATTATTCGACTAAAACCCAAACATTCCGGAAATTGTCCCCGCGTATTCGCACGTTTGTTCAGACGGTTTGCCCGTCACTTGCTTTGCTCCCGTTTGTGTCCATACGTTTGCCGATGTTTAGCGAAGTGACGAATTAGTCGGAAAGTCCGTGAAGCGTTACGTGAATTTTCCACTGGCCAATGAATTTGGTGGAGAATCGTTCAAAGATTTTTTCTGGCCTTCGACAAAGCTGCAATCACTGAGCAATGAGAATCCACATTTCTCAACGGCCGACATTAAGAGAATTAAATATCCGCCATTAAGAGCCCCGTCATTTCGGATTAAATTAGACGGATTCCATCTTTCCAATTCCCTCAAGTGGGTCAGCGTAATTAAGAAAAATACCCCGGGAGATGAGCGAGTGATGAGAGAATTTTAAGATACCAGCGAACTTATGAAACCGGGACAATTGAATGATTCAATGAAAGTGAGAATTCATGTAAATTTAGTACTGATTAAACGAGAATTTTGTAACAAATAAAGTAAAGCGAGATTTAAAAGTTTTATGGACTGGTATAGTCCTTATAGAAGGAGTTGATGTCACTTTAATCGCAGGTTCGGCATTAAGTGAACGACGAGTGGCTGAATAGTCGAGGGAGGAATTTACCTTGCACTCGGAAATGCAATTATCGCAAGGAACATGCGAGTCCACAAAGGCGGAGAGAGCTAATTGTGAAGTGACCAATGCACCAGAACTAAATTCAATGTTTACGATTTTGCACATTTGCTTCGCGAATGAAGTGAAAGCTTTGGGAAATATAATACATTGAATAAAACTCCTATAGATACATTCAATATACATTTAAATCCTACATTTAATAAGTTAAAAAATCAGCTATTTCGACGCATAAAGAGACTATCGCAAATTTATTTAAACTGTGAAAACGTTGATTACGTTCGTCTTCCCGGGAATTTCGTAGCAACTAGTTGCTTCCCGGGCTATGGAGTGGTAAATCGATCGTTGGTAATGCATTTTCCTCGTCGACTGGCCAAACTTTTCCTCGCAGAACTTGTAATTCAGACGCTAAGGAACGTTTGGTGTCTTTTTATCGCGCGGAAACGTGGAAAGGTAAATAACATTGTGTCGCGAGTGAATAAAATGAATAGGAAATGAGGTTGTGGATGCGAAGGTAAGATTTGAAAGTGCGATACTCCGTGATACGAAAGCGCAACGACTGCTAAATTGTCGCATACTTAAGTAGCAACTTTCTGGAAAATTAATACGGCAAGGAACTGCGTACCATGGTACATCATACCCAGTTTTAATGAAGGTGCAGGAATGGGAGAAGAAAAATTCTCTAACAATTCGGATTCTCACGAGTGCTTTTATAATTAATTTGGCCCTCGCGAAACCAGCCTGAGAGATTACGTCTCATCCACTACACCTGAATTTTCAATGTTGAATAATGAATATTTAATCTGAGAAAACAGTCGAGCTATATTTTCAGTGTACTTAGGGTAGCGAAATCGAGAAGCTCCCCAGAGAGGATTGTGTTTAATCAATCTTACTTACTCGTTTGTACTGTGAAGAAGCGCCCGTCGTAACAGGTCCTTTATTAAGCACTCTTAGCTTTTCCTTCCCCCTTGCGCACCCCCAAGGGAGTACATCCAAACTTACGGTAAACCAGAGACTTACGAAATCCTCTTTCCCGGCACTTTTCCCTCGTCGCAACACAAATCAGAGGTGACCTTTATTGCCAATAACCAGTTTCTTACTCTACCGTGTTTTCTTACTGAGAAACATAAACAATTGTCCTCAAGAAACAGACACTCTGATTACGACTGTTGTAATTTTCACAACTTGAACCGATCAAAACACCGCATTTGTTTGATTCTTCGTTACAAAGACTGTAGTAGTTGGTTTCATTTTCCTTTTTACCTCAAGGAGAGCAGAATACGTATTTCTGTTGCCACAGAATTCTCCTAGGAATGCCGTGGTTTTTCGTTTACTTGACTAGAGTTTCGTCGAGAAACTAACGAACGAGGAATTGTTAGGGTTATTGCCGTGGACAATCGACACTGTTAATCGCGGTAAACGGCGGGTCACTGGTTCCTCCACTGGCGCGTTGTCCCGGGGTCGAGTCTATTTCACAGGTGGTTAGAGGGTGTTGAAGCGTAGCGACGTCATCGACGTGAAATTCGTGCGACGTCAGCAGCCCTCTGGGTTGGACGTTAAATTCGGCAGGACGGACGCGTAGGGGTGTTTTCGCCGGAGGGGTAGATCTGTTACAGGGAGTCTTGATTTTTCGGTCATTATCGACATTCACCAAAGGGTACAGTGACAGTTAATTCATCGGTCCAGATCAAGCATTCTAATCAATTTTAACTACCGACCGTCGACCGGAAGAGTTGATTTCTTAATCACTGTTTTCAGTGTTTTCAACATTCACTGGGCAAATATAGGGGTAGTTGACACTCACCAGGGATTGTCGACACTCACTGAGCTTCAATTCTCACTGTAACAGATCGATGCCGTTCGGAACAGCGGAATCACGCGAACCACGGGAGGATCGTGCTAGGAGGGATGGAAGGTCCTGCCAGGCTCCGTTCTCGAGGCGAACTAAAAGCCGCGCGTATCTCGAGAGAGAGTCGAGGGTGAACTACACTCCCGGTCGACCTCGTCGACTGGCTCGCGCGCGTCATCTGCTCCAGGGAAACGTCAGTGGTCCACCCCCTTCTCCTCTTCCCCATCCACCCCTTCCACGTGATCCCCTCTTCCGTTCAACGGTCGACCCGCCAGCATCCTCCCGTCGTTTGTATCCTCATCCCGCTTCCCGATCCCATCCCCCGACAGACGTATTTTTCCCTCACTTTTCAACTATTATTTCTGCACTCGCTCAGTCACCGTGTCGCTCCGCTTTTCGTCTCCATTATTCATCGTTCTTTATCGCATTTTCCTTGTTTTTCCGCCGTACGTTGTGTGCTAAATTTAGATATTTATTGTACTTATACCTAGATGTATGTTTAGTAAATTTCTTTTTAGACTCATTTTTCTCAATTCTCTGTCACTCTTCTACCATTACTTCTTCATTTCTCATTTCTCTTTCCGCCTTGTGTCTTCATCTTCCTTTTTTACACAATCTATCTTCTCGTTCCCCCCTACCCTTTGGCACGTTACGTCTTAAATTTAAATTTCTATTCCCCTCATCCATAAATCTGAGTTTAGCAAATTTTCCCTAGACCCGCACTTCTTGCTCCTTCTCTTCAGTTTCCTCGAGCTCATTTCCCTCATCTTCGTTGAGCATCACGAACTTTCCGAGAAACTTCCCCTTCCATTCCTGCAAATATCTCGCACTTTTCTTCGCCCTCAGCTTCTAACATCCCCTCTTCGTCTTCCCATATTGTTCCCACTCTACCCCTTGTGCTTCTTGGTCCGTTATCCCCTGCCTCTAGGCTATCGGGCTGTCTTTCTCCCTCCCCTTCCGAGTTTATGCTTACGTCACCGTTGGTCCAGATGCGTCTGCGTGACGGCCCCGACGGCCCCATTCTCCACCGTCTCGCAAAATCCAGAATCCTAACCCCACCTCTACTTTTCCCTCATTTCCCCTCTCATCCCTCCGAACCCTTACGTCGTAGGGCGTGTCGGCTAAAGGGCGTTTTTGTCGTTCGATTTTCATTAAATCGTACGCAAAGTAGGACCCTCGCCGGAGGGTCAAAAGATTAAACCGTTCCTCCGCAGTCGAGCGAACAGATCTTTGAATTTCCCGCAGCAAGCATTTACTACACCCACGTTACTCGACGGAATAAGATTCTCCGCGAATCCCCTTAGCATCGATCCTAGTCCCTGTATCGTTAGATCGTGAAATATTTCTAAATCAAAAATAAATATGGTAAAATGGTAATAAGAATTGGTCAAACAAATAGGATATTTAATGGCGCCAAGCCTAGGGGAAATTTCTTGATAATTATGCGACTAGTGTATACCAGTTTCTCGGTATATATTCGCGGTTATTGAAGGTCGGGAAATAAGTAACTGCGTTCTTAATTGATTGAAGTCTGGCTTCAAAGTGCCGTGTAACTGTGTTCGTCGGCAAGAGCTAACGGAAGGCAAACAGAAATTGTATCAATGACATGGCCGTTGCTGCTTATTTTATATCGTATTCAAGGTTTTCGTTACTTCCAACCCTCGTTTCGCGGAACGTTATATTACCAACGGTCGGAGGATTTCATTAAATTACTCCGTGTGGTTGCTTTGAGGTTTCGATCACTTTTTCCGTCTAAGTGAAGAAAGCCACGGCAGTAATAACGAATTCACGTAACTTGCCATGTCCTTGTGAATTTCTGTTGCTTTAATTGAATTCTTGTTCGTCCACGTGTTCGCTGAAAAAAGGAAATTAAATTCGAGGGAGACGACTAATCGGGAGGAGGAAATAAAGAAGCGGTAAATAATAAACCGCCGGGTAACAAAGAGAAGAATGCATTTTTCAGGCAGTGAGTTTGCTGAAGGGAACGGTTCGCCCGTGCGAATCTAAATGGACGCACTCGGACGTGTTTTCGCGCTGAACTTGAATAATACTCGGTGCTGAAAGCACGGCAGAATAGCCGGCGCAGCCAATATCCGGTACGGACCAGCGCGTCGGAATACTGACTCGTTTCGTTAATTTCTCAGCGAGTGTCGGCCGAAACAGGGATCATCTTCCTCAAGGAGAACATTTCGAGCAAAGAAAAGCCCGTGGGAAAATCTGCCAGGAACTCAAGGACCGTGGTATTTCCGTTTTTGTAAATATAATAAATTTATTATTAGGTATTAACAATTTTTACAAAGTACTACCCGAGCTTCGTTCGTCCTTAAATATTATTCAACCACAAGTTAAAACGTCCTATAGTCAACAGATCCGCGACGTGCGCATCACACATATTGGCAGGAAGATTGTATGGAGGGGGGGGGGGATTGCAGCTGGCACGTGCGAAATACGGCTGAAAGAAACAGAACAGGGAAACACTCTGGCTGCATTCATTTACGCGCGTCGAATGAGTACATGCCTAACGGGCGATTACGATTACAGTAATAAAATAGTATATGAGCAAACGCGATCGTATAAATAGAGGAGTAGTATAGTACAGCGGGTCTCACGATTGTCATTTACACTCTCGCGGAAAGGGAGAACTTTGCTTCGATGAGCAACTCATGTTTACACACTCACGCATACGTTACGTCGTAAAGCTTAAAAACTACATAATGTAATGGACGGTCTTGTTGACTCACAGAAGTTTCGTAAGAGTTGTGACATTCTCGAAGATTTACGTCCCATCCGTATGAACTGTCGAAAAATCTGTCGCCATTAGTTTCATTAGAGATGTAAAAAAAGTCCCCGAATTTATGTTCAGCGGGAGATCACAATCCTTTCTTTACAATTACATTGGCCTTTCCCGAAGGACGTTTAAGTGTCGATCCAGGGTTCTTAATATCGTTCGTAAAATATTTACGGGTATTAAGGTAGTGGGATTCGGGCGAATCTTTTAGGAACTCTATTGAAGCTCGAGAATTTCAGGAAACAGGCGAGTCATTAAATTTAGAGCAACTCTCGAGTTAATTCATGTAAAATCGCCTGTTCCTCCCGTGGGACAGTTCCACTTAATTTGGAAAAGGCGATTAGGTGGGACTGTCTATTTCCTAAATTCGCCAGCTTCAATGTGGTTCGCCGTTGGGAACACGTTCTCGTAAATGGAGCCGATAATTACGTTGGCCTCGAGAGTCCGACCGTTCCCGACGGTTTCCACCGTCCTTAAATGGTCCTCGCGCACATTCATTGGTCCCGCGATAGTCTCCTTCGTTTTTCCCTTAACTCGCCACCCATCGATTTGTTCCATAATTAACACCCTAACCCACGAGCAGTTTTTCTCACGTTTTCGTACGTTTCCTTTTCAATGCAGATAAGCACACGCACACACAGCAATACACACTCATCGTACGCGATTAGGTGTTTAAAAAACCGCTCATGCGCGTGGGATTTTACTTGACGAACTCCCACCAAGTGGTTCGTTTCGTAATTTTCGGGTGGGAATTACAATTCCGTCGTCGTTTCGACGGGACTCTGTTCGCCGAGGTAAGTGAATCCCAGGTGCGAGTAATCCTTCCTCTCGCGGAACGTCACGTTGTCGTTGGACGGGCTGGCGCTGAGCAAATCACCAGCGTGGTTGTACAGCGGGTTCAACACGGGCGTCGCGTCGTGGTTTGTCATGGTGTTCGTGTTGCTAGCGTTCTTCCTGCCAAGGGTGGATCGTCGCAGCGAGTGAATATTCCCCTCCCCGTGATTCCCAACGATACTCGAGGCTCGAGCAGTCGTCGCCGCTTCCGAACTCACGGGACTTTGTTGACCTAACAAAAAAACAATTCTAACTACCCATACTACTAGACCAAAGTCCCTATCTTTTCATCAATATTTAGAACAATATTAAAATCTACTTGAACTTCAATAATCCAAATAAGTACAAGAAAAATATAAATATACCAGTATAGTTTCATCGTATTCTCTACATTTTAAGCGTGTTAATTATTGATTTGAATTGCAAGGAATATTGCGTTGCCTTACCAGTACTTCCCCCGTGATCTTTGGTGATGTAGCTGACATTGTCGAGACTGAAGGCGTGATTCTTGTTACTGAAGTCGAGCTGCAGGTCGTTGTAGCTGTCATTATCGTCGACCGGCACGCTCATCTGAAGTACCTGGGTTTCGTACTCCTTCAAGTTGGGCTCCACGTAAACTGGGTCGTAACGCGGCACGACGTACATCCGTTGCATGCGTTCCTTGTAAGCTCTGTATCTGCGGAATCGCGTGCACACAACGATAAATGGAATGCGTGCGGTTCCCCCTTGCTCGGAAATTTAATGTACCACCGCTTGGATTCCATGCGGTATGAGAATTCGAAGGCCTCATGATGCCTTGAATTCTCCATAAAGATCCAAAGTTTATTAAATTTCCAAATTCATGGCTACGACCACCGAACTACGAGGTCTGTGACATTCGAATTCATTCAGGAATTTAAAATACTTTCCAAATGAGGTACGTTCTGTTCTAAGTGAATTATACATTTCATTGAAAATGGATTGAATGTGATTGACAGGACGAATTTATTTGCGTACAGTCGTATTTATTTGGATAATTTAAAGCGATTTTACGTAACGTCGATTTTCATATGAAACCACGTGGCGCGGTAAAGCCGACGATTATTTGAGTTTTGACGTTATGGCAGTAATGGGAGCCGACGGTGGTCGCGTCTGCACAGGAAGCTCGAATTAAAGCCAATAGAAGCAATAAAGAAAACAAGGAATTTGCATAACACTACAGCCAACCTACCGAATGCATAGTCATGCCGATAATTGGGGAACGGTGCTATTCTCACGGAAGTTCAAGCGCTTATAACACGAATTTACCATCGTTTACACGTGTCTATGCATGAAATAAAAGCTAAAGAATTTTTTCATTCCTTTTAGTCTTTTTTAATGATCTTACCTGGACCAGGACACGCAGATGTAGATGATCCCCGCGATGCCGAGGACGAGGATAACGCAGGCAATGACGATCAATGCGTATGGGAAAACCTCGCCGCTGAAAGCGACGGCGGTTTGCGTTCGAACGGGTTCAGGAATCATCAGAGGCGGGTGAATGTCGACTGCGTTTGCTCGAATTAACGTCGTCACGTCGAAAAAGATGCTCGACATAGCCGGCTTCTCCAAAATCGACCTAAGGACACATCAATCCCCCCGAAATAAACACCCACGTTTTCGCAAGTACTTTTTTTTCTAGAAGACCGAAGAAGCAACGGAGAATCGAGTTGACTGAAGAGAACTTGGCAATACAGCGGGCAACAATTTACGTAATGCGTCATTACGTAAACAGGGTTAATCAACGGTGAGCTAGCAGCGTTCGTTTACGACGGTTTGCAGTGAGTTCTTATCACGTCAGGATAATAACAGTGTAACGAGTTTACGACTGACCTATTTTTACGTATTTTTCCTATTTCAGGAACAATGGATGTACAAGATTAAATACTGGTTCATCGTGAATGGATAATTCCTATCACCCGAGACATGTAAATTGAGAAAATTCATTAATAAATACCTTTGTATCCTTGAGTTGTTTCTGTCGAGGATCATTTCTGATTCAGGATCAACGGCGTAGAACCAAACATCAGAATCCTGCGGGGAAAGCTCGACGGTGCCATTTTTCGTGATGGCCTTTCGCGCGGTGACTTTTTCGATGCCGATGAGAAGTCCACTTTTCTCCTCGATGATCTTACCGATTTTCGCTGCATCTTTTTGAAGCGCGTCGTGCGTCGCGCCTTCGATCACGAGGATCATGAGATTTTCCTCACCGATTAAATTGACCACCACCGGTGCCGTGGCTGAGTGGAAATTCGACGTGGCATTTGGATTATCGCGAACCCGCACGTCGAATTTAAACGGCAGTTCCCCCTGTTCGACGTTCTCGAAGGTCGCTGCGGTTTTGATAATCCCCGAGGAATTGTCAATGGCGAAATAGTCGGATCCTCTACCTTCCACGATTTTGTACAAGAGTTTCCCGTATTTCCCGCTGTCCCTGTCCTGTGCCTTTACTTGCAACACCGCCGAGTCGAAATGAGATCCGCGAGGTACCGCCGCAAAGTAACGACCCTTCGTCAACTTTCGACTTACTTCAGGAAACACGAATTCTGGTTTGTTGTCGTTCACGTCGAGGACTTGGATTTTCACCTGTCGATAAAGCAGATTAATTACACAACAGTTTTTCATAGTCTCCATAGCTGGATAATCTCTATAATTCGAGATAATCCATGTACTTCTGAATCAAAAATAACATCTCACCATCGTCGTGTTTCTGTCTGAGTTGAGCAGTCCGGAAAGGGACTCTAGTCTGATCTTGATTTGATAAGATTCGGTGCTTTCGTAGTCGAGGGCACCTTTCTTGAGCCTGAGGGCGCAGTTCCGTTCCTCCGTGACGTTCGCCTCGAACAGTCCGTCCTCGTTTCCGCTGTAAATTTCGCACTTCAACGGCGTCGAGTCGTGCGTGTGGCTGTTAATGATCGTGATGATCTTTATTAAGCTGTTATCACCCGCGTCCTCGGGGATCTCGACGTTGTAGGAATTCTCCGCGAAACCCAAACCAATTTCCGGTGGTACCGTAGCTACGTGACGCACGAAAATCGGAACTGTCGTCACGGACGATAATGGCGGTTCTCCCATGTCATAGGCTCGTACGTCAACCTGTGGTTAAACCGTATTTCCGTTAAATTACCACGGTAATTCAATGAGTTAAGCAACACTGTTAGTTTGATAAAGTTAGTGTGACAGAGTACGGAAGAAAAAATTCATCTAGCTACCTGATATTCTGTATCTGTTTCCTTGCGCAGATCATCCCGAATTCTTAACACACCCGTATCTGGATCTATCACGAAATATTTATTGGCAATTCCACGACCAATAATTTCGTAACGTACCTATAAAGAATTTCTCAAAAATTCAACTTCTCATTCTCATGTCCCGAAATCGTATACATTCTTCCTGAAATTTGTAGTTACCTGATTCCCAGGTGCAGTGCCGTCAGAATCCGTGGCTATGAGATTAGTTACAGTGGTACCTATAGGTGAGTCATCATCCAGAGTAATCGGTCGAGGAACAGTAGTGAAAACAGGTGGAATGTCATTAACATCCTGATAAAATCACAAGAAATATTGTTTAACTTTTCTGCAGGTCACTGAACAACACGTTATATAAATATTTAGTAAGATCAAGTAAGTGAAACTTCTTGTTTGTAAACTCTTAATTAATACCTGAACATTAACGATGACCCTTGTAGTCGAGCCAGGCAGGTCGCTCGTATTTTCGACAGTCCCGACGATGAGAATATGTTGACTGTCCCTCTCGTAGTCCAATCCGCGGATAGTCTTAATCACGCCTGTCTTCGGGTCGATGCTGAAGAGTTCAGTATCCCCTTGTTTGATGGTGTAGGTGATCTGTTTCTTCGTGTCCGGATCGTCGGCCTGGAAGTAATCCGATTAGCTCCGGGACAGACTCGGACCTTCTACTCGAGATCGAATCTCCTGCGCGACTTACTTTCGCGCGGAAAAGCCACGCCTTAACGAATACAGAATCTCCGGCGACTTCTCAAGGCGAAGTTTAGTCTCGTCGTCTTAATTTTCTCCAGGTAATCGTCGGGTAAATCAGGTTAGAGTGGGTGTAGACTTACCGTGACTTGAATGACCATGTAGTCCGGGACGTTTTCCTTCACCCGAGCTTCGTAGCTGCTTTGATGGAAAACTGGAACCTCGTCCTCGACGTCTATGACTTTTACCGTGACCGTGGCCGTGGCCAAACGATAATCCGGGGCACCGTCCCTCGCCGTCACCACGAATTTATATTCCTGCCAATGAGAATTCAATGAATAATTCGAAATTTCAAGTCCTATTTCCTCGCAGCTTCCTTGTCATAATTCCGTCGCTTAATACCACTTCGGGCAGCGAGTTAAAATTCTCAGCGCTCGAGGATATCTTCCTGAGCCATTATCACGGCACTGTAAGCCCGAGCCTCGCGAAAAACAAGCTTTTAAGGTCCTAGCTGCAATGTAATAATGTGCATTCTCCACGCGGCGCCGTTTTCCTACGGGCTTGTTACGTTTTTGCATAAAAATGAACTCCTCAGTCTTTTGACCGGGTTTTACAGTGCTTCGTTAGCGATAATGGCTACCGCCAACTTCCCTTCTAAGCTCTCAAAAATACTAAGTGTCAAGTTCTGCCGTAAAGCCGGCTTAACATTTACTCACGTAATTGTCGACTATCTGATCCGATTAAAAAAAAAGTTACACGGGAATGCATGAAATTAATAAATGAACACTGTGGGTTTAAACCCACATGATGCATTATTTCAATTGAGGTTTAATTTACTTACGTCATTTTGCTCGTAGTCGAGGACGATTTTTGTTAAAACGTCTCCGGTTTCAGGATCGACGGTAAACGGGATATCGTCTGGCGCGAAGTAAGTTATTTCGGCATTGATTCCCTCGTCCGCGTCCTCCGCGTGCACTCGGCCGATCAATTTACGGGCCTCTCCTTCTTTCACGGTAAATTCGTAGGGAAGCCCCTCGAATTCCGGGTTCTTGTCATTTATATCAGTTACCTTGATATTTACCGTCGCCGTGCTGTATAAACCGCCCGTGTCTTCTGCCTTGATAAGCTGTTGTCAAAGAAAAAACATGAACGCACTAAAAAAATATTTCAACAAAAGGAAGAATACTGAAACCGGGAGATAAGCTTAATGTATGTTATAAATCGATTAAACAGTAATACTGGCACGTTTGAGGTTTAATCATAGGATTGAATTAATCCGAGAAAATTCCAAGGTGCAAGATGATCTCGTAAGATGGTGGAAAATAGAAGAAGACGAGTTGGAAAGAAAGTTTAACGGTGAGGAATGACGGCTTACCAGCTGATAGCGAGTTAAGTCCTCGCGGTCCAACTTCCTTATAACGGTAATGACGCCCGATTTGTCGCCGATTGCGAATTGCCGCAAGTCATTGCCCGAAACGATGTAGTACGACACTGGGTCGTTCTCCGGATCAATGGCCTGGGGGACAAGAATGATATTCAAATGACCTAGCCCCGAGATGATCGATTCGACGGTCCATTCTCGTACAGGGGCCAAGTGATTAAAATTTTTAATAGGAAATGTCCATCAAAAGAAATATCAAGGTCTTCGTAAATAAAAATAATAACAAGCCGTTTATATTATGAAAGAGATCCTTTAGGCCACCTTGTGGTATCGCAAGAAAATAATATTCTATATGTCTATTGTCTATTGTTTTTCAGTCTTTCAAAGGACAGTATTTTCTGTGTTTACTGCTTGTATATACTGGTCTGGGTTTGTGTTATTGTTTTTGTTGGGGATTAGGATATCTGACTTACGGTGATGGTGGCGACTGTCGAGTTGATTGAAGCCCCTTCGCTGACCTGCACCTCGTAGACCGGTTGCTGGAAAACCGGACTCCTGGTGTTCGGCCCGGGAATTACGTTGACCTCGACGATAGTCTGCGAATATTTACCGCCCTTGTCCGTTGCTTGCACAGTGATGCTGTATTGTTCACCGGCGTTCAATTTCCTCACGGATTCTATCACCCCGGTTTTCGGGTCGATCTTAAACTTCTGTAATCCGTTGTTCGACACGTGATAAATGCTGTACGTTATCTCAGCGTTCTCCCCTTCGTCGTTGTCCGTCGCTTCCACCTGAAACAATGTAAAAAGATTCTCTTTTACGACGTTCAGATGTACCAGTAAGAAAAACAAGTTCGTTATTCAATTCTTGTTAAATTAAATCTGTAAATTAAATTACTATTAAACGATCTACCTTGGCAGAATTAATACTTTATCGGAATGTTTTATTTCGTCTTGTTGAAACGAATTTTCTTTTGGCTTGACTTTACCTTGGCTACTTCTCTGCGAGTTTCCCCAGCTTGCACGGTGATGGGAGCCATCATGGGAAGTTGCGGGGCGTTGTCGTTAACGTCGTTCAAAGTAACGACAAAAGAAAGCGGCGCGGAGGCAGCGATTCCGGATTTTTCCCTGGCGACCACCTGAAACCGGAAACGCCCGGGGCTCGGCGGGTCTCTGTCCAGGTTTTCTTCATTTACCACCAGCATTCCGGATGAGTCGATCGCGAAGAAATTCGTCGTCAACTCGAAAGTATAACTCGGCTTTGGGTCATCTGGGCCCTAAAAATTCAATTACCATCACGCTATTTATTCCAATTAATTAACACACATCTCTCCAGTTCTCCATTGGCAATTTTCCCCTCTCTGCCAAGCACGTTTGGATCAACTAAATCCGCCGAATTATCTCGCACACAGGCAAAAATTTCGGCAACTGCAATGGCAGTTTCGGTCCTAGCAAACGAACCCGTTGACAGGACGATATCGGGGGAACGTTGGATTAGTACCGGCGAGGAAGTTAAAATTGCGTCGTAGAATTTCGGCAACGTAATTTCCGTGGGCGTTCAAACCGACGTCTCTACGGGACAGTACGGTGCAAATGGCGAGTAGGAACTCATTAACCCAGTTGCCTGGAAATTTTCAGTCGCTTCTATCAGACGTTTTACGTCGTCGCAGTTATCCAGCGGTATCGGAGACGGTTTTACCGCGACCGGTCGGTCCGTGTTAATCGGTACTCGCTTATTACTCGAGTCTCGTCCGTAGACCGGCGCTGGAGAGCAAATATTTGCTTTCCCCCGTGCGAGCTTTCCCGGAAGCGTCGTTGCGTCTCGCGCCGAGTGTCTTCCGGATAATCACGTCAAGTGATTAAACCCGAGACTCAATGGAAAATTACGTCCTCGTAGAACAATAATAAAAATATGATCAATCGAATAATTGATCTTCATAATTTATTAAAAAAAAAGCTCTTTGAAACCGTTATTCTAAACGTGTACCCTGAGATTGTCGCTGTGAATTATTTATAGGTATATTAGCGCTTGAAATTCGTGTGGACCTTTTCCATCGTTATCAGCGACACGCCGGAATAAAGCGCTGCTAACAACAATGAGGAAAATTATACGATCGATTCGTGGCTCGTGTCACGGTCTACCGAGCTTCGACAGAGTGGTATAGAGACGAAGAAACGGGAATCGTGAGAACGGTCGAGATAAGAGATAGGGGATTTATCTGGGGGGAAGAATCGACTCACCAGGTCGGCGTCGGAGACCGTCAGGACTATCGGGCTTCCACTTCCGTCGATGACCTTCGTTCCGATTGGCGCGTTCTCGTCGACGAAACCCTCAACGGCGGAGGCTGTGATCACCGGGGGATTGCTGTCCACTGGCTTTATCGTGATCGTCAACTTCGCCGTGGCAGATCGTTTCGCTTCCGACACTTCCACCGCCTTCCCGTAAACACAAACACAGTAATATAACACCCCTATCACAATTTCAAGACCAGTATCGATAGACCGATCGATATCGGCAATAAAATTCCTACGGTAGAGAGGAAATTAATACATAAAATAATAACGAACTCTCATGCATTAACTTGGACATTAATTATTAGCGCATTACCATCCCTATGAATATATTTGTGATTTAACAGACCTAAAGTTTTTTTCAACGCATGAGATTGAAGTAAAAAAATTTGAAAAATAAATGACCGCGTTCTGTAATAAGAAAGAAATTCATACGTAATTTGTTAATGTGTAGCTAATACGCTTGCTCCGAGGAAATATAGTTTCCGGGGGGGTCGAGGGGGAATTGTTGATATTCCGTGGAGTTGGCGGTTTAACGAAGTTCGATTTGTCGGGGGCAAACGACTTTCCCGGTCGTTGGCGCGTCGATAATGACTCGTCGGCGGGAAGCGGTCGTTCGTAACTCACCTTGATGATAATGTCGAACTTCTTCGTGACTGTCGTGTCGACGGCGCGTATCTGCTTCACCGCGCCGGTGTTCGGGTTAATCTCGAAGAAGTCCCTGTAATTCTGCGGGCTGCCGCTCAGGAAGGAGTAGTGTATCGGCGCGTTAATGCTGTCCATGTCGACCGCCTGTATTTTCTCCGGCGATATATTGAGTATGCCCGATAGAACCCCGCTGGATACCTGATGAAAGCCGCCATGGCCGGAAGGAGAAACCACCGAGCGAGCCAGAGACCGAGCCAGAGAGAGAAAAAGAGAAAGACGGAACCAGTTAGACCGACGGTTTACAAGCGTGTCCCATTCGAGGATTTACGGGCGACCAGTGCCCAGGCAATATTACACGGGGATTACATAGCTTTTCGACACAGCTATGCGAAAAATATGGAAAACCACCGGTGACTATCGGCCGATCGACTCGCAGTTAGAAAACAATCAGCTTATTGCAGTTTATCGACGTTCGCCATCAAAGAATTTCTACGAACGCTCTTCGATGCTCTGTTCAATTATTTTCTAGGGGATTGCATGTACGTACGGATGCCGAGTATTCCGGGTTAATGCACGCCCCGTCCAGCAGCATGCAGCCTTGATAGATGAACGATGGGTCCTGATCGTCGTCATCTCGGATGTTCACTGTTAAGGTCGTCGTTGATGTAAACCTTTCCGAAACGTTCCTCGCTCGGTCCTGAAAGAAAATTAATAAGATAGATCCATTAATGTTAGATGACGAATAGGTTGGTTTGTCTTGAAACCGTTGGACCGTCTATAAATGTGAAATCGAGTAGGAATCGATACGGAAAGATCTGCTTGCTTGTCGAACAAATGGAAACAGGAAATGCCCGACGGTGTGGATGCAAGGTTGCCGTAAGAGGAATAACGTAATCGGAATCCTTATGGTTCAGAAAGTGGACTTTGAGCGTAAGGTCGTTTATTATAGATCGTTCTGGTTGTACTGCAGCGGGGCATTTCCACTGTCGGCTCTGGGGTTCAGGGCCAGCCGTCGACGGCCAGGCTCGAGTAAATCCATCATTCGATCCCGCCACGTGCATCATTATCGTCAGTGCTCGGCGAGTGGCAAGAAATGAAGCGATTGCGCCGGGTCATAAGGCTAAAAATAACGAGATTCTCGAGATGGCAACGCCGGGACCGTTCGATCCCATTTGCCCCATGCAAAACGTCCACCTGTATCCCACTGTACAACCCTTGTCGTGCAATCTCCTGGAAATTATTAGGTAACCCGGTCAATCCAGGAGGTTCTGCAGTTTTCCTATTTCTCCCGAGACCAGAAAGAATTATCCTTTGAGTTTCAATCACTTTCGCAACACGTGACGGACGAGGAATCCATTTTTATTGTATCTGATAAGTGCAGGAAATATTTAATGGAGGCATTTTTCGCAAATTTTAATGTGGGGCAATTTAAAAGTCATTCGTGTAGGAGATTAAATCCCGCTAATCGGCAGACACAAATGGAAGGCTTGCTCCGATGTAGCCCATTATTGTTTTGCAGAACCGAATCGCGTAATGACAGAGCCATTCTCTCCCGTTCTCGACCTTTTTGTCGTACTTGTAATCGGCGAATGTCCGCCTTAATTGCCACGTCAATTACACATTTCAGAAAGCATCGGCCGAAGCTAATGCGAAATTGTAAGCAGAATCTACCTTCGCGCGGTTCAGTGTTTTCTTTCGCAAGAATAAACTCAATTAATGCCTACGATCCGTCGATACGGTGAATTGTCTTGCTTTGTTCGTTCTTTAAAATTCTTTCAACACCCCAGGTATAAAAAGATTCCCCCTCCCTCCGGAGCCGAGCTACTTGATTATTATTATAGCGAGCGAACCCGCGGAGATCCAAATCAGGAAAATATCATACATTTCTCCGACGCGCAAGAACGACACGAGAATTGCGCGTAACAATAGGACGTTCGAACAATGGGGAGGCAAAAGACTTGCTCCACATAATATTCAAATGAACCACACCTGCACGAAGCACGCAGCTATCCATCTCCTGAAAGTGGAGTCTGTTCGAGGGAGAAACAGATCGATCACGCGCCTTCGCCCGGAGAGATTCGCCATGATTACACGCGCCTTTGCGTACGATTTATCTCGTGCAAGGGGGCTGCGGCCAGTGCCGGCTAACTATCACCTTTGAACCACGCTACACCCGCTGACCATGGCCATGCTATCCTATTCCGTATGCCAATACGATAATCAGCAGGCCTGCTTATCCGCAGCTTCCACTTATCCAGTTTTTACTCTCCCCCCTCCGACCGTTGTCTCCGGCCGCGATCATTTAATACCACGGCAATTCGGTTCTCCATTTTAAATCGCGAGACAACATTCCAATGTCCAAACACGTGATCAGAGGTACCCGAAAAATTCATCTACGCGTTTGTTTCGAAATTTCTTGATTTTCAGTTGAGCGAAGTCCGGGCTAAGGTGGGGGACATTTTCAGGTGTACCGGGACATCACTCACCGTTGGTAACTCGACAGCTCCGTCGATTGGACGAGGGAGACGCACGAGAGTTAGCACGAGGAACACGTTGACCGTATTAAGGAATCCCATTGTCATTGCCGTAGGCTTTCTAAACGGGCCGCGACTTCTACGCGTCGATCCGAGCCATCTTCGCCGACACCTCGCTGCACTCCGCGGCTCCAGTTGGACGCATTCGACCGACAGCCACGTCGATCTATCTGCTCGCGTTTCAATGGCCAGCGGCAAGCGCTCGCGGGACGCGCGTAAATCCCGACTCGTTGATTAGCACACAATAAACAATGGTCAACCGTCGTTGAGCCTCGACTTTCCGCACCAGGGAAGCTTAATTGCCGTCAATTCACATATCCTCTGTGCCACGGGGAACGAAATTCAATTCAATCGCGTCGCACGGAAAATTCTCTATTACAAACTCTTGCTGAGAGCTTTAATTCATATTTTTCTTGCGGGTCCTACGTTTTTTCCTAGGCATCGAATCGTGTACTTTGTACGCTGGTTTAGTTTTTCAATTCCCCTAGACCAGGAAAATTAGTTTGTCCCCATTCGCATGATCTGAAAAGGCAAGGCTCTAAGGATCAGGTCTCGTGTATTAACATATAATAAACAATGGCAGGCGTTGACTTGTTGCAGGTTTTACGCGTCCCACGTGTGTACGAGAAAACTGGATTGAGAAAATGTTAGGTTCGCAATTCGCTATGCGCTCATAATAAAAAAGCACTTTATAAATCGCAAAGATTACGTGTTATACGGGGTAAGACATCTTTTAATTTCCCACCTTATATACAAATTTATGATCTTATTCTTCAAATAAGTTTTGTCGATCCTTATATACTTTGAATAAATGCTATAGTTCCGAAATGTAGTTGTAGCGTGAAGGAAATATCCTGGCGCTTGGACCGTTGGACCGTCAGGTGATAAATTATGGCATTCCTACGGAGGCACATAAATTATATCGGATCTTTGGAATCGCAGTCGCGGAATGCGACCGCATCGGCGCGAATACCTGGATTATTTCGCGTGCACGTAATGAGAGTCGATACCGTAGACGCAGGCTTTCTATTCCCATGACTGCCTAAGTAAACGTAAAGCCCGTGCCTTGCGAAAGTCCATTTTTACGCGAAACCCTCAGGTGGGTGGCTTTACCCACCGACAGTTTTTCTCTTCTTCGTCAACAAGCACAGACAATTTAATAAAGAAATCAAGATCGTGTCACATAAATATTTTGGTTCCAATGGTACAGGAAATTATCAATGAAAATAGTACACAATCAATACAAGTATACACTCAAAATAGTATACAATGAATCATGTTTGTTAGAATTTTTGTTTCTGAATTTCTTTCGTTTCCTGTGACTTCGCTGTACGGCGATTTGCGGGAGAAAAAGCTTTCGAGAAATCTGGGACCCGTTAGCACAAGAGCGTAGGAACGTGGGACATAAAGGGCCGAATGGGGTAGGTCAGCCGAGTTCCCGGAAATGCAGGGATCCTCGGCACGAGGTCCGTTCGCGATGGACTTTTCCGCGAGGAGTGCTTACCGATAAGATCGTCGTCTCGAATCGGGATTGCCGTGTAATTTTACGCGGCCCACACGGGCCGGGCGTCGCTCTCATTGTTTTATTGGACAGGCCGACGGGCCTGGCCGGCCCAACGCGGAAGAACCCGATCGCAGATCGGTAATCAGCCTTTCGCGACGCACAACGACCTCGTCGGAGAATCAGGCAAATTCTGTGTCCGCGGGCCGGTGTACCGTTTCAGCGATTCTACACGGGACGACTCTCGAAATGGGCCTTAACATCCTGCACCTTTAGTCACGTTCAATTTCCCTTAAAAATTTTCGACAGGTAAATCTTATTAATTTTTTACAAAACTACGACTATTTTAATTTTAAACATTTTCATGTACTGTATGTAACTCCTTATTCTTTTATACGACACTCGAAACAAGCCTTATCGTCCTATACCTTCGACTATGCTTCATTTTGGAGATAATGTACGTTTCTTCATCAACAGTAGAGTTAAATTTGCTGGAATTTAGCGAAGGATCCTCATTGAATTAGAATGAAATATGGGCGGATAACGGTAGGTCAGTCGACGGCGATCTGTTTAATGATGCGCGTTAATCGAATTTCACGTAACTGTTGGCGCATGGATTTCCAGAGCGAACGGGTATCCATAATTCCCACGCGGAGGAGCACAGTCTACGCACAAATGAGACGCCCCCGCCGCGACATTGAGCCATTAATCTCCGTTGTTGAGCTCGGCGAAAGGCAGGAGAAGAAGCGAGAATGTCCCCGTCCTCGCTGAACGGTGTTAATAAGACATGCCCCCCCCCCCCCTTCCGGTGCAGCGATTCCCTTGCACGTCGATCGAGTATTCCTGCCGATCTAATCGATACATTCCGTTCCCCGGCGATGTTTAAAAGCGAATGCACTTGCCGAAGACACGCGCTAACCGTTCCTTAGGTAAACACCCACGGGATACGCCCGTGATTTCCCATTAATCTTCTTGCTAGACTGACGAAAGCAAAAAGAAGAAGAAGAAGAAGAAGATGAAGAAGAAGAAGAAGCAAGAACCTTGTCGAAGAGCGGTGTTAATAAGACAAGCATTTTTCTCTACGTTCAGGTGGACGATTTAACTGACGGATTCTCTTTTCTCTGCGATACGTAATACCGAAGACTCGTTTCTCCGGTCACTTCTAATTGTAAGTGGAAGCTTTAATTTAACAAACGCCCACGAGGGAAAGCAATCGTTCCTCGTTAACCTTCGCTTCATGGTGAAGGTATCCAGGTTGTTGGAATTCGACGGACCGATTCCATAGACCCGTTAGAGCAGGGCTCCTATCTGCGGCCAAGACGTTCGATGCGTCTGTACTTGGAGCAAACTCTCTGGCAGATGCACAGGCGATATTACGATCCGCCTATGTGCCGCGGTTCCACAGGAATGCGTAGGAACGGTCCTAACGGTTATGTCGAAGAAAATGTCCCTCCCCTTCGTAAATACCCATGGAGAGTAGATCCAGCAACGCTGATACATATTAAGCAACCCTCGAGTATAGGGTTCACAATAGACCCACGATTCTTGCCCCGTTATATCGATTTTCCACTGGGAATGATAAAAAAAATGCGTCGTTAGAAAGGCAGAAAGCAAGGAATAAAGAACTTTCGAAATCCAACATGTAAAGTTTTTACTACGTGGTAAACTTCACGGTAGATGAACTGTAAATTCAATTAAACCTCTAATGAAAGCTAATTATACCGTGAATGGATCCGCACGAATAACAGAGAAAAGTTCATTTTATGCTCGGTTTCCAGTAGTGTATGCCGTAAAATGCAGATGCATATTATCCGCGCACGGCAATGCAAGTAATTTATCTGCCTAATATGCCTAACGGTAGTTTCTATTAAAATACTCGTATTTCCCATTTTAATGCGCAAACGTGGATCCCATCGCTTCGCGTCAAGTCAAATAATTCAGCGAGAACTTGTGCACATCTTGGAAATTATCAGACATCGTCGTGAAGCAGTTATCTAATCTTCCTGACTTATTTCCCCGTCGGAGAAGAAGCATCAAGAACGAAAAAAAGCTCGTAGAATCCTAATTCCCTTCCCACCTTTCTCAAAGATTGTTTCATACACCCGTGAAAGTCGGTAGTTGGGCCTGCGAAAAGTTTCATCGAAGGTAAACGAAGATTTCTGTTAAAAGTTAACGGACGATCTTAACCACCGTAGCCGAACTCACGAAATTTACCAAGTATTTTCCGAAGTATTTTCTCGTAGGAACAAAAGTTTCGTGGATTTTATCGGGCAGACGTTCTCGTTGGAATTCGTCGGAACTTCCGTTAGCTCACTTTTCCGGGGTATAATTTCGGACGGGTCGTTGGCGAATTTCACGGCGGGGAAGACACACTAACGAGTCCGGCGAAACGATCGATTTTCAGCTGCCGTTTGTCCGCGAGTCAAACGGTGACTAATCCGTCGAGACCAACGTCCTACCTCAGTTACCTACGACGCGTGCAATACGCACCGCATCGTCTTGTCCCGCCATACTCTCTACCCACTGGACATTTGCAAACACCCAGGTGCAACGATCGTTTTTACCCGTGACGCGATTATACATGGTAATCACGTGGCTCCCCCTCCCCCCCCCAGTACCCTGAGCTTACGCAAATCAATCCTCCGTCGCGTCCAGCGCCATAAAGATGTCAAAGCGATTATCCAGCACGAAACACGTGTGCGATCGTAATTATGCGGCTAGCACGCGCGCAATACTTGTCGCTGATTACGCGCTCAACTTTCTCCGCCTTCTACCCCGCCGCGAGGTTCACGTCTTTACGCCCCGTCACGAGGAAATAGCGGAATTCAATTAAACCATCACCGCAGGTGAAACGAGTGGTCGTTGGTAGCAAATAAATTAGAATCAAATGAGATGCTTGAATTTCTCGAAAAGTCTCAATCTTATTAAACAGAAATTTTATCGCGTACACGAAGGGGGAATTTCACTAAACTGTCACTGCGAGTGAAGTAAATAGTAGCGAGCGTAAATGAATTAGAATTAACTCAGACTGCTGAATTTCTCAGACAGAGTACATCTTATTGAACTTATTTTATTACACACTCGAATGACTTTCCAAGAGTTTTACCCGTGTTCCCGGGAGTTTGCATGATTTATGAACCGATCAGGAGGAAGCATGTAATGATTTCGACTCTATCTACGTACATTCTCGGTCGGTTATCACGTGTCTGCTCTGGTTAGCGAATATATCGGGGCCGATCGTAACGTGCAATCATTTCTACACGGCGGTTCGATATCATTTCACGTTCGATCAGATCTGCTTCGGCCGACAGCTTCCTCATTACTAGGTTACCACTTTCAAAGCTCAGCCCGATATTGCCCGATAATGTTCCGTTACATAATGCATGCATTACCCGGAGTATTGTTTGTAATTAAGTCAAAGTGCGCCACATGAGGGCAGATTAGCTCAAACGCCTAATTAATCATGCAAATCCATTGTTTGAACTTGCCCAGCGTGTATAGTCAGATACCATGTTTAGTTATTCGTGGATTATCTTTCGCGGGAGAATCATTTGAGTATCGCTGGCTGCTTGGCATATTAATGCGAACGGATCGCGCGAACAAGAAGGAGAAGCGATGACTCGGCCCGGTGAGTCATCGGGATCCTTGTTTCCTTCGCCCTCCGGCCCACACGTCCTGACCAATGGCCATTCTTCTTGCAAAAACCCTAAGTGCCATTGCTACCATGCCATTAGATTATCACACGAGCCAATCCTGCCATGTGCCAATTTTTCCCACGGGTTAATCCATGAAAAATTCTTTAAAAAATGTCCAGTACAACACGATCAGACGCCATCTTCTTCCACAGATTGACTCATGAAAATTTCGTGAAAAATGACACTGTACGCAAACGAAGTAGGCGTGTATGAGGTTCGTTAGTTCCCTCCAAAGACGTGCAGGATGACGAAACTGGCTTTCTATTATAATTAATCAGACCTGCCTGGCGCAACAAGGGTTGGGCTCTTAGGATATTATTCCCTCCTTTTCCCTCGCTTTTCCCGGGGTAATTATCGGTAAGAAAGGGCGAATTGCTTCATCATTCTCGCGTCATCGCCGGCAATGCCGATAGGCGTGCTCTCGAGGCTCACGTGCGGGGAACTATCATTCCGCATTAGACGCAAAGTGGATCGGAGCTACGGCAAAGGTCGAATCAGTCGTTTGGCAGACATGCCCGGCCCAATGAATGCCCGTACCGTTACCTCTCATTTACTGCCATGTATTTAATGCGTCCAACGACACGCATCACGGTAATCCACCGTTCCAACGACCAACCCCGCCATTATTCACCGGCTATGCAGTCGTTCCATGATCGACACATAACGTTGGATCGTTGCGAAACAAGGCGCATTGCGAGAAATCGACGGTTTACCGCACCACTAAAGAACGTCATGGAATAGGAACAGACGAACGGTAACGGCTGGGAAACTGTGTGGTTATAGTTAAAAAGACCTAGCCTAAGAGGAGGTAGATAGTAGAACCAACAAAATGGATCTTTAAATAACAGTAAATATAGTGCTATATGATTCTTTACAACCGTGTCGTAAATATTCAGAAAAACATGGATGGATTTTCTGGTGAGAATTAAGGGCTTTGTAGGTTTTGAAATGAGGTACTTACCGAGGCCAGAATGGTAACGAGGTACCGTTGAGTTCGCTCGAAATCCAGGGTGCGGTTTACCGTGACTTGGCCCTGATGAGGCAGGTTGATGCTGAAGTAGCCGTACCCGTCGGCGGTGGTGATTCGATTTCGGCCAACTCCATCGTTGTTGCCGATTCCCGTGCCATCGCCAGGAGCGATGGAGTATTCGACGATGCCGTTTACCCCGGCGTCTGCGTCCACAGCGACGACGTTCTTGAAGATCGTCGAGCCAACCGGAGTTAACTAAAATTCAAACCACAAACGATTCAACATACAACATCTGATGATTCTAAAAATAATTCAACGTACAAACGATTCAAGATCCGATCTCCGGAAATTCGCAAAAATTACTCTTAAGGCCTAGGAGTGAATTAAATCCCTGTACGCTAAGTGGACTTAATCGGAAGATGGTGCGAACTGCATAGCGCGAGGAGTGCTGATATTTATACCTCGCTCAACGGGCAGCAGTTTACCGCGACGCCGGAACCGGTGTTCAGGGGCGGACGTTAATTGAAGAGCAGGAGGTCAAACGATTCTAAACGGCAGGATTAATAATTCAAGAACAGAGAATATGGAATTATCAGGAACCTAAGACGATTTTCTGTACTGCAGAATTGAAAAATAAACTACAATTTTGCTACAAACAATTCGGAAATCTTCTCGACAAATTACGTGATTTTAACACGTTTTTCATAATGCCGTATTGTTCGTGGAATTTTCAGTAATTCGTGGGAGTTTTGATGTGCAAAATGAAGACAATCGAGTGTACATAAGCCATCACGTTCGATCGGGCCTCTATCAGCGCTCGCTTGATTACACGGCCATTATAACGGCATATGGGTAAAACGCGAGAATTTACGTCACGAGTTGCCGAGGTTCCCCGTCGTCCCTGTTAATGACCGTTTCCCGTAACGAGCATCATTGCGAGATCGTCAGAGCGAACGCGTGGCTTGGCGATCGGCCAAATCCACTTTCCACGGACGATTCCATTCTTTGCCGTGATACTTTTCATTTCAACGAGGATTCTATCACGCGCCAATCGCGTTCGCTCGAATTAAATCACGTACGACGACCGCACGTGCGGCATTCGAAATTTTCCTTTCGCAGATTCTCCTCATTTCTACGCGGAATTTAAATAACCGACAATTTCGCACGTATTCTCAAGATAATTATCCTCACTACTCGGCTAGCCGGATAATTGTTACTATTTTTGAACTACTCTGTACAAACGACGCCGAACATGATTCCAGGAACCGTTCGATTTAATCAACGACCGTTATTATATCACGAGCATGATCGTAGACATAAATATGTACGCGTAATGACTGCCCCTATCCTACATGGTTAATGTGAAGTAATCAAGGCGTAATCCAAGTTTACGAACCATTATCGCTTCCTACGCTACAACTAATGAGCTGCGCAAACAACCTCGTTGCTGCCCGGTTTTTGATTGTACATTTGGATTATAGTTAAAACCGCGAGCACGTTTAATCTGCAACCGCCAGCGATCGTAGTGGCAATTCCAAATGATACAAATCACTGTCGTACTACTTGCGCGTGGCCGTTAATAAGCCAATATCGATACTTGAAATACGTATTAGAGCGCAACCGCGCGTTATAACTTCTTTACAAATCTCAAGAAAATGTCCACCGGCAGCCTATATTTCCTATAAAATAGAATCATTCCACGACGAAAATTGAGGACTTAAACCGTTTGGCCAGTGATAATTAAAGGGGAAATGAGGCTTTTAAGAGAGATATAAACACGCGACTTTAACACGATGTTACATAATTACTTATCCGTGGAAAATAGTTATTCGTAGGTCTGAGTTTCCTGTCTAATCCGTGTCTCTGTTTTAAATTTCCTCATGGCTAATAGTTTTGTTAAACGACTAGGTATCTTATTACCCAGGTAATCACGATATTCCATTTCAAAAAAACGTTTATGTACGTCCTGCGTGCGAGCAGGATGATGAACTGGCACTTACCTCAGGCACGGTCGTCTCGTATGGTGTGTTAATAAATTTCGGTGCGTTGTCATTGATGTCCGACACTCGGACGATCACAGGGATAGTTCGTTTCTTGTTCGTTTGCTTGACCGTGCAGCTCAACTGAAACATGAAACAATCATTAAAACATCCAGTATCATAACCCATCCCCCAAAACGTAATAATTCAAAATTAGGATCAACGAAAGTTTGTTACAGAAACGAATGTAGTAGAAATCTACTTTACCGATCGACTCGCTGATGGTTGAAATTTATTGTTTTATCACCTTGCCCTGGTCGGGGATTGCGGGATGTACCGTAAATCGGTGATCGGTCAGATTTAGCGATACGAGATCGATAGGAAATGGTCGTCGCGTGGTTTAATTGTCCGATCGACATTGCAGTACGGTGCGTTTATCCGCGCGATCGTCGGAAATCGTTAGGTCGCAGTTATCGGGCTGGACTCCTTGCGGTACTCGGCCGGCGTGTTCTAGACCTTTCACATTCCTACCTCGACGCAGTGTCATAAGGCACAATGAGCATTCTTGGATGCCGGAGAAATACCAGGGGAAATACGAAACCGGTATGACGGTAATCGCACGTAACCAACGCTACGCCGGAACGTTTCTAGTAATCCGATAGCCATTGCGACTTTCCTATCTGATAAATCCGCGAGAAAACCCCGTTAAAACAGTCGAGAAAAACGTTGATCAATGCGAAAACAACGGTGGAATTCCGCTGAGAATCGCGGCAAATTAATTCTTGAGGAAGTTGATGAAAAAGATGAAAAATTTGGCGAGGGTAAGTGATGTTCTTCAAGAGCCATTTAATATTGTTACCCATGATTGCACCCCTCGGGGGAATTATTACGGTAATTAATGTTAGAGTTTGGCGGAGGATGGTGTTTGCTGCTTTTGCGCAACGACATCGGGGTTTCCGGTGTTCCAGCCGCTCGTTAGCTCCTTTACGGCAGGCCTGCGTAAAGCAGGGAATGGCTCGGTTAACGAGAATCCCTTCCGAGAAACTGGAGGGCCCAGAGCAATTGGCAAAAACGGAGACGATCGTGCTAAACCCGATCGCCGTCGGCCGTGTAATTTCAACGTGACTATTTAACGCACGGGGACAAGAAAAATTTTGCGAAACACGGTATCCGCGTGGGTAGAAAGCGTAAGGGTATCGCAGTAGTAAACTAACCGTCGTTGGTCGTTGTAATTGCAACGTTGGTCATTACGCGATATATGTTTATTACAATTAATTCCCGTTCGTGTAGACGCGGTTGTCCGGATTGTACGTTTCCCCGAGTTTAACGGCGATTTGCTGCAATTTGCGCGCCGGTCGCTGGCGTCGCGACGTTTATCGTGGAAAGCAGTTAAGCGATATTTCACGGTTCGCGGCTAACGCATTGCCCGTAGACTCGTAAGTAACGTTGACTTTCGCACGGCGACATAACATCGTCGTCTGGCCCACGAGACTTTCAAACACAGACCCGTTTCGCCTCTCCCTCGCACTTTCCATTTCCTCGACTTCGTCGCGCTCTTTTACCCTCGCTCCTCACAGCAGGAAATCGTTTACCCTTTCGTTCACCTACTGGCTCCAGAGTAACACGTTCGAAAACCGGCAGGAAGCGGTCGCTCTATGTTGCTTTCGGTTGTTACAGGTTTTCGGCAAAACCAAAAGTGCTCGACGAATATAATACGGTGCTTTCAGTTTCGCGTTAAACATAGTCGAGCAACGGCGGGTCGAGTGTGAGAGTAAAACACGTCCGAGTCGTGACTTTCACGCGAGCCACGACAAGTGACAGTAGAAATGATGTAACCGACTCAGACGAGTCGAGACGGATTTCGAGGATCGGATTTGTCTCCTTCCTTCCACGAAAGAGGATTATAAAATTATCTCTGCAATGATTCTAATGAAACTATACTTTTTATCCCTTGTTGTCCCTATAAAGGCAAAGCTCTATGATTATCTGGATATGGGAAATCCATTTTTGCCGGGGGGACATGAACCGTTACGGTGTTCATCAAATGTATTACGTTGCAGGTTTGTTTCGGTCGTTTTATTACCTGGAAGACGACGTGCGAGAGATTCTCATCGTCTCTGTCGAGTGGCTCGAGCAGCTGCAGTTTTTTGCCGTTGAGCTTGAAGAGTGGCTGCCTACCGGGGAAGATGAGCTCCAACGTCGTCTCGTTGTACGGGTCCCCGGACACCGGAAGTTCCTCCGGCACAGTCCTCTGATCGATCGCTGGACAAAAAACATAACGAGAATGAAACCGATCGGGGTTATTTCTCCGCACGTTCGTCGAGTTTGCGAATCTTTACGGATACTCCCAGGAGTAACGGAAAATCAAATTCTCCGTGTACTTTGAACCCGTGAAACCAGTTGCGAATCTTTCTAACTGTATTTCCACGCTTCAATCCCAAAGAAAATTACATTCCAAACGTCCTAACCAGCCACTTTTTTAGCGAATTATTTCTTAGGAACTTCCTGAAAGTTTCCATCGGAACGGTCACGAATAGGGAACGTTATTGCCGGTGATTCGAACAAGGCCTTCCGCGTTTCCCGATAATTATTTGATCCTGCGGATAGTTGCTATTGCACGCTGAGATCGGCCACGTTGCAGTTATCCTGGCGAGCGATCTCTTCGTATATCAAAGAAATATCCAGCAGACGCGGATCTCAGCTCTATGACTATAATCGAAGGTACAAGCGTTAACGAAGCTGGATAACGTTACTAACTACTTAATTACTCCGGGCAATCGAGCAAATCATGCTATCGAGATAACGTGCCAAGGAATATAGCATATCTCATAGATATAGAAATACACACAGAGATCTATCACGAAGACTAGTCGTAAACGATCGTGTCGTGACGAAGCAGGACGTTCCTTCGAGTTTTCTCCTCTTTCTCATTTTAATACGGCGATCACGTCGATCGCTGACTTTGAAGCGTCATTAAAGACCTGCGTCTAGCACTTACAAAAATTCCTTAGATGTACACTCACCATTCCCCCTGCTTTCCTCGATGTCAAGGATAATATTCGATTGACCCGCATCCACTTCGCACAGACCTGAAACGAAGAAACAGAAACGTTGAATGAACTGGAATAAACCCCTCGCTGTTATCTTTTTTCCCGTCATTCACTAGACCGTCGGACGTTCTCGCGTTTTATTTCTTTCCCAGGCGTTTTGCTCTATTATCTCGTACATTGAACGCCGCGAATGAAGTCACGCTACGTGACATCGTAAAGTTTCACCGTAGGCTATCCGAACGAGGCGTTATTGCCAATTAACGCTATTACAACGCGCCATACCGGTGAAGGTTCAGCGAAAGTTCAGCTTTGCTTTACCGAGGAAAAAAGTCTGATTCCAGCGCGAAAACCGAGTCTCGTGGGTGTGAAGGCGAACGTTCGCACGTTATGCGGAGCATAAAACTCTGCCGTTTCGTCGAATAAAAGTTTTTACACTGACTTCCTGGAAATATCCTTACGAAATGAACTAGCGTTCTACCTTCACAGTGTTGGATCGTTAGCGATTTACGGCAAGTTAAGAATTCGTGAAAATATCTTGAGAAAATATTAATTTTATCCTAACCATCTGAGAGATTCAATTAAACGGAAAACAAATTTTTAGCGCCGAGGGCAAATCGATACGCGGAAGATCGATGCATTTGGGGAACTTTAGGGGAGGGAAGTATTTATCATAGCAGGAGTTAGCGGAATTGCAATCGGTTTAATCGTTTCAATGAGCGTCGGCGATCGGCCGGCCAATAAAATAAGACCCGATTACGGTCTTTTTGTTGCTGTAAACCGCTCGATTACAGCCTTTTTGCCGCTCCGAAGCGCCGTTCATCACGTTCGCCGCGGCACGAGCAGTCCGAACAACTTTTCTTCTTCCACGGCGTAATAGCAGGCGGTTGATGTAAAGGAGGTTATCGATTCCCCGGGACCTTTAGCGTTACCTAAGATCAAGCACCGGGACGGATGGCCAGGAATTTATCGACCTCAAATACAAAGATTCCACAAACTACTGCTTTTTCATGCCGCCCTGTTACGTACACACACACGCACACAAATTTGCCCGGGGCCAAAGAAACTCGTATTCCTCAAACGTGACTTTTTACGGCGACAGAGAAATGAACCGCGCAAATGGAAGGATTGTTAAAGAAAATAACGTCGTTTTACGACATCGAATTCTCGTGAGAGATTTACCAACACTTTTAATGTAAAAAATAGGGAATTCACGCGAAAAAAGGACATTAAAACAGAAGCGTTAATGGCCCGAATGCTATTGCGAATACAGAACAGAATTGTACGTTTTGTTCCATCGGTGAAAAGTGGTTTCCAGCGGGACGAGCAGAAATTTCAGGACAAATTGACGAGCCCGAATGGTTGGTAATTTTCGGCGGACACGTTTTTCGCGACGATGGCCTCGATTACTCTCGCGTGCTTGCCGATTTTCCAATCCGCTTATGCGGCTTGCCCTCATCGAGATCCACTTTGCCAGGTGTTTTCCTTCTCGCTCGCCGAGGGAAAGGACGGGCTGAGAGGGGCGAGGGAGGAGGAGGGGGGGGGGGGGGGTAGAATCGTGATCCGCTTAGCCGGAAACCGTGAGTCAGCGGTTAGGCGCAAAACGTAGGCATTAGAGTTAAAGATTACGCCGTTTGCGTCCGGAGACGAGGACGTTATACGTTTTACTCGCGCGAGCAGCTGTTGCGAGGGATTCGCGAACGCGTCTCTTATACGCCGTCATCGCGTTATTACCCTCTTCCTATTTCTTTTTATTCAGCATATTGCGATTTAACGAGCCGACAAACCCAAGCCCAAGCGGCTCTGCTCCTCGTTATTATGATTACGTATAAAAGGGCCATTGCGAAATTTTCTTTCCCGAATTACGTGAAATTACGACGCAGGCCAGTGTTTAAAATCATACGGTTGAGAGGAGAATCCTACGGGCGCCTTATTGAGTCATTTGCCGGGGCGAGGAATTAATGTTTTACTCGGCCGTTTGAAAGAATCTTATAACGAGCGCGCGTGGAATCAGGAGGAAAACGAATATGGAAATAACGACGTGCAGCTTGGAACATTAAAATGGAACGCGCGGGGTCTTTGCCGACGGTTCGGCGAATCCCGCGTTGAGAAACGACGAGTGACCATCCGGCTGACTGAAAGGCCTGCCGTAATCGCTGTCAGAGGCAATTTCTCCTTTCAGCCGGTAAAAGGATCCTTCCGCGCCGAGAGGAATGCCGACCGTCCGACGACGAAATGCTAAACACCACCTTACCCGGGGGATTCCGTTTACGGCCCGGAATACCCCTTTACGCCCCGGCTTCCTTAATAATTCAAACGATCGAATTGCACCGCTCACGCGAGTCCCGTCGTTTCCGAACGAATTACCCCGTAATCGATCGACCCCGTTCGCGTATAAACTCCTCGCGTGAAAACCGACAACATCCACGAGGAACAAGAGAAATCGATCTAATCGAATAATTCAACTGGTAGAAATCAGTTAGAAAAATCGTATCGAAATAAGAGAAACAAGGAAAGAATAATTCTATTTTACTTCATTTTACTGAGTTCATTGTTCTTTACACCAGAGGGCATGTCTTTTTCTTTATTTTGATGAAGTATTATTCATGCACTAAAGGTGCTTGCCGTCAATAAGTTGGTTGCAATTATGTTTAATTTCTTAGATGCGTGGGAAATGCGGCTGGATGCACTTTTGATGTTATAAGAATATCGTTAGATATTTCTCGGCGGACAATCGAAGATCGCACGCGTGTCGAGTGGAAATGGCGAATGTTCTCACCTGGCGGGGTCGCACATAGGTTCGCGGAAGGAGCGAAACACAAAGGCAAGGTGCAACTTGCCCCCCGGGCACGATCTTTCGCCGAAAGGTTACCGTCGAACGCTAATGGCTGCCCTGCGGAGGATGCACCGCCGTTGCATCGCAGCGCGATGACATTTGCCATCTTCGCGCGGCAGGCTTTACCTACTTCGCGCCGGATCCTACATGGACTGGAATCCAAGCTCGTCTGTCGAAGGAATCCACCCAGCCGGAGATCGTCTCGGGTCTTTGCGAAGGAATCGAAATCTCAAAGATCGAAAACAAGATTCATCGACAAGTTTCACGAAAAGTTCTACGAAGTCCTTCCGCAAAGCCCTTTCGTAAACCTCTGGAAATTTTTGAAATTACTATCGACCCGGAAGCACAGACATTCGAGACGAAAGTATCGCTAATCTGCGCCTCAATGCAAATGCCAGTCGCTTTCTCGTCACGTGCGTATTATTCCTACTGCTCCCTCGGCAGCGGCATTAAATGATATTTACGAGTATTCGCGAATGCCGGAGAAAAAAGGGCGAATGATTCTTCTAGAGATGAATCCCAAGACGGTGGCACTGCCGGTGAACCTTGACCATTTCCCCGCGTCGTAGAAAGTCGAGAACTGCGTTTTCCATTAGAAAGTGCACATTCGACAGGGACAGTTGAGATCGACGAGAATCGCGACCCATATATCCCAGCCAGTCCTGCTTAACCAATGCATCACGCTGCATCGACGTTTTTATGCATCGCAGATAAAACGTTGCAGCCATTTCGTCGGATTTTTCAGCTATTCGTTATATCCAGTGAATCGTTTTGAAAGGGGAGTTTCACTTGTCTTTTGTATACGATTAAAAACAGTAATAAAAATAATTCATTTAATTAATGATTCGCCGATAAAACACTGTACTAATTTTTCCATATTTTTTAATGATTAGTTACCTTCAAAATAGCGATAAAAAAATCCATTTCAATTCTAAGGAAATCTTCCAGCACCTCAAGCTCACGATATGGAAAATTTTCCTACGCATTCGGTATGGGAGGATCAAAGTAAAACACTTGAAACGATTTCCGCGGCTTGTACGTGGAAGACAGGTGAATGCGGTAAGGGGTATTACGATCCTGATTTCAATGGAACTTGAATTCTGAATGGGAGGACGATTCCCGCGACTCGGTCGGCCGGTTCGCAGAAATTCAGGACGAATGTTATCCGAGTACCCTTAATTCCTAGCGCTAAAAAGGGGTTACAATGCCGACGCAGGTGGAGCAAAAGCGCAATTCCCACGTAACACATGGACCTTAGCGTGTTTGCGTCTCAGAACGAGTGCAACTCGTGGCTAGACGCGTGTACGTGTATATTTCACGGGAACCGAACGGTCGAGTCTAACGCGACCGTTCAACATGGAAAAGGACTTAAAAGCGAGGGCGGCCACCGTGAATTTTCATCGGCCATTCCCACGGCATCGAGCTTCACCATTTACAGTCAGTTTTCCGCCCCTCTCCCCCCTCCTTGTCGCCCGTCAGTGGATATATGTAATTCTGTGATCAACGATCTCGCGAGCAAACATACGTGAATCAGAGTGGCTAAATTAACGGTTACTCAGGACTCGCTTTCCCTTTTCATTTGAACTTCGACGTGCTAAGATGAATGAGGAGCGAAGGGGGGGGGGGGGAGGATAATTTACACCTCACGAAAGTCCTGACGTTAAAAACTGGACAGTTTCTTCTCTTGGAAAGAAATTAGGGCCCTCGTGGAGGTATTTTATTGTGAGTTTAGTGCGATTCCTTTGCCGATCGGCGGCTTGAAATATCGGCAGGTTTTAATGAAGTGGCCGATTAAATGGAGCGTGATACGTGTGCCACGAGCATTCGTTAGACGGAACGTAGGGGGCCCTATCGGGCCCTAACGATGTGCAACAATGCGTCGTTCCGGGGCGATGGAAGAGTGGCTGGGTCGCCAAGGGAACGCGTGCCGCCGTTTCCAAGTCAGCGGGTTTGTATCAGCTCGCTAACGTCCGCGATAAACCAGCCCGGCCATCGGCCCTGACGTAAGTAATTGGCAATCGGCCGGGGCTAGATTTATGCACGCGCGAGACCCGCACGACCGGGGGGTCGAAACCCCGAGAGAATCTTCCGCGGAAATCCTCAGCGAGGAACCTAGATAAAGATGGATGCAACGAAACCTTCGCCCGAAGGAATTCTTACTCCAGGGCTATGCAATTTAAGAATAAAAGGAGTACATAGTAAGAGAGAATGGAAAGTAGTTTGAAATTTCAAAAAAAGACATTAATTTCCTATCATCTCACATTCTTCCTCTCTATCTTTCTTTATTTGCCATGGACTGTGTTACCGTCTTCCGACTTTTACCTCGTTCTCACCTAACAGCAGTTCCCGGTTCGTACGTTACTTCCGTATCAATCGCTGACCGGCTACAACCTATCTCACGAAGTACACAATTAGAAGAAACTCAACGTGGTCGGGGAAAGTCAACGCAAATTTTAAACAACTTAAGATATATCGACGTTAAATTTCTATATAATTGACTGTTTTAATTTCTTCAACCTTCCCTATCCTTTTGATTAAAAAAAAATACGCTCTTCGTTTGAGATTGCAAATTTGTTTAATTTAACCATCTTCTCTGTCCGGTACGGTTAAATGCAGGGGAAAATGAGAAAAGTTTTAAGGCCCTGTTCCGTGATAAAAAAGGCAGGACAGGCTGCTCAGCGAAGAATAATTACGGGTGCTTACCGGCTTTAGAGGCGACACAACAAACTTCCAGAAGCACGCACAACAAGCACCAGAAGCCCACAGTCGTAATCCTTGCCTGTAAAAAAAAGACAAATCCTCGTTACGCCTTGAATGAAAATCGTAAGACCATCAGCAATAATGTGAAACGAAAATTAGCGAAATGAAAACTAATCTTATACGATGTATACATAATGAGCGAATACACGATGGATTAATGTAGATACAGAAAGGTAACATACAGAATATTGGTGTTATAACTGTAAAGTAGGAAGTAGTTTCCGAGTGGTACGAATAAAAATTGTCGGGACAAAGATCCTCGAGAAAAACAAAAGAGGCCCCTAACTGTGCATACGACTTAAGGTCTATAATAAGCGTTGCAGAAAATGCACTGGTTTGTTTGGCTAATTGTAGACTGAGCGCGTGAGCGCACGATTCCAGTCCCGTATTGCACATTATCCTAGGATGCATGATGATGTGTCTAAAGGTAATCATAACGGTGCGAATGCACGGGTCGCGGGCTAACGGAAAACCGCGGCCCGCGGATTAACTGTAATTTCCATTTTAATAGAATCCCATTTTTCCCGATCGGCAGATTAGCTCGGGATAAACGCTTTACACAATAGAGTTTACTGCAGGATGGATCCGCTAATTGTTATTCATCGCTCGAGTCGATAGCTCTTAATGCAGAAATGTTAATACGCCTTTAAGATTAAGCCGCAACATAGAAGATAGTAGAAAATGCGTACGACCAGTTTATGGCACGGTTACTCGTAAAAGTTATATTGCCTATAATTGCTCTCGATGGAGAAACTTTACGACAATATTCTGTAATTATACGTTTGTAACTGTTATGTACGTCAAACTGGTAAGAACGGCAATTATTTGACGGAATAAGAAATGATACAGTATTTAGATATTTATTTGCAGCAGCAAAATATTTATTGTGTGCTGTTCGGAGGAAGTTTTTCTTTGTTTTTTCTTCTTACGTTGTATTTGTTGAAAATTTTTCTATTGATGAAGGTAAGGATAGTTCTTAGGCTTTTGCAGGACAGTCCCGACGTGGCTCTATGCTAATACACCGTCGTCTCGGTAAGGCGTGTAATAAGGCCGTGATAAAAGTGGCCGGCGCGGGGAAACAATGTTATCAGGCTCGTGTGATCTTCGGCCGATCCCAAGAACTCTTCTCACCTGCTCGCTCGTAGCTTTCGTAGGCCCTGAACCATCCGCCAGTTTTAGGATTATAAGCTCTAATCATCCATTCATAGATTTTTTAGGAAACGGTTGACTATAAGCAGAACCGTCTAGGATTTTTCGAGGGTTTTTACAAAGCTTCCACGATGCAGTTAGTATCATCCAGTTACCAGAAAACTATCTATTGATTTTAGAATGACAAGTCTTAACTTCCCATTGATACGTTCCTTAGGAATTTTATGCCGGTCCACAGGTTTGGTCTACTGCCTAGAATATTTGTAAAATTTGTATGGCACTTCTTCGACATGGTTAGTTGGAGTAGGACTTAACATTCGTTGGCGGGACCTCGTTAGCGCATTCTGTTGGTCGTAGAAAAGGGATATTTCAGACGATCTTGTCGGCTTCCGCGACTTTCTTGAGCTGGGTTCTCGCGTGACTCGTCGCCCCAGCGAGGGACTTTATCTCGACTCGCGCCGGAGGCTCGGATCACGCTTCCTCTCCCGCGCCTTCCTTCGGGAACCCGTCAGGGAGTGCTCCACTTCTTGTTCCCGGTAATGAAGAAACTTGCCTCGTTTCGTAAGCGGTGCTTCCGCATTCATGCGCCCTGTCTCTACGGCTCGGCTAAATCCCATCGGTTATCGCAATGAATCGGGCTGGGGCAACGGACCGACCGTACGGTAACCCGCCAGAATGAAAGTCGCGCGTACGCCATCGGCCGTGCTGATAAATCGCGCGGGCCACGTAATAAGACACCGGGAATATCTTATGTAGATGCGGTCGATGCACGCAGATGCGATACACAGACGCAAAGTATCAAGGTAAACGGCAGATTCGACAGATCCAGCAACTGCGATGCATAGAATTTTCTATTAATCATCCATTAGGTGAAAGGCTCAAAAATAAAATAGCGCGAGCTGCCCTTGTAAGATGACTAAAAAAATGAAATTCCATGATTTGTCCTTGTATCCCTGTTTTATCATTTTGGGAACGATGTAATGGGTTGTTAGATGTGAGAGTCTAATTTCTGTGAAGGCACCTCTATTATTTCAAATCAAGCGTGTCGTCGGTGCACCTGCAATGGCGCATGAACGGCATCTCATTAAGCCCAAGCGAGCGTCGTAAGTCGCCCGTGAAGACGGGCGAGGAGGGGCTCTCAATTATCGAAAGAGATTTACTGTAACCGCCGCCGTAAACCGCACATGCAGACGTCCGCGGGTAAAAGACAGACGTGTATATTCGCGGCTAAGAAACCTCCCAGCATATACCATTAATGTATGCATGCACTTCCAGCGAGGAATCTTACTCTCCCCCCTCTTGTTTTATTATACTATGTATCTATTTTACCGTTAAGTTTTGCAATTTAGAAGAACCGGAGGTATAGAGTGACAGACGAGGAAACTGCGCATAATCGACGATCGTGTCGGACTTTAATTAAAACCGACGCTGTTCCTACGATGAGAAATGCATTACAGGAATATTAATATTTTCTGTCATTCCGAGCGAACGGGTTTCATTTATTTCTCCCTACTGTAAAAAACGATAGGAACTTTGCAAACGATTTCATATTTAAGACGGGACTGTCCGTGTGAGGGTAGGTTGAATATTCTTGGGTGTGGAGGTAAAATATGGAAGTGCGCAGGTAAGGATCGTAACAGACGGTTCCGCTTATATCGTCGCTTGAATGGCCACTGCCGTTGCCGGTCGTTACGTCAATTATCGCCGTCCCCTTGGCCACGGGGCAAGAAGGAGAAGCCACGGGGCCCCGTAAGCTGATCTCATTGAATCGAAACTCTCCTCCCCGGTAAACTTGTCGAAGAATTCGTAACAGCCAGCCTCCGGAATGTCGTAAATTCCGCGAGGAACGATATTTCGCGCGAGCTTAACGCGGACATAAAAAGGACTCTCCCAGATCGACGACCAGAATACGTATCAATTATATCCAGAAATGATCAATTAGATCAACTAGATTTTAATAATACAATCATGTAATAATTCGTCTAATTAATATATTCAGTTTTATTTAATTCATTATTGTAGAATTAATGATGAAATAAAATTTTTAATGTAGAATCGTTTAAAGAGCGTGATTATTCAGTTACGATGAACGGTTATATTTGAATGGTAACATAACTGCGCAGTTTCGGTGACGTTTTTCGGAGGGTGTTGCCATTTTCGAAAATCCGTCCCCCGAAAGTCGCAGTTGACTTATCAGGTGTCGGCGATTTCGAATCATCCCTACCTCTTGACAAATAGTAGGGATAAGGTACCGCAGACATTTGTACTTAATTTATCCTTGACGAGCTCATTTCGTAATCAACCACTGACCTGTTCAGACCTGTCGTTACATATCCCCCACCCTCTTTGTATCTCTTATACTTAACCTAAAATTTATTTAATACATACTTTAACACAATTAATTAACACATCTGGTTAATCAATCTACATATATTAATCCTACAATTCCCTTAAATTGATTGAAATAAATTTGAAAAATTTTTGAAATATGCTCGGTTTATTAACCTTGAAGATGGGGTCTAGCGGTAACCTCCGAGCTTCAAGCTCAGGTGGACCTCGGGTACTGGCCTGTACGAAATGCATGTGGTAATCGACATTGCATCTGTAATGTCCGTTACCGCGCACATCCGTGCAGAACTGCTAAGCCGCACTTCGCGATTAGAGTCTTGAGTTAATTAAAAGCTTTGTTTCGTCCTTGCTGAACAATACTGGGCAATTAAACAATTAATCCTACGTTCCGACGAAACTAAACCGACTTACCGTCGCCCACGAATCGGAAATCTAAACAAGAATCTGCACACCCGCTACACCTTTCCCCTTATTTTCAGCTTTTGATGACCGCGCGCAAAGCGGTCAGTAGAGTCAGTGTTGCACAAGTATTAGAGTCAGTGTTGCTCGTTACTTTTATCCTCCACGTGAAGTAAAGTCAGTGTTGCGAAAAGTATTAGAGTCAGTGTTGCTCGTTACTTTTAAACCCCGCGAGAAGTGGAGTCAGTGTTTGTTCGCCGTTTGGAAATCTGTTTTACCGTAGTGCGATAATGCATGTCCAAAAAGTGAACATCCGTATTTTCGAGCAACTTGACGTTCGTAGTGCTTGAAAACTTTACGCGACATCCGCGATACTCGAAAAATTGTACGCGTCGTCCGCGAATTCGAAAAATTGTACGCGTCGTTCGCGAAAGTAGAGTCACGCGTGTCGAATCTACGCTGGACTCCGTTCGAGCTTTCTTCTCAACACAATCAATGTAAGTTGATCTTCCTAATTAATTTTATTGCATTCAAGGAATTGGAATGCTTATTCGAATACATACATACGCAACTGATGTTTTTCGAAAATGTACATTATCTGATATTATTTTTACAGTGGAATTCATCGTGACAGGATGTCCAACTTCAGGTGGAGGTGGGCTCGGGGCGAGTCTCATGCCCGACGCTACTGGCTGTACACGTATGTATCTCTACCATTTTTACAAAAACCTAAATAATTAACGACAAGATAAATTTGAAGAAAAATTGCTCTTCTAATACGACATGTGTATTAAATGGAAACTGTTCGTTTTTTGTTTCAGAATGAAGTGAGCAGTTATCATTGTTGCAGCATCTGTGAGTCAGATTTTAAAGTCCCTCCGGTCCCCGAGCATGTCGAGGACGAAAGGTCCGAATCGGCACGGGGCTGGTTGTAATTTTTCTATTTCCTCAAACGTGCATAGTGACACGAGGAAGTTCTGATCGCTTGATCAAATTTGCTCGGGAAATGGTGTTTCATTTTTTTCTGATTTATTGCCAGCTCAGGGCATGTCTTCTTGTTTTCAATAGAGTCATTATTAAACATAGAATGGAAGTCGGTTAACCCACCGATTTCTCAAAATATTTTTCTTCTATTTTACACCGAGTGATTATAATTTATAATAAATGAGCGAGTTAATGTCATAGAGAAAATATTAGACGATCCACCGATTTCACAGATTTGCTTCTGAAATACTCGCAATTCAATTTTTTAATTACATATTTAACACAACCTGAAAATAAAATTTCCTACTCCGCGAATCGTTCTCAGTGATAAGTTAATTAATGAGCAAGAAGACAGATAGGCGAGTGGATTCCGGAGTCGAAGTGAACTTTCAGAGTTGTTTAAAATTCATAGAGTTTCACACTTCGATAAAAGAATCACTCAACTTTTGACAATTTTTTGAAGTGTATACGATGTAATTAAAGTAAAGTCATTGCATTTTAAGAAATACAAAGTCGAGTCATTGCATTTTGAGAAATATATATGAAGTAGAGTCGTTAGACCACTAATCCTTTTTTAGCGTAGGATTTTCAGCAGTTGTAAAATATAATTTATTGTTGCGGCCATGTCCATTTCGCGCAGCAATGTATCCGATCGCCCAGGCGTGATTCGCATGTGTTGGGGCCGGGTGGACATGGTCAAAATTTAAATGTCTAATCCATTTTTAGCGTTTGCCAAAGCCTCTGGTCATCCTTTCCACTTGCTTACCGCTAGGTGTGTATGGTAAAATTTAGCGGATAGTAAGTTGGCGTAGAGTCATTGATAGATTGGCATTAAGAATAGATAATTGAAATTTTGCGATCGAAAATTAGCTTACAGAGTACACACTGATATTGGTATCACAGTCGGCTGGCAGTGATCTCGATATCTTTCCAACTTCTCAAGCTTGCAATTATATTTTCGATCTAATTCTTGACATTTTCACCTAACAAGTCAATCGATCATACTGAAGAATGTATATTAATTTTTTTACCCTTTTTCACTTGTACTTATTTCTTGAACTCTCACGGAGAAACGTGAGTGTAATTTTAGATAATTGTAACTTACTTAAATTCCCCACCCGATGACTAAGCTTTGGCAACGATTTCAGTGAAAACTGGTACGTACTATAAAGTATGATTGTGATGTGTGCTGAACTCGGGTGTCGGAGACGTCCCGGGACGATCTCTCTAGTTTAGGCTTTGCACCCGGGTGGTATGTGTGAGAATCGTGGAGGGAGTGTGTTGGTGTGCTTGTGCATTTTGCAAATTCCCAGTTAAATATAGCTCCATAGGGAGGGATAAGGAAGGTCAATTTTTCTATTGTGTGAATGTGGGAAAATTAGTATATAAGTAGGTAGGGCCAGAGCAGAATTTCTTCCGCGTCCACTCTCGCTCCACTCATTACATCTGCTTCTGGAATTAAATTTTAAGAAAATTCATGTTTTCTCTAAGTTCCTCCAACTCGAGACGATCCACAGAACTTGTTGAATTCAGCAGTAATTTTTATTCACCTCAGACTTTTAATGCAAATTTCAAAAGAAACTTTGCATAGAGTCGTTTCAATAAACGATAGTATAATACTTACAGTGAGAACAGAGATTAATTTTTATCTGTTGCATTATTTTCTAAAGTTCTTTGATTCGAGCTTAATGAAATGAATGCCACGAACTTGAAGTAAGTAGTAGTAGTTTGGATCGTCTCTGGTTTTCAGGTGGGCCTTAATGACAAGGCTGAAGAAAGAAGAGGCTTATGCTGAAGAGGCCCTATGGGCAACTACTGTGGTCGGCCATTTATTTTATAAATGCACGATCACTTTAAACACCATGTCACTATGCACGCTTGAATTGTATTAAAAAAAATTCACATAAACTGCAAGAACCGCGGCTCGGGGTTCAAAGTATTATTCAAATGAATTCACGAAATAATGAAAGGCGCATCATGAAATTCTTCGTTCGAAATTTTTCAGCGCCTATCGTGGCACCCGGCGGAAAATTTTGTCGGAAAATCGAGAAAAATAAGCGCCTATAATGGCTGCTCGGGTCGGGGAATTCGTTAGCGCATTGAACTGCAGTCCTTCCCGCCAATGGTTAAAAATCAGCGCATACCATTGCTGCTCGCGTCGCGATATTTCTAGTTGTAAGAACAATTGTATTGTAAAAATTGTCATGAAAGAAAAAGAAAAAAGTACCCTGTACCCTACCCCATATGTACCCGACATACAAAAAACAGCAGCATGCGAGAGCTGCCTGCTTTAAAAATAATTTGATAAATAAAATTAAAGGACTGCAGTTCATTCGGGTAAATAAAATATAAGTATCAAATATATTTTCGAGGTATTCGCGTCGGGATTTTAATAAGCGCCAAAAACGACTACAGTTGCTTCCGTGTTAATTACCAAAAACAATACGTGCCCATCGTGAGCAATCGGGTCGGGTATAATAAATGATAAATGAAATGATAAAGGACTGAACAAAGCTATTTTTCACAGCAAATAAAATGCTGGACTTTGGTAAATAGATTTCTAACAAATTGTTCGATTCAATTAATTAATCCCATTTTCTTTTCAGGAAAATTTTTACTTATGTTAAATATATTTTTCTATTTTAATCATTATATTTTTCTACTTTAATAATAACACTTTACTAAATTTCTAGTATTCAAGTATGTTTCAGGTACACTTTCAATCCAAAAAAATCTAAGGGTTGAGGTATAATTTTCGAAGTCTTTTACTTCGATTTCTTTTGGAATCACATATTTTTGCTTCTAATTGCTTTTGTTGTATGTTTCAGATTTATTCTTTGTCTGTTTCAGGTATATTCATTGTATGTTTCAGGTCTATTCGTTCGTCAATTTATTTTCTTAGTGAAAATATTTATCCACACATTACATGGTTCAATTACATTATATACAAATTACTAATTGCGTTTGCTGTATGTTTCAGGTTTCTTCATTCTTCAAATGACTTCGTGCATCCATTTTGATATGTTTCGATTGCATTTATTATGTATGAATTTTGATCTGTTCGCAGGTTTCAAGATTATTTAGGTTTCTGCTCACCATTAGATTTCCACTGATTTTGCACGCCCTTCTAAAATTTTTTCTATGTACACGTAGTAATTTTACGTAGTATTGTAGTGTAATATATTTTGCACGTTTGCATGATTATTTGCATGATCATTTGCATGTTCTCTTTGCATGTCCTTGCATGTCTCTGCATGTCTCTGCATGTGCTTCGTGTTGTCCATAATTAACTTAATATTTCTATTTCAGCATATTTCCGTATATAAAAACTTTTCGCTTGTAAATATAAAGTGTTGTGCCCATATAAAATGATGAACAACATTTTGATTTACGTGACCGTTTCCTACGTATAAAAGTATGTGATAAATTTTTCAAAATTGCCCATTTTCTTATAAGAAAGTTCCGCTAAAAGGTAGGGTGGTTGGGGCGGAACGGGCGGGTCTCAAATCGCAGCACCTCCTCGTGGTGAGACCTGGGCAATCGATCTTACGTATCGTACGTGCACGAAGAAAAAATTAGATTGCAAATTTCCGCGCAATTGAATTTTGCTCAATTCCTTGATCGAGTAATTAATTAATGCCGAATTATTGGATTTTTCGTAATTTTATTTTTTCTTGCTATGAAATTCACGAATGAAACGTAACATCGAGCTGAGACTGCGAAGTCGTAGATTAGTAAAGATTAACTTGTTAGAAACTTTTATGAAACGGTCATGTAGTGCATGTAACAGAATTAATTTCCAGGGTATAGATAACGCTGCAATTTTTATCACAATGTATGCATTTATTCATAATTTGCAGATAATACTTGAATTGCAAGGACTGGAACAAAAGTCTCCAGAATTGCAAGGACTGGAACAATAAGTCTTCAGAATTGCAACAGGAACCTAATGTTGGGAAGTATGAAATTAGTCTTGCAGAGAAACAGCAGATAGATCAATCGGCGAGTCACGCGAGACACAAAAGAAAGTTGCTGCAGCGCGGTAGTAGTTCGTCTCAAATCTGTAGCCCAATCATGTTTGCTTTCCACGCTGACGGTTGTTGCAACGCAACACTTTCAGATATTGCGATTAGGTATCTTGTAATTTCCAATATCATCGAATATCATCTCCGCGGTAGTGATATATAATTTTTCTACAAGTACTATGAAAACAAATCTCGAGTTAATTCCATCGTGATTTCCTTTTATCATAGATTCATCTGGCTGAAGATTTTTACTCGAAAAGTTTGAGTTACAGTGTCTAAGAATAGTACGCAATAAGTGTCTGAAGAGTAGTACTTGCAGCGGAATGTTTTTACTCCTTTTTGAGTTTGTACCTGACGCGTAATGACTGGCGGAGACAACAATGAGATTGCCAGATGACCGAGCGATCCGTCATACCGGTTTCTACTGAATAGCAAAGACGGTTGTTCGAATGCCATCGAAGTCGAAGGACGAGGGAAGATGAGAAAGAAATTGCGCTTCCGCCGGTGATAGATCGATTTCGCCGACTATCTCGTTGGTCCTCGGCGAATGCACACGCGTGACGTCATTTCCTGGAGCTTCTCGAGAGACGCGTGGGCGACCCATTAACATTTTACGTGTCTCTCGTCCGAGTGCAAACCCTTCTTTGAGCATTAAACCCTTGGAATATGCATCGACCATTGACACACACACACCCTCCACGCTTATTAAAAGCCCCATAGAAAAAGAATACGTCGGTCGTTCTTCTCTTATCCCGCCGTGGAATCACTGTAATTTCCTGTCGAGTATATCACGTTCGAGCCGTTCTCTAAACACAATCACGCTATCGCGCAACGGAGATCTCGTTTTTCTTTTGCCGTTCCGTATTTTACGGGCCGTGTGCAGCTCCGTTAAGAAAGGACTCGGCGCTGAGGAAACGCGGAACCCGTTTTCAGCGGAACACTTGAAAAGAGACGTTGCGGGAAATAAGTAGTTTCCTGAAACTCGTCGTTACTTTTCCTCGAGTACCGCGGCATACGTGGAATATCCTTGTTTTTCCCTCCTTCTACGCTCCGAAGATTTGGGGGGACTCGAACGTGATTCTTTTGCGAAACTGCAGCCGCGAATAAGCCCCGCGCAGAACGGTCAAATACCTTGAATTCTTTTTCCTGGTCTCCTTCGAGCGCGCGAGAACAATCGACGATCCACGCCGTTTGAATAGGAATTGCTCGGACTGGAATACGAGTGCATTGAATTCGTCGTTAATTCACGTTAAACGATTGCCGATGCGGCCGGCGAAATGGGATTTGGAGCGAGACTGCATTTGATGCAAATCGAAATTCAGGACACGCTTGCAGCCAACGTAATTCCTAATCCCATTTGATGAAAGGTTTATCCTTAATTGATGGCGCGCCAAGAAAGGAGTGTAAATTGGCCGACGTGTGTAACGATTCTCGAAATTATTCCATTGAAATTCTCTTGGTCAGGGGGTCCGTATAATTTTTGCCCGCTCTAAGGTGCCTTTACACGTGTGAACGTGTGGCGTAAGAGGGCAATTGTTGGTGTCATTTGTTACGTCGGAACGTTCGGAAAAAGGCGGCAAGTGATTTAGTGGGTTCCCAGGATCACTAATGACTTGCATCCGCCGGCAAACGCTTCGACAACGGCTGAATTACTTCACTTTGAGCTATCGGCCTTATTAATCGCGAAAGTATGGTCGTGTCTCAGTCCCCTCGTCCTATCTGACTCGGAAGTAAATCAGCCACCAGCGCCAGCAACGCTCGTTTCGCCACGAGTTTCGAAACACCAATGGTCAACGGCTCCTTGTTCTGATCGCTAATGTTCTCCCACAACAGTTATGTGCATGCCCATGCCGCTAACAATCATGAGAAAGCACGCATAACTCAGCCTCGTACTTTCCTTCGTACGAAGTATAAGTCATCATTTTTTAACTTTGTCCCGCAGAAGATTTCTTCATTTCTTTCCGTTGGGATTAACTCGTTGAGTTTTGTATAGTAATGATTTTACTCGTATTGAAATTCCGAAGTTATTGCTATGGAAATTACGATGTTAGTGCTACTGGAAGGACGATTTTGGTGCTGTTGCAACTAGGATCCTTGGTCCCATTGGGATTGCTGACGCGTGGAAAAGGAAGCAAATTCAAAGTCGACGGTGAAACGTATACAGCAGGCATTGTCAGCGGGAAGACGAGCACATCCGACGTCGGTGTAAGCTCGCGCGATAAATCAGCCGAGCGGCTTCCTCCCTTTTCCTAAAAGTCAGCGTTGCACACGGGAAGTTGATATGCAGTTTGTCCCTCGAGGCTAGCACTGAACTCCCTTAGCGCTGAAAACGACCGTGTTCGCGATGGATCGGCCAGTTATGCAACGTTCTTCCGATGAGCAGGATAAGGACTCTGATAGAATCTAGATAATGCGAGGAAAACGAGATACAGCCCCAGGCGCCGGAAGACGAAACAGGAAGCACTCTCTTCCACTCAAAAAAATAAAGATCGATCCAAGAGTATTGGAAAAACAAGAATTAGAATTATTCATACAACGCTAAAAGACAAAACAGGAAACACGGGCCGTCTTTAGAGTCTATCAAGAGTAGTCAAAAAATAGGGCCTCGAACTTTGATTATGCATCCTGTTCCACTTTTCGGCTCGTTACAATTGTTCGGCGAGACAGAGTCGTTGGAATTTTTCTCGAAAGGAAAGGGGGATAGGGATGACGCGGGAAGAGAGAGAAACAATGAATGGAGAAAAGGGAAGGAATCTGTAAGATAGGGCCCGAGTGCGATGCGTTGTTGTTGCTGCTCGTTTTGCTAGGCCGTAGTCATTACACTGGCCATGTGACCGCACAAAGCACTGGAACGATGCCGCGTTGCACACGGACACAGTGTTTGTAGTGTATTGGTTCCGTGTAACGTATTGCCCTAACCGCCGTGTAATATGCATACGCGAGACCTGTTCCACCGTGAGCGAGAATGCACCTGCCCTTCGAACGTCGACTAGTACAACGCTATATGCAAGCTCCTCCTTCCCTCTCTACGTCTTTCTCCTTTACCCTAACCCGTAGACTACTCTCTGCTTTAACATGGATTTACCCCGGAGAATGTCTCCCGTGAAACTAGGGACTATATAAATTGGACCAGTTGAAAAAGGTGTTGTAAACGAAGGAAAATGCTCGATGACAAAGTTTTGAGCGAACTGCATTTGCATCTTGGACCGATAAAAGGGGGCCGCTATTTTTGTCGAACGTTAAGAGGAAGTTGAGGGGGGGGGATGAAATGGAAGAGGACGAGAGTAGCGAAGACGCGTAGTTACTTACGTACGGGGTAGATTACTCGGCGAGAATGTCGTACGTTAAGTCGGCCCTCCCGGCCAGGTGCATCGCTTTGTAGCGCGTAATTACGATTTATTTATTTTGTAGCAACGGACGAGGATAAACCCGCGGAAGGTTGGCACGGTCAGCTCGCTCATCATTTCCCGCGCTTCATACCACGGCAGGATCTCGAATTATTACGTATTATTCGCTATTTATGCCCTATGTAGATTACCGCGCACACCTGTCGTACGTTAAGCTGCCTCCGCTTACATTCTCGCCGATTACATGACTTGGTACATTACAATGCGCCTGTCCGCGCGATGTTCGCATTTCCATAACAAATCGCGCGGGGACAGGGGTCAGGAGTTGTTCTGAATTCGTTTCCCCGATGAATTATTGCAAAAATGACGAAAAGATTTGATCCGACGTACAATGAGTAAAATATCGTAGGATTTAAAGTTCATCCGGGGATACAGGAAAATTGAGTAAGCTGCATTTTATCGAACGCAAAGTTTGAAGTTACACTTAGCTCGGGGGGAAAGTAACGATATCAGGGGATACAGATCGATCCTGAACGCAGGACATTTCCGCTGCTGTCCGGAGGATATTGCGAATGATGTCGGCGGGTATTGGTCGATCGCCGCTGAATTACGGCTACCTTGTGATAACGACGGAGCGCGTGCATAGGTATCGATAAACCGGTACTACGGGGCAAGTCCCAGTCGATCCTTATCGATCCTTCGCACCCGTGAGACGACGTCGTACCTGGAATTTGTTGATACAGGATACATTAACCGGGCCAGTGGGAAAAAATGACGGAAGAACGCGGGGGTCGGGGGTGGTACCGCGGCCCGTGATTATTTATCGTTCATTATAATGCTGCTGAGGGGAAGGGGCCCAGGAGGGGGGCAAAAGGAGCCCGCGGAAGGACGACGAAGGGGGAATGCGCGACGGAGAGAAGCGAGAATCGGCAGCAGCGTGATCGAGATACGGATAAGATGGTGAGCCACCGCCTACGATTTATTAAGTCCCGCCTCGGCGATCCCTGGGCCTCGTTTAAGGCCCCGCAAAGAGAGAACGCGCAACGACCACGTACCTATAAGTCTACCTCCGCGTCTACGTCCCCGCGCGGTAAATTACGTTAATCCCAGAATCTCGTGACTGAACCTCGCAAAAATAACGGCCTTTTTCAATCGAACGCGCTAAGTCTTCCCACACATTAATACGCTACCGTGTTTTATTAGGCAACTTTTCTCGACTCTAATACACATGGTAAATCTTGACGTTTACGTTTCGATCATTTCGCTGAATAATTAAGTAAAGAAGTTTGGGCTAAGCGGGGTTGTCGATGTTTGCCGATGTCGGGCAAGAAGTCAAGTTCGTTAGCGTGTACGGAGCTTGCACGACAGGAGAAACGGAAGTCGATTTCGCTGATAACGAAGCCGGCTTGCCCGGCGGACCGTGGAAAACGGACGGAACGGACGGACAGACGGACGTATCGTGCAAAGGCTTTCTGCAACGCGTAAAATTGAATCGACTTTGCAGCCGGCATCGCTCATGAACAGCTGCATATGAATATGATTTACCAATTTTTATTCTCCCTTTGTGCCCTTCCTTCCTTCGGTATCGACATTCTCATCTTCTTCCCACGCTTTATGTCCTCAATGTATCCCCCCCCCCCGCCTCTTGGACCGTATTTCTCGTCCCTTTTCTTCCCTTTTTTAATCGCTTCTTCTATTCTCCATGGTCGTCCTTTCTTCGTTGACTCTTATCCTCGAGTCTCCTGCCGCCCCCCTTCGTACCCTTTTTGCCGGTTCTTTCTTGGCGTTGGAGATGCAGTCGCGTTGCATGATCGATCGCAGTAAATACGGATCCGCAAATGGCTCACTTGGCCGCACGATGCAAAGCCCGCACGACTTTGGCGATAATATCTCTTACCTCGGAGAAAAGGAAATGACGGCTCACTCGACGGGCTGTTACCCCGAAAAAATGTTGACGAGATAACACGTAATATGATAATCAGGAGGTTGAAAAAGATGACGGACTATTACGCGTTCCCGCGAGGATAAATCCGTCATCTTCAGAAATTTTACCTTAGTCGCGAGAAAAGAAGGAAGGAAATTGGACGAAAAATGCAACGAGTGTCGTTTACAAATTACATTTATTCCATTGCCCAGAATTCTTGACCGACCGAGTTCCGTATAGCGTTGTTCCGAGTGGCACTTTAAATACCGTATCCTCGCCGTCCTATCAGCAGCTTCCCTTTAAACTGACGTCCGTCTGATTGTAACGTCGGGGTTTGTAATGCCGCGATGTTCGCGACTTAATAATGCCGCGTTCTCGCTCGGCGGAAGGTTGGCGAGTGGAGGGGAAGGGGAAGGCGGGGGTTGAGGCGAGGTGGCAAAGAAACGCGCAGGGAGATGTACGGCGACGGTGGCTTCCGTGCGCGCGCGACAGCACGGGGCCATTTTTGCCGGTTGACGGGGAACTCACAAGAGCTGAGCGGCGCTTTGCCGCCGTTTGCGTCGTCCCTGCCATCCGAGACCGCCGGGCGATAGCTCACTTTGGCTACGGGCCGACGACGGCTACCAACGTTTCTTGGACGCGCGCAAAAAGCAACGAGAACCGCTCGTCATCCCGGCCCCCGAGATCCCCACGGATAAACAACACGGCCACTTGGCCGAACCTTTCCGGGAAGACGGAAGGGTTGGAAAAAGAATGCGTCGAAAATGATGGAAGAAAGTGCCGGTCGAGTGCGAGGGAAAATTCAGCGAAGTAGAAACAGTCGAGCCGAGTGAGACGATCGAAATGACGAAACCAGCGGAGGAAAGTTAGCTGCAGGGAAGTGAAAAGGAGCAGTCTTGACGAGCCGAGGAGAAAGGAAGAGGCTAACGCGGTGGATGACGATCCAACGGGTTAGAGGAAGGACGTGGGGGAGGAGGAAATGGAGGTGGGGAGCGGGGATAAAAAGGTGTACCGCTGGCGGTTGGAGACGAGACAGCGAGACGAGTCGCGGTAAAAACCGGATCGTCGGAATTCCCGCGCGGTTTATCAAGCAACGCCCGAAGCTTCGGCGGACATGATCTCATGCCTCGGGGACTATCGGTCAAGATTCTCTTCCTCTTTCTCACGTACAACTACCATCCCCCTCGCCCCCTCTCCCACCGCCAGCCCTCGTGGTAAGAAACGCAGGAAGAACCTGACGAATAACGGCGACCAGCCGTTCCGGGTAATAATAAGCACGGGGAAATATACTCGGCTCCGAAAGCCCGCACTTCCTCGGTTTGTCCGCGAGAGCCGTTGACCTTCGACCCCGTCTCGTTAGGTCCCCGCTTGTCCCTAATGCTACGATTACCGAGTCGCTCAGTTGCCGAGTTATCGCGCTCGATTAGCTCCGCGGGACAGGAAGATTGCCAAATTCGGCAAGGATCGAGGATTTTCGAGTGAACCTAAACGACGACTCAACTCGCTTCATCGGGGCTCCTTGCAAGACACAATTGAAAGACGTGTCTTCCAAAACCTTTTAACAGAGTTCCTAAGAAGTTGTCATTCTCAGGCTGCGAAACTTAGTTGCCGATGAAACTTCCTAAAACGTCGCTTTGCGGTTAATTGACGGTGAGCCCCGAGCGATTACCGTAATCGAAGGCAACTGCGTTGTCCCCGACACACTGCAAGTTTCCCCGAGCTGGGAAACACTCGCTACGGAATGAACCGCTCTTGGAGCGGTCCTCTCTGAGAATTCCCTTGCCGCGATTCCTGTCGTTGTTGTCCCTGGCGCGCGTGCACCGGCTATTTTTAGCCCTATCCGCTGTTTGTATTTTTTTTCCCCCGCGGCTCATGCACCTACGATAGGTCGGAATGCAGTTGGCATAGCAACAGGGACCGTCGGCGTACAATAAGGGTCTCGAGGCTTGTGCCGAGGATATTACGTGTGTATACGTGTGAATGCACAAGCTTCGCACACGCTCGTCTTCGCTTTGCACGGCCGCGTTTTAGTTCCCCGAGCGCCATTGAATCGAGCAACTGAGGTACCCGGACTCAATGCACCGCCCGGACGTGTTCCATCCAAAGCCGGATAAAATTATATTACCCCCGCGCGACATCGATCCCTCGCAACATCATACGTCGCCATAAGAAATTTCAATCGAATCCTCCGCCCAACCCACGTCCTAATCCAGAAGCTCAGAAAATTGCATCAACCACCGAGTAATACACCAACAAGAGAAGCTGTATTGAAAATAAAGCAGCTCGTTAAAATCACAAGTCATTCAAAATCTGATCGACGAATTTTCCAGGGTTTACGCAATGGTAGAACATTGGATTACGTATCTTCCATTGTTATCGGGTAATCTGATTTTCCTTTGATTCGAGCGTGTGCATATATTAGCTCGGGAATTGTTAGTAGCAGTTCATAATCGTGGGACGTGGAGTGACATGCAGCGGCTGTGGTTAACCGATCGTGTTTCTGGATGACGAGAAGACACACACACACACACACACACAGCACACAAACACACGCTCACATACAAAGAGTCATGTTGCTCTGGAAAGCTGTGGCACTCCGACTCCCGTTATGCGCACCGAGTCAGACGGTGGCTGGGAGCCGTCCTTCCACGGTAATTGATACCCCTCTACCCCCCCCCCCTCGCCCTTTCCCCCTGCACATATCACTGCCGTTGGTCCGTGTAAAATAACAGCCGTATTACAGAAATTACGCGACCGCTAAATGAAAGAAATTGCGGCGGAGACAAACGAAAGCCCGCGGCACCTGTCTACGAGGAAAAACGGGACGATAACACAAGGCTCGTAATACGCGGAAGTCTACGGATAACCACTGCCGCGCAACAATCGCTAATTCCTCGAAAACAGTGGGGACAATTGACGCGTATTTCCCTTTGTACGCTTTCACGTAGCACTTTGGGCCAATTAATCTGCATTGTTCGAAGCTCCCAGGGTTCTCAGAGTTTCCTAGGATACTGGGAACTGGCCGAAGATTCGGGGTATTAAGGAGATCTAGTGTCTTTGTAATAAGTACGTTTATATTACATTATCCAATCGCGTATTTCCCTGTCTACTCATTCACGAAGCACTTTGGTTCATTGAATCAGCGTGTTGCTCGAAGTTTCCAGGATTCTGAGAATTTCCTAGGAGTTAAAGAGCTTTAGTTTTTCCCCCGACGTAGCGTGTTCTTAATAAATACTTAAAGGTGGAGGTTCGTTAGAGCGGTATATGCACTTGCGTTCGTCGAAAGGGCCGAGATGTCCCGTTAATTAGGCAATCCGGGCCGAGGGGGCGGAGAAATTAGCTTAAGAGCTAAGCCGTACGGCTTTCACGCCGTTGTAATCCGCGCGACAGCGTGAGAACGACGGATGCCGATCTTTGCAGGGATATCGCGTTTGTTCCACGGCGAACAATGAGAACCGTCCCCGATTACGTGGAACAAAGTCGCGCGATATATCCGCGCCGCACGCGACGCTCCGGAATACACCCCCCCCCCTCCCCAACCCCCTTAGTCGAGAAACAGAATCTCGCTTCTCCTTTCCTCTAGCCCCGGAAAAAAGAAAACGACGGTGAAGAAAGGAACGCGAGCATGCTAATTAACCGGCGATGCGTGATTTCTCATGGAATTTCTTCGGAATTTATCAAGCCCCGTTGGACATTGCGATCTAAGGTCAAATGGGAATTACTCGCCGAGATTTGTCGAATTGTAACGATTGAAACGATCCAGATTTTCAGTGATCGAGAGATATTTGCAAAACAGAGATAATGTGTACCGGTTGATCATCGAAGTTAGAGGAAGTGAGTGAATTAAATCATGATGATTGGCAGTAAACAGGGAAGAATTTTGCCGAGTTCCTGCGGGGATTCGGTGATTGCTTTGCAGTTTCCCGTGGTCAGTCTGGTAACCTTCGAATTCCGAGACGTTCCCTTGCATATTCACGCGGAGATTACAGGTCAAACGCGGCACGAGTTTGCGAAGCTGCTCCAGAAACGCTCCGGGGACGTGCGGATCCGTGGGAAAGAGATTTTATGGAAGGCAGAGACGCGCAAAACCTTCTGGATTTTTCGCACCGTAACGCACAGTGAAGATATTGAGTTCTCCTAGGTGGAAACCGAGCGGAATAACGCACTTGTGAAATTTCTACTCGAGGCGGACGATTCAGATGGTCGCAGATTTTTTAGAGCCACGTAATAAATTTCTAAAACCGAAGAAAAGGAATTCGTGCTGAAAGGAATTGCAATGCAGAATTTTTGTGGCGACTAGTCGAAGAAAATTGCGATTTGAATTAAGAGGAACTCTGCACGGATTTTCTAGCTCGGAGAGTCGTAGAAAATTGCGAGAAATATGTGGTTTGTATTAAGAGGGAAAGATTCTTCCGACGTGAAATGTCTCGGGGGGGAAATGGATCAGTCACCGAGGAGCCTGTGCTCACCGGTCACGCTCGTTGGTCCGTGCAGACGTGTAATTACCTGTCCGTTGACATCGCAACATCGTCCGTCTTCCATTAACGAGGCAATGCTTAGCCCTGCACATAAGCGCAATAACTGTCAGGCGAAAGCACAGGCTCAAAATGGCTGACGCGCCATCGAATCCCAATTATTGTAATAACCAATTGTCCAAACCACCACTGGATTGAGCCGTCAAACGAACGATATCCTCGAAGAATAAATTCTCCTTAACAAAACTCTCTGCCGAAGTTACCGTCTCATTAACTCTGTGGATCGTTGGGATTAATCGTTAAATGAATAAAAAATATAAGAAAATGAACGTTGAAGATTGACGATTGAATGCTTCGCAAGGACCTCCTTTTTTTTGCAAGAGAACTTGAGGATTGGCTGCAAAATGGGTTCAGTATCGGGATAAGAGCTTACAGACAAAAGCCGAGGGGATTGGCGGGGCGGGGGGTGGGGGGGGATGAGGACCGAAAGCGAAGAGAACGGAAAGGACGACGAGTGAAAGCGCGTCGGTAAACACTCGTGCAATATCCATGGAGTGCACGTAAAGCCCGGCTGCATCGAGGGATCTCGGACGATCGCGGTGCAACGGTGTTCCCATTCGGCCGGTTTACCCCCTCCCCCCCGTCCCGTCCCCTCCAGACGGAGAGAGTAAGACCGGAGAGAAGGGGACGGGGAGAGACTGCATTATTGGCACGCGAGACCCGTCTGGCCGAAGTTCATAAGCGGCATACATCCGCGATACTATCGATCAGCAGGGCGAAACTGTTGAGCGAGGTCGACGAAAGTAGATCGTCAAACAGAGAACGTTTTTCCAACTTTCCTTGCACGGCACAGAGTGCATTGTCGAATATTTTAAGAGCAACGTACAGGGATAAAAAACGAAAGGTGTTGGAAGGTAATGTTTGGGAAACTTGGAATGAAAGTGTTCTTGAAATTTTAACGATTGGACTTAGAAAAAAAAATGAAACTAAACAGTAAACAGTTATGATGTATTTGATATTTCGCTGAGTTTTCGAAATACTAGCTTGCAATGACCTCAATTTTCGTCACATGAATCTGAGTCATGTAAGTGGTTATTATTTGGAAATTTAACTGCACTGTCAACTCGGTGCACAGTGCATCGATGCGAAGTTTTTTTAATGCATATTCCTGGACAGTATCGGCACTGCCAACAGGTGGGTCGTCGAAAGTGGAGCGAATATGATTTTTCTCCCGACATTATCCCGCGCATCGTGTGCACCGTGGATTTCGCAAGGTTCCTCTTTTCCCCAGCCCCCGGACCGCCCCGTGCAACTGCGCCGCCGGGGACGATCGTACCTGCAAGTGTAACGGTCCCACTGCACACTTGCCCCCGTCCCTCCCCTCCCCCTCTTGCCCTTCTCACGGTAAATTGGCCCGATTACACGCGAGTTTGGATATACGCGCCATGTGCAATGACCTGCCGTCGTACGGTACCTCGTTTCCCATTAAATCGTATCGAAACTCTCAAATGTGCCGATTTTAACTGCTCTTCCCTGCTACTTGAACTCGTCTCATTATTCCAAGAAACGTGAGACCATCCTTAAAAATTGATTGAACCGTTTTGCTTTGTTTTTGAAAGTTCACTTTGAATTTTATTGAAGAAACGATCGGTAGAAATCCTCTTATTGTTGGTGTGTGAGAAATGTGTGATAATGGATAAAAATTTGGTGAAATCGTTTGAACCGCTAATCGAGGACACACCGTTCGGCGTGGTACTGAAGGCGGAAGGAGTCGTTGGTTGCGCGATTAACGGTTCTGACCCGCGCGGCAGCCCGGGTAAAGCGTAATGACAATGCCGCACTTAATGCACCGTGCATTTGGCCGCGCGTGGGCGGTCGACCGCACACGCGTGTCAGCCTCGTGTGGGTGACGATCGCAACGTGGGGACCCTGGGTCACGGATATTCATTCGCGGAGGAGCCTTAGTCACGGCGAACGAGGGTTACAGAGTCACTGGGCCACTCACACACCCACACGAACGAGTCTGAGTTATTCAAATACCAAGAAAAGGTCGCTCGGCCCTCGAGGATTCACATAAAACAATCACCAATACGAGGAATCGCTGATACAATTATCCGGAAAATTAGACTACAAAAAATGAATTGCGATCATTGACCCGTGATTATTCGAAATTTGTCCAATAAGAGCTGTTGACTAAGGAATCATCTGTTTATCATTTAATGTTCCTTGCTCCGCAACGTTCAACTCCTCCCCCCCCCCCCCCAAAAAAAAACCCTGAGGAATGATTTAACGGAGTTAAAGTTTTTGCCCGTTCCGCGTTACATCGGCAGGCATTTGTCCTGTCCCGGTAGGTGATATACGGCACTGCAGTGCGACTGGTTCACTGGCGATTTGGTGCTCGGTATTCGCGAGGATCGTCCTCGAAGTAGACTTCCAGTCGGTGCTCAACGGCCCGTGTTAAACCCGCGCGCGCGGAAGTCCAAACGCTGAAAAGCGAACATTCAACGTTCAACCGTGAGGGGGGAAAATCAGAGGCGTGTCGCGTACGTTGCCAAGGAAAACAAAGTTGCAATTGCCCGTTTCAGTCATACCGATCGTCTAAGAACGACAATTGCAAGTATTTTCCGGGCTTTTGGTATTGGCGGTTCATTTAATCCGAAGTACGGGACTCGTTGACTTTCGCGGAGAACGGTTCCATCGGCGAATTACATTTCATGCAAATGCCACTCTATTTCGCGTGACTTGGTTCCATACGGGGAATGGGGGATGGGGGGACGTTATTCGATGCAAGCTTCCGCGGGCCCGCGGCAAACAAATATTTATACCCGGCGATTAAGGTTCGCGGGGGGGAAATAAATTTCCATTTCCACGGGAAGAAAAGCTCCGTGCGTTGGCCGGCCATTTTTTTACGGGGATAGGAACCCTTCGGAGTGTATGCTCACGCGATGGCCAGTTACAACACGACCGCGGAGAATTTAATCGCCGCTTCGTTATACGCTCATAAATAAAAAAAAAAAAGGAAGGCATGAATAAATGAAGAAATGAATAACCTATGGGGAATTACCCCGGCAAAATCTTGCAGAGATAAAACAGGACAATGATTGTAATATTCTCCTCGTGAACTATTGCAAAAATAAATGAAATGCCGAAGACTCGGGATGTCGAAGAAGCATCGTATATCTCTGGTTTTTCCTTTCTTTCGCCTCGTTATACCTTGATAAATATAAAAAACAAGGAAATTAAGTAAAGAACCTGCGGTGAAGCAACCACGCAAAATTGTCCGCAAATAAAACGCGCGTAGAAGTTTAGTATTCCCTTCATGAAGTAGCATGAAAAATGAATGAAACTCGGAAGATTTGAGCCGGAGTCGAAGGAGGATCGCGTATCTCTGGCTCTTCGCTTCTCCGTCCGTCCCATTTACGATTTTTCCCCCCCTTTCTTCCCGTCCTTCGACGACTGCAAGTGCATACACGCGATCGCACGGTGCACCCGCGGGGCCTTTAGCCGCGAGCTTATTTATGCGACGTCGTTACACACGCGGCGCAGGAGAAAAAGAAAGCCAGGGACGGGGGCTCTATGCACGCGCCCGCGCGCCGGCCTGACCTGTTTTCGCATAATAAAAATGCACTCCGAGCAATGCAACGACGGTCCACGGCAGGATAGAAACAGCAAACAGCCAAGGACTGCACCACGAGGAATTCCCTCTTAACGGAAAAATATTCGCTCCTAAGAGCAATATTCAAAATATTCTAGGGACCAGTAATCAATACATCTTTTTCCGTGAACTAAAGAACTACTGTTTTACTGTACACAAAGCTATATTTTGTGTACCATAAGATGTTGTATGCGAAGAAATTTTGATTTTGTCGTATTTAGTCGTTTTAATTTCACGTGAACTGGCGAAATTTTTCGCGTAACGTACGTGGGGTTTAAGATCCCATGTGTTTGGCTCTGGATCGATTGCATCGCCCTACTCAACCGGTGGACCGGTGGAATTCGCCGCGGGAATAACCGAGCCACGGGGGAATCGAACGGTGTTGCGATATTGGCAGAAAACCGCCGAGGGTTCTCGTTTTTTTGCCACTGCTTCGGGGCAGAATGGCCTGGAAAAGACGAGGTCGGTACGTAGGATGTGCTCCAGGCGAACTCGCTCCCGCGTCTAATTATTTAATGATGCTTGCCCATTACGTACATGGTAACTCAATTAAAACGTGTATGAGCCGAATGCACGAAAGGTGCCGGAAGTTGCTAATGAGATACTTCGTATCCATTTAACCGATCGATTTATCCTCGAAAAATGAATCGAGTATTTGAAAGTAAAGTTCTTTCATTGTTCATGGTAATTTCAAACCTATTGAATAATGTACTGGTTAATCCTATTTAATAATGATATTTGACCGATCGATTAACCCTGAAGAAGTAAGACCAGTATTTCCTTTTAATTCCTCTGTTAATTCGTGACCTGTTAAATAATATACCTGTTAGCTGAGGAGTGTAATAGTTCGTTAGCAAGTTACGGTAACTTGTAGATCGTACGGAGCTCGGCTTCTTTGCTTGTTAAGATTACAAGTATTAATAACGTGGCGAACTCAGTGGTCTGTCTCCGAAGGTTACGGGAGATGCATGAATATTCATTCGCGTAATGAGCAGCTTGTACGGGCGACCCACCGCGATGAAATCGTTCCGCGGAAACGGTACACTCATTATTGCCGCAATAACTAATTAGCCATCGCCATTAGCCGTAATGGTACGGTGACATACGCCGAGGGTTTCGCTGGAATTCTACTTTTCTCGCGGTCGAAGAAGGCCGAACCCCGCACGCATCTGCGCCGAGCGTTTCGAAAGGATAAATGGTCTTCCAAGAAACTACCGGATGTCGCCTTAATCCACCACGAATTCTCCAGGACTCGTAAATTTTCCATTAACCCCCCTCCCATCGCCGTGAAAACCGGCGGAAAAGTTGAAACGGATTTTTAAGAGGCTTTGCGATCGATTACGAGCGAGCAACAACAGGTGAAACACGAGCCTCTTGCGAGATATGAAAATCGTCGAGAGAGAAAAAGGAGAAAGTTAACCGAGTTTAGTTGGCTGTAAAGAAGGCAAGTAAAAAGAGAAGCTACGGTAACTCGGCGTTGAGCGTGCGAAATGGAGGAAAGATTTGTCCCTCCTCGGTGATCTCTTTTCGTCACGTTTCCATTCTTTCTCGTTCTTTCTCGTTCTTTCTCCGCGTACGACGAGTATCCTACGCATTGCTAATCAGTAATGATGCGTGGGTTGTCGCGCGCTGAATCCGTTCTGGTCCCCCGGCCGGTCACGCTCTTCGGAGCTTGTAGTGCGCACACCTGTTAGATGAATTGAGCAATATGTCTCTCCATCGTCCTGTCCCCTTCCCCCTATCGCTGCGTGCACACTTTATACGTCGCCCACGCTCACGTTTTTCGCATCGCTCGCGTTTCAGCCGCTCTCTCGCCGATAATTGGCAGGAAGAAACGAAAGGTGTACGTCGTTAGAACGGTCGCTCGAATAAGCCGTCTCCGTCAAAATTTCCCTCGAATCGTAATTGAACTACCCTTTCTTTCTCTCCACTGGACAATATCGACGGGGCTAAAAAGTGTATTCACTTTTTTCGACCTTTCGTTTTATCCCATGTTTTTCGCATGTGAATATCAAAGTTGTTTTTAACACCGCCATTGATGAACCCTTTGTATCCGCTGCGGGATATCGCCTAGGCTAAAAAGTGTATTGGTTTTTCGTCGGGTGATTGCAGTATTATTTTTTGAAAAGTCCCGCAGACAGATGGTTGGACGTGAAACATCGGAGGTTACCGTAACTCCGCGGCAAATATGTAGAAGTGGTAATCTTCTCGCTTGGGTAAACGAGCCTCGCTACGCCTTCCACGGCTTCTTCCTCTCCTGGGCACGTGGAATATCGCCGACCGGCCGGCGTCGTGATTAATAAATCAATCTCAGATCGGCGAATGAGCCCCGGGATCACGGCGCGATCTCCAACGTGAATCTCAACGGGCGCTAAACCCACCGTTAAAACCTTACCGCGATACTAACGTTCGTAAAAATTCAATACACGCAAGAGTCTATTCATGCGTTCTATCGTACAACTTTTTTCATTGATACACACACACACACACACAGGGAATCGTATGGATGAGTTCCGTTGAAACAAGAATTGTGTAACTCGCTGCTGTCTTTGGTAGGATTCTTTGAGAGACGATTTTTGCCAGTTGTTGGCGGAATCATTGCCAGAGTCACGGGTCTGACCGTTACATGTATAGGGACAATTCTTTTGGCTGAGCGGAATTGATTTCTCTTGCCCCAGCGAGGAAATCGATGTCGGTATCAGTGTATGCATCGATATGCACCGCCGATTTATGCACTGAGCCCGAGCAGAAATGGGTACACCTATATCCGCGCATTATTTATGTGGACTTAACGTCGTAAATAAGTGTAACGAAGCGTACATAGAATTCGCTGGAGCACGAGCATCGTCCGTCCTGTCCGATGGGGCGAGACTGTTAAGTTCCCCCCCCCCCCCCCCCCTCCCTGCCCCTCCCTCCTCGCCGCCCAACCACCCCTCCGTGAGGATTATTTTTTCTGCGCCCCTCGCTTCCTCTTGTTCGTTCACCGATGATCAACGTCCCTCGCCTCACACGTTTCCTCCCCCTCGAAATTTACTCGTGAATTAAAGTATTAAAGATTTTCATAGCCTCTAAAAACGTAGGAAATATTTCATAACTTAGGCAAAGGTTTTTATAGCGTCTGAAAGCGTCGCGCAAATAAATATCCCAGCAGGAATTTGTCTGAGCCCTGTTTTCAGCGCGTTTCTATGCTTCCCCACGCAGAACCTTTTGTTCGGGTCACAGTAACGATGGAAAGGCGCATGCAAACGATGGTAGAAGGGGCGAAGAGTAGAGCGAGATAGGGAAACCGAAAGAATGAAAGAGAAGATGGCAGCGAGTCGTAAACGCGTTCGGTTTTAGTGTTTCGCGTCCGCATCAGCCTCGGGGGAGATCATCGAGAAGGTCCGCACGTTTCAACATCGGAGTTCCAGTCGCTCCCTCGGGAGAAGCTCTACGAACACTCGAAAGCCAAGGGAAAAAGATAGAAACCCACAGAATCCTCGAGTCTCGCCAGCATTCATTTTCCTGATTACTCAACGTAGCAATTAATCACGCGCATTCCAGTGACCAATTTAAAGCGCATAAATTAATCGACTCGTTATCGCTGAATTTAGAATGATGAATGAAATTGTTTCGAAAGCTCTGTGATTTTCGGATATATTAATTTTCTTTAACATTGGAGCAAAATAAGAACCTATGAATAATGGCACGATTGTTTTTCAACAATCATTTTTTCTGCCCTAAATTCTGGATTGTACGAGTTGAACATTTGGTTCGGCGGAGAATTTAGCGTGTTTGTGCAACGGGAATGCTTATAGGTAGGTGCGGATCCGGGTGAACGTTAAGCTCGAAAATACAATGCAAATACGAGCTGGCTAACCTTGAATGTGGACAGTATCCTCGTCGGAGACAAAAATAGCCAGTACTCTTATGATTCCGGCTCTAAACGTTTCTCAACGACTTGTCCTCTTTTAAAAACCTCTATAAAATGTAACCCTAACCCATTCTGCCTTGGTTTTATCGTTATCGTCGATGCACTCAAAGAACAGCGACTCGGGAAAAGAAGAATCGCACATTTTTGGGCTCGTCATTCCCTTACGGTAAAATCTTGCTTTCGTAACGGTATATTTTTATGCTACACTCTGTCACTGGGGATAATGAAACGCATCTTTTAAGGCACACTGAAACGGTCGTCGGTAAATTATCGGACAAAGGGAAAAATGACGGAAACGTGGAGGAAATAAATATGGTTCCGTGGTTTTACGCCCACCGGCATTGAAAATGTTTTCCTCTATCGCACGATTCTCACGGCCCTGTCCTCGATCAGGCGAAATCCCCCACGTGTTTGCCAGCCGGTAGTTTTCGCTCGGCTCAGACGTAAATGTCATTGCGGACAGCAATAAAACGTTAATGCATCGTATATAAGATGGGCCTTTACGGGCCGTTTTAACGTCGCACCTTCAAGTGCGAACAGCAAGCTCCGCGGGGGCCAAAACGTTTTTAGACGCTATTCCAGCGTGAATTTCGCAGCTCACATGTTCCCATAAATTCCAGCAAGTTGGCTGAGGTTTCCCGAATTTTTAATACCAGTTAAGAAATATTAGTCTAGAGTTACTACGAGTACTCTCGTACTCCTACAAATCCAAACAACTGGTCCGAGGTTTCCTCGGTTTTCAGTACCTCTTAATAATACGCAAATATTAGTGTAAACTTACTATAAATACTCTCATGTTTCCGTAAATTCAAACAACTTAGCCGGATTTGCCCAAATTTTCGGCACAAAGGGATAACCGTAGATGCAGCCAGTGAAACGAGGGAAATTAATTACTATTTCTCTTGCCTGAGCGAAGGGTATCGTTTTCCTGGGGTTATCTGGGTCGATTTTTTCAGTGAGATCCGACACGATAGGCCGATTGGCAGGATCGATGTCCGGGGATTTGCATCGAATGCGATAACTTATTGAACCGCGAAAACGCGCGCTGAACGCAGAGGAGCAGAGTTCGATGTATCTTGATTAATAACAAGGAAGCTGTGCGTACGGGCCGCTGAATGCCCCATTCCCATGCCAGAGGAAGACGATAAATTACGGCGCGAGGAGGAGAATAAGCGAAGGAAAGCGGCGAACAGAGCCGAGGGATCCTTTTCGACGGAGACACGTTTCCATCTGATTATCGGCCGGCGCGAATGCCAATCGCAATCGGCAAAACGCCAGGGAATTTCCTATCTTCTATCTCCGAGTCGATAATAAATTTCATAAGACGACCTCTCGAGCCGCCGTTATCGCGACTCGTCAGGTACTTATCAACTATTTATCCGCCGTTTAAAAGACAGTCGGGAAAGAACACAGAAAATTCACTGTAAACACAGTAGAATGTACGTCGAAAATGGTAGTTTTTTGGGGAGCGGAATTTGTATCTGTAAATTTGTTCGACCTAAATACGTGCTTTATTAAAAGATCTTCCTTCCTGTCGTCATTCCGCCGACTCAGAAGAATTAGAAAAGTAATTACCTCGGGCCGACGTAAACCACTTGCCCCGCAAGTCGCTGATGAACGTTCCCACTATCGAATTCAATTAGCAATCCGCCGACGAGGCGGAATCCAAGCTGCCATTGTGCAAGGCGACTTCATTTCCCGACCTCTAATAAAGCCATAGAGAGTTGATGGACCTTTTGGCGGGTCCACGCGGTTTCACTTTCCAGGATCGATCGGTACCGCAGAATTCGCCCCGGCAAAGGAGAATCCGTAATAAAGCGGCGCACGATTGACCTCCCCTTTGCCCGACGTTGTAATAAGTTTGTGGAGAATTCATTTGCCGTCAGTGCTCGCGCGCCTAACGACGACTGGCTAATTAAAGGAATTCACGGAAATACAGTCGAGTGTGGATATAATAACCGGCGAGAGCGCGGTCTTACAGGCTGGAAAAATCTCCACGGGCGAGTGATGTATGAAAACAATTATTAGCCGACGGACGGTGCATTGGCGGGGGAATACGTCCGGGGGAAAAATATGATCCTCTGCACGTGGGCAGCCGTGTACAATGACGTGTTTGTTATTATGGTTATCGGCCAGTCGGCGAGCGCCGGTTATGAGACGGGGAACATCGTTAAGCGACTTCGGTCCCTCGCTTATCGGGGACTCTTGTAGTCCTTTTGCAATGATACAGAACCCACTTGCCACGAAAAAGAAGCACCGAGATCCGCCGGCCGACGATATGACCGTCCGCAGGTGGAGTCCGACCTTCCACCAACAGAAATCATTGCGTGCTCCCGAGTTAATTACGTCCTCGGTACTCCTCCTTTCCCTCCCCCTCAGCTCAGCTCAGGCCTTCGCAGTGCATCGATTCCACCGCACAAACACATTCTCACGGGGCCCAAACACCGTTGCATTCTTCCCGTACAGTCTTACGCAAATGTAAGACACGTACACACGCGGTCTAACTCGACAAATATTGAACTACAAACAAATTCGTGAGATATTGTTAAACGTGTAAGGTAAAGGCACCAGTCATTATTTACCAGTTTTATGTCACGCTTTACTTTTCGAAAAAATATGCTTTGTTATATGATGTCTGAGGTTCAAAGAAGATTTTCACGCATTGAACCCCACTATATAATAAGTATACACAAAGTTACAACCATTTACGATAAAAATTTGTCTTAACTGGTCAACTACTGGTGCCTTTACCTTAATTCGACGATGTAAAATATTGTATTGTGACGCTGATGGCTTTATCCACGTGCGGATGTGTCATAGATTTTTGTAGGCACGTATATTTCTTTTTATGGTTGGATTGGTACGAATCGCTACCGCACAGTGTGTTGGATAATTAGTAATTAGTTGGCTGTAAGGTTCATTGGGGGCTGTATAATGAGAACAAGGCATACGGCAGGGGCAAATCATAAATAATAAGGAAATAGCCGGAGGTGAGGAGAGTCGTTACATTGGAATCCAGACTGCAACCGCCGGCCAAATAAACTTGCATTGGTAATTGCTAATTACAGGATCGACCGGACGGGTTCTCGCGTTCGACAAATTCATCGCGAAATAATGAACTGCGACGGTAAGACGAAGGTTCGTGCTCACCTCCGCTGACGTTGCAAAGAGTTCATTGCCGATACGAGAAAATACACGCAGATATAATAAAATATTTTCATGACACGATTTTAATGAGTGCCATATTAAATGATTCGCTTTTAGAAGGAGTTGACGGTTTTCACGACTTTCTAAAACTTTCCTCTGGCTCATCACTTTAGATTATTTGCGTAGATCCTAACGAGGGATAAGCCATTGTGGGGAATCTTATGCTTTCTAAAACCCGCCGACTTCGACCCCGCGCTAACTCTTACCGACAATCCCAATAGGAATTTCACTGAACAGGTTCGAGGGGAAACTCGTTTTTGAGGTTTTTTCAGAGACACGTTGTCGTTGCATACCGACAGAGAGAGAGAGAGAGGGTAGGGGAATGGAGGGGAATTGCAGTAGGATGATACGTAAACAGGAAATGCAACATGCACCTGTAATATTCATCAACAAAAGTAAAAATGAAAGTCAAGCATTCCTCTGGACCTTTTTCTAGAAAATGATGTCCATAAGTTTCGTCGATAATGCAGTTTATATCTTTTGAACGACTCAGCTTCATTGGATATCGTATCTCACGTTTTCCACGTATTCGGTATTTTTGCATTCCGCGGAGAAGTGCGGGTGGCGAGGATTGCATTTTAAAACTCGTGCAGCCGTCGTACGTGCGTGTGATGCATGCCACTAGAATAGACGAGTTACACGTGTACTACGTTGCACGTGGGTTGCATGATAGCCGGTCAAACATCAAGACAGGAACGTGCAGCGTACTTCGAGCATGAACGATCCGTTTACCACGTTTGGCTGAACTTCGATGTATTAAAACATTTTTCAGGGGTCGGAGAAAATAGGAAAACTGTTGGATTACCGTACACGAGAATGTCCGTTTCCATTGGCCGACTAACTCTCAGCGTGTCCTGGAACGTAGAACATCGCGTCTTGAATAAAATTCATTTGATCCTCCTGTCGTTTAGCATCCCTGAAAATAATGTAGCGCACTGGCGCAGGGAAATTTCAATGAGCGTAGAATCGGACGATCATTTATTACTGGCGATGTTAGGGCTAATTACCCGGCGCTGCGACCTCCTAGGATCCTATGATATTCATATTGTCGTTATTATTCATCCGGTTAGCGGACACAGCGTTGCTATCGAGGCTACTCGCGCGAGGCGAACGATAATAAATCACGGCAATTCCCCCACAGCCTTCCACGTCGTTACGAACTTTCGAGCAAAGAAAACCCCGAGATCCTTGACTGATGAGCGATCCTCTACGAAAGACGCGTCCGCGAAATCCAACGCGGACCTCGATAACACCGACAAGTCATTTCACTCAGGCGGAAAAACGTTGGTCATGATCATGAATCGATCTGCCGGGTAACGCGGCACCGTTCATTTCCTACCACTGCGATCGCCTTGTAATTGCATTCCGAGATCAAGAACGTCAGGGTAATGGAGCTTATCCTGCCATTCAGCAAACTCAAGGAAATCGGCGGTTTATTGGACTTCTCGTACTGTTAATTGAATTTTTAGTATCCAAACTTAGAAATATGAAAAAATTGATCTCATAAATGGTTTCAACACGCTAATTAGCGCTTAGAATGATGAACCCTTTTTTCTTAAACCTAAATTAGGATACAATTTTGCTTTTCATAAATCCCTATGTTCATTCGTCTATATTATTTGCCGTGTCTAACGAATCAGAGCCCCTCGGGACTGGATTATTGAGCGAAGACCGTCGCTAAGAAGTTTCATTGAGTTTTTCCCCTGATGCCAGGGGATAACGTAACGGTTAAACTCCGGGATCGACTGCGGAATGAAGAATAAGTCCGGGCATATAGAGCCGTGTAGACGGCGAGCCAGTAAAGCGCGCTTCCCGACGGGAGCGCAATTAAATGATCGATTTATGGATCCCGCCAATCGTTACACACCGGATATCTGCCGGGCTAGTGCACTAATGACGTACCAGCGGCGCATAGTTACGACGTTGAGTTAGCCAGGACGATAGCTCGGCCTGTTTGCCTGCACCTCGTCTCCGTATACGCGCGTCCCACCGCGCCTATCGCTACCGTACCAGCGCGGGATTCTACCTAAGGATTAGAAAAAAAGGACAGGAACAGGGAAGGAACAGGGAAGGATCGGGAAGATCGAAGCCTTAGAGGCCGACACCTGTTACTTCATTCTTATTCTATTCTTCCATTGTTAATTGTTCTCTGTCTCACACTGTCTCTCCGTTTTATTTTTTTATATAAACTTTGTATCTTTTGTACGTCCTTATGAATATACGTTTATTATTATTATTCACTCGTATCGTGTAAAAATTCGAAAAATTGGACGACTTTTAATGGTGGTCGTTTGAAGGTGCAGATAAAAAGATAGGAACATCGTAGGACCCGGAAGATCCTTGGAAGATGTTTTCTCGAGTAAAAATTGGAAGATTTTCTATCATGTTTGTCCGCAGATAGGCCGATAATGTGTGACGAGTGGTGTTTTTTCTCTTTGCGCAGGATTAATGCTTGAAATTCCCTTGGCCGACAAGATGACCCGCTGGGCAAAGATAGCAGCAATTGCAATTTTTCTGGGAATATCGGTAAAACCGGTCGGACCGCGTCTATCGAGGGCTCCGCCGATCGGCATTTCGCGCGACGGTTTAACCGGCGCAACGGAAACCGGATTCGTACGATACGTGCTCCGCTAATGAGAAATCCCCTTTACTAGGTGTCTTCCCTGCGTGCAGCCGCGCACGCACGGCCCTCTCAGGCTCCGAGAAGTTGCCACGGAGAACATAAATTCAAGGAAGAGGCGTCTCGGTGAGTCGCCCACGTTTTTCCCGGGACGACTAAACGCGAGGGAGGATGCAAACCCGACGATCGCAATTTCCCTCGATTACCCATCCGCTCCTCGAAATTAGGCTACGCCTTTCAGGAACTAAAGCGGACTTAATGAAATATGCAAACTTCAGGAAAAAATGCTGAAAAGAGGACGTAGAGGAAAGTAAAAGTAGGCATAGGACAAAATTGGCGAGATGTTAAAGGATAACGGAAAGTGCAAATAAGAGATAAGGTACAGGCAAGTGAGGAAAATAGTCAAACATTGATGTATTCGTGACTCGCATTTATGCGAAAACTGAGCTCTTAGGTCCATTAAGATTAAGTGAACCGATAGGCCGAGTGAATCGATACGATTCTTAATAAACGTTAAACCGTCGTCAATGCGATTTCAGTTGTTTTTCTATCGGTGAACAGAACTCAATACCAGACTGATCGGTGTTTGTAAAAAATAAGGATGAAATCTCGTGAATGGCAACGCAAACCTGATAAATACAACAAAATAGACATACAAGACGCTTTAAATTTGATTCTCCTGATGCCCCGATTATTGGGCTTTGTTCCGTACAATTCTTCGAAGAATCTCTCGGAACAATCGAAATGGGGCTACATTTACTCCGCATTCTACTTTACATTAATCATAATGTCGAATTATTACATCGTTCTGGATCATTCTGGCAATCGTTTCGCCCCGTTAAATTTTATAACCGCGATAGACTTCGTCAATGTACTCTTCTCCATTTTCATGAACACACTAAAACGAAATGACTTCGTAGAAGTCATTCAGCGTTTAAAGAGATACGACGCAAATTCGAATTTCTATACGTCTGAATTCGGGAAAATCTCGACGACGAAAATTCGGCGAACATCGTTGATCATAATTGTTTTCTTTATCGTCGGCTATATTTCAATGCTAATTACATCATATACATTCCTCGACAACATTTCACCACTTACCTGGGTTATAATGAGCACTCAAATGTTCATGTGGTTGTTTGAAACATATCAGGTATCGATAATATAAAAAGCATTGACGTAAATCATTATTCCGATTCGTACTTTCATCGCCTCTCTGTTAACGATTATTGAATTCTACTCGAAAACAGCTAGCCGGATATACGCACCTGATTAAAACGAAAACTCAGCACCTTCAGCTGCAGATATCCAACGAAAATTCGAGTAACGTTCAAGGGAATCGTGTTAAAAGAGTGATGACTATGTCACAATTTCGTATGTTGTACGCGGATCTTCTCTTCGCTTTACAAAAGCTCAACGAACACTACAGTGGTCAGTTATTGCTATGGATACTGTGCTTCATAGGCCAAGCTACTATACTGAGCTACAATATTCTCTACCCCAAAAGAAATCATATACCTACAATCTACGCAGCTACTGAATTGCTTTGTCGTCTGCTGGGTACGTTTCCCTACGTGTTCGCGTGTCATCACATTGCTCAGCAAGTAAGACCAAACGAATTAACAAACCTCTTATAATTGTCTTAGAAATCCTACGTGTCTCTGTCAAAGTAAAATCTCCCTGTTCTCAGAACGGTAAAACGCCGATTCTTCTGCTCATCAATAATATCGAAGGAAGAAACGTGTCTGCCAAAGAACGAGGGGTACTTATTTTTTACGATTGTTCGTTAGATCGTTAGAGGAAGTGAATATCTATGAAAATCTTGTGTGTATTGCGACAGGAGGCATTCGAGCTCGCGTTGTACATGATGCAAAAGCCTTTCGCGTTCTCGGCCATGGGTGCAATAGACGTAAACCTATCCGTGTACCAACTGGTAAGAAAGAAGATGATTCTGCTTGAACTTTTAATCCGGTATACTTTCCTTCCAGATGATGGCAACTTGTGCAGCCTACATAACGATGTTCGTATGATTATATGATACCTTAAAAAAGTCATGGGTGAATATCAAAGCGCTGTTGACTGACGAAAACTTGGAGATGGCCGGTAATGAAGGCCTCACAATGGTTATTTCCCGTTGCTGTCACTGTGTTGTGCGAGATGGTCAGATAAATGTTTAGCCCAGAGCGTGTAGATGGTTGATTCGCGTCCGAGGTAAAGTCAGATCCCCTGGCCGTTTCCTCTCGCCTTCTCCGACACCTTTTTCTCAAACTCCTTGCTGTACGGCTTTGTACGTCCGCGTGTCTGCCGCATCTCGGTCTCGTATAAAGCGTTAATTTATGCGGACATGCGTTTCACCGCTCAAAAGGCCCGCCATTGCTCCTCCCCCCCCCCTCCATGAACGCTGGTTAGTGTTTATTAACACGTTCACGGTGCGAAGCCCTGACGTGCCTTCGTACAATTTTTGGAGACTTAAAAGACAATTTTAAGGGGAACCTCGATCCTCGTTGTAGATGGATCCGTGGATTCGTGGTAGATGATCTCGAGTACGATTAATTAAACCGGGTGACTGCTTAACGACTTCATTCAATTAGTCCAGTGAGGTAGCCGCTGGATTTACGCTAGACTCAGCGGGAACCTCGTGAATCAAGCTGGGACTACCGTTTGCATACGCCGTGTAATTATACACCCAACGGAAAGGATTAGCTATTCACATTCCAACATGGCTTCGAAACCGTTACGGTTTTCTCGTAATACAATTTTGCAATACCAAGCATCGATTTGGCTCGATACTCGTACGAAAGACTCGACTGACTCAGTGTCGTTAAGAGTTTTTGATAATCCTGTTGTTCCGTTGGCGAGTGTGAGAAGAGTGGCAATGCAAAGGGAGAAACGTTGGCAATCCTCGGCGATCATAAAGCCTGGCGAACCGTATTGAAAGCGTTTGGCGATTCTTCACGGTTCAAGGGCCAGTCTCAGCCGAGCGGAATGGCGAAGCCGTCGGAAGAGCCGGCGAAAAACTCTGAACGTTTTATCCTCGAACGGAGCCGGCAATTGCCGGGCCAGGGGGGGAATTCGTTCTGGCCGGCCTCGTCCGGGGAAATCCTGGACGATTCTCACGCGGTCATTCGGCGCGTCGTAAACGCCGGGAAGAACGCAACTCCAACGGGATCCCCTGCCAAATAGCCCTTTTTACGAGGGCATTACCCGCGCGGCAAGGTCCAGGAGTTTTCGATTATACCAACAGTCTCGTCGTCGAGGAATCTTTGAATAATACACCGAACCGTATATGTATTATACATTGTCACGAAAATGATAGAGTGGAACAAGTTATTAACTTTCGTTTGTCTATAGATTGAAATTATTGTCAATTAACACCTCCTTCGCGCTGTCTTAGCAGCGTACTTTTTTCCCTAAAGGATCACCAAAATTACGTCCGTGGAAGGATCGATATATCCCTTGCCACGACGGGGGATGATGATTCCTCGTCTATCTGTCGAGTGGATCTTCATTCTCGCTGGAGAATTTTATCGGCGCGATTTGTCGATGCTGCTCGAGCGCCGATAGGTTATCTCTTCGCGCGAAGCCAACGGCGAGGAGGGGGATGAGGGGAAAAGGGAGTCCCCGGAATCGACACGACTCTCGATACATGCACCCCGGCGGGCCGTGTTCGCGTCGGGGAAAGTATAAAATATACGTATACGCGACGGATGGTGTAGACGCACCCCGGAGATGAAAGCCCCGCATTACACGGCGATGATCTCTCGACAAGATAAGAAATGCAAGCCATTCTTCAGAGCACCGTGCATCCCCTCGTGATGTATGCGTTCCGTCGGCGGGTGCCCTGCAGTGCTCCCCCTCCCTCCCTCCCTCCCTCCTCCTCACCCCTCTCTTTCTCTCTCTCTTTCCCGTAACGCGAATTGCTGAGGAAAGACAGCCGGCAGCACTCCGGGCAATCGCCGCTCCTCGCCGAGCTCTTCATTAGAAACCTCCACGTAACCGGTCCGGGGTGGCCAGTCTCCCTTCCGTTTATTATCGCGGAAACGCAGGGCGCAAGGAAGACATCGCACCTGATGGCTCGGAGAAAAAGGTGCACCGCGATGACGTTCGATCGACTTGTACAAGCCGTTGGTAGATCCCTTCGAGACAGGAAACTCTTGGAAGAAGCCTATCGGCGAAGATTGCAGGATAGATCGTCGAGAATAACCGGAAGGTTCGTCGATCGTTCATTATTCTAAAAGCAGGACGACTGTATTAATATTCAGAGCTAACGGGAAAAGGTGCAATAAGAGTAGATGAATAAATAAGGAGATAGATTTATTGCTATTCCAAGGTATTACTCTTCCGGAATAAATACAAGACAAACGTGTAAGAGTAAATAGAAGACGAATTCGTGGAAGGAGAAATTGTAGACTTGGAAGAAGATAGGGAATTTGCTTGGTTCGAATGAGTCTGACGTTGTAATGAGGATGTTACGGGAATGGAAAAATTGGACGACGCATAGTTGAAGCGGCCTTAGCCTACCCGCTGGCGTGGAAGGGGGACGAGGTGTTTTCCCACGTGTAAGATCGCGACGACAGGATGCGCTACGCACATCCGAGCAATTATCCTTAAACACTCGCCATGCTCCTTGCATACCCGCCAACACACGTGGGATTAATGCAATTTAAGGAAGAACGGAAGCTTCCTCCGAGTGCGCCTTCAACGCTAGCATTAAGCCAACTCGACAACCTGGAATCAAGTTCATCGTCACTTGTATTCCAACGAACGGCGGTCAACGAAATCGTATGAGTGCGAAAAATTGGAGAACATTGGACTTTATAATCGGTCGTTCGAGGAATTCTTCTAAGACTTGTTTTAGAAATGTTTAGCAACGGAAGGATCGATTCCCCGAGGCAAATGACTACGTGTCTCGTCGAGGCGAAAGAGAAAGCGATTGTGATTTGTACGTAGCGTCAAGGGAAGATATAGGCGAGCGTTATGGGCCGCTTACAAATGGATTGACGCCTCGGAAACGAGTCCCCGCGAAGCGATTAACGCCTGGATTTCAGGCGTGCGAGCTGCACTGTAAATTTCGTCGAACGTCGTGATTATCGTAACTCGATCGAGATCCGCCTGCCGGTTCGCTCACGTGAGAATTGAAGCTGGCGGGACGCTTTGCAATTGGCAGCCGATGCTATCCGGCTGGGCTTTTGCGCGTGGCGCCGAATAAATTGTCGGAATAACAGGCCCGCGCTGACGAGAAGATTTCCGCGCGACGATTAAACGTTTATTCTAATGGCGGCTAATCAGTACTTGGTGTCGGCAAACCGTGACTCGGTTTCACCCGAGAATTACCGCCCGAGTCGAATAACATCTTCCCCCGTTCGTTTCAGTATCCCTTTCTTCGAGATTCTTATCTTACAGGTTGGCCGATCTTCTGTCCGAAGTTCAAATGAACGCGTCGGATTCTCGAATGTTCAATTCCAACGTTGAACGTATTATACCCGGCGAGTCTGAGGGTACCGATAGGAGGATGAAAAAAAAATTGAAGACCCGAGCAGTGTAATAACAGTGACCCGTATCGAAATCCGATGCTACGCGAAAGCAATGAGGAACGGAACTGGGTTAATATCGATACAAGTTCGTCACTTATTGGCAAGCTGAAGACGGGCAAGTTTCAAAGCCTTATTCCCGAGTTTCTATCGCACGAAGGCCAATATGCAACAGTACCGAAGGCAAAGAGTCGCAAAATGAAATACAGAATTCATCCAGCTGAAACTGAATCTACGTAGAATTCTTTCCCCAGGCGGACTACATTTCTAACCGCTAACCGCATAGAACCGTAGTACCGCAAAGACTCGATAAAAATTTCTCTCAGCCCTGGGAGGAAGTATTAAACCGCCGAGAAGAAGTTTCATTACGTAAAAGCGGAGGTTTCATCGGCAGTGTCCTCCCGCCCTTCATCGGCATAATTAATTTTCACTTTTTATGCCACGGCTGCGTAAGAGTTTAGCTTCGGTCACGCCTGAAACTTGTTCCGTGGGAGACGCTAGAACCACTGATGCGAGCATATGAACCTGAGGGAATCGACGGCCCAAGTGTTACTTTAGGAAGAGGGAAGTGGGCTCCACGAAAATTAAACAGCCAGGCCGGTTTCGAACGACAGGCAAGACGCGTATACACGCCTTATTCCTGTCCACAGGACAAGTGGAAGTTCTCGTTGACGTTGTATTACCATGTCGACCGACGACTATGGCCATTGACGATGGAAATCCAGGAAACGTTTGGCCAGTGCTTTTTCCCCCGGCGATGGAAGGAACGGTCGGACGGAGCCGAGTCATTCGTATGCACGAGTTTCGATTTAGCGCGGTGAAACGAGCCGAGGGTTTCAGGAGTGGACGGATTTACGGATCGATCCGTGCCTTCGGGATGGAACTATCGCCATCCTCGTCATTCCATTCGCCATTCCCCGTTAGACGTCGCGCAGTTGCGACTCTGAATTCCAAACAATTACCCGGCGATCCGCTGGAACGGCTTCCTTGGGAAGCAACGACTGAAATGCGCCGAGGATGGCAGGGGACAGAGGGGGGGGGGGTCTCGTTCTTGGCATAACGAAGCAGCAGGTTGATCCGCGACGGGAAAACGGGGCTTTGACGGACCATCCACGGCCGTTACATCATTTATATCCTGGAAATCGTAGACTCTCATGAAAATAAGTAACACGTCGACTGGCCGTCGAAGCTCTCCCCTGAGCTTCGTATGCGTTTCCACGCTCCTTTGCATACTCCTACGTGCGCGCGAATAAACTCACTTGGCATCTCGTGAAAAGACATCATTGACTCGGCCAAAAGAGGGCAAAGACCGTCGACGAGCAAACTGGTTTCCAATACGAAACAACACTGGAAAATACCTGCCAGCTATTCCCCCTGCTTCTCTGTTCTTTCGCCTACATCGCTCGTCATTATACTCTATCTTCGTCAGTTTGAAGTAGCTCTGGAAATATTCATCAGCCCGTACGGAGCAAAATTGGCAGAATTCTTTCGCTTTCGACGTCGATTTTTATGACAGTTATTTTCATACGCGTGATAACCGGCTTCTACGCATGTCAATCACCGTGCTTTAAGAGTAATTTGACGATGTACGCTGAAACGTATACGCAGGCAGCTGCGTGTGTAGGTAAATGGATAATGACGAAGCGCACTATCCACGTCGATGAAAGCTGCGTTGGAGATGGTCAACGTTCCCATCTATGACAAGCTGGCGCGTTGATCTATGGCACAGGTATGTAAACGATCGTTTACGCCTATCCTCCAGCTGGTTAATGAATCTGGAAAGGGTGACGGTCGGTGGCGAAAAAAGCCTTGCTTTATCGCCCTCTTCGTTGATTGGTTTTGATATAATCGCAGCTACCTTCAATGGGCCGAGCATTTCCTGCTTCGGGATTAGCACATCAGTATAATGCAATTTGACGGGAAGGCTTCCACGCGCGATATGTTGACATCCCAAGGGGCCTCTCCAGACGAGGGGCACACGGCGAAAAAAGAAGCAGAAGAAGAAGGTACGGACGAACAGGTGGAATGAGCAAAAACGGCCAGGCAGAATTAAAAGGCACGAGGAGAACCGAGCGAAGGAGAGGTGACAAATAGGAGGCGCAAGAGAACCGAGTGTTGTGTACACGTACGTCCAGTAGTTTTGCTGATAATGTGACTCGAGGCCATCCGCTACCCGGTTCGTTATCCCCCCAAGCCTAACGAAGCCAGTCATATAAATAAGGGTAACGCGACGCTCACCGAGCGGCTGAGCAAAAATCAACGATAATTTATAACGCACCGAGTGTCCAGGTGTTGCTCTATGCGCGTAACTCTGCACGCGTGTCTCTCTGTGAGACACGTGGGCGTGTAACTTGTGCACCTACACCGACACACGGGCAAAGTGCAAGAAGTTCTGGGCGTGGTAGCGGCCAACGACGTCGCCATCGTCCGTGTGGTTTTAGGTTCGATCGGCGAACGTCGCTCCGTGTATGTGTGTCTGCGTGTAAAATCCTGAATGACACGTCTCGCTTTGCGTATTTTTCTTACAATTGTCGTCCGACGAGATCTTGGAAGACCCAACCAACTTCCCATCCTGCCCGTATCCCTCGCAGCAGAACTTACCTGAAAGATAAACAGACATTCTTTCTATAATGATGGAACGTTGATGAACAACTGAATGTCAATGAGTACAAGCTTAACAAGACGAAACGAGTGAGTTTTTTCTCGAATTAATTGATCGCCGGAACAAGTTCTTTATCAAACCGTTGGTACAAGTCGCCTGTTAGGGCAATTAATATCCTGTTTTGGGGATCAGAGTGAGTCGTGTACGATCATTATTAAACGCGACAGAAGATTTTTCTCTCGTTGGGGGAACGCGATGCGCGCTTACGTCCGACACAAATCATTCCCTGTTTCATTAATAGCTCGGCTCTTGGCGCGTGGGACGTGGATTTTGAAAAATCCCCCCTGGTATAGCTCGATTGAAGGATGGCGATGTCAAGTTCAATGACAGTTGACAGTCGTCGCATGCACTAATTAGCCAGCAGGATAATTTACGGCTTATTAATGAGGTTTTAGCGCGACACAGAAGCCAAACGCTTATCGATGGCTTCGTTACGCTTGCTCGAGGTTTGTCCCAATTCCGTCCGTGAAATTTCATAAGCGACCGCCGTGGAAAGTGGTAAATCGTGTCATCGGCGCCGGAAACGCGATACCGATTCCGTTATGCCGTTACTGCTATCCATGTAGATTTGGAACACACGGAACCCGAATCCCGCAAAACAACGGCTAAATTTCCGGTCTAACTGAGCACGTTTGCTCTACGCAAAAGAAGAAAATTGTCGAAGGAAATTCCTTGGATTTTTTAGCGTCGAGTCAACTATTAAAATTCCCGTCTATAAGAATGACGATATACTTCCAGGAATTTATCACTCGGGTGCCTTCTTTTATGCAGCGGTTTTTTCCCCAATCTTGCGCATATTCGGGTCTGATAAAGTGGCCATGATTTATCGAACGGCTTATGTATCCGCGTAAAAGTGGTTTTGCAAGAAAAGGGTTGGAAAAGGATTTTCTAACAGACACGGTCAAGATTGATGACCCATCAGGACTACCGATATGTGGCGGTTTGACCCGGCCACGTGACTTCGTCATCGGACATTTACCGCCTTCCCCTTGACTTTGAGATTCTCATTTACTCTTTCCCCGAGATCCATTACACCTGCGATCGTTAAACTGCCCGCTACGTGCGTAGGTTTGCCTTGAATACCCGTCATTGTGATTAATACTTCGCAAGAGTTACTCATTTTTTAACTGTGTCTTAACAGTCGAGTACTAATAAAACTTTAGAAAACATCGAAGCTCTGCGTTTATTTTACGTTGACCGTGAACTCTGTTCAAACCGTGACTTATGATAACACGGTATTGAAATGCAGACAAGTATTGAAATTTTCTGTATAAAAACAAGAAATTGCGTCGTCACGTTCTCGTGAGCAGTAGTCAAGGAATACAAATAGCCCGATGAGACGAAGAAAAACATTGCATTGGCGAGTGATTCAAAAGACCCGCGTCGCAGAATCGATAGAGAACGACAGTGGCGCTGTTTCCCAAGTTGTCCGTGTCTCAACGTTGACACGGAATGCCGACGTAACCTCGACATTATACGCTACAGCTTTTATTAACAACTACATCATCGTGTGCCTCGTGCGTGTAAACGAAGAGGGACGATTTCATCAAAATTCCTTTCGTGCGATCGTCGATGATATTCACGCTTGACGAGCAACGACGTCTTCGAGCGAGTCGGCCCCATTCATCAACTGCGCATGCGTCTAGCGGTAAGGCATCAGCTCTACCAATATTAGCCAATCAGTCAACAAAAGTATCTTCAGCGCGGGCCATAGGAATTCCTGACCAGATTTTTCCCAACAACGTCGCACGTGCGACAGCACATTTGTGGTAATCTAGGAAATTCATCATTCTAATCTTGATAATCCGACGTAATCAACGAAAATTATATATCCCTCGTCTGTTCATTAATGTCTCAAAAGAATTTAAACTGTTTTGTAACATCTGGTTACGTTTTAAATACTGTTTGCCTATGTCAGCATCGGCTTGACATCACGGTATTTTTTGATGACGATGACGATGCGATGACGATGTGTATGACAGCAATAACAGTGGCCCCGATTGAACGTCGAGAAAATACACGCGCCCATTAATTACATGAGATCCGTCCTCGTACGATAAACGCGACGAAGGACCAACGAGCGTGAATTCGCGTTTGTCCTTTCGTTGATCGTATTAATGCTCGTTAACCTTGACATTTTGAGGTGGGCCTGCCGCACACGCTTACTTTAAACGGGGGGTTGGGGCGGAACGAGACCGGACGATCTCTTTCTCTCCGAGCGTTCGATAATTTTGCCCAGCCTCTTGAATTCTCTGCGGGATATCGCCAAGCTGCCGTTAAACGCATAACGCATTATATAGCGATTTGCGAACGTGCGCTGCTAAAACCAGATAGCAATATTTACGATGTTTTAGTGGTTTATAACTGACACTTAAGAAATCATGCTATCAATTTCTCGATACTGATCCAACAGTAAGATGTACTTAAAGTTCAATACATTCGTATCGGTGAAACGGTAACTATTGCCACAAAGGAACATATGTATCTTAAGGAGGTGCAGGTTGCCGAGGAATATGTTAATAAGCTTTACATTGTATTTTCGAAATGTAGGCTGGCCTCTGTGTGGGTAGAGAAGGATGTCTGTAATTGCACACCTTGGACTCGCAGGTGCACGCACGTTTATCTACGATGGCCCATTCGTTGGTTTTTTTCAGCTAAAACGAGATCCCGGGGAAGCGGATTTTACGGTTATTCGAAACGGGAGAAAGAGAGCGCAACGAGAGACGTTACTGCCACGCGATACGGAATAATCTCCGGCGATTTAATCGGCCGACAGAATCGGGGAGCACGTATATGCCTGGATTTGTTCGATGATCGTCTGCAGGAGATTCGCCGGGAAATTCACCATTGGTCGCGTCGATGCTTCCTCGAGGAATATTTTTCTGCGCGGCGGAAATAAACCGCTGGCCTCGGAGGTTCGTTACGTCATCAGTCACGTTCCTCTCACCAAGCGAGAAATTCTCACCCGTTGGAAATGACGAGAGACCCAGTCTTCGATATTCTTGTAACGCGAGTCGCGGATGATCGCAGGATGAACGCGAAACCCGGTTCTCCGGCTAAAACGTATCTCTTGCGTCAGGGTGAAGGGAATTATGACCATCGCAGATCTTCCTTGGAAATCGTACACAAAAAGCACGCTAATTACATCTCGGCCTTTTTTTTTTTAATCGTTCGTAAGTAAATGAATTTCAGGTGATTACTCGTGCTTAAAATGTTTGAAATTTCTCTCGCTGACGAGAACACGACGTTTACGTAACTCCCCTCTGGTTCTGTGATCGCACGAAATCACGCGCTCGGCTTGCGGAAACGAATGACGAAGAATTGGGTTTCTCTGAGCCCCTGTCCGTTTGTTAGTCGCCTGATTGAGTGGCAAAGAGATCGTCCCGTGCATGGCTGATCCATTGTACCGGAGTCGTTACGAAACTTGCATCCATTATTTTCTTCCACTACGACGTTTGCGAAACGTACACGCTTTGCGCCGGCAATAGGAAGCGACTTAACGGAGCGTAACGGTCTGCTCGATGACCACTGCTCAAAGGATTCTTCGCGAAGGACGAGGTATAACAAGTGACACCCCGCTTTATCGCGAACGTTGAAAAGAAAGCTCGCGAACGTTGAAAAGAATGCTCGCGAACGGGCAGGTGTGATGCAAAAGCTCAAAGGAACAACAAAGGAATTTCCTCCGGGACATATTTCTACAAAAATATCTCTAGGAACTGCCTCAAAGGTCTTCATGAATTAAGATATACGCCGCGCGTTCCGTCCTTTTATGCCAATAAATTCTACTTAGCCTTCGTGAGGTGGAAACAGATTTACGAGAGTTAGGAGCTGGGACAGAAGGGGAAATAAAAGTATGAGAGGAACGTCCCTGATGAGCGGAAGTATGCTAAGAGTTAAGACGCGAATTGATCCGCTACCGGTGTTAACTGCATGCAGGTCTTAACGAGCTACCTGCTGCAAACGAACGAGCCACCGTGGACCTCGTACTTCGTCAAGTACGCCGACGTGGTCAACGACCAACGAGGTATGTCGCACTTCAATTGGTCGGCAGGCAGCAGCAACTACCATGTTTTGCGTACCGGTTGCTTCCCGTACATCAAGTACCACTGCAGCAAAAGACCCAAGCAGGACCTCAGCTTGGACGACAAATTCTTCAAGGTCATCAAGATACTGAACCTTGGTACGTCCCGTTTACTTAACAATTTCTTGACGAATGTACAGAACGACGTAGCTTGCTCGGTGGTGTTTATAGTTCCTAATGGAAAAGAAGGATTAGTTAGTGGCAGTCGACTGACAGAACAGTTGCTAACATCGGTCCGTACTTGGCAATACTCGTAGCTAGAAACTAATGACAATCGCGGGCCATATGTCGAACAGGAGATAAGAGACTTAATTGGGAAGTCATTAGAATTGACAAACTGCCGGTATGTAATACCCTTGCCAGCAGCGAATGGCTATTGTCGATTGCGACTGCTCTTACGGAGTGACATGTGGTAATTCGGTCAGTCGCCTGTCGGTGTTTGTAATTACTACGTTTCCCCTAGCGACGCACATACGTTAAAAGGTATCTGGAGAACAAGACTGAACGACGTGAGGTCCTCAGTCACGGCGACAAATTCTTCAAGGCGATCGACATACTTAGCCTTCGTGTCTACACCCTTCGACAGACTCTCTCGGTTCAAGGCACCGTCCATAAGGAAAACTCCTGCAGATCGATTACCCTTCATCCCATATCCATCACACAAAACAAACAACTTGCAGCGAGTACAACAAAAATTCTGTACTTGGAGCAAGAGTTATCCTGGGACGATAAAAATAGAAGCAAATTCACTCGTGTTTTGGTTAAACATATCAGATTTTCTTTTGTTGATAAACAATCCATGAGCGATGAGGATGTGTTTGATGGATTGGCTAGACTATCGTCGTTGAAATCGTTTCATTAAGTCGGTGCTTCATCCTGTTAATGACAAGTTTTGATGTGTGAAATTGTAGGTATTCCGACGCTGTTGTACGGACTAGCAGCGACCCAATTGATCAGACACGAAGAGATAGTGAGAACGCCTAAGGGCGACGTGAAGATCTACTTTTTGTTGCCCGAGGACAAGGGTTCCCAGTACTGATTCTAAGTCGAGCCGACGGCAATACTGATCCGCAAGTCGTCTTCGATCATTGTAATGTAAATGGAGGCTGTAAGAAAGACGTTGAAATGTCGCATGCACCGCTGGCTAAATTTTTTCGCCATCGTCATGCCTCTTTCCAGTCACGAATAAGTAACTGCGTACGAGGAAGCCATCATCGTTGGAGTTGGAAGTGGATTTCACTGACGCACAGCCGTCGATTCGTACAGAACGATTTATGCCTTTCTTAAGATCCAATAAAACACGTCGAGCCGTCAGTAATTGTTCTCCACCTGCGGTAAATAAATAAGCTTCTCGATGCCGTCCATAAAGTCAGCCCTTGTCGTTGGGCCAATGAAAATCTTGGAACGTTGACGGTATCAGCGTTGACGTGCCAGTCGAAGGTATCCGTCATTCGGTCACGTGCACCCGTGTAAATGGCTTCTGGTCGTTTCACGTGCGTCCATATGGAACGTGCGTACACGCATATCACGTCCGTACGACCGTGAAAGGCTTACAAGCCTTCTCGGCCGGTGTAAATCTCGCAAATGCATCCAGAGACCACGTTTGAGTATCTGAAAAGCTATGTAAACGCACAAACTTGTCATTAACACGACTCCCTAATTGGCTCCTTGTCTTGCCGTTCACGCACGTGCGTAATTCATTATAATAGATCCTCGGACAGGGCGAAGCCGATAAAATCCGTCGAGGATCGACGATTCGAACGCCGTCGATTTACGAGGCCGCTTGTCCGATCGTAATGCACGTCGATTCGCATTAATTGCAGGTAACGCAGAACGCGTGGGTGGGTCGCCGAGTGGTTACATACTTCTTTACTCGCGAGCTTATTTACGAGGGAAAAATTCATTTTTATAGGCTCGTAAAAATTGTAACGGCGTTTCAGGTTGGACGACTCGCAAAATAAATGTAGAGCGAAACCTGTCTGTAATATTCATATTCTATTTTCCTACAATGACAACTGATAATAAACCGCGTACGATCCTCTCTTTGACTGAGTTTTTGAAATCCCTCGGATTCTCTTTTTTCTAAGTTTGGAAGTGATTCGTTGCAGACAGGTGTGTTCATGTTATAAATAGCGATATGTAAAATCAGGGATCATGTACCTGGCATTGTGACGAGGACAGAACGCCCACTCGTGAAAGATCGATTGACGTTTATGGAGGACTTTGAGCGTTTCCAATGAACGATAAGCAGCCGTCCAAGTGTTCCGACGATGAAGCCGCTCATAAAGCGTGCATACAAATGCCGAATAATGCAATAATAATTGATTTAAAGTCCCGGTAAAGGACCACTAATGAATACTAAAATGTACAAAGTGCCTAAAGTAAAATTAATCGCGCATTACACAACGGACAGTCGCGAACGTAATGAAGTGGAAAAATATTTTGTCAATGCACCGTGAATTATCGCGGCAACGGTATCCACTGCTAAGAGTTGTTTTCTGATTAGCGAGCAATCAACGCAACGAGTAGCTTTGCGGTGATAAATAAACGACATTGCGCAATGCACTTTCGAATCCGGAAATTTGAGCAGCGTGTAAAAGACGCGGAGATAAGGGGGGGGGGAGACGAGTGAGTCAAGTAAAGGCTTTTTGCATCGATCGCTCCAACTGGACTCGTGCAACTCGCGTTATCGTTGCACTTCCTGCAGTAGGTAGGGCGATATGTAAATCTCGTGGACAGGGACAAAATATAAGACATCCGCCGGTGAACCGTGAACGCGCATAATGGCTTTAAAACCGTTTACAATTCACGTTTGTCGTTGCTGAAAAAATTCTGATAAGAGGAATTCATGGGGGGGGGGGGGTTACAAAGATAGCGACTAGTTTCGAGAGTTCCTTCACGGAAATATTAGTCCCGGAATTAAAGTATTAATTGGCCAAGCGTGCTTTCACTTGGACAGACGGGGGAGGACTTTCGCTGGAACGTTTAGCTTCGTGCCTTTTAAACGTGACGTCCCCGTTCCTTCCCCTCGCCTTTCGATCGTCCGACACGTCCACTTACCTCCGAGTGGCATTAACAAGTCGTCACGTAGTAGAATCGTAGCCAGGTATCCCGTTTCCCCGACGAAAACTGCCTGCGATGAATCATGTCAGCCGACAAAACGTGTAATCCGCGTGAACCGGTCATTTTACGAACCATTGACTAACGAAACAGGATGCAAAACGATCAATCGCTCGGCTAATGATGAAACGTAATTAACGTAATAAAACTGTATCGCATGGATGATACGGAACATCCGGGCAAAAACTAGTTTGTAAAGTGCGACATCTTGGGCCGTTGAAACCGGTATTGTTTGCGAGAAAAATTGACGGACGATTAACATAGGCGCGAGGCGAGTAAATAAACGACAAGTAGTTCGGCAGGGAGGCTCACGATCGAGTCAGGTGCGTCGATTCCTTTTCACCGACGGTGTCATATTTCTTCCTTAAAGCAAGGACATTCCGAACATCCTCGCGATAGAGGACCGGTGCAATCTCTTACGGCGATTACCGTCGATCCAATCCGTGGGATTAAACGAGAATACCTATCCCTTGGATCGGCCGCTCGACGGTGCGACCAATTCGCTATCTCCGCTGAGATAACGAGTTCCACGCCTGCACAGTCGCTTAGATTGCACACTTTTTCGTGGTCCTCAGCGGAAATGGCGGCACGGCCTCCGCAGAATGCAGCCGATCGTGGAAACGAGCTAAGAATAGACCCAAGAATCGGAGCATGAATTAATTTTACGACGTTCGTTAGGCGCCATCGAAAGGGGGAATAGCTATGCTGATTACATCGAATCCTCCTCTAAGGATTAGAAGCGCTGTTAAAGGTGCGTCTAAACGAGGACCACTTAGCTAGTAAGAAAACATTGTTGCTCCCTAACGGCTCTATAGAGGAATATAGCTATCGCAATGAGTTTAAGTGTTTAGGAGGAGATATCTTATTAATTGCGTTTTATAATTCGACGGTCAGTGTTGCTCAGAAATCACGACCCCGAGTAGAAAGCTCGGCTTTCTAATCTTTTCCGTTGATTCGCCATTTGCTGCGTTAATAAAGTATTCGTAAGGACGGGTGGGTGTAGCACCGACCTAGAAAGCAAAGGACTATTGAGCGAGACAATAATGTTTTCGTCCTGGGGAATTCGCTGGGCCGGCAAGAAATGGTCGCTGCGTACGCGCGAGTAATTAAATTCTCCTCCTGATTGGTCCCGATAAAACATGAATTTTTACGAGAAGCTTTCGCAGAAGCCGAGAATCCATATTGGGCGTGCGAGCCCTTTCCAATTAACGTTCCAATTGTCGGACATCGTGGCATGACTTATGCAACGATTCCGCGAACACCATTGCCGTTTGCTCTTTACAAGCGCACGTATACTTGGAGTTCAACTATCCTTGCCGCGCAAGAACGTACAATCTCCGCCGGCCGATCCCAACCATCGGAAACTTAAACGCCGCCGTGTGAGCTGTACCGTTTCCTAAACGCTGGAAAATTAACAGCACCGATCTTTACGAAGGAAAGGTGAATACATTAACGTCTACCGGAGAATGTATTAAAGTGAAAGAGGGCAAGCCTTCTCGGAACAACTTATAGCCTCATAAAACTGAAAGAAGAACAAACGAATTGTACCTGAATGTGTTAGGAACTTTAGGAAGATTTTCTTTATTCGAGTGATCGAGGTTTGTCAGTTGACTAGAAATATTCTGAATGAAAGGTCTAAGCTAAGGCGAGAATTCTGCACTTAGGAGCGAATTCCTGGTCGGCGAGGATAAGGATGTTCCGTTGAACCTGCAACCGAGCGTACTGTGCAGTCACACAATACGGGCGCAATATGCGCCTAGGATCGCGTCACGGGCAATTAATTTCACACGAGGCCCGCGAGAGGCATTTGCATGTCCGATTGGCCGTATACCGCTGAATTAGAGATGCTATCTGAGCGTCGCCGCGGCCTATTACAATATTAAATGCTTCAACAGGTTTCAATGGGCGAGCAAGCTGCGTAAAAATGAGCGTGCCTGAGATACTAGATATTGCGTGCTCGAAGCACCGGAGGCCAAGACACCTCCGTCCCTCCCCCTTGATTCGGAGTTAGGACGTTCCACGAGGTATTGCCCCGCGTGCATTGGCATGCGTCCCTACGAGGGCTCTTAACCCCCGGCGATCTCGTGACGGGATACTCGTTACGTTGTCGCTCTGGCGTTTCAGCTCTCGTGACTCCTCGAAGCGCGATCACGCGCGAAATATTCCCCCCCGTGCCTCGTGCACAGCCGGAGTTGGCGCGGAAACGATAGCTTCCTCCTGATATAAATAATCATAGCGTTACACAAGCGGCCCCTATCCCTCCCAGCTCCAACAAATCGTCAGCCAGGACGTGACGTGTGATTATTAAGCCGCGAATTAAGACTCGCAGACGTTAATTGTCAACCGGCGAACCAACGGAAGAGTTTAATTACAGCGACGACCAAGCGAGTATTATGGACCAGCCGAGATTCTTTCCGGCGGACGGTAGTACTTCTTCGGCGATTTTATTCGATCGATTATGCCGCGGGAGAGCACACTCCTCCATCTTACTTCGCTCTTAAACCTCCCGAGGAAGACACCCGGTGGTGCCTTTAAATTGCTTCACGGAACATTTCGCCCGAATCGGCAGGTACTGCATAAAGCAACGGACTTAAAAGTATAAATCCCTCGCCGCTGCAAAATTCCCGCGGGAATTGCCCATTTCCTTGGACCCTCGAGAAATATGGAATTGTACATCCGCTCATGTGGGCCAGTATTCGAAAGATTTAATACAACCGTCAGATCGTAGCACGCGTCTTAAATCAACCTGTAACCCCTTAGCTCGGCAAGAAATCCCGCCCACCGCGGGATCTCGTATTTTTGCGGAATTGGATTTGGTCGCACATAGGTGCACGCGTTGGGTCACGTGACGCGGGTTATATGTGGGACATGTGCGCAGGTAGAAAGAAAGGGGAATCGTGGTCGGGGGGCGAAGAAGGGGCAGGAGGGGGGGTAGAAGAGGTGTAGGTCTCGGCGTAAGGCTAATCTAATGTGTCAAGTGTCGAGAGTTATGCGGTCCTTACCGGCATTACGGCATAAAGTATCTGCCAGCTCTGCCTTTTGCCAGCCACGGTCCGTAATTCTATCGCGCCTAGCACGTGGACCCTGGCCGGCCAACCACGCTAATGGATGCTATCGTATCTTTTTCGTATCCCCCCCCCCTCCCCTCCTCCTCGTCCCGCGAGCTACCCTTACATTATTTTTCGCGGCCCTTGCTCATCTTCCAGCCGAAGATACATACGTAATTATCACGTAGAAACTTACCTCAGCTAACATTACGCTGCGTTTACCGGCAAAAGAATCCTCCGTACGGGCATTTAAAGTATCTAATGTCCGTGTAATAATAATATATCATACGCGTCGCTGATTTACCTACGGCAACGACGCGAATAACATTGTATCCCCGCGTGCTGTTAGATGTATCCTAATGTTTGTTTTATCGAAACGTCCTATCTGCCGACAGGCCTACGCGCATGTTTTAATCAGGGACTCTGTACTTTTATCGCCGGGTCCTTATTAACATCTCGTCGAGAATTTATCGCTGATGGCCGCGCAGGGTCTCTGAAGCTTTTTTTTTTCTGCGTGTACGCGACAGTCTTACGTAAATCTCGCGTGATATTTAAGGGGGTCGAAGGCGAGCAGGTGCAATGGATTTCGTTCTGCCGATGGTTGGTTCTGCCTGCTTTCCGCTGAGATCGTTGGCTGTAAATCGCCGTGGAATCGGTTGCTTACGCGCAGGATAATGGCGTCGCGTATAATGAAGGCGCGCGTTAAAATCGCTCGTTTCTCCGGTATTCTCTGCCGTGCTCCCCTTACGCATCTCATTGGCTCACGGCATGCGGGGAAATGCTTTATGCCAGCGGAAGTCCGAGAGAATGTAAAATTGAATCATTTATAAGCCTCTGGCTTGATTGTCTTGACCCCCTGTGTCATTACGAAGCGCACCATACATCATCGACCATTGACGGACCAACACGTCTACAAATTACGGCCCGAATGACCAATTACAATTATAATCCGTTTTGCTCTACGATCTTCCAACGGGTATCATCCGTCTACGCTGTTCTCGACGTGCTGTATTTCACGTTTCTGGATTCAAGAACCGTGAATGCTTAGCCACGTTGTTGGCGCGTTTCTTTTGAAAACCGTAAAGTTTTCTCGCAAATCGAGACGAGGAGAATGTCATAGCCAGTAAATTCCATGGATCTCGAATCCACGGTTTACACACCTGTAAATTAAGGACCCAGTGGATCCTGTAGAATGCGTACGTGCTTATACTCGTAGCTTCCAATAAACCGACTGTTCCTACGGGGGAAACAGGATATAATGGAGAATACCGGCCGTTTGCATAGCAGCCCCATGAGCGATATTATTTATGAATAGCATAAGAATCCACCGGAGCGGATAATTATCTAAAACCTTCGAGCGACGTTCTTTGCGCTTGGAATCATGATACCAGCATTCCGTGTCTCGGAATTCCCCTCTTCGTTTTCATCGCACAACTTTCGCCGGCTGAGGAGCGACTTTCCAAGCGTTGCCTGATAATTCAGAATAGTACTGAGATTAGTTTTTGACCGCGGCAATGAGTCCGGGCGGAGCGTAAACCAAGCGGAATAATGGTCGGCTCGTTCCGGACGAACGAGCGCTAAGAAACCGTCAAGCAGCGAAAACGGGAATACTAATTCCCGACGTGTAATGGATTTGTTAAAGGCTGATAAAGCCATGAGCGATGTCGCGTAGCGGAGTAAGCGGCAGTTAAGGTCGAGAGATCGAAACGTTGTTCCGCAGTGACTGCCGGAAGATATGGTACGGCTGTTGCGCGGTGAGAAGAAGTTGTCGTCCGACCTGCTTATTGTTCGCGGGGCATAAACCACTGAGCATATCCTCAGCTACAGTTGCCACCTATCGTGTAATCTCGCCGCTTCGTGCACGTATCCTGCTTTCCTTCTCAGAGCAAAACCCATCTGCGCACGCATCTCGGTTTGCATTCGCAGCCATCGACGAGAAATAATACTTCTGTTGACGTACAACTCAATCCTACTAGACGCGCTTGAGAAAAACAGAAACTTAGCTAGAAACACACTGGGTACAAAACGAAACCTTTGACATGGACGCGAAACATAATCCTAGTATTACGTTTGGGCGATTGGGGGGAACGATAAGTTAGCTCGCCGGTACAATAAGTACGTCCCGGCGACGTTAAAGATTTAATAGGAACATCCATATCCTGTTTCCAGGGTAGGACACAATGGGCGCATGCATCCGTTTGTTCCTCGGGAACTTGCTGAAAATAATGGCGATTGTTCGTGTAGGTTCACGACGGCGTAATACCGACGAGCTTGGGCCCCATGGACACACGTATACGTAGAGCCGGGGTTATGCAAATACGGACCATATAATCGGCGAGCGACACCCACGTGAACCGAAGCCGAAGAACCGGAAGAGACGGGAGAAGATCAGCCAGCGCCGTTGTGCGCGGTGAACGGCCAGGAATTTACAGCTCGGTATGCCGCGTAAATGATCGCCGTCGTAAATCAACGTCTTAGTGTCCTGCCAATTTGTAATGTACCCCGTGGACGGCGGGAAAACCCATGGAATATGCTCGCTATTTTTTCCCTCGCCATTGTCTCCCGATCGTTAGATGTGCCGAAAGTGATATACACGAAGAGAACTCGTACGTAAACCAAACATGTAAACATTTCATCATTAAATCAAATTAAAAGACATTTTACACGATGAATTCTAGTTTAGTTCGTGCCGGTAATAACTGTAAAAAATAAATAATTGATGGTATCGTGCGATTGAGATTGGGCCAATAAAAAATTTCAACGTTAATCGTTCGTTCAATTAAATATTGGCCAAGACTGGCGTGACGTAACGCGAATAATGATGGTCGGAATTGATTTTAGTGATGTTACACGCTCGTAAAAGCCCAGGAGAAACTCAGAAACGTTTTCATAGTCACGGAGATATTAACGTTCCTGGCAATTAATGTACCGGGCGATCGTTCGGCGGTTTAATATAAGTAAAACATTATTCACGTTCCCTGTCAATTCGCAGAGAAGAGATTCAATGGTCACCGCGCCTCTCGGTTTCGTCGGTTGCTTTATTCCTCGTTAACTTATTACGTCGACGACGCGCGGTTTCTTCGCGTCTCTCTTTTTTTTTTTCATACGTCGCCGACTTGTCGCATGAGGTAATGCGCGGGGATATAATGATCGCTGCTGTTATTATTATTATATGACCGTGCGTGAGCGTAAACCACCGAAACGGTTCTCACAGTCGCATCCGATCGGCCGGGGAAGCCAATTAACATGAGAGAGAGAGAGGAGAAAACACAGGGAAAGGGGGAGAGATAGTCGGTCTCTCACAGTGAGACAGGTTCTTGAAATGGGATTGAGTTACATAAATCCCATTCGTGGGACCCGCGGAAGGCGATTACAAGCGGGTCCTTGCCAACGGTTAATTAAAAGGTGCATCGTAAAGTGCCACGTGAAAAGCTGACCGACTTCACCGCGGAAGGATCTGCAAGGCAGTGCAGAAAGAAGGAAAGTAAATGGACGACCACCGACCAATTCCCCGCCGGGGGGGAAAGCAAGAAAGAAGGGCCCACACCGGACGTATGGGATTATCCGAAAATAATAACAGAACGAGAGAGAGGGTGAAAAGGAAGAACGTAAATAAAATGAGGAAGGACTTAGAAAAAGGAGTGAAACAGTGTCGGAGAAAGAACAGGAAGGGAGAGGAAGAACCAAAAGGAGGAATTTACTGCGCTAACGAGGATAAAAAGAACGAAAGGGGTTGACTGTGCAAAACGTACGACGGGGGAAGGTAAGCCGAAAGGACAAGCAGGGAGGAAGGCTGAGAATCGAAAAGGAAGAGAGAAATTACGTACGTTAACGGGCGAGCTTGCAGAGCGGAAAGAGAACGAACGGAGAAAGGGATGGCACTATACACGTCCGTAAATTTCACTCGACGATTGAATCAAGAATTCCTCCACGACTCGGCGTCGTTCTATGAACGTTTCCTCTAATTACTAGCATCGGCAATTACAAGAAATTCCGGATTTTTACAATCATTCGAGGTGACGCGAACGAAAGTGAGATGAAAAAAAAAACAGTAAGGAACACGAGTTTGAAGTTGATCTTCTCGGGGAAATAAATGTTCGTCTGACGGAGGGTGTTAATCCGTGTTATCTTTTGAAGGTGGATTTTGCAGGTTGTATTGTACGGCATAGACGTTGCTCGCGGAACGTACTTGATGACGTAGATGAAATAAGAAGCAGAGGAAGGAGTTGTACCGCGGAGGTGGTTAATTCGGTTTCTGTCATGGGCACTGGGATGTTGGTGCTTGGGTCCCGTTGGACCGGAGGTGGGGACCGTTCTCATTATCAGCGACCGGTGCATTTCGTATCTTCATCTCGCATACATTTACACGCTCGGCCGTGGCTCGCGGTGTAACACGAGACCCCGCAGCCCTCTGCACGTTCCGGACGTATGTTTAGGAAGTCGGGGTGTAGGTGTGTGTTGGCGAAGGCCCCTGAGAAAAGCGGTGGCTCCCATGCCGTGCGCGGAGAGCGCACTGCCGCAGATGGTACGGATAAAATGAGGCCCTGAGACTTAATCCCGCATCGCTAAGATTGAGCTCGGACCGTGCAGCAGCTGCCCCGTAGCTAACTTACACGGCCAATCACAAGAAACCCTCCGCCAAGACCGCCGAGACCGTAACAATTGACCGAATCAGAATCGACGAATACCGAGGGAATAAAGACAATTCCCTTCATTCGGTATCCCGCTCATCAATCACGATACAAAACGACTACCCAATATTCAGCATAATAGATACACGAAATTTATTAAATTTGTATATGATGAAAATTTGAAGTTTAAGCGAAATCGACAGCTGCACTGGAATAAAATTATTCATCGATCAGGGTGTAAAACGAACATTCACCATTAGCCTTGATAGAATTTCTAAATTGCTCGAATCTGTGTGTGTGTGTGTGGATATTTGAAGTTTAACTGAAACCCATCTGGAGGAATAAAGTGATGGCGGAGAATGGTAAACACAGTGTTTATTCGCTGCAGACACTTGTTGGTTGGATATAAGGGAATTATATTTGTTCTGCGCGGGGAATCCATGTTTCTCGCGCCGTGCGTTCAATATGACCCTTAATGATATAGCGTGGAGGTAAGGCGGAAGATTAAAGTGGCCTGATGAGGGCCGAAGGAAACACTTTTCCTCAGCATCCTACGCGGCCATCAGGCAAACGACCGTCGACATTGCGATTAGCGATTAGGTTGAAGCAGCCCCGATGTAACGATATTAAGGCGTAACTCGTTCGATCGATCACTTTGACTGTTCGCCCTTGGACGATCCCCTCGCGGATATGCAAGCATGTCGTCACGAATCACAAGGCGAACGCCAATTTCTCTCATGCAAATCTTAGACCAGTTCTTTCGCGTTAAATGTCAAAGCACCGTGCACGACTTTAATTGACGCTCCGCGCCGCTGCAGAGGAATGTTTGTAAACTATTTTTCCAAAGGAGCGAAAATAAAGAGAACGGGGACAAGTTGTTCATTAAGTTAATTGCACGCGAGGGCATCGGTTCGTTAAGAAATTGCTACAAGACGAGGACAAAGGAGAAGGACATATTTCCCTCGCTTTCAAAGACCGTGTTTTTCGTCTCTTTCCCCTCTTCGTCGTCGCAACAATGGCTAAACAATGGGCAAAGTTTTGCGAGGATCCATCGTACGAGTTAGCAACCGAGGGAAAGCTTAATTGAAACTTCAGCTCGTCCGTGTTTTCACCTTCCGCGGCTTAACTCGCTCTCTCCGTTGAATGCCGATCAGCGACCGTCAGAATCTCGAAATAAAACGTGACTGGTGCGCTACGCGTGCACGAAATCGATGAAATCTCCACGACTGGCCTATCGGCATTCAACATCGTCCACCGGGACTGACGAGGATTTCAATTGCATCAAGATGAAATCAGGAGAATCGACAATAGCGCGACTCGCATCGAATAATTACGGAACATTACGTAGACCCCATTGAAACAGTTTTACCGTGCATCCTTGCAGAATTTATAGGCGGTTAAAGAAATAGACAATTTTGCTGAGGGGACGTTATTTATAGCAAGTATTTGCCAAGTGGTTGACTTTAATATTGCTTCCCTTTTTTTTTTGTCGTACGGAGAAAATGAGGGAGGATACGTGGGCAGTTTTACGATTTGAAAAATCGTTAGGGGTTTCATTATCGTCCCGCCTGCCATAGTGAAAGCCAGAGAGAAGAAGAGTCGTTTAATATTCTCTAAAGAAGCCTCGAGCATGCGTTTTGCACTGGCGCCACGCCCCGATGCTTATATTTGCGATCTTAAGGAAGAACATGAACGCACGTCTCCAACTTGTCCCATTAAAACCGGCCAACCTCGCGTGTAGAAAAATTCAAGTTTAAAAATTCAACAACACCAACCACCGGATCCATTGCTTTGCGGCAATGACAAAATGTTAAAAGAATTCTCGTCAAGGTTGAAAATGAAACGATGACATATACTACCGACGATTGAAAGGAATTATCGAGGGAAACATTGTACAACGTCAGTGTGCAATTACGTAAATGAGACACGAACAGGTAGATGAATTCATTGCTGTTTTCGCGGTACTACGTAACAGTTGCGATACGATACATCCGAGCAACACGATACGGAATATTGATTATTTTTTTCTTTTCGTCAATGTTCTCAGGATGGCTGGGCATCTGGGTGACCGTGGTCGGAAATACGACCCTGAGGCCGACGCGCCACGAGGAGTCGAGTTTACGGCAAGTGCCTCAAGTGCTGGAAGCCACACCTGTACCGTCAACAAGAGGAAGAGAGAAAGAACTGTTGAACCGGTGGTTCCATTCTGTACCGTAAACGCATTTCCACATCCTTCGTTTCTTTCTAACCATAAAACATCTCCTCCGGGACAAAATCACAAACACCAACAACACGGATACTCGTGAGCTTTATATATTTATCATGTACAATAATATGATATCGTTTACACGAATGTTGCGTACAATTGTGTAGAGATAGTTGAGAGTTTCGTAAGATTCGTCACAGCTCGATGACACAGTTTAAACTTCTCAATTGGCCGGAAATGAATAATGCAGGCGCTTCTGACGATTTATTCCTGGTGACATAGTACGGAATAATCGTTCGCATCAGCTGTGCGTACACGTCAGCCAGAATGATTCTTGTTTAAATGCAAATCCATCCGGCAGCGACAGCAAAAGGGCCTAGACGCGTATGGGGGGTTCCGTGTAATTACAAGCCCGCGTAAAAAGGAAATGGATCTTTCCGAGAAACTTCATTTCCCTCTGTGTGCGGAGAATTACGTGTAGGTCAACGACCTTCCCTGCTGTTCTTCCTATATTTCGCATTAATAAACTTTCTCTGACGGCAGCAAGCTGGCAAAGCCGTCTAAGGTACCAATCAAACTTCTTACTGGTCTTGCAAAAAAACCTACAGACGCCGAGGCAAGGTGATTTAATGTGTCAATTCAGTTGGAAAGCTGACACTTCGCCAGGGAAGTCTGTATGTATAGGAATAACGATTTGTGGGGGATAAGAAGGACAAAATCGTAGGAAGCAGAGAATACAACGGGGATTGCCTTCTTGTGGTTTATGTGACTTCTTTCAGGGCATTAAATATGGAGAGGGTCAGGTCGGCAGGTGGTTCGCAGAGTATTACGATGGTTTCGTTGGGAATATCGTGAACCCACGCCGATTGGCCCGTGGGAATTTCGAGTAGCTGGGGTATGGCATGAGTCTTCCCCAAACATGTCGCTCGGCATCGGACTGTCTAGGTCCTTGTCCCTCCCTGTCCTGCACCTGTCTAGAACTGGCCAGGAGCTCGGTTATAAAAGTACCGGGAGACGCGAGACCTGGCCGCCCGATGAAAAACGCAGCTGCACCTCGCTCCGGAAAAGTCAGGCCGAGGAACAGGTCTTGAGCGGGATTATTCGTTTCTCCCGGCTTTCGCCCGTCTCCGGGGGGACACGCGACTACCGTGTTCGCGACGTAACCGATAACGACGACGCTAACGAATTCCCCGAGCGTAAAACCCGTCCGCCGAGGCGGATCTGCCGAGCACTTAACCGAGATTAAATCGTTATCTGCCGATTCTCCGTTCCATCTGGCCGATCACTTTTTCCGCGGACCGCTGAGATAAAATCAAGACGATTCAGGAAATGATGCGTCCGTGTCCTTGACATTAAACCGATAAACGAAGAGTGTTAGGATTTTCCAGGAATGCCGAGGAGCTAAACTCGCATTCCGCCCCACCTGTCCCACCCCCCTCCGCGTGGCTGGTAAGTGATATTATTAATAAGCAGCGGGATGGCCAAGGTTCAGGAAGTGCCGGTCGAGCCACTATGCAAATTCGCGCTAAAACGATCATTAATTCGACGAATCACAGAGGGGAAGACTGATATCCTCGGCGCGCTTGCCAACTGTCACGTCTCGTGCGCGCTGTTAAGATTTTTCTATCGCGTATTTATGACGCTGATTAACGAGTGCAACGGCCCGTCGGGGATCCGGGGCTTTAATTATCGCCGCAAGAGTGCGTAATGCCGATGCTCGGTGGATAAGATTAGCAGTTTCCTCCTTGATAAGGGTCCGCGGCGTAAATCGAAGGACGATAACTCCGCATTCAAGATGCCCCGAGATGCATGAAATTCCGCCGACTTGACAGTCCACTGCAATTTACTCCTCATTAAACGCACGTACCACGCAATTCGTACGTGACTCTTACGTCCCGGAATTACAAGCTACGCATTATTATTATTTCATCAATGCCGATAACCACCCGAGACACGTGCGTATTTCGAATAACACATTTATTGTCTCCTCATCGTACGCCGCTTAATCTTGACATTGTTCCCGGTGTACTCAGTAATACTGCAATTAGCGCATTCGTAACTTGATATTAATCAGAGCGGGAAACTTTGACGAAAGAAGCCGCGGTAAGCGAGTTTTTAGACGGCTGATTTAACGACTCTTTCGTGTCGACATTACTCTCGAAAACGTCCGAAAACGAAAGTCGTTAAACCGTTCGTTACGCCATCGCACGGTTTCCAAATCTTTTTACATCTATCAAGAAATCTGTGGAAAAAAAGTTTTCACCCAAATTATATGTCTCGTGTGAATTTTTTGTGCATAAAATTTTTTGTAGGTATTTGCTAGTTGGGTCGGCTCATGAGTAAGGAATAAATGATTCGGTTAAAAGAGGGCAAAATTATTATTGGCGGATCGTTTTCGGGGAGGGACTCGTGAATTAATAGGTACGGTTCAACGCAGGTGGGGAGAGGGGAGAAATGGCGTCAGAGTTTGACGGCTGGTCGAAGGAAGGAGGTCAGGTATCACACGCAGCAAAGTACCGTTGGATACTGAGTCGACAAATTCCGTGGTGCGTAAGACCGACGGGCGGTGTTCCCGGGGAAATGAATGGTCCATGGCGATGACCGCGCAGACCTTTACACCGGATCGAGCGCGACACCGACTTGGCCGACACGTCCTCACGTTTTCCCTGTCGACGAGCGCGGAATCCTCATGCCGAACCCCCGCGGTCGCTTGTAAAGCCGGACCCGACGTTTGAACCTCACCTCTGCGAGCATTGTGATCCTCCGACCCTTTCCGCGGTAGGTAGATTCCATTGAAACCCCCAGGGACCCTGCAACGTCTCTCGGCGACCGCGGAAGCTCGACAAATTCGCCCTCACCCAGCGGCTATCCTTTCAAACGACGAAATAAGGAAAAGTTGCCGCAAGGACCAGCTAAGGTGATAAAGATTCAACGAGAATAACAATAACAGCGACTTAACCGAAGGAGACAACACCGAATTACGGGAATAAAAATATGAGGAACAGAAGGAGGGAGATCAAACGAAACGGAAGGTTCGATTCTTCGCGTATTCGTACAACGAATGTATAAGACGAAACGGAAGGTTCCCGGAAGTGCTGAGTTGTCTGAGAGGTTGAGCGAGGACTGTTTGAAAAGTTGTCTTAAATGACCGTAGCAAGATGAAGACGGAGAGTTCACGGTACTGTGATTCATCACGTATTCGTGGCTGAGCGCAGGCCCCGCCAGCGGATATGGATTTACGGGAAAAAAGCTGTACGTGCTCTTATTCATACGTCATAATTAAATCCGCGGGCCATCAATCTCCTTTAGAGCGCCAGCTGATAATCACATGCTGGCCCCGGCGAGCCTCACGAACAATACTTGCATTATCCTCGGCGGATCTGCGGCCCGTGCGGCGTGTAGGCTGTTCTTTGATCTACGCTCGGTCACGTTTCGCATCGCGGAAACGGTGGCACGTTTCCTCGAACGGCGCGACACGTGACGGTTTTATCCGAGGGAAGAGCTCGGCGCCGACTCGAAGGTCGAACGTGAACCGCCACCGCGCAGGTCCTCGGTATTTGCCGACAAAAAAGATTCTGACAAAAGGGAAGCGCCGCAAGAGGAAAAAGAAAATGGTAGAGAAGGACGGGAAGGAAACGGTACGTCGGGTCAGTGAAACATTTCGGCCGAGGTCCTAAGAATTTCCGCTAATCCGGAAAAGTTGTGGAAACCGGCGTGCCGGGTTTCCCTTTAAGCGAAAAGGAAGTGTTTAAGGAGTCGCTGCTGACGAACGGGAATCGAACCGACGGTTCCTGAGACTCGGCCTGAATGTGTAACGAGGGAAATATTCGCGCTAGTCGGAACGGGGCAGGTCTAATCGTGTCCCCCAGGAACGAGAGAGCGGGGCATCGCGCTTCCTGGAAGGAAGCGTGTTTCGTGCAGGAAGATGGCATAGAAAGCAACGCGAGAACCAGCCGTACAAGAACCTCGTGCACGGGCGCATGCCTCGCTGACCGGAGGCCACGAGAAACTTCCGACGACTTCCTCTCAGCCAGCACTTGGCGCTTTAATCGCGGAAATTGTCCTCCACCCTGACGCAATCGTCAGGGAAAATCGAGCAGCTTCAAGGAAAGTGATCAGAAACGAAATACTCGTTTCGAAGCATTGAATGTAAATCAGACACCAACCGCACTATTCTTCCAAATGGGATTCAAGAATTCTAAAAATCCAGATCGTCCTAAACTTGCACAACATTTTCGTCGTCAATGAGAGGACCAAAGTAACAAAAAAATGAGTTAGTTGGGTCTTCGGTTAAAAGTTTGGGGGAATAAATGGCAAATCGCTTGACAAGTCTGCTTTGTATCCAGGAAAGGATAGTAGGGGATGAGGGTGTGATCTATCTTCCTGGTGTGGACAGGACCCGTCCTAATTTATTCCGAATTCACCTTGGCGTACCTGTTGCGCGGAACGCCCTGCAGCTGCGTAAACGTAAACAGGTGGGCTAGGAGAGGTCAAACGTATAACTGTCGAAATGGCGCGAAGCACACGTGGGGTTCCGACGAGAAACTAGCCGTAAATCCGAGACGAGGCGGTATCCGCGCCGTGGGCATCGATATAACGGTGATCCTCGAGTCTCCGGCGACCTCCTTTCTGAGGCAACATCTTTCTTTCCCGCTTCCTCGCATCCTCCTTGCCCCCTCTCTTCGTCCTTCACGTCCACGCACACCGGCAAAAAATTATCGAAGAAAATCAACCTCCAACTTTCAATGTCGTAAACAAAATGTTTGGCAATGTCTCGAAAGAGAATCAAATGTCCACTACTTTTCTTTCCTACTTCCTCGCATTCTTCCACTCCGCCCCTCTCTTCGTCCTTTACGTCCACGCAGAGGGCAAACAATTACCGAAGAAAATCGACATACAAGTTTCGGTGCAGTAAACAACATTTTTGACAGTCTCGGGGGAAAGAATCGATATCAACGCTGACAGGGAGTGAGGATTATTTTCAAGGATTAAACAAAAAGGGGTGGAGAATCGTGGTAAGTGGCAGCGAAGGTCGATAAACGAGCTTCGAGGGGATTTATATAGAATAGTTTTTTTAATGGGCTAAGTCCTTCCCTTCGTTCGGCGACTCACGCGTGCGAGGACACTGCATTGTTCCGAAGGCAGGTAGATGCATATATCGAAAGGGAAATAAGGAGAACCCTTTGGCGGCGCAACGGGGCAACACATTTTATCGCCCGCTCTCTCCCTAATTAGCGCTGATGAGGAGGAGCCGATGCACCGATGCACCGATGCAGTCTTCCTTTTACCCATTACACCGTCTGTACTCTCGAGCTCGACTAAGGGAAGCCTGAAAGAACTCGTACTCGTATTTCTCTGTCGCCTTTCGACATTAAAATTTGCATTAAACTTCACAACAAACTTCAAATATTCCAACGAGAGACAGTTTCAGCCTCAGGTACACAGTCTTCTATTAGCAACGAAAGGGAAACTGTAGAATTATAAGTTATGGATCATGCGAACAGCTTCGTACTTGTAAATGATAAATTTCAACTTCAGGCATTGTTTTTAAGAAAAAAAAAGGAACTCTGGAATTACAAGTTACGCAGTGTGTTGTGCATTTTTTCGAATTTGCGTTTCCTCGTCTCGGCTACCGGATTGTTGGCGACCGTGGATGGCTGGAGAAGCCGGAAGAACGAGTTTATCTAGCCGTCGTATCTGCCTTCCTGACGTTTTCACGCATGCCCGCGTGAGGATCGGAAAGCTGGAAAAAATGTACGTTCCGCGAAGCAGTGCGATGCAATGACTCGGCGCAATGAATTCCCGGGGGGACAGGCCGAAGAATTTCAACGTGTCCTTTTATCTCATTGGGATCTCGTCGCGCCGCATTTAAAAGCTTCAACGCGACATATGGTTTATTAAACCGTGCGTTCCGCCGCCCATCCCCCACGGCTATCCCAGGCAGTGTGCTTTAATACTCGTGGTCAATCGGCAAAACGGCGCGATGCTAAGGATGAAATGTAGAACGAACGATAGCCGCGTCGTTATTACAGCCGACGAATGCAACGAACGATGCGAGTACATGCGTAACTCATAGGCGTACCGTCACTCTCGGGACATTATTTATCTACGTGAATCGTTGAACGTGCGACTCGCCAGTCTCGGCCGAAGGATGTAATTATGAACGTGAACCGCAGAACGAATGATGCCCGCCTCGTGGCATTGTAGACGAGCCGGGACCATTGAGAGCGAATGCATGAATACCGGAACGACTGTTACTCCAGGCACGTAGAAAGCGAAAAGAGGGGAACGAAGGGGTCGTCGGTCTCCATCGAATGACCGGATTATTATAAACGAACTTTCTAATCAGTACTTGGATAATTGACGGAGGGAAGCTGGCCATTACGCTGATAATGGCCGAGGAGATTTTTTCTTCTCCGCGAGGTCTTGCCTTTCACGCGATTCGATTGCCACGCGGAGTCGTGCGTGACCCACGGCATTTGTGTGATTCGTCGGTTCGCTCGATGACAGAGACGAACGTTCACGAGCATAGGAAATTTATGCACGACCGATTCCGCCAGCAGTATCCTTCTAGGATTCAACGAAAATGTCAGCCATCTTTTCCCTATGTATTGTACATACGTCTCGACGAAAGGGAGTGAACAACGAGAAGAACCGGTCGTCTGGTACATTCGTTTCGGAAGCCGAGAAAATCATTTCGTATCTACCGCTCCATTCTTCGTGTGTTTCTTAGAACCGCTTAGTCATTCCTGATGAGTATGTGGCACTCAACGATCTGCTACCTGAAATCTACTGCATTACGCCGCGTTTCAATATCTCGTGTTATCAATTTTTCAAGTGGAACAGCACCCTTCAACTACTTTCCTTCGCCTACCCTTGTGTCCTTGTTCTTTCGTATTCCGTAATCTTCCTTTTTTCATTGATGGCGGCTGTGGATTTTCCAAGAGAACATACCGCATACGTCATTCTACTTTTTCCAACCTCCTGTGCAATGGACAACGTGTCTTTGGAGTCCGCCGTCTCCTCGCGACGCACTCTAATCGATGAATTTACGTGGAAAACGATGCGTCGCGAGCGAGTTCTTGAATGAGCCACGGAACGGGCAAGGATTCCCCTTGAAAATGGCGAGGGGAGAGGAGAAAAACTGGGCGAGGTGGTGCGGGGCTCCGTGACCAACAAGTTAACGTCGCACGACGAGCTAAATACCAAAACCTTGGCCGAAATTGGCAGTTTCGTGGCCGATGTTCTATGAATTTAATTATCACTGCGAGCCCACTACGGGCGCTGACTAATTGGTACATCGATTGCCGATTAAGCTTCGGCCGTGCACGAGCGGCAGTCATTATCATCGGGTATTACTCATCTCGAGAAGCAGGAGAACTTGTCTGCGCCATAGATGTTGAACGTTCCTCGTAATACTTTGTAGCTTGCCTCTTTCGCCTTATAATTGGACACAACTTTTCGAGGAAGGTCATTAATGAAGAGAATTCTCATTACTGTTAGTCAGTACCCTCGATTCGTATTTCCAGTAGTATCGATAAAAGTTAAATGCCTATGCGTGCGTAATGTTTTTCGTGCAACTGGATTAATCTTGAAACCCGAGCGAGAGATCGTGGTAACACTTGACACGAGAGTAAAGGGAGAACGTCCGAGGTTTTCTGAAGAATGGTGGGCGAACGAAAGAACCGATTCGACGATCAGATTACGCCCTACGTAAGCGAGTAACGGCCGACGTGTTTATACAGAACGAATTTAACTGTTGCCGCTCCTATAATCCGACAAACTTCGACAAATTACAATGATGAAAGATCGGAGAAACTTTACTACGATTACACGATAGAATTCTAGGCCTAAGACTATCGACAAATGAACGACATATTTTTCAGAAAGTCACATTATAAATGTAGCGGATTGTGGATTCATTTGCGCGACTTGGACACGTGTAATTTTCCAGCCGACCGAACGAGCCACCCTGGCAAGTGGAAGGCGAATTCTTTAGCCGCTCTTTCCTTGTTACGACGCAATTAGAGTAACTCGGGGAGTGCGTGTGAGTGGACGGGGGTAGGACTGGTAACCGTCAGGGGATCTCATTGCCGAGAGAGACCCCCACAGTCCCAGAGGTGTATATCATTTGCATTGGCTCTCCGAGGAACGCCGGTTTTGCCGGCGGTCTGCACGCATGACTGAGTCCCCACACTGAAACTCGTCTGTGCGAAACCGAAGTCTTGCGATATTAATAAAGCGACTACCGAGAGTAAGTTGGCAGGATCGATAGGACTCCGGCCGTACGTTTGATTTTGTCAAAGCGCCTCGACGTGCCAATTACCAGCTGGAATTCCGCGCTCGAACACGATCCGCGTCGTAACTCGCGTAATCGATGACAATAATAAAGTTGTAGCAGCTTCGTTCCTTCGGCAAGCCGGCTAATGAATAGATCTAAACGACTACTCCTCCAGCGCCGTGTACATACTAACCGTACGTTTTCGTTTAACCGATCTTCCGAGAGTCGGTATTACGCGGACAATCGTTACTCCAAAGCACTTGTACGATCGAGCGCTATATTTCCTATCTCAGAGGTGTAATTCAATTTCGTCGTAACTGCCGTAATTCGTAGCTTCACTTCGGCCTACCACTTAACTTGTGCACTTTTACGCACAAGTGGCTCTCGGTAAGGACTATCACTTTGGAGCATTACTCCGGAATTTTAAACGTGAAAAGGGAAACTCGTTAAAGTAGCATGCGCGACCAGTGAATTCCAGGGGACTATTTTTCTCAAGCGGGGTATCTCATTTAAGAGACTTTCAGAGCCTCTCACCTAGCGTGACATCGTTATATCGCGTTTATAGGAATTACAAAAATGGAGGAACGGAAATCAGCAGTCAAAGCGCAAGTGCTATTAGTAGCCTGTTATTACAGTCGGAACGGTTGCCGTAATTCACGGCGATCGCTGTGCAAACGGATAAGAATATTATCGGGAGATCGTTCTTTTCGTTACGACTTAATTCATGAGTACGGGGCGAAAGTAGGTGCGACCCACACTCGATCGCTGTTCCCTGAAAAAAAGGTGCACGTAAGGAATCTCGTAGGAACGTCGATCCATTGGATTCCTCGAACGAAGCATCTTGTTACGCGTATAACAGGTAGTACGTTCTTCTAGATGCATCTGAATCTAACGACTGGGAGGCGCCACGCTGGAAAATTCCAGGTGAGCCGGTCAAACCCGATTCCACGATGATTTACCGAAAAACTTCTCCCCATACTCCCTAAAATGCGGATACTTCGAAATATCCAACTTGAGAAATCCGATGCGTCAACGTTTCGTGAATTCTGTCGTAACACACGCGATTCTTCCCTGAGTAATTCATATTTTATTATTGGGAAAGCTGTAGGTTTGAAAGTCTATTGACACGAATGTCGGACGCGTGACATAAAGCTGAGGTGATCGAAGGAACAACGTCTGTATTTTATGTTGCAATGAATTTGGTTCAAGGCTCGTGCGATAACGATGCCCGCGGCACAAAAGTCGGGGACCTCGGCGAACGCGTGCGACGAATGCGCTCCGTTAGCACAATATTTATGTGGCATTTCTACGCGCTCACTTTCCACCAACTGGCCCCAATGCCCCATCGTAAAAACATGCTGCACGAGCGGCCGTTACATAACAATTTCTAGCATAATACAATCGCCAGTATTAAGTGATTTTTAAATCTTCAAATGGAGTTGTAAACAGGACCTGAATAATCTCTTGGATAATATAGTCGTTGGTGTTATGTCATTTTTAAGCTTTCGAGTAGAATCGTAAGTAGGACTTCTCAGCTCATTGTCTTGGGTCGACGACTCCAGAATGGCTTCCGTATATTTTCGAACCCGCCAGCTTTTTCGTCTCTTTTTTCCGGAAGCGTGCACGCAAATGGCGCACTGTGCACACGCGACAGCCCGGCACGGCACGATAATCCTCTTTCGTGTCGTTTTTTCGTCGTCAGACGGCAAATGAAGTCATCAATGTTCAACGGCGTCTAGACGACCAGCGCAACACGGCGCCGGTCACCTTTACAACTCTGCCTTTCCCCGCGAAAGGTTTCCTTTCTCGGGGATAAATCATCAATTCTCCGAGATATTCGCTCACACGCCATTTGCCGCGAAAGGGGATGTGGTTGCCGTTTCCGCAAAAGATGATGAACTTTACTGGCCAACAACCACGCTGGATGACAGTGCATTTCTAAATGTACCGAATGAATTAGAAAAAGTACAGCTGCGAATGAAGGTGAAAATAAAAGGTTTTCAATATCACGAGACGATTGTTAATTTTATCGTGGGCATAAACCGCGAATGTTCCGCTCCAGTAAGATTTATTATACTTGTAGATGCTATTAAGAATTGCCTACTTCTTGAAGCGCGAAATTTGATAGTGAACGGAAACTGTAATTCACGCCAGAGCGATAGCAGTGGCGAGAAAGGAATCGTCGGTGTAATACTACGAGACGATAAGCACGGACGATGCCATTGTCCAGCGGCTGCGCAGGTGTTTGCCGGGAAATCAAAACGGAGGAAAATCTGCAAGGTACTCACCATTGTTAGCGCACGTGTGTGTCGCCTAATAGCGCAATACGCCGGTCAGCATCGTCCACAGGAACCGGCAGGATCTTGCTGCTCGTTCCTCGAGGTCGAAATGTCGTTGAAAAATCCCTGATTTTCCTCGGCGACGGTCGCACAGTCAACACAAATCACTGCACGTAACTGCACACGTTTTTAGAGAATACCGGTCATCGTTTTCCCGGGACAAACGTGTCAGGGATAATCACTCAACGGGAAAAACGAGCGGGTGGAGAATGACCCTGTATCAACTGTAAGGTCGGATCGGTTCTTGTGATCTTTTTATGCACCCACGCCAAGGGTGTGAGGGGATACGATTCCCGGGAGAAATTCGTACAAACACCCAAGGTATTCTGAGAAATAATTAACGCGAGAAGGACGAAGTCTGAGAGATTGGTCGGCCAGGAAGTCCGTGTAGGTGTAATTAGGTCCTCTTCGGCGGGGACCAACCCTTCGCGTTTTTTCCCTCGTGTTTACGTGAAGAAGCGCGCGAGTTGGCCGATCACGTGCAAGAAGAGCAGGAGAAGCGACAGATTTTCAACCTGGCGGACACCGACTGAGCTCTCGACCGGCAGGTAGGTGAGTTTGCCCCCCCGTCCTGTCCCCCCGCCTTCATTCCCCCCTACACAGCCGCAGCCAGCCGCTCACCGTTCACCGTTCTCTTTTCCTTCGCCTCGTTTCTTCCTCTCGTGTTTGCGCTCAGGGCATCCCCGAACAGGGGACTCGTTTCCTTTTGTTCCTACCCGACCGCCGGCGATTTTTCGCAGCAAATGGGACGTACGGTCGACCCGTTTCGGAACTATAGGCCTTCAAAGAAATTTGCTTTGGGCCATTCAAGGCCATGGCCGAACCTTCATTAAAAATGGAAACGCCCTGTGCTTTTCCTTCCTATTGCATTAGTGTAATTTTTCTGGGACAGAAGGGGTGTTTCGCAGAAGTCCAATAAGTACGATTCCAATAATGATGATAAACTTTATTAATGCCTTGAGTAATTACACAGGAGAAATAACAGCTTCCGACACATCTTCTTCTTCTTCTTCTTCCGCTACTTCCTGTTCTTTTTGTGCTGAGGATAGATATTGCCCAAAGTCAATTTTAAACAATTCGGGCGACGGTGGGCTGGCTAATCGAACTCTGTGGAAAAAATGTTTTGTATTTTGAGTTTCGAGATCTCAGAATGATGATTTCAATGCTAATGTATTTAGGAAAGTTTTTACTTTGCTGAAAATTGGAATACAATTTTACCTTGTAATAAATGAACCGATCCGTTTCGGCTTGGCTGAATGAATATCGTTAAGAATAGCTGATAAATTTTCCTCCAAGTGCTGCATATCCATGTTCAGCTAAAATATAGTAAACGCTTTGAATATTTATTCTATGCACTATTTTTAAATTATTAGGCTTTTTGTGAAAATACTAACCATTCCAATCGGAATAGTAGTAGTACCATAGTCAGGTAGAAAGTTGTTTGGTTCCACGGTATATTCAATACTTTTCAGGAAATTCTTAACTAACTTTTCCATATCCAAACCCAAATTACCTGCACAGATAAGGATTATGAAAAGCACTGTTTTCTAAAACCTTAAGAATATCGTTTAAAAATCTGTTTAATACCCTATTAAAGTAAACACTAACCTAATCTTGTTGATGGAAATTTTTTCCTCATTAATCCTTTGATTGGTAATAAATCCGGCAAAATATCCGGATGCGCAACTATGTAATCATAGTCTTTTAGTGAAATATCTCCTTCCTGTAAAGGTATGTTCAATTAGTAATATTGCATTTTTTTTCATGTAATAAATTCAAGAGCTTTTAATACTTTTTTCACACCTTAACTTTTCTGATATCATTTCTTTCTAATACTATAGTAGCTCCACCTCTTAGAGCTGCTTCATGCTGTGTAGGAGTTTTGCAAAATGCTAAAACTGTTCTTGTCTTTCCATCATCAAATGAATGTGGAAGGGATACACTCTTACTGAACTTAGCAATGTATTTGTTCTTCTTCTCTGCCTAATAATACAAACATATGTTATAATGTTCTTCATTGCACTAAAATCATGTTACAGATTTTCAATGGATAGCTATCTTCCTCACCTTCAAATCTAATTCAATCAAAGCATTTATAAAGGCGTTTGGTTGATTGTACATGACAGGATCATGTGTTTCACGATGACACTCTACAGCTTCTTTGAAAGGGTAAATTTTCCACCTGTGAAATTTTCCAATCCAAACATTGTACATTGGTAATGGTTTAAAGCTATCATCTCTTTTTATGGTATTTATGTCAGGCTTCCGTTGGGTCCTGTACAGAGAAATGGCATATATAGTTATTAGACAAGAAACAGTGTATGAAAAAATAGGTGATGCAAATTAGTTTTTAAACACTCACATAGAAGCTTTAATATTTGTCATACGTTCTACAAATCCAACTTTTTTCACCTCCTTTTTTACTTTAGCCTTTCTAGCCCTCTCTCTCGTTCCTTTTCTAGCAGCATAATTTCGTACTTGGATAGGAATACCGGGATATACATTGTACCCTAATACGTGACGATACGCCGAATAAAAACCTCCTACGACATAACCTGCAGAAATCATATTTCATCTAAGAATTACATTTCATTTCGTATAGTTTTTTAGTACATGACATTCGTTTGCACAAATCTTTTAATATACAACGCAAACTGGTGTAGGTTATAGTTTTGCGTTATAGGTTATGTATGCAACCTTTATGTTTTATAATTCTTTATGAATTTTCTTAGTAATTCAGCATACAGACACTATCCACAAAGTATGTATAAATAAATTTCTCCCACATTTAAATATGTTTACAAACACAGTTGTCCTGTTATATTACAAATGCAAAACAAATACCTGCTGTCGTAGTGGCCATTTTTTTAAATAGTCTGGGAAACTAAGGTAGCATAAATATTACTATCATTATAACCAGAGTCGATGGTGTAAGCACCATTTCAATTCGAACATCAATGAAAATGTTCCATTGGCCGTTCGCCCACAATAAATATAATCAATATGATATAAATTATTTTACAATAAGTATCATAGAAAAAGAAATCCAATAAATAAGGAAGACCCTATCACTTATGATGTCGCGCATGCCGGATAATGATTGCGCGGATTTTAAATTTCATTCCGGAATTACATCATTTGTGTTAGAAGTAGCAAAACAAAAACATTGGTAGGTTAATGCGATGAAGTAGTGAATTTTGAAGAATGAATACGATTATAATAGTTTAAAAATCGCGGTTATGAGACAGCAGTTATTCGAACAAGATGGCCGACGGAAGTAGACGTCACCAGTGCCAACTGCCAGCCAACTAGGCTCGCTCGAGCTGCGCTTTTTACAGGAGGAGAAGTATTTTTCTCCGCCTTCGACAGCCCTCACATATTTTTTCACGTTAGGTACGTCAGTTGGGTACCGAAGTAACAAGTTTTTATACGATAGTCTATAACAGTGACTTTTCTAACCCCCTCATAAGCATAGCTTTTCTGCAACGGTGTACAATAGATTGTAGTAGTATTATTGTCAAAGAGGCAGACGTAGTAAGTCGTGCTTTAATCGTGAACCGCTCATTGATCGTGCATATTGGTTTTCCACATATTTTGTGACCCACGCTTATACAAAAATTGTTTTATTAAGAATTCAATTTCTCCTTGAACTTTGTGAACCAAGATGGACTTTTGCGTCTCTTGAAATGATCACGTTCTGAATCAGTGATCTCGTAATTTTTCCTCTTATTGCAGAGTCATCAGTGAATTAACTACAGTGGACTTGACTAACTCACACGTACAAATATGTTTATTTGGGATTGGTTTGCTGGAGTTTTAAACTACCTTGGTGAGTGTCTAATAGAAACATATTTTAGAATTCTATAAAAATTTTCGTAGATGTAGATTTTTATTTATGTGTTATACCATTTAGTTATTTGCAAAGCAAATTTAATGATCAGAATGGATAGAAAGCTTAGTACTTTCACAATATGTTTGATCAATTTCATTTTTTAAATTTGTCATTTTCAGGGCTTTGGAAGAAAAGTGGCAAGTTACTATTTTTGGGTTTGGATAATGCAGGCAAAACCACATTACTTCACATGCTCAAGGATGATCGTTTAGCTCAACATGTACCTACATTGCATCCAAGTAGGTGATATGAGAAAGCATATTTTTATACAAGCTTGTTTTATTTCTAAACAGAAAGATAAGAAGTGAGTTCTCGTATGTGTATAATATTTCTGTATACATATCATATCTACATTCAAAATATCTTTAATTATCAATTTGTAAATACTGTAACAACTGTGATTTCATTTAAAAACTGTAAATATAACTGTGTTTCAGCATCTGAGGAATTGTCAATTGGCAACATGAGGTTTACAACATTTGATCTTGGTGGCCACACTCAAGGTTTGTAGAAGCATATGTAGATGAACTTGTCTTCATATAATTTCATCAAATATTATCTCTCACTGTGATATTTCAATAGCACGCAGAGTGTGGAAGGATTACTTCCCGGCAGTAGATGCGATCGTTTTCCTCGTTGATGCGAGCGATAGATCGCGATTACCAGAATCAAGGGCTGAGTTAGATGCGTTGTTAACTGATGAACAGCTTAGCACGTGTCCGGTTCTCGTATTGGGAAACAAGATCGATAAACCAAGTGCAGCATCTGAAGATGAGCTCAGAAATTACTTCAATTTGTACGGCCAGACGACTGGCAAGGTACGTCAACGATTCACGTATTAACTGATATAAACGATATCATTTACGTTGTTCATGTTTATACTTATATACCCGTGCGAGCAGAACACGTAACTGCGGGAATCAACAGTACATATGTACAGCTGTAGCAACACGACTTTACTGATTATCATATTTACAGGGTAAAGTTTCACGCAGCGAAATACCTGGCCGTCCATTGGAGTTGTTTATGTGTTCGGTTTTGAAAAGGCAAGGCTATGGCGAGGGCTTCCGTTGGCTCGCGCAGTATATTGACTGAACGCACGTAATGATTAAAATGCTCCAAGTTTCCCAGGCAATTTAACAGTTTCTTCCCCTTTCCTATGTTCCATCCTGGCGGTGGTGTTAATACCAGAGGGGTGTTATCATTTATACATTTTCAACGATAGGAAGGGAATGTTTCGAGAGTTGTTGTAATAGACACAATGAGAACTCAACAAAAAAGAGAAAGGATGAAGTATCTTTGTACACACAATTTAATTGGCAAGCAGCAGAATGATTTTTTTTGGCGGCAATGTCACATCGAATCAACATTTATTTTATGGCGTAAAATTCTGCGTACCGTGCTAAAAGTCACGGACGCCTGCATACTACAAAAGGTACTACAAGAATCTGCGATACGTTGGAGAATGATATACGCTACACATTTTGATAAATGAAAATAATAAACTATTTAAGAACTTCAACCGTTTTTTAAACTTATTTTCTGTTCATACTGACATGATTTACAGTCTGATAATAGTGATTCCAGACTTGATTTTGTGCTGAACACTAGGTTTCGTATGATCCGATTCATTTTGTGACAAGCCTGTTTTCTGTCGCCTAAGTTCATGCAGACTGTTGAACTTTGATTCGCGCATGAATTATAATTCTGCAGTATTACGATGAAACGAGTATGGAATATAGGGGGGAGAACAAATTATTTGATGAATCACGCCCGCGCACAGGAATGTTCAAAGTTACAAAGAATAAAGACAAATCAACACGTTCCATTGATTCATAGACATATGCATAGAATGACGTAGAGATGCAGCAATTTTAGAAAATAAGTCACACCTGTCAATCATGAAACTAACGTGTGTCACGGGATGCTTGAAAGCATGCACTAGTGATGACAACAAAAGTCTTAGATTCCCGCGAATAATTCGATACGTGTACATTACTTTAGGACTCAATTATTTAATCTAAAACGTGGGGATGTGTTTCTTGTCGCAATCTATAGTTATAAGTACTTATAGTATTTTTTCTCTTTGTTTTGACAAATAAAAGAAATGCGTTGTTTTGTATACGACTCTATTACTACCCGTTTGTTGGGATATAAACGTAAATAATTATAAAAGTATAACGCCAATCTTTCTTTCACCAAAGAATATTTACATACAAAACTTGCACAGAATTCTGAGAGTTTTATGACGTGACATAATTATTACTATTCGGGTATTGGTAATTCTTGATCCGCTGGAAGAGGCTGAAATCGTTTGTTAACATAATCATCCGTCACTTCACTCAATGATGATGGATTCCATTTTGGCGCATTATCTTTATCAACAAGAAGAGCTCTGACACCTGTAGTGAAAATAATAATTTTTTTTCATCTGGGCATAGCATGAAATATAATTGTTTAGAAATCAAATTCTGTAGGTACCTTCAGTGAAATCGCTCCCCTTGTGTAATTCTGCACAACTTAATCTATATTCTATTTTTAAACATTCTCCTAAATTCAACTGACTGCCTGTGTCAATGGCTTTCTTGCTAACTTTTAATGAAGTTGGGGACATTTTATTTAATGTCTCTATAACATCCAGTGCCCATTTGGAACCATCTTTCTTCAATCTGCAAAAGATAATTGTGTGAGTAACACATAAAAGAGTATATACTTTCCTTTGTCTTAATTAGTGATACCTTTCAATAATCTCCTCTACAGTAGGTGCAGAGAAACAATTGTCAATCTGTTTCATGTAAGGCTCTAAACTGAATTCTTTATTCAAATCTTCAGCTTGATATTTATGAATTGTTTTATCAATATCAACATTCCCAGCTGCTAACAAATCCTGCTTCAAATCTGGAATTCTTTCAGAGGGCACATAATGTGTTGCAACACCAGCATGAAGGACATCAACCCCTTTAAATAAAATTATCCATCTATAAAGGTGTCTAATAAATTTTTCAAATTGGGTCTTTAAAAAGTTGTACCTCTCAATCTGTATCCTGTAAGTCCCAAGAATAAGCCCACTTTGCCTCTTAGTCTGGACAAGATATAAGTTCCTCCTACATCAGGGAAAAGTCCTATAGCTGTTTCTGGCATTGCAAATAATGTTTTTTCTGTGGCCACTCTGTACTTGCCATGCACAGACAAACCTACTCCACCGCCCATTGTGATTCCATCTATTAGAGCTACATATGGTTTTTTGTATGTACTAATCATGTGGTTCACTCTGAGTACAAAGAAATAATAAAATAAAAAAAATGGTACAAACAATAACAAGAAAATATAGAATAAATGATCACATACAAATATTCTGTCCTGAAGAAACTTTTAGCATATTGTGCTCCCATTGGATTACTGAAATCCGTAACTGCCTTTACATCTCCACCGGCACAGAATGCTTTTCCTCCAGTACCTTCGACAACCACCATACTTTTTGTAGTTTCCCATGCCTTTAGAGTTGTGTGCAACTTGATCACCATGGAAAGATTTAATGAATTCAAAGCCTTTGGCCGATTCAAAATTACTAAACCTTTATCATTTACCTAAAATGGAACTAATGGTATATACTGTTTCCAGGGTTGGGACTTTGTTATTATCAATGACACTGTACATACGTTTTTGAAAAGTACATCATCTTCTACGTAGTTTGGTATATTTTTTATGTCTCCTACAACAATAGTAGATATGGAATGTCATGATTGATCTTTGTTAGTGGTATCTGAATTGGGTAATTAGCATCCTACCTGCTACATCTTGTGTTGACATGGGCCGAATAACCGAGTGGTTTACAGCCATATAAACACGGCGCCTTAACTGCGTGGAGACGTTCTTGATCTAATAAAATATGTAAAAGTATGGTTAACCACTAAAACCTTATATTCTCCTCGGAAGCTGTCAGTATTTAAAATTCAGTTTTCAAGTATAGTTACCATATTCGTTGTCAAGTAACCGGAATGTAAAAGTATCGTATAGAATTTATCACTATCTCAGGTTTCCCAAGTTTTCGCGAATTCGCGATTTCTTGTATAACGGGCGAGGTTATGAACCGAAATGGATTCATGCTAGCGATTTATTAATTGTTTCTTTTTGGGGGAACACGTGTGCTGATAAAATACGTACATGTGAATGAACACATGTGTGATTTATAAGGTTGCTTAACCCCGCCTAACCGGCCAATAAAAGGCAATTCGAGCTTCAATGTATCGTAAGTTCGGTACGCACTTAGCGCGCCAATTGATTCGAAAAATCTCAAACAATAAACTGTTGCAGCAGTTGTGAAGCACATATCTTTCCATGATAATATGTAGACACTGTTAAATTTTTTAGAATCATATTTACCTTAGGTAACAACGTTGTAGTCAAGACAACGCATAATAAAATATTCAAAGAATTTCACGTAGTTTATCATCTGGGTAATGATGCATTTAATTATTCGAATTCGGGCGTCAATATTCCAACAGAAATTGATTAAGGAAGTTTCATTGCCTTCAATCAATAGAGTACTTATATGATATGTCGAAGTTGGGAAGTACTCCTACCATGAAAGAAAAAGTTATTCACGATCAGTCGTTACCGAAAAAGTAAGAAAACTCACTTTGACAGTTGTGAAAAAAGTCAGCAATTAATTGATGAGACAGATGTCAATTACAGTTGGAAACTGCGAACGTTTTTCAAACGGAAATCGTAGTGCCAGTAATAAAAATCGTCGATGCATACATGTCAAAAAACCATGGTCTCTGCGTGGATGAATTTTGTATATTGTTATTTCGCGAAAAACAAGCACAAAATGATTGCAAACCTGATGAAAACGTAGTAAAATTTCTAATCGAAGATTTGAAAACTACAGAGGTTTTATTTTCGTTTACACGTTGTGCCGTTAAAAGTAAAGTAAATGATTATAGAATCGACCTATTTTAAGATTCCAGACATATCAGCACAGTTTACTATCGTACACCTATTCATGAGTATCATGCGTTTCGAAATTCTTTTGAGGACAGTGAGTGAAGATTACTTTACACGCCGACAGTACAGCAAAAAGAATTTATCTGAAACCATGGGTAGTAAATTAAAGTGTAGAGGAATGAAACAATGTAAATATTTATCTAACTCGATTGTATTTCAGTATTGATATACATTTTGGTATTCAGGATATCAACGCTGGTAGTTGAACAGTCAATGCATTTATTTTCGCAATTGACAATTAACAAGATGTTATCTCTAATCTCGTATCTCCTTGAACAAGATAAAACTGATTTCTTTTACAATATTGGCTGTACAATCTTCGACGAAACTTTTGTCCGACAAAAGATATCCGCGTCTCTGGCGAAGACACTTCCGCACTTGAAGGTTCGGTATGCAAGAATTCTTGTTGGTTAAAATAATATTCTGTAAATTGATATTGTAGGATTTGAGGGGCCATTTGAAGGATCTGAAACGACATAAGAAATGCTCCTTAAAAAAGGCGAACACAGTCCCTTTATCGCCGAATGTTTTAAATCACCCAAAACGACTTCCTCCAGTTCCACCCCCGACTCCGGAAGTAGGTTTCTTTAGCGGTGCTAACTATTGAAACTATTAGAATTTCACTGTCCATTCAAACAGAATAAATCAGGATAATCATTACAAAGATTTCTCCGGTACCGCTGGTAGAATTTGGTAAGGACTACGTTCGCTAAGAAGGTGCCTAAAACGACTTACAATCAACCGACGATTGAAGAAAAATTAGCTTTCGATCGGAACGTCAATAAAATGCATGCGCTGAATTTACTCGGAATCGCAAATAAAAATGCACCAAGTTGCTTGCGTCACCAAAGAAGCCCGAGGAGAATAATTGTGAAGGAACAAGAATTTACGACCCACAACATTGTTAGGAAACCACCACCGAATTTTGAAGTACGATCATCACTTTTAAGTACCGCTCACTTTTGCCCAATATAATTACATGCATAATCCTGTTAGCCTGTAGAAGTGAAACAAACTGCTGCGTCTATTTTAAGAGAATGTGCAAGAATTTTTAATGAAGAAATGAAAGAGAGAAGAAAGTAATGTTTAGTAAACGTACCGTGTGGAATTTTATTAAACATTGCATGCTGATATTACATCAATTTATGATAGGTGGAAAGCACTGACGGAGGGTTCGTTTAATCCGGATTCAATAAACAAGTTGGAGGAAGAAAGACGACAAGAAGAAAAAGAAATCTATTTAAGGAAGATAAAAGAAAAACATTTGATTGCATTAATCGCGCGAGAGGGAGCTTATATTGCGAAGCAGTCGATTTTGAACAGTGCGAAAATAAAGGGTGAAAACATGCGAAAGGAGGCAAGAATTATTTTCCTGAAAATTCTGCAGAACGTAACGTAATTACTTTTCTTGTTTAAAGAAAAAGCATCTGTATGAGAAGTTGGAGAGATGGAGACAGGAATACAACAAAGAAATGACGGAAATAGTGGAGAAATGTCGTGAATTGGAAAAAGCTTCTCGCGATGTTTATTATTCTATGTTGAATGAAAAACGACAGAAAGGTAGATATTACTAATACGAAAAATAATCTTCAATTATTATGTTTTTTAGACTTTCACAGTAATTGAAAATTTGTTCACTCAGCTGCTGAAGTTTCCGTAGAATCGCAACAACTTAAATTACTACGTATGCAACAGAAGGAAGAAGGAATTCAAAAAAGAGCACATTTAATTCAAGAAATTAAGGCTCTGCATTGTTCACGGGCGCAGTACACGAAAGAGTTCGATCCGAGTGAGTCTAGCGGATTAGGTCTTCTATGTGAAATGTCCTTCGCTGAGGTCTCATCTTTGTTCCCCGCTAATTAATTAGAGTACAGCCAAATCCTTTAATTTTGGCTTACTACTTTGCCCGATAGTTGAGAGAACGATTAATTTCGATGAAGACGAAAATGAATGAGGAAATGCGAAAGCGAAAAATTCTGGTAAAACAGGAACGCGATAGACAAAGGAATAAGATCAGAAATTGTCAGAAAACCATCGATCAGTACAGGGCAAACAGGTAATATTCTCGCGTGATAGTTCGAGCATCGATCGACAATTAGTCCGACGATTTTTAGATGTTTTGTTCCATCGAACACGACGGCAAAAGGAAATACGATAGATGTGACTCGTTCACCGGAGATCGAGGCATTACGCAAAGAGCTGGAAAAACGGAGAGCAATGAGACTGCAAAAATGAATGATTCCGCACGCCACAAATTCGATGTATTAAGCTGTCACTCATGAATTAGGATTTCTTGCTAATCAGCAGAATAATGGAATTGTAAAACATGCATGTAATGTAAAAAATCGGTCGAATAAACTGATTCTCCACTATAAAGAATGAACGTGTGTAAACGGGGGAAAATAAAACATTTACGAACGTCCTACGTAATTGATAATATGACCAGCAAACAACTTTATCGTACTTAAAGAGAATGTACGTCGATGTTCTTCATCAATTGGAGCAAAATAGTCGTTTACGTTCTATGCATGTAGTGCATCTACTCAGTATAGATACGCATATCTTGAATGATAATCATAAAGTTATTTATTACTTTTCATTGCACAATGACTTGTAATATTTGTGTTCCGTTTATTAATGTTTTATGAGGCAGCCATACAAGTATGTGTAATTGAATCTACAAGTCTGATCTTTTAGGAAGATAGGATTTATCTTTAAAAAGTGTGTCATCCTTCGATTTCCGATTCGAAGTATTTGTCATGTCAATTCCACATGTCGTTGACGAAGAAGACTCTTTTGCCTTTGTTTTTAAAGAACTATGTGAAAAACATTGCGTGTTAGGGAAGCGAAAGACGACGTGTATGATGACTCTAAGTCTCATATGCCATGTATGCCAATCAAATAAATCTGGATATCCATTTAATACGACGTTTATCTCTGTGATTAATGAATGATTACGGGGGAGTCAAAGTCACGCTCTGTTCTTTGTCTTGTCATGCCGGTAAATATATATATTCACGTACTTAAGAAATATCTAGCAAACATGAAGTCGAGCCTTTTTTTCTCGTGGTTACCCTACTTGTACCTGTTCCTGCTGAATTAATGATGGAAGGTAAAAAAGTCCTCGAAAGTTTAATCAGGCCTGATTACAAGGTAGCCATTCGTCCAGCAACTAATGCCCCTTCCGGTAGATTACTTAATACAACACGTTGGAACATAAAATTACATCATATCAGCATCATGTAACTCGACGGCGGTTGGATGGCACATAGACAACTCTGTAGTCACCCTGCTAACGAGCAGTGACATAGCAGATCGCACGGAGAGGGGGTTTTTCACATAAATATCATCAAAGTGCTTCGTAGGGATAGTATCGCGTATCTTTGGTCAACGGGCTGTGGTAGTGGGTGTTTTTTTGACGTTTGCGAGCTGACAGGTGACACAGCCAAGTGACACGCTACTTCGGAACGTGAAGAAGACGAAAGAACAGTGGACGAAATGGTCGCCGAAAAATCGGGACAGATGAACGTAAGATACTTGTCGGCCCTTAAACAATAAAATCCTATCTGTATTTGGCATTACCTTGTTATTTTGCATTTTTTTCAGGGCACCAAAACATTTACAATTGAGGACAATATAATCAAAGGCCCGCAATATGAGATTGAACTTCATTATACAAATATCGCGGACCTGTTGTTGGAGAAGATGAAAGAAAATTCCGATCAGATCGCCCAGGTATAAAAGTCGATAGCGCAATTATGATAGTGATCCGTGAGACTCTACCGCGATAATGCATTCGTTGTTTAACGATAAAAATATACAACACTATTAGCTAAGAGACGCATGAAAGTTTTATGATTCGTTAAAATGTAGTAACAATGTCAGCTCTTATGATATCAGTACAATTGGTTGGACATTTAGCTGTGTAAAGAAATACGTATACGTTGGTGCGTTTGTCGAGCATAGGCGAATTAGGTGACCAGTTGCATGTAGTATCAAACGCACGTGGAATATCAGTTCAACTGAAATACCCCGCAGATCGACGGTATCACCGAGCAGCAGGACAGCTTTGCGGAACTGAGAGATCGAACGGTAAAATGCGCTATATGGCTGAGGAAGCAAGGAATCCAGCGCAACGATGTAATTGCCGTCTGCACGCATAACCACCTCGATTCCTTCGTTCCGTGCATGGCGGCCTTATGCGTCGGTGCAATTTTCAACCCATGGGATTACGAGATGAATACCCGTAAGCCTTTTTCACCTCATCCGCGCGAACCACTCGTAGTAACGTACAAACGGAAACGTAGATCCCAGTCGCTATCGTTGTCCAATTTTTGCCGCTACTGCTCACCTACACAGATAACACACGTCGTAGATAATTCTGTTTGAGAAGATAGATTGAACTAAATCAAGAAAATGGTGACTTGCAATTGTTTAATCTGTCCCGTCAACTATGATCAATGAACGATACAGCGACAACGATCATAAATTATCAGAGTCTTATTAGCAGTATCTCTTAAAAGAAGACTTTTTTACTTCAGAAACTGCTCGTCATTTCTTGACACTGTCGGAACCGAAGATAATATTTGCCAATGAGTCTTCGGTTCAAACTGTACTGGAGGCAATGAAAATCGAACGACGCAAGGCCAAGACCATCATCTTCGGGGAATTTCCTGGATTACAGTCATTCTCAAGCATCCTCGAGTCCGAGGAATCGGCGGACGTTGATGGCTTTCAGTGCGCGAAAATAGACGACCCGCACAGTGTAGCTGCTATTCTGTACTCGTCAGGAACGACTGGTCCTGCCAAAGGAGTTCAATTGTCTCACTTCGCGTTGCTTTACCAATCTCACGGGGACAATGGTTTCGCTCTACGCGGAACACCTCTCTGGTTTTCCTCCCTTTATTGGATAAGCGGAGTTTTGCTTTCCTTTCGAACCATTACCGTCCCGACTACTAAATTAGTGTACCCGACGTTCGACGAGGAAACCGCATGCAAACTCATAGAGAAATTCAAGGTACACGTCTTACTTTATGTTGCAAAACAAGACCTTGGTAAGCCTTTATTCCTCTTGGTAGAGTGAATTCTTTATGGGGGAATGTGTCTTAGGTAAGTTGGCTGTTCGTCGGCACCAGCATGGCTATTCGGCTCGTCAGATCCGGCTATCTCAGTAAATATGACCTTTCGTCCTTGAAAAGCATCTTCACCGGTGGGTCTATCCTGAAACAATCGGCGCAAGATGAGATGAAAAGATGCCTGCCACAGACTCTTGTATTACAAGCTTTCGGTACGTAAGAGTTCAGCAAAAACATTGTTTAAATAATTTCCTAAAGTGAATTAACACTCTTACTTGATGTTACGTATAATTTGTTCTATTTCACTGAAACAGGAATGACGGAATTAGGCGGCTTAGCGACGAACCAGCTTCCTAATAATAAATCTGGTTCGTGTGGCGTGCCAAGTAGGGGAGTCCAGCTAAAAGTGATCGACGTAGACACAGGGTCGATCTTAGGACCGAATCAGCAGGGAGAACTTTGCATAAAGTCGGTCACCATGACGAATGGTTATTACAAAAATCCGGAAGCTACTAAGAACGCCATTGATTCCGAAGGTAAGCCCGAAATAATAAGTAAAACTTTACAACAGATTCGATTACACACTCAGTAGAATATATTTTAAAATTTCTTAGCCGAATGTTTACTGAAAAATGTTTAATTGAACCTTCTGAAACTTGAGCTTGTGTGTTGTTTAGGTTGGTTACACAGCGGCGACTTGGTGTACGTCGATGAAGACGGCGAACTTTTTGTGTTGGACCGACTGAAGGAACTCATTAAGGTCCGAGAGCATCAAGTGTCGCCTGGTGACGTCGAGATTGTCCTTCAAGGTCATCCCGACGTCTTAGAAGCTGCGGTAATTCCTGTTCCTCATAGTATCGATGGAGAACATCCAATGGCCTTCGTTTGTAGGGTTCCCGGTGGACACGTAAGTTACAAGTTTCTCATGAAAAATGAAGGATTTTTACAAACTTAACTAGATACTTTGATTGAAATTCAAACATGATTTCCTAAATGATCATTTTACTTATCTTAATAGTCCATTAATGCTATATAGCCTATTACATAATCATTTTAACTGCCAAGGTGACGGAGAAGGAATTAGTGGACTTGGTAGCGAAAAATCTTTCGGAGTACCACCAACTTCGCGCAGGCGTGAAGTTCATGAAGAGCCTTCCTCACACAGCTTCCGGGAAGATCGCACGACGCGAATTGAAATTAATCGCCAAATCGTACGCAGTGTAAAATACTTCAATCATATACTGTCGCATTGTTAGAAGGCATTTGTAAATATACAAAGACTAATCGTCATTTCCCAAGTTTCATAGTATTCATCGTACTAATTTTTGTAGTCGTGACATTGAATATTCAAAGTCAAATATTGTAACGTTGTATACAATTGTATTATATTGTAAAACTACGAAGGATTTTATTGTTATTATTGATAACGTATCACGGTAGGATTAGGACAAGTAGGTTTATCTTCGACTGACTGTATTCTGTTATTATAAGTATAAAAGCATTTTATTAATTCTAATATTTACACGTTTATTGGGGGTATTTGCGGTTAGCGGCTTCCTTGAACATAGCAACAAGGGAGTCCAGTGTTTCCTCTCCGGTCGGTACAATTTGGTTTGGCGGCAGCAAGAAACCGTATCTACCCTTGTCACGGAGTTCATAAGTATAAGTTATGGGTTTGTGAAGTTCACCTTTCACCCAGTCAACAGAGCTTCCGGAAGCGACGTCTGCAATAAATTATTACAAAATTAGGAACCCATTAAAACTTCTTATTTCGCCGATGTTTTAATTGTTGTTCGATTTCGTAAAAATATACTTACAAATGGTCTCAGCGACGTTCCCAGTGACGTATTGAGTACCGTATCTCCTAGCCAGGGCTCCAATTGCCTTCCTGCCAATTGCGTACTGCAAAGAAATTGAAAGAATGTTTAATTAGTGCAGTCTCGATAAAACTAGGGTCTCTGTGTTTCGAGCTATCTTCTTACCAGATCATCGTAGTTCTCGAGATGCGCAGTGGTGTGTCCGTAGGGGAAGAGAAGCAGCTGAGAGTAGCTGTGGAACGAAATGTAGGCGTAGAATTGGTCCTGCACGGACCTTATGTATTCGGACATCGTTTTGGTTTCAATTTCCGAGTTGGGGGCACTTCCGGCGTGAGTTTCCGAGCATGCGTTCGAGCTAGCACCACCCTCTGTAAATGAAGAAAATAAAAATGGATTTTTCAAGGAATTCTTACAGCATGGATTTTTGAGTGTAACAATTGTTTATTCCTTACCCATCCATTTGTACGCGAAGTTCCTGTTCGGGTCCGCACCGTGGCAGAGACCGTACGGCTTACGTGTCTTCCTCCACATTCGGTTCTACGAAGAATCATATTGTTAAAAGGTGCAAAGCACAGGAAAAATGATGGAAAAATGTTGTCGGGAGAAGATTATGAAATGTTGGTGAATTCGTACCCTTGTGTGCGTGTACTCGTAGCCATCAGGGTTGAAGACAGGGAAGATGAACCAGTTGTGACGTTCAGCGAGGGCCCTGACATTCGGGTCTTGGCTGTGGAGAATCTGATCGAGAAGGTAGGTAACTGTAGCTGTGGAGATCCATTCCCTAGCGTGAATTCCACCCTCGATGAAGATTCCGGGGTTTGATTCGGCGAAGGTCACCTTCACACCCTTGATCTGACGTCCTTCGTAGGATTTGCCACCCAGGACCACTTGAACCTTGTCCGGGTGTTGTCTAGCCATCTCATCTAGATAGGCGTAGACCTCGGTCAGACGGTGGTATTTGCTGTGGTACTCACTTCCTCGGGCAGCCAAGGTGTCCTCATTGTTGATCAAGCTCTGCACGTCCTCCACGTAAGTACTGTACTGCGTGTTCATGTGCTGCATCAGTTCAACGAATTCCGGCATCTTGTGGGGCGCGACCATCATGTCGACGGGTCTGTTGACGTAGGTTGGGCCATTCCAGAAGGAATACTGCGAATGTCGAGTAAGGGTTAGCAATTATTCGTCCATTTTTTGTTGAAGGTAGAAGATTCTTGAATTAACTCACCTCTTCAGAATTACGTTCCATTTGTCGCAGAGTTTCTACCTGAGCTTCCTGAGTCGGCATGACTCGGAATACTTTGTAACCAGAGAAAGTGGCCTTCTCGGCCGCCGCGAAGGCGACCAGACCAAGGATGAAGATCCTTAGCATGTCTAAGCAAAAGAATCACAAAATATGTCAGGTTTCTCGAAGAAAAAGTTTTTGTTGGAAACTTTTACTGCACCGACTAACACTGTATGGAATAAAAATAAATACGTTAGGTCGATCACACACCTGTGGAGTTCTGATTCAATCGCACCCTGACTTCTACCTTCCGAAGTCAACGGAGTTTCTGAATCAGCGAGCGAACTCGCGGAATATTTAACCGTTCTACCTGCGCACGTCACCAACATTACCCCCGAATGATTATTGAATAGAAATCACAACAATCTGTCTGACGATCAATTAAGAAAGAAATATCAGCTGTGGAGTGGCCTTATCGGGGCTAAGCGCCGAAAGAATTTTACCTTATCGCGTCTGCCCAATCAAGAAGCACTCGATGTCTCGTCGCAATTTACTGGATTTTCCAAATCACTGACTCAGTTACTTTCATACTTCTGCCTCTTTCTATAATAAACCTTTGCATTTTAGTTCCGGAAGAGTGTATTAATGAATGCCGCGAAGCTGGCACGAATTAATACCGCAAGAATAATTTTGAAGTAATTCATGATTAACAATTTCGCCAAAACATTCCTGGAATTCAATAAGAATTTTCCATCTGCACGTGGAGTATTATTCAGGTGCAAGCGCGATTGAGAATTATACATCGTACAGAAGATAGAAGGGAGATTAATTGTAAACACTCTAAGGCGTTTGTTCATACATTTCATTGATTCTTCTTAAGACTACGTACAATAAGGTCTAATAAAAGTAATCAAAACAGGCCTGTCCTATGACTAATTGTAGGAAATAATAATGTGTTCAAGGCGTTTTATTTAATTCTCAGCTGTAAATTCTTTCCCTGGAATTCCATAACCGAGTTTCCTAGATTCCTGGAACATCGCGACCAGAGAATCCAGCGTTTCCTCAGCCGTGGGGATGATTTGACGCGCAGGCAAAAGGAAACCATAAGAGCCAGTGTCGCGAAGCTCGTACGTGTAAACTATGGGGATGTTATGGGTTCCACGGACCCAATCCATAGAACTTCCAGAAGCTACGTCTAAAATAACAAGATACATTCCCTCACGGTAAAAGTGTTACATTTTTTCCCAATCACTACGTGTCAAAATTTCGACATTTATGAAATTATTTTTGTCTGTGTATACTTACATATAATATCGATAACATTTCCCACTTTGTACTTTGTACCGTATCTCATGGCGAGAGCCTTGGCTGAGGCCTGTCCGATCTGAAACAGGTGGTCGTAATTTTCGATCCTTTCAGTCGTGTGCCCATAAGGAATTAGTAACAGCTGACTGTAACTATGGAAGGCGATATAGGCGAATATCTTATCCTTGATGCTATTTATGAATTCAGACATAGTTCGAGTTTCCGGCTCTGAGAAGGGTCCTTTTCCGTGAAAAGTCTCTCTGCACGGATCCGAACTCGTACCACCCTCTGAGATTAAAGGGAATCATAATAATTTTAGTGTCCTAAAGTGGATGAAATGTTGGCGAAGTAAAGGGTCGTCAATTTTTACCTGACCAGTGGAAATTCCAATTCCTGTTAGGATCTGCGCCGTAACATCTTACTCCATAAGGTTGCCTAGTCTTTCGCCAAAGACGATTCTATAGTAAAATAATAATATGTTATTGATGGATTTGTTGAACCGTAGAAATAAATTAAAAGGATAATCTGTTGACAGCCATGCGATAATCAGTCTTCGTTTGGCTAAAAATAATATACAGGCGACGAAGTCGTGAAATGTAGATGCAAGATAATAGCATTGATATTATCGATTTCATGTATCTTCATACGAGGGACTGTATCTAAACGATGATATCCTTATGATGTGCTCGCGACGTGATTCGATTATCGAGCGTGGATCACAGTTTGAATGACTTCTGCTATTATCAATGGTGTCGTATCTTTCGAAATCCTGATAAACTTTCTCGTTTGTATCATTTCCGATAGGATTATATAGCGTCTCGCAAACGAGTCGAAAGTGTCCATAATATTTACGTGCCGCCAGTAGTAAATATTATTACGAAACAATGAAACGAGCAGAGTAAATTCAAATGAAATGAGGGAAAATTCATTTACCCTAGTATGCGTATATTCGTAGCCATCTGGATTAAAGCTGGGGAAGATATACCAGTCGTAGGACTCTGCCATTTCCCTCACGTCTGACTCTTGGCTGGTTAACAGCTCATTCAGTATGTAAGTGACCACTGCGGGTGAGATCCATTCTCTCGCGTGAATACCACCTTCGATGAATATCCCAGGATTTCCCTCTTTAAAACTGACCTTCACGCCTGTGATGTTTCTCCCTTCGTAACTTGACCCCCCAGTTATCAGTTTAACTTTGTCAGGATGCTGTTTGCTCAAGGATCCTAGCCATTCGTTTATCTGAAGAAAGGACAATTTGACGTCACTGTATTCATTAAATTCTACTAATTACCTTAAGTACAGACCACGTGTAACCTGTGATAGGCGAACCAGTTCATGCCGGCGCGTAGATCTTTTCGAGGATTCTCGTCGTCGATGTATTTTTGCACGTCGTCCATCATCAGTTGAATATTGAACGCGCTGGTATTGACGACATTGACGAAGTCCCCGAATTTCTCAGGCGGCACCATTATGTCCGCGGACTCACTGATTTTCGAGCTGCCCCAAAAAACAAAGCCATCGTCCTTCCGCATCTCCTCCAGGACTCGAAATCCTGCAGGATCCGCCACGTTGATTTTGTACAACTTATGGCCATCGAAACGTGCCTAAAAAGCGTTATCAATATAAAAACTCACGCTCAAATATCAAGCTCGTTAATTCTACCAAGGTTACGATTTTCTCAATGAAGTACGTCGTTGTTAATTTGTGAATATTTTGCACCTGTGCACATTGATATTCTTCACAGGAAATTATGCCATTTAGCCATGTTACGTGCGTTTGGTATTAATTAGGTTTCAAGTACGTAAAGCGTGTATTTAAGGTAAAGTCGGTAATAACAGATATGTTGTGATAACGGAAGATGTTGTAATTGTAAACGGCAATTGAGTGATTGGAAAGTTTGGAAGATTGATACCTGTTCATCAGCTCGCACCGTTGCGATAACGGCGAGAAAGCAGACCAGGAACATATCGAAACTTATCACCGCGATTAATCCACGTCAGTTCTGATATTTTCAGGATCTAGAAAAGAAAATTTACGTAGTTCTAGATCCTTTTTCGCAGAAGAATTGGAATTCACGACATATTGAAATATATGATACCCTTCCGATTCTCTTGATTCCAAGGGTTGCTTTGGTCAACGATTTGTTGGCAAACGAAGAATTTCTCCTACGAACTGAGGACCTTCGCCCGCGCTCGCGCAATTTTATATCCCCGCTTGTCACGTAAAAAAATACCGTATGTACGTGAGATAGTAGCAGAAGGAATGAATGGCGTTTTGTATGCAGGACGTGTTATGGGAATTATCGTGTGGGTGCGAGAGTAGACAATACTCGCCGGCCCTTGGCTTCTGTCGTCAAGTGTCAAGGTGTTCGCCCGATGAAAAACACCACATTCACGGCGGAATTCATCGTATCTCCCACGAATTATCACCTTCCGCATTATCTTCGGTGCCTGTCGATGTGATTCTGCAGAACGTTGAACTCGTCCTCTTAAATATTCTTTGCTAAAACGCAAAAAACCAACAACATCGAGGACCTCCCATCCGATTTGCCCTCCCGCAATTAATCTCCAGATTTTTAACTTCTTATTTTAAGTACCCTCTATTAAGGAGAAACGAAATGGGAACAAATGAGCTTTAATGAGGTGCGGGTATTATCAGAAGTTTCTTTTACGTGTATATATTTTAAATGCGAAGTGTCCATCAACGATAACATCGACTTAGATTTACTAAAGGTGATTTATCAGGTCATTCAACTCATTCTCGATAATACTCGAATTATTTTTTGTCGTATATTAGTCTTTTTTTTTTACTAAAAGAATCAATTACGCCTTACCATAGGCAACAAGAAATGTCACCATGTATTTTAGCTGTGGAAGAAAAGAGTTTAATGGTAAATAGTATCTTACCGATCGCAGGTACTCGTATTACTTTATCATCAGCCCGTACAATGACAACGACAAATTGATGTTTCATCGCCGACAAGGTATAGAATAGACCTACATCCAAAGTAATTTTTCGACCACATTTTTGGGGGCCATGTGGCCCCTTTTCCCATTTTAGTGTCACGCTTTATGTTACCAATACAGCTTGAAAATGTATAGCAGCGCTATAATTATAATTTTACTATAATTATATATTACTATAATTACTATCATTATATATTACTATAAACTATAATTTTGACTGCATTGATAATTCAGTTTTGTGGCCACGAAACCCCGTAAGATATAAGGTCTGTCCTATATCTCGTCTGTGCTTTCACCTTAAAGTAGTAGAGGTCAGTGTATGGTCAGACATGCAAAATTTGTTTTCCTTTTTCGTAATTGACGATCTTTTTGTTAAATACTTTCAAATATGTTAAAATACGTTGTAATAAATTAAAAATTGCTTAGAACGTGTCAAACTACTTTAACGTACTTTAAAACACTTTAGAATGCGTTTTTAAATTCACCAAAATACTTTAAAATACGTACACTCGCATTAGAATACATTAAGGATGATTTCAAATGCATTAAAATACTTTATAAACGCGTAAATATACGTTAAATAGTATTGGCATTTGCTTTCAATTCTTTTGAAGGTACTTTTTATAATCTGTTTATATTTTTTCACTCGTATTAAACTAAAATTATACGTTATCATCCGTGATAGAAATGGTAAGAGCTACGATCGTGCAGAAATAATCGATGTGGCAATCATTCATTATAATAGTTACATTTAGCAACGTCGCTAAATTTGGTCAATAAAGCAAGAAGAAAGAGTTTGCAGTTCCCAATATTACCGTTATGAATCGTAGAGTGCGCTCGATCGCTTCTGTTTTTTGACGATGTCGGTAATTCAGACCTGGTGACAGGAAGTCTCATAAGGTGAAAGGTCTATTCCTATACCTCGACAGTGGTTTCATGAATTTTCAAAGTTTCTATTCTTTCATTTATCAGTACTTTAAACTACATATGTATCTGACAGCATAATCGCTCAATATTCCATTTGTTTTCTGTGTCATCAAATAAAAATTACATATAATTTATCATTAATTCCTTTAATTTAACGTGAGTAGAAATACTCAATTTAACAACTCTCTAACACATCTAATAAATGAATTCCTTTCACGAAACCTTTAGTACTGTCTGTTGTAAAAAACAGTACGTTAGAAGTATCTTTGAGGAGTTGCATCGACTTGCATGCGCATATTATTTTAATATAGAAAATCGCTGTTGTGTTGTGCATGTAGAACGGAACAAGTGGGTGCGCATTAAGTCACGATTATTGCGTAAACACGAATCGCCCGTTAACGGGCGAAGGATGTATTTAGACAGCAGAGTTCAATTCCTGACGTCAAGTATACTTTTTATTATTCGCGCGGTCAAGGAAATGAAGAGGAAACGCTGTGTTTTGTAGTCAACCATCGTATTTATCACAATACTTTATCTTTCCGCGCATACCTGCTTTTTCGTGACATAATGCTGATCCCGTGGCCGAAAAGTTCGGGCGAGAAGAAAGTTTAGAAAAATGTGCGCCAAGAAAATGATGAGCATTTATCAGTTCCTATCCCGTGAGATTTGAAAAGAATTTCTACGGAATTGGAATGACTGTTAAAACGCTATAGATTGCCACTCCTCTGTACGAGACGCAAAAAATATTTATACGAAACGGTGTTCACTGAGTGAATGTTAGTCGATGACGATAAACCACGGAGGACAATGCAGAGTCCTGCCAGTGTGTTGCACAATAGGTCCTTGGCAATCCATCGAGTTACCCTGTCTTCGTAGTGGCTAACCCTTCACCAACGATCGAGACCTTGTTAGACAATCCCACAAAACATTCAGAGATCCATATCGCTTGGTCTATTGCTCAGAATTGTCCTTTCATTCAGATACAGTCGTAATTCACGTTATCTTAAGTAAGGCGAAACGCTTGGCTAACGTTTGTTCCAAGAAAAATTCTACAAAGGTACTTCAATGAAGAGTCAAAGATATTCCACAAAATTATTAAGGAATTCTTATTGTCATGATAATTTTTTTACTTAAAAACTGATCGGGGAACGTGTGACGATTCTACCGACTGTTTAGATAAAGGAAGAGAGAAATGGCACGTAAAAGATAAAGAAAACAACGTAGCGCAAGTGTATCGATCGTAGTGACGTCCAATGATGGATCGTAACGTTACAGTGCCATGGGCTATGTTACAGCTTAATATACTAAATTTATACTACGATTTTAGAGTGACCTTTGGAAAAATGGTATCCTTAAAGAAATACTACTGTAAAATAATAATCGTAGAAAACGAATATAATTGTTGGAAGAAAGCAATCTGAAAATTAATACATTATTTATATTGATTGTAAGTTAATTAATCGTATACATTGGTGAGTCAATTTGTTTATCATCTGTGACATAGATTATTATCTACAACGACCGTATTGTTATCTCGCAATGTTACGTTCACCATAGCGGACTTGCCTTGTAAAGATTTCCTTCATTTTTATGATAATAAGAAGTGAAGTTTTTGTGTATATTCTTAGCCTATTCAAAGAGGTGTGTCAAGGAATACATATTTAGTTTTCTGGTCTCAAGAGGGACACGTGAGAAGGCTTTCAAGTAGCCAGCAGAATTAAATAAAATATGAATGACCGATCGGTTTACAATGATTTTTTATTTACATAGATTGACGTGTAAGAGAAATTCAGGACTTTTCTTTTACCGCCACCCACTAGTCGGTGAGCTGAATCAAAGAAATTATCGCAGTATCGTAACGCGACTGCTGAATAAGTACCGGATTTTGCTAGCCGAATGAGATAAGGATCAGCGGGTGCAAAAACTCGATTTTTACGTTCAGTTGGTTGTGCAAAATTTTCCCGGTGGATTGGCGCTTCCCGGAAACGACGTAAGGGGAGTACTTGTTGTTGCCGAAGAACGGCGAGTACGAATCCGGTGAATCCACTCCTGGCGCTCGGGGCAACCCCACTCCGCGAATTCTGTTGGAGTAGACAGGCGCCGGAACGACATCGTTCTGGTCGCTGCGATCAGTCGTGGTTTATCAGCCGAGTCGGTAAAACACAGAACTAAGTGCAGGTGTTAGCAGGATCATCGGTCCTCCTTCGTTCCCTCCGAGTCCCTATCGCGTTCCTGAGGGAATCGACGAAACGTTCTACAGGGAACCTTTTGACCGTGTCGAGGCAACGACCCCCTTCATCCACCTCGGTACCATTCCACAGGCTCGGAGGACCAGTCACGGGGGAGATTTTCGTCGAAACGCTCTCAGTTCAACCCTTTCCCTCTCTTGTCCAGCTGAGCAAGGGCGAAAATGGCCGACAGGATATACTACCCTAACCCTGAGCTCGTGAAGAAGGCTCATTGCAGTAGCATGGACCAGTATAAAGAAATGCACAAGAGGTCAGTTACGACGATTAAACCCTTGGTGCACAGCTTACGACCCTTGCCACGTTCACTGTAAGATGCAGAAATAAATTCTACCCCTTTCAGTCGAATACCTTACCCTTTGCACTAACGCAACTTAACTCCTTTTAATCTTTATATCCTTAACAACCTGTCTTTCATGTTGATTAAAAATGAATGATGGTAAATTTGAATGAATACATTTGTTATCGCAATATTTGAAATTCGTTAATGTTTCTATGTATAATGTGCTGCTTTTAAACAGTTTGTAATAAGTTAAATATCAAAAATATTATGTACTCGTTCTTTAGGTATGACAAAAATATTCATATTCCATTTGAAGTCTTATTGAGACATTTGGTAAAACTTTGTCAGTTTTTTTGGAAATAAAGTTATACATTTGAGATGGGGCGACGATGATACGAAGGATGATTAAGTGGAGGGACGGAATAAAATCGGCAGGTGGGCTCAAGAGCCGTATGTTGAATTAAGAATCATTGCGTGGGAGTTGGAGGGTGTCGTCATGTAGGTTAGCAGAGGGTGGATTAATTCCGGAACACGTATTTCGATAATTCATGCTCTAAATGTGATAACGTTCACGAATCCCTTGGACAAATTTATATTTTTACCCTCTTTCAGTCTATTATCCAACACTTCCGGTATTACAGACAGAAGATTATCTGTGCGCATATTTTGACTGTGCCGTTCCACTTGTGAATATTGATTTCACTTTAATTTTAGCATTTTTAGTAATTATGATGAGTGAAAAGGAGGTAAATGATAGAGGCTGTCAGAGGTCAGTGGAACAACTTTAAAAAGAGTTTGATGTGTATGGTAAATAGATCGACATAATATAGGCTGTAGAAATAGAACCCTAATATCGATTGTCCAGGCGAACTAGCAAAAGAAACTATGCATTCGTACTGGGAAGGCCTAAAAGTAAACCCTAAGAACTATATCTAGAGTCTGGCTTTCGCTAGAATTTTTAACGAAGAAAACTGAGTTACGTGATTTATGAATAACGTTAGCAAGTCATTAAAAAAAGTTACAGCATTGTCTTACGCGCGTCAGCGGGGGTTAATTATCTTTTCAATTTTCTTTAAATTGTGGGTATTCACTTTTTTCCAGCTGACGCTGAAACTCGCAGAAAAAACTATGTGACAGAACTTTATACATTGCATGAGAAATACCGTGATTAACAAAACGATATTTTCCCTAGGTCCGTAAACGAGCCGGCGACGTTTTGGGGCGAAATTGCCAAGCAATTTTACTGGGAGACCCCGGCGACCGAGGACAAGTTTTTCTCCTACAACTTTGACTTGAACAAAGGTGACGTTTTTATAAAATGGATGGAAGGAGCGTCGACGAACATTAGTTTCAATCTACTTGACAAGAACGTGAAGAGCGGCAACGGGGATAAGATAGCCTTTTACTGGTGAGTCCAAGAAATTGTGGAAAAAAATCCATCTTAAAAACTCTGCAAGTCGTTCTTTTTTCATCGGTTTCTTTCACCTTTTTGCACTTGCTTACGGGTCCTTGCCCACTGACTTGGTCCGCCCATTGCCATGCAAACTACATGATCGGTGCGTAGACGCAAGTCATTCGTCCACTACAGCGCAACAATAAACTCGGAGCTCTACCATTGTCGCGTACAACACTCGTATTCTCTAAAAATGTTCAACCTCGCACAAAAAAATTCTCTTCACGCAGTGGCCTGCCTCTCATCTACGATCCAAAGTAATATTTTAAGATTTTTAAACGAGACGACGGCAAGGAAAAAAGAATGGACTTTCTGTGTAAGTATAAAAAAAGTTGGTGCTAATTTCTTTACTCTCGAGAAAGTGGGAGAAGGATTTTGGTTTTCTCCGCGGGGAAATATCGATTTGCCGCTCGTACCATTTATGAGCGCGTGCTGATTGGTCGAAAATTTGGCATGTCTCAGCGCGGCACGTCTCCGATTGGCAGAATCCACGTGGTTCGATTGCGTCACGCGAGGCTACTATCTCTCCTCGTAGGCTTTCACGTGCTTATAAGCCGCACTACGATTCCCCACGGACCAGACGCAGCTTGATTTATGCCTTTATCGTACAGTTACAGACACTCACTTATGTCAATGGAGAGGGTTAGAGTAGCTCGAATGGAACTTCCATCCATCAATATTCAATAAAAAACAATAAATAAATAAAATCTGCCACGCTCTTTATTTTTATAAAAATGGCAAAAAATATAACGTGTGTTTTACGAAGACGTCGGTACCAATTAAAATACGCTCCGATTCTCTTTGCATGTGATACAATCTGGAATACGCCATTTGATTATTAATACTCGAACATCCCGTATTACCATTCGTTAAAGTCAGGCGTAATAGTAACCGCAGACAAACAACCCGACAATTTAAAATTTTATGCCACTCAAACACAACACTTACGACATTATGAACGGAATTATTTAGCCGCTTGTCAAATTCTATTCGGAGTAATCACTTTGTGGTCGAAATAGATAAGCCGGTCTAGACATAATGACATGATCAGTTGTGAAAATATTGGTGCAATACCGCGCAGATAAATATTATTGATTTGCCGAAACCGTTAACCGTCTGTTGCAAAGATTGCCGCTAATTTCACGTTTCCTGTGTTGGCATTGAATTACATCCACTAAAGAAAGATGTGTTGACTTAATTCGCTGGCAGATCGTGTGGTTCCCGGTGTAACCTTTATACAGTACCTTTTTCACTCGTTTGATAACGCACGGACCATTACACGGTAGACGATAATAAGTTTTTACATGGTCTTGCAATACGTTTCATTATATCGATACGACCCACATTTGCCCGGGTGAATTCCACCATCGCCGATAACTTTTTTGCAACGTTCAAATCTACGGTCGTCCGAGCAATTGTCGATTATGATTTACATTTTTTAATGTCATCATTGCCAAACTGCCCTGCCGCAAGCTGACCTTCCGTTCCGACTGGAATCAAAAATTCCCCTTCGTGACAATCCAGAGCATTCCAGAGAAGGTTATCCTAGATTCCTGGGAATGCGACCTACATTCGGGAATTTAGCCTTCGCCTAAATACGCCAAGGATTCGAAGTTCCAGGCTGAGGATGAATTTTTCTTCGCAACGACATACGCTGTATGATATTTTCGCGTTATTTGCATACGTCGCACGAGCATTACTCTGCAGTTTTCACATTATTCTATTTACTACTGTAAAATGCAAATCTTTATTGAAAGACATTTAAATATCAAAACAGATGCAGTGTTTTTGCGTTTGTTAACGTTCCCCGTGTTTGTCGCGTTGTTCGCAGGGAGGGGAACGATCCCGACGATTATTCGCGACTGACCTACAGAAAACTTCTTGAAGAAGTATGCAGATTCGCGAATGTCCTGAAATCGAAGGGCGTAACGAAGGGGGACAGAGTGGCGATTTACATGCCGATGATCCTCGAACTTCCAATCGCCATGCTTGCCTGTACTCGGATCGGTGCTATTCACAGTGTAGTGGTGAGTTATTTCGTAGTAACTCATTTTAAAATAATAATGTTAAATGATTTCACGATTACTATGAACTTCAACCATTGATCTTGTCCTGAACGTGATCAGTTCGCAGGATATTCGTCGGACTCGTTGGCGGAACGAATGTTAGATTCCAAGGCCAAAGTGTTGATCACTACAGACGGAGTCTGGCGTGGTGAAAAATTGCTGCTCTTGAAGGCCATATGCGATGAAGCTCTGGATAAAGTCAAGAAGCACGGGCACGTAGTCGAGAGTTGCATCGTCGTTGCGCACCTGAGGAGACTGAGCAATCCACAGGGAAGAACCAACGCAGCTGGCAAGACGAACGGAGTGAACGGCACTAGCAACGGTAATGATCTAGATACCCCGAAAATCCCGTGGGATGATGATCGAGATGCCTGGTGGCACGACGAAATGGAAGATGTAGAAGCTAGTTGTTACCCCGTTTGGATGGCAGCGGAAGATCCACTTTTTATCCTCTACACAAGGTAATCATTCTCCAACCAATCTCAGACCTGCTACATTAAATAGAAGACGGAATTTGCCGGAAATTTTTTGGCTAATTGTTTATTTTATCGTTGTTTAGTGGATCTACGGGTAAACCAAAGGGTGTTCTCCACACGACGGCAGGATACCTAATTTACGCTGCTACCACGTTTAAGTATGTCTTCGATTACCAGCCAGGCGATGTTTATTGGTGCACGGCTGACATCGGCTGGATCACCGGTCACACTTACGTCGTCTACGGGCCACTGGCTAACGGTGCGACGTCCGTTTTAGTAAGTAATACCATTTTCATTGTATACCGTAGAACATTCCGTTGGAAAATTCTCACGACCGCGCGCTAAAAAATAATGTTCCCTGCTGCGGTATTTCATAATATTATTATGCGTTCCCCGGTGTTTACTGTACAATGGCTGACAATTGTAGCCTTCAAGTAGGCTATTACGGCTAGATGCTTACGTGCTCTACGGGCAGTCAATTAATAGTCACGAATATGTTTTTACCACAACTACTTGGCTAATTAAAAACGACTATCGTGTTACGGTTTGGTCATTTTGTTTTTATGTCTGTCATTAATAGTTCGAGGGTACGCCTTTCTATCCGCAAAACGATCGATACTGGTCGATTGTCGACAAGTACAAGGTCACGCAATTTTACACTGCGCCAACGGCGATCAGGTCCCTTATGAAATTTGGCGACGACCTCGTGAAGAAACACAATCTCTCCACATTGAAGGTAAGCCGATCACCGTCTAACGGTTTAGCAAATTTACGGACTAACGATAATTAATTTGGACAACTTTATCTCAAATGTACTTCGAAATTATTTTTAAGAAGCTAAAAGGAAAGACGTTACGTCTGTCAGAATGTGTCTAGTTTTCCTTTGTTCTTACGTAAGTCACATTTCGTATGTATTTGGAATATATAAGTAAGGTCTATTATCCGGGTTCATTGTATATTTTTCCAAAACCGTACATATATTCTAAAGTGTTTGCCGGGTACATTCAATCCTGGTCTTTAATTCACGAATCGTTTATACTGATTAACTTGTATGCTAATCGATCACTGTCCCCAGTCGCGTAATTGCTATGTGATAAGAAATGTCATCCCTAGCGCGACAGTTTTGTAACGAACTGTTGCATTTGGATCTATGAATTTTTTGCCATTGAAATCTGAAAATTGTGATCTCTGTGTCCAATGCGTTTAATTAATTCGCATACATTCATACGATTTTCTGTAGGCCAGAAAAAAAGTTACATTAATGAGGTTTCATCATGAGAACAATACGGTGTTTTTATGAAAAATTTGTCCGACGTCAGTCTTAAAATTTAAATAACACTGAGAACAAATGTTTTTGCAGGTTCTGGGGTCGGTCGGTGAACCGATCAATTCCGAAGCTTGGCTGTGGTTTTATCATTTAGTGGGGCACGGCAAGTGCAGCATCGCCGACACTTTCTGGCAAACGGAAACGGGCGGTCACGTGATCACGCCGCTTCCGGGAGCCACGCCGATGAAACCGGGATCAGCGGTGAGTCGAGGCAAACTTTTTCCCCAGACTTCCGGAACTGTCGACTTAGTTGCTCAACAGTTTCCCGAAGACTTTAAGCGTCTGCATAACAACCGATTTACAGTTTCCGATAGTGCGCGACCACTGTCACACCGATTTGTAATCGGCCGAGACTTTTATTTCCCTCCGTATCGTGTCGCAAGGTCGAAGTAATTAATTCAATTGATTCACGAATATCTACGCGGTGTCACGGAAAAATTGAGTTAATAGGGGAAACATGAACAGGACTTTAGCACCCCGAAGATACAATATCGATGAATTTTGGACTCCGAGGATGAATTAATGGCAAAGATATGTCGTTACGTAACCGTGAACTTTCGCCGGCAGTTTCATTTATTTTCCATTCGAACGTTTTCCAGACGTTCCCGTTTTTCGGTGTCTTGCCGGAACTGTTGGATGAAGATGGCCACATAATCGAGGGGGAGGGCGAAGGATACTTAGTTTTCCGACAACCTTGGCCGGGAATGATGAGGACGCTTTACGGAAATCATCAACGCTTCCAAAACACATACTTTGATAGGTTTCACGGATACTACTGCACCGGCGACGGTGAGTATTCCATATGTAAATGAATAACTGATCACCTGATTTTACCTCTTCCTGGCCTTCCGTCTTTTGCATTCATGTATTTACTGGGGCAAGATCGACATATTTTAATCGGAATTCCAAACTACTAATTGTAAGCGGCATTCAGGAAACGAGTGGGGTAGAGCTCCAAGGTCAACATTTTGCCGTATTCTCATGCAATTTCATAGTCCTGAGCGATAATCCTAATCTACTTTCCAATCACGAATTTCATTGCCGACGTTTTATTGAAATGAATTCTCAGAGACAATGTAACTGGTTGGAGACAATGACGGTTATTTAGCTAGTGGATTTCTGTAATTTTCGCCAGCGTATTTCGCGTCCTTGCCAAGTTCCTCTTCGATCCTGAGGATCTGATTGTACTTGGCGGTTCGTTCGCTTCTGCAAGGAGCACCGGCTTTGAATTGTCCGGCTGAAAGGCCAACCGCGAGATCGGCTACGAAGTTATCCTCTGTTTCTCCGTGTCCCGCCGAAACTATGTACCCCCAGTTGTTGAGCTTGGCCATCTTGGCGCAATTGATGGCTTCCGTAACGGTGCCGATCTGCGACAATCTCAGCACCAGTGCATTGGCCATTTGTCGCTCGATGGCCTCCTCAATGCGATCGATGTTCATGGCGGTGAGGTCGTCAGCTACGATCTGAATATCCTGACCCGCCAAGGTCATCCAACCGTCCCAGTCTTCCTGGTCGAACGGATCTTCGATCGAAACGATCGATGGGAACTCTGTCAGGTATTCCATGTACTGTTCCTTCAAGGCTTCAGCTTCCAGGTAATCGTCAGGATCAGAGTCCTCAGTCTTGAAGGCAAGGTCGTAGCCACCTAAAAGGGCAAAGATGCCAAATCCGATGCAATTTGTGGAAAAATATTGATAAACGACGAACCTTCCCTGTAAAACGCGCTTGCAGCCATGTCTAAGCCTATCTTAATTCTACCGTCATATCCCGCGGCTTTGATGGACTCGTCCAACAAAACCAAAGCTTCCTTGTCTTCTTCAAATTCAGGCGCGAAAGCACCTTCGTCACTGACTGGCAACGGTCGTTGTATTTCTTGTGCTTCACAGATTTTTTGTTCAAGAACTCGGTACACTTCGTTGCCCATTTTCATTGCATCCGCAAAGCTTGCAGCACCTTATTGTGAAATGAGATAAAGTCAATTACAGACGTCAAAGTAAATATTTAGTTATTTGCAAGCAGTGCTTGTTTTGTGTGATAAGGTTTTATGTCTTTATTTCATTCTGAAAGGAACATCTGTGTTATCTTAATTTGACGTAGAAGTACCTGTTGGTAGAATCATGAATTCTTGGCAGGGCATAAGATTGTTGGCGAATCGTCCTCCACTTATCACATTGAAACAAGGCACCGGTAAATGGAGTTCGCTATTCTCTGCCAGTTCCGCGATGTACCTAGAAAGAAAGCTCTAAGCGTGATGAGGCCATTTTCAAATGAAGGATTACGTTCTATCGACGAATGCCTGTATATCGGAAGTCCTTTCTTGGCCGCACCGGCTTTGCAGCAAGCCATTGAAACTCCAAGAATCGCGTTGGCACCTAATTTCGACTTATTCTCAGTTCCGTCCAGTCGATTCAATAGACTGTCTATCTCCGCCTGTTGGCATACTTGGAGCCGAGATTTCAACAACTGCGGTGCAATCACGTTGTTAACAATATCAACGGCCTTGAAAACCGAACGCCCGTGATAAGCCGCTTCGTTGCCGTCGCGAATTTCCTGTGCCTGGTTAGGACTGGCGATCAGGGTGCAGGGCACTGATGATCTTAGCAAACCGATGTCCGTGATGACGTCGACCTCCAAGGTTGGATCACCACGGGAATCGAAGATCTGTCTGGCTTTGATCTTCTGGAACGGCATTTTCGCTCACCTAACACGGCGAGAAAATTTAAAGATAATTATAGCAGAAAGAAAATTAATATTCCGCGGGTTTCGCTGAGGTTATACCTTTCATAGGATAATTATGATAAGAATAATAACAGACTCTTAGAACCCTTACGACTATTGAAAACGTTTTCGCAAACACTGGGCCAATTGTGAATTTTATCATTAATTTATACCACAAAAGATTTTATATGTGAAACCTAAGTCATGATGTCCTTTTTCCTTGCTTTACTGAAAACAAATGATAATTGGAAACTATTCATATGTTCGATAGCCGTAAAATGTATATGAATGTAAAGGAGAGTATTATTAAATACTGTGGCATTTTTTTCAATAAACCAATTTATTTACTAGGAGCCCGGCGCGACGCGGATGGTTATTTGTGGGTAACCGGTCGTATTGACGACATGTTGAACGTTTCCGGTCACCTGATGTCCACGGCGGAGGTGGAAAATGTGTTGGCTGAGCACTCGTCGGTCTCCGAGGCGGCGGTCGTGAGTAAACCTCATCCGGTCAAAGGCCAGTGCCTTTACTGCTTCATCACGCCTAACGAAGGCGTAACGTTCGATAAAAAATTACAGGACGAACTGAAGAAAAAAGGTAAAGAAAAGATATTTTCGCCCAGTCACGTTTACGAATTTTTATCCCGTTCTATGGAAGAAAGAAATTGTTGGAATATATTAATTATACGAATATTTACATTGTTTAAACAGTACGCGAGCGAATCGGTCCTTTCGCTCAACCCGATGTGATTCAACATGCTCCGGGTCTGCCGAAGACCAGGTCCGGAAAGATCATGAGACGTATTTTGCGGAAAATAGCAATCGGCGATAAGAATGTTGGAGATGTTTCGACCTTGGCCGATGAAGGCGTCGTTGATCTCCTCTTCCAGCTGAGGCCGCAGGTTTAGGACCAACAGGATCGTCGATTTCATGGGTGAAACAGGATAAATAGCATAGGAAACGCTTTTATTTATTTAAGATCATGCGTGATTTTCACGTTGTTTTTATTTGATTTTCTTCTCTGTCGAGAGGGAAGTGGGCTTAATGAGAATTCTGCGTGCGAGTATCCTCCCGGCAAATTGCTTTCTCATTCACTCACCGTTATTTCTCTCATCGTTTAAAGTTTAAACAGTCTTTTAGAGAATTTCATTAAAGTGCAAATGTGTATGGGTGTACTTATTACTTATCGCCATCATTATATTTATCCTATTTTTGCAATTGCCAACGACTCAAAATACAGGAATACATTGAAACCTCGTTGAAAGTATAACACTCCGTCTTCGATTTCTAAAAAAAACAACGCTGTTTGTTTTATGACGTTTACTAGGAAATAACATAAGATTTCTGTCTGTCCTTGTATAGGACAATCGATATAACCAGGTTCGAAAACTGTGAATGTTCGAAGCATTATATACGTATATTTCGAGTGTTAATTATGCAGACCTGACGGAAAAATTTTCTTCTGAAATTCTCCAGGAAAAGCATTAAGCAAATATCGAAAGTATTTTGTGATATTTTCGTCGTCTTGTAAAAGGCGTCTTGATTGTGTCCTAAGTCATCACGTACTGTTAAGATTGAATTAACGATTACCTCAGTATCCATTTTAGAGGTTTTCAAAGAAATTATTCCACCCAGGTCGCATTCTCAGACGGTTTATACTATTGTATGTAGAGAAAAGGCCAAGGCATTGCTTGTATCGTTTATGATTTATTGCGATCATTGGGAAATAAGCGCGCAACGATTATAGACGAAACGTACACGCACTGCATTAAACGCACGTCGAAAGCGCAGTCCACTTTTAAACTCTGTGTTACTTACAATTACTCATTAATCGAGTAATTAGATACTTAAAGAGCGGAAGCGTGAGCCAAAACGGAAAGTTTGTCTCGAGTTACTTCGGGGCAAGTCACATACATATCATTCCTCGCGGAACAATGTAACTTTAGGAGTTATATTACATATACATGTATTAAATAATGTATAGCAATATATATTTAGATATATATACACATGTACATCTATACACTTATATATATATGTAAATATATAATAAAATATATTGTCGTTCTGTTAAACGAAATAGCTATGTTTCCTCTATTTTTTCTCCACGTTTCAATGGGTTTAATTAATTGCGTGTTGCCTAAATTAACGTTTCCTGTTATTACATAATTGTTCAAATGTAAGAAATATTCATGCATGTGTCGAAGATAAGTTCGGTTATGTCAGATAAGCAGCACGCGATGTTACTGACCTACACTCATTTTTAATCTTTCCCCTGAGTATTACACAAACACTTTTGGATAAGGACATTTAACTAAGAACTATGTGAAAGGTAATGTATAACAAGATAATTAATGTGCATTCAATTTTAAGCATAAGTTGTAATAGACACAAATTGGGATACGTTTATAAGAAGTAGATCGTTAAATATCCTTAATAAATATTAATCATTTCTGTCAGTATTATTAGTTTCAAACAAGGTACGGATGCCGATATTGATTTTAGATTTTAGCGTGAGCAACGCACGCTTCGTAAGTCGTTGAGTTATTTTGGGAACATAGGCTTTAGCGTGAAGCAAGGGCAGGTCGGAGAGATGCAAAGTGATATGAACGTATTATTCGAGCGTTATCAATTTAGTCGAGAAATATATGTACTACGAAAGAAGCAGTGTCCACTTGGCTTTTAATATAATAAAAAGGTAGAGCCAGATAGCACGGGATTTTTTGGTACCGGAAGTAACGGTCACTCAATGGCCGAAGACAAGCGTTCTAATCTCTTTTCCAAACACGAAATTTATTGAACTCCGAGGAAAGCTGCTCGCCGATAGAGCTTTTGATTTCCACGAGTTTTTAGTGGTGATGTCGCCACTTTCGCGCTCGTAGAGACCCTGAGAAACGTCCGAAGAGCGACGGGCATGTGAATGCGGATGGGCAAGTCAGCTGACGAAACTTGCCGTCAGTCAGTCGACGGACTTGAACTGAACGGATGTGTCACGGAGACGTGCCATTTAACTTCGCTTTCCACGATATCAAGCCGGTAAAAGAAAACCATGTCGACCATTGATGATTACTACATGACGGTCCTCGAGTTGGTGAAAGAAGCCGGCTCAGTAAGTCCTCGTTTCAATATTTGCGAATATTAGAAAGAAAATGTTGCGATTACACTTCGCTTTAATACCCAGCAATATCAGCGCGGCTACGTTATCGATTTTTACCACTTGTCTAATTCACTTTTTCCTGCAGTTTTTCACTCAAGACGATCAATCATTGAGCTCAAATGTATTAGATGTTGATGGCATTGGGTTTTACTTTTTTTTTTAAGTCATATCAAAAATATATGCTTTGTCGATTCAAGGAAGTAAATATTTACTTTTTCCAGGGTATGACATAGGTTTATTTTTGTTTTTTTCAGATCGTCCGAGAAAAGATCTATCGCCGTAAGGACGCGATGACGAAATCCTGTGAAGTCGACCTGGTCACAGAATGGGACCAAAAAGTTGAAAAACTCTTAATGGATGGCATATCGTCTAAATACCCAGATCATAAGTATGACTAATTTAATTATCACACGGTCAAACTGTTTTAATTAATACATCTTGCGTTATCTAATTCGCACCGTTAGAACTTTACAGTCATTCAATCACTATATACACATTTCCTCTATTATTATCTTCCTGTAAATAATTTCGTTTTATCGAGTAATTTTTACATAATAATCATTTATGATATGAAGCTTTATCAGTTGTCCAGATAAAGGCAATCACGCGGAAGTTTTACGTAATTTATTGCAAGAATTTTGTAATATAATATGTAATTCCTTTCTTCATAGCGAGTTTAAAGCATGAGGTTTCGTAAGAACCATTTGCTAAGCCGATGGGCGAATATATTCGGTCGGTAGCACTATGGATAGGGGATTGAATGAAAAGGTTTCATACTCGACAGCCAATGGAACTTTTCATCCGCGCTTCAACAGACAGCGATTGTGCTTAAATTACTTCAGACTCATTCTTCGCTAACTAATCTTAGGTTTATACCGATAATTATTTATCATTACGCAACACGTCTGTCTTTCATACTGATAATTCAAATGTTTACGAGTGCGTGATGTGCTTAGTTACGCAGTTCTACAAATCTACATTCGTAGATCGTTCTGTTAATAGCATTCAACAGAAAAGACGAAAGTTTTTTTTGAAGCACATACACTTCCCGGTAGATTTATCGGCGAAGAAGAAAGTTCCACGGAAGGGAAGAAGGAATTAACTGATGCGCCGACATGGATCATAGATCCGATCGATGGTACCATGAATTTTGTCCATGGCTTACCGTTTACTTGCATATCCATCGCGCTACTCATCAACAAAGTTGCGGAAATTGGTGTTGTCTACAATCCTATCTTGGAACAACTCTTCACAGCTCGCAAGGGTCAAGGATCCTTCCTGAATGGTGCTCCTATCAAAGTTTCCGGCGAGAAAGGTATTACTTTATAATTATAAATAAAATCCGGAAGGCTTCTAAAGTCAAATATTTTGATAATTGGAAGTAAATTTGTTTTAGAACTGCGTAAGGCACTCATCATCACAGAAATGGGCACCAGCAGAGACCTGGAAAAGATGAAAGTTGTGTTCGAGAATATCAGTAAACTAACACCGCAGACTCATGGGTGAGAAATTTGTTCTTCCTACATTTCTTTTCCTTGCCTTCAGATGTGGTAATTGCGACTTATATACGTAGAATTCGAGCTTTAGGGTCTGCAGCGTTAAATATGTGCATGGTCGCCCTCGGAGGTGTGGACGCGGGGTATGAATTTGGAATTCATGCCTGGGACGTTGCGGCCGGTGACATCATCGTCAGGGAAGCTGGCGGAGTGTGCATAGATCCAGCTGGTAAATCGTATTGCCAACGAAAATAATGTTCTTGGTAAAATTGTCATTTCACATTTTCATTGGAATGTACAATTTCAGGTGGACCGTTCGACGTCCTCAGTAGAAGAGTATTATGTGCATCGACAATCGAATTAGCTAAGGAATTGTCCGCGCAGTTAGTCCAGTATTATCCAGAACGAGATTGAGGAAAATGCGAATGTATCATTACTTGTATTTATGTGCAAAATGTAGCATCGTTGTCGGAGGAGGAATGCCAATGAAAGAAAACGAAATGTATTTAAAATGTTGTTAGTACTTTATTGTTGTATTCACATGGATCACAGTCCACGTATAATGTACAAAATTTGTCATCCATTGTATTGTGTCACCATGGAGTATGTTTGTCGAAATCTACGAAGACTGTTGTCACTTTGTAATTGTTGAAAGTGAACGAAATAAATAAATATATATGTATTAAAATATTTTCAATGTGTTTGCTGCTCGTACCGTCGTCCTAATCGGTCACGAACTTTTAAAATATCATTGAGCGTAGCCATAGTTATTACTTCTATTGCAGTAATGGATATTATTTATAAACCAGTGATCGATATCACTCATATTTTTTTCTCATTGGGCGTCGCTATCTGAAAACTCAGTCACAAGGATTACGGTCAGATGTTGTTATGACTAAACGACTTTTGGAGAATAAAATTACATAAAGCTATGAATAAAAAGATTTCTTTAAAAAAAATTGATGGTAGTATACATAATTATCTTACCTGCTTGCATACTTACGAACCTGAATACACGATTAATACTTTAAGATCTTCCCTGCGGTAATTTAACGAAAAGCTTCGCTGAGTCGGTTTGCGAGATAGCATCATGTAGTTTATACTGATGACAAGACGCAGCTGTAGATATCTCATATTTCTCCATTATAATTCCTTCTCACCACTTGATATCATCATCATCTCTTCCATTGTCTCCCCTCCGCACAGGGAGGGCTACAAGTGAAACATTACCAAATTGCAAATTAGAAAAACGTGCACCAGCATCAGTGTCGTTGTATTCTTTTTGCTTCTGTACAGAATCGTCCCGAAAAATACCTAGTTCTCATTTCAACAAATCGAACTTTACAAATCGCGTTAAAGCGTCCTTCGCTTATGAAATAACTTTAAAATAATAATAAACCACCGATAGGAATGTCGCGACCATAATATTAATCGAAAAAAAATGAAATTTATCCGAAACTAGTTATTGTCGGTGATTGACCTAGGGCGCTGAATGCCGAGGAACTTATAAAAATCGGTCTTAGTATCGAGCAAATTGGTGGCAAGAATCAAGAAGCAGATAATGCGAAATATTCCAAAATGCAGTCCCCCATGAATACCTTGCATCGATCACGGCGCTAAAGGCCCTTGAAAAGTCCGCCCTCGCTTAACGTAGAATCGAATCGAAGACACATCTGAAACATAAGCAGTCTCGTACAATTTTGTCACAATGCAAGCTACGCCATGAGCCATTCAATTAGGAATAATGCTCTGCTCAATATCGCAAAAATGATGATCAAAGAGCAGAGTATCACAATTAGGTAAATGAATGTCTTAAACGTGTAGAATGTTAAGTGAAAATTATGCACTGTACTATAACTGTTAAAGATGTGTAATTTCGTGTAAACCCAATATTCACATTATAACGTAATTGATCGAATCTTAAAGAATTATCCATGTTTCATGTACAATTTTAATCAGCATATATTGATAAGGAGACAGTTATTTTATTTTCTTATATTGTACCATGTTAAATTAAAAAATGTATTGTTATTCCGACGTTTTATGTTGAACTTTTATCATTGTGACATCAAGGGGTTATCAAAAGCATTTTAGTGTTTTCAAATCTGTCGTCCAATTGTGACTATATAGCTTTTTATTCATAATAAATTAAACTTCGCACTAACGCCACGTGAAACGATATACTGAAATGTTCATCCGTGCCGACACTTCACAATGAAGGTGAAATACAATAACTATTCTTCCTTACAACGTAATATCGTTAAAGAACACTACAGAAGGGACACATTCAAACGTAAGTTCACGACTGAAAATATAAGAAATGCAGGGTTTCCTTCTCAACTCTCAATTCCTCATTTGACAGTTAAGTGTCGCTTTTATTTCAATCGCTACCCTATTTACTATACAATATTTTTGTTCTGCTGTCGGTAACACCAAGCCTTCTCGCCGCCAGGCTTCTGAAGCCAATGCTGTGTGTGTGTGTGTGCATCGACGCGTAAAAAGAAAAGAAAGTTAGATCTGCCGGTGAACAGTGCAATCAGATACGTACGATACAATTTCACAATCACGGCACGTTTCGACTCCGAATGCAGTTAATGCATAGTTAGTAATGATCCATTAATTATACAATAATTTATAAATACGTTGTACGAAAGGTAGTCGCGTGTCACGACGACGAGAACAGAGGGGACGAGAAATACTATATATCACCATTATGCCTATGTATCGATGATCAGTTCGTGCCGAAAGAGGCGGTCACATTCTCGTATGTGTATTATCTCTGAAAGAAAACGATATGTATCAACGAAAAACTGTCCTTATCATCGCCGATTCCATGCTTGTAATACGTAAAAAAGTTTCATTTGTAGAACTTTGTACCGAGTCAATTATGAAAATACAATTTAATAAGCGACAGTATGATTCTATGGTCATGTAAGATTTATTATCGTGTATTCACAATTGTCAAAGGTATAATGTAAAAGATACTGCACTCTATTGACCTGCAATAGTCGGACAACCGCTAGTCAGGCAATTGTTGCAAAGTGATCGTGTGCGACCTTCCTCGAGTGCGTGAGGGTTCGTCTCTGTCTCTCAGACGTAAGGAGGAGAGGATGTATTTACGCGCCGCCTCTTTTTGCGAGAAAGAAAAGAACGGATTAAAAATATTCCACGTGGCTCGTCACACCGCTCGTTTCGACGATAAAACCTGCGGTACCTCCGGGTTAACTGCAGTGGCAACAGATATTACGGGCACTGCGGTGTGTTACCGGACCATCATTGGGCGAGTGGCATTTCAAATACTTTACAAAGTTACGTCAGTTAAGTCCCCGATGTGGATGGACCCCATGCTAGGGTTACCTAGATCTTTTCTTGTATAAAGGGATGCGCCAGGGCGTGGTTCACGGTGATCCTCTTCCCCGCGTCCAGCATTAACGTGCGCTCCAGCAGGTCCTTCAGTTGTGCCACCTTCCGACTCTGTTCCGCCGGCAAGGAATTACCGCCCAACTCCGCGCTCAAATCGCGCGTCGCTGGGAGGGTCGACATAACTACGATCTTTTCCTAAAAGAATCTACGTTAACGTCGAAAATATACCGAGCGACAGAAAGAGAGAGAGAAAGAAAGAGGGAGGGAAAGAGAGTTACAAGTGCTACTCAGTGGTTGTGTTCTCACGCGCCGTTCATGAACATATCATTCGTTTTTCGAGCTTTCAATCATTCATTTTCGATAAGGCTAATTATTGCTCTTCACTATTACAAGAAACGCTTAGAGATGTGTTCATAAACTATGAATAACCAAGATGGATAACTAAGATTGTAAAAATACTTATTCGTAAATGTAAAAAAGGTAGGTATAAGACATGGAATCTTACCCGCTCCGTAACTTTATCGACTTCATGGTAAAGGAAATTGCAATTAGTGTCGAAGTGTTGATCCTTGAAAGTACCCTTCCTTATCAGTTTATTCGGCATCTTGCCCTTCAGATCCATGAAGAATTTCAACATCTGATTGTTCGTTTTTCCCGAGAACATGATCTTTCCCGTGTACAACTCGTAAATCGTGCATCCCACAGACCACATGTCAATGCCAAAATCATACGGTATACCAAGAACTAGAAAACATTAACGTTATTCGTCGAAACATGATTAGCGGGACAAGAAATCCCCGTGGTAACAAAGATCGGCCAGCGATATGGATCTGATCGACATCTCAGAGAGATCACCCGCACTTACGGTTAACATACGGCCCGCAATGGTGTGAAAATAAACCCAGAAGCTCATCGAATTTAAGTGACCGTTTTCTCGAGTAATGTGTGTGTTAGGGAACATGGTCGAAGCAAACCCCAAAACCGCAATACGAATAATAAATTCTTTTAAACCGTATTGTTTGTAAACCTTAATGCCAAGTAAATGCAAGGCATTTGTCTCAGTAATTATGTCCAAAGATATGAAAATATTAGCAAGTGTTTGGTTTCAATTAAATGAAAGGTAATAAAATAATGATACTTACTGATTTCAGGAGCGCGGTAAAACCTTGACACTAGGTATGGCGTGATTTCGTTCTCATGAGCATGCGATGCAGAACCGAAGTCACAGAGCTTTAGTACTAACTTGCTCTCACTGACTAGAATATTATCCGGTTTGATGTCAGCATGTAGAATATTTGCGCGCTTTAATAGTTTGAGAGCAAGGAAAAGTTGCTGAGTATACGACCTTACCGCTTTTACGTGTAAACCAACGTCTTTCCCATATTTTTTCAATACCTACGAGTGTGATTGAAGAAATGATTAAATACTCAGATAATTCACTATAGTGTCGGAAAATGATACTTACCTCTCTTAAATTCATAGCTAAAGGTTCGAAAACCATACATAAATGATTTTTGTGAAAGAAATGTCTAAATAATCGCAGGCAATGAAATTTGTCTTCTGGATCTGCATCGTTCAATTTACGCAGTATCTCCAGTTCTTTAAGGCCAGTCCTATGCCTGAAGGGACAGAAAAGTAAAACGTTTTAATGCTTTGATCTTGAAGAAATGGCTACTATTTTATGTAGGGAGAAACTTACATTATTTCGTTATTCCTAATAATCTTTACAGCAACGTCTAAGTTTCCTCGAGCGCTGTCTCGAGCTCTAACCACGTTGCTGAAGACACCTTGACCAGTATAACCGTACACTACATATCGTGAATCTAACGTTTCGCCAACGCGGACCCTGAAAATATTTTGATTAACATTTATTTGCATGTTACGATCAGATATAATAGTTGAACAGTAATATCAATTAAGTTCACCTGTAATACCCTTCAGCATCGTCCCAGTTATCTGTCAGGCTTGGATTGTCAGGACCACCTTGCCGTTTTCCTTCGACAGTAGGGCTCTGAAAAAACAAAGATACAAGTAAGGATATCGTGAACGAAAAAAAAACTATATTCGGGAAGAAAATAGGGCATTACATTGAAGTCCCCTATATTATCCGCTTCGGCGAACATATCCCATTCATTTGTTTTTCTAACATTCTGTTTATCATCCAGTTTGACTTTTTCTACGACTTTTGTGTCTTCAGATTTCTTGGATTCCTCACTTGGCGCATCTTCGAATCTGGATTTTCGTTTTTTCACTGTTTGTGGTGACTTCGGTTTTTCGGGCAACGGCGGGGTGTGACTCTCTGACGTAGATTCGTTATTATTGGATGGGACTTCTAGAGATTTCTGAGAGTCGTTTGAATGGCTTTCAGAAGGCGGAGTTCCAGTGAGCGGATTAACATCGGCAGACATATTGGAATCTTCGTTTGGTCCGCCCAACCTCTGCAAGAGAATTAAAGGAATGGATAGGATTATTAAAATACATTTAAAACTCTACACTTAATACTAGTTTTGGGTTTATACTAACCTTGAGTAATTCTTCTCTTTGCTTTCGCCTACGCTCGATAATCGCTTCTTCATCCTCTTCTTCTTCAATGTCAATATCTTTAATATCTTCCTCACTAGAACTATCCAACTGTTCCACCTTTAGGCCCTCGGACAACGAATCTTTGTATTTATCATTCCTCTCCCGTTTACCATTCTTTTCCCTATCCCTGTCGTGATCTCTACCGTGCCTATCTCTGTCTCTTCGACTTCGAGATAAGGATCGAGATCGCTTGTAACGATCGTTTCGATTCCTGATAGGACTTCGTGACCTTCTGGCACTACGGGAACGTTCTCTCATTCTATCATAATTGCGTCCGTCTCGCCGATCTCGACTGTTATGCGTTTCTCTGTTGACGTGACGGTCCCTGCTAGATCGGCGATCCCTGCTAGCGTGACGATCTTTGCTGGTATGACGATCTTTACTAGGATGTCGTTCTTTACTTTCTCTCTTGTCACGACTACCCTGACGGTCCTTGCTTTGTGGCCTGTCACGACTGCGACGATCCTTACTGACATGACGGTCTTTACTTGCATGTCGATCACGATTAATTTGACGATCCTTACTAGTGGGACGGTCTCGACTAATGTGACGATCTTTACTCGTGTGCCGATCTCGACTAACATGGCGATCCTTACTCGCGTGACGATCTCGACTAAGCTGACGATCTTTACTAGCGTGACGTTCTCGAGTTTCTTGTTTATCGTGACTTTCCCGTCTAGATGAATGATGTCTTACGTCAGCTTTACCATCAACAGACTTAGAATCATTACGAGATCTCGAATTGTGGCCATCCAACTCGCGTTTACGGTCTTCTTCCCTGTTTCATTAAAAAAATGTGATGTTCCTTTTCCAAGTATAGAAGAAATGTGATTGACAAATATTAATTCTTACCGTCTTTCGTGTTCTCGTTTCCGTGATTCTTCCCATCTGGTGGCCTCTTTCCGTCTTTCTTCCTCTACTCTCTTTCGTGAATCATCTTTTTTAGCATCATCTTTCACGACTTTTTCGACAACTTTGCGCGACTGCCTGTCATCTCTTTTTTGATCTTCCCGTTTGACTTCTTCTCTGGATCGTGTTTTCTCTTCTCTCTTTTTCTCCGACTCCCGTTTCTTGTTTTTGTACTCTTCGCGACCCCTCCTGTCCCTGCTCATGTCAACGACAACACGTCTTTCAGACTTCAAAACCTTTCTACACTCCCTACTTGCAGATTTACTTCTAGGTCGTTTTTTGTGTACTACTGTGTCTTCTTCGCTGTCGTCCTCTACGAGTATAACATCCGGCGTTTCTGCTTTTGCTTCTTCCATCTCTGTGTCTTTATCCTCCTTCTCAGATTCGTCCGAAAGATATTGTACTAAACGTGCTTGTAATCTTTCCTATAAAATCATTCAAAAATGATATTAGTGACAAAAAATACTTTCATTATGTCACTTACTATAATCATACCTTTTGTTTCATTAGCTCTTCAAGGTCTATATCATCTTCAATAATTGTACAGTCTACTTCATCTGAATCAAGATCAACTAATTTTTCATCCTCACTTTCTTCTGTAGAAACTACTTCCGACACAGAATTCTTTACTTTCCCATTCATCCCAACATCTTTTTGGATTGTACGAGCCGATAACTTTCCATCAACTACACCATTCTCCATTTCTCTTTCTTTTTTGGGTCGTTTATGCTTCTTATGTTTTTTTCTGGAAACATTACAATAAACCAAACATGTATTTCAAGTTTTCACTCAAGATTGATATACTTCTTGTAATATTTTCTGATATGTAATGTTTAACATAGTTTCATTACCTGTCTAGCTTATCAACTCGTACATCTTCCCTTTCTACGAGTCTGTCCCTCTTGTGCTTGTGATGCTTATGCTTCCTTTTCTTTTTCTTTCTTTGGTCACCCTGCATTTCTGATTCAGAATCTAAGTTAATAAGATCTCTCTTGGAATCTATACACTCTAAATCTGATGAACTGAAAGAATACAAAGAGGATTCCATAGTTAGAAAATTTTAACTAGTACTGTCATATTAAAAATAATATTACATACAGTTTGTATCAAAGTAGAAGACGTCTCATGCACCATTAATATTTTTACGATAAAAATACTGTATTCCGTTAACAGAAATGGAGCATCATGAAGGATTAGTTTGGAGACGCGTAATAATAGGTTATGTCATGTATGCGAAACGTAACATGTCAATCAATTCTAATGCTTATATATAATGTGTAATCCTAATTATAATTTACATTCTGAAGAGAAGAACAACCGGGAAATATATTACGTAAACAATACGACATGATATTTGTGTAAAAGAACAGGCGCTTGGCAAAATAATACAATATGTAAACAGGATGAAGCACAAGCTTGTCTAATTATACTCCATTAGATTCAGAAAAAATGTATGACTATCTAAATCGAATACACGATTTGTAAACATACCCCATGTTTTTTATTTAGTAAATTATTAGGAGGAAGTAAATCACAAAATCACTGCACACAACTTATTACAACACACATTTGCACTAGTCAATAGGCTACCATTTTGTATGAACCCTTCGATATATCTCGAAACCGGCATCGATTGTGAGAATCGTTGACCGCATAACCCTTCATCGCCATTTTGGCAAGAATTTTTTAAATTGTATTTTATAACGTTTCATTATTTACCATAATATAGACAATGTGATCAGTCGTAAACATTCAAGGTGAGTATTTTTATATATGTGTCAATACAATTCTGGTTTTGAATAATAAGAGGTAGAGAGGTGATAAAATAAAATGGCAATTTTTATGATTTGCAATAATTTATTCAATAAAATTACTTACAATGTAATTAATACAGCATGCGACACGACGTTGGTTAATGCTAATGATGTTAAAGCACCTATATTTTTACGTCTCGCTGGTACCAACATCGCGTGGCATGACTGTTTTCTTCTCGATCAGTCGTTTTACGCCGAAGTTTTTCGACAGTAATAATCATTAAACTATAACGGCAATGATAACAAGTATAATTAACATACAGATAAGTTAGGCATATATACTAAAATTAATCTTCGCAATATGTATTTATCATAATTATTTACGGGGGGTTCAGAGTAAATATTGCTGTTTAATCGATCTTATACATCTATAAAATAAAGTTGATAAGAAGCAAGCGAATATCACATTCTCCTGCGATTAATCTCTGTAGATAATGATAAGCAGGAGAAAATTGATTATCCTTTATTCATCTGTCGAAACGGTTATTTAGCTTGCCTAAATTATGTTCAGAAAACCTTTTGATTATACCTTAGAATTTCCTTTGTTAATAGTTATGAGGATGTATATTTTGAAATCAAATGAAGCTCTAAAGAATATATTTTTAAAAACTGAGGTAAAATCTTCACGGAAGTAAAGAAGTGTATACGTTTTCAACCGTGTCTTTTATCTCCTTGATTTGTTAAGAAAAGAGAAATTTCACCTATTAGTACACGATGACTAGATTCGACACCTGTCCAATCTCTTGATAATAATAAGTGAGCCTTTTCATCAGATATTAGTTCTCACTATTGCTCATTTTAATGCATTCGTATTCGTTATCCCAAGAAAATTAAATTACCCATACTTCCTGATGGAAATTTTTTAAGTTGGGTTTAATATGCTTCCATTGTCCCTGAGTCCACAAATTACATATTATAGTTGAATATTCTTTTCATACGATATTAGGAATTCGTTGTCTGTTCATGTATAGAAATGCTTATTCGAAGAGTTTCTTCGCGTAATACCAAATGCGGAAGAAGTATTCGTCTCTTCTCAGAAGTCGACCTCTCGCGTAAGAATGAATATCTGCGTCCATATTATGTTCGCGAAGCCACGAACTTGTATTTTCTGTGCTGAAACTCAAAGAAACTTCTCCCCTGTCGGTGGCTTCCGCAACTGGCTCGACGGATGTCAATTCTGTAAAACAGTAATTCCGTTTAGTCAAATTTAATTGATGATTGAAGCGAATTCCATCAATTATGGAGTGTCCTTAAAAATCTGTGTACCTGAAACTGCCGTAATCTTGATAGGATCTTCCGATTCCAGCGGTTCACTGAAGCCTACTTCATTTTTAGCGAAAATTCTGATGAGGTATTCGTGATTCTCCTGCAGATCTTTGATGTTCAGCTTTTGTACATCTGCATTGACACGTCCTATTTCCATCCACATTGTCTTCCTCACGTCCCTGATGGCGATTTTGTATCCTTCCAACGGTGCTCCACCGTCTGTTTCCGGTCTGCCCCATTCTATGACAACGGTGTTAGCTGCCACCTGTCTGATCTCCAGCGGGGCAGTAGGAGGTGATGGTACAGCTAAAAAAAAAGATTAATATATTCATGTGAAAAAATATTCCTCTAGCGTAATCTGAAAATGAATGAAATAGTGAATAATCGTAAATATTTTGTGCAGTAAATAGGACATTGCTTTCAGTTTATTGTCTTCGTAGTGTAAATTATTCTTACTGGCATGAGTCTTGAGTGTAACTGGTTCCGAAGTAGTTGGCGGGCTGAGGCCTATGCTGTTCTCAGCGAATATTCTGAAGAGGAATTCATTTTCTTTCAGATTTTCTACGCAATATTGAAGCGTTGTTGGTTCCAAAGTGACGACCTTCGTCCATGATGGTTCTTTGCCGGTCAACGGTTTCTTTTCTATGATATATCCTAAGAAAAAATACATGTCACTTAGTGGGTGAATACGTTTGCGATTAATTATCTATATCGAATTATCATTTTTTTTTACCTGTTAAATCAGTTCCTCCTGTGCTAGCTGGCGGAGACCAGCTGAGTGTGACACTCTTGCTGGTAATGTTCGACACTTGTAAATTCAGTGGGCACGATGGGGGTGCTAAAAAAATTAAATTAAATTGTAATAAGTCAGTATTTGTATAATATTTAGCAAATCGATAAGCGCATTCGTAGGGAAATAAATCTATTCATAAATCCATTCTTACTGATGCGTTTGCCAGCTGTGATTGGTTCTTCTGCTACATACGGCGGACCAGTACCGACCTTATTTTGTGCCGTTATGCGGAAGTTGTAAGACACATCCGTTTTCAGATCAGAAACAAGCATGTTTGTCACGTTACCTTTCGTGCTGCCGATCTACAAGGTTTCAAATAAAAAATTAAACATTGTTCTATGACATCTGTGAACATTTTTTAATTTCAGAGATTACTCGTTTCTACGTACCTTTTGCCATGCTTTCTTTGTAGTTTCTTTCATTTCGACGAAATATTCTGTAATCGGTGTACCTCCATCGTTTTCTGGTGCTTGCCATTTTATCGTAAACGATGTCTTTGTCATTCCAGAAACTTCTAATGGTCCTCGCGGCGGTCCAGGTTTTTCTACGAAAATTACATGAATTTTTGTAAATTGTTGAAAACATCTTCTATTAGAATTCGTATTAACAAAGGTGTATATTTACCATAGGAAGTTCTTATCTTAATTGGATCGGATTCTAATGGTTCCGAAGCACCGACCGCGTTCCTAGCAATAATTCTGAACATATATTCGGCGTCCTGCTGTAGTTTCTGCACGCAGAAACTTTCCACGTCCCTGTCTACGTCCGCGACTTTCATCCAAGTCATCTTATCCGGTTCACATTTTTCGATGGAATACTTGTCAAGTTCAATGCCACCATCGTCAGCTGGTGGTCTCCATTGTATGGTAACCCTGTCCTGTCTGATGTCTTTCATGATTACTGGTCCCTGAGGTTTACTTGGTTTGTCTAAAAAAAGTCGAACAATCAGTCATAATGTCCTACACATTTAACATTTCTTATTTAAGAGTCGTTTTAGCCAAATATAATTCAACGAACCTATGACTCTGAGTTGAAGGTCAGCCGAAGAACTGCCGGCGGTGTTAACTGCCGTTACAGAATAAATACCGGTGTCCTCCCTGACGACGGAATTAATCAGGACAGTTGAAGTTGTCTTTGTGGATTGAATGGACACGCGTTTGTCGACGATTTTACGGGTATTCTTCGTCCAAGAGACTTCCGGTTCGGGGAATCCGCTAACCGTGACATCGACCTTCCAAGGACTATTGGAAGGAAGTGCTTGGCTAGCCAACGTTTCGTCGAAGCTGATCTTCGGCTCCTCTTGAACCTTCAGCTCGCAAGTTGTCTCTGCTTCGCCGGAAGGATTCTTCGCCTTTACCGTAAATGTGGCAGATGAAGTCTCTGTCGTTTTCTTGATGGTGTATTTAGCAACGCGATTTTCGTACGTAACATTGTCTTCTCCCAACGGTTCGCCATTCCTAAACCTGTAGACAGAAAATTTCAATGAATACATTACCTCACAGACATGGCGTACTGGTTTGGAATCGTACATTTATTTAGCGTTGTATCGTACCATGTGATTTTAGGTGTTGGAGTGCCAGCTATCACACAGGATAGCGTGACAGGCTGTGAAAGACCGACGACTGCACTCTTCAATGGTTCCAAGATAGTTGGTGGTTCAGCGGTTGATGGTTTGCAAATCTTGATTGGTGGAGAGTCGGGTGATGGTTCACTTGGTCCTACTTCATTGATCGCTGTCACGCGGAAGATGTACTCTTCGTTTGTTGTTAACTTCGTCACCTTGTGTGTTGTCTGAACGATCTTCTCTGTGACCTTGGTCCACCTATTAATACATAAATCATGCATTCAATATTATTTTGCGCATAATGTAGCAGTTGTTGTCTTACCCATTCGAGAAGTAATTGTATACTTACGTAGTTTCTGTTTTCTTATGCTGTTCTAGAATGTAATCAGTGATTGGCGAGTTGCCATCGGAGTCTGGTTCTTTCCAATGAAGTGTAACACTGTCATTAGTTACGTCTAATGGTTCTGGGGCACCTGGCGCACTTGGATTACCTGTAACGTACAAAAAATGAAGGTATTTAATTATCTTGTTACAACAAATATATTAATCCTGACAGAAGTTTATATTTGTATTCTAGTTGAATGAAATAATACTTACGAATGATGACGATGGTAATGTCTATTGTAGCATCGCCATGTGAGTTTATCAGCTTCAAAGTGTAATCGCCAACGTCCTCTTCTTTTATCTTTTTAATTGTCAAGGTCGCAGATTCTTCATCGATGGTTGGAATGACTCGTTTGGATTTTGTAACGACTTTTCCGTTTACTGTCCATTCTTGCGTTGGTTTAGGTGTTGCAGTGAACTTCACGACTACCTCAACGTCCTCACCATTCTTTACCTTGTATTTAGTCGGAGTTTCCGGATTGATTCTCGGTGGTCGCTCAATGACTGAAATAATTTTATAATTAAGTAGTACTATTTTCTTCATAAATTTTAACGATGTTTTTCTTGCTGTTGGTTATTTGCAATTTACCTTCGACTCTTAATTTGGATGTCGTCTTTACATTAGCGACTACAGCACTGTACTCTGCAACATCCTCGGGAGTACATTTCCTGACGATCAATTTCTTCACATTACCTTCATCAATGATGGTATACTTCGGGGATTCTTTGATAACATCTCCTTTCCTGTGAAATTTAATCAATGTTTTCAAAAAAAATGTCAAGGATTTTTTTGAACAGTTTATGTAATTGATGTACACATACTTCAGCCATTTAACCGGCACGTTTGGTTGTGACACTTCGATAACGAAGACAGCATCGCAGTCCAACGGTACCAAAGTGACATCAGGCAACCTCGTAATGAAGTCCACCTCAGGTTCTTCGACGACCAATCGCGCGGTTGATGTCTGCTGGCCGACCTCGCAGGAATAAACTCCCGAGTCTTCGGGTTGAGAATCGTAAATCTTCAATTTCTGTCGTTTGCCATCGATCGACAGAGTCACGTGCTCGGAGAACTGCAGTTCTTGACCATCTTTGAACCAACGGACCAAGGCATCACCCTTCGTCAGTTCGATCTCGAAGGTTGCTTTCTCCCCTCTGGCAATCGTCACGTCCTTCATTTTGGTTATTATCTCGGGAGGTAGCTCTGAAGGACAAATAGAAATTTTTAAGTCACTAGTCACATTTGGAAATGGTTGTTAAGATGAATTATTCAAAGTTTACGTACCGACTACCGTCACTTCAGCCGTGCATTCCTGATCCTGAAGTGCACACGTGTATTCTCCTTCATCGTGGACCGATGTGCTTCTGATAAGCAATTTCCTCACGTTGCCATCTTTCACGATTTCCAGCTTGCCCGTGGTTGGTTTCACGAGCTCGCCATCCTTGTGCCAGGTCACCTCGACGGTGGACGAATTAACTTCCACCTCCAAGATCGCCACCTCACGTTCTTTAATCTCGATGTCTTGCAATTTCTTCACGAATTCCGGCTTAACAGCTATGAAAAAAATATAACATGTTCAGCACACTTTGGCATACGAATTTAGTTTTGATTAATTTCAAATTTACTTACATTCGACAGGTTTCTCCTGTGGTTTGCGTTGCAGGTAAATTGAGTAGCGCACTTCGTCGAGTAGACATTGTGATGGTACCCAACCCTTTTCTTGTGTTACGTCCTTCTTCACGAACCACCAATCTTGATTTGTATGATCTTCAAAAAAATATTACATGTTTTACTTTGCTTTATACTAAGCACGAATTATTCATTCATTTACAATGATACCTACCAATGATGTAAACCTTTTCGCCTTCTTCAAGGTTAATAGCTTCATCCGTTTCAGCTTCGTACGCACAGACCGAGTACATTGTATCACCATCACGAATAACATATTCTGTCTCTTCTAAAATAAAAATCTCGACTTCAGTCACTACAAAATACTTTTTTTCCTCCTCAGAATTTTTAACGTGGAACAGTACGTACCTTCTTCTGAAATTTCCTCTTCCCTAGTAATGCTGAGTGATGCTTCTTCTATAAATAAACACGTTGAATATTATATATTGTTTCTACTGTATGTTGTTCATACAAATCGATAGCGCTGCATTAAGTTAGCGAGGACCGATGATGATTTCTATTAATGAACAGTTGTTTAAGCGACATATGGAGAGAATATTAATATATGAAATTTGTATTAGCTCTTCCTCACTAAGATTAATTCAAAATTATGAAACGTTAATTTCAGCCTTCGTTGAAATTATAATGCCTGTTAACCGGTATGCTTTTCATTTGCAGTTAATTAATATTAGGATACGAGGAAAGTTGGGAATGACAGGGTGGGAGTACTCACTATATGTTGATTGTTGAAAGCAATAAATCAGATTCATAGCGCATTATTGATGAATAAAGCTGAAAATCTATTATGTGCAAAGCGTGATTATGTAATTGCACAACTAAATAGTCGTGGACATTCAGCGAACCTTCATCGAACGTAGAGGGACGTCTCTTACTCTTCAACTTCAGAGCTAAAGTTTCATCGGTTTCTTCGTATGAATATTTGCGATCTCGTTTCAATTTCACTTTGACGTCATCCTCTTCGATTTCCTCGACAGAATATGGTTTAGGTTGTTTCTTCGGTTTACGTCTAAACGGCAAGCTTAACTCGTCAGTATCGAGTTCCTCAATACTGTACTGATCTTTAGCTTCTTCATCCGATTCATCGATAATTTCTTCGACTATCGGACCAGAGTCATCCTCAACCTCTTTGACGATTCTGATGGTTTCTTCTCCAGTTTCTTCGGAATAAGTCAAAGGCCGCTTCTTTGGTTTCAGTCGAACTTTTCCAGACATAGAGATGTCTTCCTCTTCGTACGTATTCAACGAGATCTTAAACTCTTGTTCTACATCTTCCTTAGTCTTTGTACTACGAGGCCTGAAGGTCACATTCTCTACCTCAGTAACTTCCTTTATGTCTGTCCTAGGTTTCCTCTTTGGTCGAAGTTTACGAAGAGTCACATCTTCATAAATTTCCTCAATCGGTTTAGGCGCTTTCTTTGGTGGTTTCCGTTTGAAAGTAAATTCTTCAACAACTTCTTCTTCGACCTTTTGCTCTTCCTCTACAGGCACTGGTTTCTTGATCGTTACTTCATCAGCGGCTTCTTCTGTAACCGGCTTCTTCTTCGGTTTTTTCTTCAGGGTCACCTCTTCGGTAACTTCCTCAGGTTCCTTCTTTTCCTCCTCGACAGGGACTGGTTTCTTAATTGTTACTTCATCGGCAGCTTCCTCTGTGACTGGCTTCTTCTTCGGTTTTTTCTTTAAGGTCACCTCTTCTGTAACTTCCTCAGGTTCCTTCTTTTCCTCCTCGACAGGAACTGGTTTCTTGATCGTTACTTCATCAGCAGCTTCCTCTGTGACTGGCTTTTTCTTCGGTTTTTTCTTTAAGGTCACCTCTTCTGTAACTTCCTCAGGTTCCTTCTTGTCCTCCTCGACGGGAACTGGTTTCTTGATCGTCACTTCATCGGCAGCTTCCTCTGTGACTGGCTTTTTCTTCGGCTTTTTCTTTAAGGTTACCTCTTCTGTAACTTCCTCAGGTTCCTTCTTTTCCTCCTCGACAGGAACTGGTTTCTTGATCGTTACTTCATCGGCAGCTTCCTCCGTAACTGGCTTCTTCTTTGGTTTTTTCTTTAAGGTGACTTCTTCTGTAACATCCTCAGGTTCCTTCTTTTCCTCCTCGACAGGGACTGGTTTCTTGATTGTTACTTCATCAGCAGCTTCCTCTGTGACTGGCTTCTTCTTTGGTTTTTTCTTTAACGTAACCTCTTCTGTAACTTCTTCAGGTTCCTTCTTCTCCTCCTCGACTGGAACTGGTTTCTTGATCGTCACTTCGTCAGCAGCTTCCTCTGTAACTGGCTTCTTCTTTGGTTTTTTCTTTAATGTGACTTCTTCGGTAACTTCTTCCGTCACCTTCTCTTCCTCAACAGGAACTGGTTTCTTGATCGTCACTTCATCAGCAGCTTCCTCTGTGACTGGCTTCTTCTTTGGTTTTTTCTTTAAGGTTACTTCTTCTGTAACTTCTTCCGTTACTTTCTCTTCCTCAACAGGAACTGGTTTTTTGATTGTCACTTCATCGGCAGCTTCCTCCGTAACCGGCTTCTTCTTTGGTTTTTTCTTGAAGGTTACTTCTTCTGTAACTTCTTCCGTTACTTTCTCTTCCTCAACAGGAACTGGTTTTTTGATTGTCACTTCATCGGCAGCTTCCTCCGTAACCGGCTTCTTCTTTGGTTTTTTCTTGAAGGTTACTTCTTCTGTAACTTCTTCCGTTACTTTCTCTTCCTCAACAGGAACTGGTTTCTTGATCGTCACTTCATCAGCAGCTTCCTCTGTGACTGGCTTCTTCTTTGGTTTTTTCTTTAATGTGACTTCTTCGGTAACTTCTTCCGTCACCTTCTCTTCCTCAACAGGAACTGGTTTCTTGATCGTCACTTCATCAGCAGCTTCCTCTGTGACTGGCTTCTTCTTTGGTTTTTTCTTTAAGGTTACTTCTTCTGTAACTTCTTCCGTTACTTTCTCTTCCTCAACAGGAACTGGTTTTTTGATTGTCACTTCATCGGCAGCTTCCTCCGTAACCGGCTTCTTCTTTGGTTTTTTCTTGAAGGTCACTTCTTCTGTAATTTCTTCCGTTACCTTCTCTTCCTGGACAGGTGTTGGTTTCTTTATTGTGACTTCATCTGCTGCTGCTTCTTCAACTGGCTTTTTCTTCGGCTTTTTCTTGAAGGTCACTTCTTCTGTCACTTCTTCTGTTATCTCCTTTGTTTCTTCGACAGGAGTTGGTTTCTTAATTGTCACTTCGTCAGCAGCTTCCTCTGTAACCGGCTTCTTCTTCGGTTTTTTCTTTAAGGTAACTTCTTCTGCAACATCCTCAGGTTCCTTCTTCTCTTCTTCAACAGGAACTGGCTTCTTGATAGTCACTTCATCTGCGGCTTCATCCTCGACAGGCTTTTTCTTAGGTTTTTTCTTGAGGGTAACTTCTTCCGCTACTTCCTCCGGAAGCTCGATCTCTTCCTCAACAGGAACTGGTTTCTTAATTGTCACTTCGTCCGCGGCTTCTTCCTCAACCGGCTTCTTCTTCGGTTTCGGTTTCCTCTTAACAGTAATTTCGTCTGCATCTTCCTTTGGAACCTTCACTGTAACCTCTTCTCCTTCAGTCGGAAGTTCTTCTTTCTTCTCGTCTTCAGGTTTACCTTTCTTCCAGCCCTTCAGTGTAACCGTTTCAGGTTCATCTTCCGGTTTCTCTTTCGTAGGTATTCTGAATTTAACTTCTGGCTCTTCTTCAGGTTCCGTCGGCTTAGGTTTACCTTTTTCAATAGGTACTTGTTCAATTTCCTGATCTGGCTTCTTCTTCTTCTTCTTAACGTAAGTGTCAGGGGTAGGTTCTGGTTCCGGTTTTTCTGGTTTTTCAATCTCTTCTGGTTCATATTTTTCCAATTCTGGCCTTTCAAAATCTGTTGGCTTGAACTCATCGTGTTCAAGTTTCGGCTTAGACGTAGGTTTCTTTTTCTCGGGCACTTCCTCTTGTGGTTCTTCCTTCGAAGGTTTCTTCAAAGTGAGTTCAGTTTCTTCGGGTTTCTTTTCTGGTATTTTCTTCAGTTTAACCTTTTCAGGTTCAACTTCCTCTTTTTCCGGAACTTTACCCTTACCGATGGTTAATTTCGGTTTTTCTTCCTTTTCTTCTGCAGGTTTCTTCGGTTGTCTCTCATAAACAGATTTGTCCTCTACTTGTTCCAATGGTACCTTTTTCAATTCCTCAAATTCTTTATCTAGTTTTTCTAATTCAGTAAGCTCCTTTTCTGGTAGTTTCGGCTTCTTATATTTCGTTTTTAGTATTTTGAGAGCTTCTTCAGTGTTCCTTGAAAGTATACCGGTTTGCACTGGATTCTCCTCGAGATAGGTTATTTTCGGTGTTTGTAATTCCGGAGGGTAATCACCGACGAACGTAATTCTGCTACGCAAAAGGACCTTCGGGAACTTCGGACTTTCAATCTCCTTCTTCTTCGTGGTTGGTGCTTTCTTTAATTTAATTGTGGCAAATTGTACAGCCTCAGAGGGTTCGCTGTATGTCAATTTTGTAGGTTTTATTTCCTTCCTTTCGATCTTTTGTGGTTGTAATTTTTGTGCGGTTACTGGTAGTGGCTTTTTCTCCTTCTCCTTCTTCTTCTTGGACGGTTCCCATTGTATTTTTTCAGGCATAGGTTCTAACACTGGTCGTTCGTATTCAGGTTCAACCCACTCTTCTATTTCATCCTTCTTAGGTACCGGCTTTTTCTTCTTCTTTTTCGGAACTTTCTTCTCTTCTACTTTTTCTGGAATCTCGTCGGTTGGTTTTTCTTCGACGACAGGTTCTTTTTTGTCTTTCGGTATAACCTTGGCTTCAATAGGCTTTGTTTCTTCCTCTGGTGCTTTGGAAACAACAACCTCTGGGATTTCTGTTTCTGTTTTTTCTCGAACTTCTTCAAGCACATCTGCTTTCTCCTCAGTCGGTTTCTTTTTCTGAGGAAGCTTAGCCGTAGTATCCTCAGGTATTACTTCAGTAGTTTGCAATCCTTCTGTGGGAGTAATTTTCCTTTCGGCAGTTTCCTTTGTTGGCTGTACCGGAATAGTTTCTTCTGTGGTTTCTTCTGGTTGTGTCTCTTCAGCCTTTTTACCTTTTGTTATTTTCGGTGCGACTTTAACAGGTGTTTCGGAAATGACTGTTACATGCTCTTCTTCTTCAATCAATTTTGCTTTGTCATCCTTAGGTTTCTTTATTTCCTTCAATGTCTCGACGGTACTATCAGTAACGATTTCTGTTGTGACAATACCTTCTTCAGTAATAATCTCCTTTGCAGCTTTATCTTCTTTGGGTTTTTCAGAAACGAGTTCTTGTATTTCTTCAGTCACCTGTTCCTCTTCCGCCCGAGTACCCTTCCCGATCTTGGGAGCCTTCTTAACCTTTACTGTTTTTACTTCAACTTTTTCTTCTTCGGTTTGAATTACCGTAGCCACTTCTTCCTCGGGTTTCTCTTCCTTAAGGTGTTCAGGAACCGTATCAGGAAGAACTTCCGATACCTCAATACCTTCTTTCGGTGTGATGATTGGTTTAGCTTCTTCTTCCTGTAGTTTCTCAGTGGGAATCTGCTCTACCTCCTCTTCTGGCTGTTCTTCAACTGCATGTACCTCTGGCACCTTTTCTTCAGGTTTTTCTTCCTTCGCAGGTTTCTTTTTCGGTTTGGTTTTACGCTTTACAGTAGTAACCTCTTCGGTTTCCTCCTTTGAAACTTCTTGTGTTTTTAGATCCAATTCAGCTGGAAGTTCCTTTTCTTTCTCATCTTCAGGTTTATCTTTCTTCCATCCTTTAAGTTTTATTGTTTCAGGTTCGTCCTCCGGTTTCTCTTTCGTAGGTATTCTGAATTTAACTTCTGGTTCTTCTTCAGGTTCCTTGGGTTTAGGTTTACCTTTTTCAATAGGTACTTGTTCAATTTCCTGATCTGGCTTCTTCTTCTTCTTCTTAACGTAAGTGTCGGGAGTAGGTTCCGGCTCAGGCTTCTCCGGTTTTTCAGTCTCTCCTGGGACATATTCCTCCAGTTCTGGCCTTTCGAAGTCTGTTGGTTTGAACTCGTCGTGCTCAAGTTTCGGCTTACGCGTAGGTTTCTTTCTGTCAGGCACTTCCTCTTTTGGTTCTTCCTTCGAGGGTTTCTTCAAAGTGACTTCAGTTTCATCCGGTTTCTTTTCAGGTATTTTCTTCAATTTAACTTTTTCAGGTTCGACTTCTTCCTGTTCCGGAACTTTACCCTTACCGATGGTTAATTTTGGTTTTTCTTCCTTTTCTTCGGCAGGTTTCTTCGGTTGCCTTTCATAAACAGATTTGTCTTCTATTTTTTCCAATGGCACCTTCTTCAATTCCTCAAATTCTTTATCTAGTTTTTCTAATTCAGTAAGTTCTTTCTCCGGCAATTTCGTTTTCTTGTGTTTAATTTTTAATACCTTGAGAGCCTCTTGGGCATTTCTCGAAAGAATACCTGATTGAACTGGATTCTCCTCAAGTTCAGTAATTTTAGGTATCAGCATTTCCGGGGGATAATCTGTTACAAATGTAATTCTGCTACGCAAAAGGATCTTCGGGAATTTCGGACTTACAACTTCTTTCTTCTTCGTGGTTGGTGCTTTCTTTAATTTAATAGTGGCAAATTGTACAGTCTCAGAGGGTTCGCTGTATGTCAATTTTGTAGGTTTTATTTCCTTCCTTTCAATCTTTTGAGGTTCTAATTTTTGCGCAGTTAGTGGTACTGGCTTTTTCTCCTTCTCTTTCTTCTTCTTCGATGGTTCCCATTGTATTTTTTCAGGCATCGGTTCCAGTACTGGCCGCTCATATTCAGGTTCGACCCATTCTTCTATTTCATCCTTCTTAGGTACCGGCTTCTTTTTCTTCATTTTCGGAACTTTCTTTTCGTCCCCTTTCTCCGGAATCTCGTCGGTTGGTTTTTCTTCGACGACAGGTTTGTCTTCCACATCTTTCTTCACCTCCGGTTTTACTTCGTCTGGTTTAGTTGGTAGTTCCTCAACAGGTTTTGTTTCTTCAGGGACAAGTTCAGTTGTCTCTTCAACTGGTTTTTCTTCCTCGGCAGGTACACGCTTTTTCTTTTTCGGAGCTTTCTTTGTGGAGACTTCCTTGACGTCAACTTTCTCTTCTTTCTCCTCTTCAATTTCAGTCACGGCAGCTACTTTTTCTTCGGGTCTCTTTTCCTCAAGTTTTTCCGTATCAGTTTCTGGAATGACTTCGGAAACTTCAATGCCTTCTTTCGGTGTAATGACTCGTTTAGCTTTATCTTTCTTTACTTTCTCAGTGGGAATTTGTTCTACTTCTTCTTCTGGCCGCTCTGGAACCGTTTCAACTTCGGGTACCTTCTCTTCCGGTTTTTCTTCCTTAACAGGTTTCTTTTTCGGTTTCAATTTACGCTTAACAGTAACGTCTTCGATATCCTCCCTTGAAACTTCATCTGTTTTAAGATCTAATTCAACAGGATGTTCTTCGTCTTTTTCATCTTCAGGTTTATCTTTCTTCCACCCTTTCAGTTTGATTGTTTCAGGTTCATCCTCCGGTTTCTCTTTCGTAGGTATTCTGAATTTAATTTCTGGTTCTTCTTCAGGTTCCTTGGGTTTCGGCTTACCCTTCTCAATAGGCACTTGTTCAATTTCCTGATCTGGCTTCTTCTTTTTCTTTCTAGCATAAGTATCGGGGGTAGGTTCTGGTTCCGGTTTTTCTGGTTTTTCAATCTCTTCTGGTACATACTCTTCCAACTCGGGTCTTTCAAAGTCTGTCGGTTTGAATTCATCGTGTTCCAATTTTGGTTTACGCGTACGTTTCTTTTTCTCAGGAACTTCAGTTTCTGGTTTTTCTTCCTTAGGTTTCGTCAAAGTAGTCTCACTTTCTTCAGGTTTCTTTTCGGGTATTTTCTTCAGTTTAACCTTTTCAGGTTCAATTTCTTCCTGTTCCGGAACTTTGCCCTTACCGATCGTTAATTTTGGTTTTTCTTCCTTTTCCTCGGCAGGTTTCTTTGGCTGCCTTTCATATATAGATTTGTCCTCTATTTGTTCTAATGGCACCTTCTTTAATTCCTCAAATTCTTTATCCAATTTCTCTAAATCAGTAAGTTCTTTTTCAGGTAATTTCGGTTTCTTATGTTTCGTTTTCAGAACTTTGAGGGCTTCTTGAGTATTTCTGGAAAGGACACCTGCTTGGACTGGGTTTTCTTCAAGGTAAGTAATTTTCGGTACTTGTAATTCCGGAGGATAGTCACCGATGAACGTAATTCTGCTGCGTAAAAGAATCTTCGGGAATTTAGGGCTTACAACCTCCTTCTTTTTAGGGACTGGTGCCTTCTTCAATTTAATTGTGGCAAACTGTACTGCCTCCGTGGGTTCAGAATATTTCAGTTTCGTAGGCTTTATTTCTTTCCTTTCGATTTTCTGTGGTACCAATTTTTCTGCCGTTTCAGGTAATGGCATCTTCTCCTTTTTCTTCTTCTTCGATGGTTCCCATTGTATTTTTTCCGGCATAGGTTCCAGTACGGGCCGTTCATATTCAGGCTCAACCCACTCTTCTATTTCATCCTTTTTAGGTATTGGTTTCTTTTTCTTCTTCTTCGGAACTTTCTTTTCTTCTACCTGTTCTGGAATTTCTTCCGTTGGTTTCTCTTCAATGACAGGCTTTTCTTCCTCATCTGGTTTATCTTTTGGTACCTCTTCAGTGAGTTTTGCTTCCTCGACAGGTATAGGCTTTTTCTTTTTGGGACCTTTCTTTGTTGGGACTTCCTTGATTTCAACTTTGCCCTCTTCAGTCTCAGTTACGGTAGCTACTTCTTCTTCAGGTTTCTTATCTTCAAATTGCTCAGTGTCACTTGTTGGTACGATTTCTGAAACTTCGATACCTTCTTTGGTTGTTATGATCGGCTTAGCTTTCTCTTTCACCGGTTTTGTAATGGGAATATCCTCCACAAATTCTTCTGGTTGTTCTTTGATGCGCACTGTTTTCTTTTTCTTTGGTGCTTTCTTAACAGACGGCTGAGAAACATCTAATGTCTCTTCTTTGACCTCAGATATTTCAACCTTTTCTGGCACCTCCTTCCTTTCCGTGGGAAGCTGATCCACACTAGATTCTGTAATTACTTCCGTTATTTCAACACCTTCTTTCACCGTAACATGTTGTTCAACCACTTTTTCTTTGGGTTTTTCTATTACAATTTCTTCGACTTTTTCTTCTAGAACCCCCTCTTCATTTATAACAGCCTTCTTCTTCTTAATTATTGTCGTAGCCGGTGTTTCAATAATTTCTTCTGTGACTTCTACTTCGCCCTTCTGAGTAGGTTTCAACTTCTTCCTAGTTACTTTCTTCGTGGGTGATTTAATGGTTTCAACGGTTTCCTCTTCTTCTTCGGTAACTTCTTTTACTTCCTCAGGAACCTACAATGTTAAATAAGTTATAAGATGCTCAGTTTATCAAACTCCATTGCTGTACTTACCTCTTTTTTAATTTCTTCCAAGGTACCTGAAAATCGAAAATTAAGAATAAGAATTACAATAGTTTCACAAAAGTAGCCATTCGAATTTGGTGATGGTTTCAAGTCTTTAATATAATCTACGGAAATATGCAACTTCAATCAACCAGGAAATGAAAAGGAAAGATAATCATTCATATTATTATAAAGGATGATACATCATGTTAGCATGTCATGTCATGAACTTTTGTACTGGAAAAAAATATTACATGTACTTGGTAGTTCTTGGTATGTCAATTGTGAACTGTAACGTATGTGTCTCGTTTACATAAATATCGAAAATAGCATCGATGAGAAAATAAAGCTTACCTCTATCTATTTGATCATCAGTTTTGGGTTTTGTCAATGGTTTGTGTTTGGGTATATCGTGTGTTTCTTGTGTAGTGTCATCGGGCACTTCGAGTACTGTGGTTACAGGTAATTTACCTTCTTCTTGAGTTGTGATCATTTCAGTAACTTGTGTCTTACCACCTCGTTTTTTAATAACCCGTTTCTTCTTAATTTTCTTGGGTATTCCTTCTTCGACTATTTCGCTTACTGTTACTTCTTCGCGAGTTTCCTCTGTCACCTCTGGTACTTCACTAGGTGTAGGTTGCAAAGCTTCCACGTCATCGCTATCGACTTCTTCAACAGTCACAACAGGTTCACAACCTTCTTCCTCAATGGTGGTCTCTTGAGTGATTTTTGGTTTATCATAACCACGTTTGTGAGTAGTTTTCTTTTTGATTACTTTGCGTGGTTTCTCTCCAGGTCCCCTTATAATTTGCTCGGTAACAACCGTTTCTGTTGTTTCACTGTCGGTTGGTATCAGCTTGGCACTGTTATCTAATTCATCAACACATACATCAGGTACTTCCTCCCATGATATTTCTTCACCTCTTCTAGGTGTCTTTAATCGTTTGGGTTTGTCCTTCTTGTCAATTACAGTTTCTTCAGGAAGGTGAGTGACCGTGGTGACCGGTGATTTACCTTCCTCCTCTACCGTTAGGGTCTCAGTCACCTGGGTTTTATCACCTTTCTTTTTAATTATTCGTTTCTTATGAATTTTCTTGGGTACGCCCTTCTCGATGGTTTCTGTAACTTCTACTTCTTCACGCGTTTCCTCTGTTGCATCTGGTTTCACTCCTTCCAGTGGTAGCGGTTTCAGCTGTTCTACCTCTTCAACATCGAGTACCTCAACAGTGACGACCGGTTTAGTACCCTCTTCCTCAACAGTAGTCTCTTCAGTAACTATTGGCTTTTCATCGCCGCGCTTTCGAACTGTTCTCTTCTTGGTGATTTTGCGGGGTTTCTTTCCCGGACTCTCTGTAATTTGTTCAGTAACGAATACTTCTGTGACTTCACGATCAACGGGTGTAACCTTTGCTTCCTCATCAGGAATTTCCTCAGTAATTTCAGGTGCCTGTTCCCAAACAACGTCCTCACCTGGCTTAGGCTTCCTCAGTCGTTTGGGTTTGTCCTTCTTATCAGTCACAGTTTCGTCCGGAAGGTGGGTGACTGTGGTTACAGGTAATTTGCCTTTCTCCTCTACCGTTACGGTCTCAGTCACCTGGGTCTTATCGCCTTTCTTTTTAATCACCCGCTTTTTGCGAACTTTCTTGGGTACACCCTTCTCGATAGTTTCAGTGACTTCTACTTCTTCCCGTGTCTCTTCTGCTGTCTCTGGCTTCACTCCTTCCAGTGGTAGCGGTTTCAGTTCTTCCACTTCCTCACTGTCGAGTTCCTCAATAGTGACAATCGGTTTTGCACCTTCTTCCTCTATAGTTGTCTCTTCAGTTACCTTTGGTTTGTCATCCCCACGCTTTCGAACTGTTCTCTTCTTAGTGATTTTGCGGGGTTTCTTTCCAGGACCTTCTGTAGTTTGTACAGTGACAAAGACTTCTGTGACTTCACGATCAACGGGTGTAACCTTTGCTTCCTCATCAGGAATTTCCTCAGTAATTTCAGGTGCCTGTTCCCAAACAACGTCCTCACCTGGCTTAGGCTTCCTCAGTCGTTTGGGTTTGTCCTTCTTATCAGTCACAGTTTCGTCCGGAAGGTGGGTGACTGTGGTTACAGGTAATTTGCCTTTCTCCTCTACCGTTACGGTCTCAGTCACCTGGGTCTTATCGCCTTTCTTTTTAATTATTCGTTTCTTATGAATTTTCTTAGGTACGCCCTTCTCGATGGTTTCTGTAACTTCAACCTCTTCACGCGTTTCCTCTGTTGTGTCTGGTTTCACTCCTTCCAGTGGTAGCGGTTTCAGCTGTTCCACCTCTTCAACGTCGAGTACCTCAACAGTGACGACCGGTTTAGTACCCTCTTCCTCAACAGTAGTCTCTTCAGTAACTATTGGCTTTTCATCGCCACGTTTTCGAACAGTTCTCTTCTTAGTGATTTTGCGCGGTTTCTTTCCAGGACCTTCTGTAGTTTGTACAGTGACAAAGACTTCAGTGACTTCACGATCAATGGGTGTAATCTTTACTTTCTCATCAGGGATTTCCTCAGTAATTTCAGGTGCCTGTTCCCAAACAACGTCTTCACCTGGCTTAGGCTTCTTCAGTCGTTTGGGTTTGTTCTTCTTCTCAGTCACAGTTTCGTCCGGAAGGTGGGTGACTGTGGTTACAGGTAATTTGCCTTCCTCCTCTACCGTTATGGTCTCAGTCACCTGGGTCTTATCGCCTTTCTTTTTAATTATTCGTTTCTTATGAATTTTCTTAGGTACGCCCTTCTCGATGGTTTCTGTAACTTCAACCTCTTCACGCGTCTCCTCTGTTGTGTCTGGTTTCACACCTTCCAACGGTAACGGTTTCAGCTGTTCCACCTCTTCAACGTCGAGTACCTCAACAGTGACGACCGGTTTAGTACCCTCTTCCTCAACAGTAGTCTCTTCAGTAACTATTGGCTTTTCATCGCCACGTTTTCGAACTGTTCTCTTCTTGGTGATTTTGCGGGGTTTCTTTCCAGGGCCTTCTGTAGTTTGTACAGTGACATAGACTTCAGTGACTTCGCGATCCACAGGTGTGACTTTCGCTCTCTCATCTGGGATTTCCTCAGTAATTTCAGGTGCCTGTTCCCAAACTACGTCTTCACCTGGCTTAGGCTTCCTCAGCCGTTTGGGTTTGTCCTTCTTATCAGTCACAGTTTCGTCCGGAAGGTGGGTGACTGTGGTTACAGGTAATTTGCCTTCTTCTTCTACCGTTACGGTTTCAGTGACCTGGGTTTTATCACCTTTCTTTTTAATTATTCGTTTCTTATGAATTTTCTTGGGTACGCCCTTCTCGATGGTTTCTGTAACTTCTACTTCTTCACGCGTTTCCTCTGTTGTGTCTGGTTTCACTCCTTCCAGTGGTAGCGGTTTCAGCTGTTCCACCTCTTCAACGTCGAGTACCTCAACAGTGACGACCGGTTTAGTACCCTCTTCCTCAACAGTAGTCTCTTCAGTAACTATTGGCTTTTCATTGCCACGTTTTCTAACTGTTCTCTTCTTGGTGATTTTGCGAGGTTTCTTTCCTGGGCCTTCTGTAGTTTGTTCAGTAACGAATACTTCAGTGACTTCACGATCAACGGGTGTAATTTTTGCTTTCTCATCAGGGATTTCCTCAGTAATTTCAGGTGCCTGTTCCCAAACAACGTCTTCGTCTGCCTTAGGCTTTTTAAATCGTTTGGGTTTGTCTTTCTTATCAGTCACAGTTTCTTCGGGAAGGTGGGTGACTGTGGTTACAGGTGATTTGCCTTCTTCTTCTACCGTTACAGTTTCAGTGACCTGAGTCTTATCACCTTTCTTCTTAATCACCCGCTTTTTGCGAATTCTCTTCGGTACGCCCTTCTCGATAGTTTCAGTGACTTCTACTTCTTCCCGTGTCTCTTCTGCTGTCTCTGGCTTCACTCCTTCCAGTGGTAGCGGTTTCAGTTCTTCCACTTCCTCACTGTCGAGTTCCTCAATAGTGACAATCGGTTTTGCACCTTCTTCCTCTATAGTTGTCTCTTCAGTTACCTTTGGTTTGTCATCCCCACGCTTTCGAACTGTTCTCTTCTTAGTGATTTTGCGGGGTTTCTTTCCAGGACCTTCTGTAGTTTGTACAGTGACAAAGACTTCAGTGACTTCACGATCAACAGGGGTGACTTTCGCTCTCTCATCAGGGATCTCCTCAGTAATTTCTGGTGCCTGTTCCCAAACAACGTCTTCACCTGGCTTAGGCTTCTTCAGTCGTTTGGGTTTGACCTTCTTGTCAGTTACAGTTTCTTCAGGAAGGTGGGTGACTGTGGTTACAGGTAATTTGCCTTCTTCTTCTACCGTTACGGTTTCAGTGACCTGAGTCTTATCACCTTTCTTCTTAATCACCCGCTTTTTGCGAATTCTCTTCGGTACGCCCTTTTCGATGGTTTCTGTAACTTCAACCTCTTCACGCGTCTCCTCCGTTGTGTCTGGTTTTACACCTTCCAACGGTAATGGTTTCAGCTGTTCCACCTCTTCAACGTCCAGTATCTCAACAGTGACGATCGGTTTAGTACCCTCTTCCTCAATAGTAGTCTCTTCAGTAACCTTTGGTTTGTCATCACCACGCTTTCGAACAGTTCTCTTCTTAGTGATTTTGCGGGGTTTCTTTCCAGGACCTTCTGTAGTTTGTACAGTGACAAAGACTTCAGTGACTTCACGATCAACAGGGGTGACTTTCGCTCTCTCATCAGGGATCTCCTCAGTAATTTCTGGTGCCTGTTCCCAAACAACGTCTTCCACTGGCTTAGGCTTCTTCAGTCGTTTGGGTTTGTCCTTCTTGTCAGTTACAGTTTCTTCAGGAAGGTGGGTGACTGTGGTTACAGGTAATTTGCCTTCTTCTTCTACCGTTACGGTTTCAGTGACCTGAGTCTTATCACCTTTCTTCTTAATCACCCGCTTTTTGCGAATTCTCTTCGGTACGCCCTTTTCGATGGTTTCTGTAACTTCAACCTCTTCACGCGTCTCCTCCGTTGTGTCTGGTTTTACACCTTCCAACGGTAATGGTTTCAGCTGTTCCACCTCTTCAACGTCCAGTATCTCAACAGTGACGATCGGTTTAGTACCCTCTTCCTCAATAGTAGTCTCTTCAGTAACCTTTGGTTTGTTATCACCACGCTTTCGAACTGTTCTCTTCTTAGTGATTTTGCGGGGTTTCTTTCCAGGACCTTCTGTAGTTTGTACAGTGACAAAGACTTCAGTGACTTCACGATCAACAGGGGTGACTTTCGCTCTCTCATCAGGGATCTCCTCAGTAATTTCTGGTGCCTGTTCCCAAACAACGTCTTCACCTGGCTTAGGCTTCTTCAGTCGTTTGGGTTTGTCCTTCTTGTCAGTTACAGTTTCTTCAGGAAGGTGGGTGACTGTGGTTACAGGTAATTTGCCTTCTTCTTCTACCGTTACGGTTTCAGTGACCTGAGTCTTATCACCTTTCTTCTTAATCACCCGCTTTTTGCTAATTCTCTTCGGTACGCCCTTTTCGATGGTTTCTGTAACTTCAACCTCTTCACGCGTCTCCTCCGTTGTGTCTGGTTTTACACCTTCCAACGGTAATAGTTTCAGCTGTTCCACCTCTTCAACGTCCAGTATCTCAACAGTGACGATCGGTTTAGTACCCTCTTCCTCAATAGTAGTCTCTTCAGTAACCTTTGGTTTGTCATCACCACGCTTTCGAACTGTTCTCTTCTTAGTGATTTTGCGGGGTTTCTTTCCAGGACCTTCTGTAGTTTGTACAGTGACAAAGACTTCAGTGACTTCACGATCAACAGGGGTGACTTTCGCTCTCTCATCAGGGATCTCCTCAGTAATTTCTGGTGCGTGTTCCCAAACAACGTCTTCACCTGGCTTAGGCTTCTTCAGTCGTTTGGGTTTGTCCTTCTTGTCAGTTACAGTTTCTTCAGGAAGGTGGGTGACTGTGGTTACAGGTAATTTGCCTTCTTCTTCTACCGTTACGGTTTCAGTGACCTGAGTCTTATCACCTTTCTTCTTAATCACCCGCTTTTTGCGAATTCTCTTCGGTACGCCCTTTTCGATGGTTTCTGTAACTTCAACCTCTTCACGCGTCTCCTCCGTTGTGTCCGGTTTTACACCTTCCAACGGTAACGGTTTCAGCTGTTCCACCTCTTCAACGTCCAGGATCTCAACAGTGACGATCGGTTTAGTACCCTCTTCCTCAATAGTAGTCTCTTCAGTAACCTTTGGTTTGTCATCACCACGCTTTCGAACTGTTCTCTTCTTAGTGATTTTGCGGGGTTTCTTTCCAGGACCTTCTGTAGTTTGTACAGTGACAAAGACTTCAGTGACTTCACGATCAACAGGGGTGACTTTCGCTCTCTCATCAGGGATCTCCTCAGTAATTTCTGGTGCCTGTTCCCAAACAACGTCTTCACCTGGCTTAGGCTTCTTCAGTCGTTTGGGTTTGTCCTTCTTGTCAGTTACAGTTTCTTCAGGAAGGTGGGTGACTGTGGTTACAGGTAATTTGCCTTCTTCTTCTACCGTTACGGTTTCAGTGACCTGAGTCTTATCACCTTTCTTCTTAATCACCCGCTTTTTGCGAATTCTCTTCGGTACGCCCTTTTCGATGGTTTCTGTAACTTCAACCTCTTCACGCGTCTCCTCCGTTGTGTCCGGTTTTACACCTTCCAACGGTAACGGTTTCAGCTGTTCCACCTCTTCAACGTCCAGGATCTCAACAGTGACGATCGGTTTAGTACCCTCTTCCTCAATAGTAGTCTCTTCAGTAACCTTTGGTTTGTCATCACCACGCTTTCGAACTGTTCTCTTCTTAGTGATTTTGCGGGGTTTCTTTCCAGGACCTTCTGTAGTTTGTACAGTGACAAAGACTTCAGTGACTTCACGATCAACAGGGGTGACTTTCGCTCTCTCATCAGGGATCTCCTCAGTAATTTCTGGTGCCTGTTCCCAAACAACGTCTTCACCTGGCTTAGGCTTCTTCAGTCGTTTGGGTTTGTCCTTCTTGTCAGTTACAGTTTCTTCAGGAAGGTGGGTGACTGTGGTTACAGGTAATTTGCCTTCTTCTTCTACCGTTACGGTTTCAGTGACCTGAGTCTTATCACCTTTCTTCTTAATCACCCGCTTTTTGCGAATTCTCTTCGGTACGCCCTTTTCGATGGTTTCTGTAACTTCAACCTCTTCACGCGTCTCCTCCGTTGTGTCCGGTTTTACACCTTCCAACGGTAACGGTTTCAGCTGTTCCACCTCTTCAACGTCCAGGATCTCAACAGTGACGATCGGTTTAGTACCCTCTTCCTCAATAGTAGTCTCTTCAGTAACCTTTGGTTTGTCATCACCACGCTTTCGAACAGTTCTCTTCTTAGTGATTTTGCGGGGTTTCTTTCCAGGACCTTCTGTAGTTTGTACAGTGACAAAGACTTCAGTGACTTCACGATCAACAGGGGTGACTTTCGCTCTCTCATCAGGGATCTCCTCAGTAATTTCTGGTGCCTGTTCCCAAACAACGTCTTCACCTGGCTTAGGCTTCTTCAATCGCTTGGGTTTGTCCTTCTTGTCAGTTACAGTTTCTTCAGGAAGGTGAGTGACTGTGGTTACAGGTGATTTGCCTTCTTCTTCTACAGTTACAGTTTCAGTGACCTGAGTCTTATCACCTTTCTTCTTAATTACCCGCTTTTTGCGAATTTTCTTGGGTACTCCCTTCTCGATGGTTTCAGTGACTTCTACTTCTTCCCGTGTCTCTTCTGCTGTCTCTGGTTTCACTCCTTCAAATGGTAGCGGTTTCAGTTCTTCCACTTCCTCACTATCGAGTTCCTCAATAGTGACAATTGGTTTTGCACCTTCCTCCTCTATAGTTGTCTCTTCAGTTACCTTTGGTTTGTCATCCCCACGCTTCCGAATTGTCCTCTTCTTGATAATTTTGCGAGGTTTCTTTCCAGGGCCTTCTGTAGTTTGTACAGTGACATAGACTTCAGTGACTTCGCGATCAACAGGTGTGACTTTCACCCTCTCGTCAGGGATTTCCTCAGTAATTTCAGGTGCCTGTTCCCAAACAACGTCTTCACATGGCTTAGGCTTTTTCAATCGCTTGGGTTTGTCCATCTTGTCAGTTACAGTTTCTTCAGGAAGGTGAGTGACTGTGGTTACAGGTGATTTGCCTTCTTCTTCTACAGTTACAGTTTCAGTGACCTGAGTCTTATCACCTTTCTTCTTAATTACCCGCTTTTTGCGAATTTTCTTGGGTACACCCTTCTCGATAGTTTCAGTGACTTCTACTTCTTCCCGTGTCTCTTCTGCTGTCACTGGCTTCACTCCTTCCAGAGGTAGCGGTTTCAGTTCTTCCACTTCCTCACTGTCGAGTTCCTCAATAGTGACAATCGGTTTTGCACCTTCTTCCTCTATAGTTGTCTCTTCAGTTACCTTTGGTTTGTCATCCCCACGCTTTCGAATTGTCCTCTTCTTGGTGATTTTGCGGGGTTTCTTTCCAGGGCCTTCTGTAGTTTGTACAGTGACATAGACTTCAGTGACTTCGCGATCCACAGGTGTGACTTTCGCCCTCTCGTCAGGGATTTCCTCAGTAATTTCAGGTGCCTGTTCCCAAACAACGTCTTCACCTGGCTTAGGCTTTTTCAATCGTTTGGGTTTGTCCTTCTTGTCAGTTACAGTTTCTTCAGGAAGGTGAGTGACTGTGGTTACAGGTGATTTGCCTTCTTCTTCTACAGTTACAGTTTCAGTGATCTGAGTCTTATCACCTCTCTTCTTAATTACCCGCTTTTTGCGAATTTTCTTGGGTACACCCTTCTCGATAGTTTCAGTGACTTCTACTTCTTCCCGTGTCTCTTCTGCTGTCACTGGCTTCACTCCTTCCAGAGGTAGCGGTTTCAGTTCTTCCACTTCCTCACTGTCGAGTTCCTCAATAGTGACAATCGGTTTTGCACCTTCTTCCTCTATAGTTGTCTCTTCAGTTACTTTTGGTTTGTCATCCCCACGCTTTCGAATTGTCCTCTTCTTGATAATTTTGCGAGGTTTCTTTCCAGGGCCTTCTGTAGTTTGTACAGTGACATAGACTTCAGTGACTTCGCGATCCACAGGTGTGACTTTCGCTCTCTCGTCGGGGATTTCCTCAGTAATTTCAGGTGCCTGTTCCCAAACAACGTCTTCACCTGGCTTAGGCTTTTTCAATCGTTTGGGTTTGTCCTTCTTGTCAGTTACAGTTTCTTCAGGAAGGTGAGTGACTGTGGTTACAGGTGATTTGCCTTCTTCTTCTACAGTTACAGTTTCAGTGATCTGAGTCTTATCACCTCTCTTCTTAATTACCCGCTTTTTGCGAATTTTCTTGGGTACACCCTTCTCGATAGTTTCAGTGACTTCTACTTCTTCCCGTGTCTCTTCTGCTGTCACTGGCTTCACTCCTTCCAGAGGTAGCGGTTTCAGTTCTTCCACTTCCTCACTGTCGAGTTCCTCAATAGTGACAATCGGTTTTGCACCTTCTTCCTCTATAGTTGTCTCTTCAGTTACCTTTGGTTTGTCATCCCCACGCTTTCGAATTGTCCTCTTCTTGGTGATTTTGCGGGGTTTCTTTCCAGGGCCTTCTGTAGTTTGTACAGTGACATAGACTTCAGTGACTTCGCGATCCACAGGTGTGACTTTCGCCCTCTCGTCAGGGATTTCCTCAGTAATTTCAGGTGCCTGTTCCCAAACAACGTCTTCACCTGGCTTAGGCTTTTTCAATCGTTTGGGTTTGTCCTTCTTGTCAGTTACAGTTTCTTCAGGAAGGTGAGTGACTGTGGTTACAGGTGATTTGCCTTCTTCTTCTACAGTTACAGTTTCAGTGATCTGAGTCTTATCACCTCTCTTCTTAATTACCCGCTTTTTGCGAATTTTCTTGGGTACACCCTTCTCGATAGTTTCAGTGACTTCTACTTCTTCCCGTGTCTCTACTGCTGTCTCTGGCTTCACTCCTTCCAGAGGTAGCGGTTTCAGTTCTTCCACTTCCTCACTGTCGAGTTCCTCAATAGTGACAATCGGTTTTGCACCTTCTTCCTCTATAGTTGTCTCTTCAGTTACCTTTGGTTTGTCATCCCCACGCTTTCGAATTGTCCTCTTCTTGGTGATTTTGCGGGGTTTCTTTCCAGGGCCTTCTGTAGTTTGTACAGTGACATAGACTTCAGTGACTTCGCGATCCACAGGTGTGACTTTCGCCCTCTCGTCAGGGATTTCCTCAGTAATTTCAGGTGCCTGTTCCCAAACAACGTCTTCACCTGGCTTAGGCTTTTTCAATCGTTTGGGTTTGTCCTTCTTGTCAGTTACAGTTTCTTCAGGAAGGTGAGTGACTGTGGTTACAGGTGATTTGCCTTCTTCTTCTACAGTTACAGTTTCAGTGATCTGAGTCTTATCACCTCTCTTCTTAATTACCCGCTTTTTGCGAATTTTCTTGGGTACACCCTTCTCGATAGTTTCAGTGATTTCTACTTCTTCCCGTGTCTCTTCTGCTGTCACTGGCTTCACTCCTTCCAGAGGTAGCGGTTTCCGTTCTTCCACTTCCTCACTGTCGAGTTCCTCAATAGTGACAATCGGTTTTGCACCTTCTTCCTCTATAGTTGTCTCTTCAGTTACCTTTGGTTTGTCATCCCCACGCTTTCGAATTGTCCTCTTCTTGGTGATTTTGCGGGGTTTCTTTCCAGGGCCTTCTGTAGTTTGTACAGTGACATAGACTTCAGTGACTTCGCGATCCACAGGTGTGACTTTCGCCCTCTCGTCAGGGATTTCCTCAGTAATTTCAGGTGCCTGTTCCCAAACAACGTCTTCACCTGGCTTAGGCTTTTTCAATCGTTTGGGTTTGTCCTTCTTGTCAGTTACAGTTTCTTCAGGAAGGTGAGTGACTGTGGTTACAGGTGATTTGCCTTCTTCTTCTACAGTTACAGTTTCAGTGATCTGAGTCTTATCACCTCTCTTCTTAATTACCCGCTTTTTGCGAACTTTCTTGGGTACACCCTTCTCGATAGTTTCAGTGACTTCTACTTCTTCCCGTGTCTCTACTGCTGTCTCTGGCTTCACTCCTTCCAGAGGTAGCGGTTTCAGTTCTTCCACTTCCTCACTGTCGAGTTCCTCAATAGTGACAATCGGTTTTGCACCTTCTTCCTCTATAGTTGTCTCTTCAGTTACCTTTGGTTTGTCATCCCCACGCTTTCGAATTGTCCTCTTCTTGGTGATTTTGCGGGGTTTCTTTCCAGGGCCTTCTGTAGTTTGTACAGTGACATAGACTTCAGTGACTTCGCGATCCACAGGTGTGACTTTCGCCTTCTCGTCAGGGATTTCCTCAGTAATTTCAGGTGCCTGTTCCCAAACAACGTCTTCACCTGGCTTAGGCTTTTTCAATCGTTTGGGTTTGTCCTTCTTGTCAGTTACAGTTTCTTCAGGAAGGTGAGTGACTGTGGTTACAGGTGATTTGCCTTCTTCTTCTACAGTTACAGTTTCAGTGATCTGAGTCTTATCACCTCTCTTCTTAATTACCCGCTTTTTGCGAACTTTCTTGGGTACACCCTTCTCGATAGTTTCAGTGACTTCTACTTCTTCCCGTGTCTCTACTGCTGTCTCTGGCTTCACTCCTTCCAGAGGTAGCGGTTTCAGTTCTTCCACTTCCTCACTGTCGAGTTCCTCAATAGTGACAATCGGTTTTGCACCTTCTTCCTCTATAGTTGTCTCTTCAGTTACCTTTGGTTTGTCATCCCCACGCTTTCGAATTGTCCTCTTCTTGGTGATTTTGCGGGGTTTCTTTCCAGGGCCTTCTGTAGTTTGTACAGTGACATAGACTTCAGTGACTTCGCGATCCACAGGTGTGACTTTCGCCCTCTCGTCAGGGATTTCCTCAGTAATTTCAGGTGCCTGTTCCCAAACAACGTCTTCATCTGGCTTAGGCTTTTTCAATCGTTTGGGTTTGTCCTTCTTGTCGGCTACAGTTTCTTCAGGAAGGTGAGTGACTGTGGTTACAGGTGATTTGCCCTCTTCTTCTACCGTTACAGATTCAGTGACCTGAGTCTTATCACCTTTCTTCTTTATTACCCGCTTCTTATGAATTCTCTTAGGTACTCCCTTTTCAACAGTTTCGGTGACTTCTACTTCTTCGCGTGTCTCTTCTGTTGTCTCTGGTTTTACACCTTCTGGGATGAATGGTTTCAGCTCTTCCACCTCCTCACTGTCAAGTTCCTTAATAGTTACAATCGGTTGAGCTCCTTCCTCCACTACCGTAGTCTCTTCAATGATCTTTGTTTTTTCTTTTCCTTGTTTTCGGATAGTTCTCTTTTTCGTAATTTTCCGCTGTTTCTTTTCTGGGCCTTCTACAGTTTCTTCAGTTATAAATACTTGTGTTATTTCCTTCTCGGGGCGTTTCATAACCTTTTCATTGTTTTCAACTAATTTTTCCGTATCTACTTCGTCTTCCTCAATCAGTTTCCGTACCTTATGTTTTTGCTTTTTAATTTTCGGTGCATCTTTAATGTTTTGAGATAGTATACCGCTTTGTATATTGTCAGGTTCAATGCGGCTACTAATAGGATACTTTATTTCAGGGGGCCACTCGTGTGAAACGATGGGGCTACGTAAGTGTACTTTAGGAAGTTTTCTTGTTTGATCTTTGCGTTTGGGTTTACGAACGACTTTGGACTTCTTTTCCTTCTGGACTTCTATTTCTTCACTTTCTTCGTTACTTCCCTCATCGTGTGACGTTTCTTCTATCTCTTCTATGCATGTTGGTGCTATTTCTTCAATATCAATTTCTCCGGTGACTTCTTCTATTGGCATGAACTGCTTTTTCGGTATTGTTGGAATCTTTGATGTAATATTTTCTAGTTCTTCTTCGATAATCATAACTTTTTCTTCTTCTACTAATTTCGGTTTTCTTTTGCGTATTATTGTTTTCTTCGTTTTCACAGCTGCGGGTTCGTTTTCCTTACTTCCACGCTTAAACTTTGTCGTGTACTCTTCTGTTACCTCAGTGTCAGATTCAGTTGACGGCTGCTGTGTAATATCGTGTTTTGTTGTGTGTCGTGTGGTTGTGATGTGATGGTGCGTTGGTATTTCGGATGTTTCTGAAATGTATGACGTGATTATTGTTTTGTGTTCTGTACACCTGTTTAAATTATTTGGTTTGACTTCTATGACCATTCGATTCAAGATAACTTGTTAACCTATTACCTTGAACCAAATATTGTTAATACTGTTTATTGTACGTCCCTTCGATTCACACTTTGTGTATTGTGTGTACTGTGATGTGTGATGTTCTATTTTAATACTTACTCTGTATCCAGTATGGACAACTGTTGTTATTTTCCATTTTTTTTATTTTACTTACAGTGTCGAGAAGTAGACTGTTTTAAGACTATATTTCTTAAGTCCTTACTTGTTCAGTATTTCTTTTTATTTGCATTATGCAACTAATCATTGGTTGTCTTATTGTCATTCAGTCCAGTCCTATCAGTCACGTTTGTACGTTTGTCGCCAATAGAAATCACATACCTCTTGTCAAAAGATACTCACCTACTGCTATTTTCAGATGATCAGCTTCGATAGACATTTTTGCTAATTTTGTAAAAGGCATTACAGATTCGGGCAGGTCTGATTCAAGCTCGCCAGTACTGTGAAGTTCAGTAACCACGAGACTGTGTTGAGGTTCTTCGACTCCGTGGGCAGTTTTGCCAGCAGGTTGGGTGGCGTCAAACTCAGCAGCGATATTTTCAGTGATAATTTCGGATTTCACTGCGATTTCTCTCTTTATTACGTCTGGCTGTGCATTTACTTCCTTAGCTTCTCCTTTTATAACTTCTTTCGCTTCTTTCTCCGTAGCCGTCACTTCGGTTACTTCAATACCCTCGGAAATGCGGAAACCGATGTCCGCTTTAGCGGAATCCGGTTTTTTCTCAACTACGAAAGTAGATTCAGTTTCCTGAGTGACGGTTTGCGATTGCTCGATGCTTTCGTACGGAATTTGTTCTGGCTGTATTTTCTTCGTTGCTGGTTTTTCAGTGTCGGGTAAATCCTTCGTTGTAGTGGACGGTATAATTTGTGATTTTTCGGCCACTTGAATACCTAAGAGACTCGGTTCGGCCAGTTGTTTAAGTGGTTCTTCAGGGCTCGGCAATACCTTCTCTGTTTCGGCAAAGTCTACTTGCGAAACTGATAATGGCAGCAATTCCTCCAAATTCAATTTTCCTTTCTGTTCTCCCGGCATCTTCGTTTCCGGAAGATTTTCGGCACTCGTCACTGTCATGACTTCCGAAGTTTCAGCTACTTCAACACTCGACATCGTAGGCAAAGCTTTACGCTGTTTAGGGACTTCCTGTTCTGCAAGCACTTTTTCTGATTCAGAAGAAATCACTTCGGAGACAGTGATAAAACTCAATTCGTCGACATCCGGTTTGCCTTTATGACTTTCTGGTTTCTCCGTCTTGGATAATATTCCTACGTTTGTGACAGTTAATACTTCTGTTTTCTCGGCTACTTCCCTGCTGACTACGTCTGATGTTGATTTCTTCTCGCTTGGTTTCTCTTGGCTCGGTAATATTTCTTCGGTTTCATTGTACACTACCTGCGAAACCGTTACCGGTAAAAGCTCATTTACGCTCGGTTCTCCAGTCTGCTTCTCGGGTTTCTTAGATTCCGGTATGTCCCCGGTCGTTGTCAGAAGAAGTGTTTGACTAGTTTCAGCAACTTCTCTTCCCGAAAGAAGCGGTTTTGCCGTGTGTTCACTCGGAGCTTCGGTAGTTTGAAGAACGTCCTCCGATTCGCTGGGTAAGATTTGAGAAACCGTCAACGAAGATAATTCATCGACAACAGACTTTCCTCGTTGTTCGCCCGGTTTTTTGCTTTCCAATAATTCATCGGTGCTGGTTACCGTCATGATTTCTGTCGTTTCTGCCACGTCCCTGCCTAACATGCTAGGCTGAGCGGTTTTACTGCTCGGTTTTTCCGCTGTTGGAAGAATATCTTCCATTTCGTTGGACGTAATTTGCGATACGCTCACCGAAATTAATTCTTCGACGTTCGGCATACCTTTCTGCGCTCCAGGAGTTTTCTGCTCGGACAAATCTTCAACATTCGACACAGTTAAAACTTGAGTGACTTCCGCTACTTCCCGGCCAAACAAGTTTGGTTGAGCAGCTTTCTCGGTTGGGACTTCTGGACTGGGAAGCATTTGTTCCGCTTCGTTGTAAACCACTTGAGAAACCATCAGTGACGATAATTCGTCCAATTTTGGTCTGGTCTTTTGTTCCGTTGGTTGTTTAGACGGTACAAGTTCATCTGCACTCGCCATTGTCAACACTTGTGTCGTCTCAGCAACATCTCGACCCAATATATCAGGTTGTGCTGTCTTTTCCGAAGGTTTCTCAGCGCTTGGTAAAAGTTCTTCGACCTCAGTGGACATGATTTGCGATACCGTTAAAGGAATCATTTCATCGAGCACTGGTTTTCCTTTTTGTTCTTCCGGTTTCGCAGCGGTAAGGCGATCAGCTTCAGCGATTGTCGTCACTTCCGTTGCTTCGAACGCTTCCATCTCAGAAATATTTAATTGTGCTTCACGACCCTGTGGAACAGCTTTCTCCGTTAACGTTGTTTCAGACTCAGTCGAGATAATTTCAGAGACGGTTACAGACGATAATTCTTGAACACCTATCTTGCCCTGCTGTTCCTCCAGTTTTTGCGGTTTTTCCAAAAACATTGCCGTATCTGCCGGTAGTATTTGTAACGTTTCAGCTGCATCTCTGCTGGTGAGAATCGGTTGTGCTTGTTGTTCCTTCGGCGCCGTAATCGATGCTATCGTATCTTCCCTTTCGTTTGAAATAATTTCAGCAATTGTGACTGTGCTGAGACCTTCGAGATTGACTTTACCCTTCTGTTCTTCAGGCTTGAAGTCGCTACCTTCGAAGACTTTCTCACGTTCACCTAATGTGGTTTCTGTCTTAATCACACTTTCCAAAGTAGTTTGCGTGAGTACGGCCTGAGATGAAACTTGTTTTTCGTCCCGAAGCTCACCGATATTTTGAATAGTTTCCACTAACGACCTCTCTACGGTTTCGTAGGGTTTAATATCCGGAGTTGCAGTTACCGCTTGTCGCTTAGGAGTCGTTGTAAAGACGTCCTCTTTATCTTCAGGGTAGGTTTCAGAGACCTGTAAGGACCTGACTTCTTGTATGTCAAAGTCTGCTTTTTGCACCGCCGGTTTGAACGCACCTTCGAAAGGTTTACCCATTTCTTCTGTCAAGTTCTCCTGCACGATTACGCTCTCGAAGGTATCCTGATCTGGCACTGCCACTTGAGGCGTGAAATGCTCGTCCTTGCTCTTATCTCTCGTAATGTCCACTTGAGTTTCCACCACTGTAGTTTCGATAACTCCACGTTCAGTGATTATCGTACGTTCAGCCGTTTGTGTCATTTCCAGTTTCTTCTCTTGCAGGGATTTTTCAGTCTCAGCGGACGTAACTTCCGTCACTGAAACGCTGTGTCCTTCTTCGAACGTGGTCGTCGCCGTACTGGACACTGTTCTTGGATATTTGTCGAACATTCCTTCCCTCTCCGCCACAGGAACCTCTTCGATAATTATCGGCTCGAGAACATCCTGCTCAGGATGTGCTTTCTGATCAACTTTCTTGTAAGGTTCGATTAGTCCTGCACTTTGTTCGATAAAGACTTGCTCCTTTTGGGCAATATTCATGCCTACCTTCGTTAGGTTTACTTCAGCAGTGCTGTGATCGTATTTCGGAATAGTCATTGTACCTTCCTTGTCTTGCGTAATGACTTGATCCACACTGATGCTCTTTCCTTCCACGAAATTAATTTCAACGGACCGACCCTCAGGCTTGAAGGTGTCTGTGAACGTCGTGCTATGTTCTTCAGCAACTGTTTCAGTAATGTTCACACCTTCCAAAGTCGACTGTGTTTTGTGGGCTTCAAACTGAACTGGTTTTGGAGCTTCTGGAACAGTTCCAAGACCTTCTCGTAAACTGACTTCCATCTGCTCAGCTACCTCTTTGCCTTCCATTGATGGTTTAGCTCTTTCCTTGTGAGGCTTCTTCACATCTGACAACTCAGCCTCCACGTCTTGAGTCGTTGTGGCTTCAGTAACAGCAATGAATCTGTTTTCATCCATAGTAACGCGAGCACTTGTCGTTACCATTTTCGTCTTCTCAACCGTATCTATTTCCTTCTCTGCTAGAACCTCCTGGGTTACTTCAACAGTTTCAAATGGTTTCTGACCAACATGTGCTGTTGCTGTTACAGGTTTAGTCACATCTATCTTTCTTGTAGCCAAATCCGGAATAATTTCTGTCATTTCGGCAACTTCGTGGCCAAGGGTGACATTTGGTGTAGCCAATCGTTTCTTATCTGCCTGCATAGTTTCTAATGAACCTTCACTATCCGCTATTCGAATCTCCGTCACGGTAGTAACACGTTTACCTTCTTCGATGCTCAATTCGACTTCTTGAACTTCGGGTTTGAATTTACCCTCGAACGGTCTCTCCTGATTTTGCACAATTTCTTCAGTGACCAGGACACTCTGGTAAACTTCCTGCGTACTAGTCGCTGTTTTTACATCAGGTTGTTTCGTTGTAACTAATCCAACAGAATCTTCAGTAATAACTGCGGTCGTTTCGGCAATTCCGTGAGTGCTATCAATTCCAAGCTTAGCTGCGTGTTTCAGAGGCTTTTCTTCCGAAGTGTAGATATCTTCCTTATCAGCCGGTACAATCTGAGAAACGCTTATGATAGTTCCTCCTTGTTCGACGTCAACTTTGGCAGTTTTATTTTCTGGCAGTGACGATGGAACAAATTGATCTTCGCTTTCCTGGACGATCGGTTGTGATTCTACCAAAGGATTGAAAGGTATATGTTGCGGCGCTGCTGTTGAAGTCAACAATTTTTCACGGACAAAGTCCCCAACGGTGGATTCGAGGACCTGCATCGTCGTTTCTGCGACTACGTGACCTTCCTCTAATTTCTTATCAGCGATTCTCATTTCCGGCAGTTCCTTCGCCTTGTACTCGGCTTCTTTGTCCTCCAGTGTCACTGATGATACCACTAAATGTTTCTCCTCTATCACAGTCGTGTCTGCCTTCATTCCAGACGGTGCTCCAGTTTCCTTCAATGGCGCCTCAGCTTCAGTCGTTAAAACTTCCGATTCAACAACCGCTTCCAAAGGAATTGACGACGGAGTAGCGAGCACAGAGACTGCTTGTCTCTCATCGAGAGTTCCTGTACTCGAATCTATCGTGACCTCGGTTTTCTGAGCAATCATATGACCGGCGTATTGAACGTCAGCTTGTCTTTCAGTGGGTTTCTCAGGGACATCGAAAACAGCTTCCTTGTCCGCAGGAATTTCAGTTGTTGTTGTCACGCTAATATTTTCGTTAACAGCCACTTGCGCGGTGTTGGATAATGCTGGTTTGTCTTGGAATTCCTTCTCAGCTTCTGAAGCAACAGTTTCAGTTAGCAGAATGCTCTCGAAAGGCAAACATTCTTCTTTAGCAGCGGCGGATGTAGGTGCAATTGTATCCAAAATGCCAGGCAGAGCTTCCGGGGTGACTTCCGCTAGTTGAGCAACTTTGTGAGCATCGAAACTGGGAGTAGCTTTCTCACCTTGAATGTCTGGTTTCTTCAAATACTCGCGTTCTTTGTCAGAAGTAATCGTTTCCGTTACGATAACTCCAACGTCCTCCTCGAAAGTCATTTCCACTACTTTTCCATCTGGCTTCACGAAGTCCTTAAGTGGTGTCTCAAGATCGCTAACAGATGTTTCTGATGTAACAACACTGTGGAAGGTAACATGATCTGTTTTAGCAGTCGCTGGTGTAGATTCTTCAGGTTTAAATTCGCCAATATTATCAGTAGCAGTTATCTCGCTAGTCTCAACTATCATATGTGCAGGAATGTCGAACGTTGCGGATTTTGCCTCTGGTTTTTCCAGTTGTGGTAACAAATTTTCTTTGTCTCCAACGACGACCGTAGAAACAAGCAAACCTTCTCCTATTTCGAATTCAAGATTGGCTTGTTTATTTGTTGGTTTAACTTGAGTGAACGGCGCTTCTGATTCGCGAGTTTGAACTTCTTCAGCAATGATTGTTTCGTAAGGCAACAATGTCGTTTTAGGTTTAACATCCTTCGATACTTCGACAGATAGATCTCCCAAGCCAGTATCGGTTAAAATTTCGAATTTCGATACTACATTTTGTGTTACAATATCCACGTTAGCTTCAGCAGGTTTCGGTTTTTCTTTCTGCTCCAACACACCCTCTTTGTCATCGGGATGAGTAAATGCAACTTGCACACCTTCGCCTTCTTCGAAAGTAACTTCGACCTTCTTTGATTCCGGTTTTATATCTTTATCCAAAGGAGATTCTTTTTCGGATATCGATACTTCAGTTTGTTGCACCACATCCAAACCGGATTGTTGAAGAACAGCACTCTCTTCTTTCGGTTTCTCTTCTTCCAGTAATTTAATATTGCTAGCGGGAATGGTTTCTTGGGTTTGAGCAACTTCATGTCCACCGATAATGTCCGTTGTAACGACACGTTCCTTAGGCAATTCCTCTACCACCAATTTTTCTTCATTAAGTGCAGTTGTGACTTCTGTTACTAACAGATTCTCCGATTTAGAGCATATCTCGACTTCAGCACTGTGAACTGATGGCTTAACGTCCTCTTCCCTAGGTTTTTCTGATTCTGCAATGTTCGTTTCCATGATAATTAACTCGTCCAATGCTTCTTGTTGTTGGACTGCCTTTCCTGTTTTTGGCATTTCTTCGCTCAGTGGTTTCGTGCTTTGTGCCGGTAATGTTTCAGATTTTATTGCTATCGTGTGACCAGTAACTGATGTTTGTGCAGTGAAGTTCTCTGGTTTATCGTCAGGAGTATAAGCTTTTTCTAGATCGTGTGGTATAACTTCCAATACACTGGCACCTGACTTAGCTTCAGTGTACTCAACATTGGCTGTCTTTTGATCCGGTTTTACGTCAGTCCTGTAAACATCTTCTTTCTCTGCGGTTTCTTGCAGGGTAACGCTGATGCTTTCAAGAGGAACCTGAGATGGTTCGGCTTTGCCACTGGTCGGCTTATCCGTTGGTACATATTCGCCTGTGGGCGATTCTGTTCTCACTTCTTCTAAAACTGGGGCAACCTGAGTCGTAAATTCAGTACTGGCGAAGACACCTTTGGTATCAACTTTGGTATACTCGCTTTCGGTCTCACTTGCAACGACCATAGTTGTGCAGACTGTTTGAATTTCATCGATACTAAGTTCAGCTACCCTAGAATCAGGTGCTATGTCCTTCTTCACAGGCGCCAATCCTTCAGCGGGAACCGTTTCGCCTACAACTGTTTCCTGAAGATTAATACGCTCAACCTTAGCTGTTGCTGAAGTAGGAATTTCTTTTGTTACTTCGCCCAAATTATCTTCGGGCTGAGTTTCTTGAATCTGAAGCGATACAACGGGGTGAGTCGGTACTGCCTTACCGCGATGGGATTCTGGCATTTCGAAAGTCTGAAGAACAGATTCTTTCTCTGCTGAAGTAGTTTGCAACACTTCAACACTTCTGATAGCATCGTAAGTTGTTTCAATTACGTGTTCTTCAGGCTTAGCAGCCTCCGGCATTTTCGCTTCTCGATCATGGGTCAGTGTTTCCTGAATAATTTTAGCTTCGGTTAATTGGACAGAAACTGTACCACTTTCAGAGACATACTTGAGTTTCTCTGTAAAGTCAGATGGTTGATCAGCAGTTGTAATTTCTGACACGAGTACGTGCTCTTCGGGTCGTACAGATGTTTCAGCCAGTGCAGCTAATGGTTTAACATCTCCAGTGTATTCTCCTTCAGATTCTTGAACAACAGTTGTCATGATGGACCCTATTTCTAATGAAGATATCTGCATGTCGGCCATCTTGCCAGTCGGTTTTTCGTCTGGGCGATATTCTTGTTCTTTCTCAGAGACTATCGTTTCAGAAGTCATTGCGGATGTAATCTCAATGACATTCAGATCAGCCGTAGCTTTCGTGGTTTCTTCGGCCTTGAAGTCAGCTTCGTTGAGTTGAGAGTCTACGGTAGATACAGTGACTGGCTGAAGGACATCGAGTTTAGTTTGAGCTTCGAATGTATCGGGTTTTCTACCTGGGATAAACACGTCTTCGCGTTCTTGAATTACGTCCTGTTGAACAATTGCTACTTCGTCTCTGTAAGAAACGCCTACATCAGCCTTTTGACTTGGTGGCAATCTTCCTGGTACATATTCGCCTTCCTTTTCTGGAGCATGCATCTCTTCGGTGACACGTTGCTTTTGCTCAATTACCGATTGTGTAGCAACTTCCGTTGCAGTTATTTTCTGTTCTTCCAGTAAATTAGTATTGCTAGCAAGAATGGTTTCTTGTGTTTGTGCAACTTCATGTCCACTGATAATATCCGTTGTAACGACACGTTCCTTAGGCAATTCCTCTACCACCAATTTTTCTTCATTCAGTGCAGTTGTGACTTCTGTTACTAACAGATTCTCCGATTTAGAGCATATCTCGACTTCAGCACTGTGAACTGAGGGCTTGACATCCTCTTCCCTAGGTTTTTCTGATTCTGCAATGTTCGTTTCCATGATAATTAATTCGTCCAATGCTTCTTGTTGTTGGACTGCCTTTCCTGTTTTCGGCATTTCTTCGCTCAGTGGTTTTGTACTTTGTGCCGGTAATGTTTCAGATTTTATTGCTATCGTATGACCAGTAACTGATGTTTGTGCAGTGAAGTTCTCTGGTTTATCGTCAGGAGTATAAGCTTTTTCTAGATCGTGTGGTATAACTTCCAATACACTGGCACCAGACTTAGCTTCAGTGTACTCAACATTGGCTGTCTTTTGGTCCGGTTTTACGTCAGTCCTGTAAACATCTTCTTTCTCTGCGGTTTCTTGCAAGGTGACGCTGATGCCTTCAAGAGGAACTTGGGACAATTCAGCTTTGCCACTAGTTGGTTTATCCGTTGGTACATATTCGCCTGTAGGCGATTCTGTTCTCACTTCCTCTAAGACTGGAGCCACCTGAGTTGTGAACTCAGTACTGGCGAATACTCCCTTAGTGTCACAAACTTTAGTGTATTCCGTTTCAGTTTCGCTTGCAACAACCATAGTTGTGCACACACTTTCGATCTCATTGATGCTAAGTTCAGCTGTTTTAGAATCAGGCACCTTATCTTTCTTGACAGGGGCTAATCCTTCAGCGGTAATAGTTTCATCCACAACCGTTTCCTGAAGATTAATACGTTCAACCTTAGCCGTTGCTGAAGTAGGAATTTCTTTTGTTACTTCGCCCAAATTATCTTCGGGCTGAGTTTCTTGAATTTGAAGCGACACAACTGGATGTGTTGGTACTGCCTTACCGCGATGGGATTCTGGCATTTCGAAAGACTGTAGAACAGATTCTTTCTCTGCTGAAGTAGTTTGCAACACTTCAACACCTCTGATAGCATCATAAGTAGTTTCAACTGTCTGTTCTTCAGGCTTAGCAGCTTCAGACATTTTAGCTTCCCGATCATGAGTTAGCGTTTCCTGAATAATTTTAGCTTCAGTTAATTGCACCGAAACAGTCCCACTTTCTGAGACATATTTTAGTTTCTCCGTAAAGTCAGAGGGATGATCAGCAGTTGTAATTTCGGACACGAGTACGTGCTCTTCGGGTCGTACAGATGTTTCAGCAAGTGCAGTCAATGGTTTAACATCTCCGGTGTATTCTCCCTCAGATTCTTGAACAACAGTTGTCATGATGGACCCTATTTCTAACGGAGATATCTGCATATCCGCCATCTTGCCGACTGGCTTTTCATCTGGGCGATATTCTTGTTCTTTCTCCGAAACTATCGTCTCCGACGTCATTGCAGAAGTTATTTCAACGACGTTGAAGTCAGCGGTAACCTTCTTAGTTTCTTCTACTGTCAAGTCACTCTCTCTATGCTGAGTATCAACCGTAGAAATTGTAACTGGTTGTAACACGTCGACGTTCGTGCTGGCTTCGAAAGTATCAGGTTTTCTACCAGGAACAAATATGTCTTCGCGTTCCTGAATCACGTCCTGTTGAACGATCGCAGTTTCATTTCCTGAAGAAATACCAACTTCAGCCTTTTGGCTAGGTGGTAATCTTCCAGGAACGTAATCTCCTTCCTTCTCAGGAGCGTGGACCACTTCGGTGACTCGTTGTTGTTGAGAAATAACCGATTCAGTGGCAACTTCAGTTGGAACAACCTGCTGAGGATAATATCTACCCGGTTTGTCTTCAGCACGAACTTCTTCAACCACCAAAGGTTCGACGGCTGTAAAATTGACTCGTGGTTTCGTGAGAACCGTTTTCGCTGGTTCCAATTTTTCCTCAACTAAACCTTCTTGAATCTCATACACCGATAACTCTACTTGCGGCACAAAACTGTCTTCCGCTTTGGCAGTTAGTGGCGTGACAAAATCTTCAGTTGGTACTTCGTTCTGATTGATAGTCGTTTCGTAAATCGTTGTCGCTTCTTGTACAGTAATGTCGACTTCTGCTTTCTTAGAGGCTTCCATTTTGCTGAGAGTCAAGCTGGTTACATGAGCTTCGTTGGTCAGAGTCTCAGACACGACGATACCTTCAGAGGGAATAACATTTGGAGTTGCCTCGAAGCTAGTCGGCTTAAATGTATCCGCGAATTCGCCAGTCGACGATTGAACAGTTGTCTCAGAAATTGAGTATGGCTCTACTGACGAAACGGAAATGGATGCCTTACGTTCTACGGGTTTCACTGTTTTCACGTCATCGATTTCCTTCTCTTGAACAGGCACGACATGCTCGGTTAGAGCAGTCACCGTGTCAAGAGTTAACTTAGCTTTCTCTGCTTCAGGTTTTCCAGGAGCCTGTTCAACTGTGCGAATCAAAGGAACTACTTGATGTCGCTGACTAGGAACGCTCAGAGCTATGGAAGAAACACGTTCTTCCTGCGTGACTTCGAATTCCTCCGGTTCTTGTAAGTCAATCTCATCTTTTCCATATTCCGGTCTCTTAGGTTTCAAAATTTTCTTGCGCTTAATTTCCTCCTCTTCTTCTACTTCCACCTCCTGCTCGACTTCCCTTTCCTTCTTTTGCTTTTGAATCAACCTGCCCTTAGAATCTCTTTCAACTACAATGACTTCTTCCTCGGTCTGTTCGACGTCCTTTTGTTTCTTCTCCTGCTTCTCAGTATCCTCGACCTCTTCGATTTCTACAACCTGAACCCCCTCGTCCCTATCTTCCGGTTTGTCCTCAATCTGATCCATCGGTTTCTTATCTTTACGTTTGCGCAGTAATGTGTGTGCTTGCCGTGTGTCCTCGTATTCTGTGGAAAGTATGTGAGAATTTTTGTGTCAGACACGCGTGTTTTTAAGCCTCCGACTTTTCTCCCAAAGTCATCCCTTACTCAACTACGTAAAAATTCTCGATCCAGACTCCATGCGACGAATCGTATAGGCGGGTGCTTTACTAATCGCATCGTGCTCCAACGTGACAAATAAACCCTACGATTGCACCACAGACACGAGCGCAAGAGAATAATAAAACGAAAGAAAATAGCGGACGGTAAAAGACAAGCGTGTCTGATGTCAATCTGTCATTCCGAAAAAATATCGCATCATCTTCAATACAATTTTGAAAAGTATTATCATCATTGATAAAGATGTGTTTCATTGATTAGTGATGCGATATTCTTGGAAAAGTTCAGTTTGCATTGTTGTGTGGTGTAAAATTGTTGAGTCACAAGGTATGAGCATGCCGTGTTTAATAACAAATAGTGTAAGTTTGACATGGTGTCGTACGATGCACGTGGAATGCTTACGAGAAGTCAAACCAACATCAACACAGCAAAAAATGCTTGCAAAGTAACATTCAGACGTAATAGCTAATCAATGGTCCTTCACCTCTAATTCTTCATCACATATTTATTAACGCCATTGCAAAGCTCTGTGCTTGAAAATTGTTGATATGTGGGACTGAACGTATCACGTAAAGTATTAATTTTATTTAACAGAATCAACAGGGAAGAGAGCAAAATGTGTTCACTCTAGGACAGGAAACACAGTATAATGTGCACACATTTGTGGAATGTTTCTAATGGAATGTCATTTTTCATAGTAGAATCTAATATTGAATCTACTGAAAAGTCTATCTTCATGTCTAAGTCAACTTGTTGACCGACCGTTACTTACATAAAAATTTGCAGTAGCAGTGAGAGGCGCTGATTTTGTAGCTGCAGTGGAAAAAGGCTTAGAGATCGATTAAAGCGTGGAAAGGAAGAATATGTGTAGGTTACTGCGCGTGGAAAGCATAGCGGCTTAAGCAGAAAAATTTGCACTGCTATTATTCGATCAAGTAAAGCTTCATGCATCTGAAAGAATAATAAAAACATCATGGCGAGAGTAGAATATCAAAAGTGATTAAATTAAAACATATACACCAAAATAATAGTATCAGTGTATATCGCCCCTATAGAAAATCTCATTGCAGATTTTTGGAATGATGAAATGTCGTAGGTACATGTAAAAAATAAAAATAAAATGTTGACTTTCTTTTTACTATGATCGTGTTAGCTAAACACCGCAGGATTTAATTGTGCGATGTGTGAGAAAACGACTCCATTTTTCAATGAATTTTTTACAATAATTAAAAGTAGAAATATTTCATGCATCAAAACGCCTTGGATCAAACCTTTAATTTCTCGAACATCCTGCTCATGGATAGCCTTCCTTTGCTCTCTCCTCTCTGCAATCACAACAGTTTCTTTGTCGCAGGAATCTCGGGAGGGAGTGAAAAATAAAGAAACAACACACACAAGTATGTTATGGCACGGCATAAAACATTTTTATTTTTTATTACGAACAATACAAAAACTTCAAAATGCATCATTCAGGTGAGTTATGTACATTAAGGCATGCTTTCATTCTTTGTAGATTTACAGTCGAAGAGGATTAAGACTTATTCGTACAATATTTACAAATAAAAGTATTCACGCTCAGCCACGCAAGCTCACACAAGCTCTGTATTAGTAATCTAATGTACCGTCATCAAACTGTGATTCTCTATGTACATGTTACGTATGCAAACAATAAACATCATCCTGTCCACAAGAACTTGCTGAATTCTACTCTCAACATTTCAGATGACTGACCAGTCGTCTTACGGTTTCGTTAAATCGCAAACTTCACACCACGCAACTTTCACTTACCCATCACATGAACCTCTGTTTTACGTATGACGTCCACCGTTTCCGTTGCATGTTGTGTGGTCTCAATCTGTGAATGATCGCAGAAATAATAGTACAAATATGAAAGATCAACACGAAATCGGAATGGACATTGAGTAGGGTTGTTGGAAAGTATTTTTTATACCTCGATAACCTCGGAAACCTCCCAGGCACGAGGCCGGAAGTCTTCAGGTGCGAAGTGCGTGATGACTTCCTCGACGGTGGCGTGTTGAAGTTCGACCATTTTCATGAATGCCCGGAAGCCAACGGTGGCAGCAACGATGCTCTCGTCGGTGGTGGTTTCCTCGGTGAGTACCTGAGTGATGAGAGGGCCGTGACCTTCTCGTTCGACTAGTTGAACCAGGGCGTTCTGCGCGTCGGGAGTTCTCAAAGCGGGGAAGTTGTCCGTTCTGTAGAGACTCTCGTTGATTTCGTTGACGGACACGCCCTGCCGCACCAGGTATCCTATAGTAGCCAATTCCCGAAGAGGGGACTCGCCGGGTCCGAATTCCTTGGCATGAAGAACGTCCATGATTTCCTCGACTTCCCTGGCGATGTTCTCCCTTTGCTGTTCGATCACTTCTTCAACGGTGATTTCTTCCCGGACCTTCATTCTGTCCTTCCTCTTCTTCTTCGGTTTTTCTTCCTCGACGATTATCTCCTCTACCTTGATCTCACCTTGTTCCTGAGTTACTACCGTTTTCTTCGCCTTCTTCTGCTTCACCTCGGACCTCCTGAACCCTTGGACGCTCGTTTCCGTGTGAATTTCGCTCACGGAAACGCTCTCCAGTGTTTCCGCCGTTACCTCAGCGCGATCTACCCGCGATTCTACAGTGAAGTCCGGAGCAATACCTTCCGGCATGACTTCCGAGACGACGACGATCTCTTTGCGCTCTTCCACGACTGGTCTGGCTTTCTCCTCGGGTTTAGGTGCTAAATCTCGAGGTTTCTTGTCGTCGATTTTCTTCAGCGACGCAGTTGCTTCGGTCATCACTGGTTCTTGGATTGGGATAATCTTCGTAGCCCGGGAAACCTATGACCATTAACCAACAATTATCATAACGTCACTGTTTTAATTGAAAAACAATCAAAGAATTGCGATTTCAAACTATACCTCTTCAGGTTTGTCTTCAATAATTTCCGTCGATTCGAGCACTTGAGTTTCCTCGATGTCAACGATTGTTCTGAAAGATTTATTATTAAAATCACGACACAAATATAGTGAATTGGATAATAGTTTTAAGTCGAAATATTTACTTCTCTTCAGGTTGTTCCTTGGTAGTTACTTTCTCCTTTCGAATTTCTTTCTTATCAACCTTGACCCGCTCGGTTTTGATCTTCGTCTCCTTTGCCTTCTTCAACTCCGGTTTCTTCTTCTTCTTCGGTTTCATCTCCACTATTTCTTCGGTGATTTCCTCAATTTCTTCCCTCGGTAATATTTCTCCAGTGATGTCTGCAAAACGTCGCATAAGAATTTCGAAATCCTTAAAATCCGTCAAATTGTAAAGTGAAGACTCACCAGTGACGCGTAGTTTGGCTTTTGTTATCGCCAAGCCAATCTCGCTGGTGGCCTTGCAGGTGTAAGTAGCATCGTCCTCTTCGGTAGCTCGTAGGATGGTAATCGTAGTTTTCTTCTCTTCGTCAAAGATACGTACCTTCACATTCTCCGTGTTCATTATTAGTTTATCATTTTTGTACCAAACGACGTCTGCAAGACAAACAAAGCAATAATTGTGTCACCGATCTCTGTGCGATTGTAAAGAGTAAATGTGTTAGTCGTACCTGGAACTGGATTTCCGGAGTAAAGACATTCAAATACAACGCGCTCGCCTTCCTTCGCATAGACGTCCGTTATTTCTTGAATAAATCGTGGCACAGATTGCGTGGCTGAAAACACATTACCATTTTTACCGTCCGACTTAAAATTTCAAGGCGATTATCCTTATACGACTATTACCTGATCGTATACTCCGTGGCTGTACAACTCACATGTCCCGAATGTCAGTAATCTGATTAGACAAAGACACACACGAAGCAAAACAATGAGTACACACAAAAACAATCTTATTCTCGAGTGTTAGTTTAAAGCGAAAGCTACCTGACATCGTGCCCCTCTCATCGTCGCTCTGACGATCGTTTTCCGACATCTCACCGGCGGAATAATTCCCCGCCAAACCGAAATTCCCGCTGCACTGGCTCTCGAGAAGCAGAAATTCTTGTAATTCTTCTTGACTGTCCGCGGTGTGCAATTGTTGATAGGCTTCGAGATCGATTTCCCGCGGTTCCAAGGGATACATTCGCGGATCCATCATGTAATTTCCAAAACGACGGTCTTTCGACCACCTTGGAACCGGGATTCTCGATTTTGGATAAGTGTGATATTTCCTAGCGGGATCGTACGTCGTTTCCTCGCGAGTTCTTTGTATGCTCGATGAAGAATCTTTCGGAACGTATTTGTAAAATTGAACATCGGGTCTGCTTCTGCTGCTACCCGTCGACGCTTCGCTATTCTCCTCAATCGGAGACAAGTACGAAGCAGACTCAGATGCATCCAAAAATCCTGAACTCTCGAATTCAAGATGAGTGATTTCCTGTATTTTCTTTTCGGACTCCGGTGGCGGGAATTCGCCGAAATCTAAAACGATTTTCTTCCTCTTCTGTTCTTTGGATTTTTCCTCACTCACCTCAGCTGATTTTTCGTTATCTTTATTTTTTACGACTGTGGTACTGTTTTTATTGGCATTGGTATCGTCGTTTCCTAACGATTTTACATTGTTTTGTTTCGATTTTTCCAACTTTGGAGGACTAGAAGATTCTTCTTTGCTCGTCAAAGAAGTTACTCTCACAGTGGCGATTTTTCGACGTTTCGCGGTAATCGGTGAGGATGGTTGAACCTTCCCGGAAGTGCTAATATTTGTTGAATTTTTAACACTTGTCATCGCTCTTTTCGTTGCAGAAGTTGTAATTTGTCGGCTAGAAATATTTTCATCTGTACTCTTTCCTGAACTACTTGTTTTAAGTTTTATAGTAACTGACGTCAGGGCTGAATCAGTTTTCGCGTTTTTCTTCAAATTTCTCCCCAATGACATAGTCGACACTTTTTCAACACTTTTCTTTTCGTTTACTTTTTCTGACAATCGTTTTCGTCCAAGATTGTTCCCACTTTTCGGGTTCACTTTCTTATCAAGTCCAGCGACTTCCTCGATACTTTTTTCCATTTTCTTCAAAGATATCGAGGTCTGAGTTTTGCGTGAAACGTTCATTTCCCACGAATACTTTATGTCCTCGACGTCCTGCGGAATGTCTCCGAAGTCAATGGACCCTGAATGTCTTTTGGATAAGTAGAATTCTTTGGGAGGATTGTCATCGACGACGAGGAGAGTGGCATAATCATCGTCGATGTTCATGAGGGTTTTCGTGGAGGACGATTCGCTGGCTATCGTGAGACCGTCCTTTTCACCATGAATGGCTCGATCGTCCAAGCTGTCGTTCGAGAAGCTACACTCCGGTTCACTCAGCATGCAATCAAGCCTCATTACCCGGTGCACTCTTTTCTTACCTCTCAGAGCTTCTTGCATCTCCTCCATGTGAGTGACCCATTCCGGTTTCCTGTATTCCTTCGTTCCAAGAATACCTAACGATCAAGAAAATATTGAACCTCTTGATCTTCTTCATAAACCCTTCCAATCCCAATTATCCCAAATTCTAAATAAACGCTAAGTATCGTACTACGATGATCTACGAGTGCGAATAATTGAGAATCGAAGGGTTTCACGAGTTGAGAATCTTTGAGAGTTAAAGTGTGAGTAAAGTATGTAGTCAGTGTTGAGTGTGAACAGGGGATGATTCTGGGGTGGGGGATTTTAAGGGTTGCTTTTCGATGATGATTCCACTGGAAGAGCGCAGCTGCAAGAACTTGATCGAAGCAGATTAGCCAGTAGTCATGATTTTTATGAATAGTTAAAGTACTTCCCGAATGAATTGACCAGTTCTTACCTTCCACAGACAAGTAAGTTGTTGTTGTCGCTACACCCAGCGGATTAAATGCTTCGAATACTATTTCACCGGTGTCATCCGGATAAGTTTCGGCGATCGTAAGCACCGATGTACCATCCTCGAATTCTTCTACTTGGAATTCAGGGGATGGGACTATTTCTGTACCCTGCTTGTACCATTTCCCTTGCGGCTTTGGTTTGCCTTTGACCTTCACTTCCAGTCTGTCGATAAGTAGTAAATAATTTCACGACTTAGATTTTTTACTGATATTTTCGAGAGACGAATTTTATTCATACCTCGTTAATTCGCCATCTTTAGTAGGAACTAACTGAGGAAGTTTCTTAATTATCTCCGGGGCAGATTCCTCCTTGTCCGTATCGAAGATCGAACTTTCCTGAAAAATGTATACTCACATTTACACGTGTCATTCTGTTTTGTGTTTGATTATTTAGCCAAATGGAACGGCAATGACAATAAGTTTCTTGGACGTAGACTTACTTTAGGAGATAAGAGGTCTTCCTCCGAACCAGTAGTAAGCGACGCCGCGGCAATGGATGATGCGATTTCCGAGTCAGGTACGTACTCGTACGCTGTGAAATGAATATTACGTACAGATAATTTAAATTAATATTTCGTTTAGTCTTAAGTGATAATTACCTTCAACAACCAACGACGACATGCAAATTGCTTCGCCAGCAGGGTTCACGGCACGGCAGGTATATTCCCCAGCATCTTCGGGGAAGACTTCCGTAATGGCTAAACTACAAACTCCTTCGGTATCCTGCACGACAGTAATTTCCTTGCCTTCCTTGATCGGTTTATTATCATGGTACCAATCGACACGAGGTGTCGGTTTCCCTTGAACAACACAGGTGAGGTTCACACTGTCTCCGTCCATTACTCTCACTGGTGACAGTCGTTTCACGAAGGACGGGGAAACCAGTTCCTCAGCTTCTTCCCACGGTGTTTCCATCATGTTGACCGTTGCAGTGCAGGTCACTGACCCACCGACATTTTCCGCACGGCAGGTGTAAGGCCCCGCGAATTCTGGCTTCAAATCCTTCACCATCAGGATCGAACGGTTCTCCAGAGTTACGATTCTCACTTGCGGCGTAGACTGAAACAGGGGAATTAGATAACGTATTAATCAGAAATTTCGCAAGATTGTTGTCCCAGAAATTGCGATTTTACCTCCAATGGTCGACTCTCGTGGAACCACTGGAACGACGCAGTTGGGTAAGACTCAACTTTGGCTTCGATGATGACAACTTCACCTTCGCAGGCCAATTGAGGCTGAATAGGTTGGATGAACCTAGGAACTTTGACCTCGCTAGCTGGTTCATCTCGTTCCTTTACCGTCACTGGACCGGAACTTCTAGCTTCACCAGCCGGATTGGTTACCCTGACTTCGTACTTTCCGGCGTCCTTCTTCGTCACTTCCGGTATCGTCAGCTCCGTGCTGGTCTCGTAAATGTTGATTACGCGCTTATCGGAGGGCGTAATTTCCACACCGTTGCGGTACCACTTGACTTCCGGTTTCGGTTTGCTCTCAAAGTCCGCCGACAAAACGACAGGCTTTCCACGTTGAGCCACCATTGCCGGCAAGGGCTTCGTAATCCTCGGTGCTCTGAGGACTTCCGGTTTAGTGACCTTCACGACGTTGCCAATCACAAGATTGGCTCGGCACTCTGCCCGACCGAATTTGTTGGTCGCACGAACACGATAAATCGTTTCGTCCTCCGGTGTGGGTTCCAAGATCGTTAATTTCGCCTCCCCCGTTTCCGGCTTGAACGACGTTTCCACCCCCTTCTTTGGTTTTACCTCTTTGTCTCCGCGATACCACTTCACTTCTGGCACCGGTGTTCCTGTGACGACGCACTCCAGAGTTGCTGGTTTATGTTCTTCCACCATCAATGGTTTCATGGGTGTTACAAAATGCGGTGCTACACCTTCTTCTTCTTTTTCTATATAAATAAATTTGAATTAGCCACATAAACAATGCCAGTTAGTTGCACACAACAAAAACCATGACAATTGTTAGTAAAATCAGTCCATCTCATTGAATAAATATCATATAATATATTTAGAGTATATTTTCGGTTAGAATAACACATTATCCGTAGTTGATATTATTTTTTTGTAGAATTTTTGATTACCTAATAAGCGGAACAACATGCAAGGTGGTAGAGTATCTTTCTGATAATATAATATACTGAAACGCACACGCACACTCTAATGGTCTAATGATTTTACTACCGAATATCACGAGATTGACTGTCGATGTTGCGACCCCAGCGGGATTGGATGCTCTACAAGAATACATGCCGACATCCTCCTCTTTAACCTCGGTAATCTCCAAGGTAGCAGTCGTTTCGACGACTGTCATGATATACTTCTCGCTGGCATGGAGTTCCTGCTCGTTTCGGTACCAGGAAATCTCGGGGAATGGATTTCCGATAACCGTGCAGGTAAATTTCGCCGGTTTCTCTGGTTCCGCGATAACGGGCTGGAGTTTCTGAATAAACCTAGGTGCGATTTTCTTCTCTTTGTCGGTGATTATTATATCGACCTGGGCACGTTGTCTACGCCTTCTCTTGCGTTTTTCAATTTGCGTGATATCCTCCTCGGTTTCCTCTTCAACCTTGGGACCTTCGTCGACCTTCTCGACCTCTTTCGTCTCGACCTTAATTTCCTTGGTCTTCTTTACCAATTTTACGTCTTGAGTCGTCGTTACAATGTCTTCCGTGACTTCTTCTTTTTCTTCTACTGGCACAGGAATGAGCTCCTCGGAAGGTTTCCTTTCTGGTGATTCTCTTACGATTTCCGTCTTCTTTGGTTTCTTTTTCTTTAACTCGATAACTGTTTTTTCGGTCTCTTCAGGCTTTTCTACAATCTCTGTTTCCTCTAATTTCACAGGCTTCAAGTCGACCTTTTCTTCAGGTTGTTCCTTTTCAGGTACCTCTTTCTTTATCGGTTTCAAGGTAACTTTCTCTTCAGGTACCTCCTCTTCCTTAGGTTTCCTAGGAATAGGTTTGAGTTGAACCTCTTCTTTCTCCGTTATTTCTGGGCGTCGATCCCTCTTAACAGGTTTAAGGATCACCTCTTCCGGTTTCTCTACAGTCGCTTCAGGTTTCTTAACTGGTTTTAATTGTACCACTTCTTTTTCCTCTTCAGGCTTCTTAGGAATTCGTTTGCCCTTTCTCCATGATATTTCCGTCGTTTCCACAACTTCCTCCTCTTTCTTTTCTTCTTCAGGAACCTTTTCAGGTTGTACTTCTTCAATTTTTTCTTTAGGTTTCTTTGCCTTTCGCCATGGAAGTTCTGTTGTCTTAATGATAACTTCTTCCTCAGTTTTCTGGTCTTCGGGTTTCTTAGGCTTCTTCTTACGCCACGAAATTTCGGTCACTTCCTCAACATTTTCTTCAACAACTTTCTCTGGTACCTGATCAATCTTCGCAACGACTTCTTCAATTTCCTTTGTTACGATTATTGTTTCTTGCTCTTCGCGGATATCGGTGACCTTTTCCTCTTGATCGATCGGTAAAACAGTAACTTCCTTGCTAAAGTCAACGATCTTCTTTGGTTTCTTACCACGACGCCATGGTAATTCGCTAGTTTCCGGAGTTTCTTCTACTTTTTCAGGTACCATCTCCTTCGGCTCGACCTTCACCACATCCTCAGTTTTCGTCACTATGTCTTCTGTGACTTCTTCCTCTTTTACCACCACGGGAACAACCTCCGCGGAAGGTTTAGTTTCTGGCACATCCTTTACGATTTCCTTCTTTTTGGGTTTCTTCTTCTTTAATTCGATAATCGTTTCCTCTGTCTCTTCGGGTTTTTCTACAATCTTTGTTTCTTCTAACTTGACAGGTTGTAAATCGACCTTTTCTTCAGGTTGTTCTTTTTCAGGAACCTCTTTCTTTACTGGTTTCAAGGTGACTTTCTCTTCGGGAACCTTCTCTTCTTTAGGTTTTCTCGGAATAGGTTTGAGCTGAACCTCTTCCTTTTCCAGTATTTCTGGTTTTCGGTCCCTTTTAACAGGCTTCAGAACCACTTCTTCTGGTTTCTCAACAACTGCTTCAGGCTTTTTCACAGGTTTTAGTTGCACGACTTCCTTTTCTTCTTCAGGTTTCTTAGGAATTCGTTTGCCCTTTCTCCATGTTACTTCCGTGGTTTCTACTACCTCTTCCTCTTTCTTTTCCTCTTCGGGAATCTGCTCCGGTTGGACTTCTTCAACTTTTTCTTTCGGTTTCTTTGTTCTTCGCCAAGGAAGTTCCGTTTTCTCAGTTGTAACTTCTTCCTTTTCTTCAATCACATCAGGAACTATTTCTTCAGAAGGTTTGGTTTCTGGCAATTTCTCAGTAACTTCTTTCTTCTTCGGTTTCTTTTTCTTAAATTCGATAACAGTTTCCTCAGTCTCCTCAACTTTTTGTACGACCTCAGCTTCTTCTAATTTCACCGGTTTCAAATCGACCTTTTCTTCTGGTTGTTCTTTTACAAGGATCTCTTTCTTTACTGGTTTCAATGTGACTTTTTCCTCCACAACCTTTTCTTCCTTAGGTTTCCGAGGAATGGGTTTGAGTTGAACCTCTTCCTTTTCCGGTATTTCTGGTTTTCGATCCCTTTTGACAGGTTTGAGAACCACTTCTTCTGGTTTCTCTACAACCGCTTCTAGTTTCTTAACAGGCTTTAATTCGACCACTTCCTTCTCTTCTTCAGGCTTCTTAGGAATTCGTTTGCCTTTTCTCCATGATATTTCTGTTGTTTCTACTACCTCTTCATCTTTCTTTTCGTCTTCACGAATCTGCTCAGGTTGAACCGCCTCAGGTTTTTCTTCAGGTTTTTCCTTTTTCACTGGTTTTAAGGTGACTACTTCTTCGGGTACCTTTTCTTCCTTAGGTTTTCTCGGAACAGGTTTAAGTTGAATCTCTTCTTTCTCTTCCTTCTCGGGTGCTTCTGGTTTTCGATCCCTTTTAACCGGTTTAAGGACCACTTCTTCTGGTTTCTCTACAACCGCTTCAGGTTTCTTAACAGGCTTTAATTCGACCACTTCCTTCTCCTCTTCAGGCTTCTTAGGAATTCGCTTGCCTTTTCTCCATGATATTTCTGTAGTTTCTACTACCTCTTCCTCTTTCTTTTCGTCTTCGCGAATCTGCTCAGGTTGAACCGCCTCAGGTTTTTCTTCAGGTTTTTCCTTTTTCACTGGTTTCAAGATGACCTTTTCTTCAGGTACCTTCTCTTCTTTAGGTTTTCTCGGAATAGGTTTGAGCTGAACCTCTTCTTTCTCTTCTTTTTCGGGTACTTCTGGTTTTCGATCCCTTCTAACAGGTTTAAGTACCACTTCTTCTGGTTTTTCTACAACCGCTTCAGGTTTCTTAACAGGTTTTAATTCCACCACTTCCTTTTCTTCATCAGGCTTCTTAGGAATTCGTTTGCCCTTTCTCCATGATACTTCCGTGGTTTCTACTACCTCTTCCTCTTTCTTTTCTTCTTCGCGTACCTGTTCAGGTTGGACTTCTTCAATTTTTTCTTTAGGTTTCTTTGTTCTTCTCCATGGAAGTTCTGTTGTGTCAGTTGTAACTTCTTCCTTTTCTTCTGCCACCACAGGAACCGTTTCCTCTGCAGGTTTTGTGCCTGGCAATTCTTTTACAATCTCCTTCTTCTTTGGTGTCTTCTTTTTTAATTCGATAACCGTTTCCTCTTTCTCTTCGGATTTATCTACGACTTCCGTTTCTTCCAACTTTACAGGTTTCAAATCAACTTTCTCTTCAGATCGTACCTTTTCAGGTATTTCCTTTTTCACTGGTTTCAAGGTGACTTTCTCTTCCACAACCTTTTCTTCCTTAGGTTTTCGAGGAATTGGTTTGAGTTGAACCTCTTCTTTTTCTGGTATTTCTGGTTTTCGATCCCTTTTAACAGGTTTGAGAACCACTTCTTCTGGTTTCTCTACAACTGCTTCAGGTTTCTTAACACGTTTTAAATCGACCACTTCCTTCTCTTCTTCAGGCTTTTTAGGAATTCGCTTGCCTTTTCTCCATGATATTTCTGTCGTTTCTACTACCTCTTCCTCTTTCTTTTCATCTTCACGAATCTGCTCAGGTTGAACCGCTTCAGGTTTTTCTTCAGGTTTTTCCTTTTTCACTGGTTTCAAGGTGACTTTCTCTTCCACAACCTTTTCTTCCTTAGGTTTTCGAGGAATAGGTTTGAGTTGAACCTCTTCTTTTTCTGGTATTTCTGGTTTTCGATCCTTTTTAACAGGTTTAAGAACCACTTCTTCTGGTTTCTCTACAACTGCTTCAGGTTTCTTAACAGGTTTCAATTCGACCACTTCCTTCTCTTCTTCAGGCTTTTTAGGAATTCGCTTGCCTTTTCTCCATGATATTTCTGTTGTTTCTACTACCTCTTCATCTTTCTTTTCGTCTTCACGAATCTGCTCAGGTTGAACCACTTCAGGTTTTTCTTCAGGTTTTTCCTTTTTCACTGGTTTCAAGGTGACTTTCTCTTCCACAACCTTTTCCTCCTTAGGTTTCCTGGGAATGGGTTTAAGTTGAACCTCTTCTTTCTCTTCTTTCTCGGGTACTTGTGGTTTTCGATCCCTTTTAACAGGTTTAAGTACGACTTCTTCCGGTTTCTCTACAACCGCTTCAGGTTTCTTAACAGGTTTTAATCCCACCACTTCCTTTTCTTCATCAGGTTTCTTAGGAATTCGTTTGCCCTTTCTCCATGACACTTCCGTGGTTTCTACAACTTCTTCCTCTTTCTCTTCTTCTTTGGGAACCTTCTCAGGTTGTATTTCTTGAACTTTTTCATCCGGTTTCTTTGATTTCCTCCATGGAAGCTCAGTCGTCGTAACTTCCTCCGGTTTCTGCTCTTCAGGTTTCTTAGGTTTCTTCTGACGCCACGAAACCTCGGTTACTTCTTCAACCTGTTCTTCCACAACTTTGTCTGGCACGCGTTGAATTTTTTCGGTAACTTCTTCAACTTCCTTTGTCACTACTGTCTTTTCTTCTTCCTTGCGGACATCAGTAACCTTTTGTTCAGTCTTCTTCGGTTTCTTATCGCGCTTCCATGGTAATTCTGTTGTTTCAGGAACCCCTTCTACCTTCTCGGGTACAACTTCCTTCGGCACAGGCTTCAGTGTAATTTCCTCCTTGGTTTCAACTTCCTGCGGAGCACGTTTGACTGGCTTCAACACAACTTCCTCTTTTTCTGGCTTTTCTTCAGGTAAGCGTCCGCGTTTCACAGGTTTCAGAGTTACAGATCTTATATCTTCGATCTCTTCTTCTTTCTGTTCAACAACTTTACGTTGTGTTTTCTTCCCTCGAAGCCATGGAAGCTGACTTGTTTCCATAGGTGCTTCCTCTTCAGGTTTCACCTCTTCTGGTTTCACCTCTTCAGCTTTTACTTCTTCGGGTTGCACTTGAGCAGGCACTAACTCTGGTTGCTCTTCTTTCGTTTCCGGAACTTTTTGAGGTACTTTCTTGCCTCGCAACCATGGCAATTGACTCGTTTCAGTTGGTTTTTCGTCCTCAGGTTTCACCTCTTCCTGTTTAGGTACTTCTTCTTTCTTAGGTTTCTTTCCTCTCATCCACGGCAACTGACTCGTCTCAGAAGGCTTTTCCTCGTCAGGTTTCGCCTCTTTTGGTTTGACTTCTTTCGGTTGGACTTGTGTAGGTGCTAATTCTGGTTGTTCTTCCTTTGATTCTGGAATTTTTTGCGGCACCTTTTTACTTCGCAACCACGGAAGTTGACTGGTCTCCGTAGGTTTCTCCTCTTCAGGTTTCACCTCTTCTGGTTTAGGCAGTTCTTCTTTCTTAGGTTTCTTTCCCCGTAGCCAAGGAACAGCAACTTCTTCCTTCACCGATTTTTCAGTAGATTCAATCTGTTTGTCGACCTCAAGGAGAGTAGTTTCTTCTTCTTCATGGTACGGTATTTTCTCTGGTTTTTCTTTCTTCCCTCTTCGCCAAGATACAGCTTGTTCAATTTTCTTTTCTTCGACATCTTCCTTCTTCTTCACTTTTAATAATTTTGTGTCTTCCTCTTCCACGAATTCCGTCCTCGTGTCCTCAATTTCCTTTATGTCCTTCTTTTCCACGACTTTCTTCCTTACATCCTTCTTCTCAGCTTTACGGTCAACCTCCACTTCCGAAGTTACTTTTAGAATTGTCTCACTCTCCTCTTCCGTGTACGGTCTCTGCGGTTTAGATGGTTTCAACTCTACCGCTTCCAACGTTTCTTTAGGAATTTCCTTTTTCTCAGTTTTCGCCCTCTTCAGAGTGATCTTCTCTTCTGTCCACGGTTTCGGACCTTCCGGTTTTTCCACTACAATTTCTTTCCTAGTTTTTCTAACTTGCGTGTCGCTGGAAACCTCAAGAAGCGTGCTATCTTCCTCTTCCACGAATTCCACTTTCTGTGTGTCTTTTTGCACGTCAGTTTTTACTACCGTGACTTGTCCTGCGGTTTTCAGATCCACCTTTTCGATGCTCTGTTTTCTGATTTCTGCAGTTACTCTTTTCGATGGCTTCAACTCTACAGTTTCCAATGTTTCCTTAGGAACGTCCTTCTTCTCAGGCTTCGCCTTCTTCAGAGTTATTTTCTCCTCCGTCCAAGGTTTAGGACCTTCCGGTTTGTCGGTGACCACATCTTCCCGTCGGGCTTTCCTTACCTTCGTATCGGTAGAAACTTCTAGTAACGTAGTGTCCTCTTCTTCCACGTATTCTCCCGTCTGGACAACCTCTTTCACGTCAGTTTTCACTACGCTATCTTTCACGACCGATTTTAGATCGACGGTTTCTGCACTCGGTTTGCTAACTTCAGCGGTGCCTGGTTTCAATGGCTTCAGATCAACAGTTTCAAGTGTTTCTTTCGGTACAACTTTCTTATCTGGTTTTGTTTTCTTCAAGGTGACCTTTTCCTCGGTCCATGGTTTCAGTTCGTCCTTCTTCTTCGACGTAAGTTGAATCGTTGTTTTCGACGTTTTTAATAACGTACTATCCTCCTCTTCTACATAACCTTCGCTGGAAACTTCTTCTACTACTTTTTCTTCAGTAGTTACCACTTTACTCGCGGGTTTCAACTCAACAACCTCAAGACTAGGTCTCCTAATCTCTTTCTTTTCGATCTTAACTGTCTTCAACGCAACTTCTTCCAATTTTTCACGCGGTATTTCTCGCGGTCTCTGAGGAGCTTTCTTCAAGACGACTTCCTCTTCGGTCCAAGGTTTTATCTGGCTTTCGAATGCCTGTAATCTATCCAAGGACGTGTCCCTCGATTTTGGTTTCACCCTACGCCAAGGCGTTACGTTTTCTGGCCGAGGTCGATGACGAACACGATCTTTCCTCCAAGGTAAAGATTCGTCCCCAGGTTGAAGAGGTATCTCGAGTGGATACCCTTCTTCAGTGAGCATAGGCTCGAGAACTCCATCTTCCACGCCTGTGCCTAAGCCCTTAAAAGGCAATTTGCCCGTTTTCGCACCCGGCCCGGAATCTTCAGAAACCGGTGTTTCGTAATACGCGCCCTTTCGTTCTGGAATATTATTTGTCTTTGAAAAGCTACCCTACGTAAACCGAAATATAGGCACTCGACAAAACACAACACAAGGGGAAGCTTAAATTTCATCTCAGGAAACACATGAAGCATGAAGTACAACTATGATGGAAATTTTTGTTCGCTTACCAGAATCTACGAGTTTTAATACAAGCTGAGAAGCCTTGGGTTATACGGGGGATTGAATAATTGCATCGAAATCATTGGGGAATGTCGTTGCTCAGGGATGATGGACAGGTAGGTCAGACATTGACAATTATAGCCTGGGATACGAATAGACATATTTTGTAGGAAATACTCTGAATGTCCACACCGGTTGTTTTGCCGCTTACAAGCTGTCAGCTAGCAATAAAGACCCTCGGTATTATAAATTTCCCGCCCATGTTCGCGGATGAGTAAATGCACTTGAAAATTTATGTTTTTCGAGTCTGGGTACGACTAGGATGGCGTTCTGCCAGGTTTCATCTCTGCAAGAGGGAGAGACAACATCGGGGCAAATTGCCAGAGAATCGACCTTCCGAAAATGTAGCTCTCCGAGTCCTGATGTTTTTCCAATTAAAATTGCTCACAGATCTACGTCACTGCGATATTGCCTCATTATTAAAGTCATACGAGCAACGAGCGATTGCGCATATTTAAAAATATACTACTCCGTTTGCACAAACAGCGAGAAATTACGAAAAATATTACACTTAATTTCACGATAAACTTTTTCATTGTACATGGTATTTCCTGTGTTCCTTGCGATTTTACGGTTTTCTCGATTTAACAGTACATGTTCCTAATGATTCGAATTATAGCGACGACAGGTCAATGTCCCGAGGCGACAAACTAAAAACCATCAATCATCTCTGGTCACAGGGAACATGCGAGTCCCGTAAAGAATTCCTCAGGCGTCGAAGACCGCCGGCATTCTCCGTGGAAAATTAAAGGTGTCTCACAAGAGTGAAGGGAGGGGGGAGGAGAGAGAGAGAGAGAGAGAGAGAGAGAGAGAGAGAGAGAGAGAGAGAGAGAGAGAGAGAGAGAGAGAGACGCTGCGGGTTGCGAGAAGGTGGGACGGGAGGGGAGAAGTTGAGGGTAGGGGTTGGTAAATGCATATGCTCATGAAAAGAGAATACTGTACGGCGAAGGAGTATGGTGGGAGGTCGACGTGCGTAACGTCAAATCCGCGGAGCTCCGTTAGCCGATGTTAGTCTACTAGCCTTCATAGTCATCCGCTGGAAGCCGGAGCTGAAGAACCCAACCCGTTCGGTCCGTGCAAACCGATCTGCCCTTACGTCTCGATTTCGTTCAACTTAATTCCCCGCGCAAAATAGTCACGGTCTTCGCGATAATCGTGTCTTCAGTGCCGGGAAATGTGCTCGTCGCTCAGTGAAAGTGAACAGTGCGGTGATTGACGGTCGGCCGCCTTCGTTCGAACGACAACGCATTATTTTTAAAAAGCTTTTTAAAAAATGCGCTCAGATTTATCGTCGTTCGAAGGAAGCGCGGCCGATTTTGAACTGGACACGTCTGATTCCGTTCTCGTACCGAGTGTCGTGAGGGTGGTGCTTCGAGGTGTTTGCTTTCTCGCATTTTGACAGTTCTTCCCGCCGATCAAACGCAAAGTGCAACACATGGCTGCGTCATGGTTCCTCGAAACGCAGCAACGAAGATTTATCGCTAATTACAATCGACGCTTCCGAGGTGTATTATACTTCGTGACATTCATTCGTGCATCTCGTCAGTTAATCTTAATTCTTTCGCTCTTAAAATCTACGTAAGGATTGTCATAATCGTCTTCGAGCCACCAGAGATGCACCTCGCTAAACACTATGAGACAATTGCAAAGTTTTTCACAAAATTTCGTAGTTGATAGTATGTTAAATGTGTATCTCTTGTGGCTCGTAGTCGCGATGTGTGAGCAAGGGCAGTGATCTACTACTTTCTAGAGCATGACAGAGAGTTTATTGGATGAATCACTGAGGATTGGCGTGGTCACGTACAGAAATAAAAATAAAGTCAACATCGGGGAAGAGTCTTTGTCCTTGACCCCCTTCCCCTGGCCTTGTCAACATTTCGACGGCTTTTTAGCGGGAAATTTTTAGTCATAAGAACAACCGCCATGATTTTGTAATTGTTTGTAGACCATGATACGTATAAGATATTACGACGAAACCACGTGTAACAATATTTACATGAAATTAAATATGTATCATAATAAAAATAAGAACATATTTTCTTTTGTTTATATAGTAGAATACTTGACTGTGTACGTGTACAATGTATTTTCCTAACAAATACATGCTGACTACCCCTACATTATTTCTCCTTAAATACAAGAAAATAAATTCCACGTGGGTTGATTTTCTTCTTGGAGGGCTTGTTTCTCATTATTCGTCGATGGGGTAACGAAGCTCGCTGAATTCCTTGGAACGTTTTGGAATCTCAGCGACTCCCGCAGCGTTCGACGGCTTTTACGGCGGGAAGCTTAAGGATCTACCAGAAATAATTCTCTCCCGCCTTCGAGAGTACGCTGACACGCGTTTCCCCCGTATTATTTCTGGCTGGCTGATTCAGAGGCAGCTGGGACGTTCGGAAATAGTCGTCTGCTGAGACTCGACCCCCCTGAAGACGACCGGGGCTACGGTGAACTCCCTGAATCCGTGGAAGACGAAGCCCACGAAGTCCAATCTTCTCGACGAATCATACTCTTCGCTGCTTCGGTTGTCCCTGTACCTCCTGGCATTTGTCTTCGTCATCTTCTTTTTTTCGTCCCACGTTGATCGCAAATGTTGTTGAGAAATCGACGGCCCAATTCTTTCTGGTATCTTTGCTAATTATCGCGAGGATCGTCGAAATGGAAATTCCTTTGGAATCGGCGCGGTGTGTAGCGGTATGGACAATTACACGGGGATCTTCCTGCTCACGGAGGCGCGGTGGAAAAGGTTGAGAACATGAGAAGACCGACCGTTCCGTTGGCGGAGCATCGCGGATGTTACATCACGGAGTGCAGCTCGAAACACGAGACGAGTCCTTCTCGTGATCCACAAAACAACGATACGCTTGGCAAAGCCAAGACCTTATTCTCCCGGTCCTCAATCGGCTCGGAGAAATGGCAGAACTCTCGCGCCCCTCGTCAATCGAATTCCACGTTTTAAATGCCGAAACCCCGGCCGACGGATAAAAAAAGAATTCCCCAAGAATGACGTAAACTCGCGGCAGACGCGAAAACAATATCGTAATTCTATTCATCCGAAGCTGTGATGTAATCTATGCGATTTTTCAACGACAACGTAAAAAATAACCTTGGCAGAGGATCAAACACTGGCCGTAGGACAAACGAGTTATATCCATCGCGTTGTTACGTGTGAAAAGATTCGTTATAGCGAAGAATGCGAGACTAAAGATACCTCGTCAACTATTTTCTATATTGTGACTCACGTGGAACGGCATTAATCGAGCAGGAGAAATTAGTCGCGCCTTATTCGCGTTTACAAATTTACACCCGGGAGACAGAATCGTGGCGAACGAGGCAAAGGGGGGGTGGGGGGAGGGCAGTAGGGTTCGTTGACCCTAAAGGGTACGCGTTCGGGTGGATCTTTCCGTGTCTCCGTGGGAGACGAAGAGGTCGAGCTTGGAGATGTATTTCTGGCGGGAAGGCGGAAGGTGAGCGTCGGGTAAACGCGCGAAAGGGTCGGGGATATACGCGGAGGTAAGAGACGAGAAGTGGCTCTCGGGGATTGACTCTACGTGAAAATTTACCGAGACTTCGGGGAGTCCTGACCGCCGCCAAATATAGTCGGGTAATGTAATACATATCACGTGCTCAGAAATAGCCTAAGAAGAACGGCTAGTCCCGCGCGTGCACACGGCACTGCGTCTGTCCCTCGTTTTCGTATAGGAGCCCGAAGGGAACGAGCAGAAACCCCAGGGAAAAACACGTTTCTGCTTCTATCGCGGCTGTTTACGCATCGCCGGCCGACTATAAACCGACGGCGGAAGCCAGATGGACCAGCGTCCAGAGCACAGCCTCGACGTTTCCATGAAACTATCGACCCCTCGTGAAAACGTATAACACCGAAAATAGATGCAACGCACCCAAGCTACTTTACGTGCACCGAAGAAAATTTTCCACGCGAAAACCGATACCGGGAAAGTTTCGTTCAATATCCAATTCCACGGTTCGCTACTAGGACCATTCTTTTCAATGTTAAAAATGAATTGTCACATAAATCCATGCGTCTCGGTTTATGGATATCGCGGATTCCGTGAATTTTTCATTCTCGTTTTAACCAAGAGATCCGTCTTCCGAAGATCCTCTCTATTTCTGCCAGCCACGAGATTACGGCCGGCGATACGCGGATAACCGACTGACTCTCACGTGTATTTTTGGCAGCACGTGTGCAGGATTTCACGACGCTTATTCCCGCGGCGAAGTCCGCGATCGCCGTGAGAATCATCGTCCAAGGTTTTCCGATTCCGAATCGGCCCTCTGACTCACGAAACCCTCGACGATCGCCCGATGATTTACGAGTCGGCTATTTTTTTTTTCATGGCCGTCCATTTCGCCGAAAAATTTCGGCCTCACGAATCTCCGATAATTTCACCTGCAACGAGCTGCATTCCGCCGAAACGAGTTTCCCCCTCACGCCTTTCTTTTTTTTTTTTCGATGCTCCGAACGAACCCACACGTTACCCACGCTTCCCTTATACGTCCTCCCCTTTGCCATTTTTTAATGTATCGTGACATGACATGTGCGTGTTCATGAATTGTATCGAGATATATCGCTGTTGTTGAGACACGTGTCATTGTTTTCTCGTGAAACTAAAGTAAAAGATTCAAGAGTCGTTCTCCGAACGATGAATAATAAAGGTAACTGGAGCAAGTGGTATTTAAACCTGCAAATTGGGGAATTCGACTGGCCTCTAGGCCCATAGATTGTCTTCGCACATTTTCGGAATTAAAGGCCAAAATAGAAGGCATGAATAACGGGCCGGCCTTAATCCTCGACAGGACAACCTAATTACGGCAAAAGGTTTGCGTAACGCACAACTCTTAATAATAGGAGTTCTAAATCTAAATCGCTTATTCATTACTTGCCGTTCGTTTACTTGGATTACTCGCGACGAGTGCGAATCGTCGACTTCGGCAACAAACGAGGCTTCTCGTGCTTCAATCATTCGTTTTTATTGGATACTTCATTGTACAATAATAAATAAACGATTAGTAAATTGTTAGATGATACGTGGCTGTGTTTACATATGTGCGTCGTTATATGTGCTCGTATCGTTTCTGTGTCTATGTGCACGCCTATATGTGTGAGAGCGTGTTTGTGAGTGTAGGGCTACGTATACACATATGTATATATTATAATCTACAACATAATTATTTAACGAACATCGAGAAAATTGTCCGAACGAGCAAACGAGTGACGTTGTCGTGCACAAAAATTCGTTATTTCGCCGCTTTTTTCACTTTCACCGCTGAAAATCTTTACGACTTATTTGCGTCTCTCCAAACAGAGGAATATAGCTGTAATTCCCGTTTTGGTTTATCGTTAACGCTGCATCCTCGAAGCACCACCTCTTGCGTGTCGTATACATTCATACGACGTACCGTTATTATTTTCATTAATTTTCATACACTCCTTCATGTATAGCCTTTTGAAAAATCGACTTCAAAAACGTACGTAGATGTGTCTCTTTAAATTGCACCTGTTGTTTGACGTCTCGCTAATTTATGTCTACGCCCGTCTCATTGGTCAATTGTCAAAAGTTTCGAACCGTCGACAAACGTATTTCCGACTAAAAAAAAACTCTTAAGCACCTCCGTCGTGAAATATTGCGTATTTTTGTGATCTTTCAGGTCCTTAGCGGAGGAACCCTCACCGGTAACGAGTGAGAGCTCATTATACGTTGGCTCGTTTCACTCGCTCGTCTACTTGAAACACGACGAGTTAGTACAAACTCCCCGACTCGCTCGCGACTGTCATTAAGGGGTAAATGGTAAAAAAAAGAAATCGGCAGTTTGGCGGGTTTCAAAATGAGAGAAAAAGCGACAAATAAGTACACACGGGTCTTCTCGACGAATCACGATGCGCGCAGGATTTAGCGTAGCCAAAACAAAGGATAAATCAATTAAGAGCTCTCACTACTGTTCCCATTTTTTTAAATAAAAACGTCCTCAATGACGCTAAGTTGTCACTGAGTAGTGGAAAAAAAAATGATATTTCAATCCATTGTCTCGGCTACAATCGCATTTATCGTAACTCTTGATGGCACATCGCGATAATCCAATCGCGTTTCGTGTTAGCAATTGAATTTATGTTTCAGTTCTTACTTTTGACGATGAGTTTGGCAGAGGTTTCTACGGTACCGGCTGAGGTGGTGGCTCGGCAGGTGAACGTGCCAGTGTCCTCTTCGTAGGTCGTCGCGATGAGGAGGACTGCGTTGTTGCCCTCGTGAATCATCTGCAATTTACAAAGAATATTTCGTTAAGGAATTATTCATTTTCTCCAGAAAAAAAATACTCCACCGAAAGCTCCGGAGTTTAATTAGAAGAATGATTAGCAGTGCTTAGTATATTATTCAGACTTTATTTATTCTGTAACTCACCTGGAAATCCGGTGATTGCGGAATGAGGGCCCCTTCGCGATACCATTGGATCGTCGGTTTGGGTTTAGCCGGGGTCACTTGGGTCTTAAACTGAGCCGGTTGTCCTTCCAGAACAGTTTGATCTTTCAGCGGTGTCAGTTTTGGCAAAACATCGGCAGTATCTGGAGCTATTCAGAAAATAGAACGAAGGAGAACAATGAGTAGATTGTAATAAAATGATATAACGTTTATGATTTATAACGATTTGCGTAACCGCAAGAAAGTTCGCTTACCAAGGACTCTCAGATTGGCAGACGTGGTGACTTCACCCGCTGGGTTCTTGGCAATGCACTTGTAAACACCTTCATCTTCGGGGAAGGCTTCGGAAATTCGCAGAGTACATAGATCGCCCTCCTTTTGCATTTGGAAGTACTTCGACGGTTTAATTACCTAAACAAACATTGTAATCCACGGTTAAATCCAAGAATCTTACATTTTCGGCCGATACTCTAAACCTTCCCAATTCAAATTGCTATTTATTTTTCCATTAGAAACGATTGTACGCTTTGAAATACCTTATCGCTTTTCTTCCACTGGACAGTAGGTGTAGGCTTTCCAGTTATTTTGCAGGCAAACGCGACGGACGTGCCTTCCTTGATGGTTTGATCTTTCAACGGCTCCATCACCGTTGGGGCCTTTTCTACGCCAGGTGTCGATGGTTTGGCAGTTTTCGTCGGAGACTGTGGTCCACGAACGGTGCATTCTGCGTCGCATCGTGCCTCACCGGCGCTGTTGATGGCAACGCATTCGTACTTTCCGGTATCTTCCGGAACCGTTTCGAGGATCAACAAGGTGTAAGTGTTGTCCTCTTCTAAAGTCTTGTAACGGATGTCAGCCACGACTTTTTTGCCGTTCTGGAAAAAAGAAGAAAATTGTAACAATTTTCGAATTATCAAGAAAATGTTTAAGTTCTTAAATCATGATTTTGTTGAGTTTACCTTTAGCCAGTAAACGTCGAGAGGTTTGGTGCCAGTGACTTTGGCGTCAAATCTCGCGAGCTGTCCAGTAGTGACAGAGGTACTCTGAATGGTCGACAGGAAGCTAGGTGGTACAACTCCGCCTCTTCCGGGTTGTCTTCGACGTTCCTCAACAACCAGGTTGGCGCTGCATTTGGCCTTGCCACCTCGGTTCTCGGCAATCACCGAGAAAACTCCGGAATCCTCCATGAAGACCTGTCTGATGATGAGGACTGACTTTGTGCTGAAGGTGTAGATCTGCAGGTCCGGGGAGTTCTGGATGGGGAAATCTTCGCGGTACCACTTGATGGTGGGCAATGGATCCCCGTCAAATTCGACCTCGAACCTCGCCTGTTCCTGCTCGAAGGCTCTGCAAGGTTGAATCTTCTTCGTGAAAACCGGTGGCTTGGCTGGCTTCACTTGACCTTGAACCACGCGCTCCTGGGTCTTAGCCTTGTGTTCGACTTCGGTCGTTTCCGTTGCCGTTATCTTCCTCGTGATTTCCAGGTCGCCCTGAACTTCCTTCTGGGTCTGCTTCTGTTTCGCCACGTGCACTTCGCGTCCGTGGACGGTGGACTCCGAAGGTCCAGGTGGATATTTACTCGGACCCTTGACGCGCTCAGTGTCAATATCTACTTCAGTCACGTGAGGTTTCTTCACGAATTTAGGCGGCGGAGTTGTCGGTTCTTTCGGTTTCTCTTCCCTAAAAAATGTCGTATTAGTCAATACAAAGTAAACCTAACAAAAAATGAATCCACATATGTTTACATTGTGTAGTGGATGACGGAAAATAAATAAATGAGATTTACTTACAAGGTTTCCTGATACTTCTGAGCCATACCCTTCGCTATCGAGCTCTGCACGACCTTCTCCCCGGGAATGGCGAACTGATGAGAAGCTTCCCTGAGTCTAGTCTCCTTCAACACCTGCTCTTCCTCCAGATTCATCAACTTGCTGTAGTAATCCTCGTTCTTCTTACTCTTGACGGACTTCTGCCACTCGGTTTCCGGTTCTTTGAAGACCTTCTGCCCGAGGTGTTCCGTAGCAATTTCGACTCCTTGGGAGACGCTCTGGTGACGCTCATCGAAGACACGTTCGAGCTCTGTGTTCTGTCGCTCCGATTGGTACTGAGTCAGCCCGTAATCGTACCAGGCTGGGGAAAAGGCAGATTAGGAGGGCGATCTTCGTGATTGAATGCACGACGAAGCGTGCTGGACCAACGAGAGCACATTGCGTCTCTACGACGGGCACGAGGTATACGACGCGATGCAACACATATACACCGATCACCCCCATGGCAGGGCTTTTGCCGGACTTTCGTATGACTCGGATACATCCGGAGACAGAGGTGGACATTCAATAAACAGTTAGAGCACATGGTTAAACACAGTAATACAATTTCTCTTTAGATGGCATTTTCGTTCGATCGAAAAGACTTCTGGCAAGGGTGTCCCCGATGCCGAGGACCCTGTCGCCTTAAGAAGATTTCGAGACTTTCTTGGAAGGTGCGCAAAGTGATTCCGTGAACCAATGTTCCCCATTTTTCCACAAAGAACTCTACGTCTCTGTTTCTTCGATCGGAGATACATTGCGTTCAAGGAATCCACAGCACGCGGGATGTGCAGGGACGCAATCTTTTTTTAATACGAAAATTAATAACGAGCTAACGTAGGACGTTAGAATTAATTACTGACAGAATGGGAAACATTGCACCGGGTAGGAAGATTCAGGGATTCTAACACTGAGAAAACTGTGCGCATTGCTAATAACGAGTAAGGAAATTGTTCTCTCTAGTGAAGAAAATGGACACAAAGAAAGGTTGGTGCACAGGGACGATATTTCCACTAAGATTTCACGCTACACCACAGACATTTGTAGGCTCAAGCAATTTACTTGAATATTTTTCCCCGTCAACAAGATGTATTCACGCACATTTATGGGACAGACAACAAAAATAATAATAATAATGAACTGTAAAGGTTCATGGTCGATTTTCCATACCTGACAGCCAGACTTTGCATGAAACGAGGTAGACGACGGCGTCGACTTAAGGCGATATTGAATTTGCTCGTCCGATTCTCGAAGCCCGAAGAAGAAGAAGAAGAAGAAGCTGCGGGAGGTTCTCAAGGACGTGGTATTGTTTACTTTATTCTCAGAGGACCGAAGGTTTCAGGAAAGGACGAGGAAAACTTTGGTGATGTTCGAATGGTCTCGATTGTTTTTTGTGCTCGAATGGAATTGTATGTGTCGTATCTTTATATGTATACCATGTTCGACTGTCATCAGTTGTTCTTCAATGACAATCCACTAACTCATCACGACGACCGTCACTGAATGCGAACAACTGCGTATTCTTCTCATGTGGTATAATTGTGCCTATGTGCTTCATGTTGTTTCACTCGTGTGCATCTCTCGTGTTTATAAACAATTTTCCATGTATATATTTACGAGATCACGATAAAATAATAAACATGTTTCATAGATATTTGTACTTTACGAAAAAGAAATAGTGTACAACGGGATAATTTCCACGAGAGATGCATTAGCACGTTTTTGTAAGGGATTCTCTGTTTCTGTGCAAACTTACGTCTTGGCGAGTTCTTCAGGACTCCACGATAATCGTCGCTTCGTGGTTTCACGGTGAGGGTGGTCTCAGTGTGAGCCTCGCCGAGAGAACTTCTCGCGATGACTTCGACCTTTCCGTGGTCGTACTGCCTAGTCTTCGGAATGTCCAGATGGTACATTCCGTCGTAGGTGAGCTTATATCGTGACCCCTGAGAAACGAAAAATTAGTAGCACCGAGCTGTCATTTTAATTTTTAGGAGAATTTTAATTGTACTTACGTTGACTACGGTATGACCATTGATGATCCACATGACACGTGGTCTTGGGTAACCAGTGACACGACAGCAGAATCTAGATAAATCACCTTCCTCTACAGTCACAGGTTCAGGTTTGCTGACGAAGGTCGGAGGTGCACGCACCTTTTCTTCCTCGCCCTCTTCCTCAGGTACACTGAACAAATGCAAAAAGCCAAATTGTACATTCCATTCAGTTAAAGAGTCTAGCCATTATTAAATTATTGCTAAGGACACTTACACTTGCCATGCAGCTTCCATTTCTCGAATCTTTTCGATACTCTTCATGCCCTTCGGTAGTTGTGACTCGTAAATTATGCCCGGTTTTCCGGCAGTTCTTATGATCGCCCTGGTCTCGTCCATTCCATACAGATTGGTAGCTCTACATAAGTATTCTCCGCTGTCTTCCGGATAGACCCAGCCGAAGTTCATGGCCACGTAACCGAAGTCATAGATCGGCGTGAACCTGTTTTTATGAGGCAGCGGTTTGCCATTGAAGAACCATTCGACTTTCATGTTGGGGTCACCGACCGGTGCCAATTGGCACTCGAATTTCGTGCTGTTCATCTCCACGAGTTCGGTTTGATCCTGAATTTGAGTGACGAAACGCGGTGGTTGCTTTTTATCCGCGTCATAAAGGTCATCCTCCGTCAGATGGATTTCAGAAGTGTACTTCTTGATCGTAGCCTCCATTTGCATCAATGCCTCAGACTTCTTCATACCCTTCGGAACTTGATTCTGCAGAATAATGTTCGGCAGCCCTGGAAAACATCAACAAATTATTTGCATCCACGAAAGGAACATAAATTTCCTGAAACTTCACGGTGAACGTCAACACTGAATTGGTTGAAGTAAATATTGTAGTTAATGAATTACTTTTGCAAGAGACTGATGCCCTAGTTGTGTCCTCCCCAAGGTCGTTGATTGCTTTACAGACATATTCCCCGGAATCTTCTGGATAAACGTAAAGAATGTCCATCGAGACGAATCCCATGTCGTAGACGGTTCTGTATCTGTGACCCGCGGGAATGAGTTTTCCGTTTCTGTACCACTCGACGCGCAAGTTGGGATCGTCTTTCGGTTCGACACGGCACTCGAACCTCACAGGTTCGGATTCGTCCACGGTTGCAGACTGAATCTGCGTGATGAACCGTGGTGGTTGACGTGGTGCTTCCTCGATCGGTGCTTCGGTCACTGGACCACGTTCCAATTCCTTCAGCTTCTCGCCACTCATACCGGTTGGCAATTGCGACTCAAAGTCGATAGTTTTCTTGGCTGTAAGAGAACCCCGTGGATTATTGAATAAATCTCAAGGAAATGATCTATCGATAGGATAAGAGTATTAACTTACACTTGCAAGTGATGGTAGCTTTGGTGGTTGCGGAGCCCCATTTATTTGTAGCCCTGCAGACATATTCGCCGCTGTCTCTGGCATAAGTGTATGACATGTCCAGTGAAATGAATCCAAAGTCGTTGATCTGGTGAACGCGCGATCCAGTGGCGAAAGGTCGACCATTGTGGAACCAATCGATACGCATCGTAGGATCCCCAACAGGTTCGACTCTGCAGTCGAAGTGGCTTGGACCAGCTTCCTCGACCTCAATGTCCTTGAGTTCAACAGTAAATCTAGGCGGGTTAGGTGACTCTTCTTCCGCCAAAATCTCGTCTCTCTTGTACAGGGATTCTTCGAGCTTTTGAATGCTCTCCGTGCCGGTCTTAAAGTTGGTGGGAAGTTGTGGCTCTAGGATGATACCCTGACGACCTCGGACAAGGAGTTTGCAGGACACCGTAGCTTCACCGTGTCGGTTGGTAGCCTTGCATGTATACAGACCAGAATCTCGTTGGTAGCAGTTGGCCACTTCGAGAATGACGAAACCAAAATCGTGGATGGTCTTAATCCTCGAACCAGCCAGAAGAGCCTTTCCATTGTGGAACCACTCGACCCTCATACTGGAATCGTTAATCGGGATCAATCTGCATTCGAAGTGAGCCAAGGAATTCTCCGCCAGTGTCAAATCGGACGGAGTAGTGACGAATTCTGGTGGCCTTCCGGTATCGTCGTCTGGTGTAGCTTGTCCTGGTTCATTTCCAAGGCCTTCCAGCTCAGCGATTTTGTCGATGGTTCCTTCCATGCCCTTCGGTAACTGCGATTCAAGGATTATACTGCGCTTGCCAGTGCATTTCATGGTGCACGTGGTAACCGCCTCGCCGTAATCGTTCGTCGCCCTGCAACTGTACTCGCCGGAGTCTTCCGGATAAATTGGAGAAATCTCCAAGATGACGAAGCCAAAGTCGCAGAATGTGCGGAAGCGGGATCCTGTCTTCAAGGGTTTACCGTTCCAGAACCACTCGACCTAGGAAATAAAAGCTTTGTATTAATATCACGGCGATAAAAGTAATGGAAGGGGTTGCAATGGTCTACTGAAATTACGTACCTTCAATTTTGGATCGTCGGTAGGCGTGAGTCGAGCCTCAAAGTGAGCACTTTCACCTTCTCTTAGTCCGTCGATGTTGCTCAAAGGTACAGTGAATACCGGAGCTTTTCCACGTTCTTCAACCGTTCTCTCATCTTTCGTACGAATCATAGAATCTTCCAGAGTTTGAATCTTCTCAAGACCGCCCTCCATTCCTTTGGGCAATTGCGATTCCAGAATAAGACTAGCTTTGGATAAGCATCTCAAGGTGGCCTTTGTCGTATCTTCGCCATATTTGTTGAAAGCTCTGCACTCGTATACTCCGGAATTCTCTTCGTAGCAATAGAGTATGTCGAGAATGACGATACCGAAGTCGTGGAAAGTTCTGTAACGATGGCCGTGTGGAAGTTTCTTGCCATTGTAATACCATTCGACCTTCAAATCAGGATCATTCACCGGAGTGAGTCGAGCTTCAAAGTGAGCCGATTGACCTTCCACGAGCTTGGAAATATCGGATATTTGGGTGATAAACTTAGGTGGCTCAGCAACGGGAGTGGTCGGAGTTGTTGGTTGTTCCCCACCGTAACTCTCCAGTTCGCGAATTCTAGCAAGAGAATCGGGTTGAAGGGAGTCGAGGTATACCCCGCTCTTTCCGAAGCACCTGATTGTGGCTTTCGTGTAGTCCTCGCCATATTTATTGCTGGCCTTGCAGACGTACTCGCCGGTATCGTGAGACATTACACCTGCGATGTCCATGACGACAAAGCCGAAATCGGAGACCATCTTGAACCTTGAAGAATGTCTCAGAGGTTGTCCATTGTGGAACCATTCTACCTTCATATGAGGATCGCCAACAGGTATGAGAGTGCACTCAAAGTGAGCGGACTGTCCATCCTTGAGACCCTCCAGCGATTGAATCTGTGTGGTGAATTTGGGTTTCTGGCCCTTCGATTTGTCCACGCATTCCAGCTGAACGCTGATCTCAGCTCGTCCCCATTTGTTGGTTGCTCGGCAGGAATAGGTACCTGAATCCTCGATTTTCGTACCAAGTACTTCAAGGACAACCATTCCGAAGGCATACACGGTTCTCGTACGATGACTGGCTTCGAGTGGTTTGCCATTGTAGAACCATTCGACCACCATAGTTTGGTCGCCGGTGGGTGTGAGGGAAGCTTCAAAGTGGGCGATTTCTCCTTCGGATAAGTTGGTGAGGTTTTCGAATTGAGACGTGAAGACCGGTGGATGACCTTCTTCGCCTTCTTGAGGAGCACCCTCCTGTCGTTTCAATGACTCCTCGAGATCCTGGATAGCTTCCAGACCTTCCTTTCCTTTGGGATGTTGTGATCTCTCGATGACCGCTTCCTTCGTTGTGCAATACACGGTTGTTGATGTGAAAGCTTCACCTGCTTTGTTGTAAGCCTTGCAAGTGTAAATACCAGAATCACGTTCGTAAACGTCCGTGAGGTCTAGGGTGACAAATCCAAAGTCACTAGTCATCTTGAAACGAGAACCATGTTCCAAAGCCTTGCCATTGAAGTACCATTCGATCTTAAGATTCGGATCGTCCTTGGGTTCGACCTGTCCTTCAAGGTGAAGTGGTTCAGCTTCTCCCAGCTTAAACTCTGGCTGCAGAGGTACGGTCCAAATAGGTTTGGGATATTCGTGCTCTGGTGAGGAGTCTGGTCTCTTGTATTTCGAGAGATAAGCATCTTCGACTTCTTTGACCTTCTCCAGACCAGCTGCACCCTGTGGATGTTGGGTCTGAAGGTAAATATTCTGCTTGCTAATGCATTTCAGGGTGCCTGACGTTTGCGCTGATCCCTTAGAGTTCGTAGCCTTGACCGTAATTATTCCGGAATCTTCCTCATAGCAATGAGTGATGTCCAGTGCAACGTATCCAAAGTCGTAGGTACTCTTGAACCTTGCGCCCGTTGGCAAAGGTTTTCCGTTGATGAACCATTCGATCTTCATCGTCGGGTCCTTGGACGGTTCGACGTTGCATTCAAAGTGGACATTGTCACCCTCCGTGCACTCTACGTTGTTCAAGTGAGTAATGAACACGGGTTCCTCGTAGGTAGGTTCAGGTTGTTCGGCGGATGTTACTTGCGGCTGCTCAAGAGCGTCGATCTTGGGAAGAGCTTCAGGATGAAGCGTGTCTCCCAACAACCAATGACGATCAACGATCTTCAAACTACACGTCGACACAGCCTCTCCTAAGAGATTCGTGGCTTTGCAAGTGTATATGGCGGAATCATCTGGTCTTAGACCGTTGATGGACAATGTTACTAGACCGAAATCAAAGGTACTGCGTAGTCGCGTACCGGTTTGGAGAGCCACGCCATTCTTGAACCATTCAACACGCAGGTTCGGATCAGCCCTAGGTTCGACCTGAGCTTCCAAGTAAACGTGCTGACCTTCCACCAATTTATCGTAGCTTTCAAGGTGTTTTGTGAAAACTGGGGCCTGTTGAGGCGTGGTGTCAACAAACATTTCCGGAACTTTATTCATTTCTGCTTCTTTCAACTGGATCTTCTGCCATGCGTCCGGTTGGATACTGTCAGCTTCGATAGCGGAACGTGCTTTGACCTTGAGGGATATCGACGATACGGCTTCACCTGCCTTGTTGATAGCTTTGCAGGAATACACACCGGAGTCTTCTGGTATGACCTTCAGAATGTCCAGAGTGACATAACCGAAATCGTGGTTCACGTGGAAACGAGATCCTGTGGGTCAATAGAAATACCGTTATATTTGCGGCCAAATATTTTATACAATGATTACAAAATGATTAAGCTTACCCATTTTTAGCTCGACTCCATTTATGTACCACTCGAATCTCAAACTGGCATCACCTACAGGAACGACTCTACATTCGTATCTAGCGAGTTGTCCTTCCCAGAGTTCTGTAGGACCCGTCAACAATTGTGTAAAGATTGGTTTGTCGAACACTTTTTCGGGTTCTTCGGGGCGGCTTGGTCCCTTGTCAGCCTCCAGCTGAGCAATTCTGCGCTGAGCTTCAGGATGTTGGCTGTCCAATTGTATATTTGCTTTACCTGAACACAAGCATTACAAACAATTAACAATCAGAATTAAGCTCCTGTGGCATACGAATGTTAATTAATGAAGGTCTTTCACTAACTTTGAATTCTCATTGAAGCTGTGGTGACTGCTTCTCCCAATGGATTCGAAGCACGACACATGTAAACTCCTTCATCCTCTTCTCGGACATGCGTAATGTCCAAGGAAACATATCCGAAGTCATGAACCTTCGTAATGCGGGAGCCTGGAGAAAATGAGATCATTTAAATCAGTCAATCAAGATTCGTTAATCTAAACCCTTTGAGAAGACAAGTCTACTGTAAAACTCACTTGTCTCTAGCGGTATCTCGTTTCTGAACCATTCGACCTTGAGGGTAGGATCTCCCACTGGAATGAGTCTGCACTCGAAATGAGCCGTCTGGCCTTCGGGAATGGCGTCGATGTTCTGCAAGGGTTGAGTAAAGACAGGTCGTTGTCTCGTTTGAGCTTCGGGGATTTCCGGTCTCTTCCAAGGTTGTTGAGACTCCAACTCGCGGATCTTGTCGAGTCCTTCCGGTCGCTGGGACTCCAGGATGATGTTGTCCCGCGGGATGACCTTGAGTTCGATCGAGGACACGCACTGACCAAGGGCATTGGTCGCACGAACGGAATATTGACCAGCGTCTTCCGGTACCGCGTGTCCGATATCCAGGGCGACGTAACCGAAGTCGAAGGTCACGTGGAATCGGGAAGCAGATGGCAGAGGTTTCCCGTTGTGGAAGAATTCTATACGCAGATTTGCGTCGTGCAGAGGCTCAACTTGGCACTCGAAATGTGCTGTTTGGCCTTCGTAAATTTCGGTAGTGCCCTGTATAAACAATCAATCAGTTTTACACGTCTGGATCGCTGATACTTGTTTCGAAAAATTATGCGACTCTTACCCTGAGTTCGGTGACAAATCTCGGTGGCGTAACTGGTGGTTCCTCGACTTCCAATCGAGCAGGATGACCTTGAGCTTCGAGCTCACGGATCTTCTCGAGTCCATCGGGGTGTTGAGTATCGAGAAGAATACTACGACGAGCTGCACAAAAATTCCAACAAATTTTAACATATTGTTACATATTGTAACGCACAGTTCCAGTATTGTTTTCAATTTTGTACTTACAACCAACTTTGATGGTGCACGTGTTGACAGCTTCGCCAGCAAGGTTGGTAGCTTTGCACATGTATGTTCCAGAGTCTTCAGGGTATGTGTAAAGAATATCAAGGGCCACGTAACCGAAATCGTGTGTCGTGCGGAAACGGTGTCCTGTTCTTACAGCTTTTCCATTGACGAACCTGTGCAATTAAAAGGCATTGTTTTCCTAATATTCCTAGTAAATAACTTTATGTATAGAGCAACAATTTTTTTCTGTCCACTCACCATTCGATCTTGAGGTTCGGATCGTGAATGGGTTCAACGCGACACTCCAGGTGAGCATGTTCCCCTTCCTTGACGTGATCCAAATTGTTCAACGGTGTCAAGAAAACGGGTTTCTGGTAAGTAACTTCTTTCTCAACTTCTTGCTTCACCTCCACGGTTTCCAGCTCGCGGATCTTCTGCAAGCGCTGTGCGTCCAGAGTGTCCAGGTAGAGTCCTTGCTTAGCTGTTTATACAAATTTTACAATATACAATTTTTATGACATTTTCGAACCTATAAATTTTGACGTCTAACTAATCGATTATTACTCCCTCTTTTCGAATATTTCATTCACTTGAGATTATATACGAACATGGTACATAAGTATAATTCATACTACTTACAATCTACGCTGATGACACACGTAGTAACCGCTTCACCGACAGCGTTTCTCGCCTTGCACATGTAGGTGCCAGAATCTTCGGGGTAGGCGTAGAGAATATCCAGAGCGACGTATCCAAAATCGTAGGTAGTCTTGAACTTGTGACCTTGGGGCACGGGTCTACCATCCCTATACCACTCGACGACCATGGTGGGGTCATTGACTGGGGTGAGGGTAGCCTCGAGATGAGCACTTTTGCCTTCCGGTAAATGTTCAATGTTCTTCAGAGGGCGACCAAATTTAGGTTTCTCCGCGATGATCGTGTCTTCCTCATCCGTGCGTCTGTACCGCGAATCGTCTTCGAGGTACTGTATTTTCTTCAGGGCGCTCTCGTGTTGAGTTTCGCGGATGATAGAAGCGCGAGCTGCAAACATCCGGCAGGTAAAAAAAGGATAAAGGTACTGGGTAATAGTTGACAGAGGTAGAGTCTGCAATACATCTATTTACAGCAGGGTACAAAAAGGGTCTTAAACAATAGGGGGGGTTTACAAAAAGGGATACCCAAAGGGGAGGGGTCGGACGCCTTACTTGTTATTGTGTGCGATCCTTTACATAAGCAGAAATATATATTTTAGCGTCGGAAACTATAAGCACAACGAAAACAAACTGAACATTAATCGTGAGGATAGCGGAAGAGAGAAAAGAACTAAAACTACAGGCTGAATTATCCACCTGCTGTCCCCGTGTTATGGCATAATAAACGAAAGAAAGAAAAGCACCGACAGCCAAGTGGGCCGGTCGTTACTCACATTTCACGTCGAGATTAATCGAGCTCTTGGCCGATCCGAGTTTATTCGTGGCTTGGCAGGTGTAAGTGCCCGAATCCTCGGCGTAGACGGTCAGCACATCCAGGGCGGCGAAGCCAAAGTCACAGGCTGTTCTGTACCTGTGACCGGTGGAGAGTGGCTTGCCATTGTGGAACCACTCCACCTTCATGTTCGGGTCGGGATAGGGTTCGATGCGGCACTCATAGTGTGCGCTTTGGCCCTCGACCAGTTTCGTGGGCCCGTTAAGCTGTACCGTGAACGAAGGTTTCTCCTTCACCACGATTTCCTCCTCCTCGCGGCGCTGGTACTTGCTAGTGTCCTCCAGTGCCTGGAGCTTCGACAACGCACTCTCATGCTGGGACTCGAGCTGCAGGGCCGCCTTGGCTGTGTGGCAAGAGTATCGAGTATGTCAGTGTAAATATGTTAGCGAGTATCATCCTTCATATAGCGATGATCCTTTGATGTATACTTGTCACCGTTGTCACGTGTTCTGTCACTGTCGATAATGCAGTCTCAAGACTCGTCTACTTTCAGCGAAGCAACGTCACGAATAATACCTTAACGACTAAAGCAAAATCTACGCTACATTGTACAGGACTCGGCGGAAGCCTACCTTCCTGCGAATTTACAGAAGCTCCAAGCAAAGCTTCATGACAATGCTTTTGCGATATACTTACACTGCACGAACAGAGTTGCTGATGTCACGGCTTCTCCAAGATCGTTTACTGCACGGCAAGTGTAGGTACCTGAGTCTTCGGGGTTTACGTACTTCATGTTCAGAGCAACGTAACCGAAGTCGTGCATCGTAGTTATACGATTTGCTGTTGGCGAGAAAAAAGATGAGTAAATAGAAAACAGATGCTGAAGGATTAAAGCGATTTTCTTTAAGTACAGAAGAAGACATACATGCTGCGATTGGTACACCATTACGGAGCCACTCTACTTTGAGTTTAGCATCACCAACAGGGATGACACGAGCCTCAAAGTGGGCCGCTTGGTTTTCAGCAACCCTCAGATCTTTGATTGGCATGGTAAAGACCGGAGCTTGAGTCACACTTTCCTCCTGAGTCGTCTTTCGCTGATAACGTGAAGTATCTTCGAGATACCGAAGTCTCTGAAGAGCTTCCTCATTCTGAGTCTCCAGGTAGATCGATTTCTTAGCTGTTAACAAAGGACAATCCCATGTGCAAGTGTTCTAGTGATTTCACATACAAATTATAGTCTTCGGTGAATTCAACTTACAGTGGACAACTGCTGTAGCTGAAGTAATAGCTTCACCAATGATGTTCTTAGCACGGCAAGTGTAAGTTCCAGAATCTTCAGGGTAAGCGTACATGATATCCAAAGCGACGAAACCAAAGCTGTTGGTCTCCACGAATCTGGAGCCGGCCTTGACAGGTGTATTGTTGTGGAACCATTCGACCTTCATGGTAGCATCAGACACCGGGATAAGTCGACACTCGAAGTGTGCTCTTTGACCTTCTTTGATCTCAACATTGTTGAGTGAGGTCGTGAATATTGGTGCCTGAGTGGTGGTTTCTTCGACGACTTCCCGTCTGTGATACTTTGTACGATCTTCTAGATAATGAATTTGCTCCAGACCCGTCTCGTTCTGGGTGTCCGTCAGTACCTGAGCTGTCGAACGACAGCTGAGAACGCAGGAGACCTCATCACTGCCAACAAGGTTCACAGCTCGGCAGGTGTAAGTGCCGGAATCCTCGGCGATCAGGTCAATTACGTCCAGGGCAACGTATCCAAAGTCATGAATCGGACGGAAACGGTGTCCTAATGAAATCATTTTCGTTATACCGAAATACAAAAAAATAGGAAATTTTGACAATTATCGTGACGTAAAATTTGTGTTTACCTATGGTGACCGGACGACCATTCTTGAACCACTCGACCTTCAGATTCGAGTCGGTTACAGGTTCGAGTTTGCACTCGAAATGAGCATGCTGTCCCTCGCGAAGATTCTCCTGATTCTTCGGGCCAGTAATGAATCTCGGCTTCACGTTGACGACTTCGTCAACGAGTTCGTGCCTCTTGTACCTGGAAGCGTCTTCCAGGTATTGAATTCTCTCCAGGCCTTCGGGATGCTGTGACTCCAGAAGAAGATCTTTTTTAGCGTGCACGCGCACCGAGCAGGAAGTCACGGCTTCGCCCAGCTGATTTCTCGCCTGGCAGGTGTAAACTCCTGAGTCTTCGGGATAAACACCGAGGATGTCAAGGGCAACGTAGTCGAACTCGTACGACGGTCTGAACCGATGACCTGTCTTCACTGGTCTGCCATTGACGAACCACTCGACTTTCATGGTCGCATCGCCGATTGGCTGGAGACGACACTCAAGATGTACATTGGTCAACTCAACAGTTTCGATGTTATGCAGAGGTCTGGTGAATTGAGGCTGTTGCATGACGGTCACTTCTTCTTGTTGAGTTCTGCGATATCTGCAGAAAAAAACGGTTGGAGCTCTTAAAATTCTTCCAATAAATGATGTTGAATTTTGAAATATTCAGCTGACTAGTTCCTTACCTGGATGAATCTTCCAACATTTGAATCTGTTCGAGGGACTGCTCGTTCTGGGTATCAGTGACGACGTCGGATCTTCCGATTACCCTGACGCAGGCCGAAGTGTGGGCTGTGCCAAGATGGTTCGTCGCACGTACCGTGTACTCGCCGGAGTCAAGGGCAGTGGCATGTACGATGTCCAGAGCTACAAAACCGAAGTCGTAGTACGTTCTAAACCTGGAACCAACGGTCACAGGTCGGCCATTTTGGAACCACTCGACCCTCATGGTTGGGTCACCCATCGGTTCCAGACGACATTCCAGATGAATATTCTTCCCTTCGCTCACTGGTTTCGGGTCGCTCAAAGGTTGAACGAAAATCGGCTTGGACTTAGAAATTTCCTCGATGTGGTATTGCGGTTCAACGAATTTCGATTCTTCGAAACGTTGAGTCTTCTCGTAGGCTCCGCGGTGCATGCTGCTAGTGTCGATGCTTGATCGAGCTGATAAATAAAATTACATCAGTATTCGAAATTAAGCGTACTAGACTTTCTGCTTCAGATAATTGCTTGGGACTCACTTTCGACGACCATAGTGGCCGATAGTTTAGCTTCTCCGAGAGCGTTTCTGGCAACGACGGTATAAGTGCCAGCGTCTTCGGGTCGTACCTGAAGAATATCAATGGCCACGTATCCAAAGTCGTGATAGGTCTGGATTCTATTGGCCGCAGTGATGGGTTTCCCGTTGTGGTACCACTCGATTTTCATGGTAAGATCGCTCTGCGGTTCGACGCGGGCCTCGAAATGAGCGCGTTGACCTTCAACGATTTTGTTAGTTCCTTTCAAATTTCCAAGGAACCGCGGGGCCTGAGTAACTTGTGTTTCTTCCTGCACATGTCGCGAATATCTGCTCGAATCTTCGAGGGTCTGAATCTTCTGCAACCCCATGGGATGTTGACTGTCATAGACGACGTCGTTCTTGCTGATGACGCTCAATTGAGCGGTCGTATGGGCCTCACCGACGCGGTTGTACGCGCGGCAAGTGTAAATTCCAACATCATGAATGGTGACGTATTTAATCGTCAGGGCCACGTAACCGAAGTTGAAGAATGTTGTAATACGGGAACCTAAGAAAATATTACAATGCGATTTGTTGATGTTTATGAACGGAGTAAATATTATCGTAGACTTATTGCGCCTTGTATCAAGTAAGAAATGAATCATTGGTATACTCACTGGCTTCTACAGGACGTCCGTCCTTGAGCCATTCAACTCGAAGATCGGAATCTCCGACTGGCTCAAGGCGGGCTTCGAAATGGGCGAATCCGCCCTCGCGTATGTTGTTCTGATCCTTTATAGGAGACTTGAATTCCGGTGGGATCGTCGGTTCAGGCTGCTCCTGCACGTATTTCTGGTGCATCGCCTGTTGGTAGGCTTCCAACTCCTCGGCAGCTTCAATATATCTCTGTTGCTCGGGGATACCCAAGTCTGTTGTCACGCTCGTGCGTGCTAAACATTATTCGTAAAGACAGACACGGTTGATCGCAAGAACCAATATGATTTAATTAAGCAAAGTGTATTCTGAGTCTGACTTACCAAAGACACGGAGAGTCGTGGAGCTGATAGCCTCTCCCAAGCGGTTCACAGCTCGAACAGTGTAAGAACCTGCATCTTCAGCCCGTAGGTGCATTATGTTAAGCGAGACGTATCCGAAGTTGAAGATGGTTGTGATTCTTGAACCTAGGGAACGAGTAAAAGTTGTTGATTATCAGAAGAATCTTTAGGTACGTTTGAATGATTGTTTGAGTCGTTACTCACTGGCTGTGATTGGTCTACCATCCTTGTACCACTCCACTTTCATGGTGGGATCGCTGACAGGCGTCAATTGTGCCTCGAAATGGGCATTACGACCCTCCTGTAGCTCACCAAGATCCTGGAGCGGGCGGATGAAGACCGGCCGCTGTGAAGAGATATCCTCCACACTCTCCTGTCTTTGGTACTTGCTGTAATCCTCCAGCTGTTGTATATATTGAAGACTGTCGGGGTGTTGGCTAGCCTGCTCGATCGTAGCGCGCGCTGAAGAAGAACAACGCATTTGTTAACATTCTCAGCTGTCATTAAAAAATGAAAAACATGTACTGCGAAATACTTACGCGTTACGCTGAGGGTGGCACGAGATTCAGCGACTCCCGTTGAACTGATAACACGGCACAAGTATTCTCCGCTGTCCTGAAGTATAATACTGATAAGGTCCAGGGAGATGAAACCAAATCGAAAGATGGAAGTCGCGCGGGAGCCTGTAACCAAATAAGAATATCGTCTATCTCTCTTCGGTCAAAGTAAACACATGTTTTATGAATTTTTGATGAACTTCACGTTGACTTACTCGCGTCGAGAGCTCGTCCATTGACGTACCACTCCACCCTCATTGTGGGATCGCCCACCGGTTCGATTCTGGCCTCGAAGTGAATACGTCCACCCTCGATTTGATGGACGTCCCGTAAAGGTATGATGAAACGCGGGGGCGGGTAGATTTTATCCTCCTCGGGCGGAGGCAGATACGGTTTCGCACGTTCCACGTGCCGCAGGTAAATCACTTCGGGGCCAGGCGCAGGTCTGCATGATTCATAAAAATCGTAAAAACATCCGCCAGTTATAGATAACAAAGAAACCGTGTTGCAGAGAATCACGAGTTTGGAATGTCAATGAGTTTGAAGGTGATTCAAAGAAAATACTGACTCTGGTTCGATGACTTTCGTCGGTCGTGGTAAGTTGAGGCGTCTTGGCTCGGGGGCTGTTCCTTTCGGGGTTTCGACAAAGAGACGGGCTCGGGTGGCGGTTGAGCCGGCCACGTTTTGGGCAGTGCACTGATACCAAGCTGCATCGGAGTATTTCGCGCATGGTATGTCCAAGGTCGACGCTCCACTGCCGTCCGTCGTTATGCGAACGTCGTGGCTCGGTGTTATCGGCACTCCGTCCTTAACAGAAATAAAAATCCTTAAGTCATCTCCTTCCGATAAAAATTCACTCAAGGATGACTCAAGGACAACAGGAATTCGCAATACCTTTTGCCAAGTGATGCGTGGGACCGGTGTACCGACTGCACGGGCGGTGAAAACCACTGGCTCTCCCTCCTTCACGTTGGTCGTCGTGAAACGCTCAACGAATTTCGGCGCGATCACCTGCTCCTTTTCGATGACGTTCAAATTACATTGGAAGGACGTTTCGCCGGCCTTGTTCCGAGCCACACAGGTGACCACTCCGCTGTCAGCGCGGGTAACGTTGGTGATCATGAGAGAATTATTGCCGGACTCGTTGACCAGGATCTTGTGAGTCGCATCATTCGCCACTTGGCGTCCGTTGATGTACCATGTGACTTCCGGGTATGGGCGACCGGTCACGCGACAATCAAATCTACAAGAAAGTGTAATTTGTATCTTAAACTGTTTTTACCATTGCTACGGTATTGTTGCTATTTTTTTCTTCAATTTACCTCGTCATTTTGCTTTCGGTGACCTCGCGGTCGGGACAGGTGCGAACGAAATTCGGCGGGAGAACCTTGCCGGTATCAGTGGACTCGACGGTCGACTCAATCTGCTGAGTGGCCATCATCGTCTGCTGAGTCTGATAAGCCTGATCTACTTGATCGCTCGATTCGATGGCCAAGTAAGCTGAGCTTACGGTGCACCCTTGAGGATTTTCGCAAAGCAGAGTATAATGACCGCTGTCTTCCGGTAGAGCAACCCTGATTTTTAAGTTAGCCTGCTGGTTCGAATAATTCATTTCCATGCGCTGAGACTCTCGTATTCTTTGACCATTTTTGAACCAAGTCAACTGCAGAAACAAAGGGAAAAATCGCATTTAATTCAGCCTGGCGATTTCATGAATACTTCGTTAATTAATGTGTAAGAATAGTTGAGAAAGCCTTCTTTACCCTTGGCTTCGGATTGCCGGATATCTTGGCGGTGAAGACAGCGTCAGAACCCTCGACGAGCTTCGAGTTCCTTGGCTTCTGGCTGATTTGCGGAGGTGCGACCGGTCCCAGATTGCGGTCGACCGTCGTGGAAATTTGAGAGTCGGCTTCGCCCACGAAACGGCGTGTGATCGATTCGCGGAATTCCGTCTCGCGCAGCAGTCTATACTCGAAAGTGTCGACCTAAATGGGAAAACGTCGTTATAAATCTCCGCCATTGAAACGTGCCTCGTAAGCTGTCAAAAATTGACTAATGTCCCAGACGGAAGGTCCTAAAAGAAAAGGAAAAAAGAACCTTGAAATCCTCGATACTGGTAACGCTTCCATTGGCATAGCTCTGTTTGTCGATGGTCTTTTGGTATCTGCGCTGCTGGAAACTCTGACTTCCAGTTTTCTGCTCGGTCGACTGATAAGTCTGGATGGTTTCCTTCTTATAGCCACCCAGTTGCTGCGGCGGCGGAGCCCCGAATCCTTCCGGCTGGATGTGAACTGAGCAGATAGCTTCGCCTGAAAAATATCGACAAACGTTCCGTCAACATTGAACCACAATTCTCAACTTAATACGGACAAACGAAAATAGAGAAATGTCAATGAGTCAATATTATTGTTTTCATTGTAAAGTTGACATACCATATTGATTCTTAGCACTGCAGGTGTATTCCCCCTCGTCTCCTGGACCGATCTGATAAATTTGTAACGTCACTGTTCCGCTCCTATCGTCGTATGACATCCTGATCTTCCGTGATTCCATCAAGGGAACACCTTTGTGGGTCCAGGAGACAGTGGGCTTCGGATTTCCTCGTACTCGACCCTCGAACACGGCATTTCCACCTTGGGCGAATCTCGCGTTCTTAAAAATCTGCTCGAAAATTGGCGGAGACGGGTCGCCAGGTCGGCCGGTGTATCTGCGTGAGAAGAACTTTTATTTTCCCAGCTCTAACAGTTAAATCTTCATCACTTTTCAACAACCCGCAATTTTTCTTCGTTAACTATTTGATATTAAACTACTTACGCTGGTACCGTGGGCGTCGTTTGCATCACTATCTCGCCTTGAACTGCAATGAAAAGAGAAACGAGTATGTTAAATAAACATTTCTTATGAAAGTACCAAGATGAGCGAAGGAAAATGCGTTTTCCCCTTGTTAAATTGTCTCGAAGAACATATTGTAGCCGTGGAAAATCGTGAATGGGAAGAGTGAATTCGCTGTTTTATCAAGTCTTGAGCGTCGGTTCGTCGTTCTTTCGAACTGGAGTAGAACGAATCGAGGAAACGAAGCGTTGACGCCGTTTTTTCCTGTCGCCGTTACGCACTCTGGTGAGCACACGTTTTGGCACGGAGCACCGTCGTCTCCCCGAGACGTCCACGTAATTAAGCCAATTCGCTCATTAAGCTTGATACCGAGCCACGCAGCAAACCGGTCCCGCTTTTAACAGCAATTTTTACGAACCCGCGCCAAATTGGTCAAGAGCATCGCGTTCCTCGCAAATCACAGAACATGTGTAATGATTTCGCCAATAAGAACTTTACATTATCATCAAGAGAAATGCTGTAATTATTGACTGTCAAGTTCAATTGGGGACAACCATTTTGTTTCGCTTTTAGAAGAAATTTTTCACAGAACATATATAATTCTTTTGTCAATCAAAACTTTCATGTTCTTATATCATCATCTAAAGAAATTCTCTAGTAATCGTCTGCCGTATGCAACAGGTTCTTCTTTGGTTTTGCCCTAACGGGGGGCAGATTGGGGGCTATTATTTCATTCTCACCCCCTTTTCTACTGCGAAGAGGAGGGAGACGTAAGTAGCCGGACAACGAGGGGATCCTATTTTTGCATAAAATGGGATCGCGTTACCGTGATCCATTTTCGGAGCAACTATCTTACCACGGCGACCAACGAGACGATGCGACGAGTCTCTCCGTGGTCAGACCGTTTCTTCTCTTTCGTCAACTCCACTCGCCCCCAGCGCAGCCAATCGAGTATGCAGTTACGCAAAGATCATTTACTGACCGAAATAAAATACCTATTCTACGATCCCCATCGATTACAATGCCTATGACTCTTCTCCGGATTTTTAATCTTCTTTCTTCTTAGTAGGAATCGAAAATCTTTCTTTCATAGTTTACCATCACGCGATTTGCGTAAACAGTTCACCGAAATGTCGTGATCAGCTGACTGAACTTCGTCAATGTCATATTTAAAATTCTTTTCTTGCATAGCATTTCATCTATCATTTGTACGATTGTCCAGAAGTTCCCCAATGTTAATACAGTTTAGACAAACTTTTGGCTACACGTACATTGAAAATTGGGCAATATGTTTGTGACAACAGAAAGCCTGACTAAAGTATGAGATCATCACTGACAGGTGACAGTAACAGCTGACATAATAATGTACACCCATTTACGAAACTGATTAACTTATTTACTACTTCTTACAATGCCCCCAGTATTCATTTTTACGTATTCATATCTGGCATTCATACGATCGGCGTATCACCGGAAGTTCAATTCATTCCAGGACCATACACATTTGTCAATAAATATTTAGTATTCCTCGTAAACTGACAGTTTCTTATTGAGCTTGGCGCGCGTGAACGTGATTTAGGATTATAGCGTCTAGCAAAATCGCAGTTGGCAAACAAACCATGGCGGAAATATTCTTACACAGCAAATTCCTGTGATCCAAATCTGTGACTGTCACTACTCGTTGTATATCGAAACGGAACGATAGCCTATGTCGAATATGATACATATGTTACATTTTCTATGTCATACGATATGTTTACCGGGAAAAGAATTTCTGCAGCTACCATCGCGTGGAAAACAGACGTAGCTTCACGGTTTTGCATCTCTGCGGTTCTCCGCGAAAAATCCAAAACCTCGGCAAATATTTAGTTCACGGAAAAAGGTGTTCCTTCTGGAGGTCGCGTTAAATCATGGCGCGTGGAGGAATTTTCAAAACGATCAGAACGTTAGCGTGAAACTATCTTTAGATTTCACGCAGGGCCGGCGTTCTCGCTCGAAAATAGAGTATCGTAAAGAAGATATTCCGGCGGGGAATCCTTCGGAGCTGTATCAATTTATTGGCCTCCATTAAGTGACCAACTGATAAGGATAAACAGAGTGAAAGTGAGTGCGAAAAATAAGGAAGGAAGTCCACTGAAATCCTTGGCCACGCTACGTTTTCCTCCTGAGATCAGTGAAAGGGAATGATATAAAATCACGTGATAATTTTCGACGGATCATTCGTTGGAAATAATCTAATCGTTTCCGGTCTGAAGTCGCTGATCATGAACGTAATCTATAGGGTTGCCTAAATGATCCTGAACGAGTCTAGCAAGACATCGTTTCGCTGTAATTCGAAGACGATTGAGAAGAATGATAATTCTCAGATTCATCGAGCGTTTCATGACGATGCTCCAAGAAGGAAACCGGTAATCATTCTGTCAATGTCACCGACTTGCCGGCACCACGTGTCATTCAATGTATAGAGATTCAAGGGAATCATTACATGGAGATTTCAAGTGGCCGGCTCCACCCCCACTCGAGGTAATCTGCTACGAGAAAGAACATCCCCTGAGCCGAGAGATCTGCCAAAATTTAACCACGACCAACAGAAATCACGAAAGCAGGGTCAGTGTTTTCCCGCATCGGGTTACATTTTTATCCTGGGTCATATGATTGAATGAAATTCTCGATGCAGAATTCTTGTGGCAGTGGACACCACCGTGACCTCGGGTTCGTGTTTTCAACAGGTTCCCCAAGGGTTGAGCCCTATGAGAGTGGAGGGGGGCGGGGCGGTGGCTCGCGAAGAGGCGGGGAGGGGTGGATCGTTGGTTGGATCGGCTGCCCCTCTCGAGGGCGCGGAAAGAAGGACGTACGTGGTCGGGACAAGCGCGGGGTTCTATTTTTGCGTGAGATGGGATCGCGTTACCGTGGTCCATTTTAGGAGCAACTATCTTAACGCGGCGCCCAGCACCGCGACGCGTCTCTCCGCGGTCTCCGCTCCCTCTCCCTCACCTTCCCTCATTCCTTCCCTCCCGCTGACTCGACTCGCCCTCAGGCCGACCAATAGCACTGGCCGTTACGCAAAGACCAGTCACTGACCAAAATAAAACAGCTACTCCCCGCTTCCCCCGCCAGCACCTATGAGTATGTCTCCTTTTCCCTTCCTTTCCCTCCAGCCTCCCTCTACCCCCGTTAGTTTTCGATCCGGATCGAAACTACTTCGGCCCCCGTTTCACGCCTGCTACCTCAACATCCACCGGCCCTCGTTTTTTGTTTACGACCGCGCTACTGACAACGACAGGTTGCCCCGATGCAGCAGTCAGCTGACTCCATTTTCACCCGGCGATTTAGCACATCCCTTTTAACGTCTTTCGCCCAATTTTCGTACGCCCAATTCTCCTCAGCCTTACGCACGTTTTCTATCATTTCTTCCCTCCTCCTTCAAAGAAATCGTCGAAAGTTACCCGCTGCGAGATACTTCACTATTTACGTCACCGCCGTAAAAAAAGCTTTTTACTCGGCAATTACTTTTATCGCGAAATTTCTTCGGATGACAAAAATGCGGCCGAAGTGTGCGAGTACCATCGACAGGTGACAGTAACAGCTGACATAATAATATTACGCCGTTAACGATGCCGACGAATTTACGGAGCTTACTACTTCTCGCAATACCCGTCGCCTTACTTTTACGTCTTTGTGTTCATTTAGCATTCATATATCCGACCTGTCTAGGTGAATCCCCGGAGATATTGAGCTACACGTTCGACAATATTTAGCGATACTCGTAAAACGTCAGTTGCTTATTGGGTTTGGCACGTTTCGAAGCTTTGTGCGATCACACCGTTCGATCAAAACGTAGTTGGCAAAAGAGATGTACCATTGGAATATCGTTAATTCTTCGGATTTACGTGTCATTAGCGACGGGAAGTGTCGTCCACGAAGAATTCCGGGTCCTCGTGAAATTGGTGTTTGCCCAAAGTGGTCTCGACTTTTTTCCGGGGTTGGAGTTGAAGCATGGCGCGTGGAGGAATTTTCAAAACGCTCGCGAGCGGAGTAACTATCTTTAGAGCTCTCGCAGGGGCGGCGCTCTCGCTCGAAAATAGAGCTTCGCCGAGGGGATATTTCGAAGGTGGAATCCGACAGATCCGAACCGATTTATTTCCTAACGTTACCCGCCGCGACGATGAGGATGAATGAAAGATTTATTACACCGATACCGAACCACCCAACTAGCTTAGAACAACAAATATTCCGTCGCAGTCGAATTTATTTAATTACAATCTAAAATTGATGCCGGACAAATTATTTTCTGCCGACTTCTGACCTGCCGCAATCGCGATACGACACGATTTTTACCGGTAATATCGTCTGGAAGTCGGTTTTTCAACTTTGTGGAATTTTGAAGCTCCTGAATTAGCAGCTGTCATCAGTCTAAGAGGAGTATATGGAAAAACGGGTGATCCTAATCGACGATTCGCGAGGGTGAAGTGACTGACCTCTCTGCTGACTGGTGATCTGCTGCCGTGTAATCTGTCGTTCGGTTCTCTGTTGCACATATTGCTGTTGTTGCACGGCCGTCTGCTGTTGTTGCTGTTGCAGCTGTTGCTGCTGCTGAGACTGCTGTCGCTTCATCTCTGATCACGTATCGAAGTCGCGGGTGTCGTTCCGGTCATAAAACTGAGCACGACGTTTGACCCGCACGTGTCGTACTGCTCGGCTCCTATCCCGCGGTAGGTCGTTAACGCACTGACAGGACGTGGGCACAACAATGCAGATAGAAAATAATAATCACACGCGTCGGTTCGTTTAATATTCCTCGTGGTCGGCGGTCCTTCGCTTCATTACTTGGTAACTCGAATGTGGCTGTGGCTAGGGCCGCGGCTCTCTCCAGTCGGCAGGAGTCAAGTCGTCATGAAAAGTCTGTCCCCGAGACACTTTAACCAAGACGTCGGTCGAATGCGAATTGCCGGCGAACGCCGCTGCGACCCACCAAGACGGCCTTCCCCGAGGACGAGGAAGGAGGAAGGAGGGCTGCCTAGACGGAGACGGAACGTGCCCAGGGGGTGGGGAAAAGCGTCCCGACGACACCTCGCCTAGTGTGCTTTCACGTCTGTGTTATTTGCGTGTGCCTTTCCGCTCATGTGTCAGCCCCTCGGACCAACTGAGACGCTCGCGAAGAAAGAGGGGCGGAGAGACCGAGGGGTCGAAGAGTATGACAGAAATATGTGGCGAGTGGGAGGTGAAAACCGAAATATCTTGCACCCTCATAACGAGACTCGGGACCGTCCAAGTCGGAATGAAAATTTTCGACGTTTGCCGAAAGTCAATGCCAGTGTTCCGGAATTTATGGACAAACGGTCATTCGATTTTTCGAAAAATGTATAATTGGTTCTTATATCCCCTATGTCCAATAATAAACGGTTTCTAGGACGAACGAGGAGGAGACATTGAATCGGCCGAAACGTAGGACGTTGAGGAATCACCGTGTAAAAATAGTCCGTTCCGACTGACTGTACGAAACGAAAAAAAAAAGATCTCGGAGCATCTTGCATCTGTAAGGGGAAGACATTCATTCACGTAATTCCGAATTTCCCGGAAATTTAAATCCCGTTCTTAAATTCCTTTGAAAACTTTCCTGTTTGAAAAAAAAAACCTAGCTTCATGGCCAGGAAGTCGTTGAACAATTTTCTAAATCTACTTAACGAAACAGATTTCGTTGAAACGACTTAAACATATGCGCTACATATTTGCGGATTTCGGGACGATCTCCACTGGACGTATAATTGGTAAAAGACGAATGTCTCTGACAGGTGCGGACGGATCTGGTTAATGGAGGAGGCGTTCACCGGCAATCGTTTCCCTTTGCATTCGCGACAGAAGTGAAACGTCAACACTCGAAAATAGCCGGAAAAAGCGCACTTATCCGCGACCCCGCATTCACGAGTATCGTGCACGGGCCCATTATATCGGCGATAATTCTATCCGTTCGTTGAACCGCACCATTTTTCCAGCCAGGAATACTTACTTGCAAGGGCAAAAAGTGCCTTCCCTTGGCTACGGGGATACCGGATCGGTGCTGGCCCGATATGGCGCCGTGATGAGCATCGTGCCCTTACTAATTAATCCCGCTTAAGAGCAGCCGGCACGGTTAAACGAAACGGCGGTTACGCCTTTCGTTCGGCTCGGAAATGTAAAAGTCTGGCCGCCGGCGAGACGCACGGCGCACGCTGCGTTCTCGCGCTCACTGACAGCCGCCCACGCGTCTACGCACTTCTGTCGCCTTCCCCCTTCCCCCTTCCTCCCCTCCCCTCCCTCTGCCAGCCGGCCTCAACGTCCTTTTCGACACGTCGCGAGCTGCCTCCCTTCGTCCTCCTAAGAATGCACTCGCAAGATGCATCTCCCCCGGCACGCGTTCCAGCATGCGTCAAGACGCATACAAACGTAGAGATTTTAGGGGCCCAACGCGTACGCGGGCCGACGTACCGGATTTCCTTTTAACTCTCGTCTTTGTTGAAAAAAAATATACCTCGTCTAGCCTCGAAGGAAAGATGTGCATCGTGCATTTATTTTATTATTTAATCCTAGCTTTCTAAGTGTTTTTCATGATTCACTAATGCAGAGAATGACCCAAATACCTTTGCGCGAAATGCTATACGTTCGTGTTATTAGTTTTCATTCGTTGTCCAAAACGTATACGTGACATAGCCTCGGATACTTGTGAAAAAAATTGTACAGTCCAATTCCTATTTTTTAAGTATTCTGCGTGCCTTAACAGGTACATGTTTTGCAGAAAGCTTTGATCGGTATTTTATGCTTTTCGCGTTTTACATCGGCGTGCAATGCGACGCAAAAAAAAACAGCTACGCAGCGAAATGCACATCGTTTTTCGTGTCATTATACCTCCCCGCGGTTTATCAGGGCAACTTATCAAGATCTTCCGCTCGGCTTCACCTGTCTTCGGGAGTTCAGCCAAGTTTACTCAGTATATAACGATATCACTCTGACATATCACGCGCAAGAGGGGACCATAAAGATTGCGTCCCGCTGCAATCGCCGAAATGGGAAACGAAATCCACGAGGAAAAATTTCGTACGAAAGGCTGCGTAATTATGACTGACAGGTGTACACCTGATAAATGGAAAGGAATTCTTCGTAAATGACTTTCTCGTGATTGCCCGGCGAAATTCTTCGGGAAATCATGGCGCAGGAACGGACGAGATTTATCGGGTTCGGCCAAGATTAGCCGAAGAACAAAACCTCATTCGCTCGATTTCGAGAGCAAAGCGGCACGTAATATTCGCACGGCGAATCCGAGCCGGCGTGGTCTAAAATCGTACGTCCCTGCTCGGCAAACAAACAAGCCGAGGAGGGCGCGACGTTTAATATGTAACACACTGGAGTCATGTCGAGAACTGCCTCCAACTGCCTCCCCGTTGGTCTTCGAATAAGAACACGGTTGTTGACCGTATGCCCGAGTGCTCTGAACGAAATAATCTACACCCACGTCACATCCGTTCGCTCGTTAATGCTCACTATTCCAACTAATTGCTCGCTGCAGGACAGCCGTTTGGAATCAGCCAAACGTTTTACGATAGAGGGCAAACAGAATGACGAGTTTGTTTGACAGAAAATTAGACTCGGCTATGCACCGGGTAATAGCCATTTGTAATCGTCAATAATGTACACCCTGTAATTAATGAGTTGTACTCGTGGAAAACTAGTTCTGCTTTCGTGGCTGCATGGGGTTCTCGTTAAGGTATCCACGAGCCAGAGACAGCCGTTGAGCGATAAACGATTCTTCTTTCCTGTTAACACGCGAGGATGCGGATCGGATGCTGTAATATTAGAGAAACGATCAGTCAAGCCGGTAGCACGCTGCCTTCCCCGATGAATCGGAGCGAGACCAGCACACATGGCTCCTACGTACTCGACACACGGCTAGCAACGAAATCTTCACGTTGCACTCAACCTGCGCTCCGACTGCCACACATACACATTCACACACAAACAAAGCATGCCCGCAAATTGTAGGTCAGATCGCGCGACCGTGTAATTCAGACATTACGCGCCGTGGAATCACATACAATACGTTTGGTTTCACGTTACTCGCTCAGCACGCATGCACGTGCTTTCATGTATGTGTGTGCGTGTGTGAGAGTGTACAGCGTATACGAAGACGAAAAGGTCCACGTTTTGCAGGCTCACTCACGCCCTTTCGCAATCCTCTCGCACTTGTGACTGTTCTCGTCTGGAAGCCGACTTTCGTCATTTCTGTTTAGTCTTCAGAGTTCAATCGTGAAAGCCAAACAATTCTCCTGGCTCGGCGTGTCTCGAGCACCCATTTCGGGATCCACTTGGACAAGCACCATCGAGTCTCCATTAAACGCTAAGTATTCATATAATTAAGGGGAAACATCGTGGCAAAATATTACGTAAAAGTTATTTCATAAATCTTTTCTGTTTTTTCACCGATGAATTTTACGATGGAGAAAAATAGAGCGTGAATCACCATCTTCAGGGTTCGTACGATTCGTCGGCTCAGATAAGATTCAGATTGCCCTGATTTATTTCGAGATTATACTTATTAACCGCTCGCGGGGTTATTCCTGAGCAACATTTGTTCATCGTCTCATCCGTTAATCACGATCGACCTGTCGAGATTAGTAGCTCGCCTAATTCTGTTCTTAAACACTCTGCACTATGTACTCCGTGGCAAAGTGATTTGTGAAACTTAGTACAGTTAGAAAGTTTTAGAATTCAGTTCCTTAATTTTCTTAAACGCGAATTGATTTTCCGGCCATATTCCTTTACTTCCTTTCGGTACAGGAAAGTTGGCCGGAGATGAAAGTTCTGCGAGAGAGTCTTCCGCGAAGAAGCTCGCGGGGTCCACCCAAAATGTGGGTTAGCATGATTCACCAGTTAGCCAAGGTAGCGGCATAGCGACGATGCTATTTCGAGTTCCGAGGTAAGGGCTCGTCTTCGGTAAGCACGACAGGGCGGAGATCGTCGTCTATGATTCAACGCCCTCTCCCCCGACGAACCCCCCGGCCGCGAAGAAACGTGCATCGCGTTCTTCGTCGGTGTTTGTAACATCCCCGCGCGGGGGAACTCGAGCATGTCCACCTGGTTTACACAAACCGCCCTGAACGCTGTACTCATCGTTTCTATTTTTAAGCCGACTGGGAATTATCGTTCCAGGGACCGTGAATGTAGGGTAGGACCGTATTTAAAGCCTCAGGGCCATTTACTTTCTCGCTTTCCAACGAAACGCTTTTGTTATTGCGCGCAGACGTAAAAACATATCCCTTCCGTTTTATCTCCACTTAATCGCAATCAATTCATTCGTCCTTAAAGCCCCCCGTCGGTGTACATCGTTCGGTAACAAAAGATCTCGCGGGAAAATACGGCGGTTAAATATAGCGAATCTTGTATTTAAATATAGACAATCACGTATGAGAGGTTTAAATATAGGAATTGTGTATTTGAAGATTCCACGGTTCAAACGTTAAGAGATCCTTACGCGAGGGCTTACCGAAATCTCCGAAATAATGTGTAATAATGGGAGTGATGAAAGAACCGCACACGGGTGTATATTTATTATTCTTACTCATGCTTAAAAAGGGAGATGAACTTACCGGGATTCCATGGCGCGTCGATGAGGTATTTGAAATCGTCGAATCCGCCGAGAGAATCATTCCCGTCGACGTCGGAATAATCTAGAATTCTGGCCACTGCGTTACGACGGCCAATCGTCTCTTCGTACATTTTTTCCGCGTTATGATTATCGAGATAGCTACCATCCTCGTGGCTGCAAAAATAACTTGCCGGTAAATTCTCGGGAAATTCCTTCGTGTGCTCGGTAGGAGTCTTAAAATATCAACCTGCATTCTTCGTACGGTCCGAAATCGTAAAGGGATGCGCAGCGATCATCCGTATTAAGGTGCCTTGTCCCTTTGCCGTGCGGCAGAAACAGGTCTTTCAGCGTCACGTATTTCGGGGAAATGTTTAAACATCGATCGCCGACGATCTGATCACGGTAAGTACCGTAAAACGGTGACGGTACGCCTGCAAGATATCATTAATTTTATAAAACACGGAAGACACCTACAGCCAATGCCGTTCGTCTTAAAAAAAAAGAAAAATAGAGAAAATATAAAAACCGAGTGAATTGGTCCGCTTCCAAATTTTTCACGGTCGACCCGTCGACAGGGACATTTGATATACGATGCCATAAAAAATTGGAATCCAACGTTCGGACAATAGCCGGATCGTGTTTTTCGCGCTTTTATTTTTGGTACACCGAGTCATTTTGACCATCGCGCCACGAGATTACTTCGCCATCTATTTTCAAAGGCCGCGCAACGCGATTTCGTCATTGCGATTCTTATTACAACGAAATTTCGCTAAGAGCAAAACCTTGGGTGAAATTGCCGAGAACGTTTACGGAACGTTTGAAAGCCAACATTGCATCGTCATGCAAATGCTCATTCCTTTTCTTGCAGTGTCTACGAAGTACGATTAACGACTTTCGGTCAAGTAACGACCGTTCGTTTTCAGCGTTGTGGAAGCTGGTTAATACAGAAAGAAAGAGAGATAGACAGAGAGAGACAGAGAAAGGAACTTATGAGGATGGGCGCAAGAAAATAATTTGTTACACCATAATACCCAAATTTGTATTGCAGAGGAAGCACACGTTTATTTACACAATACAGTATTACTGATGATAACAGCAATGACAGTAGTGGACTGCAGCTAATGGTAACAATGATGGCTCGCAGACAGGCAATACATGCCTGGTTTCATTTATTTTTCTCTCCTTATCTGACTACAGAGTAAACAGGCAAATTACGGTGCTTTAAGCCAAGAACAAAGAATGCGAAAGCCCAAAACCCGAAATCTCCGAAACTCATGCCGATCAGGCGTGCAACCTGTCCGGATGAATACACTTCAATTTACCCAATAAATAACGTTACATTGTTTAAATAACAAAGCGTGACTAGCGTGTACGTGTAGAGTGTCGCTGAGAACGATGTAAGACTCAATAAGCCATTAACCAATGGAGAATGAAATGATTTCGAGTCCCGAGCATCGTGTTCGTCGTAATTTTGAAAGTGTCATACAATGTCGTACTTCACAGTGAAAAGGAAATGGTATGAAATTTCCCTTAAAAGGAAGAGAAGCTCGTGAGACCGGAAATAGTTGGTTCCCGTAAAATTGTTTTTTGTACTCTGCGCATGTTTTTTACACTATTGTAACGGCGGCGTGAAAAAAAAATGTATTGTGTGTTGAGGTAAGAAAATACAAAGGACAGTAACGATAAAGAAAGAGAAGAAAGAGATAGGAGAAAAGATAACATACTAAAGTGCTCCTCAATTTCTTGAACAGCGATGAAAAATAATATGAAGGTGCATTGAAGAAGTTCTCCTTCGCAAAAAAGCCTCCACCCACTTCCGTTTCCGTTTATTCTCTTCAACGTTCCCTGATTCACTTATTAATGACTAGTTTACCTCGTCCTTGTCGCAAATGAATGAATGAAAAATGCACGAGAGAGCAGCATCACTCGCTAAGAAACATGCTGACCTTTTATTTAAACTAAAATTGTCCGCTTACTACTAACTGTAGTAACACTTTCAACAAGAATACATTTTTGTAACGACGATAAATGTTTCAATTATCGACCTAGTATTTTTTGAGGAAGATAAATGAGAGATATGAAATAAAAAAAAACGGAGTTTATCGCTTGAAAAAGTTACAGCTTGTTTCTTTAATCCTCTCCGTGTGCCTTTAAGGATTTCCCAATGTTTTGTTTCCCTGGCGGAATTACGCAAAGCTTTTAATCGACAACGAATGTTCGGTCGATGGGTTCCCTGTTATCGTACGTGAAAGCGAAGATTATATCGTCGCCTCGGGCCGGACGAAGTTAGAGATTGAAATTTCCACCACCTTCGTGTTAAGCCGCTCTGCCCCTGCACTGCGCTTCCTTCCACCCTTTATTAAATAGGAGCATATACTGATCGTTTGTTACCTGGGACTTGCAAAGTGGCCGAAGTAACCGTCGAACCTAACCCGTTTGTAGCTGTGCACGCATAAATACCAGCGTCCTCTGCAAATAAAAATTACATCAATTTTTCGTGTTGTTTTAATATTAAGTTGCTGGAATTTCTTGCTTCAGTTTGCCTAAATTATCGACCTACCGGGAAATGCTCGCGATATGGTAAGACGGCAAACGCCATTCCTGTAATGGATTTCATAACTCGACGAATTCTCGACGATCCTGCCGTCCTTTGACCATAAAATATTCGGCTGCGGTTCAGCCTGGACGATGCACTCGAATCTCGCTGGTTGTCCGCTCACCACCGCGATGTCCCTCAACGGCTAAAAGGATGTCCACGATTTTTATACTTTACCCACCTTTCAGAAATTTGGTGTTCAAATTTTTGAAATATTCAATTACCGTGATGAACATGGGGGCTTTCTTCGCCAGTACTTCAATGTAAGGTTTTACTACTTCCTTGGCAGATGATACACCATTGCTCGTTGACCATGGGGAACCTGTGATGGTTTCCAAGTTAATTCTTTTCAAGAGAAACATTACAAATGACACTGCTTATGCATTGCATCAAACATAAATTCTACACATAGCGCGTACGTTGACCAACAGGAGACAAAAACTACATATCTCCAGCCATTGTAAAGTAAGTAAATAAATGCTTGTAAGAAAAGAAGGCAGGAAGAAACTAACAAAACCCATACACCACACTGGCAAATAAATTGTATATACAACAAAGAATGGAGTAAAAAGCCGTTTAAAACTGTGGAGCAATTGAAAAGCACAAGTAATGCTGGAAGATAAATGGCAAATTCAAAGCATTCATGCGTCCATCTTGAAAGTCCTTCTTAGCGATGACTCGTTCCTTTGGTCCTGTCTTTGGGAAATAGAATAACAATTTTCGTGATCATACGCAGGGGAACAAAAGTAAAATACGGGTCTGTTGCTCGAGTTTCCTGAGTTTCCTGGGGAAAGCACGTGGGCAGGCAAAAGCGAAGCTTTGAAATTGCGAGAGGAGTTGCTGCGATTGGCGGGTAGGTTTTTGTACCTGCTGATTCGACGTTGCTGGGATGTCCCGCGTGTCGGGGGGAGAGACTCGGCAAACTCGGACTGAGGGAAAGCGGACTCGGCGTGGTGTGATCCCACCTCGACGGGGAAGGCGAGCAAGAAATTACGAGACTCGGCGCACTGGCCGCAGCTGCGCCGCACGAATGCCTCTTTTTGGCATTCCGCAGGTCCTCCGACTCGGAGAATTCGCTCTCCGACGTCGGCTCCCACTTGACCGTCTTCGAGCTGGCGAATTTCCCGGCTGGCCGGCTCGGCCTCTTCCCGAAACCGTTTTCCCTGGGGGTAGTAAACTCGTGGACGATCGGTACTTCAATGTCGCTCCCACGTCTTTGACCTTGAATCGTCCTGCTGCTGCTGCTGACCGTCTTCTTGCCCTCGCCCGGCAAAACGATGCCGAACTCGTAGCCGAAGTCGTACTTGAAGTATATCAGTCCGGTGTCCGGATCGATATGCTTCGTCCCTATTGCGTTTTACGGTTACGTCTTGTTAATGTCCAACGGCGATGCTGAGTTATTGCACTCGAAAGATAAGTAGAAGCGAATTATCCTAAGTCTTAACGTAAGTAACGACGCTGAAGGACCGTCGAGGAGAGGAAAAAATGGCCGAAGAATTGTTTTTTGCTAGTGTTTCCCGAGAAAGCTGTCTTTCGTCCCCGTCTTATGCACGTGTAAAAGCGTGTAAATGGTGTGTTTGTGAATTACCGTGTTCGGAGAGTCGAGATTCTTCGCGGTAAGTCCTTGGTTCGTCCCCGTCACTGGCTCTACTCTCGACCGGATGCTTGAGGATCGGTTTGCCCTGCTTCAGGTCCGACTGGATGTCGTTGACGAATTTTTCCGTTTTTGACTTGAAGCTGCTCGTCATGTCACTCATATGACGTGACGCCACGTCTGCGGATGTTCGAGAGTCTCGTGTTACGGGGTGACAGTGGGAGAGCTTGCGAGCATTTTTACAGAGGACAGAGACAGAGAGAGGCAGAATAAAATGAACACAAATAAACCGACAAGAAGAGAGAACGTAAACTCGAGAGAACAGAACCGAGGAGATGAGAGAATGAAAACGTTAAAATGGAAGAACAGCGGAGAAAGAGTTTGAAGAATGAATTTCCAGCAATGTGCTGATCCAGCCCATCGTCCGAATTCTCGAAATTGTCGTCGCCCTGCGGCGAGGACAAGTACAATAGTGTCAATAGTATGGCTCTTACGATTGGCTGCCTTCTTCACGTCATCGTTGGAGATAAATCCGAACTCCGGCGGTGATCCAGGTTGCAGAAGCTGTTGATCGTTGCTGCAAACGATCTCGTGTTTGCTCTTCCTCTGAGACTCGATTCTCTTGAACCTGGACTCGTCGCGAAGAGACGTTTGCCTCGTGACAACGGGTGGTCCAGTGTCGAATTCCAGCGGGGAAACGACATGTTCATGTCTGCTCGGTGTGCTTGAGGACCTTGACCTTGTCGTGGGTGGTTGGACCCTTCTGTAATGTGGATCCTCTGTGTCGCTGTCGGCCGGGGCCCACTTTGGCCTAATCCTGCTGGAATCAACGTCGCTCTCGTAATCCGACTCCCTGAACTGACCTTGCACAAACTTCTTCGGGGTCGGCACGGTGTATTGCGACTTTGGCCTCGTCGTTTGCCCGAAATCCGCGGCTGTCTTTTGCCCGTCGCCGAATTTTATGACACGACTGGTTTGTTCGACGGTGACGACTCGTCTGGTGTTCTCGGTGGACTCGTCCATTCTCATGGTTTTCTTCATCTCCGTGCCGATAGCGTTGTGAAAGGGGATTCCTGATCGGGCTTCGTAGAATTTCTGCTCCTGCGGAGGTGCGTAAGCGATCTCGGGCGGCGAACCAGGCAGCAAAACGGATTTCGGCCTGCTGGGGATCGTCATTTTCTCTTCGTATCGTTCTTCACTCTTCGTGTCCTGCGCTTTGCGGAGCAACGAGGATTCTTGAACCGACGCTGCAGGTACGGTCGGCTGCTTCGGTTTGCCTACGTAGAAAATAGTTCCCGGGTGACCTCGATTCAGAGAGGACCAGAAAGATTCATGGCGGACGTACAGAGATTGGCATTGGACACCCATTGAGCAAAACTGCCGTAACCCGATTTCACTTGGCACACTGGTTTTAAGTATGAAGTATTCGGTCATCGAATGGAAACAACGATCATCCCAATTCCTCCGGAAAACTTCGAATTTCGACAATGACGCTGATGTAATTCCATGGTAAAATGAGGCGCAACTGATGGGAAAATGATGACTCGTGCTTCATCGCGTTGTAAAACCGGCGTGAAAGTGACGTGTCGAAGTGAAGCGAAGATAAAAGCAGGTGACCGATTTTTCGGTACAAAAGCGACAGAAAGCGGCATTTCTACGAGCGTACGTACTTCCGAAGAGTCGAGAAAAGTGAAAGCAAAGCGAAGCGGGAAGATGGGAAAGCAGTTGTCTTGCGAGGTAAACAACGAGTGAGGAGGTAAGCTTGCCAGGAGGCCTACTTCTCGCAAGCTGGAAAAAAAGTAGTAAAGTACCAGCCCCATTAGAACAGAGTTCGAAGGAATTTCATCCGCAGCTTCCCAAAACCATTTTCTACATAGAGCAGTAATAAATAACAACTACGACCAATTACCGTTTCGTACAAATATCGCTTCGTTATTATAAAGAAGACATTGAAAGCATATTTAATCGACACTTATCGTATTGTACATAATTACGTTACTACATTTTCACTACTATTTTCGATCAACAATGCGGTTACACAGCGAGAAACTATTCATCTACAGTTAACTGTTAATAACTCCGACGTAACGTTCTACTCTACGAAAAAATAGGAAACTGTATCACGACTCGGCGTGAAATGTACCTGCGGTAATTATTGGTTTCACGGGTTTGAAGGTCTTCTGGCCACTCTCCGAGGATTTTGGTTTCCAGAGAGACGGAATTCGGCTGTCGTAGTCGCTCTCGTAGTCGCTCTCACGAAATTCGCCTTTAACGAATTTGGATGGACTAGGTGCCGACTGTATAATCTTCTTGGTCGTTTCCAACTTTTGATGCGTAGACTGGTCCATAGAATAAATCGTTTCCTGCAAATCACACCAAGAATTAAAAATAATTTCGAAACAATAATAAAAGCATTGTCAACAACGCAACACAGGATTTTCAATGCAGGTCAAACAACACTGAAAAACTTACCATTGCTAAAACTAAACAACGATTGCCATGCTATTACTACGACACTTATTCACTACATAATGTTTAGCCTAGAAATCTGAAAACAGGACAAAGTTAGGGAAAAAACTCAAAACACTAAACGAGGAAAGTTATTTCAGGCACCGTATAATGCTGTTGTGGTATTTGACCTATCGTGATGTTAAATGAGCGACTCGATTTTACAAGCCATCTACAACACGTCAAGCACACACAGACACACGGATATAGAATATTTGAACCTGCGGAGGTTTAAACCTCGCCGGCCCAGTTCCCGTCGACGCGGCATATGACTTCTCGACAAAGGAGCTGTGTTGCTGAACGACAGGTTTAGGTTGAGGTTGGACAAGAACAGGACTGACGGGAACGAAGGCAGGTTCCTTCCTCGTCTGATGACTCTCGTAGCTTTTGCTCTCGAAATACTGTCGGCTTTCCGAATGATAAGACCGAGATTCCATCTGCGAGGACGTCGATATCGTCGATCCTTCGGTTTTTCCAAAAGTCTTTTGCATCGTCGTGCTCGAAGCCTTTTGCTGCAACGGTTCGTCCGTGTCAGCCATGTAACCACTTTCCTGCTGGAAAGTCTTGACCTTGAACTTCGGGGACTCGGGTTTCTTGGCGGGTGGTGACCTTGGGCTCACGGGTTTCGCCGAGGGATGAACGTAGATCGGAGGAGAACCTGGTTTCAGCTGAATCGGTGTCGTTGGAGCAGGTTCAAATTTCTGCTGCTGCGAGATTTCCTTCTCGTGCCGTTTGAAGGTCGTCGTTTTCTTCAGGACCTTCTCTTGATAGCTATCACTGCCGGCCTTGGGTCCTGAGAGGAGAGGAGGTGCCTCGAAGCTCGACGGGGGAAGTGGTTCTGGTTCGGTCGACTTGGGTCTAGGTGGTTGCGTCAAAACTGGAGGTTGAACTCTTCGGTAACGCGGTTCCTCGTTGTCGCTTTCGTAAGGTCGCCATTTAGGCTTGAAATGACCATCCATGTCGGATTCATAATCGCTCTCAGCGCCAAGGGATGCTTTGACAAACTTACAGGGCATCGGGGGTGCTGGCAGTTTCGTGGCTGATCTACTCGCTGACATTGATGGCGCTTGGAATGGGAAAGGTTCGAGGTTATCCAAGCTGGCAATTGGCTTAGCCGGAATCGGTGGCGGAGTCATTCGAACGTCTTTAGGCGGAAGTGCAGGTGGAGGGATCGCTTCCTCTTTCTTCTGTTGAACCAACGGAGGAATGGCTCTTATTCCACCTGGCGGAACCTTCGCGGGTTGTTGTTCCAAGGACATTTCTAGAGTCTTCTCGATTTTTTCCAATTTCTTCTCCTTCATCACCGGTCCTGGAGCGAATCCTATTTCTGGAGGTGGACCTGGCTGAAGAATCACGGAATCCACGGTCGTCCTATCTGCTACGCGAAACTGTTGGTCAATCACTTTCTTTGGGGGTTCGAACTTCTTCACTAAACCAGGTGCTTTCAAATCGTCTCCCCCAGACCACAACTTCTTCGAACTCATCTCCTCGATAGTCTTTTCCGAACTTTCTTTCTTCTCGATATTACACTCGCTGGTGTACTTTTCGATAAGAGATTTTTCCTGAATGGTGTTTACGGTGTGGTCCACTTTGATAGTCTCAGCGTTGTAAATTATCGGTCCCGGTTTGAACTGTGGGGAGGGTTGCCTTTCCACGACATTCTCAATAAGTTTATCCTGCTTCGAGCTCCACGAGTGTTTCTCCAAAGTACTCGAAGACTCCATACTAGTTTTCTTTACACTTCCGTCCGGCGCTTCTTCGACTTCCCGTTTGAACAATTTAGACGAAGTTCTGGATTCCTCGGCAGGAACTTGCCACTCCTGCTTGAAGGTCGTTGACTCGCTCTGCGGTGGCCAGGATTTCCTGTTGCTGTCTGTGTACTTCTTGGCCCAGGATTTCTCCATGGCCAATGCATTGGCCGATGGCCTTGGCGACGTGGATCTCGTCATCTCCTGATGACTCGACGCTGCCGAATGACACCTGTACTCGGAGAGATCTGTGGAAACGTGAGACCTGGTCTCCACGTCGGAAGACGAGGACCAGGGTCTAATCGGCGAAGGAGGCCTAACACTTGAAGCTGCCACGAAACTCGGCGGTTCGATCTTTTCCTCCCTGAAGATTTTACTTTCCCTCTTCTCGTGGCCGTCGCTCTTCACGAGGATCTCCTCGATCGTTTCCTTCTTCCTCAACTCAAAGGGCGGTGGGGGTATGGTGAAGGTTGGTGCACTAGGGGTCGGTGGAGCCTTCGGCATCGCTGAAGGGAAGATCTTCACCCCGCCAATGGGGGCGTCGATCGGCGACAGGGTCCTGTCGAAGGACTCCTGCAACTGTTTGGCCTTGAGCGACACGTCAGGCCGTTTTTTTTTCGCCTCCTCAGGCTTCGGCATGTAGCCAATCTCGGGCGGCGGTTCGGGTACCAATTCGAACTCCTTCATCGTCGTCTCCATGCTCGTAGATTGACACTCCACGAGTGTCTTCTTCGCGTCCAACGGCGGTAATTTGTAACCCTCGTAAGGGAATTCTATCAATTTATTCTCGATTCCTCTGGGTGAAGGACCCTGCTCCAGTTTCGTAAAAATATCTTGAACACTCTTCTTCGTCGCTTGGAAATCCATGACTTTTTGCTCGGATTTCTTCGTCTCCTGGAAGGTCGTCGACCGTTCGTAATTCTTCATGAGCTTGTCGACCTTGACTTCGTGCTCCTGACCGACAGAATCGTCCACCAGTTTTATCATCTCCTTCGGGCCTTTCCCCGCAGTCTCGCTCTCCTTCGTCATCGACTCGAAGAAACTCAGCGCATCTTTCTTGGCGATCGTGCTGGTTTCCACATTCTCGTTCTCGATCGCAGACTTCTCTTCGACGATCATCGACTTAGGCTCAATGCCCTTCGTCTCTGTCTTATCCTGAATCACTTCCTTCACTACAGTCTTCTGCATGAATTGTGGCTTCGGTTCAATTATCGGCGGTGTCTTGTGCTCGAGTTTCATGTGAACCTTTTGTTCAGTTCTCGTTTCTTCTTGGCGCGATTCAAACGTGGACGATATAGTTTCTGAACGACAGGTCTTCATGTCCGGTTCTTTCACAGTTTCGACTGTACGAACGGTCGATGAGGTTGAGGTAACAGAAGGAATTGGTTTTATGATGGGACTGGATTGAATGGAAGTCGTTGATATCTGTTGCGTAGACAGACTCGCTGGTTTTTCCTCCTTCTGTCCCTCGGACTATGTACAAACATATTTACGTTACACATGTTGACAATTTTTGTTTTTACGACATCGTACAACTTTTCATTAAAGCCCTCAAGAAAAAAAATTATTATTAAACACGCCCCTTTTTGAAATAATTTGTCTTAAAAACAGTTGATCTATGTTTACCTGAATGAGCTTCCTATCCTGCATATTCTCGTAAGTAACTGTCTTGTGCATTTCAACCATCGTCTCCGGGGTGGGTTCAAACACAGCAAAATCAGCAATACTTTGTGCTTCACCTCCAGCATTTGTCGCTCTCACCATATATTTTCCAGCATGTTCTTTATCAGCTAAAGAGTAAGAAAATCATTACAGCATTTTACCCATGAGAATGTTTATAAAAAACACGGTAAAAATGAATACCTTTTTCGATGATAAGTATATAACAATTGCCTTGCTGTTTTATTCTGAGCTGCGGTGGTCGTTCGTTAATTGGTATGTCATCCTTGTACCAGGTAACCGTGGGTTCAGGTGTTGCAGTAATTTCGACCTCCATTGTGACACGATCGCCACGTTTGACTACTTGAGCCTGAAGTCTTCTTCCAAACACAGGCGGGAAGATCGTTTCTACGAGAAATAATTGTTCATTAAATCGACTCCCTCAAACTATAATCTATTACATTTATCAAAAAATTTTACATACTTTTTACAACAAGATCAGCTGTGCTGCTCGCCATTCCGACATCATTGCTCGCCGTGCAAGTATATCGGCCAGCGTCTTTTAAGTTAACGTTCTTCAATTCCAAACGGACATGATTATGTTCGTAAGTCGTCATCAAGCCAGATTTCAATTGCATTTCCTGGCCGTTCTTTGACCAAGAAATTGTCGGTTGTGGGAATCCTGTTAGATTTAGTCAGTGTTATAAGTTTATTATTTTCTGAATAATTCACTGTTAAACTAATGACTCACCGTCGATGATACCCTCGAGAACGACGTCGGTACCTTGGTCAACGATGACCCCCGTTAATGGCGACACAAACCTCGGCGCGGTAGACTTTCTCGTGGTTTTCTGAATTTGCAGGGGTTTCACATCACGTTTCGCACCTTCCTCGCCTTGCGACACGACCACAGTTTTTTCCTGTCTTATTTCACCCGGTTGATCCTGTGTAATTTTCTCGTATTCCTCCACCCTGTGAGACTGTTCGTAAAAAACCGAATTAAACCCAGCTGACAGTCTCGAGGGATTTCGAAACGTGTCAAATTGCTCATCCTACGTACTTGAACGACTGGTGGTGCTCCATTTTGCGAGGAGGATTGTTCGGTGCTTTGTATGGTGGTTTTGAGACACACACTGGTCGGTTGTTCGGTGCCGGCTTTGGACAAAGTCGACGAGGTAGTGGAGGACATGTATTCCTTCTTCGTGGACATGTGAGTCGTGGAGGACTGTGTGATGGTCGAGGACATTTTCGTCATCGTTTGACTCTCGCCACCGCCTTCGCCAAGACTCTTCTCCGAGGAGAAGTGTTTCTCGCTGCTACTCGCCGCCTGCATCTCGTCGATGGGCAAAATTTCAACGAGATCGACAACCTTCTCCGCTTGCTCTACCGCCTGTCCGGTACCTGGTAATGATGAATAACTCAGTTATCAATAGTGTTGAGGCAAACAATTAGAAAAACTCAACATCTAGAAGGATAAACACCTGTGAATTAGAAATAAGACTAGAAGGTCTCGAGTATTCTAGATCATAAGTAAACACAGGTGTTTAAGGAGGGGTATCCTACGTTAATCGGTTAGTCCGTTTTGTCAACAAGGATAGATCTGTACTGAATAAATTACTTGCGCTTGTACTTTCTCAGTTTTTTTTTAAACAATTGATAACCTCAACAAATAGATCGGCTCGAGTTTCATTCGGGCGATGATCAATAGCTTGGCTTTTTTTATCAGCCGGATGAGAAATAAACAAGCTCCTTTGATGAATCATTCGCGGCAAACAAACAGTCGGGTAGGTCATTGCTGTTTTCTATTTGCTTAAGACCACCGACCTTTAAAACGGGATTTCCATTTACTCGGATCTAATTATACGGGCTAACGTCGCAGTGAAAAAACAATGAGGATTGTTTAACGTACGAAGGATACCAGACAGATTAAAACAAATCGATTTCCTTGAATCAGGGTTGTATTATTAGCCGGCCCGATTACTCTTCCACGCTCGAAGAACTGCGAGCTCAGGCACGAAATTCCACGTTGCGCCAATTTCGCAATTGAATCGAAGGTACTTGACGCCGTTAATATTCAAGTGACAAGTGGAAAAAGTGCTTCAGGAATAGCAGGCAAATAAGCTCGTCTTTCCAAGGACAAGCGGAAGGAGCTCAAAGAAAATCCAAACATCAGAACCTTCTTCAATCAACCGGAGCAAAAAGGAGAAGAAAATAAACTGTGAAGAAAAATGATATCTTTCTACGATTCCTCAACGTTTTTACTGTTCCTCCATTTCCAGCGGTTGCGAGGAACCGAATGTTTTGGCCAGCTACCAAAATGGATGCGAAGAAACAGAGAATTTCGAAGTGCAACTCGGTGTAACTGGACCGCTCGGTCCAGCATCAGCCATCCTGGACGAAATTACTCAACAGCCAGGTTATAACTGCTGAACGTCGGGGAATATGACGGAAAGCTTTTTTCCCCAACTGCAAGATGTTCGTTGTCGGTCGTTAAAAATTTCACGACCTACTGAAAGTCCGTGTATTTTAATCCAGCGCGGAAAAGATGTCGAAACTGAGAAAAGACGGAAGCAAATACTCGATCCTTCGCACAACAGGGCTGTGTTTTTTTTCAATTTCCACTCTCACAGTATTAAAGAAGCTTATGCCCGACTGTCGTTGATCTTCCACTTGTTCTAAGAGTCGATCTAAACGCACATCTCCTGCGCCGCGTTGCTCGAATAGTTAGACACGTCGAAACGTATCGGTAAAATTAGCAGCGTAGTCGGTTTTAACGTTTGACACGATTTCACGGGATCGGGAAAAACGCACATGACGGTCCCGACTGTTATACCTCGATGGAGTTGGTTCAGTCTTGTTCCTCCGTCGTTTCGCCTTGCTCGTTCGTTGGATTTCGCGGTGGCAGGAGAAGTTTCCGCCGCGGATGCCGTGAAAACGCGACTCGATAGGAGCGAGGCTCCCCGAAGACGACGCGTTTAAATTCCCTGGGTTAGCGACTCTTCGCGGGGCTATGTGCCGGGTATTTGTGCCGACAAAAATAACGCGTTTCTGCGTGCGTGCCGGCAGACGGAGGGAAAGAGAAGGAGAGAAACCCGCCGCCACCGCGAGAGGGTCTTGCAAGTTTCGTTAGTCGAAAGACGGTGCACGCGGGATTGACCCACCTACCCATCCATTTAATCCATCAAATTCAAGACCCACGACCACCCTGCGAACCCTTTTAAACATCAGGCAAATAGTCGCGGATTTAGCCAAATTTTAAACCGGCTCCTTACTACCTCTTCAACGACTTTTATTACCCGTTGCCTGCATCACTTTATCGCCACGATTAATTATGAGTCATTCATGATTTTTCGTCACTCAAGTACCAAGAATATATGCGTATATTTATCCTCGACGCTGTTAAAAATATCCTTCTAGTTCCTATAGATTGACATTACATAAAGGGGGAAGAAACGGACGAGCACGAATTCTACGGAAAGGGTATAAAATCAAATTCAAACGCCGCAAGGTTTCTTTCGAATGAATCGTAAGGAACCTGCAGCGTTCTCCGAGAAAGCATTCGACTTGAAAATAGTATAACGCTATCGAATTACAGAGTAAGCAGCTGTCGCGGTCCTTCACTCTCTTACTCCGTTACTCCATTAGTGTCTCTCTCCGCTCCCCCCTGTTCGCACCACGAGACTGTCTTCTTCCTTTCTCACACGATTCCCCCTCTATCCATCTCTTACTTTCTCATATCCTCCACATCCTCTCAGACATTTTTGAAAAAAAAACACAAACACACACTGATACATTCTCATTCCCACCCACACAATTTTTCTTCAAATTTCTTTTTCGCGTTTCCTTCTTTCCCGCCCCTTTGACATTTGTCTTACGATTAATACTCCATCCCATTTGACTCTTCGTCCTTCATTAAATGACATTTTTGACTGGCACGTATATGTCTGGGCGTTCGTGAATGAAGCACCCATCGACTCGGAAATACGAGTATTAATAACTGCATGGCACAGTTGCAAAGCGCTACGTTATTTTCGCACGACGAATGCGACTCGAAGTGGGTGACATCGGGGGAATTAAATTTCGAATCCGTTTCGCAAATAGTCGCGAAAATGATGAGCCATCGAAGTAAAGAAACTTCTACGTAATCGTCGATTTCACGTATATGACTATTAATTCACTTTGCGAGCGTAAAGGAAGCATTTAGCGCACTGACTGAGTACTTTAGCGAAATTTTATTTGCTGTCAGAATAAATCGTTTCTTCATTACGGCGATGAAAAATTTGTGAGAAAAACTCACCAATTTCCAACTTGGCGCTGCAAGTTGCCTTCCCGGCGGTGTTTTCCGCCACGCAGGAAATCGTTCCCGCATGAGCCTTTCCGGTTTCAGGAATGCTCAGTACCTGGCGATCTCCGCTGACCGACACGAGGAAACCCTTTCCATGGACAGGCCGGTCGTTGAACAACCACTGAACCTGAAATCACAATGAAAAAGTCCGTCATAAGGTGGGAATTTTCGAGCGCAAGAGCGAAAATTAATCGGGTACCTGCGACGTGAATGTCGTCGCAGATTCTGCGAAGCTCGGCTCAAGGGATTTTCACATCAGGTACATTGTTCGCGTTTAAATATAACTCCGGAGGCACAAAATTAATTTTCATCCTCGCCCACTGACAGGCCGACCAACCGTCGTTTTATGCACTCCGGCTTGAAGTAAATTTCGATTTGTCGCCACGGTTCGGACTATTTCTGCTTATCGAAGGAATTTATGATCTCTCAATCTGGTCCTACCCCATTTTTTATGAATAATCGTATCTAATTATTTGATTTTTTTGTGAATTTTAATTGATTTTACGAGGTCCTGAGAATGTGTTGATTAAAAATGCTAGTCCATTGAACGACATCGATAGACTAATGGTTAAGATTCAGTCTCTACGGATGACCAACCTTCTAGCACACATTAGAAGCATTTAATTGCTTTAAGACCGACTGTCCCTGTCGTTAATTATAATTATCGTACCGTAGATCCTGTCTCACCTTCAACTTTAATCACGAACCATTACTCCATTCGCTACGTGAACAATTACCACCCGAAATCCGTTTTTCTGTTTTACAATGAAATATTTATTGCAAGAAAATACCTTGGGTGCTGGTTTTCCGACGACGATGCATTCGAATTTCGTGGAGCCTCCTTCGGGAACTCTTCTTGACACAAAACGTTCCTTGAAACTCGGAGGAATAAGTTTCTCCTCCATTTGCACCAAGTCGTCCTTCTTCCGGAAATCACTCAGCGATTTAACGACGAGCCTGGCAAAGGCCTTGGCCTCGCCGTGTTCGTTCGTCGCCTTCGCGATATAATTCCCTTTGTCATCGGGAGCGGTCGGCGAAATTTTCAGTACTTCCGTTCCATCCTCTTTTCGTATCATCTAAGAAAAATCGTGCAAATTGCTCAAAAGTCGTGCAAGAAATGTGAGATCATAAAAAAAATCTTATGTCCCACTTCACTCACTGTAATTCTGTCATTTTGAAGAATCTCTCCCTTATCCGAATGCCATCGGACCGTGGGCATTGGTTCGCCACTGACGATGCAATCGAAAACTGCATCTTCGCCTTCGGCCACGAGAGAATCTGTGGGAAGTTTCACGAATTTCGGGGGACAGCCAAGAATCGTCGGTTGCACAGAATTCTGTCCATCGTCGACTTGGTCGATCTTTTTAACCAAAGCCGCTGGTCGAAGGAAAATATTCAATGTAGAAGAAGCTTTTAATCACTGATTGAAAATGTCGATTTTACTCACGTGTTACGGATAACGCGCACTGACTAGAAGCTTCGCCGCCGGAATTAATGGCGACTACTTTATACAGACCGGCGTCGTCCAAGAAGGCCTCATGAATGACCAACGAACACCTGTCACCTTGAAAGAGCAGCTGAATGTCTGCGGATTCCTTCACCGGCCGATCGTCGTGGTACCAAATCACCTGCAAAAATACATTACGTCACGGAGCGAAAATTCCACGTGAACTAACAAATATTCGTGGTTAAACAACGCCGAAAGTATCATTTTATAAGTAAATGATGATCATAATAAACGCTTTCTGTCTTAAATCAACAGATCGTTGATTAAAGGAACAAACGTTTAATTGCGAGAACCGCAAGAAACAATGTTAATTCATTTCCATGGTTGTGTTTACTCTTCGCTACAAACATCCACGAAAGAGTAAATTAGTTTCCCAGATGACACGATAAATTCAATGGCCTACAGAACGTGACATTTATGACGTCATAATATCGTTGGCAAACATTATCTTCATTTACTAGAATAGAGTCTGACGGTAATAACATGCATGACCTACCTCAGGTTCCGGGTGACCGACGATCACGCAGTCTAACCTTGCCTGTTGACCTTCCCGGATCTCAAGGTCCTTCAAGGACACGTGGATCTTAGGTACAACGGCTTCAACGTCGCTGCAGGCGACCTCGGAGTCACTGGTTTCGTGGGGAAGAAGACCCTTCACGGAGATATTGCAGGAAACACTAGCTTCGCCCGCTTCATTCGTAGCTTTCACGGTGTAACAACCTGCATCTTTTGGAAAAGCTTCGGAAATAATCAAACTTGTCCTCCCATTGTCTATCTGGATCTGAAAATAAGGTTAAATAAATAAGAATGACTGGTTCTACATTTTTGTTTTTGTAAATTTCTTACCTTCGTGGAACTGGTTTCTTCGATAGGTTTTCCATCATGAAACCAAGCGAGTTTAGGCATCGGATTTCCTTTGGCCTCGCATTCCAATTTCACTTTTTGCCCTGCCCTAGCCATGGCGTTCATCAGTGGAGTTACGAAATAAGGTTTTTCCGAAGAAGACTGTGAAGCTATAGAAACGAATAATATTCTTACTTTCTTACGGTCGTACTTTCTTTAATTTAAATATTAATATTAATGACGTAAATGGACATACGTTCTACGTTGAGTGAAGCAGCCGTAGTTGCCTGGCCCAGTCGATTAGTCGCTTTGCAGGAATATAACCCTTTGTCCTCCGGAAAAATTTCCTCGAATTTCAAGATTGCCTCTCCGTTGTTGTACGTGATTATGTAATCCGGCGAGTTGTCGATGTTTGTCTCGTTTTTGTACCATTGAACCACGGGCAATGGATTTCCCTGGACAGTACATTGCAGAAGATGGGTCGATCCTTCTTTCGCAGACGTCGGTTGCAATTCTTTCACAAATACAGGTGGACTAGGTTGCTCTTCCGGTGCAGTTTCTACAGAACAAAAACAGGAAAACATACATTAATAATGTATACCTAAATTTATTGTAGGATTATTTCCTTTTGTTATAGCTTTTTCATTGATTATTTTTATTTTTTGTGCAACCTTTTACGGTAAGTGTAGCAGATGTTTCTGCGGATCCAAGATTATTGAAAGCCCGACAGGTAAACTTGGCGGAATCTTCGGCAAAAGTTTCTTCGATCGCCAAGGTACAGATGCCTTGCACGAAAGTTGTCAAGTAATCGGGATTATTGAGGATGGAAATACCATCCTTATACCAGATGACTTCCGGGCTCGGTTGCCCGATTAATCGGCACTCGAAAGTGAATCTCTCGCCCTCTTGAACCGTGGCGTCGTTGAGAGGAACAATAAATTGAGGTGGAACAGACACCTCTTCGACGTTCCTTTTACAAGTACTTTCTTCGTAGACCTCTTCTACTTTCGTCTGTTTCAGAGGACTCGGTTCACGTTGCACAACCGGAACAGTTTTCTCGATTTCCATCTAAAGAATAAACAATTGTGTCATAGGAATTTTTCTGCCATGATCAACACATTTAAATAAGAAAAAAATAAGACCTCACCTTTTGTAAAATATGAATTTCCTTTGTGGTCACCGCAGATGTGACTGTTTCCTGGACAAAACTTTCGCTGCTGGATTCCGTTGTTTCTGTTTGAGCCGAGACCGAGAAAGATGACGTTTCCGGAATTTTCTGTGCTTCCAGCCTCTCTTCTTTGATTCTTTTGGCTTCGATGGCTGCTCGTTCGAGAGTCTCGGCGGCCAATTTCTCCGCGATTCTTCGAGCATTCTCGGCTTCCGCTCTGGCGGCTTCCGCCGCGGCGACCTCGGCTTTCGCGACGTGCAGTTTTTCGTCAGCCTCGAGTTTCTCCATGCGCAATTTCTCACGCAGATCCTCGCTGTTCTTGAGGTTCTCCACGAGGGTACGCAGCTCCGAACAGATAATCGCGAAAGAATCCAGCATCTGCCGGTTCTCAGTGACGACTTCATTAAACTGCGGTAATCTGTCTGTGCCTGTACAATTTTATAAATAAAATTCCATGCCATTCAGCCTACTGTAACCCGTATTGGATTTATTTATTGATAGCAAAAAAAATATAAACACAACACAAATACTTATGCAATGACAGATTCTAATTCATTCCTTTGCTATGATTCTTACCGAAAACCTTCGTCGACAATTCTCGAATCCTTTCGATTCTCTTTTCCTGCTTTTCCTCGCCAGGTTTCAGGAAGTCATCGATCTCCTGCAGTAAACTTGTTGCATCTTCCGGAACTTTGACTACCGTAGTTTTCCGGGCAACGACAACCAACAATTTGCTGCCCTCTCTGAACCACTCCTTGGCCTCCTCGAGAAGCTCGAAATATTCGATACACATTTGAATGCGATGTCTAGTGTTCTCAATTCGCTTCTTCAGATCCCTCCATCTTTCCTTCAAAGCTACGAGATCCTCTCTAACGCGAGGTGTTTGAACAACGATACTCTCTTCCGTCGTTTTTACAAATGTCTCTATCCGTTCTTCCAAAATCTGTGAAAGAAAAAGTATTAAATTACAATTAAACGGCTTTAATCATAAAGTGCAATTTTCTCTAATAACCAATTGTCACCTTTATCGTTGTTTCAAACTGCACAAACAAATTTGACGTAGCTTTGGCGGCTTGCAAATTATCTCCAAGTCTTCCATCGACTCTCGACACTTGGTCAGCCAGTTCTCTTAAATCTGAATTCATTCTCTCAAGATCCTCGCCGAACATGCAAAGCCGACGATGTTCTTCAACGACACTGCTAGTTTCCACCCAGAAAGCTTCCCAAGCCGACGATACGGATTCCACGACACGTTTTAATTTGTCTATATCCTGGCGCGCCGCTTCCGGCGATTCTTGTTGCCTGATTTTCGAGATGATTCGTTCGGTTTCTGACCGCACGTGCGTCAGAATATCAGAGATTGATCTTCTAGTGGCATCGAGATCCAGCCAAGCATTCTCCACTTCGACTATCGTCCTTGACGAACCAACACGCTCCGCTTGTGTTTTCGCATGCTTTGTCTTGTATTCAACTTCCTTTAAATTATTGAATAACGAAATCAAGGACTCCAATAGTGTGCCGTAATCTCTGGCAGTGGATCGTAAGTTTTCGTGCATCTGCGACAATCTATTCCGTATTTCTTCGTCGAATTGTAGTTCTCCTAAAAAAAATGTAAATCAGTGAATGAACATCCCCGCAATTTCGAAAATTGTAATATTTACCGTGTTGAGACAACAAACCGATTCCTTTGATTCTCGATTCTAATTCATCAACAGCTTTGTTCAGTTCCGGCAATATCCGTAGCCTTGAAATTTCCAAATCTTGAAGGATACTGGTTACTTCGTAAGATGGCGATGTTATCACGGGATACAATTGTTCCCCAAATTTAGAAACCCATTCAAGGGTCTAACATAAAAAATAAAATTAGCTATTCGCCGAAGTATTTAAAAATTAAAAATTTTTAAAAATATTTAATATAATTACCCTCGTGCTTTCTTCTATTCTTCTCTCGTGTTCAATTCTTCTCTCCCTTAGAACCTCAATCGTCGTTCGCCATTTTTCCCAAGATTCTGTCACGCTTAACTGTCTGTTAGCGAATTTTTCGAGAACCGTTTGCACGCACAGACAAGCTCGAGGGACGTCAAGGTAGGGATCGTCGATCTGCAAAGCCAATCCTCTTAAAACAATCCATTGTCAAGACCCTGTGTAATTAGGAAATATTTAAGAACCTTGCTGGCTTCGTCGAGGAACCTTTTCCCGGTGCCAGTCAACCTCAGGTACAAAGGTTGCAAAGCGTTCCACCTTTTTCCGAGTTCGTCGACCTTCTTCTCGTCCAGGACGTCAGCGTGCATTTTGAGGTCCATTTCGATGGCGTCGACCTCTGTCCCGAGGTTCTCCGCAACCTCGTGAAAAGCAACGTAGTACGAACCGAGCTCGATTCTCAAGGCCACCAGATTTTTCGCCCTCGACCAGGATCTCTTGGTCTCAGTTATTCTCGCCTGAAGGTCACGCGCCTGGACCTCGTCCACGCGATCACGAATAGGAAGGACATCGAATTCCAGTTGTTCTATGTCGCTGGACTTGCTCTGAAGATCGCTCAGCAGTTGCTGATGAAGCCGACAAAAATCCTTCGCCATGGACAGGTCGCTGCCCATATCCTGATGACCTTGAAGAAATGCCTCAGCGATACTCGTTATCCAGCTTTGCAGTTCATCATGTTTCTCCAGGAAGCCGTTTATCGCGCGGGAAATTGCCAAATTTTCCTCCGCGTGAGCTGTGCAAGCTTCGGTCAAACGAATTTTACGGTTCTCCAATTCTTCAACAACTCTCTTAACTCCCTATGAAAAAGATATGAAAACCTGTTTTACCAGTTTCAGAGAACTACAGAGTTTTACAGTCTTTACAGCGTGGGATTATTGACACCCTACGTTCAGTTTCATGCAATTGAACAATTGCTCGGTAGGTCGTGAAGTGAGACGATTGCTATAATTGTTTGTACCTGTGCTCCTGGCGCTCCTCTTCCTGTGGAGTCGAGCAGGGCGTATCCTTCCGCCAAGGGCTTCGCCGTCACATCCTCTATGGTCTCGACAGTCTGCGCGTGGAATTGGGCCAATCGCGTCGAATACGGAGGATGCTCCGTCGTTACCAACTGAATCTCCAGTTGGTCCAATTTCGTTAGAGCCTGAGACAGCAGCAGATAATTAAATGATTTTCTTCGATTTGAAGTTCAAAGTAAAATAGTTAACAGTTGTTTACCGATCTTGCCGCGTCGAAGAAAGCCACGGCCCGGTTGAGCAGTGATTCGTATTGATCCAGATCCGTCACGTAATCAGCTGCAGCCCCCAAAATCGCGTAGGCCTGTTCAGTGGCTTGTTCTCCAGCGAAGTGTCCAGAGGACACCAATCGTTCGGTGGCTTTCGTTATTTTAATTGATCTGTCTTGGAATTCCTAGAAAGACGTTTGCTTAATAGTTGATTCGATCGATTGTTTTTAGGGAGAGGTACCTTTGCTTCGGCCTGCAACTTCTTCAGTTCAAACAAGAGGAGACTGGCACTCGATGAAGAATCGCCGAGCTGGTCGCAGCTGCTGGCAAATGCGGCTATTCGATCGTTGAGGATCTCTTCGAGGTCCCTTAAGTCAGTGGCCAGCAAAGCCAGGGCTAAACATTGCTCCAATTGAGTCTTCCTGCTGCGGAAGGACGCTTCTATCAAACGTCTCCTGTCGTGAAGTTCCTCGAGCCATCTCTCCACTCTCAGCACAGCTAAAATTCAATGACAGCAATTGTGAACCTCTGATTCAAATAAATCCTTGTCATTGACTTTAATTTTTACCGTGATCAGCGTCGATTTTAATTCTGTCTGGTCTGGAATCCAAGGTACCCTCGTTGGCAATCTCTTTCAACCTATCCAACAGTGTCTTGCCTTCTTGCAAAGCACCCATCAGTGTTTCCAGCATGGTCTTACGCAAATCGTGGATCTTGGACAAAAAATTCTTCACCGCCTCGATCTCGATCGGCAGTAAAGTGTCGTTGCAAGCCATCTCCAAGGCTCTCATACTTTCTCGACATTCCTCGGCACGACTAAACACAGAATTTACCAATTTGTTAACGAAAACCACCTTTGGTACAGTAACTAACAAGATATAAGAACAATTTGTTCTTTCTATCGACTTTTTCTTTTCTTTCGAGAGAATAAATTCGATCTAAGGGATTCAGAGACCTAGATTGTCCTGTTTCTCAGCGAGGGGAAGTTTATTGTAGACTTACCAATGGAACAGGACGTTGCAGTCAAGAATATGTTTGCGACGTTCGAGTAGATCGTTGACGTCGCGCCAAGCTTGTCCCAAAGTTTCCGCCATGGCAGCGTAGACTTCCGCCCTGGGTTTCTGCGTGGAGATCAACTGATCCGCCTGTCGCAAGAGTTCCTCCACAGGACTCTGCTTGCTCTAAAAACACGATTAAACGTCCTCGGTAAAATTCACAGCTGCCCGCGGAAGAGAATCACGTTCCCACGTGGTCGCGACAATGACTTAACAGAAGCTTGCGGTGAAAATTCATTGTTTTTCATCGCTGCCTTACCTGTAATCGGAGAAGAACTTCATCGTGAGCGTTCGACAGTTCTGTGGCTTCTTCGACCGTCGCTCCGAGCTTCGTCAGCTCCGGCTGGACTTCCAGGACCTTCAGTCGCAACCATTCTCCGCTCTAAAGAATGAAGAAACAACCAATGAAAAGGACCACCAGCACCTCAGTGAATGAATCTCGTTAAATCACGGCGGATCATCTGGTTCTTTTCAAAGTCGACGTTCGAATTCGATTGCAGCTAAGCTGTGTACGTAAAAGGACAGGACGATAGCAGCGGGTGTACTGGCAAATCACTTGCTGCAACCTTTTAAGGACCGAAATTCTTCAGCGGCGATATGTACACGCCGCGGCCTTGTAAAGAACATCGCTAATGCCTCCGAGCAAGATTCTTCCCTAGCTGACAGGCTAAGCTGACTGATGACTAAAAAATCACCGCAATCACTACAGGAATATGATATATTACAAACTCCAATGTACACGTATGCAATTGTGTTCCACAAATACTTTACAAACGTTTAGAGTCTAGACGTATTTCGGTATAAAATTATGACCCAGGAAATACAAACCTCAAGTCTTACGATAGCACGGACTTATTATAGGCCTAATGTCGATCCAGCATCATTCTTAAAAATAGACATTTACTACTCCCAAGTCCGACAGATCAAACATCGCCATGCAACATCTATTTCCACGAGAATTTCATGCGATCGCTCTTAAAAGCTTTCATTATCCACCGACGTGTTTTTCGCCATCTCTCTCCGTACGTTTAACGACGTTGTATGCGTGCACACGGATAAATTTGTATGCAAACGCGTGTGTGCAAGTTTTATTACACAGGGACGACATTGGTACCTCTTCGGTGGTGACATCACGTTTCTCCTTACGTTCCTGCGTTTATTTGTAGCGAGCGTCCGTCGTACTATTCGAAATCCTTCGTTTATGCGCTAACCCGCGCGTGTTTCACTCCCATCTACGCGAATTATGTACACGGCAAATAGGACTTTTTTGCGCTAAATTCTCGACGACATTGGCGAACCGTTAATGCCTTCATTAATTTCCTAATTTTCCGTTTCAACAAAATTCCCGTACGGTGTGACGTACATTATCATTCACCCACGACCAACGAATTCATAAGGAAATTTCCCGCTATACAATCGCCTAGAAATCTGAGCTGCCCACGCAGAACCAACGCGGAATAATACCTCGATAAATTTATAGTTTAACGGACGATTTTAAAAGCCACGGGGTTAGGTGGAATCAAATGGTGCGGAATATTACGAAATAAATTTAAGAAATATCTGACGACCGTCGCCTGCGTCGTACGATTAATGCAGCAAGTGAGATTCCTGAAATCCCGAAGAAATCGTGGAGGAAAGAAAAGCGTAAATCTATTGGGAAAGGCAAGAGAAAACTTGTGAAGTGGGTTTGAAGGTTTCTTTGCACATAATGAGTGCGTTGATTCCGTGAATTTCCGGGGCACTCGACTACGATTGTAAAAGTACTGCCGTCGGCGAAATCGTCGAGAGATAAGGTGGACCACCCTCAAGGGGGAGGCAGGAAGACGGAGGGGGCAAGTGCAAAGACGAACGAGCAGGAAGGAGGCATAGGAACGGACGAAAGTAAATTACCCCTGAGGTTCGTCGACCCTTCGTTGGGGCCGCATAAAAGCGAGATATGCTTCCATTTTCATCTTTGGCGGTGGGCCAGGCTACTGTCTCGACGGTCCTCGTCTCCCTGGGCATTGCTATACGTCAGACAGCAGGCCAATATTTCCTTTTCCCCCGATCTTTAGTCATAGTCATAGTAATTATCCTGACCCAGAGACGTGAAAGCCTTACGTAACGCAATTTTCAACTAGGAAATTCCAAAGACTATTCAGCTATCCCCAGAGCGTGGATAATTCTACTGGCGAGCGAAAAATGTAGTAAAAAATAATGAAAAGAATGTCGTTAGTGTCTGATAGGCGTGGTCGCGACACTTTAAAATGGAAATATTTGTCGATCGGGTATACCTGTGGAGTGTATCGCGACGTTAAATAATTGCCAGTCATTTATAATAATTACAGCCAGAGCCGCAACGTAGTTTCCTCGCTACGTGGAAGCTGATCTAATCTTTTCCAATGTAACATTCAATTAACGTGAGACGAAAGGCTGAACGGCCCGTCGGGACACATGCAGAAGAGGCGTTGCCCGTAGAAAGAGACTTTCTTTAGAGTCCAGTCACGCGCGTGCTGAACAAACCGTACCAGAAGGTACGTAACACGCACACGCGTGACCACCGTCAACACTACGAAAAGTCAGACGGTGCTGTATTTTCTTTTAAAGCCACTGACATAAGCCTAGGGAAACCGGCCGGGAGATAAGAGCACGCTGATCTCAAACGAGTTTAAATGTCCTTTTAAGAATGGGTCTTGAATTTGAATGACCTATCCTACGAAATCCGATTGAACGCGAGAAGATTCACAAGAGGGCACAGCTAAATAAAGATTCATGGGAATATTTAAATATGTCGGGATGAATCATTGTTGAAATGAGTTTCTTGGGCTATTGGTTCTAGCAGAAGATGGCCTTGACCCGTCGCGGAATATTCGATCAACTTATCGGGCAATCGTTAACGGCAATTTCCTTGAAGTTTACAATAAAAAGGGATACTGCCCGAGTGGAGTGAAAGTTTGAAACGTGTTGGCGCGCACGTGTACGGCACGTAAAATCCACGGCCAGCAACGAAGGAGACTCTCCGGCGTGTGAACGATGGAACAACCGGTATACGCGAGCATCGCCATATTCGGCGCATCGAAATTGGGCCACCGTTCGATCACACAACGATCAACGCCGTCCGATGAACCAAGAACACGGGAAACCGTGAAACCTGCCCTGAAATTCCACACTACGCTGAAACTCGAAGCGCGGTTATTGTGATAGCCCGCTGTTTATTGTCTTACGTTAGACCTAAGAGATAAATTCCAGACGATAAATGAAACTACGCTGCGCTTCGTTTCTTTCTGGACTTCCGTAGTTTGCCCGAGGTAGAGCAAATATATCTTAACGATCCTTCGTGCGATTTAAGTAGGACAACGTCAGTACACTGTCAACTGGATGTTCCTCGAGGCTACCGAGATGCTTTCTCCGCTGCGAATCAAGTCGACAGGATGGAGGTAAATTAAGGATTAAAAGGGCAGGTCGTGGGTGGTGCTTGAAGGGGACTGTACAGGCTTTCGCGGGCCCCGGCTTTCGGCCCCGCTGTTCTTTTTCTCCGTGGTTGGCGCTCACGGGGCAGGAGTCGATGTTGCGAGGTCGTAGGTACGATGGGCTTAGGCGCGGAGGATGGAAGGATCGCGCCCGCAGCTCTCGTATAATACCGGTTTGTCGGATTACACGGCCACGGAAGAACGTCTGCTCGTACAAACGTATGCACATGCGAATCAGTTGTGTAGCCGGTAAAACACGGCAGTCGCGACGCTGATTTTGACGGTGAGCCGCTGTCCAAACGATTCGTCAACGGCATCAAACGGCGTCGCTCGAAAAATCACGACTTTATTAACGTGATCGAAGCAAGAGGTCGTCGATCTCGCCGCTACCTACACGAATTAAACCATTACTGCATCATGCATCGCCGGCTTAAAATATGAGCATGAAATGACAATGAAAGAGGGACCACTCCTTAGGACAGTCGGAACTTTCGATCCTAGAAATATTCGTCGATCCCTGGACCAAGATAAACCGGTGGATTATTATCTAGGATTCTGATCGTTGGCAAGAGGGCCGATCGGTAAATTTATCTGCGGAAAAAGTGCAGAATATACGCGCGGGTTGGACCCGTTTCATGGTGGTACGTGGTCGAAGGAAGGAACCGTACAGAGAGTGGTTAATTTTAACCTTCGTGGAGTTTCGGAGAGGTCGTTTTGCCCGGTCGACGGATACCTAAAACGCCGTCGGATTCGAGAGGACTCGGAAATAGCTGTGGTCCCGTGCACCAAGTACCGAAATACCTATAACATCGCCATGGACTCGGCGGACATGTGTAACGCGTTTCGTATTTGATTTACGCACGGTCCGATGAGGACCGTGACATAACGAGATACAACTTTCGATTACATCACTGCCAGCCTTGTGCTTCCGTCGATAATAAAATATACAACTGGTAATGAATACCGAAATAGACAAAAACAACGGGCTATAAAAATATTCGACATTGCAAAAAATACGCTCGGCCGCGCGAGCAAGCAAGACGTAATACCTAGCGAGTTTATTTATAAATCGTCGTTTAAGATTCCTCGAAAAATTGCTGTCCTCTGTAAAGAAATATTTTGTAAAATCATCGCTTGCTCGAAGATTATGTTGTCGAGCGTATAATTTTTATTTCTGCCCGCTTTGCGGCCACCAGTGGCATGCGTTAGGGACAAAAAGTTGTCGTTAGGTAGAATGGAATGTCGCTTACTTGAAGTAGTGCAATCACCAGACGTGTCTCGCCACTTTGCACGGCAATGGTGCTTATGGTGGTGGTCGGAGCGGCGGTTTGCTGCGGTGCACCGTCGATATTTTCCAGTAAAGCGCGGGATTCCGATTCCTCGGCCCCCTCGGGACTGGCCGGCACGTCCGTCGAATCCTGCCCGTCCACCATTCTTCCCAGTTTCGCCTTTTCCACGAAACGATATCAATTGCGATAAATTAATTCCTACGACACGACCGGTTCCTCCGTGTCCTTTGTTAGCAGATCAAATCGCCACGGGCAATGATTAAGGAATTTAAAAAAAAAACACAACAAAAATCGTACGTTATTGAGATTACCGTTGGTTCGTTTCAGTTATACCAGCGAGTTTCGTAGGAACACCGCGCAGAACGGCAAACCAAAGGTGATAAAGCAAAGCCCTGATCTATGCCGTTTACTTTTACCGCGATTGCAACTCGGGTCCTTCCTGTTATTTCCAGTCGAGCTATTTCGGCAGGGAGTGAAATGATTCACGCGTCTTTCTCTCTCAAGGAGCAAGACGAGCTATCTTCTCCCCTAGCGTTGCCGCGTACGATCTGCTTTACACTGATTAACGTTATTTTTGGCCATTCGCCAAGGCACATCCGCGCGAATTCCACGACCGTACAGCGACGAATGGCCCTGCGCCCTGCGACACGTGTGCAGAAACGTCTGTCTCCGCTGACAAAAAGGCAAACCCGACTGTGACTGATTCCACTGAACGTCAGGATCATCGATAACGAGATCCCCGTTTCTAGAAGACCGGTTCAGAATCTACGGCAAAGGAAAAGTTTCAGCTACAACCCATTCCCATTTGATTTATCAGTGGATTAGGATTAAGACGAATGGATCGGATCGTGTCATTAATTAGTGCACCATCGATAACAGGGGATTAGTCGAATGGAACGTTAATAATCAGCCGATAACCCTCGTCATTTTTCAGAAAGTTTCTTCTGTATCGTCGCGCCGGGGAAAGTGACGAGAAGACTTGATTTTTTTTTCTACCCGACGGTCATCTAGATGCTAGATGCACCTACGGCTGGACCGGGGCAAACGCCGCTGTGTTTATACGTATCTCTAACCGGTGACGTCATCGACACGGACGAACGAATGGGAGGATAAAACCGGACTGACTGGTGGCGTTCCCCGGACCAAGGGGCACGGCGAGTGGAGACCGGCGATCGCGGCCGATCGGACGAGAAAAAAAAAGAAACCAGCGACGCACGCAAAAGTAAATAATTTCGGGGAAAAAGGGGAGAAATTCTCCTCACACTTCTCGTTTGCCCAGGAGCTTCGATACGCTGAGAATAAATAAACCGGCGAGGCACGTAAAGCTAAATAATTCCGGGCCGAAAGGAGGGATTTTCATTTCTCTTCTTGTTTGACCGGGGGCTTCGGTTCCACGCGAGTGGAATGCATCTTATCGCGTTCTCATTACGGAATATCGCGGTAGCCGGCAGCTTGACAGTCGCTAAACATCGGCATGAATCAGTGACGGACGAGCCGATACGGTTTCCGATTACGTCCGGTCGAAAGCAAACGCGACCGTTCAGGGAACATACGTCGCTCCGAGTTCTCCTGGAATCTGACGGAAATACGTGGACCCAATCGAGGGATCAACGCGGGACAAATCGATCAGTGAAATCATCCGCCGAAAAGAATTGGGACTGGCGTGCTGGCTATTGCGTCGATCCGTGTCGGTCAACGTGTATTTTCGCGCAACTGCCAAGGCCAGGTGCAACAACGCACACTAAAACTGTCATTTTCGATCAAACGATGCATAAGTTCATGATCATGGGAATTAAAATAATTCACTTGGGGAATTGAAGTGGCTGATTTTATTATATGTCGTGAAAGTGGTTAAGTGGATTAGACGAGGATCTTCGTGTAGAAAAAGAAATGCGAGTTTATGTCCACTGCGAAGAAGTCGCGTGAGAAGAGACAATTATGTGCATGCGAAAGGTGAACTCGCGGTAATTAGAGTGTTAACTCTCGCGTTAACACCTGATTACGTTTCATTCGGCGCGTCAAGATTCATTGAAAGGAATGACAATAAAGATTCCACTATCGCACCACGCGCCGACAGATTCATTCACACGGCAACGTAAAACCAAACGGAAGGATGTAACAGCGATAGAATGACATAAACTTCAATTCCTATTTACGTTGAATCCAGGATTTAAATTGCGTGATAAGTTTAGCCCGACGAAATGCACGTAAACTTTACGAAATCGCTGATAAAACGAAACGACAGCCCTTTGCGCCGGCAAGTGTGATAATTTGATTTTGAAATTGGCTCTAAGCGGCGAGTAAATTTACGATCGCGGCGGCCTTGACCGGCCGCAAGTACCTGGGTATTATCGTTCAAGGAACTCGCTCGTTCATGGACAATCATCTAAATCGACGGACCTTTAAATCACGGCAACGACTGCAACGGCAACACTCGGCTGACACATGTCACGAGCTTGTGTCAGCTCACTCTCCCTAGCCGATTGAGCGCAAAAGCTGGCCGAACCGAGACTAAAGTCATGTGTCGAGCTATTTCGAATGGAGCCAGCGCGCCAGACTTACGCTTGGCCGAGCCACGCCGATCGGCAACGAGACTCGCCGAACCATCCCGGCTCTCCACGAATCTCCACGATTCTACACAGCCGGGAAACCTTCAAATTTCTCTCCACTCATCCACATACATCTACTCCCACTCACAACTTCGGGGAGTACTTCGGATTTCACTGCACTCGTCTATAAACATCTATTTCTACTTATAACTGCAGATTCCCTCGACCGATTTTCAATGCTTTCATCTGCTAAAGTCGTTTACACGTGTCTACTTCCGGTTGCAACTGCATATTCATTGTACCGGTGAACACTTCAATTATGTACTTGCACGATTCCCACAAGTCTCACGATCATCTTCTTCCCGTTGCATTATTTATTCGCAAGTTCTCAAGAATCATGAATTGTCTGGATTCACCTACTTTCCACTCCTCGTTGTTTAATATTACTTTTTTTATCTACTTACCTTATCCCCGGTGCACGAGCCATGAACGATTCAGAGAAAAAACAGCGAAATAATCTTGCTCAAGTTTCTGTATGATATTTATTTACAAAGAATACGGAACAAACCATGCGGTCACACGACAAATACATTAACGCAATATTTATGTTGACCTAGTACAAGAGAAAATTAAGTACGACATGCATCTTTATGGTTGCAACTGTAGCTCTGGCCGTTTGTTAAAGTTTTCTCGGCATTCGCAACGGGGTCATCCACGAGACTCACCTTCCTCATCCTCTCAATGAAATCGTCACCCTGCATGTCCTTCTGCGTCGGCGACATGTCAATTCCACTGTCTTCGTGCCGTCTCGTCGATTTCGTCGACGACACAAACACGTCTTTGCTCTCTGACGAAAAATCGTAAGATTTTTCTTCGTGGCTTATCTCGTGAACGATGTTCGTCGAAATTCCCTTCTCTTCTACGCTACCTTTACTTAAGTGTTCCTTTAAATGTTTCCCGGGCATTGCTAAACAAAATTCAGGTATGAAAAAGAATCGTCTTTTTAGGAAATTTGGAATTTTTGCAATTTGTGATTACCTTCATTTTCTTTCGTTTCATCTTCCACGACAATGCGTTCGATATCCTGCATTTCCTTAACGTCGATATCCTCTCGATGATCCTGCAGGATATTGGAAGTTACTTTGTACGAAGCCACGTCCAATCTAATATCATGAGAAACTCGTAAAGTCGTGGTCTCTGTAACTTCCTTCACGATTTTTCCTGATCTCTCCTAAAGCACGAAACAAGAAAGGATTTACACGTCTCCATTGGAATTTCTTAAGTAAAGAAAAAGGTAAAAATTGATGGATAAACATTGCACCTCGACAGTCTTTTCGAGCGCGACAAATCGATCGGTGGGCAATACGCCGTTCGTTTCGCTAATTTTCTGCTTGGCAGGAATCTTCGGTTTGTTCGAATCCTCCCCCATTGAATAAGCCACCCCGTTGGATTTTAAATACGCGATGGTCTCTGCTCCAATGGCGGGAACGTCGTTTTTCCACCTAAGAAAATAAATGACAATGTGAAAGAAAGTTCGAACACTTTGTGCAATTGTAATACTGTTTTATCAGACTGAAGATCTTTTACCAGGTCGATGGGGAGGAGGACATGGTGGTCGGAAGGACAGTAACGATTTCGTCGCAATCGGGGGACGTCACGAAGGAATCGCTTCTAGAGGGGGCAGTGGGTGTCGTCGAGCATTCCGTCGCTGTCACGTACCCTTCGTAAGTCGAATCCTCCGTTGCACTTTCCTCGCGAGATTTCCCATCGTCCTTAAACAATGCCCTTTCTTTTCACAAAGAAACTATCGAAAATCCTCTAAAGAAACGGCTCAAAAAATGATACAATTTCGTTTCTCCTACTCACGTCTATCACTACGTTGACCTTTCTACTTCAAAAGCAATTAGTAATAAATTCCTGTAGAATTATTGATTAACCATTGCAATTACCTTAATTATTTCTGGTTTGTGCTTCGTGGAATCCTCAGAAATTTTTTCATCTTCGTGAATGCCACGTTGATCAGTAGAAGCGGCTAAAAGAATTCGCTGTGACACTGTTGGCGTTGAAGCTGACGCAGGTGCAAACGGAGGTACCGGTGAAACTGCCGGGGATGATTGCATTTTAAGCGGAACTGTCGTGGGTAAATTCGTAAATGCACTTGCGGTCGACGGCACAGGTGAACTTTGCACTTTGGACGTAACTTCCGTTTCGATGCTGCTCGAATGGAAAGGTGGAGGAAGTATCGTCGAGAGCGAAGGAATACTGGTCTTGAGGGCAGATGAGGACGAAATTGTCGATATCGAAGGTACGGTTGTCGTCAAGAGAGGAGACTGCACCCTCGTCGATGCAGCTGCAACAGTTGCATTGCACGTGAGTGCAGGTGAAGCTGGTTTGGACGCGACGTGCGGCAATGGCGACACCCGTGCAGTCGAGGGCGAAGGAGATTTCGTCGGGGAGGAAAGAATCGCTGGAACTGTCGAGTTGGAGGATGAAGTGAACGTCGTGGGTGTCGGAGGAGAAACTGCCGGCGACTGAGCTAATCGCGTGCTCGTGCACGTCAAGGTAGTAGTGGTCGTCGACAGCGTCGTAGACAAAGCAGACGCAGAGACCGGCACCGGCCGGGTCCTAGCCCCAGCTTCGCAGAGTTTTGCATCCAATTTTTCAGCAAGCCGGGTGACTTCGGCCAATCTCGTGGAAATTGCCTCGACCGCTGTCAAATTGCTTTCCTTCGCCGATGCATCCTCCGCTTCGGACATTCTGAAAGAAAATGGCGGCTTAGCTAAAGATACCTTAGAAAAAACGTCAAGCGAAACAATGCTAAAAGAAGAATTCGATGTAAACGAGCTTTGAAATATATCTGACCGCGGTTTTGCGAAAGCAAGTCCCATGGAGATGAAACGTTTGCCGAAAGTCGTAGCCGGCTTTACGGCGGGTACAAAGAAATATCCCGACGCGACGGGACGTTCGTTTGAGATTTACGTCGAAGCTGGGGATCGAGCGACACTGAAATAGGATTTACAGCCCGGAGTCGAGCAACGGGCCTGGAAAATGAAATTTTCGGGGCTTACGTAAGGACCGCAATGACAGCTTCGACTCTATAGTGCAGCGTCGCCGAACAGATGGTCCTCCAAAGTGGGGCGAAGTTCTAATTTCGGTGGAACCGTAGTAAGCAACTGCACCGAGAGAACCGATCGATCACCATTTTTAATCCCCTTCGCGGAATATTAAGTTACAGCCGGCGGTTTCGCGCGACTCTCGAATAAAAATAATCGCCAGTGCGTCGACTTCTGCCGTCTTGAAGAGCGTTTCAAGTAGCCGACGGCCTCTGAAGAAAAATTCCCGACGGCTCGGTACCGTCTATAACGGAAAGCAATCGCCGCGAAATATTTGTAAAAGCCGCTACGGCACGTCACTCAAAATCACTTGGCCATACGTGCCTATTCGTGGACCGCACGCAGGCTCAATTCCCAGAACGTAAAATTCATACACAATAATAAAAACAGGTCTCGAGAAACGCGAAAATAAGTCATGATTTTTGTATCAATTTTATTTGACGTTCATCCGAATGATAGTTAAGTAAATTGATGGTAACGTTCGAAATTCTGGTAATGGGGAAATGAAATTTTATTTGGATGCGCGTTAATTGGGTGTTGTTACAAGGAGATAGTTATCGAAACGAAAGAACAAGAGCCGGGGTAATTATACTTTTTTGGCCCTGACCGTATCCGCGCGAGAGAAAATGGGACGCTCGTCTCTATGAATACGACTCGCGGCACATGCGTCAACGCGGCACAAATGTCCCATATTTATCTTGCGTCTATTTGGGATAACAACACGTGGATGAATGAAGACATTTGAGGGAAAAAAACAGCTCGAATCAATGTCGATGTGACTGTGAAAGCACAGGAAACGATCAAATGAATTTCCACAAAGGACCAAAAGGATTGAAGATTTCGCGCGATAGGGAGAAAACTGCAGGGCTGTTTTCCTTTTTCGATCGAAGTGGGGCATATTTCTGTAGCAGGTTTCTTACGAGGTGTCTGACTTACATGCACCAACTTGGAGGTGTTGGTATCTCGTGGACGAGCAGCCATGGACTGATACGCAGCCTCCTTTAAAGACCGAGGTAACCGTCGACGTACTTCATCACCCCTCTCGTTTCGACCGCCCCACGTCGAGTTTATATTCAACGCGCATCGAGAGTTATACCCCGCGAATTACCGCCACGGCTGAACCGCATTTCTCGCCCGAGAATTCGTGTACGATGATCCGATAATTTTTCCAATGTTTCTCGCGAAGACCGGTCAATGTTGTCGTACTTGCCGTTGCTGGTGCAAGGGTTCCTTCAGTCTGGTCCTCAGCAATCGTCCGAGTCTCACCATTCGACCAACTTCAAGGAGAAGCTTCTCACGGTTCCCAAGGATGTCCCTTATCACCGCCCTCGCCCTTAACTCGCATTGTAATTCCTCATTTTTCCCTGCCCGACGCAAGGATTCCACAGCGTCGATCAGCTCGCAGATGCGCGAACAGTGCTTGGGACAGAATGAAAATCCACTTTCGAAACATATGTCATATTCGAGGTGCTTTGTTGAATGGGATTACTGTGAATTTATGTGGAATGTGGCTGAACGAAATATTTACGCACTTCGTCAACGCTTCTGTGGAAAACAGCGCAGACTCTTAGCCTGGTCAACTGTTCTTGGCCAACGGAGCGCAGCTGTCTCCAGGCTAAACGCAACCTTGAAGACAGATTGGCGTTACTATCCAGAGATAGCCTGCAAGATATTCTCAACACCCGTGCGCCATTGACTAATTGGTAACCATAGTCATACGTTCCCTAAATCGGTTCAATTCAAACAATATTATATTTGTCATCGAAATATGTGATCGGTCATTGACACACACGATGCCCTACATTTCGAGAAAATATTATCATAAATATCGATGGCCCACTTAATAGAGACGAAAATATTTATGAAATATCCTATCGAGCCCCTAGGGCAATCGTCTTGTTTCTGTTTTTGTTTTTGTTTTATGCTTACCTTAGCAGTCTCCTGAAAAGATTGATGCTCCTCTTTCTGTGATTGTATCTCACTAGGATTACAACCGACCTCCACGTGCTTCTCCAGAAGGACGTCGAATAAATCGTTCAACCATTTCACCGCCTGCAGATTTTACAATCCTTTGACGTAGGAATAATTAAATTAAAATTGCATTGAATAGTCTAGTTTCTCACTTGCTCAGCGTCTCTCTCGTACGTGTGAATCAGAACGACTTGTTTAAGCGTAAGTTTTTGTAGTTCGACGCTGTCGTTGAATATATTTTTTCTAGCATTCGTTGCATCGAGAATGTCTCTGACATTGACAATATCTTCGCCATAATCGACTTGCACGTCTCGCCCGAGAGCGTCCTTGACGGGCATCGACAAAATGTCAGACAATTTCTCACCTTCTTTCACAACTTCTCTTTCCAAGGCCTCTGGAAAAAATATGTCCCCTACACTTTGCTAAAAGTCTATGGAAGTGAATAAGTAATTTGGATATTTACCTAACATCGACTGACTTTTTTCCAACTTGTTAAGCTTAATACCAGCTTGAGAAAAATCGTAGGTCCTATTACCCATCACCAATTTGTCGAATACTTCGCTAGTTTTATCAAAATACTGCAAAGGATTAGAATAAATTTATCGTTCAATCCATACTTCTTACAGTTTTTATTGCCATTAATATTTATGTATGAACCACCTCGGAAACCAGTCGAAAAAATCTTTGAGACGTAATGAGAACATTACGCCGTCTTTCCAGTCGTGTAGCAAAACTTCGGCATACAAAATCCATAAAATCTCGCTGAGATTTCAAGTCTTCCGGCAAACGTTCGATCGACACGTTATCAATTTTGTGTAGCAATTCCGCGTAGCGACCGTAAGTTTCCTAAAAAAAATAAACAGTCAAACGATAAACCTTCAATCTGGCCAAGAAAATTGCTTCTCTCGACGACTTTTGGTAAATCCTGATGTTCCACTGACTCTGCATTCGAGTTCAAGACTCTCGTGCTTCCTTCTGAGTTCCTCGGCGGACGTGACATCGAAGCCGACCTGATAAGACGAATTCAACATGGCATCGGCCGGACCCAAAATCCAGTTCGTGACTTGGGACACACCCTCCTCCAGGCTGTCGATCTCTCTTGCCGAGTCCAGATTCCGTTCCATCTGCGTCCACGAATTTTCAATGTCAACCTACAAACCGACAAAAAATCCTGAGGAACAATCCAGCAAAAAATGTAAGAGAAACTTGAGAAACTTTGATATTTCGACAGCGAAACCTGCTTGAGTTCGATGGAATCCAAAATCTCGTGAATATGATGCACCGTGTCTATCATGTCTTGGGAAGATTCTTTGCTCAGAGAATTCGCCAAATTTCGGCCTGAAAGGGCGATTTCGCTGATGTTAATGCCGTGTTTAGGCGATCAATTTCGAAATAGAACGTCCCGGCCGGTCGACTGACCTGAATGGAGAACGCGACTGGCGGCTGAGGTCAGCTCCATCCCAGTTTCCCAGTACGAGTCCAAATCGTCGTCCGATCGTCTCGAGCGAATTTCTTCCGTACTGCTTAATCTTTGGTGCAGATTCGACATTTTTGTTATCACCTCGAGAGCGTCCTTCATGTACTCGTCGACTTTCTAAAAGAAAAGAAATCATAAGATAAGGAAATGAACATGTTCGAACAGAAAATGTTAACGTTGACCCTTAATTACCATTCGTGTTTGAATCCATTCCGCATGGTCGAACGCCTTGTTTCCTCCCAATTCGTACGGTAATTGTGCGAATTCGACGTAAGTCAGCAATCTCGCGAGGGTAATGTACTTCGGCTACACAAGCGATAAACGCGAAACCGTATTAATGTTTATTTACCCGTCAATTCCACGTACACTGGTGAATGCATGAAACTGCAAATCACTGCCGTTATCGTATGTATGACACGTACAACAAACGTGCAGTGTGTCACATATAGCAGCAGCGTACATTCACGCACGATAACCACACGTCGATCATAGATCATGTATCAAAGTTATTACACCCGTAAACGTAGAATGAATGATTGAAAATGAAACGCCTTCGAGCAATATAGACAGTGTATTATTGTTAACGTGACATTTAATTCCAATTTCAGATGCAAATGGTGTGGCAATTAGCGTGCCTGTGTTATAATGGTTTTTTAGAATGTTATGATTATGAAGGAAAATGTCAGCGAAGGAATGAAACGTCGACCGACCTCGCGATCCTTGTGAGACTTGGTGCAGTTGTCAACTCTCTTATCCCAAAAGCCATCGGGACGTAGGACGATCACGGATGCTGCGCGCAATCCTAAATACGTGCTCGAAAATCTGATGCAGGATCTCGCTACTCGCCACGAACCTCTTCGTGCGTCCACTATCAATACCAAACCCCTTTGTTTCGTTTCATCGCTAAAAAGGGGGTTCATAAAATGTAATCGTCACCGTCGAAGAATCAATCATCAATTAATATCACGGTATATTTATAAATAATGCATCCTGCATCGCAAGAATCTTGCCGGCTGTGCTTGGGAGATGATATTGTATTTTATTGGTTGTCAAATAAATAGTGCCTGTGAGAACCACTGTTGCGTATAAAGTAGGCAATATAGGATAGTATTTTTATTCCGGTAAAGAGCAGTGATTCTCAGTCATAGTAAGATTAACGCCCAATAAAATCTGACTACCGGATAATCATTTGTGGAATTACCTAAAAACTGATAAGAAATATTCGAGGATGGACTCGAGCCTGGGTTTGGTCGTGGGTTGGAGTTCCGATGGGACTGTTACGACGATTATAGGACGACCTTCGCAATCACGACCACCGGGAATATAAGCCAGTCTGATCTGCAGAGCGTCGAGGATTTCCGGCGAGTTCAAAATTTTCGGCGGCATTGCTGAAATTGTCCGTTAAACCTGCACTTTACGCTTTCCGCCTGAGGAATTGCAAATGCGGCACGTGTAAGACGAGACGTGCGTAGATCGCCGGGGTAAATGATCGATGTCACCGACGATCGAGCCGCAACCGACGAAGAATAGCTTTACGCATCACCGACTGCGGCCGCGGAGAAAAAAAAGAAACAAACTGCGGTTTTACAAGCGACGGATCATCCGCGAACTTCGTATTTGAATTTTTTCATTGAGAAAATTTCAACCGCACGAGTGTCATTCACGAATCGTCACGAACATCCTTGAAATCACATACCTTTTAGTTACTGGTCAACGAACCACGGTATTTTCCACGGTTCGCGGAAAATTCATCCATTGAGATTAACTCACGAGGTACACCTTACACCTGACACTTGGTTAAGAGAAAGACGGGAAGGTACGGAGGCGAAGCACAGCAGGTTGGCGCGGGAAACGTCGTTCGAAAAAGGACATGGTATTTCATGAACTGGCCGTGGATGTTGAGCTGAGACCGTTCGTTCCCCGGCGTTTCCGGTACACGAGAAGTGCGGCTCTCGCGGGCAGCTGTTGATCGCAGCTGCACGTGGCAACTGCTCCTACACGACGCGAGAGAGCAGCAAACGGTTTCGCGGGCGAATGCCACTGGGAAGACGGGAAAACTGTCGCGTGGCATTCACGCAGGACCTGCGGCCAAGCTGCAGAGATGCAACGGTACACGAGCGCGCCAGTCTCACGCGGAGGCTGCAAGGAAACCGAAAGCTATCACTCGGCTCATTCAGGTCCAACGGTACTCCGGCACCGATTATCCCGCTGTCCCCCTCCTTACGACCTACGGCCCCCACGGTTTATCCTCTTACACATGTTCCTACCCATACGCCGGCTATGGAATTTCAAGAAACGTATCTTCCACCTAACCGGCACACTGTCGCATTAGCCACTCAACGAGAGATGCTTGGGTTTTTAGAAAAGAACGTTTTACCAGGCCAAAGTATCGCCGTACTCTTTTTCTTCCAAGATCAACGTTTGACTGAGTTGTTAGTGTCAAGCTAGTGCAATGTACACGGTAGTATTAATGTTTCGTGTTTCTTTCTAATGTCCTATTTTATGAATAATTTAAAACTACCGCTGTCCTCGCATAGAAAAGGAATGATCGACCTCGGCATGCTTTGACGTTAAACAGCAATTGTCGTGAAAGTCTCTAGAGGCGAATGCCCTCGTTACAGTCCCACAAAACTCGTATACTACTCAAGCAACTTGCAATATTCTATGATGCCCTCGATCTGAGATAAAATGAGGTTGAGTAAACGTTTGAAATCGTCGTCAAAAATGTTAGTTGTAAGACATATAAAATTGGAAATTTAATTAACTATAGTTTTTTGTACGAAACCTGATGCATTGGTATGCAAACTTCTTATGGTTTACCCTAAGGCTGCAAAGAGGACACGAAGGACGAAAAAAAGTGCGATCCCACGGCGATCTAAAGGCCGAAAACCCGATATTTTCGCTTGTCCAAAATTGGCAATCCGACGTGCCAGAGAATTCTAGAGTTATTAATGATGCTACTAGTATTATAGATTGCTCCTGCCATTGACACAGATGGTTCCCCACATAGTGAAGCCTCCTGTCATCGTCACTGAATCATCGACTCCTAGAACCAGTTTACGAAACGACAACGATAAAAGAATCGGCCTTACGCAACGACGTTAATTAAAGCCTTCGTGTTCGTCCGATTTTATCTCCGAGGTGTCAAGGTCAGTGACCGTCGATGACCAAAGGCTGGAGAAGCAAGGTGCGCCCGAATATGCAGACGTACCTTCGAGTATGCATTTCGCTGGGAGTTTCAGGCAAATAGAGAGAGAGAAAGAGCGAAAGAGAAGCTAAAGAGGAGTAAGAGAGTAGGAATGACAAAAAGAGGATGTCGTGAGCACGGAATCTCGGACACTTGCGTCACGACCACTTCCTCTCGAGCTTCGCCATGTCCGCGATGTTGACATTCACCTAGGCGAACTCTGATCCTCCTGCCCGCAGGCGCAACAGACATAATCCTATTCCGGACAAGGATAATTCAACAAAATGATATACAGAACAGGTTTAATTCAACATAGGAAAACTCGGCTTTCAATAAGAACTTCTTCAGGAACAAAAAAATGTAATCTAAGTCTTTGGATCATAGATTTCTTCGTGTTGTTTTCTGTCTTGAATTTTATGACCGAATATGTTAGATGTGAGTCGAGGACGAGCAGGATGGAATGTCGATGAATAGGAGATCGCTAGCGGGGTCTGGTGTCGAAGAGACATATGATAGGGAAGTAGGAGATAATCGAGCTACCCGACGGGACAAAGATAGAGAGGTGAAAGAGCCTGAAGAGACTGGCGTCGCTACGATCGTCGTCGGCCACGAAGAAGTCTGCCAGTGCTGCTCCGAGCCTCGCGCTATATCGAGCCAAAAACTTCCTCTCTCTCTCCCTCCGCAAGCCCGCACCCATCGGTCTTTTTCTGTGACTCGTTGGTTCGTTCGGTGCTTTCCTTCTCCCTCTTGTTTTCATGTCTTCTCCCTTTCGCTCGTCTCAGCGGCCGTTGCGTCTGGTCTTCTCCCCTTCTGGCCTCTCTGTCCTTCTTCATCTTCCTCTTCTGGTTCGGCCATCGCCGAGGAGGAGACTCGGGCGTCGCCGAAGGCTCTCGCCCGTTAATTTCCTTCTCTTCACGAGCGCACGAGAACCGTGGATCCTCTGCTGCGAGCGATTGCCCGACCGTCCGGGTAAACCTGGCCAGGAACAGCGCCGCCGTCGGGCCGGGCTCGGCGAGAAAGAAGAACCGGAGGATCAGCCATGGGCAACGCCACCACCAAGAGTAGCCATTCCAAGAGCCTAGCCTTCTCGAGCAACGCCAGGAGAACACCCTGGGACGGTCCAGGTACACAAAGAAACCCTGAAAATTACGTTCTTTCCCCTCGACCAGCCGTCACAACGATCTAGAAGACCTGCACCGACAAGAAGAGGAACTTCAACGTTGGCCATCTTGTTCTTCGTCGTCCACCGTGCAGAATCGGCAGACGACGAAGAAACTCCCGCTCATCGTCAGCTGTACTCGTGCCAAATCGTGATCAGTGATCCCCCCTGTGATATCCATAATCCATCAGCACTTTTATCACGGTCAATTGTTCTCAGGGAAATCATTCGTTTGGACGATCGGAGGATTACGAGAGTGGTCGATTCGGATTGGCACGTTTCGATACTAGGATGCCGTCTAAAATTAGGTCCCTGCCGATCTGTCAAGTTTCGTGCTACGCGCAGCTATCGCGGGTGCTTTCAAAAATCAAAAACATCCTACACAATTTTCTACCAAACTATCCGGAATATTTTTTCCCTAATATCATACTACCCCTAATAATTTGACGATAAACCTTTTCTTTTTTAAAGTGGTCCACAATTCTTAAAAAACTGAGACAAATTTGTTACGTTATCTTCGGGGTTTGGTTTTTAAATGAATCTTCAAACGTTCGATTAGCGAGGTATGGCAGGTATGGAAATCACGAAGAGTATGTCGGACAACACGGGTCGGGCCGGTGTCCGATGTCGGTCCGGCCTCTCGCATAGCTTCACCACCCTGAGAACAGCGGACCAGTGATTCGCGACTTGCCAAACGCTTCTGCCTTTATTTTTGGATCGCGCCACGTGCGAACCTGTGGTGGAGACTGCTTATGCTACGTTCGTGAGCATCATTCTGGCACGTGCTACACTTCCGTCTACATTCCGCCAAGCGTCATCTGTTAACCGCCATTGTGTACGATCGTCGGGACATTTTAATTCCTTTTGTCTATAAATTTGTCAAACGCAATAATCCCTTTGCCTGTAAATTTGTGTATAAAATTGAAAGAAGCAACAATTATCCTTTTGATGCATTTTTGTTAGGTCTTCCAGCTCCGCCAGGGAAACCCATCTTGGTACCAGGAACCGAAGATTCTCAGCCAGACGTAGTGGTGATTCGATGGGAACGGTCTCCTAGCAATGGCGGTTCTGCTATCGTCGGTTACCTCGTGGAACATCGTCGACTCGGTTCCCCGCATTGGGTACGCAGTGCCCCGGTTCTTTGCGCCTTTCCGGAGCTGACCCTCAGCGGTCTCGAGCCAGGATGGCGATATCAGTTTCGCGTGAGGGCGCAGAACGCTCTGGGACTTTCTCGGCCGAGCGAACTCTCCGACCCGTTGACGGTGACTCTTCAACGATCCGCAGCTTGCGCACCGCGGTTCGAACTCGAACTCAAAGACACGGTTGCCCTCGAAAACGAACAAGTACGTCCCACAGAAACTCCGGTCCTTATCCAATCTCAAAATGAAATCTTCATCTTCGCTCTAGAATTAAATTTATTTCATACCAGTTACCCTTATCCAACTGTTAAGAAATGTTTCATGAAAATTTTCTGTTCTGCAGGCTGAATTCATCGTACGATTCACCGGAACTCCTCTGCCGAAGATCTCCTGGTTCAAGGATGGCTTCGAAATATTCAGCAGCAGACGAACGAGAATCATAACGGAAAATGGCAAGAGCACTTTGCTGATACACCAAACTGCACTCAACGACGAAGGGGAAATTAAGTGCACGGCCACGAACAGGGCTGGCCACGTCAGTACGAAGTCTAAATTAGTTCTCGAAGGTTCGTTGGAACGTGAATTTTTATTTGGTCTGCACGCGTGGAATATCGCACGTAGTGGTTCGCTATTGTCTGTGTTATTGATCAGCACCACCACGAATACGACTTCCGCGCCAGTACGAGGACGGTCTCCTTTTCGAGCAGGACGAAACCATCAGGCTGAAGGTATCCTTGGCCGGACGACCGATTCCCATGGTTTTCTGGTTTCATGATGGCGAACCGATCCCCAAGGACGAACGACATATCTTCGAAGCGATGGACGGCGAGTCCGTTCTCAAAATTCCCGCCGCAAAACGCGTCGACAGGGGAGAATACACTATCAAGGCCGCTAACAAGTTGGGAGAAGATATCTCATCATTTTTAGTCACCGTCACAGGTCAGGGCAATGAAAACAATAAATCCACAAAAAGGCAAATGCCGAAAAAAATGAGGATTAATGATAATTCTAGATCGACCTGCCGCACCTGGAAAAGCTACAGTTACGATGACCTTGGGAAGGTCAGTGTCCCTGGCGTGGAAGGAACCGGAAGATGACGGTGGTTGCAAAATTGGAACATACATCGTAGAGTATTACAGGGTAAGCCATTTTGTCTAATAGTTATGAAAGTTTCGTGAAGAAAAACTTGTTAATTGAATCTACAGATTGGATGGGACGTGTGGTTGAAAGCAGCGACATGCCGACAGACATCGACAACTTTGTCAGAGTTGATCGAAGGTTCTGAATACAAATTTCGAGTAAAGGCGGAGAACCCATACGGCGTGAGCGATCCCAGCGAAGAGAGCGAAGTGATATTCGTGCCAGATTTAAAGAGGGGGTACGAACGAACGGAAGTTTTGAAACCGAGAAGAAACTGATCGTCACTCTCTTGTAATATATCGATAAAATTGTACGCAGGATAACGGCGCCGCCATTGCGTGGAAAATCCCAGAGCCATCGGGAGATCAGCCGGTCTCGCCCTGAAAAACGGGAAGTCAGTTTCATGGAACCGGCGCAGAGGACAAGAAGTTTAACCAGGGAGGAAACTAGAAGCCGGGAGATCGATTCGAACGGTACATTCGAACCGGCTGAGCGATCGGTTTCCACGCAAAGACTCGTTTCGTCGGGAAGACCGTCGAGGGCTGACAGCAGGGTGACCTTTGCCCCTGACCCGATGATCTTCGAGAGAACAGACGCGCCGATACCGCCGACAAGGTCGAGAGACCGAGATCTTAATCGTTCGACTCAACTCAACACGGAGGTACGATTGATTGGTTTCTCAAAAAATAACGACACTGTAAAGAAATTACAAAAAAATTGTCGTCTTCGTTTTTCGGGAACGTAGAGCACAGCGCAGAGGAATGACAGGCCGATTTCCCCGAAACCTCTAACGACAGTCACAGTATCTCCACCACCGCACGAAGACATCGACAGAGACTTGACGTTCAGGGAATTGAGAGCACGATCGGTTTCCGTGACCAGGGAAAGAAGTTCCTCGCCCGTCTCCAAGTTGACCGATACTCCGGTTAGTCCGGCGCGACAACTTCGCCCGTCCACTAGTCTCGTCTTGAAAAAACAAAATGCGGTTGTCGACGACACGATGAGTCCTCCAATAAGTCTCAGTACGCCAACTACGCCGAGGGAAGACGATGAGAATGCCTTACGGGGAAGCTCGGAATTCATACTGGTTTTGTACCCAGAGGGAGAAGACTTCCCTGAACAAGTTTCAGATAAGAAGATTGACAAAGAAGAGTTTGAGGCTAAATCGGGGGATGATGCGACTGGTAAGTGATGAACATAGATAGAAAAGAGATATTGGATGTTGAAATAAATAGTGGTATGTTGTTGAGTATGATGATATTTACTGTGGTCTGTGTTTTTTGTTTGCAGGTCGACAAGATAGCACAACGGAGGAAGTAGAGGAAGAAGAAGACTTAGTACCACCGCCGATGTCTTTATCACTTCCGGAACTGTTTAGCACGGATCATGAAATAGTCGAGACTCTCCGCGAAGCAGTGAGTTCAACGGAACTTCTTCACGAACGAGCGATGGAACGTTTCTACAAAGCGGTTGCTGCTGAAGAAGCTACGGAAACGGCCAAGAGGAAGACACTTCTGGAGCGAAGAACGGGCGAGTTGGCAACATCTAGGCAACCGGAAGTTGCTGAAAAAGGAGATACCCAGGGCTCAGAACTGGATATTGAAGCATTAGCTGCTCGAAGATTGTCCTTGAGAAGGAGACTTTCGAATTCAGGATCTACCGCTCAGAGTCTCCTGTCTTCGTGGCAGGCGAAGAAAAATCGTCGAAGATCCAGCGAAGGTCAGGCAGAAGCGACCAATCGACTTCCGCTGAAACTGTTGCAGCCAATCCTGTTGCCCGACGTGGAGGCTAGGTCCGATCCGAATTTACCAGGAGACTTGGAGACTTCAACATCGGAGCCTTGGAGGAGGAGCAACGACGAGGATGCAGTCGAACGACTGCGCAGGTGGCACGAGAACAAAGCTTCCCTCGTTGACGAAAGCCAAACCCAAGGATCGATACCCTGGAACTCCCCAGCCAATGAGCAGCAGGCAGAAAATTCAGCGACGCAGCAACAGGTGTCGCGGGAACTGGAAGGAGAGTTCGAAGGAGAAGTGGAGAGCGTAGAAACTTCGGAAGAATCTTCGGAAGAAATGAGCAGCGCCGATAGCGAAGACCTGAAGATGTTGAAGACAAGAATTCTAGCGAGACAGGTCCTCGATGAGGAAGATACGTATCATCCACGTGGAAGAATGATTCCTCACGTCGAACCAGAACCACCCCCGATTCCGGCTCACAGATTTCCGATCATAGATGTCAGTTCACCTCTTCCCAGCAAGTCCCCACCACCGTCCCCTTCACCAAGTCCTATGCCGAAGTCCATCCTGAAGAAACGAACTGAGGATCCAGTTCCTCTCAACAGCTTTGGCAGACCTATACCCCCGGAGAAACCGATCAGGAAACAAATTACTCAACCAATGGATGAACAGACCGACCTGACTTACTCGAACAAAGCCTTAACGGAGCTGACGGATACCATAAAGACACCTGTAATGTCGGAATCGGATACTGACAGTATCGTTTCAGCAGCTGAGGCGGCCAAAAATAAAAGAATCCAAGCTAAACAACGTTCAACGACACCCGATGAAGAGGAAAACGAGGCGGACATTGAAGCTAGAATGGCAATGGTCAATCACTACACTGAAATTGTTCGAGAATACTCGAGTCATCATGGCTACCGAAACTCCGAGGAAAGGAAGATTAATGAATTCAACCAAACAACGTCACGAAGGTCCTCAGTATCCGACGACCAAGAAGCGAAAAATCATGTTTCCACTGATCGAACGGAAGAAAAGGATCAGAAGGAAGAAAGAAATGACAGGACTCACATCGAGGATGTTCAAAGGTCAAGGCCGAAGGAAAGACAAGAAGTTGACAAACGGGAGAGACAGGGCAGTCAAGCACCTGCTCCTAGAAGAAATAGCATTGTTTCCCGCGGGACGACACCCTCTGCGGAAACGAAAACCCTTAAAGAACCCCGGACAAGTAGACCAGCTTCGAGGAACCAGTCCCCCGCATCCAGGTCCAGGAATGTATCCAAGGAAAGAGGCGGAACTTCGTCAAGGTCATCGTCGAAGACAAGAATACGAGCACCGTCTCAGGACAGGAGCAGTCGAGCTTCGGCGAAGGTCAGCTCGGAGAACGACCGTTCCAGCAGGGAAAAATCGGTCGAACAGGTCACTCGAAGGTCAACGAGATCCTCTTCAAGGCCTTCTTCAAGGCCATCTTCGAGGCCAGCTTCGAGGTCGAGTTCGAGGGATCGTCAGAGAGCAACGACGCCGGCGGAAGTGAAGATGGAACGACTTCGGAAAGCCCTGGACAGCAAGAAATACCGATCCACGCCGAGAAATGCGGACGTCGATAAGAACCAAGCGACAGCCAATGGCGGAACAGATCCTCAGCTTGAAATCGAGGCCAAGAAGAACGTCAGGTCGACGGTCAGCTATCTCACGGACCTCACTCTCCTTATGGCCGCGGTTTACGTATATCTCTTCAAGAAGGAAACCTTCGCCGTGCCGATCATCGCTCTTCTTCTTTACCGCAGAATACAGCAGGAATTTCACGGGATATTCCCACGCAGATGGTGGCCCAACAATCGCAACCAATGACCAATTCTTCGATTTCCTTGACCCAATAATCTTTCTCGATCTTTTTTTAACTTGATACTATTCCTTGCCAACAGCGAAATCAATGAAATAAGTTTGAAATGTGAATAAAGGTCCTTCGGAATAGTATCGACGGGTTGAAAGTTCTTTAATTGAAGATTCTGGTTAAGGACCTTAATGTACTGACATTCTGTAAATGACCAATGTATGACCAAAGGAGCTTATTATATTATATCTATGTGCATATTACTAATATTTATATATCGAAGGTACGCTTGGTCATCACTACATACTCATACACTGTACGAAATAGAACGATATACCAAAAATATTATTATCGCTAATAATATGACATCACAATGTTTTCGACAAATGTGTCGGCTAATTGATGATATAAACATTATACTATATGACGTTATTCATAAGCAAAGCTATATTTAGTTTGATTTAATTTAGTTATCATTATTTATTCTTATTTATTTTTATCGTTGTTATTATGTACGTTGCCACCTGAAACGTTTTAAGTTAAACCAAAGCCAATAAAGTGATCATTAAAATGACGTACGAATAGCGAAATTCTTTGCCGACAGTTCTTGCTAAAAATGGCGGATCTGCGGCGGGTCATTCTCGTCCCTGTCGGGTCAAATCACATTCGGGGAAAATTCTATATTTGGTGACAAAGGAAGAGAAAGGAGTGCGCCGGTTGTCCAAATCCGTACACCTGTCTGCTGTCATTTAAACTTTACTTTAGGCCAGATGACTAAGATACCTTAAAGATAGGTCCATCCTGTCTGCATACCTTCGATAATTGCAGTCTGCACAACTCTTGAAAAAAGATAAATCCCGGACAAACGCAGGACAAATCATTTCCTACACGCAATTAACTAGCAATTTATGGCATCATAATAAAAATAATCTCATTCATTGCAAGCACGGGAAGATAGATTTTGGATTTCTAAGAGTCTATTTTTAATTTGATCAATCGCGCGACCGATGGACCGTCAGTACAAGTGAATGACACTATCTTTTAGTGTGTCAAATTATCCAGGAATGATCCGAAGTACTAAATCTTCCAGCAGTCTAAGGATCATCATCGAGATAAAAAAATCGTTCTCCTGAACATGTCATCTGGCATGAAATTATCCACGAAATACCCCAAGTACCGAACCTTCCCCCAATCCGTGAATCATCAACGAGCCAAGAAATGGATCTCCGGTTCTTCGTGAGCGAGGAACCGCGGAAAAGGGGGAGTCGTCGAATTCGATGTCGTCTGGCGTTAATGACGATGAAAAAAGGTAGGCTTTCTCCTCAGGTTTCCCCCGTGCCTGGTGAGCGGGGTTCGTCGACGTCGGGAACGCCGGCGCTGCCGTGCGGTTACATCAGAGACGTGTTCGTCGGCCCCGTGGACGGGGACAGGGCGCATGTGCGCGATGGATTTCGTTAAAACGACGAAGCGAAGAGGGCCGGCACTCTGGGACGATTTTAGACCGGAGCGGGGTCTCCTGCGGTGAGATTTCTGCGGCGCAGGGTGTGCTGCGTACTGCTTTCCCTCTCTACGGGCCGACGGAGGTGGGGAAGGAAACGCGCGCGAGGAAAGCCAGGCCCGACGACGGTGCGGAGAGGCGGGAAGTGACGAGAGGGCACCAGTGCCGGACGAGGAAGAGGAAACGCAGTGCTGCAGGTTGTTCCTCGCCGGATAAATAAGCCGATAACGCGCTACCTTCGAAATTCGTCCCTCCTACCCCTCGGAACCCCCTGCTAGTGATGTCAATGACGGGCAGAATACCATCCTCCAGCGCCTGACGAGATGACTCTAACGGGTAAGAATGCACGCGGAATCCAACGAACGTGACCGCAGAGCCGACGTCCAAGAACTCACGAATACCGGCCAGAAAATCGCTCCATTAACGCCCCGTGCCTTACGACCTCCATAAATTCCACGAGGAAGGCTTTTTAATCCAATTCCCCGATGATTCTGCTCGCCGCCGTTAGTTACCTGTAACCAACATTCATAAATAAATACCTGTAGTATTCATAACTCATATTACTCAGCGTACGCTCTATTTAAACCTTTATGTAATTGTCACTTGAAAACCCTCTGCAAAACCCGAGAATCGTTCGCTTCAAAAGCATTTACCTGAGAGTAAACAAAATGGTAACCAACGACGGTCAGTGTGTTATTAATTAATTTACCATGTAAAAAACGGAATAGTGAACAGGTTTCTTAGTGCCATGCTTAGGATTAGGCCGACTTAAAATATCCGTGGAAACTGTATTCGATTAGAAAATTCCTTCGTGACTGCTCGCGCAAACGGTTCAACGAAACTGCCACGCACGTGTCAGAGACGTAATTAAAAACAGAATAGCGTTGTCCCCTTTCGAGTGGTCGTTACGTCGTCGAGGGTATTTATTTACATTAAGAGCATTTACCGGGCGTAGGTGCGTGTGACCGAAATTCCGGGCGATCGCCGGGAAATTCGGACGGGAAATCGCGACGGAGATACGAGGACCGAACCGACTTACCGAGGGTCACTGCCGTTTTATTTTCTTAAGAGTTTCGCGCAACCACGCTTTCTTTATAGGCATCTATATTTATGCCGCGTAAAACGCGTACTCCTCGAATTCGCGATGAGATGGTTTCTTCAGAGCGAACCTCGCGAAGCACCCAGGAAGTCCTTCCCGTCCACCTTTTTTTTTGTATAGGAAATAACGATCGCCTATAGGAATGTGGATTTTTGTAGATCGCACGTCGCGAGCAGATCAGCCGCCAAGATGGGAAGAAGAGGATCGGCTCCTGACCGTTCAGGCACGCGCGGGAGAGGATATCACCATCGAACTCAAACTCCAGTGTCCCGACAATTGCGACGACCTGCGATTTGAATTGTAAGTGGAGCGATAAAGGTCAGCGTCGTGTAATGCGTCACATTATGCAGAAAACTAATTCAAATTTATCCAAGTCCATAGCGATCCGAGCGATTGATGTTGAATCCTTAGGAAAAATTATTAGGGTTTGAGTTGAAAAAATCTTTCTCCCCTGTGATTTTCTCGATTCCTTTGCCGGTATGACGGCTCGGCCACGAGAATGGATTTACGATCGACTAAAGAAGGTAGACACTGTCTGACGACTACGGTTCATGACCCTCGTCTCGGCGCATCATTCTTCTCATCGTATTACTACAAGTGCGTTTCTCGGCTGCGCGCATCTTATCCTTCATTCTTGCCTATTGGCCCTAATTTCGGGCGAAACCTTGGAGCGTGCCAAGGATCAAACGCGGTTTATTTCGAGCTGTCGCGCACTTATAATCCCGCCGAGGACCAAATTATTCGCGGCGGATAATCGCGCTAAACTTTTTCCGCAGCTCTAATGCCAGCTTCGCATTTGACAGAGGAATTTACGGTCTTAGGTGTACGTCAGAGGCGTGTCAGGAGAAAGTGGAAGCTTACAAATATCTCGTAGTCAGTGGCGGATATTTAAATGGCTTACTCTTTAGTCTTATTGATTACCTGGACCTAGTCCAAACGCTGCTATTCACGCAGCTCGTAAAACTTTCTAGAAATGCCGTAAAACATATTGTTGAACAAGCATTCGCTCGTGTCTGCCAGACAATCTTTCTCAATCCATTGTTTCTACACGAAGAGCAGACAATTATCCTCCAAAGAAAAACAGAATATCCATAACTTACGTTCTCGTGATAAGTCGATCGTTAATTAAGCAATAGACAGAGTAATTGAATCGATTACATATCGAGGACTTATTTATCGAATCTATAACGAATCTGACCGATCCATCATTCTGAACAGCGAGTCTCATTGAACCGTTTCTCGGTGGTCGAGCAACGTGACCGACCCTCCAACGATTACGAAATTTGCGGATGGTCGATGACGTTTCTTCCGGCGTCTTCGTCGCTCTCGTCCGTTAACGCTCTCCTCTGTCCTCCTCTTGAGGCTCGTCTAAATCGGACCGGGCTGCTCTGAAATTCACGTAAAGTCGAGAGAGGCGCTTTCGAGGCGGCGAAAAGCTCCTCAGCGTTGCGTCTAGAGGAGCTGTCGACTGGCGCGAGTTAGCCGCGAATGCGAGAAGCTCGTTGAGGAGGAGGAGGAGGAGGAGGAGGTGGTGGTCCTCGAAAACTGCGGAGGCGGTGGCCAACGATCTGGCAGCCAGTGTCTTCGGCGTCTATCAGTGCGCCTTGCGTGGCAGCGACGCGTCCAACCACCACCGGCCACAAACACGGGGGTCCCTTTTTCGCAATTCCCCGGCCCCCGTCCCTCTGGCGCCTCGTAGAAGCCTCGTCCTGTCCATGTCAGGATAATAAGTTACCCCACGGGACGGTGCAGTGGGGAATTTTTGAACGACGAGGAACGGGTTCCCTGTCATCCACCTTCGATCGACTCCCGCGGATCGTAGATGAGGCGCCATCTTTTTTACGCCTAGACCAGAAGCAACGATAAGAGATGAAGGAGGATTAAAGACGATTACGAAATTGTACATCGACGAGTACTTCGAATACTTCAAATATTCCAAAAACCGTGGCAAAGGGGTGCGGGTCGAAGAAGTGAAAAAGTGTTCTTAATCGCGCAGGAACCATTTCTTGTCTGCAACTCTGTGAAAGTAGATTAAAAAGTCGAACTTTCGGTGCACCTTTCAATCCGCAAACACGCGTGAGAAATTCCAAGCTTGACGCTTTCTTTGAGCCGTTCATTCTCTGAAGGACTTCCCATTCAACGCTGCGTTCATTCATCTCGAGAATCGAATAGCCTAATGAAATTTATGTAACAGCAAGCGGCATAAAAAAAGAACTCATTCAGAAACAGTTGTTCGACTTGTCGAAGCATCGAGAATTTTGTAAAAGAATGCAATTTAGTGGAGAAAAAAGGATCTACGTACTTCATCGTGTTGTAACGACGTACAGAAAAATTCTTCACACCTGTAAATGGGAATATGAAACTCTCTGCTCCACCTGTGTTTTCCACTGAGGATTCTCATAACGCAAAAATATGTTCTTCAATGAGTATGGAGTAATTATCAGATTAAAATCATGGGAAGCGACTGCTGCAAGTGCGCAAATGGCAAGAAAACTGGGGGAAGTGGATCTTCGTCGGGTGGATCAATATATCGGTAGGCTTAAAAATGAAAACCTCTAAAACAGAGCAATACTAAATAATAATACAGCAGATACTCGTCAACTAATCTTCTTTAGGCCTTACGTTGATCATGTGTTATACGAATTAGACAAAATTATGCCTACATTGTGCAATTCCTACCGGCTGTCGGCTGACTCATGTACGGTTTCACCACTGACATAAAACAGCGTACAGACAGGCCGTATTACTGATCCTACTTCATAGAATGGCTAGTGCAGTTAGGGCAAAATTAGAACTGATGATTGTTAGGACCAATCGAATGAATTTAGAACGCCAGGATATAGAAGAATGAGAATTTCAAGAAGATTAGCATCCGTGGGGTCGCTCGAATTTTCTGCCCTTTTGGCCGCAGGTGCCGTTTTTGCCTGTGACTTTGCTCCACATATTTCAGACAGACAAATGATCCGGCGCGTCTTGGCATTGATCTACTGGCCTATTTTTGTCGGCTTTTTACGCAGAGACCCGGCGCGGAAAAAGAATTCGTTAGGCAAAAGTCACCGGATGCACCGGACGTCATCGGCCGAAGGAAAACTATTCCTTTTTGCCGCGAATCCCGCGGGAATTCGAGTCGAGATCGATGCGCGATCTAGAAATATCGTCGGCAGATATTAGTGGTGCAAGCACGTGTATCTGACGCAAGTCTATTTGCTGCGCCGAGAGGAACGACTCGATCGAAGGAATAAAAATTACCCGCGACGAACGGAGTCCATTTGGAAAGCTTGGACGGTGAATCGAATGGACCAGTACTGTCAATCTTAAAATAACAATCGTTTTCGAGGCCAGCCTCACTCTAAACGTGTCAAAGGCACGTTGTTGTGTCGTCGAAATTGCACTCCGCGAATTTCTCCTTACTATCGGCCCGTTGCAAACAAATCAATCGTGCCCATCTTGTTTTTCAATTAACACCCATAAATCAGCAATCTCGTTATTTCCCTGTAGATCTAAAAAAATTCTTACATTTCTACGAGGACTGATGTTGGAAATCTAACATTTTTGTGATTCATTCTACGGTCATACGTGATCCAATTCGCCGGGTCATTGTCCTTGGCACATTGAATTTTTCTCTATTAATAGTAAAACAGACATGTTCGTTGGCTCGAATGGCGAAGCTCGCGCGAAGGCAAAAATCAACACAAACAAGACTTTCGCCGGGCCATTAATCGAACGTTTGAACGTTCCCGAAAAATCTGGCTTTTTCAAAATAAACGCTGGACCGTCTCCAAGCCGTCACTTGGAAAATACAGAACGCTACGATAATAACTAGAAGTCATCGGCGCAGACATTCATGACCTACAGCATTTGCGATGATGTGCATAGCACTAGCAGACTTCTCAACAAGTTAGAAATAGGCACCGATCGTACCGCGGGCTAAATCGATGCATTGCGTTTATGCGTAGAGCTATTCGAAGCTTCACCATTATTTTACTCGACCCCCTTATGCACATCTTAAAAACTACGTCTTCAAAAGTCAAGCCAGAAAAGAGGAATGTTCGGTAATTTATCAGAAGTGTAGGTTGTCCATAAGATATGAATAAAGAACAGACCTTTTCGAAGAAGCCAATATCGCTATATTTCTTGCGTTGTTACAAGTACAGCTCCGTTGTTGGTGTTAGTGGTTCAGTAAAATGGGTACTGGCATCATCGCCGTCGAATGCACGTATATATTGGTTGACAGTGGATTCTTGCAGTCGGTCAGCCAGGTCGTCGAGGGTGCGTCGTATTACGCACATCGAGATTGCGCAAAGTCATACGACGAGAGATCACCGTTTAATGCACTCGAACAGAATGAACAGTTTCTCAACAAAAAGCAAAGAGATAGTAAAAAAACAGAAAAGCGAATCATTGTGGACCAGTCTACTTAAAAACTACGATCATTATCTTTCAATTTCCACGCTTGTCCTCTCAATTTTTAATGACCTGTTTTAAACGGTAATACGAATGTTGCGATTTGGCGAGATTAACGCCGTTGAATTTGTTTAAGAATACGCGGGGAAGTGCCGGTGCTGTCACACCGGTACAAGGTGCAAACACGGGGTAACATCGTGCAGTTGACCCTGCAGCAATCGCAGAAAGATGACACCGGCAGCTACGCCCTGGTGGCCAAGAGAATCGGTCGGGCCTTCGAAAAGGGATCTACGAGAAAAATTCACTTGAGCGTCGACGAGCCGAGCTACGAGGAAGGCGACCCACCCGTCTTCCTCAGGAGGTTAACCGACCTCGCGGTCAAGGTCGGCACGAGAACACGATTCCTCGTGGAAATTCGCAGCTCCACAACCCCGAAGGTACGTTGAACTCAAGAAAGAAACTCAAATTTCACCGCTCATAAGATAGTTAAACGAGGATGCATCACGATCGATCGTAATTTCGAATTACTGACGCGAAGTAAATCTTACGACGATTTCGCCTGGTTCCCGAGGATTAACCCGGAAGAACAGGGCCGTGATTTACGATGGCGGATCTCGCGAAAGCCGTGCGAAATGAATGCGAACTAAAAGGGATGCGAGAGGTCTACGACCCCGCTACGCGACTACACACCACAGGAGAAAAGGAAAACCGTTTGGCGCTCTTACGCGTCCTACCGCTACTATTATTACGTGCACGTGAATTCCATTATCCCGGAACTCCGCGTGACGAACACGCATTCCCTCTTCACAGAGTCTCGATGTTTCATTTACGTTTTTAACGGTTTCAAGACAATTTTACAGTTTTGGACAGTTATAAATCTAGCCTTCGACGTTTAGGTATCCTGGCACAGAAACGATGAACTTATACAGGAGAGCTCGAGATTCACCTTCGTGCACGAAGGGAATTTTTACTGCGTCGACGTGGCCCCCGTGATGGTCGACGACCAAGGCCTTTGGACCTGCATGGCTGAGAATCGTAGCGGCAGATCATCCTGCAGTTCTCGTCTTAACGTCATTGGTAATTCTACCCCGAACGTCCTATTCTTTCCCTCACGATTTCGTCCTACATCTTGCGCGTGTCCTTTATTTTGCCCGGCAGTTCCAAAAGCTTACAAGAAACCGGAATTCGTGGAGGAACTTCGCGCCCTACTCACCGAAACCGGAACTGTGTCCCTGGAGTGCAAGGTCGTCGGTGTGCCGACGCCCGTGCTGAAATGGTTCAAGGACAACAAGGAGATAAAAGCCGGCGACGTGTTCGCTCTGACAGCTAATCCCGACGATCCGACGTCGCTCGGGACGTACACCTGCGAGGCGGTCAATTGCATGGGCACTGCTTACTCATCCTCCAAGGTCAGCGGAGATCAAATGCCCAAAAGACCTCCATGACACCTTTGTTGATGACCTGTTGGGCACTTGTTCCTCATGGTTCGATATTGTCTTTTAGGTACACGTGGTGGGAAAAGGCAGCAGAGAAGGTTCTTTGAAACCGGCGGATGCCTTGACACCCTCGGGTCCTCTTCCGATATTCAAACAAATACTTCAAGACGAATGTTGTCGTATAGGGGATTGCATTGTTCTGTCATGCCAAGGTGATTTCATACAAACGAGGACGATCTAAGAAGCCAGAACGATTAAGAATATCATTTCTTTCATCACAGTCCAAGTTCCACCGTGGCCAAAGGCGATCACCTGGTACAACAAGGAAGGCCGAGTCGAACCCAGCGAAAAATACCATATCATGGAGGACGGTATAGGTGGATATTCGATCGAGATAAAATCCGTCGAAGCTATGGACGAAGGCGAATGGAAATGCGTTGCCACCAGCGAAAATAATAGGAAACAATTCACGACTTGTTACGTCGCGATGTCAAGTAAGTCGCTTTCAAACTTCCATTGAAATCTAATTTAAGGAATTAGGATCGTAATACTGCTTTCCCACAGTTCCCAAGAACTATAGGAAACCACGGTTTATGGAGAGTCTGAAAGCAGTCTTGACGGAGGAAGGATTGGTTTCCTTCGAATGCAAGGTCGTCGGATTCCCCACGCCATTGTTGAGATGGTTCAAGGACGGTCAGGAATTGAAGCCAGGAGATGTTTATCAGCTGACTGGCACGAATTCGTTAGGTAACCATCAGAATACCCAATACAAATGTTTTAAGTCAATCCCCCTTTTTTGAAAACCATGATAAAATTTTTCGTAGGCTCCTACTGCTGCATCGCGAGGAACTGCATGGGCGAAGCTAGGAGCACAGCGGAATTAACGGTCGAAGATATTCAGAATCAACTGAACGAAGAAGAAAAACTACAATTGCTAAGCGCTAACCAACCACCGAGGTTTATCAAAGGCTTAAGAAGCTGCGAGGCCAGGATCAACGAAGACTTCCGTTTCAGTGTGCAAGGTTCGTGTTTATGTTGTAACTGAACTGACGATTCTACCTGAAATTGTAATTGGTTTCTCACGTGTTTGTTTGGCCAGTGAGCGTGGCGCCGGAACCGGCTGTTTCATGGCACAGAGACGACACGATCATCAGCGAAGGTGGCAGGTACCACGTGACCAGGGAATCCCTTGGAAATTGTCATCTCGATGTGCAGAAACTGGAATTTATGGACCAGGTAAAAGAATACGTCGAAACATTGTTTTCTTGTTCTCTTTGTTCTTTGTTTTCTTTGTTCTGTAATCTTTTATTATCTATTTTACTACTTATAGGTTTTTTTGAATCTTTTTCCAGGCCGAGTGGAAATGCGTAGCTGCCAATGACTTCGGTCACAGTATTACTTCCTGCTTCCTCAAGCTCATCATTCCGAAACACTATAAGAAACCGAAGTTCCTGGAAGGCCTGCGCGCCATATTGTCGGAGGAAGGCGCAGTGAATTTGGAATGCAAGGTCATCGGCGTTCCTCAGCCAGTTCTCAAGTGGTACAAAGATGGATCAGAGCTGAAACCGGGTGACATTCATAGAATCATCTCAGGACAGGACGGTACCTGCTGTTTAGGAACTTATACTTGCGAAGCTACCAACTGTATGGGAACAGTCAGCAGTTCTGCCTCACTTTTGGGCTTCGAAGGTATTTTACAGATCCTTCATTTTCTTTTAATTTCAGTCATTGATATGCAAAATTAAGTCCGATAATTTTACTAGATGTCAGCCATTTTGTTGAGAAAACGTGTGATTCGTTTTAGACAAAGTTTCCCGAAAAGATGCGAAAGAATCAGTGTCACCGAACGGCCACGAGCTCGCGAGAAATCTTTCACTTTCGACGATACACGAGGAAAGAACGTCACAAATGTACGACACGCCGCAAACCGATCATTCCATTACGTTGGATGAACGAGGCGAGGTTTCATTCAGCTTCGACGGCAAGGAAGTTTCCGTCAGTCTTTACGAAACGCCGGATCTCACCGAGGAAGAAGCTTTGCAGATCGTCGAAATGTACGCTGATCAATTGTCTGAGCACGTCACAGGTAAAATTGTGAAATCAAATATGAATTATGATTAAGGATAATTTAGATGTGACCTAATGAATGATTACTTTTTTTAGAACACAATGTTATCGAACTGCCTCCGATGAGATTTATGAAGGAAACATCAACATCCGGTAACCTGTTGATGGAAGCCGTAGTGATCGACGTGTCCCCTGATTATTTCGTCAGTGCCGAAGATGGGGATGACCTTCGAACTGAAGCCGATCTCGAAGACGTGTCCATCATGGACGACCATACTCACGTGCCATCCTCGCCGAGTTCTCGTGGATCCTTGAAACGATCGGCTCAGTATAGCATTGACGAGGAAGACAGACCACCGACGAGACCACCGAGGAAGAAATCCGGAAGTTTTTCATCCTCGAAGAGCGAGAAGAGTCAACGACTCGAATCGGAAACGTATCACAGCGCGGAGAAGGATCAGAGGACCTTGTCGCCGTTGTCCTCGCAGATGCAGGACGATGAAACCTTCGCGGATGCTTTGTCCTCGCGCATCTCTAGCCTCGAAAAACAGAAAGCAGCACCGAGTAAGAGCGAAGAGCGGAAACGAAGTTTCAGTGCGACAGAAAGGGCAAATGAGTCGGGCGTGAATGGAGCGATTGGCGCTGATTCGTCCGTCGATTCGGCCAGTGGTGTCTCAAAAAAGAAGAAACCCCGGAGGAAGAAACATAGCAAAGAGAGAATGAACTCGGAAGAATCCTCAGGAGATAGTGAAAAACGGAGAAGCAGGTCCAGTAGCGTGAAACTTGAAGCTCAACAACGCGCAGAAGAAATGCAAGTGGAAGAGAAAACGGAAGAGGAAACGGAATCTCAAAGGCAATCAACCGGTGAGACCATGCTGAAGAGCAACAAGGAACAATTATTGGAGGTCATCAAGAGATTGCGGGAACCGACGCTGATCGTGCGAGATGCCTTGGTCGACGTCGAATCCTTCGATCAGATCCTCGACACTGGAAACAAGGAAGAAATCAAGTTGGCCGTGGTTCATACGATCGTGAAACCAATTCAGAGTCTTTGCGAAGAAGTCTCTTCGATAGAAACCAAAGCACTGGCTGGAGCTGGCGACAGATCCCTCGCTCAAACCGTCAGAATTTCCCTACTCGAGGCGATTGGAGGAGCAACCGAAGAACTTCTTCGTGGCATGGAACTCATTGAACGCGAAGAAAAAATTGCCGCTCAGAAATCCGACTTCGTGGCAATTTTAGATTCACTCGTTGACCCGACGGATGAAATTCTCATGGGACTCACGAGAATTGAACATGAACTTACCGGTCGAGCGAGGGGGGAGAAACCTGTATCCTTGATTCGCATGATGCGCGCAGTTTCCAGGATCGAAGAGCAAGCTCAGAAAGTATTTGTCATCAACGAAGAAACGGCTGATTTCGTTACAAACCTCGAATCTCTCCTCAGCACGCTGGATTTCTTCCTGCATGATGTCACGGTGAATCCAGCAACTGGAGCGATAGAAACAGTCGATACTGTCGTCATAGAATCGTTGTACAAACCAATGGAAGACGTGCTCAAAGTTCTCAATATCTCTGAAGCACAATCAAAAGGAATTACCTGGGTTATGGAGGAACTCTTACAACCGGCGCGGGAATTAAAAGCGAGACTAGACACTCTTGGCAGTGCTTTAGAGACTTACGAGGTCAGGGGAATTCTTTCGGAACACCGATCAAAGTTGATAGAATCGCTCAAGGACTCGGTTGGTGGTACCATTCAAGAAATTCGTAAGCTCAAAACAAATAGCAACGTTCCCGAACAGCCACAAGAAGCGGCATTGGCAGCACTTCCGAGTAGCATCGAGGAACTCGAAGAAATTCCAGAAGATATCCTCAGGGAACCGAACAAGGGTTTCCAGGAAGCTTTAACGGTCTACGAAACGATTTCTGGAAGTCTTGATCCTAGTCTGTACAGTGTTTTCGAGCAAGTGAAGGAAATACGGGATAAATTGCTCACTTCAGCGACTAAGAAAGTCACTGTTGAGAATCTAGCGAGTCTTCAAACTCCTTTAAGTACATTGCAAAGTGCGTTAAACGCAATTCCATCTACCAAGGATTCCAAGACTGTCTCGAGTCTTCTTAGAGATTCTTTCATACAGTTGACATCTGTGACGATGACAGTCGAGTCAAGGTCGATGGACAATCTTTTGGGCACTCTGACGAACATCAACGAAACTATGCAGGAAATGAAAGACATGAAAGAGGACGAAGTCTCGTCCAGGTCGATACAAGAAGAACCACAAACACTGCCAGAGAAGATTTTGGATCCCCTGATAGACGTTCAATCGGGAATCAGCGCGGCCCTTCGCGATGTCGAAGCTCCAAATTCTCAACATTTATTCGCTTCGTCCGATGTCGCTGCCAATTTAATCGAACTGAGACAATGCGTCTCCGAAACGGCTCACATTGCGATGACCTTGAGGGAATCCGACACGTTGTACAGTTTAGCAAGTCTCAAAGAACCCTTGTTGGATCTTCGTCTGGCCCTCGCAGCTGAAGAAAGAATTCCTGAAGAATATTCGGTCATTCAAAACTCCTTTTTACCTATTGAGAGATTGAAAAATGTCGCGGCAACGGTTATGTGCAATTCTCCGGCACACGAGACGGTGGAATTAATGAAACCGGTATACGAAATACTGGAGGAAATACAGGAAGAAATTGCGAAATCGCTGGAACGTCTGTCGGCGAAGAAAAAAGCTAATGACAATTTGTTGAAGGAATTAAATGTGGACGAGAATTTCACCACGATCCACTTCACTCTATCCTCCGCCTTGGAAAGATTAGAACATTCTATGCCTTTAGCTGACTCTATGTTAGCTACGTCGGTCAACGAATTAAGAAAAACTATTTGTGCCTCAGCTATCAACATCTCTAATTTCAAAAGCATGAATAAACTAGATTTTGTGAAAGAAATCGAACGTTTAAAAGAACCTCTCTTGAATGTCCAGAGAGTATTACTGACCGTTCCTCACTCGAGCAAAGAAGAACAGTTCTTAAACGACCTTGTCGGTCCAATCGAGAAACTCAAGGACGTTATCGACAGCGTCGCCAAAAGTGGAGTACCATCGAAAACGATTCTTCCAGTGTTAGAATTGCTGGAGGACATTCAGAGAGACACTCCACTGGTCGCCAAAGAAATTTCTCTGCAGAAATCAGAAACGGAAGTAAAGGAAACTGCGGAAATAGAATCCGATCGGCAGAAAATGTCGACCGCCTTGGCGGAAAGGATCAATAGATCCTTAGATCCCATACGCAGTTGGTTGTCAACGACATCGGAAGAAAGTAGCATAAGGGACGACGAGTCAAGATTAAGTTCACCCGTAGACGAACTCAAAAGAGATATCACAAAAATCGTCATAGAAACTTCTTACTCTGATCCACCAAACGACGAGCTTATTATCGAAGACCTTATTGAACTGAAGGATCCTTTGGTCAAATTAAAAGACGCAATTTCGTTGTATCACGAACCTGAGGACCTTGCCACCTTGGAAAGCTTGACTCTGCCGGTAAAACACCTTCTGTACGCCGTGTTAGACATTCTTAGGGATCACTCGAACGAGGCACCTCTTCAACAAGTCCTTGAGATCATCGACGAAATACAGAATCAAATTCCTTTGTCGATAAAAGAATCGCTTTACAAAAAGGAACTCAAACAGGTCGTTCGGTCTTTAATGCCAGAAGAGAAGGATGATCTTCCCAGCAGTTCTTCTCGAGAAACAGTTCTTGAAGAATCACTAGCAGAGTCTACAACGAGCAAGGATCTTACAGTCTCTGAAAACATTACTGAAGTACCTGAAAAGAGAGAGACGGTGATTACGTTGCAGTCTATGACGGAAACTCTTGGGAATATTCAACTGGAAGTGACGGGAATACTTGAAGATTTGGAAGAACCAACGACAGGAACTACGACCTTGTCAACCTCGAAATTAGCCGGTGCCTTTGAAGAACTTAACAAAGCGATATCTATAGTTCACATGACAGCAGGTGAATGTGTAGATCAAGTTGAGTTACAGGATGTGAACGTAGCGACTGCAGTAAAAGCGTTGAGTAATTTGTCCAAACCCTTGACGAATCTTCAGGAAGTTCTTCGAAGCAGCCATGAACATGGCGCACCAGAATTATTAATTTTAAATCGCTTAATGCAGCCTTTAAAATCCCTAGAAGCCAATGTGATACAACCCACAGTTAACGCTGTGGAAATAAACAACGATGAAGCAAAAGACTTTGAAAATATATTACAATCGATTCGCGAGATCGAAGCTGAAATACCGGCGATAGTGCAAGAAATAACTTCGAAACAAGAAATCTTAGGAAGACTTCATGATATTGTGAAACCTCTGGAAAATATTCAGGAACGAATGAAAGACCTCGAAGCGGTTGCTGAAGAAACATTGGAAACCGACGTGGCTAATATCTTGGTAGAACCAATAAGTCATTTGCTGGGTGTCATTAACATAACGGCACAGGAATCTCAGCTGCTCGAGGAGAGAAAAGGCGTTATAATGGAACTGCAAAATTTGACAGAACCTTTCATAGAATTCCTGAGTTGTTTGTCCGTGGTTCAAAGTAGCCGGAAGAGTCTCGTTCCGGAATCTGCACTCCTTGACGAGAGAAGAAGCGTAATTTTACGTGCGACCGAAGGTCTTCGAGTAAAAATCATCGACACTCTTGATAAAATTTCGATCCTTGATGAAACTTCTCAGTTCCATGAACCTCTGGTGTCCTTGAATAGCGCCATATCCTTGGTAGAAAAACAGATTGGTAGAACTGACTATTCGCGAAGACCGAGCAGCTCTGCGGCGGTGACTCTTCAGCATCGAGTTTCATCATCTTTACAAAAAATGGCCGAAACTGTGACAGCTCTGGAAAAATCTACGGATAAGTCAACGCGTGAAACATTGTCCAAGTCGTTGAGAGCCTTACAGAAACAAATTTCCTTCTCGCAGAGTCAGTTTCTGGAGACGAGCGAACAACCTGTCGATGAAGAAGCCATCGTCGAAGGATTTCTGTATCCAACAAATCAGTTGCATTCAGCGCTCAAGGCAGTTGGCGACAATTTGGAGCAGAATCTAGTTTCCACGATTCCAACTGAAACGATGGAACTTCTTGGAACACTTTCCGATTCTACGGCGGAACTAATTTCTGCATTGACCTCACACAGAAATGAATTAATCCGTGAAGGCGCGTCTGAAGGGACTTCCATCGTAGAAACTCTCACTGTCGTTCTAGACGTCCTCGATAACATTAAAAATTCCATAACGAGGATCAGTGATATGCAGAAGTTAGAAGAAAAGGAACCTGAAGAGTCTCAACAAGTCGCCAAATCTACTGAACCCGTTACGATTACAAAAGTAGAGACCGTTGTTGACGAAATCGTTGAAGTTTCCAAGCAAGAAATTGAAAGTGTCGTGCTGGTAAAAAAGGTTGAAGCAAATGAAGCAAAGGAACAAACATCAAAAGTGGAAAATGCTGAAAAAGTGCAACAAATTTTACCTTCAAAAGCTGAAATCGAAGAAAAGGACATGAATACTTTGAAAACTGAAGAACAAGATAGTTTTTCTGAAGTACCTATTGAGAAAGTTCGTCAAGCTATATTATCACTAGAGACTCTCGATCAGCCAATAAAAGCATTGAACGACTACATAAAATCTGCACTTGTACCTGACAAATCGAAAGAAATTCTTCAAGAAGTATCCTTATCAGAAATACTTCGTAATCTTCGAACAATGTGCATCCTAATTCCAGAAACAATGTCCCCTTCCTCAGTTCCACAGCTAGAAACTACCTCATTGGACGTAATTGATAATTTAACTAAAATCGAACAGATTGTGAAAACCATGCTAGCTACAAATAAAGATGCACGAAAAACGGACATTGAAGAAAATTTAGTGCGATCTTTAAATGTCCTTCAAGAACCTTTGGAAACTCTCGTGAAAGCGTTGAATGATCTAAAAGAATCAGGGTCGGCAATTAAATTAAACGAAAGAGATAACGAATTACTGGTTAATACAATGCAGAATCTGACAAAGTCCCTTTCCGAATTTATAAAACTGGTCCCTGGAACTGCAGAATTGAGCCTGAAAAAGGTGACAATCGTCGATAGTAGTGAGAAAGGAAAGCAATCGAAAACGAAAGACGAAGATATTGAAGAAACTACCGCCCAGCCTCTTCAGGAACTCATAGAAGCTATCATGGTTTCCCAGGAACAGATAGAAAACACGTCACCATTTGCGTCGATTTCGCCATCGACCGAAAGAGCAGAAGCTGTCGAGCAAAAGCAAGAAGAGTTTAAAACGATTCAAGAAAAACCAGCGGAGGTCATATTGCCCGCTGAATTGGCAGAAAAAATGATTAATCCTATAGAAACTTTGCGCGAAAACGTCGCGAAAATCGAAGAACATAGAATGCAAGAAACGGAAGCTTGGGATTCGTCGGATAAAAAGGATGTGGCTGTTGCCTTGAGTACGATTATACAACCTTTGGAGCAACTACAAAGTGTGCTAATAGCAACGATAGAGCAGGCAAATTCGCAGGGTACTGAAGCTGTTGAGGAAATGAAAGAAAGTTTGACTGCTGAAAAAATTGCCCTCGAACCGATCTTAGAAGAGTTGCAGAAATCTATCGCAACGATTCAAGATCAAGCAGTGCTAGAATCTTCAACGGAAGTCATTGAAAAATCTTTAGAGGATCTAAAATCATCCGCGGCCATTGTACAGCAGATCATTTCGCAATCTGATCAATTAGAACAACTGTCTGATGCTGATAAAGTTGAAGCTGTGGAAAAATTCGCTAAATCGGTGGAAGCAGTAGGAGAATGTTGTTTAGCTGCGATCAACGAAGACAAAACAGAAATGAAAACGGAAATCGTATCGGTAAGTGTTGAAACAGAGGAAGCGAAGATGGACATTGAAATTGTTGAGATTATCGTCAGTTCGATTCAAGTTTTGAAGGAAACGATTAATAGTATCGAAGAACAGAAAGTTGAACAGACTACGGAATTTCAGACAGGGGAAGAAAAAGAAATCCCATTGAGCACTTTAGTATCACCGTTAGAAGAGTTAGAACATTCACTTTCCGTGGCAATTCAACAGACCAGCTCTTCGAAGCACGAAAATGTAGAAGAAATAAAGACCAATTTAGTTTCCTTGCAAGAATTACACCTGGAACCGATTTTTGAAAAATTACAAAAGTCAATTGCGATAGTACAAGAACAGATGTTGTTAGAACCAGTACAACAGACCACTTCCTTAGAACAAAAGGAAAATGTAGTCGCTAAAGTGGTCGAGAAACCACTGGAAAATTTACAATCCGCAGTAACAACTTTGCAAAAAATAATAACAGCTAAGGAAAGTGAAACCCAAGAATTCTCTCAAGTGGAGAAAGTTGCTGCGGTTGAATCCTTTGCTGAATCTGTGAAAGAATTGAATCAACAGTGCTCAACTATAGTCCATCAGAAAAGCACAGCCGTGAAAGTGTCATCTCCTTCGCAAGCCACTAAACCAGAAATAAAGGAAGTCAGCGCGAAAATACTACAAGCAATTATCGAACCTGTTCACGTACTACGAGAGTCTGTTTCTCAAATAGAAGAACAGCAGGTTTTGGAAAGTGAAACGTCGGAGACAACGGAAGTTGCAACAGCGTTATCCACTTTGGCTGAACCTTTAATTCAGTTGGAACAATTGATCAACGCTACAATGCAGGAAACAACGGCCTCGACAGTTGAAACTACGCAAGAATTAGAATCAGCTTCTCTGCCAGTGGAAAAATTAGCTCCAGAATTGATTCTGGAAGAATTGCAAAAGTCAATCGCTGTAGTAGAAGAGAAAGTGACGGCATCTATTGGCCAGGATGAGTCGGAAAAATGTAGCCAGGTTTTCTTCGCCGAAGCTGTACAGCAACCTTTAGCGGAATTAAAAACTGCGGTAGCCACTGTTCAACAAATGCTGACAGCTGAAGACGGTCATCTAGAAGAAATCAGCGATTCAAAAACTCTGCCCGCCTTGAAATCCTTTGCAGAATCCGCCGAAGAACTGGGGAAGCAATGTCAAATGATCGCTTCCCAAAAAATGAAAGCGATTCAAGTGACAATGCCTTCAGAGGCTGTTAAGCCAAAAGTAGATGATGTAAAACCAGAAATTCTACAGGCTGTTATAACACCTATACAGGAACTTCGTGAATCGGTTTCCAAGATAGCTGAAGAAAAGGCATCTGAAGTGATGAGCTTGGAAACGAAGGAAGTTACTGAAGCTCTGGCAAGTTTGACAGAACCTTTAGCCGAATTGGAACAATTGTTTAGCGCTGCGATACAAGAGACAACTACCTCCTCAGAGACGGCTGGAGAATTGAAAGAAGAAAGTCTGTCGATTAAACAGTTGGTTCCCCAAACAGTCTTGGACGAACTACAGAAAGCTGTTGTCACTGTTCAGGAAAAATTGTCATCTTCGTTGGTCCAGGATGAATCAGCCGAACGTACTGAACCTTCTGCAGCAGAAGCTATAAAAGAACCATTAGAAAAATTGCAAGCTTCTATCGCCGCTATCGAAAAAATATCTTCCGACCAATCAGAACAAGTCGGTGAACTTGAAAACCAAGCTTTGACGGTCTTAGAAGAATTTGCGAAGTCCACGAAAGATCTTACTGAAAAATACTTATCTGTGGCTGAAGCCCAGGAAGTGAAAATAGAGGAAGAACAAACTGAAGAGTTAAATAAAATCGAACAGCTTGATACACAGGCTCTTGAAATAATAATAAACCCCATTCATGCTCTGCTCGAATCAGTCGAAAAAGTGGAACAAGTGAAGTTGGAAGAAACGGTACCTCTGAAAACAGAGCAAAATGTTGCGGTTGTAAAATTAGATTCTTTAATTCATCCTCTGGAAGAATTGGAACGAGCTTTAGTCGTAGCTGTTCATGAGCAAGGACAGGAATTAAAAGAAGGCAAACTGGTCTTGGAACAAGCTTCCCTAAAATCTACATTTAGCGAATTAGAAGAAGCTATCGCTGGAATTCAAGAACAAGTAACATCACTGTCAGATTCGAATAAAAATAACGAACAAGAAGAAACAGTAAAAGCTGTAGTAGCTTCGCTCGAAGAATTCCGAACTTCGATGGCAGCTGTTCAACAGGTAGTCTCCGCAGAACCTGAAGTATTCAAAGAAATGCCAAAGGTAGAAAAAATGGAAACTTTAAAGACTTTCGCTAAGGTCACGGAGGAATTGGGAGAACGTTGCGTTGCCCTCGGCAAGCAGGAAATTGTTGTAAAAGAGACCGGCCCTGCCCTAGAAACTGAATTAACGACACAATCACAAAGTAGTAAATCAGACACTCAGCTAGACACTCAAGTTCTTGAAAAAATTGTTAGCCCAATTCAGTTGCTTCGTGAAAGTATTTCTCAACTTGAAGAACACGATACTGCCGGAAAATTAGAGGAGGGAAATGACGAATCGTTTTCCCTGAAGGTCTTAATTCACCCACTCCAAGATTTGGAAAATACCATATCCGTTGCCATACAACAAACGTCTGTGGCTCAGGACGAAAAGGCAGAAGAAATGAAATTAAGTGGGCCAACTTTAGAACAGCTAAACTTGGTGCCAACTTTAAAGGAATTACAAGATTCAATTGCGGTTATTCAAGAACAAATGTCGGTTGAATTTGCGGGTGAAGACAAACCATTAGAGACTGCTGTTAGCATGGTGAAGGAAGCATTAGAAAAAGTTCAATCCTCCACGGTACAAATACAACAGATGGCTACTACGCAAAGCGAAAAAGTAGAAGAAGCGACAAGTACAACACAAGCTGCAATTTTAGAAACCTTCGCAAAGAGTATCGAAGAATTAGGAGAACGATGCTCAGCAATAACCAGCCAAGCTAAAGTACACGTGAAGCTAGAATCACCGTCAACTGTGAAGTTTGATATCCAAGAAATCGATCCACAAGTTCTGGAAAAAGTCATTACACCGGTTCATGTTCTCCGTGAATCTATCGTTAAACTCGAACAACAAGAACTAGAAGAAACAAAATCTTTGCCAGTGATAGAAGAAAAGGAACTCACTACTGCGCTGAGTACATTAGTCCAACCTTTAGAGAAATTTGAATGGACCTTGGCTACTGCTATTGATCAAGCAACTTCCACTCAAGGAGCCAAGGGAGGATCTTCTGCCCAACAATTGAACGTGGAACCAATTCTCGAAGAGTTGCAAAAGGCTACCGCTGTGATCCAAAACCAAGTCATTTTACAGGCACATAAAGCTATAGAGAAACCTTTGGAGGATTTGCAAAGTTCTATAGCGACTATCCAAGAAATCACAGCTCAGCAAGATGATCAGTTGACAGATTTTACGACCACTGATAAATCCAAGGCTTTACAAGTGTTTGCCAAATCACTAGAAGAATTTGGGGAAAAACTGTTGACAGCTATGAGCCAACCGGAAGTGTCCACAACGGTTGCAGCTGATCAGAAAGTTCTTGAAGAACAATTCCAGGAAAGTGCGAAGTCGATTATCGCCCCGGCACAGAAACTTCAGGAAGCAATTTCGAGGATCGAAGAAACGGAGTTGACGGAGACTGAAGTCCTGTTAACGTCAGAAAAGGGAAAACCAATGACTGTATTAAGTTCATTAATGGGTCCATTGCAGCAACTGGAAAAATCCTTCGTTGCAATAACAGAAAATGTCAATGTAATTGAAGAAGAAACGCAAGCATTAGTAGACAATAAGAATACTGGGTCTTCTATCGAAAGGCTCAGTCTTCGGCCAATTCTTGAAGAATTCCAGAAAGCGATAGCTACGATCGAGGAACAAGTGGTGCTCGATGAGAAAACACAGACCGCTCTAGAAATAAAGGAAGATATATCTTTGTTGAAAGCGATTGCTCAACCTTTGGAAGACCTGAAGGTGTCCATAGCATCGATGCAACAAATGTCTTCAGCAGCTGCGGATTCTGTGGACGAAATCTCAAGGGCAGAAAGTGTTTCTAAGCTGGAAACCTTTGCGAAATCTTTGTACGACTTAGCCGAGCAAGTGGCGGCAATCGAGCACGAGAAAATCGTTACAGAACCGGCCGCTGACACGATATCCGAAGACACATCGTCCTTCAAAACGTGGGCTGACGTAATCGAAGGACCAGTCGCTACTCTCACGCAAGCTACCGTAGTGGATCAGGGTAGGGTTGATACACCCAACGAAATGGCTAAATCGATGTCCGACGATGACGTAACGGCACTGAAAACTCTCGCAAAACCTTTAAACGAATTGCGAGAGTCCCTGGCTCTGATCGTCGAGGACCGAAAGGTCATTGAACCGCACGAAAGTACCTATTCCCTGTCGGAGAAGGAAGACATTTCGTTGCTGAAGACGGTTGTGCAACCATTGCTTGAGCTGAAGAGTGCCGCTGCGTCGATTATTCAGGAACAAATGGCGGTTGAATCGACCGAGGAAAGTCCAGGTCTTAAGGGTGAGCACCAATTTGCTCTTGGCAGTCTCATCGAACCTCTGGAGGAACTTTGCAAGTCTATTGCCGTCGTTGAGGATCAAGTCCTCGTGGAAAGAGTGGATGACATGCGTCAGATGGACGAATTGTTAAGCGTGCTGGCTGAACCGATCGTTGAACTTCAGAGAAGTATTTCCGTGTTGGAGGAACGTGTTGTTTCGCCGGATGTCGAGCCAATAGCCGAAGAATCGAGCCAACCTTGGATCACGAAGTGCATCGCAGTTCCTCTGCAAGAAATCGAGAAATCCATAGCTGAAATTCAACAATGCACGGTACTAGAAGCGACCGATGGAGAATTGAGCACAGTTACACCGGACTATTCCATCGTCGAGAAGTTGATTAAACCTGTCGAGGAAATCAAATCTACCATAATTAACATGGGGGAGATTTCGGAGGAAGAAAATATCTTGGAACGCAGTATCGAATATGAAGCATTGAGAACTCTAGTTGAACCACTCTTGGGTGTACACAAGAGTTTCTCTATTCTACGAAATAAATCGGAACTGACCGTAGCCGATGAAGAAACTGCCGTTGACGCTATTGTAGATTCTTTATCGAAGCTCGAAAAGTGTATATCAGTTGTGGAGGAACAAGTCGCTGATAAACCTCACGCCGAGCCTGTAAGCAAAGGCGAAGTGGACACTACGATATTCGGTGTGTTACATTTGCCACTGGAAGAATTAAAACGGGCAATCGTAACTGTCCAAGACTCACCGGTCACTTATCTCGAGAACTTGGAACGTCCCCTGGAAAATCTACAATCTGCCTTGGAAACTGTTGCTCATGCTCAGAAGCGCATAAAATTAGTATCGCCGTATTTAGAGGAAAGTAAAGAAGATGAGAAAGAAATGGAGAAGGCCGAAAAGGGAACTCCAGATGAAAAGAAGAAGGGAATAGAAAAAGCCAAGCCAGAAGCAGAGCCCGAGGAAAAGGATATCGAGAAGAAGGATGTAGAAGAAAAATCTAAGGTGCAACAAGACGAGAAGCTGAAGCAGGAAGCAGAGGAACAGAGAAAGAAAGAGGAGTGTGAAAGAATGAAGAAAGAAGAAGAGGAACACAAGAAGAAAGAAGAAGCTGAAAAATTGAAGCAGCAAGAAGAGGAACGTATGAAGAAAGAAGAGTCGGAGAGATTGAGGCAAGAGGAAGAAGAGCTCAAGAAAAAAGAGGAAGCTGAAAAAATGAAGCATAAAGAAGAAGAACGTAAGAAGAAAGAAGAGTCGAAGAGACTGAAGCAAGAGGAAGAAGAGCGCGAACAGAAAGAGGAAGCTGAGAAGCTTAGACTGGAGGAAGAGGAACGCAAAAAGGAGAAGGAGGCAGAGAAGTTGAAAAAGGACGAGGAAGAGCGTAGAAGACAAGAGGAAGCTAAAAAACTGAAACAGGAAGAAGAGGAACGTAAAAAGAAAGAGGAAGCTGAGAAACTCAAACAGGAGGAGGAGGAACGCAAAAAGAAGGAGGAAGCAGAGAAGTTGAAAAAGGACGAGGAAGAACGTAGAAAGCAAGAGGAAGCTGAAAAATTGAAACACGAGGAAGAGGAACGTAAAAAGAAAGAGGAAGCTGAGAAACTCAAACAAGAGGAAGAGGAACGTAAAAAGAAAGAGGAAGCTGAGAAACTTAAACAGGAAGAAGAGGAACGCAAAAAGAAGGAGGAAGCTGAGAAACTCAAACAAGAGGAAGAGGAACGTAAAAAGAAAGAGGAAACTGAGAAACTTAAACAGGAGGAAGAGGAACGTAAAAAGAAAGAGGAAGCTGAGAAACTTAAACAGGAGGAAGAGGAACGTAAAAAGAAAGAGGAAGCTGAGAAACTCAAACAGGAGGAAGATGAACGCAAAAAGAAGGAGGAGGAAGAACGTAAAAAGCAGGAGGAAGCTAAAAAACTGAAACAGGAGGAAGAGGAACGTAAAAAGAAAGAGGAAGCTGAGAAACTCAAACAAGAGAAAGAGGAACGTAAAAAGAAAGAGGAAGCTGAGAAACTTAAACAGGAAGAAGAGGAACGCAAAAAGGAGGAAGAGAAACGTAAAAAGAAAGAGGAAACTGAGAAACTTAAACAGGAGGAAGAGGAACGTAAAAAGAAAGAGGAGGCAGAGAAACTTAAACAGGAGGAAGAGGAACGTAAAAAGAAAGAGGAAGCTGAGAAACTCAAACAAGAGAAAGAGGAACGTAAAAAGAAAGAGGAAGCTGAGAAACTTAAACAGGAAGAAGAGGAACGCAAAAAGGAGGAAGAGAAACGTAAAAAGAAAGAGGAAACTGAGAAACTTAAACAGGAGGAAGAGGAACGTAAAAAGAAAGAGGAAGCTGAGAAACTGAAACAGGAGGAAGAGGAACGTAAAAAGAAAGAGGGGGCAGAGAAACTTAAACAGGAGGAAGAGGAACGTAAAAAGAAAGAGGAAGCTGAAAAATTGAAACAAGAGGAAGAGGAACGTAAAAAGAAAGAGGAAGCTGAGAAACTCAAACAAGAGGAAGAGGAACGTAAAAAGAAAGAGGAAGCTGAGAAACTTAAACAGGAAGAAGAGGAACGCAAAAAGAAGGAGGAAGCTGAGAAACTCAAACAAGAGGAAGAGGAACGTAAAAAGAAAGAGGAAACTGAGAAACTTAAACAGGAGGAAGAGGAACGTAAAAAGAAAGAGGAAGCTGAGAAACTTAAACAGGAGGAAGAGGAACGTAAAAAGAAAGAGGAAGCTGAGAAACTCAAACAAGAGGAAGAGGAACGTAAAAAGAAAGAGGAAGCTGAGAAACTTAAACAGGAAGAAGAGGAACGTAAAAAAAAAGAGGAAGCTGAGAAACTCAAACAAGAGGAAGAGGAACGTAAAAAGAAGGAGGAGACAGAAAAGCTAAAGAAAGAGGAAGCTGAAAAATTCAAACAGGAGGAAGAGGAACGCAAAAAGAAGGAAGAAGCAGAGAAGTTGAAAAAGGACGAGGAAGAACGTAGAAAGCAAGAGGAAGCTAAAAAACTCAAACAGGAGGAAGAGGAACGTAAAAAGAAAGAGGAAGCTGAGAAACTTAAACAAGAGGAAGAGGAACGTAAAAAGAAGGAGGAAACAGAAAAGCTAAAGAAAGAGAAAGCTGAGAAACTGAAACAGGAGGAAAAGGAACGCAAAGAGAAGGAGGAGGCTGAAAAGTTAAAGAAAGAGGAAGCTGAAACAGAGAAGTTAAAACAAAAGGAGAAAGAACGTAAAAAGCAAGAGGAAGCTGAAAAACTGAAACAGGAGGAAAAGGAACGCAAAAAGAAAGAGCAGGTAGAGAAGTTGAAAAAGGAGGATGAGGAACGCAACAGGAAAGAGGAAGAAGCAAGGCGACAAAAGGAAGAAGAACGTAAAAGAAGAAGGCATGAAGAGCAATTGAAATTCGAAGCGGAAGAGCGTGAGAGAAAAGAAAAAGAAGAACTTCGGAAAAGGGAAAGGGCAGCAGAAAGAGAAAGAATGAGGAAAGAAGAGGAGGAAGAAGAGGAACGTCGACGAGCAGACAGAGAACGACGGAGGCAGGAAAGGGAAGACGAATTACGAAGAGAAGAAATGGAAAGGTTAAAGAGAGACGAAGAACGAAAACGGAGAAGAGAAGAATCTGAACGACAGAGGAAAATGGAGGAAGAAGAATTTAGAAGAACCGAAGCAGAGCGTTTGGAAAAACGGCGGCACGAGGAACGTTCGAGAAAAGAAGAATCTGACCGTCTGAGAAGGGACGAACATGAGAGAAACCGCAGGCGAGAAGCTGAACTGCGAACTAGGCGAGAGGAAGCAGCTAGAGCTTTCAAATTGGAGGAAGAAAGGATAAGAAAACGACAGGAGGAAACAGCAAAATTGCAAAGACGACAAAACGAGCATGTTTTAGACGACGGATGGTCGAAAGATCGTCGAAATGCATCTTACTTGTCCTTAAAGGGCTTGACCGTAGAAAGACCGACCTTCTCGAGGATAAGAACGTCTTCTTCAGAAAGAGACTTGTGGCGCGAGAGAAGGAAAGATGTCTTCCGATACGATTCTGCTTACGATTCTCTGTCCGATATTACTCGATCTTTAAGCTGGAAGGACCCATTAGTACACTTTACGAGAAGACAAACCGATGACTTGAGCGATTACAGACTTCGCGACTTCTCCTTGGATAGATGTCTTTTCGATACTGGATCGTACTACAAACTCACGAAACGTAAGGAAGATCGGCTCAGTCGAGCAAGGTCCATAGGGTTGTTAAAGCATGACGATTATTCAACCGCTGACAGCGACTCGATTCGAAGTCTCTTCAGTAAACCACCAAGGCAAGTCAGGTCAATGGTTCCTCCGATAATTACTTACGACCACGAATCGAGCAGTTTGCCATTCTTGCCAACTGACAGAAGTCAGGTAAGGAAACTATTGATCAAATATTTCGATAATTTATCTGCCAACAAAATATTTTATAATTTATACTTGATTTTACTTTCAGAGCGTTCCACGTGACAGAGGAAAGAAACCCAGATTCTGCACAAAACTGACGAACAGAACAGTAAGCGAAGGCATGAGAACAAAACTGACTTGCACCGTTCTTGGCCAACCGGAACCTCAAGTCCACTGGACTAAGAATGGCGAGAAAATTACATTACCACCCAGTAAATGTCGTACCCGATTGGAAGGCGGCATGGCATACTTGGAATTGCAAGATACTGACCGCGAAGATTCTGGTATCTATGCCTGCGTAGCTGAAAATATCCATGGGAAATCCACGACAGAATCTATTCTGAAAGTCTATTCAGATTTCGAGCAAGCATTATCACCACCGACTTTTACGCGATCCATCAAAGGTGATGAAAGAATAAGAAGTTTAAAAATTATATTATCTTCGATTCTATAAAAGGAACTCTGAGAACCTTGAGGATATATTGTTTTAATAATTGCAGACACCTATCGATATTCCGATCACGAGTTGGTCCTCGAATGCCGCGTACGTGGTCATCCAACACCTGTGATCTCCTGGCTAAAAGACGACAAAGTTCTTCAGGGCGAACGATACAGACAAAGCAACATCGACGACTGCATCTATCGATTAGAAATTTCTGACCCCGACAGTTTAGACAGTGGAAAATACACCTGTCGAGCGGAAAATGATCTTCGAACCGAAGAACTCTCGCACATGGTTCATTTCGAAGGTAAAAAAAAGATAATTCTTTACAAAGATTATTCTGAGAAATTGAAATGGATGATCAATAATCAATAATCTGTGAGCAGAGAGGGAACGTCGTGGCGGAATTAGGCGAGACAAATTATTTGACGAGAAATCCATTCTCGATGCAGAAATATCGAGAAAACCACGATTCTTCAGCTTATTGACCGATCACAGTGTACCTGCCGGTGGTACGATTGCTCTTCAAGTCGAGGTCAAAGGTAATTATTCAACGACTAGTTTCATTAAAGTGCAAAAAGGAAACAATTCCTTCACTTCAATTCCTTCCCCGACTTCCAGGCGTTCCTCCGCCGGAAGTGAAATGGCTCCACGGCGAAAGAAAAGAACCGATTTCCCTGCGAAAAGCAATGACCTTCACGGAGTGCGGGGTGCACACCCTGGTTGTCCCGGAAGCGACGGAATCGGAGAGAGGAACGTACGTTTGCAGGGCGATTAACGCGTACGGCGAAGTCGACACAAGTGCGACGATAGAAGTGATATCCCCGAGTGCGATCGATGGTGGAAAACCAGCGATGTTTGTCTCGAGGCCCGCGGAAAGTAATATATCGTGCGCCGTTGGCGAAGATGTCAGCGTTTCCTTCAGGTTCACAGGGATCCCCAAACCGAAAGGTCAGAAAAAACATATAACTATCACGTCCAAAAGGAACAAGCTGAAAAACAAAAGAAAAAAAATATCTCAATTATTCGAATCATCTGTCTGTGAAATGAGAATTAAAATACTTTGTCAACGTTAGAAGAGTCAGTTTTAGTTCTTGTAAATGATACTTCTGGTGCTTTGTGATTGCAGTGATCTGGATGAAGGGTCTGACGGACATCACGTTTGGCCCTCGATCTCACAAAGAAGTGATCGACGATTACGTGAGACTGACCCTGAAGAGGGCCATTCCTTGTGACGAAGGTACCTACTGCATTCTACTGAAAAATCGATACGGATGCGACAGGAGTTTCTTCTCGATCAAGGTATGCAAATTATACAACTTCTCAGCATTCCAGTTTGCTGCCAACAGGTTGGTCATTTTATTATTTCTATGTGAAGGTCAAACAAAGGGCAAGGTCGTTGACACCTTTGCGCGATTGGGGCCGAGCAGATCTCGTGGAAGATTCTCGTGATAAGGAAGAATTATACATCAGAAGTAAGTCAACGTAGCCTTAGTCAGAATTTCTTTACACGAATAACACATTTATTTTTGTGAAAATGTGCATGCAGCTTGAAGAATTCGAACCGCTTTAACCAAGTAGTAGGATAAGCGTGGCGAACCGACTGTTCCGTCGTTAATTGAGCGTAACAGCCAGAATGGTCAGTCGGTTTATCAACTGTTTAAGCAACAACGGCGATAAATCGCAACGCCGATTGCACGTTCAATGCTTCGCTTACATGACTAAAACATGCAGGGTCACTGTGGAAACAGAATTTTCCACGCGGAAGTTGATCGGATGTCTTTAAATAAAAGCTAAACGCGGTGGTCTTGTCGAGCGATGGTTGATTGCGTTGACGGGGATAATTAGGCAATTATAATTAGAACTACAGAGGCCGTCGACAGCGAGCGCTGGGTGTGCAGCGTTTACTTGGCCCAGATATTATATGGCCGGGAGCCAGGCACTTTTCGAATCACACCGCTGGCGTGAAATGACGTCAGAGTTTAACCGGTTGTTCCATCGGATGTAACAGATTTTTCTCCTTTTTCCCAAGTCAGTTCTAGAAGCGAAATGAAACAACCGGCGTCGAGCGATTCGTCTTATCTGTTTTCCGCTCCTTCAACGTGAAACGTTATTTTCACAGCTCTGTACATACTCATCCAGCTAATTTTTTCTCAAAGGAAACCAAATACAATGTCCACGACGTCGTCGAAAACATTGGCTAGACTGTTTTATCTGAAAATCTTACTGAACAAATATGCAAGTTTTCGTATGCACATTGTGCTGAAATGTGCACATAAATTTTCGTAAAACTTGGATAATCAAAACTACCATTCATCACGTGTTGTTTAACAACGTAGACTTTCAAGTACACATATTATTTCGAGAAGTGTGTCAAAATTTGTTAGCAAGGTGAGTTTGCTAAATACATATGCTAATCACAGATTCAGGTAAAATGAAACAAAAGTTGGAGCCAAGTAGGTTTCGGTCAGAACTGAAAATCTGAATTTCGAGTTTAATGTTCGTCATGGAATGTAAATTCAAGAATAATATATTCGACAATTTGCTTTGAAGTTGATTATCGTGAATACAGAAAGACGAAACGTGATCAACAACTTTGGCCGAAAGCCAATCGTCGTACTTTCTTAACCAACTACCAAAATCCGAGGCTTTCGGATTTATATCAGTGTCTTTTGCCAAAGGATATCCACGTTTATCGAGTTGTGACTGATCGGCAACAAGAAATACACGATTTGGGTTTGCCTAAATTGGAACGTAAAACCGGAAGTCTGGTTTACAGTTTGGCACGAATAAATTAATGGAATTTTAATCCAGAGATTCATTAATAAGATTCATTAAATGTATCTATTTTTCGATATTGTATAAAATAAGGGATAGGGATTCGAGTATCGTATGAAAAATTGGGTTTAAGCCCGCGGAAGATTAACTCGATGGCCGACCACCTACGCGACTCGAGGAACATCTTCTGCCCGGTTATTTTCGTTTGCCTCGGTGTTCCTCCCTCTGATTTCCTGTGGCATCCACAAATTCGAAATTCAGTCCGCGTCGGAACCCGAGTCCTCGCGTGAGACCCACTTTCCGATCGCCTCGCGCTCAGAAAAGTCAGAATTTCGTAAATTTACAAGGCCGTTCGCCAAAATGTTCTCTACGTGCGGGAATATCAATTTTGACTTATATCACTAGGCAAGAAATTGCCAAACGATAATCGAAGGAAGATGAATCCTCACGACCACGGAATCCTCGTTGCCGACGACAACGAGAATATGACGATTTCTCAGTTAAGACAGTCGTGGACAAATAAACACTGCTTGATCGTCGATTTTTTGGAATATCTTTATGGTCATCGAGGTTGGTTTAAAAAAAAAGACATTGCTCATAAAGACAAAAATACAGTAATGTTGTCCATCCATTAAAAAGTGTGTTAAACTAGTATTTAAATAGATCAGACTTGTCGAAGGATTCTAAGATACTATTGTTAAGAGTAAATCAATTTGTATTCGTGATCAGACGTGCCAGGACCCATCAGCAGTGAGCCGGTCGTCGTCGATGGGGGCAGAAATTGGTTGTCCTTGACGTGGGGTAAAGCTGAAAGAAGAGGACCTGCTCCAGTTATCGCTTACAAAGTCGACGCATGGTTGTTGGGTGGTGACGGCGGGGCACGATGGACCGAGGTAATTCAAGAAATCCCCAACCAAAAGAAAATTTCTACCTCTCAGTTGAATAAAAAAATTCATACCTTTTTTTCGTTGCCCAGTTGGGAATAACACCCATCAACACCTTCGACGCGTTCAACCTTCGCCCTGGCGGCGAATACAAATTCCGCATTACCCCCCGCAATCGATACGGTTGGGGAGAATCGGTCACCATGACGAAATCAGCGACGGTCAGTGAGCTAATCGACCTGCCAGAATTTGCCAAGATCTTGCCGGGTCAGCTGAAGGTCCTCACGGGGTCAACGGTCAAGCTGGAATGTGAAGTAACTACGAAATAAAATTAATCAAAACTCTCGGTCCTATAATTTTCAAGCAAAATTATAAATTGTATTTTTTTCAAGGTGCGTGGAGACTCGAAAATCGATGTTCGATGGTACCGAGAGTCGACGGAAATCAATCCCAATGAAGATCCAAGGTACACGATCTATTACAATGGGTATAAATGCCTGCTGACCATTGGTGACGTCCAAGAAAACGATTCTGGAAGATACGTTTGCGAAGCGACGAACAAAGCCGGCAGAGCGTCGTCATTTGCCAGAGTCCTCGTAGTCGATGACCCGAAAGTCATTGCGGCCGATGCCAAATTAAGAAGCAGGTAAATAAATGTGTATATCGTTAGGAAGTTCATTTTAAAGTGAAACAGTAAAAAAGATTATTTTCGATGGTTGTTCCTTTAATATCTTTAGTTTCGATTATTCAAGGTTTAAGTTCTTTTTATTTCCTACAGTATGATCGACGAGAAAGACGATAGACCTCCACAATTTACCATGAGACTTCGTGACAGACGAGTTCAAGCATCGTATCCTGTAAGATTGACTTGCCAGGTCGTAGGATACCCGAGCCCAGAAATTACTTGGTTTAAGAACGGCTGCGAAATTTACCAAGACGGTAAGAGAAATATCACAAACGAAAAATCCAACTCATCATTTTCATTCTGAAATTCACTAAGTTTCGGAATTAATCTGTTTAGATCGACACGTATTCTGGGACGACGGTTCGAATTTCCACACGTTAGAGATCGTTCGTTCGACTCTCGAGGATTCCGGCTGTTACATGGCAACGGCGAAGAACGTTAACGGCTCGGTATCCTGCCGCTGCGTCCTGGTGGTCGACAAAGGAATCCGCGCTTACATCGCCCCGGAATTCCTCTGCGGTCTCGACGCGGCCTACACCGTGAAAACCGCCGGCGAATTGAGAATGTCCGCGCAGATCGAGGCTTACCCGAGCGTTGGCGTTGTCTGGTAAGCAAATCCAAATTTTCCTCACCTCGCGAATCTCCTAAGAAAAGCCTCCATAAAGTCCACTTCACTTTTCGATATTCAGACAAATAATATCCAATGGTTAGATCGAATTAAGAAGTTTTCGGTTTCAAAGATATCAATGATTATCTATGGTGTATTATTTTTTTGTTAATTTCTTAGGCACCGTGACGGTATTCGACTTCGACCGAGCAGAAGAGCAGTGATGACGTTGAATCATGACGGAACGGTGGAATTGTGCCTCGCTTCCGTCACTGCCAGAGACGCAGGATTTTACAGTTGCACCGCAACGAACGAGGTAGGCCGGGCGGAAACCTCGGCGAGGGTGTTGGTCGTCGGCGAAGATGGTCAAGAAGCTGAAATCAGCGGAAAAGGGTTGCCAGCCGTGACCATTGCTTCGTCAGACATACCGTGAGTTTTTCATCTTGAAATATTTTCTCAGAACTTGGATGCACTTGATGCATATTGCATTTCCATCGCGCCTACGTTGAATACATTAACACCAATAATTTTAATTACGTGCAATGTCAGGGACAAGCTTTACACTGAGTAAAAATTCATTTACGGTTTCGAGGAACATCCTGATTCAACAAAACAATTAATATTCAATATTGAATAAAACGAATGAATTTCCTTTAGGTACTCGAAGGAGCCCCTTTTCGTAACAAAACCTTTGTCGACGGAAGCAATCGAGGGGGACACGGTGATCATCAGCTGCGAAGTCGTCGGAGATCCGAAACCGGAAGTCATCTGGTTGCGCGACTTTCTCAAGGTAAGTCGGTCCAGCGCATAATATTCCTCTTATCTCTTGGGCTTGATATAAATGGGCCGATACATAAATCTTCGCGAACTCAGAGACATGTGACTCGAAAACGAAAATCCAGCGTGAAATTCGCACGGCACTCAGTGTGTCGTCCTTGGCTGACTTGGCGCAAAGACGAACGATGCCCCTTCACCTTTACAATTAGGAGTACAATGCCGAACGACATTTCATAATATCGGCATTGTCCGACGCGTGAGTGGAATTTCCAAAGCCGGCCATTTCGACGGAGACCTTTTTCGCAAACCTTTCTAACGTCGCAAATTTATTCCTCGTCGCGTCTTGTACGTGAATCGGTTCGGCAAAAATTTTCGAAAAATTTCTCAAACCTTGGGCGAATATTTCGTCTTACGCGAATGGGTTGAAATGGTATTCGACTAAGATTGAAGCAGGTGTTCGACCCGAAGGCGTTGTTCTTCGAGCTGAATTTCTGGAAAGAAAGAAAAATCGAGGTAAAAAGCACCGGCTCGTACGTGAGACGTGATTGATCGATTGTCCTTTGAAGAATCGCCGCGGAGCGGTCACAATCGTAATTAAGACTACAGCGGCGAGCGAAATTTCACAAGAGAATTACGGCGCGAAACGTGATCCGCATGTCGGAGAAAGAAGGCAGAGACACGGGATAGTCAAACGAGAGACGTCGTCCTTAAAGCGAATCGCTACTTTTCACCGGCCCCGTCGATTGATTTATCGCCAGCTGGCATTTGCAATTACAATTAAGGTACTCGCAATGAAGTGTCTGCTCCCGCGACGGCCTTCTAATCGAAACTGATAATAAATCGCATAGGCTCGCGCCTTAAAAGACACGGTGATCGCGCGCGAAACGCACATAAATACGATCTCACGAGAGGATCGTACGTATGCACGTGCGGTGGGTGGTTGATAGAGGAAAAACAATTACGCAACGATCCGGGCGAAATGACGTGGCCCTAATGTCCGCACTGAGCACATGTGGGTCAAGGTACCGCGAAAAAGAAATGACAACGTGCCGGCTCTCCGCATTATGCCCATAATGGGTGGCCGGCTATTATATGCGCCGTAGAAGCGCCATTGATATTGACCGGCTCCTTTAAAAGGCGAAGGTAACGTTAGGCCAAGCCGTAGGGCCTCGAAAGCGAGAAATCCAACGGCACGCTCTTACAAAAGTTCCGTCGGACTTATACGGCAAGGAATTTTGATCGGGCCAATTTAGACAGTCGGTCAGCTCGACGGCCCATTAAATCGACGCTCATTAAACGTCAAGTGTTCAAACACGACGCTTTGAGAAAGCGCTCATTACGTTATTGTTAATCATTCCTTTGCCAAGCAGCGCTTTAACCGACAATCCTTATCGTACGGATAAAACGAGAAATGCACGCAAAACAATCAACGCACCGTTCGACAGTGACAAAAGAGAATTGTACTCCTTGTATTGTCATCCAATGAAACGGGAATACAGCGTCAGATTTCTGACTCTCGTCTCATAAACCGTCTTTTAATAGTACTTTAAGAGAGTAAGCAAATCATGAAGAACAGTCCAACACCAGGAAATACTTAGGAATCCGTCTCATTAAAAAGCTAAGTGTACCCATCGCTGTTCGGATTATTAAGAGACCGGAAAGGGTAGAACTACCGGAAAGACGTATACGCATAGGGGACTACGTCAATCGAGATCGTATTAGCATCGACGCAAAGAGTGACGGATCTCCCCCACGTCCCCACTTTTGTCAGGTCGCAGTCTCGGCTTTCTTCGTCGATGGATCGGTACCGCAAAGCACGAGTGGCAAAACAGTCGTCGCGTGAACTTTGCCGAACGTGTAGGTTGTACCCGCAAGATCCTTCCGTCCCCAAACCGCGAGGTAATCCACCGCCGGGTTCAGTGGTTCTTCGCCTAATTGCACTTTTAGCGAAAGAAAATTATCAACAGTTCCATCTACGCCAACAGCAGGGTCGATATTAATTTGGAATTTAAACATTACTATTTTGGAAGTGTGCATCAATTGAAGAAGGGGATACTCGATGTGGAATTTTCCAACGTAAGTCTTGAAATTCCATTTCCCTGTATCCCTGTGTTTATCCACGAAAACGTTTGGTTCACCTTGAATCGTTTGATAAACACGAAAGGTATTGATAGTACGAACTGTAAATTAGGATTTCCTTTGCGCCGGTTTCCTGCGATTGTGCGGTTCGTTTGTCGATCGATAAGCGATCGGCAAGCCCAGTAGTTGGAAACGACGTTCCTCGCGGCATGAATCACTGCCGTTCTCCAACCCCCTCCTAACCATCTACTGCAAAAATTCCAGTTTTCAGGGAGGAGCAACTAACAGAAATAATTGCCTAAGTCGTGGAGGATTGGCAAGACGATTCATCGGATCTATAAAGTGGTACCATTTTCTATTGTCGAGCGATAATTATTCTCCGGTCACTAAATGTCCACCATTAACCGTTTGCTCGAAATAAATAACGAAATAAATCTAATAATATTGTACTGATCTGAACGGTTAAAGATACCCTTGCTTACCTGCACTCAAGTAATTTATAATTGATATTCTCGAACTTCTTGGGGAACTCCTTGATTTCCGGCGAAGTATTTGCGAACGAATGACTTACGATTCATAAAAGTGGAACGTTATGTCACTTTGATGAGGGTAGGAACGGAGTAATACCGTCGTTACGCGCACGAAATGTATACGAGCGCGTAATATCCAGGATCGAGTTGGTAGCGACGACAAGGCGGTGACATTGCACCGAGGCCTTGCGACAACCGGCTCCGCTTCGCTTTATGGCGCCTCTCTTCCGTAAGGGGAAGTGTCGTCCGCATAAATTTCATCTTAGACGAAGGCGCTCAGCGACACGTGAAAGACGGATAGACCTAGCCGGATCAATTATGTCACAATTCCACAGAACCTCGTGGAAAAGCTGAAAACTTCATCCGCCAACCACGTCCAACCCCATTCAATATCCCAAGAGTAAAAAAGGAACTGATAAACAACAAAAACCTAAGAACCCGAAAAGTCTTCGGTTCATTCTGTTCAGTTGAGATTATCAATTTTGTTGAATTTTAAAAACCAATTTACCTGCCCTTGTGCTGTTTTTGTAGAACGACCATTAAAATGTAATCATGCATATCAAGTTTATGATAGTTTCTGTAACGATTTTGTAGTCGAGAATTTCCCTTTAGATTTCCGTTTTATAGGAAAAAGACCCCCCGCGATGAAAGCTCGCGGGTTTGCCTCGTCGTAAATTAAGAAGACAGAATCGGTCACACGTCAATCCGTAATTAGCCGTCGCGGTGGAGAGGCAAGCGCGAAAGATACAATTAGAGATGAAAAAAAGCCGCTTGCACGGTTGTTCGCATGCTCTCTGGCGTCGGATAACGCAACGGGATCAGTCTCGGCCGATCTCTTCAACTTTCGCTCCCTATATGGGCTAGAGCCCGACGAAGACGTCTCACCTCACAGTCCGTTCGCGAATCTGTTTCTCTCGCGCTTCACCGCCCGCTGCGTTTTACCCTCGAGAAAAATCTAAGGACCTTAGAAAGAATGCCGACATTATGGTTTTCACGTTTCACACCTTTTTCATAGATTTCTCGATTAAATTGTCCTCATCTAGGTAGGTTTTGTTCTGAATGATTCCTTACCATCCCCCTTGAATCTTTTAAATCGTATTCCAGCCGGATTACTACAGGGACGCGGCCCACTTCCGGCTCGTGGGCGCTGGACCGCAGTACCAACTGGAAATACCTTACGCGAAGCTCGACTTCACAGGAACCTATTCCGTGATCGCAAAGAATTGCCATGGAGAGGCCAAAGCCGTGATATCCCTGCAGATCTATGCCAAAGGTTTGACCTCTCCGACTAAGCAACTAAAACCAAAACTTCGAACGTACTCATTATAATTTTATTCTGATCCTTTCCTTAGGTCAAGGAAAAGAAGATAAGATGTTGAAATCTGCGGTGAAACACGGGTTGGTATTACTTGCACGATAGTATTATTTGTTTCCTTCTTATTACTTTTATTTTCGTTGTACCTTAGCAAGGTGCTAAGTCTGCCTGTGGTGAAAAGAGAGCTTCGCGACATAAGATGCTGCGATGGCGACGCTGTTAGCCTAGAATGCAAAGTTCATGCCACACCTGAACCTCCTAATGTCCGATGGGAACGTGGAGGAAAGGTAAAACAGTCCACGGTTCTTTATATCTAACAAAAAAAAATATTAAGTAATAATCCATGAAACCAAAAATTTGTCTACCAAGGTCAATAAAAGTTAGTTAAAGAAGTACATTATTAACGCAATAAACTATGTTTGGCAAGATTGACAGTGGTTGATATTCTCGTATGTCTCGCATTGTTGGTCTGCCAAGTGATTTGTGATGGATCACTTTGGCGTTATTCTCTATTTTCCTCTGTTCGCATCATTATTCACTCGGTCGCGCGAGAAATGCTGGATTGTTCGTGGACTTTCGATGTTGACAGATCCTTACGATGGGCGGAGACTTCTCGGCCGAAGTGGACGGTGAAACGGCACGTTTGAGCATCGCTCACGTCTACCCAGAAGACGAGGGCGAGTACACGTGCGTGGCTTACAACGACCTTGGCAAAGCATTTACATCGGCGTGCCTAATCGTGGACGGTAAATCGCAATCTCTTTATCTCCGTCTGATTAACGCGATACGCGAGCGCGTCGGGGAGACTGATGATCGATTTCGGTTCAAATGATATATTGAATTTGTCTTGCAGTGCCCGAGGGTAAGGAGAACGTACTTAGCCAAAGGTTAACAAGACCCATTGGCCTTCTGTCCGCCGGATCTACGCCGAGATCAACGCCACGATCCACACCCATCAGGAGTCTGTCCCCTGCGGTTGCTCGTAAGCCAAATTAAATCACTGAATTACCTTCAACACCTGAGAAAATCGTTAACAACGATAACAAAGAATACCCTGAATTTTCTTAATTTACTCCGCGAATTAGATTTCATTTAGCTAAAGCCCAGTGAGAGGATAATTGTTTTAGATATTCAATAATCTTGTAGACGGTTTAAATTTGTTTCTTGCATTTGAAACTTACGTTTCAGACGGCCGCGAGCTGCGATCTCCACAGGTCCTCCTCACGCGTCCTCAGGGCAGTCCGACTCCCCGACGACACAAATTTAGTCCCCCGAAATTCTACGCGGTTCCACATAATCACGTTGCCGAAGAGGGGGAAACGGTGCGTTTCCAATGCGCGGTCGTCGGGCACCCCACGCCCTGGGTAAAGTGGGACAAAAACGGCGCAACTGTTACCCCGACCGCCCGGATCTCCGTGAAGGAGAGGGACGACGTCAGGATCCTGGAAATCGCCGAAGTCACGCAGGAGGACGCAGGACTCTACAGGGTGACAGTCGAAAATGATTTCGGACGAATCGAGGCAACAGCTCGTCTCGAAGTCATCAGTGAGTGGCAATAATTATTTTGATGAATTATTTAGTAAAATAATGTTGACCTTACTCGCCGTTTGCTCCATTGACTCACAAGAATTTTATCGAACATTCCTTTCAACTAATCTTTAATTTAATCCATTTTCTTTAACGAATAATTCCCACTGCGAGATGTTTGCACAGCCTCGCGTCAATTTCTCTGGTTCATCGACTTCTTTGTACAGTTTTGCCTTAATTCGAGATTAGATTAGAACAGGTCGCAGGTGGTTCTAAAAGATTAATACGCTTTCTTCCGACTATTCTTTGGTTAAGATCGAAACGCATTTGCGAGTCGAACGATCAAGACGAGGAGTGCTTCACCGAGGACTTATCCGTCCTTCAGCCAAGGGCTATTGAGCACTTCGACCAGGGTAAACGGACGTTTGCAGTTACGTTGTGGAATTCGAGGAACACCTAGTCCCACCCCAACGTGGTACAGGTACTCCAAAACCCACCAAAAATATCAACAAATCCTCTTGCCTTCAATAACACAGGAAAAATTTGTATTCAATCATTTCACCTCCCAGGAATGGCCGACCGATGGAACGATCGAACAGAATTAGACGCTACTTCGACGGAAAAATAGCGAGAATCGAAATTTCGAAAGTGAAAGCCACCGACGCAGGGGAATATACTTGCGTGGCAACGAACGTCCTTGCCTCAACGAAAAATAGCTGTCAGGTAAGACAACGTTTTATTTAACGAACCTCGTAATGAGCGCCAAAAGGTGCGCATTATTACGTCTACTCTTTTATCTTATCTTAATGGGTTTTCACAGGTGACGGTGCTCGATACTAATGACCCATCCACCTCCGACAAGAACCCGCCGAAATTCCTGCAGCCCCTAGCCGAGGAATCCATCGTAATGGAAGGACATTGTTACGAGCTTCACGCCAGACTCGCTGGTAAAATATTCAATTCCCTCATTAAATATGAAATGACCATTTCAGAGATTTTTATGTATTTATGAGGGAATGGTGATACGATTTGTCTTTGTAAAGGCACTCCCCCCTTCTCTCTCGTTTGGCTCAAAGATGGACGTGAAGTTCCCGACAGCGATTACTACAGATACATCACTTATGGCGATGGCGGAGTTGCACTCAGATTAAGCGACGTTTATCCCCAAGATGCCGGGGAATACACTTGCATAGTGAGAAACGATTTCGGCGAAGCGTCTTGCAAAGGACTTTTCGCTGTTCAAGGTCGGAAATTAATTACTATATATCTTTAAGAACTTTATAATACGCGTTAGTATAAGTTTGTTACAAGAGGTTGTTGTGTTAATGAGAACGTTTGTATTAGATTATAAAGGTGCTTCGAAAATCGCACCGCAGTTCACGAAGACTCCGTTATCCGTCATTGCATCGAAGGGCGAAACCGCATGTTTCTGCGCAAGAGTACAGTGCGGAAAACACATGGAAATTAACTGGACGATTAACGGGAAGGACGCTAAAAGCAACGCGAGATGCAAGGTACGTCCGAAGAAAAATTCTACAAAAAAATTCTGTCGGCTATTATCTGGTGAGAGTTGGTAGATTTATTTCGTTTTTCGATTTGCGGTAGATCGAAAAAGACGGGCACACGAGTATCTTAAGGATTCAGAATGTCCGTGAACGGGACGTCGGCGAAATTCGTTGTACAGCAACGGTATCAGGAACTGGTCCATCCATTAGCTGTATGGCAGAACTGCGACTCAGCCGACCTAATCGCAGCTTCGAAAATTCCTGCGCGGAATTAAAGAACATCATCTCGCGACCTTGGAACCAGGTGGAGTCCTTGATGCAGAAGAAACCGACGACGAACGGTTTGAAATCCGAATCGACGCACAGAATTCGCAATTGTCTATTACCGCCGAAGGGGGCAAACTCGGAGAAACGTGAAAATCGTAAGAGATCGTCGTCATTCCCACGACGAACCACTCCGAGTCCCACATTGCTGTCTCCCATGCCGACGAGGAAAAATACCATCATAACGGCTAGTCCAACGTTATCGGCCAAGAGAAATGGCGAACATCGCCGTTCGATGAGCAGAAAATCTACGATCGATCGAAAATCTTCGACTTCATCGAGCGAAAATAGTTTCTCGAGAAATGGTGCAGCGGTTCCGAACAGGGAAGACCATCGGGAAACAATAGTTGATTCGAATAAGACCACTAAAGATAAGGAAAATGGTGACCTTGGAATAGCAGAAAGTTCTAATATAAATGACGCTGATTTGACCTTCATTGAGTGTCCTGCAGTTCTGGAAAAACATGTTGATAAGAGTGAACCGGAAGTTGAAGCAATTATGGAGAATCCAATGGCAGCGAGAATTATAAAACCTCCCGCGGACGTAACGGTCTTCAGAGGCAACAGGGTCGTTCTCAGGGTCGTCTATGAAGGTCACCCGGAACCGAAGGTCACGTGGTTCAGAGCGGTAAGTAAACTTCCGTATGATTGGTCTCCCAATATTTTACAACTGCTCAACACCTGTCGTCTATTGAATATTTGAAATCAACATTACGTAGCTGAACGATCTGCTTTGACTCGCTTTCAAAACATCGAAAAAAAGATAAACATTTAAAAAATATTCCGAAGACATTTTAAGGTAAAGACTTCAATGTAACTCTGGTACAAATGTGCTACGACATAAATTCATGATAAATCGCCTACGAACTAGCATTAAATGGCGTTTGAATTCTGCGTCTTGATGAGGAATCGCTGGAGGGAATTTTATAAAAGACCGCACTGTTTCGAACAAGGAGTCTTCTGTCTCCTGGCTTCACGAAATTCTATCCAAGTTGCGTGCGTCGTGAATATCGTCTATACAAATCCCAACGTGCGTAAGAGAGCCGTGTACGCTCGATATCGTTTACAATTGCCGCGTGACGGCCGAGAAACGCGTCAGAGTGAAAGAATTTCATTGCGCATATTTAAATCGGTGACTCGGGGGAATCGCGTGGTGCGCCGTCGATTGCTCAAAGCGAATCGCGGGCAGTCATTCATTGCCGCTTAAACCTGTACTTGACTTTCCCGGCACGCAAGCGGGAAACTCCTCGCCACTGAATCATCGGCCAAAGGATGAACCCCATTCTGACAAGGATAGGAAAATCAACATCGAGCCAATATAAATCTTTAGATTTATTAAAATTAAGATGAACCAAATCGCACGTAGAGAAAACGTCATAGTGATTAAAGCCAGTTTTTAGCGAAGTATTACGAGTCCGTAAATGAGAAATATGCATTATCACGTTACATCTAAATGGCTATAATGCGATGTAAATGGGTAAATTACGCACTCTGAAAAGGAGTAGCAAAGATCTTAATGTCGAGTCATTAGAGGCAAGGTAGACTCACGTCTACCTGTCTCCCCTCCACTCGAATTCCCAGTCGGGTCTGACGAAAACATGTGTACAAACTTACGGAAACAGCGATCGAAACCGGCAAGAATATCAGTCGCACTTGGTTCATCGAAATTAACAGAACCCTCGTCCGAAGAACGCACGAAACTAATTTTTCCGCATTCGTAAGGGGAAATAAAATTCTTTTGAAATTTAATGTCGATGCAAATTTTAGAATTAGATGCAAATTCTTTCGACCGACGATTTGCCGAATGGTGTAACGGTAATACGAGATTAGTGTCGTCCGATGAGAGTGTCCGGGTATTATTAAATTGTGCCGAATGTGTTTGCTTTAATGCTTGAATTATCCGGATTATCAGAGTCGCGTGTTGGCACCTGACGAAAAAGTCGGAATTACCTTCGGCGGAGGTGTGTCGTGTTTGACTTTGGACAACATAACGGCGGATCACGCAGGAAAGTACGAGGTGGCCATCGAAAATCCACTGGGCAAGGATCGAAGGTCCTTCAGCGTCGCTGTCGAAGGTGAGTCTTTTCTCATAAACTTCTCAATGTCACCGTTTAGAAAAAAATTGTTCAAAATTCAAAGGAATCTGTACTGTAAAAAGTACAGCTCCACTGGCTGTAATTTACGTAATTGTATCAATTGCTGACTGTCAGTCTAGACTCTGACCTAATTATTGTCTATTTCGGGTGATTAGTAATTAGGTCAAACGGTCGTAGCCAAAAATTGACACTGATACGAAATTCCTCGTTTTACTCATTAAAGATGACAATAAACAATCCCAGCTTTAACTTGGTGCAATTGTTTCGTCATTGTGTGTATCGTCGTTCCGTCTCCCTGTGAATGCAAATACACGTCTTGGAACAATCAACGGTTAGAAAGCCACGACTCGTGTCTTACATCATCGGCTTAACTGCCACGAAGTTTCTCACACGTGCTCTTGATAACGACATCTGTGTAGAACGCAAAATCTTCGGAGCATTCACGCACGAATTATGAAGACCAGCCGGTCAAATCATTAGTCACCGAGTCTCCCAATTTTAGCAAACATGTGCTCCTATAAAAACTAATTTACTTCCATTAATACGCACGCAAAACGTTTGAGACTCTTTGCTTTACTGCCATGCAAACAGATAGGAATGCACAAATTGATATTTGTACCGGACGATTGTAATCGTCGATTGATCTAGAGGGGGCTCGATCGAATGACGATCGTTGAACAGCCGTTACGTCAAGAAACGTGCCCCCCCGCTCGTGGAATCGTTAGTTAAACGCATGTACCGCTCTGGCCGCTATTATTTCCACCTCCGGCAGACCTGTCAGCTTTTTCAGAGCGTCCAGCGGAGAGTACCTGCGCTCTATTCTTTCGAGAGGCCCGAATACCGTGGGCTCGGGTTTTCGTCTCGCTTTTCAGCAAGAGCAGACTGCGGTAATTCGGAGCGGGGGAGGCAAACAAGTAAGCAGACAGGCAGCCAGGCATTGTTCCACGTGTGCGAGCCGCGTGTCACACGGTCCAGTTCTTCTCCTCGTTTCGCGCACAAGGCAGACAGCAGTCTCACGTGACAAGCGCGCAGTAATTCCTCCCCCTTCTCTTCCCCTCTGCCCCTCTCTGAGAAGCTCACGATACCAGCGCGAACCAAAGCGAAGACAGTATCGGCGCAGACGCGCTTCGCATACTTCGAAATTCTCCGCGTTTCCCCTGGCCGAATTCCGCCGTTCGATGCATCTTTCCCAACGAACGCGATCAGTGTTTACGTCCGATAACACGCACGGATAATTAAAAGAGCGATAGCGCAACATGATGGGTAATTGACGTCGTTTAAACTGATCGATGAAGTCACGACGATCACGATTTGATCCACACGATGCCTCACAGCAATTCCAATTTCTAAATGACGTGCAGTTCCCTGATGATCGTTTCGTTAAAGTCATAAATAGTAATTCGGTTTGTCTGATAGAAATTAAAAAGTGGCAAACCGCAATATTTCTTCTCAGCCTTGAGGATGACTTTTTTGTATTATTAAGGACGTCTTGAACGTTGGTTTTGTTTGTCAAAGGTCCACCCGACCCTCCGGCCGGTGTGCCCAGCGTGAGTTGCGAAACGGAATCTGCGACAATAGCCTGGAGATCGGCGCCTTACGACGGTGGTTGCACCGTCACCGGTTATTCCGTGGAGATGAATCGCGTCGGTGAAAGCACCTGGACCGTCCTCACTGAGGCCTGCCATTCGCTGAGTCACAAAGTCACGTCCCTCGAAGCCGGCGAAAACTATCGGTTCCGGGTAAGGGCGGAGAATATACACGGCGTCAGCGAACCCAGCGCGGAGTCAGAGGCCGTGAGGATCCCGAAGGAAGGGGAAACGAATTGGGAAATCGAGTCGGAAGGTACGCTTGAAAATTCAACAGGACTTCAATCCGAAGGGATTATAAATTTAATTACTGCTTTCGAACTAATGTTTCGTATCAAATGCATTAAATACGACCGTGTTTGATACAGTTTTACCGTTTTTTTTAGACGAATTCGAACCCGCCTTTGAAGCTCGCGTGGTCGAACCGGAAGATGGTCGTCTCTTCCAAGAAACTTACGACGTTCTCGAGGAACTCGGCAAGGGAAGGTACGGCGTTGTTAAGAGGGTCGTTGAACGTACGTCAGGCACAAATTTCGCGGCGAAATTCATCAGGACGATAAAAGTCAAAGACAGGCAACAGGTCAGGGAGGAAATTCGAATTATGAACATGCTGAGGCACCCAAAACTCTTACTTCTGGCTGCCGCCTACGAAAATCCTCGAGAGACTATAATGGTCACGGAATAGTAAGTAACAATTTAAAAAAAATCTCGTCAACCTTCTAATAATAATTGGCTTATTTAGCATTTCTGGTGGCGAACTTTTCGAGAGAGTCGTCGCCGACGATTTCACACTCACCGAGAGAGACAGCATACTCTTCATGAGACAAATTTGCGAGGGTGTCGAGTACATGCATCAAAATAATGTAGTACACTTGGATCTCAAGGTACAATTAGTTGGTAAAGTAGAAAAAAAGATCCCTTACTTGAAAATTCTGCCTAATTTTACCTTTTCAATTCACCTAGCCGGAAAACATAATGTGTCGGACACGTACTTCCCACCAAATTAAACTCATCGATTTCGGCCTGGCGCAAACCTTGAAACCGGATACTCCGATTAGAGTGCTTTTCGGTACACCTGAATTTATACCACCGGAAATCATCAATTACGAACCCATCGGCACGGAGTCGGACATGTGGAGCGTCGGCGTAATTTGCTACGTTCTGTAAGTTCAAAATATGAAAAAATTGTGTCTATTATGTATGCGTACTTTGATGTGAATCGTGAAAATTTAGGTTGACCGGATTGTCGCCGTTTATGGGCGATAACGACGCGGAAACTTTTGCGAATATCACAAGAGCCGATTACGATTTGGAGGACGAGGCTTTCGACGCTATTTCCGACAATGCCAAGGAATTCATCACGGGATTACTTGTCAAACGAAAGGAGTAAGTTTTAAGGCTTACGTTGCACCTGTTACACCAAGAGTTCAAGGACATTTATTCTGTTTTATTTTATTTTAAATAATTTTATTTAATTTTATTTAATTAAATTTAATTTTGACATTTCCCTCGGTATATTTATTTACAAGTGAACATTGTGTTTACAGATTACGAATGTCAGCGAGAGAGTGCCTGCAACACCCGTGGATGGCTCAACACATGGAAAGTATGAGCAGGATAGCTTTGCCAACCGAGAAACTAAAGAAATTCATCGTGCGAAGAAAGTGGCAGGTAAGAGTCCCGGAGTTTGATTGATTTTGCATGATTTTAGCACGAGATGTATTTTTATCAATTCGTCGTGAGTTTCTGTATCTGATCGTGGAGTTGCGTGCGCGTGGTTTGATTTCTCTTAACAGAAAACAGGGAATGCCATTCGCGCCTTAGGGAGGATGGCAATTCTATCGGCGAATAGCAGGAAAAGTCCGTCGGCAGGATCCCCGACGAACAGCATCGACAGGAACAATTCTGTAGAAGAGGAAAAATCACCAGGCGTCGTAGTCGATGAAAAAAACAGTTCAGAGAGCGAAAGCAGCAAATCCATTGAAGGCAGTCCAGTGAGCGAAAAAAGAGAGGAAAGACTCTACTCGTTCACTTACAAAACAGAAGTGAGCATTTTGCCTGAGGAATCGTCCGAAGGGAACTTAACTGGCATGGAAGAATTTAATACCACATCCTCGGAATATAAATCGACGGTGACTGAAAAGACAAGCTCCTCGTATACCGTAGAAATTAATGAAACGACCGAAGAAACGTCGGAAAATCTGGTCTCCGAAGAGTCGATGGTGACGGAGCCGACAGAAAAAGAAGCCTCGACTTCCGGTGTGTCGGACGTTCGGAAAAAGCTCACCGAATATGACTTGGAAACGAGTTTGAGATCGCGAGGCCCTTATCGGGTCTTCAGGGGCGATTCCCGCGATTCTGGAATCGGTGACTGCAACTCCAACGTCGCCACGTCAAGTTTGCAAATAGACGAGCACGGAATTGTCTCGATCATCGAGGAAGAAACCGATCATGAGTCCACTTCCTGTAGGACCAAGTCCATGTCCCGCGTGAAAACTATTCTCAACGTGGACTTTGCCAACGAGTCTTCGAATCTCGCCAATATCGACGGTTCAATAAATTCAGGGAACCTCGAGGAGAGGGTTTCTGAAATCTCCAAAGACTCGACGAACGATCGTGAAACTTTCCCAACCGCCTGCAGGCGCAGGTCGAGCGAGGAAATCACTTTCAATCTCAAAAAGAACTCTGTGGATGCAGAAGAAGAATCAAAAAACGGTCAGGAAGTTGGTCAATGCGATTCCGAAGAATCTCAAAGCACAGGAATCTCGGACGATGTCGGTTACAACGCATCCAGGATCATCCAAAGACTCGGACGCGAAGAGTCGAAGGAAAAGCCAGGGAGTACCGAAATAGCTAGTCAGAGTGACGTAACTAAAGCTTCGTGTATGACTAATTCTGAGCATGAAGGTGTGTACTCGTTAGTCAACAATATTTCACTGTTATCACATTCAGTCAAACAAATTTATAGTTGACCTTGGTGGAGGATAAATTTATCATGGCATATCGAACATGTTCATTGAATATAAATTCCGGAAAGACGATGAATGGGTCAACTGTAGATTTGCTTGGCGACCCTCCGAGATTGTCATTAAATACTGTTGAAATTCGTTACAGCTGCCAATGAAGCTAAGGACGCAAGGATAGCCGTGGTCCGCACGAGGAGCAAATTCGTACCCACAGGAAACGTCAGTCGTACAGCAAAACTGTTCGAACGTGAGGCGTTGGCCTTAAAACCGTCTTCCAACAATCCTGCCGTGTCTGCTTCGCAACGACCGTTTCAGGTCACCGCGACACCCGGGAAACCGCAAAACGAACGGATACAAAAAGCCTTCGCGTTTTGGAACAAATGAGCCGGCCAAAAGTGGACGACGTTCGCTCCTTGGATCCTGTCCGAAAACGAGAAAAAAACTGTAAAAGGCTGATTCGTAGTGTACGTTATTTATTCACTGTAATGTAGCGAATTTTTAGGACTTCTAACAATCCGCAAATGAGGCGAATTGCACGGAGATTTAATCGTCTCGTTTTAACCTCAAGGCGATGACATTTTCAGGCCGAAATCGGACCCCGTAGTTAAGTTTTATCCGGTTTTTCGTATACAAAGTTTTACGTTTTTAAGCGAACGGCAGTTGCCGTGAAGGTCATTCCCCGGTGACCTTTTTAATCGCAACGACAACGAAACACGAATTCGAACGACCGCGATTTATCGTATGCGATTTCTGTATTGTATCTCTTATAGCTGTTGTATCTGTTGTTGTAAGTCGAGCTGTTATCGCGTGTGCAAATTACCCGGAGATCCAAATAAATACAAGTGAATCGAGGTCATTTCCTTTATTACATTTAAAAACTTTATTCCATCTATTATGAGCCGAACCGTGATTCTATGTTGATGAGTTAAATATCAAGATAAACACTTTGTTGTTGAGAGATTTGTTGATTTATTATATTGTTTCTGGTAGCTTCATAATAGCCAAAGAGCAATTTAAGGTCTTCGTGTTGAAACTGGTTCCGGTGTAACATTAAAATCAAACTAAAACTTAACTAAATTCAAGACTGACTAACGAAAACTAACTACTAAGTAAGAACTTACCAACTACTAGATAACGACTGCGTGTTTTTGAGTTTTCAGTCCCGAAGGAAAATTCGACGCGCTTCGGAAAAGTGAGAGTGGGAGGTAGTTGTGGTGGTGGTTGGATTTGGTGGGGATAAGCTTTATGGGCTGTCGTAGTCATTGTCTCTATCTATTATATAATAAGAATAATAACAATAGTTGTAGAGGGGTTGCGTTCGCGGGACGTAATACCGTCGTTGATTCATAACAATAGATTACCTTAATTCTACGATATTTTTAATGAATTTCCTAATTCATGAGTATTTATCGAAGATATCAGCGACAGTCTTCCCGATGGTTTTCGCTTTGAGCTCATCGCCGATATCCAAGTAATTGAATTCCTTACTTGTGGCAGGTTTCCAGATAGTCGAGATGTGCTCGTCGACCGCTGGCGTAGGGTTTCTGAAATATTATCATTTTTAAATCTAATAATCACAAAAGTGTGTATGTTTGACAAAATATTGTTTGTCAAAACAACAATACTTACCCAGTCTTTGCGAAGTTGGACCACAATGTTGTTAATCGTTCGATCGTCGTTCTGTCCTTCGTACCAATAGCCGGTGCAGCGGTGTTTTTGACTTTGCAACGCGACATGTAAAACATGTATGACATTTCATCAACGTGGGAAGCACCTAGAAAATTTAACAAAGCACTGAAAATTAGTCACACATTCCTTATAAATGTAGGTGTTTCTTTAACATATTTATTATTATTTATGAATTAACCAACCGTCTACGGGGGGTGGATTCTTCATTATAGTTTGCGTGACTGTTTCCTCGTTACCAACGTAGGAGAATCGGTACAGATAAGTAGGTGCGCAATTCTGTCTCTTCCTGCGATGATCAACAACGGCATTGGAGTCCTTTGTGAAGTAAAAATCACTGAGAAGATCTAAAACCGCCGGCAACGTTTCGGTCGAAATATTCTTATCGCCGAAGTAATAGTTCTTAATTTCCGCAGTCAATTCGGGAATCTTGGCGGGATCGACTTTCGGGCCACACCTTGTCACGTGCCGTGTAAAAATTTTCTCGAATTTCTTGATACCTGTTTCTCCGTGATCTAACATAACAACGCAAAGTCGTAAATATAACAAATAGTCGCTAGAAAATATAACTTGCGTAATAGATAATTACCGCTTAAAAACATGATAAACTCTCGGGATGTGTATCCTACCATAATAGGTATATTATTATCGTTCGTGAGAGATTCATTGATAGGTTGTGGGAAGAAAGGGTTCTTCGAAAGGTTATCTACACCTGGTGCAAACGGTAGACCAAGAACGACCTTTTCCTACAGAGAAGACGAAGAACCAAATACAAAATTGAATAAGCAATGAACTTAGTCTAGCCTTTCCTTCTATATCATCAACAACCTTTTCCGAATTGCTTACTTCAGTCGGGAGGATACGAGACTGCATTTCTACTATCTTATGGGCGGGGACCGTGCGCAGAAATTCCAGCACTTCCTTTGGATCTTCGGAATCCTTACCCAGGAGGCTGGCCAACTTGAAGCACCGTTTCGGCTGACTCTGATCGAGCGCCCAAGGATGAGTTGCTGCTCCACTTTGCAGGATAGCCTTGTGAAAGAGACCTGAAAAAATTCAACATGCTTGACAGTCCAAACAGAGCATAACTGAAGTTAAACAGGAACCTCGAAAAATTTCTAAATGGCTCTACTTGTGATTAAAAGTTTTCTAATTACCCACAGCCATCGGAGACAAGCACAGGAAGTGCACTGAAGCTCCCCCCGCACTGGCTCCGAATATGGTAACGTTATCTGGATCACCACCGAAGACAGCAATATTTTCTTTTACCCATCTCAAGGCCGCTACTTGGTCCTTCATGCCCTGATTTCCGGCTGCACTCTCGTGGCCCAAGTTCAAAAACCCTTTCATCAATAAACAAAAATCATAAGTCTCACGAATCCAGCTTATGCTAGGAACTTAGAAGAAAAATTTCTACCAAATGCGCCTAGCCTGTAATTCACGGTGACGAGGATAACGTCTTTCTCGACGAGGTAGTCGGGCTTTACGAAATAATCGGCCCCTGATCCAGAGATAAACGCTCCCCCATGGATCCAAACCATAACAGGTCTACGTTTGTCCAACGATTTCGTGTAGACGTTGAGATACAGGCAATCCTCCCCGCCGAAAATCTGGTAGGGTGGATAATCGTCCAACTGAGCGCAAATTTCGCCGGTGTAATTCGAAGCATCTCTGATACCTTTCCATGACGCAGGAGGTTGAGGATCCTGTGAAAGGATCAAGGACAAATAATCGTTTAAAAATACTTTAAGCATCCTTAAAAATCTCACATTACCTGAAATCTTAGATCTCCAAGGGGTGGCGCAGCAAAGGGGATAGTCTTGAAAGCGATATACGGTTTATTCAAGGAACTTTGAATGATGGTGCCCTGTAATTGGCCTTGTTTAACTGTCACTATTGGTCTTTCCATTACAAATGAATCCCGATCACCTTGAACAAACCGAACCTGCGGGTTTTTTAACATTGTATTACTGTTCGCCGTAAATAAATGTACATGTATATAGAAAAACTGTTATACACTAAGAATTTGAATGTAAATAATATATGGAATCCAAATCAGCGGGCTGACTTTAATGCCCATCCTGTCCAAAAACGTATTCTACACGGATTAATGAGAAAAATACGTTTCTGTTGATCGGAGTATATTTAAGTAAAAACTGACAGATATTTGTATGTGGGGCTTTATATATTAGTTACCAACGAATATTACGATATCGCGATATCCTTGAGTGGGGTGCAATGATAAGTTATGAAAGAATATTGCGGAATCAGTGATACGGAATATGAACATAGAAGTAAGTTTTCCAAACAAATCATTTTTTTCGTGTCTCGTTTTTATTGGTAACGATATCACCAATAAAGGAAATGATATGTAAAGGAGCGAACCACTAAACTTTCTCTAGTGAGAGTGAATAATTTACAAGATACATGACCCACTTCTTAAAGAACATTTAACGGCATATATGCTTACAGTTTATAAAATGAAGTTAGATTGTCAATCAGGAAACGTGAACCTCGATCGAATACTATTTTACTCCTACTGCGGGATGTTGCACACGTCCTGTAGTTTAAGTAAGACCTTTCAACATCCCCTCTTTATTTGTTCAGTGGGGGATATGCTATATAAGGGGACAATTCACGCTACAAACCCAGAGACATACATTGTAGATAATTTTAGCTACATGCGGTTCCCTTTACAAAAAAACGAAGGAGAATGCAAATTCAAATTGCACACAACGACAATAAATAAACTTGATACACAAGTACGCATGCGCGAGGCGATAACGAGGCACATCTAAATTCCTATCACAAATCGACGACGATAACAGTAAACTAATACACTCGTGACGGGAATCAAACGAGTTGTATCTATAAAAACATTCCTGTCTGTAAAAAAACTTTTCGCCGAATCATTGACCGTGTCTGCATTAATAGATAACTACACACATGATTGCCCACCGAAAGGGAGAAGAAGAACATTAATATGTTTATCATTTACCTCGGCAATTGCTAAGATAATATTGAATACATCGTTATATCGATAAAGATGACAGTAATTATACTTGGCGGCCGGCACCGACATTAACATATCTCTTAATAATTACATTTCACGTATGAAATTCTAGTTTTATTTATAGGTAATAATTACACGTAAGAAATTCATGAGAACTTACAAGTCAATTAACAACTCGTCTCGTTCCTCCACTTTTTTCCGCACGTCCGTTTCGGTGGATGAGAAGACACTTATTAACGATGACGCACTGTTAAACAGCACAAGATCGTAAAGATGTCTAGCGGCTGCAGCACAGTTACTAGGACAAATCGTGTTTATATACCCGAGACAAATCCCATCGTGCGATATCGGTGGAAACTTTCTATGGTAGGCGCTGTTTTATTTATCTTTCCAGTATAGTAAGTCCCGGATATTGTCGAATATCTTCGCAGCGCGCGCAGGAATGAGGATCAAAGGTTTCAAAATCTGCCGAACAACCAAGTCACGTATAGACTTTGCACCTTGACTAATAAATATTTATTAAAAGAGATTTAAACAATACATTGTTATCATAAAAAACTGATAAAACGTTAATACGATGATACAGTATTGGAGATGATTTAGAACAGTTCAACAAAGCGTAAAGTTAAGTATATTACAACTATTGGTATAATATGATGATTGCACAATAATGAATAAGAGTAAAAGAAGTCCATGAACGCATAAAAAAATGTCATCTAAAAATGCAAAAGCATTTGCGAACAATATAATTACATATGCTACACAAACAACAATTACATTATCATGTATATAATTGTGTAAATACTTAATACTATGTAAGAAGGTTCTTCGAGGCACTAGTTTCATCCTTAATTATTTGTTGTATAATGATAAAAAATAGTGTTACATGTTATTTCATTACTTTCGCCGTTTTCGGAGATTCATGTAATTAATCGCGTCAGTATTTCTCGATACTTAATATTTCCGATAGTTTTGTATATAGGAGAGTGTAAGAAAAAGTATTATTTCATCGGAATTCTATTAACAATGCTTTACTGAACACATTACTATCGCAAACCTGCCACGATACACGTGTCCAAGTTTGGATTTATTAGCGTTTCATTTTGTCGAGAATCGGCACGACCATATCGAAGGAAGGACGTTTTCCTGGGTCCTCGTTCATGCAGATGCGAATTAATTTAGCGAGATGGGGTGAAATTCCGGGTGGGATACTGACCCGCAGATCTTCAAGAGCAATCTGCAAAAAAATAAGAGCAAATACGATCAGTCATAGTCACAGACAGTGCATAAATATTTAGGAATGAAGCCAAACCTTCATTCCGCATTCCATGGGAGAGAGATCGGCAAAAGGCACTTCTCTCGTTGCTAACTCCCACAAAAGCACGGCGAAGCTCCACATATCGGAAGCCTCGAGATTAATATCTGCCGGACGTTTGCTGAGAGCCTCAGGAGACATCCAAGCTGGTTCATAAATTCGTCCGACTTCCTGGAACGAGAACTTGGAATCTGCCATGTTAACACGAGCAGTCAAATCCTCGTCGATCTAACAAACATTAGTCTTTCTTACTTTACAATAACAACTTTAGCAAGTGCGCTACATAGATCAGTGTACCAACCATGACGTGTTTACTGTTCAAGTGGAACCTGCAGCGATTCTGTCTCTCCAGTCCATGGAGAAAAGCCATAGCTCTGGCTACATCAAGTGCCAAACGCAATGCACGTGCAGTGTCCACCACGACACCAGTGCCACCGTGAAGAAGGCGATGTAGACTTCCCCTCGGCATGTATTGCGAAACTGTCGCCAACTGAGGCGGTTGATTCACGCAACCTAGTACCGGCAGGACGTTCGGATGAGAGAAAATACGCAGTTTAGGGAATTCCTCATTAAAATCCCTGGAAATCCGAGCAGTACATTCGCGGATGTTCAATATTTTCGCTACAATGTCATTGTTTTGCCAACGTCCGCGCCATGTCTCCCCACTCGGCGAACTAGCCAAATGAGTGTGAAGAGAGAGGTCTGCCATGTTGATACCCTTGTGCCTTGATAACGTAGCATCACCTGTTTACAAACATCATTATGACAGAAAATTATATCATAAACTCTTGTTTATTTTAATCTTACTTACGACTTCTGGTTTTCAAACCCAACCAGCTTTGATCCTTGAACTGTATTTTCTTTAAGTCTTGTCCACATTCCACCGCCATGTCTAATAAACAACATCAAACCACCTAAGTATCTCATTATTACTTTATGTGCTTATTTAATGCCTACCATGCAGTCTTTTTGCCAAGGATCCCCTAGCTTTATCCAGAGGAGTATCCCCATCCTTATTAGCAATGGAGACAAGAGCTCCAGCAGCTACTAGCTCTTCAGCAACTGCCTGATCACCCCAAAAACATGCATAATGCAGAGCTGTGTTTCCATGCTCATTAGTTACATTTACATCAGCACGATTCCTCAGCAACTGCAATACAATTATTGCTCAATTATGTGTGAATTTTACATACATCTAGAAAGATGCTATTTGATTGATGAAATTCTAATTTTCTTACCAATTGCACAATCTCCTTATGCCCATGGGCAGAGGCAAGATGAAGAGGAGTATCATCTCCCCTGTTAGTAGCATTGATACGTGCTCCTCTGCTAACAAGTAATTCGGCCAACTTTAAATGGCCTTCTTTACAGCACCAATGGAGTGGGCTAAATCCATGATCATCTCTATATATAGAAAAATGGAACAAATTTTTAATTTCACCTTAGTGTGGAAAATGGAGCATGATTAATATTCTACTTATTCTCAATATTTCTAACGTATTTGTTTTCATTCAAATATGTGTGTGTATCTTATTTTTTTTTTTGACACATTCGTAATATTGAAAATAACATCTACTCAATTTACCCTTGATTCATGTCATGTTCGGTATCATCTAACCAAACACGCACTTGCATAGCATTTCCCTCGCGACACCATTGAAAAATATCTTCCATTTTTCGTCCGTTGTCAATTGAAATAATAACAAACTATAAATAGTTAAATACAGTGGCAGTGCGGGAGTGGCAGTGGGTTGTACTCCAAAAAGGCTAGCCGTCATATACTAAATATAACCATATTTCCGTAAAACTGACATCAACACCACAATTACCACATTTGCAGTTACATTGCTTCCCTGTCCCGTGCAGACGAAAACGATGAATGATACTTTTATGGAAGAACTCTATAATCCGTTTAAATGACACACATTGACACAGAACCACGAAATTGTGCAATTTTTTCAGATCTGACGGTTCGAACACTTCGTAATATGTTTGTACGATTATACATATATATGACCATATATGAAGCGCTATACGTCAGTAGTAGTGGGCATCGTACTATCCTGACCAATCAGAAAGCTTCTCATAGGCGTGCACATTTGCGGACGACTGCGCATGAGCAACAGCTGTCGAGAGTTCACGCATATGTATCACACACCGTCAAACTAATCTCACGCATTCAACCGTTCAAAACACTTCAAACTGGAATAAAAGATATAGATATCAATAAGAACAGAAATCAATCACAGTTATGTTGATGTTTCTTAATATTATTCAAGTTCATATTGTTGTCATATACACTGGTTGCATTCAACAGCGTGACCACGTGGTACGATGTTTGCTGTGAATTCATTCCATTTCCACGTGCGCTATACCCTGCGAGCAGCAATATTCTGATTGGCAGGAATTTTTAATGAAAATACTACTGACCTGTCAAACGGTAGACAACGTGAAACAACGTATACTATTAGCCAACCACAATCAAGCGTTCTTGGTAGGGACATACAAACGATTTCTGAATGGATAGGCTTGTTATTCATTCAAACAGCAATACTGTCTTGCTATCCACGCGTTTAAGTACGATTATTTAAACTTCTACGGACTATAAACTACATAATGGGTAAAAAAGACAAAAATAAGAAGAAAGTAAGTGGTAGTGTAAAAACTGCTCTTAAAACCGAAAAGAAATTAAATGCTAAACAGAAAAAGGAGTTAGCGGCATTAGGAGAGGTTAGTTTACGTTATAACATTAATTTGTAATATTGTTAATTACTTTACATTGTACAAATAAATCATAATATTCCTTTATTTGGAAATATAGGATGACATAGAAAAGGTTATAGCCGAAATTGAAAAAGAGGAGGCCCGCAGACAACGGGTTGTAGAAAAAATTGTTGAACAACCATCACGAAGAGTCAATTTCTCTTTAACAGCCCATCCTTTTAAAGATGAACTTATTATGCTCGGTGGGGAATTTTACGATGGTCAAAAGGTATGCTTATTATTGCAATGCAGCATCATTGCAATATTAGAACCATTAAGTAATCATCTAAATTTTTACAGACAGTCGTATATGGTGATATGTTCTTTTATAATCTAAATAAAAATGAATGGACAATTGTGAAAGCACCAGGTGCTCCACCACCACGATGTGGTCATCAAGCAATAGCTACTGCTACCAATAAAGGAGAGCTTTGGGTCTTTGGAGGTGAATTTTCTAGTCCTTCAGAATCACAATTTTATCATTATAAAGATTTGTGGGTGTACAGAATTGGAGAGAAGAAATGGGAGAAGATTACGTATGTATAGCATTTATTCATAAATTTCAATATGTCAATGGGAGTGGTAAATGTACACCTATTACCTATCATTGCATTTCAGAGCACCTGGTGGACCTTCAGCTAGAAGTGGTCACAGGATGGCACACATTAAGAGACAACTAGTAATATTTGGAGGATTTCATGATAATCTTAGGGATTACAAATATTATAATGATGTACATATATTCAATTTAGAAACATATACTTGGCATAAGCTTGAACCCTCAGGTAAATTATATCACCCACAAGATTCTTTTGCTAGCTCATGAACTTTGATAGATAATAATGGTCAATATTTAGGTATTCCACCAGCACCTCGATCTGGGTGTATTGTATTACCCACACCAGATAATAAGCTTCTGGTTTATGGAGGATATAGTAAAGAAAAAATCAAGAAGGATGTCGATAAAGGTCACGTCCACTCGGATATGTTTGTCCTAACACCAGAAAGTAAATATTGCATGTTACATGTGTCATGGTCTATAATTTGAATATTTACATTTACCCTTGACTCGCATTTTATTAGAAAATGACCAGTCCGGTCTGAAGTGGAAGTGGATTCTCGCAAAACAGGGTGGAAATAGAATGTCACCTCGGTGCAGTGCATCAGGAGTTTTAGTGCAGTCAAATGCAGCATTCATATTTGGAGGAGTATTTGACGACGAGGATAACGAGGAAGATCTTCATGGAACATTCTATAATGATCTTATGGGTCTCGACTTAGAAAAATTGCTGTGGTATACAGGTAAACTATCATGTTGTGATAATATGACTAAATAAACGACTAAACTTTATAATGGGATAATTACAGTAACATTATCTGGAAAGAAGGACGTATCTGCTCGACCCAGGAGGCGGAAGCAAAAGAAAGACAACTGTGAAGAAGATGAAAAAGATACTGATGAAAGTGATACCGAAGATATGGCTGTAGACACTCCAGCACCTGCACAATCTACGGTTACTCATGACGATGGAATATTTACTGTAAGATATTTTGTTAGGATATTATGACCTATCAATTGAAACATTGACTGAATATTTTCTCTTAGGTCACAGTCGGCCCTGCCCCTACCAATACCGCCAGTGCAAGTGGAAAAGTAGAAAATATATTCTTCCCGTCGCCAAGAATAAACCCTGGCCTTGTTGTAAAACATAATACTTTATATCTGTACGGTGGATTATTCGAAGATGAAGATCGACAATATACGCTAAACGATTTTTACAGTCTAGGTATGTAAAACAGTTTCTTTTTGAAGTTAACCGACAAACAAAACTAACGTTTTCAACTAATTTTAGATTGTCGAAAAATGGATGAATGGAAGACAATTATATCTGATGATCTATCTTCTCAAGTTTGGTTGGACTCAAGTAGTTCTAGTTCTGACGAAGAAAATTCAGATGATGATGAAGATGATGATGAAGAGTCTGATAATGAGCAACAAATGGAAGTAGATGAACGTTGACTGAATATTTGTTGATACTCATTGGTTACACTAAAATACATTTTCAAAATACTGTGAATGTTCTAAGTAAATTATATTTTATGTACAGATATTTTTATTCTACTTAATCGTATATTACGATATTCACAACATATAAAAAACGTAAAAAAAATCAAACCTTCATTTTATTTTGCACTATGCTGTCATTTTGCAACTTTCGATTTGCTATTCCGGCTCTCACTTTTTCCAAAATTGCTTTGTCCTACACCAAGAAAGATCAAATTAAATATCACAGGATCGTGTATGGCCAGAAGGGAAATAAGAACAGTATTGTTTACCTGAACGACGAAAAATAAATAACAATCCGACCCATAAGTATCGGACACACTATTTACACTTGCGGCGTAATTACTTGCGGGAAATACAGAAACATTCCACAGTTTAGTAACGCCCTTGATTAGATTCAGATTTTCGTTATACCAATTACGGTTATTGATATCATCAGTCACAATATGAACTATAAAAAGTGGTTTGTATGAATGATAATTATATTTGTTCCCATAAAATGAAAGTAGCAGTTAAAAAATTACCTTCGGGGTTTGATTTCTTGCTTACATTAGCCACAAGACCTCTGATTGCCAAAATTAACTTCAGAACATCGTCCATTCTTTCTTCCAAATTTATGTTTCTCAGATTATTAAACTGCAAAATGAAATATAATAATACAAATTCCCAGCAAAACAAGAAAATAATTAGTCCTTTAATGAAGTAAAAAGAAAATTACCTCTTCTGGTAGTGGATAGGATGCTGCTAGTAATGTCGGTACTCTTGAAAAATATGGTAATTTATCTGCAAGTCTTTTGTACAAGTCATCGGCAACATATGGTGCAATGGGCGCAAGTGCTCGTAATGAAGCTTCTAAACACTTGACTAAAGTGCAAGCATGGCTAGATGACAATTCAATATCCTCACTCCGAAAACCCAACTTTGTTCCTTCCTTCAATAATAATTAAATCATAATATTACACTTATATTTACGATTACTATTGAATGAATAAGTATACCGACCACATAAAAATCACAAAATTCGTAATACACAAATTGCCGTATTGCTATCACTGCTTGCGAAAAATGTCGTTGCTTGAATGCTTCATTGACTACACTGACCATTCTCGACAACTTACTGAGAATCCACAAGTCAAGGCTATTCGTAATTTTCGTGTCCTTGAAGTGGTCGTCATTTGTAGCAAGTAATATGTATTTACTAGCTTGCCAGATTTTATTACAGAAAAATTTGTTGGTCCTACATTGGTCGATGTCAAACGTAATCGTGCTTGCTGTTAAATAATGGAAGAATTTTAATGATAGAAAGATTAAATTTTGATGTATTCAAACAAGGTGGTACCTTTGATATTGTGAGAACACAGTGTCATTCGTAGAGCATCTACACCACAGTCAAGAATACCATTAGGAAACATCTTAGCATTTACAGCTAAAGTTCGCTTAAATTCGGCCTTATTAATTAAACCAGATTCGAAACTTTTCTTCGTTTGTGCATTAAGATCCTGTGCATACAATGTTAAGATAATTGTTCTAACACATACACACATTTTGGTCAGAATACAATACTCACTTCTAACGAAATACCGGTAATAATATTTTCCGGGTTAATAACGTTCCCAGCGCTTTTCGACATTTTCTTCCCTTGTGTATCACATAGGATGCCATGCAGTAAGACTTCCTACAAACAGTATCAATTAGTACACAATCACTATATGCTAGGCAATATCAAATATACAATATACACGACAAATACCTTGAATGGTAAAGAATTTGTCAACTCCAATCCAAGCATAACCATCCTTGCTACCCAAAAGAACAAAATGTCATGTCCCGTTTCCATCAATGTCAACGGATAATATTTATTGAAATCCTGTTTCTAAGTACAAATATTGACAGAGGTAAACAAAATAGAAATACGATGTAATATGGTGGTAAATGAGTACTTACATTATTTGGCCAGCCCATTGCAGCAAAAGGAAGGAGCGCAGAAGAAAACCAAGTGTCCAAAACATCTGTGTCTTGATATAACTCTACATCAGAACCATATTTTTTGTTTGCGATTAGCCGAGCATCTTCCTCGGAACGCGCAATGATCCATTCTCTATTTGTTCCCACAGAAACTGCATAAGCAGGAATACGGTGGCCCCACCATAATTGGCGTGATACACACCAATCTCTAAAATCAAATTTAATAAACTGTTTTATTCATCTTATACTTCCTGTGAAATTTAATTACTTACCTAATATTTTCAAGCCAGTGATACCATTGTTGCTCGTAAGTAGCAGGATCGATCTTCAAAGAACCATCTTTAACAGCTTCTAATGCCCGATTTGCCATGTCTTTACACTTGATAAACCATTGCTCCTTCAATAAATACTCTATAACATCACCGGATCTCGAACATCGTGGCAATATCATTGTGTGATCTTTAATATTGCGCAATAATTTCCTATTGGCTAGTTCCTCTATTATTTTCTCACGTAAGATGAATCGCGGAATGCCCTATGATTTAAAATAAATGTTAATTGAAAATTAAGTATAATCAAATTATATCTTAGCTACAGAGAATTTCTATAATATCAATTGTATTGATTTTACCTCAAATTCCTTGGCAAGTGCAGTCATATTACCAGAATCATCAATGACATTAAGTATCTCCAAATTGTGTTTTTTAGCAAGTGCATAATCTGTGTGATCGTGAGCTGGTGTAATTTTTACCGCTCCTGGAATTCATAACGATATTGATATTTGCAATTATCACAGAGTGAAGTATTTTACACCCGTGATTGGAAATTAACAGTTAAAAACTTGCATACCAGTTCCAAATTCGCGATCGACTGAGGGATCCGCAATCACCGGTATAAACGCATGTCTAAAAGGATTCCAAACCATCTGACCGATATACTTTGCATATCTTTCGTCATTCGGATGAACAGCTACTGCCACATCCCCCACAATGGTTTCAGGCCTAGTGGTTGCCACAGGTAATTCTTCATCTACAAAAAATATGAACTTGTTAAAATAAACTCATTCTGTAACAAGTAGGATATTACAATTCACTGAATTTACCTGAATCTTTTAACTTGTAGGCAAACTCAACTATTTGACCAAAAGTAACTTTCTTCTTATAACCAGGTACTTCAAGAGCTGTTTTGCCTTTAATCACCATAGATTCAACTTCAATATCAGATATACCACTACACAAAGCAGGTGACCAATTAATTAAAGTTTTATCTACATATACCATGTTCCTTTCATTCAAAGTAACAAATGCCTCTGTCACAGCAATGTTGTGCTTCTATAAATCATTGAATACTCTAAGGTAAACTGATAGATTCTTTGTGATTCTCAGCAGAAAATTAACATGCGAAAATATAAAAAAAGTTACCTCACTCATTGTAAAATATTCTTTATTCCAATCAAGACCAGCTCCCAATACTCTCAATTGATTTTTAATAGTGTCTCCCTTCTCGTTTGCCCAGTTCCAGGCAAGAGAGACAAACTTATCTCTTCCAATATCAGACCTTGAGAGTTGTTGTGTTTTCTGTAAATATTTTTCTAAAACAACCTGAGTTGCTATCCCAGCATGATCTAAACCTGGCACCCATACCACAGGGTCACCGTTCATTCTGTGCCTATTTTATTGAAGATATTAAAAGATTCAGTCTTTGATTTTTACTTTGTAGATCTAAATAAAATGTGTTGCGTCTTATAAAACATACCATCTTCCTAAAATGTCCTGAATAGTTGCAGTTAATGCATGACCTAAGTGGAGTATTCCAGTAACATTTGGTGGAGGCAAAATCATTTTAAACAATTCCTTGTTTTCATCATTTTTTGGAGTAAAATAGTTATTTTTTTCCCACGCATTATACCAGCCTTTTTCGACATCATTCGAATTAAATGTGGTCGGAAAGTCTAAAGAAACGGATCACATCGTCTCATTTTAAAAATAACAACATTTTATTGTGATACCTTTAAAAATAGTATCATCGACTTTTATACCGGCTAATCGTTGACTGGTGTATCCACTGTAGCAATGTTTATAAATAGACTTAACACGCGTTAAGTCATGTAATCGTTGAATGTTCATTTTGAACAGTACAGGTAAGTATTTTGTAGATGTAATTAAGTCAATATCACATTCCGATTACGATATCCACAATTACTCTCAAGGGACATAACCTGTAAATATAACCCCTAACAACCAAGTGTCTTCATATGGAGACATCGATCAGCTGATTCTATACGGCGCATGCGTCGACGTCATACCGTCTGGTTTCAAAATAAACACAATTGTTCTCCTGGAATCCTGCGACACACCTCTTCCTACCTGACGTACGATTAATGTACCGTTTGTGCGTGTGAGAGACACCGAGTGCAATTACCTCCGTATTCTTAGACGAAGGAACAAAGTCATTGCAGCAAGTAGGACCTGGGAGGTCCTATTATTCACGTACCTGCGTTGACCGCACGGCGGCAGGCAGGTATTATCTTCCCCTTCCCAAAAGTGCGTTCTCGAACGTTACCTGAGAATATCCGAGCGTTGGAAGCTGTCTTTATCGGGCTAACGTTTATGGGATCTCTCCGCCTTCGTCCCATACGGTCCAATGAGGTTATCGAACGGCCTTTGACGTGCATATTTCCCAAGCATCCTGCATGCCCCCACATCGATCGGGAAAGGACGAAGCAGGACTCGAAAGAGCGGCAGAGTAGTGCCAGTGATTTCAAGTGCCTTCGACCGAGGAAGCGTCAGTCTTTCGCGGTGTTTGTAAGAGAGTGCAAGTGAGAGAACATTTAAAAGAGCTTGTGTATCGTAAATGTGTGCGCGACGATCGATTACCCGAATCGGTGGATTCGACAGGTGGTGTCTTTCGGAGCAGTCGATTTCCGAGCGTCACGTTGTATGCGTCCGCGCATGGTCCGTGGATACGCGTTAGACTCGTCGTGATTCCCTGAATTCCGTGCAGCACACGTGCGGTGAGTGCAGGGGAGAAAGGCACACGTCTACGAGGAAAAGGACGGTGATCGGCACGCGAACGAGACTTGGCGGACGTGTATCGTCGCGAAACGTAACGGACGCACGATTCTACCTGGGATCCGTTAGCCCGGGGATCTGCGAGTGCGTATACGAGCAAAGCCCCATAACCGTGTTGGGTTTGGCGCGCGCTCGCCAAGGGGAGAGAGAAGATAAGGAAGAAGAAGACGGTGTTCGGTCATAACGATGCCGCCTCGCTGGCAAGCGGTGGAACATCACGGCGGTGACTGTTCATACAAAACCTGCGGCCAGCGCGGCCCCACGACGTCTGCGAAGAACCCGGGGACGTGAGACCGCGACGAGGTCGTCCGAGTGTAACTGTGGACCGACGGTACGTGGTTAGTGGGTCGCGTGCAACCGGTGCAATCGATAATCCTCTCGAGAAGGGAGGCAGGCATATCGGCGAGAAGCGAAAAGGATCGTCCGCGGGTCCCCGTGGATGCGGATGGGAGTGGCATCGACATGCCAACTAATTCTATCGCGTCGTCGAGCGTACCGCCGTTGAGAGAGAGGTCGTTATCTCCCCGCGGTTTCACTGCCTGAACCCGGCTGCTTCGTTTCCGGCTTATTTCGCTTTCGAGCCAGGATGGCCAGCGCGCCGAGCAGGTGCGTCAATTCCGATATGCGGCATTCCAAGAGTGAAGATCTTCTCGGCGCCGTCGGATCCCGATCGCCCAGCCCGGTTAGCCTCCAAGCCGCCGTTTCCGAGGACGATCTCATAGCGGCCAGTGCCCTTCGTGAGGGATGCACCGCGACTCCACCAGGAACTCGCTCGCTCCTCATCCCCAGAGTCGCAGGTTCGCCAGGTCTCCTAGCGGACCGTATCGATCCGGAGGACACCATCCGGGACATCGTCACCGAAAACGATCTCTATAGGTCAGCATATTCACCCCCTATACACTCCATTTCATCTTCGATCTCTACCCTACTTCCCCTAACATTGACACTTGAGTGCTAGTTTTGGCCAGAACATAACGCTCCACAAAATTCATCCTCTTACTTCCCATGAATCTTGCAATTATAATGTTTCGCAAAGCTTGATGCGTCGAAAACAAGCGCAATGTAATTGCAAAATAATTGTTAGTATTCATCAAAGAGATATATTCGAAAAACCACCAGAAGAAATGTAATTAAAGCCGTAATACTGTATTATTACGCCTCAAGGCAATTTAAAGTTTATTTTTAATACTTTCAACTCACTTGTATTAACATTGATTCAACATCGTATTCTTGCGTGTATCACCTTGACATTATTCCTGTTTTTCTCTACGGTATTTCCAAAAAAAAGTATGATCCTCACTGATGTAAATATACAATCAAAGCATGGGTGAAAACATATCGATCACTCAAAAGCTCATTACGTTTTCGATTAGATAACTACAATCTCTTTTATCGTTTGACCGATGTACATTTTTCTTTTCCCAAGGCCCTTTTCTCCGTGAATGTTTACCATTTGTCAACGTTTTATAATTATCAAGCCGAATGACGTACGTGACTGAAATACTTTTTTCTCGTTCGCCGTATCCAACGCAATCGCTGTAGACTCGGTAGAAATTACTTCATTCAGGCGTATTACCTTGATCATAGGTCACGTGTTAAATTGCTCGATGTGATCATCTGTCGATCGCGCAGGATCTTTGAACGGTATTTATACTACGCTGCTCGTAAAATATCGTAGAAATTGTTCTCGCTTCTGACGGCTCACATGGTTTTTAACCAAACATACTATGTTCAGAGTTGCATACCGTATCAATTTCATACCCGATGTGGAAATATGTAGAACATTGTGAGTTTCTTTCTCTCTAATTAAGTTTCCTCATACTTGTTGTTTTGGCAGAATAAACCCTGTTTTTTTAACGTACGCTCACGTGCACACACACACACGTAATGGAAGAGGTTGTAACGCTCCGTAAACTTAACGACCGCTAGAATACACATTAGAATGCAATAAATCAAATTCGAGACGTACCTTGGAATGCGTCAGAGAGAAGAAAATGCTGCTCTTCGATCTCTGAGACTCTCTCCTCAGTGTTTACAAGGAAAGCCTGTACCTTTTTTTCAGTCCAATTCATCTTCACAAATTCGGAGAACTCGACAGCTCAATGACCTCTTCACACTCTCGAGTTTTACAGGGAATATCTCTAGGTCAGGTTACGTCTGGCTTTTACATGTTAGCTGAATTTAAATGAGTCAGGAAATACTAAAAAATTATCTACATATGTCGAAAATTTAACCGAGGACAGCATTATTTGAGCGAACATTCTCCCAATTTTATAAGAGACACATGACGACGATTATTACCGTCTGCAGTGTAGTATTTATCGCTAAAAACGTCGTCGAACGATACGCGCTGTTATTTCGACTGTATGGTGCTGAGAGGAGTACTGTTAAACAGAGTGTAAACAACGTACGAGTGCGCACTCGAAGATAAGTTTACAAGCAATGGCTAAAAGTTCGTCAACGCGTGAGCTAGTGGAGATTCGCGTTGTGATTTTCACACGGATGTGCGCGAACGGGTCCGGGGAGCGTGACGAAAACTCGTTCGGCGGGAACAGGAAGGAACGGTTCGAAGATAAAGTTCGCTCTCTGCGTGTATATGTGTGTCCGGGTGTGTGTGTGTGTGTGTGTGTGATCCGCCGGAGAAGCGTCGAGCTGTCGAAATGACGTGAAAGCGAAAGCCACTCGGAACCAAGTCGGTGCAATACGATTGGGTGAATGAACGAAGCACGCGTGTCTGACAGGGGAAGGAGAAAAACAAGATGAAATAAAGTAGAAAACTGATGGGCAAAAGAGAGAACGACAGGACGAAAGAAAGTCCTTAATGGTGGCCCCGTACAAATCGTAAAAGTTAGAGAAATCGCTTTAAATGCCATTCTTTACTCCATATTTTATTTCCCCTGGATCTTCACTCTGGGCTTTACGTTAGAATCAGTGAAACTTACTCTGCTTGAGGTCGTGACTTTATTCACCAACACTTAGCTTTCCATTTTTACATTCAACGCTGTATTTCGTACTGATGCTTATCGCATGACAAGTTTAAGCAACGTAACGTTGCGCACAGAATGATATTGTCTTGCATTATTAATGACAATTTCTTCTTCTCCTTGCAGATTCGTGCTGTTCAAGCGGCATTATGATAAGTACATCGCCCTCGCGGCCAAGTATGAGGAAGCGAAGGGTATCGCCTATTACCTCGAGGAGCGCTACCACGAAGTCAAGGTAGGAGAACGTGCACACACGTCTCTATTTTTCTCGATATCTCCCGCAAACTCCACGTAGGATCACGCGAGATCTCGAGGAGACGCATTCGATAAAACGCCGAGTGAGCATTTACGTAACGTGAAACGTGCGTGCGAAATCGTCGGCGAAGCCGATACTTTCTATGAGCGGAAAGAGAACAGGCGGGAGTCGTGAAGGATTGCGCGCGTCATTCGCCGCGGATGAGTCATCTTTTCCTGGTGAGATCGTTCGGTCTACGAAGACTATCCGATCCTTCCTCATCCTCGCTCCGTTCCTTACCTGCCGATCGCAGCACCGGCTTATCTGCTTACCTGACGGCCGCCTTTCAGATGTTTTATCTGCTACAGGACGTGGTTAAAAGGAAACCGCACTACCATCAATGAAGACGCTTGAACGTGTCATCGAAATCTTATCAGACAATAGCCGCAAAGTGCGAAAAAATTGCTATCGTTATATGTCCCGAAGGAAAGGTGTACTAAAGCTAACTCGAGAGATGTATGCAAAAGTGGCACAACAGGAAGCAGTTATTTCATCGGACCTTAAAACGTCCGATCATCGTTGAAAATAAAGATGCAAAACGGCCCATTTACATTGTCGAGTTGCATCCGCACTCGAGGAGCAGGAAGTTAGCGGAAGATCGAGGACACGGGTAAAAAAGACTGAAATGTACATTAGGACGGTAAACTCCGTTCTTCGCCCGTGCGAGATTCATTCATTGTGTTCTCTTTGCGTCCCACTATTCCCGTCTGCTGCTGCGTACTTTTACATGTTGAAGAAGCGCATACTCGATACGCTTTAGAATGTCAGTCCTAACGGCACTTGAGTAATAACATTGGCAGTAAATTGACTTTTGTGTTTACCTGTCACGTCACAAAAGGCGGTTCACTGAACGTGAAACAGCAATAAAGTAGAAAAATATTTGTTAATGGCACGAGGTGACGTAAATCGATCGTATTAAAATACCGATAACGACATCTTAGGTTATGTTTTATTTCGTTTTCCTTCCAAAGATGAATATGTGTCAAAGAGTTTCAAAAGCCTGCTGACGCACTTGGACATTCCAGAGACTCATTTATCTATAATGCATTACTTCCTACGAGACTTTACGATATCAAAACATCGGATCCTGATTAATCGTTTTCATCGGCATTCTACGACATCTCACTCGGCCAACGAAGGAAATTACAAATTGCCGGTGACTTTCTAGATACCGCAAGCGAGATCGTCGTCCAGTCTACTCGTCTTACTAAAGTCAGTCCGAGGCTCAGAACGACGCATCCCGCTATGCATCTTTCACCGAAGCCTTTCCTCCTTCTCGTTTTTCCTCTCCTCCTTCTTTCTTTTCTCCTAGTACGTCTATGACCGCAGGACCGGTCGTGCGGACGATTGCGCACCGCGCTGGCCTCATAACTATATGAGCCTGACTTTTTGCTCTCCTTTTATAGCGAGCCAGACAGGAATCGTTTTCAACTCTATACGGTGTATTTCGTAAAAATACGAAGGCACCGTACAAGCGCAAACCGCATGCCGAAGACTTAACCACCGAGAAATCTCAAAGGGTCTTCGCATTATCCGGCCAATCGTCTCAATAAATTATGCCTATTGCCTGACAACTTTAAAACAAAGGTTCAAAGCGGGGAGAGTCTTAGAGAGTTCTGATTTTTGAAGTAGAATGCACCGTTTGTAAAGGAGTTGAAACTGAAGTATTTATTACCACGAGTAGTTAGGGGGTTTAGTAGTAATTTCTGCGATCATGACCGGTCTATTCTAAGTCACAGTCATAATTCTCCGAATGATGGAATTAGATGGTAGTGTTACAACAAAACTACAAAAGTACGCGAGCGAGGAAACATGGCGGGAAAATCCTCGGTTCTACACGTTCCTCAAGATTTTCGCAGAACGATGTAGGTAATATTCGCAAAGTGCAGAAATTGGATGGCTACTCAGTGACAGTAAATTAAAGAACGTCTTACAGATTGGCTCATACGTGAAATTTAAAACTTGTTATTAGTATTGAATGACATAATTCGATATCCGATATTCGCATTGCGTGCAGTCGAGACATCGTATCAATCGGTGACGAGATTTTACGGCAAACGGACGACAAAGTGGTGTGGCGTTTGTCAGTCAAAATAGGAGAGAAAAACTTGTGATAATCCTACGTACAGTGCCTAGCGTTGCAAGGGCTTCGAACTGAGAAGCCTCTGAATCGCGCGTCTCATATTGCAAGTATTATAATGAAGGTACGAAATATGTGGCCATGCGTAACTACGAGTAGCAAATAGTAAAGCAACGGTCCGTACGCTCGGTCTTACGGTTATAATTTAAGCGGCGGCTGTGTAATTACCTCGGTACAATGCAAATGCGCGCTAATAAATAAAAAGCAGTCTCTCGAAAGCGATGCAAAATAGTGCGAATTAAAATATCAAATGAAGAGTTTACACCAGAAACGCCCCCAGATCGTTCCTCACCCACAAGACACAATGCGTATATTTAGCGGTGCATAATTTTACAGCGCGTAAGAGCAGGTGTAAGGAATACGTTTGGAATGAGGAAGGTCAAGTGACGGATTTTGTTTTGTAGGCGGAGCGAGACAAATTGGAGGACACAAGGCAGGTTTTGGAGAAACGATTGGAAGGCTGTGAAGCCGAATTGCGCAACAAAGAAGACGAGCTCTTCCTACAGCTGGAGCGGAACCTCCGCCTAGAAGAAGAGGTCGAACGGGCCAGGGCCGACCGAGACAGCGTCATAGCTGCTCGTAATGAACTCGATCGTCAACGCCAGGCGACGCAGCGTCAGCTTCAACTTCAACTTACGCAGAACGAGATCACCAGGAGGACGCTCGAGAAAGCACGACAGGAAGTCATCGAACAGGCTACCATCATTCGTAACGAACGCGATGCCCTGGAAAAAGAGGTGAGAATAACAATAAATTGTTTTCACTGGCCACCGAAAAGTATGGACCTTTCGTCATGTTCAAATTTTTCTTAATATCCGCAGAACGAAGTCCTGAAGGAGAAGCTGCGAGTGAAACGAGGGGAGTTAGGGGCGGAGAGACGACGCAGGGAAGAAGGTCTAGCGGCCCTGACACGCGAAACTTTGACGCTCAGGCATGCGGCTCGACATCTTCGTGCAGCTACTCTGCACGCAACTTCCTGTCGCCGTCGTCGGCGATGCTCGGTTTGCCTTTACGCCAGACGCACATTCGCCGAACTCGATGACTATCAGGACGAGTGAGTTAACTTGTGCCATTTCTTCATTGACCCTACCAAAAAATATCAATAGGCTACAGCTCCTGTTCGATGATAATTTTCCCACATTGTGGCTGAGACAGTAAAATCTATGTTTTAGAGGGAGTCTCTTTAAGTGCCTTCAAGCGCCTCTACAGGATTTGCGAACATGGTTACGGCCAAACCCAAACGCATCACCAATGTCCTCGCACGAACCAAGGACAAGCTCACCTCTGGCCGAGCAACAGATCAATTTTATCGACCATTCTAGCGGTGAGAGCACCGTCGGTAGCAGCAGGAGTAGCGGAGGTGGGAGAAGCAGTAGCAGCAGCAGCAGCAGCACTGCGTCCGATGACGAAGCTTACCCCAGCACACCACTCGCGGAAATGTCCTTATCATCAGCTAATTCCACCGCACCGGCCACTGCTAGAGCCTTCTCGTCGGATTCAGGGTTTGTGTAGGCTCGATCATGCTTCATTATGTTCCCATTAAATCGTTCTTTTGAACAGCATGCCTATTTTTCGTTATTCGCATGAAAGCATCTGAGGTTCCTGTCCAGCTTTTTTCGCCAACTTAGGCAAAGTCCTAGCTGACGCACGATTTAACATTGATTTTCAGATTTTCATCGGAAGTAGGAGACCGCAGATCGCGATTATATGACGGTGGTGCTCACGTACAAAGTTGCAACAGTAATAGCAGTAGCAGCAGGAAAGTCAGCGAATCTCTAAGCTGTAGCGAACCGGATGATCAGGGAAACAAGGAACAAGGGGGATTTTCGCGTTCGAAATGGACTTCGTCCTTTCGCAGATTGCTCGGTCGCAAATCGAAACCAAAGGCTACTCCAGATCGGCCGTCATAAACGGCAAAGGCCATTTTCAGAAACTGGTTACTCGAAAAATTAAAGTCCGTGTACGAAATGTTTGTAGGTTTATACAATACAGGGCGAGTATCGGGCACCTCAATATCGGCAACGATACGAATCTAAATATAAATTGTGTATAACGTTTTTAGAAGTAGTCATCCTTCTGAGATAGGTACAATTCGACTGAAATTGTATACACGAAAAAAAGTATCGTAACTATTGACTAATATTGACCCTACCGCAAACACTGGATTCAGAAAGACGCACGAATTTCAAACGTAAATAATACTTGATAGCAGCGTTTTAAGTTATTCTTAGATTTGCAATAAAATATTGCACAGAGCGGCTGTGTGAGATGAGAAACTTTTATCTCGTGTCTAGTGTTCCTGATTTTTACTTATCATCAACGTATCGGAAAATGTTGTGGGCTTACGTCAATAATTAGCCCACATCTCGTTCCATCTGACTTCTTGCCGTAAAAAGGGTATTACGATAACTTTAGAAAATTACAGTACGACATGTATAAGGTATTATTTCAAACTGCCAGAAAAAGCATATAAAATAGACGTGTAGGTATATTACTCTTGGTGTAGTGCAGATGGGTTAAGACCCTGATAGTTTTCGAATTCGGTATTTAGCAAAAAATTTCGTGATGCAGGAATTGACGGTTAATTAAAGTATACTGTAATGCGGTCGATCGAATATATCACGTGAATATTTTAGCGCGTTAAAACTTTACTCATGTGGACCCACTTATCTGATAACTTGTTGCGAGTCTTATACATATAACGATGTTATGAACTGTGACGTAAGTGCTTCTTATTTTATATCTGTTCTGATATTTTAATTACGGTTGTTATTGTTACTTCTCGTAATTTAATTCAGTGTCCTTATATTTGGGAAAGTGCCGATCGGGAATGATATTGCCTTTTCTATCGGACTAATAGTTCTTCACTCGTTATTGGCAAATTAATGTTAGTAGCCAAAGACTAAAATAATTTATATTATACAAACGAGTAAATTTGATCGATCGTGAATTGCACAGGATGGCGGTACAATGGCGATGAATTTTTGACTTTTTAATGACTTTATAGATGAATTCATAAATATTTCCGTAGATTAATAAATGCCATCCAAGTCTTCGAATTTACATTGTTATTTCAAACTGTTGCTACTTGAGCAATGAAGATATTATTACGGAATTGCATGTATGAATGTTGCGTGCATCTAACGATTTTGTGCATATCGGGCACACAATTTTGTATGTATGTGTTAAACAAATCGATAAATTCTACTCCGACAATTTATTTGGCATAACACTAGTATCGTAAAAGTCGGTGCGTAATGCATGCTAATTAGGACATTTCGTTCAAAATGTTATATATACGAATATATAGGTCAAAGTGAAATACACGCATACTGCATTGGATTTTTTATCACATCGTTACACGTTAATTATTACACCCACCCTTCTGATTTATTTTCATAAGAAATCACGATATTTTATATCGAACGTTTGTGCAATATAGCTATTTTAAGTATTATTTGTCAGTAGAGAGATAGAGGTTTCCACGTTTCGAGTATCGATTACACTCCCAGGTAATCGCGATAAGAGCAAGCAGCATTCCGAAACTGTACAGGATGTTGTACGCACTCAAAACGTTGTATCGATCGACGAAAATTTTGACGATAGTAGGGAGAAATGAAACAGATAGGCTTGTGTACGTTAAAGACAGGCGATACCATGTATTTGTATTGATCGAAAGGACATAAGCAATGCGAATGGAAATCAATTTCCTTCTGATACGCATCGCGTCTTCACGTAAACACATATACAGGCAGAGGAATTGACATTGTGTTTAAAGTGCCTACAGTCTCCCTCTTTCCGAAGTTCCCCCACTTTCTGGAGTCACGCATACACGGAAAGACGGCACTGGGCGGCACTTTGTCGGCTAAATAACGCAGGTTCTCTACCCCTGGCAGTTTGACTTGGTTGTGCGACACGTTCGGTGCTATTGGTTCTCATCGCAATCCTCTCGATAGTAATTAACGTAAGTACACAATTCTAATATCAACGGGCAGTACACAACGAATGATAATACTTTGCTTGTAATTTCTTACTTCGAATTTCGGTAATCTTAACTCGTTACTTAAATGTGTATCGTGCACTTAAAAAACTGCTATTAACCATTGACATAAGCCAAGACACTTTGCGGAAAAACATCGCAGATGCCAATCAGAACGTCAGCTACAAAAAACATGCGGGCTATAAGAAACGGTTCTACTTCCAGGCCGGCAATCTATGAAGTATAATCTTCTGCTATTCCAAAAATAAAAAGAAATATATACAAAAGACCATCTGCTGAAACCGAGCCTTGTATTTAACCTCACGGACTTTTAATTATCATTCTGTAGAGTAAAAATCCTTTTGTAGAATATAAATAAGGAACATTGAATGAAAGTTGCACAACGTACCAGGAAAAATATTCTATGATGTATCGGCATTCTGACTCGACACGTATACGTATACCACTGAACACGGACAGCGATATCGTGTTAGATTCGTAACTCGATACCCGACGTATTCTCATTATCTGATACGTCGGATGCATTAGAAACACATTGAAAATTGTATGACAATGAACAGACGCGTGGATTATTATTGACAATGAACTATATCCTACCACATGAATCGTTGCCAATGGTACTAGAGCAACATTTGTCCGCCAATGACGGTAATCCGTTCGGTTGAATACGTCGTGATTAAATATGAATTATCGTTATCGCGCAAACGATGCAAGAGGAAACTTATACCGCAGATAACAGAATCCTACAGCCGTTCTTGCTGCAAATTGTTCATTTACGTAACGTCTTTAACGTGACGTTAACTAGGAAAAAAGCATAGATACGACCTTTGGCGCCAGTCCATCCCTTCTTTGCAATAATTCGATTCATGTCACGTGGGTGTCCTTTAAGAACACAGCTTCGCTAAGCGTTTTGCGGTCTCCCGGAATTCGAATGATGCACGTTTCTCGCTTGTACCCAACGAAGGGTACCATGGGTGAATTTTAGACTGCTTTGGGATGACGTAAGTGCACGCGCCACGATCGGGTACACAAGATAGCACAGCGTTGCCAGACTGTGAATTTCAGGGTTTGCTATCGACAGCAGACTGGCAAGAATACTAACCCCGACCGTGAGAATTCATGAGTTAGCTGGGAAATACCCCAAAGCTGGCAGCGTTGGCCGTAGACATGATTTTATCTTTTATTAAAACGACGAAGGACGAAGGTGGTTGCTTCGTAGGCCGAAAGATACCTGTTGCTGAATAGTCGCTCTCTTCCGAGATATGCTAACGATCGAACGTCACTTTCCGCGAAGCTTATCTTCGATAAAATCATTATTTTTCTTTCGGGTTAGCAAACATACTGGGGAAATAATATGAGTAATACGGTAAACAAACTTTCCTGAAATGACAGTCTATTTACATGTCTAGTCGAATAAATTTGCCTTGTTGGAATAAATAGAATTTTTTGTCGCTCGTCCTCCGACTTGACCTGATAACGTCACCGCAATTATTCCTGTGATGCAGTTGCGAAGCGAAACGTGACGTGCTGAATCAGCCTATGCGTTTCATGCACGAGAACGGATTACTGATAAGGATTTCATGACCTGATTCATGTTTCATTTAAAAGCGATCAGACGAATTTGGCTCCCATTGAAATTGGAAAGATTTTTACATTGGTCAACATTTTACATTCCAAAATGGAGAAACAATCTGCCGGGTAGGATTATATAAAGAATGTCGCATAGCAAAATTTAGTAGTAACATTTCGTAAAAAGCGTAGTTGTGTTGTTTGTATTACGCAATGTTAGCCGCTATATATAGTCAGGTGGTTAGTGCAGAAGCACTCGCTCTACCATGCCTTTGCCTACCGTGAATAGAGTTATCAATGCGCCTTGCTATCAATTACATAGAAGCGCTGAGAAATGAGTCATACCTATTTTCTACATACATTTAATCCATTTACGTTATCTTCTTCGAAATTGCTCATTCGAACCGCCCACAATACTAATATTCAATATGCTTTTTCAGGCGTATTTAGAGAATTAATTAATGGAGACGATAAGTCGATTACAGGATTATATAGTATGTAACCAAGTACCACAACAACCGGTTAAATCATCCGTATCGCTACCCCTCCTTCGCAAAGTACATATCTAATCTCGATCCTTATCACTTTAATACCACTCTGTCAGCAATATATTGACGCTGAAGTTTTTAGAACTCACAGAATAATCTGTCTTATATTGCGATTTCTTCTGTATTACCAGGAAGTAAGGAATTACGATGGACAAACCACCAGCGCCCGGTTTCCAAGCTGATGTTCAACCAGGCTATGCACCACCCCCGTACACGAGTGGAATGCAACCACCACCACAACAACGTACGTAAATGCGCAAAACGTCATGTCCTTCATATTTCATTTAATCTACCTTTCTACCAAAATGATATCTCTTTATTCAAAATGGAATGGAGTTTCGATCGGCAAACAATTCGCTTGCAAATGGCAGACAAAAAGTTCTTGTCTGATCACGTGCACGGACACTTGTTCCGGTGTATAATTATCGGGTAATAATGGTAATAATTCACGAAGACATTTGAACACAATTACCTGCTAAACGTTTTGAAGATACAACTGACAGAGACAAATCGCCGACGAGTATTCATGATTTCCCTATACATGTAAAATTATTACCATTATCTTCAATAACTTACGACACAAAAGTAATTTACTAGACGTTTAATGTAATCGCTATATCCGCGATAATTTCCACTTATTGATTTTCAGAAGCCTTCGTTGTTCAGACCGCTCCCATTGCTTTCGGCCCCACCTCCCAACGAATAACATGTCCCCATTGTCAAGCAAGCATTTCTACACGTGTTGAGGCGGAAGCAAATATGAAGACACACATCGTTGCATTGATTCTTTGCGTCTTGGGGTGAGATTCAATTATTCTTTCTGTTACAACGAATACCAATGTTGATCGTATTGTATTACTGGAAAGTAATGCCATTCAGGGTCTCGGGAAAAAACCAATAGTAAAGTCATTTTGAAGTGTAGAAGGTGGGGAGTACGAAATATGTCAAGGATGAAAACACCGATTGTCAAATCCAAACGTAAATTGATTAGTGACTGTGTTTTTAATGTTTCAGCCTTTGGTGTTGTTCACCGTGTCCTTACTGCATGGACACCTGCTTGGCCAAAAAACATTACTGCCCATCATGTAAGAACTACCTCGGTGAATCCGATAATTAATTGTCAGTAATAACCGTGACATAATATCGGAACTTCGTATTTTTTTCATTTAATTTCACCTTTATAAGATGTTACCTTACCATTATACTATGTTTACGAAAGAGATATATAGAGAACCTGGAAGATAAATGATACGCACATCCAGGTCTTGTTTTCCAAAGATATGTTAAGTATATTAGAGTGTTTGTAAAAATTCTATTACCCTGTTCTTGCTGTACGCAACATCAAATGACTACTATATCTAGTTACTGCTGCAACGGATTTGCGATATCCGTTTACCATTGCACAATGGAGGTATCTACTTTTCTGTATGCAATATAATTTTGCTAATCAACACTGTTTTGTCCAAAATTCACGTAACTAATTACTGTGATACTTTACGAAAATTCGTACGTATATAAGCTAAGACATAAACTTATTTTGTACATGTGAAAGTTGCAGTTTTCTTACATTTACAGACAAATGTATATTGAATAATCTCTTTAATAGCACATACATGTATAAATATTCAAACTATACTAATACCAGTACAAATTCCACCAGGATAAATTTCAAGATGATGATAAACAAAATGAAGTTATAAAAAATTTGTCAATGACACAATGTACATAACTGTACTAGCCACAAAAAATGCATTCACGTCAATAATTATGCTAGAGATTATATGATAATAATTAAATTGTTGAAAGCAAACCACAGCTCTATTTAAATTCGTTTGCTTCATACGAATATATTTTTTATACTCTATTATTATAACCTTCAATACAATAGTACAATCCTGTTGCTTATGCTTCTTATGAAATGTTGTGCATTTTATGAATGTTTACTTCTTACAACCGAACCAATATATTTGCCGTGGTTATGAAAAATAAATAATAAGGGCCAAATATAATTATTATAAGAATGTTTTTATTCTTTACTTAATACAGCCTTATGTATAAACAGCGACTCGCCGGTATCGCTCGCTGGCAGTAGTCAGGACCTTGTTTACCCTGATTATCCAACAGCAACAACAGTCCTCATATTTTGCAGCTCTTATTCATAGATCCATTTTTCAGCCCAGGATGCCCAGTCAATAACTCCTTCCTTCTCTTTGTTTTCACCAAACCACAGTTTGATTTCCTTCTCTGCTGATTCAACAGAGTCAGATCCATGAATGATATTACGTCCAACCTGGACACAATAGTCCCCACGGATTGTTCCTGGAGCAGAGTCTTTGGGGTTTGTCTCACCAAGCATCACACGGCCAGTTTTCACAGAGTTTAAGCCTTCCCAAACCTGAAAGGACATACATAGTGCTGTTTTGTCTGACTTGAAAAAATTTATTATGAATTCAAATACATACCATAGGTACAACTGGACCAGAGCTCATGTATTTCACTAAACCTGGGAAGAATGGTCTGGCAGCCAAATCAGCATAATGTTTCTTCAGTAAATCTTCAGTTGGCTATAAAAAAGATATAAATTCAATTTCTTAATAGACATTTTTTGAAATATAATGATTATTATGAAAAATGTCAACTTTATTATTATACTTATTTTCGGTTTCTACCTGATGAATATTAAATATTACTTTCCTGATAATCAGTGTCCACTAATAAAAAGACGTCAAACCGTCTGTTTAGGCAAAATAACTGTATCCGAACAAATCCGTGCAAAAAAAGGTAAGGGGAAGTCATACATTATCAAACGCGTTGTCATTTGTCCGATTTCGAAGTTGACGGTTACCGGCTGGAACGAACTTTGCGATAGGCCGTATTGCGTAACGACATTTACTATAACTGAATTGCATTAGATCGTCATTGAAGGTCGAACGTTAAGGCCGTGTCAGATATCATTGCTACACTCATAATTTGCCGAAATGAAATTATACCGGGCACGTGGATATATCGAATGGCGGAAGAAGACTCGTGCCATCCGGTACGCGACACGCATGCACGAAACGACTTACCCAGACCATCTTCATGGCAACCAATTTGAAGCCTTTATCTTCGAAACGTTGGATGATCTTGCCGACGAGACCGCGTTGAACGCCATCGGGCTTGATCATAATAAAAGTACGTTCCTTGTTTTCGGCCATTGTTTGATTGCGAAATCCCAAAAGGGCTAATGGAGCTTGAAAAGAAGACCGTACGGTACCGGCGAGCCACGGGGAATAAGATCGAACGGGAAGACTCACGTCGGCCAGTTCTTCGCGAATAGATAGTGGGGGATTTTACGCTCACGAGATTACGGCGTGGCGCGATTTCCAAAGCGGACGAACGCAACTTCGCGCGAATCCAATCGGGTACTGCAGATCACTGCAGATATATTGATCAGTAATTTTACCCGCTTAACTATGTTATCCATAATTCGATTACGTAGTATTCAGATGACGTCACTGTATATCAGAGGTCACAAGCAAGAATGCGGCTTTATACGTGAAATCGCGGGAAGTGTAGTTTTAAACATCATAGAAATGCACAACATACAACATTGGAGATTTATGAGACATAAACCTTTCGGAAGAAGTACAACATTTTTTATTACAGAGTACTTACCAGGTTCTGCAACCCGCATAAGTTAGTTTTGAATTGTTAGCTAATACTTGCCGGGCGCTGAAATGACCTTTATCTTTTCTCGATCAGACACAAAAACACTGCACGTTTACACTTTTTTTACGAAGTCTGTTTATTATTCAATATTAATGTCGCGCTTTGAAGGAAACAGAATACTGGTAAAATTGTGCGCGCGCGGGTTAGTGTGAAAAAGACCGGCAATGAAACGTTGTCTGTGATTGGGGGATGAAAATAAATTTTGTCACCCATGTGACGGGAGGGCGCCACCGATTGCGTGAATTCGTGGAATCTCTAACCCAGACGGCGTCCATCGATTTACTTTTCGCGACGACTCCACGTTACGTGGTCAATAAGTTTTCGTCGATCCTTTTCTAGCATCGGAACGATCGTACGGCCATTGATTACGAGCGTCGTAAAGTGATTTTCTCGCGGGTTCCATTGACTTTCACGGAGTTGTTCTCTGTAAGTCAATACTTTTAATAACCTGGCGACATTGTGCGCACGATATCCATGATGGCGCATGCTGATACATCGAATTCACGTATCAGCTAATTCCTCCCTGCAAATATTACACTCCGCCCGCTTGCACCGGGGACACGTATTTTTGTACACCGAATCGTGCATGCACCGTTACGACATGCTAATCTAATCGTTAACGTGAAAGCAAACTCGCGCTATCCCGATCGATCTGTATGGTGCTCCCATCATGCAAGCGCAGCAGCAACAGCAACAGCAGCAACAACAAAATCATCAGCAAATTGCAGGGACGAGTGTTATTCTCAAGATGAACGAGATACAACAGCTTTCCACCGTTGGTATGTAGATAATCAGACAGAAATCAATACTTCGGACCTTTACATAGCTAACAAAATAAGCTGATCCAAAATGTTTTATAATCTTTTTAACCAATTTTTTAACCATACAACTATTCATCAGTATTGTTCTGCTTTATTTTTATACATCTTACTTTTGTATTTGATCAAATGATTGTTTTCCAAAAAACTCAAAAAGCCGATACAAAATACCGATTTAATTAAACGATCGTTATTTTTGCTATGCAATTCGCAAATTCTGTCAACATACCTACGTGTGTATTTAAATTAATTGACCCGAAACAATTGTGAAAAAATTCTATAGTAACGAGAAATATTTAATTGTGGAAATATCTTCTTTTTCTCCTTTCTATATACACCACGTGGTAAAGAGGAATCAATATACTTTTCATGAACTGTATGAAAAGGTCGATAAAGCAGAGTCAAAAATAGGCAGTTACCCATATGATACGACATTAGCAAGCTAGTTTTTCTCGGAATTATACATTGGTTGACCGCTCCTTTTTCGAGCACATGTTATTTTAATTCTTTTATAAACGTCGACATTGCGGCAGTATGGCAGTACCGTTGGCGGAACACTTCGTCCATCATCCCCTCTCTTAATCCCTCGACCCTCGCTCCCCTCCCCGTCTCTTGCCTCGTCAAAGGCAGCAATGGAATATTCCACTCGGCACCGATTCCATCTGCTTCCCGTTCCAGGGGCAGGCAGCCCCCGGGTTGTAATTTCTCCCACTTTCCCAGATCGTATAGGAGCCATCTCCTTTAGCGTTTTCCCCGTAATGAACCAACTTTCCCCACTTATTTCATTCTCGTAAATAAAACCTTCCGTTTAAACCCGGAATAAGAATACACTTAGCATTTTTTTCGGCAAAGTCCTTTTAAAATTGTCGTATCAATAAATTTTCTCATTCTAAAGTAATGTAGTACATTGTCAAAATTTTGTGGAATATTTGTATGAAATATCGTGACTGGTATTTTCTACCGTGGACTTTTCAAATCTGTGGATTTCATCGGTACGATATTTTATAATCTGTAAAGCAATGGGTCGTCCCTGAACGGAGCGGCGGTATACGCTTTTCCCCCACGCGTTACTTCTCAAATGAGCGACGCGTCGATCCACCTTGTTCCCCCACCACGATTTCCAAGCCGCTCGTTTTGCGAGCCGCCGGAGGGTGTCTTTTGTGCTCTCCTCCAAACGAAATAGGAAGTGAAGCGCGCAAATAAAGCTTCTGTTCGACGGGAAATTCGTACGTTTACCAAACGTTCCTCCGACGAACTCGATCGATTAGTTTTCTCGCGATATCACGGAAGCGAGGTGCGAAGTAAAAGTGCATCGTAACAATACGTTGTATCTACGCGCCGCCGCCAAGGTGAACGATCGAAATATTACATTCCGGGCGTCGAAAAATCTCGGGAAGTCTAAATCTATCCACGTAAAATTCCAAGAGTAATTTTTCACTAAAATGAGTGTGCACGCCGTCGGAAAGAAGACCAACGCTCTCAAACGTCCAAACAGTGTTATCAGTAACGCTGTAATTGACGTGCCGGACGGTCTTCGTAATGGTATCGCCGAATGGCAAAATGGGCAGAATCTCTTGGTGGTCACGCAAGATCATCAAGGAAAGGAGATAATTGGCGTTGCCGATAATTCGGCAGTAAACGTCGCTCTCGATACATACTGTTCGTAGTTATTTATTAATTTTCGATATGTTCTTTTAACTCCGATAATCGTTGAAAGATATTCATCTATATAGTTTATATTTTGTATGTTTCAAAACATCTTAACTTCCTTCTTTTTATGTATGCATTGTTTCCCCTATTGAATCTCTCAACACAACGTAAGGGATTATCATATACATTATTGACAAGTTCCAAACTTCTCTGTTTCAGGGTTATTGGAATTAGCTCATCGAGAATATCAGGCAGGTGACTATGAAAATGCTGAAAGGCATTGCATGCAGTTATGGCGTCAAGAAACCAATAACACTGGAGTACTTTTGCTCCTATCATCGATACATTTTCAATGTCGAAGACTTGAAAAGTAAGATTCTTATATTTTAACATTTCTCTTTCATTTTAGTATTCCAACATTTTCTTAATTACATGTATATTATTTCATTCTAGATCCGCACATTACAGTAGTTTAGCTATTAAACAGAACCCATTGCTGGCAGAGGCATACAGCAATTTGGGCAATGTATACAAGGAACGTGGACAACTCCAAGAGGCTCTTGAAAATTATCGACATGCAGTCAGGTTGAAACCAGACTTCATCGATGGGTATATAAACCTGGCAGCAGCATTAGTGGCAGCAGGAGACATGGAGCAAGCTGTACAAGCATACGTCACTGCCTTGCAGTACAATCCTGTGAGAAATTATGTCATATTTTTCTTTGAATCATTAGTGGCAATTATTTATGTATTATAATGAATTTGGTCAGCTGGATTGCCATTGTTTGAATGTGGTGCTGATTGAATGTTTCAGGATCTGTATTGCGTGAGAAGTGATCTTGGTAATCTTTTGAAAGCATTAGCAAGACTTGACGAAGCAAAGGTAGGTTCAACTAGTCCTAATAATTAAGTACTAACTAACCCGACGTGTTACGCACATATATCATGCATTTCATACTGTCGTTAAAAGTTCAAACAACTCACGAAATGTTTTCGAACTGTTGACACAGTACAAACGCATGGAATATATGTGCACGAGCGCTAGCGCGTACTCTGTGGAGTGTATAGGGCAAAGATTTTTTTGCACCGCTTGAACGGAAAGCTCTCGTCCTTGTCGAACCTTGCAAAAATCATACGCGCGTCGTACGATAATCAACGATCTAGTTCTGATAAAATATAAAACTCATTACGGCAGAAAAATGTTCTTCGGTTATTTTGATCGCCATTATCGTACGAGTTTTGTTCCTTCCACATAATTCTAGCCACATTTGAGGTTAGGTTCGACGTAAAGTACTTAATTTATGTAACGGACATTTTTTTGTTTCTAAAAGATTTTTTGTTCGGCATGTTTTTCTTGTTCGCGTGTATAAATTATCTCGTATCTCACGTCAAATGTGGTGGGAGGTTTGTAATTTATCAACGAGGAATATTCCACGTTGGTATTGCGCGTTTTGCTTCAGCACTCTAAAAATTCAAGCCATGTCAAAAGCTGAACAGTGTTGGAGCAAATTTTGCATTATATATTTGCTGGTCCTACAGAAATGACGGAGAATACATGAGACAGACGAGGAGAATTTATCCACATATCCCTTTCTTCCAGAAAATGCTACAGTAGGACCGGCAGCGCGCGATTAACCGATTCAATATGCTATTTCATCTCATTTTGATAATGTATGGTTAATTCTTACACAGAAAACATAGGCGTGGATATATACGTAATTTTGTTCTTACAGTATAATTTTTCTCTTTCAGTGGATTTAAAATTAGGTACAGTGATGTTTCACTGGCGCGAGATCACTTGACTAATACCAAGTAACTTTTCTTTGTGCAAACCGTAACTCTTGTTTTGTACATTCAGTCGTGGCAACATCTTTGTATCGGAATGAAGTATTTCCCGATATTATCATACTTAAGAGAATGAAAAATATTTTGAATATCGTGTCACGGCAGCCACTGTCTTCCGCCTCTTCCTCTTTACTGTATGAAAGCTTTAAAGAGGTTGCAAATATCCAGTTTCAGTCAAGTGATCTGCTGACACTGCGCGGCGCTTGCGACAGATGATGAGCGTGCGTTTACAACTCATCTGATCATCAATGTCCAAATAATTGTTGTGCATACGAATGAACATAATCGCATTATATTTTCAAAAATTCAAAGTATTGGACACGCACAGCTCATCTCTTTGTTGATACGACACAGAGAAAGCTTTCCGTTTTTTAACACCCGACATTCCTGAGAGTTCGTTAGCACGCTCGTTCGTTTTCTCAGACAGCTTGCTCAGTCACCGATTACTCCGCAAACCTAGGAGCACAGTCGACGGAGTTAGTGTCACATGGGACGGAGAAATTTATTTTGTCAATTACATCCGGAGCGACGTTCAGTTGATTTACCTTTATTGATCGATTATGTGTCATGAATTTTACAAACCTTAACGAGAATGACTTACTGAGACTAGCAAAATCATTGACACGTGTTGACGAACGATTAGAGACTGGAAATTTAAATTTTGTTATCACATTGGACCGGTGCAACCGACTATAGGTTTCTACCCTATCGCCATTTCGTTGCGTCGACGCAACTGAGAACAACCACTCGGTGACTGACGAGCATAGCAAACAGTGTCGACCAGCGGCACGAAACTAAGTACCCTTGTAATACCTTTAAGAGCAAAAAATACAAAGAAAGTTGAGGCGAAGTATCAGTGAAGAGAGATTAACGCAGCTGTCTTATTGTTGTGGATGGAATGATCAACTCTAGGAGGGGAAGTCGGAGCTAAGCGATTGGTCGGTTTCCACCGGTTCCTTCGTCAAAGGGTGAATCTGAATCTGGTTATTCAGTAACACACTGTCTCTCAGTGTAAGTTTATTATGAGAGCTTACGAGCCGTACCTACCGTCAACCTACCGAAGGGTACACTGAAGGTAAAGTAATTCCCAAGGCCGGTCTCTACTCCTACTGAAACCGAAGAAAGCTTCCTTCTTCCTCCAACTGAACAAAGGACCAAATATTTTATAACAATTTTTCATATATTTTTGGCCGAGTTTAGGGAAAATATGTAAAGAAATAATTGTTAGATTTTTAATAGTTTTCTAACTATTGAAGGTGACTTGCACTTTGCGATCATATATCACTTCGATGAATACTTACATTGTGTTTTTCTCTCTTTTATTCTGAAATTTAGCTAGTTACTGATTATGCTTTTTTTATCAATTGTTATAAAATTTTAAGTTCGATATTGGTCCAAGCGGAGTTTATCCAGCACTATCCCTTTGATCCAGCTTTATCACCAAGGTCCACACCCTTTGGAGGCCGGCCGCCTGTAAATGCCCTTTTACTTTATCGTTTAGGTACGGATAACACTGTTTATAAGATGCAGCCCGCCTCTCGGCACGCGCGATGCACGTCCCCGCTTATCCTTTGGGAACGTCTTCGTTATTAAAAAAAAATGTTACAAAGTGTTATTTGCAGTTGACCCCATTATCACTGCTGTTCCAGGGATTTCACGTACTTATAAAGCATGTATTCCATGAAAATTCAGTATTTCTTGTCTTTTTCGTGCAAAAAAAGGTAAAGAATTGGCTGAATTTGAGACGCACAATGCGTAGCGTGACGACGAGTCCACCGGACGCATTCCGGAGAATCCTCTGTCACGAGAGACGTATATGACGTCGTGCGTTCTCGGCGATGACGTTCCCTGCGCGGCTCCCATTACCCTCTTCCCCAACACTACATGTTCCTTCATATAAGACACGTTGACGATTCGCCAACGAACCTCGTTTTCTCTCTCTTCCCCTCTCTTTCACTTCCGTTTCTTGCTTTCTTCTCATCTGGCGAAAAAGAAGGAAACTCTAAATTGATTTGTACATTCTCTCAAGGCAATGAAGTCCTTTGTGAAAGTTTCATCAATCATTCGGTTACTGTGATTCAATTTCCTTTTTATCAATCCACGATAAACCTTTGGAAGCCCCCTCGATCCTATCCTGGAGAGAATTGTACATTATCGTGTACTAAGTGAATTCCATTTCTGAACTGATTTCTAACTCTCAGGCTGCCTTGACATCGTGGAATCGGAAAATTCAGATTCTAATGTGGGAGAGGAGATGGCAACTGAGGCGGCAAAGGCTGAAACTGATGGTTGAGTTCGTAGGAGCCGAGAGGAGAGGAGAGTTAGACGGAAGGGGGGAGACGAGAAGATAGCGAGGACGAGGTTGTCGTCAAGGGCGAAAATTACGGGGAAAAGCTATGCGGCGCGGCGAGGGGAGGCTGGGCAATTAGCGCGGCGCGTCTCATCGAGTACGCGAGCATTCGCTAATAATTTCCATTATGTTCGTGTATCTCATAGGCTTGCTACCTGAAGGCGATCGAAACCAGACCCGATTTCGCCGTGGCATGGAGCAACCTTGGTTGTGTCTTCAACGCCCAGGGTGAGATTTGGCTGGCGATTCATCACTTCGAGAAAGCCGTCGCACTCGATCCCAATTTCCTCGATGCCTACATCAATCTCGGGAATGTTCTCAAAGAAGCTAGAATCTTCGACAGGTAAGAATCTATCAAGTACCTTGTTTGCCATTCCTGGCTACCAATTCGCACTTCTACAAATTGAACTGCCCTACGTGTATCTCATGCACAGTTTGATCAATCGTCGTCGCAAAATTTTCATAGGCGCCGGTTTTAAAGTCTGTGCAAAAGCAAATTGATTTTATAGTTATTCCGTCGATGCGATTTCAAACATCGGTGGCAGTCGAAAATCATACAATAATTAACACCGAAGGTCGTTGTTTATTTTCGGAGGGATAATAAGTCCAAACCAAGTGAAAATACTCTTTATCTGATGAAGTAGCGTGCCGAGAACGAAAACAAGTTTTTTTGGTCGAGGGAAGTCCGTAAATGGAGCATTTTTACGAGGGGATTCGAAGAGTATGGCAAAAGGGTGGGATTCTGTGATCGTTAAAATCAGTTGTCCGAATCGCGTAAGCAGAGCGCATGAGCCGTCGAATAAACAGAAAGCACATCCGATCGATATCCTCACAGTGAACATTCAAGTTCATTGTCTTGACATTTTTATGTCCCCCCAGACATCTAAGATCACTCTCATGTTATACGTTCCTCGAAACTGTGTATATACAAGCATCGTTGTGCCACTCTAAAAAGAACGTGACTTTGAAACCACTTAAACTACTAGACAAGTAGGTCAGAATTCCTTCAATTTGTTTTCTGAATGTTTTCCGGGTTCATAATAGAATTTAGAGGAACGTTGAATGAAATATCTACATTCCAAGTTTGCTATAAGATTTGTTTATGTGCCTACAACGGTCAGTCGCGTCATAAGTGTGGGAGGGAGACAATGGAAAATTGGCAGAGCGTTGAGAGATCTGGAAAAATCCCAAATTCGCGTGAAGAGAGATAGATCCTCGTGTACGTGCGTGCGTGCGATCGACTCGATAGGGGTAAATAACCGACTGAAAGAGCGTAGGACGGGCGCGCGCGCGCATCTCCTTTATCGTTTGGAGTCTGCGACCCGCAGTGGTCGCATGGACCTGTTCGCGAGTCGAGGGTCTTTGAAACTTGTAACCAGAGATTCCTTGGCTCTCGGGGATCCTGCGAGATCGCGTAGGTGAGGCCCACTGGCGTACAAATCCTTCTTCGGCGTGCACCTCCATGCCGCTATGGAGAAGGAATGGATTGCCAGTGCGTCGTCGTATACACGGTGATCTCACCCCCAACCACCATCGCCCCTTTACTCCGCGCACGTCCAGAGGGAACCATCCGCCGATCTCCGACGCCCGGTTGCGTCAGTTGGATTAAACATTGTATAAAGAGGTCAATTAGGACTTTCCTTTCGTCGCATATTTAGTCGTACTCCACTCTACTTACTTTACCCTTTCTGTACCGACGTTATTTGCCTTTATATAATCGGCACGACCTTGTTGTGTTACAGAGCTGTTGCTGCTTACCTGCGTGCGTTGAATCTCAGTCCGAACAATGCTGTCGTTCATGGTAACCTTGCCTGTGTTTATTATGAGCAAGGGTAAGTCTACGTTTGCTTTGAAGTTAATGCAAGCGCGCATTAATTTTTAATTAATCCGATAACATAATGTATTTGCCACAGGCTTATCGATTTGGCTATTGACACATATCGTCGAGCTATTGAGCTTCAGCCGAACTTCCCCGATGCCTACTGTAATCTGGCAAATGCTCTTAAGGAAAAGGGCCAGGTGGTCGAAGCTGAAGAGTGCTACAATACAGCTCTTCGACTTTGCCCTACTCATGCCGATTCCCTTAATAATCTGGTAGGTATCGTAAAACTATGATTACGTAATGATAAAATATGACTTTTGCGATAAACGTTTTCTTTTCCTTTTTCAAGGCCAACATAAAAAGAGAACAAGGATACATAGAAGAAGCCACGCGTCTTTATCTGAAAGCTCTGGAAGTATTTCCCGAGTTTGCTGCGGCTCATAGCAATCTCGCTTCGGTTCTACAACAACAGGGGAAACTGAACGAAGCCCTCATGCATTACAAAGAGGCCATTCGCATTCAACCAACTTTTGCAGATGCTTATTCGAATATGGGAAACACCCTAAAAGAGATGCAAGACATTCAAGGCGCGCTACAATGTTACACCAGAGCGATTCAAATCAATCCCGCATTTGCTGATGCTCACTCGAACCTTGCCTCTATTCACAAGGACTCGGGAAACATTCCCGAAGCGATTCAATCGTATCGAACGGCATTGAAGTTGAAACCTGACTTCCCTGATGCGTATTGCAACTTAGCACACTGCCTACAAATCGTCTGCGATTGGACGGACTACGAGGCGAGAATGAAGAAACTAGTTTCCATCGTTGCTGAACAACTGGACAAGAACAGACTGCCCAGCGTTCATCCTCACCATTCCATGCTTTATCCTCTGTCTCATGACTTTAGGAAGGCCATAGCTGCTCGACACGCCAATCTTTGCATCGAAAAGGTAAGTTACAGTTTCTTGATAAGCTGCAGGAAAGGTGACTTACTGTAACACCGGTTAAAGAGCGAATCATCAGTTTATTTGAATGGTTGACATATACATGTTGGATGTCGGTATTTTTACAGATTCATGTACTTCACAAACAGCCGTATAAATATCCTCGTGAAATTGGCGCACGACTAAAAATCGGCTACGTGTCGTCTGACTTCGGCAATCACCCGACTAGCCACTTGATGCAATCGATTCCCGGACTACATGACCGACAGAACGTTGAAATCTTCTGCTACGCTTTGAGCGCTGACGACGGCACGACATTCCGCGCCAAGATCGCAAGGGAATCCGAGCATTTCATCGATCTTTCACAGATTCCGTGTAACGGGAAGGCCGCTGATCGCATCAATGCTGACGGAGTTCACATTCTTGTCAACATGAACGGATATACAAAGGGCGCTAGGAACGAGATCTTTGCATTGCGGCCCGCGCCCGTTCAGGTCATGTGGTTAGGTTACCCAGGTACATCCGGCGCGAGTTTCATGGATTATTTGATCACCGATGAGGTCACTTCCCCGTTGGAGCTTGCCAGCCAATACAGTGAAAAGCTCGCGTACATGCCACATACATATTTTATTGGAGATCATAGGTAAAAATCATGATAAACTAGACGAAAAGAAATCTGCCATATGCTAATACTTTTCAGCGATAAATTACAATAAATATTTTCGTTTAGGCAAATGTTCCCACACCTTAAGGAACGCCTGATTCTCACGGACAAACTAAATCCTAAAGGAAAGGTCGCTGACAATGTAGCTGTTATAAACGCAACAGATCTTTCTCCGATGATCGAAAATACTTTGGTCAAGGAAATTCGTGAAGTTGTAGTACCAGACGCCAAGAATAAACCAGTTGAAATTTCACTGAAGGTCGCCGAACTGCCAACGACAACACCAATTGAAACAATGATCGCATCTGGACAGTGTCAAATGTCAGTAAATGGCGTTGTTGTGCAAAATGGTATGGCCACCACTCAGGTGAATAACAAGACTGCTACAGGCGAGGAGGTACCGCAGAATATTGTTATTACGACCAGGCAACAATACGGTTTGCCGGAGGACGCAGTGGTGTACTGCAACTTCAACCAATTGTACAAAATTGATCCTCTCACACTTCACATGTGGGCACATGTAAGAAAATGCTTATTTTAATTGTAGTAACAGTAGATTGTAGGATTTCAGATGAAGGCCAATGAAGACCGTTTGAAAGCACTGCTATTAAATCATGATTACAGATCCTGAAAAATGTGCCGAATTCCGTGCTTTGGCTGTTGCGCTTCCCCGCCGTTGGTGAACCAAATCTACAAGCAACTGCTCAACAGTTAGGGTTGGCTCCCGGCCGAATTCTTTTCAGTAATGTAGCTGCTAAAGAAGAACACGTAAGACGTGGGCAACTTGCCGATGTTTGCCTCGATACACCTCTTTGCAACGGCCACACCACAAGCATGGACGTTTTGTGGACCGGAACACCCGTAGTTACATTGCCCGGGGAAACTTTAGCTTCTCGAGTCGCAGCCAGCCAATTAAACACCCTTGGCTGTCCAGAACTCGTCGCACGAACACGTCAGGAATATCAAGACATTGCCATTCGCCTCGGCACCGATCGTGAATAGTATGTATTCCCAAATCATTTAAAACATTAATGTTAAGGAAAAACCTTGCCGCGACTTGCATTCATTCGTAACCGGGAAATAATCCAATCGTCATTTATCTCTTAGCTTAAAGGCAACACGGGCCAAGGTCTGGAAGGCACGATCCGAAAGCCCGCTTTTCAACTGCAAACTCTACGCTATGGGCATGGAAATGCTCTATAAGAAGATGTGGGAGCGTTTCGCGCGTGGCGAGAAACCTGATCACGTAGCAGCCGTCGAGAAAAATGAAAATCAAAGTCTCACGACGGTCTCGTAAAGGAAAGAGTCGGTCGATCTCTCAATACAATAACGCCTCCATCATCCTCAGATCCTATTCCAGCGATCCAGCAATCTTTTCGCCATTTTAATTCAACGACCTTAATAATCTGAAAGATATATGACAAATGAGCATTTAACGACGAATCGCCGACCTGTATTTTCCTGCAAGTTCTCGCATAAATTCCGCACTTCGATTGCTGACCATTTTTGTACAATAAATCATCGAGCTTAGGTAAGGTAGTAGTAATAGATATTTAATCATACGCGCAAAACGTTTCAGTGCGATCATATGACGTCCGTGAAAAGCACACGGGAGTCAATGAAGGTGTCTCACTCAGCGTAAGGGATTTCCTACGCGTTATTTATCGATAAGTTTTTTCTTGTGATATTTTTTCTTGAAGCACTGAATGGATAGCGGGTAATCCATGGTATAACGCAGTGTCCCTTAGATTGGTCTTTTCAAATCCCGTAAATTTTTTTAGTGTCAGGAGCATTGTAAGCGTCCTAAAAAAAATCATAAGAAGCTTGGAAATTTGGAACACATTCGTATTTTTATTCCGAATCTCCCGATGTTTCACAGAGGGGAAACAATGATCATTGGATCATAACGAAGCCAACTTTGTTGCACTGGCTATACAAGAATTCCTTAAGAGGTGGAACTGCCACGCATAAGGATATATAAATTTGCGACTTGCGCGCTGCGTCTCACGGTTTTGCGATTACATAATTATTCATCCGTCCCGCGACTAATGTACAGCACTGTTTTCCTCATTTCCTTTGGGAATTATTGTTTGCAGGGAAACTTTCTTTGCCATGGCGCTTAGTAACCGCTGCGAAAAAGTTCTCGTTTAGCTCGTATGACGGTAAAGGGTTGATCAACAGCGGGTAAGATTGCCCGAAAGCATTACGTGTGAACGACAATGCAATTGTACTATATCGTCTGATAATACATCTGTAAATAATCAATAATAATCACTAGCGAATACTTTCATTCGATAGCGCTTCACGCGGATTAAGGTTGAAAAACTGTGAGGTAATGAAAGATACTGACTGTAGTATGTTAATGTACGTCTAGAGAATAAAAGAAAAAAAATATAATCCTAGACAGATTAAAGTTATAAACAACGCCACGAATCGATATAATTATGTTTGCTCTTAGGAAGAACGTGAGTGTACAACCTCGGAACTTTCGGGAAGTTAAGAAATTTACAACAACGGGCGATTTGTCTTGATATAACACGTATGCGCAATTTATCTGCCCGTACAGCACGAATTTGTCCCTTACGCTCAGCCGTATATCCGCCCACTGGCAGAAGGGGAATTATCCGCAACGTACGCGGGTTCTTGATAGCCGAGCACGAACGTGTGCTGTTGCATATCAATCCATGGACGAGCAGAAGACACCGTGGATGCGGCAACAGCAACAACTCGGTGCGATACTTTCCCTTCGCATCGCATTATATGACATTGCATCAGAGCCGTTGCGCGCGGGCGACGCGAAAAATTCACGGCAGATTATCTGAAAATATACTACAATCGCACTCATAATTGCACAACCGTACCCGCTCTCCTCTCCCGTCTTTCGTGCTCGTTTGCTTCACCTCTTCGTGGCGTAAGAGATGTCATCGGAGTGCAACGAGGCACAAGAATAGCTCATGGTCGTATCAATTATATTTATGCTTAACCCGCCGCTTTTCTACACCATCCCGTATTTGCAGCGTGATAAATACTTAGTCAATAGATCCACCGGCTCATGGAAGGTGCCAATAAAAATACTCGCTATTGACGTTATTTCTTTGGAACAGTTGTATTTGACTTACACCTCGAGTTACCGGTTTCGTTGCAAACTCGAGGAAATTTGATCCACGACCAATGGGAAGATGTACACCATTTCGTGGCAGCTATAAGGATATGTATTTAAGAGAGTTTAATATATAGAAGCTATCAAAAAGTCGATAGATAAATATTAGAATGGGTACATTTAAATTCTCCTGGAGTATTGAAGGCAAATGTCGTGTCCATAACTTTGTAAGAAACGACTAATAATTATCAAAGTACTATAAATCGTACAGCATTAAATATCTGACCCCTTACAATATAAAAAACAGTGCACAAGCACAGGTGCGGCCGGACATGAATATCAATCTTCATAATAATGTCACCCTTTTAATGACTGATTATTTTACATGCCAATGGCAAACGTGAAGAATGACTTGAAAAAAACAGCGTGAAAGCGGCTAGTATAAGCTCACGGGTCATTCAGGGCACGTCGCAATCCGCAATTTTTTGTGAAGACATGATAGAACCCATAACTGATATACATTAATAACAAGAGGTGAAACTCGTATTGCTTTGTTCCTGGATTCTATCCATAAAACATTTCAGTGTGAATATTGTCTATAGTAGTGGTACTCCGTAAAGAGACTACATTCGGTTTAAAAATTTCTGAGTATGGAGTCGGCCAACGATGATTGCACTAACGCCCCTGTGGGGAGGAAATGAGTAAGAAGCTTTTCCTGCTGTGTGTCAGCTTTGTATGATTTGATATGGCGATGGATGGCTGACGAAGATGAATTTCTCCACCTTGACAGAGTTCCCATCGGGCGAACATAGGGATTACGCATCAGGCGCAGTATCGATTCTTCGTGATGGTGCTACCACCGCGTCAGGGTGAAACTAGGTCGAAAGCTGCCTTTCCAAGTAACCGCATCGTCCCTCCACTCCCCCAGCATCGCCGGACTATCGCGATCCTACCCCCGTCCCTTACGTTTTCTCAGCACAGCCCCCGTTTTTCTGGCTCGTACCACCCTTCGTCTTATTTCTCCCTCTTGCCCATTTCTTAGAGCCTCCCTCTCCCTGGCCCTCTAAGTGCCTACGTTTGTCCCCTACTTTTGGGGGCTCTCTCTGTCCTTCGGTCGCTCCACCCCTCCAGCCCTGCTTTCTGCTTTCTTCGCATCACGTGACGTGAGGGCTAGGCTAGTAGACTGGAAGATCGAACACTTTTCCCCCTCTGCAGGATTCTGGACTTTGCTTTTGAGCTCGGGCAAAGGGATCCTTGACATAAATAATCAGTAGTAGAGCATCGCGGCGCTGCCTGGTAACCATGGACACGGCATCGATCGAAGTCCACTACGAGGTCGAAACGAGGTACACGCGCTCCTCTTGTGGGCTTCCCTTCTGCCTCTTTTCCTTCCATTCTTCTTCCTTCCGAGGTACCGGGTCTCACCCCGGCTGCACAAGCCTCGAGCTCCACTCGGGCCTGCACGCCGAACCAATTAAAGCCTATGAATAACTCGGACGGTCGGGTTCATTTATACATCGGCCAGAGATATTGCGGAGACAGGAAGGACGCTCGAGCTCGTTCGATTTCGACGCATTTCCTACCTATACTCGCTGCCCGGTCCATCGAATAAGCATTACCCATCTCCTTCTAGCTATTAATACCGTCTATAATTAATGCGTGCGGACCTGAAGCTTATCGTGGCGGTTGGCCGTTTTCTTCGAAAAGTCAGGGTCGCCTTAAAACAGCTTACCACGCATTTTGCATAGCCGGGAGTATTTTATTTCACAGTGCCAGAAGAACTTATCGGTAGCCTTAGAGCAATAAAAGTTGGAAGAGAGGGCGGGGGATGAATAATCCACCATGCATTCTGCAACGGCCCTCGTGCACGACGTCGTGACGATGATGCTAGCAGTCGGTTTTCAAGGCTGAAACGCCTCATCTTTCCACCTCCCTTTCCCTTCGTCCTTCCTCGTCTCTTCAACGTGCCGCCCTCGCCAACCTACTCCTCCTCTTTCTCGTGCTCGTCCCTCGCTTTGCCTTGCCGAGCCGCATCGCGCCACTCCACGCCACGCCTCGACTCGGCAAAACCTATTGTATCGTCAGCTCCATGCCGTTACGCAAAACCCGCACAAAACATGCTCCAAACCGTACCATTCGAAACGTAGCCAGCAAACCACTGCATCGTCGATAAGTATTTATTTAACAACCTACCTCGCTAAGTACTATCACCGTAGGAGGGATTATCGAAGTTTCATTCAGCTTTGTACCTCGGGGGTGTAAGAAATTTGACAGAAAACTCAGCTAGCCTTAACGTCTTATGAAAATCCTACGCGTCGTGAAATACTGCAAATTGCTACCTACATCGTTTCAGTTTTAGCAGCGGTATATGTCGTGAATATTTCGCCCGTTTCAGCTATTCCAACGGTAACCGAAGTCGATAACAAATTCTTACGGACACGTATGCGTCATCACATAGGCATACGTTGTACGCCTCTAGTAAAATTTACATATGTGGAATATAGATGAACACGTTGGTCGCTCCCGCATGATCTTCCGTATAGTTGTACGCGAGGTATATACGCGTTTACATTTACCTACCTATGTAGAACTATGCCCGCACAGACGTATATGCTTGTCATGACTCGAATGCACACGAAACTCGTGATGAGTGCGCGAATCGAATAGTTGCATGTGACGAGAAATTTACTCTTCCGTCCAAGGTGGCCCCTGAATCGACTAATCTCTTATCAGATAAACGACAAGAAAACCTTAGTTTTCCGGAACTCTCTGGAAACCTTGGCGTCATTGCGCTTGCCGATAACGATCGCTTTCTTGAATGTAACGATGATATAATCATTGGTGCGGGCTCTCGCACACGTCGCTAATTACAAAACACTTGCAAGTCATGCAAATCTTGATCCTCGCGTGCATTTAGAAGGTGAAACATAATAGGATAAGTAGACTCGCATGGATTTAAACGGCATTCCGTTGAGCTTGAACTTTGCAGCTAACGTACAAGGTGATACGGTGAGGTGATTATTGGTTGAAAAGTGTAAGGGTACGTAGGGGTGACAATCGATGGCGAGGAAACTTGCCGAGGCTGTTTACGACACGGGAGATGTGCGAGTTTCGTCGAATGTAGGCCAGGCCGAATGATGCTCATGCGGGAGAAATATTGGGATTAAGGGTAGGAAATGTAGGTTGCAAGTAAGTGCATAGTGGCGAGAATGGTATTTAGCGCGTGCGCAACTACCATAGCGCAAGGTGTATTTAAATGTTCACACGTACGAACCAATACGTCGAATTTGTTTGAAGCTGATAGGGGTAGGATATATGTATACTCAATGATAAGGCTAATGTCAATCAATATTTCCCCTCGGTCTTGTACCTTACTGAAAACATCCACTTTTCTCTCACAACGGACCTTTATTGATCACATCTTTGAATACATGGTAACGATATCTTTGCTTTTCCTGAGGACCACAACCTCAATGATACTGAAAATACGTGATTAATGGCATATGAAATCTGTTTTTTTTTCAGGTCGGCAGACTGGACATTTCACGGAGGGATACGTGCCGAAGCGCCATGCTTCTCTTGGATTATGCATAACGGTGAATTCGTGCAAGTGCGTGTCAATCTTCGGCGGAGGCTCTGGAACAGCATCTACATAGCTCGACGGTGCAACGTGCATAGAGGGCCAAGAACAGCGGGGTGAAAAGTGCCAGGAGTAGAGCGCGTGTGCAGTGACCCAGATGCACGTCCTCCGTCCGCCCTCCGTCGCCTCCATGAAATTGGGTCGCTGCATCTCTGCATCTATGGAACTCGCACGTAAATTCGGCCCGGGGGTCGTCGCCGAGCGGGAGCCTCTAATGAGATATATTCGTCAATCCCCGGCTACCGAAATATTCCTTGCATTCTGAATCCTCGTCCCGTCACTTTTCTACAAATACTCGCAGACTTATGCAATAGTTATAGCGACGTGCTCGAGCAGGTAGCAACAAGAGCTACGACGGACAGGAGCGGGCCTTAGCAACAATATCATTTAGGCCTATATCGTCGGACCACGCCCCAGCCGAAAGGTAAATCAAATGGTTCAGGACTTGAGGAGTAAACCCTTCGTGACAATAACATTTAGCATCGGGTCGTCTAACAGCGACGCCGAGAAAGATGTTATTTCGGCACGTTTCGAAATGTTCTCGAAGGTCGTTAAAGAACGAGAAGATTCATAACATTAAGGTCGTAACAACACTGTCGACAGATTATTATCGACAAGTGTAAACAACCTCATACACGAAACACTCAAATTGTATAAACCATCGATTGATGATACCAAATCGTCATGTGTACTAATCCGCACGAACTCCTTGTGTTTATTTATAATAATCATGTATTGTCATGTCATGTATATAATCATTACGTCGTTCATAACGCGTACTCGTACGGCAACGTTTGCAGTTTTTGCCACTGATGAATCGATGAATTGGGGACAAGTATCCGCGCCTTCATCAAATGAGCACGTCAATGCTGTGTTCTGGCTCGTTACGAGAAGCCAGTTTTGTAGGAATATACACGTACGATTTCTCAAGACCAGAAATAGAAACCGTGCAATGCAACCTCAGACGCATTTTCGGATACAAATGGTACCGATTGTTTTGCAATATTACGTAACTTATGATGAACTACTTACCACTATACTGCCTATTTTGCAAAAGATTCATCTGCGATCAACGGTACAAAGTGTTACGTTGGAAGATTTATGGGATGCGTCATGTGGCAGGTACTAAGGTTAAAATGTTTGCCGATGAACGGCTGAGTTATAGATAAATATCGTCGCGTGTTGTATCTTAATTTTTCTTATTAATTTGCGTGCGTCGGATGGTCATGCGCTGGACAGAAAATATCCAACGATGAATCAGCCTTGACTCGATCGATATTCAGCGGTGTCTTAAGGGCGGGCAAACCGATTGAGGAGGACATTGTAGGAAAATGGTTGTACGGGTGAGGCTGAGAATCCGTCTCATTCCTGCGTCCATGCAGTAATAAGTCGGCCTCTCGGGTACGCTTACGTAAGAAAGACGTATCTACCTACCTACCCACCTACTGGCTATTCGAGGGATCAAGGCAAACCGGTAGACAAGCAGGCGGCAGGTAGGTAAGTAGGTAGGTGGGCACATGTCGTGCGCATGGCACCGGCTAAACCTGCCAAATGGCTAAGCCAGTGCAACATCGGAAATGCCATCCTCTCCGACTCCTTCCACCGCCCTCGCCCCCGCCTTTGCCCACCATCATTATATCCTTCGTCTTCGCGCGGAGACGATTTATTCCCCACTGTCATTGCCGTCATTGTCCTCCTGTCGCACAGTCTTTGTAGTAGGTAGAGGGATTCATTTATCATCGCTCCTTTTTTTCAGCTATCTCCGCTCCCAGTGTCCTATTTACCGTCGAATAATACGAAGCGGGCAAAAATTTTCGCGCGATAAAGTCCACCTTTTTTTACGTGGACGGCTGATGCTTATGTCAGCTAGCGGAAATTCGAGGCTACGGTATTCGGCTCCGACTTCGCAGTTGTCGTGAGAATTGGCGAACAAGGTCGGGACATGTCTCGTTGAGAAATGGAGTTAGAAGTACGTGTTAACCGGATCCTATTCTCGAAGCGTACCCTGAAATTTTCATACACGACAGTCACAGTAATACAGTTTGCCTATCGCAGAGTCCACGAAACGAGTTCTTACGATCCATCTCGGTCGCACAGCTGCACGATTCGCGTGAAATACAGACGCATAAAAAAATGAGCGGACTTTCGAACGGTGGTCGACTGTCGGAGCGATTATTCCACGACAGTCAATAGCGAATGACTTTCATTATTCGCGTTGCTAGAGTGCACACGATTTCCGGGAATCGGAACGTCCACTCTCCCGGAGGAGAAGCGTTTCTCGTCCTTGGATTGCCCTTGGTGCGTCATTAGCGCTGGCTCTATAGTTTCATAGTCCTCTAAACCGAGTCTCACGCCTCGGAAACCTTCCGTTTGCCTGCGTACACAGGGCGTGGTCTACGCACAACCGCTGACCTCGTGGCTGGGCAGCCATCTTGGACGGAGTTGTCTGGCAATGGTGCGAGGGCGAAAGTTGGGGTGGGTTTCGCCATGCTGGCCATACTCCTACGAATTCGGCCGGCGCGTATAACCTGCGCCTAAAGTTCGGTAGGCCGTCTAAGAAGTGAGGCTGCTCTGCCCCCGCCCTTCGTCTACACACCTACACGTAGCGTCACGGAAGAATTTTGAAGAAATCTCGCCAACCGGAAGCGGAGTATCGTCATCGTTCCCCTCGAGCCTCTCCCATTCGTCTGCGCCATAGAAACTTCAAACAAAGATCAAAGAATCTCGACGTTTCGATCAACTTTCATTTCCCTTTCATTTGAAATTCTTTGTTTCTTATCCGTTCTCCGATATCAGAGATCTTAAAAAAATCGTTGTTTCTGTTAATTTTTAATCAACCTTCAGAAATAATCTCAGATATAATGACGCACAGGAATTTTCTGCGATGTCGCTAATTTTCCACAATACATGGCAGTACATAATTATATCAAACGCTCTTCAGATACGTGAAAGACACTTCGCAGCATTGTGTGTTGAGTTTTTCTACGAGCAATGTGGCAACGCTGGTCACATTGGTGAACAGCACACAGCACCAGTGGAACGTAGTTCGGGCGAAGGCTGCTTAATTGATATCGTCGCGCTGTTACGCAACAAGTTCTGCAGGCACACGCTGATCGCGATAAGCATGTCCGGCCTAGCCTTTTACGCGCTCATCTCGGTCTTTTTCCAGATAACGAGAAGCATGTGCAATTTCTTCCTTGTATTGCAAAAGCTCGCCAGCAATCTCTGCTCGAATAAATTTCGCTGCAAACCAACATGCTGCTGTTTCAAGATACATTTTCCATCTACTTTCGAGCATTCAATATTTTTCTAAAATTATCTATCTAGCTGTTTTTCTCCTATCTTGCTGGACATCGTCGACGTTCCCCGAGACGTAAGTTGAAGATCCTCGAAAAGGTGGTACGAGTGGAGGACTTTGGTAAAGGCTTTGAAGCAAGTTGGACATACTTTGGTAGAACTTGGCAGGTTCCAGCTAAAACGTTGAGTTCATATGTGAGCGCGGGACAAAAGCGCGTAGACCCGCGTGCTTTTGTTCTGTTTTCCTTCCTCAAGGCTGATCCGCCCCACCATTGGATCACCACGAGCATACTTATATCACGACCTTACCTTTACCCTCTTCTCCCTTCTACTTGGCCGTTGCTGCGCCAAGCCACCACCGGCTTTCCTTCTCCTTCTTTCCGTCGATCTTTTCACGCTCTACTCATTCTATCGCTCCGTCTCGCACATCCCTTCCACACATGACACATGTATACGTCCCGCTCTTCTCCTCGCATCAGTGATCCGCGCTCTTTGCCACTCTGCCTCTCTGTCCCTCGAGCCAACCGTTTCGCAATGATGTCATCCACGACACTGGCGTCGACTCTACGCGTTTTGACGAATACGCCGAGCAGATTTACGAACTAACGAAAACCTGCAGTCAATGATCCGTCAGCGATGATCGTCGACGTAAAATAGTTTGCTACGTTCATTGCAGGTCGTTGAAGCGCAAAAAATTTATCCCACTTGGGTTTCAAGGTTGCTACAGTCTCAGAGTACTATCACCAAGTAAGCATCTCTCCGTAGTAGTACGGAACATTGGCATGGGTAAAAAAATACATTTTTTATCAATGTCATTTGTCATTCATAACATACATATGCAACTACATCCGAGAATCAATGCAATTATATTTTTACATTCCCGTACAATGTTTGGAAATCGTCTAGACGAGATTAAGACTACGTTATCGTCAATTAGCATGCAGATTAAATCTACAGAGTGAAATACATTAACGGAATAACGTATAAACGTCTTTTATTAGGAGATATTTGCATTGTAAAATGGCGAAATAAACGGACACCAAGGAGTTGCGCTCTTTTGATTTAATCCGAAGGCAGTTTCTTCTGCTGGGTTAGCATAACGCAACGCTGAAAGCGAGGCGCGGGGCAAACAAGTAAAATTAGACGGTGGCAATGGAATTTCGAGGAGTCAGTGTTTCTGGCGAAATACGTAGCTGCTACACGAAAGATGGCCGCAAACCGTTGCCACGAATAAAATGGCGGTGTGGGCTCTTCTCGATGGTGTGCCCGCCTTTACGCATACACACGCCTCCACACGCATAATGGCGTTACGAAAATTCAATTCTCCTTCTCATGAGTTGCTTCGACTTTTTTTCTATCGAAAGAAAGATACGATGGACTAATCCTCCACATACGGGTACTGGTATAACCGAGAGTGTACAATCTTGATACTCGTGCGTACAATCAAAGTAGCACAAGGCAAGCCAGTCCCACTTCCCTTTCCTCTTCACACACGCGCGCCATACATCTGCCGAGAGAGACTAGATACATACATTCAAGCGTTCATACACAAGTATACACCCCTTGTCACTCCCTTTTTCTCTCCAACGAGTCGATACTTTCCAAACTTACCTCGACTACTCCTCGTTTCGACCGTTGGATAATTCGTGTAGTACCAGACCAGATAGATTGTACTGAAAAACTGCCTAAGAATTGTGGAAATAACTAAAACAGTTTTAAGGTGCATTCTAGCATTATCATTACAGACCTATTCCGCAAATACAAAGAGAAAATTAATCCTGTATTAGACATATGATGTTTAACAGAAGTTTGGCGGGATTTACTCGTACAGTGCAATAAGGATAAATATTACAGGTAGTGTGTATTAACACCATACAAGGTCTTCTCTACGGACTTGTAGGAATAACACATAAGACAAGAGTGATTGCATATAGTCGCAAATGTGTCGTAAGGGATGAAACAGATTCGCAACGTTACGATAAGGGAATAAAACGTAAATCACGCTAACGAACCGGTACCGGGCGCACGAGAATGTCGGTATTTGCCAGGTTACGAAAGTAAGCGGCTTTAGAAAGTATAGAACGCTCGAGGTGAACGGCGTTGAGGCCCAATCGGCGATCTGGCGCGACAAAGTATCTCTAAGCTACCACTGTTCGCTCTATCGAACTTAGGAATTAATATAGGAATGCGTATCCGAAAAAACTTATTTAACAGGTGCCTTTGGATATCCGTTAAAGACAATAGTCCTTAGCACAATTATTGAGGAGAATTGTACATTGATCGCGAGGAACCGCGTATATCGTTATTAGAAAGTCCCGAGCACGCGTTTCACTCAGTGAATGACGCAACGCGATTCATGGAACGAGCTAGAGACACGTAGTATGAATTCGATGTTACTGAGAGGGAGTGGGAAACCCGAAGAGGAAAAGGCGAAAAAGATGTAGACGCTTATGTAGCTCTGATTTATCTGTACTCTATAAGTAGCGGTGTGATTTATTCTCGTTTACACTTCACGGTTACCGATGCTGGTCTGACCAAGTAGTTTTTCATTAGCATACTTCTCGCGCAGTTGAGAACAAAGATTTTTTTGTTGAGTAGCCAGCACTCGTGCAGTGTTTTCCATGAACCCAGAGCCTCTTACTAACACGATTACGTTACAGCTGGGGGAACACGGGTTTCACTGCTGAGCCCGCGCAACTGGGACGAGAAAGTCACGCGCACATGATTCTCGTCTTTTTTGCATTTTTTATTAGGACTTTTTTTTCTTTGCTAAGCGATGTTCTCTAACCCGGAATAATTCCATTCTCGTAGGCCAAGCTTAAGGTGCATACATGTATGTGTGTGTGTGTGTGTGTATATATATTTACAGTTCTCGGAGGTGTGTCGCGAGGCCGATAGGAGAGAGAAAAAGACTGACTATCGTGAAACAGAGCCAAGCCAGTTTCTCACCCCCACTGACCTAGCGACCGAGAAGAAGAGGTGCCTAAGAGAGCTTCGGCGAGGGCGGGACAAGATTACACAGACGCAACCTCATGGGGAGAGAAAAGTGTTCTCTCTTTTTCTCCACCCTTCTCTAGGCGTGCGGCGATACTCCAGTCGTCGTTGCGTATCCTCCACCAACTGCCGTAACAAACGTTAGATCACACACTGCGCCACCGAGGACCTAGCCACGGTCCGATCACGTGACGATCGTTGCGTCACACTTGCCCCTCACCACTCTCGAACGACGGAACCGCCATCTTTACCCAGTCGCGGACTAACACGGATACCGCACTAACGTACGATCAACGTTCTTCCTCTTTCTATACATACACAAGGCCAGACTCTCGACGATAGGGACCAGCATCCGCGTAACTGTTACCAACTCTCCCCTCTGTGTGGCACCGTTCTCGCCTCTCTCACTGTCTCTCTTTCTCTTTCTTTTTCTCTTTCTCTTTCTCTTCCCTTCTGCTTCGATCTTCGTTCTTCGTCCCCAGTAGGCACGATCGTTCGGAAATATCATGGTCTTCAAAAAAAAGCTAGTCCGACCGTACGCGAGGTGAGTTAGAATGAAATGAATGACGATACCGGAATACCACGAATCTAGCCGCGCGGAATGTTAAGTACCGTACATAAATTACGAGTGACTAATCGTAGGAACTTGCGCGAATCGGGGACATGAATGAACAAATGATCAATGTTGGGGAATTCTATGTGACAAAAGAAGGTATGTTCGACGGTGCTCGAAATCGGATAGATTACCGCCATGGGGATTTACGCGGAAGGATGAAATATCATAGAAATGGTACCTGGAAAACGTATCGTCAGGACTTTATCGATACCGCTCCCACGAGGCCGCGATACGAGAAACTCCGATAAGACTCAACGGACAATGCGCCACGCTGCGACACAGAGAAGAGAGTGGCAGTTGGAAACTAGACCACGACGTGTTTTCAAGATGGCACAGTCTCTGATACGGACTTGTAAACCGAACGAGCGAGGATACGATGTAAGACTTAATGTGGTCGGTGGTTGACTCTTTAGCGGACGAAGACTTGACTGGTTACCCTCTGCGGGACGTGTGTGGACCCGAAGAGAGAGACTCGCGCGGAAAACACGACCGACCCCGAGGGCGAGCTGCGACGAACGAGGATGCGCTCCACCGCGTAGCCTGTGCCGCACTCTCGGTTCTTCCCCACCACCAGCTACATACGAGCATCCGGTAGATTCGATGGCGCGCACTCGCGACTCCTCGCGACCGCTGATTGGTCCCGCGCCGTTGCTACTCGCCTTCCCATTGGCTCGCTTCATGCCATAAGGCATTTGCGCGCCGCTCACTGCTGACTTCACGCGCGTACACACATAGGGCATACGCCAGGGCTATGTGCATACTACTCACTCACGAGCCGTGTCGCGGGCACAGCACGTGTATGTGTACGTACACGATAGGGAAGCGCGTACGTGTGCATAAAAACGGACACGGCCGTCGCGTAAGTGTACAGCGCGTGTGCCCGTGTGCAGAGAGGCATGTATATGAATGATGTACGTGCAACTCTAAGAAGGAAATGTGTACACCAGAAACGTGTACGTGTACCAAAGGCAGAGCGTATGACTCGCGGATGTGTGCAAACGGTATATATGCGTACACAAATGACCCTGCCGCGGCACGACACGAATGCCCATACTCATACTCGTAAAAACCATGAGCAATCGTGGATCAGTCGGTGGGCGTAGACACGAATGTTACTGTACACACGCGTATAATCGTGGTCCGCGTTCGCGGTGCTCCTACCGATGCGATTGTACGACGGTCGAACAGGAACTGGCCGAACCGTGCACGGAAACGCGCTACTTATGCCACCGGCGATAAGGGAATTGTCGGGCTACGGAGCTGGGTCGAGTACACATCTCGCGTCCAGAGAACCGCAAGACAGAAAGAGCAAACCGGTCATGAACATCATGGTGCATCCTCCTTTCGAAACTCCGTAATACAGTGAGACGCATCGCGTTTCGTTCTTTCTCGTGAGAGATGTAAAATGGAGAACCTTCGGTTCCATGCCGGCAAAAGACACGGCAGAACCTGGTAATCGTAGAAGTCGCGTGCAGCGTGTAACTTGGCATAATGTTAGCTTTCATTGGTCGACTTGCCGATCCTCCTTCCGTTCGTATACCGCCGACCTCGTTTGTAGATTGCCGCGAGGGCCTCGTAGGTCCACACCTACTTTACGACAGGGGCGAACCTTTGACCCATTTTTCTATCGACCAGCCTGCCTCGTATCTAGGACGTCGCCGCACTTCGGCTGTGAAGATTTCCGCCACTCCCGTGTGCATATATATCGGCGTAACGAGAGTCCACAGGCGTGACCTCGCTGGACGGATACCAGGATAGTTATCCGTTGGGAGATTCCAAACTAGATGTGGCTCGATAATCTACGGATGGGAGAAGCACGCGTCTGAATTATCGCCATTACGTAACCAAAGAGTCGCCTAGCGATGGCTCTCTGTCTCGTTGGAAATATCATCGTTAAGATACGAGATACTCCTAATATAAAGCTACGTGTACAAAAGGTATTTTTAAGAGGACCAAGTTTGCCGCGAATTAACGATGGTCCGCAGATTTATCTTCATCTTATTTCCCTCCTCTTGCGGTAGAAATCGAAGAGCTTCCTTTGATCAAAACGGGAAGTGCTAGGATGATCAATTGTCCTTGAGAAGCATACCTCGTGGGTCCAAAAAATCGCGCCAAGTTCCGTTTCTCATAAGTGAAGCTTCAATGCTGACATTCACCCGTAGAGCCTTGTAAAAAAAGCGGAAGAAAAAGTTGACATATCTACGATGTCTGCAGACCATGTCTCGGACTATCAAAAGGAAAAACGGCGTTGCGCATAGCGCCTATTGGCGCTGGTACCGTGGGTAGAGAAAGAGAAAGGGAAAGAGAAAGAGAAAAAGAGAGGGAATGGTTAGGAACGGATGGGAGTGGAGGGCTAGGGAAGGGAAACCGTCGAGCCATTGGGACTCAACTCGTCCTATTTCCGCGCTCGGGGAAGTTCGTGGAACGGCCGATCGTTCACGAAGCACCGAGATATAAGTAGGTCGTCCAGAGCCGCACGTGTCGTCCTTGACTCACATAGCGTGGCGCGCAGGCGCTCGCGGTTGCCGCATTGCTGGTCGCTAGGGCTCTTTCTTTGTTCTCTTCTCTTCGGACGGACATATGTGTGTAAGCGCGTGTATGAGACCCGCGAGGAACCTCTTGTGCGCGCACAGTCATGTACGAATACGTTTGCTCCGCTGGCAATCGCCATGCTTTATACCGTATGTACAGTGCGTGCACATATGTGTACACGATTCATGCGTATGCACAAGCCGGCCGAAACTCATGGGCACATTTTGCAACCGAATGAGCTCGCATGGCTGTGATCTATGTACGCGTAATCACATAATACGGCCATGTGTCCAAGCAAACCCATGTTTCGTGTACGAGGATATCCAATGCAATTGAATACGTATACCTGCGAAACACAATGTTCAAGGTCTGAAATTTCTATTACGGCACACCGGTTCGTCATAGAGACTTCCGATGGCAGTAAAGAGTCCCGCATATGTTGGTTTTATATCACCATTTACTCCTCAAATTATGGAGTAATAATCGCTGTCACGATGCATTTTACGCTCCAAGATGCGTGACTGCGATTTCGGCACATTCTCTTAAATTGCTAACGATGAAGTTCCACTTACGAAAAGTGGTGTATTAATTATCGTTAAATTTGATGACGACGAAGGCAGTGACGTTACAATGAAAGTCACGTAAGGGAAGGGCAATTTGGTGAGTTTCGTACATGTAATTTACGTACTGGCGTATGCATATGTATGCTCATACATACGTGTACGCTCGATAATCACGCAAAGGGGGGAGGTTATCGAAGAGCGGAGTTTAACTTCCTCTTCCTTGCCACGATTAAGAAGGTATACGCACATACGGTATTCCAGGCTATGACGTAACGCACACTGCACGAATGTATTTACGTTCCTTACGAACATGCATTTACAGGTATTTCTACGTTACGTGTGCACACTGTCTTCACAGTAGAGAAGTATACGTGTGAACGGAAGCATTATTGCGGTTTGACACATACAATTTATCTGGTAATGCCGTACACGTAGCTTTTATGTGCACTTGGTGATATTTTTCTTGCAACTTCAGGTGTATCATGCCAAAAATAATTAATTTTCGCTGGCCTATAAATTATGTGGATGATTTTACATTAGTGGTTCGCGAAGATGGCTGTCTCGTTTGTACATCGATGAAGACACCTCCATGAAGTCCGCAGCCTGGGTTGGCTTTGCCATCGCGAGTATTGATCGCAACGGCAACTCAAAGGGGAGGCCACGTTGGACTATTCGAACCCCAATTGGATCGACCTTCCTCGCGGGATATTCTATACCAAAACGTGCGCGCGATCTATTCCTTTACATAGCCAACAAACGAATCATTTATTCCTTATGCATGATGTTTGCAAGCTGATAGCAAGAGTACACAGGATGTGCACGTTTCGCAGATAGGCGAAACTGATAGACTCCAAGCCAAGTCTCAATATCACAGTTCCAAAATGTGTACAAATATAAAATCAAGGTAACACGTATTGGAGTAAATACAACTGGCAATTATTGTTGTAGCAGTTTCATACGTATTCGAGACATCATTTTGTTTGAAATAATATGAATTATTTGATGTTGCATATACAGTACGCAGAAATTCGTGTATACTGTTTTATCGTATATGTATATTATTCATCGTGATTCATCACGAATGTTGATTTTAATATCATCGAGTTCCTGCAAATGACTCTGATTATGAGTTATAAATAGGTATTTCATGTTCATCATACAGTTACGGCACGTATCCCTCACATGGACCGGATTAATCTGAAATGATTACAGCTCAAGGTATTTACGCTGCTGGATACGTAATATTCCCTTCTATATTTCCTTGTTCTTTGCACGCTGTCATTACTATGAAGTGGTAGTGGCCTGTGCTAAAATCCGCAATAATAGTCGCGGTAAAAACCACATCCATTCGTTGAGCAGTAGCAATCGAGACACATCTACACGTATAGACCACGGCCGGTCGAAGTCGATTATATAACGAGTCGTGGTTTTACAATGTCAGTATAGGACGATATTAACGTCGATTAACTGTGGCACGAAAAGCCGCGCATTGTCCCGTCGTACACGCGAATCGGTGATCAACAAACGCAGCCGGTATATCTATACGCTTGCCTTCTTCGGTAGATTGCACGATGTACGGACCGTTAGATTTTAATACGCGTAGTTGTAATTACGCGGGCTTGCAGGAATCGCCGCGTCGCGCATTCTTCTGATAACTCACGTCCTTATCTACGAATGTGCTTACGTAAGCATCTACTCATAGGACGCCGTTGCTCGACTTCGTTCAGTCTTATTCGACACCTCGTCTCTTATCAACAACCAACTTCGTCACTGGAATGTCGGCAATTTCAAAATGTTTGCTCCTTCAAATCACGCACCAACGATATCGCACGATCCAAAATGATTGTGACTTTTTGGGAAGACGACACGTTTCGTAACAAAATAAACGCGGATTGTTTAAGCTTGATCGTTGACAAGACACTATCAATCGTTGGCTTTTTAATTAGCTTTAAGATGTGAACCATTTTTTCAGCAGATATACGAGACAGCGGGCCACTCCTCAATTTCTTGATAGGAGCCCAGAATGTGATTCTGAGAATAGGACTATTGGGTTTTCTAGAATATCATTTGTACCTGAGAAATATTAGTTTTATTTGATGTCATGCAACATTATGTAGGCGCATTGCGTATCTTAGAATCTGTCGTTGCGCCGGCAAATGTGTTCCCTTCCGCGGACGAGCGACTGCGCAAGCGTGCGTACAAGTATCTGTTATACTCTGGCAGAACCTGTTCTCTCGCGGGTTCTGCATACTCGTTCCTGTTGTGTGTAAATAGTTCTTACGTCATTACACATTATCTGCACGCTACGCGAGCAGCGCGTACCTGTAACGCATGACGGTTATATACGAGGCTATTGTTGGAAACCCGCCGTTCGAATAGCGAATATTTCATCGCCAATTGGTCGTAAGTTTTCGGGCCGGTCCACACATCGCGCGCCATAGATACTCCTCGCCTAAATACCATATTCGAGGAAACAGGATAGGTCGTCGTGTGCACCTTGAGGTCTGTCGGTTCGCTCCTTTGTTACACAACCGGCTTTCTCGGCAACTCGGGCAACTATCGACCCCACCAACTTCGCTCCCTCTCTCTTCATTCTTATATTTCGATCTCTCTAACCCCCTTTCTCAGTCTTGATCGTCAGCCGTTCCGTTTCCTCTCCAGCAGTCCTGCATTCTCACTCTCCCCCCTTTAAGCCCTCGTCGTTGTTGCTTTCCTCTTTTCTCTCCTATTTGCTCTCTCTATCCCCATCGTTCCACTTCCCCTACCTCCTTCCCGTAGAAGTAATTTTTCTCTCTTCGCTTTCCCTAGAGATTTCCCCTATCGCCCTCTACACATCTTATTGGGGTATATATTTCTCTCTCACACCTTCTACTTTATTCCATCCCATCCTATCCCATCGAATTCGCTGTTTCACTCTGCTATACTTTATCTTCGTCGCACTGTCTAGTTTGTCGTTCACCCTCTTTTTCTCACTTGTCCCAGGACAAGACGTGGTGGGGGGCCACGTGCTCACAGCGCCAGTCACGCGAGGGGAGGACACGTGGTGTGTACGTCCATCCGGTTGCATAGGCGTGGAAAGATATTTTCTATTTACGAGAGCAGAACCTGCCTATGTACGAGGATTCACCTTATGACAGGTTCTGCTCATCATATTATCAATTTTTTTCCATTTCAGCTATCGGTCTTCGAGTGCGCACGATAATTCGACTAAGAGATAAGATTCTTCTTTGACAATCAACGGGAAACACGGGAAATCAATTAGAAAAATGATATATCATGAAGAGAGACCTTTGATTACCCGTGGATCATTCCCACAATTACTGTCTCTGTAAATGGATGTCAACAGTCTTTCATGAAAATGAAAAATTTCCGTCTATGCTTTTCTATTATCTTATCTCTGGAAGCACTTACACGTGTTCGAGAACAAAGACAAGAGAATCTAACTCTCTACGTATTAACATGTACCATTACGTTTATACACTTTACTACGATGTTTTATTTGGTCTCTAATCCTACCTCGTGCGTATGTTTATGCTTAAGGTGTATAGAAAAATACCTGTATCGATTCCCAGATTTCTTTGGGCACCGACAGTTATTATACATTTCCTTAGTAAGCGTCGAAATCGTGGAATTTTATTTGTAATCCTTTTATGTGGTGCCTTGGTCGTGTGAAAACTAACGAAATAAATATAGTGCATGACCTATGAAAACGTAGTGACCACATGTACAATAGGAGCACAATCGGGACATATTGATAATGAAAGTCCGATAATTTCCAGACTCGGCATCAGTTCAGATCCGACAGTAGAGAGTAGGCTGCGCATGGTCCTCCTATATGAGATAAATATAGGTGTGGCTGGTTCCTATTAATAGTGCTCAGTTTATGTGTGATTAGCTTGCAAGGTACTGTTCGCCAACGTATCTACATGACGAAAATGAAAATGAGGAGGATAGACGGGTGAACAAAGTCGTCAGCGGAAACTCCTTGTTAACTGTGGGTTTCCCACTGATTTGTTCATGATTCATAAAGTCTCTTCATTTCTTGTATCTTCCTTTTTCCTTACTGACCACAGACGAATAATAATCCTGGCTATGAGTTACTACTAATTACTAAGTTCAAAATTCTTCTTAACACATTATTTCCATTTGCACAATCGTATCCCTTGGAGATGTGTAGATATATTGTATTACCCGGGATAGCAGGATCAGCAGTTCATCAAACACATTTCTATGGACAAAGTGGATTAACTTGTCTCTCGGAGAAACAATACAGGACGAGTGCTGGGACTTCGTGCAAGGCTGCAATGCATCGAAAACGAATCCGCCGCGAGATTTCATTCTTCCGCGAGAGTTCATACACGTTTATCCCAATAGTCGCGTAACTTGGAGCTGTCTCGTATGGGACAGAATTAAATAAAATCCGGTATAAGGGAGCATCGACCTTCGGGCACGTGTCCCTGGCCACGTGCTGCATTCGTCGAACCGTCCAGAGTAGCCTGCACACCCTGCCTATTGTCGCTGCCTTTTTCGTGTTTATATCACTGACTTTCTCGCTATCTTCATTCGGTTTCCCCATCTTCTTACCCCCATCGCTTGTTCTTGTCTCGCTTTTCATAATTTCCTTCGACATTTTGTAACAACGATGCTTTGCTTTGTAGGTTTCTCTTGTCAATTTAACGGATATCTAGAAGGTATCACCTGCTTTACCACAGGCCAGATGAGATTCCTGGCTAGGCGAAGACTTTATCAGTAGTACTGTCCAAACATATGGACAAAGACGCACCGAAGAGAATTACAATTCTCGTACTTCTCGTACATGTTTTTTATCGAGTTCTACAGCAATTCTTCTGCATAAGGGCTGGCTTTTATGCTCCTAAACGATGGTAACTACATCACAGCCCGGCCGGCACCGCGCTGTACCGCGCTGGCTCAATACGAGCTCTGACCTATTTGGCAGTATTCCCGAGATCAGCCATCAGACTTTCCGCAATATGTACTCGCGTACTCGATTCCGTTTTTCTTCTTTTCTTCACCTCCCTCTGCGTAAATCGCATCGACAGGAATTGCTGCAGTCCTCGTACAGCGTACTCCGTTAGATTCGAAAATTACGAATCCGATACTTTGTACACGTGGCGACCGATTAAGGTAGAAAGTCTGGTCGACGTTTTATCATCACATTTTAATGGGCACTGGTTGTCTAACGGTGGATAGAACATAACAAGTAGCACGCTTTTCTTTACACTTCAGGTACACAGATGAACGCAAAATAAAACTGTTCGTATACTTTATTTTAAAAACAGGTGTAGGTACTTTAAATAATATAATAATAAAGTGTGGTTGTACTGGTAAATATTTTTCCCTCTTTATTCTTGTGTATTGTACATTAAACATTGTCATTTGGTAAGATTTATTATCACGTATTCTAAGGTACAGTAAGTTATGTTATAAACAGCATTTGAAAACTATTTCATGGAAGAATAGGTATTACCGAAGAGCAGGCCTCGTAGGGCGTCTCCGGTTGATACAGCTTGATAGTACATGTTACGATAACCGATATACCGTCATCCTAAAACGGGTACACGACGGTCGATCATATTTTTCTGTTATAAAAGAACCATATAAAAGAAGATGACGAAATTTCTGTTCCGTTTCTTCCGCACCTCCGTGCTCTTTCCATTTTTATTTCTCTCTGTCTATCTCTTTCCCTCTGCCCCTCTCGCGCACCCTTCCTACCGAAACTAGACCACGCAAAGCTTTTGGTAAATGTGTCAACCGCCCAGTGTGGGATCAATACTTGCGCCCTGGTTTCTCTCTCCTCTCCTCTCCTCACCTCGCCGCTCCTTTTCACCCTTATGCTAGTTCCTCGGGTCGAGTGCAGGTTCCCGACTCTCTTTCTCTCTCTCTCCTTCACCCTTTCCCTCTCCTTCGACTGTTCGACCGCTGTCTCCGTGCTCTTTTCTCCTTTTCTCCTTCTGTTCCTGCTCGGTTCCTCGCGTCGATTTGTGGTCTTCCTTTTCCTCTGCTTGTCTCTCTCGCGTCTCTTCCGTCCCTCTTCCGTCCCTCTTGCTGGGCTGTCGTTCACCATCCCACCTGCCCTCGAAAAAGGGGACGAGCGAGTATAGGGTAGAAGCTCTATAGGCGAGGCGAAGGGCAAGAGGAGCTTAAGGGGAACGGGAATCGAGGCCGGGTTCACCCCAAGCTGTTCTGCTTATTTCGAGTCGAACTTACGTTTCCTTTCTCTCTTGCTCCCCCATTCTTGTGCTTTCAACTCATCTCGTGAGAGCTTCTGCGCGACGGTACTGCACATGATACTAAGAAAATGTACATTAGGCCGGATCATCCAATTTTTGTGAATATTCTGTTTTTGGCAATGCTGTTATCTTATATATTTTCTATATTTTGATAATGAGGTCATCCATCAGCAGTGGAACCAGGATGGTGAATTTTTGAATTTTGGTGAATGATTTATTGTGACCTTATTCTACAATGAGTATTGTTTTCGACGATCTTTTGGTTCTTAACATTTCTGTTGCTTATAGCACCCCTTGTTTTCTACAAGGAGGCGTTTAATGGGACTTAACGTGAGCCATCGCCGGTCGTAGAATCCGGCCAAGCCCACTTTTTAGGACGGATATATTGTATCGAGGTCAGCTTCGTATTAAAAAAGATGAAAGTCGTGTTAAGAAAGTGTCTCTTCTCCGCGTAGGAAGAGTCTAATTTCGGTTCGGTTTCTAGCATGTCTATATCGGCTGAAGCTGCACATTTTAAACGAATGGCCACACTGACAATGAGTTCCAGGTCACTGTGTCAACCCTTCCATCGATCGGGCCCACTGCTGAAAATTCAGTTGCTTCAGCCGTCCGCACCTTGCTGCAGCACCTCCGCATATTTGGCCCCGTGCCTTTACACCTTCGCGTTGACCTCGCCTTCTTCCTTTGAACAAGCTACTTGCCAATGTCGTTAACGATCACCTGTCAACAATTGACATTGCGTTGTGTTCTTTCCCTTGTCTCAAATACCACAATCTACCCGTCTTGAAAAATAACGAAATGGCATAAAGCACAAGTTGTCCCAGTTGATACATAATCTATTCCCCATCAAATGGATAAACTGCCATAGTAATAATAGCAGTTGCATAATCTCGGACATAATCCAACTACCTTAATCTAATAATAGTCAGTTTACATCATAGAATATCTCATTCATGTTTTCTTGTGTTATGTAACTTGTTCTGTATACTTCATAATGAAGATATTTGTACTAGACTACGTACGTTCCTTTTAGTTTTAATTAGGGGCACACTGATTACTAACGACTCGTACTTGCAAATCAGTTTCTGTAAGATATGACGTCATATCTTGAGACATCTCATAGATAACTTTCAAATCGTCGTCATGTTTGTAAAAACTCATCGAGAGGATGGTTTCCTTACGATTACAGTTGATGTCATCATTCGATCGACACGGTACAGTAGGGTTTCAAAGCTTGGGTAAGATCGAAAGTTCGGCATTGAATCGGACAATGACCTCTTTCAGGATTCTTCCGCTTGCCGGTAAAAGTGGACGGACGAGCACGAGGTGTTTGACTGGTGTTGCGTACATTACCTTACAGCACTTGCTTGTAAGTACGTACATATATGGTACACCATGAGTCTATATATTGACTACGTCAGTGGACGCTTATAGAACTATTTATTTAACCGGTCAAATACCTCTATTTTTCAATAGGAGGACAAACGTTTAAGGCAACTACATATTTCTCAAATCAATCTACACGAAACAGCTACCTTATACAAGAGTAACGGTCGCCTGTAAGCATCTTTTATTGGGTAGCAATCACATTTATAAGGTTGTGGACATAGCAGAAATCTGTACTATCCACCGCGGATTTTTTGTACCCGTGTTCCTCGTCGAGAACAATGTCGAACTCAAAATTACGTTTATTATGAATGATCAATAAGATTCAATATAACTTCACGTAACACATTCTACGTTTTTTCTAACAATATGAATAAATCATTTCTTGTTAATGGGAATTTTGGATATCGGAAGTGGGGGGCAAGTAGTAAAATGATTGAAAAAGGCATGGGAAAGCCGAGTAATTTGGTTGTGAAAGAAGTCGAGGCGAGAGAAGCTGGTGGAATCTAAACGAGGCGATCGGTGGGTAGTCGTGCGTTGGGCCGGATTCGAGAGACCTTTTCGAAGGGACAGTTAGAGTGACTGGCGATAGCGCGTGTCGTACAGAGGTCGTAGCTACAGGGCGGTCGTAGGCAAAGGGACTAGAGAAGAAGGGGTCAATGACCCTCGCACGTGGAGTGCTTCGAAGTAGGCCACGTCGTGACATCATGCAAAATCAAGATGGCTGCCGGGAAACGGGTACATTCTCATAATGTTTCGAGTACGCTACGGAACTCATGACGGCCTATGAGACCGGTCGAAGCAGTGCAATGACAATGCTAGGTATAATGTCATGAACGTGATGGGACGACGAAAGTTAGTACTATCTGCCGGTATGGTGGAATTGTCTTTAAATTCGCATAGAACTGTATTTTTAGAAAAGAATTATTAAACGTGGGTTGCAGAAATGCGTCTATTAGAAAATATATTACATGTATAGAGTAATCGCTACGTAATAGTTGGATGAAAGTATTCAGAATTTTAGGAAAAAGCACATACCCGTGAATATCTAAAAGTCACTTGTAATGAAGAAATTTATTAAAAATTCGTAAATAAGTAGGTGTGTAGTATGATAAACGCGTGAGCAATATTACATTCCGTCAGTGTCACCGTTTATGTGGCTAGACATTCCTTCATTTGCCAGCCTCTTTTGGCAGTGTTGTTAAGATCGCGTGTAGCATAAAAAATAAAAGGGAGGCCGCGATAGTCAAATGTTGGATATTAAGAAGAGGTTGGCGGTTAACTTCAACTTGTTGGTATTTGGACAGCGCACGCGTTGTATTCTATGTACGCGAAATACCATGCACGATTGCACGGTATCGAGCGCACGTGGAGTACGTACAGTGCATCGGTAATTTGCATACATTTTTTATTCGGAACGCATTGCCGCATGCATGCAACGAGGAATACAATATTCAACGGCTCTGGAATCTCTCCTGTGTTAGTTTTAAGTGTGCCCTGTGCGTCTGGTTTTTCTGTATGGCAATGATGTGTATTTATACAGGACGTCTACGCTTTCGCGCTAATAAAATAAACGAATGTACTTGCCTAAAAAATGAGTGGGGTCGGAAAAACATCGTGGGAAAGTTGTGATGAATCAAATTTATCACTCTATAGAGATTACACCAATAGTACTGTACATGTTAGATCTACATAATATATCAAAACTTTATGTGTTCCTAGTGAGAAATATGAGCTTCATTTTAATAACTTTCGTTTTTCCGTTTGCATTAAGTTCTACCTTCATTGTACATCTAGCGTACTCTGACGTTCCCTTCAATAACCTTATTTCACGGAAATCCACACGTAAACCACCGATAGATAAATTTGAGGAAAAATGAATTTTGTTTAATTTATAGTAATTCATGTTCACATCAGCCGTAATGTCGTAATATTTAAGATGCATAGGTTGTGTTGTTCATCATTCATGAATTGAAATATTTTCTGTGAATTCACTTCTGGGTTATAAATATTATTTCATTCATTTCAGTACTTACTTGTGTAAGGAATGTCTCATAACAGAATGATTTAATTCGTTCAAGGGATGTCCGGTGTCCAAACAGAATCATTTATTGTAACGGATATTTAACGGACTCATAGTTCAAAAAGATATTCGATAATGATGTTGCTAAAGGTTAGTCGATATCTCGTTGGTCGATTGATTCACAAACAATCGAATCATTCGACTCGAATTTGTCTCCCCCTTTTTCCACGTGAGGGCAGCATTGGGTAGCTGTTGGATGTTCATTAGACGCCATTTTGTTAAATGTGTTTAATGTGCGGAGAAAATGTACCCCCTTTTATGATCAAATCTTACACGTTTACTTAACAAATTAACCTCGGCATCGGTGTGACTGTCGGTACTTTACGAAATGACGCAGTTTCTTCCACCGAATTTGTTGGCGTTATTCGCCCCGCGGGATCCGATACCTTACCTGCCTCCAGTTAGCAAACTTCCCCATGAAAAAAAGAATGGAGGGTACATTGGCGTTGGGGACTTCGTGAAATATTTTGAAGTAAGTAGTACGTTGCCCCGTAATTATCTTTTCATGATTTACGATTACATACGATTTTTTGGTTTTTCCTTGACTTTCCTGCGATTTACTTAATTTTTATGTAAATCATTAACCTATTAAAGTGAGGTCTATTTTATTTATGAAATCATTTTCCGTGGTTGAGCCTTATTGAGTTTAGTTAATTACAATCAATTCTTTGTAATGTAAGATATCCTTTAAGTCAGTATTGTTACTGATAAAACAACATTTTTCATTTGTAGGATCCAAAAGATACCCCACCACCAGTTCGTGTGGAAACTCGTGAGGAACGTCTTGAGCGTAGAAGAAGAGAACGTGCTGAGCAAGTAGCTTACAAACTTGAGCAAGAAATAGCTGTATGGGATCCTGCTGCCATTCCAAATGTCACTGCAGATCCCTTTAAAACTCTTTTTGTAGCTCGAATAGTAAGTATACAAATTATTCTTAAACGATAGAAAAATACAGTCAATACTTATTTATTTACAGAATTATGACACTTCTGAGTCCAAATTGAGAAGAGAATTTGAAGTTTATGGCCCTGTAAAAAAGGTAAGGTTTCTTCCTTATTTGGAAGGAGGTATATATCAATGAATCTTTCAATTCAATGTTTTGTATTTCATTATTCAGATAGTGGTGATACATAATACCATCAATGGCAAGCCAAGGGGATATGCCTTCATTGAGTATGAACACGAAAGAGACATGCACTGTAAGTAAAGAGCCGGTGTACATATGCAATACATTTCGCGATATCAGAAACGCGTGTCCATAGTCTGGAGATATCACTTTTAGCGTCACTTCCAGCTAGTTTTAGTGTGGGGCAGGGCTATAGTTAGGCTTCCCAATTTGTCATTGGTAAACAAATTAACCCGAAGGTACGAAATGGGTGGGGGGCCCGCCATATCACCCAATGCAGGAATACCATTCTGTAAATACATATGTGGTAACGATTCAAACGAAAAACGCAATATTGGCTGTCTTGATTAATGCAGTTTTTATCTTGTTCTTGGTACAGCGTGGTGGCCGCTGCCGGCAACTAGTGCCGTTCACTATTCCATGCAAAATCCCTGAACCTGCCTGATATGATAGGTTTGTATGTGTGGTAAGATCCAGCATACAACGACGTTTGTTAGAGTCTATGCTTACCCTGTTTTATCTTGTCCAATTTTTTCTGAAGTCTCGCGATTCTCGAGGTATCTTATTCGGGGGATCTTTGATTGACTTGTCACCGCGCTTTTCAAGTGCAAAAGCGTCCACAAAATACCCGACGCATCTCTCATGAATCGAAGTTTCCTTTTCTCCAGGGAGACTATTATATGAAAGTTAGCATTCTACATTGAAATTGATCGTTGGGCTTTTAGGGATGAAGGTTCAGGGACACACACTGCGAAAAGTCAAGTCTTTCCGTCATTGGATCATAATATTAAATGGCTGTCGAAAGAACGAACATATTACAGACGATTTATAACTTCGACCAACTATTTTTTGGTACAAACCAAATATGGCACAGTAGACTCTCGATCTATTTGTACTTAATTTATTTATAATATACCTAATTAAATATCACAATCGTTATCACAATCTTTCTTAGCAGCACGTTTGGTGCTGTCATTTTAATAAGATAACTACTTATTATATCATCATGTTGTCCATACTCCATAGAGTAGACACTCACACATGATGCACGTATCATTCAGTTTTTCAATTTTTCCACTTAAAGATCGAGAGCCTACTGCACTTTTGATTGGCTGGAAACGCGTTGCGATGCAACGCACCTCACACTAGCACGTTTCGATCTCACCACCTGTGTTATTACTATGGACATCGTATCATCAGGAGGTAGAAATGCCTTTCTTAGTAAATTAGACATAAGAATAGACGAGTGAATGACGAACACCTCTGGTTGGCTCTTTCTCTTTCTCTCTAGTTAAACGATAAGACTCCCTGTTGTGTATCAGAAAATGCATGCGGCGATTCTTTTATTTTACATATAGAAGCTTTATTCTGTTATTATTTTTGCCGGGACGAAGTCTTGAGTAAATACCGCCCTACGGGTTACCCATATTCCTTCGTCTTCGGTGCTTATGTATTTTGCTTTGTTTAGCCAAACTTTTTTTACGCACAAGTCCTCGAACATATCAATTTCGATATAGAATACTAATTTGTCCTCATGTAACGTTACGTTAGACTTTTTTCATACACCATACCATCTCGTTTGTATGAATGCAACGAATGCTTTAGAGAATGAGTAACCAATTTTTCCATTGCAAATATTCGAACGAAAGTCAGAGGACCGAAAATCCGAGAATTCTTGCCCTAACATTACTATAATGTACTATTAGAGTTCAGTTTAACATAAAGTAAAATATAAATTATACGAAACTGCGCACGGTTTGGTTGTAAGTAAATAAAAAGCGCACCAGGTAAATGCAAAATAAACTTCTTCGGAGATCGAACATACGTACGAAGACTGGGCACCTTCCCAATGAATAGCGTACGCGCTGGCCTACTCTATCCTCGCGAGTCTCTTACAAGTTCATTTCACGATTAAACGTACTTCTAAGCTTTGTGTTAACTTCCGTACGTAAGTAGCCGCGGTAGGTATTTTTTGTATCTGCTATACTTCTTGGACTCTTAAAAACATAGATTTAAGGTTTACACGAAAATCCGTACGTCTTATTACTGATGGACGTGCTGTGCTAAGAACGCAGATTAGTAATTTTAAGCAGTAAAGTGGAATCGGGGAGACTACGATTCGTTCTGTCAGCGACTCGCGCGCAGATCGCAATCTGCGTATATTGCTAGCCAGTGCTACGCTATTTTATTAATTTCTCTGCGTTTCGTTTGCGTAAAACATACCGCCGATGATTCCTCTACCGTGTGTATTATAAACATGTAGCTTAACTATCGTAATGCCTCATCAAGCTAGTTGTTTAAGGGGAAAGAAGTTAGGATTTACTACCTATGCGCAATTCGACAAATGTAGAATGTCACGGACCTCCTACGTTCTGTTTTACTGTGTAAAATTATGCGTCACGGCACGTGTTCACGTACTCAGGGATAATGCGTACAGATACCTTACAGACCTACTCTTCTACGAAAATCACCATAACAACAATTAGGTCGAACGATTAAATGGCAAGTAACGAAATTACAATGACGCTATACGGACCGTTTCCTAAGAACAGTTTAAGTGGGGATTTAGCGTGTGCATCAGACATAACTTGAAGCTATTCACTGCAAAAGTGATGATATTATGTCGTGAACCCTTTTATTCTCCACTTATTAGGTTGAAATAAGTAAAGGAGAGAATCGTAAATTTTCGTGTATTTGAAAAGTCACTTGTCAGATGACGACTGTGCTTGGTAAAGAGCAGTCAAAGTACTTGTTTCCGAAATTTTCCTCCACCACCCACATACTTCCTTCTCTCGGGTGTAGAGAGTCCTTGATAATAGCAAATCGCAGGATCTGGCGATGGCGACAGACGTGTAACTTGCTATTCGTACTTTTAGCTGCGTATAAGCATGCGGATGGTAAGAAAATAGATGGTCGAAGAGTATTGGTTGATGTGGAGCGAGCTAGAACAGTAAAGGGTTGGCTACCACGGAGGCTCGGCGGTGGATTAGGTGGCACTCGTCGGGGTGGACCAGACGTTAACATAAAGCATTCCGGTAGGGAGGACAATGAGAGAGAACGAGAACGTTATCGCCTGGAACGTGAACGTGAAACTTCCGGCCGAGGACTGGACAGAGATAGGTAAGTAACATTATCGTTACTGTTAAGACAACAAGCTAAAGTCTAACCCATTTTAACGTCGATACCGTACATGTTCAAAGGTTAATAACGAGGTATTTTTCGATTACAGAGACCGCGACCGCTTGGATAGAGAACGTAGAAGGTCCCGCGATCGTAAGCGAAGATCAAGAAGCAGATCACGTGACCGAAAGCGCAGACGCAGTCGCGAACGTATGCCAGATCCCGATATCGAAGAGATCTCAAGGGAAGATCGTCCACGCGACAGACGAGATCGCGATCGGGACCGCGATAGAGATCGTAAAAGAAGGCGATCGAGGAGCAATGACCGTGATCGCGAAAGGGAGCGCAAAAGGGACAGACGCGATCGTGATCGTGAGCGTAGAGATAGAAAGGATCGCGGAGCCGAAAGACAGGACGAAGATTCGAAAGAAATTCGGATAAAGGAAGAACCCTTAGATGGTAAGTGTCATCTTTAAAAATCATTACTCTTCTTGGTCACTCAAACGTCATTTCTGGTTCTTAGATTATCCTGACTACAGCAACACATTCGCGACGTCACAGTCGTACTTCACTGCCGTTAAGTACGAAGATGACAATGATCAAGAGGAAGAGAAGTATAGAATTCCCGAAAGCCGTACTGATGCTCCTTCTTATAATAATTACGACTCCGTTCAAGATTACTGATTTCCTACAACGGCAATCTGACATTCATAGCTCACACACAGAGTTAACACACGCGTTATGGATCAATTAAATTTCTAACAGTGTCGTATTAATTTCTTCGGGTAATTACCGATTAACTGAATTTCCACCATGTTATATTTTTCTTGATTGTTCTTTTGTAACAGTGACTCTTACTAGACTGAATATGAAATTCTTAAACGGATTTACATGTTAATGACGAAAGTGGGTAGGATGACAAGGTAAGCAGTTCTGGTTTGTATTCATATTGTCGACCTTTCCGTCTAATTTACCGGGTATTTTGTATATGATCGATGTCGCGAATGTAACAGTACGAGAAATAACATCCTCAATGCTTCGACTTTTCTCGCGTAATGAATTAAACGGTACTGTAGCAGTCTCAGCTAACGCTTTTGCACTAAATGATCTTTCAGATGTCATTCAGCGTTCTCATCTTTATCGCCCCCTACTATTGTTTCAACCATAATCGATTTGTATGTGTAAATATATACATATTATATATAGATATAAGTTTAAATTCGTAATAGGTGACTGCTACATGTATATTTATACATATTCAAATAAAACGGATACAGATCAACTGTTGTTTACTGTTTATATCTTGGTCTTCCCTGTCCCCTAATTCCAAAATTTCTGCTGGAGTTTACACCATGCGAACGAAATATTGTACCGTATGCTCTGAAAATTATTAATACTTGTACGAGGGTTTCAATCTAAGTTCTGGGTGCCTCTTCTTCAGCATGTCCATCTTTATATGTGACAATGACTCATGCAACTCAATATGTGACAACATATTGACACTTCAAGATTTCTAACGACATGTACCTACAAATAAAGTTGTACTGTATTTACACAAATGATACTTTCATATCTATATGAAAATCATATACATATATCATATTCGTATACTCTACACACACAGTATACGTACTATAAAATTATTTTAACGCATAAATTGCTACTAATTCAAGTATTCAATTAAAGAAGAACGGTTAACTGTATCTTAACGTGTGCTACTGCCATAAATATTAAAAGTGAAAATAGGTTTACAGTGTCTGACTTCAAATTAATTTTACTACTTAAAATTTCCTGGTTATTTATTGAGTGTTACTGCTTAAGATTGTCTGATTGTATTGGGTTTTACTACTTATGACTATAATGACTATAAATTATACTACTTTCTGATGTACTATGTACATATTATGAATCTAATATATACACTGTATGTATATTACATGTACTATGTACCTAAAATATACGTGTTTTGATGCATTTCAATTCACTGTAACGCATTCGTGTATTAAATTCCCACGTATTTTAACATATTTTAATGTTCTACAATGCGTTTTTATCCTATTTCAATGTATTTTAACGCTCTATAATGCGTTTTTGACTCACTTTGACGTATTTTAACATATTTTCTCACCTTATAACACATTTTTAATCTATTTTAACGTATTTTCGTGCACTATAGCGCATACACAACACACGTCCTATATACCTATTTATACGTAACATATACGTACTATTTATATAATATACATATTATATACCTATTACATATACTATATACGTACTATATACCTATTATATATACTTTATACGTACTATATATGCAACATACGTACTATATACCTATTATATATACTATATACGTACTATATATGTAACATACGTACTATATACCTATTATATATGCTGTATACGTGATATATATATTATATACGTATTATATACTCGTTGTACATACTACTTTGTCGTATTTCAACGCATTTTAATGGATTTTAATGCGTTTTTAACGTAGTTTAGCGTATTTCAACGCATTTTAATGCATTTTCAACGTAATTTAGCGTATTTCAACGCATTTTAATGGATTTTATTGCTCTTTTAACGTATTTTATCGTATTTCTATGCATTTTAATGGATTTTAATGCATTTTTAACGTATTTTATCGTATTCCAACGCATTTTAATGGATTTTGATGCATTTTTAACGTATTTTATCGTATTCCAACGCATTTTAATGGATTTTGATGCATTTTTAACGTATTTTAACGTATTTCAACGCATTTTAATGGATTCTAATGCTCTTTTAACTTATTTTATCGTATTTCAACGCATTTTAATGGATTTTAATGCTCTTTTAACTTATTTTATCGTATTTCAATGCATTTGAATGGATTTTAATGCTCTTTTAACGTATTTTATCGTATTCTAACGCATTTTAATGGATTTTGATGCATTTTTAACGTATTTTATCGTATTCCAACGCATTTTAATGGATTTTGATGCAGTTTTAACGTATTTTATCGTATTCCAACGCATTTTAATGGATTTTGATGCATTTTTAACGTATTTTAACGCATTTCAACGCATTTTAATGGATTCTAATGCTCTTTTAACTTATTTTATCGTATTTCAACGCATTTTAATGGGTTTTAATGCATTTTCAACGTATTTTAACGTATTTCAACGCATTTTAATGGATTTTAATGCTCTTTTAACGTATTTTATCGTATTTCAATGCATTTTTAACGTATTTGAGCGTATTTCAACGCATTTTAATGGATTTTAATGCATTTTTAACGTATTTTATCGTATTTCAACGCATTTTAATGGATTTTAATGCATTTTTAACGTATTTGATCGTATTTCAACGCATTTTAATGGATTTTAATGCTAATTTCAGTTTCTTTGATTTTTTTCTGCTAGTATAGTAGTTTTTTCCTGCTAGTATAGTAGTTTTTTCTGCTAGTATAGTAGTTTTTCTGCTAGTATAGTAGTTTTTTCTGCTAGTATAGTAGTTTTTTGGCTAGTATAGTAGTTTTCTTCTGCTAGTATAGTAGTTTTTTGGCTAGTATAGTAGTTTTTTCTGCTAGTATAGTAGTTTTTTCCTGCTAGTATAGTAGTTTTTTCTGCTAGTATAGTAGTTTTTCTGCTAGTATAGTAGTTTTTTCTGCTAGTATAGTAGTTTTTTGGCTAGTATAGTAGTTTTCTTCTGCTAGTATAGTAGTTTTTTATACTACTATAGCAAATAAAAATTAAAAAAAAAACTACTATACTAGCAGAAAAAACTACTATACCAGCAAAAAAAACTACTATACTAGCAGAAAAAACTACTATACCAGCAAAAAAAACTACTATACTAGCAGAAAAAACTACTATACCAGCAAGAAAAACTACTATACTAGCAGAAGAAAATTACTATACTAGCCAAAAAACTACTATACTAGCAGAAAAAATCAAAGAAACTGAAATTAGCATTAAAATCCATTAAAATGCGTTGAAATACGATAAAATACGTTAAAAATGCATTAAAATCCATTAAAATGCATTGAAATACGATAAAATATGTTAAAAATGCATTAAAATCCATTAAAATGCGTTGAAATACGCTAAAATACGTTAAAAATGCATAAAAATCCATTAAAATGCGTTGAAATACGTTAAAATACGTTGAAAATGCATTAAAATCCATTAAAATGCGTTGAAATACGCTAAAATACGTTGAAAATGCATTAAAATCCATTAAAGTGCGTTGAAATACGTTAAAATACGTTAAAAATGCATAAAAATCCATTAAAATGCGTTGAAATACGTTAAAATACGTTGAAAATGCATTAAAATCCATTAAAATTCGTGGAAATACGATAAAATACGTTAAAAATGCATCAAAATCCATTAAAATGCGTTGGAATACATTAAAATACGTTGAAAATGCATTAAAACCCATTGAAATGCGTTGAAATACGATAAAATACGTTAAAAGAGCATTAAAATCCATTAAAATGCGTTGAAATACGCTAAAATACGTTGATAATGCATTAAAATCCATTAAAGTGCATTGAAATACGCTAAAATACGTTAAAAATGCATAAAAATCCATTAAAATGCGTTGAAATACGTTAAAATACGTTGAAAATGCATTAAAATCCATTAAAATTCGTGGAAATACGATAAAATACGTTAAAAATGCATCAAAATCCATTAAAATGCGTTGGAATACATTAAAATACGTTGAAAATGCATTAAAACCCATTAAAATTCGTGGAAATACGATAAAATACGTTAAAAATGCATCAAAATCCATTAAAATGCGTTGGAATACGTTAAAATACGTTGAAAATGCATTAAAATCCATTAAAATGCATTGGAATACGATAAAATACGTTAAAAGAGCATTAAAATCCATTCAAATGCATTGAAATACGATAAAATAAGTTAAAAGAGCATTAGAATCCATTAAAATGCGTTGAAATACGATAAAATACGTTGAAAATGCATTAAAATCCATTAAAATTCGTGGAAATACGATAAAATATGTTAAAAATGCATTAAAATCCATTAAAATGCGTTGAAATACGTTAAAATACGTTGAAAATGCATTAAAATCCATTAAAATGCGTGGAAATACGATAAAATACGTTAAAAGAGCATTAAAATCCATTAAAGTGCATTGAAATACGCTAAAATACGTTAAAAATGCATAAAAATCCATTAAAATGCGTTGGAATACATTAAAATACGTTGAAAATGCATTAAAACCCATTAAAATTCGTGGAAATACGATAAAATACGTTAAAAATGCATCAAAATCCATTAAAATGCGTTGGAATACGTTAAAATACGTTGAAAATGCATTAAAATCCATTAAAATGCGTGGAAATACGATAAAATACGTTAAAAATACATCAAAATCCATTAAAATGCGTTGGAATACGATAAAATACGTTAAAAATGCATCAAAATCCATTAAAATGCGTTGGAATACATTAAAATACGTTGAAAATGCATTAAAACCCATTAAAATTCGTGGAAATACGATAAAATACGTTAAAAATGCATCAAAATCCATTAAAATGCGTTGGAATACGTTAAAATACGTTGAAAATGCATTAAAATCCATTAAAATGCATTGGAATACGATAAAATACGTTAAAAGAGCATTAAAATCCATTCAAATGCATTGAAATACGATAAAATAAGTTAAAAGAGCATTAGAATCCATTAAAATGCGTTGAAATACGATAAAATACGTTGAAAATGCATTAAAATCCATTAAAATTCGTGGAAATACGATAAAATATGTTAAAAATGCATTAAAATCCATTAAAATGCGTTGAAATACGTTAAAATACGTTGAAAATGCATTAAAATCCATTAAAATGCGTGGAAATACGATAAAATACGTTAAAAGAGCATTAAAATCCATTAAAGTGCATTGAAATACGCTAAAATACGTTAAAAATGCATAAAAATCCATTAAAATGCGTTGGAATACATTAAAATACGTTGAAAATGCATTAAAACCCATTAAAATTCGTGGAAATACGATAAAATACGTTAAAAATGCATCAAAATCCATTAAAATGCGTTGGAATACGTTAAAATACGTTGAAAATGCATTAAAATCCATTAAAATGCGTGGAAATACGATAAAATACGTTAAAAATACATCAAAATCCATTAAAATGCGTTGGAATACGATAAAATACGTTAAAAGAGCATTAAAATCCATTCAAATGCATTGGAATACGATAAAATACGTTAAAAGAGCATTAAAATCCATTCAAATGCATTGAAATACGATAAAATAAGTTAAAAGAGCATTAGAATCCATTAAAATGCGTTGAAATACGATAAAATACGTTGAAAATGCATTAAAATCCATTAAAATTCGTGGAAATACGATAAAATACGTTAAAAATGCATCAAAATCCATTAAAATGCGTTGGAATACGTTAAAATACGTTGAAAATGCATTAAAATCCATTAAAATTCGTGGAAATACGATAAAATACGTTAAAAATGCATCAAAATCCATTAAAATGCGTTGGAATACGATAAAATACGTTAAAAATGCATTAAAATCCATTAAAATGCATTGAAATACGATAAAATACGTTAAAAGAGTATTAAAATCCATTAAAATGCGTTGATATAGATTAATATCGCATTATAGAGCGTTATAATATATTGAAATATGTTAAAATAGATTAAGAATACCTTGATATAGGTTACAAATGTATTAAAGTACGTCAAAATAGTTTAATAATGCATTGAAATACGTTGAAGTCCGTTAAAAATGCGTTATAGTCCGATACAATGCACTGAAATACGTTAAAAATGCGCTATAGTCCGATACAATGCACTGAAATACGTTAAAAATGCGCTATTGTGTATTAAAATGCGTTGAAACAGGTTCAAAATGCGCTCAAAGTAGTATAGGTCAATGTAAGGTGACGTATTAAGTAGAATAACTAAATTCATTGTCATACATCAAGTAGAAAAACCTGTAGAAAAACCTGAGTAGAAAAACCAAGTAGAAACCTGATTGTCAGAGATCAAGGAGTATAAGCCAATAGATTTAATTCTGTTTGTGTGATGTTGCATTACGCTACCGACGGGCGAACATGAGTGTGCGTCCTCCGGAAATTACACGTTTTTCTTATATGACATGTTGTCCTAATTGTTCGAACAGTCCCAACGACAGACAGAGTCCCAATGGTTCATGATTTAAGCGAAAAACTAAAGTCCACCTATCGTTCGATGTTTAGAAATTCAAGATGGTAGACCCTCGAGTACGTCGACCTCGTACTTTGATCTCCTTCTTCAATCACGACGTTTGCCGGTTTGGTCTTCTGCTCGATTCCAAATTCTATTTCAAGGGTTGCCAACTCTGAACGAAACTAAAAACTTCAACAAAGGGGTGTCCTATGCTATCAAGAAAATAATGTAGAAATTGTTAATGAAATTCTGGTTCAATATGTCTCACAGTCAGAATTTTTTCGAGCACGTAAGATTACCCTTATATTCACAAAATACGTCCTTCCAATACATGGTAAGAAAAATTCTGTCTGACGTTACTTTGGAAGAAAAATCCAACTGGCTGTTCCATCTGGCTACTGGCCAAACCACGGTGGAATGAAAAAAACATAACGGAGATAAGTAAGCCGTGCAATAAATTCCTTTATCACCGCATGTGCTGGCGTTTCTCGTTCTTGTTTATAATTAAACCAGCACGAAATTTGGATAAAAACCTTCTGAACGTGGAATACCGCATTGAGTGCAGTGCTTAGTTGGATTTTCAATAGGTCAGGGATGTTTTAAATAATTTGATAAGAGGATTTTAATCTAAATACTTCTCCTCATCTCGATGTTTCATCCCTTAGACACTCGTTTTGCGTATCTGCGTATGTATCTGATGACTTCATTTCGGAGAGATCGTAGCTTTTGCTATCAGTGTTCATTACAAGCATTAGCAGAACGAAAGGTTTTTGTGCGCATCGCACTTCATTCACCTCTTGTACTGGTCGGCACGATCTGATCATTAGAGATACTTAGCGGGGTATCGTGTCGCGTTGACGGCGACAAGAAGAGGCGGACGGTGCGAAGGCGTCTTGCGAGGTGCTTGAAATTGGAGGGTGATTGTCCGGAAGGAAAGGGCAGAAGAGCAAGGAAGGGGCAAGTTCAGCGATGGTACAGCATCGCTCGGTAGGAGTAGTAAGAGAGACGGGGAGGAGACGAAGGGTGAGAGGGCACGGCGCAGGTGTGTTACCCGCTGGCCGGGCTGCTGCCACGAAACTGCAGGTCGCAACTACGTCTCGGAGTCCAACGTGTGTGTGTACGAAAATGCAATATCAAAAACCTCGCATGCAACTTTCCAGCGACCTCTCAAAATCCGTCCAGGTTTCCATGTAAAATATGTGGCAGAAGCAATGAAACGAAAGCAAATAATGATTGCACTGTTTTTAATTCCAAATTTTAGTAAAAGATCCTCTTGAGGGAATGGGGAAATAGGGAAAGAAAAAATAATTCACTCGTCTATTTAATAATTACATTTATTTTGATATTAAACAAGTTGTACATAACTTGAAACATGTATTTTAAGCGACATTATCTTACAGTATAAAAGATTTAGTAGAGTACTGCAATCTAATATAAAACCAGCCTCTCAGTTGTTCATCTCGCCTTACAGGAATGTGCGTTGACATACATTCTCATGTAAAAGTAGGTTCAGCGTGAGAGCCTATTTATTCTACTACTCTAGCAAGAACTGCAAAGCAGAAAATCCTAGTTCTATTCTCGGTACCGCATTCATTTTAAGTAAGTAATAATAATCTCTATCGATAGAAGGAACGAAGATTTATTATTAAATCTTGGCTAAATTCATAACGATGATGACCCGAATGCAAACGACAGATTATGATTTTATTTTAAGTCTTGGTAGGGCTTTATATTGACCTCCGAGAAGCAGGATCAGCAGGGTGGTGTAAGATGGAGTAAGAAAATCTGATATCGCTTGACCCACCTCAGTCCCCGCATAATATCTAAAGCGAAAGAAAATGAAATCCCCCTTGAAGGACGGGTTGATCGTCACGTTCCAAGATGATTATTAATCTTTCTCGGTGCAAGGTAGTCGAACGCGCCTTCCGGTTGATATCGTCGTGCAGGGAAGGTGGGGTGAGACGAGGTAAAGGGAGGGTGCACGTAGAGGGGTGGCATCCGCGAGGCGCGCGCGAGTTAAGCGGAAGGGGGTGCGAAAGGTTCCCGCTCGGAAGTAGGGATGTCTACGGCGGAGGAGTTCGGAGTTCGGAGGCAGGAAGGCTCGCAGGCAGGTAGAGAGAGGGTGGCAGTGTGCGTCCGGTGGGTGGTTGTGCGCGTGGAGGAGGCAGCGGAGGTGGTTCGGCGGTGGAGGTTAGGTCGTGTTTCACGGGGTAGGGGTTCTCCGGGCCACGAGGGCGGCCACGGGAGGGGGGGGGGGGGTAGACGGCAGGCTCTGGTGCGTCAGAGCCTGCAGTGAGCCCGGCAGTGAGGCGAGAAACGTTCGGCTCCGCGCGGGAGTCTCGTGCGCCCCCGCCGCAGTTTTTCCGATCTTCTCCCTCTCGTCGGGACGATCTTTTTTTTCACGAAACCCTCCGGCTCTGCCGCAGGAGCCGGGCCAATCGCTCGTCGTGCACGGACCTTACTTCGCACGCACGCACCTACGCACGGCCGTTCGGGCCCTCCCATACGCCACTAGCAACGACACTCTCCCCCCTCTGTCCTCTCTGGTCTCTCCTATTTTTCATGGTCTTGCGATTACTCGGCTATCCGACGAATTTATGCGCCGAAACGTGCCGTTACATGTACACGTTTAAACGACACGTACACACGTGTGAAGGCGCGCTGCTGCGAGGAATCGGACCGGGGTAATATCGCTCGTCTCGACGCGTCGACAGGTACGGGATTAAGAGAAAGCCGTTGAAAAGCCGTTGAAAAGCCGGCGACCACCCGGTGGTACCGCATGACGCCGAGATCGGCCACCGTGAGAACCCTTTACCGGACGATCTTCTAGGGTAAAGCGTCCAACAAATTGCTCGAATGCCACTCTATAGCCGACCAGTGCACCAAACCGCCCTTAATGAAACACCGGTGAAGCGGCGGTTGAGTCTACGGTTTACCAATCACCTTGCGCCAATAGCCTTCCCCCCTCCTGCAGCATTCCGATGGACGTTAGGAGGAAGAATGTTCCTAACGAAATTCATAGATTTTTTTGTAAGAGCAACGACAGTGCTGCGGGAGCGTGATCGTGTGCCTTACAGTGCTCCGTTTTCCGCAATTTTTTGCACCCTTCGTAGCCGTAAAAACGCGCCGATATGTGAACGCGATTTACCGAAGGCTGTGAACGCGACAGGTCGACCGTTTTTATGGTGCTGATGTCAGGAAAAGGAGGGAGACTCGCCCGAGGTGAAGGCAAGACTAATTGGTTGGGGAATCGAAGACGCAATTGATAAGATATCGAAAAGAATGATGGGGAAACGATAAGCCACTGAAAAGAACGACAGATGGATGAAATCATTCAGTAAATTGATTACGGATTGAAAGTAGTGATCGACAGAGTTGATAACGCATTGGAAAAATTATTCATAGAGTTGCTCGTCGATAAGATCAATAGGATATTGATTTTCTGCTTTGACAAATAATTCGCCAATGGTGGAATGTAATGTTCATAAGGTGATTCTGCTTGTATGCAAACATGTTCCGACAACCACTGGGAACGCGATATGTCGACCATTTCTCAGGAAACGATACAGAAAAAAGGGCAAGTTTTCTAGGGTCGAGGTAAGAGTGATTGATAAGACGCCTGAGAGAAATTTATAAGCGGGCCGAGGAAAGAGTCTTCATAAAACATTGATCCCATAACGCGGTTTATAGCACGTCGATGATCGATATCGATGCTTACGTTAAAAATTTTCTTCGAGACCTAAAAGGCAGAGGGTGGTTGACATTTTATTATTTCGGGATTCTGCGACCCATCGACCAAAAATAATCTCGACCTCAAACGATGTGCTCAAGTACAAAAACGATCGAGGAATAAAAATGTTAATTTCATCGTTGAAAATGCAGCGACTCTACGAGAGTTTCTGTCGAAAGTGTATGTGCCTGAGTTGTATTTAATATGAAGAGAAATTCTCATAAGTCGTACGAGAAGGTAGAGTCGAAAATTCCGGGTTCTTTGGAGCGTAGAAAAATGGACAGGAATGTTGAGTTTTGGTGCGGTGGTATTATGATGGAAGTTTCGGGAGAGAAGAGAAGAGAAGAGGAGAGGAGAGGAGAGGAGAGGAGAGGATAAGCGCGCGTGCCACAGTTTCTCGGTCCCCTCACGCACCGTCAATGCGGTTGGGATCGCGGCGTCTGATTGGTCGCGATATCGCCATGGGGTCGCAGTACTCCGGGATCTTGTGGCGTTTCGTTCACCGAATCCTTCCGCGCTCTTCTAGCCCGACTCTTTTCTCCTTCCTTCTCTGTCTAACCTTTTGCCGATTAAAAATAGCCCCTGATCGTCGGTGGCGCGTGTGCAACGCGCTGCGATAGAAAGTTCAGCCGTTGTTCTAGATGCGCAATCAAGGTCATCGTATCCGTCTTCGCCAAGGTGCGAGACCTCGCGGGTCATCGGGTCAAAGACGGCGGTGCAAGGCTAACTCTAGGCACGTGGCTTTACCCGTTGTCTTTCATTTGCCTGCGACAGCCGCCGGGTCCTTCTCTCTTTCTCTTTCGTCTATCGACCACTTATCGCCCGACGACGACTTCCTTTCCCGCCGTCAAACATCAAAGGACGACCTGTGGCGTTCCAATCGCCGATGCAAGACACGCACCCATTGTCCGCTAAACTTCCAAAGCTCATTTCGCGGAGAATCGGCGGAAATTGATTTTTCGTGTCGTCCTTCGGACGAAAAATATTACTGACGAATGGCAAGTTGTAGCGTAGTAACGCCTATCTTTCACGGTTGCTCGACAAGGTGTAAATTTGTTCGAGGCTTCTGTTTATTCTAACCGTCCGAAGGCTGGTCTTCATATTCTTAGGAATTTTCGAAACTTGTCCTCTGGATTAGAATGTAAAACATCCACTACCTTTGCTACAATCAATTAAAAGTTTAACTTTAGCTCCGGACCTTGCATATACCCCCACTCATCATATTTTTGCCTCAGCGCGTTCAAAAATAATCCTGGAGACATCTTTATTATTACGCAATAACGAAAAGATATTAATAGTACCGGCCGGTGTGCAGTGGGTCGTTTATACAGACGGCTTCTGCAAAGTCTACAACTTCTGGATACACAATTCATTTCCTTCGTCCGAGTGATCGAAATTTTTATCCAAAGAAAGAAATCGCATTGGTCGTGCACAGTTTGGCTATATTAAAAACTACTAAGCGTAGTTTCCGTCGAGCAAGTTGTTCCTGGAGCATCCCGAAATTCCATTAATTTTACATCTCGATGCAGAGTTTGCCGTGCGTGTGCGTGCGTGCAATCCTTTGGCGCTGGCGGTGGGGCCAGTATCGTTGGTGCACAAGAGGTGCATAAGGTGGCTGCGTGCGTGAATCCCCTACGGAGTGCGGCAAGATGCGCCAACGTTGACGCCGCGACGCTCGAGGAGGAAGAAGACAGGGAAGCGGAGACAGTTGCGCCCCAAGTTCTCGTCGGTCTCGTTGTCCGGTGGTGGGTGAGTGTTCAAGTGCCAGTGCCGAGACGAGGCTCGTCCGCATCGCGGTTCCTCAGGTGCCATTGATCTGCCGTATGCGCGGACGCGGAAGAGGAAGAACGACGCACCATACAAGAGTGCGGGGGGTCAGAGAGAGAGAGAGAGAGAGAGAGAGGAAAAGAGAGAAAAAGAGAGGAAGAGAGAGGAAGGCCGAGAGGGAACGTACGCGACACGTCCGGGTTATTTGTCGGCCAGCGGTACCGCGGTATATCTCCCCGTGTCCGGAGAAATTTTATTATCCCTCTTTCTGCTCGCTCGCTTTTCCACAGAGACGCGCGTCAGTCCAACGTTTACTCGCCGTAAAGTCAAGTGGACGCTTAAATCCCCCTCATCTACTTAATTGCCAATTTCTCTCTCCGCGCGCCGTCTCCTCGCAATAATGTTCGGCATAAGTAAAAACGCTTTCGTCGTAATTGTCGGTGCTGTTTTGCCAGGATTTCGCAGGAAACGTTGTCCATTTTTAATCGCAACTACGAGACGCGGGGTTCTGTAGCGCCACGGGTAAGGGTGGGACGGTAATCATAATACGAAAAATTGTGCCGTAATAACATGTTTTTGAAATAAAAATGAACGGCAGAAGTTGGGTCGTAACGCAGGGCAATTACGCGCGAGGAACGATACGTCTCTGAGGGAAAATTAGGTGGATTCGTAGGTAGCATTGGCCCGTTAGTCGCGAAAACTGCACAGTCTTGGTAACGGTGATACGGCGATTCGTTACTGTCATTTCCCGCTATCTGGCTATTATTTCCTACCGCCTCGTTGTACCACGAACGGTTCCACTCTCTATTTCCCGCGCCTGCTTCCTTACCGTTCCGGTCTTTACCGGCCCGATCGATTGCTCTCTACTCTTGCCGCACTGACAACAGAATATTGTTGACTCTGCAGTGCCGCATTTGCACCACCTGTGATTTCTTTCGTGCAAACCTATTATACGTTTTTTGCTAATTAATGCGTCCGAACGGGCCGCGAGCCGCAAAATTCCTTAGAGTGTAAAATTTATGACCTTAAGCTTTTTTAGTCACTTCGGAAATGTAGTTTTTCCAAGGACAAAAAAGTCTAAATATACGCAACACGTGGTGCATGTACGTTTCCCCTGTAATTCGCCCTCTTGTTTGTCACTTTCGACAGCGAACGACCGGTACTCAAGTTCCGCCAAGTGGTTAAGGCCATCGAGTGGACGAACGTGTGAGAGGATTACCATTGAGGGAGGATGCCGTGACGGCTCGGGAAACGGAGCGCCGACGCTCGTAAATCGAGAAGCTCGACACACTCGATGCACGGCGGAAGTAGTTGCCTGAGACCCTCGGCTCGGAGGCCTTGAACCGTAAACAGCCAGGAACGTATCGTCAAGGCAGGGGCGGCTCGGGGTTGGGGAAAGAAAAAAGCACTAAAGCATGGCAACGCCGGAAAGGGGTAGAAAAAGGAAGAGGTGAAGAAGACGGCGAACGCGACAATGGAAGAAGCAAGAACGTGAAAGAGGAGGATAATCAACGGGCAAAGAAGGCGGAGGGGAACTCCGGGAAGGCGCGAGGGGTTGATAGTGCGTCCCAAGAGTTCGACAATAGTGCGTGCGCTGGTGTGTGTATGTGTGTGCGTGGCCGCGGGGGGACTTATCTAAGAAGACAAGCGGGTTAGATGGTGGAGGTGCTCGAGGGCCGGGCTCGGGAGCCTACGGGGCCGCGGTCGGCACCTCGCACCTTCCCAAGGGCTCGTAAGGGCCGGTACCCAGCGGATCAGGCGGCCCGCGAGGTACGGGCCCGCGGGCTGGACCCACGGGACGTGCTTTCGACTTCGCCGCCGGCGAGTCTCAGAGGTTCGGAGCCCCCGAAGGGCTCCTTGGCAAGGACCGAGGCTGGCGAGCGCAATGTGGCAAAGCGGCGGCATGGGCGCCCATGCGGCCAACAACCCGTGGATGAAGCTCATGGGCATCGTCCAAAAGGAAAGAAGACATCACGATTCTGGGTCTGCCGCTGCCGCTGCCGCCGCCTCAGGATTTCAGGGATCCGGCACCACCGGCAGCAACGAGCGAACCCTCAATCAGTAAGTACTCATCTTCACGCGTATTCCTTACTTCTCCATTAGACCGTTTATATTGGACAGATCTAATACAGTGACGACTCGCTATATATTTAGTTTACACCGATTACTCAACGGCACAAACCCTACGATATTTCATCGCAAAGCTGTTATCGGGTCGCCCCAATTATTCGGCAGAGTTGCCGGTCCGATGATATATGAGTGACTTGTTTAGTGGTCTCTCGTTAGCGTCAACCGCGTGGGGCCAATCAGCCTGTGGTTGTTCAGTGGATGTTTGCTCAGACCGATTACATTTTTCAGTCGACCATTCACGAAATATTGGAGCGCGGCTTGGCAGGCCTGAGAACTCAACCGCGCTCTGAAAATATCCGTTCTACGATCTATCAATGCCGAGAACTTTTTAGTGACGTGTGAGTTTATCAGAAGGGGCCAGGAGAGGCTAGTGTACGTTGGTCAGATGGTATTCGAAGCGATTGACCTGTCCTTTTCGCACCGTCATCGAGATGCCTCGATCCTACCTGCTTGAGACCTGCGTGTTTAAACCTTGCTATTTTACGCCCCGACAATGGCTATTGATTGTCGATTAACGGCTATACCAATGAGTTCTCTGACGTCCTCTCCAGCCTGTTCTCTCCCTTTCGCCATTGTCGCCCTCGTTTGTCGTGCCTTCGTCGAGCTGCGAATAAATAAAAAATCGGCTTCCCAACGAGCGATCATTACAAGGGTAGTGACATGAAACGGGTTGCACTGAAACGCGAATGACGAGAATGAAATGAAATACGTTGGCCAGCGGGCCAACCATCACAATACGGACTATCCGTTTGGAGCCGGTTTTTGCGACTCCTCTCGGAAAAACTGAATCCCATCCGATTGCATTGTTGTCACGTTGTACGGACGTTGCTTTGCATCGCTTTCATCCAGTCATTCGCATCTACGTGCTTGTAGTAACTTTAATTTATTTAATATTTCCATTGCTTAGAGATAATATCTTTATTTGTTCTCTGTTTATTCTCTACTTACCTCTACCGCTAACTGAATAAGAATAAATGATTGAAACTAGTGCCGTGACCTATTTTTCTTTTTGGCATTTACAAATGGTTCAGGGCCATATCCTTATTCAATTTCTACGAAATGTAAGCAACACTAATAGGAAAGAGTGCAGCACTGTTTCTGCAGCTGGTGTTCGCGATGCTTTCCTCCACGCCATTAACAACGGATCGGTTGTTACACGTTGTTTGAAGGGGTAGACATTCCAGGGTAGGCGGTCGAAGAGCTCTCGTCGAGGATGGCCTATCCAGCGATTGGAGCAGCTTCGCCAGCGTTGAAGTAGCTGACTCGTCGGAGAAAGCGCAAAACACAGGCGCACTCGAAGCGCCGAGGAGTTCCAGTTTTCTGGTCTTGCATGTAATCGTGTTCGGCTCGGACGTTTTCTCGTTATCTCCTCTGGCCAGCACCTGCACGGTTTCGTTCATCCGCCGGCTAACGATGCTCTTCTCGTCTTCCGCAAACCCCGATTCACGCCGAGGATTTTCGCGATACCACGCGGTGTTCTAGGGTCCGCCTTAGCGTAGATTTTATAGCGCACTCAGTTTGCAGACGACCCATGAGTTCGCCCGCCACCCCTTTCTATTTCCTCGAGTCACGTGTAGTCAGAATTTTATCTGAGTAAAGAGCTTTTCAGCGGTCCTCCTTTCTTATTCCTACGGATTACTTTATAGAGGGTCAAACTAGAAAGTTGCTGACCAGTATTATACACCACCCCCGGTATCGTGCTTTCATCCTATAACATTTCCCCGACTCGTCAGCATAAGTGGCTAACTTGGGGGAACGATTCCAACTATCGTTTTTTTATTCTCATCGTGCTGTTCTCAAAGGTTAACGTAGTAACGTCACTTCCACTCTGGTTGGCTTATTTCTGATTCGACGAGCTTCCGTACAAAGGCCTACGATTCCCTCGAGTCCGCAAAGCACTCAGGTGGTGACGATAGCAAACATAAAGCCGGCGTAATATGTAAGAGAAAAGTGTTCTCGTGTTTTAGTTAGCCAACGGCGTTTTTCACCCACTCTTCCAGCTCTTCCCACGTGTACGTGTCGTTTGTATATTCATGCGCGGATCTGCCTGTTGTTTCCAAGCCTCCGTCCTATGTCCGAGAGCGACCGATTGTAGCTGGCCATAAACGGCACGGACGTAATCATGACTTCCACATTCATGATTCTTCGGTTTAGGTTTAGCTCGTATGAAGATATCGAGCTCGGATTTCAACTGTTCTGTATACATGTCATTACATTACGTAGAGTCATAATAACGCATGCCAATATGTTGGGAATAATAAACGAGGAGTAAGAGATGGGCTTGGGGTGGTAATATTAAATATTGACTATTATGTAGAACGAAAGTTGACGGAGATTCCACGTATCCCACTCGAAACATCAAGGGAAGATGAGTATGCAAAGAGGCAGGGGCGTTGTGTTCAATTTTCTCTGACGATCGATGAATCCGATTTTGCAGAGTCTCTCAATTTCCGGGTAGGAATTAGGGTAGTCGCTCTACAGTCGTCGTTTCGGGTGCACCTGCTCCTACAAAGCTATGATTGGTGCATACAGGTTGCAAGGCACAGTACGCGCTGGTCCCGTATAATCAGTGTTTGCGGCGATCCGACGTCAGGCTTGTCTTCCATCTTGATTTATAAAATTACAAATCCAGTAAACGGAAAACGTGACTAACTGTGAAAACAACCGGGACAAGAAGCCATTTGGATAATAGAATTATTAAAATGTATAGCATGGTTAAAGTGAGAGTAGAAGTCGGTCATAATTTTGAAATGCAAAATCTTCACTTGGTAATAAATTTTGTTACACTTTTTCTTGAAAGAAATTGCTACGAATACGAGGCACAGATTACAGTCAAATTGTGAATAATCAGAAATGATCAATTTCACCATTCTCCCGTTAAGTTCAGTGCCAATTTATTCGCTCAATATCACTTGCAGGAACTTTATAATTAGCCGGTTATTACGAGTTACGAGGCGCAGACTTAAATATCCGAAACTTTTCTCTCCAAACTGTTCCGCGAATCTTTTATTCCGTTTTCCGGGATTCCGCAGGCACGATTTGATTTCGTGAACAATGACGATAAGACAGCAGAGCCCACTGCTGAGGCTTCTCCATCGACTGGACTGAGTTCCGGAGCATCAAGTATTAATGCCTCCGTGGGCTTTCCGCCGTGCTTTGACCTTTGGCTTATACTTAGATTTCCGCGCGATTGTCGGAAACGGCCGTTCACAATGTGCATCCTGAAAAGGGCGGGCTGGAAGGTACGATCGATTCGTTGTATAATAACGGTTGGTCGGGATCAAACCGACGGGGCACTCTCCCGCTAGTTTTCGTGAATTTCGCCGTGCTCTGTTTCCCGTTTTCCTTTCAAACGCGCATTTGCATCGCGCTCCAAGTTACGGACTTTCTTCCCCCGTTGGTTCATCTCTCTCCGTCGCACATTTACTCGCTTTTGTGCGGCCCATCAACGTCTTTGAAGTTCCGGAGAAAGCATCTCGCCAGAGCGCCGTAAAAATAACTGTCTACCCAATTTCCGCGAATAGGTATAGCCGCACGTACTCCGCACTCTAAGGTTTTCAATTCACTCAGCCTCGCGTGCACGGCTCTAATAAAATCACGCGTGCAACCCCGTCCGGTTTGCAAGGAAAAACCTCCTCTCATTACCACGCTGGCAAATCTTTTACCCTCGGACAAGCTGCAATGCAACGGCTATTATTCTTCCGTGCACTTACACGACTGTCGTTGCTAAATCTTGAATTGATGTTGCTAAATCTGCCATCAACAACATCCGCTTTAGACTGCTGTTTCATCATTAAGAAATCATGGGTACTGATGGAACATTCCTGTGAGAAATAAACTTTATGTGACCCGCTAACTTGCCTATTCAGAACTCACTGCTAGCAGCCCATCGTGTTATTGTCAAACAAAGGGCACCGAATAATCTTCCACGAATTTAACGCAGTTCTGTTGACGTTACACACATTCCTATTGACTAACTTCCATTTGTCACTACAATTAGTCCTGGCAAATCGAAGTAGTTTGACGGCAGTGTTTTTGTTGGTAAACATGAAGTCGCCGCAAGAAACACAGAAATACGCTCCAACTATAATAATTACGGAATTAAAGCGACTCAATATATCCAGGTAAACATGCAATTATACAAATGGCTAGGTAATTGCGAAATTAATCCGGAACTTGTACTGTGCAATATGTTACCTTGCACAATGGTAATAAAGCTTTGGTAAAAACGAAATATCTGACTTTGCTGCATTGTCGTATACTACAAATCACCTGTTGCAACTGGTTCGTGATTACAGCTTTGTTTCAAACGAGGTGGCTTAAGAACGACTAAGTGATTTTCCTAAAAATCAACATCCGGGTTTGATAAGTGTGATATTTCATAGAACGTAATGTTTCTAATCAATCGTGTATTTCATCAATCGAGTATGACAGTCGCTTTGTCGTTTCGCTTTATCCACAAACTCAATTGTTTGAGGTACATCGGGTGATTGCGGTAAACAGAGCCGACTGTCATCCCGCATATCTGTGTGCTTGATCGCTAAATTTCTGGCAAAGTCTCCCTCGTGGCCATGCGAGATTCGTTCCTACACGACTGCGCCGGGCGTGAAATGGAAGATAAACGAGTGAACGAAGGCGACAACGTGTTAAATCGACAAAGGGAGTTTCGCATTGTACGAAGATAAATATGAGTTACATCGAGCGGAAGATAAATAGAAAGGCGGGTGTAGCGGGGCGCCGTGAAGCGTATTGCAGTAGATAGGAGGGCACTTCGTTTCGCACAAAGAAGGGAAGCGACCGAATCTAAAGACGAGCACTGATGCGCCGAATATTCTGAGATAGCATTAAAGCCACGAAGAAAAGGGCTACCAGTCTCTTGCGTTTCGTCTCGGGCAAATACAAATGGATGTAAATTAGGTGACAGAGTAACGAGAAACGTTATCTACGAATCAGGAAGATGGTCGGGCAATGAAAGTAAGAGAAGACGGTAAAGGAACTGGGCGAAGTCAAGAGGAAGAGCAAAGAATACGTCGATTATCTACAAAGCAACCTTCAAGTATCGATGGAAAGTCGGGAAATGGCTACATCGTGCGGAAAAAGGGACACTTAATGAAAGACCTACGGAATGGAAAAAGAACGGAGACTGTTGAAGGAACATTACGGATGAAGAAGATTACAGGAGAATCATTTATAACATTTTTCTAGAAAATCAAGTAATCTCGATACCCTTGAACTCAATTTAACGAAGGGGAAATAAAGCATCGATATACAAACATCTCTTTTGACTTTCTCATGTGTTTTTGAACGATTGCCAAATTGCGGTATTAAATACAACTTATGGAGAGGAGTTCGAACAATCAGAGCAGTTTACTGCAGCCATCGTATTATAGGAGGCTTCTGCATCGGCCGCACGAACGATAACAATTGAAACCGTATAACGCTGTGTTGGGTGGCAGCCAATGAAAGGGGAGATAAGTGCAGTAATGAAGAATGACAAATTATGTACGATAGCCGATGTACAAGGTCCCAACCACTGTGCATAACACACGAATGCATTAACCGAATCAAAGAAGTTTTGCAAATATATTCCTATTGAAATATTCCAACGCGACAATTCAATCTCGAATAACTGAGTCCAGGATATTGTACGGTAAAATATGAGGATAAACATGCCGTACGTTTGGACAAAGCATACTCCTAGCCATAAATAACGTTTTACCGGGGAGATGACTGTTATCATGGTAAAGCCGTGGCTGCAAAAAGATGAAGCAATATCGTGGGAGGGCGGCAGGACAGATGTGCTCGGGATTTGGGGAGGACCAAGCTAACGGCGTTAGACGTCGACGGAGGCGGCTTAGTTCCGCAAACTGGCTAACCGTCGACAGCTGGCGTTTCGTGTATATCGGTCTACAGTTCCTGCGCCTCGCGGCGAGAGCGAACCGCCCAACGGCGAACCCCTAACACTTCCCCGCGCCGATTCACGGCAATGCGGTACTTCTATCTATGTTTAATGGACTGCATAGGCGTCGGCAGTGGCGGCGGTAGCAGCGGCAGCTCAAAGCACCCACACCTCCTTCCTCCACCATTCTATAACGTTGTCCAAACTTCTGGCACCGTCCGTCCTGTCTTCTCTCCTGAAGATACGTGCGGCTATTGGTTGTGACAGAATCGCATCTCGCCGGAACTTCTTATTCCGGAGCCGTAGTCCGTATATATCGCTGGCCCTGATCTGCACGACAAGAAAAGAGTCGACCATTTATACTCCAGTAAACGCGTGGAACACGCAGGAACAACACATCTATTTATGGCAAACAAAAGGATGGCACAGTTATAGTCCTTCTTGAGTTTCTTGACACTTGGTTGGCCTAGAGGTACAGATCGTGGTCGTCCTTGGCAGCGAAAGTTGGATGAAACAGTCTTTGTTTTGCTGAAACAGATTTTTCAAATTATGTAGGTATTACTTTGGTCATGACAGTGTTTTCGCGATATATGTACCACTGGCCGATTGAAAGTGACGAATGGATAGCGTAAAAATGAATGGCAGAAGGCCATGCCTACGACTTTCCGTGGATCGATCCGCTTGTTGCCCTTAAAGTCGATTGTTCATTATGCATTTTCTCGTCTAACCGGCTTTCAGGGCCCTCTGTCATCGCGGGCCATGCTTAACCGAGTGGCATTAAACGATCCTCCCTCTTGGTCTTTTTTTTTCACATCGCCGTCGACGGGCGCGACGGTGGCAACGCGTCAATATTTATTCGATAGCCTGGCTTTGAATCCGCTTCTCGAGGGTTGGAACATAACGGGCTATCGAGTGTCCGCATGCAGCCTTCCTCCGCATTCATGGCGCACTTACACCACCGTGGCTCGCGTGTATTGAAGTCGCATTAAAACGCTTTGCTAGAGACACCGAGAGAGACGAGCAACGAGCGAAAAACAGGAGGGAGAGAGGCACAGGTCGAGGGGAGGCAGTCAGGTATATTCGTGTCTCGACTGCCCCTCTTGCCGTCCACCCCTCCTCGGCCCCTCGTGTTTTTTCCTCCGTCTTTTCAAAGCTCCGATCGACCTAGGTTCTACCCCTTCCCCCACCTCTCCGTCCTCCTCCTCGTTCGCATTGCGGACAAGGGGCAACGTGGATCGCTTCGTTCATTAATCTTTCGTTAAACCGCTCACGGGTTCTCTAAATAAATACTTCTCTCGAGCGAACGGTGCACGGCGCGCAGAGTTCCATGAAAATTCGCCGACACTCCAGACCGGCGGAACTTTCCAGGGAAATTTACGTGCGGAGAACCTTACGATGAAATGTTTCGTAAAGAGATTTTTAAATAAAGTTTTATTGGCCTATAAAAGAAGGCACATAGATATAAATTTTATAGTACCCCTGTTCCTCTTTTCCCGTGCCAACCTCGGGCATGACATTTTCGAATTAATTCCGAGCCGACTATGACCGAAAACGACGAACACGATAATCTGGTTAAACTTGCACGAAACCGTGGAGGTCGTTACGACCGAAGAAAATTGGTCGTTAAGCCGACTAAACTTATTTGGAATAGGCTTTCGGTGTACCGTCGGGTTTGTCCATTTGGAACAGGAAGTTCGCGACGTTGTTGGGACAGGTCAAGTTTTAGGAGTACCCCGAATGTCGAGGACGAAGTAAGGTTGTGGGGGTTGGAGAATGAGAAGCTTCTCAGTGAAACAAGTTCGACTCGTAGGTCTTCGATTGGACGCTTTATGGAATAGTTTTGCCGCGGTTGGGCCGGGCAACCACGTCGGTTACAGTTATCTTGAAACCGTGGAGGGGGTGGGGGGTGGAAAGCCAAATTGGCACCATTTCAACATGTCCCGTGCTGCACGCTTTCCCGCGGCCAGCAGAAAGTCCTAATTCATATCTACTTGGCACGTGTCAGTCCATGCAAACGGCACGTAGATACATATACCACACATTTCCGTGATCGGAGTACTCTGCTGGAAAATCACGGCAGTCCTAATTTATTTGATAGTGGAACGAGGATATTTAAGTCCCGCCGTAATCAGTGATTTTCGGTAATTCATTTTATCGAACCGGCAGAATTCAATAACGCGTAAATTCCAGATGATATTTGATGTTTAACGTTTTCGGATATCTCGCGAGCTGCCGTTAATACAAACACAACGAACGAGAAATGAGTTATCAATCGGAAAATTTAATATCCCAACAAGTACCGAACTGGAGAGATGTTTTTTAGCACGTGTACTGTAAAATTTGGCTGATCCGTGCTGTGCTTCGGATGATGGAGTCGCTCACCCTTCCTTCCGCATCAGCGAGTTCTCTTTCGGTGAATCAACGTTGCTCCCGGCCCGTGATCGTAAAATCCGATAAAACTACCCGAAACAAGTGCGATACGAGCCCGCGCTGCCTTTATTCAACGGCTTTAAATGCTCCCATCAGTTTATTAACGATTCCATCTTTCTACCTCGAGCTTCCACTGTCTTCGACGATCATTTGTGAATTTTAAGCGAGTTTGAATCCAATTGTCTAAATATTTCACGAAATAATTAGTAATAGATTTACTTTTCATCGGAATTGACTATGAGACAATTTTTATTGACCGCTGAATCAACCATTAAATCGTGAAATTCTGCATTATTTCGCTGCGGAAAAACTGTGGAAATAATTGGCGACTTTAATAGTGCCGGTTTATTACGCGTTTATTACGAGGGATCGCCCGAATCGGAGAAAATTTTCAATTAAACCTTCCAGCCAAATGAACATTTCGTGTCGGCCTTGTTCGTTACCTTTAATCGAGCTCTTTCGAAGTCGGCAATTTGTTATCGCCCTTTGAGCGGTCTCCATCGATTTTTTGTTGTACAAAGCACCATTTTTCCAGCTGTGAAATTGATGTGTTTCCATCGAGCGCGTTTTTACGCGATATTTTTGGAGGGATTTTACGGTCCTCACGTTGCAGGGATAACCGGAAAACTTTTTAATTGGGCCAACAAACATTTCGTTCCCCGTCTGCGAGTCCGGGGGTGGTTCTTTTTCCCTCGACCGATAACGTTTTATCGTAATACGAGCTTTCTCCATTGAATTTTTTGCCAGCCGGTCTGGCGTTTCTTCGAAGTAAAATTGATGTCTCGCCAGGACGAACTTCCTCCTCTCGATTTGCGCGGACGGGCTCGGAGATTCCACGGTTCAACGGATAAGCGGAAAAGGTTGAAGTGCGATCGTTTGTCTCCTCGCACGCGTCCCTCGTTCCTCCAAGCCGCGGCGCGGTTCTTCACCTCCGCATGAGAATCGACCGCGTATCACCGGAAGCAAATATTTCGCTGGCGTTGTAATTACACGGAAAACAGAAATACGCGCGAGCTCTACACGCGAATCCGTCACCCCGTAGCAACACGTGGCACATTACGATCCCTAGTCCTGTTGGTAGTCGCTCGCTGCGATTTGGCAACCGTCTCCGGGACTTGGCAATGATTGCAGCCACAACCGACCGTCCCCGCATCTCCGGGCCATTCAATTCGCATGATAGACATTGAAAAATTCAATGGCTCGCTAATGAAATTACACGGACAGCAGGTTCATACATTGCTGGTCAAACTCTAAAAGATTCAACAGTCGTTCGCCGATGTTTCAGATACTTTAGCAGCTTTCGCGAGTCGATATATTCATCGACCCTGAATATATTTACTAACTTTATTTACCTTTCCTAGCAGGTACAAGACTTATCGAAAGTATTCGAATGCCAAGGAGCTACGAAGTGTGAACGTCTGAAGAGGTTGAATGGATGTGGTCACTTAAATTCCGACGGAATAGTTATTACCGGTGACTTGCAGGTTTCTGCACGAACTACGGCCACCTTGGCCGTTGAAAGCCAGAGAAGCGACGATTTGGCAAGCGTCCTAGGGTCATGACAATGTGAATGATCTTCGCGGGGTTAAACTCGCGCAATGAATGGAAGTAGTAAGAATCAAGAGCATGACCCTCGTAGACTCAATGGAATTCCAGTGCCTCCTGGGGCCGCCAACGTCAAATGTAAACCCGGACATAACGAGCCTGGCCATCATTTTTGCTTGAACGTAACGGTTCGACATCGATCGCGAGGCTTTTACGGCCCCACGAGTTTCCCGATACTTACCGCTCGATATAGGTATATCTTCTACGAAGAATATAGACATAACTCGAGCAAATACGGGAGTTCTGACGGTTCAGGAAGTGGATTTGTTCTACCGGATTGAGGATTAAGCTCGGTGGTACCGACGTCTGAATGCGAAAATATCTGTTTCCAGGCGCTTATCACCGCCGGGAAAGTCGATTCGTTCTGCCGGATTTAGGATTAAACTTCCTTCGCCAAGCCGAAGGAACGATATCGTTTCTAGAGGTACTGTTTTTTACGATTGCCGACGACATTTTTCATCACGGATTCTTCAGTCGATGTTCAAGTACTATGCAAATACAATTGCCCGATATTGTAAGATTTCGGATATAAACCAAGCCATTAAAAATATTCAGCTGACAGTGGCAATTTAAGTAGACGCGTAGCCCGCGCTTGTCGGATTAGAGAAAATGGGAGAAGTTAATGCACTGTAAATACTCGGTACTTATTATTCGCAGATGTAACTGATACGAGCGACACGTTGTTCGTCGTGATGGTAGTAGATTACAGGCTGTTTTTTCCTTTCGCTTCAGTGTTCTGCCATTAATGCGAGCCCTGGCGAATGTATTGCCCTCGTAATTACAACTGACGTATAATTGATCCTCATTAGCGTGGCGCGCAGTGCCGCTTGAAATCCAGCACTGGGCGATGCTCGATAATAATAGTATCTTCAGGAACGTTTGGCGATACGCAGTTTGCACGCGTCCCCCGGAGCCGAGGACAGAAGGACAGGAGTTACTCACATGAGTTGCTTCGAATTAACGATGCTCGGCTGACCCAGTCTACCTTTTTCCACTCGCGCATCGCCGACAGCGTTCGTTAAAAAGTACGCGTCATTAGCCGCGCAAGTATCAACGGGCAATACGTCCACTCAACAGGAAACTCTCTTCATTATACAACGAAGAAACATGCTCGCGGGATCGTGGAATATTTGCGCAAGGCTCGCACGAAATTCCTGCAAACATGATAACTGTACATCCGGCAAATACAATCGACTCCAAACCGATGATGGATCGTGCATCGTCGAAGCACGCTTTATTTTCGTCGTGTAGGCCACTATTGCGCGCACTGATTTGTACGTGATTGCAGCTGCAATTCTTTCAATTGGGACGTAGGCTTGATGGAGTCGTTCCGCTGTGAAGATTCGACGTCTTAATTTCATTCAGCCTCATTTCAGCGAGCACGAACTTGATCTTTGGAGGATCCTTGAAACGTCTCGAGGGGACGATGAGTCCGCTAGGTTTTCGCTGAGAATGAGGCTGTAGAATCGGGAGGGACGGGAAGAACAAGTGAACGAGTACAGTCCGATCAAGATAGAATCGTTCGTATGAAATTTCCGCTCTTGAATAACGAATCCGGCAGGGGTAATTGAGATGCACGGTATACTTACATGCCGGATTATATCGCCGTGTCGGTAATAAATCTACGTCGTGAATTTCGTAAAATGTCATCGTCCAATTTCAAAAGGTCATAAGGCACTATGAAATATTAGCATTTGATTAACAACTCACGTGAGAAGGACGTTTATTTTCGTAACATTAGAGGGTTTTTGCCGTTAAAATTAGTTTCTCCGGGTGAAAATTGCAGGATGATGTCGCAGAAATCGAGCGTTGAATCCAGTGCTGCAGCAGTCGCCGAGTGAAAATCTTTGCGTCTCGCTGCAATTAAGCGCAATTGGAGCCGGAAGTAGGCGCAGCTTTCGCGTCGATGTTTCCCGGGGCTTTCATCCATCCGAGTTTTCGTTGGTTGTAGAAAGTTATAAATTTCGGAGGGGGCAAGTTGCAGGTCGGGTCGAGCGAGCGGCAGTTAACCGGATCGTTGGGCAAGTGGGTTGCGTTAGATTAGCCTATTATTAGGTTTGCGAATACCTCGAATCCGGTATCGGCTGACTGCGCCATTAAACGGCGTTTAATAAACGCGCAGCATTATTTTCGTGGTGAGACGGCCGTCCGGTCGCACGCTGGATGAGTGGGTCGTTATTGGTTCGACAAAGAACCGGATCGCTGCCCGTCGAATTTCAAGCCAGCGTGCTGAAATATCATCGGGCAATTAGGATCCGTCCGGGAAGGCCTCGTAGCTGGCGTTCCTAAGCCTGCGAAGAGTAAGTAGGTCGTTATCGGCCCGACAAAAGCAACGGCGCGAGTTTCCCGCGAGCCTCCGCCACTTCTGCCCTCCGCTGCAGCCATCTCCTTGAACCCGAGCCTTAAATCACGACCATCCCCCGCTACCTTCCACCTTCTTGTGCTTCATAAGCAGCGCCGTTGAACCCAGTATTCGCTCAGAACAGGACGACGGGGTGGTGGGCCAGCGGATCGCGGTTAATTGCATCCGAGAAAATACCGGGTTGACGTTAACCGTAAGCAATGGCTGTGCGCAAAAAACCAAGAGAAAACATCCTTTTGAAACACGACGTTTCCTATCCGAAGATTCCAGGTCGTACTTCATTTATGTGTATCGTAGATGTTTCTGATAAAATGGGCATTCTAAAATATTTAATCATTGAAATTTTATTTCAATTGTAATTTAGATTAATTCAGCTCTGGTGTTCATTAACGTCATTCCCGAAAATACCACAATTGCAGGTAGTATTTAAATATATATGAGATTGTATCGACATCATACGGTATAACCTAGCGGGTTTATCTATACTTTCAATAATGACACACTGTAAATTTCGAGCTCAGCGCCTACGGTGAAACAATACACGTTAACAAGGTTTGTTATCTAGCCCTAGTAAATGGCTTCTATTTACCTCGTAGCCCGTCTGCTTTCGCCGGTTTATGCGCGATTTCATCAGGGCCTCCCGGCAGAAACTCTCACGGCACTGAAAATTTTACGCTGCCAAGTGGCTTATCGCGTTTACTCGTGGGACAGCTTCTATTACGGGAAGGCAGGGCAAATTTGACACGATAGAACTGCCACTTAATTATGTCCCACTAGCCTGGTATTATCGTCCCGTTGTCGTCTGTCGTCGTCGACCTAGGCGACGTTGCGGGGATTCCCCGAGGAAGATTTAGCCGCTTCCGCTTCGTGGCAATATCCGCAAAGCATACTCTGTATCCACGCTGCAGACATGTCGCCGAGCAACGGTGATTTCACAGCGACGACTCATCTGAGAATGTACAGAGGTACCTCTTAACTATTGATGAGATCAATCGACTTACGCTAAGAGCTGTTCGTTGGTCACTTCTTCGTGTTGTAAGGCCAATTCAGACACAGCACAGCTTCTTGTCGGCATGTCCTCTTCGTGACGAAGTATTGGAAAACTCTAATGCTCCGTTATTTCACGGCTGGTTTGGAAAATCCTCTTAGTGCGGAGAATTCTTGAAAACGTTTCCTCGGTGACTTATTTTGCGGAGGGTAAAGATCAAAAGAGAAAGCTTTGCCGAGGCTGGAGCAGCGCTTATGGCCGGTTCCGTAAAGGTCTTTAAACGTCTCGGACGATACACGAGCGAGTAGAGACCGACGGGAACTGACGAGAAACAAAGCTGGCCGCAAGTCGGGCAGGAACGTGTTTGACGGTTAACAAACGGTCGTAGAACGGTCCATCCCAGAAGACTTATTTCTCGGTCGTAACAAGCGACTTTTACGTAAAACGACCTGCACGACCGAACACAAGGAAATGTCCTTACCTCTTCAAACGGAACGACCGTTCTTGTTTCCTCGGCAGTGGGGAGTCGTAAGGAGGGGGGTGGGTAATGCTGGGGCAGACCGGTAATAGGGAAAGGGGGCCGAGAAAAATGTCGGTAACTCGTGTACCTTGTGCCTTATTGGTGAGAAAACTTCGGGGAAACTATACTTACAAAATGCACCCTCGGGAGGGGACCTACCTTCTTACAAAACCTCCGCACAGAAGAACGTTTGCCTGCTCGTTCCACCAATGCTTTTACATACGTTCCCTCCTCTCTTGGCACTTTTGAATCTAGTTTCTCCCACATGGGACTTCATTGACGTTTCCCTGTGTTCTATAGAGTGGGCCTTTATGACGCAACGGAGAACTGTATAAATTTAGCCATTAATTAACGGATAATGCAGGTCGAGGTATCACGCGAATTTTAACTATGAAATTATTAACATTGGAATACATGAAACTGCGATTCACTAATGGACAATGCAATTGTCCGAGCAGGAGAAGGTGAAAATCAATGAAAACCGATAACAAGCTGGTAGAAACTGTATTCTTTGAACTGATGCCTGGTAATTGGTTTTCATTTATTTCTACTTTCTCGTGTTTGGGTTTTGCAGGGCGATGTGCTATCGTGCTAATGTATTGCTCCCAAAACGAAAGCAACGGGTTATGATGGGACGTCAGGGGTATTTCTCGTGCCTAATCATGGAAATACGATCAGGAAAATTGCCATCGATCTAGGATGCCAGCCAAAGAGCCGGCTGGATAATTGGATCAACAGTAACCTCCGGCTTCGCCGTGCAAATAACGACGGATTTACTGTTTGCGCGAGGGTTTTTCGCTTCTATAGCATCGATCAACTCGGAATCTCGCCATCTCGACCGTCGCAGTACTCGCAAACTCTACGGGATATCCTTAAAGAAATCCTAAGTATCTCTGGAATGCTTCCAACCGGTCTTCAATATAGCCGTATTATCCTATCTTGTTCAGTGGACTTTCTCATTCAAAGACGACGTCTTAAGACGCCGAGAAAGCTTTCAACTTTCCATTGTTTCAATTTTATTAGCGTGTTTCTTGAAACACTGCGCAAATCTGCTTGCATAATCATCCTGCTAGTTTGGCGATTAAACCTACTTAACGATGATAATATAAGAATCAAAGGAGTACACATTTAAAACATTTCAAATAAAATCGCTATAATAGATAAGGTTACATAATTTTGAGTCGTGCTTTGTACTTTAAATTTTCTTACGCAGTTTACCTCGCTACATTATTCTCTGGACCGTATTTCATTGTGTAATAAAAGCAGAGAACGTTGAAACGTGATGAGTTCCGGCTCTAAAGCGTTTCCGCAGTCTGTGAGAATTTCTCAAGGAGTCGAAGTAATTGGTCGCTCGTCCTATGGACAAAGGGAGGGTAAAAAGAAAGTTTCAAGCTGTATCGAGCAGTCGATGCAGGTCGATGTAAGGTTTCCCCAGAGTCGTTGGAGTCGATCGACTATGCCGAGTTAAAGTTAAATTGTGTGCTCAGTAGCAAGAGGATTACGTTCATTCATGATTTTCGCGATGAATCGATGAAACGTGTGCGCCGGATTGCAGAGTTACGCGAGCACAAACATATAGGTTTGCGTGTTTGCCCGCATGTCTGTCGGACATTGTTTGCTGGACCGTTGCCGGGGCTTCCCAGCTGTGCGTGGGTGGAGCCATCTACTTGTTCTTTTACGAAGCAACTAGCACTTTCCGGCCTACCCATGCACGACGAGGAATTATTGATAAACCTACGAAATAATGCAACTCCTGCAAATCTCGACAGGCCGTGAACGACATAATGCTACGGACTATGGATGTTAGAGACGACTCAAATTCTACGCGCGAATATGCTTTGTAATGTTCTATTTTTGTTGCCTCATAGACCTTGTTAGGTTATGAGATTAATTATATTAATAGAGCAACATCATTTGGTAGGTCGAATTCCATAAAAACATACCTACTACGCTCGTGATTTTCACTAACGAATTTTTACCGGTTTTTATCGGATCGAAACGTTCGGCATGAAGTGCGGGAATAGCCGAAGTAATTACGTTTGATTCCCGTCCTGGCGTTGGGCCAACTTTTTCGAGGCGGTCGTTGAAAGGGACTTGCCGTCGAAATTAAAGCAATACGGATCCTATTGCGCAGGAACAATGGTCCTTTGAGAGGGAGAGGAAGTCGAGCGCAGTTTCTTCCGGGAAACGGGGATTACCACCCCCGGTGGAGCGGGTTCCGGTTGGCGGGGCCGGTCGACAGGTGGCGCTATGCGCCAGGTAAACGGCGACGCACACGTGGTGCACGTGGATCGTTGTCCCCCTTTTTGTGTCCCACCAATCCGCCTGGCGAATCCCACTAGCCGGCGTCGGTGACGTCAAGACGCATTGCGACACATCCCTCTGACCATTGTGCCCCCTTTCGCGCTCTCACGCCTCACGGTGCGCATCGAAATTGACAACGACCCGTGCAATTCCTCATGCACTCGCTCGCACAACGCAGCGGTTTCACCTGGAAACACGATGACGATGACGAATCATCGTTTGCTCACCCAATTTCCCCTTTCACTGCTTTAGAAAAACATTGCGAAGCAATGACATTCAAATTGAACGCTCATTGTTTCTATCTAGACTGATTTAAAGTCAGAACTGAGCGTGGAATTGTAATGATATAATTTCTATCTCTTCGCTACGATGTTGACTATTTCATGAGAATTTTCTTATTTCTGTTTCAGGTAAGTGGAACTTCTATCTCTTAGCATATTCCGCCTGAACGGTGAGTTGGTTTACGGCAAATGTAGATCTGCAGTAATGAATCTCGCTTTTCCGTATAAAGCAAAACTGTCGATTTAATATATAGTGCAATGCTTCCTCGCTAACGAACGAATTCCCGACGAGGGCGTCGTTACTACTGTGGCAATCAGCCATGAAATTGAACGATGAAAAAGAGTCGTAGACGCGAAAATGAGCGCAGTAAGAGCATCTGGAATGGCCATTACATCCTCAAAGAAAACTTTGTTCTACATCGACCTCGTGTTCCTAATTAAGATGGCTCGTCGAATAGGCTCTACGATTATTCGACGTATTCGATAATAGATTACCTCCGCCAGCAGTTTGAATCGGTTTGCCCAACGTCAAACCGCAGCATCAGTAGATACGACAATTATTGATCAGACGAGCACAATTAAATGTATAATATCAAACATGTGCGTTCTATTGCCTATAACCATCCAATAATATGAAACATTTGTCGGTCAGCGGGGCGGAAGTAGTTAAGTCGTTTCGCTGTCAGACGCACTCTAAATTTTCCCCACTTACGCGCCTATAGTTTGAATTGGCAAACACGAATACACTAATGCACTGCGTAAATAACACCGACCGTTTCTCGATAAAATGCATTTATACCGTTTCGACTGACAAGGTGAATTGTTGACTTAACAAATATTTCGCAAGACGTCTACCGGTTAAAATGATTCGTACACATAAGTGTATGCACGAATAGACTGAGTATGTAAATTCACAAGGATCCCCGTCGGCGAACAGACGATAATCTTCATTCAACCGGATAATGTAATGAACATACTCAGCCGTCTGATCAATATACGTTACATCTACTAGCGATGATCAGCTATTACCAGTAGATAGATAGATCATTTCGCAAGCTATCCTATACCTATTCCCCCCGATTGTCTGGCAATGTACGGCTCTGTCTATCAATATTTACGTTTCACGGCTCTCTACTTACGTTAAGCAAACTCTGAACCGTAGGCGCTTGGTATAGAACAAAAAACATAAACTGTATTAAAAATAGATACTGAATGAACAGCTGCAAAAATAAAATGGATACGGAAGTGAGCGGTAGAATATCTTATAGGTATCACAGTGGAAAATCGATTTCGCCGAGAATTTCGATGACTATCCGTCCATTGGAACTCAGCTAAAAATACGTTGGGTAGCATATTTTCCTGTGAGAAAGCATATTTCACGGCGTGACAGGCCGCGACAAAAACACGGACCTGCTAGTAGTGAGTATCGGTTAGCGCGCGACGGATGGATTAGTAATTTCTTTCGGTGGCGAAGTAGTCGTGTCGTTGGTTGGTCCGGCATGGTAGAGGAGCGTCGGTGACAGGTCGGTAGAATTCAGGGCCTGTGAAATCTTGATAGGCGAATACATTAAATTGCGATTCCCGTCGATATTCCGGCGGTCTGTTTACGGCAGGAGCACGCGCTCGCTACCCGAGTCACGGCGGTTGACGTCTGGCTCTGCTATTCCCAGGCCAGGCATTACCTCCGTTTCCAAAATACACTAGCTCTCCCGCCCACCGTGCACGACGTTCGAATAATTCAGGAGCGTGTAGCTCGACCAGCGGGGCCCTCGACTCGCCTCGTGCGAGGATCGCGAAAGGCCACGGAGAGAAAAGAAAGGCTTTGTCCAGCGGCTCTCCCCGGCGGGATCTGCGAACCGCGAGACCCTCCCATTCGCTGCTGGAACGCGCTGAATCATGCATTCGCCCCTAACGAGAGTACATATCGTATCCCCGGAACAATCGACCATTCTCTGGCTTGCCCCTCATTAAATATCGTCGCATATTAATAAGACCGAGAGACGGGCTTATCGCGAATTAAACGCAAACGCACAATTATGCGCTGCTCCCCGCTACGTTTCCCTTTGTTTGCATTAATCTTGTTAACACGTAGATGCGATGATCTACAGCGGTGCGTAAAATCGACGAACTTTACTACTACCTTTGTTTCAAACAAACTAAGTATATTTCCGTCTTGATGTAATTTAGAATGCTCCCTGTACGGTAGAATGGTTAATGATTTATCATTTTGCGCTGTCTGTCGTCAGTGAAAGATACGGAACACCGTGATTTCTCGGCGATGTTATCTCCGGGCAGGTGCATAATAGCTACTGTGTTTCGGAGATTCGGAATATTTCATTGTCCATCCAATCTAGGAAATGGCCACCTGCTCGACTCTCGTGGAATACACCCCTGCTTTTGTGTGCCATTTCCTCGCTCCTGCCCCTCCCCATGTCACACGCACAAACGTGTATTAACAGGCACGCAGACACGCCGAGAACGTCCACTTCTTGACGTAGAAATCCACAGGAGCTGCGTAGACTGGCAGCGTTAAATGGCTACTTGCCGTTCGGTCCCGGACTCGTCAGACTTGTTTGTTCAGCCGATACCGATCTCCCCCCTCCTGGTCTTTCAATTTACCGTGGTGTAAGTGTCGTTAAGTCCTCTAGCCGGAGGATGGACCCGCGGAGTACCGAACGTTCACCGATTTCGGGGACGTAAGAGAGTGATTAATGGCAAACAGTGATGACGCGTGAAATGGCCACTCGTGATCCGCGAAGTGCGAAGCACTTTACGTCTCCGAACCCAACCGGCTTCGTCGTGAATGAACAATTGACAAAGCCTCCGTCAACGCGACGCAACTAATTAACCTCGATTCACCGAACTCGTTATCGTATCCTCATCAGCTGGCGACGCAAACCAGAGATATCTTCCGGAAACAATAGTCATCGATATGTCCGTTCATTTATTCCGTGTTTACGGGGAAAAGCTGACTTACGTGAATCATTGTGACGCGCAGTAATCGTGATTCGTACACTTCGACGATGCATGCTGGCATGAGAAGCGCTTTTATGAGTGTGGGGATGGCACAGCCACCGGCTAACTACCGAAGGTACGATCAGGTAATGACCGTTTGATTCTAACTACGAACACGTGTCCGTTTTGACCTCGTTTTTCGTTGCACCCCGGAAATGAAGTGTCGATCGGACACGTCGTTGCAAAAACAATTAACCGCTTTGGGACGGTATTGTACAGGTTTTTATTTACATTGATCATTTACCAATGTCAATTCTCGTTATCGGCTGTATTGTGTGGAAATTAAGTACAACTACTTTATAGTCTCTCGTCACATTAATTGCTTACACTGTTAAAGGTTTTTTATTATTTTCCATCCACTTTTTTTATTGCCTTGTAAAGTTATGGCTTTCGTGTTAAGTGGACTTAGGTGCCGCTGATATTGGCACCTTTCAATAAAATCGTGTTCTCAAAAGTGCGCGAATGTTTGATAGCTGATACGGTTTTTGTCTCCACTTGAGCCGTCTATTATCGAGTTAAGGTAGAGCCCTCGGGCTCGTTGGTCGACAGCTGGGAGCGACGTTCCGAACAAATTCCATCCAACTCTCACCTGGCGACAGTCGTGAAAATGGCTCGTACAACTAGGTTAAAGAAGTTTCGTCACGTGACACGCATTCGTTAGCGGCGAAAAGAACAAATGACCGATAACCATATCCCCGGGTATCTGCATTGCAAAAAGCGAATCCGGAGGGAGGGGCAGAGGGCGGGGTTGAAAAATAAAAGCTGCCGAAGGAAGAGGGGCGCCTGAACTCCGCAGTATTGACCCAGGTCGGCGGAGATTGCCTGCAGGTAATCGTCGTGCTCTGTTCGCTGCGGTAGCCGGCCATATGCACCCGCTCTTTCCATGCGTGCTGTATATGAGTAAGCACGTTTTATGCAATTAACGCTAGAGCCGGCCGCACAATATCCGCCACGAAGATTGTATAAACAGGATATTACCGTTTGAAAGCTCGTTGGAATTTATCAGTTCTCAACTGACGTGTCACTAGGACATTTTCCAACTGCTCTCTACAATCTATTCAATACTGTTCACTCATCTCAACAGTCGGAACATAAATTCTTCGTGGAAGCGGTATTATTAGCTGCGATAAATGTGGCAAACACGGTACAATTATTTTAGATTTCTAGGGCAGAGTAACAAGGGCATAACCTCTCGAGGACCTCGTTCGAAAGAACTTCAACGGGGCGCCGATGTTTCCGCAACGCATTGAAATTTCCGCGCAGCACGGATAACCATGTTGTGCTTTCGCGTTAACTTATTTGTAAAAGCACGCCAGGCGGTAATTAGCAGTACGGCCGTTTCACGATCTCGTTAGAGTCCTATGAGAGGATCAAGGACGGAAGGACGATGCAGTAGGGGGAGGAGGGAAGGAAAGACTCGAAAGGTCCTTGCACTTTTGTCGCTAGACAGCGTAATGTGACGCACATTGACACGTGCAGCTGAGTTGGCACTATCGTCTAGGGCCGAGGCTTTTCATTTATTTACACGGGTCGTCTGCCCCGATAACCGTCCATAAAGGCCGCTCGGATACTGGGACGCGTGCGGCTCGTTGTTATAGGGTAGGTCGCCGACTTACTTGCCGCGACACGACAAGCTGCGGCCCGTCGTTCCACAAACACACCGACCTCGGCTATCAGTTTCCCGCGGAGGTGCATCTATAAACGCGCGGAATAGCCCCGCAACCCCGTGGTACCGAGTCGCGAGGGTTCCGTGACTCGCGTTGCAACCCCCTGACTCACGACACGGATGCACGCGAGCCATTACAAGCGAGCGAGAGAAATGGAAAGAGCGACGGAATAGGGCTCGATACTTGGGCAAAAGAGGTAGCGTAGGGGAAGCCGGAGGGTAGGAAAAAATAGGAAAAAAACAGATGAAAAATGAGTAAGACGAAGGGCATTCAATGAACGTGGGGAAGGAACAAAGGATAAAACTGAACTAGGTCTTGTGTTCAGGGAGGAAGACACGGAGAATAACATAGAGCAGTAAAGGCATAGGTATAACTGAATACAATGAGGAAACATGGAGAAGATAGTACAGTCAGATAAAATGAAGTAAAGTAGGAAATCTAAAAAGGTTCTAAGGATACAACGAAGAAGCGGACAACGTCGGTGGCTCGTTAAAAGCACAAGAGGAATATAAATTAAAGACAAGCGAGTTGGAGAGAGGGAGAAACGTAAGTAACTAGAAGGGACAATGAGCACGTAGGAGTAAGAGAGCGAAAAAAAGTGTAGAAGAAAGAGGGAGGAATAGCGCGTGCGAGGAAAAGAGGGTGGCAGGGTGAACTGGTCGGGGTTGAAGAAAGAGAGCGAGTGGCCGAGCGGGTTTGCCGGCCAACAGCGGAGAAACGCCTCTCGGATGGGCGATGCCGACGGGTCAGGAGTCAGTCATACCGACGCCGTGTTCCGATTCGTGTCAGTCATTGGCCGAGCAACTGTTTGCCAGCGCCGTCAAGCATATCGCAGCTTAAACGACCAATTGAGAAGACAGTCGGGCCATCCGCGATTCTCTCTCGCGGACTCTCGCTAGCAGACGCCGACACACGCGCACGCATCTGCTGAGCGCTGTTATCTCCCCGAACCAGCAACGACGACGGTGGGTATAGTAGGACCCGTTTCGAAATTTCTCATTCGGTGATACCCTCGACCGCGCGCACCGGAGTTTCCGACTTTTGCGACTTCCCGCGCGAACAGAGGGGTGCTGCCAAGGAGAATCGGAAAATCCAAACAGCCGTCAAGGGTTTTGCCAAACGCTCCAAGGGAAATTCTACCGTTCAGAACGTGGGGTCCATTTGGGGAACAGGATTTTGTATAATCGCGTGGATGAGTATGCTAGAAAAGATCATTTTTCAAGAACAGTCTTGATCACCTCCGATAAGAGGAAGTGTACGTTGTTTGGAAAAATTCGTACCATGGTTTTTGGTGTTTGGAATGTTAGGTGGAAAAGCGACCTCGCAAAGCGTAACAGTTTGTGCGAGCTATCGACCTCCGTGTCTCGTGAAACGAGGTTGGCCAGAACTTGTATCAAAGTAGGCTATCCTACCGGCACAAAAGTTGCACAAGAAAAAGTAGTAACTTCTTTAGAGTGGCTCTTTCAGTTGAATTATCAGGAAGAAATTAGCTTATTTTTCGAGTCTCTCTCAATAGCGGCCCCCTTCAGCCAGAGTTATTTAATTTCGAGTCACTTTCTCTATATTAAAAATGGCCAAGTGGTCATGGTGTGGTCTGTGAAAATGATTGAAAAAATTGCAAGGAATTATAGATTTTCGGTCAACGTTATGGCTCACTTATTTGCTAAAGGCATGTTATCTAAGCTATCTGATGTTCGTAGGGTTGAGTTTTAAGTACAATCTACTGGCGCGTCCAAGTGGAACGAGTCAACGAGTGTCAGGCTCATTAACATGAAGGGTCCTTTTAAAGGTTCGATAAACAATTTTCTGTCTCATCAATTACTCCTTTCACACTACACTTCCAACGGTATCGACCGTTCTCCCCGACGCTAACGGCTATCGATTACGTACCGTTAGAACAAGCTCAGGGCAGGGTATAGCCTCTAGGAGGTCTTTGATGTTTCCGGAAAGTAGCCTGCTCGACTTCCGGGAATGTAAGGTCGACTGACCGGTATTTAGGGGACGGTCCGGAAGTCGGTGGATTTTAGTCCGCTTTGAGAATCGAGGTTAGCGTGCCGGTCGACTGGACCCTTTGGTTTTCCGGTATCGACCGGAGTCTCCATTCGATGGTCTTCAGCATCGCCATCTCGCGCGCTGCTCCGGTACCCGTGGTGCGGAAGTTGGTTTACGAGGCGCGTGCGCCCCCATCGGCCCGAGCACGTTGCCGCCCCTGTTGTCGAAAAGTTCGGGGATCAAGTCGGCGAAACGCAAACGGCGAAAAGCCAGGAACACGTCGCGGACATCGCTTTCTGCACACCTACCGGGCCGCGCTCTAGGCAGGGCCACGTATGGGTGTGTGTCGCTTGGGATATCGAGGGGCCTAAGGACGGGGGTGGAGAGGGCAGCGGAGAGGAGGGCGAAACGCGAAGGATGAAGATCATAGGCAGCGCGATAAGGAGTAGTCGTTGTCGTCCACTCCTCCGGTCCGCGAATTTCCGCTCGGTCAACGGTGGCGGCCGAAGTTGGAACCACCTGGCATCGGTTTGGTCGCTCGCCAAGTCAGTCGTCATGGTACGTTCGCCACGCGGGTCGAGAGTAATCGCTGGTCTCTCGCGTCATTGCTCCTCACAACTGAGACCAATCTTCTCTTCATTCTCACCGAATTTTCTATCTTTCTAATCGATGCTTTACCTTCCTTCGGAATCTCTTCCGTTCGTGCCCGGTTTCATTAGTTTTTTCCCCTTTTTTTTAATGCACGACACTCATTATTAGTGCTGCCATCCTCCGGATGTCGGGTATAACGTTCGTGGTTTTCACGCGGGGGTTGTAAAGAATGGGTAGTGTAGTGGTGTAATATGCACTTTAGAACGCCCAGTTGAAACGATTGGAAAATCGAAATCCGCTACCTTCTCTCTACGAGATATAGATACGGTTTTCATTTTATACCGGTAGAACAGTCTTGTGTTCCACTTATCTAAAAATCTTAAGCTCAGACTGTGATGAAACGTTCTTTCCGCGTCTCAAAAATCTAATTAAAAACCAATATTTTATAACCCTTTTGTGGTTGGCTTTTTCTAAGATAAACTTTACAACAATTTTAATCGTAAACCAAGTGGAAAATGAAAGGACTCGTTGCATAAAACAGCTAAGTAATGCACCTCGTGTTCCCTCCGCGTAGCTGGGAAAATTCCGAGAATAATGACGGTAATTATCTCGATGTTTCGTTTTGGCCTGCTTCCTGTCCTTCTTCGGTGCTGCCACCGTGTGATTTTTTTTTAATGAAGATGTTTCTGTGGGTGGAAAGAGGGTGAATTGAGCGACACAACATGCGCGCGACTCTGGCTTTACACGTTTTCGCGTTTCAACTCCTTCACTATAGCTCTCTCTTTTTCTCTCCAATCTTTCTCTTGCGATCTTTCCTTTCCGCTCTCTAGATCTCCACATTTTTGCACCGTCCTCTCCGCCACCCAGTCTACTTGTCGATCTGTCTCAGACAGTAATATCCGTCGGCGGCAGCAGTAAATTACATCCTCTTTCTGGATGTACCATATTTTCGTTACAGTTTTCGTATCACCGAAAAATGCACATTCCTTGCGGTAAAATGGCACGTTTTTGAAGGAAAAAACCGTCCCCTTTATAAAACGAGACTGCATTTCACTGGGAAAGGAAAATGTCGAGGAGAAAATACAGTTATCAAAGGGAACATCACGGTTCCTTTGCAAGGTAGAAAACGATATTCCGTTCAGGTGAAGATGTCTCCTCTTAGCAAAGGCATATTAAATTCTCCCGAACGTAATGTAGAGTCGTTGAGAGAACGTTGAGCAGGATTTCTTTGAAAGCGTTCTTTACCGAAGCCTGATATTCTCCGACTGTAAAGACAGACGACAAGGGTAGGAGGGCCGGGTGGCGGTTAAGGATCGGAAGTGGGTGGTCGGTGATGGGGGAGGAGAGCGCGAGGACACGAGTCTCGCGGAAATGAGCGTACGGTCTTTCCGGCCGAACCGTTGTGAGATTAGCGCTGGTGCGTGTGCGTGTGCCGGTCGTTTTCGCAGAGAGATCCGCGGTCCTCGTGGCTGCCGAGAGCGAAGGCGGAAGTGCCGTCGTGGGAGCTGGCAGCGTGGGTACCGAGGGAATCGGCATCCGGGGTGTTCCGGGCGCGGAGGCGGAGTCATCGGGCGGCGATCATCGAGTTGAATGGGTGGGCCGGGCGTCGGTAGGGTCACCGGGCACGAGCTGAACGCAGTGCCAAAGAATCACGCCGGTCACGGGGATTGGGTCCTCGTCGTCGGCGAGCCGACAGCCCCGGGCTGTCCCTGTCACCCGGCGAGCTACGACGACGACGACGGCGACGACGACGACGATTACCTGCACGTCGGCAACGAGAACGGCCAGGGCGCCGCTTTAGCCGCCTTCCTCGCCGCCGGGATCAGCACCAACAACAGCACTTCGAGCGCAGTGCCCAACGGCACCGCCAAGGCGACCGCCATGTCCTCCACACCCAAGCATCCACGGGGCTTCGACCCCAACGATGCCACCGTCAACGATTATCGCCGCTATCGCCGATATAAAACGCGACAGCGGTGAGTCCTAATCACACAATCACACTCTCTTTCTCTCTTGTCGTCGGCGCTCCTTCCCACCGTTTCTCCCACGGCTGATTTATCAACATCCCCATGTACCAAGTACCCTTTCAGTCCTACCTTCTACGAATCTTCTCTTATCGTGGAACCGTAGGGTTCGTGGACTAAATCTGCGCGATTTGCATAATACGATACGAATTCATGCATTCATCTTTAATGATCCTCGAACATCGCTGATCGATTTGTCTCGGATATTTTACGACAAGATATTTTCACAGTCTTCCCGCCGATGAAAGGTAAATGCTGACCTTGTGTACGGCTAATACAACATTTATTATGCATCTAAATTCGCGGAGGAACGTTGAAAAACGTCAGAAGGAAATACGCGGTGACACGTGGGAAATACAGCGATGAATCGCGTGTTGTCGCTCGGTAAATCCAACGAGTCAACGTTGCGTCATCGATTACAGAGTTATCACTGACCCGTCGCGAAATCAATCAATTGAGGTTAAGGGATGAAACGTATAATGATTTACAAATTTCTGATTTTACTAGATCCAATTAATAATAATAAAGGATTGTTGGATTTCATGTAAATTTCCATTGTACTGAATTTACACGTGGAAATATGTCTGCACATGTATGTACATGTTGAAAATATAAATTTGTTGGCAGTGTCAAAATTCGATGACGAAAACTCGACTATAAGAGTTGGCCGTGGTCGTCGCTAAAATTCAATAAATATTTTATCTCTTGGTCCGTGGTAACCGCGATCGTTCAATCAAATAATTCGTATTCGCCGCAATCGCGCATTTTTCTCGGTGGTGGCGATTTTCACGGACAAACGGATTGTTAGTTCCCCGGGCTGCAATGGCTGTGCATCCAGCGCATTCCCGATTGCGATTGTTTTCCGCACTTTCGCTCGTGCAGGTCGAAAAAAGCCAGTTACCGTTTTACAGATCGACGATCAAATGACGGCGAGTGCACATTCGATGCTTCGTTGGCGTAATTCCGCGCAAGAGGAATTGTTCACTTTGGAATATAGATTCCAGGCGGGACGCGACTTTTGCGGAAACCAATAAAATGCGCTTTCGCCGTCGAATCGATAAATTTCACGGACATCCCGGTCACGAAATAACCGCGAGGAAAATGTGCTCAGAGCGACGGGTTACCGAAGAAATACCTTTACCCTACGGTTCCCAGGAGATTGCTATAATTCCACTGGTCCGCCTCACGCAGCTTTCACTGATGCCTAATGCACAATGTTCACAGAGGCTTTGTATGTTCCACACCGTGAACTTGGGCGCTGGACACAGACCTCCCCGACATCCCGACACATCCAGCACAAGGCATTAACATACACAAGCTTGCGATGTTCGATGTTGGACCGCTTAATCGTTGTCCCCGACTTCGGCGCGAAAGCGATACGACGAAACAGCTAAAACCCTGTACCCCGCGAAACGCAATCGTCACGAACGATCGACGTGCGAACGACCGAATGCGCCCCCCGCTCAGCGAAAACCGTCGAGTTTTCGGGCATGAGCCAAGCACGGCAAGGCAGAAAAGCGAACGTTGTCAAAGCGCATAACGGAACAGACGCATAAAGTACGCTGAGAGCATTGGATGTCGTCCATGAAGCTTGGAATGAATTTGGAATGGAATGACACGGAATGATCGGGCTTCGAAGAAAAGCTTTCACGCTCTACGGCCGATTATCGATGTTCTTGAGGGAGAGAACGTTCCGATCTTCTTCCCCCTTCGCTCTCCCTCTGTCTGTGTTATACGACAAACACCCAGAATGCTTTGTTCGGTGTGTCGAGAAAGAAAAAAAAACTTGGGCTTCTGCAACTCGTCGTGGACGAACCACGAAGCCGACAATATTGGAACCCCCGGACGAGATTCCAGCGATCATTTTAGCTCGTTCCACTTCACCGTCCTTTTCGTTTCTTTATGTTTTCCACTCGACTTATTTCCACGGCACTTTTTGTCAACAAGTTTTACGTCGCCCGAATGCACTCTTTTATTCGATAAGCAATTTTTTCGCAGGTCTGGAAGAACATGTACTTTCGAAATAAATTTCTTCATGTGTGTATAAAACCTTATGGGGGTGCGTGAATTTGTATGCACCTGCACTTGGTATTCCTGTGAATACCGCTTGTTACAAAAGGACTGCATGTGTTCGATATGTTTGTGAGACATGCACGTTTGTTCTTGAATGATAAATCTCTAATCGATTGTCAACACGAAGCTTCCTGTTCCAACGTTTATTTATCACGTTATTAATTAGGCTTAAGGATGGTTGATCTGTCTTATAGCAAAGATTGAAATCGATTTACCTTACAAATATTTTTTCAATATACTTTTAATGTCAACCAGGGCAATGTCGTATATTTACGTCAGTCTCTGCTATAAAGCAAATCCATTGAGGCAAGTATGCAATTTTCTAAGAGACTAAGTATGTTATTATAATAAATGAGTGGACGCTCAGATATTAAATGTAAACTTTAAGAGATAAAAGCAAAGGACGTTATAGTTACTGATGAGATAAAATTCCATAATTTTCCGAGCTCGGTAGATTTACGAAACGAGCATTTCTGTACCCACGTAATTTTAAGAGCAAATAGGCGAAGCAATTACAGCCAACTTTATAACCTACATAGGACATATAACGACGAAAATGGTCGGATTTCTAAAAATGTTGACAAAATTCATGAAGGTTACAAGTAAGGTACCAAAATTAATCCCACGCTACGAACTTATAGTTAAGTTGACCCAATTACCGAGGACTAAGTGGTCAGCGATTAGGTTGGGTCAGTAATGGGTTCAGGGTCAGCAATTAGTTGAGTTAGCCCGTATGGCCCCGACACCTGCTCGACAATTTCTAGTACAATAATTAAGGATCCGTCAATAGCGTTCCGGTGCACTTGACTTTTCCCTCTTGCGGTACCTTACGTAAAGCGATGATCGCAATGGCCGTATAATGCGATAGCCAAGGACGGTTTGGACGCTCGTTAAACACCGTCGTCGTTAATTGTGCGCCAACGGCAGAACGTCCGAGTACGTAGGCACGAATATATCGCATCGATCGACGTTCGCGCACGTGGCTGTAATTCCTCGGCGATGCCTCGGGCAACGCCATAAACGTCGTTACCGTCGGCAGACCTTCCATCCCGAGCAACCGCCTGCAATAACGAGCCTCGGCAACGAGGTTAAAACGTCGACAGGCCCTTGCGTAAGCATATTTGTTATGAGCTTATACCACAACCTAAACGCATCCCTTCTTTCGGTGCTCGGAGGTGTGTTCCCTCCCTGGTTACGAGCTCTCGGAAGCCTCTGAAGCGCCTCTGTGTTGTAAACGTTGTCTAGGCCCCAGGGACGTAATCGACGTCGACACTTTGCCCCCAGGGCCCCGCGCTTCTGTCAACACCGCTTGGATTGTCTGCCGAGATTCCCGACAGGTTCCCATCCATATTCACTTCCCACAATGACATGTCTCATTCAAGAAATTAATCCTCAGGACGAGAATTTTGTTTTAATTTTGAACATTAATCTATGTTCTCATATAACTTTCCTCAAAGACAAAAACTGATTATTCGTTTGGAAGAATATTTTTCTCGGTCAATCGGTTTTTGGTAAATTGTAAAGTTTCGTCAGAAAAATTGAATATATTTAAATATTCTGACTGGTTTCTCTCTTGGTCCTCAGGGTGTTACGTTACTGTGGCTTTTGCTACTCTGACGATTAGTCCGTCCCATATCGTGTCAAGTAGGGTAGGGCAGGATACAGCAAAAGACGCGACAGTGCGACAACAAAGGCCAGTGTATCGTGACCCAGACAACTGGCCTGTCAGACGATCTGTCACTCGGTCGTTTGGTCAATCGTTCAAACCGGTTGACCAATTTCGTGGCACTAGATGCACAGACACCTGTTTCGCGAATTTTGAGTTCACACTCACTGACGTCCTCTTTGATAATGTGGACTTCATCGAATAGTTATGGGATTAATCGTGTAGGTATAGACATTTTTCGGACAGTGCCGTTATAAATCCACACCGAAGTTACTTGATGACCTTCGATTCCTAAATTGTAAACGCTTATGATCATCTTGTTCGGTCGCCAACGAAGTTCAACGAGTTGTTTGAACTTGGTGATATGAACGATAATGATATGGGTATAAGCGACTTGTTCTGGGATTGCGTGCTTGTACTCGTCACCGCCAACGTCGCCCTCCGATTTTTCGGTATTTGCCGGGTCTGCGTTCCGTATACCATCACATTCAGTTTACTCTTTATCTTCAGTCTATATCTGTGAGTAGACTCTTTACTTCCCATAATAACGTCTACGTGTGCCTTTACCCCCCCCCCCTCCCGCCATTCGGCCATCCGTAGAGTAGAATCGAGTGCAATTATTTCGCCTGTAAATCGATAGGACGAATAAATGGGACCTATCATCCCGTTGACGTTCCGGAGATTGCTCCATTTTTCTCACTCGGCGTAAATCCGTGCGTAGTGCTTGACACTGCACCAAAGTGAAAACTACATTTACGTATTTTTACCTCACGATTACATTTTCTGTATTAAAGTAAATTATGTCATACTAATTATAGTACACTTCAGTATTATCGAGCATGCTCGCAGAGATTATTGCAAAAAAGTCTGCGGTCTTACTCCATTAACGTTCATTATCACGTTTCATTTTTTATTGCTTTAAATACGGCATGTATCTGCCGCGGGGAAAATGTGAAAATTACGAAATTGTGTCCTGAAATGTACAATGGAATGCGATAGCCGTGGGCAACGTTCAAATTATGTTAAACTGGAATGCCTACTGACAGTCCCGGATGCGTGTAATTAAAGCTGAAAACATGCTTAATTTTTTGGATAATCGTTGTAAAATAAAACATGCTATGCGTGAAATGCAAGCAAGTGATTTCGTTGGCATTGGTCATTCAAAATGAATACGTCATCCGTAGTATCATGTTCTAAAGAGCTAGATCCTGTAGGACCAAACATTATTGTTACAATATTAGTATAAACGTACTATCCTATTAATTAGAAGAATGGTGTTCGTAGCAAGTTTTAAGAATAATTTCACGACTCAAACCTCTAGTGCTTCATAATGAATTGGTGTAGTCATTGTTACGTTTATGAATCGCCGTGAAGGACTTTATAACAGCAGACGATGATATGACACGTGACATGGTGTTGCTTGGCAGCTCTAGTCGGAAGAACAGAAGGACCGAGGAAGATGACGAACTGGATTGTCAAATTGATGTACGCTTGGGTATTACTGCCTGGCAGTGGGCCTGGCGGTCAAGGCCCTCCTTTTCCACGTCGCAAGAAGCGGTGATAGTAACAGAATATGCCAAATTATATAATATTGCTTAAATGTTGTGATCAACTCCTGCCGTAGGCAGCGCAGCAACGGGGCGTATTTAAGCAGGAAATTTTGCAGTGGTAATAGTCCACGTGTAGACCGCCTTCTTCTAAAAGTAGAATTTGAATCGGGTTTACTAGGAGAGCAGTAGAAACGTACATGTCCTTTGTAGCTCAACGGAACTGACTTCAGAATTACGTGGGAAATGTAGAATTTAATTCGCGGTGTGTTACGTATGGTCGTTGGATAATTATAGAGTGCGACTGAGCAAGAGAGAAAATCCAGCGATGGTTGACATGCATTCTTACTTTGAAGACGTTCTCGTCCCCTCTGTAGTGGCATATTATGTTCTCGAGAGAATCTCAGCAAGCTCTCAACAACCCTCGCATTCTCGATGTGGTAACGCAGAGATTGTTGGATGGTATAAGCATCGTAGTTCTCTCGACATCAACAGATCCGTTCCCATTAGAGTCAAAAGCTCTGAGTTGACCGCTCGAGTAACTTGGCCATTCTGCCGGCAGATGGCGCCTTCTGGAACTTCTGATCAGGATATACTCTTCCATGGACAATGCTAACTTCATCGATTGGGAATTGTCCTGAATTTTTCTGAATTTAACCTTCTCTCATTGTTAGTCTTTTTTCGAAAAATGGTTTCACGGAAATTCGCGCACATGTTTATGAAAACTTAGGACAATTTTCGGTAATGCGTAATCATTGACAAGCTGATCCATATGGTAAAGCATGGCGCACCTGACCTACTCAACTTGACCTACATTGTAACTCGCTGTAGAATCTTTTGATATTGGTCGACCGTTATCGATGCACATGAAGGAGAAAATAACTGTGAGCTTTCCGGTGCTAGGGAAAGTGGGTTTTTACAATCCTATCTAGAAGTCTATAAATATAAATATTTTTTATAAACATGTGAATTTTCGTCTATTTGAAAACGGGAAATTTTAGTGCAAGGAAGCAGTGCTGTAGAACTTTCTCATTAGCTATTGTCGGCAATTTCAATGACTGCATTCTGTAGTTGGGGATCTACCAACGATAATTAACGGTTACACCACATAACAACCTTCACATTAGCACCACGTATTCGGAAATGTTGCTATAGTCATCTGAATTTTGAAGTATGAGAATCGCAGTTCTGACAATCATCTTTGTATAAAAATTAATTAGCATTTCAGATATCATGTTTCAGATTGCAGGACTTGAAGGTCTCATAAATGAATTTTCGTTTGTATTTGATTATTCACACAGAATAATATTTGCTGGTGACCAGCAGTTGTGTCGTATGGAAAGTCAACCGTGCATATAACTGGCAATAACTTTGCTACTAGCCGACCCGGTTATATCTTCGCACAATTCCATTGAGACCTGACCCTCTGAGCCTCTGTCCTACACAAAGCACTAATCGTTGAACTAAATATAAAGTACGGTCACACGCACAACTAACTCGGAGTTTCCCCCTCGTGACCATTCCTCATTAGTAATTAAATCCCCACGTACACCTGCGGCCCCATTGATACCCAACTTTCGACGCCTTGTCCTACTATCGGCGTGGCTTATACACCATATCCTAAATCGATTTGACGTGCCGTCGAGTCATAGGGTCTCCCCCGGTCGCTCGTCATTCATCACTCCCTCTGTCGTCCTTCAAAAGCACCGGGGATAACTGGCGAAAATGCATATGATCATATTGGAGCCTAGAATTTCCGTTTGTCAAGGATATTGGAATGCAAAGGCCACCACCGTTGCCTTGAAACTTATCGGGGCACCCCTTTATGGTTGCGTCTAGACCGAATGCTATTTGGGGAGGAATCCTATCCCGGTGATTCCGCGAGGAGGTAGTGGGAAACATCGTGAGAGAGTCTGACGGGGGTCTCAAAGGTGTTCCTCTGGATAAACGCGCCCGGTCGGGCTGGATATCGACTTTGACGTCGACCCCACGCACCAAGCACCCCTGGCACCTCACCCCCGGGTTTCCCACCGACGTGCGCGCGCGGTGGTAGGAAAGACACGTGGTACGAGGACGGACGGGCGCACGTTGCGCAGGCAACCTCCTCTCCTAGTTCCGGTTAAACGGGGACGGGGGTGGGGGATGGCGTGCGCGCGGGCCGTAAGGATCTAGAGGTGGCCCCGGGGTGGTGAGGGGCCGAGGGTGCCTCTTTCGGATGCGACGGTGGCGTCGCGGTGTGGCGCTGCGGTGGCGCGACGCAACGAAACGGCGCCTCCGACGTGCCTTACCGCCTATCCCCAGGTCCGAGGGTCGCCTCTCTGAGCGTGCATCCTGGTCGCGAGATCGCACGAGTCCACTCCTTCGAGAGCCGTGCCGAAACGTGCACCACGCGGGGTCCTCGGGCCGTCCTCTTCACACGTCCGATCACACGCGTGTTTCTCCCCCTCTCCGACTGGCGTTCTACCTCCACCTGCCTGTGTCTTCCCTCTTCCCCTCGCCTTCGTCATCGGTTCGTCCCTTCACCCCATCTTCCTGTCCATTCATCCATCTAACGTCCCCTTTCGTCGCACTTTTTTACGCGGACGTTCTCGTTCGATCTCTCGTTGGCTTTCTCCATTCCTTATTCCTTTCTCATCGTTGATTCTCGTCCTATTCAGTCTTCCGGCAGGTTTGCTAGCCTCGGTACCTCCCCCGCGCGGGATCAGCCCGATTTCCTTCTCTCTCTCTCTCTCTCTGTCTTTGCCTCTCTCCTCATTCCACGCTCGGCTGACGTCTTCCCGCTTCGTCCCATTTTCAGCCGTGCTCCTCCGCCCTTGAGCGCGCCCTGTGCCTCGCGTTCTGGGTCTCTCTTACTCTCTCCCCCACCCAGCCTCCGGCCGTCCCTCCGGCACGGTCTTGGCGGTCTCTGTCGCACTCCGTCGGCGTACGCGCGCATGTGAGCAGCCCGAGCGGAGCACACGCACGGCCGGTGCCGCGGGCCGACGGATTTCCCTCTCGGCAGGACTTCGCGCGAAACTCCCAAAGTAAATCCGCACGCGCGCTACGCAAAGGTTGCAACTCGGGAACACGCCGGAAGGAAAACGCGCGCGCTCTTACGTGGACCCGTCTAGAAAATCCTCGGTGCTCGCGATTCTCGCAATTCCCGCAATTCCCGCCGAGCCGAGGCCGATGGCAGTGACGTGAGAGTGCTGACAATATATCGTTCGTGCTCCGCCGCACGCTGGTGCAGCTGGTACCAGCTGCGACGGCCGGGGGAGGGTGGTAGTCGCAGCATGAGGGAAGGTACAATACTGCGAGCCGCCACGGCGAACCGCTGGGCCATCGCCAGTTAGCCACAGTACTTTTCTCTCTATCTCTTTTCTCGCTCTCTCTCTTTCTCTTTCTCTTCTATACTCTTCTCTCTCCTTTATTCTAATATTCTCTTTTATCCACTGCTCTTCGATCTTACATTACCTTCTTCCTAGTCTCTTTCTACTTACGTCAGTTTCAACGTTCTTCTCCGGCTACTGATTGAAGACACTTTTCCTCGATTTCTGCCCACTGCTTTTGTTGGTCGTCAGTCCGTTCGCGAGAACGGTGCACATTAGTCTTCTCCTTGGTTCTCCTTTCCCGATCTCTCTAGAGTCCCCGTGACTACTCTGTCTGATCGCATCTATCCTGGTTTCCGTTCGGTTACACCTTTCTCTGCACAATTTTTCTGCCTCTCATTATTCTTCTGTCTATCGGCCCTCCTCGACCGTCTCTCTATCGCTCTGTTCCGTCACCGCATGCCAAACTAGAGGACTCACCGCTCCGGACGACCCCTCCGCGAGAAAGCGACAAAGCAGCCGCCTTCATGCAACATGCAGATGATCCTGGTTGCTGGCGGGTGAGTCCATCATGCTCCCCACGGTCACACGCGCTCTTTCTCTGTCTCTGTCTCTGTCTCTATCTGACTCTCCCTCCCTCCTCACCGTTTCTGCCTCCCGCTCTCTCACTCACTCACTCTCTCTCTCTCTCTTTCTCTTTCTCTTCTCGCTGTCTCTGTTCTCCGTTTCTCTCCTTCTTCCATGATCCTGTATATTTGCTTTGCCTCGATCGACGTCTCTGGCCACCCTCTCTGCCGTATTGTATTCCCTTGTTCTCCATGGTTTTTCGTGCTAGTTTTGCGATGTGGTGTCCCTCAGAGATTGTTCTGCTTTCGTCGGCTCTCTGTCTCTCTCTGTTTCTCTAGCGCACGTACAAGACACTTAACAACACACGGACACTCGCCGCTCTTTTCTTCTTCGTCGCTCGTTACGTCGGTGTTGTTCATTGATGAACTCTTCCCTTCTATCCTTCTTGTCGTACCGTGCCAAGATCAGCAACCAACAAGTCCGCCGTGAGATACGATCGTCGTCGCGTGGTCCGGATGTACAAGTTTGTTAACTCTGTCAGCAGTGTTTGGCTTTAGTTCCTCGGGTTACGCGAGTCTAGCGGATCTTTGGCGAATGGCTGATGCCTCACGTGTGACACACGCGAGGATTCGTGTCGCGAGCCTGCTTCGTATCCCAATAATTCGGTAGATCGTAGCACGTGGAAAAGTACGCCGCGATATTTCGCGTCTGCATTGAAAAAAGAAGCTAATCGAGGACCGGTATCGGATTTCTCAAATTTACAAATTTCTCACGAATTTCCATACTTCGGAATTCCGTAGTGTTAATATAAGTTTCTACGAAACTCTTACAGAACTTTGAGGATTATGATATTCATGGAAAATTGGAACACATTCGGCTGATTCGCGCTGGAATTTCAATAGACACAGCTGACCTATTACGTTACAACGTCGGGCATGACCATGTGACCGATCTGACATTGTTCCAAATTCCTACGAGGTCGCAGGGCTGTCTGGGAGAGCCTCGTAGAAACTTACGCGAACCGGTGGGAATCCCTAGCGATATTGGCTAAGTCGGACAGGAAATTTCAGTAAAATCTACGACTGACCTATTACGTGGGACCGTACGTGCCGGATAATGGAAAAGATCCGACGAGCGGGCTCGATAGGCCCCTCCATCGCCGGATAATGCGCGGCAATTACTGATAATCTTTTCGATACTGGATGCAAACCGTGAAGTTCCTTTTTATGTCGCGTGACTCGAGTGTAACGTGATAAAACGCCATAATGCGATATCATGTAACGTGCCACGTTACATTCGCAATAATTACCAACCGTTTTCGTTGCCGAAGCATGACGAAGCTTGTTAATACCATCTGATGATTCCCGTAAAACTATCGGAGTTTTTGAACGTCCGCCGGAACACAGAAATAATCGGAAGTAAATCCGTTTAGAGTACTTTGAAGATATATTGCTGAGATATCTTTTCTGCTTGGAAAAAGTTTTAAACGCCCCGTCATTCAGCGTTTATCGCATAACTTTGCGCGTTGCTTTGTCGAATGATTTAACGTTGTCACAGACGGGCAGGAAGTAGTGAAATCTGAAATTCGGTAACCTTCCGACCTGGAAGTTAGGACGGTTAGCCATCTTCGCGTCGAGCGAACTCCGCGGTAATCGATAAATTTCGTGACGCGCGGATCTCGCGGCTTCTATATCGTCGAATCTCTTTTTTCATGCGCATTCGCCAGGGGATATAGCAAAGCTGTAATCGATTCGCGATTTTCCGGGAGCATTCCTCGCTGATAAGTACAATAGAAACTAAAATTGGGTAAGGTTTCCCTCCTAAAGATTTTTTCGTCTCACGATGATCAATGAATTTTTTCGTCTTATACTTGGTATGCCGTAGAATTCCCCCCCGTTTTTTCGGGCGGATTTCGCGGTTTTATCGACATGCACGGTAGCTCGAGTCGCGAATTCCGGCTTTGTCGGGCGTGTAGGCTCGCGGCCGATGGAAACGAGAGGGCTCGACCGTCAGCATCGTCGGCTTTTCAAACGACGACCCTCTTTCCCCTCGGCCTGGTTCGTCCCTTTTTTCCTTTTCAGAACGCCCGGCACGTATATGAAAGAAGCCCGACGGCACGCGGCTCCTAAGCTCGCTTCTAAAGAAAACAATTTCCTCGCGCGATTGTACATGCGCCGCGACGCCGGTCTGCGATCGTCGTCACCGCACAATTACGCGAAATGGCGCGTGTACAAGTGGAAAAAATGTCGATCGAATGAGACGAACGCGCCGCTGAAAACACTTCGATAAATGCTGCCCCGCTTCAATCACCATTCAAATGAGCCGTAAAATTATTCCGCACATTATTCCGCCGCTTTAATTGCTGCTCACTGTCGTTCGGTCGCTTCACCTGCTGGTTTTCTTATTTTATGAAGACCTTATAAGTACGTAATTTAACGGCATCTCTGAGAAACTTTCACACAAGAATTTCCCCATATTAATGCGACCATGAGGCTACCATCCTCGTATAGCACGATATTTAAACATTTCAGAAAACTGTCGGAATTCATTCGTCCATTTTAACGAACCTTTTGAGAAAATGTGCCGTTGATCGTTCCCAGACGCAAAGATATTTTGCATTTTTAAGATATTTTATTTTTTGTTCTACGTGGACGGCAGTAAAGACAGGACAATACGAGGTAGTCGTTGTACGATGATCGTGAAAAACGTCGTTTGAAATAATTAACGGAAGTAAGGAAAGTGCTTAGCGCATAATTGAAGATGAGAATACCGGGAAAGGAGGAAACGAGTTCATCGGCGACACCGCTTCGCCTCGCGCATTTTTCCGGCCGGGGAAGCCGCTTCTGCTCTGCTTGCCTCTCTTAAAATATGTGCATGAAATAAGTACGCCGGTGAGCGGTGCTTTTGTCGTTAAGGCTAATGCCATTCTTTGGTGTACAGTCAATGCCTGCACGACAGCAACACGCATTAATGTACCACATGTTGTTGCCGCGCGCTTTCAACTATAATCAACTGTTTTTTCATTGGACTTGCGGTCGATCAGCGGGCCAGAAGCTAACCTTCACGAACCGCTGCTGTTTTTCTCTGTGTATGTGTGTAAATAAGGGTCATGCTATATGTAACTTGCTGGATCTTCGACCCAAGCAAGTTCCAGCAAATAAATGTTTAGGTTAAGGCACTTGGAATATTATAGGGACTGGACAAAACTCGTTCGTTCGTTCGTTCGTGTAGGTGGGTATTACAAAACGAACGTTCGCGAAACGCCACGCAAGCTCCAGCCACGGAAGTGGCGGGAAAAGGTAACACGAATGTGAAGATATCGATTTTAATTAAACCCCGTCGTCATTATTTCGATGCACCGGAGGCGAGGACAAAAACCGTCGCTACCACGAACTCTTTATTCCGTTAGAAACTGCATTTCGTGGAAATGCTTGTCTGCCCTTCCATTATGATATCGCGTGTAATTTTTTCGGTAGCTTGCTGTGCCGTGTAAACGTCATATGTACGATATCCGCCGAGTTGCCACTGTGTGCGTTTGAGTGCGTGTATGCCGAAATCCTCGGCCCTCGGATGGCGGAGTACGTATGTCGAGTAAACTTGAATGTGCCCATTCACTCTAGTTACCACGGCATTGAACGGTATAACGCATCGGTACCCAATCTGCGCGATACGGAAGAAGCCCCTGTGCCGATTCCCACCTTGCTTCCGCGATTATTACGCGCGCTGGTCCGTACCCGCCGTTGCTAATTGTTGACGGCAAATTATGTCATTATAAGCGGCACAAGCCACCAGCAGCCCCACCAACAAAATTTATTCAGAAAACTTCACCAGTCGGCCACGGCCACTGCTTAATAAGTACTTTCATTTCTCCTGCTACAATTTCGTCATGCTAATTAACGTAATCATTTTTCCGATATTCTACATTTAACGGTATTTCAGGTGGTTTTGAGCAAATTCTTATCCGTGTTTATAATAAATAGTCTACATTTGGTATTTACCAATTATGAAGCACGTGAGTCATAGGTGGTGTTTCCCCCATTACGCATTGGCTAGTTCACCGTAATTAATACGAGTTATTTATCATATTAATGCATTGCAGAATGTTACAGACTACTTGTCATTCGCAGCAGTGGTTGTACCACATGTTCGAGGGTTTTATTGATTGTTCGATATCAATGTAACGTCCAGATTTCACAATCGTTAGACATATTTATGCGGAATAAATTTCTAATTAAATGACGTTTAACAATATTCAGTTAAGATAAGGTTTTGGGGTGCTAATAAATCAAACACAAGCGAAGCAAGCTATCACAAATATGTATACGTTACACACGATATCAGGCAATTGAATTCATTTACACGGGGACTTAATCAATGACTTTTAAATGTACAAACTGATCGGTATTTCTGATTACGACATGAATTTTCAAATGTACATTAATCATTTTCCAGGAGTACTTCAGAAAATTTAAACGATTAATTAATATTCAAGTGACATAATTATTAGACCTAAGCAACCGAAGTGGACAATTTATAGTTTAATTATATTCTGTGCGCCACTTTCATTCGATAGTTTTTCGTTGTTTAATTTAGTCGCAGGACAAAACTACCTGGAATTACGTTCCATTATTAACCGTTTAAACTCCACGGAGTTTTTATTACGCTCTCTAACCTCTTTTAATACTGCCGAATATTTACGATGGAAGTAAAACGACCGGCGATACGTATCAGATTGTACCCAGCTGAATATTCCGTGGGTCAGTGCGAGTGGAAGTTAATATACATAATATCATAGTAATAACAAAAATAATATTTCTTACCAGCGAAGTATCGGCTTCTATCCGCCATGATAGTTCTTCTCGCTCCCTCCGCCATTAAATTTTGGCTGGTCATTTGGCTTGTCCAACGGCTCGTCCCGTCAGCATTTCTTCTGTCCGTTGTTCGTTTCACCCACAATATGCACACACGATTGTTTTATAACATTGTGTCCACTTTCACATAACTTTCTAAGCGAGAACTGGAATATCACAGTTATTAATTACGCGTATATTTCAATAACTATTAAACGACGAACGTCTTTATGCACCTCGACCCGCAAGAGACTGGCAACGTCGTTAAACGATCTCGAGAGACCGCTCACCTCATTGGTCGATAGCTAAGAGCTAATTTGTTACGCTGGATTATGGGGCGGATCTTACGTGAATGTTCATTGGGTTAGGCCTTTCCGCCACAAACGTCAGCGGTCATTCGCTAATCGCTCGCGAATTCGTGGAATCGGTCATTTTTCCGTAAACGATTTGAATAGTCAACGGGTCTTTGCACGGAAACCATTTTGAAAAGTGTTTCAATCAGTAAAGTGATTGCAGAAACGTGATGTGGTTGTATAAACGTGATGTGATTATAGATTATAGTGGTGATTAAATGGCAAGCGAAAATATGCAGTTAACAATGGTAAATTTAGATTAAATACGTTAACTCGGCATACGCAAATTATAATCACATTGTATGGTTATTCATAAATTTGTTACTCCTAGGCCGAGATTTCTCCGACGTGGACATTCGAACTCGATTTTCGCAAAGCTGTTTTCCGATTGAGAATCCACAGTTTCCGTTGCTGTTCGAAAGAGGTGAAAACTTGGCTGAAACTTCGGCAATTTCGGCAGCTATTTGTGATGATTTACGCGATATTTTTTCATGGTACTGGAGGCTGGTACGTAATTACGACATCGATAGTACGTACTTATTTTCTTCATTATGACAAATTCAAGGTCGAAGCGTCAGATGCGAGCGTACAAATACTTCCTTAACTTTTTTCAAACCTTTTTAACTAGGCATGAAAAGAATTTGAGAAGTCTTATCGAATTTCTCAACTTGAAATTATATTAAAGTCGAGCGTGTAGTCGAGGGTGTATGCGTTTTTAATGATACTCCAGCCTAAGTGGAAGGAATCGAACTAGCCAAGTTCTTGGAGTTTCTTCATAAGTAGTTTTTTGATATGTCCCAAACGACTATTTTCTATCGGAAATAATTTCTTCTGGTGTAACTTGAAAGTCGTACGTACATCCAATGGGTTATTCTTGCATCGTCTATAAATTGATTCGAGTCACGGTCAAGGGGAAAAGAAGTATCCGACTGTGGAACGGCTATATTTGTTTCGAAGCATTCGCAGGATCAATTTGAAGCTTGTCGAAACATTGTTGGGAAAGCATCCGTCGTTTCGTGATGCAAGAACGACTGTTAAACCGTACACGAATGAGGATTAACCGCTTAGAGGCGCGGGCGTTTCTGAAATTCCTTTTTTCCATTTTTTTTGCTATACATGACAATTTGCAATACAAAGAATGGGGTTATCGACGTAGGGGGAAGCTTGTATTCCAGGAAGGAATGTTCAGTCGAAATGACCTTGTGCCAGACGAAGATTAAGGTCAGAGTGGCGAATTTGTAGTCAGTGTGTAACGAGTATCGGCCGGGGAGGGCCATTAATCATTCATGCACGTGACTGCAGTTCCTGTTGTAATTTGTACAAATGCGAGAACTCTAATGACACCTGGTAGGAGCGGGCAGGCGTCATTTAGGAGACGTGAATGTAAAGTCGATAAGATGACGATAAAGGCAAAGCCCGCGCGAACCATTGCCAACGGCGCGGTAATGGGCATCTCGTTCTGGCGAGATAAATGAAATTTATTAAACGGCATCTTTTGGCACGTCCCTCGTCCCTTGCTCCCTCGCGCTAATTCCATTTCCGATCGCCATTCACTCAGAGACTCGCCGCTCGATCTCCGGGCAAACTATTCACTTTAACGCTCCCCGCCGACTCACCAGTGAACTTCCGCCTATAAATTTTCCCCGAACTTTCCCCGCTAAATCACGACGGCCCGTCGAAAGAAGACTCCTCGTCAGTGAATAAGCGGTCGATTCACGTTAATAACACGGTTCTCTAGTAACATAACCTCAACGAGCAAGCACCGATATATGTATGTATATCATTAGACGGAAGTGTAATTGGTACATACATCGCGTTGATATACATTGTTCCCTTATTCGTGCCATTACATGTAAAGTCATATACGCAACGTCATGATTTTATTGGCCAGTTATTCTTGTAGCACATTAACCGAGGGGATCGGGCGTTTGTTCGTCCCCGGGTGAGGGGGGTTTGTAAAGGAGATCGAATGACGGCGATCAGCGGAGAACGTCGAAGGATCGAGACCCGACGATCGGGCTTCGTCTTTGCTCCGTCGACGCGGGGAGAAGAAGACGTGCATCGTGCGTTTGATCGCCTTCCGAGCGGGAAAGCGTGTAAAGAATATCGAGCCACAATGACAGGAGGACGACCGGGGTGTGAGGTGCTGGAAAGAGGGCCGACGGGGCTTTCTCTTTCTCTGTTCGTCTCTCGTCGGAGAGGGAAATGGAACAACATACGCCAAGGGGTGGGGTGGTCCGAGTGGAAGGAATATCGCGTAGGGGGGCGACCAGATGAGAGCTAGAGGGAGAGAGAGAGAGAGAGAGAGACAGAGGGAGAAAGAGTGAGAACGAGGCGGGGGTGGGGGAAAAGTAGAAGGGTACGAAGGATGGCATGGCACGCGCCTTCTCGCAAGTAAGCTAGCACCACGCTGTCGCCGGCCGGTCACTCTTCGATTCGGTTCCCCTGCGTTCGTGCGTGCTGTACCAGCCCTGGAAACCGATCCCCCGCGGGGTCGCTTCCCTTCCGCATTCAAGATCGCATTATCCCCACAGATCTCGACGGTCCGACCCGTTTAACGCCGAACCAACCGCGTCGGATTCGCCCGACAACCGTCGAACCGTCATTATCGCATTCGCCGTTGCTGCACTGGACGATCGTGACCGTTAATCGCAGTTGACAGTGCGTCGGCCGTTCGGAAGATAATGCGATCGATCTTTCGGTGATCCAGAGAGAAAAACGTGCTCGATCTTCGACAGTTTTTTTTTGTTTCACATGTTGAAAGATCGGGTCTGTGGGTGTAGAGTCGACAGTCGTGGACAGTTTCGTGATGGTTCTCGTGGACTCGTTCTGCGATGGTACAAGTGGAGAATCAATCGACGAGTGAACTAATTTTCACGTTGTCAGCAGTTTCTGCAATCACGACTTTCGGTAGCTGACAGCGTTATTTGAATTAAGCAGAAATTCTGGCCTTAAATTGAGAAAAACGGTTGTGAACCGATCGTGATAGTGTCTCCGACTTCGCCTCGATATTGCTCCTACTGTTATATTGCGATTCAATGTGTCGTCCGTTTAGGAATTCTGTGTAGGACGTTGCTTTCGAAAACCTAGAAAGGAATTGCGGCTTGGATTAAAACGAACAGAAAAGTCGTTCTATTTTCGGCGCAGTAGGGTAGCAGGTGGCAGGAGTTTTCGTCTAGACTCTCTTTATGCAAACAAAAGCACCTTGGAAATTCTTAGGTAAAGTGAAGCGCTGCAATAATAACGAGGACCATTCCTAACTGTTGATGCCGAGAAGGAAATCGTTCCACCGATCTCTTTTTACCCGGCAGGCAGAAACGGATCCAGAAATAGTCCAGCACAGCGATGTACATTTTCATCTTGCGCAATGCGAAATTTTAGTCAACTCCTTGAAAATTCTCTGATTTCCGAGGAAATTTCACGAACATTAAAAATAATGTCACGGTAATAATTAATGACAATGAAGATTCGTCCTTCGATCCCTGTATTTTCGGAGGTGGGGTTATCAATAATGTTTGTAGACCCGAGTTCAAAATAATGCACGTAATGAAATAAGTTTGACGGCAAAAATTAGGGAACATTAATAGTATCGGTCGACGAGAGACGTCAGCTAGGTAGTTGGTGAAATTCGAGCGCGCACGTGAGAAAATCAGCAAAGTTGGGTGAGCGGCAAACTCGGAGACGTTCGCACTGATCGATGTCGGATAAAATTTTGATGTTCCAACTTGGTTCGCCATTCACCGGTGGATTTTTCATGAGGCGATTTTCAATATTCGCGACGAACAAAGGAGATCGGCCGATATCCACCAAAGTCTATCTCTGCTTTGACCGATGATTTCGTGCTCGTTAAAGATGTCGTAAATACGAACGTTTTCCACATCGTCTATATTTATCGAGGCGCCGGACGTTTTAACTGGTGGTTTTTGTCCGCGTGCGAGAGCTTGCCCCGCGTAATAAACGTATGGTTTGGTCGACAAGCTCGCAAATTATATGCCGCGTCGAAATACATGGTCGCGGCGGGCGCCGAGCCAGGGTCTGAGTATCGAACCCGCTATCTACTCAAAACAGCGGGACATACTTCGTTACGCGTCCTCGAGTCCTCGGTTTACTTTGTCGAAAGCCATAATGTGAGTCCCGAAGAATAAACGGCTACTTCGGCTTCCACGCGACACACTTCCTTGCCAACGCGGCGCCTGCTTTATTTTTACGCAGTTCCATGGCTTTGCGTATAAATCAAGCCAAGGCGACTTAATTGCTTTCGAATGTATAAAAACTCGAGCAGTTGTCCGACCTTGCGGAAGTAGTTTATCCCTCGCGGAAGTCATTTTTCGTCGATGTCACTCAGGTCGATACGACTCATTAATGAATGAACCCTGTCCGGTTATCGTTGAAATTCCATAAATTTTGCCAAGTCGTCATTTCGAGTCGCTTCATTTAGTACCGAATTATGGTTTACTTGTCCGTCCAGGTACGATACTTAATGCCCTTTGCTTGACAAACGAATATTCTCCGACTGTTAGTTATACCCCTTGGACGACTTTCGACGATAACATTTTTCGTTCTTTCGTTTCTGGTTGTTCGTGTCGACAAATAACGCAGCAGAATGAATGGCGAGGCACGAGGAACTGAGCAAAGCCGGCGATAGTAGAAACGGCAGTAATTATCAGACCATGGCCTGTTGTGCAGCTTGGTGGCAGGCATATGCAGGGAAAGTACCGACGACAGGCCGGCCCACTTGCCGCGAGTGTTACAGTCGATCGAAGTTAGCGCGCGCGCTTACGTGGAAAATGCGGTTGAGATGCAAATTTCAATGGATGAACGACTTTCTCGCTCTGTTCTACCTTCCACCATCTCCCCTCCCCCTCCCCCCTTGCACCTTTTTCTCTTCCTGTCCTTCTCTCGCGCCCTACATTCCCCTTCGCGAATCTCATTCCCTCTTTTTTCTCGCCTTCTGCTAAGTTTCATAGCGCCCCACCACTTTCTACTCACTTTACACTTTCCTGTTATTGGTTGAAAACTTTATAGTACAGCCATTTTTTAAGCATCGATCGCGGTGTCTCGAAATCGTCAAATTTAATACGTTGAATTTGGAGTCCCTCGCTGGAGAAAAGGAGGTTATGTCGGTGTTAGTGAAATGTAGAGAAAGCTAAAAATGCTGTTCCCGGGATAAAATTACGTCACTCTGGCTTAGCATGGATCTTATCAGAAAAATTAAGAGCTGTAAAAAAGGCGGGGAAAGCGCAGAGTAATTGCTTCCTACCGTTTCTTTCTTCCTTTCTCTCTCGCTCTCTGATTATACATTACGCCTTTCGTTTTCCCTCCTATTACATTTTGCCTTTTCAACTGATCCTCCTCCCTTCGCTCGGTCACGCATTCGTCGTACCTCCCTCTCCGTAGGCGGAGCTGGACGTCGTGGCGGCGGTACACGTGTCACGAAGCAACGGCAAAACCCGCAGTCCGAAGACGGACTGCGTGACGCGTGTAGTTCCGTTGCAGTTCCGTCCGTATGTCGTACGTCACCGATTGGCAGTTCGTGGGTTCTCATACTAAGAAATGTTATTTCTTGGAAATCACTCGATGTGTTGTACTCGCTGAGAACATAGGGATCGTTGCATTCGTGCTACAAAGTTCATTGATCTCGTATATCGTCCCGTGTGAAACGGCACTATAAGCTTACCGTGGAATACGATTAAAATTTTATCCTCAGATATCCGGAGTATAAGAAAAGGAGCGACAAAAGTTTGTGCAGGACCGTTGTAAGATGTGGTAAACTTGTGGACTAGTTGGTTTCTTCTCCTGTCACGTGTCAAGGTATAACCGATGATGTCCGGCGATTTTCTTAATTTCCCGGCACAAAGGGGTGAACTCCCTTGACGCAGATGAGTGGAGAGGGTCAAGTGTGCGCACCGCCCGAGGTAGCTGAATTGAATGCACGATTAGAGCGAGCACCCGCGGTTTCTCGTGGATGCACATCTCGAGATTACTCGGAGACAATGGCCTCGGTGCAGATGGCACGTCGTCGACGATCGGGCCGCAACGTCCTGCGGGCCGTCGGGGAACGACTTTCGGCCAAGTGGAATCAGTCCTCGCGTTTCTCGAGGGTGCAGCGCGTGTCTCGCTGACGTTCCGACGGCGTTTCTCCCTCTGGTACTCGAGGTCAGCGCATAATTCGGTGCTCCGTGAGATGCGACGGCGAGCTGACCGATATAAGAAGTCGTCCGTGACACGAATCGATTGGCGGGAGGCCTGGCTCGTCGCACTGTGACCCGTGACTTTAAAATGCATGCTGCTTTATCGAACAGCTTCCTTTGAGAATCCCAAAAGAAGTGTCGTCGTTACGATCTAAACGTTAAGTCGGTGTACATCGGTCAGGATGCATTCTTACGTATACAAATATACGTCGTTTACGTTGTTTTCAAGATACTTCCTTCGCTCGGTATTAACGTGACGCGACAAAAGACGTGTGTTATTTAAATACGCGCGCATATTGAGAAAGCGATGGAAAAAGCGGTGAGACCGTTAGCAGCGAAGCGCTGAGAGACCTCTTAATAAAATTTCCGGGCTGAAAAGTCCGCAATACAATGAAATCGAGGGTCGGAATGTCGTGCACCGCGGAAGCGCTGATTCATGTGCAGATGGTATGGAAATTCCGGATCGCGTATACATCGCGCCGAACGACTTCAGTATTTCACAGGGAGACACGCCGCAGACATGCCGGAGTCGTTTTATACCAGCCTCATTGTCGTATGTAGTTTCACGGATGTACACGCACGGTTACCGAGCTATTCGCCTAAGAACCAACCGAAAACGCTCATGATTTTCTTCCTTTTATCGTCTTCCATATCCCACGCTGTACTATATCGGTCAGAATGATTGCTGCGCGATATCGACCGAGAGAAAAAGGTTCGAGTCAACGCGGAAAAACGATTTACGGGGGGTAAACTTTTCAAATAATTTCACGGCGTGCAAAGGACGCGTTGATATTTTTATCGTGGTCAAAAAAGTGGACATCGTTGTGTGGAAATTGGGGGAAAATCAGTTAGGTCGGTAAAGAATTTTTCAAGAACTTTTATTTCGATTTCAAAGTTTTAGTTTTAAAGGTTATGTTACGTGAAACTATTTTGCATGGTTGCATTTTGCACGTCCATCGTGCTGCAATTGAACTTGTGTTTCTACTCTCAAATCTCTCGCGACATCCCGTCGTCGAAACAAATGCAAAATACATGGCGCTCCGTTGTCGCGAAAAATCAGGAACAGTGCGTTCTGGGTCACGCGAAAAGTAACGATTGCCATCTACCCTGTACTCCGGGATAACGGTGGTGTCTTGCTGAAAGCGATTTGCTTTTTCGTCCTTCGAGAATGAAATGACCGCTTGGCACGATTTGAGAGGCCAGTAAAAACGTTACAGCTGATTCCATTTTCGTGGTCAGACATCGGCGATGTTAGCGTCCACATTTGCAGACGTCGATCACGCGGACATTTACTGGGTATTGTAGTCAAGTAGAATTCAGTTCGGTTACTATATGGGCGGTTGCACATAACTCTGAGCTCTTAAAAACGGTCTTAGCGGTGGCGTTCTTCAGGTGGTCGAGTTGTTCGGCGGGAAGTAAACTGAAGTCGCGGGAGAAAAGGGATGACACGATCACCGTCGGTGGCCACGTGTGAGTCGGTCGACGAGGAAGATCGTCCTCGGTACGCGACACTGCGGTTATTTTAGGAAAAGCCGGGCAAGGCCACTCATGGCGGAGAATCCGCGGTTTCTATCGGCGAAGGGAGACGCGTGGTTAGTGGAAGGGGACTAATAATAGAGGTGTGTCTCTGCGATGACAGCGGAGGATCATCGCCGGCCTTAGTGCCGGCATGAAACCGGACCGGCCGACCTCCTCCTCCTCCACCACCTCCTCGCCGACGCCGTCGACGCCGTCGACGCCGACCTCCACGTCGTCCCGTGGACCTGAGGTATGGCCGCGGTCGCTGGCATCTACGGCATTTCCGAGGAACGACACGCCAGGCACAGCGAACATCGACAACAGCACCATACGTGAGTTTTCTCGGGCATCGGCACCGGCACCGGCTTTTGCCCAATTCGCCCCGATGATGCCAATTGCAAACGGATCATAAGATTGCCATGTCAAATCTAACTTTCCATTGTCGCCCAATCGTTATTATCATTCGATTATAACAATGTCAAGGCCGTTCTGCGGTCTATCGCTTCTATCGCGAATTCTATCAAACTGGTTACTGATCGTTACAATAACCGTTTTCCATCAAAATCGATATTGCATTAGTTTCACGCAATTATTTGTGCACGTTTGGAGATGATGAGAATGAGGCACACCAAGGATTCCAATTGAGCAAATTCCACAAAATCGCACTAGTCTCCAGAGTGACGTATAGCGTTACATTTTTCCAAGAGTTTCCATACACTGCTTATCCCGTAGGAAGTTTTCAGCCGGCATCACTCGAGTTACACCAAAATAACTGTGTTTTCTCTGAAAAGCTTTATTGAGAATTTGACTATATTCAATGGAGTATTGAGTTTGGCGTGTGAAAGCCTTTCCATACATCGTCAATGTATGAAAAGGTACTTTCACTTGAATGTCCTTCAATTCAGACTGTACCTTTTATTCTGTACATCACTATCACGGTTATGAGATGCCGTTAAGCTATTTTTTCGCCTTAATGTTTCGTGCCGTCGTACTTCTCAACAGCCGAATTTTCCCTCGCTTAATAGCGCCACTTCCGTTACCTCTCATAAATGAGAATTTGGCTTTAAAACGGTTGCGGTTGAAAGTGGTTCCCGCTTGTCCCAGGCCGAGTGTCTAAACTGACCGAAATCGTCGGCTTGACACGTTTCCATTGTAAGTATAAATATCGTACACCGTTCGATCTGCTGAAATTCACGCCACATTTCTGGCCCGATTTAACCTAGGTGAACGAATTCATAGACCGTGGTTCGACCCATCTCCGGTTATGCGAATTTACTCGTATAATACGACTTTTCAGAGTCTCGTTAATATAACATTCGACGTTCTGATTTAGTCACAACGCACGGGCCTGTTTAGACATTAAAGGCTTATCAATTTCGAATGATACTAATTATAAATGTTCTCGATTCTTCTTCAAGTTTTCTCGATTTGAATAAAGCAAACAGTGGCGCAGTAAATTTCATCCTATAAAAACTACCCATTGAAAGCTGGTCAATTGCCAAGATCTTTCAGCTGATATACCGATGCTAATCTTTCCAATACTATTCTGCCACGGTAATGCACGATAAGGATACCCAGAATCAACCAATAATCCGCTTTCAATCAAGTTATCTTGCTTTTCGCATCGCCGTTTAATTTACCGTTCCACTCTCGTGTAACGCGAAATCCGTCCAATCCGCGCACCCCACGGAGCGACGTGAAATTATGCTGTTGAAAATCCAGCAATTAGTCTACGAGGCGAGATTGACTGGAATTCGACGACGCACGTGAAAGCTGGACGATTCAGCGGCTGCGGATCGAAATGTAGTCGGAAACTGTCGTTAGAACGGTGATTGCAGTCAGGACTATTAGTATTTCGGTCGGGCCTGTCGTTCTTTTCATCGAGATTCACCGCTCGCAGTGGCAGAAAAAAGTGGCACACGCAAGTCGGAGGGGGTAGAGCTCATTAGAAACGAAGAACGTGAGACGTGCGATTGAAGGACAGCGGGTGGACGGGTAAAGGGGTACATTCCACGGCCGCAGGTTAATTGATTTCCAATATCGGGCTGACCGGCCTTCGGCCACGCCGCGGGACATAAGCACGTAAATGCCCATGTGCGTCCTCAGAATGAACCATCGATGCACCAGCTCGGCGGACATTAAACGGCAACCTATTGGACGCGATATCGCCGTGCGATCGGCTAATTGGACCTTGAATGACCAGGAACGCGCGTGCGAACCGAAACCTCCCCTTTTCTCCGACTCACGCGAAACTTCCGATACGCGAACGATAGAGTTTGCGATCGATCACGTGACGGTAAAAGCCCCTAGCGTGCGCCAGTGGCTACTGATAGCAGCACGCGGACGGTTATAAAGTCCGATGATCATGCCATAATCTCTGTATTCGTACGCCGGAACTTAGGGTGGGTTATAAAGTGTAACGTTCGACTGAGAGCTAACAGTTGCGTAGGTCAGTGGCAATTCCACAGTCAATGCTTGTGAATAGCTCGAAACTCTTAGCAGTTACGGGTAATTTCAAGCTCGACTGTCACGCATTAAAGTTGTTACGGGATCAGTCTTTACCGACAGTGGTGGATAAACAGCTCTGGAACTGTCATAAATTGTCTGACATAAAAGTTGTCTACCAGTAGTTCAAAGCAGATATGCTCAAGGAAACCTGAATGTTAGTGAAAACAGTGGTCGTCGACGGATATTAGTGACGACTGCAGAAACAAATACTTCTTGACCATGTAGGAATATGTGTCAGCTGTCTCCGACAGGGACTACCGGATTATATGGAATCGAATTGTTATTGTCCTGTTTCAGCAGTTCCTGACAGATGTGCAGAGTAATGGTTGCATTATTGTAACCAGATTCCCTAAATTGCGGAATTTCGAAGTAGGGATTGGTAAAAGCACCATATATTACAATAGTCTATCCCCGAGAACAAAGACGCGGGGCCATGGACGTTAGATAAATGCTTCTGAAAATCGCTCGAAAGAGAAGTCGAGCGGAAAAATGTCTTTGGGAAGCGAAGGTCGGGCGGGTCTGGGGAATACCGTGGCACCGCTGTAATTTCGCATGGAGGACAGAGAGGAACGCGTTAATGCGAACGATAAGACGCGCGTGCGACGATGACTCTTGGCACAGCGTCATGAAACTTTGAAATTGGCTGCCGTCTGCGAACTGGCACCGTCGCGTCTGCCGCGACACCCGCTCCTCATTATCCCCCGCCCCAGCCATCTCGCACAATCAACCGGGAAGGTGGGAATTAAACGAGGAAGACTCGCGGACGCACCAGCCAATTTTCCGTTACGCGCTGAAAACGCAGTTAACGAAGTGTCAGACCACTAATTGCCAAGGCGTACAGCCACCGTTAAACGTTTTTCTCCTTAGTCACTTCACGGGTTTCTCTACGAACTCCATTATCAGGATTCCTTCCATAAATTGCAGGCCGTATCTTTTAATTGCAACCAGCAGGCGTATGTAAAGCTATTCAACAAAATAATTGTTGAAGAAGATGGTGCAAAAGCTTGTTAAACCTTGTATCGAAATTTACGTGGGCAGCAACTGAATGAGCTGGAACACAATTTCCAAACCAAATTAAGGATCGATGAGGAATATTATTTTCAAAGAATGGATGCATTTTTCAGAGATTATACTTTTTGATTACTTTCTCGAGAAGATTGCCCTTGTTCATAATTTTTTCATGGAATTTTTAGAATTCTATTATTCGCAAAACTAAGATAAGCTTTATCGATTCTCTCGAAGATCTATACGTATGGGGTTTGCTGCCAAACTTCAATGCATTATCAAGCTCCTTTGTGGACGTTAATCCAGAAGTACTTACCACTTATAGGGACCGTAATTATGCGGAAATCAGAGAGCGACTGACCACTTAGGAAAAGTAAACAGGTAGAAAATAAGTAGTTTCTACACGATAAGTATCTGCAGAAAAAGTCAACGTGTTCTTTCTCCTTTTTTGGCCCTTCGTTTATTGCTTTTCTCTCTCACCATCCTTCAAATCCCGTCCAACTTATATTCAAAGTATCTCTTTTTCATTTTAACCCATTTGCCTTCAACCCCCTCCCACGAGTGTCCCCACCCACTTTCCCATCTATTTTCAGCTTCATCCCCTTCGCGTGGCTCTGCAACCCTCCTCCTTTTGCGGAAGGGGATATCTGACGTTTCTTTCTCCTTTCTCGGTTGACCTCGAAAAAGTTTCCCCCTTTGTGAAAATCGACCCCGATGACTAGTCGACCCGTTTGGCGCGTCGAAATATTTCGGGGTACGGCACATGCTTGCTACCACGGCTAGTCGTAGGGTCATTTGGTGCAGTGAAGTCGATAGAGTAGCGAGAGAAAAGCTCCGTCTACTGGCGCCATCTACTGGCAGCTTCCAGAATCATGGAAAGCTTGCACCGTCACGAATTCATCCTCCCCTCGACAACTTTCAGCTTATTTCCAGCAGAATTTCCGCGTCGATAACCGCCGAATACCGACCGGTAGCCAGAGCAATCGTTAAACACGGAATAAGGCCTTCCTCCACGTTTTTCTTACTTATCCTGAAACAGGATACGGACAGGATAAAGGAAATGACAGATGGCATTTTCCAGGTTCTCAAACGTTTCGTCGTAAAACGTGTGTACGAACTGTTTATCACGGCTGGCGTGTAATTCCCCATTGAGTAATTTAAAAACATCTTTACGCAGAGATAGTCCGGAAGTTATACTTAATTGTTTAAAAATACACAATGCAGGAGTATGCCAATAAGACGATAAAAGGACCAAATCCAAATTCTCTTGATTCGAATTGTATCCAGATAATATCCCATTATTTCAGGGCATTGAAAGCAATATGCATAATACACATTAACAAATAATTACCTGCATGACTAATAGGGCCGTTGATAGTTATCTGTGTTTCTATTTTAAAACAATAATTGTCAGTGGAACGATTATTAGCAACACTTGAAACGAGATGATATATTGAATATCTTATTAAGTATCGATCGGGGCAATCGAGCGTACGTTTGAACGTGGTGCATTTATTTGATTTTATCGGGGACTTTTCCGGAGGAGAATATTGCCATGTACACCGTGAAAACATCCGTTGTACAAGGGCATTGTGATTTGACAAAGGCAAAGGCTCACGCTCGTTCGATTGGTCAGGGCCGTTCTGGATGTTTCATTGATGCCTGGCCCTGCATTGACGAGGAATCGGAGTTTGCCATGGAAGCCGGGAAAGCAGGGAAGTTGACCTAGATACTAAGCTCAGCCCTGTTTCCCTCCATCCCCGTTGAAGCTGGTGAATGGATCCGACATGACGCATACACCATACCACACTCTTTCTTCTCTCACCTGTCCTTCTCCCAGCTTCTCCCTCCATCCTCGTTCTTCCTCTAACCTTTGCTCCCTCCCCCCCCCCTTTCTCTCTCTTTCGATCCATACCTTATTTCATTTACGTAACGCTTGGAACTCACGTAAGACACACCCCCTCCCCCGATCCCTCATCTCTCAACCCTCGCGCTGCACCTATAACAATCGTTTTATAGCTTCGTCGAAGATGAATCTAATAACGAATTCTGGTAGCACTGACTGTGCAGAAGTGGTCCTTGATTAAAGCTGATCAAGCCGGGAAAAGAAATTTGCCATTTTATTATCGTTATAAAGCGGGAAATGGAATTTAACTACGTTTTACTTTTCCGCGCAGGAAGGCAATATTCCGCGTTCTTCTGCCTTCACCGCCCTTACCGTTTACGCCCCAGTTTCTCAGTTCACTCGAGTGGCTCCGCAAATGCAATTAAAATACATTTTTTCAAACTAATTATAGAGTTCCGCGTTTCATCCGTGATTCTTCGATCGTACATTCATGTCAGAGGGTTGTACAAAATTTGTTAGGAAAATATAATGCCCTGCTTCTTAGAAAGTGTTTCTTACCGTCTATTACAGGAGACTGTAAGAGAAACAGTACAAGGAATGTGGGTTAGACTTAAAAGTAATTAGGTATGTCCATCACCATCTTAAGCCAAGTCTATAATAGTCCCGTAATTCCTTAGACCCTGAATCTAATAATAGATCGTTGGAGAAATGGTAGGACAAAGGGCGCTTGATAACCTGTCAGCTTAAAACTCATCTATATTCTGTACTGGATTAAGAATATGGAGATTATGAAAAAATCGAATCCTTCTTACTGTCTTGCTGTACGAATTTTGCTGTCATTGCAATGGCAACATCGGGAAATTAATTCTTCACGTAAAAATATGTTGGTTGGTAGGTTGGTTCTTTCTTGTCCTTTCACGTCGTTCAACAGTCTAGCTCATCATTCTATAAGTATTGTACGCGACATGGGCTCGTAGATGCACCATTATGCAGAAGCAATGGAGGAACATCCAATCGAATGTGCCTCATCTGCTTCGCGCACACGCATCCAGGGCATGATTATCGACAGATGGAATTGGCGAAATGCAAGCAATAATAGATTTCCGATGTCCTAATAACATAGGTTTCCATTAAACGAAATGCATCCACGGTACTATGACGTACCCAAATGAAAAAAGTATTCGTATATAGCGAATGGAAAACATAATTCTGTTTCACATTCAATGAAAACACCGACGAACTATTAAAGGTCACACTTTTAAAAAAGGAATCTTCCACGATGTTCATAACACTTTCTTGGCAATTTGAAGGTTATGTAGAGGTGCAATGCAGACGAGCGTATAAAATCTTATGCAAAAAGTCACGTGATAACGGACTAACAGGAATTGTAGTACGGACTGAGGGAATTCGGAGATAGATTTATTATGAAACTGTCTGAAAGACATCGAGTGGGTATAGGAATACTTCAGTGTTCGTCCGGATTTCCTTGAGGAACTTTTTAATGGGTTACACTCGATACCGTTGGGTGGACGACGGGCGGGGTCTTTTAATCTCTTGTTACTCGAAAGCTCAATCCTCCTTGCCCTCGTCGTTAGGGAAGCACTCGGTAAGATCAATCATCGAGTGCACCCACCGCCTAGGCTCTCCATATTGTCTTCTTTCACACGAGAACTCCTCGATGTGGAAGCTTTGTCACGATGAGTTAATACCCGGCTTGCGGGCTTCGAGTGTTGTGTCGGACGCGAGAATCGGATCTTCCCGGTCGGGAATGTTTGCTAATTCTACGAGGAAACCGCCATCGGCCCGAAAAATCTCATATTCTCAAGCCGCCGCGCGTTCACGTGACAGACGGGACACTTGTAACAGGATTCTCGCCTCGTTTGCTGGAAATTAATGTCGCAGTACAAATAAATCAATAACAATATACCCACACAGGCCAGGCGTAACGATATCTAATTAAGACCATTAGATCGTAAATTAAAGCCGTTCGTATTTTATAATGCATTTCAATACATTTTAGAGAATATCTCAGCACTTTAAGTTGAAACTTTATTTTTCTTGGCAGATAAAGGTCATTTGAGAAACGCACTGATTTCACAGGCGATTGTCAAAGTTGCTGTCCCAAAGTTTTCGGCAAGGGATATCGAAATGCCTGCGTATTATTTCAAATGGGTTGATAGCTGCAGAACCAACGCGCCGTTGGCTTAGCTCCACGTCGCGTTGCGGACCGTGTTCTGGTGGCCCAAATACTTGGATATTTATTGACGTATCGTAACTTCCGGCTCAGTATTCCATATCCGCGATGAAACCCACTGGGGATACCCCAACGGTCGTTATGCCATTTTAAATTACGACCGATGGGAAATGACTTTTATATCCGTCCAATTATGATAATCGTAATCGCCAGTGAAATAATTCTGGCCACTCCTTAGCGATTCCAGCAATGAAAACCAGTGGTATGTGGAAGTTTTTCATGGCGATTAATGTATACTTACAGGTACTAAGTTTTTTCCGCAAAAAAAGTGTCGCATTGAGGCACTGGTAAATATGCACACATAAGTATCGATTTGTGAATCATAAGTTTTTACAGAAACGGTTTGTCGACTGACGTGGAGTGTGTTAACATGGACAACGATTAGTGGTATAGTAACTGATACGAGGACAAGCGACTCAAGCATTACAAAATGACTTGTTTGACTCACTACGTTGTTATTCTTATTAAACGTGTCAAAGACAGAAACTTTGTCTTGTTCATGTATGTGCCTCACAAATGTTCGGTAATGAATTATGGCAATGACTAATCTTCTTAGCCTTTGTGGGCTGTAATTACGTTGATAAACCTCGAATTATTCTGTGCACAATTCATTACTGCGAAATCTTGGTCCTTTTCGCTGGGCATAATTAGTTTCAATGAATGTGTCCTTAGAATTGCGTGCTTTTGAATTTGCTGAGAATACAGTGCACTAACTGATGTTACCTGTTTCTGTGCAGTGTCCTTAATTAACTCTGATGAATGTAGTCTTAGAAATTGGACAACGTCTTTCGACAGAACAACGGTATATTTCTTCCTGTGCAGAAGGCACTTTAAACTACGGTGATACGGCAATAATGATAGCAGAAGTCAACGTGCTGCCGATTTAGCTGTTGTTAGATCAGATTTTACACAGTACTGACAAAATTGCTTCGTTGCACGCGACAAAACTCCTGAGAAAAAAAGTAGAAGCACGTTAAAGAGGGCTGCTTGTTCCTTGCTTGAGTACGGTTGCCGGTTGCCGTAATCGTAGTTGGTAATACTACGTTAACTTCAGTAATTACAATGAAATTTCATTGGACCGTATTTCGGCAAGATTTCAATCGCGAGGATGAGGGTTTTGGGAACGGCTTAAACCAACTGTCCTATGCTAAATGTGGTTTGCACCGGGCTAACGCGATGGCTTAAACGTTCTGTAACGGCCCCGAAATACCCTTAAGTAGTATATTTTTAAATTATTCAAGGTCGTACATGTCAACAATATTCCTTGGAAATGAACTGTAATTTCGGTGGCTTTCACAATACGAGCCAATTACATCTCGCATAGGCATTCAGAAACGTAATTAAATTATAATTTACTAATCGTCGCTTTGAATGCTGCACGTTTCGAGCAAAACGTAAACGCTAGTAGTACAAGCGTTATACATCCATGTACGTACACATGCCGGTCGGTAAATAGCGCAGTGGGCGCTTGTAGTCCGGCTTGCGCTCTTCAAAGTCGTACTGACCTTGTTTCCATGGTGGCCGCGATGGCGGGCGGTGGTGGTGGTGGTGGGTCAGCTGACTGGGCCATGGTGGAGGGTAAAAGGGATCGTCCAAGTTAGTAAAACTGAAGGAACTCCAATCGCGACGAAGTTAGTCTAAACTAAATTTAAAGCAATCAATGTAACGCAATAAGAAAGCAACGCGGTTAGACAATTAGAAGATTGGAAAGTCCACACAGACAGATAATATCAATGCAATAATGTGGAGCAAGTACGAATTAATGAACGAGACAGAATTAGACAGACGTCAGTGGCGTAAAGGAAATACAAGAATGAACTAACAAGGTTGCTAATAATGGGAGGACGATTGAATCAGGGTGAAATAATAAAAAGTCAGATGAAACAGGCCGACGACAAGAATAAAAAATATCTAAATATGCTATAAATAGATTGTTAAAAGGGGGTGAGGATTGGAGGAGAGAGCGCAAGGAGTAAAGTGGAAGAAAGGAGTAGAGGAAGAACGGAGGGGAAACATCGAGGAGAGAGAGGAGAAATTGAAGGGTGAATCGGAATGACGGCGAGGAAGGGGGGAACAGCGAGAGAGACAGAGAGAGAGAGGGGGGGAAGGTGGAGATAGTCGTGGCGGCGTGGGAGTTCCTGGTGGAGGGCCAGGATCAGGAGTGCCAAGGTAGAGAGGGGCGGAGGCAGAGGCCAGGGGGCGGAAAGGAGGGATGTATTGATTCCGCGTGGTTGGTGTACGTATGTGTAGGTGCGCACGAGGGGGGATGCAAGCAGGAGGAACGAGGAGAGAGCGCGACACTCCGTCTGGTTGGTCGGGTGGGGTTTAGAAGCGACGAGAAGGGAGGCGGATGGGACGGGGACGAACAACGTTTATGCAGTTTTTCCATGGGACTGTCTACTTCCCGTTGTCCACGCTATTCTCCAGCAGTTATTCCGCTTTCTCCTTCCGTTTCGCTAGGCGCACATTCAATGCGGATTTTCATACAGATCTTACGGTCTTCCACGCGGATGCTTGGGGTGGAAGGAAGGGAGAAACGGCTGGACGGGAAGGGCGCCCCGAAGGAGGGAGAAGACGAGATTGACGCCGATGCGCTTGTTTCTTCGGCCTGTTCTTGTAACACGGATACTATGCTCGGACAGTTCTAGGAAAAAGCCGAAGCTCAAAGTCCTCGGATTGAGATTTACATTATTCGTGCGATCACGAGTCCAGAATTCATTTTCGCAAATTCAAATAATATTCAGGAATCCTTACATCGAAACACAGAAATACCTGGGAAAATTTACTTGCAGAACACATTGATCATGAGGTTTCCTGCGTATTTAAGGATTGTATCTTTAAAACGAAAGTATATTCCTTCGCCCCAAATATAACGACACACTTTCTGTTTTTTTAGAGGAAAGAGGAAACGGGCATATAATTCTCCGTTTCCACGCGAATTACACGTTGTGAGGGCAGAGGAGAGATCGTTATCGTTAAGTACTGAGACGACCACGTGCTGTTTTTGCGTTATTTCGTGGGGCGAGTGTAGGGCGGAAAAGTTTTACGAGATACTCCTTCGTCGCGGCGATGGATAAAGGGATGCGCAGTAGCACAAGTCAGCCCATAATCCCACGTTAGTCCTGAACCACTCGTCGACCATTATTTTCTCTCTTGTTTTCTCTTACATTTTCTCCTATGAGAAAAGTCATGTTGGTAGGCTGCAGTGCGCCACGACACTTGGCTGTTTTTTCCCATTTCATGTGCGGTGTCTGGATAGTTAAAGGGACACATAAACGAGGTGCAGAAGCAGCAGAAACGACAGCGTATTTTTGTACCTCTTTCTGGGTTGCTATGAATCTTCAAGCATCCCTCGGAAACGGTCGAAGAAGGGAAAAAGCAACGAGAGACCGGGAGATACGGCCATCGTGTTTCTGTATCTCGTTTACGTGGTGGAGAGGCCGGCGGGGGGGGGGGGGTGAACTAAAACAGGGAGAGAAGCAACGACACGTTGGCAGAGGCGACGTTTAGGTGTCTTGATAAATAGATAAGAAGACAGTGATGAATGGATGAGAGTAGGAAGTATCCACAGCGAATGCGTGGCCGAAATTAAGGAAGAGAACGATCAAAGTGGCCATTGCGGTAGGTCAGGAAAGAAATAAAGAACAAGCCGTCTCCTGGTAGTTTCCGACGAAACATCAAGCAAATATATCTTCCGTAATATGCATAGGTACTTTGCTGAAAAAAATATTTGACACATATGACTGACATATTTTTAATATTTCACCTGTGCCGACCCAGTTTCACCGCATCGCTATTCCATTTTACAACCGTGTCTTTTATCGACTTTAGTAAATACTTTCGAGGAATAATTTTTTTAGGCTTAACCTTAGAAACGCAACAGCACAAACGACCGACATTACTCCGTACTGCAAAATCGTAAACCCATTGGAGCATGTTCGAAAAAGCCAATCCCCTTGAAAATATCATTTAAAGACACTTCCGACGGCTTTACATCATCGTAAACCGTGAAAACAATTTCGCCGCTTTTACAGGCAATTATTTCGCTTTCGGGGAATAACGTTTATTGCGCTCAATTTTTCCGAGTGTAAAGGGCAATGGAAAGGCAAGGAACAGAGGAAGAGAGGTACGGTCGGGGTGCGGGGGAGGGTCAGGAGAGGCAAAGTGGCGCAGAGCGACGAGAAAAGTGGGAGCGGCGGAACGGCAGTGGTAGAAGTTGGCACGAGCGTTTCGAGTCAGGCGGGTTCGCCGCGCTGGTTTATTCGCAGCGGCATCGCCGAGAAAGCGAATGGCGCATGGTCGCGACGAGCGCCAACGAAAATTCACGAGCGGCTCCGTCGTCGTCGTTTCCTTCGCGCTGTACGGCGTTCTCTTCCCTTCCCCCTTCCCCACCCCAGCCCGTCGCCCCCACCGACCGATTTATCGTCGAGCGCTTTTTGCAGCGTGTTAACCTTTCTCCCTTATCCCCTCGATATCGCGTCGAGCGGTCTGCCCTATCTCCGCAGAGGGGGGAGAGTGCCGGCAGAAGGGGGGTGGCAGGGGAGGGCAGGACAGCCAGGCGACTGGTTTCCTCGTCGACTGCTGCTGTTACGCAACACCATTGATCTCGCCCTTATCTCATGGTATTCCAGTTCTTCGTCGAACCGTCCGCTCAAATTTTCCACTCGTTTCGTCGGGTTTATTGACTTTCCATTCCGTGGATCGCTTCGTTAATTTCACATCCTCAGCGGCAAATTCTTAAGCCGGCCAATTCTTTTTCCGTCAACCGTCATAGCGAAAGACAAATGAATTCGCTCAACTAACGCGGATTCGTTTTTTAGTACGAAAAGTTATGGCTCTTGTGAGTTGCGGAACTGGATTTCTTCTGGTCAATCTCACGCTTAATGCACAATTATGGACGCTACGTTAGGAACGCTCGCTACGTATAATCGATCATCCCTCTGAGCTCCACGTGGCGAAACCGGCGAGATAATGACTCCGAAATATAACGCTTTACTCATTCGGTCGAGTTGCTCGGTGGCGTAACATCGATTGTTTTCCTTTTTTGTCTCACGGAAAACTATCTGTCTGCATTAACAAATGTTACCGAAAACTACGCTAAGACTGCACCGGCGTTGACGCGTTGCGGAACGTGAAGTAGCACAAAACAGGGACTGCGGCCCAAAAGATCGAAGAAAGAAACAAACGGGTGGGTTTACAGGGAGACAAGAAAGGTGAGACATTGGGCGAAAGGGGTTGCCGGACAGGAAGGTTAGAAAAGGGATTTGTGAAGAGGGGACGTTAGAAGGACGTTAGAAGAGAAGGGAAAGGAGGGATCGAAAAGACAGAGGCGAGGGTAAAAAGTACGGTAAAAGGGACAAGGGACGCAAAGATAAGGGAGAATCACGGGAGTGAAAGAGAAGGACGGAGTGGGGGTGCGCATGGTAAAAGAAAGATAAAGCGATGTAGACGTTTGGGGAGGGATAGAGAAGGAGAAATAACCGGGCGGAAAGCAAGGCGAACGGAGACGTGAAGAGGGTGGAGTTGGGTGGCAGGGGAGAAGGGTCGGTGGAGAGGGAGATATATTCAGGTGGGGAACGCGCGCAGCTTTGAAGCTTTCCGAGCAGGTAGCCAGCGAAGCAGGCAGGCGGACAGAACGCATCGCGGCAAAAGCACCTAGCGGAGCTTCGGCTCTCGCCTCGGATATATTTTCTTTCTCCGTCACTCACTTTCTCTCTCCCTCTCTCTTTGTCGGTCTGCCTAGTAGTCGCGGTTCCGCAATTTCCTCCTCTCGCTCTCTCCCTCTAGTCTAGTTGGCTCTTTGTCGGTTCTTCGTCGAGCCCCTGCCTCTTTCTATCCTCGGCAACGCCACCATCGCCTCCACCTCCTTCTCCTCGCCCTCCTCCTCCACCACCAGCGACACTACCACCTCCTCCGTCTCTCGACCATCGAGGAGAGCGAGAGAGCATCCGTGCGAAAGCTCGGTGGCTTCCTCAGACGAGTTCTCGTCCACTCAGCGCGAGGTGGAAAGCGAAAGAAGAGTTTCGGGCCGCGTCGACGCGTTCCCTCGTGGTCGCTCAAGAGGGTTTTCCCTCTCCCGCCCTCTCCTCCCTTTTCCATCCGGCGAGGGAGTGAGATCGACGGCAGTGGCGGACCGTCCACGCATTCGGACGTACGACGACGCGTACAGCGCGCGTAGATCGACGCCTACGTATGCGTAGAGAGGTAGAGAGGCAAACCCGATGGACGGCCCCTCGTAAAGTCGGATATCTACGCGACGTGTCAGTGCCCAAGAGCGCGTTCAGATGATAGGAGATTTTCGCTGGAGGCGCACTCATCAGCCGGCCGCGATTCTTGCTTCGAATAAGTGTCGTCGTGTTTGTCGTGCTTGTCGTGCCGCTATCGTGACGCGAGTGTCGGAGGCGTTGTCATCGTCGACGTCCTTCCCGTCGTCGAGCGAGGCGTTGCCCTCTGGCAGCTCGCAGGCTGCGCCGCGTTTCTCATCTTTCCCGTCCTCGTCCTCGTCCTTGTCCTCGTCCCTGTCCCCATCCCCATCCCCGTCCTGGTCCTTCTCTTCCCTCTCGCGCGAGTCTTGTTGGTCAGCGGCAACCCGCCGCACTACGGACGACTCGATGGCCGGCGCGCGACGTTTCCCGTCCGGACGGGTTTTCCGGCAGGCAGACGCAGCCGATCGCGCCGTCATCGGCGTCGCCACCGGCGTCGTCGACGGTCGTGCACGCTCGTGATCGCGTCGCGAGTGAACGCGATGTCAGCCGACGACGATAGGGCTCATCAGTCTCTCGACGGCCGGTCGTCAACGAAGACGAAGAAAGGTCCCTAAGGCGCGCCCGACACGGAGCAAAGCAACCCTTATTTCCTCCCCAACCACTGCGGATATCATATCATCTTTCTCTCTGTCTCCCCCTTCTCGGTCCTCCTCCCTTTCTTTCTCTCCTTGCGTCTTCCGGCCAAGGGGGACAGAGAGGCAGCGGGCCTACGAGCACTCGGTGCTCGGATAACACGTATATACAGATTCGTAGGGAGGAAGGCCCGTGCCGTGGGATCCACAACGTTGTGTGACGTGAGCGTGCTATGTGTACGTGTCGGTGTGCGTGACGACGAGGGAGCAGGAGGGTGCGAAGGTAGATCGCGATAGAGAGAGAAAGATAGAGGGTGGCGAGGAGGCGAGAAGGGTGGCAAGGAAGAAGAACCAGCAGCCATTTTGCTCGGTGGCTGTGCGCTGCCGACGACGTTGACAGGCTACGCGATAATCGTGCTGCCGGTGCTGCTGCTGCCTGCTGCTGCTGCTGCTGTTGTCGCTGTCGACGCCGACGACGACGACGACGACGCCGCCGCCGCCGCCGCCGCTGGTCGCTGCCGCTGCGGGGCTGATTGCAGGGTGCGTTGTGCGGTGGTGCACCGCTCTCGGGGGCATGGGGCTCGGGAGGGGGACTCGCCCCCTCTCGTAACCGCCGCGAAACGCCAAGATTTCCCGCATCGAGTTCATCGAGAAATGGGGGCTGACCCCTGTCCTCAAACCGAGGCAGGACCTACGCCCCCACCGGAATGGTGCGGAGGAACACGGCGACACGAGGTACGATACACCGCACCGTCCTCAATTCTCCCCCTTGTTTCAACGCTCCGCTATGCCATCCTCTATGCCTATACATACGAACCCACCAAAGTCTACACCCACACGGACGTATGTATAGGCTTACTCGTACGGCAGTGTTTACACATAGATACGTACGCGGAGAATGCTTAAACGATTTCACAGTAACGGAGTCGCGTGTAAGTAGGATGTCAACCAGGTACAAGTGGAAGAGAACAGATAGGGTCGTACGTCACTCTGAACAAACATTTCAGTAGCTCAATCTGCATGATCTACACGTTCCGTGTCTTTGTGTGAGATTTTTCAGATGGCTCACAAGAATATGAATGACACGTTTCAGGATGGTAAAAGGTATCTTACGGTTCATCCTCGGAGTATCTGTCTGTTTAATCGTTTCTTTCAACTCCTGGGTTATTGATCCTGATTCGCTCGGTTTCTACCATGCTCGTCGAGATATTCGTGTATTTGTTTTCCGTCTCAAGGTTGAAATCAAGTCCGAGGCGTCAGCGAAACCGGCCATGTCGGAAAGGTGGGCACCGGAAGTTCGTGGCATGGGAGGACAGGTGACGCGAATAGTCGGAAGTTTGCTTGGGACACGCTTGAGGCGCGTTTCACGTATGAACGCGCTTGGTTCTGTCGTAGGACTCGGTCCTCACGTAGGCAGCAAACGATGTAGCATTTTGAGAGCGGTTCCCTCGCGAGCGAAGACGAGGTCGAGTCTACCAGCGAGTGGTCCTCCATCCCCTCTCGTGTCTCATGGAACCGTGAAATTTCGTCGGACGGGCGCACTCGCTTTCCGTCTCGGCAAAACCGTCCAACGTCAAAAATCTCGCGACACTTTTGGAAACCATAGAGACCCGAGCGTTGCTGTAATTATCTTCCCCGGGCGACCCTCGAGAAAGTTTCCGAGGAGAGTGGCTTCGTGATCCACTCGACGTAAATATAGACCAAAGTGACTCTAATCAACGACTATTGAGTCGGAATATAATTCTTGGCCAACCCGGGACCACACAGTCACCGATCAAACGAGCAAACGTTGTACCCAATATTGAGGAATATTTTGTAAATTCATAATGCATACTGCGGTAATGGGTGTTTCACGTGGAACACGTATCTATGCGGTAAAACGTGTACCTAGCATTGTTTAGCTACGAGCTGGAGAATTAAGAATTAAAGTTCAGCACGGAGTGGAACGTGTTCGATCGGGATACGTGGTCTGCTAAAAATATATTCGTCTCCCTGACCAAAGGTTATTTTCTTGCTTGGGGAAAATATCTCGTTTTATGTTTAGTAGTGATGTGAGAACATCTCATTGAAGGAACGTGACAGAGCGTCGCGCGTAACCACGGCGACATCTGCAACCATAATAATCGTTCCACCCAGGTCAAATGGACGACGGACTCACTCGCTGAGCGTAATCTCTATTGTCGCATCTATCATATCCTCAATATACCATTTGTATCTCCTTCTACGTTTCTTTGTTTTCCTACGAGCAACGGCTTTAAATAATGAACTATTTTTTATGATTTTATTTACGGCGGGAAGGTCATTCCAGAGTGGATATTAATATCTCCGATCTATAACAGTTCCCTTTGTAGTTTTGTTGTCGACGACACAGTGCGGAAAAAATATACAATTGAGGGGGTCTATCGAACCGGCAGATATTTCCTCTTGTCGAACCGACTGTTATTTGCTTTAATCCTCGCTGTGTGATTTTAATACGATGTTTCGGTTTCCACCTAACACCAGGGCAACGCTTTATCGAATTCGCAACCCATTCCTGAATGTCTGATATTGACGTAACGGCACTTTCTATGATTTCACGTCATGCGCAGAAAGGACATTAAATTACGCACGTCGTATACGCCTCCCAATAATTCTGCTCCTGTATCATCGATAAACCTGTTAATTAATCGAGGCAAATTAAAATCGACTATATTTTTGGACGACAGAATGGCAGTACATATCACTCTAATTTTCGTCAACTAACGGCACTACTTGACCCGGCTAAATTTCCTGAATTGGAAACATCGATGTTTTGATGGCAATTGCTGGATACGTGACAAAGTTTAACATGGCTCAAGCTCCTTCACTATATCACTGAAATTGCCGTCGATACCTTTCGGCCCACTGAAATGTGTTCCCATTCGCCGGACACGCAATGTGGTCCAGCGTGCATTGCTCGCAGTTTGGTATTCGCGATGACCGACCGCAAATGTCCCGAAATTCCTCAGGACACACGATACGAAATTTTGTCAGTGCGACATGCGGACGAGTTTGGTCAACTTTCTCGTTGCGTTTCGCCTGGCATGTCGTATTCACCCAAAGCCACGAACATTCCCAAACCTCCTCGGAACGTAATTCCCGTTAGACTGATATCCAAATTATCCGTGTACGTGTCTTCCCTTACCCCCGAGTACTTGGAATAATTTTTTATCTCCAAGAGTAACGTTACCAAAGTGTTGGTGAATGGATTTTCGTATTTCTTTTGCTTCCTCTTTGGACGACTCGGTGTGTATGACCTTAGAGCCATCCTCACGGCGAGTGCATGGGCACGCGAGGAACGATTCCCCCCCTGTGTCCCCCCTTGCGTGGGCGTTTGTGCGCGCGGCATCACGTGCGTGCATAAGCGAGGGTGCTCGCCCCGGATATTCGCGTGCGTCTCAGCATACCTCGCGTGCAGAAATTTCGCCGGCTCCCCGTGCCGCTTGCATTCCTCGAAAGCACAGCCCCTTTTTTACCCCGAGACACGAGAATCGTACGGACAAGGGGGAAAAACATGAGGCCAACATTTCCACGCATTCCGACAATGGTTACCGGGATTTACGGTTTTACCGTAATACGCGACATGCACTCTAACAATGGCCATTATCATTCCTCGTGCTTTTACCCGATATTACAGTACATAGAAATGTGCCGAAGAGGAATGGCTGCCAGGAATTCGTGCGTATGTTTTTAAGGTCGTTCCAAGTAGAAACAATTTGTAGCGAGGGACGATGAACGAGGCGAGAAAATTTACTCGAGCTCTGGCTTACTCTAAGAATTTGATTAGTCTACTCAGACGTATTGTAACCCGTGCCGGGCGTTTAACATTCTTTTCTGTTGGTATATTTCTCCTCGTCGAGGATAGAATAAATCTTTCGTTAGAACGGCCAGTCGGGATTATCGAGGAAGGACATGGAGAAATTCCTGCAGCTCACTGGGAAGGTTGCATTTGCTTATTTGCGTGAGGAAAGGTTCTTTGCTTTCTACCACTCGCGCTCCGCACGGTTTGTTTTCGAATCGATGAAATGTATCTCCGCGCAATTCGAGGAAGCTAATAATAAAACCGTCGCGTGAAAGCATTGCAATGTGGGCTTCGCAAGGATTGGGTTTCGTTTGCTTCGTGTGCGTTGCAATTAAGGGACAGTGGAGGAATATCCGTTCTAGCATCACTCGCGATCTGCGATCTGCGAATTACGTATGCACCGCAGCTATTTATTATGCACGTGCAATAGGGTGTCGCGGTTCGCAAACATGGCGATACGAGAAACAGGATAGAAGTCATGGTGATAGTATTCTGATAAGTAAATAACCATGTGACTCTCGGAGAGGGAATTTTCATTTGTCGGCCACAACAGTTCCGTGTTTATAGGAAGTGAAAGCATCGGGTTTCCAACGGAAAATTTATCTTGGCACTCTGTATACTCTGGGGACACCACACTATGCAAACAGAAATGTCTCTATTCCTAATTTTCTTACATTCCCAGAATTGTTTGTTATTTTTGTAGCAAACACATAGTGCTAGGACTTTACTGGCTTGTGTAATTATTTGTTTGTTTTCAAATGGAAGTACATAATACGTCTTTAGTAGGACAGAAATTTTATACGTGTTATTTGTAGTAGGCACAGCAGTTTATTGAAGGTAGATTACATTGTGGGGGTAGTGAAAATTCTGTCCTGCCTATATCGATCTTAAAATCCATCACTTCACATCCTCTGTATTGACATCTCGAGGAAATCCTAGTAGCGGGATAAAAGTCTTATCCTACCGTTGTTACGTCGAGATATCAGGTTGTCGTTAGGACGGATGACGTGTTTAATCGCGAACCACCAGGTTGTCAGCGTAACGGACAGGTTGTTTAAGTATTAACACGTTTGTATATTGCCTGACACTGTTCGAGCCTTCATCTCGCGAAATCTGATAATTTCGTACGGTTCACTTGCATTGCCGGCACTGTCCATTCATTCGTACGTTCGTCTGCCGATCGATTTCGCGTCTCTGCCAGTCTGTTACAGTCAATTACTGTCTGCTCCCGACAATTAAACGATCTCACAGGAGTGCGTTGACCACGAATGTCCCTACAAATTCTCCAGTAACATTTACCCAACGTGTACAGCTTTTATGAGACCTCAAATGTCGACTAAGAGTGGAATTTTGGGCGTTGGAGGTAGACGCTATCAGGCTCCGTGGAGAGACCTGATGAAAATCCATGTCGTGTCACCTACTAAGATATACAGAGCTCGCGGTTGGCCTTTGAGAATTTAACAGCATGTTCCCCTTTCGTAGAAACGTTTCGGTTAAGTCGGTATTCCGGTGCGATTTCACGGATTTGAACAGCGCCATTAAACAATCACGTTGCACTGAAGTTATGGGGCTGGAAAACAAGGTCGCCGATAGCGGCGTACCAGGAGAGAATCTCAATGCGGGTCTCGACCTCGGTACAAGAGGCACTCTTGTTAAACGGTGACTGGTCGAGTGTCGGAAGGAGACCGTACGTTGCGAATTCTTCCCACCTCCTCCCCTCCCCACCCGTTCCCTACTCCCAGGTCCTTCGAATCGTCGAAGCGTGTTTTCCCAAATGTTCTGCAGAAGTATTTTGTGGACATTGCCGTTCGTTCATTCAACGAGAGCGTGCATCTTCTGGCAGGCTTTCTTTCTCCGTGGAATGTTTTCGCCCAGCTCACGTCAACTCGGTGCAAGGAAAAAAGTTACGTGTGCAGAAGGGGCGGACGACCCAGTCTCCGGCATCTCTGTATGCGTGTGTATATCGCGTGAGCCGGCAAAGGCACTAGACTTTTTGACGAGGTCTGAATTAGTGATGAGCCTGTGCTGCGCTGAAACGCGCAAGTCGCCGGCCACCTTGCCCCCAAAACTCACGCCTGCTGCACTGCAACGACAGCCACACCGATAAAATTTATCCCCCGAAACGTCCCAACTGCGCCAGTGTCCTCGATTTTCCGAAATACATGGCAAACCGGTCGTCTGATCAATGTTACTTACTCCCTTGACATCAATTTTCACACCTCTACATGTAAGCCTATGAACCCTGTAGAACTCTAACGTTTCTATCGCTAATCTGCACCACTAAAGAGCCCAATTGGTTGTGTGTCTTATTTTATTTGTTGTTCCACTTGTTTAGGGATATTAAATCTCAGTGTTTGACTTTTACGAAGTGCTATATACTTGTTTCGTGAGCGGGGAAGATCTATAACTTGGCACGGTATTCTCCTTGTGGACTATTCTCTGACATTTCGGTAGTGCTTTTATCGCGAGCGAGCACTTTGTACGTCTGAAGATGTGTGAGTCTTCACGTGTGTATTCTAAACAAATACAGAACTTCGTATATTACTTTCCTCGCTGGTTCACTATCGCTGACTACATTTTTCAAGGCGACCTAGCTTTACAAACATTTGTATGGAATGAAGATCTCTATTACTTGTCGATTTCACTGACAAATTAGACCGCTGAAATAATGTTAAAATGGTGGATCATTGGTCATTATTTTTTCGTATCTCCCGCACTCTAATGAAAACATCGTTACGAGGAAAAGCCCATTGGGGAGCGTGGGAAAGAGCGAAACCGTTACACGCAAGGGAGGGAAGGAAGGCTCTGGATACCGACGACCTTGTCGCACGATCGTATTTACGGTTGGAGTCGCTGGCACACGTGGTCTCGCCGATATCAGAGGCCCTCGCAAGACGCACTCCGGCCGGGAGGGCTATTTCTGCGTGTTGCCGAGTTTATTTCCGAGCCACGCAGCCGGCGGACTCGGCGCTGCGTGCGGAAAACGAAACGCGCCGGCACCCGCGTCAAGCGGATCGATACATCCGTGAAAGTTGCAGCGCTTTGTCCGCGTTAAGCGACCCCCCTGCCCCTCCTCTCACCGGTACCTTCTCGCCCCGCCCGTGAAATGCTGGATTATTAATCGTCGATGTCGGCCGCACGCGGGTTTCATCGCACAGTTTTTCACCGGGGAAATTTCAGCGCATTTCGTTTTCAGAGAATTTTTTTGTTTTCATCTGCTTACGAGCTGTTTTCATTCGAGAAGTTACTCGCGAGATCGGCTAAACTTTGATTCGACGAATCCCTGACATTCGCGCTGTGTACAATTCTCTGTTTCTAGGAATTGTCCTTTGAAGCGAGAAACTTTTCCAACGACCTCTCGGTCGAACGCGTGGTCACGTGACCCGACGGCCTTCGGCCGATCAGACCCACTCGACGACGGGGTACACTCTCACGACGTCACTGCTGACGTGTGCGTCGGTGCGTAGTATCCGGCGAACGCGGAAGCTGAATAATTTCGTTAACATTCCACGCGGGGGAGAAATATCGAGGCCTTGCGTGTCTGCTTGTCTGCAGCGGAGCGGCCGGCCGAGTGAGTTTGCGCCCGAGAACTCGGCGTTGGATCGATAATCGCTTTAATTGCGGACACGGTTTGCCGATCTCCGCGGGCGTTTGCTGCTCCGGCTGAGATCGGAACACGTGCGAGTTCGGGCCGCGCATTGTCGCCGCCGGGGATGCTATTTCCGCGGGACCAACGGTCTATTCTCAGCGGCGTTCCGGCCACGCCAAGTGCATCGGCTGTCATTGACGCTCTAGGAATAAACCGGCGATCGCTCCTGCCGTCCAGAATATCGGGAGTGCACTCACCTGTCGTGCGACGGCAGTCTTCGACTTTACATTTCCGGCCACCTGCGAAGGAGAAATAGTTGCCATTGATCGGGCATAAAAGATCACACGTCCTTTTCACTAACGTTTGCCATTCGTTTCACGCTGGACAGAAAACACTGAAAAGAAGCAATCGATACATCGTTTCACGTCTAGCCGAACACAGTTCCGTTGCAGTTCTTTCAGTTTTTTATGCGCACGGAAATGTACCAAATGCTTTGCAGTTGTGTAAAAAGGCCGGGGACAAAACAGAATTGCAGAAGAGACGGAATTGTCCCCGAAAGAAAGGGAGGGTCTTTTGTTTTGAGCGGAGGAGGAAGCCGCGACTTACCTAGAAACGATTTCAAGGCTGAGCCAACCAGGCTGCGTAGCCTCGAGCGAAGAATTTTAGAAGCCGGCCGAGCCTGGAAGGCCATCGCGAAACACGTCAGTTCGTTGTTACCTCGAGGAACGGTCATTCACTATTTTCACCACCATTTTCCTAACCCACTGCATCGCGTCAGACGAGAAATAAACGTTTTATCGACAATCAACTGGGTTTAAGAACCCGCATTTGTTTTGGCAGTTTTAACTAGGCTAATTTTGGTCTTATCATGGAAATGTCATTATTATTTGTTTGGGCAATTTATGAAGGAGAGGCAGGAGAAAGCAAGGTGGTAGGCGAAATACATCGTTTTAAGTGGTCTCGATTATTTAATGAAAGCTCACTTGAACGTTATGACGTACGAGTATCTCTTTTTAAAGGTACGCGCAGTCCTTGCTGCTGATGAAAGAAAAAACGTCCTGAAGATTCACGAGAGTACCTCAAGAGCCGCAAAGAAAAATCAGTTGAAAGTGTTAATGTATATTGTACTGTTGCCTTTTCATGTCCAAGATGATATCTTTCATACCATTTCTTCCTTCCTTCTATACGACTCAGAGGATTTTTACGTCGCTCATAGTAGTGAGAAAAAAGTTTGGACGGTATCATTAAGAAAGTTATTGAATGAGAAAAACTTTAGGAAATATCCGTCTTTTGCAATGAAAGTCTAAAGATAATTAAAAAATGAGAGGAACCTTACCATGACTCGGTAGCATTTATATAATCAATTAAACTTAATAATACCAATAAGTCCCTCTTTGTGAAAGAACGAAGAGTTGAGAATTGGATTCTTAGTTGGCTGAGTTCTTTCCCGTAGGAACGTCGGCGGGAAGTTTGCGCTTTGTTTTAAGGAACAAGGGCGGGGGGGATGGATTCTCCTGTGCTTGCAGCCATGGGGAGGCGATCTTAGGAAACGAAATCGTGGGAAATATCACAGCGCATTCTCCCGGTGAGGGTGGAACAAAGACATTCCGCACGAGAGCCGGGGAATTCATCAGGCCGGAATTCCCTTTGTTCTCGCGGCTCGACTGTGGCGATTCCGGAAGAATCGTTGCGCGCTTCCCAGTTAATCTGTCCTTTATCCATGGCACGTGCCGCGCCGAGAATTACTTCCCTCGGAAGCAATCTTCGACGTTCCCGGAGGCACGATCTCCTTTCGCCGACACCGCCCCCCGCCCCTGCCTACCCCGTTGATACGAAAAGGGGAAATTGGCCGTTGCGCGCTGCCGATATCGTCCTCTACACCCTCCTCACGGCCGTCAAAAGACCTCGAAGGACGCGTCCGCCTCGTGCGATAACGGAACTTTCGACACACGTTTCAGCCGAGTGATTTACGCGAGGGCGCAAGCATGGGCCAACCGAATCCTTTCCCCATCATTTTCCGACGTCAACCGTCGAAATTTCGCGGTTCGTTGTACGCCCATTGGCCACTTGGTTGAAATATGAATGTCGATGTGTCATGGGAAATTAGTGACGTAATTGATATTAAGTATGTGTGAATAAATATTTAATCGTACCATCGACAGATGAAATCGTCGAACCGTTGCTTCGACGACCTTCAACTAGTCTCCCTTGTAGAACTCTGCCCACAGAGGACATTGAGTAACATTTAGTAAGGAAGCAATGTTTACTGTTTATCGTTGGAAGGAGAAATTTGTTGTAAGCATGCGCTTAGATGTCCAATGTGAACGTGGTTTCCCCGAGCGTAGCAGTAGTCGCCGTTTGTTGACCGTTCGGTAGAGTTAGTCCCGCTTTATCGCGCAGTTTGTCCGGCGTAAATTAGCCGGGGCTTACGGGGTAGAAGACTCGTGCGACCGCATTTAAAGGGTCACACGAGTCCGTAGATAGAGTCCGGCCTTTTAATCGGATTCCGGGAGACTGGTGAGGATAATTTTCTAACGATTGGACGGTCTTTCTCGTTGCAGATCGCTGCCGAAACTCAGCAGCCAGGACGAGGATGGGCCGAACCCCCACTCCCAGTATACAGGCGTTACGCACTTCGAGCCCATACCGCACAATCATGACTTGTGCGAGAGGGTCGTCATCAACGTGAGCATTTTTTTTTCATTCTACGCAAATCGCTTTCCCGAAGAATCGTAAACATACGCAGCCATTGTATCAATCTTACAGAATTCCGAACAGGTTAACACCTATTACAAGACCTTTCTTATCGTATACTAGTCGTTGAAATGGTTGGAGCATTGTCAGACACCAGATCCAAATGTAATTTTTGTTAATTGCATATCTTTTCAAAGTTTTCGATGTTCCTTTTCACGTGTTTGAGTACGTCACGGTCGATCCAGTAGCACTGATTCGTCACTGCCGGAAATACGCGTTTGAGAGTTTCGCAAATTTTTGACGAATCACACCGAAATAGCAGCGGAGCAGCGCGGCAATAGAGTCGTCGAATCAGAGGTCTATTTTATAATAATACGTCACTTTTCAATGGCCGCGCAACAAGGTACGAAATTATCGTGCATTCGGTGCACAGCGTTTTTCCTTTTTTTTTCTCTCTGCACGTTTCACTCTCTTCCATCTTTTTGTCATTCTTGCCACTGCACCATGCGGAATATTTATTTCTTCTAAGGGGCAGATTATCGCCATAAGGCGGCGGCCATTTTTATGCAGATCACGTGATCGTTGTTTCGGTACTCGTGAAAGCCTAGGAAGATATACGTTGGAACGTGCGGAATGCTAGTTGGAATTCTCGTTTATTATGGTAGCTCGATACGTACGGTGGTGATAATAACGCGTGCAGATTCGCTCTCGCAAACCGTAATTTCTCGGAAGTGCATTAGTTGGGCGAATAAATCTATCGTCGCAGCAAAATCTTCACCACGATCGCGGGATATATCCATTGTACACGCTTGAAATTCGCACGGCGCATCTTAAATATTTATTGTTATTTTGTTGAAGCTGCTATTTGAAAGGCAGCCTTTTTGTCGTCATACAGCATGCTATTTGCTAATATCTTTTTCTACACTACAAAAGGCGAAGAAAGTACGAGTTTCGTAGAGCCATTACGTTTACTCATAATTCTTTATTTCTTTTTGTATTGAATCGTAATCCAGCAAATTCCCTGTATGTGAAAATTTCTTTCCGGTTACATGACCAAATAATTATCCTGTTTGGTGAATAGATTCTGTTTCATGAGAATTATTAAAATCGCTGAATATTCAAGCACGCGAGTCATGAATTAAGCACACCCTCTGCGCTTCGGTATCTTTTGAGTAGATGAATATGTACTAAGATACTAGTTGCAGCATGTATTACCACAATTCAAACTACTATTGAGCTTGTCTGAGTTTGAGAATTTTCGATTCTTTGGATAATAGCGGAAATTTTTTGGGCTTTGGTGGAAGAGCAAGACCGTGTGTGTTTATCGGCAGAAGAATCGGCTTGACGCACAATAAATTCCACGGAAATCCAAAAGTATCTGCGCTCGGCGGGAGAGCGTTTTTAAAAGTTTACGGGATCCGGCGGTATCGTAGTTTCACGGACACGGGATTTCCAGCCGGTAGTGCGACGGATCTGCGTGTGTGTTTGTGAACGGGACGTTATTTATATCCGAGAAGCGACGATCGACTTCCGCGTCTTCGCGCCTTCGTGAGAGCACATATCGCGCGGGGTCCGACGAGCTTCGCCTTTCTTTTTACAAAGTAAGATTATCTCAAGACACGAGTGACCTACAGACCGCATTTGGCAGCCCGCCAAGTTCGTCTTGGAATCAGGGACGATATAGTACCAAGGTCGTATTGTGTGAACGGAATTATCTGTCCTCGCGGATGACACGACTGCATTGCGCCAATTACAGTAACCGTTCGATCTTTTAAAAACCGCGGCATTCCCAGGCCGTCGTTCTCCGTGCGATTTTTCAAGGGAATACGCTTTTATGGACGAACGTAAAAACGAACGATCGACATTCGGGCTCGTCCTTGCCTCTCTCTCTCTCTCTCTCTCTCTCTCCCCCGCAATGAGATCGATACAAGAGAAATTGAGAAATAAAAGTGCCGATTCGGCAGCTTCTCGAAAAATCGCTAGGATTTGTATTAATTTGAATCTTGCATTCAGTCCAATTGGCGGATCAAAATGCACTTTTCCTCGTCTTAATTCACAGTCATTTCTTATACTTTCCGACAGTAAACAGTTGAGGATTTGAATTATTTGTCAGTTTTATTCAATATTCGCTAGTATCAGCATGGGTAATAATATTCATCGTAAATTTTCCTAAATATGATTTTTATGGTCTTGGTAATTAAGCATCGAGATACGGGATAAGCTTTCCATATATTGTTTGTACTTGATTTTTATTTTGAAAGCACGAGGGGAGAATAACGATTTTCATTGGACGGTTCGACAGGTGAGCGGGTTACGGTTTGAGACACAGCTGCGCACGCTGAACCAGTTTCCGGACACGCTGCTTGGCGATCCCTGCAGGCGGATTCGATACTTCGATCCGCTACGCAACGAATACTTTTTCGACCGGAACCGGCCATCCTTCGATGCGATACTTTATTACTACCAGAGCGGTGGTCGTCTACGCCGTCCGGTCAACGTGCCCCTCGATGTCTTCTCCGAGGAAATCAAGTTCTACGAGCTCGGCGAGTTGGCCACTAATAAGTTCAGGTACGTCAGAGAACCGGCTGAAAGTGCCAAAAGTAATACGTTTGATAGAAAAATGATGGTAAAGTTTAGTATGACAGGCGCGTTTGGTTGAAAGTTCCTGCCGGGCTAACAATATCGTGCTTTCATTGCCGGCTGGGAAAGTTTGCTCCGGCGATTAAGTTCGGGGGAAGCGTACAAGCGCCGCAGTAGAATAGAAGGGCGTCGGCGGTCCCTTAAAATAGAAGTAGCTATAACGGGAATAGAAGCGATCGTGGAGATTTGCATATCCCCTCTGGAGATAAGGAGAAGGCGCTCAGGCGGGCAGTAAATCTACGAAGTGACTGGATAGGGGTTTTGTGATTTACATGTCCCCAGGGAGGATGAGGGCTTCATCAAGGAGGAAGAAAAGCCGCTGCCGTCGCACGAGTTCCAGAGGAAGGTCTGGCTGCTGTTCGAGTACCCGGAGAGCTCGCAGGGCGCCCGGGTGGTCGCGATAATCTCCGTGTTCGTGATTCTCCTCTCGATCGTCATCTTCTGCCTGGAGACCCTGCCGGAGTTCAAGCACTACAAGGTCTTCAATACGACGACGAACGGCACGAAGATCGAGGAGGACGAAGTGCCGGACATCACCGACCCGTTCTTCCTAATAGAGACTATTTGTATCATCTGGTTCACGTTCGAGTTATCGGTGCGCTTCCTCGCCTGCCCAAATAAGCTTCACTTCTTCCGTGACGTCATGAACATCATCGACATCATCGCCATCATTCCGTACTTCATTACCCTCGCGACTGTCATCGCCGAGGAGGAGGACACGCTGAACCTGCCGAAGGCTCCCGTCAGTCCGCAGGACAAGAGCACCAACCAGGCGATGTCCCTGGCGATACTCAGGGTCATCAGGCTGGTCCGGGTGTTCCGGATATTCAAGCTCTCCAGGCACAGCAAGGGCCTCCAGATCCTCGGGCGAACCCTCAAGGCCTCCATGAGGGAGCTCGGCCTGCTCATCTTTTTCCTCTTCATCGGTGAGTCCCGCCCCAGTGCCATACCCATCTGTTTGTTCGATTTTTCTTTTATTGACCCTCTTCTGTATCATAGCTGACGTAGCATAGTACTACGTTTTACCAGTTAACTAGTGCACTATTCTATACCCCCTTTTCTCATAGCGTTCATAGGGTAGTCGTATACTGACTAGTTAACCAACACGGCCTTTTTTATTACTACAATCTTCTCCCATAGAATAGACGGTATGGAGTTAACAAAAACGTTTCGAATAGACCAGAATTAGATGCCCAAGCGGCAGTAGAATCGTAGATTAATACTATACCATCAAGGGTCGAGAATTCTGCTGGGATAACTGACATTTTACTACCTGTAATTTCAGGAAAATTTTTCGCTTTAATATATCACATTTTCTGCCATTATAACAGATTTTTAAGCTTGTCCAGCAGAACGCTTTCCTTGCTGGTCGTTTCTCATTGAACAGAATGTGCATTTTTACACCTGTGTTGCTAGGCAAATGGTCTTTTTCTCTACGGTTCTCGGAAAAAGAGGGAAAAAATGACCGGCACTGTGTAAAACGTCGTGTGCCGGTATGTTGACGTGTTTTACGGTGATGATTGTACAACGATGGTGCACTGCACCGTAATGTTGACGATATTACGTGCCGTCACGTGCACTCCGCTTGCCACGGGCAAGCCATCGCGGAACATTATCGAGGAAGAGTTAGCGCGTTGGTTTTTCGCCTCTCACCTAATCATGCTACTTCACGGTCTCCAACGAATTTCAACGCGTTCCACTTCGTTCACTTCAAACCTACTCATATGAATCTGCACACTTGAGACTGAAGAATTTCAACGTTATCATTCATCGATTAAAACTTATTCTCAACGTCTGCCCTTATTATTAAAAAACAATAATGCAATCAGCTTCGGCCGAGAATGTCCTTGAAGAGTTTTTCAAATTTCATCGCGTTATATCATCGGCCTTTTTAATCACTTTTCCGTATTTGAGCAAGTTAAGATGGTTTTTCGAAAATCACGTGACTTGTGGATGACATTCACTCTAAGTCGGTCGACCTTGAAAATGGTTTCTACTCGAATAGCCCGAAGGTCCTTTTGCCCGTTGAAAGTCCGGGCGAATGAGATTTATGGCTTCCTCCGTTTATCAAGTCCCGGTTCAATATCCCGGAAAGCTTAGCGAAAATCTCCACTGCGCGTACCAGCCCGATTGAACACACGCGCAAACTCGAAAGCCCTATAAATCGGTATTCGTCCAATTATACGGGCAGGGCGAATTCGTGTTGGAAAGCTTTCCGTCAGAGCAGAAACCATTGGCAACAGTTGACAGCTCGATAGAAATTTTTCAGAACTACGTGTTTTCGTATCTTCAAATCTGCTTATAACGTTCGAGAAGGTATAAAAAAATTTATCAAGAATTTCACGGTTGTTCCCTACACAGTGAAATAGTTTGACCGGATCAAAAGGGATCTGCGTTTGACTAACGACATAAGCCCATTTTCTCGTTTCAACAGTTTTTCACCGGTCATTGGAAAATCGCGTTTGCCCGTGAGATGACAGTTGTTTCGAAAGGGGGAGCAAACAGTGGCTCCGAAGTGTGTAACGTTCATTGGAGGGGGGAGGGGAAAATGCGCTTTGGCCCGTAATCGAGCGTAGATCAATTTGATTGTGGAAAATCCGTTTCCCTGTGTAGTTATCGCAGCGAGCACGCGGCCGATAAAGTAGCCTTTGAGAAGATCCCTTTAGGAATAGGTGGAGAGAGGCCGAAAGCCTCGAGGATGATGACAAAGGTCAGCCGAGGGACCGAAGAAGCAAGATGGACGAAAGAGGATGTCGATTGGCCGAACTTGCCGGTCAACGGCTATGATTCTTCGTCCCGATGTGGAAGGAAGAAGAGCCAGCACGAGCAAGAGAGCCCGTTGACCCGTCGAAAGAGTGCCCGAACGACATAGATTCACCCTCTGAACGGGATCTTCCCTTGGTTGTCTTGCAGGTGTGGTGCTGTTCTCGTCGGTGGTTTACTTCGCGGAGGCAGGCACGCCGGAGAGCCTCTTCAAATCGATACCGGACGCGTTCTGGTGGGCGGTGGTCACGATGACGACCGTGGGCTACGGGGACATGAGGTACAGAGCAACCGGGGGCGTTAAACCCTCTGAACCGGTGTTCTTCCTTGTCTTGCAGGTGTGGTGCTATTCTCATCGGCGGTATACTTCGCGGAGGCCGGCTCCGAGAATTCGTTCTTCAAGTCCATTCCGGACGCGTTCTGGTGGGCCGTTGTCACGATGACGACCGTGGGCTATGGTGACATGACGTATGATGTACTCACTTTCACTTAAGACTCTAGTTAATGCCGCCAACGAACACACGCAAATCTCTTTAACCTTCTTCTTCTTCTTCTTCTTCTATTTCTTCTTCCGCCAGTCTTTTGACTACCGTCAACCCTTCCATCACCTTAACAACCCTTCTTCGTCACGTTCCTCGACGACCTGTTTTCTACTCACCCACGGAATTCCTGTTTGATACTCGCGTGAAATAACTTTGCCAACATTTCTCTCCGATGTCCTTCGATTACCTCAACCGAGTATTAGTCGTCGTAAACGAGTTTTCGTCGCGCATGATAAAATCTTTGTTTCGCTACTCGCCATGCCCAATTTATCTGATTTCACTGCGCTAAGTTGTTAGCGCGACCGACCAACGGTTTCCACTTTGTACTTCCTTTAGTTGGAACATTTTTTTTCGCGAGACGATCAGGAAGTTTACGAAAGTTTAAACATTTTGCCATACCCGGGCATATGACGATGAAACACTGATACGCAAATATTTGAAAGCGATTTAATCAGAAGTAAATCTTAATGGACAAATTCTACTTCTCTCGTTTTTGTGGCTGATGAGTTCAAATATTTGAGTCAAACCCTGTGTCGCGTTGACCGATTAGGATTCCGCTGTCGATCTATACATCCCGCATTGTAATCCTCCTTGTGCAAAGTTGGATGGGGTTGGTGATTTCAAAAGTTTTTGACAATTTTTCCTTTTCATTCGTCCATCCACAAATTTCCTTAGGAACCTATTGACTAGTTCGTAGAGTCTGCAACATTTTTTTTATCTCCTTATTATCTATTTCATTCTTATTCTAGAATTACTGTTAGTAATTATCGGTACATTCGTAGTTTTCACACTGTTTCCACATGTAGACGATAGAAATCACCCTAGATTTCACAAAATTCACGTGCAATGACGATACGCGGCTAGTGTTATTCTGGTATTTCAAACGTGATTTGTTTTAATGAATATGCATGTACAGAAAATTGGAGAATGCTGATTTGACAATTACTTGACAAAATCGGAAGGATAGTATAACTGCTTCATTAATCCTTCTAAACATGTCTCGGCCCATTAAACATCACTCATTCCGACTGTTTATTACATTGTGCCTGACATATGCTCGTAAATTTTTGATATTGGTTAAACGGAGTGTTTAGTGACATAATCGAACGGCTTTCTTTGCATTGATCGGAAGTGGCGCCGAGTAAAATGAATTTGAAATCAGTCGAAGATGGGCGTGGTCAAATTCAAAGTAGGCGTGTCTGAAGTAAGAGCAGAATCGAAATGGGAGTATCTTGGAAAAATTTACGGCAAACGAATCGCGACTGCAGTGAAATTATTGTTCGTTCGACGGAAGTGAAATTGATGGTGAAAGTGCTTGTTCGATTGTAAATGTGAGTAAGCGTAAAATGGCAGATGAAAGTAAAAGTACTGTCGCCGTGATTGCATATTTCTAGTGTTCGTGGTAAGAATAAAAGCATCGATGGTAGTGGGTGTGGCGGACAGAAGAAAATGGGCGTGGCAATCGGAATAACAGACATTTAAGTGAGGAAAACAAAGTGCAATGCCTGCAAAAGTTTGCCATTCTTTTGGGAATCGCAAACACTCGGTATGTCGTTTGAGAGAAATGAAGTGAAATACGTGTAAAGCTCTTGGCTGCTAAAACAATTTTAATTACGTATACGAATTCGTCGAGATTGTTCAAACGTACCATTTTCTGAATTTATTTTCACACTGATGTGATCTCTGAACTGCCAATTTCTGTAAGTTTCAAATAAAAAATGTCATCAATCATCTCATTGAAATTGGCAATAATTAACGTGCGCGAATTTCATGGATCTCCGATTATCGTTTTATAATTACCTGATAGTGAAAATAGGGCATAATTAACGTCGGGATCGTGCAAAACCAACGATAATGACCGTTTAATCGAGATTATTTTTGTGACCGGTAGGAAATACGTGGTGCAACGAGGACGGCAAGAAGTAAAAATTATCCGCGACAAGTGGAATCAAAGTGAGCGTAATCGGAGCGACGAAATCCCGGCGTGATGTGTGCTTCTTTTTTTTTATTATTATTGTAAGGGACACTTGTGCGTGCGTGCGCGTTGTGCGAGGTTTAAGAGCATCCGCGGGGAGACTCGTAATCTCTTGTATTATGGCCAAGGGGCTTCTTGAGCAATTGCCTCCCGTAAATCAATAAGCGTCCTCGGGAAACCGGCACGGGCTCGTTACTTGGAAACGCCCCAAGGAAAGGAGAAAAATCACAGGGAGATTCATACCGGCAGCGCCGGGTTATGTTCGATTCATGTAACCTGCATTGAACAACGTGCTCAGTTTCTTCATCCTTCTCTTTCTCTCTCTGTCTATCTTCCTGTTTTCGCTTTTGCCCGTGCTTTCCCTTCGTACTTCTCCTTCTTCCGCTCTCGATTTCTTGGTTTTCATCCCCCTCAGCCGCCTTTGCTTTCTCGCTCACTCCCTCAGTCCTCGAGGTTTCTCTCTCCATTTCTCTCTCTTTCCCTCCCTCTCCTTCTCCCTTTCCGCCGCGGCGGCTCTCTCGCTTGAGCGAGAGGGGCGTTTCGCTATCGATCTACCGTCGAGAGTCTCTTTCGTCGTTGTCTGCAGATGTTCGTGACGTACGACTAATGAGAATCTCTACACTGTTTCTTGGTCTGCACGCTAAATGCAAAGAATTGGCCGTTTGTTAATGTCACTGAACATTCGTAAAAACGATCCGTCGAAATTGACAGAATTAACAGCCATCGTCGCTGACAGCTAGGTCATTCTGTACCAGTGCCGATCAATTTCACCGATCAAACGACACTCGTAAAGGTATTTCCGTCGATTCCACAAAATTCTTTAGTAAATATAGCCAGTGAGTTATAGACAATAATTTGTCGTTCCTACGAAAAGGTTTTTAGGCGTCAGTAAAATTTGTTTTGGTCCACTGCCAGTTACGAAACAGATTGTCGAGTCGGTTATACATTTTTCGTCGGCTAAAAAATGTTACCCTGGAAATGCGCGATTAATCATGATTTTTCGAGGGAATGAAAATTCAGCGAAGAATAGCAGTCGCAGAATTTGATAAACGACCAAATATGTTGGAGAAACGCTCGCATGAATTATGATTAAGCGTATCGAAAGGTCAGAGCATGCAGTCCGAAAGATTGAACACGGTAAAAGTTATTTCTACTTTTACGCGGTGTCGGGAGAAAGTGAAAGAAGGGTCCACTTATTTAACATGAAGCGGCGTATCGTCATTCATTCCGTAGGAAATATTTCCTCACATTCAGCAGTTTCACGTCAAGCTTCGTTTCCCACACGTCACACGCATTTCATCAGTTCTTCCTCTCATCTCTCATTCATCGATCGTGCACCGTATAAATGGAATCTGTGTTGTACAGTAAGAACACAGTGAGAATACCATTTCCGGATTTCTCCTATAAAAAGCATGGTGTCAACGGTTTCTCCCACCCCTAAGGATAAGCTTTTCTTTTCCTCTCTGTCGCGAAAAATTTTGGCACATCCGCAACGGCCATTGAGCCGTGGAGGACGGTGTTTTTCGTCAACGAACGGAGCAGCACTTGACGATACTCGCCAAGCCACTCCGATCCTCGAGGCCCCTCGTTCGATTTTAACAACGAAAAATCGCGAACATGGCTCGGACCGGATATTTACCAACACTCGACGGATCTTCTCTTTCCCCGTCTGCTCTCGGAAATTCTTTGTTCGCGAAGCTTCAGTTTGGTACTCCAACAAAGGATCGAGAAGGTCCGGCAAGACGATATTTCAAGACCGTAGCATTTTTGGGTTTAAGAGAAACATGCCTCGTTATCGACGAAACAAGCTGACTCGGAGAATCCGATTTGTCCCACCTTTAAAAAACCTCCTACTTCCCTTCACCCAACCCTTGAGAATCACGCAAAGTATCTGTGCATTGCGTGAAAGGAGGACAAGTGTCGCTCCTGTGTGCGTTTAATAGGAATAACAGATTGTCCTGCATGTGTTTCCCCGGCTGACCCACGTACCCCGCATGCTTTCCGAATTTTGCTGATGGTTTGCTGTTACTAACGACGTCATCTTTGAGTCGCGATCGTTCTGAACCCTCCTTGAGTAATTTGGGTCCTTGTTAGACTCTGGTTGATTGGAATGTAAAGTTTCAGTAGGTCATCACCTCCATCATTCTCTTACGATCTACGTCTGTCACAGTCATGCATCACGAAGGCCCATAAATACGACGACACAGGAATGATTTCTTTCATCTGCCTCTGTTTGTCACGTATTGATTTAATCGAGAAATTCGCTCACTATTAATCACGAAAATGCGAGAACCACACTAGCCGCGCGGATCGTACCTGAATAACGCACGCGATAATGAGACTGCGTCTGTACGTTACTTTGCGATCCGCTAAGATTAATCATTTGAAGATGCAATCTGCCGCCCATCTGGTAATTCGCACGTAATAGTCAAGCTAATTGGCACATCGTCGGAAATGCCGGCCCGTCCACGCTGAGGAGAGTAAAACTTGGCCGGGGTACCAGGGTAATTTCCCCGGGAAAATATTGCGCACCGAGCAAATGGAGAACTCAATTTTCTAAATATTTTTACGAATTCTCCGCCAGAGGGAATTGAAAAACACGTGCCGTAATTGTCGGTCGGATTAAACCGCTGCGAAATTATGCGAGTTCCAGCGGGGCGGTAGGTCGTTGAAAAGTTCGTTTTCATAGAATAGAGAGTTGCTTAGAACCACGGCGAGTTTTTCGGAATGTACGTAATTCGCTGAAAACCAATTTCATTGGAGATCATCTAGCGGTATTCATGGCGGCATGACGAATCACTATAGAGCAAGTAGCTTATTACGAAAGTGCCTGCGTTTTGGCAATACTTCACTGTAGTTCCTAGATTTAGCCTAGAAAGCCCGGCTTTCACTAGACGACACGTGACACTATATACACTGTATACATGTATATAAAGTCCTGCGACGATGCGTAGCAGGGCGCAGCAAAACTGGTGACAGAATGCCGTGAATTTTGCGAAGCATGAATCGAAAATAATTCGTAAGAAGTGAGGACTGCCTCTCAGCCAAATTGCTGCTATTTTTCATTGATGAGCAACAGCATTTCGAACTGCCAGTATTCGTCCTTGGAATATTAGAGATATTCAAACGGGACGTCAAAGGGCCTGATTTTGCTCGGCCTTTTTAATTGCGTTTTTGTCGAAATTCAGCCTGATCCCCCGAGATATTCCAAGGAGGAACCTGCGTTTTGGCATAGTTGGACGATCATTGGCCCTGTACGTATTCGAGTGAGCTGTACCGCCAGCGCAAGTAGAGCCACACCTCGACTCAACACGGCTACTCACACAAGATAGACACCACACCTAGCACCAGTTATAACGAGAGAGGGAGGGAGGGAGGGAGAGAGTCCGCGCTGAATCGTAGAGCGCAGATTCCCGCTGGGCCAGCCTCGTAAACCATCCCCTTTGACGCTCTGTTACAGGCCCGTGGGAGTTTGGGGGAAGATTGTCGGCTCGTTGTGCGCGATTGCCGGTGTCCTGACGATCGCCCTGCCAGTCCCCGTCATCGTTTCCAACTTCAACTACTTCTATCATCGTGAGACTGATCAGGAGGAGATGCAGTCGCAGAACTTCAATCACGTCACCAGCTGTCCATATCTCCCTGGCACTTTAGGTACGACGCTAAACCAGCCGATTACATATGGAACCGCTTTGCCCTTAACGTGTCATTGTTCAGTCGGAGAAACGATTCAGCCGTGTAATTGTCCATTTTTTCTCGTTGAAAGATGAGCGGACCAGCGATGGTCCACCTTTCGTTCCTTTTCTTTATGTCAGCAGCTTTGTCCTACGACAATTATACGATCTATGTGCGCGTGGGTGACCGGTGCTCGTGCGCTCCAACTTTGTAACGATGTCGCAGGGTAAAACTAGGCCGTTCTGTTAACGATCGCCGCAGCTGCTTCCTTTCCGTTCTGACTCGAGCGGCGATTTACGGGTTTTACAGTACGCGTACACTGCGACGACAGAGTCAACGGTCTTTGTCCGTATTTGTCCAATTCATATCCAATTCAGTACCCTCGATTCTCACGATTCCAGCTTCCGCTTGTGATCTTCTTCCTCAAGTTTCGGCCAAGTTCTCTTCTACCGAATTTCTCATAACACTCTCTCGATACGGGTAAACCCGTTGAGAAAATTCCTATTAATAATACCATCAATTCAACGACACGTACGTACCGAAGTGAAGCCCACTTGGGACTAGCCGTGAGTCATAAATTGGATTAGACGTCCCCTGGCTAATTGCTGACAAGAATAGCTACATATCGATATGACGTGTCCGTTCTCGTGGTGACAAGGTCGATCGTAAGGGTGTAAGTTCACGTCCCGCAAGTGGGTACCTAATCCGCTTATTTCTAATGTCCCGAAGACGTTAAGACACTTTTCCTACGGCTGTCGGGCTTCTTCGCACCCATTAAAGCCCCTTCTATCGCGGTGGCATACAATTTTATGCAAATCTGGGTCTCACCTGTCGTACATAACGTGCATTTGTCGATTTTTTTCAATACCTTAGATGGGACGTAAAATTGATTGCTCGAAGTCACCAAAATTACTGATCGCCAAGAGTACCTGTTCACTATGATACTCTTGTTTCCAGCGTTGTTGGGCTTTTCATGAGATGGCTTTCATCCTCCAAAACTTCAATTAATTGGGCCTTAATTATATCGTCAAAGAAATATCGATCGAGCCGGCCGTCGTTTTAGAGCAATTTTCTTTGCTTTTGAACACGTTCCTTTCCCACGAAATGCCAGGGGACTTAATTAATTTTTCAAGGTCTTCGTTAGGGCTTCATTAATTTCCCGTCAATTAGCGCGTTGTCACATTTTTCCCCCTCTTTGAAATTTGGTGTTTCTCTTTAAATAACACCCAATTGGTTTCTCACGACACGGCGTGAACGGATTATGTATCCTATCAACTGTTCCACAGGTCATCATAGGAAGAAGAGCTCAGTGTCGGAGTCGTCATCGGACATAATGGAGTTGGAGGAGGGCATTTTCCTCCCCCACCAGGAGTACACTAAGAAGCCCAACTGCAATTCCCGCCACAATAATAATATCAACCCAGCCAGCATGAGCATTGAGACTGACGTCTGACTACTAGGTAGTTACTTTTATTTCTACGCCCTTCTGAGTGTCTGCCAACATAGCAGTTCACCCTAACGAGATCAGATCAGATTTCCTTAATCTTTTATTGCCATAGTTCACTTCCACAGGTTCTTCCGACTGAAAACGTCTAGTGAAAATTTTTGAGTTTGGTTTCTACCATTATTAGTGTATTCCTTTCGTGGAATTAGGTAACTGTAGTGTTTGGATCGATTCTTACCAAGGGATTTCTTTGAAAATCAAGATTAGTCATGCTCAGCGCTTTGGAGGGGCATGAAATCGAGCTTACGATCGATCGTGTGTAATTTCAGTGAAGGAGACGGTGGCAGCGTGGTGGCCATTGGTGGGACAGCTGTCGAGGAACAGCGGTTTCCTACGGTGCCTGACGTAGGTGCCTCCCTTCACAGAAAACGCAGGTGTGCGTGTCTCGCCGTGCGACGCGACACATAGACAGCGCGCATACAGCCTGTCCAGTCTGTCAATACGCGAGGGGTGCTTCCAGGCCGTTACGCTGATACCGTGCTAGAACCGATCTTGAGAGGAGCCGTCGTTCGGCAACGCTGTTAGGCCTTCCCGGAGACGTTTCTTCTGGCTGTGAGGCGGGACGTCGAGAACGACGGCTGGAACGAAGTCGGGCAAGACCGAAAACCCAGCCACCCACCCCCCCGTTGGGGAAGAACAGGCCAACTCGAGGGGCTTCACCACAAAACGCACCCTGCCGTTGGGACATGCGAGAGGAACCGATGGAGAAAGACAGAAGGAGATGGAGCGCAAGGAGAAACGAGCCAGAGCGAGAGGCAGCAAACAGAGATGAAAGGATTTTCTCTCGCGCCCCCCACACCACCGACTCCAGTGTTCAAAGCAAAACAAAATAAAATAAATAAAGAAAGCGAGACGAGAAGAAGGAGATTCGCGTGGTACGAGGAGAGAGGAAACGCGATATCTCCGGCAGTGCCGGCCGTCGAAGATGACGGATTCTTGAGGGAGGCTCGATTCGATCCGGGGGGAACTGCTGGAACCCGCGGGAAACGTACCAGATAATACTAGATTAATCGCTATGGATATTTGTTAAATTCGAGTACCGCACGTAGGCGAGGTACACGTTATTCTACGTTTTAGAATGTAACGCCGCGAGGGGAGCAGGACAGAATGAGCGAAGGACGAAGAAGGAAGCCGGAATGAGCGGTGGGGAGAGAAAGAGATGGCACGCGCGAGTGCATCGAGTGGGACGGTGGGAAACGAGGGCAGGGAAAAAAGCCAAGGGAGGGACTCGGTGAGCTCTGCAGCTACGACGAGGACTTCCCCGCGACTGTAGGCCGGTGGTGGAAGTACTGAAAGACTCTATATATAGCCGTAATAAGGACACGAAAGTACGGCCGTAGGGGAAGGATCGACGGGCGGAGGAAGGGGACAGTGTGTCGTGTGTGCGTGGCGACGACGGTGAGACCCACTTTTTTCCAGAAGACAAATTCGAAGTTAAGCCCGTACGTTAATAGCTTTTTACATGAGACATCGACGCGCGCGCGATCTCGTTTCCTCGATTTTGTACACGACACACAGGATGTACGCGCAAGGAGCGCGACCACGGGGGACGGAAAATGAAGGGTGCACGCGCCGAACGGAAGGCACAGATTCGTACGCGCATCGCCGTCAAGGACGATCAGCAACAGGTTCTTCTGGAAGTTCCTTCGCGGTTCGTTTGCCGGCTTCGCATGAGGATCCTACAAATTGGACGTCATCGCAATGCTCGTCGAAGCGCATAAGAACAGAATCTTCGATCTTAGGTTCGAGCAAATTGCACGTTTAACGCCGTGAGAATCTTCCTAGCTAACACGCGTGTAAAAGTTGCGGAGAATCGAAAACAAATGTCTCGACCCACAGATATTATTAAGAAACTTTTTTTCCATCAATATTTGCCTACGTAATCCCGGAAATACCGTTTACGGAATAACGGTGGCGATAAATTAAAAGCTTACTATCACTCTGTCGAGACGAAAAATTTATTCACCGTGCGAATGTCGCCCGAGATCGGACGAAATGTTTCGTGTCCAGCTTATTTCCTCCGAGCTCAAATCTGATACTCTCGTCGGGAAGTGTTTCATTCTTCTCTCCGTATACGTTTACACGATTCGCGTGTTTACCAGTTGTAACGCTTAAGTTCACAAAAACCTACTAGTACGAAATTTACCCTTAATTAACAGTTACAGCGCATAGAGCAATTCGCGATTTTACATCGGTTATTTATATAGTTAAACTGAAAATTCATTGGGAGACTGAAATCTCGGCTTTAAAATACTGGAGATTGTAGAGGGAGGAGGTCTATCGAACGGTGCATATCAAGACCGTCTTCTTTGCTTAATACGAGGACGAAGCGAAAGCAATACACGTAAGGAACTAGGATCGCCTTGATGTTCGTTTTCCTACGAAAATAGCGTCAATAGAGTTGTTTTTCGAAGTCGCAAAGACAGTAATATGCACCGAAAGAGAAGGTCCGAAGGAACACAAGTTTATTTAACGTGATACGTTCGTGTATATTTTAAATGAACTTTACGCTTGATTCGCAGAAAACTCCTGTTAGATTTTCCTTCAATCGGACTTTCCTTGTTCTATATAGATTTTGTCTGCTTCAAATGAATGATTTCTCTCGGCGTGTACAGCATTTTAGCGTTCAGTACTGGAGTAGCGAAGGAGAATAGAATCGTGGATATGAATCTCCATTATTGAATACATTCGGATGAGCATATTGATTTAAAAAATGTCAGTCAGGTCTACGATTGGTCGATGGTCAGTAATTCACGCTGTTGTCTAACGTCCGATAGATGCGATTCACGTATTCACACGCTCATTAACTGCCAAATTATTCATTTGCGATAGTTATACGCCTGGTGTGTTTATCCCTGCAAGAAGAAGCAGGGCATGCCGGTGCGTTCGCAAAAATGTGCCAGAAGTGAGTCGCTGCTTTGCTTTCGTCGTGAATCGTCGGTAGGAAATTGAGAAAGGTCGATTAAACTCGTATATTCGTTATTCAGCATTAAATTTGTTTACGCTTTCTGAACTTCCGGTACTCCAGTACGTAATTTTATAAATGCAAAGTACAGGGAAAAATAAAGGTCTCGATTTACACTGCATTAGGGTGAGACAGGCAGTTTTTAGACACTTGTAAATCGGAGATAAAGGACCGTATTAGCTTTGAACATAAAACATGCTTGAGTCATAGTGACACGAACAATTGTAATGCTTTGTACTCTTAGTGCACAGAACAAGAATATAATTTTTATTAATTATTCGTGGAATTTGAAAGAATTATGGGATAATTAAAAAAAAGGTTTAGTCAGTGGGGTCCAAAAACTGCCAGTTTTTCTCGGCCAATGCTCTAATCCTTTTCCTTGGAAAGAACGTCAGATTTTATCCGTCGCTTCGGAGGATCCATGGGAGGTGAAACCGGAGGAAAAAAGGCGTGTGCATGCGCGTACGTGCAAGTGAGGACGTGGACGTAGAGAGAGGAAGTCTTAGAGTTTAGGTCGCCAGGCGTAGAGACGAGGGTCGCTTTTCGCTCTAATCGTAAAACAGAAACTTCATAGATTATCGTTCTAGCGCCTAGACCGTAGAACGTAGCACGGAGTTCCTATGAGGGATGACAGAAACGACAAAAAAAAAACACTTTCATATCTTAGCAAGAAGCCGCGTGTCGCCATTTCGTCCGACGTCCGGTAAACGTTCGTCGCCGTGAATTCTGCGGCTGAAAAGTCAAACGCCGACGCCTCTTGTAGAACGGAGTGAGCCTCGACGATTAGCGTACACTTGCCGTCCCGCTTCGAGAAGGAGACACGAACGAACAATAAACTTTTCGCCAGACACCGGCTATCGACGCGGCAACGTTACTCGCGGAAAAACACACGTACATATTTGTATTCGAACTACCCCTTTCTCTCAGGTCCGTTCTTCAGCATCTCTTGGCCGACTTCGTCGGATTCGAAATTCACTGTTTCTACGAGTATAAAATTGCATAGTGGATATGTCATCAGATGGTAGTTCTCTCGATGGTTTCCCTGCCACACATGTTTCTTCTATAGACAAAACAATGTCGTCTTTGGGACAGTGGAATTTCTTTAGGCTGGAAATGACAAGCACCGCGATGTGGTATGCCTTTTGCGATGTGTGGAAATTGGATAAATCTTTCCCTCGTCATCTGACAGTGTTCAATTTAATGGGGATCACGGGGAAACGTGTAGGGGAAATAATTGCAGGTTTGTGTTTCGATTTGGTGGTATTTTTCAAAGTGCATTCTGCACGCGATTAAGACGGCAGTTTCACAAAGTGTACTAGTAATACTAGTATACTAATAGTAGAGTAATAACGATGCTACGGTCCAGAAAGGGCAGTATACTAGTGACACTAGCACACGAGAGGAGGACAAAGTTAAAGCAGCGGTTTACGATTAGAGTTTGACCAGTGACAGGGGAAAACTAACTCCGGCCTTACTGGATTAGACGAATAAAGAATAATTAAAATTATACATTCGACTATCAGTTTAGCTGATGACGAAACGAAAAATTACTATGTATTCCACGGAGGATATATTTACTATTAATAAACTACTGCTACTACTATTATTACTATTACTGTTACTGCTGCTACTGTTACTACTAGTACTACTAGTATTACGAATACTACTACTTACTACTACTACTACTATACTACTACTATTCTACTACTACTACTACTACTGCTACTACTACTACTACTATTCTACTACCAGCGCAGCTATCACTGTTACTACTTACCACTACTATAACTATTACTAATAACGAAGAAAAACTATGGCAAAGTATTTAGATATGGAGGAAATTAATCCGTTAGGCAAGCTTAGCCGATAGGACTAAACTGATAGATAAATAGGTAGCAAGTATGTGATGACTGCTTGTCGTTTGTCGAAAATCGTATCGAAATTTGGACTCTCTAGATCGAATAACGATAGAGAGAGTGTCGAAAAAAGTCGTATAGGTAAATGAATGTGAAAGGAGAGCTAATGCATTATAGACTCATCTCTGTTTGCATTGACAAAACACGCTGTCCTAAAAACGAGATCTGATGCGTATTTAATTGAAGACAAAAGTTTCATCCAGTCTGGCCAGAATTTATTTCTATTTCCTCTAATCACATTAGTTGGTTTATGTAGAAAAATTCTGAAAGAATCATAATTTAATGCATTTTATGGTCAGTATATAAAACTGCAATTAGTTTCATGGTTTTCGGGAGTGGTGGCTATGAGAGGAGTGGAAGGGGCATTCGAGAGAACTGGAAGGAATAGTATTCGTGTCTGAGAATAAACGGAGGACGGGAGAATTAGAAAAAGAAGGACGAAATCGGTATTAAGGAAGGAGAAGGGGATCGGAGAGAATGGAGAAGAACGTAGGGACATTATGAGTAGGGAAAAGTGAGTGCGCGTAATTGCTTCCTTGTGCGTATGTGTGTGTTTCCGCGAGGGAGAATGTAACGAAATGAAGTCGAGCATGCATTCCGATGATTAGCTAATCTAGCCACGCTACGACGCTAAAGAGAAGATAATTCTGCTGTCGCGGTAGAGCGAGAGATCCGTTGCTGCTGTACTAAATACTCAAAAACATGATTACCAATGCGCACCGTCGAATTTTCTTTATCAAACAAGAAGTAGGGTAATCAGAGCGGGTAGATTTATGCGAAAGAAAAATGCTAGTGCCGGCGCCCCCGTCAACCATCCCCTGCTGTCGGGAATTTTGATATAAATAATATCGTTAGAATATCTCTCATCGTAACTGTTCCTTTCTGCGCTCTCTGGAACTACGGTAATGCGGATTACCCGGTAAATTTTGTTCCTGACTAAATCTCTCGACTGAACGCACTGGTTCAGGGGGTCAAAGATGACATGTTTTATTCGATATTCGCCGGCAGGGGTTGGTTCGAACGACGCCTCACAAGACACGAGAGGTGTGTACTATTTACAAAAAATAAAAAAAACGAGTGCGACCGCTCGTGGATCGAGCCGACCGCTTTCAAGTGATATATTTAGATATTACGATCGACATTAAACACTGAATTAACGTAATAATTAAAATTAAAGTTTGTTATTATTGAAGTTTTCAATAATTTGAGTCACATTGAATGATAAGTATTACATGTAAATGCATATACATATATATATAAATATATATTTAAATATAATTCGAACGAAAAGGCGGAGGCAAAGGAAATAGGTAAACGTAAAAATGTCGCTCACAATTTAAGGAAGAGAAATCATTCGTTACGAGAGTAGAAAGTACTAACGTTGCTACGCACGGTAACGTTTTATAGTATATAATATTAAAATAGTAAGGATGACTTTCGAATAAGCTACGTAGTAGGCTAAAGAAATTTTTAACGAGGGCTGCACGCAGTGGCGGCCAACCCTGCCACTCTTAGTCGGTTGAAATCCGTTTTATTAATTAATTAATTACTTAATTAATTAATTAATCAAGAACTCGTTTATATAGTGTTGAGCACTGTTTTAAGTGCTTTTCATTTTTTGGCTGTGTGAAGCTTCTACTAAAGTAATTTAATGAAACGATAATTATCGTATTGGCTTTTGCGTCATTAGTCTCGAAATTTCCCCAAAGTAAAAAACAAACAAGCAAGCAACGGTAAAAAAACAAATAGGCGAATAAACAGATTAAAAGAATCGTACACACGCAGAGAAATCTTCGCATACGCATGGAGGGGGGTTCAGCAGAAGTGAAAAAAATAATTACCGATAACGATCAATAAATTAATAAATAAATAACAGTAAAATAATTAACTAATTACTAATAGTAATAATAGTTATAATCGATAAGACAGGTACGTCACGTCTCCCTCGATACGTTATACATATTATGATTGCGCATCTCCGTTTGTACGCATTTTAACAAAAGAACGAAAAAGTGGGCGAACATTACTACGGATTATATTTAAAGAAACGTATGAAACTAAACGACTATACTCTTAACGGTACTAGCTCAGACAAACATCCTGCCGAGTTGCCCCGGGTTACGCTAAGAGCCACCTGGCCCGCATTAATATTACGTTTAAGCAGTTCAAATCAATTCGCGCCCATTACTCTAGCGAGTGAATCACGAGCAAACAAATAAGCAAACAATCACGTACGTTAGATACGTGCACACGTACATGCATACACGCGAGAATACCAGAGAAAGAGGGTGGAGTGATGCAGTGAGATGCCCTAAGAGTGAGAGTGAATACGCGCCTGTCTAACCATCCACAGAAGGAAATGCAAACGAGGGGAGAATTTCTTCGGGAGTTAACTTCCAGGGGAAGACGTATCGCTATGTTTTCTCATGAAATTACACCGAAAGAGATGAAAAAACATGTAGTATGACGCATCGACGTCTTCGTATGACTATTACGATGATTACAACTTTTTTTTCATTTATTGTGCGTCTCTGTCGAAATTCAAATTCTACCAGTCCGTTTCTTCGTGTATGTGGATTCGTTGGGGGGGGGGGGGGGTCGTGCTGGCAGAACGGAATGGAAAGAGTGGAAGAAAAACAAGATACGCGGAAGGGATTGAATGAATTGGTTGGAGAAGGGCAGAGCTCTAGTTGTTATTAGACGAGCTGGGTAGCGAAAGGCACTCAGGGCAACGATTAACATCGTTTCATTTCTTCATACCAGTCCGCAGTGTGTCTGCAAACAGCTTTCAGACTTGTCCATCCACGTGAGCTGTCCGCATTTCAATAGTTACTACTAATACAATCTTTACCGAGCTACAAAATGATAATTAGAATAATGCAAATAGAACTGGAATTATATCATTAATTTGCGAGGTTTTAAAAAATTGTTTAATTGTGTACAAATTATTGTGAAAGACATGACTCCAAAGATCTCTTTAGCTTCGTACTCTTACTCTCTGCCTTACTTTACACCGACTGACTTCAGGGCACACGCTTTACGAAAAAAACGACTTCAATGACTTTCTAACGTAGTAAGACAGTGCCCATTCAATCCCTTCAAGAGAGAAAGGTGCCAGCGGAATGAACATTTGAAAATTTGAATGAACAATGAAAAATAAGAAATGAAGGGAGAAGCAGAACCTACAAGCATTTCCAATAATACCAACACCAATGAAAGGTAAAGTGAGGGAGATATAAAAGGACAATGAAAATTATGAGAGAATAGGAGGAGTGAAACGATGAAGATCGACGAGCCAAAGATTTATAATCTACATATACTTATAAAAGAGGAATCATCGCATACAGCGCGAACGTGTTTGTACCGTACATACGACTCAAGCATGTATACTTATTATTTTGAGGCAGAATAAACAAGTTCTACAGGCTATCGGAAATAAAAAAAAAGTGAAAGAAATGGGCTGAATGGAGGAGAGGGTATTCGCCAGGAACTTACGATTAAAAGCCATCAGTTAAAATGATTACTACTTATCGATTTAGCTGTAAACATTAATAAGGGCAGTCCTGTAGTACTCATATAGTCTATTTGTTAATGTTTCAGATATTTTATTAAATGTTGATATATGTACTACGACATTCCTTGTTTGTGCCGGAATCCCCGCATAGATAAAAAAAGAAGTATAAATATATAAATGAATAAAGTAAAACGAGCGCTCCACCCGCGTGTCAGCCGATGTATTTAAACGTTTCAATCGGGATGTCGATAAATCATTCGTCACTGTGTATACCTCAATAGTTCCATACGTGATGCCTTCGTACATAAACCGAATTGGCAATTAGTGCGTGTTAAGTGTAGCGCCGAATGGCTATTGCGGAAGGCCATCGAGTATCGTTGGCAATGGGAGTACAAATCGTAAATGGCAGCTAATGGTCTTTCTCTCAATTGCCATCGACGTTTCTATAGCCACTGCTAGCCGCCATTTACCGATTGTTCGCAACGTTCCATTGGCGATAGTATTCTTTCGCGAGGGAGAAACTCGGGGGTAAGGGTGATTACGGAGCGGCCGGAGGAAGAAAAGAGTGTCACGTTAAAATGGGAGAGCTAAATTCATAAATTGTATTTTAATATGTTCGACGCCCGTCAATGCTGGCCGTTTCTGGACATTAATTTTATAACGCTCAGGAAAGATATGTGAAATATGAAATTCATTCTGTGCTGAGACTTGCAGGTTTTGAGAAATGAAAATTTGATTTTAGAAGCGGCTCCCATAATTTCACCACACGTGGCGGATAATTTTGTATTATTCCTTAGTCTGCCCGTTAATTGAAATTATTCTTTTCTCTTCTAAAATCAAAGTTTGCAAATGCTCGTTTTTCAAAAACTGATGGTTTCGGGGTGTTCATTGTGAATATTATTTTGATGTCCGTTAAACGTGAATTTACCTAAAAATAATACAAGAGAGGCGTATAAACATGGCATCGGTTTAACTTGTGGCCGTTGACTGGCGTTGGAAAGACGAGGGATGAATGAGTGCGACGAAGCGGTATGAGGGAAAGGGTGAGAAAAAAGGAGCGAGGGAGCGAAATCCATAGAAACTAGTGACAAGTTGAGGGGGACGGAGGCAGGATCGGAAGGTTGAGGGATAAGGAGATAGTAATCGGCGTTTTCTGCCCTATGCGAACACACGAATAACACGAGTTAACGACAGACAAATCGGGCAACCCATAACAATGCCGCGACAGCGCTCACGAATTATTTGTAACGTTTTATAAATAAATTGGCATATCAAGTTTTTCAATCGAGAGACCTTCCCTCCGAGATGACGACCGCGACAGAGGAATATATTAACGAAGACAAAAAGGAGAAGAGAAGCAAACGCGTAAATTACTCTCACTTCTTCATCGATGAACGCTCTGCTGGTTTGGAGCTGTAGTCATATCGTTAGTATATAAGCCTGTATGTGACGATGTTAATTATTGTAATATAAAGGGACAAGAAAAACCCAAACCATTATTACTACGTAGAAGCATCTCCAAATGAGGACAGGATATAACGCATACACACGAACATCAACAAAAAAGCTGTTTGTCTGGTATTACTGGACATGCTTTAATAGATTTTTTATAAACCGAGAATCTGTTGAGACCCTCTTCGGAGAATTTCTCAGGCTGGAGAAATCAATCGTTGTTTGTGTTTCGCAAAGCGGATCTGCTTTTACTCGAGAACGAAATAAAGAAGGAAAGAAATAAACGTTACGGAAGCCACAAACGAGAGGTAGAATGAAAGAGAGGGAGAGAGAGAGAGCGAGAGCGAACGAGCGAGTGAGAGTGAGAGAGAGCCAACCGCACCACGATCGATTTAAAAACTTAATTTTCTCTCACACACCTCTGCGCAGTGTTTTGGGCCCTTCCGTCCAATAACGCGTTGTACCACTGTCATTATTTATTTAATTTTTTGCAATCTACGTACAATAAAAATTGTTATTGCTGAAACTATAAGTGTAAATGTGTATACTGTACATTTAAACCTTCGTTCTAAACCATTTAAGGTCTCTCTGGACCAGGATTCCTGCCGTCCTGGCGTGTTGTAATTGTATATGTACATATACATGCGTATTTTTTAATATCAGACGGTACTTTATTCGATAATTAGGATCGCTTACTAGAATAATAAAAGATGAAAGCGACATTCCCGACGCTGATGTCTGCGATGAACGATCATCGAAAGGAATAAAGCACTTTCACGTAATCCAGTTTTTCTCAATTAGCACCGCATTTCAATCCATTTACTTCCCGATGGGCCGTTATCTTAGGCCAGTTTTTCCTTAGTAGTAAGTTATGGTAAAAATTAATTTTATGATTTTAACAATTAAAACTTTAATTTTTATACTTGACCCTTACATGACAAATATAAAAAAATTTCGTAAGTGTCTACAATAATTATCTTTTAATCTGCGTGTGACTGTTTGAAAAGATAAGTATGTCTCGCGCTAAGGTTGTTTCCTCGTGTACCAACCGGCTTTAATCAATAATTGACCGTAAAATTTGTGTGGTAAAATCACAAAATCAACAGATATGAGTATCGGTAGGTAAGAAAAGAAATACTGTAGATAAGGTAACATGTGTGGATAATGAAGATATTGATAATTGTAATCATAACATTTTCAAGATTCAGTTTGCCCGCCATTGGTATGTTACCATCTGCACACGGTTACCAGTCATAGGTTACTTTGTAAAGTGACACCTATTTGCAGGTTGTAAGATAATTTGTTCTTCGCGCTTGTTCAAGTATATTAATTTAATTTCTATAAAAATTAAATAGTATGATAATTTTGTGAGATTTTTTATGTAATCGTTTTTTAAATGTCTATACAAAATATTAGATTTCACGAAGGTCCTTTCAATGAAGTATCTAAAAATCTGAAAGGCAGAAAATTGAAAGTTGTTCGGAACGATTCATTTCCGATACAGTATAGTGCGACGATGGGATGTGGCAAATCAAATATAATAGTACCGTAAAAGCGGAATTCATCTTAATGGTGTACTTTCAGCAGGTATCTTTGTCGGGATATCGCTTTACCTATGACATAATCAGCCCATCAGTGTCGTTATTATCACCCCCCATCCATCTTATCGCTCCTCTCCTTCGCTCGCGCCTTACATTATTCCGCCATCTACGGAACATGTAACGCCACGGATCGAAGACGCTAAGGTGCTTGCAGAACTTTAGCTTCGGAACAGCCGAAAGTTGCGTAACTCGTGTATTTACGGCGGCAGTACCCATCGCAGCTAAATAAATGGATAAACCCGTGCAAAGTAAACCAGTACGTTATCTCGGATTATCGATAAAATCGGGACGTTGGCTAAAGTCTTAATAATCATTGAAACTTAGGATCATTTCTCCATTACAGTCTTAGTAGTTCGTAGGTGAATCGAGATCTACGGAGGTCCTCAGTTGGACATGTGACGTGAAAAACGTTTACGTTGAATTCCGACGTTAATCGACTGTGTTAATAAACGTTTATTAAGATCTACGCTGTAAGTAATTAAACAGCGCTTTCACGGCAGTAGTAATATGTATTTTACCGAAGTCTCCCTTTCCCCATCTATAGCAGGGTTGAAGGACGGCGATAATAGTTAGGATATGGGTTAATGATCTTACTCCTATCTATTTTACATGAAATAACCTTAACCCTGTCCCTATTTAATCCCTATTAATATGTGCGGGACATGGAAAGCAGATCCTATTTCAGGATCGGGACCAGTATGCGTATAGCCAGCATTTCGCCCTGTCAGGCAACGGCCTGAAACTCCGTGGGAGGTGTGTTTACAGTTTTGGCTTCCAGGTGCAATAATCTACCAGTGCATCCGTACGACATAATCAAAAGTTCCCCGATAAGACCGACGGCCTGGGTTGTGCCTACAGTAGTTGACGAGCAATTTAAAACTGATTTCTCACAGCGATATCACAAAGTTCGGTCGAAATCGTGTTAAGTGGTTTTAATTACTTAGAAAACTTGGACAGCTCCCGGAAGTTTCCACGTCGCTCAAACGGCCTGAGTGGATGCGCCCTGGAACGCCAACGGAATTCCTTGAGCCGGCTCTGCACTGCCTTTACCCCCGGGCTAACCAATTACACTTCCGTTCAATCGATCGAAGGATTCCAGCAATTAAAGAAACTTTATTAATAACGGTCCTCGTTAATACACCTCCAGCGACAGCGATCGCGCGCTCGTTATCCTTGACGCCTAATGATCGTTTACGTTAATCGCTCATCCTCAAAAGTCGCTGGGTCGATTTCCGCAGCGGTGAGATTCTATTTTAGCTAAACGTCTAGAATACTTAAGAAACCAGCGAAACACTTCAGCATGAATTATATGTCATACGTCGACTCATTACTGCATATGTATACTATCTTAATGATAATTTTCCTTTAAAACATATTAATCCTAATCCGAAGTTTCACATTGAATTATTCTAGACCACACTAATTAATGCGAATGGTAAGTTTTCGTATGAAACGCATTGGATTATCAGCATATCGTTCCAAATTCAAATAATGTTTAACATCGTAATCATTTATGATAATTAAATGAATGTATAGTGAGGCACCGATGTGTATTATATTCGGATGTGCCAATAGGATGTAATAATTGGGGAATGAGTAATGAGATTCAGCAAGCAACGATTTCACGCATCCTTTCTTCATTAAGCTCCTTGTTATCGAAATGGCAGTAGTTAAGGGTGACGCAGACTTTGTGTAATTATTTACTGGGATTTACGTTGTTAGCGGTTGCCATCAACGACTTTTGGTATCTGGACCAGGTAACAAAAAAAATGTGTCTTCATTACGTGTGGTGGAAGACAGAGGAAATTATACGAACTGTCGGAGGGTAGAAGGGGTTTTAATTGGGGTAACCCACATAGTTGCTTCTCATACAATGATAGATATGCATTCCTGAGCCTAATGTTTATGACATCGCTCCGCCTACTGTTTCTCCCGCTTCTAACGGCTAGTTATGAAACCGAAATGTCATGGTTAACATTACTGTCACTACAACCATCCATCATAATGTTTATTCGACGATTACAATTTGAAGCGCGTCAAGGGTAGAAGGTGGCGTATATATCTAAATGAGAAGAAGGGACAGTATAAAGCATAGGAGTGGGAAGTGCTATACAGCCATTTCCTTGAAAGACAAGGTGCCCTGACGAAAACGAATCGGGAATTGAATCTAATGCGCAATCTTGAATCCTTCATGAGGAGCTCCGCACATAGCAGGTGAGCTCGACTCTGTTTCTCTCACGTTGGACGATTCGCTAGTGACGCCACCAACACCATCGTCGTCGTCGCCGCTGTCGTCCTCGTTTCTCGCCCGATGGAAATACATAATTCAAGAGAATATTTGAATAGTGTTTTACACTGCTTACAACTTGTACTTGTAGGAACTTCGCCATTCGGTTTCTGCAGGCACGTAAGTAGGTACTAATGCTCTTACCGCTAATGATTTCATACTATTGTCATGGTCTGAATCCTTTCAGTTTGGATAACTCTCTCTTTATTTCCGTGCGAAAAAAGGGAAGCTTCAACTTCTGCTCATAAAATAGTAAATTGTTTTGCAGAAAATATAAAATAATCCAGCTGAATGTACAAATGAATTATCGTTAAAATAATTTGATCTGATTATGTAGAAGAGCAAAGTACTGGACGAACCGTAAATTCACAGGCGTTATAGATTCATTATCATAATTGCAATTAAAGCTTCTTAGACTCGAATATCAATTGTGACCGCAAGTGACGCCATAGACAGTTCTTATTCTTATGAAAATGTAATAATAAGAAATGGGTATAATTGTTTTAATATTCGTCCTACAGTGGAAAAGTTTCAGCACTTCTGCTGTTTGACTACATATTTCGGTTACATTTAGTTAATATATTTCAATCCTGTTACTGAAGATTAGCTTGACACACCCATTTGTTATAAGAACTTTAGGGGATTTACTGGAGATCCCTTAACGGTACCAACAATTGTCGGTTAGAGTGGGTTAGAGTTGTGTGCACCTTTCTACATGGTGACTCATAACAATGAATTTATAACATAATGATAATGATAATGAATAATAACATTTTTAGTACGTTAAATATTCAACAGAGACAGCGTTAAGCATAATTAACGGTGATTGAAGTATGAATAAAATTGATCAACATACGTATGTCCTTTTTGGTAAAGTACATTTTTTAGCAACAAGTTGCCTATAAATTATTACCAGAATTCACAAATAACTCTCTTGAACATTGTTGATTAAGGGTAACAGCAGATTTCCCCCGCCACTCTGTGATGTCATACAGTGTAGACCAATCGGAGTATTGAACGGCTACACTCGATCATAAACTAAAACAAACAAGAAAGGGTAAACTGTCACAAAAATGCAGTCACTGGACAATGGTAGGGGCATCTATGAGTAAACACGTCGATAAGGTAGATGACAAGATAACCTATAGATAGAAAGTAGCTGTACACATATGTATCGAATTTACTAATCGTATTTGTTATAACGTACATGTTTTTAAGAAGGTATTCATGTTTTCCGATATTATAATGTAAACTTCTGTTAGCGAGAATATGTTATATTACGATAGGATGTGAGAAGGTTTTAAATTACGCGCGTTTTCCACCATATTGGAACCGGTTTCGTTAGGAGTTGGAAAGGGTCGTGTGAACATAGTTCAAGTCCCATAAAGGACTAGCTAGCAACACTGTTTTATGTCCACCATTTTATTTCTGTATAAGCTGACAGTGTTGAAAGTTGAACCGATTCATTGGTTTAAAAACGTTAGATATTTATTCGTATAACCTACATTTCGTTAGAATATGGTGTGAAATTAGTAAACGGCCCTGTTGTACGTTGGTTCATGAAATTGACAGTGCAGTTCTGATCAGTTTGTAAGACGATTCCATGAACAGCCGTTGGTTTCACCAAATTAGTGAACATCAATTATTTTAAAAATGTGGTGATTAACATGTAGGGGTTCTATGGACATAACCATTGAAATGCCATAGAGCTTGAATTGGTTATTTGTAAGGTAAGCACCAATAATTGTCCAGATAGGTACCTTTATATCCGTATGTTTTGATCACTATATACTTCCCTAATTTTACTAAATTTGATGTGTTATTGGTGCATTCTAAAAATATCTTTATAGGTTGTGTACTTTTATTTAGAATTTGGTACACTACATATCCAATAGACTGCTAATGAAATAGTTAAGAATAAGATCTAATTATATATCACACATTAATTCCTTGTGTATCTATGTTTGTTACAGAGGTGAAATCACTGGTATTGTCTACTTGGCTGTGAAATGGCTCGAATGTTACTGTACGAAAGGCCTGTCGATGTCATCGATGGAGGTCCATCCGAGGTAGGAAGTTATTCTGCTTTGGTTTGGAAATTGAGCTATAAATTAATAATTGGTAGATTTTTCAAATGTATTTACTAATTATAAGTAATGAAATCAGTATTAGTATCCATTAACACATTTATACTAATAATATAACTATGTAGAATGTAAACTTTTGTAACTCCACTACTTAAAAATAATTGCCATGGGTTATGATATTTTCCAAAGATATTTTTTGTATTTAGTACATGGTAAAAATAGGTAGGTCAGTAGCGCGCTGTTAATGGTTCTTTCGTGAAATGGATATGTAGCCTACATATAATATAGTGTATATAAGAAATGCGAGACTATTGTGCGAACAGCTTGGCGGGAAAGAAGGAGACGGGTATAGGTGCTCTCTGCTGCCGTCTCTACTGCCACGCAGTGTAGCCATATCTCTTTCGATAGAAAGTAGCAGCGTGTTACTAGATGGGAATGTGGCACTGCGATTCTGTTGTCTCGACTTTGCTCGGTCGGTAATGCAGTGGCACCCACCCGTATCGGGAAATTCTTTAGTTACTTGTTCACAAAATGGCTTCCGACAATACTGTCATGTCGGCACGCCTCGTGTGGAGAAGGTTCCTTTAATGTCTAGTTTCGACGTTTGGTTTAATGTCTTTTTTGTTTGCTGATAGCATTCATTACATATGATAAAAATATAAGTATTCACGTGATAAAATTAACATCGACCAGATCTTAGGGCTGTCCTATCAACATCATAAATTAGGTACTCCTTATTTTTCAGTGCACTCCTTCTTGGTCTGGATCATTATTCAAGATTAAGGAAGAACCAAATAATGATGATGAAGCAGCGAATCTGTTTTCCGATAATAGTAATAGTTTAGTTTCGACAAAAAACAGTAGCGCGAGCTTAAATGTCGGTGATAGTACATCTGATACAGTTATTAATAGGAATAAAGCGAAAAGGCAAAATGTGTTAAAAAGAAAACGTTCTCGATTTGTTGAAAATGAGAGACAGTTTTTTCGCTGTAATACACGATCAAATAATCGTAAACGTAAGAAAGGTGTTCTCGGTAATAAAACTACTCGATTAAAAGTTCCGACCAATACAAAATCACAAACCGTGTGTCCGAAAGTTAAGTGTGAGGTGTGCTTTCTAAAGTTTAGTTCGGTTTCAAGGGTAAAGGGTCATTATCAACATTATGACACCAGCACGGAAGTTTCGTGTGATACTTGTAATTTGCATATGCGTTCGCAAAAGTTAGCAGCTATCCATTTTAGATCAACCCATTCTGCCAAAAAATTTGGCAAAAGGTATCACTATGAATGCCACTTTTGTACACAGCAATTTTGTTTGAAGCCCACATTACAAGCCCACATATTACACTTTCACAATGACAAAATATGTAGAAAAAATAAAGCATCATCGCAAAAAACTCAAAACTTAAAACTGCACTTTTCTGTGCAATCGCCAACCGTCAAACCATCATCAGAAGTATTAGAGTCTGAAATAACTAAGGATGAACAAAAAAACAGGAGTTCCTCCTCATCTCCCTTGAAGAATAGTCCTAGTCCCAAAAAATTGCGTCAAACTACATTAACGGAATTTATGTGCGTTAATAACGTAGAGCATAAAAAGGAACCTATCAGCCCAAGTAAAATTAAAGAGGATGCAATTGAGGAAGAGCAACCGCCTTCAATCGACATATGTAAAGCGAATCATACTCCAAGCACTGACCTAAACAAGAAACCTTTTGTACAAATACATTTACCCCTTACGGAATATTCACCAGCATCAAGTGGTCGTTTCGGTTCAAAAGAGATAAAGTATCGCAAAACATCGCGGCAGACACGTAGTTCTCTTGAAGACAGAATGGTACGACGTTCATTGAGGCTTAGCACCTCTGACTATGCTAATGAACCACAAGGAAATCTGGAAAGAAGAAGACGAAGGATCAAAAGGGTTCTAAGATCTTTGTATCCTACAAATACTGACTCTGTACTCAGAGAAAAATACAAATGTAAGGCTTGTTGTGTGCGTTTAGTCAGATGCGATAGTGAAAGGAATCATGTTATGAAGTCCAATAGTGCAGCGGTCTCACCTAAACCTCCAAACACGCCGTTCAGTGCACCCAGGCTTTCAAAAGACGGTAACTTGATATTTAAAGAGGTTGCAGTTTGTTTAGAAAAGTTGCCTGTTACATTAGTGGAAAGTAAATTAAATGATCCAGAGCCTGAAGAAAGCGCAGAGACATCTATTACGAGAAGTTTTACTTGTAAGGCGTGCGATGAAGAATTTTCATCTAAAGAAGACAGGAAGCAGCATGTTAAGGAGGCGCATACGGCTTACATGTCAAGTATATGTAATGCCCGTTACAGTCTTAAACATAAACTGATTGAACATTATTTGCGACAACATTACCTTTTCAAGCGTAACGAGTGTTGTGTTTGTGGAGAACCATGTTCTGATCGGATAGCCTTAAGACGTCATCTTATATTGCATTGCATTAAAGTCGTACAATCAAAGGAAGACACGTCACCATTAAACATCGATGTAATTTGTAAATCTTATCAGAAGACCAACAAGTGTGCGACATGCGGTAAGAGTTTTTGGTTACTGTCATGTTTGAAACAACACCAAGCGCACTGTCGGATGCGAAAGGTGAATGGTAACGGTAACAGCAAGAGTGATAACCGTGAGAAGAAGACCAAATTTCCAATAATAAAACTAATTGAGACTGATAACAATCATGCGGTTACGTCCCCAGAGTCCGCCGAATCTCAGACCAGTTTATCTACAAGTCAGCAACATCCAGTATCTAGTACACATCTAAAAGATAAACACGTAGTGTCCGCAAATAATCCACAAAACGATGTCCAAAACATGGACCCTAACACGCTTGTACCTCCAACATGTCATTCGGACCAGCCGGTAGACCTAGCACCTCCCATTGGATCACAGTTGACTCCGATATGTACAGGTCCTACTAAAGAGAGTGTTATTAAACCAAAATACTCTTGTGATATTTGTGGGAAGAAATATCATTTATACCAGAGTTTACTAGGTCATCTCCGTATGTACACAAAGCTGACCAGTGCGCTCTGTGAAGTATGTGGGACAGTTTTTGGTTCAACAAGATTATTACAAGTTCACTACAATACGACGCATACGCCTCTTTCGTGTTCGTACAAATATCATTGTAACGTTTGCTATCAAGGATTTGCGAGGAAGGATCCGCTTCGAGTTCATCAGTTACATGTACACCCACAACTACTGCCACTCCCTGACGTTAACCGCCTACGGCAAGTCACCTCTATGTGTAACGTGTGCAATCTAGTATTTGAAAACTATAATCGTTTTGTGGAACACAACATGTACTACTGTAAGAATCAAGTGTTTTCCTGTGCGTTTTGTGGGAAGGTGTTTGAAGGAATGTATCTGTTACATCACCATAACAAATTGGACCACTATCCGGAATACGCAAGGACTGCCTACAATTACACGTGTGATACTTGTGGGGAAGGGTTTAAACATCAATCCCACTTTTATGCCCATAAGGTACATGTACATTTGATGAACCCGATTTCAACAGAGGAACTCAGTAGGCAACCTTCTGATGCTAGATTGCTGAACACAATCGAGGGGTCTAATTGTGATAAGTTAGAAGTGATGCCGAATTCAGAGAAAACACTATACACTTGCAAAATTTGTAACGCGCAGTTTAACAGCTCCATTGCATTGAGGTACCATGAATCAGAATTTGCAGACAATGGATTTTTCAATTGTGAACAGTGTCCCAGAAAGTGTTGGACATTAGTTTTGTTGAGTAAACATCAAGTTTTTAGTCATGGCGCTTACGAACGCGACAGGAAATATGTGTGTCGTACTTGCAATGAAGTACTTATGTCAGAAGACGCTTTAGCATCTCACGAAAAACACTTACATAACCAGTCGAATGCTCAGACAATTGATAATAGTAGCACTATGACTATTGTTAATAAATGTGGCATATGTGCACTGGACTTTCCAACTTGTGTTGAATTGATGAATCATGTTGATGAATATGCCAATACAGGGGACCATGTTTGTGAACAATGTCATCAAAAGTTCAGGGAACTTCAACACCTTCGTAACCATAAAGAAACACATACCAGACTCAATTCAAGTTCCACTAGATACCAATGTTCCCTTTGTAACCAACAGCTGTTGTCAGCAGTTGATGTCCATGCTCATATTATTCATTTACATACACTGACGTCAGGTTTCCAGAATGTTTTGACTAAGAAAACAACGAGGACCCAACTCAACGAAAATATACAAAACGATCATAACTACGGTGTAACACACTCCCAGCTTCTCGTTCAGGCAGACAACAATTTAGCTGAAGTTATTCAATCACCAATTGTAAGCGCAGGAGCTAAGATAGACCAAGTGGACAATACTGTGTCAACGTCAAATGTAACGAACCCAGCACTCCGGGTAGAAGTGAGGGAAATGGTTGTTGAAAATGTTACTGCTAACCCATTGTCAAAACTGAAGGTCAACCCCCGTCCTGAAAATAAGTTGACAATTATACCTGCGCCGAAACCTAACGTCAGTGAACCAGGCAATGACAAAGCTGCAAAATGCAATGTTTGTAACTTAAAATTTGCTAGCAAGAAAAATCTGATTAGGCACTGGGTGAGGTTTGTAAATAAAGGTAACTATGTTTGTGAATTTTGCGGAAAAGTGTTTCCCTGGGAATCGTGCTTCAAGGATCATCAACGTAAACACCTCGAAACCGTCGGGATAACATTGAAATATGGTTGTGACATTTGTGGGGAGAAATTTCGAACTGCAGCATCGGCGCACGCACATGTTACGCATTACCACAATAAATGTGAAAGCCCATTTGTTGAATTCCTAGAAGTTGATAAAAGAACCTTGGATCAGCAAGTGGATCAAGTGTATTTTCAAACTGAAAGTGGCGAAGTACAGATTGCCGTAATCCAAAGTGATGGAACAATTGAAGATATTGATGGTTTTACTAATCAAACAGATACTTATGAGATTGAAATTTTGGATGAGGAGCCAGATCAGTCTAATGGTGTGCCCACTGCTAACGAGAAGCCTCAGAGTGAAGCCTCCGTTGGGGGAGCTCCCAAACCAACCCATGATGTGATACACAACGAACAACAGGAAGATTATGATAATACTGCCCAGTTAGATAAATATACTTGCCCAGTATGTTTACGGACTTACGAAAATCTGGTAGATTTTCAAACTCATTTCCGAAGTACACATCCAAAGCAGTTATTAAAGTACCCAAATTACCGAGCTTCCGAAAACGGAAAGGGCAATGTCCCGTTCACCGACCAACAAGGCAGCAATATTGGTTGCGTTGTTTGCAATGCTGTTTTTAGCAACGAGATAAGCTTTAAAAAACATTTGAATAGCATACATATGCCTCGATCAGTTACGTCGAATAATAGGAAGAAACGACATATACGGATAATTAGAAAAATTCTTGTTTCCCCACACCAGCGTGCACCTCAAGCTGCTTCGAAGGTATCTGAATCGAACAATGACAAGCAATCGAAGGTAGAAAATAATACATCATCGAATAGTACACACTTGAAGAAGAATCATGTCTCTGTGAATGCTGGGATATCTAAAGATGAAAATCAAAGAAATACTCAAGAGACTGTTCGAGGCGATCAGGTAACAACTGTTGGAGCTAACGTGATTGATAAACCAGAGATTACAAAACCTCAGAACAGCAACGTAGGCAAATTAAAAGTAAAAGATTTTGCAAAATTAATCCAAGTGGAAAATCAGCCAACACGCACTTTGAAAAACAATGCAGTTCCTACGACACCAAAGTACGTCTTACTGCAGGCAGATATTCCAGCTAATTCATTTTTAGGGGCGTATGTGGACAGCCTATGCAATAGTGGCAACAAAAAGTTATGATGGTTGCCGTTGATGAAAGAATTGCCAAAAATAAGAGTTATGAAAGGGAGATACCGACTATTGTCGGCAAATGAACGTGCTTTGTTACCCACAATTACTTAATCGTTGTACCTTTGTCACTTCTCTTAAATTGTACCATTTTTGAAGATTCATTGAAATATCACTAACAATGGATTACGTTAATACATGATGGGGCAGATACCTTGAATTATTTCGACTCGTACCTGCTCATGTACTTCTTCTTTAACCGAACTTTTATTAGCATACGAATACTTGTTATGTTTTAAGAACAACGATACATTTTAACAAAATGAATTTTGGAATTGGTCGGAACTTCGAATTATCTTTCAAATTTAGGTTGTAAGTGATTACTGATACTTCGGAATACTTGTATGTTTGCAATCTTTCTTCACTGTTAAGGTCATATACCACGCAGCGTTGAGTTGTTCAAAGATGTAGATAGGTTTCTTCATGTACTATTCGTTTAAGAATGTGAAGATCTATCTGACATGAAAATGGATATCGTAGTATCTTAATCGCTATAGGTTGGTCGATTTTATTTTGAGATATATCTTACTCTCAGGTTATGAACGAAATGTTATTATGTAAGTTCCAAAATGTCTGCGATAAACTATTAAATCTGCGTTGAAAAACTTGGTTAACTTCTTCCTCATAAAGAAGACTTAAATATTTTTCAGGATATCTCTAGAATTTAAGATGTGGTTGCTGGCAGTAAGATTTCTGGTAAAACAGCAAGTACTAAATAATTTTATTTCGTGTATGTAATTTAATTTCTTTCTTATGGGGACGTCGTAAGCCAAGTTTTCTTTAGTATGTAGTATATACTAAAATATTGCGATGAATTTCGCGTATAAATTTGCAAAAGATGAAAACAAAACTTCTGTGACCCTTCATGTGGTTCCTTATGACATATACTAGGAAACTTACCTTAATTTTTTTCCTGGGTCTTTTGCATTTTTGAATCTGTTACTATGACACTGAAGATGTTTCTTCCAGGTTTGTGCGATGTTTCAAACTCTTAATTATAAACGCTACACCATTGTATAAAAATTTAACGCAATCAGATTATTTCTCTATCTTGCAGCATGAGTAATGTAAGTATGCATTGTGGTTTGGTAATCCAAATTTACCATCTTTTATACTAAATAAATGTACGTATCACAGTGGCCGAATTATTTCATGCGTATAAAGTGTGGTATAAACTCCAAGCATACGATATATTATATTAAAATAAAACTATGGAATAAAAAACTCCTACATCAACAATTTATGAAACCACATTTTGAAAGACTTTTTATTTAACGTGTAAGTTATTTCATGGACATCAATAAAGAGTTGCGCATTGCATCCGGTTATGTTAAAAACTTTTTAATTGCACGCAAGAGCTCCTATAATCCTTGAATTTGTGTGTGTTTTCTTGTGTACTGATAAACGTAAACCTTGATATCTTAGTTCAAGTATATTAGGACTATTGTTATCATAATGCAGTTAAGACTGACGTAATGTCAGGACTATCCCGGATTCGTAGTCTTACTTGGAGAGCTTTATTGCGCCGCCTGTTCCATTCAACATGGATTTTCACTACACCAGTCTGGATACGTCTTACGACGATGGCCCGGAGTGCTCGTAAAAGCGGTATAACACCTTCACGACGTGCGAGCCTGAAGTTTGTTAGCCCCACCTTCCATCAACTACCTCATAAGCTTTGACTCCTTCTTGGTTGAAATGTCCAGAAGCCTCGCTAAATATTCTTTCTGGAAATGTTTACGGTTTCTTAATGACTTTCGTCGTTTTGCCCTGACCTGTCTGGTCCTACAATGTGTATCTACTTGGGACGAGCCATGAGATACCGTGTACACAAAACGTTCACACTGTTATTGGACGTTCATTGTAGACATAAAATGTTGGCATAGTCCAAGGGGAGGTGAACTTGAGTTTGCAGGATTTCGGCGGTGTAATCGAACCAGTCAATCTGCTCCTATTTGCAGTTACCACGACGATGGTTTCGTCGGGCAAAGTGGAATAGAAGTGTAATGCAGACCCATCGTTGAGCGAGTAGGTCAGCAGTGCAGGTCGACTCGACGAACCGACCGTTTCACATCGACTGCCCGTTCGTTTGTCCTTCGCATTCGAGGCTCGGAACAATCATGAGACAGGATTCAAGTTTGCTGAGCACTTGCAGAGCGCGCGATAAATCGTAAAGCACACAATGAGCTACTCGAAACATGGCGAATAATCGGATTCTTTAGCCTTGGCCGTGGAACGTTGCGCGGCGTACATGACAAATGGGGCTGATTGCTGATATCAAATAGACATTCCTACGAATAATTCATTGCATTTGAAATTAAATACGCGTATTGCACAAATTGACAGATATACAACGTTTCAAGAGATAACGTCTTTTTCAGCGGAATCGATGTTGCCATATTTTAACGTTCCACTACCCGACGTAAACACTTGGAACAATGTTTGAAATCGCGTTAAAACACAGCTTGTTATTAATTTACCCTATCATTTCAGGCTACTCAGGGGTACATTCTTCACTTTATGTATCCCGTTTTTGGTTCACTCTCCGCCTCGATAGACATAATAAGATATATCCTTTGCGCTGAGTGCTCGGTAAAATTGAATTTGTGCAGTTGACGGGAGAGTCGACGAAGAGATGGAGAGAGCTAGAAGTACAAAGTATCATACAAAGTTGCCGCAGAGAGTCAACCGTGAAAGATGACATTACGTTTCATGAAATTACAAGGAGTTAAGCGAGATACAATATCAAATCGGTGGGAAGCAACTGCATTTCGTTACTCGATCACCCCAACCCCTCGATTCTCTACGTTTCTCTCTATCAAGGTGTTGTACGTATCGTGAATTACAAATCAGTGTCCCGGCTTTGAGCAGCGGCAGGAATCTCTGCTAAGCGCACAAACGCCGGGGTGATATCAATCTATGATGGTGCGCGACAAAGCGCCGGGTGTTATTATTAAGCGGAGATGCGCGCACAGCAATAACGATTCGACTCGGCAGCCTCGAATGGCGTTGCCCAGCACCGCGTATCTGCGTGCCATAATTTACTTTATAGTTGCCTTCCGTTTCGATGATCGCGAGGCAAACCTAATGAAAGTTTTCGTGTGTCTCCAAGGCGCAGTGCAGTATCCCCTTGCTTCTTTAACTATCTGTTAACTCGAAGCAAAGACAATTGGAGAGTCGCCAGTTATCATCCTCTAGACGGATGTACGAAGTCTACGAAAACATTGGATTCATTCAGTAAACTAAGAACTTCTCTCCAACGCTGTTCCACGAGGTGACGATGGAACACGATTACGGTTTCTTGAGATAGATATACCTCTAGTTTCGATGTTCTTAGAACATCTTACGTGTAGTAAGTGTGAAGGAAGTTTTTATCGTAGTAGTCTTGAGAGCTACTGTCGATTTGACGGGGATTTGAACACGGCCAGATTTCATCCCGTTAATCTCTTATCGATACAGCGGATGTTGGGTTTCACGAATAAGACCTCACGAAGCCAGGAAAAAAGGAATAACCGTGCGACGAAACGAGTAAATGTTGCGAAGAAAATGAGATCCACGGTTGACGACAGCCATGAAGGCCACGAACGTTGGATGAGAGTCCAAGGAAAAAGAAAAGCGTGAGGGAAATGTGCCTGAGAGCCGTAGGAACGGTGAGGATCATCCTTCGCCGTGACGACGAGAGTCCTGCTCTTCTTCTCTGTCTGAAGTTCCTCTCCAGCCCCCTCCCTTTCAGCCTCTCTCTCGTACTTATCTCATCTCATCCATCTTGCTGGCACGCCTCTTTATCAGTCGACACTCATACCAGGAAACCACCAGGTGGTATATAGCTTGCCCAGGTACACCGTAGATACCCTTGGGACATTAATAACCTCACACTAAGCTAGATGAAAGGGTTGGTTGGTGGGTGCGTAGTGGGAACGAGACTGAAAGAAGCGACGTCGAGCACCGTAGGGCGAATCGAGCTCGTCTGCGGTTCTAGTTCTGGTAAGACGCGGCAGAAGGAGGGTTTTCAGAGGCCCTGTAGGTCTCGGGAAAACGCGCAGGAAGAAAGGTTCGTGCGACGGAAACTGTGATGGTCGAGCTTCATCCCACCCACCAAACGGAACACCACCGCTGCCTATCAGCGCCACCAGACATGGGTTTTATTAATGTCTGTCGACTTTTCTTTCAGCTCAGCGACTCACGACGAGGATCGACGGAATTATAGAACGATTGGCTCAGTCGATCACTTTTTACGATTAGTCGAAATATAGGTCCTTCGCTCACCCAAGTCTTAGGTAACATCTTTCGCGACAAAGTTTACCCACAGCGTCGGTGGAATTGTGGAACTTAGTGGGAGGATTACCTTCCGCTTCTGCGTGCGGAAGTACCCGGAGTTATGGCTGCATAAAACGCGTAGCTTCCAGAAATCGAGCGGGGCATCGTCATTCCGTAGAGAATGAGCTAACATCAAAGGCAAACAGACAGGTCCATGTAATGGAGAAATAAAACTGCGGACACAAGGATGTTTTAGGGCAATCGGATCAGTTCCTATAACACTATTATTGCATTTTGTAAGTAACTTGTATAGGGAAGTCCCTCCTCCTCCCCTCGGTGATGGAATCAACAGAAGAGGTCTAGAAATATAAGAGGTAATTAACGGTAGCGATTGTCGAGCGTATTTTGTCTGATGCGAGATATATAAACCATTACGACCCCTGACCATCGTAGTAGGCCTTTGGACGCTTTAATACCGCCGTAATGAAAAATCACGGCAATCCCTCAAAATCCGGTATTGCCCCGGATTGGCCGAAACAATTTATCAGTGACATCCGACCTCGCGCGATCGCCACAGATTTGAATCGTATTATACGTTCCAGATTTCGATTTACACACCCACGTAGAATTTGTGGATCTGCTTTTTCGTGCCAAAATGAATTGGGATTTTCGCCTAAGTCCTTTAAAGAATTTAACATTCATCAAAAGGAAGATGGCTCTTTGCCAGTTATGAATTCTACTGAAAACTAAAAATTGAAGATAAAATTAACGAACGCATAGAGAACATTGCTTGTTTCTATCATCGTTTTTCTCTCATGTGACCATGGACATTTTTTCAAATTTTCTGTTTCCACATCACGATTTTTTCAGCACCAACTTTAATGTCCCTAGTAACAAGCCGTGCGAGCAGTGTCTTTGTCCTTGTTTGACATCCGGCATAAAAATCAGTTAGGACGAACGAGGTTTGTTAACGTTAATAATTACCTTCGATCGAAACGTGACACGGATGGCGCATGCGGCCAAATTCGCGTGTCAGGTTGCAATGAGTTTCGCCGGATCCATATACGGCAGTTTGTCGCACCGCCAATCGAACTACCTAGCGATAATTTATTTTTGCTCGTGAAAACGTTCTCGCGCAACGGTTCGTGTCATCAATTTCGACGTTGCCATCTCGATCGTTCTCTTTGTCTTTTTATCTTCCGTCTCGTCCGAATTCCGTTGATGGCTAGCTGTCTTCCTCGACATTGCTCCATCGTTGGTTCTTCCCCCGCTCTTCTTTACTTCCTCCCCTCTACGGGCCGTTGTAAGCGTGATCCGTGGCTATGCCGGGCGCAACTCGCTCCGGGCTGTAATCAATGCGATCCTCTGGCTGGTGAGCGCGTTGCAAATTCCGCGGCTCGGGGCTACCGCGGAAAAACGGAGAAAGTTAGGCTCACGCCCCGGCGACAAGTAGACAAAAGAACCGGCTCCTGACTTATGCCTCGATTGTTTTCCGTTCTCGAGCCTCTCCTCGTTTTCGCACCGATCTACTTCTTTTCTCTGGCCTGTCCGTCAGGAGATAATGGAAATTTAATAATACCGCCGGCCCTTACTTTTCTCACAATTTCTCACTTGGCCAGGTATTGTCCGAGACGAGCTACAACGACATCCAAATGATCCTAACGGATAGAATAAACGTGAAAGTATTTTTGCCTAGCTTAATATCAGAGGTTTTCACGAAGATCTCCTAATCTTCTTTTCAACTTTTTTCCGCGCTGGTTAAAAATGTCAGGAGCGACGTCATGAGCTGCGCGTTATGGAAATCGTTGGCACTACAGCGAGATGATGAAGCTCCCAACGTCGCAAAGAGACCGCCGCGAAATTGCCCGTTTATAAGGATCGTCCTGGACCCGTAGCTCGATGGTGGTTGAAAATTGATGGGCGATTCTTAGCTGCTCGGCGAGTTAATCGATGCGTTATTTCACCAACAGCCGATTTCGCCGTCGCCTCATTCTCATGCGACATTTCTCATAAAACGCTGCTCCGTCCATTATATGCGCGGCACGATCGTAATATTTTACATTCCATGCGATCGCGATACCGCCGGCGAAAGTTGAGGAAACAAAGGAGTTATCTGCAGGGAGCGTATCTGAGCGCGTGACGTTGGCGCAAACATTCCCCGAGAGGTTGGATTTACAAGACTCCTGCACATCCACTTTGGAGAACTAAAACTTTGTCAAATATATTAAAAGCTGTCTCCCAGTTGCGCGGCGAGGAGTCGCCATCGGGCCAAGAGGGTTGTTACGCTTTTCTTCCCGCAACCTTTTTTACTACCATCCCTCTCCGGAGAGACACGAAGCCACGAAGCCACGAAGCCACGTAGAACAGCGCATAGCCGTTTATGTCGTAAGCGAAACGCCGGAAGCAGCCGAGCGAAAGGAATAGAGTCGAAGCAATGGAGAGTCGGAGAAAATTGAAGGGACTGCTAAGGGGGTGGACAGGGAGGGGCGTGTAAGAGGAGAACCGAGAAGTGGATAGAGGATGAAGAAAGCGAGGTAGATAGAGAGGGGAAAAGGAGTGGTTACATCGGTAGAATAGTAATATCTTGCCGTCGTCCCTCTATACCCACAGCTTGCTGCACTCTCCTTCTGTTCCTTTTGCAGCGCCATATTTTCGGACACGCGAGTTTATACTTCACATTACGCAGCCGCTGCTCCATTGAAGTGCAAAGCAGGTAGTCGAAAGAAATCACGATTCATGGCTTTTTTTTCCTTTACCTACGTTGCACAGTGTGTCCCTTGGCTTTGTGTCCGCCCCCCACTCTTATCTCACGTCCTCTATCTTCCTGTGATTCTAACCGTGCTCGTTTCATATACCAGTTGCCTTTAGGAAGACTGGCCCGTCAGAGTGAAAGAATTAGGGTATACCGAAAACATCGAAGGTTAAAAAAAAGTTTACTACGGTATCGTTCTCTAACGACGTAGGAACACAGTATAATTCGATAACAATTTATCATTTCTTTCCGTCGGTCTCGGTCTTGCTCTTCCTTTTTGCGTCTTCTCCAAACTTTCGGTCACTTCCGGTCGTTCGCTTCGTAACTTTTTGCCCCTTCCGATCTTTTTAAGTATCTTCATGGCTCTCTGCCCCTTTCCTTGCCGGTTTCTACGTCGAGGGTTTTCTTTTTGCAAAGCTTCCAGCATCGTTACCCCCCTTCATTCTTTTCTCGCGCAGTCGGTGTCTCCTCAATCTCCGGCTTTGCCCAATCTTCTCTTCGAGCGTTATACTTTGCTCTTCTTTCTCGTCGTTTATGCCTCCCTCTTCGTTTCGAGGTTTTCCCTCGCGTCGCCGATAAGAGTTCCTCCCGAGATACCGAGATTCCGCGACACGTAGTCGCTATGTTTATCTCGCGACCGCAATGTCGTTAGTCCGCCCGCGGAAAGCGAAGATTGATGGACCGAATAAGTGCGACGCGCGCCTGAAAACCCGACTCTATCGGTAAAAGGGGAACAGGGGTAGAGATGGAAAGGACAGGGCAGTCCACTCACTTCTTACCTGCCACCTGTAATTTGTGGATAGCACGACTCTGATTTCCCATACCTCCATTCTATTGGCCATTGGAAAATTCTCCCTCCTGCTCATCCCTTTTCGACCACCACCACCACTCCCCCCCCCCCCCAAACCTCCACTCCCTCGGTCGTCCAACTGGAAATATGTCTTCGTCGCGTTAACTGACTGTTCTGCGACGGTTCCGTGAATTCGCGCTATTGTTTCCATTCAGTTTCACTTTGCCACCGACAGTTCTCTACAACGGAGATAAGTACGACTTGTCACTCGGAAGAACAGATGATCATTCCCGGGGCGCACACTGACGTCGATACACGTACTTTCCAGGAATATTAAGGACAAGTTATTGATGATGCAGTCTTGCGAATGTCGGTTAGAGGTAATTTTTTGCTTGGAAAATGGCGTTTCTGGCGAGACAGTAGTTACGTCGTAGGGGATGAAACAAGATTGACAATCGGTCTGGCGCAGCTGATCCTCCCGGCGTTGCATGTGTACACGTATATGTGTGAATAAGCGTAATCAGGACGACCGAAAATCGGCCCACGTATGCGCCGGTGTGACGGCGATTCACGAACGGAACTGCATGCCGTGCTCGACTGGCCAGCCAGATAAAGCGAGACGTTCCTCTCCTCTCTGTCTAAGACCGTTAAACTGCGGAGCTCTGCCTGCCGTCCAACGCGTCGACGATTCTCGGGGCAAATGGTGCCCTTCAGAATCGGTTGACCTAATTCATTTTACACAAGTCACAGCGGTCAGAACTCGCGACTCCCAGTCGACTCTTCACTACGATTTCATGAATTTACATGGACGTATATCATTCGACAGATTTAAAAGTCCCACGTACGTGTACGTGTATGTGACAAGATATTAAGCACTCTTCTCACGGTGGAATTGACCTTTCGCGATTCGAGTACTTTGACTTGGACGAATTGAGCAGCTACAAATAGAATAACGAAGTGGCTGAAAGTTGTAGGTGGCAGGAGTAATTATGCCGTGAGGGAGTCGACAGTTTTGGTAACATTAGAAAATAATGCAACGCCGCTGTCGAAGACACGAACCTGTTACATGCAGGTCTCAAAGCAAAACTTGTTAGACTTAAGCTATTAGGGGCTCTGGGAAATTAATGAGCATATCGCGCAAGCCTTGATGAAACAGAATGCGATATGCATGAATCCGTTACGCGTACGGAGGCTGCAAAAGTCACGCCGTATAGTGGACCCGGGTTGGCCATTGAAGTGGCACGTCTGTTGAGCCAGAGAGGTTTTGCCTGACTGGCTGGAATTAATAATCCCGCGGCTTAAATCCCGAGGACTCGAGCGCGAGTTTTAAGCTTGCCCAGTAAATTCGATATGTGTTTATATCCGTGGAGCGTAGAACTGTTTATAGAAGAATCAAAATTATCCGTATATATCATATTTCCCGTGATCACCGAACGCTTCTAGCCGTGCAGATATTATTGCTAACTATATTCCACACCCATGTTGCTGAAAACGTTCTCAGGTAATTTCCATTGTGACGCTATCGAAATAGAGCTTACTGAAACGGACAACGCCGGACAGTCTGGGACTTTGAAATATCCCGGAGAAGCACGAAAAACTAAACGCAGAACACGTTCGTCACTGTCGCCGTTCGGCCCTCTAGCCGGGATTCTTTTTCTGCTGTGCGATGTATCCGCCCGACACGTGATACGCAGAGTTCAAGGGACTTTTCGTGTCCCACAAATATAAGACTTTTTCCGCATTTTTTGCCATCGAATCAACGCCGTCTCCCTCGTGAAAAATTACAACTTTTTACCAGTGGAAACAGTCCACTACGTAACGACTCGAAAATAATCTCTTTAGTAATCCCCTTAATCATTCAATTAGTAATTCAATCTTTAACAAGAATATAATTACATAATCGGGATCCACGGCACATCATTTTTATGATATACCGAGAGTTTCTATTACTGTGAATGATTTATCACAGTGTCAAAAGTTGCCTGAAACGTATGTATGTGTGTTGGAAGTAGCGCACAGTCCTGAGGGACAAAAATCCGGCTCGTTTTTGCCAACATTGAGTTCACGCTAACAGTACGTACGATAAATCGTAACTGTAGGAAAAAAAGATGTTGAACACGCCTAATAGTAGCGCACGGCAGGTCGATTTTCAGCTTAGAGTTGGAAATTGGGTTAAGGAGTAATGCGGCGAGTACGTTTTTGGCGCCAACCGGTTGATCCCTCGGGCTTGCTCGAAAATGGGGACGAAATGTCCCCGCCTTCTGTCGTCATAGTGCGAGACTGCTTGAGTCCGCAACTCGTCGTTGCTCAACAACTTGATGCGCTCCCGGCATTGTGCGGCAAAGTGTCTCAAATACGGATGCAACTGACAGACTCTGTTCCGTCCTACAATGTAACGCGTTTGTAACCCATAGCGAATTTCCAATGGGCATATAGCTTACGTCCGATTGGCGCTCAGTGCCTCGCACCGTCGCAAACAGAAAATTACCCGCGATTGTCGTTCGTTTACGTGACTCACCGCTTCCTCCCTAACTCAGTTTCATCGTTATCTTCGAACACTCTTTTCAAAGTCCCTTACGACCAACGGTAGTTTCTCTTCTTTCTAAAGACTTAACGCTTATTTATTCGAAACGTTGCTTCCCCACCTGTACAATTACCCCCAGAAACGTCGGAAACAGGTACAAGAACTCGGTGTTTATTAGATTACATGAATTTATTCAGTAAACACATTCCCTCGCCTGTAAATATTCCGAAATTCGATTGAAGATGAAAACAAAATATCATCGGAATGTTCTTGACGTATATACGTATATACAGATTGAGATGTGTGTGTAGATTCGGTCAGGTTTGCTCCCTCAGTTGGCATAAACAGGGCTGAAATACCCCGCGATGGCTCGATTTTCCGCAGAGTGCAATGCACTGGGGGCCTCGCGTCTCAGGGCTATATTTATCCAGTTTCGGTCGATATTGGCGCCCTGGCGAAAGCTCCAATGTATTGCCGCGAACTGAAATTACGCGGAAGGGTCCGGCCAGGAAACCGGACTGACGGTGCTGCGGGCGAAAAATAAGATGGTGTGTATATGTGTAGTCGGAATTCGACGGCGCCTCGGGCTAAACATTCATCCACAACACCCATTCCTTTTACAGACATACGAATGTTGTTTAGTTGGTTTTCTAAAATCATTTCCAATATTATCACAATTGTAAGACTACGATGATCATCCTGTACGTACAAAATTATTATTATTATTATGGTACATTATTATGGTACATTATAAACGAGTCCCTTAAGCTTGGAGGAAATATGAAGATGATCTCAAAAAACCTGAAAGGCACGAAGAGGTATGAATTTAATAAACGAGTGTCATTTCGGGTCCGCTGGTTCTTATCTTTTGAACCCTTTCGAACCCTTTTGAACCTTTTGAACCCTTTTGAACCCTATATCGACACAACGAAATAAATACTGTACGTTTCATGGACGTCCTGCAGCCCATTAGAATGCAACTTGACTGCCGCTACCCTCGCAGGCCAAAAGGCTGCGTACGTGTACATGACACCTACACGTACACGTACACTTATACACTTTTACATATGTATTTTCAAAATTGTTGTATAAAACGCAGGGAAGGCTGGATAATTGAAAACGATCGTCTTCTAATTCAGAATATTAAAAGCATGAACATTCGTAGCCTTACTACTGAACGACGCCTGACTGTAGACTGACTTGTACTACTGAATATTTCTGACTACCTATTGACATCTACTATTTGCAGTCTCGTCGTATACTGATTACTAATAACCGTGTTTTAACTTATTTTAATTCAACGTATTTTTAACGTATTTTAATGCATTCTTAATCTGATTTAACCTATTTTAACGCACTACAACTCATTCTTAACCAGTTCCAACGTATTTGAACGTACTTGTAACACATTTTAATGCATTTTTAACGTATTTTAGCGTATTTCAACGCATTTTAATGCTATTTTAACGTATTTTATCGTATTTCAATGCTCTTTTAACGTATTTTATCGTATTTCTATGCATTTTAATGGACTTTAATGCATTTTTAACGTATTTTATCGTATTTTAACGTATTTTAATGGATTTTAATGCATTTTCAACGTATTTTAGCGTATTTCAACGCATTTTAATGGATTTTAATGCATTTTCAACGTATTTTAGCGTATTTCTATGCATTTTAATGGATTTTAATGCATTTTTAACGTATTTTAGCGTATTTCAACGCATTTTAATGCATTTTAACGCTCTATAATGTGGTTTAGACGCACTTTGATGCACTATTGACGTATTTTAACATATTTTCACACCTTATAACACATTTTTAATCTATTTTAACGTATTTTCGTGCACTATAGCGCATACACAACACACGTCCTATATACCTATTTATACGTAACATATACGTACTATTTATATAATATACATATTATATACCTATTATATATACTATATACGTACTATATATGTAACATATGTACTATATACGTACTATATATGTAACATATGTACTATATACGTACTATATATGTAACATACGTACTATATACGTACTATATACCTATTATATATGCTGTATACGTGATATATATATTATATACGTATTATATACTCGTTGTACATACTACTTTGTCGTATTTCAACGCATTTTAATGGATTTTAATGCATTTTTAGCGTATTTTATCGTATTTCAACGCATTTTAATGGATTTTTAATGCTCATTTAACGTATTTTATCGTATTTCTATGCATTTTAATGGATTTTAATGCATTTTTAACATATTTTATCGTATTTTAGCGTATTTCTATGCATTTTAATGGATTTTAATGCATTTTTAACGTATTTTATCGTATTTCAACGCATTTTAATGGATTTTAATGCTCTTTTAACTTATTTTATCGTATTTCAATGCATTTGAATGGATTTTAATGGATTTTAATGCATTTTTAACATATTTTATCGTATTTCAATGCATATTAATGGATTTTAATGCATTTTTAACGTATTTTATCGTATTTCTATGCATTTTAATGGATTTTAATGCATTTTTAACGTATTTTATCGTAATTCAATGCATTTTAATGGATTTTAATGCATTTTTAACGTATTTTATCGTATTTTAACGTATTTTAATCGATTTTAATGCATTTTCAACGTATTTTAGCGTATTTCAACGCATTTTAATGGATTTTAATGCATTTTCAACGTATTTTAGCGTATTTCAACGCATTTCAATGGATTTTAATGCTCTTTTAACGTATTTTATCGTATTTCTATGTGATTTAATGGATTTTAATGCATTTTTAACGTATTTTTGCGTATTTCAACGCATTTCAATGGATTTTAATGCTCTTTTAACGTATTTTATCGTATTTCTATGTGATTTAATGGATTTTAATGCATTTTTAACGTTTTTTTGCGTATTTCAACGCATTTCAATGGATTTTAATGCTCTTTTAACGTATTTTATCGTATTTCTATGCGTTTTAATGGATTTTAATGCATTTTTAACGTATTTTATCGTATTTTACCGTATTTCAACGCATTTTAATGGATTTTAATGCATTTTCAACGTATTTTAGCGTATTTCTATGCATTTTAATGGATTTTAATGCATTTTTAACGTATTTTATCGTATTTCAATGCATTCTAATGGATTTTAATGCATTTTCAACGTATTTTATCGTATTTTAACGCATTTTAATGCATTTTAATGCTCTTTTAACGTATTTTAGCGTATTTCAACGCATTTTAATGGATTTTAATGCATTTTTAACATATTTTATCGTTTTTTCAATGCATTTTAATGCATTTTAATGCTCTTTTAACGTATTTTATCGTATTTCAATGCATTTTAATGGATTTTAATGCATTTTTAACGTATTTTATCGTATTTCAACGCATTTTAATGGATTTTAATGCTAATTTCAGTTTCTTTGATTTTTTCTGCTAGTATAGTAGTTTTTTCTGCTAGTATAGTAGTTTTTTTGGCTAGTATAGTAGTTTTCTTCTGCTAGTATAGTAGTTTTTTCTTGCTAGTATAGTAGTTTTCTTCTACTAGTATAGTAGTTTTTTTCCTGCTAGTATAGTAGTTTTTTCTGCTAGTATAGTAGTATTTTTGGCTAGTATAGTAGTTTTTTCTGTTAGTATAGTAGTTTTTTATACTACTATAGTAAATAAAAATTAGAAAAAAATACTACTATACTAGCAGAAAAAACTACTATACTGGCAGAAAAACTACTATACTAGCAGAAAAAAACTACTATACTAGCAGAAAAAACTACTATACTAGCAGGAAAAATCAAAGAAACTGAAATTAGCATTAAAATCCATTAAAATGCGTTGAAATACGTTAAAATACGATAAAATACGTTAAAAATGCATTAAAATGCGTTAAAAATGCATTAAAATGCATTGAAATACGATAAAATACGTTAAAAATGCATTAAAATCCATTAAAATGCATTGAAATACGATAAAATACGTTAAAAATGCATTAAAATCCATTAAAATGCGTTGAAATACGTTAAAATACGATAAAATACGTTAAAAATGCATTAAAATCCATTAAAACACATGGAAATACTATAAAATACGTTAAAAATGCATTAAAATCCATTAGAATGCATGGAAATACGATAAAATACGTTAAAAATGCATTAAAATCCATTGAAATGCGTTGAAATACGATAAAATACGTTAAAAATGCATTAAAATCCAGTAAAACGCATAGAAATACGATAAAATACGTTAAAAGAGCATTAAAATCCATTGAAATGCGTTGAAATACGCAAAAATACGTTAAAAATGCATTAAAATCCATTAGAATGCATTGAAATACGATAAAATACGTTAAAAATGCATTAAAATCCGTTAAAATGCGTTGAAATACGATAAAATACATTAAAAATGCATTAAAATTCGTTAAAATGCGTTGAAATACGATAAAATACATTAAAAGTGCATTAAAATCCGTTAAAATGCGCTGAAATACGATTAAATACGTTAAAAATGCATTAAAATCCATTAAAATGTGTTGAAATACGATAAAATGCGTTAAAAGAGCACTAAAATCCATTAAAATGCGTTGAAATACGCTAAAATACGTTGAAAATGCATTAAAATCCATTAAAATGCGTTGAAATACGCTAAAATACGTTGAAAATGCATTAAAAAAATACGTTAAAAATGCATTAAAATGCATTAAAACGCATAGAAATACGATAAAATACGTTAAAAGAGCATTAAAATCCATTAAAATGCATTGAAATACGTTAAAATACGTTAAAAATGCATTAAAATCCATTAAAATGCGTTGAAATACGTTAAAATACGATAAAATACGTTAAAAATGCATTAAAATCCATTAAAACGCATAGAAATACGATAAAATACGTTAAAAGAGCATTAAAATCCATTGAAATGCGTTGAAATACGCAAAAAAACGTTAAAAATGCATTAAAATCCATTAAATCACATAGAAATACGATAAAATACGTTAAAAGAGCATTAAAATCCATTGAAATGCGTTGAAATACGCAAAAATACGTTAAAAATGCATTAAAATCCATTAAATCACATAGAAATACGATAAAATACGTTAAAAGAGCATTAAAATCCATTGAAATGCGTTGAAATACGCAAAAATACGTTAAAAATGCATTAAAATCCATTAGAATGCATTGAAATACGATAAAATACATTAAAAATGCATTAAAATCCGTTAAAATGCGTTGAAATACGATAAAATACATTAAAAATGCATTAAAATCCGTTAAAATGCGCTGAAATACGATTAAATACGTTAAAAATGCATTAAAATCCATTAAAATGCATTGAAATACGATAAAATACGTTAAAAATGCATTAAAATCCATTAAAATGCGTTGAAATACGTTAAAATACGATAAAATACGTTAAAAATGCATTAAAATCCATTAAAACGCATAGAAATACGATAAAATACGTTAAAAGAGCATTAAAATCCATTGAAATGCGTTGAAATACGCAAAAAAACGTTAAAAATGCATTAAAATCCATTAAATCACATAGAAATACGATAAAATACGTTAAAAGAGCATTAAAATCCATTGAAATGCGTTGAAATACGCAAAAATACGTTAAAAATGCATTAAAATCCATTAAATCACATAGAAATACGATAAAATACGTTAAAAGAGCATTAAAATCCATTGAAATGCGTTGAAATACGCAAAAATACGTTAAAAATGCATTAAAATCCATTAGAATGCATTGAAATACGATAAAATACATTAAAAATGCATTAAAATCCGTTAAAATGCGCTGAAATACGATTAAATACGTTAAAAATGCATTAAAATCCATTAAAATGTGTTGAAATACGATAAAATGCGTTAAAAGAGCATTAAAATCCATTAAAAGCGTTGAAATACGATAAAATATGTTGAAAACGCATTTTATTACGTTAAAATGTGTTTAAATATGTTAAAATGTGTTGAAATTGCGTTGTAATGCGCTGAAAATGCGTTAAAATGTGTTGCAATAGGTTAGAATATATTGAAAATGCGATAAATATGTTGTAGTAGGTTATACTACGTTGAGAATACATTAAGACGCGGTAAAATAGATTAGAATACGTTCAAAATTAATCAAAGCACGTTAAAATGTATTGAAATACTTTGAAAGTGTATTAAAATACATTAAAATATGTTATAAGTGCGTTAAAAGACGTTGAAACTGGTTAAGAATGAGTTGTAGTGCGTTAAAATACGTTGAACATGTTTAAGAATGTGTAGTATGTTATGTGTGTAGTATGTTAAAATATGTAGATATAGATTAAAAATGCGTTAAGGTTTGTTAAAAAGCGTCATCTTTAAGTGATTTGGCGACTTTGTGAGTTAAAACACGGTTATTAGTAATCAGTATACGGTATGACAGCAAGTAGTAGATGTCAATAGATAGAAATATTCAGTAGTACAAGTCAGAATATAGCCGGGCATCAGTCAGTATATAGTATATAGTGCAAGTCAGTATATAGTCAGATGTTGTTCAGTATTAAGGATAGGAATATGCCTAGCATGTGGTCAGACATCATTCAGTAGTAAGTCAATTAGTACATAAGTCCATTAGGCGAACTAGTTAGTTTATCTTCTCCTTAGCCGGCAAAAATTAAGTTACATGATTATTGGCTCGTACAATACCCTAGACTGCGTAAATGCTCTCATTTTCACCTTCGAACGTATTTCGAACTTGATTCCTGTGAGATTTAATAGAATCCATCTGAAGCGTTGGAATTATATCTTGGATGCGGCTAACTGCATGATGCATTTGTAATTTCGGTTGCAAGAAATGAAATTACGATAAGCAAGATAATTCTCATTAGAGTGGCAAATTGTCTACTAGACGAATTTGTCATTGTCTAGCTGGATCCATTGTACGCCATGTTCCCGGAGAGTTTTGGAGTCAGTAAAACACGTTTCTCTTTAAGGTGTGAATGTACACACCGACCTAGCTTGGTTATTTTACGGAACAGAATTAACGACGATTTCGTCGTTGTGATAAAAACATCCGCTTCGCTTTGATTTATTGCATGAAACTCGTGGAGAATACTAAGGTTTTCAGTTTTTTCGGGAATGGTAGATACTGTTAGAGTTGGCTGGAATAGAGCCAGCGCCAGCACGATTTACCCTACATCGGAATTACCGAGAAAGTAGCCAAGGAGATGATACTTCCTCACAGTCTCGTTTCGCCCCGTGTTTCCGTAAAGTAGGATACAGAATGGGGGTGAAAAGGATCAAAATGGGACAAAGAGGCCGCTCGCGTTCTTCCTAAAACACTTTCATTAAACTATCGTTGTTATTTTAAATGTGCTTAAGTGCTATTAAATAAAATTTTTACACACATTATTGTACGGTCGCACGAAACGTGAACAATACTTTAAGTAGTGGCGGAGATAAAATGATTGTGAATGTTACCTGCGAATAACTCTGTTTTTCCATTCAGGGAATATTTTTCAGTGCCGCATTCATCGTTGGAGGCGAATTTATAAGCCTTGTGTGCCGACCTTTCAATATCGTACGAAAAAAGTCTACCCGGAGTTCAATTTTTCACCTATCCTTTTTAAAGTCAATCCACGTTACCGTTTGTATTATCGTTGGTATCGCGTAAAATTCTATAAGCTTTTGTGAATGTTTAGAAAGGGCTTCATATTTGCGTGATGAATTCTAAGGTTCACTTTTTTAATCTTCGAGATTCGATTTTTCGCCTTTCAAGCTGTTACGTTTTATCGGCGGTAATAATTGACGTCGCTCGTGGAGGATAAACGACAATGAACGCGGGGGATCGTTATCGCGAATAATTCGACATGTATTTCCGTCGGGCCGCCGTTTTCCTAACGCCGATCCCCGAACCGTCGTGGATACGTGAAGGGATTAGATAACAGCACGTCCGGGAGTTACTCCAAACTTTCTTACTTCTTTCTCTCCCTTGCAGGCAGCTCGTGCGGCGGGTTTCTCGCTTTCCTTTTTCCATTCTCATCTCGGCAATACTACCTTCTTTTGCTTTCTCGTCCGTCCTACTCGTTGAGAATCCTCTATTCGGGCCCATCTTCTTCCTCTTCCGTTTCCCCATATATCACCCTTCACCCTTACCAAAGTCCTTTCTTCTTCGCTTGCAGGCGGCGAGAACTTTTGGGTGACAGTTTTACAAAATGCAGATTTCCTTCGTTTTCTCGGCGTTGATCGGTTCTCCGATTCCACTCTTCTCTTTCGGTGTGAATACTCTTGGCCTCACACACGCGCGCACGCACGCATGCACACGTGCTAAGGCGGCTTACGTTGTTCTCTTTCCTTTTCGACATGTCTGCTGCCTACGTTCGACTCGCCAATATACTGGCAGTTACTATCCTCAAGACTACCTACCACTTTTCCGTGCCTTTATATCCTACCTTTTTACGTTAGTGCGATTTTTTCTACACGTCTGCACGCGTTTCACACGTGTCTTCATGCGAACCCGAGAGACTTTTCGTCGGGTTTATCGGAGGAAGAGAAACCACCGGCAAATCACTGAAGCGTGTGATCCATATGACTTAGCTGCTAAAGTAAGGATTGCTAGGTTTACATGTGAAACATGACAGTTGTCTGACAGAGTTCACCTTGAAGTATATTGACAAGACGATTATAAACCTTCGGCCAATAACAAGAGTCGAAACCGTAACATTGTAAATAATTCGTATGAGGTAATACCAAATATCGTTAACGGAATATTCTGTCGGTTTACTAACTCCTTTTCCTGTAATGCCTTGTCGCTACGTAAGAACGCACCATTGGCTAGAAACGGGGAGGAAAAAAAATGAATTCGGTTTCCGTCAACGTGCAGGATTGATGTCTGTTTGAGAGGGACAAAGAAAGGTGTGGCGACGGAGGATTTGCTCTTCGGTACGGATAAATTCTTACGTGCGTGGATCGGCGGAAGGGCGGTGAGATAAGCGTTCGCCGGGAAGAAAAAAAAGGGAGCTCTTTAGTCGGGTTATTGCGACCGCGAGACTTGACGGTCGGTGCAACTTCTCACCTCGGCTCGTTCGTCGTGCTAAATAATAAATGGCTAAGTGGGGCCCGGCAGACAGGCGGTACATTTAGTCCCGTCTCCAGCGACCCCGCCAGATGGATGTAAAGTGTGTCTCGCCACGCCAACACTGGATCCTAAAGGCGTATGTGCGCCAGTTAAAGCGTTTAAGCGTGCGACGATTTCGAGGCAGGTCGATGATATCTCCGGACATTTTGGCAACCGACCCCTTCCGTTCTTACCTCGAATAAAATACCCCTCACGTGAACGCCCGGGATAGGGGAATTCGTACGCTCGATTAGCCGCGAGATGAGGCCTATGGAAAACGTGTGCGTCATTCTTACGCGAGGATTGTAGTTGTATGGGAGAATTTGAGGCTGAATTTGTAGTCTCAGGAAATATGGAAGACAGGGATAGGTAGAGGTGTAAACGTGCTGAAAATAAAGTAAACTACATGTACACACGTTGAGCTATTGTTATTGCCAAAAAGATACAAATTAGGACAATACAAAAAATAGAAAAATGTTAATTCGGTGAAAGAGTCCTTTCGTCGGGGTAAATGGCTCGTCAGGCGCAGCTCGGTGTCGTAACAAATTTTGCCGAGGAGGAAATACGCGAGTTTGCAGCGCATCTCGATGCCCCGGGTACTCGTCGTAAATGAATCGCTCGTTAGAAATGTCAACGCGTGGCCCGTCGACCAGCGAGGAAAGTAAATTCGAGCGTTCGGCTGCTCGGTTCGTTTAACGGCGGACGTACGAGAGGCGAAATAATCTTATCCGCTTGACTCTTTGCGCAGCAGGGCTTTCCCGAGCACTGATCACTTCCCGGCGGCTAGTTCTTTCCCATGTTTTTTTCAAGCAACATATAACTTTCGCTCCTCGGACGTACACCGGGAGAAGTGGGTCACTTAAAAGCCAACAAACCTCGCTACATCTCGGAATTATCGTTATTGCCGGGAACCTCTCCATGGGCAAAATAAAGAGCTCTACTCCGAGCAAAGTGACTGTATAATCGACCCTTATTCCATTTCCCGACGTTGTTTCCCTTGGAGATGCTTTGCCTTTATCAGTATTTGTTTCTGAAAGCAGCAAGGTCCTCAATGGAGTGTCGAACGTGAATTACAGGCAGGGCCACTCTGCTGGAACGTTGATTAGAAGGGCCGTAATCGAGAACCGGAAATACCGGAGCAGCGGTGAATCTTCGTCTCTGGAACTTCTTCCTCCTGGTTCGGTGACACGGCCGGAAGTAGCAAAACGCCAGGACTCCCAAGTAGTAGGCGAGCTCGAACACGCTGAGTAATGAGCCGCCAAGGAACAAACTGATGATACCGCCGAAAGACACTGCAACAACAGCAATGCCGGCTCCTCACTAACTTCGACACGATAATGCGATGCACCAATAAAAGTTACACGCACGTCCTGGCCCGGCACAAATGGAATACCTAATGCATATTTCGACGAGCGAGCGCGACTGGAATCCGAATATTCCATGAACCCGTTCGTCCTTGTTGGTGCGCCAGATTTGTACGATATAATTCTACCTTGTACAATATCCAAAATACATCTTTAATTACTTGGCAATATGAGAAAATGGAACATCGAAACCCTTTCGACTCTCCCTTTAAATTGCTTTCATTTGGCTCATGTAAGAATTTGAGAAAATCGTTGACGGACGTTTTGACGGATCAGCCGGGACGTATAATTTCTCACGGGAAATGCGGTAACATTGTAATAGCTGTATTACCAAGAAGATCGAGTTTCGTGAATGTGATGTGAGTCTTGTAGCGGGCGCTCGTTGGCCCGGCGAAATGAACGTCCAGAATGATGTCGGTCTTTCTCTCTATCGGCACACCGGCATATTGCGTGCTATACGCATAATACTCGCAGCCCGGTGGACAATCGCACAGCATCCTGTAGCCCGAGAAATGCACATTTCAGATATTCAACGGTACAGGGCAACGTGAACGACGGGAGAATATTTGAATGGCGGTTACGACAATCGGATCATCGTTAGATAATATGTCGAGGTGGGATAATTACTGTCCCAGGCACCAACTAGCAACCTGGCCCAATGACCCGACTAATCCTTGCGAATCTGATTGGGCCGGCTCGGTAATCGCTCCCCCGTCAGTAATTACTGTCCCACTTGACCTACTTGTTGCCTCAGCTTCTACAGGATTATGGAAAAACAAGGACGCTCAGTCGATTATATTAGTGAAATTATACATATCAAAATGTACGTTTTCAAGATGGCTTTCCTGTCCACCTTCATCAGTTCTTCCTTCCGGATAACTTGGTAGTCGTTGAACAAATCTGGATGTGGAAATAAAATAGCGTTTCATAAAACAAAATATTACCACGCATGAGTATGAACCGGAGATTTCGGTACCTACCATTATAGATTGACATGCAAGTCATGTCCTTGACTAAGCAATCCCGTTCTAAACCTAAAAAACGAAATATTCATTGCGAATCGATCCGACGATTTGGAAGAAATGTTTTTAACAATTCTTACCGGGTCGAAAGAAGATGGACGGATTACAACCGCACGCTTCGACGGCGTATTCTCGTTTGCAGAGCGATATGCAAGTCTCCTGGGTGTAGAATCCGAGTTTCTTGTACCTGCAAGGCATCTTGGACTCATCCAGCTGCAGTACGTCTTCGGTGGCGTAACCGGAAATGCAGTCCACGGACACGCTCTGGGCCGATCCTACCGGTATTGTGTTACCGCTATTGGGCCATGTTCGCGGGTCGTTTATCATGAGAACGATGCCCTCTATTTCATCTGGACGTGCAGTGATAAACCGTCGGTTAAAAGGAAGTACGGTAAGTCTAAGTGGTCAGTAGCTCCGCGAGAACTAAATTTTCAGGACCTGAGGAAAATCATAAAGCGAAGAATCTTCGACTTTCTGGTTTTACGCTTTCACAATGCTTCGGTCGTAGGAACAGAACAGAACAGAATAGAATAGTTTCGTTCGTTGCGCGTTTACATTTTACTTCACTTCTTGCGAGGAACGTCCTCAATTTTTATGCATTTCCTGTGCCTTTCGTAAATTCCTCTGGCTCCACTTTAGTCGCGCCAATTTCCCGGACGAATGTCGCTCGCGATAACTATTCCGTGCGGATTCTCGTGAGTTACGACCGGCCGTATTTATCGGGAAAGTGAAACCTTTCGAGGAAGATTGTTTGGCAACGATACCAACGAGAAGAACGGAGCTCCGCGCGTCTCACGTATCACGGCGGGAAAATCCTTGTCTTCCCCGTGAACCAATTCGTTTACGAGTACCATACCGCGTACATAAGTTTCGTGGTTATGGGCTTTTAAGATTTTTAATGCATTCGGAGAATGTAAGCGCAAGTTTGAGATTAAATGCTTTCGCTTCCCTTTCTGTTGATACGGGTATTAACTTTATGCGATTTATGAAATTATGCGTGTTGCAATCGGAGTGCGCAGAGACGCTTAAAACCCTATATCCGTTGAAACGTGTAAATTTTACGTACGCTACTTACCCGAGCCTGGTGGTTTCGTCATGTTTCCCAAATGAACCGTAACTTTGACACCACCCCAGTCCCCATAACTCGTTGCACGTCGTGGTCGGCGATCTTCCAGGGGCCGGTCCCTCCGTTTCTCCGACCACTCGGAGTTGAACGAGTAGCAGAGTCCATACTCGGTCCTCTGCAGCTCGAATATTTCGCAGCAATTGCGGTCGCCGCTGGTCCACCAGCAGTTCGAGAAGAGAGTCTCGCATGTCGGAGTTACGTTCATCAGAAGCTCCGTTACGTTTATGTCTAGCGAAAAGCAAATGGCCAACGACTATCAGCAAAATTCCACATTCAAATTAGTTATACATTCCAAACATTACTTATGTCCGTACAGGCGAAACAAGGGCACCAAATTGACGCATAAAATTTATTTAAGGTACTTTAAGCGTGTTCTTAATTAAGCGGTTAATACCGTTGGCCGCGAATTAAAAGCTGAAATTACGCGAAACTGTAATAAAAGTTCGAAATATAGAGCAAGCGGAGCCGGTTCTCCAAGGCTTTTATGTAATTTTGCAATTCTATACCGTTGCGCGAATTCCCTTTTGAAATTAGCGGCACTCGAGTTCACGTCGGGCCACCCGGAAAGTGTTAATTGCGAAGCCAGTGGAAAGTTCCCCGACTAACGGAGCTTACCTAAACTTCAAGACAACGGGAACGTACAACCTATCAGCTTGCATAATGCGCAGGTTGCCGGCATCAATGGGTAAAATGAAACGTACACCTGCTGTCACCGTGCGTCTCTCTGGATCCCTTTGTTTCTCTTACAGTTCCTGTTTCTAACTCTTCCCCTGCACCCCTACGATCTGCAGTTGACACCCCAGACTGTGTCTGCCCCTTCTGTCATGTGTCTGACAACCTACCCTACGCTTTTCACTCTGTCTTCCATTATTCTTCTCTAGCTTACTCGCATCCTCTCTCTTTCTCACCCCTCAAACTTCTCGCTTGTCTAGAGAAGAAATAAAGGGAGACTTTAAACCGGTGTAACTCACCAGCCAGTGCATCTATCGTCCTATTTCTGAGGAAAGCCAGTTGATCGAAATCGCCGAACGTCATGGACGACAGAGCGCCCAGCAGTTCTCGGTACGTCTCGGGAGTCGTACCATTTCTAGAGGAGAGGATATTACTCTGCAATGCCACCGCTTTCTTCCAATCTACACGATCGTTGGGACAAATCGTCACGCTGGGAAATGGCAAGTCGGAGACGAGATAAGTCATCGAATCGATTTCAATGGCTGTCGGGACGGTCTGCTAATATAAACCAATTAGAAGCTTCATAAATCACGAGGAAACATTATGAAAATTATACCTTTTCGGGGATAGGAATAGTGAGTTTGATTTTCATGAAAAGCTACAAAAACTCATCACCTGAAATTGTACTGCGAATCTGTAGATGACATGAGCGGAATAAGTTGCGCAGCTAGCGAACAGCAGGAGCCACAGAAGTCGCTCTATTGGCCGCAATTCAGTGTCCGCGACGTATCTCAAACCATGGAAACTGCAGTTATTCATGTAGTGCCTGAGCAAAGCAGGCATACGGCGATTCCACTTAATCCGTGGTTTCCTCCGTGAGGGGATTTGTTTCACCATTCCGTTGTTCTGTGTGCGCCTCAGTATCATCTCGATTTTAGTAACGACTAATTGAGATCCCAAGATTATCGCTCAGTGACCTTGAGAAATGTCCTGTGAGAACATTGTGTTTAACAGATTACACAAATGTTTAGCATTTGTACGAGTTGAAACGGAGATTCTTTTGGTGAATAAGAAAACGAAGGGCAAAGTATAGTTTCTCGTTGTAGCTACGACGCGAGAAGCTGTGAAGGTCCATAGGATTTGAATTAATATGCAGAAACAGGGGAGCTCACTTGCCGCGGGCCTGTTATTGATGATCAACGTGGCCCGGGGTGCACAAGCTCGAGAAAACGGGGAGCCCCTCTTAAGGATGCGTTTATTCCACGCGACGGAACCGCATTCGCCATTCTACCGCGACCGATTGAACGCAGTCTTCCTCACGAGCGATCGTGAATCGCCCTCGTAGACGTCCCAACTGCCCCGTCAACGGCCACGTATTGTTCGCTCACCGATTCTCCGCGGCAACTGTACCAACTGCTGACCATGAACCTATTATCCAGCTGACCCGATTTCCGGCCACTTGAGGGAAATCGCATCGCTCGAAATCCTGGCTAATTGGATCGGCCCAGTAACACGTTCATGCTCGCCAGTTGGGAAAGTTGTCTAAGCTTTTCAAAGAACTTTCAACTGTCTCTGCGGTGCCGCGATGGACGGGAACATTGGAATTAGTATTGCCCTCTAACCGTCTTTGCATTCGGCAAAAGTTAGCTCCTACAATTCCGGAGAACTTCATCATGCGTTACGCGTATTTTGCTGGTCGGAAATTGAAGAAATTCCTCGGGGATGGTAAACGGCCAAGATTTTTCGCGCGTATGGACGATAAGCGGGGAACGGAGCGTTTCATTAGCGAATCCCGTGTTTCGCCCGGTTTCGGGGCTGTATTCTCTAATGATGCTTCTTTTTGGTCGGTCGTACGCGAATCGAATCAAAAAGCAGCCGTGCGCCATTGGAATATTGATGACCCCGTCGGTTGCCCTGTAATATTCATTCGCCCGTGAATATCACTCGCCCCGTGCATAAAGAGCACATTAATTTGACGAGCATTTGATTTCTCGTTACCAGTCTGGCCGTGCGTGCAAATCACTGCAATTGAAATAAAACCGATCATACGTGCGCGTGACGATGAGCCGTAATAATGTGCAATGAAAATTAAAGTCCAGAATTACGGGCACGTTGGTAAGAACGTAATGAATTCCAAGTTGGACTTCCGATAGCGGGTTTTCGGCAATTAAAAACGATCGTTAAAGCGTTCCATATGGTTCATGAGTGTCGCGCGCAAGTAGAAAAATGGAAACAACTCGGGTGTCCGGCGTGCTAAGCTGCTCTCGTGGAAAACAACAAAACCCTTGTTAACGAACATCGTTATCCGTTACTTTATATCGAGGATACGTTGTTAGGATGCTCGTCATCGACTGACAAAATTTTCACATCCCGCCCGGAATAAACAGCCGACGAGGAAATAATTATTGCCATTGATTAATTTCCTTTTATGTACCATAAACACGGTCTTCGTTAGCATATTACGTCGTCTGGAAAACCGGATTGGGACAGAATTGAGGGGGAAGAACTTGACGCCTTACCGTTTCTCCCCTCTGGATGGTGTTTCGAGACAATGGCAACCGTTGGAATTACATCGAAGACAACAACTCCCACTGCGAAGCGAGCTTCGACCGAGCCGAAACTAAATAGATTTCGCGCGGGGAACGGGCCACTTGTCCAGCCCAACACAGCTTGAACAAGTGAAAACAAAGAACGATATCGGTGCGAGCATTACGATGAAAAATGACGATGAAAAATGAATGAATATTCGAAGGCCGGCCGGTAATCAAGATAATCTCTTTAGCGTTGATTGTTGCGCAAACAGTAGTAAGCGAGGGAGGCCCAGGGCCGACGTAACGATGCTCCTAGCCGATGCCCGGGGATAATGAAGAAGCCCCTGAAATCGGGCTCCCAGGACTGTCTCTTAAACGATATTCATTCTGTGCTTTTAAAATTGTTTGAGGAAACCCCGTGATTTCTTTCCAAGTTCGTCGAGGATTCCGCGCGGAGAGAAAAATTATTGAGAGTTGGGGAAAACTTGCCGGTCGGCACCGCGGTTGAAGGGAAAAAGGGGGTTGCTCAATTTCGATCGCATCGCAGGAACAATTCGGTGGAAAGTCGGTTATCGCCAACGCCGCGTGTCAAGATCCTCTTTCTTTCCGGCACAACCCAACGAATGAATTACATCGAGCCACGATGCCTTTCATCTTTGCTCCACCCCCTCCCCCCTCGTCTCATTCCTCTCCCACCTCTATCGTCCTTTCACAGGCCAGAGAGTCTAGTTCACGAAAATCCCGGCTCGTTCGTTTTGCGATTTATGCCTCTCTTTAGACGGATATTTAGTTGCACGTTTCGTTCTGGTATCTTCGCCGCTGCAGCTCAACTAGCTCGTATTACGGTGATTATATTACCACGGCGATGGCAGCATGCCGCGTTTACGTAATGGCAGCCGCTCCTCCAACACCTCCGAATCCGCACCACTGTGTTTACCGGATTATCGCGTTTGTTCATCGCCGAGACAACCACTTATAAATCTTGCGTTGTCGGCTGTGAAATTCATGAAAACCGCCTACAAGATTATTCGCCCTTTGACGTATGCCTTGATAAAAATTTTATGTAAACCAGGCAACACCTTCGTTAAGTCTTGTAAATTTGATTCGTCAAGGTTGGATGAAATTTTTGGGCCTCGTGTATCATCGGTTATCCAGAAATTTTCCTCTTTCGGCTAGATTTCCACGAGCACGAGCATTGTCAGGATGCACGCCTTCCCGTCAACACATAATTATCACGGACGATATTTGCCACCTCGAGGCACTTCTAGCCGAATGCACAGCCAACGGAAGATACCGCCCTTAGTGTCGAGAAATTTCAGCGCATCCGTCCCTCCTCTTGCCGACCGCCCCTGCCTTTACAATACATCCTTGCCTCGGTAACGGGATGTTTGCCGTCGTGATGAGTCGACGCCTCGTCCAATTAAATTTGCAGACCACGTAACGTCTGTACTGACGTGAGAATCCTAACGATTTTCCATACATCCTTCTATCGCTCGGAGATGATTAATAAATTAATTTCCAACGGTGAAATATCGTTGGAACCTTGCATCACGTGCGCAAACCGTCGAAATGGTTTATTAGAATCGTATACCGCGAATCTTGAAATCTGGCAGATTGGGCCGCTTGATGACCTTTAGGTTTTCGCCCTGGCTGTGCAAACAGGACACGATCAATCACAAGATGGCTGTAGAGGCCGCGATGTGTATACACAGGGAGCTTGGCGCAACGTGTTGATAAGGATAATTTATTAACCATAATTGTCGGGCGAGCTGCGGCCGCGCAATGCCTGTCGGTTTTATTGACCACGATTGACGGAGGACCTCGCCGTGTAATTGACGGTACGAATTCATGGTACCGTCGTCACGTTCGATTAATGCGTGATTTCGCCTCTCGAGGGCTGCACGTAACGTCGTGTATTACTCCTTGAAATTGCACGGTGCTAGGCCTCGAGGGTTCTCCTTAAACCACAAACCGTCTCACCTTCTCGAAATAAAAAGTTAATCAAGTCCACGGGATACTTCTTTTCGCATGTGAATGCCGAATAATTGAATTACTCTAGCTGTGAGAAACCTACCAGGAGCGAGTCAATTATTGCTGCTGTTTTAACGGATCTTTCGTTCCGTCAAACGTATACTTTATAAAAGCGTTTCCGCGAGATAATGCCTTATCGTTGTGACTCTGTTGACAGAGCTATCCAATCGATAAACGATTTCGCCGTTTCGATGGGACTCGTTCGCTGCACTTGAGCCCGGGAGACGCACTTGGCTGAGCGACAAATCACGACAGACGAGGGCCGCCGGGGATTTAACGACACGCGAGACATTACTAGCGCGGGCCCGGAGACTCGGCGTGATAACGATCATAATACAGAGGTCATTACCGCGCCATAACGCATCCGCGGGGTTAGCGACGCGCTTTGTGGCGCCAAATAGGATTTTGCGGATAAATAATGCGGCCGTACGGACGTGAGCGAGCGTACAGGAGCGGCAATAGCACGGCAGTTAATGCCGGCCACACTTTCATAAGCGACCACCGTTACCGTCCTACGGAATAATTAACGACCCGATTTTATGGCTACGCGTTCGCTTAACGTCATCCTGTCGCGCGCACAAGACGAGCCTTCAGCCCTTCTCATAATCTCAATATCTCAACTTTTGTCCGATCACACAGAAAGCAGCTTACAAATATATTATTCACCCGAGAATTATGAATTCACAGACTTTAAAGCTTCTCAAGGGCTTCTGACTTATCGTTACCGCGACAATCAAACGGTTTTCTCAGTCTCTTAGAATCGCCATTATTCCGTTGTGGTTGAACAGAGACAGGTGCCGATTATCGTTAGGCTAGCTAGGAGAACTTGCCGAGGCAGTTTCGAAGCCTCTTAGAGAGCGGCCGTCACGTTCGGCGACTGCAGACCGGAAATGCGCCGGTGGCCCCTGCCGACGCGTGCTACCCGCAAACGCGTCGCCATAATTAACGGCATCTAATGAGCACGTTAATGAGGCGTCGGCTGCACCGTCCCAGCCGATAACAGAAGCGAAAACCCGCAAGGAGCGTGTTCCCTTCCAAAGATTTCAACAAGTCTAATGCCCAAAAAATCTTCACCTTATTCTCTTTGCCTCTGAGTGTGCATGTGGAATGCCCATTGTTGTTAAGACTGTCGGGAGATCGATATCGTGACAAACTATAAAGAAACCGAATGGCCTTGCAAAGGAGGTGCGGAGGCGAATCGCAAAGGTTTCCTCGGATCCCCTTGGATCGGCGGTTGTGCAAGAAAACTCGTGGATTCCAGCGCAGCTTCTCTCTCTCTAAGTTTTGTCTGACCTCGATCCGCCGTGAACTTTGTCCGCGGGTTTCGAAACCGAATCCGATTGTCGTTACGAATTCTTCCTGTGCTGGCAGTCTCATTCTGCGGAGGAAGACTGACCGGAGCTCTGACATACTTGCTCAATTTGATGCAAACATTTAACGATTGACCTCATACATTTGTCCAGTATAATCCTTCAGCCGAGTGGATACATAAATCTGTAGACAAAAGTACATTACGATCTCGCGCGGAAAATATTCGCAGTGTCTATTTGTTTTGCTTTAAACTCTCCCGTGGAAGCAATTGGCAAACGTGCTTAATGGTCTCATGATTTTGCAGCTTTTTTACAGCGAGCCCGGTTCGATGCGAACGATTGTTTTTGGTTAATTAACTTTGTCATTATGGTACACTAAGAGCAGGAGGAAGCGCCGTATAGGTTTCTCGACGGGAACGTTTTGTAATTGGTTCAACGCTGTCGTCGCTTTATTTTCTGCCGAACCAAACGTACCGAAAGGCGAAACTGCTTTTCTCTTTGACGAGCAAACCAACCTCGTTCTTCCAGTAGTAGCGGTACGAGGTAAATTGCACAGTCACTGTTTTATTAAGCATTCCTGCGAATTGTCGGCCGGCGAAATGACGTTGTTTTACATGGGCAACCGGAAGTTTCGAAGACCATTCGCTAGCGCGGACATTCGATAATTGACGAATGCTGTTGGATAAATTTTCCATGTTACCTTTCGCTCGTGACTAAATATCGCAGGAGATACAGCCAACGAATTACCCGTTTTCCCCGCTCGCTGATTTATTTATCCCCGTTCGGAAATGTCTGGCGCGCGATCCGCCGACCATTCGAAGACCGATCGCATTTATATAACGTTACAACCCGCAGCACGGTTATTTCATCTTCCTACAAATTTACCTGGCAATCGGGACAAACGTTACGTTCATCGCACAATGCATTCCTGTCGGTAGTGTAATTAATTGCCGAGCAGAGAACAATTCTCTTTGTCACGAGCCAACTACACTCAGCATCGTCGTTTTCCCTATGAAATCAGTAGAGCAGATAGAATAGTACGGTCCTTCGTGTTTTATTGCCGCATTCCTTCGAACTTGCCGGTCGCGAACGGCAATACTTCCGGCTAGCAATTCGCGTTACAATTTCCCCGTGATCCAGTCGTTTTTTTCCAAAGAACTGCAACTCACCTCATTAGCGATCCACAGAAGAAACAATCGGTCGCACAGGCAAATTATTTCCCGTCGAGTAATTGCGTTGATACCATAAAATTTTGATTCCTCACAAACATGGCCTCCGCGTACAAATAGTTATTGACCTCAATAAATACTGCGAGCCTCGACAATGGCGCTTGTCCTCGTAATTAACGTTGATTTCCACGCTTAAAAATGTTTATGGCGCGAGGAAGGATGATCGTTATCGAAAAGCAGGATTCGTCGAGGCTCGACTGAACGGACTTTACAACGTACGCGTATTCCGCGGTTTTATCGTGTCGCTTGGAAAATCGATAAAGCAATAACCATTCGCGCGGTATGCACGTACGATCCAGACGAAATAATCTCTGCTATTAATCTAAATTGAATAATAACCGACGACCTCGTCCTCGAATCGAATCTTGGACGGAAAATTAAGGGATTAGCCGATTTCGATTTGCGAATACAACTCCGCGTAAATTATAACGTTTATCGCGCTCGGCAGATTACAGCAGACAATTCCTCTCCGCCTCGAATTTGCGCAATCTGGCAGCTCGCGAAAGCTTTCCCTTTGACCGCGGCTAAACGGAAGTTTAATTGGAATTAAGAGGTCGCGCCAGACTCATCGAGATCTCCCTTCATTCACTGCCAACTGCCGTTTCGTTAAATATTACTGCCAGTAATACCATTCAGACTTATCCACTCAGATTCCCGCGACCAGCTCCCTCGATTCGACGCACGATATACATATATATGGACATGTTATCTTCCTTTTTTTTTCAGCCAATCAAACTGCAGGCAATACTGGTTATTTTCAAAGTTTTATTTGGAATTCTAGTTTTGTCAATCTGTCATTGACAGGAGCGCGTAGGAATCGATGAAAACAATGTCGGCGGCTCGAATCAGTGACAGAATTTTTCGGAGGCTCGTGTACGTTCCACGGAACTAATGAAATTGCTTTCTCCTGCATATTTCAGAGAATTCCGTTGACCGATTGGAAAACGTGGCGAAGAATATTTCTTAGACTTCCGAGGAATGCAAAAATATCATAAAACTTAGTGAGCCTTTGTAAGTTTCCCGACGGTTCACGACCGTCCGTATCGCCGGCGATGCGACTTTGTTTTCCTCGCCAGAGAGAAACGGGAAAGTCCGGCGGATTTAAACTTACGTTCGGCGAGTTCGACCCAGCGCGGATATATCGCGTCAAAGCACAACTCGCAAACTTTTCCCTCGGATGACCCTCACGCCTGCTTTTTTTTCTCCAACGTTGCCCGACGAGACCACGGCGTAATCCGATGATATACGCCGAGTTTCACGCAAGGACGCTCCGCGACAAAGCCGCACGTTTAAGACACGCCCGGAGAAGAGTCCCACTTGCCCCGCTCGTCTCTTTGTCTTTCCACCAGCGCCAAAGCCAACGAATGAACTTTTAGCACGAAACCCCTACCGATGACGTCCTAAGAATATTCATAAATATTTATTCTTATTGAGCTGATTTAATCTAATGGAAGTTTGGACATATGGTATTGTCCGTTGGAGTGAGACGAAAGTTTTGTAATTGCTCTATAATTTTCCGACTTTCCGTTGGCGCGTAAAACGAAGCCAGAGAGAAATGTCTTGCGGTCGGCCAGTGAAGCCATTATTAAAGGAATAAGTTGGGGGATTTTTCGCCTGATTTCGCGAGGATCGTTGTGCCGGCGGGGTCGTCGTCGGATTCTCCGCGGCTTGGCACATCCGTCATCGTTAATCCCGTGGACCGTTTTGGTCGGTCGGTGCGGAGGGGCGCAGCGTCGGCCTGCCGCGTAAAATCAATATGCAATTGGCGAAACGTAGTTCGCGGCCTCGAATACAATTGCATCGAACCGATGCTCTCTCCCTTTGGTCTGCGTGCCTCTCGCCTTTACCTTCAACCCCGGAGCCGGCGATTTCGGCCGATCGATCGACCTTTTTTTCGCCAATATTGGATTCGGCGCCGGAATGACCAATGTCATCCGATTTATCCGTCCGTTTCTCCTCCCCGTTTCTGGCCAGGTGAGCGCCAGGGAGACCCGCCGACGAGTATTACGAGAATCAGAAGTGGATTACAAGCCAACTTTCGCCGGAGAAAGGTTACCGGAAAAAGTTCCGCCGAATATTGCCGCTCGGTTTTATTGCGCCAAGATAAACGGGTTGCCTCGTTGGCTAGTCGTTAATATCCGTCTGGTGATGGTTATTATGCTCGCAACAGAATTCGGACTTCTAGAATAAACCAAAAGAGTCGACGAATAAACATCTGTAAATCATAATGTGATCGTTCAAACGATGGAATCGTATACATAAATATGAAGATTTTGGTAATCTCCGTATTTATAGAAAAAGTTTAAACGACTCGTCAAAGACGCGCAGTGCAATAGGATAAAGTGCAATAAATCTTTCCACGTCGCGTAGATCGAGGTATAAATCTCCGTATCAAATAACCCAGTTGCAGTGACGAAAAAAAACGAAGGTGCCTATAGTAAATAATGCGTGCGTTGCAGTTAATAAACGGACATACAGCGGGTCGGCATAAATCGGTATTTTTACGTAAATACAAAGGCAAATAGGCACGTGCCGAACGTGCGCGACGTTAATCGGCCATTTCTCGCGCAAGAGACATCGCGAAAGAATCGGTCGGCAGAGATATTTCCTGGGAAATTCGAACGAATATGCTATAGGCCGTTCATGTACAATACCGCCTCGTTCTAGCGTTGAAAACGCGCAATTGCATGCCATGTACACGATACGCTTTCACGTGAGACCGAACTCGTATGCACCTACGATAAACTATATAAGCCAATGATTTAGGCCCCGGGGAATTTGCGCTTTATCCGTGAGACGGGGGACAGGGCGTAGGTGTTCACGAGCCGTCGCTGACATGCTCTAATTTGCAGCGATCATACACGGCCGGATATATCGACAAGCTCTCTCTTGACTCGTCGGCAAAGGGCTGATCGTTCGATTGAAAACGATGGACCAACGGCAACTTAATAAGAACCTTCATTCAATAAAATAAATTACCTGGCGGATTAACCTACCTCTTGAATCTCTCTCTCTCTCTCTCTTCCTTCCGCACGCCATTTCTCGCCATTTCCTTCATTTTTCTTTCATTTTTTTCATTTTTTTTCATTTCTTTCTTTCTTTCATTTTTCGTTCGACAATCCACTGCCAAGGACTCACCGATGTCCTACGAACTTGCAATTTTACTTTCGACAGATAAGTTTAGCTGCGGTGTGGGAAATTTGCCGAGGCTTTAGGAACTAATTAACTGGCGGTGTAAAAGCGAACTCATTATAGGAGGACAATTAACTGGTCCGCGACGATATACCGTTTGCACTCTAGTTAATTGTGCGACCCAAATGAAATGACGAACTCCGCTGATGCTGACGCAGAGGGCATAGCATTGTGGCGCGTCATAGTAACGAACCGAAGGAAAAACAGAGGGATGCGGTTGTTATGCGTTTATCATTCGGGGCAGAGCCCGTTCGGTCGATCCAACGACCATTCGTTCCGGTGTAATTGTCTCTACGTAATATGACTTTGCTCGATCACGCGTAACGCCGGCACGACTCGTTGCTCGCATACGAATGATCCCAGGAGAGAATGATAATACAAATGGACAGAAAAGTTACATTAAGGAAATGGACGGCGAGAATGCTCGTTAAAGGGATGGGGAGGGGGGGAGTTGATCGTGCCATCTTCTAAACGATTCTCATCGTCATAACATCTCGGTGCAAATGCAGTGACTGGCTTAATATCGTGTCAATATAAACCGTTTCGTCTGATAGATCGCGCTACTAACAGAAAAGTTTACTATTCACGAGCGGCCACGGAAACCCGATGCTATAAACTGCACGATCGTGATCGCATCTCGCTGTTAACCCCCTCTCCCCTGTCCTCTGCGTTTGACACCCGTCGATCGATATTTTTTGACTTTACTCTGGCTTTGGAGGGTGCTAAGCTCGTAACCCAAGCTAGAGCAGTCGAGGAGAATTGAATCGAATTACACAAAATTCTTTTTGTGCTTCGGTAAAATATTTACCTTAGTGATACTTATTTTCATTTCTTACGTAGGGTGATGGAAAAGGCGCCGATAGTGCAACCGATTTCCAGAGATTATAACCGGCCGAGGCTTGTCCGAAGCATCGGGAACGCACGCATGCACTTTATCGAACCAACGGGATTAACATACGTCATCCTACGTGATGGATCGCGTCGCTCGCGTGTACGTTGTTAAGAGAAAACGAGTTTGCCAGCCCCGTCGACTGCGAGACGAACGCCAAACGAGTCGGCGATAAATCGCCACGATTCCTTCTAGACCAATCCCCGTCGTCCACGTTGTCAAATTCTCCTTGCAAAATGACTTTTTCAAAAATCCACGAGCCAGGGTACCTATGAAAATATCACGGTAAAAGTCTATTTGATCCACACGTGCACCATGTTTAATCCGTTCCAAGTGGTACTTGCTGAAAATTACAAAATTTACCATTTTTCCGCGGGCAGTGATATTCATTTTATTCTTCGAGGTGCAGATACATTTTCCAAGAATGAAATATTTGCAGCTCGCTGATTGAAATCCTGGAAAAATTTAAACGAGATTTATGTCCGAAAAACTGAATTGAAATTGCGGTCTCTTATGCCATTTTTTGTAGACTTCCATACCTATGAATTTTTTTTCAGAGCCAGGTAGTACAATAGGAGTTTCTTTTCGTCTTTACACAATTTCACGACTTTCATGATCGGTCGTATCGATCTTTAAGTTCGTGATTTTACGGTCGGCGTGATCCGCTCGTACATGTTTACCGACGAAAAGCTCGCGGCAACATGTTTAGTGGCCATGAAAGCCCAATTCGCGAAATAAAAGAGCAACTACGGGAATGGTCGTCTGTTGATAAATACCGTACGATCCATAAAGACCGGTGGAGAGTCGGCAAGTCTATCGGAAAATGTCAGCTTTCTCCAACGATCACGAAAAAGTGCCTTTTGATATTCATAAAATATTTCTCGTTCAACAAGTTTTTCGGAAATTCCTACGAAACCAGGGTGATCACTTTACGATGGTAAAATTGATAAATTCTCTGAGAAATGTACTGTTTGATAGACCAGCGAATTCGCTGGATTGTTAGCATGCATGTTTAATAACATTTTTTACGGTAGCTCTTGAAAATTCAGCTGGCATGATTTTATTAGTTTTTGCCTGAGAACAGTCGAGGGGTTCTCTCGTGCGATTAATAATAAATCGGCCGACTTCTTGGAGCGTTAAGGGAGCGAAATTATTTGAAAACGGACGAAGAGGACGGTGAATGTTGGCCCGGGTGACCCTTCAACTCGTCCCGGCGAACGCAACGGATCGTTCGCGGGGGTCGAAAGGTTTGCCGAAATGTGGGCGATCGACGAACACAGTTAATTGAACATCGGCGACCGAGACTGCACAAATTCAGCAACGGAAGGAAGCAAATTGAGTGAGGCGGGAACGGCACTATTGATCCGCACGGTACCCTCAACCCCTCGCCCCTCTTGTCCCCTTCGACCCCTTCTTCTTCGTCCGCGGCGCTCGTAACAGTCGGACGAAAAATTTCGCCGGGCCGTCGCCGCCTAAGAATAAACCGTCCAATGAAAGAAATTTCAAGCCCGACTTCTTCCTCCGCGTAACGGTTAAAAAACCGCGATAATGCGCCACGAAAATGCCAGCGAAATTGTCCTCGGACAGGACGATCTACCGTCAATTATATAATCAAATTTTACAATGTCGCATTAAAAAAATCTAACGACCATCATGACACGTTTGTCCGATGCTCGTTTCCCTTTGGTTTCCCCCTTTAATTCATCATGTTGATTCGCTCGAATAGAATATTTGATAACTACTCGCACGTATGATACGCAGCTTTTAATATCATTTCAATTATTCGACAATAATGTAAATTTCATACCCATCAATCGGCCGTACAATTACCGCATCATTAACAGGCTGCAAACATGCATTTGTGTAAATTAAACGTCATCGGTGTACCAAAGAGATAATCGTCGGGCGAATGTGCGCGCACTCCGTGTACCTTTTTCCAAGTGTTTCGTTGATAATTTAACGTACGATTGAGAGAGCGGAGCGATTTATGGTGACGTTATTTCATACGTTTCGCCGAGGACGGTGCAGAGCTTGCACGTTTTAATGATAAACGCGCGACTGCGATGTATGGCTTGGACAAACATTCATTAGCGATAATGCAGTCGTACAATCAGCATAAAAGTGAAACGAGGATGAATTGGAAACGGCCGGAAGGTAGACGAGGAACAGTGATGGTCGTTCGGGTAGCCTGCTCGACAAAGGATCTCCTCGCGGTCTGTTTACAAAAATCCACCGCCCTCGGCCGCGTAATTTAAATCCGCTCGTCGTCGGCCTCAAATCAGATTGTCCTCGATTCTCGCCCCGCCGTACGACTTCATACGGAATTTCGTGCGCGAATGCTACTTCCAATAGCCTCGAATTCACGGCTCACGATGCTCCGTCCAACAATTAGAAAGTTCGTTAATAAACTCCGGAGCGTTACTCAATCGGCAAATGAATTAGTGTTAAAAATCTTACTTGTCTGCGCCCGTTGTTTTTCTTGTAAAAATCGTTTTAAGAGGCAATTTAAGAGAAGCGAATCAACGGGAGAGTTTGTTACGGTTGTAATCGAAACTCCGAGTTGAAGTAAATTAAGGCGATGGAGGGACGCTGTGGAGCGTATTTAAAAGTCCGTTTGTTTGGCTCGATAAAGTTTTCCTTCGACGTGGAGAGCGCAACCGCGGCTGCTCTTGAGAGAGAAATATCGACACATCATCCGTCTTGTAACGGCCAAGGAAGACCAGAGGCGGCTCGAGCTTGGCGAAAAGACCAGCAAAAGTCGCCGGGGTTCGGGGAAAAATCAACGGAGCAGCGACCGCCTAGCCCACTTGACTCCATCAACCGCAATAGAGCGTAGCCGCTGAGTAAGCATCGGAAATCGATAACGCAATCTGCCCGACGTCGCGCAAACCCCTCCGCCGTGACAGCGCCCGACTGATATGACCCACCGAATGTGACAAACGTTCATAATGCATGCAGATTTCTACCTGCCGGCTGACGTGCATTCCCCTCCGTCGAGCAATACACCCGCGCGTCTGCGTTTCCCCGGGAACGCAGTCGCCAAGAGGATCATCAAAAAGTAGACACCCCGCGGCCGGGGGGATGGCCTGGAACAATCCAGACAGACGGACAAATGTCAAACGAAAGAAAAAGGTTTTCGGATGAAAGACAGAAAGCTTTGGAAAGGCACAAAAATTAAACGAAAGATCAAAGTAGTATCGCGAAAAAAAGGGTAATGTGCAAATAGGAACAGTGGAAACTGTGTGTATATTTCTTTTGACCCATGCACTAATGAAATGATCAACAACTATTTCGTAGACGGAAGGATTAAAAGGAAACACTTGGGTGTTTCATTGATTCATTTCGAGATATTTTTCCTTTAATATCCGATGAGTTACGCTTGTAAATCACTAGAGGATGGGATGAAAGAGGGGTGGTGCAAAGAGAACGTTTCAATGAGTGGGCACGTTTGTGATGTACCGGGGTAGCGGGGGGACAGATGCGGAAAGAGAGAAAGGCGATCGAGATAAATGGATGACACGAGGCTCTGCCGGAAAATGACCACATTTGCCTGACAGCCATTGTTCATTAACTTTCCGGCCGTCGATTAATTGCAGAACGCTGTCGACGGTACCGACGAAAAACTTGTGCCTCGTACACGTGCAGGAATTCAATTCTCTGCTGACCAAATTCGACTTACATATATTCCGACAAAAAAAAGGTGTGCATCCGTGGACATAGGGACGCGCGAACACGAGCGTATCGGGAAAAGCGGAATTTATTTAGGAAGGACGACGACGACGACAGCTCGGAGCTACTGAATTAATTGGTCACGCTCCAACGACTACCGAACAAGTCCAATAAAATTCGTTCGATCTGTCTGAGCAGCGATGAGCGAAAAGGTAAACAAGAAAGGCTCGATTTGACCATGCGTTGAAATATTTATCGAGAATTGAGGTCGTTACAGAGGCGAACGAAGCTTCGCGCTAGCATCCATTCGTGCGAATCGTAATTACGTCACCTTCCTGTCCCGCCTTTTAAACGTCTCCCAACGTACATTGTTTAGGGCTTCATTTTTCTCTTACGCAATGGACCAGCACATATTACGTATATCGTTTTCCTTTATCGATTTACCTTTCTTGTCATTCATTTGTTCGTGGGCATCGATTCGTTAGAGGGTCTCTGTATTACGGTGCTCCTTTGTTGTTAAACACGGTGAAATCGGGGCAGCGGAGTTGCGCATTTTGCAGAGCAATCATACATCGCTGAATCGTGCATAAGCGGCCTGTCGGCCTAAGCCTAATCCTATTGGAAAATACACTGACGTTGTTTCAGGCATGGCCGCTACTGTTCGACTGGCTTATTGCGAAGCTCGTGCATGACGGTCCATCTGCCAGAGAGTAAGCCCGGAAACGACGACTGTCACAATTCATTCGCCATAAACCATTTACGTCCCGAACTTTGCGGCTGCGAGGAATCGAAATTCCAAGTTCAACCGGTGTATCGGTACCTGATGAAAACCGAACGGATAATTCGCTGTCTGCCCGAGCAGTAGATGCGGATTTCCCCTCTGGGAGTTCACTTTTACGGAATTTACAACGCACAGTCGAGTCTTCTCTGCAGCGAGGGAACGGGCTTGGACTTTGTAATCACTGGATTTGACTCTGAAAAGATCCTTTAAATGGGAAATACGTCGAGAGGAAACGTACAAGTTGTGCGATTGAACATCCCCGGTAAATAGGCAGGTTTACGGGAGAATTAAAATTCAATCATAAACTATTTACTTATGAGGATCGCGTTTTCCTAGCTAAAATCAGGTCGATTGAGTTGCGTTAACCGATGATATGTTAACGACGCTCGGCGAATTCGAGGAGGCGTTAATTTGCGAAATACGCTATTGTCGGCGCATCGACAGAACGCCTAATCCGCAGACATATTTACGTGGATGATGGAATTAGCCGCAATTAAACACGATACGGCACGGATTGGCAAACATCTATCTGCCCTGCCGATGCGGCAACACGCGCGTTTCACGTCCATTGTGTTTGTTTTGCTTGTGCAAACATATGTTGCAAGATCATCCACGCTAAGGAGCCGAGAAAATTGTCCGCCAAAGTTTCTGCCTTTCCTCGCGCATATCCCCTGAGAAATGAGCTTTAAGAGCCCTCAAGCAAAATTGTAACAGGGCTTACCAAGCTGGCGGAACGCCAACTGAAACGCAAAATTGTAATAAGCATACTTGATAATAATGACGACGAGATAAAAAAAAATAAATGGTCTTTTTATTTCAATCCCCTGGGTGTGTTGAGTGTTTGCTGCAGTTGTAAAAAATATGTTTCGATCGGGGACTATTTTACAACATGGCACGGAGAGTAAAGTGGTGCATTTAAGCCGACAAGGGCAGATTGGCTTAAAACTACGAAGAGGTAGGTACCACAGGACGATACGGTAGTAGCGTGGCATAGAGGAAAGCAGAGAGAACTGGCCAATTCGTAGCGATATTTACGCCGATAATTGAATTAGTCACAATTAAGCACGATACCAATCGCCGAGGGCTCTGCGAAACATATCTATTCCCGCAGTCTGGCAAATAGCTCGAAAATTAAACTGCTTCCACGGCGAACGAGGGAAGGGAGAGAGCGATTTCTCTTTCTCCCTTCTGTTCCTTCATTTTCCCGGCTCTCCGTTTCCGTTTTTCCCTCTTCCACCCTCTGCTTCGCTTCTCCTCTTTCCTATCGTCGCTTGGCCGCGCGTACCAACGAATAAATCGCACTGCCATACCGTAGCCGTGCTGTCGAGATTTACGATCCGGCCCGGTATAATTTCGTCTGTTCAGATATCGCAACGGGAGTGTACCGTCGAGAAACGTGACGCTGCCCTTCGACCCCTACGCAAAAATCCTTCAGCGAGCGAAAAATTATGCGCGCTCAGAGCGTAATGACATTTTCTCCGTCCTCGCTTCAACATAGTTAGCTATTGACACGGCCGAGCCAGATACAAGTTTAATGTAGAAACGTGCTTTTGCATCTCACAGGAAACTCTTCTGTTTCGCAAAGTGAAAGGATGAATTATGAAGGAATTGCCGAACGCATTCACGTGGCAAACAGGATCCATTTGTTCTCGCCGGTTTCTCCCATTGGAAAAGGTCCTCATTTTTCAAACAAAACTGTAATTTCTGTCGTTTAAGCGGAATATCTTTGCACCAAAGTTAATTATACCTAATTGTCAGGGTGACCATCGGCCTGAAGAACGTCATTGAAAGCACCTGCTGGTAACTAACTGTTCATACGCCCGCAGCCTACGCAAGCAAGGGAGAACGCGCTCCTTCGGGCTTTGCATTTAATCCCGTCACCAGAGAAAAAAGTCGTTTAAAACCGTCTTTGACCATCCGGGAAGGAAATAAAAACATACCGGGATGAGGGTGTGCAAAACGTAGATCAAACAAGGAATCAGCGGGCAGTGGATGCGTTAACGAGTAACGCGACCGAGTAGGGAAACTCGCTGAACGTGTGTCGCTTCCTTTCGTTCTTATTTACCCAGTGAACCGCAGATTCCAGGAATCATCGATAAACAACGTAGGACTGTGTTGGCTGAACACAAAGTTTCCAGTCGCATGGATTTTCGCCGACCGATATGGATCTTCGGTGAATTGCCCTCGTCACGTATCGTCGACATTGCTTCGCGATGTGTAATTTCTCGATCGCCAAGTAAAACAGTCCGTTTCATCGCGTTGCTTCCAAGTCGACTCGATTTCATGCGTTTCCAGCCAGCCAGTCGTGAACACTGACTAAGCCACGAAAACTCGGTACAAATATTTCTTTTGTCCGGACGCAAAAACTTTTAGCAAGGTCATCAATAGATCATCCTCATACGAGAAAGTAAAAGAAAGTAGATAAAAAGTGGTTATGTGTTGAAGAGGGATCCTCGTTGGAAACTTACCGATCCTTGCTCCAGCTTAAAGAAGTCTCATCTTCAGTGGGTTAAGCAACTGCTAACGGTATGGCCGTTGATGGTGGATAAAGTCTGGAAGAAGTGCCGACTAATGGTCCATCTTCTAATTACCATTAGCTAATGGCACTACTTTTAATTGCCGCGGACTATCACTCATTTATCCTTGTCGGCGGCTCGTTACTAGCGACGCTTTTTTCTCGAGGTTCATCGGGCCCTTACGAGCGGATATTCCTCACGTATATGTGAATCCCTACGTGTACACGCACATAGCTACGCTTATATATAACGTCCCGGCGATTCGTTGCTGCGTCATGAGCAATAACTTCCTGCGACCTGGCTGAGCGAGAGAGAGCCAAGATAAAAATTAAAACCTTATCTCGAAGATTGGCTCTATGCCACAGCGAGAAAAATATATCTCCGCGAGTTTTTCTCTCGTACACACGGGGGATGACAATGAGATGAGGGGTTGGAGGGGGGGGGGGGGAGGACGGAAGGAAAGGGCCGGCGACGGGCGGAAGCCCCACTGAAACTGACCCGAATAAATTGCTTTAATTAAATAAAACCACCTTTTTGAAAATTGGTTTCGTGCTTGGTGAAGCATTAACCGTTGCCTTTCGCCCGGGGCTCAACTAATGGAGCCAGGACGATCGTTTGCTCCGCCGTCTCACCGGATCGACTCCGACCAGCAAACCCACCTGAGTTCGTTTCGACCACTCTGCAAACGCATATATGCACTTTAGAAAAGTATTCCTGGTCGAGAAATTGCCGCTTCCAATCGACTAATTGCACGTTATTCACTTCCTTGCGTCGTAACGAGGACCCCAGAGGGTAAGAATATTGGGGAGTACATGTAATCGAGACGAATTAAATAAGGATTGACCCTGCCAAGGTTACGGACGTTTGCTCATTTCACCCAAGTGAAGATAATTGTTTTTGTTCGGTGCTCTGTGCAGACATCAGGCAATAAGGTTACGTCGAACATATACATACATATTTGGCCATGTGCGGTGTACGTCGAAGCCCATCTTTCTCCGAACCCACACAAAGACAAATAAGTGTGACACGCGGGTGTGGGTGTGGATGTGGATGTGGATGGGTAACACGAAAGGACGAAGGACAGACGAGCTCTCCGTGGTCGCAAGACACCGCCACGTTTGGGATCTCGTTACCTACGAAACCCCATAAATTCACGTCGATTTTGAAAGCTGCGGAAATTGGGAGAGCGCATGTAGCTCCATGCAGCATGAGGCGATTCACACGCGTGACCCTGCAAATCCGCGGGTTATCGTAGAAACCGTCCTGGAGTCTTCGGAAATCCTGCAGGGCTACGAGAAATCGTGGAAATCATCGAAATTGAAATATTCAATCCTTGGGTTTGATCGCTCAAAGTAGCCGGGAGTCTCGGGGGAATGTCATTACGTCTGAGATATGATTAACCCATTAACCCAGAGTGAATCGAATTCGGGCCACTTGGAAACGGCCGACCGACAGCGGAAAATTAATTTCGGATAATGGTCTAATTATTCTACGTCGGCCCGAGGGATTATCCCTTGACTCTCCGGGCCTCCTGGATTTGCAGGCTCGGCGGAGCTGAGCCACGTAGAAAAGATCTCGATGGCTCCTGGGACGAGTACGTCGGAGTTGGACACCTGCGGAAGCCAGCAGCGGAAGAAAGTCCAAAGAGGAACACTCCGAGGAGAGTTAGCCGACCCCTCAAGTCTAATCGGCCATTTAAAACTCGACTCTTGAGGTGAAATGAGCCAGTGAGTTACGCTCTTATTGTCCGTTCCTGAAAAACATTAAGCCCAGGTTTTTCCCTCGTACAGACTTTTCCGACCGAAAGAAGAATTGCCGATGTTTCGTTATCCTCCCTGCAGCTACAAATATTTCATTCCTCAATCCTTTATTGAGTGTTCCTAAATTCAACGGTTGCAAAGTTTCGACCCTGTTGAGAAAGTTGGACAAATAAATGTAGAATTAGATCGGAATACATCATGTACCTGTAAAACCTCCCGCTCAGATGAATTTATTATAGTTGAGCAACTACTATAAAATTTCAAATTACTTTGGAGAATACAAAGTTCGTAGAGTAGAACTGGGTATGAATAATATTCCTCATCAGATATGACCAGCAGGAAGGTCGGTAGGGATCGATGTAAATTTCTTCTTAGATGCCGACTTCCAAAAACCTGTTCCAAAGTCCGATAAAGTCTTATGCGAACCATACGATGCGTGTTCTTTATGCGGTTTATAAAGGATTTTATCAGGTCGCGAAAGGTCAGTCGGGATATTGTATGTGGTATCAGTTTTGACATGATTCTTTCGCAAATTTACGATATACCACGGGCTTCAACGTATAAATTTCTTGTCCTGGTCATATCGGGAAATATAAAAATAACAAACAAGTGAGCATTGCCTCGAACGAAGAAAGCATGGAAAACAGAAGAGCCTTGTCGATACTGGTGTAAGATTATCACCAACAGGGATTTATTACCCGTCGATTTTCGGAAAATGTAACTGATGTACTCACCGAGCAAGAGCGCCGGAAGGGGAGTTGAAACACATGGGAATACCGCCATTCTTCCTTATCATTGTCGGCCGAGCTCCTGAGCAAAATCCATAAAGTAAACGGAAATCTACTGGCACTCGCGCCGCTGATCTCGGCCAAATATTTAAAGTGAAGCGTACACACGCTACGGCATTCATCACGATGTCGAGCGTTTCGTGCGAATACCCGGTAGTGCGATGTCCGAAAATTTGTTTTCCAAGGACCTACGCTTCCATAATGGATAGCGCGTAAACGTATTCCCCCGTAATGGCGATCCACAAAGGGCAAGCAGACTGGCTCTGTACGTACCATGGCTTTGTGTAATCTCGAATGATGTCTCACCCCCCTCCCCTTGCGGGACTCTGATAGGCAATAAGAGGAAAGGGTGGGAGCCAAATGTATCGGCCAATCCCTACGTCCGTTAATACGCGCAGCAAGAGCTATTTCGTCGGGGGTATCGATATACTTATTTTCCATTAATATCAGTAAACAATGAAAGTCTTTATCAACACCTACATGATATTACGCGCGAACCTTTGTTCACAACATAATCGACAACGGTGCTATTTATCGACATAAATATTTCAAATCGCTGGGTAAATATTGGCAAAGATAAAAACGCGAACATTGCTCGTACCCCGGCGGATGTTTGCGGATTTATGAGCAAACATGTATTCGCCAATACGGTTCAGCATGATTCGTGGCGGGAATTTCCGAAGAGCGTTAGCGTACGTGGAAGAGCGACGGCAGGAAAGGTGACCCTTGGGAATCGACGATTACCTCGCGCTATGGTTACGTTCGCGTGAGACCATTCTTTCTTATCATCCTTCGTAACCCGAGAGCATCCGAGCAAAATCCTCAAAGTTCTTACGGTTCCCTGCTTCGATGGAGTCGAGCCGAGTCTGCTTGGATTTTTAACGTGAAATGCACATCAAAATAGGAAAAACCGTACCACCCTTTTAAAGCCTCACATTCATTTCAGAACGGATTTCGACCCTAAATATTAACAACCTTCGCGCAAATAGTTGAAACGTTAAGCAAAAAAAAACCTTATTCGGCATTTTTGTTTTAAAAGACCGCGGAGACGGGACACGGTGATGGTTTTCTGTAATGTAAAATCATTATTCTTTCACGATGCTTTTTATCTAGATGGATGCCGAAGAAGATCCGAAGTAGGGCAAGACATGTTGGGTCGGACTCCGAAGGCAATACACGATGGATAGCCGTTACTATACCGGTTCTGCGGTTCAATAATACCCTCGAATGGAGTTTCTCCTAAGCCCTAAAGCCCAATAACTTTCAGTCTTATAAGCTCGTCCCGTAAGACTGAAACAACAGCACCGTCCTTGTCTCAGAAATTTGATGCCGAAATCAAATAAACTTGGACAAAAGTAGAGCGAACAGGGACACGATAGACTTTCTATTCCCGTTGTAATTTCCTCAGAATTAATTCTATTAATCCACTTAGCCTCTTATTTTTTACTATACGTTTTGTTGGATTACCTATAGATATGACGTTTTTGCCCGTATATTTTCCAAGTCAGCAAACCTGGTCAAGTGGAAGAAGAATTCAGGGTCAGAGGGGAGCGAATACTTGATGTTTGCCAGGCATGAGAGTGGAATCGGCCGAGTTCATACGCTATCTTGGGCAGTTCTGTCGTCGACAGATCGTCCTTTGAATACGAGCATCGCCGGACCCAGAGCTAACTGGACCGAGTTAGCTTGGCTCGGTCCTTCGAGGCAGAATTCGCCGAATAGCTGTGACTAGCCTCTTTTCACCGTGGTTCAATAAGACCCTCAGATGGGCTCCCTTAAAGCCCTTCTTCCCTCCTTCACCGCACTCGACGATCTCTCCCTGCGCGACACTATGATTTCACCCTGACGTTATACGGTGATAGCCAACATGGATCTCATCCTTCTCAAACGTATCGTCCCCCCGAGCCCTTCTTCCGTATATTACGACAGTAACGCGTTTCAGTGAATCCCTTCTCACCGTGCCGGATCGCACCCGTTACCAATAAAGAAAAGTATTAAAAAGGCAAAGGATTTGCTTTCTTCCCCCGGGTGAATTTCAATGAGACGAAAATTCATTGTAAATTGTAATTCGTGTGTCGGATTAAACGGACGATTTCTTCGGCGGGCTGAATGAATCGTCGTGTTGGTGTGACCATAGTGAGAAATCTCAGCAACGGCCGGCGAAATGTGGCAGAAATGATTTCGTAAATGCAGCCGAGGTGCACTGACCGTACCGATGTGCAGCGGAATCCGATGACACCAACACGCTTCTCCGCAGATAAAGACGCCAAGAGCAGAAATCCCGTAAGTTACGGTTCACCGGATGTAACATAAAACGAGGGAAAGTGAGAGAGACAAAGAGAGCGGAAACGTGGTTGAGACGCGGCCGGTGTGCGTGGTGAATGGAAAGGGTCCGATGGACGGGGGTGTGGGGGGTGGGCCGAGGAAGGAGATGGATTGGGAAGGGTGGAGTCTGGCTCTGTAGACAATGCGAGGAAAAGAGAATGCAACGCTCGCTAGGGGGTCAAGGGGGAGAGAAACCGGGAGAAGGTGGATGGTGCACGTGACCACCGGGTAATCCTCCAACAATGTTTCTATCTATATCGAACTGTCGGTTCACGAGACCTGTCCCACTGGATACGGATCGTGCCCTCGCCGGGAGAGCAAAGGGCCTACTTGTGTATGTGTGTATTCCTCTACCTAAGTAGGTATCCTCGAGTGAGCAGAGAACCGTATCCATGAAAAAATATATACCCTCAGAATGACAAGGTCTTTTTTATGAACCATGTATACACCGGTGACACGGTGACTTGACGTGGATGACAATAAGACCTACCGCAAGGATTTTTCGTAACGTTCAAACTATTTTCGGCGGATGGACCTTTATGTATTGTCGAACATATTCAAGGTGCGCCGCAGGTGCACTTAGTGGATTTTCTCACTGCTGATGGCACATTTATAGAGTACTGAGGTTCGCATGTTTTTCATCGTTTTCTCCCAACGTCAGCGGTAAATTTTTTCTGCGCGCAGAAGAAGCTCCGTGGTCGTGGGGAGACCGATCGAAACAGTTTCGTGTACGGTCCATTAGGCACGTACTACGAGATCCGTGCACGTGCATCGAGCGCATTGTATCGCTCGTTCCCCTTTCTTCGGCTCTCGGCCGCAAACGCAGAGAGGGGGGGGGGGGGATACACTTTCTCGCAGATCCTTAATCCCGGTTCCGTTTTTCCCCGGTTGCGAGAATCGCGCTCGTAGTCACTCATTTCGCTTCTTTGCACCGCAACCGGAGACTCTATTCTTCGTCGTCTTCTTTCTGACAAGCATTTCGTACAGTAGTTTCCAATAGAAAAAGGGGACGCAGACACGGCATTGCAGAAAAGGCAGCATCGAAGGCAACGTGAAACGACGAACCGACCTCGAAAAGTCGACGTTTCAGCGGGAAATGCGCGCTACTCATCCGGCCGTACTATGTATTTCAACGGAGAAACGCGGTTAGAAAGAACGCGGCAGCCGTTGTTGGCAATTGCGGCAATTCATGGGAGTTTCATTTGAATGCCAGTTGCCCGCCTTGGCCAGTGTAACGCACGATACGTCGTTATCTTCGGACGTTGGCTCGGCTCGGCGATGTCATTCCCCGCGGAAAAACTTGCGCCGCGCAATTGCCCCCTGGTAATTTCGTTGAACGTTCTTTCGGCGCTTGGCCTTTTTTCCAGGCTGTCCCCGGGCGTATCGCTGCATGCATTTCACCCGGCATCTCCGTGGCGCCGTTGCGAAACCCGTTACGTCCGCTTTAAACCTCGGGGAATTGCGCGCTGACCGTCGCCTCGCATAGTCACGCCGCCGGTGCGGATCCTTTAACCTTTCACGGGCCAAAACGAATTTGCATAATGACCGAGAATCGACCAACAGAGTCCTCGACCTGCAGAATTCTACGCGTGCCGGTTGCCGACATCATACACTACGATCTTTCAGTTCTTTCCATCACTCGTAAACTTCCGAACGAAAATATAAATATGCTCGTCGCATTAAAAACTACGTTGTAAGTAAATGACAATTGGACGGAGAATTAACTGTTATGTTCTGAATCTCAATCGAGTGCATAATCCTTCACACATTACCAACTAAACATCCCGTGATATAGCTATGAATTTTTAAGCCAGAATAATCTCAAACCGATCCAGCATTTACATGTTTCGCGACTGGGAATCCTCATAAATATGAATATTATGCTAATATCGGCATTATGAAAGTTCATTCTCAGCGGGTTACGCTAAAGTTTCCAGCAAAAATACTTGTTATGCTATAATGTGTGATGATAATCGCGGACTTCCTGCATTTCACTGTTACATTGCTACTTATCGGAACGGAGAAAAAGGAAACACGATGAAAGCAGGGGATTAAGAAGAAGAATACGGCGCAGTTAACGAAGTCGAAGACATTCTGTTTTATACAAGTCAAAATGAGCCAAATGGCAAGCAAAATAAAATTTCATGGAAACGGAATTAAAAGAGTTGGGTAAAATGTAATGTCGAGGGATAATATAGGACCAAGCGAAACGAAGGGGGATGAGGATGCGAGTGGAAATGTAATTATAGGACAAGCGTGACGGAGCAATTGCGATATGGCGTGGACAAATCAGAATAGAGTCGGTTAGTAAACGAGAAAACGAAAAGCCGAAAGTGTGCAATGAACTAATCTCCCTTGGAGGAGGAAAAGGTAAGAGGCGGAGAAAAGCACAGGAGGTACAGAGAAATGAATGAGAAGACAAGATATAGTGGAACTGAAAGAAGGAGGGACGTGCGGAGAGGGGGAGGGGGAGGGGGAGGGGGAGGGTAGAGGTACCTTGTAACTAATTTAACAAAGTGCTCGAGCTCAATCGAACGTATCGAATGGTGTGCCTCCGTTTCTTCTTCCTTCCGGTCAGCGATCCTGCCCATTTCGTTCTCGCTCTGCCCTCGACTCCATCGGCTTGAGTAGATCCCGAGGACCCGCATCGTAAAGTCAATGAGCCACTCCCACCCCCCTCCTGTCCCTTACATTTTTCAAGGACCTGGATCAAAGTCCTCCCGCAATAAATAAACCGCTCCCCCCGCCCCAACCGCAAACGAATATACCTACTTTTTCCCTCTTGGCGAAACGCTTGTTACGTTTCATTTTTCCTTAGCGACTTTTAAATTTTATGGACATCACTGCACCGCAACCTCTATCAAGGGGGCAGAGGGAATGAGGGCAGTGAGAGGAGGTGAAAAGTTTAGGAAAATTGTATACAGGAAGTTTCGCCGCTCTCGTCGACCCGGACAACGACAATGTTTTCCTAACGCCACAGGGAGGTTCCCTAAACGACAATACAAGCGAAATTGCCAGCATTTTTATAACCGAAAGTCAAGTTTATTTCGCGTACAGCCTGCGAATGTTTCCGTAGCTCGTCAGTTTTTCTCTTCCCATTAAAAAACATGGCCGAGCATTATCCCAGCATGGAACAATCTTTTAAGCAAATATTTTTCCGCTGCGCGCTAGAAAAATATGGGAAATAACAGTAGGTACGTTGAAATATTTCACGACTGACACACGCGCAGAATTTCATTCGATTCTCGTTACCAGCATGGATTGAAAAGAAACATCTACCGCACAAATAATTCGATTCGTTTTCTGTTCTGACCTGTCGAGTAAGCAATTTGCTGGAATTCTCGAAAACTCGCGCGTCATATAACTTCCCGTCATCTGCATAATCCGAACCCAAGTAAAACGACGTACCGCGATCCCCGGCGACGAGCGTATTACGATAAATTCTAAATACGACGGAAGACGCGCGATAAACTTCTCCCGCAGATTCGACGTGCGACCGTGTTTTAGCGTTTTATGCGACCCCCTTTGTCCCGTGGCTACAAAGCGACGATATATTTCAATGGGTACTAACGTTAGGTCCAACGCAGCGGCACTTCCGGCGGACATATGTGACCTCACACCCCCCCTGTAACCTACTTCCTTCTCTTGGAAGCAACGTCTTCCGACCTCGCCGTTGGTCCTCGCAATTACACACAATTTATACCCCCCGGTCTAACGTACAATCAAAGCCCATCATTTTCAGCGGAATTAGAGCAAGTCTGGCCCTACTACGACGATAATTTGCGACTTGAGGTGTGGCCTATTATATTGGCAGTCATGTAGCTAAAGAATATTGTATATTTTGGCCGAATTTGCTTTCTCGTAAGATCCTTCGATCTCGTATCTGAAGTTGTCGCACGGGCGAGACGAGGTTTTTCAGTTACTAGTCGGTGCAAGAACCTGAGGTACGTGCAGTTTATTCCCCGGGGTTGGGTATCTCTTTTCGTCCGGCGAGGCAGTATCCCGGGGAGAGGAGGTGATTGTTTTCCAGGCGGACGGCCTTGTGAAGCGGGCCAAGTGGAATCGAACGCGCCCGCTTTCAGCCGGTTGCTCTCTTATCGCGCTGATCCAATTATGAGTTATCGTCCCTTCGAGTACCATCGACGGCGGCCAGGGGTTCAATCTTCTCCCCATCCGCCTCTGCTCGCATCTGCCGCTTCCGCGAGCTAACTTTCAAAGACGATAACTTACGCCATAATTATTGTTCCCGGCTAACCTTGCGAAACTTATCCGGAAATGCGACCAACGTTCATAACACACCTCTCTTCTCGTCCTCTCGTATTACGCAATCGGTGACGAAGGGAGTTGTACTCGACTTATGAAAATTAATAATGATAATGAGTATCCGCTCGAATAGGATTTATCTCATCTGCCCGTACCACTTGGCACCGGTTTGATGAAATTTCAGGACTGAACGTTAGATCCTGCAAATCAATCTACAGAGTGAAAAAGCTTTGCTTCAATGATCGAGGTTCGTTAAAACTGCCGGTTCAATCCGAAGGAAGCTGCTAGACACTTGGAGAATAATTCACTTTCCAACCACTAACGACGAGTCGCGCGGAATATCGCGGCACTTTCCTCAAATATCTGACAAAGGACGAGAGAAGTAAAAGCAGCCGTGATATCTCGAGCTGAACTAAGAGGGTGGTCGATAACAATGTCTCCCCGAAGGCCCGGTCAAACAGGACGGAAAAAGAGAAGGGAGGAAAGGTACGCCAATGGAATAACGAAGGTATCAACGGAAAAGGAAGATCTAAGAGACAGTAGTGAGGATGTCGCGTAAAAACGTGCGGAGAGTTGTACATGACATATGGAAAGAAAGCAAAATAATGTGAATTGTGCGCAAAAGGATAGACAGGGGCAAAGAAACGGACGTCGGTTAGAGGGAACGTAAATATTATGGAAACGATTTGATAGAGTGAAACGGATGGAAATACAGGGACCCCAGTATTGTATGATCAATAGGAAAAGTTCCTTTATGGCTCGGCTGTACGCCGTCTCGCGAAATCCTTGGTGAATCGAGCACGAAGTACGTGAATGACCGGAAGCTTGAAAGTGGATCGCGGGGCAATGGAGGCTGCGGAAGGAAAGTCAGTACGTGGAAACCGTTGGATGATATCCCAATGGGCAGCACGCGCCGCTCACGTAGGATAAAAAGCTTTCTCCAATGCGTCCCACGAAAAAGTTCACCTATGAATCTCCCCATTCAATGGCCGCCAACTCGCAAATTATTTTTACTGGAGAATCCCGCGAATCCGGCGTAGCACAAAGCCGCGGTTTCTCGACGAACGTTATCGACTTTCGCTCCAAATTCTCCGGAATATTTATCTTACTTACCTGCTGGCATTATTATACTTGTCATCCGGTTTTAAGTATCGAGCACGTTAGGATTCATTCGTGACGGTTCAGCGAACCATTTTAGACGACCATATCGTAGGCTAGAGCTGGCAAACAATATACCTGTGTGTGCCAACGATTCTTGATGAGCAGCCATTCCATCTCGGCAGGAAAACGTCAGCAGGATTTCCATTGGGTTTAATGCCCGATCTTCGGTTAGCTGGACCCAGGCCGAAGGGTCAAAAGCAAGCGGTTCTGCGCGTGTTATGAGTACGAGGGAATAGGGGAGAGATTGGTCGTTGAATCGCTCCTGCAAGGCAGTCCAAACACTAGAATTCCCTGGACGGATCGATCAGCCAACGATTACGGTTTCGGCCATCAACTGCCGCAGCACTGTTCAGATTTCAGCTCCGAATCCATCCGAGAGTAATGCTAAGAAATTCACTGTTCTACGAAAAATGAAAAAGAAACAGATGAGTAAATTAGAACTTTGCGAGGTGGGCACAAGGAGTAGAAATTAGACGGGCCGCTTAATACAAAAGCTATCTTTTATTCTTTAATCTCATATCAGTCGTGAAAAATCCTTCGCTACATCCAAAGTACGTACGACATGTGTGCAGAATTCGAATACATTACGAGTTATACACGGTAATACGAATTTGTATTGCTCAACCATTCGGAACATCGCGCGTGTTTGCGCAGAGGGGTGTAGAACGCATACCTGTAGGCAACGGTGTGTCTGTGTGGACAATCGTGGGGGTGGCTGGGCTATCATAACGTATCGCGACATTTTTTACGGTCCATAGGGCAAAGTCGCCGAGGAAGGATCGATCATCGATGCGACATTTGACCCCTTCCCCGCTGCTTTTCCATACGATTTCTGCGCGAGTAACAATTTCTTTTCTCGCAAGTATTCTCGAAGGGAAGCGGCCAAATTATACGACGACAGTGGGTTACGCTCGGGCAAAGGAAGGGAAAGGCACCTTGGACCGCTCCGATGGCTACGGTGTATAAGCGGATGAAAAAAAACATTATGCAAATTACACAATTTCGCCGCATCGGAGAGCGAAGAAGCCAGGTAAGGAACAACGGAGGTCACCAGTCAACGACGTTTACGTCGGCTTTTCACTTCACCGTGAAGTATAGGTCGAGAGCTTTGGGGGATTTTGAAAAACGGTCCCCGGTATGTCCTTGAATGCTTCAGGTAAGGGGGCCATTTTTTCCTCGGATATAAGGACATTGGCAATGGGATAAAAATCGCGAGGGATGAAAATTTTGTCTAGCTTCGCGTTGGTCACCTTGAAAATTCAATAAAGTTGGCAAGTCGTAGTTGGATGAATGGAAATCAGGCGAACGGTGATCGGTAGAAAGGGGGGAGTGAGTTTTCATCGGAAATATCGGACGATTGTTGCGTTAAACGCCGTCACGGCTCGCCGAGCGAGTACGCCGACCAAACAGGGACGTATAATAAAATTCCTGTAATAGCGTGTGCGGCCGTGTGACGAATTTCCCGGGCGCTCGGTTTACAAATAAATTATACGCCAGCCGCGACGAGTTTGTCGACGCCATAGCACGAACACTGCCAGTACCCGCTTGTTGGCGATTTACGCGCGACGAAACCGATGCAAAACTGTTATTTCAGGATTTCCACGGCTTTCAGAAATTACTCCCGCCGAACAACTGGCCCAAAGGGTTGCGTGAGATTTGCTGTGGAAACGGAATTTACCTACTGAACGTGTCGAAATCAACTTTTAAGGATGCCTCACGTCGAATATTGGTGTCAAAATGTCATCGAGAAATACAAACACCTGCAAGATGTATTCCATTTCATTTAAACAAAGAGAGATGGAAATAAATTAACGAGAAATTATCTTTGTGGTATTTTTTCAGTAGTCAAGTATCCCAAATGGTTTGCAATCCGGGCGTCAAGAATATTTAAAACACTGATAAAAATATGCCGATGGCGAAGTTACGCACTGACACGTGTATTTACATTATTCGATTGGCCTTATGCCAATTTATTCCGTCTGTCTGTAAATATTTGATGTTTTCGTTGTCGCCGACAAAATGTATCACCGAATAAATACATAAAACACTGACGAATGTATATGTAGAAATGCACTCAGAAAAGGTTGACTACTGGTCAAAATTTTCCCGTCCCTCCTGGCCATTATATAATCGCTTTACTTTCGGTGAATATGCATCACGAACAGACCTTTGTAGAAGCTTGTTTCCAAATGATTCACCGCTTCACCTTCTTGCTTTGCACGGGTAAAAGTAAGTCAGCGAAAACAAAGTTTTTAGTATTTTTCTAGTTGCCTGAGGTGAGTACGTGTTTTCATTACCGCGTGTAATAACTATCAATCTCATCTCGAGATAATTATGGCGCGAAGATAACATGCACTTTACTTTATTATTCTTCGCCTCAGGCAGATTTCATGCAAGCCTGAAGTTCCTCGCATGTTCCCCTATATGCTCGACAAGTAATTCTGCCTTCCACACCATGTCTATAAAAACATTTATTTTAAAACGTCTTGTTACGAACGTAGGTAACCTATCCTATGTTCAAAGAGTGGAATGTAACGACCGAAACTGATCCGGATAAATAATACCCCTTTCATGTAGAAGCAAACACGGCAGAAATGTTATGGCTATGAAATTGTGGAAATATTCAAGTGCATGAGGCAACTTTACAGCGTATATAGCACCACTTTATGCCACAGTGCTAACGCAACTTTAAAACATTTGACGGTCGTAAACGCAATTCACAAAGTACGACCACCTGTAAAACACAAGGTTGCGTTTGTGGTGCGTATTGCTGGCCAATCAGTTATTCTTTTTCCCCATACTCGTAATGTGATTAAAGTTAGTGCAAAATGAATTCTCAAGGATTTAAAATATACATGAATTACAAAATTGAAAATTTTATCGTTCACCTGAAAGTGTAGAATAATAGCAATTACTATCGCAGGAATTCGTTAATAATTACGGTGAGCGGCCTCGTCGGTCGTCGAATAATGGCAGTTTGAAAATCAATTATCCAACTCTATCGTGGAAGTAAGCGACATCGATTTTAATGGCATCATTTAAGAACGGTCTTTGTAAAATCCACCCCGTGTTATCGACGTTTGTGGAGAGACATTTGTGCGTGACAGTCGCGGCAAAATCAGTCTGCTACGGGCCTTTGAATACCGCGAAAGAGAATCTTGGAAGACTGAAAGATACACAGCTGTCATTCTCACCGACAGCTGAGGCATTCTATGAGATATGAAGGGCAAAGAACTCTACTTTCAAGAAAATTCCGTCTTTTCCGCGAGGAGGTAATGCAATTTTTCGTGGAAATTTTTCAACATTGACTTTAACCTCGGTGAACTTTTTTGACGTACTCGATCCGCCGTAATTCTTTAGGTATTTCTGAAACTTTCGCATTCCCTGAATTCGCGATAATTTCAACCTCACCCGCTTCGCACCCCACGGAAACTCGTGGAAAATTCTGCGAATTTTCACGGGCAACTGAGGAAATAGCGCAGGAATATAGAACAGCCTTGGAGCAGCTAGGTATCTTCAATAAGATCTTCATTCCGAGTGCACGGAAAATTATAACACAATCTCGGAAGGAGAGGAATAAGGGAGAACGGAGGAATTTCCCGGAACGCGCAACTCACCTCTTATCGGATTACAAACACTTATTATCAGCATTGCATATACATGTACACACACATGTATGTATACATACGCGCGATTCTTAACTTGATCACTGCTTATACCCTGTAGGACACGGTCGGACTTATCGTCGAGTCTCTAAGTAACTCCACTGTGTTTCTCCAATGTGTGCGCGTCTATGTGTTTTGACGCTTATCTATCTTAAAAGTTAACAGAGACTTAGGACTTGCATCCTAGCGGACTTCAATGTGGCTTGCTGATTCCCTTAGGTCAAACTTTGCAACAGAATCGATGTAAAACATTCTCGGGCAACGCTTGTCTTGCCGGAAATTTACATTCCTGAAGCACGGTGAGCGTTTGTCTCTCGTGTTCGTTATATATTTTTATTGCATACCTTACTGTGAGGAGGGCTAATATTTATGGTGGGAACGCAAACACAGCGCTAATGATGCTCCTCTGGTGAGTCGCCGGCCAAAATCCCTTGCGAGATCAACTTAAAAATAACAGACTTAATTAAAGGATGCAAAGGAAATACATAGATTAAATGATCTGTGCGATCGTCAATTTCTCTCGAATCTTCTGTAACCCATGAGGAAACACAAGTACGATTAAGTAACAATCCGATGCCCACGGTGTATCGGGATTTCAGTGGTAAGGACAGTTAATGTTCTCGTGACTCGGATGACAGTAACACCGTCGATTCGCGTTCTTTCCAGTCGTCACGAAGAGGCTATAAACCTCACGACATTTTTCACTTACTTCGTCCTGACTGGAAATCTCACACACTTCCACCAACGTGCACTCTACACGCGACTTCGGCACTTCAATCCCTTTATGATAATTCGATATTTACTTATTGTTTACTACGTTAACTTCGTTTTATTACATTAAGATTATTGCGCACAGTCGTTACTGTTCCGCGTGTTCTTCCACTTAGGCATGGAAATTCCTGCGGTTCCGAACTCTCACTAACCAACCACTTCATTATACAACATTCCCTAACGGGCTTCCACATATTCAATTAACATCTAAAGGACATCGTGCGACCCGGACTCTTGGTATTTCCGTAGATGGTCGCAAGGGTGAAGTTGTAATCGCGATTATAAATGAGATCAACATAGTCACTTCAAGGTTTACGTATGACGAACAAAGGACCAGAGGGGGAGATTCGTGTATAGGTAGCTACTCATGCTGACTCGTAGAAATAGCAGCACCTCCGGTCGCAGGGATGATCAACGGGATTAAGCTGCCTTCGATCACTCAGGAATATAACAGTCAGCCACTCACTGTTTTTCCGACAAGTTGGATGACTTATTCACAAAGTACCTACTTTCACCATTGAGCTAGAACGCTGACACTTCTGTACACTTGTCGAAGGCTTATCTCAACTCCACCGAAGTTCAACGTCTTGCGTGTCCTCGGCACTTCGTTAACGACATTATCACTACAGATTACCCTTCCACTTTTGAATAGCCTTCATCCTTCTCAAGGGGGACGGGGGGGGGAGTTAGTAACGATATAGAATACAGCTATGGGTGTACGTATGGTGATGCTTGAGCAGATATTCGTGCAAGTCTTTCACAGACCTGTGAGCCACAGGGCTCATGCGTGAAATTCTGACTAAACGTTGTATATCGTAGGTCGAGGATTTTCTATGGTCTTCCATGCTGGTAGTCGTCAAACGCCAAACCCGTCGACAGGTCCACCGTTCTGTCACACCCACGCCGGCCTTTTCAACGAAAACCCTTTGGCGTAAATGTCAGCGGGCACGTCTAGCGGAAATTCGAGATAACCATTCAATGATTCGTGTCAATTTCGTTAAAGATTTCAATTGTAATCTTTCATAGACCTTTGACTATTGTTAGATTGTGATAATTCTGCTATTGCGGAACCACATTGGTTCTTTCGCTTTTATCTTTTTGGCAATACATCGACGCGTAAATTCATTGCATGGTCTGTTCCTGTCCTGTTGGTTTGAGCGTAACCCGAAATCTCCATTACGGGGGATCGTGACAGACGGGCCAGCTGACGCCGTGAGTAATGTCGGTTAGGTGTGAAGACCGGACGGACCGTTAAACGGCGGACAATGGCTCTGGCAGGAAACCATTCACACATCCATGGCGTCTCCCACGTACCCCTCATCGGGGCTTTCCGGGTGGTGAGGTGGCTGGGCGTCCTCCGCCCTGGCGGCAGCAGCAGCAGCGGCCTCGCGAACAGTTTTGCTCAGCAAGGACCTCGGGGACAAAGGAGTAGAGTCTCCCCTGTAAGCGGCTGGCGGCGAAGGAATGAAAGGTACCTCGGGAAGTACAGAAACTGGCGATACCACTGGAGAAACAGGCAGTTGCTGCTGCAGGGCTTGCTCGACGGGCTGATGAGGCGGATAAGGATAACCCTCCGCGGTGTATCGTGCGTCGGTTCGTGAGAGAACCGGGTCGTATGCGGTCGGCCTTGAAAGAAATTCCGCCTCCCTGGAGTACCTCGCAGGCGGAGCCACGGCAGAACCCTCGGCCATCCTCTGCCGCAAACGGGGCAGGGTGCTGGCCGCGCTGTAGTGGATCTTGGGTAGGCCGAAGTTGAGCGGATATCCGTCCTGATCGAGGTAACTGACCTGTGGAAGATTGGCCGGTCGCAGGTCAGGCTGATGCATCGGGTAACCGGAATCGTACTCGAGGATCTGCCTCTCGGCGAGCTGGTGACGGTAGAGCTGGCCATAACCGATGTCCGTGCTCTCAGGCACCTCGTTTATGAGATCAGGTTCGGTGAGGTATTTCGACACTGGGCTCCCGTAAGACTCGCTCAAATTGCGATGATCTCGGCGATCCAACGTGGCCGTCCTGGCGATCTCTCGCTCCGTGTAGGATACTCCCTGCTGATGCTCGCAACTGATGACACTGCCATTGCCCTTCCTGCAGGAGAGAGTAGTCGTCGTGTCCTTGGTAATCGGCATGACCGACTTGTTCTGCGAGACCAGGGCTTTGGAGTTGCGTTTCCTCTCCCGTCGACGTTTCTTCACGCAATAAACGATGCTGCCCACCAAACAGCTTAGGGCGAAAAGTGTCCCCACCAATGCACCGGCTGCGATAGCTGCCACGTAACCGGAAGCAGGGTGATCTGCCGGTGGTTCTACCGTTACCCGTTCCCGAAACAACACCCGCAGGGATAGATTCGCCTCCACGGATCCAGCCGTGTTCTCAGCCAAGCAGGTGTACGTTCCCTCGTCCACGGGTTCCACCGCGTACACGTAGAGGATGCTCGTTATGTTGGTGAGCCCACGCTGCCTATAGATATACCTGGAACAGGTCGATACCACCGAGAGTTATAACCTCTGCGGTCCGCTTCCGGTTTAAAGGGCAACGATCCAAGTGTTTGCCGGGACACACTTCCCCACTTTAGCAAATTATGACGGGAATTATTAATACGACTTTACGAGTTTCGGAGATAACGGAAGTTAGAGCCCTTCGAGTGAGCTGTTATGCGAGACTCTGAAAAATTTACTCAGGACAACAAAGTGTATTATGGATACCTTGGGAAGCGTTAAAAATTACTGACCATGCCATGCGTGATACCCAAGTTACTCGAACTTTCCGTATTATCGTAAACGTCACTTTTACACGTCTAGAATTCCCTGGGGAAAATGTCGGGCACTTTTTCCCCGTCTTTGGAGGACAGAGAGGGAACAATAACGGACATGTTGTTTGAAGAGACATTGTAGGAAAGTCGTAAAACAGTCCGCAAGGCTTCAATTCTGAATGCCAAATGTCTCTGATTTCGATGATAGAAGGATTAACGTAGGAAAGTTACTCACCTGGGAAACCCGACGGAAGATACGGACAGGGTATCACTCTCATTTTGAGGTTCGCAGGGTTCGCCGTTAAAGTACCAGGTGACTTTGGCAACGGGCATAGCATGTACATCGCACTTGAGCGTGACATTTCCCCCCTCGTAGATCTCGGCGCGTTCTTCGAGGTCGATCTGCGGTAAGCAGGCGAGATCGTTGATCTTGACGGCCTTGATCTGCGTGCCCCTGAGTCTGGATGGGGAGTCACAGACCGGTTCGGACTCCTGCGGCGCGGCGGGGGCGGATTCTTTGAGCCAGGACTGCATGGTACGTAGCCGACAGTCGCAAAGCCAGGGATTGTTGTGCAGCGTGAGTCCCCGTAGATTGCCACCGAGGGGTAAGGTGAAGTCCGGTACATGGGTCAAACGATTGCCGTCCAATCGGAGCCACTCAAGGGAGAAAAGCCCGTTGAAAGCCCCCTGCTCGACGATCTCCAGCCGGCACTGGCTAAGCTCCAAATTTGTCAGATGCACCAGACGTTGAAAGGAGTCACGGCGAACCTCTCGAATGGGATTCCCATTGAGCGTGAGCCTCATCAGGCTCGGGTACGAGGCGAAAGTCTCCGTGGGTATTTCCTCAATGAGGTTCCCGGACAAATCGAGCTCCACCAGGCCCACCAGACCCACGAAGGCTCTCGGTGATATCCTGCTGATATGCGACTTGGCCAAGTAGAGCCTCTGCAGGTTGATCAGCCTGAGAGCGTGAAAACACTCGGCCGGCAAACTGACCAAGTGATTGCTCGACAGGTCGAGCACTTGCGTCTCTTCCCTCGCTCCTTGAGGCAGTCCCTTGAGATCACGGTTTGCGCACTCGACCCATTCCTTACCGCCTTTCCATTTGCAGGCGCACATATTCGGACAGCCCTCCGCGAGTCTCGTCGCTATCGTCAGCAGCATCGTCATTCCCAGAACCGCCCCTCTCCACCAACCCCTCGCCCTAACGCTGGAGCACATGGTATCTCATCGAGCGTCAACTTCCCTCTCTTCTTCTGCCTCTTCTTCTTCTTCTTCTTCTTCTTCTTTTTCTTACCGCATCTTCTCGTACCGTCCTTTTGTCTCGTCCACCGCCGCCTTTCAACGGTCCTCCTTTCTCGTCGACTTATCCTCGACTCCCTCGGGGACGAGCTCGCATGGCCACAAAAGCCGTAATCTGGAAGCACATCGGGATAATAATCGTTACCATCCAACGAACCGCTAGTCTAGCAGAACGGGGATCTTTACTTTCGCGTAAAAATGATCGAAATCCGTTATCGAGCCAACAGTCCTTTCTGTCAAATACAAAAGCTATAGAACTGGTACGACGTAAAAAGACCCTACGGCACATATGTCGTTCATCTTTTTCATTTTATTAACACGCTTCTCGTCATATGGGGAACGGGGAGTCGATATTCAAGTACCTACGGAATATCGGGGAAGATTGATGGCTTCGATAATTTGAATATTTTGTATAGTTATCAGTTTGCCCCGGAGTAATATAAATAATAACCGTGGCTTACCCACGATTTATGATCGACGTTTCTTTTATTGTACCGGAACGATAATGCTGATTTCTCCAAGCTTCTCCTCCTATCGATGAAAGGGTATCGTGGCTCATGTCGGGCACAATATTCCCGGCATTGCATGCAAATTTCTTTATAGACCCTCGGATGGATCCAGGGGGCCTATATGTGGGAGAGATTTTCGAGGAGCGCGATTAGAGATCGCCGAGAAGAACTCGATCGACACTTGAGTGCGTCTTGGCAGGTTTCGCGAAAAGCTTTCCCTCGACTCGGCAAGCTCCTTAAGCCAGGCAAGGGAAATGGTGGGGAGGAGGAGTGGTAGATCTAGGCGCGTCGGGCGGGGTCGAAAGCAGATAATAAATTCCATAGAGACACGCGTGCGTGTGTGTATCCCAGGGCGAAGACGTCGGCGCGAGAAACACTCCCGAGCGTATAACCGATATCGGAATATTGGAATATCGAGCGCGGTCGGCATGCAAACCCGGCTGGCCCTTTTTTCCCTTCTTCCTGGCGATTTTATCCGGCCGCCACCAACGAGATTTTCTCCTCACGGAATTTAAGAAGCCCCGAGGATATTGCTATCCAAAGATTCCCACTTCGATATATCTCCATTCAGTTCCCCGAGATGCTCGACTAATTTCCCCGCCGGCGTGTCTAATTATCTCTCAAACGAATCGCCTTCATTATCAGCCCGCCATCGTCGATCGTAATTTAACGTTAATTTACGACCGACGATAGAAACGCTATCCGTCTTACCGAACAACGGCCTGGAACGACGCATTGTAGCGTTATTAAATGACTGTAAACAAAACCGTGTATGCTGCGAATGGAAATGCTTGTCGACCCTGTTAATCTATTTCATTTGTTTGGATATCTGCTACAAACGAAAATATTTCGTTACCGGTAAAGGGCACTTAGCGAAATTCTCATCGTAACAGTAAAAATATTGACACTGTCAACAGAAACGTCCTTGCTCCAGCGAAATCTTCGTAATTTAAAATAAACGAACCTTCATTCATTTGACAGTGAATTACAGAGAGTAAATTAATGTTACCCTGCATAGAAAAATGCTATAAGATTGCCACAGAACGAAACAATGCAGCTCCACTTCTGTTGGGACATCTGAAAATGAGGTTCTTGTAAGTATGACTGATCAGTAAAGCTGTTTCCATGCTGACATAAATATCTTAAGGCCATAAGAAGTCGAAGTAATGTCAAGATTTCGCCGTTCCGTCTTTGCGATATTACGTCTTGACGTTTCGCACACGGCTGGCAGTCTATTCCGGAAACTTTCATGCAACGACCGTGGAGTTTCCCTTCCTTCTCCGTGTCCTCCTTGAATCGTTCACTTTCCTCGCCATATTTTCACGAGAGAAGCGTCGGCACGAAGCCCAGAAGCCTGGCTTCTCGCATCGATTGCCCTCTCCTTCTCCTGCCAGCCCTCCCCCTCTCCTAACGTCTGTACATTTGGGACGAGCGAAACGGTATAAGCTCGGCCAAGACGCGTCCTTTTCGCGTCGTTGCTTTGCCCGGAACTCCGGCCACGAACGTGGCTAATCCTACCGGAAGTTTCCAGGACTGTTACGAACCTATCGGTGTTCCGGACACACGCGACCTCGCCGTCACAGGTACGCGCAAATCGTTCGTTCGATCAATTCTTCTGGCCGCGCTCGCTCCAGCGGAGCACAAAATTACCGAATGCCGGCATCGATTCGGCCCGTGCACTTTCCAGAAACTCCTATCGAACCGACGGCTTAGCCGAACCTGTTTCGCCGAATCCCCGAGGCTAACGCTCAAGCAGATTAACAACTTTATCCCACCCGAGTACCGGAGTACCGCGGAAACAGTTCAACCAGTAGCTACTGTCACGATAATATTCCGACTGCTTATCAGTGTATCCGATAGGCCGAGCATTTCGGTCGTGAGAGATTGTCGGATCGTTTAGGAAGGAGTAAGACATTAGGCACCAATCGAACGCGTTGAAATTCTCCACAGCAAGCCTCCGGGGGCGTTTTTCGAACAGCCCTAGAAACACCTCGAATGGGAGGCGATCGATTTAAAATTCAAATGGTTACAGTCTCTCCTCCCCGGGAAGCCAGTCGTTAACCGCGCTGCTTAACTTCCTATATCCTGGGGGTCGGCTCCTAACCGTTGAGAACTTTATCACCTTAAATGACGAACGAGAAAGTTTGTCAATAAAGAGTAGCGCATATCAGCATCGCCAATTGTCGGTTTTCATCCCTGCCATTTCCTACTTCTGCCTGTCTCTGTCTGTCATCTTCCCCCTCTTCCTCATGCCCCTCCTGTCTATCCGCTAGCCTTGATGCCTGACACAAGGGAGAACAGTCCAATCGAGCAATATTTTAACATAGCTCGCTCCGGCGGACCATAAAATTACCGAACGCCGAGCATCGATCTGGCTCGACGACGCTTCATCCCCTTCGGTCACCAGAGGTCTTCGTGGCGTCGTGAAGCATTGCCCTATTACCAACGCCGTCGGACCCTTTTGCGAGTTGAATCACCAAGTAGCGAGTCCAATCCTGTGCCAGTCTTGCCCGGAATCTTAGAAGCGATAAGACAAAGAAACCAAACGGATTACGTGGCTAATCCTCCCGTCTTTCTGGCTAGCCAAGTAAAAGAATAAATTCCTCTATTCCGTCGAATAAAGATCTTTTCCACAAACCTCCGGAAACCTTTGGACAATGGAGAAAGCCTCGCGTAGACGGACCGATAAATGAAGCAAAGAAATATCACGGTTAACACAGATATATGACCTTTATCAACATTTTTGCGGAATGTGCATTGTTCTGGGAGCACGTACGCAGGGAAAAACGGAAGACATATCCAACGAACGCGCGTAGATCCACTCGGAGATAGAATCGCCCGGCGACAGTATACGCTCTGTTGGTTCATGATTTTTTGCTGTTACGTTGGCCGGAATCCCGACTACCGGGAACACTGTCACGACGCTATCGTCACAGTTTTACGATTATAGTTTCTCCGTCCCCTCTGATCGTTCGTCTTATCCGCACGATGACCGCAGAAACTCGGAACGATTTCAGTCGGGCGTTGACAGTGACCCCAAGGTAATTAACTAAATTACGGAGAATCTCGTTTAAAAACGTGCAGTTGCGTCCAGTTAAAAGAACGAATCACCGTAGCTTTTGCTCCTATTACGTCGACGGTGTATTCCACTTAGCGCGATGAATGACCCGCTTTAATTGCCAGCACAGGTCGACAGAGTTTCAAAAGCTCGCTTTGTACGGCTTTGACCGCCCGCCTACAGCAATGACAAGCTTTCCACGAAACGTCGATCGCACGTCCGACTGACGCTTGAATTTTCGGCCTGTTCTTTTGTTCCCCCTTTTTTCCACGACGTCGGTCGGTCGGTCGGTCGGTCGGTCTGTCGTCATTGATGACACGACGCCTCCGGTTTACGATGTTGACGGCGGCGTTGCTGCAAGCCAACGACCCTCGCGATTCCGTACGTTCCACAACGTCACGACGGCCGACAGTTTTGACATCCGCCGACATTCCCTATCGACGTTCTCCCCCGGTAAATAGCGGGGAAAAAAGTTTCTATCCGAAGCATTGACACATTCCTCGCACCACGTAACTACGCTTTCTGCCACAAAGAACGACGGTCCACGTGATAGGATTTTAGTCTAAGCCCATCCAATATTCTGAAAGGACGGTCGCTTTAAAGAGGGAAGAGGTGTTTGCAAGGTGGAAGCTTGTCGCTGAAAAGTTGAGAGCTACAGAGAAATTGAGAAAACGATGGGAGCTGAACCGCCAGGGACGATGTAAAAGCGAAGATACTTCTGTCAAGGTTGTCAGCCCTCGTTGCTGTCTGGAGAAACGATGAAACCCCGTCGGATTAAGGCGTCGACTGTCTCCCGCGTCGCGCCGTTTCGACCGACGGTGTCGACGGCCAGCGACAATGCACCATTTCGTTCGGCCCGTTGCACCCCCGGCCGGCAACCCTTCCGACAGTTTCACCCTGTCCTACAGCCGGCCGGAGCACTCGACTATGCTATTTGAATTTCAAAGTGCTTTCCGCACAGCCAGAATAATGCCACTACTGGCTGGCCACCCTCGCTTAATATCTAGCCAATCGGAAGTTCGCGTGCCACACAGCTAAAAATTACTACCCCCAGTATTTATCGTTCCCCGCTTTTAACTTGAGGAATTTACGAAAATCATTAACGTCCTGCTTTAATTACTCTAACTACTCAGAGGTACATCGCGCGGGGATGTAATTAACTGCGCGCTCGGCTATTTAGCGATCAACAACGTATACGGATATTATGTTTCTGAACAACAGCAACTATTTTATGATAACACTTCCTACGGCAGCTTTCCACGGCCGGTGTATACACACACAGGGCGCATTGAGATTATCTCATCGACCGATCACAGCTTGTAGCTTTAACGCTTTTGCCTCGATCCTTCTACGGCATGTAACACGAGACCAGGTCTGCCGACGTGGTGATAACGCATCGCATTCGATGTAGATGTTCCCGCTTGAGCTCAGCCTCTATTTTGACTCAAGGTTTTACATAAGCGATTATCTTGCAAACCACGTTGCGGAAACTTTGAAATCCCCTCGGCTTAGCTGATTTCAGAACTCTATTAATCATTTAACGTTGGCCATTTTTTTCTCGGTCATTGATCGTTCTCTTCTTTCCTTATTTTCCTGGGTAACATATTTTTTAAGTGAATAGTAGTGTTCGATAGCTCCTCGCGTAGGTCGCAGTCTTTGCTGACACCGTGGAAACCGTAGAAAAGTGCAACATTTTGCCGGTTGGTCAGGTGTAGAGGCACGGGACAGGCTGAAAACGATTTCGACTCTATTTTAGCACCGAGGGGCGTCGGCTGGTCGGAACGGCTACAGGGCGGTTCCGCTTTGCAACGTAGAAACAGTCCTGGCTCTTTGGCTCTAGTTCGACCGTCCACCCCCTCGCCGTATTTTCCTCCCTTTATCTTACTGCGCTCTGTTCCCCACTTGGGCTTTTTCCCGATCATTCCCACTTGTTCTCTGATCTTTCCTTTCTCTCACGCCTCGCTGTTGTATATTTTTATCCACCATTGTTCTCCGTTGGTCGTTACGCGTAGGACCGATTGACTTTTCCCACGTTCATATTTCGAGCTTCTTCGCTCGACGACGGGGGGAACAATGTCTAGTTTCTCCTCGTTCGGATCCACTTGGTCCGTCCAGTTGATCCAGGGGGTAGAAATCTTTAAGCGTAGAAGCCACCTCCAGAGAACACATCGACGTATGTCTGTACTTCCTTTACCGCCCATCCGCGAATAGTTTCCCCTCTTCCTCGATCCTCTACATCCGTTTCCTCCTGGCAGTCCGACAGCGGCATACGACAAACGACATACTAGACGATCTGCACGGCGTTCGTTGTATTGTACCCACCCTTCTCCAATGGGATGTACGGTCCTTTGTGCCCAAGCCATAGAGCGAACCGGTTAAGAGCTTCGAGCACGGCCAGAAGCCAAAAGCCACCTTCGGTGTCTACCTCTGTCCTTCCCCATCACCCCTGGCGCTGTCTCTTTCTCTCTCGCTGAAACACACACAACACACAGCGCGCAGAGGAAGGCATTCGTCCGGTTATAGCAGCGCACTGTATTCATTCCTCAAGCCTTAGAGTTCGCATGCCAGCAAACACCCGCTACTGATTGCTCTTAGATTCTAATTTCACTGAGTAGATCGGCCGCGCGGATCAGAAAGCCCGTAGACTCCAATTCCACCGATTGGACTTCACTTAGAAATTGCATTACATTTTTACCATTATGCCGTCTATCCACCACTCCAATTTGTCTTCGGTTCTAATCTTCCTCTTAAGCGCTCGTATCAGGTACACCAGCCTTAATTCCTTCGACTTCCGCCACTCTAACTCCAGCGTATAATTTACATCCTCGCGTAAAGTGTACCTTTGCACGATCACACGGGTATAAATACTCGAAAATGATAAGAGCTTTAATAAAGTCACGCAGCGAGATAATTGTCATCGTAGCCATTTTTACGTCGAACCGTATGAACGCGGTGTACAAAATTGAAAGGTCAAAGGTTCCTCATTACGCCGAGTTAATTAAGCTCTTATTCGATAGCATCAGCCACGCGGCGCTTGCTAGGTCGACTGTGCGTTCAATTAAAAAGTATGTTGTAAAAGCACCTGCATGCAGCAGGAAAATAGCCGCTTGTTAGCTCCCTTACGATCCTGAAAGTTGCATTATTTGTTTAGTTTATACCGCGCGTGGAATAAGAAAGGCACTCCCGATAACAGTTACTATTATTACTCGTATTATAATCGTTTGGCTAATACAGCTCCCAAGTGGGTGCTTGGAAACTTGCTACCACCTGCAGCGTGTTTTCGTACACGTACAAAAGGGCTGATGGACGTGAACAAAATGAACCCTGCAACATTTACCTCCATTGCTGAGCCGCTGGATCCCTGAAAATGAGTGGCAGGGCTCGTGAGGAAAAAATGCAACAAAAAGCAAATGCGCCGCTCTCTTTATAGTTGCGCGGAAATAAGAAGGTGGCGAAGGTAAACGAAGCACTGAAAGAAGGCCATTCATGCGTCACTACGTAATAATATGGTCCGTGTGACACGGGCTTCGACGTTCTACGCAGCAGACTGGCTTTCTGTGAGACAAGAACGCGGGTCAGTGTTGAAAGAAGATGCCCCGAAGGCCCAGGAAAATGAAAGAAGCGATCATAGGGAGCAGATGCGAAGCCAGCTCGAGGTAAACAAAGAAGGCTAAAACCCCAAAGTAACTGGCAAAGATATCGAAGCAAGACAGGTAGAAGAAAAGAAAAACAAACAAGTGTAAGGGGTGGGGGGAGAAGTAGCTTAGAAAGGACGTATGCGTAGGCGGTTGTGCGAGAATCGACTTCTTACACGAGGAAATATCGTTGGCGCATAAACAGAAACATTCGCCATAAACCACGACGATGATATCGCTATTTGCACCCAGTAACGGAAGACCATCCGCAGTGGGATGCTTTCCAGTTTCCAGCCGAGATGAGCGAAAGAGAAGAAGAGAGAGAGAAAGAGAGAAAGACAGCGCGGTAGAGGTAGTCGCTGAGCATCGGGATTCGCCTTTATATCGCCTCATAAAAAGTAAGCGTAAAAATAAGGATCGAAGGTACGATCCTTCATACAGCGGATGAGCTTTTGCGATAAGAGATAATGGAAACCTGCCTTGATCATCGTCTACGTCTAAAACGAATCTGCCTGAAAACCTGCGCAAATCAAACATTTTTTCGCTGCTTACCTATCGACCTAACTGGTGTGCTTTTCGCTCAATTTTAAGCCATTCATTAACGCTATAATTCAGCAAAGTATTACGATATAGTTTTGCAGTAATCCATAGGTCATTGAAACACTTTGCGAAAAGAAATGCTAACGAATTTTTCGTAGAATATCCATTTAACTTTATAACTTGACAATAGCTCATTTTCCAGCGGTATCGCTTTTCTTCCGAAGCAAGTTTTTATGATCAGACTTTGTACAGCGCAACTCCATTGTTCGGAATATTATGAAGTGAGCTTTTCTAAAATCGTTAGAGAAACGGTGTTGTCGTGATAAGAGAGAATACGAAGCCCATCGTGATTATCCTCGGGTTTCTTTTTCGTCCCAAGTTACCAGGATCTGTGGGAGTTCGGTTTGTCTCGAACTTTCAAATCCTTCGCGCTATTTTCCCGGCGTTAAAGCCATCCTATAGAAAAGCCGTGCACCTCGCCGATTTTTCAGCTGATCTACTATTAACCCACTTTCCTGAGGCTTCTGTCGTAAAACGGAAGCTGCGCTCGTTATCGTCGACCGATTCCTGCAGATGAACCAAATCGTCAGCGGGACAATCGCTAAATCCGTCTACTTTGAGCAAGCTTATCCGGATTTTATGAAGCAATTAATTAATCGGTCTATAATGTTACTGTTTGAATAAACGTGCATTACCCGAATTGACTAGTTTGACTGACGATTGTGGGCGGCCAGGTAAAGCGAGCAGTAGAACTGCGCTTGTAGTGTGTAGAATTAGTTACATTGGCCGTACACATCGACATAACAAGCTCATGTATGGATGGTAATCGTTACGGGGAAAAGCCGCCCACGGAGATTGCGCTCGCGCTACTTTCCAACTTAATAAGCGGCGAGATAATTGAGTAATTCCAGGCGGAACTGGGTCGCTGAGAACGTTGCCGTTGGATTGGCGAAATTTCATCTCTCTGCGCATTCATTGGCGGGTGCAATTGAGAAATCTCCTTTATAACGGCAAAAAGAGGCCGACCGTCGGCTCGGCCAAACGAAGAAATGAAATGAATAATAACTCCTCGGCTACTCTACCTACTCCTCGCGCCTAATGAAATCCACGCTTAACAAAAGTATCATCTCTAATAAATTAGCTCAGCCTGCCAAGACGGAAATACAGATATTCCCGTGAGACTCTAACTAACGTGGCAAAAATTGCTGGAATTTCTTGTGGGCGGAGCCATTTTGTGATTTTGCCAGGAACTATTGTCGGCTCAGCGATTCATCTCTTTACACGTAAGTAAGACAACTGGGTTAATTAGAATGAATTCACGTTCCCGGGCTCGAGGGGTTTACATCAATTATTCACAAATCGGATTTCACCGATGTGGTCAGTAATTAGGACGAACCGGTGGTAAGTGAGTAATCGGTAATTGGTATAGCTTACCTGGACAGTCGGAAAAGGGCAGGAGTTTAACGTGAGAGATCCGCTCACACGACGGGAAACGTTTCATGGAAATCGACTGCACGGCTCGCCGGAAGGGGTGGACGGGAAAGGCGAAATGAAAAAACCGGGGGAGGCCAACGGCCGAGAGCTTTCCGGGCACCTCTCAATGGATAAAACTGGCATAAAGCCGACGAAGCTCGTCAGAAAAAAAGGAACTGTCCGGCGGAAAAGTTTTATGCGATTATTTGACCGAAGCGCGGTTAGCGGCGCATACGTCCTCACGATTGAATAGACGTTTACCAGAGACCACTCCCCCTATGACGAAATTATTGTAACAACCGGTAATTCCCCTTTCGGTTTGTTTTTCCTGGCGCTTCAGAAGCTTCCTTTCGTTACTTTTTAAAATTCAGCTTCGGCGGAATAGGTAAGTAATTTCTGATTCACAGCACAGTCCGGAACTTCATGGCGCGGAAACTCGCGACATGATCCCCGCGTCGAAGTATTGTCCATCAAAGTTCAGAATCACAGGTTCGATATGGTCAATCGGCAAAGGACTAACACAGTTGAATCGACTTTACGATGACTGCGATGTCAGATATTTGCAAGGAGGAAGATTGCCTTTAGCTCTTTAATACCGTAATGGAACGTGCGTTCGTAAAAACGAATAAATACGCTGAAATGTACGTTGGGAAAAAGAGAATATCTACTCCCGGAACTTTTTAAAGGACGACAAAATTTCAACACAAAAGTGTTAATACTCCGGTAATCTCTGTGTCAGTTTTACATAACTAAAATATTCTCACATTTAAGGGAGCGAATCGCTGAAGAAACGTTAGGAGATTTGCCGGATAAGCCGTGAAACGAGTGGAACAGAAGTCTCGGAATAATCTCATCGCCCTGGTCGAAGTTCGGGCGAGATCCGTTTGCATATTAAACAAGTGAAATTGCCGTCGTTAAAGGGAGTAAATGAAGCACGTTTTCTACATTAGCTAAACACACTGGCAGTCAATGGCTGGGTGGGTCTTCAATTCAATTCCTTTTCCCCGGTATTCGTGCGCATGGTTGAGTCTTCGCATGCAAATCGAGACAGAGGAAGCAGCGGAGAAAGAGGGGAAAGCGGGGAAAAGCGGGGGAAAATCGAAGGGAAGTAATCGAATCGAAAGTAAGAAATTAAGAAGAACGTGTGTAGGTGTGTGAAACGGAAGGATCCATTCGCGAAGACCGTTCTTTCAATTTCCAAAACTTTCCAGCTACTATCGCACGACTTGACGAGTATTTGTCGACGAAGAACCGATCCTGAAAATTTCATCTGCGAGCAGCTCGCGAATGAACGGTGCTTCTCCTTCTCTTGTCGACAAACTCGCCTGAAATTCCCACCGTCACGATCGTTCGACGTGCGAGAACCAAGTGGAATATCTTTATCACTAGTCAGACGTCGTCCCACGTAAAGCCGGTACGATCAATAAAATGAATTTATTACCTCTCACATTAATACTATTCTCGGCACATACCGATGATACCTCCCAAGAACGATTGGTATTTCCCAAGGATATTGAGCAAGTACAGGAAGTCATGGTCATCGGGAATATTTTACATTAAACGTGTCGCGTTGATTACGATAATTGACTCCCTTAGTGGTAGCAGCCTTAAAACACTTTGTAAATGTCGGCGTAATAATGGCACGGAAAACGCACTGGAGAGGTGAAATCCGCGACGCTTTCACGAGCCGGAGAATTACGTCGAGGTAGACCGAAGCATTCGGAGTATCACGACAGCGTGACGAACGTTCAGTCGGACGAAGACGAATCTCCCCGAGGTTCTTGGTAACCGCATTAACGTCGTCGCCTTGGCATCGTCCTATTCCCTCTCTCGCACCTGTTTTCAAGCACCCGATCAACACCAGCCCGTACTTTCTCGAGAGATATTTTTACCCCACCTCGCCATTCTCGGCATTCGCGAAGAAACAAGAAAATGGAAGAAAGTGTAGCTTGAAAGGGTAAGATAAAGGCAGATAACTCCGTCCCAGCGTGAAAGCAAAAGAATAATACCACGAAGAAAACCGGAGACACGAGAAAACGGAGACGGAAGGAAGTTGACGAAGGTACCCTGAAAAAAGAAGGGAAAGGGGCTACTACTACTACTCCCACCTGACTCTTACTCATTTTTCCGGCAGTACATGAATTATTCATCATTTTGTCAACGCCACTTGCCGTTATGTATTTTTGCAAAATTATACTGGCAACGTTTCCAACCGGCGACTACTCCTTCGCCCGATTTCTACGTACCTACGTGGATTTGCGATACGCGCCTGTGTACTGCGGACTGCGGACTGCGACGATCGACAATCCTGTAAGCGGAATTTCAAATGAATTCTCGCCGAAGAAACGTCGGAATTTTCCAACTTTCATCCATTTTCGTTTTTGTTGCTACCAGCAAATGTGCCGTATTCGGATAAAATCTAGCGTAAAATGTGATCCGGTATAGCTCAAGCGTTCTTTGTTAAGCACATTATATTTCCCGAAATTTTTTCGCCAAAATCCATTTTTCTCGATGCAATATTTTTCACGGTTGGACGGGACTTTATGAGGACACATTTTATTCTCCGCGCCGTATTTTGCTCTTGTCACAGCTGGGATCTCTTGACTGTTTTACCGTAATTCTCCCAAGAACGGACTAAATGTACGAAACGTCGCGCGCAGAAACGCTTATGGCTAAACGGATATTAACGACTCCATTGTGGAGTGGACGTTCCGTCTTGGGAACGTTAAAATCCAGTAGATGGATCTGGTACGCCTTTGCCGAGCTTTGTCTCTTCTTCCGACGCGGGGGAGGTGTTTCTCATTCGAGGAACAACCCAGCGAGCCTCGATTCTCCGCGGAGTAATAGTTATATAATAGTCCGGAGGGCGAAACCGCGCACAACGTCTACACGTGTCGGTTTCAAGAAACACTTGGATTTCTCAACGTGCCGGGGTAAAAGGAAATATTAGAATTCGGTTACCCAGAAACAATTTTCTTTGCATTCCTAAAGACCTTCCCCGCACCACCTTAGAAATATTTTTGCACACGTAGAATATCTTGTATTTTCTGTTTATACTTTCGTCACTGGCGGTGGTGTTTAATTAAACTAGGTGACTGTTCTGCACGCCGAGGTATTACAAAGAAAAATAGAAGGTAGGTGTGAAACGGTCAATTACGTAGGTCGTTGCTGAGCAGCTCGTAAAATAGAAAATGCCAGAGCTTGTCTGAGCAATAGCCGCGCGAACGGGGGCGAACCTGGATAACAAGAATAAGGGCATGAAGGAGTAGGGGAAAATGAGTGAGAGAGAAAGACGAAAGGTTCGGTTAGAAATACGAATGAGTCTAGACGAACGGTTCCCACCGCCCTCGTGTCTTTTCATTATTTCCCCCCCCCCCTTTTTACAACAACTTTTTTTGCTTCTCCCTCACAGAGCTTAATGATGGAATCTCAAGGTGTAGTCGTTATAACATAGAAAACCGGTGCAAGATGTTCTAGTCTTCAATATACACTCAAAATATTCCCTGGCCGCGCAAGTCTTTAAATGACACCTTTTTTTTAACCAACTGTTTCGTTATTATCTGTTGAGATACCGACAATACTTGCTTCGTGTTTCCGGTCGTTTGTAGATTATTCCTTCGACGCAGAACAGCATCATAGATTTGGATTTGCCGATATTAAGCAGACCCGAAGATATTTCATCGATGTAATCGAGATACACGTGTACCGGGCCATCCTTTCGGCAAGCACCAACGGCGCAAGGTCCTCGACCCCTCCCCCTCCTCTCCCCGAGTAAACTCAGTCCTCGATTGGCACGGCGGGGTGAGTAATGACACCTGTCCGCCCGTGTAAAGCACCTACTCCAAATACTCGCGGGAAAGTACCTGCTTTTCGCTCCCCCCCTTGCCCCCTCGCCTTTATGTACCAGCGAATATTATGCGTCGAATCGTCCTCTTGGCAAAGTCACTTAATTCTCCCCCAACCACTCACAGTGAAGTCACGGAATATATGAAATTAAATATACGAGAATACGAATGCGAACATTAATATTTAATGGAATTGCCGTTCATATTTCAGCGGGTACGAATTGATATATCGCTGTCCGTAGGAGGGTAACGGACTTGCAAGACTCAGCTGGATGAACGATAATACCCTCTATGCGGAAAGCTTGTAAAAGCTGTATCTGCCGAAGGGCCATTGCTTGTCTGTCACGCTTTATCTTTACAACTGCGCTCATCGGGCACTTTTTCGTCGGCAGATATACTTCCAGGGGAAATCATGGTCGCTAGAGATCGTATCAAGCAGAAGTGCTTCGTACTTTTCTTATTTGGCTGAAAGCAACGGTCCTGCCTGTCGCGCGGCAGGACGCGATATCTCGCGAGAAAGCACGGACAGGGCAATTTAATTCCCGACATCACGGAAGTATACGCCGAAACGGCCGTATAGACTCGTCCTTGCGAAACTTTATCGCCCGCGCCGAACTTGCCGAGTTATAAAAGTTGCCTGACGTATCTGCGGCCGTACGTACGCGCCTGCACACGCGTACACCGACGACTATAACAATCTTGATATTCACGGATAATCTGGTCCTCGGCAGTAGCGCGTTCCTCCAAGTTATTCCGTTATCGTTCGGCCGACAAACTTTCCGGAGGATTCAATTATTGAACTTATACCCCGCTAGAGCGATCGTAAACTTTCATTCCGAATATCTCAGTCATGGAGCTTTGGACGTTTGTCTCTTGGCTTTAAGAAGCGGCCAAATTATCGATCGACTTTCACGAGCAAGGCGATGAACCGATTTAAGCTTCTTTCAATCAAACAAACAACTAGAAAAATTCTTTAAAACCGACAAAAGTTGATGCTTCTTTTTACTGACAAGCTGCTAATTTATTCGACTTAATGAGCCCTACTTTCCCTGGTTTTCTAAATCCTCTTTAATTTATACGAGTTTGCTGCTCCTCGCTTTTTCATTCTCATCATACTTGATACCATTCTTTTCATACTTGATGATGCTAATTTAAGTAACATATTTTTCCTGAATCCTTGACGAAGAAGCCGTCGTCAATCTCGCAAGACTTTACCGTGAAACTTGACTAATACAATGAAGAAAGAAAAGCGTGCAAATAAAAGGACTCACGGAGGACGGACAATTATTCTCGGTAATTCTGGCTCGCGTAGAACAAACGGTAGAAGACAGGGAGAGGTTGGTGCGTAATTTTAATTCTGAGCGTATGTATGGCAAGCGCAAAGGTAGGACAGGAGGGCGGGGTTCCCGTCTAATTTCGTGGCTGGTTCTCACGAGGCGCTATATTACGACTTCCGAAGGCGGACCGGGTCGAGCAGGACGATAAAACTGTCGCCCGGCTGGATCGCCGTCTCCTGCCGGAACGTCGGAACCCGCAAGTTCTTCCCGTCCTGCGGCGTGTGCAATTGTACGTAGCGACCTTTCGCGGGGATTAATAATGTAAGCAGTCTCGCATACACGCTCTCTGCCAAGCAGTCTCTACCGTCTGCTTCTGTCCTTTTGTCCTCTTCTGTCTCCCCGTTTCTCCGTTCCTGCGTCATAATGATCTCCCTCTATATTCCACCGTTCCCCCGTCTCTCTGCGTTATTGTCTTTGCGCTGCTGCTTCACCGTTTCTCCGTCCACCTGTACCTCCGTCAGTATGTCACTGTGCCACGTCGACCCTCCGGCTGTCTGCCCGCCCTTCGGCCCGCGTTTATGTCTTTCCCCATTTCACGTCGTTCTCACTGACGTCGCAAGCCGTGCCACGCAGGACGTTAGCCGTGACTGCAGAAACTCGAAAAGTACTTAAACATGCATCTTGCACATTAGCCCAACCATGCACTAAACAGCGTACGTGCCAAGCCGAGCATCCACATCCGGTCGAAAAGTTTTAGCCTCGGATCGACGGGCTAACTTCCTACTACAGCGCTTTCACCAACCAACGTTGAGTTTTGTCGGAATAACAAGATTCTTATGAGCGTTGCTGATGCTACATGCACATTATACGCACGGTTATCGTTACGCCTTTGTAACTTTAATTAAGAAACTGCCAGCAGATTACTCGGTCACTGAACTATCCGTTTTGTCAAACATTCCCTTCTCCGCTATCGATTATGCCTTATAAGCCCATTACCGCGTTTCAAACTTTACTAAGTGGAAAGTTAAAGCGTATGCTACGTTCCGATATTAAATTCTCACAGATCTGCTTTCAGCACCGATTATCCGCCGTTGCCAGACACTTTACCAACTGTGAATTGTTTGCCGCAATTCTACACGTAACGTAACAGATTATCCGACACGGAATGTTTGAACAGTTAAATGTAATTCATCTAGCCGGTTTTCAATTTGTTTCACATGTACGCATTGAGTTGTAAGGTTAAATTCTCAAGTGGCCCACGTGATCTCTGAGTGTTTGTCAACAATGCATGAGAGGAAATTTCTAATGCACGCAATACGCGTGCGCGACAAACGGGCCAAATGGCACAGGTTCGGTGTGTACGTTGCTTTCATTCGTATGAAAGGATTCAGGCGGATTCACCACGATGAAAAGATTCATTATATACCCTGTTTACTATGGTCGACGTTGGCGGTACGCTGACCCACCGCAACGATCTTCCCTCGGCTAGATAGAGCCGACCTACCGTACTTTGGAGCTCTGCATTTTAGATTGGTTTATATCCGGAGCTGGAAGAAGCTCGAGAATGACGAAGGATAGGGAACCGAGGGCCGGCACTTCCTGATAAGAGTATTACCCGATAGGATAATAAGCTGAGCCACGCCAAGCTGGCTCACTACGCGAGTTTCAAGAGTTTTCGAAATTTCAAAATTTTGTTATCCCCACAAGGAGCGGAAAAAAATCGACATAAAATAATGGAGTCACCTTCGTAGTTCGATGTATCGCGTGATGTTTTTTTCAAAAATTCTCGGCCAGATTCATCTTTGAATGGCACTGTAACCAGCAGGTACCATTCATTTTGTACTCTACTCTGCAAAAACTGACTCTCCTAGCTCCTCAACTCTTACAACTCGAACTCCATCCAACCTCTCGTCTCCCCTCTTTCGCTCTCCGCTGTTGATCGTATCTCATCCCGCTCGCTATTATTCGGCCGGAGGGGCCCACTTCACTTCCTGTTTTCCCAGATCCTCGATCCTCTCAGTGGCTAGCGCACTTGGTATCCACGCGGCCCGTAAATTTCACCTGACCATCGTCTCTAAATCTCATTTAGGATCCTCACCTCCGTAATGATTCTCAATTCTCTCTCGGCCTTTGTAACACGAGTTCCTTGTTCTCCAGATTCTGTCTATGACGATTACTCACTCCGACCGCTTTCTGCCACTCCTCCAGACCCCTATACACTAATTCTCGTAATTTTCTACGGGATATCGTGCTTTATGAACTTTCTTTATGCCAGCCACGAGGTATCAGTTATTATCTACTTTCATATTTTACCTCCAATTGAAATATATCATGGTCCTTGGTATATTTTACTACAGACGCAGGAAAACCCCGCACGATCCCCTTATCACAATCAAGATCCTATTTTGCAGCGTGTATATTTTCTCCTGGTTACATTTTGCCCCATAATTCAGACTTCTCATTTTCGTCTTTTCGCCATCCAATCCGCTCGTTTTCACGGCGAGCGTCCCCAATTTCCCATAACGCTGTATCCTCCACTTTAACTCCACATGAGAGAGCAGAAGAGAGAAAAACGGGCGAGCAAGACAAAGACGGCGGCAAGAATCAAAACAGCTGAACAGACACGCACATCGACGAAGTGAAAGAGGAAAACGGGAAAGAGAGTAGTGGATTCCGTACTTGCTTGAGCGTGTGAGAAAAAATATGGCTCCAAATAAAATCGGCCAACGCGAATTAACCGTAGTGGGGGGGGGGGGGGATGAGAGGCGGGTTAGAACGAAGAGATACGGAGGTGGAGGTATTCCCTGGTCGGAAGCATTGTCCGGCAAGCTACCCTGTTGGACACGGGTCCCTGCCGTGCCATAGCAGCCAGCTGGGAGGATCCTTGCGTTCCATACTCGCGTTTTACGGCCCTCCTCCTTTATTCCACCTGATAAACGACTCTCCAATTCTCCAGCCCTCGATGCCGGGAAAATTATCTTCGCTGCGGATCGTTTCGCGACTTTACTTGCGCAAACCAAGATTCCCGAATTTCAGAGTCCACAGGGTATTCGCAACAGTTTACGTCAGCTGGCAAATATCCAACGAGAATTCCTACTTATTCCACGTTCTCCTATAACTCTATGAATCTTCCTATTTCGAGCAAGCAGTTTTCTCATCAACATACTTTTCAATAGCAGACAATTTTCAGAGAAAATAGGATTATCTTCCTCGTGGAATAAGATAACACGAGGAATCCTGTGTACAGGTCGAAGGTTTACATGTTCGGTAAGTCGGTATCGTTGCAATTGGTGTTTTCGATCGGTAGAACTGTTTACGATATGTGAGACATTTCAGCGAGCTACACGTCGCCATGAAAAGGGGTGGATAGAGGTCGCAGTGAGGAGTGGGGGGAGGGGGGGGGACTCGGTAGCGTATTCCACATGCGGCGGAGACATTGATAACCAACGACTTGGGGGTAGGCACTCGAAAGCAGAAATGGCAATCTTCGTGGAGATGGACTTGTACGGAGCAGAGCCACCAACAAGATTCCTCTTCGACTGGCGCCGGCCTGGCCGGGGGTATATATCGCCTTTGACCCGCGACTCGCCGAGGGGAGGCTCAGAACCCTCTGACAAACCATTTTCTTCCCCCTTACTTGGAACGTAACCATGCAGATACCCCAGAAACCTCCGACGGTTTCTCAACGGCCCGTGAGAAAATTTCTTGTATCGCCCTACGGTGACTCGGAGATTAATTTCGATAGGTTTTCACATAGTTCGGCTGATTGCGAGGATTAAACCGCCGGGAATTCGTTACCCAAGTTTATCCGTGCGAAGTAGAACCGCTTAGGGAAATTCCTCAGTATTTCAGTATGGTCAGTCAACATGAATGTACATATATTTATTTACACGGTGCAATATGATACAATATTGAATTAATGATAGTTGTGTTTTTGTCGTGTTCATTTTTCAAAGTCATTTTCCAAGCGGTACAGACGGCTTCCATTATACGTTTCGAATTACGGAAGAAAAATTCCGTCTGTAGAACGTGACAGTCGCCGCTTGGTTAACAGGGTACAAAAATATCGGCGCGCAATAACGAGATATTCAGCGTAGTGCCAGACGCGACGCATTACAATGCGACATTATGCGAAATGAGAGGAGATTAATTGTAAATCCCGGCCTGGGTTCGCCCGGCAAAGAAAAAATCAGCCGGTGGGAGAACGGTTCTTTCTTTCCCCCACCCTCCCTCTATTTTTCTTCTTTACTCCGTTCCACAAGTACCTTTCTTCTTTTTTCTCTTCGTTCCCCGTTAGTCGGCGAAGGCTGCTGGTTTCTATTTTCCGAACGGAACGAAGGTAGGGGGTAAAAGCGAATGAGGGAGAATACTGGCGGGATTGGGGGAGAAGTCGAATCGATGGCTTTGCGAAGTCTGTACATTAATATACGAGAGACCGGGCGACAAGCAGTTCCACGAGGAGCAACGGGGGCAGAAAGCGCAGGGAGGGCTCGCTTCGCTAATGGCGATTAATAACCCCGGGGAATACCGAGTAAGAATTTCATTGGAAGGCCGATTGCCCCGAAACGGAGAGACGGCCTTGGCCGGGCTTTCCATATCCAGCGGGCCAAAAAGTATCGTGGCGATTAAGCTCTCTTCATGATTATCCGCGCGAGTCGATGTCACTCGGGAAAATCACGGGCGAAAGGACACTCGTGCCGGCGCACGGCGATTAGGGGACTGGAATTTAATGAGAAAGTTATTTTCAGGAGAGAAGTTCGTCGAGCGGGGATTCGCCTTTAGCGCAGCGCGCATCCAAACAGATTGTATTTATATGCCACTGCGGCGGAACTCCTAACTGGCTGCGCGAATGGCCAAACTTTAATTAAATCACTAACTCCGACATTTTTCGGAACGTTGGAATTAAAATTGCCGGCATTAACAAAAGACGGGAAAACGTCTCGGGAAGCATTGCCTCGTGAAGCTACGTAATCACATTGACATTATTCCTCGAGTTTCATAATTTACACCTTGGATTATGACGGAACAGCACAAAGGCCATTGTTGTACAACAGATGGACTTGTGGCTAAAAAAATTCAGCACGTGACGGTGATTTCACATTAACTTCGAGATACGGGCGGAAAGTCATTCTCGAATATGTGACGACGGGTAAAACTGCCAGTGCGAGAGTCTTATCAGGAACGTCAACTCCATTGTTCGTCACCCTTGCCCCTCGGCGATAAACACACGGAAAAACTCAATATGCCGGTGAGACAATGCTTGGCTTCTTGTGTGGCACGATGCGCTCACACAGGACTCGTAAACGTTAATTTCATCTCGTGTCTACCATGCAGACTTTTATGGTTGTTGCACTAATGCTCATCATAAAAGGTCAGCGGTGTTTTCGAACCCCCTTTCCACACTAAATTGCTAGTATCATAGCATTTTCGAAAGAAATTTCCAAACTACAAAATCAGTTATTAATAGGACATAATTAAATTTTTTCACTTTTTTGACTATGTTGTCATGCATACGAAATGGTTATATAACGACATGTTCTTGAAGATGAGGGCAACAAATATTTATACCACTCCAAACGTAGTACCCATGTGTAGGATAATAATTTTTGCTGACAGAGCAGAGTAATACACCGTATCTAATCTAACGACCGAGGTGTAAACTTTAAGATTTACCTTCGTTGAGGAAGATTAATCGTGGTCCACGCGGAATGAGTCATCTTATCTGGCTGATGTGCGCAGTAAAATTGTTTTGTACGTGCAAATGAGTATGACCATAGCATAAATTCCAGCGGTGACTGAAAAATGCCTCGAAAAAATTTTAGTTCCTCGGGCGAAACAACAATACACCTACGTATTATCCGAGAAGAAATCGCGGACAAGTAACCGACGATAATTACCCGTTAGGGTATCAACACGACGATGAGAGCGTACAAAAATGTGCCTTGGCATCGGAGCGACAAGTTGAGATATTCTTGCGAGCGTATTCGCGGAGGTTCGTGGCAATGGCCCAACCGCAATTAAAATTCGTCGACAAATGATATTCGCTCAGTTTCATGGCTTTATCGTCCCAGAGAAATGTACTTTTTCGGAGGTCTCGCGGGGAACGGAATATTCAGCGATCCAAATTTTTATGACACCGAGCGCCGCAAAGGACGGGATATAATGTTATAAAAATTGCTTTTTCCCGGCCCCGGGCCCGTCTCTTGCCGGTCGGCCTTTTTGTGTGAGCGCAACGACGAAAATGTAGAGAACGACCATGGCTCCCCGCGGAAGTGGAACTCCCGTGGCACGTTATATGGGCGGCCAGGGCGCGGTCATATCTACAGCAGTTACACCGTACGATATGGACGCGGAGGACCAGTAAATGCTAACTCCGATGCACGGTACACGTTGGACCCTGCAACTCCGCGACGACCGGCAAACTTTCACGCGCGTTCGATGCACCTCTGCAAAGCACCGACACGCCTAATTATGCACCATGCAACTCACTACTCCAGTACCACTATCTTTAATGATTTCGGTACAGTCCACCTAGGATCAACTTGTATACTCCCTCTCGGAAAGTAGGAACAGTGTAATCTCTGTAAACAGGGCTTACGAGGCTATAAAATGTCCAAGTAATCAAGGCAAAGGAATTTCTTACGGACAATAGAAGTCTCGATTAAATGTCCCACCGAGAGAAGTTTCTTTGCGGCAAGACATAACTCGTAGGTGAAATGAAATTGTTGGAAGGCGAATCGAAGGGAAAGTTTCACGAGGATAACCGCGAACGTCGATGTTCGTGCGTCAACCGACTACTTTTCCTACGAAGGGCCTATCCTCTCCGTTGATTAAGTTGCCAGCGACGCCCAGACTTGGGACTATAATTTCCCTGGTTATGCGGCAATTTAAAGGGCACTAAAGCCTCCCGAGTCGCCGCCGGCGAACAAGCGCAGGGGAGGGGGGAGAAAGGTCCCGCTCTTTCGCGGATAAAGACAGAAATTGTAACATAAATTGCGTGGGTCAGAGACGGGGAAGGAGGGGGTGGGCCGAAAAGTTCCGTGATATTTCCACGGTTGGTTAAAATTAGTGGGCTTCCCGGCGAAATTTCCGATAATATTATCTGGCCTGGAACCGCGGGGAAAGTGGAAAGGTTGGCCCCGCAGGGCTGAACTTTCTTACTCCCGCCGGACCCCACTCCTCCGGCAATCGCTTGAGTGTTATCCCCGTAATTCCACGAAACAAACAAAGGTCCCCGTCTCATGGTTTTTTGTGATTGATTATAGGAGGGATGAAATTAATTTCCCTCTTCTGTCAGCGTAATCCACGGAAAGGCCGTTCCGTCGAGCCGGAGGAAGCGGCGAGGAAACACTCAAAACTTTGCTGATGTTTTCCACGGTTAGTTTAAACTAGTAGAGTCCTCCACGAAATTCCGGCAATATTATCTCCGACTGCGGAGAACTTAAGGAGTGGAAATGGAAACCGACCCTCGACCCTTGCAGCTTCCATCCACCATGATCTACGTGACTTTCCCTCCGCCCTGACTTTTCTTTATTGCTAATTTCTTAAATTCTACTCCCTCCTGACCCTTCGTGGCACGAAAGAATTGCCACATTACCCAAATTAATCAGCATTAAACCATGTTACTCAATTACACAATGTATCCTCCAAGCTATTATTAATGCGTTGATAAAATATTTATCGTTAAAAAACGGACAGTGTATTTTCCTCCAACTATGGCTGACCGTAGCTCAATTAAACTTCACTAATTATCATCCGTATAGCGCCGTACGCGATAGAACAAGGAATTTCGATCGCCATTAAAGTAAAGTCACGAAGGAGCGTGCATATTTTAATGGACAACGCATTCCACTTTCCTGGAGTTGACGTATTTTATTGAAAGTATCTAACTGCTTAGCTTTATAAATTGTTACTGGACACTGAATAGAGAATGCACACGTGAAACGAGCAGCAGTTCGCGACACGCAATGTTTGCCAGCATCGTTACAGCGAAATCTTATAACATTATCGTTTAAATCCCTAACCTGTGTAAAACAGCATTTTCAACGATTAATCGAGGTACTAAAACACTCTGGCTGACATTAGTTTCATTGAGATTATCTGACTAGTGGCGAGGGGCAGTAAGTTAATGTAGTAGCCGGTCGATGAACTGTTTCGAAGAAGGAAATTCACTGTGGGTGTCACGCGCGCACGCCACAGATCACCCCGAGCTTTCGCCAAGTTGTGGATCGTGCACACTCAAGCGGCCGTCGATTAAACTTCCCTAATTATCGCCGGAACGACGAGGCCAGGCGATAAGAGCGAACGTGCTTGCCGCCGGGAAAACTCGAGCGGCAAAAAACAAGTCTGCGTCAGGTCGTCGGGACGGCATACCTTAAAGGACGACCAGGACTCCAAGGACCTTCTCACTGATTTTTAATAGCTTTTCCCAAGAACTTTGTAGCTTTAAAGAACCCAGATTCTGCTCTATTCTAGCATGATTAACAGTTTCGAAATACATCGTGTATTCCTTCGAGTTCTTGTCGATCTTATTCATTTTCAATCACTTTCTCCTCTTTACGCCTCGCACGTGGATTTTTTCGTACTTCGGTAAGCGTACTAGAACCCAAAGGGACGCATTTTAGGATTGATAGAATACATCTAAATCGTTTTGCATGCACGACAATCGATCCACTTCAACGGGCATCATCGATCAATCAGTAAGCTTCTATTAAACTCGGCTCATTATCTTCGAGACAACGTCATCCGCAATAAGACCGATCGGTTTTACGCTCCTCCTCGAAACGACAGGGTGCGGGCGAGGCAAAAAAGGAAATCACTCGGCCCTCCTTTCCATCTCTGTAGACTTGCGGAAAAGTAAAGAAACTGCTTCGACTGCCAAGAGGGAGGGACCGTCTCGTCGCTTTTTAACGACGACACTGGATTTAATGGAGGGTGAGAGATTTAATAGGAAATTAATTTTTGAAGATCGGAGTTATTGATTCTTCCGTTCCTCGCCTATCCCCCATTTACAGAGAGCACCGGGATCCGCCATTTGTGTGCTTTAAAAGGAGATGCGGCTCTTTGACAGCTGCAAATCGAATAGCCACTGATCCGAAGATGGAGCGCTGAAAATCCGAAAAGCAACTCGGACGGACTGCAACTTCGGTATTCACCTTCACCTTCCTTCTTTTTTCTTCATCTTCCCTACCTCATCGCCCTCCCTTTCCAATATATCTTCCTCGTCTTATCTTTTTCGCCCTCTCTTATCAATACCTTTGTGCTTCTATACTCGCGCAATTAGAATTCGTATTTTACACGAATGGCGTGATTTTAATACGTTGACCTTGGATATTTCACCGGGTCTGACGGAGCGCAGTGTACGCGCGCTTGCACCGGAAAATTCGCAAGACAACGCGCTAAACACGATGCGAAATGCATTCGTCTCTGGTATCGCCGACTGAGCCTCGAAGGAAAGGTGTGGTATAGCTACAAAACTTTGGCGAATATCGCCGATTCTATGACTCAGCTCGAGCGTGCCAAAGGGGGCATCGAACAACGACAAAACAGATATTCTCTCGACTTACTCGGAAGCTTACTTCGAAATCCGCACCCGGAAAGTCCTTTAGCAGCTCCAGATCCACGCTTTTGAGAAATCTGTAACATTGACAAGAAGGGAAATTAATTCCTACGAAATTGAATGAAATTGAATGTAAAGATATTTCCCCTCGATCGCGTTATTAAAATTAGCGATTCCCCGAGCTCCCCTAATGAGCTGCGGTCGGACGAATAAGAGGGGAAAAAAAAAGACGAATCTCCGATTACGAAGCACAGCTGTGGCAGCGATTGAGTTTAGCCAGGATCAGAGGAAGATCCGTGAGAAATAATATTTCTGCTTTCCCCCGCATTCGTCCCGAGGATCCCATATAGCCGCTTTCCTCGTGGAAACGGGAGCGACAGGAGACGCGACGATGGCAATTTGTCACGACTTGTTGTGCATCAGCATTTTCCAATTCGAGCATAATCTGTTATACATGTATATACGGCCCTCTCGGCTCCGTCAGCCGATCGATTGACAATTTGAAATTTCTTAAACGGTTGTGAATTTCAATCGCTTATTATAATTCGTACGTTGGCATAATGACGATAATCCTTCAGCAGAGGAGTTGTGTAGTAGAGGTCATTGCTGTAAACAACGTCGGATTTATTGACGTACAGTTGTTTGGTTGTTGTAAAGGGATCGTAAATCGGGCAGTCGAGCATCTCGTATTTCGTTGTTAACACCAGTCAGTCGGTTTTTAAATAACAGTGCTTCAGATCGAAAACTAACGAGGACTGCTTCACCGTCGAAGATTATAAGCGCTGTGTACGGCGCAGTAGAAAAGATTAACGGCCGAGCCCGCTCGCGACGGGTCGTGCACGTGTGTATAAATCTAACGGTGAAAATGAATTACGGAATTCGATGTCCCTTTGGAGCTCGTTTCGCGCGAAACTGGAAAACGTTTGCCATCGTCGCGCAAAGTGGAAGTCATGGTACGAGCATATGATTTACGCGGTCCGAGCTTTATCGCACCGTCGTAATGGTAATACATGCATGGTTGCATAATGCGAGCGCAGTTGGCTCGTCATTTGAGTTTCGCGTGTACGAGAAAGGGCTTATTCGACACTTCTCTCGGCATTTTCGCGCGATATTCGCGTCTCCATTAGCCATCGCCGAGCTCTTTTGGTGCTACGAAATTTCCAGCCATGCGCATTTCTCTCTCGTTTGTCCCTTCACGGATTATTGACCCAACTGGAAGGAAAATCTTAACAAAATTCGGTCGAACTTTCTCTCCAACTCCCTGGCTTGCTGTTTCCCACGACTTTCCTTCTCCTTACCATCCCCCATCTGCTATTATTACATTCCTGTCCCTTGCCACCACATTCCCTTTGTATTCTATTACGCCCACCTCCCCATTCCCTTGCGCGCTTTGTACTTTGCGGCTCCCCCTTTTCTCCGCACAATTATCGCGGTCCGTAGGCACAATGACGACAGTACGGGCGCCGGGAAAAAGAGTCCGGTTGGCCACCGAGGACTTCTTAATGAAGTCCAACGGCGAACAAGCGCGACGTGGGATTCGTGGGCCTGCGGGGACTAACTCACCCGTGCAGGGATGATATCGCGCATAACTCGCTTGCATAGCCTCTTTCCGAACGTCCTTCTCCCCCTCCCCCCACTCCGACAATCCTGCCAGTTAGTCGCCCTGGGACCGGCGAACCAACCAGTCTGTCCCTGGTGCCACCTGATAACACGACCCTCACCCCCCACCGTTGCCTACACCGAAATAAAAATGGATAAACCGTACCCTTTGTTTCCAAGCCAGCGAGTCCCTAGCCACGTTTAATAGCGTACACAGAGAGAGAGAGGGGGCAAACAGAGCGTGATGGAAGGTAAGTGTCGAAGAAAGCTCGACGCCATAGAACGATCGCCGGTTTCTCGTCGTTTAGATTTTCATCGTTGAATGTCCCTTTTCTCGTTTTCCCCTCCGTCGGTAAACTAATGGTAATGTCGATAATAGTTAACGTTTGGATACACGCGAATGTGGAATACACGATGACGGTGAAATACGACGTTTTTAAGTTATTAAAAAAGTTGCCTGCAATGCTTTCCACCGGGGTATCGTTTATCATGAAATTCGCCGGGACAAAAATTCATTATTCGCAATGTCGGGGAATAAACGTGAAAAGGGGGAAGGGATGGTGCATAATTACTGGCGGGTTGGTCTTGCGCGTTGCTTCGTTTCCCGGTCGTCATTCTTGTTCAAGACAGCGTTACGAATTTTTCCACGAGGAATGAAGTGATTCTCTATTCCTTGGCGTTTCCTGCGGCGCCGGCAGCTCCGTTTTTTGTCCCCGCGGGAACTAAAAGGAAGCGATGAATTACGAGAGACACACGCGGGACTCTCGTCGGCTGCATTTAAGGAAACCCAGGTGCACCTGGCTGAGCCGCGACGTTTGAGACGGCCCGGAAAGAAGAGAAAAAGAGAGCCGTAGACGCGGTTAGATGAATGCCCAGTTTTATTCCGCCGCCGTGTCGCTGTACGCCTGTACGTGTACCGCGAAAGGAAGGGGGTCGGCAAGGGCGCTGAGGGAAGAGGGTGAGCCGTGTTTATATAGAACACTCCGTCGCCATTGAGCCGCAACGAAAGAAACACGGTTTTAATTGCAATGCTGCGCCCGGGAGAACGCGCGATCGTTAAAACTACGAACACTTCGGGCAGCCAACGGAAAAGAGAATCCAACTCCCTCTCCCCCGTCCCCCACCCCCTCCGATCTCTCGCTCTCAGGAACGACGGTGATGAATACGAGCAATAAACTATTAATTAATGCCTCGAAATGCCCGGCATCGTCGTCGCTCTTTCTCTCGTTATTATCGCGAACGTCGCCGGGAAACTTGGCGAGAAACTTTTCCCAGCCAATATTTTTCTTCGGGCAAAAACAGTGGAACGAAGACGCTTCCAACTGGAACGACTCCGTATTGTCACGGGCAATATGTATTTTAAAATACTTTTCGAGTTATCCCCGACAACGGGGAGTTTTGTAAGCCCGTCTGAGTTTCGCGAAATAACGAGGTCGTTAGTCGGGGTGCTGTGGAGGCTGACAGAAAGGCAAACGATTTTTAGCTACTTTTAATTGGAGATGGCCCATGAGAAATTCGCCCTTTGTATCAGTAAAAAATCTTCTTCCAGTGGAATACTAAAATCCACGATTCTCGTTAACAACTCGGCCAGGTCATTACAAATGAGCGATAGTTATTTTTTGAAAAATGTCTTTGGGTAACGTACACTCGTATTCTTCTTCGCCGTCGATTTAAACGATATAATTTGGCACCTGTTTCTCATCTCGTGGATATCGTCAATAAAGTTCCAAGGACCGGAGACTTGATATCTTCCCTGGAATTACCTCTTTTCAATGAAAGCACGGCGACTTTCGACGAAGATCTACAGGGAATGATGGGATCAGAAGCGGCCGTCAGTAGCAGAAGCGAGCCAAACTTTATTTTCTCGACACCCCTTCAAGAAGTTCCAGACGACAAGCGTTTCGAGAGATCAGATGGCACTAGGCTCCGCTTCTATCTTCATTCAGCGGTATTAATTCTTCTGACTTGGATGAACCAAGCCCAGCTTTATCGCGCACAGGAGTTTATCAGCGATTGCTTCACGATTCAACAAAATCCAAAGCTACCAACTTGATGAATGAAGATGCAAAATGGACTTCCCGACTGATCGGTATTTACGTGAATTTCGAGAAAAATGAAAAGCCACTTTCGTCCATTTACGCGAATGTTCCTATACCCGGCACTTCCGAATAATGCCGCCCTGTGTTTCATTTTAACACAGGTCCCCCGAGTTTAACGACTTCGTGTCAGCCGAGGGCTAAAAAAGCGGCTCGATTCCGTTGGAAAGCATTTTTTGGGAACCACAAGTTCCTTGCAGCAAGCCACGCTACGAATGATCATTACGAGTGATAAATTCCACCTCGTTATTTACCAGAAACTAAGGTATCTAACGAGGGAAACTTGCGTACAACGATTCACGATAACAATGACAATAATTTCTTCGTACCATTCGTTACTTTAATTGGTTTGTTTTGGAAATTCGTTATCCTTTCTTTCTGGCAATTTCTCTTGGGATTCATTTTTTTTTTAAGAGCTTCGTTACTGTTTCGGCGATGAGTATTAGCCAATCGCCGGGGATATTTACGTGAGAAGCGCTCGAGTAATCCGTAATAGAGCGTAAAAAGCGCGCGACGCTCAACTTTTGTTCGGAGGCAAAACATAAAGCATCGAGGCTCGATCGGAAAAACTGTCGGCGTAGGCGGTTCGCGCAGTTTTTTTCCCCGGCGAATAAAAGGGAGGTAAAAGGAGGACGGGAAGCGTTAGAAAGGGCCGTAGGAAACGTGCGTTTTTTTCTTCGCTCCTTACTCCGACGGCGCTGAAAGCGACGAGTCGGCCCTCGGTTTTTTGTCACGCTAGACAAAAAGGAGAAGAATCGCTCGCGACTAATACGCAGTGCGGCCGCATCTTGAGTAAAGGGTCCTTTGTATCGACGGTTCCCGGCGCCTTGGTGGACGTGCAGCTACGTGTACGGGCCGACCGACGGAAAAAAAGTTGGCCGAAAGAAGCCGCCGGGGAGAACGTAACGCACCCGGGAAACCGGGGGCACGTTAACCTCGGCGCAGCTGGAGAAACGCGCTGAAAGAACTCCGCGGAGAAAAACGAGGAAATCCGCAAAACCGGAGCCAAAGAGAACTTCGTGAGGAACACACGCGCTCAGGGTAATGGGAAAAGAAGGCACAAACGGAGATCCGTACTAAACAGTCAACCGGGATAGGAAAAAAGTGGGAAAAAAAGTAATTCTTGCTGAACGAGGGAAAACGGCCGCAAATCTCGGATCAGGAAAGTATGCAAGAGGGAAAACGACACGAGGGAGCGCTTCCGCAAGGAAAAGCAACGAGGAACGACAAAAGATAGAATGGATTCAAAAGACGGAAATGAAATTCGCTGAAAAACACGGGCAAGAGATGTCTAAAGAGAATAAAATTAAAGGAAACGGCAAAGAAAATAGATAAAACAGGAAAAGAGGAGAAACGACGGAGTGGGGGGAGCAGCAGAGAGAAAGCAAGGAACGGAGGTGGACCGCGGTTGAAAAATGTTCACGAAACAATCCCTCGGCGAGAGTCAACAATGGATATTTACTTTAACGGTGGGCCGTCCTCCGCGTACAGGACTGTCCGCCGGCCTGCGGTTTTTTCCAAACTTCGGTCGCTGTAGCCATCAATCACCCGATAATGGCAGGCTCTCGGTTTTTATTCGCACCATCCGACCTACGTTCTCCGACGTTCCCCGACTTTCCCCGACTTTCTCCGAGGTCTCGCGTCCTGCCCGAGAGCAAGTCGAAACACGTTTTCTCGTCTCCTCCTAATCGTTCCTACGTGTACGTCACAGACCCGGCCTGAACCGACGTAAAAAGAAAAGACGGTTGAGGATGCTTTCCACTCGGAGCCGAGAAAACCGTCGAGGAAAAACTCGTCGGCTCGATCCGATAATGGCCGCTGAATAATCGTATCTGCCGAGGCACGAAAAACTCCTCCGAGTCTGCCACGTCGCACGGTGACTTAACGCATCGCTTTTGGGAAAAGTTCAACCAAACACACCGAAGATTGACCACTTCCGACAGAACTGTCTTTCCTTTAAGTCAATTCAAGGTTTTGCCACGAGTAGGAATTTCTTTTGAATTTCCTGCGAATAAAAGGTCGGTGAGATACTTTGTTTGGCCCATTGATCTTGTTATTTATGGCGAGATAATTTTCAGTGGACAGTGTGACGCGGTGAACGTGTAACTTTCTGTCGTAAAGTAAAGCTTGGAGGCCGAGGCAAGGATTTGTGGCGGCAGTTTGGGGAAAAGGAAATTCTGGCGGTTTGACTGTCGTCCGGCGGAAAGCCCCGGCGAGGTCGTCATTTCAGCGGGACTTCCCCTTTCCCCTCGGGGTCTGTCAAGCCGTAGCGGCGAGGAGTCGTTGCCGATGAAATCCTGCGGACGGGCAACCTCCACAGTGTAATTCTACGGGCCTATGCACGCGTATCCTGCGGCCTCCTGAAACCCCGGGAAACGTTCCGTTTCCAGCGGTACGACACTGATTGTGAGTGGAAGCTGCCCGGAAAGTGGATCGTGCCCGTCCAGGGCTACAATGGTCCGGCGAAATATAATACTCGTCGAACAATCAGGCTCCCTACAATAGCGTTCTAACAACGCTCGCGCTTTACCCTTGCCGATAAAATCAATCCGCCGATGGACAATTGCCCGAAAAATCCAAAATCTAGTTTATCCAAATTGAACGGCAGCGGGAATGGCCCTCTCGATCTACCTCGGAGCCGGGTTTCCCGATATTTTGCAGATAAAATCCGGGCCGTCGCTGAGTTCCGCCGAACGTTCCGCGGACGAAGTATCACCTCACGGACGATGTTCAGCGTTCTGCCCCATACCTCGACTTCCTATCGGCTGTTTATTAAACAGAAACATTTTCATTCGCAGCCATTAAATCCGAATACCGGGAGAAAACAATGCTGCAGATATATTGCCATATACTCGTATATCACATTATTGTGCGGGGGTCATTATCATTTTGCGATGGTTCGCTAGCAAGTTCATTTTCCAAACAAGTAGGTCAAGTGAACGATTCGTATCTCACGCGTGCTTTCATATCCAGGGGAAATCCGATCTCCATCGCGTCATTAAGTTAGCATTCGCACTTGTACGGGAGGGAGGAAATCGGTGTGCGATCGTACATAACGACCGACTAATAATTGGCCGGGCCGGCGCACGCCGATGACTACAAGTGAATTCAATACGGACGGTTGCATTGTGCTCCGCACGAAAATAAACTGATTAGCCGTTCTGTATTTGCCGGGAAACTCCTCGCTGAATTTTCCCATTCAACGCCCTCGCCGGATCGTAACAGTCGTTGTCCTCTGTCCGACTGGACTTTGGTCTCCTCTACTTTCTCTGCCGTCTAATTAAAGTACGTCGCAATTACGGGGAGATCATTTCAACGCAGCATGCTGTAACGAACACCGCTAATGCCGGCCATTCGCCTATTATATTTGCATCAAAACGTTACGCTACAATTACCATACGTAACAGTCAGATTGGCCAGAAAATGGCAAAGAATATTTTAATAAGACCATGGCAAGTTTTTTCCATGAAATGATTTCTTCCGCAGAATGCCTGGTTTAATCCGTGGACCCTCGGAGCGTCGAATGACCGATTGACCATTGGCCGTGGTTCCTTACCCTTTCGATGAGATTTAAATTACCCTTGTCTCCGGCGCACTCGAGCGGAACGAGTCGAGTGGCTGAACCGAAGCACGCCAGAGCGTGCAAGAGTGACCTCACGGCAACTCTAAAAGCTTTAATGAATGTGTGCTTTCATCTTTGAATGACCCAGCTCAGGAATTTTGACCGCCCTGCCCTATTTATCCGGGAAAAGTACGAACAAGCTTCAATCTATATACTCACACTGTAAGAAATTTTACCTCCACGACGTAATAACATCGTGTGGCAGTTTTCGTTTAGTCGACACAGGAATACACTGCATCCCCCTCCTGGCTTGTAGGAAGAGTGGGTAAAAAGAATTGTAGAAATATCGATTAAAATGGATGGAGAGCTGAAGAAGAGGCATGCGTGTCGCATGCCGCTCCAGTTCAGGACAATCCGGAGGACCCTAACGCGCCTTTCGAGACTGTTTAACTATTTCGGCCACGTACGAGCCGTTCGCCGCAACGACGTGGCCGCACATTATTGGGATTTCTGGCCGGACAATGGAAGCACCCGGCCGGTTACCGGAGAAATACTGTTATAGCCTCGATAAGATATGAGAATTGGCAGAGACTTAATGTCGACGATTTTCATTGGCCGCCAACGGTCATCCGCGCCGTTCCTACTTCCCTCGCTTTTTCTCCGACTTCTTCGTTTTTCTGGCAAAACTAGCGCGCCCCGCCGGAAGCCCGCCACGAGTACGTTATTGCAGAACAAAGGCGACGCACAAAGGCTCGGGTTATTAGGTTACTAATCTTGCCGTCGAGCTATTGTGTCGAAATGAAACTTAGGTCCCGCACAATAGGTCGAGCGGGGCAAAAGCTGATCGTTTTGAAATTCCGAACAAAACGATGCCAATCGAGCGACATATTTTAACCCTACGATCGACTCGTCTGGAGAGTTGCGAAACAAAGAAGCGGGGCTAAATTCATCTTCAAAGATCAGATCGGTATCCAGCACCCTGTCAGGTGATTTATAGGAGAAGAAGCGCCGCAAACTTATAAGACTCGAAACTTCGGGAAGAGTAACAGACGAGTGTGAGCTCGGGAGAATATTTGGAATAGCTCGAATTCTCCAAGGGATCTCTGAGGCGAACTAAAGCGAAACATCTGCTTGTCAAGATCGGGATAATTCCCGGCAAAAATCCTGCAACCTTCTTTCAAAATCGTGGAAAAGAAGTCAGCGGCCAATGTACATGTACGGTCCACTTTCTTACTCCACCACTTGCTTCGTTTTTCCGCACCGCTTCGCATACAACTCCTTGCATATCTGCGAGGCTTTCTCGGTCAGTCCAAGGCAATATTACTGCTCACGTCCCCTGTCAGTCTCCCTCCTACGCCTGAATGCTGACTAGAGGAGAGTACATGGACCTTGGTGCCGAGACCATGATGTGTGCACTTGATATCTATGCATGAGTTGACACACACGTGCAACAAGCTCGACTGTATCACCTCACACACATACACACGGACAGAGGCTTGCTTATGGAGCGTATGTATTCGATAGATCCTACGATTCGCTTTGATACATCGATATAAACGTGTGTACACCAAGTATTCCTCGTATTTTCACGCCCGTGTATATCACGGTAACGTTTAACTGCTGGGCTATACCTGTATATCACGAACGTGCGTATATACCTCCTCAGACTGGCACAGTAGAGCATGGTTTACGCAGATTACAATTATCTATCTGGCTGCACGAATATAAATACGCTTGTTGACCGACTGCGAAGCTTTGGACGTGTATTTATTGCTGTTGGAACACAGCACCCACGCGACATATAAAGCAAATTAGCGAGCAGTCAATGGGATATCTAGTCGATCCGTTATTGTTGGCCGATTGCTCATTCGTTGAACTCATTCCGGGCTTGATTTCATTATTTGCAGCGGGATCGATGTACGTGTAAACACCGCGATGTGAAACACGATGCTTGTGGGCATGGGTGCTTAAAATGTGGAAGGCAATTGCTCGTAGAAGTGGTGATCACCTACACCGGAGAGGCATTGACGTCCATTTGCAGATAACTAATCGCTGCACGAACCACTCGATCTGGCGGTTTTCCGACTAAAAAGCATGTCGACCAGATGCCGTGTCGACTGAGCGACGTACTATTACAAAAAAGTCTCCACACAACGCCCCAGCACCGACAAGCGATCCCTTTAGCGACCTGCCGTGCAGGTTGGTCATTTGAGAAATCGATTAAATCACACTCGGCTAAGTTACAGATTACCTAGCCGAGAGGCGAGCGGGAAACGAATCGCTGCGTTTAAAAAAGGGACGGCTCAAACTATTTTTATCGAAGAGTCTCCGTAGCTGGCAACTGATCGTATTTGACACGACCCCATCGGGCGCTGCTAGATTGCGATCCACGGAATCCCGCGTCGGTGGCATTGAGTGTTGGTAAACGGTGCGTCCGCAGGTATATCGTAGGCTGTATGTGCGAAAAGCTGTTGGAAGAGACGACACCGTGGTGCGCGTGCGCTCATATTCGAACGACAGAGGACGAGGAAGTAGGCGGAAAGCGGGTCGAGGAAGGGGGGATCGCCGTGTATGTCTATGAGGGGTAGTTAGCTCGTGCTCGGCGGTTGCAGCGTCGCGGGGGACGGCGCGGTGGTGAGCCAGGATCGATCCAGGGACCACGGCATCATCCTCTAACACTCAACGACCGAGACTCGACCCAACCCCCACGACTACTTCCATCTCGCACCCATTCCACTATCCACCTCGAACCACCAGCACATCTTCTTCTTCCCACACTTCCCATCCTCTTCGCTCGGCACACTACTTCCTCCTTCCTCGTCGACGCCTCATAGAACTCCTCTATCACGAACAAATAAGGCCGGCACGCCGAATGCACGAGTATGCCGCGTGTGCACATACCATCTTCCCCGAGTCTTCTCGTCCGACAAGGAGTTCCTTCCATTCCCATCGCCAAACCGCCGAGGAGCCAAGCCACGCGCGACTCTCGCCGCAAAAGGAGAAAGTGGGAATTCATGGCGCGGTAAAGGGAGGGCGAAGAAATTGCAACGGTCCCTGGCACGGGGATCTCTCTGGTTCTCGAATAATCATAGCGGAGTCTACCGGATGGCTCGAGATCGTTACAACTGGCTCACGTAATTGGAAGCTTTCGACGGAATTTAACCGGGGTGCTATTGACTTTGAACGTAAAAATTCATGGAGGGATGTTAAAGTACAAATAATAAAAGGCCAGGTAAAACGGCGACGTTTGATCGTCAACGACCTCCACAGACCGTCTGTCCTTGCGCTAACGATAAGTAAATCTCGCTGATCTCGAAGCACCGTGACGACTGGGTAACCTCTTACCGGGGATCCTTTATCTTCGTGAGAAGCCACGCGAAACAGGAATGCTTTACTTGCGGTTAGGAAAAATCGTCAAAAGAATTCGTTCACGTTGATCGATTACTTCCGGCAGGAGCCATTTGCAGTTGTCAACGTGAAATGTTCTAAATCGTCTAAAGCTCGACTATCGTGCGGTGTACCTTCGTAGTCGGGTTTAACCACGAAGGAAAAGGACGGTGACATAAATAGCAAACGTAAACATAGATTGCTTAACGGTCTATATACTCGTCTTTGAACGGTCGATGGTATACAAAGTGGAGAGAAGATTCTACGAGCCAACAGGTGTACCCGATCGGCTGATAAAAAGCAATAGCCTAATCCCCTCTGGGCATCTCTATTCCGTTCGTCCATTTCCATGGATGCTCGTCCGTGGTGCAGCGTCTTAGGGACATTCTCTGTCAAAAGATAATAAGGCTTGCATGTCGGGTACGGTCGAGTATGGCACGTCGTTAAACGACCTGCTCGACTGCTCTTAAGAATTCTTCAACCTCGTCGTACCCGTCTCCCGTTTCTCTCCTCGAGGATGGGGACACGAGGAACACCTGTACTTGAGCCGACGATGGGCGGCGAGGACGGGGGTGGTGAAAAGTCGAGAAACGGGGAAGTAGAACGAGAAAATACTAGCGTGTCATCCTGTCGACTCACGGATAACATGATCCCCGGGCTTTGTATCTACGAGGAAAATCCCATGCGTTGTTTAAATTCTTCTCGGATTAATGTGAGTTTCCTTTGGGCATTAAAGCTTCTATGTTGACGCTGTGCTGTCAACGCTGTTTATAGCACTGTATCATGAACGATAGCCAGTCAAGTTGGGGATTACGCGTGGACGATGGAAGAACGGAAAAAGTAAACGCCGAGGAATGCTTTGTGCTTCGAGAGAGGCAAAATAATGCTGAAAGACGCGGAATTCTCGTTTGTGACATCCTAGCTACGTTCGGTAAACTTTGTAATAAAACACTACGGTCTCTCGGTACCCAAGAAACATCCCCAAAGAATTCTTATTGTCCCTTTAATATCGAAGTTCGTTTTACGTGTAAGTAGCTGAGTCCGTTGCAGCCGCCATACTGCGAATTTTTCTTAAAGGTTAAGAGCCAATCCAGAATGTAAAATATGAAAAGACCGCCTTGGCTTTCTTTGAATGTGCCGTCCTCTAAAGCTTTCTGTGCTTCCTGTCTTTCGCGAAACAAGATGAAGTCCGCTTCCCCTCCCCCTAGCTGAAAACCTGTATCTACGACCTTGAATGCTTGTGTCATTACAGCCTGCACTCACGAGTGGTGCTGTCGAGTTTTTCAGACTTCTACCGTACACATTCCGCTATATTTTCAAGGGCATATTTTACGAAATGACACGAAAACAATGTTAGCGATTTAATCGATATTGTCCCATGGCTCGTTGTAATCTCTTCCTATTATGTTCCGAGCCGGTGAAGGAGCATTCATCTATGAAAATCCATCAGTGTCGGTGATCTCGGTTCTTTGGAGAAAGGCAAATCTCTTGGAATACATTTGTCGGCGCATGAGTAATGCGCAAAGTACGCAGGGCATGAAATCCAAGCGAGTCGTTAAAGGGCATTCTGGAAGATTCTCGGTCCCAGCCGCTGCGATCGTTCTCCCGAGGATGTAGCCATGAGCAGAGGGGCTGTAACGACGAGGAGAAACCGCGACCTTGGATGTCGGCTCGGTGCCTTCCGGCGGAATTCATTTGTCAAATACGAGTAATACGAGTCGCACGTCGAGTAGACGGCGATGTTCCTTTATAAATGATTCCTTCGACGTTCGGCGGGGATTCGCGCTCCGGTTTTCATCCCGCCTAACCGACATCTCACGTTCGGCAATTACCTTAGCTTCGAACGGACTGAACCTCGTGGCAAATGAATAATAGCCGCGACCTGTATCTGCCGCTCCGTCTCGCCACCCTCGACAACTGACTTCCGAACCGCGGTCCATTCATCTTACCGATCCCTTAACTGCCGTGCACGGGCCGGACAAATACGCCGAGCTTGTTGAAATTTCCTGACATCCCTGACATTCCGGTATTATGTCGCAACGAGTAATGTCGTTACAATGTCTCGAGTAGTTCGAGAGACAGCTCAACGAACTTCGCAGGTTCGTCAGAATATACAGCGACGAATGTTACTTCGGAGAATATCCTCTCTCAGATAATTCATTAAGACAGGGATAATTCGCTTCACAGGACATTGTAGCGCGATCCAAGTGGTAGAGCTGTTGCAGAGAATTTTTATACTTATTTTTAGCAAGTACCCCGCTGGCAGATGGCATTCATCAAAGAAAACATCGGATACCACTAACGTGCTGAGGTTTAATTCATTCTTTATCTGGCCGTAAATAAAATGTATTCCCCTTGACAGTATCATCGCGAGTGGCCCCTTTACTGCGCGCAGTGGATATCATTTCAAGTAGTTCCCCCTCGAATAAGTGCAGTAAGGACATCCTCTGGAGAGGATTTGGTTTGCGGACTACCACACGCTACGACCATTCCGGTAAACTGCTTAATTTATAGCTCGGCTCGTGCCGGACCATTAAGAACATTAATTAAAGAGCTAGCTCGCCGGGAAAAGGAAACAGTCCCCGCACATTCACAAAAGACCCACGGGGAACCAAACGAATTACCCGCTGGCAGGTTGTTTTTCCCGAGCAAATGAGTTGGGAGCAAGTATTGCGAAGTGTAAAATACGTGCGGCGCGGAGTTTAATCGTGTTTATCGGAAATCGATCTGCTGGCGCGTTATCTCCGAGCCGGCAGGTCGAACATCTGGCCGACGATGACGAGAACGTCCGCGAGTTAATGCGCCGTAGACGACAGCCAAAGCACCGGCGTGAAATCGCGCTACCAACGGATGATTTGTCGTGGCAAAGCCCAGCAGAGAGCGATCTACGTCACACGAGCTCGACTGACCTCGTCGGGGTCATCGACGTGCCAAACTCGATCAACAATCCTATCGATGATGATGCTGATGAGTTCCCCGTCGACTCTCGCTAGCCGCTACGTCTAATATTTACAGAGATACCGAAAATCAAATTACGATCCACGCGGCAGTAAGCACCATCGAGTCAACGGTGAATTTGAATTTTGTGGTCTATTTCCAGTAGTAGAGCGACGATGTATCTACCGCGTGTTGGTTTAGCACGTGCAGCATATCGTTCGGGTAAATGAATATCTCCACCAGGACTAAACGATTCAACTGTTTGGTCCCCAATGCCCCGAACGTTATATCTCCAGCATCCGCGAGTTTCCCCAATTTATGGACTAAACAGGTAATCTCCTATCTGAAATGGAGGTTAGAACGAAAAATTCTCAATGCTATTACCCCGGAGTCAATACTGCTGCCTTTGAAGTCACGTGCGCGAGAATTCCCAAGTGATACGAAATTCTTGAACGGTCGATTGAAAGCAACGTCGACAAGGAATGAGTACAATGCCGCTGAATGGAAGCTTTGCCCTGTCGTACTGGCTCGTGTCGTGAACCGAGACCAACGATAGTCGTCTCTTATAAATGCGTGCTATGTGCCCGTGGTTTTCGCGCAAGACTCGCATCCGAGGTCGTTACGGCCCGTTAACCGTGCCCGCAATAGCGGTCCACTGCAATTTGCAAGGTCAAACTTTGTCACCGACAATAGTTCCCAGCCACTTCGAAGACCGTCAACACCAAATCATTTAAAATCTAAGACTAATAAAGCCTGAAAATTACAATCATTGATTAATTCTTCTTCGCGCAATGCATAGACTTCTATGAATATGAATATCCTTCACCTGTTTGGAAGACAAGAATGAACAAGTTTCGTCGGGTTTTAACCAGTTTCACTTGTTCATTTTCTTCGGCACAGGCTACGACAATTTACATCTCATGTTTTAGCGAGTAAAATGTTAGAACTAAGACGCGATATTGGCGCAAGTACGTAGCGGGTAAACACGGCTGACCCAACTGGCCCGTGTAGATAAGGGGCACGAGGAAAGGAATGGATTCTCGCGCGCCGCTAACGAATTTGTCAAGTAATTACGCGAGCGTCGGGAATGAGGTGGGACACGCGCTTGCAGGACACCCCGCATCATCTTTCGTGTAATAACGGCACTTCGTTCGAAGCCGAGTGAGACACGACGAATGCCGACGATTGCCGAGGACGGCGGCGCATTTCCCCTTACGTGCTATATTCTTCTCCAATTAACACGGAACTTTCGCGACTGAAATTAGAGCAGGCTTTTTCAGCTGCGGCCGAGCTGAAAGCACAGGGCTTTTATTGTAACGACGGTGGATACAGTTTCTAAGAACTTTGCTATTTAAGTGTCTCAATTGCCCCGATTTAACCCACATATTTTTGTACAGCGCGGAGATAATTCTTACCTCCACGACTCGGGCGACATTGTTAAGAACTTCGTCCTACCATAATCCAAACAAAAGGCATACTTCTTGAAAAACCGTGCTTCGGATGGACCGAGACCGACTGTAATAAACTCATCTTTTCGGAGCAAATTGTAAAGAATGATCCGTCTTTTGCTACTTGCGGTACCTTGCTGTTTGGAATGAAACAATCGTAGCCGAGGGACAAAGATGATCCACTGCAGCATCATGATAGATCGAGAGTACCGCGTAATGCCATAATTACCGTCCAGGTTATATCAAAGCGCACAGAGGGATATAGACTATCGACTATAGTCTTATCGACCGATGGCACTATACACGCACGCATAATCCAACCGAATTGCCATCGAACTAGGAGAAGGCCAGGGCGAGGGGTTCCGGGGCAAGCATCCAATTGAGATTGTCGGCATGTACAGCCCAGTGACGAAAGCGGAGGTCTCAAATTATGCACCGGCGCAATTAACTCTCTGTAAGCGGTTTGTCGATACGCGTTAGGACATTACCAGCACGATTCACTCCCATTTCTTGCGGTCAACGCTAGGTTTTGCAGGCGAAATTAACTGTTTCACGGAACTTCCTAAAATGCAGTCACTTATCCCCTAAAGTTACCCAGTGTTACAATTGGACTTTATAAAATGAGCAAACACCCTTCGTACCATGTTCTAATTCGATTAATTCCCCGCCCATTTACGAACGGTATATGGTCAGAAAACAATTGGCGATACAAGGAATTCAAACCCCCAGCATAAGCTGCTCTGCAAGTTTCACTTGGGCTTTGTCGGCTTGGCGATCGCCGTTAACGACTTTGATTATCCCGTGTACCTTTCGATAAACCGTGAAGCTCCCGTGAAAGGGAATCCACAAGGCTCTGTCGTATGAATCGAGAACTTAGCGTAATACTAGTGTTGGTGAGTAATACTCTGCAAACTTTCGACAATGCACGTTCTTCCACGCTTGCCCGAATCTTGTACAGAGATTATCCAGATTCGCAACATGGACATTCCGTGGGTAAGTGCTGTGAGTAACCTTTAGTGCTCCTTGTAGAGCTAAACAAGCGTTCAATAACAGTCTTTACCTTTCATATCAGTGCTGTTGTGTAATAGTTTGTAAACAATATATCATAGCGGATTAAAGTAAGCTTCCAGTTGTTTACGAATACGCGGAGTCTGCGACAGAGGTGGAAAATGTAACCTGAACGGCGAAATTTAATCCGTCCTACTGTGAATCCTTTACAGGACTATCATATTAATCGAGCCTGAACCTGCTAATAATGGGGTGCTTTTACCCAAGTATCGTTTTCCTCGGCGAATGTCCGACGTACATTGGACAGAAATTCGAAGTCCTCGAATTCACTGAGTTGCGCCAATGTACGGAGCAAAGACGGAAGAGGAAGTCCTCGTAATGAGGATCCGACATCGTAAAAGACCGAAAATGGGCGGAGCCGTAAAATCGTGATCGTTCGAACAGGGCTTTCGAAATGTTCAGAGGCAAACGAACGTTATATCGGAAGGAGCAAAAGGAACGCGCGAAATCAATAGAACGAATTATCTGGTTCTTCGACCCTTACCACTTCTCCCTCACTCCCCATCCTAGTTCGCTCAAGCGTAATAAATTCCACGGCTAATCATTCCAGGTGAATCGGACTTCGTAGTCGCGGGATCGACGCGATTCCATTAGAAAAGGAAGGAGCTGGAAGAAAAGGTAATGGACTGCGATCGGAATTGGTGCAAACGCGTGCCGCTAAAAGCCAGCTTTTCCCCGGTTCCATTTTTATCGGATATGAGGAGCACCCGCCGTTTTATTAAACAAGAAAGAGAGCACCGCTGGCCCGAGAGAAGGGGAAAGGTAATTACTACAAAGCCCACCGACCCATCTATAGACGACGTATCGTTTTTTCCACTCTCTTTACGTCAAAGCTAATATCCAATATCCACTAATGGCGCACACTGCGATTCTCCTGCATTCGTCCCGCTAATCTGGCGCAATGATGACGAAGCAACGAATATCGGCCGCCTCGGCGAAAGGTACATTCAAGCAACGTCAGTGTAAGTAAATGAACGTTCGCCGATGAAATGTACTCGGCGAACAAGGTTTTCATAAAGTACTCCTCAATTATCCTGATTCGTTGCAACTTGTTTGACTTGCAGGTAATTATCCAACGAGCATTTTGCTGGTCGTGCTTTCAAATCATGATAGCATTGGGTACAAACGGCTGGTTTGATTTGTTTCATATCTTTTTCTAGAATGTACTTTGAGTGGAAAAAAGAATTAACGAACATTGATAAATATTTTCCAACACTACGGCCAATGAGAATGTTGATTTTTACACTTGGCGTAATAGCCACAGATTGGAATAAAGATAAAACAAATATACTTGCTGCGTACCATAAAATTACGTCGTTATTTTCCGGTTAGTCGAACGATAATTTTTAGTTTCTCGGTGGAAAGTATTACTGAGAAAAAATTTCTAAATTCAAAAATTGCGAAAATTCAAGTGTTACTAAAAGCCCGTCCAGCAGTTTCCGGGGCATCTTGGAAGAAACATTTCTGATAAGAACGCCGGTAGTTTCGCAGGCGACTTTCACATAACGCAGTTTTCCGTGGGGCCGTTCCAGCCGTAGCCCGTCTCAGCCGCCATTTGCAGAATTTATTGTACCACCGCTTACCGCTTCAGGAAGATTGCGTTTACGACTCGACCGGTTAACTGAGGAATCATGGTGAGCCATCGCGTCCTTAGGCGTATTTACCAAGATTATCGTCCATTATCGTCGCTTAGTACTGCCCTATTCGTATCGCGCAATGTCCAACACTTCCCATCAACACAGAACACGTCTCTTTCCCGGGATTGCACAAAGCAAATTCTTACGCTTCGTGGCATAGAAAAAATTGTTTTGACGATCAGTGCACACGCATCGACTATTTTCAATATCGACCTTTTCGTAATTTCTCAGTGCATCGCGGAGGCTTTTTTTGGACGAGCAAATATTTAAGAACATACATGCTCGTCGCATCGACTCTATCGTCTGTCCCGAAAGTGCCATGGATGTCGCTGAACTTTGTACGACATATCGTGGAATACAGCATTGTTTAACAAGATACAGCGAAGCGCGCGTCACGCTCGACGCGTGGTCGTCCTAACTGAATTTCAGGGCAATTACCATTTTGCCCTCGTTGTTAGATCCTGCCTCACCGACACACGACTACTCACTCGGTCGAATATATCTACCTGTAAATCTTGCATCCTGATACGTTGAATGGGAAGAATGAAGACGACCGCCCTTCGACATAGTCTCCCCAACTTCTCGGCTTTTCAATCCCGTTGGCTTTGTGTGCCGCCAATTACGAATGTCAGTCTACCGCGTATGCCTTCATAAATATGCCGCCGGGACGATGAATAATTTTCGCCAACACGCTGCACCGAAGTTTCGCCAGAAGAGACGTAAATATTGATAACATTTGCCGAACACTGGCAATATTTGTTTGAATGTTTACTCCGTGCGGACATAACCTAACCATTTGATACCCACGTGACTTGTAATTCCGGGAATGAATGACGTATCAAAACACGATCGATGGTACATGGGGAGATACCCAATACTCAATTCGATGCTTTTTTGGATTACACGATATGAGTCGTTAGCGTCTGTTATCACGCAATTTTTTTCAGTTCAATGTGCCGCAATATTCCGAGTACATGGTCGATAATAAAATCCCTGCGTCTTGACGATTTTCAATGGGTCTTTCCGCAGATATGGAGCGAGGGAGACAAAGCCCGTTGATATTCTTTTATACCGAGAGGAACCGTTGCATGGTCGTGCTCGCTCACACGAACGACGGGTCTAGGTGCAATCGATTGCCGCCTGTCGACGTAACTTTCGTGCGCGTATATCTGCCTGCGCTTCGGGAGCGTTCCCGTTGCAGTTGCACGGCGAAGTTGCCAGGCCGGGCAGAGATACACGCGCCGGAGAAATACGAGGGGAGAGCAGAGGGAGGAGAAGGACGAATATTCGAGCGTTGCATACTCCCTGTATGTGTCCTCCGGGCATACGGAATATGCATGTGCATCGCGTACCATGTTAGGCGCAGATGTGTACCGTTGAAAAACAAGAGCCAAGGCGAACGGAAGACCGACGGAGGTCGATGAATAAGACGAACGAGGAAGATTACGGAAGGAATTCAGATAAAGGGGACACTTAAGGAATACCTAGAGTGGGTCGCGCGAGAGATGAAAACAGGAGCGAAATATGGCGGGTAAAGATCAGCGTAAAGGAGATTAAGACACAAACCTTGTTACTTTGTATAAAATGAGGAGAAAGAGAACAATAAAGCGTGGCAGAAATGCAGGGAATAGGAAGGAAGAAAATAATGAGTAAGAACTTGGTAACACAATAATGTTGGATGATTTAACAGAAGAAACGAAACGCGAAGAAAATGGAGGGTAAGGAAAGATTGAAATGAAGGAGGGAAAAGGAGGGAGGACCAAAGTGAACGCGAGAGAAGCTTCGAATATTCTCGGAGGGTAAAAATCACTTTTATTTCGCTCTCTCGACGGTCGGAACGTTCTTCCACGGTTATTTTTCGCCGTTTCCCCGTATCGCTCTCCTTCCCCGTTAATACGATGAAATACTACTGTCGTATCGCACCTCGGGTAATGGCCGTTGCTTGTTTATCGCGACAAACAAAAGGGAAACTCGAGGCGTTACGTGTCCCTTAACGGGAATGGCACGTCCTTCCGTATATATATGAACTGTTACCATTGCTGGGGTTCCGGCGAACCGCAGACGGGGAAAGAATTGCTGCAAATTCACCGAAGCAACGCATTTATACCTGTGATTCGCCGAGAAAAGATTGCCGCAAATTTCGCAATTAGCATCAACAACGTTATTTACGGCCACCGTCGCGATACGCTTCCCTCAGATTTACGAGGCAATTTGTCATTTGTAAAAACTCTAATGCCGCGTTTAACAGTATTTTACGAGCTAAAAACCTCGTCGTTTAAACTCTAAGTTTTCGCGATACGTTGTCAACTGGTTTACTGTTTCATATGCAGAGAGCAAGGGTTGGAAAATTAAAGGAAAAAATAGCTATCGAAACGCTGTTGGACGACGTCAATTAAGCTACGTTGCTCGTGCAAATTAATTGTCTGTTTTTCCATCGCGCTTCGAAATTCAACGTCTAGACGGGACACGAGTGCACGGCATTTTTTCATAATTGCCTCGCTCTAACGATGTTAAAGCATGACGATAAGCCCGGTAGGCGTCAGTTTATCGCTTGGAAATGGCGACGGTTAATTAGCGAAGCAGGCAAAAACGCGTCCGACGGTCCTGCGGGGTTCGAGGGGGGGAAAATTCCAGGAGTGGCGGCAAAAGCGTAACGACGGAGTATAAAGCCCCCTTCGCACTCAGCTCCACGTGCAAACGAACACACGGCAATGAGCTGACGGGAGCAATGGACGGAAATGAACAACCGGCCGTATGTACCGGCTGACTTTCCCCTTACCGTACGACGCAAAGCGAAGGGTTTCAAATAATTCCATCGTAGGAATGTGAAGCTCGTTGCAATTGCATTGGCTGACCAGCAGAAACCCGAATGAACGTGGCAATCGTGCGAAACCACGGTTCTCCCTGAATTTCTCATTTGGAACACGTTTCCAACTGCTTCGACACCCCCGCCCCGCTTCCTGTCGATATTAATCTTCTTTCACGCTCAACGAACAGACGGGTATTTTCCTACTCCGCCTCCAAGAGAGCCGCGATAATGGGAAATGCAACCCACTCCCCTCTTTACGTCCACCATTGGCCACTACAGACTGATGCTGTATCACGCGATATACTACATGGGGTAAATTGCAAATTAGCTTAAGCCGGTTTTCATAGGGTTTAACGGGAGTAGACGGGAGAAGGGCGCAGAATCGTTACAAGATGATGAGGAGTAATAAAGAGCGGGGGTATTGGTGGTAAAAAGCAGCTGATGGAATAAACCGAAAGAGGAAATTGTAGGCGGAAGTCGAAAAAAGGATTAAAGAAAGGCTAGACAATCCTTGCGTGAGGGGGATCGTGTTTTTATGAGAAAAACCCGAAGGACAGTGTAAACGATTGTGCAAATAATGTATTAAGCCGCTTCCCATGAATGACGTTGTAAATTCTGTAAAATCTGTATTGTACAGTGATTTGTATCCGCAAAAGATTGTCCCGCTTTTTGCCGAGTCGTTCTCTGTTGGGTGGATTAAGCAAGCACAATAAGAGCGAAGCGAAAGAGACGGAAGAGCCGGGAAATGGTTCTTCCCTCTGTTACCCTAGTTAGTCAAGCGGTTAGCCTACTTAATCAGGCACGTAAATATTAAAAAGCAGCCGACTATTGGGCCGTGGGTGGCTATCGCGCGTAGTTAGCCGGCAGCGGGAGGCAGATTGCACTCCGGCTTTGCGAAACGATGTCTAACCACCGTAACCCGTATGGCCAGCGCTGGAAGCGGGCTATTAAGCGCTCGAGTGATTTTCCCTGTCGCCCGTACGCCATTGTCCCTGTGTATGTGTGTACGTAACTCCGTGTGCGCGCAGAAGAGAGAGCTCAACGCAAGGAAATAAAGGCGAATATAAAAAAAAGGTGGAAAAATGAAGAGAACGAAGCCTGAGCGAATGTCCAGCGGGAGATGACGCGTCAGAAGTGCGACGTGAGTAATTGTGGCCACGGGAAATTTCGCTGGAAATTTCGAACCCGACGACACGTTGAATTTCAGGAGTCAGAACGCGCTCGGGAGATATCTAAATTGCAAATTAGGTTAAGCCCGGTTTGATAGAGTGTGCTATATGGATACGTATATATTTACATACACAAGGGGACAAGGGCACAGGTGTATGGGTGAGCCGTATTGTGGAGTGTGGCTGAAAAGGCAGTGCAATTATAGACGCGCATCGGCTCCCATCGACCAAGAAAACAATGGACCGTTCACGAACCGTCGTCGCGGCCTCACAAAAACTGGAACGACCCACGGATGATAAAAATGTATGACAGAGAGGGATCACAGGGGCGAACGACGAACAAATGACAGAAAAATGACGCGCGTCCTGCTACAATGTAAATAATCGCAGTTGTGTCAAAATCGGGCAAATTTCGCCGCTAATTCACTCGGATCCCATCGGCACCGGTTTCGGAAGTCCGATAACTGGATCTAAATTGCAAATCAGCATAAGCCAGCTTTGATGCACCGAGCGAACGGGGAAAGTGAAAAGTGGTATAGACAAGTCTCAACGCACACTCGGAATCGTTGAATACAATGCCAGAACCGTTCTAATCGAGCAGACACGATATTCACATGGACGTTGTATTAAATTAAAAAACTATATTAGTACCTGAGTGGTTGACATATAATTGAGAATTAAATACCTGACAATAGTTGAAAACGTGTTCACAGTAAAAAATGACAATTTTGACGCAATAATTTTTACGTTATTCAGTGTCGGAATTAGATTTTATATTGCCAGTTTTCGTTTCATCCATTATCCACCGCTCATAAAAGGATTTATAAATCATTCTGACGTCAAAGCTTGACACAAAAGCTCATTCAGTAACGCTTATTCTTCATTACGGAAAATAGCTGCTTGCTGCGGCTACGTTATTCCAGTTTGACGCTGTATACTTCCGATTACGAGTTAACAAGCCTGCGCGGGAAACGAACGGGAGAAAAACTGAAAGTGAAAATTAGTACGGTCGTCCTGCACATCCAGGGACTTTGCATACCCGCGCGAAACAATAGCCCCGACTATCCGCTATCTACCTCGACCCACATGTTCCGCTCACAAAAGAAATTCCGCAAAAATAGAGAAAGATGTGAATAGAGTGATGAATATCGAAGGCAGCTACCTGGGGGTTCGTGCCGGATGTATCTAGGCGGATAAATGCCCATCCAATTGGGCGAATTCGAGTGAGAATGTTTGGGGATATCTAAATTGCAAATTGCCTTAAGCCACGCTTAATGGTGTACTTTATAGCATGTTGCCAATAGGGGGAGGTGATGAAAAGGCGTTACGTAGCAGCACGAATCCGTCTGTTCTCAGCGGGTAAGTCCGAATCCGGGGATAGGAGTAGGGATTGCATAGGGGCAACACAATGGGAACCGCGGGTCTCAAGCCGCCGTTACTCAGCGTTGGAACCGGAACGAGGATGCTATTAAACGCTTAAATGGGCTCCCACCTCCGTCGGGATCGCGTCCACTCACCCCTTCACCCCCTTGCCACACTCTAACCTATCGTCAGCAACTGGGGAATGGGAACGATCCGCGACGGCACGAACGTCAGTCTTTTGCCGTAATGTACACAACTACTTGAGAGGAAGCTTCTTCGCATTATGCGGATCTTTTACTTTCTCCTCGTCGACCAATTTACCCTTATTGCCATCCACCTCTGCGGTCTGTCCCTCGCCTACCTTTATGTCGCTCCACAAATCTTCGACCAACTATTTAAACGGCGGTTTTATTCTCGAGATCAGAAGTGCACATCGTGAAACCATTGTAACCGAGAATCTCGCAATTCCATGAAGGAAAACTGTAAACAAGGGGAAAGAAGAAGGAAAGGACGTTCATTAGGCTTTAATCACGTTGCAGATACTGGGAATAAAATTCAGAGCTATAGCGGCGAGCAAGAACCTACTCGTAACGATATTGCGGTAAAAAAGTACGGAAGAATGTTCTTACTGATGCAACGGCAAGATTTTATATTGCACGCTCAAATATACTGCATACTGCAGTCCATAAAAAATGGCCTGTAATTAAATCCCACCCAACTTCCCGCAGTATGGTTTCAGAGCTGTCTGAGGTTATGGTTAAACCAAAATGAATTTTAAAGACCGCCATATTTAAACTCTGCAAACGTGCATAATTAATTAAGCACCGGTGAGAAATGCATCGAACAAAAAGAACTTCACCGTAAAAGTAATCACGAAAAAGAACTAATTTCATCGGGAATTTGTTTCTTCCGGTCGTCGAACATCCATTGGCGGTAATTTATCGAGCTGAAGGGAAAAATGTACGTTCACGGTATGGCACTTACCACGAAGGAACGGCGAAGAATCGGAAACGGCAGCGTGTCGATGAGGGCTCGCGATTACGCCTATCCGACGATAATTCATCGAGCAGCTAATCGTCTTTTTCGCCAGCGGGGTTTCCTGGTTCACCAACCGATAAGCTCACGCGCGGCACGGGGGAATATCGAGGTTTAATCCACCGAAAATACGAGGCGCCATGACAGGGGAGCAGGCGAGGTGGCCTACGAAAAAAGGCGAGTTTCGCGTGAAACGTTTTCCCGAAACCATGAATTTCGCCTGACTGACGCACGACTTTTTCTTTTTCTCCTATGAATATTACGTCCCGTAAATTCCGACACAACACTCACATACTGTTTTCTAAACTCACATGTTAAAAGAAATAACCGTGAACAGAAAATATATTTGAAATACAACCGACCGTCAACCGTTAAACGTTCGTCGCGCACTAACTGCGCTAGTCAGTGTTGCCAAACTGACTAGAAAATGTCGAGTTTCGCGCGAAACGGTTTCCCGAAAATGACAAATTTCCTCTGAGTAACGCACGGCTTTCTGTTTTTCTCCGTGAATATTACGTTCCGTATATTTCGGCACAAGATTAACACACTTTTTTTTTAAACTTACGTGTTCCTACAAATAACTGTGCACTGAGAATAAATTTGAAATACAAACGACCGTTGACCGTTAAATTTTCGTCGCCCGTTAACTGCGCTAGTCAGTGTCGTCAAGTGACAAAAATTTTGAGCTTCGCGCGAAATGAAATTTTATTTTTCCTCGTGAATATTTCTCAAACTTACGTCTTACGAACCACAGTCCGAGAATATATTTGAAATACAAACGACCGTAGATCGTTAAACGCTCGTCGTTCGGTAACTGCGCTAGTTAGTGTCGCGAATACTGTGTCAAGCGGGGAGAAGCGTCGAGCAGGGCGGCCATTTCGGAAGTTCCCCGGGTATTGTTTTCTGACGTGCATAACTGGTCGTCCGGCGCCAAGATAAAACCGTGGTAACGCCGTGTCGTTGGCCGTCGAACAATAACGCCCGTGTCTTTTCGGCTGGCTACAATTGAGATTAATGCCTACCCGTCCCCGTCGCCTCTGGTCTTTTCATTTTCTCCTTTTGTCAAGCCACCGTCAGCAAGGTAAAGGGAGATTAAGCTCTTACTTAGCGAAATACGCGGATAATTCTTTTGTAAAGGTCGACGTATTGCCTTCCACCTCACATAGTACAATAATTATGTCTTTATTTGAATTTTAGAGGCAGCAAAAGAGGTAAAAATTTGACGAAGTTTAATAAAGGTTAATGAAGCATAGGGCATGGCGAATGGAACGAATATTCAATAAATCGAATAGAAAGTTAACCTTAAAAGGAGTTGATGGAAGAGAGGACGAAAAATATAGTACAACGCGCAATAAGAAGGTAAAAGGCGAACAGAATAGGAAAGAGCAAAGTAGGTCCCAGGGGAATATACTACGAAGTAATTTCGAGCAGAGTAGAATGTCAGAAATGACATCGAGCGATCCTTAAATACTTGTATTGTGGTTTAATAAGTTCCCTGGGAAAAAATTCATTTTTATGACCGAGTAGTAAGCCACAGAGAAGCAAACATAATTCTTCCATTTTTTTCTATAAAAACGACATCCATCTCCGCAACTTTTTCAAGTTGATAACGATTACGCGAAGGCAAAGGCATTTCTTTCGAGGAAAAAATTCCATGCAGGCGGTTCGTCCATTCGAAAAAGGAAAATGCTCGACATAGGAACTTGCTTCAATCGTTTTACTTTGAAAGGCATTCGGAAGAATTTCGTCGTCAGCCGTTCAATGTATTCTTTTCGCGATTCAGCTGGTTTCGGACGTTTCTCGTTTTCCGGAGTTCTAGCCGGACTTCGTTGGACATTTAATTTCCTTTGAAATTACAATGTGCATTGGCGAATTAAGGAGAAATAACAAGATAAGCTTCCTAAGATGGTCGAATAAGCAGTTTTGATCTTCAAATGAATCCAACGTAAATGCAGTCACCAATACATAGTTGCGACGATTTTAAACTAACGATGATAACGAGCTGCATCGATTGGCAAGAGGCAAATTCCGCGCGAAATGTTTCCAGGCTGACATCCTCACGGAAACTTTGAACCTCGGCGGAAACGGCCAGGGGAAAGGGGACCGAATAATATCCAGAGAATTGAATTAGACGGCGCAATCTCAGGGTCGCGTTAGGCAGCCTCTATTAACATCTCTGGTTCGATGCCAAAGACCGTTGTAGCACTGGAATGCCGCCAAGAATACCGAATGACGGGCCTACATTTCGACGTGTTTCAGTGGCCGAAGTAGCGAATTGGAATTCACCGGATTGACACGCTCGTCAAGAATTGACAAGAACCAGGAAGAGAGTCAACGCTGAATTATAAGAACCAAAAACTTTTTCGTTGTCACGAAGTTCTGGAAAACCTGAAAGAAATTGACAAGCCATTTCGATAAACATACAGCACTTAGAAATTTTTTGGCAGAATATTTTACCCTGTCTGGTCGGAGAAAATGAGAAAGTGCCGAAATTCACCGATGTGGTAACGGCAAGTGTGCAGGCGATATCGATGGCTGTGCCGGTTCCTTAAATTCTGCCCGTCGAGTTCGAACGGAACTCGATAAAACTTGGGATTCGGTTGGGCGTTTGTTTTCGTTCCGCCCTTATTCGTCCTCTCTCTCCACGTCCTCCTTTCTCGGTGTCCAATTGTCGGAAGACGGAAACGAAAGGTAACTTCGCGTGGCGCCCGGAAATAAAGAAAAAAAGGCCGACGACGATCTCGATCGGCTCGTCCAGCGAAAAAAGAAATATTTTTCATTTTGCCGAGCAACAGGTTTTGTTACGGATATTCTGGTGAACCGAATTCGTCGGGATTTGCCGTTTCATTTCTTCCTCACTGTGGTGATTTTTTCGAGCCGTCCGACATTGTTGGAATTTTTAACCAACCTAGCCAAGCATTTGTGTAAAATAATACGAAATAGTTATCTCTCGTTGCAACAGGTATGACTGCAACAATCGCGCGTTCTTTAATTCTATATCCCCTCTTCCAGTCTTTGGATTTTTCCTGCGTCAGTGGGATTTCCCGATGCCGCTCCGTTACCCGCTCCCCAACCCCACTTTAACCTGCGGTTTTCCCACCGCGGCGTACAATCTTCTATCATTCCTCTATCTACCTTGATCCCCCAATTTTTCAGTTACACACTAGTTTCGCCTTTTAACGAGGTAGTACAACGAATGGACCATTGACGCGTGCGTTATTCCATCAACGAAATCAAAACATCCCTGTTTGCCGAAAAGGTCGAATGCTCGCGTACTTCAACGCCCCCCTCCCCCCTCCCCCCACCCCTTGTCAATGGTTCGTCGTTTTGGCAACGGCCAAAAACGATCTCGAACTTCATTCGCGAGCTGTCCTCGTGCTGAGCATCGTCGATTCGTGTGGAATCGGACCGCACGATAATGGCATACATAACCCCTCTCCTGTCGTCTCCTGATATCGGGAATTTTAATGGCACCGTCGATGTCGTGAATCTTTATATGTGTTCATAACCTCACATGGCGAGATCCTTTCGAATGCATCGCCAGTGGTAAGCGATATTGGCATTACTTTATTAATCCTTCATTGTGTATCGTGTATTTTCTCGTCGACATTTGCGATAATTAATGGACATTTCGTTGTTTCCTATTATGAGATTGAAAGCATCTCTCCTGGTATCCATTGTATGTAGGTTACTGAATAGATAACAATCCATTGTATAAAAATTAATGGACGGTATAAAGCATGAATTTACGTTTTTCAGTCTCATCAATTGTTTCAAATAAACCGTACAAAGAAATCATTCATATATTTAAAATACCTCACTGTTACCACTATGGGTATTAAAAATATAATGCGATCGCCCTTTGTCGATATTAATTCCTCTAGTGAAATGGATAATGATGCAATTCCCAGCTTGAAATATTACATAAAAAATTGAAATCATCACTGCCATTTACTTGCGGCAATATCATTATTTCGTGTCTCACCAACGATCGCCAGGGTATATAACTAATGCGAGTAATAATCGATAATGCAGCGTATGCGATCGAATCTGCTACGACAGCAGAACGAATTCAAGTATTCGGCGAAGGAACCGAGTCAGCAGTCGGCCGGGGTAAAGCCGATGTCCTAGGAAAACCGTCAGACTCCCTCCCCCTCACGCGATAGTTTGATCTTTGCCTACCTCATCATAAGCCATCCCGATTCGCCAGTAAATCGCTCCTGACAGTTGTTTATTTAAGACCCACGACGTGCATTGTTTTATAGACCCTCCAGAATTCAGAGACTTGTTTTATTGAACGAAACTTCGGTAATCCGTCGAGATTGCCATCCAATCGTAGCAAAGAAAAGTGTACGCGTAGAGAGTGTACCGAGAAATCCTCAATAGTAGTACAATGGCCCAACCCGAGGACAAACTGACCTTTGTAACTAATATTTTCATTTATAATAAAGATTGTGACCAATCTCTCCAACAATCTTTAAGCTTGTAACTAGTTATTGAATTTCTGTTTGTGTAGAGTATGGAATAAACAATTAGCGTGACACGGAGAAGATGAATGAAAGGCCCTGGCAAGGCGAACGTTTGCCATTGTTCAGAAGAACCACAAGTACAACGGTTTCTGGGAACAACGCAGGACCAAACAATTACCGTGAAGTAACATTCCACGGCGAGGGCCTAAGGACTGATCTGCATGCCGAGAATACGTATAGCTGCGGCTGTTACCGCGGCAACATGGACAGTCGAGCTAGTGCGGTATTACTGTATTGACATGTTTGAGGAGCGAGTCCTTCTGAGGAAATTGCTATCCTTCTGAGCTCAGCACCGAAGTATCCCTTTGCTGCAATAACGTGTCATGCATCGGAACCATATGCCTGCCTGCGTTCGACAGAACGTTATGAAGAGCCACCGCTGACGGAGACACTAAAAATATTACATCCCCTTTGTGCATCAATCGTAAGTTGGTCTTTATGTTTCGTAGTTGCCAATGTAGTTCGTGTTTAGTGCGACGTTGAATTAAATGGTAAGGGAGCTTTAGAAAGTTTCCATGCATGATAACAATTATTTACAGTAGTTTTTCACTTTAATTAGAGGAGTCGCGTAAACATCCCGATGCAATGAGAAACCAAGCACAAAGCTTCTCCGGGAAAAACTAATAATACTACTACATATTACTAGATACATATACGACATAGCGTGAAATTTCTTTGGAATTAGTGGAACAAGAGTAAATAAGTGGGCGGGCAAATGTGTTGAACGAATCTTTTTCTTTTGTATTCGTGTATCGACGAGAAATCCGTGATGGTGGGTGAATTCTACTGGGCGGTCAGAGTCCAGCGGCGAAACGGTTCGCGTGACTCCTGGAATCCATTGGCTTGCGTATCCCCCGGGTCCTGGGGGAACGGCTAACTAATACCGTGCTTCCCAGAGCGCGACAGGCGGGTCTTCCACGTGGCTTTTGCCGAGCCCTTAGCTCCAACGAGGTTCGAGAACATGCGGTCGATGGAAAAAACGTCGGGCCTGGGAGACCTCCTGCCGAACGAAAATGTAATGCCTTCCGTGGGACGAGGATTTGGACGGTCGCTCAGAATCCTTCGTTGCTTTACAATGATATTTATACGAGTATCACGGGATAACGTATTACCCCGCAGTATCGTTTCTATCTCCGCGTTTTATCGCCCCCCTGTCCGCGGTATTCGCGGTTCCGTAACTCTCGAATTCCTTATATCGATAAATTATTTAAATGGTATCGACATGGCCAATTTATTGTAATTTCAGGTATAATTCTTACCCAATTGAATACAAAACATTGGAGCTTTCGAAGTTCAATGATATGAAATATTATATAATTGTACTCTCTCGGTTTTAATACAAGGTATAATGAGAATTGTAAGGGAAGGTGATCGCGAAAGCGATGAATAACTGGCGAGAATGAAATCAGAAGGTAACTTCGTTGAACCTGGGACGTCAGGGATTTGAAGAGAAGAATGGCTCTGTCTGCTGGAAATCGATCATAAGATGCTCTCTCACGCAGGGAATGCAAAAGAGTTCTCGCTGATGGAGACAATTATCCCTTAGACCAACTAGCTAGCATCTTCCTCTCTCATCGTGCCTTGTCGTCCTTCTCTCTGCTGCCAATTTTTCATCGACGTCGTAGCCGGGTTTATATGCGATGCGGTGCACCCTGCTTGTTATTCGACGTTATAAATTGCACGAATAATCGGCTTTCCTGCAGCTTCAGAGCTTCTTAAGTCTCGAAAGAGATCCGTATCGACGGGCCGTGTGAGACATTAGTTTTCTCGTGGTCGATTCACGTATGAGAAAGGTAGGGGCCATGATCGAGGAGGTATTCTTTAAAGTCTCAAGCGCGCTTTTCATCGTAAAAGATGGGCATAATAGAATACTCGACGTGAAACTCTTCCGTAGCGTCGCGACGAAACGCTGGACCAACCGATCATGCGTACCTTCCGAATCCCGCTCGATTTATTGTCCTGCACAGAATTTCTGCAGCATTTCACAAAGCAGAAGCTGCAGTAAAACTCGTCCTTAATATCACGGAAGATTCCTTGTGAACGACGACCGTTTGGGATTACATGTTTGTCCCGAGAACGGAATACTTTTACGAGCGAGGGGTACATGATGGGGGTAGCTTCTTGCGTCGCGTTCGTCGTGAAGTCGCTACAAACAAGCTCGGTAATCGCCATGGGACGGGAGTTCAAAGGGTGCCCGAGAAGTTACATCGAACCGACTATTAAAGTGCCGTCGTTGAGAAGTTCCACGGGCGCCACAACCTGTTATTGTGTAGAAGGCCAGACGTGTCGGTGTTGCACGGTGGGCAAGGTTCACGGGAACTTTGGGGGGGGGGGTAGAAAGTGATTCGTCTTGGATCATTGGACCGACTGGGATTTTCGACTATGCGAATTCACCGAGCCAGAGAACAGAATTGATAACCGTGTCTGCACACCAGCCAATGTCCCTTTTAACCTCCGACCACCCTTACCCTCGTTTCTACGTTTTGGTTATCGTCAAGGGTACATACCGCTAGGCTCTGTTTGCCCTGAATTCAAGGCCTGGCCCCTTACGTCTCGGAATTCGACGTTTCACCGCCGATAAATGGCATCGTCAGGTGGCCGAGATAGGCGAGGGATGTTTCGACATTCTCAGAGTACTCTCCACTCCTCCACCCTCTTCTTCAAGCAGACGCTCAGCAACGATATTTGAGCATCTACGTCAATCTTCCCCGGAGCATGTAGGATCGTAGTTTCATTTTTACACACTGCTCGCTATATTGCTCTCGGTATTTGCGGGAATACAGTTTTCAAGACATTTCTATTCATTATATATCTTCTCCTTGTACGTTTTTCCTCGCGGTACGTACTTTATATCCCTAGCCCCGTGCCTATCCTTCATGCTCTCCCTTCCTCTCGACCTTTTTCTCCCCTTCCCCTGTCCAATATATAAACCTATAACTATGTGCATATGCATGTATATACACGCGTTACGTAACTCCGTATAACAACTTGCCATGCTCCCCGAACGAAGCTCTCGCGCCTCGGCGACAATTTAATTCCGGAACTACCGCTAATCGAAACTTGTAATTAACGTGGGGCAGTCGGCTACGTGTGATGTATTCGCAAAAAATTCATGAAGCGTTCAACGGCACTTGTTAATGTCATACTCGAAAAAAACATGGAATTCACTTATTTTTTGCACAAACCACCGCGACATTCAAAACAATCGCCGCTTTTTCGACGGTCAATAAATCTGAGGACGTGAACGACGCACATAAAGATTTTTCATTATACCCATTGTAGAGAAACGCGAGCATTTTGTACAGAACAGACGCACGTATTTGACGAGGCCCCCGATGTAGAAAAATATTCATAGCGCAACAGAAGGAGAAAGCAATTATTTTCAGTAACATCGAATTACTTCGACGAGCGCAATTCTCTCATCAATATATGCATACATATGCATTTCTCCCTTTCAATCTGTGCCCTTCGTCAACCTTCACCAAGCGCCACAAAATCGGGAACTTTTTTTTTATCATTGCATTTCAGTCGGACGGTTTCCCGCAGGTATCAACTATAACGGATCGCAGTGGATCGCTTATCTACCTGCCCCTTGATATAGCATTTAACTGTACGAAATTAATACACCACCTCCAAACATTTTTTTCCAGCATTATCGCTGCAGTTGAAAATTTTGATAACGCTACACGAGTGCCCGGTGATATTAGAATATCGGCGAGTTTTCTCGTATCGCGAGTCAATAACAATTGTCTCGATTGTACTTCACATTCCAATCGAATTGCAATATAAAATGTTTTCATTTTTTTTCTCTTCTCCAATCTCTCTGTCGTCCTATTTCTACATGACCTCTTCTGCCCCTTTGACAATGCCAGGAAGGTGAACGTTCTTAATGAAATCTACATCTGACCTCCACTTCCGCGAGATATTAAATCTTTTTTTCCTTTCTTTGTTTCATTCCTTCACGACAATCCGTTCAACAGAGGTACACATATTTCGCTGTACAGTTAATATGTCTTATTGGTACTTGATTTCACTTTTTTTATTTTACTTCCAAAGATGTGAGGGCAGAATATCAACATTACATTTATGATCCGATTGAATAATTTTATCGTCCTTCTACGGTTTCCAAACATAAAGACATGCTTTTTATTTAATTAAATATTTCTGCACTGTTCTCGGTTGTTCTGTTTTGATCTATTTCTATCTACCTATGGCTTCACGGCTTTATTGGTTGATTGCCGTGCAAACGCTTAAGGTCGAGGGGGAAGCCATCAAACGACTTGTACTTTTTCCAGCATTATACAAGGAGTAACGGCGCATACACGCTTCGTAGAACAAAGCATAGAATTCGCATAACAAGCACTCAGTGTGCGTGCCGTTTCGTTTCGACGATTAAACGGAATGTGGGCTTCCATGCCAGGCAATTGACGATTACCTGCACATAGATAATTAATGGTATTGAGCGACGGGGGCTCAACTGTCCAGCCGGGGTCAATTAAATCCGGTAAGTCGAGACCACCGGTTTCTATCCCCACAAGTGCAAGCACGTGTAAATAGAGTGCAAGCAGCAAATATTAAATTAACACCAGAGCCAAAAGGGCGGTAATTAATGAGACGTCTTCGCTTTATACGTCGTTGGAAGTAGTAATTGACTATAAGCTGCGATGAGCAATCGACAAATTGTACACATAAATAAAGGCAGGCAATTCCGTCTGATGAGCCGCAGTTTCATCGACTTAACGTGACTCTCTGGCGGGAATATCTCTGTGTAATCGCATAAGCTGCACAACGTTACAACTATTTCGGCTTAATACCCCTTGGGACGAACGAAATGGCCACTGTCTAGAATACGACCCTTCGCTCTCCGACTGGCTAAAGATGCGCTGGACCCTGGCGAACCGGCGGAGCACAAGTAAATCCGCTGCTATTTCTCTACGGCCGCTGGAAGGTCCAACAACTACCTTCCAACCGGCGTTCGGACTATTTCTAGGTTAGTATGGACGTTCCGCTCTGCCTAAGTAACCAGACACAACTGAATCCCCGAGGTAGAAGTACCTCGAACGTTTCCAACTCCTGTCATCCCGAGAAGGGTCTAAACCACCGGCTTAATTACCACATATCCATTCCAGGAGAAATTGAATAACACATTTTTACACGTCTGGATTACCGTGTTGCAAGTTTTTTGCCTCAGGCTCATGCAGCCCTTATGTCTCGATGAAACAGGTTGATATCGGTTAGGTTAGTCGGGGCACAAGTAATCGAACGTTTTCAAGAGTTTCGACCGCGAAATGGAAACGGTTGTTGTCCAATGGTCGACCGCGACTTCATCGGCATAACGTGACTCCCTAACGGGAATATCCGCGTGTAATCGCATAAGCCCCGCGACATTACGACCGTTCGGCTTAATCCCCCCGCGGGACGAACAAAATAGCCGTTATCTGGAGCACGACCATCCACCCCCCCTCTTACCGGCTCCCTCGCCCCTATAAGCCACCGACTCTTCCTTCCGGCGGAAACACACTCGGCCGACATGCGCTGCACTTCCTCCGATCGGCCGCAAACGTGCCGCACGTGCTCGACATCAGTTTCTCCGTCTCTATTTTCCCCTATTTTAGCCCTCCTCAAAAAACTGCACAGTTCTTGCAAGTTTAAAACCGTAAACACAGCCATAAGGAACCACCGCGGTAGTGAAGGTCGTCTCTGTTTGGATAAGCCGTAATCTCGTGTAAAAGCTTCGTCCATAACCTTTACAGAAATGTTTGTGTAGTATAGGTCTGTTCTGTTTGGTCGGCTATTTCATAAATTTGAGGATAACGGTAACGACACGCAGATATTTGCCCGGCTACGAGGATAACAGGGTTTACCCGTCATACACGTGCGCGAGAGAGGATCTCGACAAAAGGAAGACTAGAGTACACGATCCTGCCTTACTTAACGCCTTTAACGTCTTCAAGTGGATAGTCCCCTGCAGGCACGCCAAGGAAAGAGAGAGAGAGAGAGAGAGATTCATAAGTCTACTTTCTGGATTGTTTCTGAGAAAACACTCGTAAGCGAAGGGGATCGACTCGTGTACGCCGAGCGGTGGGGCAAAAATAATTTGCATATGCATATTTCGGATTCAACGACCTTCCGTCCTTTTTCGCGTTTGCGCCCTACCAACCACCCGCGTATATTGCACTTAACGTGCATGTCCCACTTCCCCGGCACGTGTTTCCCTCGCGAAGGGTTGAAATGCAGTTTGCCCAACTCAAAACCACTTGTCAAAGATGTCCGTAAACGTTAGCATTCCCCACAGCCCGCGATTCAGTTCCCCCTTTGTTGAAATAAATTAGTTGGTAGTTTGGCAAACACGGTTTACTCGAATGTAAATTTTATTCAAATGGAATCGATATGATATTGCTTATGTTTGCTATGAAGTTCATTATGGGTAACTTTCCGCTATTAGTCAAACGAGTCAAACGAGTCAAACGAGTCAAACGAACACGCAACTGAATCGTCAGATCTCCTTTTCAGTCCCACGAAAATATCGCGCCCGAGCGGTTTTCACGATAAAACCGCAAGGAAATATTCCTTTAAACGCTGTCGCAACAAGCTTTGCAGGTAAAGTCCGCAAGGGAAACGCTATATGTTTTTTCGCACATCTAAACGGCGACAAACAGTCAACAGTTCAATCTCAAAGCATCCTATTAAGAATCGTCCTTTTGTGCACGTGTACGTTTATGGCGAAGCAACGAGCAGCGGAAAGAGCGTGAGTCATGCATGCACCAAAGAAAAGCCCCAGTCTGACATTTTTTTTTTATTTCGCAGGGCATTCAGAAATAGTGAACGTTTGCGGGGACCATCTCCTTGTCTCATAAAAATCAAATGTGACTTTAATGGCACATTTTAGAAAATTGATGTAATCCTTTAGTCAGTTCTCAATTAGACTCTTCCGACGATATTCTAGTCACCCTACGACATCTCAGTGAATTACCTTTAAACTCACGTACACTTACGAGAGGATGTGTATGCGGATATATCCACTGATCGATAGACCTTCGGAAGGACGTCACAGGGTGGACGCTTAAAGTTTAAGCTCTGATTAAGCTCTGCTTATATCGTCAATCACCCAATGAATCTCGAGGCTGCTGGAGTTAAATCCTACTTAAAGCTGAAGAAAGCTCATCAATGGCTTTTCATCGTGGGACCTGCACACATTTTCAGACTTTACAGAAGCCCGATAATTTCTTGGCGAAACTTATTGTTCGACCTCCCTCGACTTTTCCTTATCTTTCGGAAATTTAGGGGAACCTTTGGGAAATATCGTCCATTGCTCATTTTTACGTGTTTAAAATATGTGTCCCGCGGCACCGAACGATATCGCAATCTTCCTGCCATAAAACTTCCTCCGCGTTATTTAATTCCCGTTGAAACAGTTTTCGCCGTGAGAGTCTGATCGACAGAGGGAAACTAATCTCACGTAATGCCGACCGTAAGCCGTTGGGAATTATATATGGAATATAATTTTCCTGTTGAGAAAAGCGACATGTAGCATCGGCGCTATTTGGTTGCAAAAACGAAATGTTCGTTAGAAAACAGTGGACATGACATAATTTTGTATAACACTTTCCTTTGAACGGATGATCAGTCATACATAAATTCCCAATGGCATAGGCGGAGATGTATCGAATATCGAAGTCAGCAGTGGGGTCACTAACGTTTTATCTCTCGGATCCTCGTGAAAGTATTTAAATCCTCATTTATTGCCGCACCGTTATCGCACGGGGCGTAAAGCCTTCCAAAGGAGAGTATCGTTTGATTTATGTACCGACACGGTCTATACGATCCTCTGCTTCCCCCCTCCTCTTCATCCGGCTCAAACAGCGATGGCGAAGGTGTGTCGATAATGTCTCCTCACTTTCTCTCTCCTGCCCCTTGTCACCTGGACCCATCCTCGCTTGATTTGTGTCTTCGCCAAACCCCCTACTTGTTTCTCTTTTACCCCTACCCTTCCCACCACCCGCTGTCGCCTACCTCTCGTACTTCTTGAGCCGTCTATCTCTTTCCCTGTGTATCATCCTCAGTTGCTCGGCGGGGTAATGGCGAAAAGATTGTCCGAGGCATTACCTCACGCCTCCGTGCAACGCTGTTCCACTCGAGAGTAAGCATGTAATATTCGAGGCGAATGCAAATTTGCTGACTTTCATGTTTTGCAGAACGCGAAAATCGGTGATACAGGACCGCCGTAATAATAGCACATTCCGTGGACGATTAAAGCCGCGGTTCTACCCATTTTTATATCCCGAGCGATTTTGTTTAAACATTAAAAATGCGCGCATATAAAAATGGAAGTTTCGAAGCAACAGCAGTGATATTTTCGCGCGCATATTCATATATGCACATAAAGAATGTTTTCGAAATGATAAGAATTACAACGACAGAAATACGTTCTCGGTGGAGAATAATAATGGGAATTAATAATTGTGGAATAATCACCGACGAGCCCGATCGCTCGAACTTCAGTGGCTAATTTGCGTAACGCATAGCTGAACATTATCTACGATGTAAATTATGTTAAAAAGGACATTAGCGGGGGTTTGGTTTGCATGGTTTCGGGCAAATCTACACGTGACTGTAGACATTAATTAGCATTTCATGCGTCCCGGAATGCCGTATTATTAAACCCACAGCACAGTGCATCAAACGTCACGAACTTTTACCTATCACTGTTCTTCGTGGATCCAAGAGTTGTCAAATTAATATTAATTAATGGTATATGAACCACCGAATCGAGTGTTTTTCAATTTATTTTGTCCGACTGATGCTGCTCGCTGTCTCAACGAATTAAATTCTCCATGTATCACTGTATTGCGTTATTCGCTTTATCGCCCATAATATTATGTGATATTTAATGCATACCTTTGTTGCCGTGGACAAACGGTGCGTCCTATCAGCCGTAATTTCGCGGACAACGGCTCCAACTATTGCATAACATCATGCACGATAATACATATTTCCACGTTCGTTACAATAAACTACACGAAATCACATATTTAACGCACGTAGTACCGCCACGAGTTACTTGGAAAAAAGTGGGCCAAAGGTCGAGCAATTGTATCAAAAACTTTCGGAACTCGCCGGAAAATTACGCGTAGTTTTCCTCGGCGTATTGATAGAATATTTGAAGGACCGATCCGTTGTGCATCGCCGCAGGAAATGTTGTGCGTTTACAGGCGTTTCAGGAAAGAGGAAAGAGTTTATCGGCCTTAAAACGGTCGTGGGGCGCAATGCGCCAAATTGCGTGTCTCTCTGCACGATCGTCACGCACTGCCAGGTCCGTTTCAATTGTCCGATACAGGAAGCAGACTGCGTTTCCGTCACCTGCCCCCTGCCCTTCCGCTCAATTTTCTAACTTGCCCGCATAGCAGTTGACCGTGTCGTTTGCCCGGGAGCGTTATATAAATGTCTACCCGGCCCAATGAGACCACCCTTCTTCTACAAAATGCAATCAAATTAAATTCCACCATATTATACGAAATGGAAGCCGATTTCCAAATGTTTATCCGCAAAAATTAATCATTCAAATATGATGTTGAATTTATTATTGAAATATGTTTCGATACTGCGGACTGAATGTAGTTGCTTTATAAATTGGATTTTACGTTTGGCAAACTATCAGCCGAAAATCATGGCGTCAAGTGATTGGTGAAATTTTTTTCTCTGCCACTTCGACATGCACTGACAAGAATCTCGACTCGGTGCGAGTATAACAATGCAATTTATATGCGTCCACGAAAATTTACACGCGAAGAAAGCGCGGTACGAACACGTTACAACAGGTTCGTTGCATAGGGAATTCCCATCGAGACGGGTGGATCTCCCGTTCAGTTTTTCTCGAAAATATCGTCGCCACTAGGATATTCATCTTTCTCGTGGCGATAATGCTATGTATTACTAAAACCTTTGAAAACAAGAGAAACGATTTTGAAACCAGGCAGGAATTTATAGCAGGTTTAAAATTCACGAAGGTTTGGAATTGGAAAAGAATGGCATGTAAAAATCTGTCGGTATTCGGGCATCTCCGTGTTTGCTCGACATTTGCAAAACTCCCACTTAAAAGCCGTTGTTCCCTGTGTCTCGCGTCCCGATTTCATCCGTGTTTTGCGTAATTGCTTAATTACCATGGGGCGTCGATGCGTAAATGAATCGGACGTTGACAGGAGTAAAAAAAAGCGGTGGGAAAGAGCGTGGAATGCCGGGGATTTTTGGCACGATTCATCAGGACAAAGCCGCGCCGTGGAGATAACGAAAATAGGGCGGAAAAATGGGCGGTGAAAGGTCCGTGTCGACGACCGGCGGTTTACGTGGAAAAATTCGCACGAGGATGAGGCTCGATGGTGCGGGGGACAACGGTGTCAGCCGTTTAATGCGCGTTTGCATCCCCGGCCAGAGCGCCTTACATCGCGTTTACATGGGTCCGGCAAGCGCGAACAGACAGTCGATTGTACCCTAATGGAGAAACATGGTCGTTAAAACGACGAGCACCGTGTTCTCGTCAAACGAGTCTTCTCGACAAACGACGTACAAAATTTGCTGAAACATTTGCTCGGCAACTGGTGTTCGCCAAGTTCGAATAATCAATAAACAATATTAACGTATCTACTAATTAGAAATAAATTCGGATGTTAGTCTCAAGCCGAATAAATTGTTTATTCGTTTTTATTTGTCCGATGATTCTTTAGGAGGTCAAAAGATAGAGATAAGAATGAGAATAAATTTTTGTCTGAGCGGACTTGTCGTACGGTTTGCCAACTTGCCGAGCATCAGCTCGACGGTTAGGTACTTGGCATTGTCCGAATTGCGCCTCGTTGTCGCGGTGGAAACCGTTAATTTCGTTTAATCGTCGGGCATTTCTCGGATGTCGAGCTCCGGCGAGGACTTTGAAAGGGCGAAACTGCCGGCGAGTTTCGAGTAGAACGAGTCCCGCGTGAAACTTCGGCGTCGGAAGAAACGAAACTCTTTACGCCCGATAAACCGGTGAAAGACGCGGAACAGGCGCGATGCAAAAGAATCTTAGAGGGTTCGCGAAGTCGGGAAAAAGACGAAATCCTCATCGCCGGGATCCAATGAGAAAAGATCCTCGCTAGGAAATAAGCTTGTCTGAAAAAAACGATGCCGAGGATGGCGTTCCTTTCAAACGCCTCGATAAATTAATTACCAACTTCCACGCGAGCCCGAGAAAATAATTAACATAAATAAATAAAAGTCGAGTAGAATTTCTTGATAAGGAGATTGAGAAACGTCTGGAAATTGGCCCCTCGCGAACGCCCCGAGCAGTGAGCCTTATTCGCATTTAATTAAAATTCTTTACAATGAAAGAAACAACTAACGTAACTCTCTGAATACTGATATAAAGCGGGGAGGGAAAAATTTCATTTTTTTCACTTCATAAACGTTCTGTGCGACGAAACTGCGATTGTCTGAAATCTCATTGTCCTTCGTTTGCTGCTGTTCTTCTCTTAATTAGTTCGTACTCTTAAGCTATCGTATTTCTCAGAATTCTACAGATTGATCAAACTTTAATAATACTTTTTTAATCACACCGTATACACAGAAATATTTGATTTCGTATTAAAACTATTAGTTATTCAACGGGAAATTAGGGAAACTGCCAATTACTTCGTTTGCGACAATTAGGTAAACGTTATGTAATGAATGGAAGACCATTAAAGCGGATGGCAGTTCGATGAGAGTCGAAAGCAATGGACTTTCTCCATTGCAGATGGGTTAAAAGTTTCAATCAGAATCCTGAGTTCCGTCTAATCGAGCACTCTGCTGGCAAGCTCCGAAGATGAGCCGAATGAGAAGAGAGGCGAGGGGGAAGAAGTGCCGTTCGGAAAGCACCCTCCAACGAATCATGGGCCTTAAAACTGCCGGAGTAGGAAGGGGAATCGAGTTTTAGAAATTTTTTCTCTCAGTAACGGAAGTTCCTCGCCTTCGACGGAAATGTCAACGCCGTCTGAAAGGAAAAAAATCGAGGAAGAATCACGCACTTTCCGAAGGGGAAACATGCGTGGAGATACATCACCGTCGTTGGGGGTTTCGCGTTTAAGACGTGAGACCACGAGTTCCCTCACCCCCCTTCACCGCATCGTCGATGGACTGGAATCGGCGCCTGCCGCTCGACGATCCTGTTAAATCGATAACGCCAAAGGGGGCAGAACCCATCGCAACTTTTGCCCCAGCTCCCCTACGCCTCTGACCACCGACTCTGTCACGGTACTTGCCGTACAGATACCATTAGTTTCCCCAATCGCACGCCAACTCAGGGAAATCCTCGGGAAACTCGGTTTACCAACAACGCTTCGGACATCGAACAACATACCTCCCCCTGGTCGACGTAATTAATACACAAAGTTAAATCAACAAAAACAGTTTACCAAGTGCCTTGGAGAACAGTTGACCAAAAGTATTGTTTTATCAGTCCAGAATCTGATACCCGTGGAAGTAATAGTGTTGCAACGCTTTTCTATCATTTCGCCGTAGATTTCGGTCGAATCTAAGTACATTTTTGTCCAATGTTGGTTGATGTCTACTCGGTAAACTTGGATGGGAGGATTCGAAGAATTGTCCTCCGTTAAAGTATCCCATTTTCAGGAACGGAGTGACAGACGGTTCGGGCGAGTCCTTTCAATCGACCGTAATCGCGTTGGAAGGTTTAAAAGAATCCTGTCGAAGGTGCCAATGGATTGGCCGTATCGCCAGGGTATCGGACGACCTACTAGCACGACTCACGAGAGTGCTTGCAATCCTCGCGCTTCGGCACTTGACACTTGATCACTCTCGACGTTAATTGTCTCATCGAGCAGGCCGATTGCTACGGAACGACGAAAAACCGGGAAGAAAACAATAAAGAATTCTTCGAGGAGAGGCGAAAATGAATTGACAATTCCGACGTAGTTGGGAAATTTCTCGAAAACCGGCCATCGATCTGCGCTATTTTCAATCTTTCCGAATCAATTTGAATCCGTTTGAATCCATTTGAATCTCGTTCCTTCGAGCGCGCTCGAGCGTTGCGTGAAAAAAATTAGGCCAACCAAATGTAGATATATCGAGCAGACTACGAGCATTCACGACGTTTCTTGTTGAGTGATAATAAGCGCGCTTCACTCAAAGAAATATTTCGATGCCCTACATTTTATTCAATAATTCAGTGTCGATGAGGAAAAGTTCTATTAGGTGACATTTATACGGTGTATGCAAACTGTTCTCACTTTATGGCATCACAGGTCGTTCGAATTTCACTGCTGGTCTGTTGGTTGAATTCCAACAGCACTGACGATACTGAGGACTAAGAAACTCCTCAACATAATCCGTGGAAGTGTGTTAAGCGAACGCGAATGCACAATTGGTTGCATCGGTGCAGAAGTTGTCGGCGAAATGCCGAGAATGTCAGCTGTTGGCAGTGCTTTCGCGATGACAGATAGCCACTTACCTTCCTCAAGAAATCCCACGACCCATCCTCATGGTTATCCTTAAAAGCATCGCAAAAGTGGCGAACGGTGAATTATTCCTCGGCCTGGTCACTCGTGTTTTCCGCGAAACCTTGGCTCGAGGATCGGTTCGCACTTTCTGTCCCTAAAGGAGCGGGTCGACACTCTGGATCACTCGCGAACCGCGAACCGGGAATGCCCCGAGCGCGGAAACGATTGGGGAAAAAAATTGTTGCCGCGGGTCCGGGAGGAAAAGGATTTTCCCAAAGTCCCGAGGGGCACGGCGGGAGAGTCGACGGGGGAAAAAAAGTCGCGTTTCCTTGGCGCGCAAGTACGACGGGTTTCCCGAGCTCGAGCGTACGCGTAGCGACTGGCGCCTGACACCTCCACCCTACCGACAACACCCCAACCCCGTCGGCGCGCGCGAGCGCCGCCGGCACGGACCTACTCGCACGGAGAGGGGTCGAGAACGAGGGCCGAGGAAGGGTGGGACGGACGGCAGTGCCAGGCCGACGAGGCTGGCCGACCGACGGCCCGGAAAGAGACGGAACCCACGGGAAAAGCAGTCGCCGACGACCGAGACCCACCGCTCCGAGGGGTCAGATCAGAAAAATTGCCGCAAGAAGGAACCGAATCGCCAGATGCCGGAGCAACGGAGATGCCCACGCTACGTGCCTAAGGGAAACAGATTATGCGACCGAGGTGATAGTGAAAAAAAAAAACCAAGTGCCGGAAAAAAGATGGGAGGTGGAGAGAAGTTGGAGGAAAATAAAGCCGGGGAAAACACGCTGGCGGAAATGAAGCTAAGGATCGAGAAATAAGATAAGACGTACTCCCTCATCTGCAGGGTATATGGGATATTGAAAAAAAAAGAAAGAAAGTAACGATAAGATTGCTGGCAGAAGGGAAGCTACAAAGTTACAACGCGATAGAGAAGAGAAGAGGGACGAGAAATTCTGCAAACGAGATGAAAGACAACACACTCGAGCGAGACGGCAGGAAAGGAAGTAGGGTTGGAAATTTCGTAACGAAGAGTAAAAATGCGTGCAGGGGTGCCTGACGAAACGAGCCCGAGGGAGACGGGGAAAAGGGAATAAAGAGAGAGAGGGATCGGTAGGTTGCAGGCTCAGAGAAGCACGCGAGGGTGAACAGTAGTCGGAAGGGGCGGAAAGCAACCGACCCCCCTCCCCGTTCCCCGTCGCGTGAGAAAGATAGAAAACCTGACGGGGAAAGGGGGGTAGAGGGGTCCCTGCACCCTCCGTGGTGGTCTCGCCACCACTCTAGGTGAATCCCCAGGGCGCACGCGCTCGGTCCTAGATTTCGTCTCGCCTCCTGATTTTTCGTAATAAAAACGTTTGTCTTGCCGAGTAGCCCGGCTCACATATTTTGCGCCCACACTGCAAGATCGTCTCACATCCCCCGCGCGTTTACTCTCTCACCGATCCTCTCCGGAATCTACGTGCCCGACGGGAAACCACATCCAAACGTTCGCGAAGCCCCAATCCCCACGAGAAAAAGATGCTTTCTAAAAGGCGAGAAACTTTTCCAAATATCTAGCGATACGCAGGCTACGGGAAACGATTGATATAATTTGCAGGATTAAGTATGATCAAGTTTCGAGGGAAGTATGAATATTGAAATAACGTGGTATCCGAGGCAACGTTTTGTCCGGCCCCCCGCGCACGACTTTCCCGTGACACTCTCTATAAAGTAGGCGAAAACGGGAGAGTGCGTGACACGGGACCAAATGGATTCTCGCCAGAAATTATTAGGGTAGGTTCAGTTGAACGCCGGTTACCGCAGGGTTTCAAAGATTTTCCCCGGCCAGACAGACAGGAAAATACCGTACAAACGACTCTTGTTTGTTTGAATACATTTTTTCGCAATTCACGGTAATCCGTCAGCTGGACAGGTCGGGACAGGGCGGGGCAGGACAGGACAGGAATAGGCAATGTTTACAGTGGCTGTCAGTTTCGTATAACGCGATAATGGAACTGTGCTCGCTGCAGCAAAAACAATCGTGCATGGCGTATGACCTTCCTTACGGTGAGTAACACGACACAAGGGTTCGTGACGGGTCACCGAGTTGTCGATTACCAAGGGTTTCCCCCGTAAAAAGCCCATCGTAAAAGAATCGTCGAGAATGAAGAATCGTTTCGTGGAATAGAGCAAACGGTAGGTCCGAGCGGAATTTTTCTTGACGTGCCGTTCTTCATGCGGCAAAAAGCGAATATACATATTGGAAATTCGGCCGGTCGCTACACGGAGAATCTCACTTTTCCTGGCCTCAACGGATTCGCTACCGGAGGAAACCCGCGCGCATACGTTTCTCCCTTATGAAATGATTTCGCCCGGGCGAGAGCACGACGGGCGTGAATTGTGAATTACCCGATGCAAATTTGCCAAGATCGGGAGAAACCGAATGCAAATTCCGTGGCAAAGGGAAACGCCGAGTCCCGCTAAAGAGAGAAAAATATTTTACCAGCGGGAATAACCGCGGTATTCTTACAAATTTCATTGCCGCCGTACACAGACTTTTATAGAAAATTATGGCTACAAAGTTCGCAGTCCTAAAAGCAATATTCAGAAGGCAGAATTCTACGCAAAGTGCCGGCATAAGATAATGAAATTACCGAATAAATCCTTACTTCCCCGAGATGTGGATTTATATAGCGTATTTACCGGTAGAATGTATTACACCGAAGTGGATTACACGGATTTAAACTTGAGCGTGAATTACTTTCGATCTCGAATTTTTTCGACCCTAGCGATTGTTCAGGGAGATAGAAAAGACCGGATCCGTTTATCAGGGAGTCGTGGGCCGAACGGGATTTACTCGGCGGAAACCACAGCAGTGGCCACGAAACTTTCGAAACCGTGAAAAAGTAAGTATGGTAAAGCGCCGTCTCTAATATCATGGGGCACTTTCGTTTAATGAAATAATTTCTCCGAGGGACGAAGAACGGTAGACATCTCGGCCGGTGGCGGGAGGGGGAGGGGGAGGGAAACGTCTGTTGGTCGTACGAATTACCAAGTCAAATACGAGAGAGCGCGAACGAACGCGTATAGCACTCGTAGGATCACGGTGGATTAAAGTGTCAAGCCTCTGCATTGCCTCCGAACGATCGAGAATTCATTCGCCGCCTAAATTATGTAGCCGATGCTACGTTGTTGTTATCGGCGGAAATCGGGTCAAGTCGGAGAGAGACGCAAGACCAGAATAGACCAAGGAGAGAGGGGCTTGCGGAGGAGAGAAGGAAAGTCATAGACGAGAATGGAGACAGCGGGGAAGGAGGAGGGATGCAGAAAATAAGGCAGAAAGAGAAAGATGGCGCACGAGTACGACAGAGATCGGGCTAATAAGAGGAACGAGGACAAACGTACGTTGCATCACGTGGTAGGAGAGAGACACGGTATATGAGGGTGTATGTCGCTGACTATTTGTATCGCAGAATGTTAGGATGGGCGCGGACGACACGGCGAAATGTGCCCTTAATATTAACCCCCCGGCTTCTGCATACGAGCCACGCTGCTCGAAGTCGAATGTAAATTCCCAAACATCCGGCCGAGATGAGGACCACGCAGGACAACGGCCACGCAAACACCCCTATCCTCTTGCCCCCTCGCCCCTTTGCCATAATTTATCGAATGGAAAAGTACAACGATATTACCTCGGCGGCGTACAATTTCTGCGATGCGATGCTCATATTTTCCTTGCTACGAAATGAAAATTTGTCGAGGACCGAGCTGAGCCTCGCTTAAGCCCCGTAAAATAATTCATGAAACCGTATAACCCGGCTTTTTGTCCATGCTTTATGAATTTCTCTCCCGTATGGCTTCGTGTGCCATTAAAAAAGTATTTTAGCGATTAAACGTTTCTTCTCCGCAGCAACGTGTCTTCAGTGTTTGAAGGATGACGATTTTAATTTAATAACCGGCGATACATCATATTGATGTCTCGTACGTGACTGGCTTGAAGTTCCTAGGAATTGTTGTGTAAACTTCTAAAGCTCCCGGGCAGAACTTAGCAAAGATCATGGAAAAACTTTGGGAAATGTCGAATGGGTCGCGTGAGGATTTTTTCCTGCCAACTTTTATCCTTTTATTACCGATAATAAAAAATTCGAAGGACATGTAGAACGTATATTACGCCAACTTACCGGGGGCATACAGCTACTGGAAATTCGAGCGCCGGTGAGTAGATTAAGAGTGATAAAACGACACATTTGCCCTATCTCCGCTTTCCAGCAGAGAGTCGACTGCTCTTACCATTCTTACACTTCTCTCTAAACTGGCAATGAAACTATATGCAAGACCTTAAAAAATACTTTTAAGGGCAGGCTAAAGGAAATTTCATGGAGAAAAGATGAGAAGGTACGTCGTAAAAGTCGAGTAAACTGAAGCTTCTCGGAAGATAGAAAATGAGGAAATGATTGTCGCTCTGATGGAAACGATCCAGCCGTTGTAGTTTTCATTACGACCGACATTCCGGCAGTCGCGCAGATCATCGATGTAATCAGTATGAAATCTATTCATGAAGCTGCTTTTTGGAGAATTCGCGAAACTTAGGCTTGTCCTTATTACGAATATCCTGGCGGTGGCTCGACTTCATCGCGATGTCCTTTGCCCTTTAATATTAACCCCTCGGAGCGTACGGCAATCGTGCCTACGGTATGGCTCCTACGTGCAAAGTATGCCCAAGTCTGGTCCTGCACGGCTCTCAGTCGAGTGCAAACTTAGTTTTCCTCTCGTATTAAAAGACCGAGCTCCTCAGCTCGAGTCCGAATGCGTATTTCGTCGTACTCCCACAAACATCTTACGTAAGCAGCCTTTCTTCTCGGAGTTACTGATTAAAATTGAGGACCGAGCGGAAAGTGGATAATTTCCAAACGGCAAAGGAATTAAGAGTGAAACGATAACGCGCCTTGTATAACTCATCGTCCCTTCTTCTCATTGTTATCGCTTTCTTTCTCGTAGTTTGGACGACTTTCCTGGGGGAAAATTCCCAATTAAGAGACCGCGGCCAGTCGGAAGACTTTGTAAAATCCTTCGCATAATTACCGTGGATCCCTTTTATTCTGGATCGCGTGAAAAAGCGGCTCTTACGGGATTAAGTAATCCATCAGGAAGAACACGAAAGTGGAGTAAGCATTTTCCAAATCCGTGCACTCTAACAGAAGCTTCATCTGCCGGTGAATATGAATTTCCCGTGTCTGAGCCCGGCGACGGCGGAGTTTTATGAAATTTCAACGCCGCTGAGCGAAGAGAGAAAGAGGGACTCTTAATTCCGCTACGACGTCGAGCGCGGTTTTACGCAAGGGCCGACTCTTTAAAAACTTGACGCTTTAACAAGGATCGCCCCGTGAATCGATTAAAGCACAAGGCCGAGATACGAGGCCGACGATGCCCGCCACACAACCCTCTTTGCTCATCTCTTTCTCGCCTTCTCGTGTCTAACTAAATTCGCGGGTTAAATAAGAAATGCTTTCGCCAAACGGCGACTATTGCACAACTTCGATCGTGATAGTTCGCGACAAATATGACTATGCAGTGATGTTTGACAGAGTTAACGGTGTAATTTCGCCGCTCAAGTCAAAGAGGAAGGGTATCTAATTCAGAGGCACCTCAGTCAAGTACGGTACCCTTTCATTAACATCCAGTGAAGAACTCGTGAAGTGCATTTTTAAGTACGTCGTATCTCTGGACGTGGCGTTTAACCTGGCAACTCTTTTCCAGTGGACCTTTCGCCCCGAGGACGAGACTGGCCGTCTCGTTGAAACGTCCGACCGTCCCGCACGCGCTTTTCACAGTCGGTCTAACCGTTTTCACCTGCATCACTCCCGACGGTACATTTCAGGGACTTTCCTCCGAGGAGACACGTCGCGCCATTTAAAACCCCTGAAATCTCGCAAGTAGAACTACATTTCGAAAACCCATGGACTTTCTCATTCTTCGGGAACATGTAAAAATGTAGGTTTTACGTCGTCCCAATTTTTCGGCTCTGACGGACGACTCTATCTAGTCTCGTCGAGAGATTCTATTTTGCAGGGAAGTTCCGGGCCTTCAACTTCCGTGGATATCCGGCCGGAGTTATAACGCGATTCCGGGTTGCCACGTTAATGACGAGAAATTCCACGTGTCGAGTTGAAACGCCGACGAATCGATTACACAAACAGATCCCGCCTAGTCGAGAATTATCTACCGTGCACAATATGGGGCCTTAACGAGGTTCCGCGAAAAACGGTCGACCCGGGCAATGCGATTATGAAGGAAAGGTCGGGCCCCGAGTGTGCTTTACGGCGGTGAAACGACTCTCAATTTTATTTCTACGCTACGCCCTGCACACACGTTTTCTACCGTTGCGGTACAGAGGATTCATTGTCGTTGAATTACGAGCCCCTACCTCGCGGTACAAAGGTCCCCAACAACGCAATACGTTCGGCCAAAGGACGCTAACGTTAAAGCTTTCTCCGTTCAACCGAAATTCTCTGCCCCCAGTCTCGTTCACTTTTCAACGTTCCCTATCACAATATTAAACTGCTTTGCAAATATTTCATATATTTTGTAGACAGGATATTCGGCAAGCAATATCGTGCAACATAATTTAATAATTCGAGCCGGCAATTTTGAATAACATTTTTTATTATCATAGTATAAAGAGGTGCACAATAATTTAGGAGACACGATTGAAAAATGGCCACTGCTTTACTTGCCCGCCTGGGAGGAATAATGGAGTGAACGACAAAAGTTTCGCGGCGGTGGTCCTTCGAACGCTGTGAGCCACTTATTCGTCTACAAGTGGGCAAGATAATCGAAGCCCGGAATAGATTATCACTACTCTCGTTGTCTTCTAATAGTCTTTCTTTCTCTCTCCTTCTCATCCCTTCACTCGTATTGTACATAATCGACGTCGATCGTGCTTCGGGCAAAGTATAGGTGAAGTTCGTGCTTCTGCCTTTCGATTTCATGTCGAATAATTAATGTCACTGATACGAAACAACGGTAACTGCAATCCTTTGTCTCTGCTTTTGCTGGCGGGCGGAACAATATTGGTTAAGTGTGTTGGATTATAAAATAAGCAAGAAGGTAGTTGGAGGTACTCCCTCGCGCGAATCAAAAGCTTCGCTTCGCAGATTCCAGGTCGCGTATAAAAGGACATCGATCCGTTTTCGGATATCGGAGCAACGGCCCTGCATTATCGAAATCGGATGTAAACGCCGTGGACTACCGCTCGGATGAGATTCTGGTTACGTTAGAACTCTAAAGGTATAACTACCCACCTCGCCGGCAATGCCCGTCAATGTTCTGCGGTTATCAAACGCGCATGCGAAAACATCGACAGATCCGATCCCCTGATAAATTGGCAGCCCTTGACAAAGCCCGGACAAAAGATTTCGCTTGAATAGAGACGTTTAACTACACGGCCGAAATTTTCCAATCGATATTAGGTCGTTAGTATTTTTAGGTCTGCGCTGTCGGGCCAACAAAGACATCTTTGTTAATCAAATTGGGAATGAGTTTTATTTTAATTAGTGTAGCCTGCTTTTAACGAGAATCGAATGACGTTCACGCTTGGCAGTTTCCGCTGGCTTTGAGGACACAGCCGGCAGTATCAATTGGTTCAGCTCGAGGAATATAACGAAGTCGTGAGGAAAATCAAGTGAAGTTCCCGATACGCAATCTACGTAAAATTGCGGCGGTTCGGCGTCGAAGCAATCCTGGCAATTCCAATTCGAGGGTAGAAGTCCGTAACGGCGCTTGGCATCTCCTGGCGACGGAAAGTAGGGAGCAATTCCGTGAGAATTATCATATATTCCTCGTAAATCCGTAACTCATCCCGATGTTTTGGACGGCGATCGTTAAACGCGCCGCGAAAGATTTAGGAAAGCGGTTAGCGTCATAAACGACTACGTCGTTCGCGACAGAACTTGGAGGGAAATTGGAAACTTTGTTCGAGCGATGCTTCCCCTTTTCTACGCGCCCGGAGCCGACCTCAACTGACGATATTTAATCGGGACGGTGCTGCGACACAACAGGCCTTGTTATGCCTGCGTAAATGGTAAACCGGTCGTAACACAGTATCTCGTAATACCTCGTAAAATGCAACTATTTCGATGCGGGTCCACGTCGGCTTCCGAACGAAAGTTGGAACGCTGCTTCGCAGGAATTCCATAATGAATGTTTTCGCGTGGAGCTTCTGTAAAGCCCCTCCGCAGAAGTAGTCCCTGTTCGCCTGGGCAAAAACGAGCAAGTTAATTACCGCCGGCAGCATCGAGGAAGCTTCGACTTTGGCTCGTTCGCGGAACCGAAAACACGATTGAAATGAACCAACGTCAGTCGGCTGGTTTCATTTCAACGGCTTTGAATTCTATTGTACCGGGCTTTCCTCGTACTACGCCGGAATTTACGCTCACCATGAAGAAGTAGGACGAGCGACGATACTTTTCCAGATGGCTCAGGAAAGATCCAACGACGACACCTACTAATTTCCCTTGACTCGCCCGCTGATTTTCCGATTTCCAATAACTCCTAGTCCCCTCTTACACCGCTGTATTTTCCGCCGAGAAATACAACGAACTATCCTCCTTCTTCGTTCCATACTCGCCGAGAACCATCAACGTCACCGATCATCTCGTTTTGCGGAAAAACCCAGCGAGGAAAAAGGAAAACACGAATAGACGAATAGATACTTTATTTGTCTCCGGGTAAGTCCACGTTTTAGGCACGATTGCTTCCGGGCTAAGCAAGAAGAAGGGCAAAATGAAATATTTATCAAAACTCGATAGGTGACGGAGAAGTGGAGAAATGGAAAAAGGAATGAAGAAAAAAAAGGTATGGCGAAGAGATGGCGAAAGGAAGAAACAGAGGAAAAGTGGCGAATGAGAAAGAAAGGACAGGAGCGATTTAACTGGAGAGACTTGGTATCCAGGTCACACCCCCGCCTAGGAGAGAGTGGGATTTACCGTGGTGACAGGGATCGGAAGAGCGAAAACGAGGGACCAAGCCGACGATAGCCGTCGCCCGTGCACGTCTGGATCTCAAAAATGTCTCTTGCCATGAAATTCAAGACTGACGTAGGTAGACGGGCCAAGTATTACGTCTGTGCGCCAGACAACGTTCAAACTTTTGATAACAATCTCGGCTTTGTCGATAAAGAGGATCCCCTAGCGGATTTATGGTAATCGTAATTATTAGTTGCCATTTCCGTAGTGATATCATCGCACGTCATATGCAGATGAAAGAGAATTGGTTTCTGTCAAGCTGCTAAAAACTGAGCATCGAAAAAATGGTACCCGCTAAGGCTTCGGACAGACTTTGCTGGGCTTGAAAAGAGTGCCATTATTAGGCGGCTGCTATACATGACGGCCAGTGGAAGAAGATTCAATCGTGAAGTAGAAAGTAGAAACTCGTTTTGCGAGCGCAATGGACGGGCCGGAAAGGAGAAAAATATTGACTTAACTTCGTTCAGGAACGGTTAATGAACGGCGAGGCAGGAAGAGGTGGGGGAGGGGAGGCACGATGGCTTCTTTAACAGCCACCTCGTGAAACGTTTGGGAAAAAAAAGGAAACCAAGCTTTCAGGGCTTCGATTGCACGTGTGCAACCGAAAATGTAAACTCTGTCAATAAGCAAATTGCGGACTGGACGGCGAAAGAGCTTCCATCCGGAATTCACGGCGAGTAAATTCAGAAAATCGCGACGCACGGCATGCTCGTCCAGGTGAAATTCGATTAGGTATGCCAGCCGAGGAAGTTCTCTCTTCCAAGAACAAATACGGAAAGGATCGAGCTTTATTCGAAACCAAGCAACGCGCGGCAAAAGCACGCTGGACAAGACCTACGGGTGAATATTGCCAACGGACTCTGGGCAAACCTTCGTGCCATACGAGAGTAGGAATCGTGGACAAACGGGCAAGAGGGAAACGGATCGTAAGGAGGGACCAGTGGACGATGAGATTGAAACGAAAGGAACAGGATTTACTGGAAGCAAATAATTTGCAAGGCCTATCCCTGAATAAGCTGGAATTTGTTAAAAAAAAGAAAGATTCACGAGGACGACAATGAAGCGTACATGTGAACACTCACCGGAGGCAAATTTGAAAAACTCGTTAACGATTTTTCAGTTCTGCCAAGGGAAAATCCGTGAACGGTGCCAGGTTTAGCCGGGGGGCAAGCTGAAGCGTGGGGAGAATGAAAATAATTGGGGGAAGACTGAAAGTGTCGTGATAGGCTGACTGCCGTGCAATCGGTCAGGTTGGGAAGTCATTTTGCCAGGGAGATGGAAATGAGCTTGCGGCGAGGAAACTCGAGTGACTGGGGTACGCGTAATGTCTAATTTCAAGCGGATAGGAAGCCGACTGCCACGAAATGTAACGTTGGGCGTGTGACAAAGGTCCAATGCGCGCGTACGTCGCAATAGAACGTGTCAGCCACGACACGTACGGTTAGTTGCGTTGTAACGGCGGGTCATCAGGAGCTCTACATCAGTCTCCTCCCATCTTTCCATCGATCTGTGTGCCTTGGAAGCCGTGTTGTGGTTCACAGGTAAGTAAGAATATGTCTGTAGACGTAATTATACAACCGCAATCTACGTGCACGTCCGAGTCTCCGTGTGTTGGGCAAGAGATGCGCGAGAATGTCAGGGTTTGCGGATGAACAGATACGTAAGACTGTGTGTGACTTAGTGTATACATATACACATGTAGAAATAGATCTATGGGTGTACCGACCTGTGCCCTTCCCTCAGTGTGTTCGTAGGCGCACGCTATGCTTGTCTCTGTGTTAATCAAATCAAGGCATCTAGCCACCCCGTCTAGAATATCGGAATATCTTAACAAATAGTGTGGTGAGATCGATTATCTGACCAGCAATGCACCTAATTACAGGATTATCCACAGCTATGCCCGGCTAAAACCTGCTGATAATAATATTATTCGCACGCATCGGAAGCAGACGTCTTGGCTGGATTTGTAAGGTAGGATGGACTCTAATAATTCGGCACGTACGACCTCGAATGTCTCGGTTCATCGACGTGTAGGTATCAAAATCCACGAGAATCCTCGTCCGACCGGGAACCCAATTTCTACGGGACGTCCGGCGAATGTCTCCCGGGTCAATCGACGTCCACTGGATAACTCAAGAAGGCATTCCGACGGACGTTTCCGTCGCGCCGAATGGAAACACGCAGACATTGCCACGATCTCTAGAGTACCTATAGTTTCGGCAATGGAATTATCAGCAAGAAGATACAACGTCATTCCAGCCAGAATTCATTTCTCATCCTTCCCCTCAGGAAAGAAAAATCCCATTAGTTCCCTAGCAAATTTCTAACATCACACACGTCAGCTGGGAGTATTAATTTATCAGGAATTTACGATAATCACGAAATCGAACAACTTTAACGTGAGTGTTCGCCACAAGAGGGAAACACGAGGTGGTGCGAATACCCCCTTGACGAAGGAAATGGATCAGACGACGAATCCAAGACTTATTTGCAGAAATGCTCCAAATTCCGTGCATCGTCGCCGCAGGCCCTGGAAGATCGTATAAATCCTCCTTCAACCCCGTCCTGCTCTGCCATTTCGCAAGGGAATGATGAAACGTCACTTCTTCGTCGCAAGCTATCGATCTACAATGATTTTTGCAAACGAAATTTCTCATCTCAGCAAAGTCTATCCAGTTGGCACCTATTCTCCCTTTATATGTTGTTTTTATAATTGCCTCCAGCCACATTCCTCGCCATTTCGAGCTTGCGGCTAGCGAATTACAGGTTTTTACTGGCCCGTGGCGCGGGGTAAACTTCCGAAATCAAACACTCGCAGGGCATCAAAGAGCGTCAGTGATAGGAGGGAAAATGGGCGTGAGTCGGCTTTGAACTTTCTTATCCGTTGACCGGAAAATCGGCGGGCCGCAGGGGTCGGACAGGACAAGGTGTGCGAGAGGGTGCTAAGTGACCCTCAACCACCCTTTGTCGCCGCTGGTGCATTTAAATCGACTGCTTAAGTCGGCTGTACACTAATTTCGTAATTCATTTACATAACCAACGCGTGGCCAACTTCTCTGAAATGAGAGCAAACGGCAAGGTAGGTTTAGAACGAAGGAGGAAAGGGTGAAATTGGAGGGATACTGTAACGACAGGGCAAAGAAGAAAAAATAAAGGCCCTCACGTTCTCTCTGTTAAATTTAATTATATTGTTACGTAAATACAGCGTTACGTAAATAGAAAATATTTCTTGCTTTTGTCCTTGGCTTATGTCATGTACAACGTGTAAAAGTGAAAGTCAATGTTTACTCGAATAATGTTGACAAACTCATAGTACGTTCGATTGTTTCGTTGAACTAATTTCGTTTCACAGGGTAAATAAGTACGCTATTGAATCAGTGTTGTGCCAGTGACGGCGGAGGAATGGTTGAAGAAGGAGATTCGAGTGGAAGCGAAAGAAGAGGCAGATGAAGTCGGCGGGGGGAGGGGGGATTAGCAAGGGCGTCGGAGAACATTGGAGTGGAAGGGGCGTCAGGTGGCTATACGTACGTCGAAAGGGACGTAAATAAATGAAACGATCGACCCGTGAGCCTTCGGAAAATAAAAGCCGCGAGGGGATACGTAATGGAGAAATTAAACGACGAGATTTTCGGGCGAATGTCTCGCCCTGACGTCTTCTTCAAGCCGGGGAAACTTGCAACTTGGATTCGCGATCGATAATTCCCTCCGTCTTCCTCGTGGCCCCTCGCTAATTCCCGGAAGCACAAGATTAATTCGGGCCGACGTCTCCGCGAGTTCCCTGCTCCTCCCCCGAGATTCCCCAGCTGCGAAAGGCCAGCCAGCGGGGGTCTTAATTCTCGACGACGATTCAACTACTCCTTGGCCCGCAAAGCGCACACTTTTCTTAATCACAACTTACGTACGTCACGAGGAATGCAGCGTTTCGCCTTATCCGGGGAATGTGTTAAAACGCGCGCGAGTCTCAGATAAAAGCAGCGCTTTCATGTCCCGTCCTGTCATCGTCAGAATTTAGCGGCAGCTTAAAAGAGCTCTCGAATTAGCGTTAATGCCTCGTGAAAGCAGAAGTGTTGCCGCACTTCCCCGGCGTAATACTTTAATCTTCGTGTTAAGTTTGTACGGCGTTATGATTCCCTCGAAACGAGACCTGATTCTGTCGTTTATCAATTTTTCTTTTCTCTCCGTGAACGGAATTTCCTATTCCATATTTCTGAGTAAAGCTCGTTGAAATACGGCGGAACGTTTATTCGCGACATGCAGCAGTCGGTGAAAATGCTTACCTCGCGAAACCAGTGGAAAAAGACTAAGCTAATCAGACCGACAAAGGAATATAAAGAATTGTTGTACATTTCGTACACAATTGTCATGGAACTCAGCAGGATCCTTACGCAGGAAATAAATTCTCCTTTCGGTCGAATTAATTTATGACATTTTTTAAAATTTAACGTCCACGAGAAGACGATATAGAATGGGCGAGTTAAAGTCACGATAGGACGTTGAATAAATCATTCCTACTAGCCGACGACGCTTCATACCTCAATTGAGAGAAAATCGTTCTCATAGGACCTTGAACACTCACGTACATACGTTTTCGACTTAGCGAAAAAGTGGAAATAACTTTCCGTTTGCGGAGCAGCGAATACTTTGGTCGTACTCGTAATTTACGCTAATTCCAACGGCCTCGACTGGATTAATTTATTAGCAGGTCTTCCGCAGCTCCACATCCTAGAACGACCGACCGCAACATTAAAAGGTAACCGTCCGTGCACCTTGATAATCCAAACTCAAACGGAAGCACAGAAAAATTCAGCCTCGGTGAATTAAAATCCAACTACACGATTTTGCACAAAGAAGTCAATACAGTGGTTCAACGATGACAAACATGTTATTCATATGGCTCTAAAACTTTTCATGTTGACCCAAAGCTCCAGCGTAAAATGAAATCCTACACAGATGCGCTATGGTAGCTTTTACCCGTTATAATTTTATTACAATAGGTATACCATCTGTAGTTATATTATTACTAACCGCGAAGGTAATTCCATCAGTGGGGAAAATTTTATGATAAGCACACTCGCGTCTTTTATTCGGAATAAAATACGCTCGTAAAGATGAATTGAACGTTGGAGAGATTAAAATGTCTGGGCCGCGGATGATCAATGCGAATGTAAAGGCATAAGCATTTTCCCTTGGCATGCGAACGTGGAAGAAATGTGAAAATGATTTTAAAGCGACGTCGTCGGCAAAATCGAGGAACGTGATACGCGCGGATGAGAGTGTCAAATCCCCGCGGAATTTTACGGGGCGAAATTGTTTGCAGGACGAGTGACCGGATACGCGTAACAAGCGGCGAATTTCCGCACGCAGACGGGCGCCGTCGCTCATATTTTGCGTCCGACAGCGTCAGGAAATTAAACGAGGCGCGGTCTCAAGGGCGACGTTTCGGATTCGAAACTTCTGGCCCGGGGAAACTTTCCCTCTGCACATTGTGCTTGGATTTATCTCCTGCGAACTGTCGAACTGCCTTACCAGCGAAAATGCCTCCAGAAATAAATTATCGCTACCCGTGACTCGTGTACAAACAACCCTACCCCCTCCCCCCCCCCTTACATGAGGAGAAAAATTTGTTAAATTTGTAGTACAACATTTTCGAAGCCGTCTGCAGGCATTTAGTTGTTTAATCATTTCATTTGTCTTACGAGGAAATAATAGATAAACACCTTGAATCCGAACGATACAGAATTTATTTGATATCTGTCATCGAGGACATAAAAAAAGATTCACACGCACGATAATAGAAGAAATAACAATGAAATCCTTAACGGGAAATAATTCACTCCTGACAGCCTCCCTAAAGTATTCAATTGGTTGTCGGTATCGATCCTTAGTTGAGGTTGATGCCGTGCTTCTGAGCCTCGTTTTGGAACTTGACCTTGTACTGGCCAGATGGGTCGTATTTCTTGGACAGTCTCTCCCAGATTTCCGGGCGCTAAAACGATAATTAATAGAGAATGAAAAAAAGGAAGTTGGAGTTGAATGAAGGGGTCGTTTGATTTAAAGGAGTCGATTTTCCTAAGTCATTTATGTCGTTAGGTGGGAGAGAGTAAGGCTATTATGCCTGACTAGGGCATCCGAGCCGATAATACCGTGAGTTTGTAACTTTTCGGGGACTTGTAATAAGCCCCGGCGTACGACGAAACGCGCGACTCGGGGCCTGTGAAAGTCAGAACTAGTTGGGCAAGTCGAACTGGTTCTGAGCTCTGTAATACGCCGGACGTCACGTAACGCCCCGCGCAATTCATTACGTGTTTGCCGCTTAATTAGCGCGGAAAAGTGACGGGCGAGAAAGAGGTGAACGTACCTCGTTTACCAGGAACCGAATGACCTTCTCGCTGCCTGCCTTCTGCTTCTCCGTACACTTGCTGCAGTCGCTGGCCAAGGCGTCGGGGAGGGATTCTGCAAACAGCGACGAAACTTTGTTTTAAATCGCCTCTTTGTTGTTCCCGTCGTTCGCACGAGAGTGAAGAAGAGACGCGCCCGAATTAGCTTGTAATTGGCACCTCAATAAAACTGTTACCCCACGGAATCGCGGGTAATTACTTCGACGGCTCGTGTACCATTCAGGGCCTGAATGGAAAAACGAGGATGTGACTATTCCGTTTAGATAGAAAAGGAAGTCGGGTGAATTCTGTAGATTTTAATGTGCGAGTGGTCTTACGGTACGTTGCACCATTGAAAAATACGCGAATCCGGAGGAAAGTGTTAATGCTTTAAATCTTCCGCAGTTTTTTTAAGATTCTACCTTCATGAGGGCAATAAACCAACAACGTTTATAACCCTCTGCTCGTGAAGGTCGTCGAGGACGATGCTCAAGTACCTCTCGTCGACTTCCCGTCTGATAATTTCCGACAGAACGTAGGATCCGTTGCTTTCCACTTTTGCCATTAGGAATTTACGAGGACACAGGCAAACGCGAACGAAGAACGAGCCGATCGACGGGACGGTAAACAATTTATGGGAAGAGCTGCCGTTAAGGACGAGAAAAAGTACGACAGATAAGCCCGCGGGAAACACGAATTCCTTGCGCAATACCCGATGCATTACGCATCGACGTCGTAAACGAAACATCCGCACGCAGCAAACCCAGCGTTCCCCGTGTTTTATAATGGCCGTAAACGTGGAAAAAGGCAATGCTCCGGCATTAGGCAAATGCAAGGAATTAACGGGAAGAAAACGACAACGTATACTCTAAAAGGATCGTAATGCCGTGAACTTTTTCGCGATTTCGCCGAGGATTTTTCTGCCGGTGCAAATGGCGGCCATTTTTTAGTGGGCGTATTTTCAGAGATGAGAATTTCCGCACATTAAGGAGGATTTTTGCAAAAAATCAGGCCCCCTTGTGAAGGATGGAGTTGGGTGAATTGCATCGGAGTGAGAAAAGTTTCGAAACGGCCTACTTGCCGCGTTGAGGGAACTTCTTCTACGGCCGGAGAGCACATTGCGATGGCGTGTATCGAGCGTGGGGAAGTCCTTTTGAAAACGGACTTCATAACAGACGTCTGTTATTCCCATGAATATATGGTTCTTTCCATATATCCCGGCTCGTCTGACGTTCTTCGCGAGCTACCTATCATTTGCAACAGCTGCTCCGGTCAGCAGTATATACGACTGTTATATATGCGTGTAATATATGTCCCTCCGCAAATGTGCGTGAGCGTAAAATACGGAAAGGACTAGCTACGCACGTTCGTCCGCGAATATACATTTCCCGAAAAACGTATTTATTTGAGCAGAAGTGTGACCAATTTCCACTTGGAGGGAGTCGTATTTTATCTAGATTGCCATGGACATGCCGAAATTACGGTAGGACAACGAGACCAATTACTTTCGACCTTTTTACTATCATTAAATGATTTTCCAAACATTCAAGTTTCATGAGGACGACGGACGAGTTAATGTAATTACTTGACGAAGTAAGATGAGTGCCGTTGGCAAAGCAAACGGCGGGAATCTTATCGTTGAAATTTGTTACAAATTGCGACGTTAAATTATCGGCTATTGCCGATGGGTCGTTGGGAGCTACCGGCACGAGTATTGCTGTGGGGTAAAAAGGTGGAGTTGGAGAAGGGAGAAAGAAACGGCATCGGTGCCAAGGCTGATTCGAGCGTTAGAAAGTGAAGAAAAGGCCTTCCTTCGTCTCTCTATATTTCCTGCGCGTCAGCCAGGCGCCTCCCAAAATAATTTATGGAATCGAATAAATTTCACCAAGGCACGAGACACGAGCGTTTCATGCCCGCTGATTTATCGGTAACGCATTAAGGAACGAAGTTGGCATTTGTCTCGGGTAATTTTAACGTAAAACAATACAATCAGGGTTTCGAAATAAGGAACGAGAGGAATGTTGGCCGATGAAAGGCACAGTGGAAAGGGTTGGAAATAATGATGCTAATGAAACGGAGGATCGAGACAAATTGACAAAAAGATACGTATAAAAGAAACGTCGATGTCATTCGCAAAATATAAGGTCCGGGGAAAACAAGGAAACTCGGAGGAATGGCGAGGGAAACGTCTACGAAGGGAGGGTAAACAGAGGGAAAAATACAGGGGTACGGAGGAAATGCAAGCAGGAGACGCAGATGGTGGGAGTATAAGCTTGGAAAACAAGGCAAAAGGAGCATTCCTTATTGGATCTCGAGACTACAGGTCCCTCAGGACTAGGTAACGGAGAATCTTACAGAGACCGTACAATAAAGCAGAGTGTACCAGTGGAACCGGTAAAGGTAAGGAAAACAAGGAAACCGGGGGAAAGGAGAAAATTGGCGCTAAAGGAGACTAAGGGTTTTGTCTTATTACGGTAAGAATAAAACAAAGACGGCAGACCTGTAATGGAGATGGCTAAATAGTGAGGCAATTAAGACAAGTAAAGAAGCGCAAAAACCGACTAAAGATTCGCCAGGTAAAGCGAGACGGGAGTAGAACGTGTATTTTGTTCTTCCACGAAACGACCCACCATCCGCGCATATTTGACAGACGAGCAAAATTTTCTTTCTTTCAGTTGAGTTGTCTCAGCCTTCGATCGACCTATTCGATAGATCGTAGGCAATTAAAGAACTTGGAAAGCCGTAAGTATTTCCCGGAACAATCCATTTAAGAAACTGTCCAGACCAGAGGTACGGTATGAAATTTTTTGCTCTCTGCTCAGGTGTGTGGCCAACCTTTCCGCGGATCTAAAGGAACCTATCTGCCGATGGTAGAAACGTATTAAGAGGTAAAGTAGACGAGGTGCTTTCAGGCAGAAAAGTTGAAGCCGAAGCTGAAGCCGAAGCCGAAATGCGTGGAACGATAGTCGATTCGGTGGAACTGGAAACAGCCGGCTATTTTCCGCAGGACAAAATCCTATTACGTCTGTAGAAGGTGCAGGGAATTTCCTTTGGAGATTAGGGAATAGGGACTTACTCTTGAGCTCCTTGCCGTCAGGCGTGCAGTTGCCAGCATCGAGGAGGCAGTTGACGTAGTTGTTGAGCAGCCGATCGCTCCTGAGGATCTGGTCGATGTCGATGTTGTCGTACTTGTTGGTGTAGGTGTCCGCGAGGCAGCCCACCAGCACGGCGAGAAAAACAACGGCGACCTACATTCAACGGGCAGAAGTGCAAATCCTTTGGAAACAGCTGGCGTAGCCGCGCGGTTTACACGGCGACATGCGTCCTCGAACTTCGCCCGCGGACCATCCACGACTTTGCCAAACAAAACCCCCGACGAAAATTTTGCCTAGGACCTGCCGCGAATTCCCGATAAGGACCCGTCGTCGTCCCACCCATCAAGCTTTCCCAAATTCCTGCCGTTTCGTTCCCCGACTAACGGTAAGCTTTTTTTCACGTTCGAACGGACTTACCAAAAGTACGGATTTTACACGACCCAGGTGTACCGTTTGGACAGAATTTCTATCGACAGCGTTAAAAAATTCCTACGAAAAGATTTACACGTCTCAAATTACGATGCTTTGTGGAATTATTGAAGTTGCTCAAAGACCCACGTCGGTTTTGCGCACATTCTATCGTAATGTTAGGCAGGATGATTTATTTATACTCGAGGGACTAAGGATCGAATCGAGCCTTCGGTCCCTTTTGTTTCTCGATTGCCCGTGCATCGTGAAAAGCTAGAAGTCCCACGAATACACGGAAACTCGTAACGCGACACTCAATCGAAGGTGAACCCCCGAGGGGTTGGACATTTTGGTTTTTTCTACATTTTGCTCCTGTTTTCCCAAACGAGTTCTGCGACGCGAGTGGCGTAAGTGACTCAAGGCCGAAGGGAAACGAGAATACGAAGTGGCTCACTCGCAATTATGCATGGAAGACGACGGGGATGTACGCGGCCTCGGGATCGTAAATTGCATCAACCGGGAGCACGCGTGAATCGAGAATTTATAAAGCACCCGCCCTTGACGGGGCTTCCCTCATTATCCCGAAGGACGACCGCGTGCGAGCTTTACTTGAAACATTCATTACTTGCTGCCCCGACCCTTCCTCCTTTCTCGTTACTTTCGGGAGGAAGTTTCGCCCGATTCTAGTCTCCTTCCCTACTCTCACTTCCGGCTCTCTCTATACAATCTCATTACTTAAAAAAGGAGCACGCAATGCTTGACGAAAAAACACCATCTATCGACAAGAAAATCACGACGTGAAATAAAACGGTAAAATGGGCAATCGCGATATTCTTTGTCGAAACAGTTCGATGGACGATCTGAGAAAAGTAGTTTCAAGGCGGCTATGAACTATGAATGAAGAACGAAAGATTGAAGAAAGTTGCGAAGGATGAAGGCGGAGGGAAAATTGCAGAAGACGAGTTCCGCGACAAGATTGAGCCGTGTAAGAAACGGTCTTCGGTACATCAGCACTTTCCTTCCGTAACCCGATAAAAAAGAGATCCGTATTGGCACGTAGGCGTTCCGAGCGAACGGCGCGTGCATGCAGCTGCATTGTGCAATCGAGCAAACCAGCCAGCGCCGTTGCCGGTAAACACTTCCTAACACCTTTCACTCCTGCAAACGAATTTCACTTCATTTCGAGATCTCCCACCTCTCTCTCTCTCTCTCTCTCTCTCTCTCTCTCTCTCTCTCTCTCTCTCTCTCTCTCTGTTTTCCCTGCTTCTCTCGCGCTGTCGCGGGTAGATAATCCCTTAACAATGAAGGTTCTTCCGGGGGATAACGTTTGCTATAGAAACCGTAAAAAAGGGGCGCACAGGTACGAGCTAATTTCGTTGGAGTAGGAAATTTACACGCTTACACGAGCCCCTTGTCCCGCTTGCTGTGCATTTACCAACACCCGATGGGCTCCGACATCGGCTTTAAATGGCCTCCATGGCGTTAACGAGTTCCAACGGTTCCCGACTGTGACGGACGCAAATTACTTTCCTACGCGACTCTGCTCCCCGGCCTTGGTTAATAACGAAAAGAAAGGGAAACGAACGCTTCGATCCTCGCTAAATATTTCGCGCCGTGCTTTCTTTATTACATTCGCGAAAAGGAAGCCACGGTTTCGGCATAAATATCCTCCGAATTGAATAAAGAATCTTGTCGACCTTTAATTTGTCAAATCTTTTTTCGACAAAGAACGACTGCCTTTCAGATTATGCGATCGATAACACATTTACGATGAGAAACCAGTTATTTCGATAAAGCAGACCGTACTAATGCGCTTTGAAAAAGCAATCGCTGAAATTCAACGAAAGGACGCGCGTCAAAACATGGTGAAACTCGCGGTGAGATTCCGTCTTAGAAATGTTCCGACGCGAATCGTGTGTGCGAATAGAACGTGTTGCGCGCAATGCGAATTAACTCCAAACACGGTTAACGTCATTTAGCACATTTTGACGGGAACCGGTTTTAACCGATACGTACGCATACGTCGAGTCTCCTCGAGAGCCTGTCCATTCACAGATACCCCTCGCACCGGTGCGTCATGAAATTCTGCGAAACGTTGCACGAAGCTACGCGAATTTCCAAAGTTTTCATATTCAGCCGCTGGAAGTTTGGTCAAAGCGAAAAACGAATCTCCTCGGTACACGAAAAAAAAAAAACTCAGCGAGAATTTACCCCTTTTGAACTTAATTTCCATCGTTCGTGAGTTTTTTAGCACCGGGAATTTCATAATACGTCATTTTTTGCCCTTCCAGACTTTATTTTTGCGCATTTTCTTTCCATAAAAATTCCCGCCAAGATAGTACAGTCGGATAACACACGTTCGTGTTCTTCGGAAGATATATCTGTTCGCCTTGAAAGTTAGAATCGCACAGGCCGAGGGACGCGAAACGAATACGAAGTGGAAGACAAGATGAACCAAAGTAGATATGGCCCTGTCAATGTCAGACGATGGCGCACTTGAACTACTGAAATTAGTAGTGACGGCGTGACACTTTTTTCACTTGTAATAGCCACTGTTTTCGCGTACAGTCAGTTTATTAGGATGCGGGAAACGGAAAAAGTGCATCGATGTTACAGGAGTAGGTACAAAACAAACTGCATGACAGTTATTTTCCCAGTTTCTCAGTACTCAACTAAATGACGTAAGCAGACTTATTAACCGAGGGGACAAGACGGATTTTGATTTAAAGAAAATTCTTGGATTCGTCAGTGTACAAGATGAGGATAAGAAAGGGTACGAAACGCGCAGGGTAGGCGAGAATCGTGTCTTACCTTCATGTTGCGATGCGTGTGACAAGTAGCAGCGTAGTTGGGCAACTGATGCTGGCTTGAGCGCCGATCAACTGTTTTATACCCGGCGGATAGCTCAGGGCCCCGAATTCGTCGAATCGCCGACACGTCTCTCTCCAACATCTCTTTCACGGCTTATTTACGCGGCTTCGTGACATCCTCACGTAAAGAAGATAACAAGAGCCGCAGGACACGCGGTGGGGAAGAGTAAAGCCAGTCAAAGCCGAGCGTTTTCACGCGCTTCGCAGACTATTTTCCATTTGAAAAGTTCCCTGGCCCACGGCCGACAATCGTCCTTACGTAACAATCGACCCCGTTGGGTCAACTGGTCCCACGATTCTTCGTCCTCTTCGCCCTCTTCGCCCTCTTCGCCGTATTACTTACCCGCATGACACAGTTACTACTCGTTGCTGATTAATTGCCTATAAAGCACGGTACGGCGAATCTCTGCGGATAGTTGGGATAATCGCTGATAAATAATTAATGATTGATCGTTTCGAGATAACCCACCGTGGAAATACGCGCCATTATCGCTCGTACATGCTCGTGTCAGCATGATACGTCGCTTGCAGGGATAATGAATTTAATGAAAATAAGGGGAGCGCGAAGCTTGCACGGGCGACTATGAATTAAACAGCGAGATCGCTCGCTAAAAATACAAAAACAGAGGCCCGGCTCCGCAGGAACATATGCACCGCGGACCGACGAACAAAAATCCTCGTTTGTATCTGGGTCACCCTTTTTCTCGCCTTCGGAATAATCTGCCATCAGTAACGAGTCACGGTCGATTTAATGACATACCAACGAATTACAATGTACTAAGGCTGAAATTTCGTTTAATGGATTCAGCGAGCGCAAAGTCTTTTATCCTCAAAATTGAGGCGAACGATTTTCAATGTCCCATTGTAATACATATTTCTCATAAGTTTTTTACAGATCTTCCCGATGAATCTCCGGAGGATCTTTATGTTCCTCGAAACAAATTGCAGCACGCGGAACTTAATTACAAAGGAAACGTTCAGCTTGCTATTGAACGTCTTCTGCAGTTCAATGTCCAAAAAGTCAATTGTCGGTCTCAGCAGTCGCTCAAATCTGTTCCGGGTTCAGAAGTGTATATTCGTCCGGCGTTACACGAAAGGAACGAAGGAACGAAACGCATTGGTACACGTGCAACACGAATGAGACGTAGAATTATTTATCATAGACAGGCATTAATCCAGGGACCTGTTTGGGCATTCGTCTTACCTCCGAATATGCTTTCGCGTGGGGATTAACATAAATCACCGTTAATAATGGCCCGTCCCCGTCTTCGACGTACGTGGCAGGATTAAAGAAATGACAGTTCTAACGCGGCCTCAACCAAGGACCAATAATAATAACAAGTATAAAAGACTCGTGCGGCGACTGACGAATAATCTGCATGAAACGACAACGCCATTGACGGTTGTTTTTATTGTATCGCTTAGGATCCGTTGGCTGTGGAATATTCCTCGAATCCTTCGTGTCAGACACACACATGCGACCAACACGAATCCCGTCCACGTCATAACGTGTCCTCGGCTTTGCTTCGAGTTTACTGAACTTTGTACCCCATCCATGTCATATTATAAGAAAAAGATACTGTGTAACAGTGTCGTAAACGAGCCATCCGCAATGACCGGACCACCTGATACCATCAAAAAAAGACATAGCGAGAGCAAAAACGACCAAAATAACCAACGTTCAAGTTGAATCCAAGGTTCCGTTCTTTGTCATAATATTCGCATTAGAGACGTAATAAAAAAAAGATTGTGGGTCTAAAAAATGTTGTCGAACTGTTTTTATTGTGGGGGGAGGACCCATGGAGGAGTTTACATAAGGTCATAGTTCGGTGATGAATTAAGGTCATTTTGGGGATTTCTGAGCTGTCCTGTATCCAAGACTCGTCGACCTCGGGCCGCCTTATTATTCCATTACAACAGAAGAAGCTAAACTTTCTGCCAGTTCATTTCAAAGGACGTTAGACGGTATTCGGGCCGAGATTAGCATTTGGGTTCCAGACGGAACGGGTTCTGATTAATTGGATCAACGAGGAAATTTTAAGCACCCGACACATCGGCACAAATCGTTGCTGCAACTGCTTCATTGTATTCGGCCGTTGGGCGGATATCGCATAAGGGAATTGCACTCTCATTGCATATGTGCAGAACACATCCGAAGTTCAACGAGCGTTGTCATTATCGCCACGATTGTGCATATTCAGATAAGCAATCAACACCATTGAGGCACGACCGTCGCTCATGGAGTGGAACATAGGTTCCGACCTACTGCATGCGCATAGTAACCGTCCTACGTGGAAAACTTGGACCATAATGCACAATTAATGCGCTATTTGCAAATCGGTCTCGGCGCTTACATTGAATTGCCGCGAAGCACTCAAATGACTCAGCCATCAGAACTCTCAAGCACCGGGAACTTCGTAGAAGTAAAGCAAAAACATTTCACGGTAATCGTTATTCAAATAAATCTTTCTTTACAATATTTCTACCCAGGAAAATATAGTCTCGACGAAATGAATTCCTTTGCAGCGTTTTATAATCATATATTGTATCGCCACTATTTTCATTATTATTTTATCAGGTGTTATTTAGGCAATGTACTTCAGACGGTCTCGATGAGTAGTTTCCATGAAGCTCTTAAATTTCACCGGTTAATTAATAAATTGCTAGAAAGAAAGCATCATTTGGTGCTCCGTAGTGAGGACTTTCATTAAAGGAGCCGCTTAACTAGATTCCGTAATAACAGATTTGGGAATTACGTGTTGTCGATTTTCTTTCTGCTTAAACTCCACGAAAGTCCATTGGTGTAAGCGTAAACGGATAGAAGGAAGACAAGCGAAGATGGCGAGATACGTCCGTCGGCCGCTCGGAATATATAATATTTTAATTTCGCGAAAAATCTGATGATGTAATTTTAGGAATAGGGCGACGCCCAGCAATTGTTTCAACCGGCTTTCACTTCTACATTATTCATGAGTCTTTCCGCTCGTTTTTTTGTCCCTTTTGTACTCTCAGCGAGGACCGCCCGTCGCCCCCGCGTTCTTTCTTCTTGCTTCACCACATCCCCGCGCCCTTCCCCTCGAATTTCACCACTCTTCTTCTCGTTCTCTCGTTCCTTCTCTCTTCCGCTTTCCTTCGCCCATCCTTTCATTTGCCCTTTGCTATATACCCATGTAAAAGCTAAAGGTGCTCCTCGCAGCGTCGGCAGACCCCTCCTCCGTAAAACCTTCTGTCATTGCAGTCTTATTTCTTTCTTTGCGGCCGTAGACGAGCGCTCAAGGCCCGTGAAGACGCTTAAGAAAATCGATGGTGGCCCACAGCGGAGCTATAGTTTCTACATAAATTATACAGAGAGCCATCCGTCAGCACAAGCTTTTTGGTAAAACACTCTTCCGCGAATAATAAAAAACATTTCTCCCGATGCACTTTCATCCCTGCTTTTTTTGATCCACCCTTTTCTTTGTTCCTTTCAAAACATTAAAAATTAGAGCTTTCGATGTTTGGCAGGATGCCTTGTTAATTTCCATGAAGAATCAAGGAGTCGGCTTTGAGAGCAAGAACGCGGTCTTCAAAACATCTATATACACGTATTTCCTTGTGCATCACGAGGTATAACGGAGGTTCTGCGTTGTTGCCCCTCATTACTCGTCCAAACACACATTAGCGCAGCACGTACCGTCAAGTTTTCGCACCGTGGCAAACAATGTACGCTGTGATAAACTACGGGGACTTAAAGGCGAAGTACAAAGTAATAGGGTAAACAGCATTACCAATGTGACTACATAAAACGCATATATTTTGTCAGTTCTTTTATTTGTGTGTCATAATTTTACAGGTAGCTATATATTGATTAACTCGTAGGTTTTTCCAGGTCTTCATCATGTGACAAAGCAACTCTATCTGAAAATAAAAAAATTTCATACCTTTAACGTGTGTTGATATTTAGTATTATATGGAATTATTATTGTGTCTGATCAGATAGCAAATACAGTCAAATCACGGCACTCATAGATCTTGGTGGTTGTAAGTTTCATCATGAAAGAATCTACAGGATATTTAATCCGCCTTGTAAAGAAATAATGTTATAAGCACCTGTTTTAAAGAGTACCAGAAAACCGCACGACCTTGGTAAACCTGAAAATAAAACTTTGTTAATAAATTAGCAATAAGAATGGCTAAGTCATTTCTTAATGTGACAGATAATCAGTTAGCAAATACTAACACTAATCATGGCATTCATAGATCTTGGTGGTTGTAAGTTTCATCATGATTACTACAGGATATTTACTATTGTTTTAAAAAAGTAAAATAATTACCTTGATAAAAGTGACATCCTTATTACATAAGCCCAAGGAGTACCTAATAAAATAATATATCATTAATAACTTTGTCTTCAATATACCTTCAGGTGATAATTGATGTATATAGAGTCAGATTAGCAAATACAAGCAATAATCATGGCACTCAGAGATCTTGGTGGTTAAATGTTTCATCATTTTAGAGGTAAATAAGAATCAGATATTTCTCTAATAATGCAGTAAAAAAATAAAGTAATCACCTTGCTGCAGAAGTCTTCCATTCAGCCATTGTTGAATTAGGCCACCTATAACAATATCACACTTTTACTAACCTGAACACTAATTAAATACAAGTATTTTCAGTTATACAGTTAATCAGTTAGCAAATACTAGTACTAATCATGGCACTCATAGATCTTGGTGGTTGAAGGTTTCATCACAACATTTTTACATACAATACATAAAAATAAAATAGCTTGTAATAGTACCTGAAGTCTGTTGCTACTGCCTTTGTGTATCTGTAAATAATATCATTAATGAATACAAGTATATTGTGCACTTAAATGATTGAAAAAAGCTTACCTTTTACCAAACAATTTGACTTAGAATTCTTGTATGGATGTAATGAAGAAATAACATTTTAACATACTACAATGCAGGTGTATCTTAAAATGCAGACTTGCTACTTACTTTGCAATATTCCAAATAATATTCAAATGCTAATCATACAGCTGCATGTGCAGTATGTTAATCCAACATGTACATTAAAGTGTTTTATTATTGTACACAAATTAATCAGCTTTCTTTACAGGACGAGTCTTTTTAGGTGGCAAAGGTTTCTGAGAACGCAATACAGCACTTGCACGACGGAGGGCAGCCTAAAAAACAATATGTTGTATTTTGTATAATGTGAAATAGATAAAAGATATGTCTGTTACAAAATGTTGTCTTCGTACCTTCGTGAGGTCAACACGGTATTTGTTGGCATTCAGCAATCGCCTCAATTTTTGAAGGGAACGTCTAGCTCCAGCTTTCATTGTTCTCCTTACATTAGCCTTGGCTGGTTTGTTAACAGCTTTAGCCTTCTTGTAGACAACTGTGAATCCTTTCTTGTCAGGAGTATCCACAACTCCAACACTTTTACGGTGGACCAGACCAGAGTAGCGGTAGCTGCTCAGGTTGGTTAAGTTGCTTGACTCCTAATTAGATTTCATTACATTGAAGTTAATTAAATTTTCCGTAAATCATACTACATAAGAAATATAATAATCATTACTGAATTAGCAACATGTTGAAAAAATATGCTGACATACCGTGGAGAATGGTTTATTGATATTACGTTTCTTGAGGAGAAACGCATTATTGTTGCGGATGATCATCCAGTTCAAGTGAGACGACATTTTTGACACTATAAAAGAATGATAATTACAGTAACAATAATTGAGCCCAGACAACTGTTCACCTAACCCCACAAACATTTAGGTAGTAGAAAATTTTCACACGACAAGTCATAATAAGGGATCACATCATGTTTAATTTTGATCTTTGTAATCCCCTTATTTTGAAAATCTATTGTAAAAAACCGAAAATTCATTTTAAAAATGACAATTAATAAAATTTTACTCACCACGTGTGTCTTTCCACGAGAGAAAATAGGAAAAGAACCCGCAAAATGGCGGATAAAGCGGTGTTCGAAAACCATGAACTATGTGGATGTGAAGAGTGCTTTCATAACGCAAAAAAGCTAACTGATCATTTGGTTGATTCACACTAGATGTCAGAAGTTTACGAGCCAATAAAGACTATATTGTAAACGCCTTTTTATTTCATCTTGTACAAATTTATATACATGAAAGTTAAACTCCTTTTATATATCATCCGTAAATGGTAATTCAGAAAATGCAGTGACTAATTCATTTGTGTCATAATTAAAAATATTAGTTTTTAAAACTTCAACTTTACTTGATGAGTTATTAAAATCTTGTGGAATAAAAATTTTATCCTCTGACTGAAATAAAGGATCATCAGCTGGAAAAGTTTGTAAAGAAGTCCAACGTGATGCTACTTTTTGAAATACACATTTTCGAAATGCTACACAATGTATGTGCTGTAACTTTTCATATTTCACTCTCATAAACCCAATTTTGCTCAAGACATATCTCCAGGATTTCATAAACCTTGCATTCGCTCCAACATGCTTTGAATCTGGACTTACGATAAATAATATACCATTAACTTTTAATAGGTCATATGCTTTTTTACAACATAAGTATCTCTGTTCTGGACAAGGAAGGTACTCAAGTAACAGAGAAAAAACAACTGTGTCAAATGATTTTTCTGGGAGCTGATGTAACTTTTTTGTATCCTCTGAAAGTATCTTATCCTTACCAACATTCACTTTCAAGAAGTCACATTGTAAAACTGTATCAGATACAGGTACTAAGTCTATAGCAGTGACCTCAAACATGTTATCCTTTCCAAAAGGATCATAACAACTCCCAACATCCAGTAATTTTACTTTGTAGATTAATCCTTTGTTGTCATCTCTATGATTTGAATCCGAACGATAAAGATTATTCTCAGAAATCCTGTCATCACTACTTTCCACATTTCCATTGTCTTTGCTCATTTTATGTTTAATTTCTAACTCCTTGTTTTTACATCTCTGTATCCCACCATTAAAAAAATATTCTTTGCATTGAGATTTTACCCATTCTACTCTACAGTAAGTATTATTCTGCGAATGTTGGTTATGTTCTTGCCAATATGTAGTTGCGAGTTTTCTCATTGAAGTGGAATATTTCTATAACAAAATGAAATATGTCAATTCTGTGTGTTATTATTTTTTTCCTATAAATTAACAACCTGTAATATATCGCTCCGGTTTATGTGTCGTTTCCATGCCTCTTCAGCGCCGTAAATTTTGAATTCTTTCCGTAATAAAGCGTGTGTACCTTTGATGACAGACGCCAATTGTTTATGTTCCTCCGTTGCCATTTTTCAAGTAAAATCGATGTGAATAATCTGTATCTGTTTATCTACTTCACACGTTGTGTAGGGAATGAATCATGTTTGTGTTCATATGAAATTCTGTACCATGTTTATCATATGGCCATTGGCCAGTCTTACTATCCGATAATCTCGTTAGATGTTTTACCTGGCCGACTCATCTCATTGGTCACGCTACACAGTCCGGGCACCTTATTTGTCAGCCATAACGTCCAATAAGCTTGTCGACAACAGTTCCCAGGTACCTTATTGGTCAACCCTATTGTCCAATCAGCTTCTTACTCACTACGTCCAGGCATTTTATTGGCCAGTCTTTGCATCCAATCAACTTACTGTCCATGACTCCCTGATACTTGATTGGCCAACCTGAGCGTCCAATCAACTTATCGTTGATACCACAGCGTTCACTAACCTAATTGGCCATGTGAAATTGACGAAATACCACACTGTTAAGTGTAGTAGGAAAATCCCCTATATTGTTGGATGCCCAGTCGTTATACGGATGTCGTTAGTGACTACTGTGTGTCAATCGCTAATTGGATACTTGCCTTGAATAATATTATGTTGGAGTAACGCAAGGTAATGTAACCATCTATGTTTTCGATACCCTGTGTCTGATCTCGTTTCGGAATTTTCGGTAGAAACAAATCAAGCTCAGCGAGAACTGTTAACTTTTGCAAATGTGAAAAACTTGAAGTACGCTTTATGACGTGAAGTTTTAATAGTTATAGCTTTGAATTTTCGAACGGCATCATGTACGATAGGGTATTACGGGTACGTTCACGGTAATACCGTTATCTTTCGAGCAACGTTTACGAGGCGTCCGCTTCGGGTGAACGTTTATTTGAGCGTCTAACCTCTCTGCCCATTAGTTCATCGCACGAATTCGTTGAAGTAAGCCACGAGAATGGCGGTCGGCTCGACTAAAGTGGTGCAGGTGACGAACATCGCACCACAGGCTACCAAGGATCAGATGCAGACCCTCTTCGGGTACCTTGGTAAAATTGAGGACATCAGGCTCTATCCGACCATCAGGGACGTTGCAGTACCCGTTCAGTCGCGTATTTGCTACATCAAATTCCATGACCAAGGATGCGTGTCAGTTGCTCAGCATATGACTAATACAGTCTTTATTGATCGGGCATTGATTGTCATTCCTTATCAGAATGGCGACATTCCAGACGAACAACGAGCTTTGGAACTCACCAACAATGGCACTGTTGTTCCAGGTATATATATTTGTTATCCGATATAATTATATATTTTTCTTCCCTATGGATCGTTAGCTGATATTAATCTAAATCTTTGTCTATAGGTCTCTATCCTTCCGAACCAAAGCTTCCACCGAATGTGGTCAATGCCATTGAAGGAATTCCGCCAAATCATGTGATTACCACAATGGATCCCAAATTAGAAGCAAATGGATTGCCACCGTATCCTCATTTACCAGGGCACTTGGATAGTCGACGTATTGAAGAAATTAGGAGAACTCTCGTGCTTGCCAACTTAGAACCATCCATAACAACTGACCAGCTTCTGGAATTCTTTAGTAGCAATAATGTCGAAATCAAGTATCTCCGCATGTGCACGAGAGACTCTGACACTGAACATTACGCTCTAGTAGAGTTGTCTGAGCAGTCTGCAGTAGTGTCAGCACTACTATTGAACGGCAAATTGATTGGCGAGCGGCCAATCAAGATTTACCACTCGACGCAAGCAATAGCAAAACCAGAGGCGAAAAGCAATGAGGCTGCTCAGAAGGAAATTGAAGAAGCCATGTCAAGAGTAAAGGAAGCCCACAATCTAATATCCGCGGCAATAGACCCGATGATTGGTATGCTTTCCAAGGATAAACGTAGTCGCAGCGGTTCCCGTAGTAGGAAATCTCGATCTCGGTCAAGAGCACGTAGCAGGAGATCGAGATCTCGGAAAAGATCACGATCTCGTCACAGACGATCACGTTCTCGTCACCGTCGCAGGTCTAGGTCTCGCTCGAAGCGACGTTCGCGTTCGAAAGAGCGCCGACGAAAGTCAGCATCGCGTAGACGAAGCAGCTCTCGCGGGAGACATCGCTCAAGGTCTCGATCTCGACGGTCTCGCTCTCGTAGATCACGATCCAGATCGAAGGATAGGAAAAAGAGATCGCCACGACGACGCAGTCGCTCGCGATCACGCAGCAAACGATCCAAGTCTAGATCCAGAAGATCTAGGTCTAAATCAAAATCCAGATCCTCCAAGTCAAAGTACTCCGAGAAGTCGAAAGATAAAGACAAGGAAAGAAGGAGCAAGGATAAGTCCGACAACGGGAAGAAAACCGACGGCGATAAGGACAGAGAAAAGAGCGAGAAGAAATCTAGCAAGGAGAAAAAGTCCGAGAAGGAATCCAAGAATGAAGAAAAGATTAGAGGTGCGTCGGAAAGCAGGGAGAGCAGAGAAAGCAGAGAAAGCAGGGAGAGTAAAGAAAAGACGGAGTCTGAGAATTAAAGCACGACGATTTAGACTCGAGTTCATTACGACTAACGATCTATGTGTCAATTTGACAATTTGTTCCGCCATAATGTATTGGTAAAATATGAATACATGAATTCGGGACGTTAATAAGGATGTGTATTATTTCTGTTCTTACATATATAATGTAGATACTAAATTCGTCATTTGAATACTTGACCACAGTTTTATGTCGCGTAGACTTTTTTAATTTTCTTCGGAATGGGGGGCTTGGCATTCACTGTTCCACCCCCGCGAGTCATTTCTGTGTTACGGTTCACTGGGCTGCAAAATGTATACACATTTTAAATGTAAAATATATGCAAACAACCAATGTAAAGTTTACATTAAGCACTACGGAAACACCCACCTCGAAAAGTTCTGATTTTCATAAATGGCGGTAGCTTCGTTGTCCAAATCATCGATTTGCATCGGAACTGGCGCACGAAACAGCGCTTTCTGCACGTTTCTTATAGTCGACCTTCGTTTTAACACAATCTGTCAATCGTACAATTTCCATTTTCAATTGACTACTTCAAAGATGATTAATAACACTCATACTATAAGTTAAGCTTATCTTACCATGCCGCTATTTTTCGACGGAGGAGCATTTTCGACCGATGGACCCAATTCTATGTAATCATCATTTTTTATTTTTTTGCGGATTATCCTGTCAAGTTCGTCAGACCCTATGAAAGAGATATTGCGGTCAAATTAAAACAGAAAGGAATCGTTCGTGTAATAATTTACTTACGTAGTAAACATTCGTCGTACTGATCAAGTGGATCTATTCCGAGAAAAAGGGACAACGTGTTTGGAAATCGAAGATCCATGAATATGATAATCGATGCCAAAATAACGCAAAATATACCTGTGCATTTCCAAATTAATTGAAAAATTAAGTTAATAATGAAACAATTGATTTATACTGATCTACACGTTTCAGATAATAACTTTACAATTACCGCAAGTCAGAGTCATCCAATAATGTTGGCCGAGGTGCAATAAAATTGCACCTTCTTCAAATGGTATTATCAGAGGATTCGGATTACGCACACTGATCCAAACCGCGCATGTTAAAAACTGTAAACCGCCGACTGCTCCGAGAGAATAAGCCGCGTAACGACCCACGGATTGCAGAAGTATGTTAAACAAAATCCAACAAGCGAATGCAGTCCTTTTCAGATAAAATAATCTTATGCATCCGGACAGAATGTGAAATATATATACATATTTGTGCAAGCTACCAACCATAGTAAAATATGGGAATACCATCCAGCGGTTCTATAAAATCTTCCAAAACGGATACCTTCGCCATCGATAACGAAATATTCCGCAACCCACAAAATCGGTATTGGTAGCCCCTTTCTTTGAGCTTCTCGAAAACTTCTTTGTAAGAGCCCAGCTAAAGGCAGATCATTTTTTTAAATCTAAATTAAGCAAGATATAATATAACAATTACCATATGGACCAAATCCGAATCGCCCTTGATCCCAGGTCCACCAAAATCGCTCGTTATAATTAATAAGTTCTTTTGCAAGAGGCGTGCCTGGCTGTCCTTCACCTAAAAGTAACGGCTTTCCGGTAACACAAAGAATATAGAAGACGTAATTTATAAGATTACTGGCCTTTTAGCGTGATATTCATGGACCTTAGCCCAATTTTCAGACCTATCAAAGACCTTATTTGTGATTTTTCTCCAGCTCGATATGGAGTAGTCGTATTTACATACCCAACTTCCCACTCTTGGCCAAAATTTTCGACTGTAAATTTTTCTTATGCTAGTCTGTTCGTAACGTATAAGTAAGCAATAGGAATAGTGTGCCTCTACTTACGCATCAAAAAGCATCCTATCAGCAGACTACAAAACACTTTTATGCTGACATAGATACTCTGAATATGAAAATGGATTTTTTAGTCATTAGAAAAGGACATAATTATACAGCAAATCATTGTAATATACAACTTTTGTATTATGTATTTCTCTGTGTATTACTCACCCTCCTTCTGCTGTAACCAGGTATGATAGCGACAAGCGCGATGGCTAAGATGATAAAAACATTAATAAGGATAACTTCTAAGACGTCAATGGTAACTGGAGTTTTGTACGCTGAATATCTTGCCGGGTATCCTTCTGATCGGCCAAAACTAAACAGCCCCATTTTTTCCAAATCAAATGCTTGTTAAGATTAGTGCACAAAAGTATGTTAGATAAATTCCCAAATTCCGTTATGATTCGGCTTAGAAATGATCGCCCAGCTCGTATAAAATGATTGTCTGCGAATAACGCTTACGTATGCATGCTGTTATCGCGGTTCCTTTTCCGCTTTGTCCCACGAAGTTTCTTACGAAGTATACGAACATGAAATCCCGTAACACTAGTATATTTTTAAATAATTTTTTATTAATTATTTTCTCCAACATTTATTGTAATGTACATTGTTGTATATAAATTGTTGTATTGTATATAAATACGTTTATAGAAAAATATATAACGCATATTCCGAACATCTTATTCACAATAAAACAAGTCGTGCAGATTGTTTTTCATGTTTTAGAAAGCTGAAAAACATTGTCCTGGAAGTTAATAGTGTATAAAGTCGATTTGAATTTACCGCCACAAGAAGATTAAATGCGCATCCAAGATGGCAGACTTCCGGCAATATGCCTTGATACCATAGACTTCTATATAATGAAGTCTGTGCTTGATACATTGACAACCATCAGTCTACTCAAGCGTCGAAGATTCGCTATCGCATAAAAGGACTCTATCTACAGTACTTATTTGAGCTGTCTAAGAAAGTGTCAGTTCTCATATCAATTTTGTACGGTGAAATCAGCCACTTATCTTGTCTGTTTGATATGCGATTAGATTTTCTGTCGACTGTGAGTCAGAAATCAACAACCCAAAATTTCAGTTGATCATGTAGAACTCAAACGTCAAAAGTAGCGTTGTGATCAACAATGTAGAGTGCTAAAAAGGAGAGAGCGTCAGCTTATAACCACCTCTTGTAAAACTTTTTAAAGAAAATTAACCATGACTCGGGCCGACGTGAAAGTTGTATTGTTAGGACACACTGCCGTTGGGAAAACTAGTCTGATGGAACGATTCGTCAACGAAAGGTTTAACGAGAATCTCTCTTATCAGAATGTAAGTGTATCAAATTTCTTATACTCCTGCTGATCATAGCAGTGTGAATCATAATAATTTTTGCGATGAATGCCTTTCTGATGTTTATCGCCGTATATTTGTAAAATACTTTTACTAATATTCGGTCCTGTTCTTTCCCTAGTCCGCGGAATTGAGAAATTCCGGGAAAATGAAAGGCTATTATAAAACAAAATTTTTAAGATTTGCACTGAGAATTATATAAAGGATGTTACAATAAATACAAATTAACTAAGTTGCACTTTCTGTAGACAATAGGTGCAGCATATGCTGCAAAGCACATGCAGGTTGATGAAAAGAGACTTGTAGTAGGAATTTGGGATACTGCTGGTAGTGAAAAGTAAGTACATAAAAACAGTACATTGCAAATTAAAGTAACAAAGCATTAATTGAATTGTACATGTTTTTGTCATTCATAAAGGTATGATGCTATGACTAAAATATATTACCGTGGGGCAAAGGCTGCTATAGTATGTTATGATGTAACCAAACCACATACTTTCCAAAAGGCACAATTTTGGATTAGAGAATTAAGAACTTTTGAAGAAGGCTGTAAAGTATATATTTGTGCAACAAAGAAGGATATATTGCAGTTGGGCACTGCTGCAACTCCAGATATCAATGTTGTTGAAAAATATGCAGCTGGTGTTCAAGCTAAATTCTTTGTTACATCTAGTAAAACTGGAGAAGGTGTTGGTAAGGCTTAAAAATTATGTAAAATTGGTAAAGTATACAGTAAACTGTATTTATTTATTTTATTTCTTTTTCTTTTAGTGGAATTATTCAATGCAATTGCAGAGGATTTTATGTCAATTCCAGAAAATGTGCAGCAGTTGAATGAAGGCATAACCTTGACTCACAATTACAAAACAAAAAGGAATTTCCATTGTTGCGAAAGATAGCAGTATGGATTACATATCCTTAATATGTTATTTACTTTTTGTAATCATCAAAGATCAATCACATAAGAAAAAAGCTCTATTTTGATATGAAGTATAATATTATATACTTAATTCCATACCCCTTATGAAGTCTTTCATAAATGTTTACACAATATCCTTCATTACATACTTTTTGTAACAGTGTTCTTGTTGATTGTGCTTGAAAGATAATGAATGATAGTCTTTAAAATTGTGCAGGATCTATAAAAAATGTGTTATCACCTTTTCAGCTTAATTATAACTCATATTTTGTACTATGTGATGCAGTAGAAAGAAGCACTGACTATGCGTGCCATCTACATTTCAGTTGGAAGCTGGAAATAATTTACAAAAATTGTACTTTCCTTTTGTAACCCTCACTAAGAATTAAATTATTCTTATACAAACCATTTTTATTTATTTGTAGAGTATAATATACCTATCTTGAGCAGAATGTAAAATGAATCCCATTGTATCCATGATTATGGTTAATTTGTCAAAAATGTAATACATAATTCTTTGGTATGTTCATAAACCCTGAAAAATACATATGCACCCAGACTGAATCCTCCAACTCTCGGCAGAATACCCGCAAACAATCTAGAAATATCACTGTATTACCTACTGTTCCAACTATTAAACAGACAATAACACTGATATATCATATTTTTCTTTTTACCCTCTAACACCATTCTCTCTATAAACTTCTTTCAACATTGTTGATATTTTAACTTCCTCCTTTTCTGCAGATGTGGAAGATAACATAATTCTAGTCTTTGCAACATCCAAAGGTGTTGTTAAAGTGGCAGATATGGCAACTGTAATTGGCATATTCAGTGTTTATTTCTTTCTTGTATAAACATGTCTAAGCAGTTAAGAACTTTGTCATACGCAATTGAGAGGTTTCAAACCTGACAGAGATCCACATATTCCTACTTCAGAAGGTGTACAGTCACGATTTACATGTTGTTTCCAATGAAGCTTGAAATACTCCCATAATGGCATTTGAATAACACCAAATGGCACATCTCTAAGGACAGTACTTCCATAACCACGATACAAAGTCCACACACTTAATCTTGTCTTATCCGATAAGAATGCTTGCTTTCTTTGTTTAAGTACCTCCATAGGTACCCTAATGAGACAGGCAATCTACACACAATTACAAAGTATTACTTAGTATATTATTCTGTAAGAAACTACAAGGAAATTCATTGTGGTAGCCTTGTTTTCAAAATCAGCCATCATTACTGTCCACTTGATTCTTACCATCTCTGCAGAAGATGCTGCACCCATGTATAATAACAGTTGATATTTAGATGGAATATGTGGCTGACAAAATACTTTTATACCCTCATAAGTCACAAAGAATACAGCACCTATATGTTATTAAATTAGAATTATAAAGTATCAGAGAAAAAGTTAATATTTTCTTAAATATATGCAAAGCTTCTGACCTCCTGGGGCTGAACATAATAGTACAGGTTTTATTCCTTTGTACAAATGTTTAAAGCCACCAGATTTCATAAAACCATGTTGACTTTGTAATCTTGTTCTCAGAGTATCCAGTGGAAAGAACAATAAATCACAAGATGTTCCAGCAGCAGCACCTGACTAAAACAGTTGTGATGTACAATTAGGTTTGTCTAGAAATGTTTATTATTAATTGTGGTGCTAAAATCGTATTAGTTATTATTAACAATATTAGTCTTAAAAATGAAGTATGAATTAACGTACGAATGGCATTTATAATCAACTATTAATACTTACAATAGAAGACGCGAGAATAACATTTTTGGCATTCACTATATTGGTGGATTTTATTTCTTCGTGAAGCATAATCGTTAGCACCAAGTTTCATTTAACTATTATTTATTGTAACTACACATGAAACTAGGTAAAATATATTGTGTGTCACTCTCTCACTTATCGATAATAAGATTGTTAAATATTTCCCATACAGCTTGTGAAATTGTAAAAGCACGTTGCCTTGGTGTGTAATTACCGCCACTTATTGATACAGGAATATAAGAACGCGATTGCCGTCGGCTGCTCCATACAATTTATACAGTCGTCTGCTGTTTACCTAACCCCGCTCTAACAAAACCTAACCCTTCCTACGACATGCGTGTAGAGCGTCAAGGTGTTAACTAGCAGTGTCGCACTGGGCAAATCGGTATACGTTACCGATAAGCTTCTTCTTTATTATATCAGCAATTTCCTCAGATATCTACATATAAACTTTCTCCGAAAAATGATCAAAAAACTTAAATAGCCATAATTCAACGCAGAGATAATATCTCAAAATATCTCAAAGTAATTGTATTTCAACGTAATAAAATGCTAAATAATTAAACTATTCTATGTTATACATATTGCACGTACTATAGATTTTAACGTACCTCAACATCTCTTAGCAATGTAATGCATTTCTAACATATTTCGATTTATTTCAACGCACTGTAATGCGTTGTTAACCGATTTTCACGTATTAAACGTATTGTAAGCCACTATAAAGTATTTTTAACGTATTTAAACGCACTATTATATATTACATGTGTCCATGAATATTACTATATACAATTTATTACTATATACGTACTATATATACAAAATACGTACTATCTATCTATTACCTACTTATTATATACGCTGTATACGTTATATATATAACATACGTATCATATACTTATTATATACACTTATTATTATATATATACGCATTTTATCGTATTTCAACGCATTTTAGTGGATTTTAATGCTCTTTTAACGTATTTTATCGCATTTTAACGCATTTTAATGGATTTTAATGCTTTTTTAACGCATTTTATCGGATTTTAATGCATTTTTAACGCATTTTATCGTATTTCATCGCATTTTAATGGATTTTAATGCATTTTTAACGCATTTTATCGTATTTCAACGCATTTTAATGGATTTTAATGCTCTTTTATCGTATTTCAACGCATTTTAATGAGTTTTAATGCATTTTTAACGTATTTTATCGTATTTTAACGCATTTTAATGGATTTTAATGCATTTTTAACGTATTTTATCGTATTTCAACGCATTTTAATGGATTTTAATGCATTTTTAACGCATTTTATCGTATTTCATCGCATTTTAATGGATTTTAATGCATTTTTAACGCATTTTATCGTATTTCAACGCATTTTAATGGATTTTAATGCTCTTTTATCGTATTTCAACGCATTTTAATGAGTTTTAATGCATTTTTAACGTATCTTATCGTATTTTAACGCATTTTAATGGATTTTAATGCATTTTTAACGTATTTTATCGTATTTGAACGCATTTTAATGGATTTTAATGCATTTTTAACGCATTTTATCGTATTTCAACGCATTTTAATGGATTTTAATGCATTTTTAACGTATTTTATCGTATTTAAACGCATTTTAATGCATTTTTAACGCATTTTATCGTATTTCATCGCATTTTAATGCATTTTTAACGCATTTTATCGTATTTCATCGCATTTTAATGGATTTTAATGCATTTTTAACGTATTTTATCGTATTTCAACGCATTTTAATGGATTTTAATGGATTTTAATGCATTTTTAACGCATTTTATCGTATTTCATCGAATTTTAATGGATTTTAATGCATTTTTAACGCATTTTATCGTATTTCAACGCATTTTAATGGATTTTAATGCATTTTTAACGTATTTTATCGTATTCCAACGCATTTTAATGGATTTTAATGCATTTTTAACGCATTTTATCGTATTTCAACGCATTTTAATGGATTTTAATGCATTTTTAACGTATTTTATCGTATTTCAACGCATTTTAATGGATTTTAATGCATTTTTAACGCATTTTATCGTATTTCAACGCATTTTAGTGGATTTTAATGCATTTTCAACGTATTTTATCGTATTTCAACGCATTTTAATGGATTTTTATGCATTTTTAACGTATTTTATCGTATTTCAATGCATTTTAATGGATTTTAATGCTGATTTCAGTTTCTTTGATTTTTTTCTGCTAGTATAGTAGTTTTTTCTGCTGGTATAGTAGTTTTTTCTGCTAGTATAGTAGATTTTTCTGCTGGTATAGTAGTTTTTTCTGCTAGTATAGTAGTTTTTTCTGCTGGTATAGTAGTTTTTTCTGCTAGTATAGTAGTTTCTTCTGCTGGTATAGTAGTTTTTTTTGGCTAGTATAGTAGTTTTTAAAATTTTTATTTCGTATAGTAGTATAAAAAACTACTATACTACTATACTAGCCGAAAAACTACTATACTGGCAGAAAAAAACTACTATACCAGCAGAAAAAAACTACTATACTAGCAGAAAAAACTACTATACCAGCAGAAAAAAACTACTATACTAGCAGAAAAAACTACTATACCAGCAGAAGAAACTACTATACTAGCAGAAAAAACTACTATACCAGCAGAAAAAACTACTATACTAGCAGAAAAAACTACTATACCAGCAGAAAAATCTACTATACCAGCAGAAAAATCTACTATACTAGCAGAAAAAACTACTATACCAGCAGAAAAATCTACTATACTAGCAGAAAAAAATCAAAGAAACTGAAATTAGCATTAAAATCCATTAAATGCGTTGAAATACGATAAAATACGTTAAAAATGCATAAAAATCCATTAAAATGCGTTGAAATACGATAAAATGCGTTAAAAGAGCATTAAAATGCATTAAAATGCGTTGAAATACGATAAAATACGTTGAAAATGCATTAAAATGCGTTTAAATACGATAAAATACGTTAAAAATGCATTGAAATACGATAAAATACGTTAAAAATGCATTAAAATCCATTAAAATGCGTTGAAATACGATAAAATACGTTAAAAATGCATTAAAATCCATTAAAATGCTTTAAAATACGATAAAATACGTTAAAAATGCATTAAAACTCATTAAAATGCGTTGGAATACGATAAAAGAGCATTAAAATCCATTAAAATGCGTTGAAATACGATAAAATGCGTTAAAAATGCATTAAAATCCGTTAAAATGCATTGAAATACGATAAAATACGTTAAAAATGCATTAAAATCCATTAAAATGCCACGAAATACGATAAAATGCGTTAAAAATGCATTAAAATGCGTTTAAATACGATAAAATACGTTAAAAATGCATTAAAATCCATTAAAATGCGTTGAAATACGATAAAATACGTTGAAAATGCATTAAAATCCGTTAAAATGCGTTGAAATACGATAAAATACGTTAAAAATGCATTAAAATCCATTAAAATGCATTGAAATACGATAAAATGCGTTAAAAGAGCATTAAAATGCATTAAAATGCGTTGAAATACGATAAAATACGTTAAAAATGCATTAAAATCCGTTAAAATGCGTTGACATACGATAAAATACGTTGAAAGAGCATTAAAATCCATTAAAATGCGTTGAAATACGATAAAATACGTTAAAAATGCATTAAAATCCATTAAAATGCGTTGAAATACGATAAAATACGTTGAAAATGCATTAAAATCCGTTAAAATGCGTTGAAATACGATAAAATACGTTAAAAATGCATTAAAATCCATTAAAATGCATTGAAATACGATAAAATGCGTTAAAAGAGCATTAAAATGCATTAAAATGCGTTGAAATACGATAAAATACGTTAAAAATGCATTAAAATCCGTTAAAATGCGTTGACATACGATAAAATACGTTGAAAGAGCATTAAAATCCATTAAAATGCGTTGAAATACGATAAAATACGTTAAAAATGCATTAAAATCCATTAAAATGCATTGAAATACGATAAAATGCGTTAAAAGAGCATTAAAATGCATTAAAATGCGTTGAAATACGATAAAATGCGTTAAAAATGCATTAAAATGCGTTTAAATACGATAAAATACGTTAAAAATGCATTAAAATCCATTAAAATGCGTTGAAATACGATAAAATACGTTGAAAATACATTAAAATCCGTTAAAATGCGTTGAAATACGATAAAATACGTTAAAAATGCATTAAAATCCATTAAAATGCATTGAAATACGATAAAATACGTTAAAAATGCATAAAAATCCATTAAAATGCGTTGAAATACGATAAAATGCGTTAAAAGAGCATTAAAATGCATTAAAATGCGTTGAAATACGATAAAATACGTTGAAAATGCATTAAAATGCGTTTAAATACGATAAAATACGTTAAAAATGCATTAAAATCCATTAAAATGCGTTGAAATACGATAAAATACGTTGAAAATACATTAAAATCCGTTAAAATGCGTTGAAATACGATAAAATACGTTAAAAATGCATTAAAATGCATTGAAATACGATAAAATACGTTAAAAATGCATAAAAATCCATTAAAATGCGTTGAAATACGATAAAATGCGTTAAAAGAGCATTAAAATGCATTAAAATGCGTTGAAATACGATAAAATACGTTAAAAATGCATTAAAATCCGTTAAAATGCGTTGAAATACGATAAAATACGTTGAAAGAGCATTAAAATCCATTAAAATGCGTTGAAATATGATAAAATACGTTGAAAATGCATTAAAATCCGTTAAAATGCGTTGAAATACGATAAAATGCGTTAAATAGGTTGAAAACACGTTATAGTGCGTTAAAGTATATTGAAAGACCGTTAAAAAATGTTAACATACATTCGCTTTAAGTAAAAGTACTCAGTATATCTTGAGACACTTAAGTGGAAGTGGAACTAGTCAGAACACGGACAGACATTTTACGATATTTTATGACTGAGTATGTCAGTTACCTCGGTACCTAGGTGGAAACTACTTTTTTCGTATTGAATACCTGATTTTGATTCATAGTTTTGATGTTGAAAATAGTACGTAGGCTTTATTCATTGCTTTCATATGTACATTTATTGTTGCCAGTTACTCATTCTGCAATTTATTGATTTGGATATATAATGTACACAAAAATATGTTTTGGACATACTGAGGCAATTTAGTATATACTTAATTGTTGCAGCCATTCACTCGAAATAACTGAATCGATCACCGCCGAGGTTCAAGAAAGCGCTATCTGCTATTTCAAGTTGGCTCAATTGCAGTAGGGTGTAGCTAATACAGTTTTATAGAGTCAGAGCCTTGTACCATTGTACATCGGGCATTTCAGTACGTGGAAGTACACTCTATAAATTTCTTAGTTTATATTCCTCTTTGCGTTCGCTTGACGAAATTACGTCATGATAACTTTTAACTTTAGTATAAAATAGTTATCCTTTTTTGTACTTGGTGCTATTTAATGTCTTTGGTCACCAGAACAATGCAGGAAATAAGGAAAAGGTGTTTCAGGTTCTGTACAATTGTTACATAACCTCATATTGTTTTGACATTTTTTTCGGCGGGAATCTCGAAATAGTCATACAGCCTTGAAACTGGCGAATTGAAAATGAGTCGAAATATTTTGAAAAGTAGTTTGGAGAATGCTTCCTTTAATATTATATTTCAGGTAAGACAGTTAAGTGTTTTTACGTACCGTAGTATTTGTGACAAGATTTTCATCAATAGGACATGTTATATGAATTTTTTACACTGGTATATGCATAACATGATTTTAACATTATAGATATTATGCCGCTGTGTTACTTTTGTGTTGAATGCTTTTGTGGTTCGTCATGTGGGAGAAGCAGTTTTAGGAGTGATCAACGTGCGATTGCTCCTGTTGGAGTCAATGATACTTTTTCTTTCTCGGGAGCCTTTCATGAAGGCTTGTTTGACTAACACAGCTGAACATAATTGGGCACAAGTTGTGAACTTATTATGGGTGACGTCAGTTTGTTAATTATCTTTTTTATTACTCTACAACATTGGGTAAAATATCTGTGTATGAAAAATTATCTGTTTATACTTTCAGTGTACCAATCTGCATTGTCATGTCTTTCCTGTTTGGATATACATGGTTATACCTCCTTACCACAACTGAAATGTTACCAGAGTACTATACATTTGCAGTTTGGTCTGTGGCTCTATCTTGTGTTATTGAATTATCTTCCTTAATTGTACAACTAGTTGCAAGTGCATTTTTATTTGTTAAACTAAAAGTAAGGAATTGGAAATTGTTTGTGTGAAATTTTAAACAAATACGTGCATTTTTCATGTTTCTATAATTTTAGATTATTCTTGACACAATCATGATTGCAGTACGTACATTAACTTTTGTACCACTGATACTTTACAATCCAGAGAATGCATTACTCGCATTTGGCGTAGCTCAGTTAGTCGCAGCGATCTTCTATGCTACTAGTCATTACGTTTACTTCCATTACTACATAAAGAATTTGAACAAATGTAAATTGAAAAGAAGAATGTCTTTGAAAGATAGCAGTGACGAATATGTGATGAGGGAATTTCCGTTTCGGACGATAAAAGACTTCCTACCTGGTCACTTGGAAAATAATGTTTGTATTCCTATTATACTTCGCATTAAATGATTTACGTTATATTATTTTCATTATATGGTTTTTGTATTGTTATTCATAATAGTCGATTTATAGGACTCTTGTTTAGACAAAAAATTAACGATTCTCACATGGAGTTTCTTCAGGCAAGGAATTTTAAAACAAATCTTAACAGAAGGTGAAAGGCTAATCATGACAATTATACCTGTATTGACATTCACAGAACAGGTACTGATGTGTTTAGTGTATTATTGTGAATAATATTTCCACATTGTAAATTCTTCCTTTGATTATAAGGGCACATATGAGGTTGTAAATAATTTAGGCTCCTTGGCAGCAAGATTTATTTTCCGTCCAATAGAAGATAGTGGATATTTCTATTTTACACAGATGGTAAAGAGGGACAAATCTTTATCTGATCAAAATCCTGTAAGTAATGATTACCCACTAAATTGGATACAAATTTTGAACCACCTACTGATTAACATATCCCTTTTTTTAGGCGAAAGTACAGGAAAGCGTAAATGTTTTGACTCACTTGTGCTCAGCTGTTACATCATTGGGGTTAATAATTTTAGTATTTGGTCAATCATACTCCAGTACGTTACTCTGGTTATATGGCGGAGCAAAATTCACTTCGCATTTACCTGTCCTCTTAATGAGGGCTCATTGTCTTGCTATCCTTCTGTTAGGAGTCAATGGTGTTACTGAATGCTATACTAATGCAACGGCAGACAGTGCAACCATAAATAAAAGCAATCTAATCATGATTTACGAATCAGTAGCATTTTTGGGTGCATCGTACCTATTTGCGATTTGGTTTGGCCCTGTTGGGTTCATTTTTGGTAATTGCGTCAACATGATACTCAGAATTTTGCACTCAATGCAGTTCATTAACAGGCGACACGAAGAGACTACTCATCGTCCGCTGAAAGGATTAGTGCCAAAACCAATATTCTCAGCATCATTAATTGCAGCAGCATTTGTTACGACCTTATCACATGTAAGGAGCCCGAAATGTTTATATTTTTAAATTTAAACGATTATTTTAAATTTGTGTTTTGTTGTTCTAGGCTTATTTTTTCCCAAATGACAAAATTGTACACTTATTTATTGGCACTGTAATGGGTATCATTGTACTGATATCTTGGGCACATGAACACCGTGACTTAATTAAAGTAGGTGTAAACAAATGGCAGGAATGGCGCAGCAGGCACAGAAAAAGTGATTGACCTTAGAATTATTAAATGTCAACACTATTTATTAAAAATTCTGGAATACATAGAGGCTGATATAAATGTAACAAAATTAATGGTTTTACATAAACTCTGAATATCAATTGTCATTATCCATAGCTGTTACAATATTTATGATCAATTTAATGACCAAAGATATAGCCATATCATTGGTAAAGTTGAATACACAATCTCATGTTGATACATCTTTGTATATTGCTCCTACTACTGGACCTCGACGTTGCACAAGGCACTGTCTGTAAATCATCAACAGTATTTATTTTGATACTTTCCTCTAGACTTTAATGTTTTAACGAAATACACGTGCAATCAACCTGATGATAAAATATGTATTTTTTATACCTTACCTGCTGTCATTCTGAAGAGAAATTATTGGTGATGGTGCTCCTGGTTCTAATTTTGCTGCTTGATCCGCAATAGCTGCTATTATACCCGCACTGTCGCTGGATGCATTGCCCTTGACTGCACAAAATATATTTTTTATATTTCATTGCACCGTCAGAAGGTCGGAGAAACTCATAACATTTTTTTATACACACCTGTCAGGCACAAACCAGCCCTATCGGTCAGAATACAACCGATAATACTCTCTGAATTATTACTGCCAAAGGATAATTGAATAATAAATAATCTATGTATAAATAATACTCTTCAAATTGTAGGTTAACTTACACATCTTCTAGAGTTTTCTCCAAGTTTCGTTCCATTCTGATTTCTACTTTACTTTCTTTAACTACGAAATGAATAGATTTAACAATGACAATAAGGATAATGTGTTTATCGTTCTATTGTTATCACAAAGATCGTTGCTGTCAAAATTCCCCATCAAAACAAACGAGAAATTGCGATACTTATGTCACTTGAACCGATCGATATATTACGCGGGAATTTTTAAATTACCCGAACATAACAGTTTTGTTGTGTGATCATTAGAGCATAATGAAAGTACTGTTTTCCGCAATATGTTAAGAATGACTCAAAAACTGATCTACTTCCTTCAAATATGATGTCGCGATCTTCATATATCAATCACGAAGTACGTTAAATCAATATTAAATTTACACGTACTTAGTAACCGAAATTAATGACGAATTTAATGAATTTTTCCCGAATGAGTGATCTATTTTCTTCGACTAGTCGTTCCATCAATATGTGTTATGCAATGTTAATTTCTATTCACTTAGGTACACAAAATCACACACGTAAACAGTCCACGATACAAGTGGAAAATTTCATCATCGTCGATGTGGGTCAATTCGCAGGCCGGTTCCTTCGTGGATTACGTGTCTATCTCCACCTCTTTGCTTTGACATCAAATATGAAGTGGCATTGAAATTATAATACATTATCATGATGATCGGCCGACGCTCCGAAAACTTATGTAATTTTGAATTCTCTTCCACGCTTCCCGTTGAAAATAGAAATAGGGTCCACTCCAATGAATACGTAATCAAATTCTTTCTGGGATATTAATTGATAATCAGTATAAGTATTAACACGTTTTAACTGCTTGAGAATAATTTTAATTCATATCTCTTTATTGTGTACAATTAATGTTCAAATTAATGATTTTATTATTACCTAGCCCCTGTGCGGTGTACTTACTTTCTTCGAGATGAATTTCTGATATTCTTCACGACACTGCTCTTAACATCCATTGTACTTACTTAATAGTACTTGTTTAATTACTTAATAACGAATTGACCTCGCGTTTTATTATTGCAAGTGACGTAATTGATAGCACACAGGTGCGGTTGCATTTAATCGTCACCGTAAGTTGCGCCCTACTTTTGTGTGGTTTTTCAGGTCGTAGACTTTGAATCTTCTTAAGTCTAATATACATATATTAAGTCCTCTACAATGTGATTAAATCTAATGAAAAAACTTGATGTTCTTTTAATTATATTTGAAAGCATTTATACGAGAATTTTTACGCTCAGGAACTCAAGCTTATCGAGAAAGTTAAAGAATGAGAGTAAAGGTAGAAATTTCGACAATGCGTTTCATCGATCATTTCATCAGCTTGCGCCAAACGTCCCACTTTTGCCTCATCCTCGAAAATGAAACCTTCGAATCCCCGTGGTGTTGGTCTTCGCTGATAAACGACCTTGCCGCATTTTCTTGCGCCTTATTCCAAGCACCCAAGCGATGGGGTACCACCAGTGAGTTTGAAACGGAATCCAGTATTCAATCGCACGGTGTGTAGCTTGCACGATCGCTCCTTCTTACAAGGAGCATAATCTAATAAAAATATTTTAGTAAAGTCGTAACACTTGCCGACGAAAATTATTGCTAAAGTAATCGACAAAAAGTGAATAGCATACAAATTATAGTTATATTTTTGTAGTTTTAATGACTCTTTTAAGTGGTGCGAGTTCAGTGTCTGATCAGACCAAACGGCGAATGAAAGTTTTCTAGCCGTTTATATCTGTCCACCTTCGAAGGATAGAACGTTTGGCGCGGAAAATATGAGCGAAAATGCCAGGGGACTTATGTGTATGTATCATGTTTTTGTGCAATGTGTTTACCCTTACGCAGAGCGCTAGTAAAATCCAATGGTAAATACCGCAACAGCCACACCTTACAAAGAGAGGAATTTAGGATTAATAGTTAATGGATGTTTATGAAGGGAATGTATGTCGTGTACAAGAAGGGTAGAAAGAGAGAGTAAAATAATATCATTGAGTAATTTCAACGGTCACGTTACCTAGTTGTGAAGTGCACGGACGTGTCGATGAAATCTAATAAGTGCTAATTGAATAGCCCATGACTTATTGCGAATGACGGAAGCTAATAAAGAACGAAACTGGACCGAGCATGTGTCAAGATGAAGCGTAATGAAGACGAGAAATCATTTTCAAGATTATGAATTAATACGTAAACGATGGAGAGTTATCGATAATTGGCAATTGGCACAAACTAGAGGAAAAGAGCCGAAAAAGTTAGCGCACAATCGTGTGAAGATTACGGTGGTCGTTGTGTCATAATCGTTATTTTATTAGTTCAGTGAACCTGGTTGTACGTTTGCCATTGACATTGATTTCATTTCAGTATGATTATGACGACGTTGTCCCACCCGCTAAATGATGCGACCAGCTCCTTGTTGGGCGTAAGCCAGACTCGTTCTTTCTTTGGGTAGCTTTGTCAATCTGTTTTGCAGTCATCTCGCATTCTTCATTCAAATAACGCCGAGCGGCACATCTACCATGAAGAATTTTAATCGTATGACCTTGATAAACGGTGTCCACATTGTCTATAAATGCAGCCCATAGAAGAATGTTTGCACAAAGGATATTGGGAAAAGACGGGTGAAGACGAAAGGCTTGGTAAAAACGGCTTAGGTATATACTACACAACAGGGAACCAACCGGTTCCTCACAAAAAATCAAAAACATCCGTGTAGGAAAAGTTGGCGAGAAAAGATTGTTTTCAAATTGGAACTTTGAGGTATCGTAATGCGTGGGATATTGTTGACGACGATTCTTTTCCTGGGGACTGCGCGTTCCATCCTGCCGCCAGGATTGTTGGAGACCCTCTACCACTTCTTCTCAGCGGTACCTGACGACCTGGTGGAGGACCAGTCATTCATATCCTTGGAATACGACTTTGTGATCGTCGGTGCCGGTTCGGGGGGTTCGGTGCTGGCGAATCGGTTAACGGAGAACCCGGAATGGAGAGTGTTGCTGCTGGAAGCGGGAAAGGACGAGATGTTCCTCACGGACATTCCGCTGGTCGCGACGTACCTCCACATTACCGACTACAACTGGGCGTTCAAGACGGAACCGGGTCGACGTAAAGCCGACGGCACCGGCGGCTATTGCCTCTCGATGATCGACGGCCGATGCAAGTGGGCGAGGGGCAAAGCCGTGGGCGGTACCTCCGTCATAAATTTTATGATCTATTCCAGAGGATCTCCCGCAGATTACGACCTCTGGGAAGCCCAGGGCAATCCGGGCTGGGGCTACCAGGAGGTCCTACCGTACTTCAAAAAATCGGAGAACAGTAGACTCATCCACGAGGACTTCAGGTGCCTTACGTCATCCATCCATTTATAAATATTCGCACGAAATTACTGCAACGTTTTGCTTGACCTTCCAACTCATACCTACTCAGTTTAAAGATCATCGTCTCTGTTGGTGTGTACATTATTTTTCTTTTTTCCAGATATCACGGTCACGGAGGGTACCTTGACGTTACAACGTCGCCCTACGTTTCACCTCTTCGGGAAAATTTCCTAAAGGCCGGCGAGGAGCTTGGCTACGACGTAATTGATTACGATGGCGAGAAACTGATAGGACTTTCAACGGCCCATGTAAACTTGCGAAATGGTCACAGGGTCAGCGCCAATAAGGCATTCTTACGACCTATTCGCGGTAGGCGGAACTTTCATTTGTCGAAACTCTCGAGAGTGACAAGACTCATCATAGATCCAAGGTCGCGGACGGCCGTCGGGGTGGAATTTTTAAAAAATAATCAAAAGTATGTGGTCAAGGCGAAAAAGGAAGTCCTACTCTCCGCCGGTTCGTAGCTCGATTAATAAATCACATTTAATCGTTCACGCTGACATTAAAAATAATTCGTGTTAATTTATACGATTTAGGAACAATAAATTCTCCTCAGTTGCTGATGCTAGCTGGGATAGGACCCAAGGACCACTTGCAATCCTTGGGAATCGAGGTCCTGGAAGATTTACAAGTAGGGATGAATCTCCAGGACCATGTCAGCATGCAAGGACTTACGTTTCTGGTTAACGACAGTGTCACTATAATTGAGCCACGCCTCATCTTAAACCCTGCCAATACGATCGATTACTTCGTCAAGGGTAGTGGACCCCTGAGCAGCGCCGCGGGGGCGGAAGTGATAGCCTTTATCAATACCAAAAATGACAAACCAAAGTTCACTAGTCGAACGAATCCAAAAGTCACCTCGAAAACTTCCCAGGCACAAAGTGGAAACTTTAATTTATTGCCAAAGACTGAGCCTAAGCCGCAAGGTACCGTGTCCACACTTTCCACACGTTTAATGACCTTGTGTAATGCTTATTTACATCTTCCAAATACACCTTTCTATTCCCTCCTGTTATCGTTTTATTTGGGTCAAATTAACGTTTACCTTTACAGGTCACATAACGCGAAACATTTCGTCGATCAAAGTTGACCCAGCATATTTACGTGATTTTCCACGCACTAATCCACCAAGACTGCCCGAGGATTATCCCGACATTGAATTAGTTTTCGGCGTGAGTGCTATAACCGGTGACCTTTCCGGGGGCTACAGAGCTCTAATTGGCTTAACCGACGAATTTTACGAAAAAATGTACAACGGATACAAGGGTCGTGACGCCTTCAGTGTCGTGCCGATATTGTTACGACCAAAAAGTCGTGGACGAGTGTCCCTGAAGAGCAGGAACCCGTTCGACCCGCCAATTCTCCGAGCTAATTACTACGATCATGAAGAAGACCTCAACACCATGGTTCGCGGCATCAAGAAGGTAAAGGCCCGCAAAAAAACAATGTGAAATAAAACGCCAACCTTGAAATCTTTCTAAAGGCGGGTTCAGAAGGTTTACCTGCCACTTCCTCGAGCAATTACGCTTAGCACTTTTTCTTCTTTCCCGTTTCTTCGAAAGAAATCCTCGTAATGGACCTCGACCTAATCGCTTAATATCTTTACACTACTACCTACACTATTGTATTACTTTACATAATCTCATACTACCATTGCATTACCTGGATATTATTTCACGTGTTGTTTTTTTCTTAATGTATTAATTTACCGTTGCCCGTGTCTCTAGGCGCTCGAATTCGGATCAACGATGGCCTTGAAACGTTACAACGCGACCTTGCTGCCGACGATGTTCCCAGGATGCGAGGATCATCCTGTGGGTAGCGACCGTTACTGGGGTTGTGCTAGTCGTCACGTGAGCTCGACCTTGAGTCATTTCGTGGGGACCTGCAAGATGGGAAAAAGGGAGGACGGGGCCGTCGTGGACCACAGGCTTCGCGTTCACGGGATCAACGGACTTAGGGTTGTCGATGGCAGTGTAATGCCGACGATAATCGCTGGACACACTAACGCTGCGATCTACATGATCGCCGAAAAGGCCGCTGACATGATCAAGGAAGACTGGGAAACTTAGAAAAGGACGTTTATCTGTCCCGTTCACGCGTTTAAACATGTGATTATGTACTACTGAGCTCGTAGCAGTGAATTAATCCATTAAGTACTTCTTTTTGCATTGTATGCAATATATTTCTTTGACTCGTGATATCTCTTGTATAGCAATATTTACATTTCGTGAACACAGTGGGAGTTGGTATAAATACGAAATGGTGCAACGTGATACAAATAATAACAACAACGATTGTCGGTAATCTACCTATTGACTACGTCAATGAATACTATCGTTTTAAATAATTCGCATGCCGCTAACTAAGAGGTATATAAATATCGAGGCGAAGCCGTGATTCCACAAACCCGTGACACCTGGAACAGAAGGTCGTTTCTACGAAAATTTTCAACAAAGAAGGGGCCATGAAAGGAAACGATTAATTTACCGTTATCGCTGTAGCGAATGCAGTCGTTAAGGTCCTCCGCTAACATGTAATCCGGCGCACAACTGCAAACTTCTGCAACATTACCCGGAAACGTTTAATAAAGACCTTTGGATTCAGAAATTTTCTGAGACATTTTTTACGTACTATTCACACAATCGACGTTCATGACGTCGGTAAAAGCCGAATCGACGTAGGACGATGTGATGCATTGTCGGTGAGTTTCGCAGCGCGCGCCCAATCCTGAAAAGTAAATTAATCTTGTGTCATTTGTAAACACAGTTAGATCGTTCAATAAGGACGATGACTAAAAACCGACCAACATTCCTCAGACAGACGGGCCCGCGTTGATGAAAATTCCTTGTGCATTTGCATCTGCCTTCTACGCATTCGGAGTTCTTGAGGAACTCGGTGCATTGCGAATTTTCTTCGCATTCATCTCCGACTGCGTTGGCGGCTTTCAAACATCTGTCACCGGTACTTGACAGGACGTAGTCGACTTTGCAGGAGCAAACCTGCATGCATCTCGTGTGTTCCGTTATACACTCTTCGTTAATGGAACATTTCTCATGCAGGGCTGGAATTTACGTTATTCTCTGAATGCGGAATAGCAACTTAAATAGTACAGAAAATTACGTATAATGTTTACTACGCGCGATGTACTTCGTTAAACCTCTTATATTTTGTTTACAAGGTACGTTGACACTCACAAATGTCCTTCAAGCACGTACTGTTGTCGGGGCTGAGATGATGTTGCAAACTACAGCCGCAATAGCCAGTGTCGCAGAAGGTATTCTCGAGAAAACAGTTCTGATTAGTCTTACACATTTGCCCGAGACCTACGAGGGGGAGAATTCAAAGGTAATTAGAAATGTCCACGCCTCCCGGGAAATTACGAAAGGTAGGGTAAACGCTGTTATCTGATTTCCCTCGGTCTGGCGAGCGACGTCGGAGAGCGTATTTGCGTTCCTCAATGGACGAAGGGGAAAGCAGATTAAAAGATATACCCCTTCAAGTGCGAAGCTACGCGCTTACCCACGCTCTCGTAACACCTTCCTTCCTCCTCGTAGAAGTGGGAACCCGGTGAACACTGGCACGCGTTGTCCCGGCATTCGGAATTACGCGTGAAGGTCACCTGACACTGGACGTTAGCGATGCAGGGCTCACCCAACGACGAAGCCACTTTAACAATAAATTTCGAGCCAATGTACGTCATACAGTGTCATAATTACGTCAACGGTATCTGCTGACTTATCATCAAAACTTTGTATCCTATCCTAAATCATACCAAATGCGAAACGCTTTCGTGGAAATGAAATGAAAACAGGCCGAAGAAAAAATAAGCAACGGTGTCGGTGAATGAGAAGGGCTCGGGTATCGGGTTGTTCGTAATTTACTTTCGCAAGACATGGTACCGGATCTATTTTTTAACAAGGTCATAGACAGGAGAGAGAAGGACAGGGATCGGCGTGCTTTGCGGACTGTACTACAGTACATTTTTCAGAAGGTGAATGTACTCGTTTATATAGATATTATTCCTTGGTCGGATCGGTAAGCACGACGACACGCTCCAGGTGAGACAAGGGGCCGTGAGAAAAGGACGGCTATGAACGGGACAGGAAAATCCTCGTGGAATATCACCGCGACAGCGACTCGTCTTGCTCGGATAGAATGATTAATCAGAAATTTTCTCGGGCAAACGACTACCACAAAGACCCTTTTACAGCGCGGCATTTCGTAACAAGTCAAAGTACAATGAACTTACAAACCCGGAGACAAAGATCTTGCCTTTAACATTACACTCCGTACAGTCTCGTCTTCTTAAAACATCATTTTTTTAATCCTATAGGAACGAATTTCAAAGCTTAAATGGCCATTAGCATTTCTATTCCAAGAAGAAAAAAGACAATTTTACGTGTTCCGAGTAAATGTTATTTCCTTTCAACAGCATGAAATTTCGCCGTCATGAATGGGTGATTACAAGATTTTATTCGGCGCCAAGGAGCGTTTATCGCTCGAGTATTATAAATTCAAATGATATTCTATTTGCGGGCATTGTGCTCCGATGATCGCCAAGCGAGCGGGCTACGATTTAAATACCAATGCGTTTCGGCGAGGTCTTTGTGCAGGACGATGTAAACGTTAATAATACCTTTCAGACAGAAAACGTGACTGCGATTCCTGTAGACGATGAAATCCTCCTTGCATAAGCAGCCTTCCTGGTTCCAGCAGTACGCGTCGTCCATGCAGTCATCGTCGTACTTGCAGGGAGCCAGGGTTTCTGAAAAATTCCGGCCATTCTTATCGGAAACCAAACTAAACGCAATACGTGACTCTACTCTTCCTTTTCGATACACAAACACACGATCCGGAATACCTTACTAAACATTATTCTTCACGAAAACAATTCAAATCAGTGTCACCGATCGTAATGATACAATATAAGGATAGATGTATATTGTTGACTGTAATATTGCAAGGACAGGACTTTTCGATCTTATTCGATTTCGATCTAATTCTTGGCCTCGCTTTTTTTCTCGGTCATTTACTTCCTATACGTACGATGCGGGGATTTTCTATCGTTGCATCGTGGTGGCTGCTGGTTGACGTAGGCAATCGTCGCGCAGACGGTGACGGGTACGAGGACGAGTAGGCCCGCGACGGCACGCACCGTCCTCGTCGCCGTCATCCTCGGAGCGGAAGTTCTTCCTCGTCTCTGCCTGCCATCGGTCCTCGGTTCACTGGCATCTTCCGACCGGCCGGTTATTTTCAACGGTTTAGCGCGCCGGCCACGTCCTTTATTGCGACGTTTCGCGGCCACGCTTGTGTAACGCGAAAAAGACTGACGCGATGGACGTTTCGCCCGTGACTACCCATTGTTGCAAACCCCGCGCCTCCGACGCGTTGCCATTGTTACGCGGAAACAGCTGCTGAAAATCTCCGCGAGGATGTTTTGTCGATTATAAAGCACCGCCCGGTTCGCGCCCTTTTCCTTCCAGTCCGTCCTTTCAACGACTCCCAGCCGGTACAATTAACATCCCACTATTTATAATCGCACCGGTCGCTTACACTCCACCCCAACTTATGTATTCACTAGCTACAAAAAAATTAAACTTGTAGTTTTTAAATATACCGTGTTTTGGTTTACTTTATTTTGCGTTGAAATTATGGGCTAATTTACGTATCAAGTGTAAAATTATGTCCCGATTGTTTTCCTTGTTAATCGTTACAATACTGTCATCTCACCGCTGTTAATTTAATGTTTGTTAGCGTTCAAGTGATGGAATGCTTATATATTTGTCTCATAATTAGACACCGGTGGGGTGTTTGGTTCATTAGTCCTTGAGGTGTGGCGATGTTGATTCGCGAGTATATGTCAAAGCTTGTATTACTGATACACCGACAAGTAGTAGGCGTTAAACCGACCTCCAAACAAGCACGAGCCTTGCTTCAGTTCCAGTAAAAAAAGCACTGTTTTATTTATTCAACTGTGACTCGAATTAATCGGCCAACGATTTCGCGAGGACAACGAACGGCTAGTTAAAAAATTTGTAATTACACATAAATGTTGTACATAGTTGTACATAGAAACAATTATTTTTAAAAATGAGTTTTCTAAATATTACTTTACGATAAAGCAATATGAAAAGTTGTTTAAACCACCTGTTCATGTGCAAGTGTGTACCGGGCCTAATTTAAGTTACTGTTAAAACGTGCACGACGCGAATGCCGTGGTCATTCTGACTCTGATAAAAGGTGATAACGTACTTAGGTCGATTCGATTTGCTTTCGGTCCACCAACATCCACGAAACGTCGCTAGAAATTCAGGTACGTCTAAAATTACGCTCTAAAATTAGTGGTAACATAAACACTCAGAGCTAATCTCAAATTTTTTATTGACCCAACTGCTTTTTATCAGAGGAAGGAGAAAGTTCTAGACACAATTTTCGTACAAGACAGTGCAAGTAAATGGAACGAGGAAGGTAATTAGAAAAGGGCACGATTGTTCTAGCCTTCGCCGAGGACAATGGAATAAATTACGTACAATTAGGCTAGTAGTCTGACTAATTTCATTCATTGTCTAGCACGTCCGTCTGCGTTTGTTACTGTCTCGTGTGATTCCGTAATACCAAGCTCTGTTTGAAATCATTGCCAAAGACTCCGTCTGGCGAACGCATTGTTGATCCTCGCGATATCTCGGACAGTCGGAGGGAACGATCTCCCCCGTTCTTTAATTACGAGGGCGTTCTGTCCCGGCGTTCACCTAACTGTGAGAACCATGAGCGTAGATCCGGCCGTCTTCGGTCCGTCTTTACGATGCTCCCTCCTCCCCACTCGCCCTTTGCCTATCCACCCCTTACCGCGTGGGAGAAGAAGCCTATCGGACCTTACGACTTTTCCACCGGCAAAATTCGATTCGTTCACAACCAAGGACAAGTTTCCCATTTATTTCTTCTCACTGTCAAATTTCCCCGAATACTGCCAGACAATCATTTTCTTAGACAATCTCGCACTTACTAATTTCATCAACGAACGTTGACTTTCATTACTCTATTTCGTAATTACTTTTGCCTAAATTTTTCTATAATATTTACTTTTCGTTGTTAATTTTCTAGTTAAACGAATGACTTTTATCAAGATAGGTGTCTGCTAAAGATGTTTAGTATATCACTTGTTTTAGGATATATTGGATTATACTTTTTGGATTTTTGTAGCACTCTAAATCGTCCTTTTCTTTTATGTTTTAGACGTTTAATCGGACTTAGAGGACCGTAAGAATTACTATTCACTCACGTCTACTAAACAGATGATTGTGCTGTCCGCGCGCGAGGACGACTGCGCTCCTCCTGAACGCCAAGCACAGTGCAGCCGACAGCAGAACGGTCCACAACGCTCCCATTGGAAGAAGAATCCTCTCTCTCTTTTTCTCTCTTTCGCTTCCTTTCCGCCCCTCAGCCGATCCTCGTGGCACTCGTAATTTTACCACACACCGCGCAGTCCCACCATTCTTGCTTCCTTCATATAAAAAATTGCGAAACCGGGCACCAAATTTTCCTGACCCGTCGTTGGACTAAAATTTTCAAAACCACACGGGTGTCGCACCTTCGGTACTCTTCAGGGGAATTCGACGAAAATTTGCCTCCGAGAGATACCGTATTACGTCGTGTTGCAGATAATGGAATTAATTACGATAAACGATTTTTCGAATTTCCGTGCGTCACATCATCGCGAGAATAACTGGGAACTTGCTCGACGTTTTTAGTGAATCACGAAGCTTTTCCCTGGGCTTATCAGGGAACCTTTTATCTAATCGACCACCAATAAGCGTCTCACCTGTACCCGTATTCGCCGTGGAGTGAGCGCGAGATAATGTTTTCTGTTTAATACATTTCGCAACGTCGTCAAACGTAAGTGACACCGTGATCGCGTCACCACGACGTTCGATCGTGTTGACGGCGTACGTGTCTCTTCCTCTCTATTTACTTAAATCGACGTCCCACACTCTCCAACCGCCCAATACTCTTAGTCACCGTTCATTATCTACACGCGAAAACATCCCAGGGAAATGTAAACAAGTATGAATCTCGTATGAAGATCGTTCATTAACGAACGGCAATGTTATTGCAATCAAATTTATACTTTGAATAAATGCTGTGACAGTAACAATGGCAGGGGGGTACATAGGCAGATTAAGAAGCACTTATAAGGTATGCGAATTCGTGAGGAATATGTGGTATTTGCTTAGCGCTCTTAATTCCTATATTAAAATAAACGAAGAATTCTCAAGTGACTTTTATAGCCAAATTTATTAACGACATCCCTACCATATTCTTGGCAGCTGAAACAATATTTTATTTGCGGATAATCTCCGTTGTATATTTACGCTGCAAAGTAGTACATAAAAATGGAAAACGTAGCTAACATTTAAGGACATAAGCAGAAAGTATCCTTTAAGATTATTTATTCATAACAGAATCATTACTAATTAAGTGAATGATTCCACGATCCAACTGTGTTCAACAGTTAGGAATATTCGCGCATATCGGGCGATTTGTATAAAGCTTCGGATTAAAACTGCGTTTTATTATATCCGTCATTTCTGAAGAAAATGGCCCGCGACGATGGTTTTCTTTGGTATCCGAGATTCGCGTGACTCCTCTTAAATGTAGGTAATAATAGGACGAGTACCTCCACGCGGAATTTAAAATAATTTTGGGAAAGAAGGAAGGGCTTGGACAAAGCCGCCTTAAGTACCGAGCGCGAGAGATTACGTTTCGTTTTGAGATAAATCGTAGGTGGTTTTAAATTCGCTGTGAAGGCACGAAGCACCGTTTTCATAATACTGCGTGAGACAATGAGGTCTGTCCTTAACGAGTGCACTAATTAAATACACGCCGCAGGAAGGATTTAAACGCCTCGGTGCGCGTTGGCTCGTGTTCCTCCGTCTAACTTTCTGCTGTCACTGCGATACCCGATACGTATCGTCCAATTTTTGTCCCTGTTCGCTCTGCTTCCCGTGTAACCTTCACGCCTTAAACGGAAAGGAATTTTTGCACAACGTCGCGAAACTCCGAGAGGAAATGATCGTCCGCAGACCGTCTTCGTAGGAAAAAATCCCCTTTCTCCGCTACGCCAATAAGCCGCAAGCAGAAATCATCAAGATCATGACGAATAATGAACTTCTCACTGAAATGGCACCTGGAAAAAGATTTCGTTCGCTGCAATGTCGGGGAAAATCTGTCCGTAACAACAACAACAACAAATTGGACAAAATTTTACCTCCTGTAGTACATATTTTTCCCTGTTCATAGAAGCCATCGGCACACTCGCAATTACTGTCAAAACATTTCAGAGCTTTAGGTTCACCTTCCTTCTCTCCCTGATAACATTCGTCTGAATTACTGCACTGGGCGCCGAGGGCTAAAATCCATGGCAAAAGGAAAATAATTTTATAATTCCAATTCGACCTGTATGATGTTCTTCTTCCCTTATGACTTGCCTTTGCTGACAACGCAAGTTTTCGTTGCCGATACATAATGATAGTCCTTTTCTTTGCATTGACATCTCTTTTCGATGCACGATGTGCCGGGAAACGATGAGCACTGCCCATCTTCCATGCACTCGTCCAGAATTTTCTTCGCTTTTAGCAAACACCTTTTACCGTCCATGTTAATCGCAGTGCCATTCTGGCAGCCACATACTTTCTTTTCCGTACAAGTCGCATTCTCGATGTGTGAACATTGCTGAGTGTCATTGCAGGGTAATCCAAAAGCTACAAAAAATGATTTTTTAATAAAAAACTTACCTGACAAAGTCAAATTTCTTCTAACACTAAGCTGGTCATTAGTACATTATTGGATTTAACATTTTCTGCAATAATTCTCATCAATTTCTACTTTTCGATATGTTTCAATGTAATCCTGCTTCATTTTTTACCGATATTCTCCAAGCATTTGCCATCTACGTGATGATAGCCCGAGTCGCAGGTGCAAAGTTTGTTCAAGCATATAGAATTAGGCACCTTAGCTGAACATTGGCCATCGTAGGTGCAGCCAGCTCCAAGTGATCTTTCTGCGACACGAAAAAATTCTATAAATAAATCAATTAATCAAACGTGTGCACCTATTATCGAAATCACTTCCAATTTCTCACTGTGTTATTAAATCATGATTGGTTTAGGTGGTTAATTTATGTGTGCTAATTTACTATTGATACAGGATAAACACCGTAAACCCACCTTGGACACAGGAATGTTTGTCGTCTGACGGAACATAGCCTTTTACACAGGCACACTGACTGTTCGTTGTGTTACACATTCCGTGCTCCAAATAACAATCCTGATCCACCTTACAAATACGCCCAACCACCGCGTCTAAAATGGAAATTTGCTAACAATAAGTTTACGATTCCGCCTAAAGGACAATACTAGAAAATGTTCATTGTAGGACGTACACAGGTCGACAGACACAATTTTTTCATTATCGTTTTCATAAATATTAGTAACCATTACGTAACATTCAGAATTTAAAATTCAGATCAATTACTAGCTACGACGTTACAACGATTATTGTATACGGATAATTGTTACAAATGGACATGGATTTTCCGCAGGAAAAGTTTCACTGGAAGTTAATGAAGAAAAAATTAATTGTCAGTTATATTCCGTCGATTTAATCATATAGTTATGAGAATTTTTCCTGCAGATTTTCTGGAAAACCAAGTAAATTGATTTAACGAGATCGTCGAGGGAAGAAAGGACGGGAAAAAACCATCTAGGAATTTTGTATTACGTATTTTTCCATGATTTATGGCCCCGGCTTGCAGACTGGAACAAGGCCCAGTTTTGTTCTGCTGGTCGTAACACATGCAGACATTGTTTTCGCAAGTGGCATTTTGTGGTAAATTTCGTGTTCGACAGTCTGAGATGTTTTGGCACGGAATTGGAGGATCTGCAAATAAAAGAGAAATGATACACCTGTCGCCAGTGAGCAAGTATTTCTTTGGCGAATTATGTAGAGAAAGATGTTGATTAGGATGGATAGGAAAAATTTGTTGTCTTATGTCGTACACAATTGTCTTAGGGCAAATTAATGGCATGAATTGTATACGTAGACAAGACATTCCTAGAGTAATCTATACATTCGGGTACTGTAATAGTTATTATAGGGTTACGAGAAAAAAGTCTAAAACTCTTCGGAATTTGCCAGCCTTTCTGATCAATTGTAAATTTCAAAGGAATCGATCAGTCTTTTAGCATTTTTAAGATCGGCTTTCTATTAAATAAACCGTTCCGATCAATTGATTGTTTATCAGCGTTTCTAATTCACGGCTGCGAACGTGATATGCGCTCGAAATTCCCGAGGGAGATTAATCGGCCAGACGACGATAAGCCCCAGTCACACTTCGCGATATATACAGTTGTAGTTTCAAAGTTGGGCCTTTATTATCAGAATATAAATTCGATAACATCCGCTCGTCGAAACCTGAGATGTCTGGACCAAAGCCGTAACCTAAGATGAAGAAGGAATTTCGATGCGTGCAGGTTTCTGTTACTTAAATTCCACGTCCCAATGATACAAAAAATGCATAAAAATATTTTATTTAATTCATGCGTAATTGTCATCCGTGATTTCATGTCAGTAGGGAAATTATAATTCTATTCGATTTGTCTCGTGCGTTTAATAACTTATCTCGCGTGAGATAATTCGGCGATGGGCGTAAGATCGTCAATTGAATAACTGTTGGTCGACAAATCCGTCATTCATCTTCCATGAAAGCATTAATCTACATATACGCTTGAAAAACTGACTGGTTGCAAAGATAACATTATATCGGGCTTTTTAAAATACGACACAATCTGCTGAAGAAGCAAGTTTCTTGCCGTGTTTTGCTCGACTACATTTCTTCGGGAAATAAAGTCTAATTTTACAGAAATTGTTTCTCATAATTCGATACAATTGCTTCCTGTAATGGAAGGCAAAGTAGTTTATGGCTGTAGTCGCGGTAAAGAAGAATTGGTTTATGATGGATTTATTTAGCGTGTAATTCCTGTAATGGGCGGGGATATTTAGAGACGAGTCGTAATCGAAGCGAAACTTTCCTTGTTTGTATACAAGTGGTAGAACCGCTTCGTCGACTCTGAGGGTTACGAAATACGCACGAAGATTCGCCGGGGATACAATCGAGAAAGCCCAATGATACACGGCTATCGGCAAGTAAATGAAGAATTTTATCAATCATAACACCATTGTTGACACGTTAATTACTACCTTCTAACTTATGTCGCAATTATTATTAATTTTCATTTAATTGCTGAAAATTATACGATTCATATTTGGGAGTTAGACCGAAAATCTCCGGTTTCGGGCAATCTAGCAAACTATTATGTTACTTCAACTTGAATGAAGCAAAAATAAAGAAATTCACTTGTGCCCAACTGTACTGTGAAACAAATGGGAGCGTGACCCTCAAAACTGTTCATTTAGCGGCTGATTCGCACAGTCCTATTAAGTGGTGTATAATAGCGTAAATTAACGAAAGATTCGTAAATGAAATGAGTCACGAAAGAGCTGCTTATTTCACACGCTAGGCTGTATTATCATTCGCGACGCGAGGAAACGGGAAAAATCGGTGTAAAATGTTGGAAAAGCACTACGCGCTAATTGGTAGACCCATCGTGACGCATTGGAATATGTCAGAAACATGCGGATTACCAATCTCTGGGATAGCAGCGACGAAAGCCACGTGGGCTAGGACGACGAGACAGAAATAGATTATCCTCTTCATGTTGGACCAGCGTTAAATTTTCTCTTTGTCCGGTGATCAACCCTCGTTTTTTTTACTTAGGACTACACTTTTCGAACGACGAAGAATTGATTCGCGATCGAGCATCGGTAGCACGCGACTGATGGCGAATGCCAAGAGTCTCTCCAACGCCGTTCGAAGGCCTATTTCTGTCCCTCTCACTCTTACTCTCACTCTCACGTATCTTCTCTCTCCATACGCCACGGTTATCTTCTCTCTTTCTCCCTTGTTCGCCATATCTCGCGTCCATTCGTCATCCTCTTTCATTGCACTTCGATTCTTGCTTCGGTCTCCTTCTATAATTTCTCCACTCCCACCCTCCCACTGGCTTCTCCGTCTCTCTCGATCCTCTTTGTCTCCTTCCATCCGACGGTTTCTCTCCCACCAGCATTCGTAATTTCCTTCTAAACTTGCGTTTCCCGCGGTTGCAAGATCCGATGTCGCCGATTCCAGGGAGAGTCGCGTCGTTCGCTTACTTTGCGCATCAATTTCAATACGAATCGCGTCAATAGTCGTGATAACATCATCGACTCTATTATCGTTAGCGTTCACCGCCTTTATCAACGCGTACCAATTTTAGGTCCCGTCGAAACATAGCGCAGAGAGGTCATCGATTATCGGAAAATCTGTTTTTTTTATCGTTTCACACGAAACATTTATTACGGTGTTCCACATGACACCGATTCATTTTACGCTAAAAGATGACACTCGGAATCACGAGATAAAAAAATGAGTAATGTTCAATATCGGCTAAATATACGGACACTTTGGAGATCCGTTCGTAGATACAAACGCTAGTTTTACGAAGTAAAACGAGGACCCTGCGATTCATAGCGTCGCTGATAAGAACGGGTAGATAAAGCGATAACGATTATCGCTGGAGGGTGGAGTCGGGAAGAAAGGTACATCATTCTCGCGTTCAACTCAGTCTTATTCTAGCGTCGTGTGATGTATTTCAACTACCGCCGGACAGTTTGACGGTGATATCAATGTCGAAATTCTTTTTATTCTTGGTCCTCGTCTCGGCAATTTCCGAGCGGACCTGGTCCTACACGAAACGTGAGTAATGGACGTAAAAAGTGTCGAAAATATCGTAGTTTCAAGGCCCCGTGGTTGTTTTTCAATCGATTTTTCTGGCATTCTTCCAGTCACCGGTGAGCATGGCACGGCAAAAATCTTCGAGGCCTGCAACAGGGATACTGACTGCATCGAGAATGCATTCTGCCGTGGGCAACAGTTCTGCTTATGCGATACTTCCTACGCGCCCAGCGCAGATAAGTCCGTCTGCACGGCCAGTGAGTGACGACGATGACGATGATTCTTATACACGCGTCTCGACGGATGTATAAATCCGGCAACGGAAGTGGTTTTCCTTAACTTTCGATGTCTTATTTCCTTCGGTCCAAATACCGATACCATGAGTTACAGTCATTCGCAGAGATAATAAATTAAAAATAAACCGGGATTCATAATTTTGCGGCAACTCGATGATTACATTATTTTTCGAAAACTTCATTTTTGTTATCCCTGTACAGCCAGCGGATTAACCTGTGCCGATGATACGATCTGCAGGACGATGTCCAATGCAACTTGCAGACAGGGCGCGTGTGCCTGCCTAGAGAACTTTATTTTGGACATCAACAACTCGTCCAATTGTATTCCTAGTGGGTATACATATCTCAATGTCCTAAGTGATCTGGAATGAAGGTTCAAGAAGTTAGAATTATTATATTAGCAAGGTAATACTTTTTTTGCAGTCCCCTTGAAGATCGGGGACCATTGTCAAAGGAATGACGACTGTGTAGACGCTTTCGACCGAGCGATGTGTATTAAAGAAGAATGTCGCTGTTTAACCGGCCACAAATTCATGAACCAGACCGGCACATGTATTCAGACACGAGGCAAATACACTTCCCCCTCCTGGCTCGCGCGTGCAATAACTATGCAATTCGACCTTAATCCTGTACTGACTTTACGTTTTGTTTCGTAGGTATATATCAGAGATGTACGCAGGATTATCAATGTTTGCTGGATGACGACACCCCGGATGCCTTGGAATGCAGAAATAATGAATGTGTCTGCAAGGAAGGAGACAGTCGATGCAACAAAGGTTAATTATGATCAATTATATCGTTAGAGGGTAATCCATCTATTTAGGTTTTAATTAGTCCTTCTGCTTGCAGGTTCATTACCGGTAAATGCTACGATTTTCCTTATGTTGTCGTTCTTACTTGCGCTTGTGATTTAACATTCCGCCTCGAAGGACGACTAGGAAATGCAAGAACATTTCGGACGCGGGATACTGTTCCCCCACTGACCTTCAACAATGTAGGGATTTCCAGGCTTTATCGTGCAATGTCTGACGTCACAAGGGCGGGTGTTCCTACCTGCTCCCTACAGTACGACGTACTATCTGATGCCCACTACAGTGGGGAAATCCTTCTCCTCATGCGTTGAAGTATTGAAAATTGTAGTCACAGGACTAAATAAAATATTGATTACTTTTTCTAACTGTCACTGTCTTTCTTCTTGAAAAACATTTGGACGGGTTGTAAAATAAAATAGATGTGTTTATTGACGCACGTAAATATGTACAAAACTGGGAAGATGTTCTTATAGGCTATCACTTCCTAAAATAATTAATCTCATGATAAATCTCAGCGGGTTTTACATGTAAAGCTTCAGCACAGAACTATCTGTTTTTATTTTTCGAAAATGGTAATATTTAATGACCTTCTCGTCTACGTAGTTATTACCTCTCTTAGGACGAAATTTTTGTCTTAAATCTCTAAGACTCACGCTAGAAATGACGCTAGAAAATGACGCTAGAATTGATCTGCAAGCTTTATCCTCGCGAAAAAATTGTTTCACGAATTCAACATAACGAACTGTTCGTTTTAAAGCCGAATCTTTAGCAGGTCGTCATTTTATGTCAATCACAGTCCTACAAGTTATCACTCGTGGCGCCAACGATTTGGAAGCCCAGAAAATTTGTTGAAAGTCAATGAACCTGATATGCACTACGCCAATTCTTCTCTTTTCGACTTCTTAATGGAAATTTCCTCAGAACCTCGTATTGTCGGGCATCTTGACGAAGTACGCGACCTTGTCCTCGGCCACTCTGTAGTTGTGTATCCACCTGGACCCTTTCCTCAGGCTACCGTCGATACCGTCTCTCCAGACACCTGCGGGAAGATAGACTTCTCTTTGCCTACTTCCAGAATAGAGAATCGGCGCGACGATGAGTTCCTCTCCGACGGAGAACTCGTCGACAACTACGTGACAGGCTGGGTCAGCGGGGTCAAGCATCCAGAGGGGTCGAATGATGGGTAATCCGGTGTCAAGGGTTTCATTCGCGTATTTCTTCAGTAACGGCGTGACGGTCTTCTGTCGAAGAGTCGTCAATCGTTTGGCAATTTCCAGCACTGATTCGTCAGAATACTTGCTGGGCAGGTGAGTGAAACGTATGACCGGCAGGAAGGTGGACAGTTGAAGCCATCGGACGTAGAGTTCCTTGTCCGGAAGGCTCACCTCGAAGTCGTTGTCCGGGTTGTTGTCAGACATTGGCAGGGCCACATCACCCCCTACAGCTCCAGGCATGATAAAGGGAAAACCAATCACTCCGTAGCTCAACACCGTCGGAATGACCGTTTTTATGGCCTTCCACGAGGACGGGAACGGCGGTAATGACACGAAAACAGGGGCTCTAGGCCGAGAAATGGCACTTGACACTCCGATCACCGGCACTGAGCCTAAAATTGCCTTGGTAAACAATGTCTTGTAGTGGTCCGGATTCGTTAGTGGCTGCTCGCATTTGTAATAATGCGGCATGTCCTGGGCAGTGCCTAAATCCAGGTAGAACGAGTCCACGTGGTACTTGGTGATCAGATTCTCCAACTTCGACTGAAGCCAAGGAAGGGTCTTGTTGTTCGTGATGTCCAAAACCCCCGCGCTGTTGCTCTGTTTATACCTAAATTCGAAACGAAAAGAATTTATCCTCCAACGAATTTCGCCAGGAACGTTAAGAAAGCGTTTTCTAATATAACTCTTTTCAAGTGACCAACTCTAATTACCTGGTTAGTGCTGGAATCCTGGGGTCACTGCCTCTCTCGGAAATGAGCAATCTGTTGGCGACAGCGTCCTTGAAGTTAATCGATTCCGTGGATATGAAGGGCTGTATAGAGAATACAATCCTGAAGCCGCGTCGGTTGATGATGTTGATAGTTGCTTCCATCGAAGGGAACCTTTCTTCGTCTAGCGTAAAATCCCCTGGACTGGGTTGCCATTCCTCACTGAGCAAAACGTGGCCCTGTTTGAGGAACCCAAGAGCAATGACATCCTCGGTGTAATTGTAAATAGCTGCCTCGTCGGTGGGAGAAATTTGCCAAACTGGCTCGGAGAGTAAAGAATGCACCGCCTGAAGTTCATCGGGCTTCAAACCGTCCCAGAGTGTCTTCTCGGCCATGGAGGAGTGGAGATTCTTCATGTTATCCGTTGCACAGATCGTGTAGTTGAGCTGAGGGAGGGGAGTCAGGTGGTTGATGTAGGCGAAGGCATCGTGCCTGGCCTGAAGGCAAAAATCGTTGCTACGGTTAGCGTTGATGGAGACGTAGAGGGGTGTCTCCGGGTCGACAATAATCGTCGAGCCCTTCGAGTTGAGGAAATAGCGTTTGAGGACGTTGCCGAATTGGTGTTTCCTAATGTCGCCGGTTATGAAGGCACTGAGGTCCAATCTACCACGTTCTAAAGGGTATGGCATGTTTTGAACCTGCCCCGCCCCGTACCAATGACCTCGCTTTGGCGACCAGTCAAAACAATCCGTAGGGTTGTAATGTGGGTTCAAACTCTGCCAGGTTACGTGGTAGCAGTGCATTTTCCCCTTCTTCGTGTGACCAAGGTATAGTCGAGTCTGTTGTAACCACTCGAGGCAAACGGCGTTGGGTCGCTGATGCTGAGGAAGGCAGGGGTAAACACCGGTATCCGCTGGTATTCCTTCCCCCAGACGAGCGGCTATAATCTCCGCCCCTGTATTGCTGTATATATGCATGACCCGCTCGTTTTTGTTAAACCTGCCAAAACAAAGACCATAGACAATTTTCACCTATCGTTCTTGAACCCTGACGGTAAACATTTTCCGTTGTTTCTTGACAATCCATGAAAGTGTTGACGGGGTATCATTTTTTTTCCGTAAACCGTCATTGTTTTCCCTCGCGTTTGGCTTTCTGCGAGACAGATTGTCGTGGTGCAAGCCGAAGCAAACAATTGGATACGCACGTAGCTCAAGCTCGAGGCAAATGACGGGCAATCTATTCCATTAGCCACTTCCTGATAGAGGCAAACGACCGAAAGTCATGTGACGATAAGCGAGTGACGGTACGCGGTAATGGAACTAATATTAATGCGCTGCAATAGCCAGGCAGATACATTCATCCCTCGAGTCGGCATCCAGTAAATGGATGCAGGAACTGCAATGAGTATTTTTCACTGAATATTCTCATAAATACCTGAATTTTTCGAAGTAGGCTCGTTGCAGGACATGTTGCGTGTAATAAATGTGTGCAAATCCGACCAAAAAAGCGACACAAAGGAAAAGAATACCCACGAATGCTCTTAATCTATAAAAATAAAATTTAACAAAAATATTTCATGTAGAATTTCAAATAAATCTTTTTTTCGTTGCTGACAAGACAAACCTGTAGTCAGCATTTTGTCGTTTTTTGCTACTTCTCAGGGCCTGTGGAATGGAAAGCTGTAGTTTTTCTTTGAGGAGACTGCTGATACTATTAACGCTGGTGATCGTCGAGCTTGCGCTTTGTGAACCCGGAATTTCCATGGGGTCGCCACCCATTTTCTGCGTCACCGACGGAGAGACTGATCTGCCTTTCCTCCTGGGCGGGGCTTGCAAAGGTACTCTGCGCAAAGAAAATAAATGTCTACCTTTGACCTACCATCAAGGACAACAAAAGAAACTTCGCGATATCAGAAAAATATCTGCCGTGTTTCTTTTGGAATACAAAGGAGTGCGGTATTATCTTTTTTTTGAAAATTTTATTAGCCGCAGGTGAATACCATTAGCGAGAGGAGGGGTATTGCTTTTTAGGAAAATCTTTTACCTTTGCATGGAAACGGCACTTCCAACGTCGTATCTCGGTATCATATTGTCGTATCCGGGAACAGTTTCAACGGAAAAGTCGCGCGTTACATCGACAACTTTGACCTCCGTCGACATTTACGTCAACGACACGGTCATCTGCGCGGTCAAACAGATGCAGGTGGAACCCAAGGATCGCAGAGACACGATTCACGCCGATCGATAAGGATTTATCCGAACAGCTGGAGGGAGATTATCGCGACTGATCGGAGAAATATGGTGGGCAACTTACGGTGAAAGATCGAATAATCGTCGAAATATTGGTAGGTCTGGAACTACTCCGATAGATAATTTAACTTGTGCAATGAAGAAATTCAGCACGAACTTATCACCAGATTAAAAAAAAAGCTGTTTGTGCAATATTTGCATTACTTTCCAATATGCGTTATCGATTATTTTTCCAGACGAACATATTCAGGAAACAGTTGGCTACACTCGGAGAGAGGTAGACTCGGGATTCTCCCGAACCCCTCGAAATTTGAGATGGAATTGACTGACACTTGTTAGGCTTGACTAGCAGCTGCGACCGGAGGATTCGGCGGACCGCGGGGAAAGGTGAAATTCGCGGAAAAGCGCTATCGGCCTACTGACGAACGACGAGGAGAATAGTCGCCGAAACGATGACGCGATAGCGAACGAAGATCAACTGGTGCCCGTCGGATAATCGCGGCCATTAAGAAGGAGTCGAGAACCGAGTTCAGCAGCGATAACCCTGAGGAGATACAACAGGAAGGTTGGAACAACGACCTTCCCCGGAACGTCCAAGAAACCCCCCGATACCCCCTACAGAAATGCACAGATTAAGCAAAGATTTTCAAACAAACCGTGTAAATCAAAGACGAGCAAATGACCAAGTGACAATTGCAAAGCAAACGGTACCACCTGACTGTACCGAATGACGTCAACGTCACGACAAATGCGAAGAAAATCTTATTAGGACTGATAAGAAAAGACAACAATTGTATTTTTTCTACGAGGAAAATCTATGAGGCATCATTACCTAATCCCCGTCAAATGTCACAGTATTTTTCTCTGTGTTGGGAGGAAAATTGAGTAGTTGAGGGGAATGTGCTACTCACTTGACCAATTCCTCGTCGTTGGCTTCTTCCTCGGTTTCGGAACCCAAAGGGCTTCCATTGGGCGTGGATCCACTGTTGCTGAAAGTCACGCTGCTGTTGCTCCCGCTGCCGGTTCGGCTAAACTGCGAGCAGTTACCCTGAAATCATTAATCTCATTTACAAAAACCCCGGGCGATTGTACACCTGTGTAATTATAAATTGCGCCATTTGTCACCGAGTCGAGTAATTTTCCCACGTGTCTACTTGAAGGAACGTCGTCGTCAAAGTGGAAGGCAGGATTGAAAAATGTGTTTACCTACAGTCGTGCGTCGACTTTGTTGAAAATATGAATCATTCAACAATACAGTTTTATGTAATTGCTCGCGCATCTACTCGTATAATTGTTTATTCAAATAATAAATTCATCATCCCCGATGCGCCGTTTGTTATGCCAACTTTCCGATCGGTTTTTTCAATGTTGATATTCGTATTATCTTTGCAGGTAATCAAGGTGTTTAACATAATTAATTCGTTAAGCTTTGTTGCTCAATGTTACGATGCGTACCATCTTTGTCGTGAAATATTTCTCACTCTTACCGTCCATCATGTTACAAAAATCAGACTGTAATTTCTACGAAATTAACGCACAGAAAGGTGGATACAAACTTTTATTATTCTACATGAAATTAGTCAAACTGAAGACCGGATCAAAGAATAATACAAATCTTGTACGAAATTTTTTCAGAGAATTAAGAAAAGAGTTGCTTAGAAAGTCTGTTATCCATTTTCCATGGCGCGCGATCTATTACAATTCGAGTGAAAGAGAATCCCCGGAAAAGATGTTTCCTTCGGAGGGACCAACGGGTACTGACGAATGATTCGGCCGTTTGCAGCGACGATCGTGTCGCGTAGCTTCGCGGATGTCGAAGATTATGTAACAAACGGGGGCGGTAGCGCGCCAAAACGAATCCGGTTTTTCGCAGACCGGTAAAGGCGAGAATTTGGTGATCCACTCAGATCCATTGCCGTAACTCGTGAAATTAACAAAAAATTCTTCAACCCTTACGCTTGCGACACAATAAATCCTATTTCGTTTTACTTTTAATTCATGACGCAAAACAACAACTGGACACTATGTTTCCTAATTGGATAAGTTGGTGGTTTCTTGCGGTACAAGCATTAGACATGTGGTGATAGTGTGGTGGTTTTCCGGACTGACGCACCTCTTCGATCGAGTCCAGTTTAGATTTGGCGGCCCCGGAGAGAGCCCTTTCCAGCGAGTAAATCGAGCTGTACCTGTGATCCTTAACATCCTTGTCGTTCATCGATAACAACGGCCGTTTCTCCGCTTTTCGAAGCGACAGATCGATCATAGATTCGTTTAGATCGCAAATGAGCTCGCCCCGAACGTTCGAAAGCGATTTTTCCCACTCGATCCACGTTTGCCAGCAATTTGTCGGGACTTCCGTATATTTACAGAACGTTAGGCGTTTCCACGTGCGCCGAGAACGCGGGGAAACGTCGCGGGGCAGCTATACTGGCGGAACGACGAATAACACTGCTCGGCATTCGTAAACACGTGCTAATAATCTCGGATGACGATGGTACCGTGGCCGTGATTTGTCGTGACTAGAGACACACTGATTGGGATTATTCGCGGTCAGGGATAGATAGAAGCCTGCAACGCAGATCGTCGGAGCTGTCCATTTCGCACCGCGTTCATCGAGGATTACGCGTAGGAACATTCTCGCATTTCCCCCGAACTTTATCAGTGATGACTGGTTTAAATAACGAAAGGGGTTTGTATATTTCACTTAATTACATCTATCGCTTACCTGCTGCCTGTTGTTCGAAAGGTCGTTCATTTCGTCAAGTTTGCTGGGCATCGAGATGCTAGTTTTTCGAATGATTGGAGCACCGAGTCCCGCGGTCGTTGCGGAACTCTTTTTGTCGATCGTCTCACCAATTTCGTCGTCCTCAGTGTCAAAGCTACCCGTAGAACGTGAGTCAGTTTTAGAAGTACCTGTCGTGCATACGTCCAATTCAAAATACTACATTAATTTGCGTGTTATGTATATTCAGGTAATTCGGAGAAGCTATCGTATGTATATTGATTTTCCGGGGAAAATGACCTTTCTCAACGACTTCAGTCCGATAAATGTCCTCTTGACATGTTAACCTCGGATGCAATTAAAACGTAAATAATTTTAATCTTGTCCCCTCTGACATTGTGTAAATTGAAAAAAAAATGTGCGATTGCCCATCGGACAAGAATGAACGTGTACCCGGAATGCCAAGTCCTGAAACCTTGACACTTTTTCAAAAATGCCCGAAACCTTTCCAACCTGGAAAAGATTTCGTCGCAAGTTCGGACGATGACTTCGTAAATCTAAACGACCTGACACTGAAATTTCCTGATTCCACGAATTGCCTAGCGAACGGTATCCCGTGTTCACCTGTCATAACGAACACCGAATCTTCGAGTGAAAGTAGTAGAATAGTAGGTTACTCAAAAATTACAGACTCAGAATTTTTGATCGGAATATTATTACTATTTTTAATCATTTCGGATCTCGATAGTACAAATTCGTAGATTCACGTGGTTGCGAGTGTTCGGGGGAAGACGACGAAAAATCGACGAAACTCGAACTGTACGTCGAGGATGAAGAAGAGGATAAAGAAATCGAGGAACTACCGGATATCGAGTGCACGTTGGCTATCATCAAACCGGAAGCTGTGGTTTTCAGGGAGCAAATCGAGTATCGAATTTACGAGGAAGGATTCGAAGTTTATCAAACGCGTTGGCTACGGCTTAGCCCTGAACAAGCCGCGGAATTTTACGCCGACAAATACGGTGAGCTCTGTTTCCCTCGAATCGTGGCTTACATGTCCTCAGCACCGATAATTGTCCTCGTCCTGGCCAAACAGAATGCCATTTACGATTGGAGAAGTATCATCGGACCATCCAAAGTAATTAAATTAAAATATCCAATTAACTAAGCTGTCTGAAATAAGGACCGCGACAAGGATATAATTTTGTCAGCTCAGGTGGCGGACGCAAGATTGTATTATCCTGATAGCGTGAGGTCCTTGTACGGACGAAGGGGGGATGATATTAGAAACGCTGTTCACGGTAGCAGCAATCGCGAGGAAGCTGAAAAGGAAATCCATTTTTTCTTCCCAGAGTGTAAGAAAGTACCATCATAATCTTCAGTGGGAAAATGCCAATCAATGACTCATTTTTCTGTTTCTACATTCAGTCATAATTGAACCATTACTGAAGAACGAAACGGCTGTTGATTATTTGGCCGAAGTCATTAATCCCATTCTCACCAATGGACTGACCATGGTAAGATAAGAATTCACATTATCGACATAGTAATAATCTTGTAATGGTTGCCTTGTCAAAACATTTTTTTTCAGTGTTGTAAGTGCAAACCGGATGACCCCTTGACGTTCCTCGGCAAATGGTTAATACTAAACAACACTAACAAACCTAAGCTGTCAGAGGATTTGGCTCTCGTACCAACCTAATTTTTTCATATCAATAATAATTATTGAGAGAACCATGAATGAAATGTTATTTTGAAAATATCATGTGCCAACCAAGACAAATTTAATGTGATTGTAGCGCCTGTAACTTATCTTCATTTATGTCAATCACACCTTTTCTTGATGAATAACACACAGGATGCTTTCATTGGTGACAATCATCTGACCATAACAATCATTCCAGGATGTCAAGTTGATACGGATAATGAGAATCTTATTATACCTTATTTACAATCTGGATTATTAAGTGTCCTCCTACCTTTCAAAGTCTCATCCGTTAAAAATCGATGACGACGTATCGAGGGTGTTCGATTTGCTCTCCTCTCAGTCACAGTCTTTGGACTGTACCTGAGGAAAGAAAAATGTACACGATTAAAAAACAATAATCTGTAAGGCCGTAAATTCTGGTTGTACTTCATTAAGAATAGAAACTGTTTACGATGCGAAGAGGGGGAGATAAGAATATTTTTAAGAGTGGAAACTTGAAATTACTTACCGCGATTCGACTAAAGTGTGGATGATGTCGACGATGGTCGGTTTGTCGTCGATTAGCCGTCTGCTCTCGCTATCGTCATTGTCGTTTAAGCTCGAGTCACGCTCATCAGCTGCAAAGCCATTAGACACCGGAGACCATCGGACGGTTTCTGCGCACTTTTCTCCGGGCGATTCTACATTACCCTGGTTTTCCGAGGAAAAAAGGACCGTGCCGTTGGGTGTGTCTTCCGGTTCATCCGACGGTCCAGTCACGATGACCCGGGGTATCGGCGAGACAGAATTATTTCGTGGGAATCCGTTTCGCCGTAACGGAGAGGACTCGTTCTCGTAATGCACTCGCGGGAGAACAGCGTCATCGCGATTTACCCGCCGGTTCTCGTCGATTAATTCATCAACCCGCCGTTTCGCCACATCCTCGGCCGCTCGGCCAGATTCGCGCCGGGTTTTCGTAAGAGGCGAATCTTTGCACGTTCCCAACGACCTCGGCGACGGTGACCTGCAGGAAATCTCAAAAATGATCACCACGTCGCTTTCACTTGGACGTATATATGTACAGAAATTTATAAGGCGTAGAAATTCTATAATTTGTAGAATTTCACTTCATTTTGTTGAGATTCGATTGATGTTAATTGTTGATTATTAGATGTTTGGCTTTGATTCTTACCTGTTATCTCCGTACCACGGATGCAGCCAATTCTGGTCGTCGATCGACGTCCCCTGGGAGCCGGGGGAGGCAAAATGTCGAACCGACGAAGACCCGGAACCGGGGGTGGTGGCAGTCGATGGTGGTTTGTACCAGGGCGAAGGAATCCTCACGGGACTCCTCGATGACGGCCAATGGTGATTCGAGCAATCTTCTCGACTGGAGGGCAATGCCGACAGCGAGACGCCTCGACGCTCCGCGAGGCCCACTGGATCGACACTGGCCACACGATCGTCCCACGGATCCACAATGGACAGCAGCACTTTCTGCTTGTCGCACCGTCTCCGCAAGCAACCATCAAACACGGTGAAAAAAGAGACAGAGAGATCATCATCTGACTAATCCATGCGACAAAGGGACATCGACTACCCGCTACCGGATCATTACCAAAAATCTAACGTTCGGTTCGGATAATCGAGAATGGGTTTTACCCCACTAATGAGGCTTTGCCCCACCATGAGGTAATGAAAATCTAATATAACTACTGGCTTCTTTTTGTTAGTCAAACGGAATTTCTAATAAGACAACGGAGAAATAAGTCTCATTCCTTTTGAGGTATCGACTTAAGTATTAATAGAAAATTGAAAGTGATTTTTGCAAAGATGCCGCAGAAAATGAAAGCAGGAAGAAGAAGAAAGGAATAGGGATGGGAATTCATTGCGAAGAGAGAGTGAAGAGGGGAGAATCTCGATGATGATTAGACTGAATATTTACCAAGTGAGAGGGGAGGTCGATGGAAGGGGCCGTTCAATTATTTAATAGGAGAAAGATATGCGAAAGGTGGGAGAAAGGCCGGGGAGAGAGGAAGATGCCGCTCACTCCATACGGTTAGCTAAGTGAGTGGGAGTGGATTCATTAAGTCTCATTAAATAAGGATTTCAGTGAGATTCTCGGCTGCTATGTTGGCATGTAAGAAAATAACAAGCGGGACATATCAAACGAGCGGGACGATAAAAGGATTACCGGCCGTGTAATTATTATACACGCCGTGGAATTAGCAAATGAATCTACTGTTGCTATGAACTGTTGTTTCGCTAAACAGAACATTGTCTGTCGCGGCATGCAAAGCTCCGAGGAAATAAAGAATACCGCGCGATGATCTCAGCGGAAAACGAGGGAATCCTTTGTCGGCTGCCAACTGGCCGATGCGTTAAACAAGAAAATTGGGTTAATGAGTTGACAAAGAATTGTGCATATTTCAATCGTCATGGCAAGAAAAACTCATTTCCAGGAATAGAACTATAGCTCTTAATTACTCTTTTTCTTATTTATATTCTTTAAGACTGATCAAAATTGTCAACGAACGGTTTTAACGCGGCATTAATATTGCATACAACACTGAACTTGTCGATGTGCGAATTATAATAGAAGCGAAAAAACCGACGATATACGTCGACCTTGTGTCTAGAATTTAACGCGTGGAAAACGGGCGTGTTGGGAGAATTAATGTCTCGAAGCTAACACCTAGGATCGAGATTGCATAATGCATCGGTGCATCCTCGATCGGCCGGCGACGTGAAAATGCTTTTCTATACGCCTAGAAGATTCGAGGCGAGATCGTGTGATTCACGCGGCTGGGCATTATTTACCATAGACCGAGGGAAACGATTAACAGTTCAATAGGTCGTCGTCGGCCGGTCGTTTGCCGACGTCTCGGTTATTAAAGTTCCTTGTGAAGTGGACTAAGACGTTTGGCAAACAACCAGCTACGGTATTTTGAGCTTTCCAAACGTTTCACGCCTCGTGGACAATCCTTTTCAGTCGCAAATCGTTGAAGTACGTCAAGTTCAAACAGTGAAGTGATCCGATAAATCTCGAATTTCAAGCACCGATCGAGCAAAGTGTCTACAAGTCCTGAACTCTTAGTCAATCAGCATTGATACGATATCATTTTTAACATAACACGATAGATAGCATTGGCTATTGACGCAAGACGAAATAGTCGGGAAATTATTGCTTCTAGCAAAACGATACAGATATAAGGGACGATCGTGAAATGAATTGTTCTCAAGTTTACGAAGCCGGTACTCGAGATTCTCTTCCCTGGAGACACTGGATTTCGTTATCTCTATTTGTCGGATTTTCTCAGGAAGATTACGTCTTTTCCCTGCATTCAAAAGACCGGGCACCAACTGTCTGTCAGTGCGTGTTCGCGATAAACGAAACGCGACACGAAACAACATCATCGGCCGACAATCCGTGCGTTAATTGAACAATTATATATCGTTACATAATTTCGCTGATCTCTCTTGTATAATCGTCTCGCGTGATATTCGACATGGCAAGCGTAATCGGATAATCCGATCTCCGAGATCGGCCGTCAGTTAACCGGAGTTTTCTCTAGATCAACGAGTCGCGAGTGTTTCGTCGAAAATTGGTCAAGAAAAAACCTGACAACAACCGTCTTCGCTGAGCGAGGAGAAAAGGGCAAACTGAGTCGCTGGGAATCCGGTTCGGACGTGTTCCACTGTCGACGTTTGAAGGACGATTTTTTAAAGAGAATTCACGAAGTACCTTCTGCTCGGTATCCCGTTTCCTCTTTCGTTTAAACTGATTCATGGTTCGATCGCGGGGAATTTGGCGTTTGAGGGCCGATCGGACGGACCGTGCTGAATCGCCAAGATCGGCCGATGATCAAACGGGAGAGCCTCCACCTTCTAGGACAGGTGGTTTTAGACTGATCTCGCCTCCCGTATATCGGCAACCACTTAGCGATATCTTCTTATAAGACTGGGTTAGACTACCCAGGAGCCCCCCTTGATGTATCGCCGACACGGATATTCACGTACACGCCTATCGCCACCACAAACACGCCAACACACGGCAATCCCTGCACGTAACGCGCAAACCACCTATGTAAAACGCACGTTAATTTATACGCCGCGGTATATATTTTATGAATGATTTTCAACAACGCATTTACCGCACAGTAATATTTACGCACGTATAAACATGTCGGCCCGCACCAACCCCTATTTGGGTAATGAACAAATGTAAACACGTAAATGTCAACAGCGTTTTCACGATAGTACAACTTCCCTGTAAGGCTACGTTCTGACAATGGTTCGGTAGGAAGGGAAATCATGTTTTCCTTAATAGGCTTATACTAGAATTAGTCTGCTAGAATCTTAGCTGAACATCTTTGAAATCACGGTTTAGGTGTGCACCTGTACGACCGATCAACATTGAAATTTCTACAATGACACATGCGGGGCACGTAAACGATACAAACGCAGTGTCACGTGAGGAGAAAAGTACAATGGCAAACGACCAATACTTGGCAAGTCTGTCTAACACATGACCCGGTTACGTGTGTTTACGCAGTTTACGATACTCGTAATCTTAAGAAGATAGTGCAGGTCCCGTCTTAAAGAGCGTGAAATTCATTTGCGCCACAGTGAAACGGAATGACGAAACTTTCCTATTAATTAAACAAAATGTTCGCGTGAAGAGTGCGCATTGGAATTTCCTTCTTGGGGAAAAATGCGTAAAGTTCCCGAGACGAAAGACATTCGTAGTAGGGGAAGTGATTGCATGCTCCTCTAAAATACCTTACATCACCGTACTTACATGACGTAACGCATTTGCATGTATATGAAGTCTAAAGAAAATTGCCGCCCAATATGCACCTTCAAAAAGCAATTGAATGCTGTACAAATAAAGATTTTCAACGAGCTACAAGTCGAAAGAAATAAAAATCAGAAACACCATGAAATGTATGCAAATGAAATTTAAGTGTACATGGAAGACAAGGATTGATGTTGAGGCAAGGACTGAATCAGTTAAGATCTTCTATTTCTTTCGTTTTTATTTGTTGTCTGTTTGTTTTGAATTACGACGGTTCGGAAAGTAATCGGATAATACGCTTGGCTAACCGGAAGTATCGGTTCCAACGGCAAAGGACGCGAAATGATATTATGTGGTAAATGGAGCACTCGTTATTATGTACTATGAGTATACATAATTCTTTAATTAACCCCTAAACGGTTAACCGTAATGATATGGTCTTATTGTAATAACGATAAGGAAATTATGTTAGCTATCTCGCCGTTCGCTCGACAGGCTCATCGATATTCCTAGGCAACGAAATGACTCGATTCCGGCAAAGAGAAACAATCGTCGAACCGACGAATAAATCTGTTTACAGCGAGCATAATGGATCCTTAGAATTAACTGAAAGCGAACCTCGTCGTAGCAGCTCGCGATTCAAACTTGGACGTATTCTTTTTTAGTTCCGCGGTTATTCGCAGCTGCATATTCCCTCACCGACCTACTCACTTTTTCTCACCACTCTAATTGGCGATTCGGTTTTGCCAGTGTATTGCTAAACGCCTGGCTTGCTCTGACCTTGCCATCTCTTCAAGACGAACCCCACTAACGTTAACCACTTGATGACTCCGTAAGATTTATTTTTGTGGACCAGAGTATCAATTTTAATGCATGGGCAAACGGTTTAGGGTGACTCAGTAAATCATTTCCTTAGCTTCCATCGACAAACATGAAAAACTGTTCTACCCGGGGTTCGTCTTGTAAATGATCGATTATCTACTCGACTTATCGTTTACTGAATCTGTCAACAAAACAATACGTCATCGTAACAATTTACGACAATGTAGGACAAGAATCTGCTCCCTTGCCGCCAAATATTGTATACAACAAAATAAATTCGAATGCTGTATAAGACAGTAATGATTCACCGCGTGAATTGCTCAACATATTCATTGATAAATTTGTTACGATGATGTAACTGTATTCGCGAGTCACAATCAACAGGTTGCATATGTACAATTGGTATCATCCGTTTATTGACGGTTTCGTAAAAAAAAGAAAAAAAAATGAATTAAACCGAACGCCGGTTGGTCGACAACTCGTACTATTCATCACGCTTCGCAGACTTGTACGTATACTGCTTATCGTTCCATTCCTTCTTAATAAACGATAAATATTTTGCAAAAATCACTAAGACAATATTGAACTTTACAAATAACAAACCTTTCGATACCTCGTGCAAACAGATCTATAAAATTACGCTTCACGCAATTTCTCTTCCTACTCCAAATAAATATTAATACAATGTCTTTTACTCCAACTCCTACAGATCGAATAATTCCTGGACTTCACTGATCGACCTTCTGCAACGAGAGTTAAGCTACAAACGATTTCGTACTTAAAACATTAAATTGCTTTGCCCCGTAAGACTCTCGTTGGAAAAAGTCGAACAACTTTCGATCTTCACCGAACGACTTCCTCGTGATAATAACTTAGGACAAAGTGATAGTATTCTCTTCCCGAAAAGAAGCGGAAATGGACGTGAACAGAGAACTATCGGTCTAAAATTGCGAACGTTGCCTGTCGCTTAGTGATCTCTGAGAACACACTCTGCGCCCTTACAACGTAATTATCACATCGTGCACCAGAGGACATATAGTTTTGGTACGTTCGATGAAATGCTTCGAGCGTTATTTTACAGGCTTCTAATTACCCGCTCGAGTTTTATTGTAACCATTATTTTTCCCTGTCGACGTTTCATTGCTACTGGAATCTCTTGTTTTTTCTTACGACTCGCTCCATCACTCGATGCACGCATTCCAGACATTCTCGATAAAGTTTATAAACGTTAACGACAATTATATTGTATAATATATATACGTTTCTTTTCACGTTTATTATCGCTGACACTGCTCGCACGCAAAGGGTCAGTTCGATTTTCGGAGCAAGCTACTGGAAACAAAAGGAAACAATTTTCAGAGTTGGCTATCTCATCGACATAGTCTCGGATAAAAATCTAAAATCGTAAAACTCTAAAATCAGCATCAAACATTGTTACTTCCCTAGGACAACTAACACGTAACAGACTTTTAAATACAATTAAAACGTGAGCATGTAATAATAATAAATATATAATATTATATAACAGTACGACATAATATACAGCATAAATAACTTTAAAATACATTTAAATGCACATTTTACCACGCGGTTCAGTAGATAATCACGTTGTAACCAACGTACAGAGGAATAAGAAGAAATGCATATTTACGGTAGACCATTTGATTGGAAAGTTCTTTCGTTATAAAATATATGCAATTTTCGTCGTTACGATACTCAAACAAAGATAGCCATCTCTGCTAAGTTTTTCCCAAAATAAAAGGGGAAATATGAGATAGGTGCTCCAAGGATCGAAGACATGTGATTCGCGTGCGGAGCAGTCTTATGCCACTCATTTTCTTTTTCCTTCCATTCGCCGAGAATAGCATCGCTAGAATTATCTACATATATTTACTTCTTTTTCTTTCGTGATACTATCGGTGTCTCCTCTTACCTCTATCGATGAGTATTACTTTTCTCCTAAAGTTACAGCGGAAACATTTACGGTGTTCTTTTGCTTTATTACGTTATGGTTCCAAATCGAGGTTTATGTCTAGTGTCTTCGCGCTCTGCTCGTGGGCATTACGAAGAGCAAAGCAATCTGCTCTCCCGTAAGGTACCGCTAAAATAATGCTGAACGATCAGGAGAGCAGACCCAAAGTGGGGTTTCAACGTAGCTCAGTATGATTCTCAAGTTTTCCTTTCACTCGTATTCTTCCGCAATCCCTCGTAAATTCGTCGACTACGTCGTCAAATAAATTCATGGCACTATTACCCTACAAAACTAACAACTGAACTGGGGAGTGAGATTTTGTCGATGAGCCCGATCCAGAATTTTAATCTTATTTATTTCAAACGACGGATCGTGAATAGTTACGTGTCCGCGGAATAGTTCATATGCAGGATTGCCGAAGAATCACAATAGTCGGTACATCTGTTAATTCCGTGTTGTTGGAAGTATGTAATCTAACTGAGCTACATAACAGTGACTTATACAAACGGGCATAATACTTTTTGCTAAGATCTTAATCATTTCATAGAGATTAAAAAAAAACTCGCAGGCCTGTTAGGCTAATGAGAAGGAACGTTTACGTAATTCCCTATTTCCCCTACTGGGGAGGGGGAAGATCGAATTACATGCTACGCTTAATGACAGTGACTGTTAGGCCAAACGATAGGATCAACAAAGAAAGTCAAAAATGACATTTCGATTCAGAAGCAGGAAATCGTTGCTGCGAAATACGACATACATTTACCTTGAAACACGAGGTACTATTACATTGAACATTTTCGAAAATTTACGTGGAATAAGAATTTAACCAAGTTCTGTACCTCCCGTATCTAAACTTCCAATAAGATAAACGACATGTATTTAATACCCTAACAGGAGATACTATCACGATTTTATTTGCGTAGTTTGATTTCGTTAATCGATTCCTTATTACTCACTGTTAAAATAAAACGTACGACAGACTGCGATAGCCAGCCGCACGAGACAGTAAAATCAGTCTGTTAATGCATATTTAACATAATATTCTATGAAGTTCATGGAGCAACGATACTTGATATGACAAAAGACGCCTTGCGTACCTGCGACGACTTAAAAAAAGTAATCCTATCCGAGAGTTCTGGCTACGGAGGTGAGTGTAAGGTGCTCACTGGAACGAAGTATATATGTATTTATATACTCGATATCGTACGACGGAGATCTTCTTAAGACCGAGAATTATGTCACTCCCCTGGGTCGTCCCACTTGGCTTCCTCGGCTATTCGGTCGAAACAGTCCGACAGGAAGGTGTACTAAAATCAAAATAACAACACGTTGTTATTGTAATGTGTGGAAAGGGAGGGTGAAATTTTTCAGGGTTACAATCGTTGGTGGGGACTTACGTAGGGCGTAAAAACTTTGAGCCAACGGGGCGGGCGTTTATCAGCCCGCGTGTACTGGAAACAGAACGCCATCCCCTCCTCGTCCACCTCCCACCGAGTGATGGTGTTCCATTGGAATTCGACTACCTGGGATTCCAAGGTGCCATCTTCTTTAGCCGCGTGCAGTTTGAAAGCTGCCGCACCGACTGCTGCTACCACGTGACCTTCCTTCCTCGAATCACACGGACAGTGCGGGAAAACTATGTCGCCGTACCCACTCAACTCTCGTGCCAATTTTAGGTACTGCGAAAGAGCACAGATCGTAAATGGCTATGTGATAAATCAATTTTCTTAAATTATCAAAGCCAAACTAACGAGTAGAAGGTGTCCATTAAGATGTTTATCTTTATCTGTATAATAAAATGATATGTCTTATTTTATGTCTGCCAATTACCTCGTGCTTCCTTGACGCATCCTGAAGAGCTTTCAACTGATACAACCGTTCACCAGCGGTGATGTGACCCCTATTGACTTCGTCGACCGTTTGCCAGAAGATCCAGGTCAAAGCCTGCTCGCTCAACGGTCTGGTGACATTGAAGAGCCACCTTCTTATCGAGAGACACGTAGCACTGGCGGTTGAATAATTCTGAATGTACAAAGTGTGTGGATGCTCGTGAGGCTGCAATTTCCGTTCTACAAAACCAATAATAATCCTTTGTGATTAATACGAAAATCAATAAAAACCTTATGAATCTATGTATCACATTGTAAAGAATTATTTCCTTTCCCTTGAGGCTTTACAGTTTTAAGATATGTAACTATTTCCGGGACTGTGTTGAGACTCACCGAAGTTGTATTCGACAATTTCGAACAGGTAGAAGTATTTGGCTGTTTCCGCGTCGAGGTTGACCTTATTGCAAACCGCATCGTAAACGTCCTTGACCGAGGCGGCCTTGGGTACCGTGACGGTGACGACCTCGCGGTCAGGCAGGAGGACCTTTAGATCAACCGCTGGGCCTTGGTCCCCGTCCTCGTCCAGTCTGTCAGTCAGGAACTCCTGCATAGCGTCACTCTCCGCTATCACCCGCACGGCACAAACTTTCTCTAAATACTGCTCCAGACCTCGTCGTCTAGCGTCTAATTGTTGCTCACTTAGTCTGAAAATCATTGCGAAAGCCCACACGTATCATCTAAACAACTTTTTAAAAAAAAATCAGACAACAATCTCCCGACGTTCAATACTGAGTTGATGCAGATAACAATAGAGGCAGAAAGCATTTCTGTGTTTGATCTCTAATCAATGCTTCGGGAGAAGGCAGTAAAAACAATGTTACAATGAAAAGAAATTAATCGATTAATTTTTTAATTAGATAAGATATTTAATATTTAATATTTTAATTAGATAAGATATAACTAGATAAGATATTGAGATCGTTGCGGGTCTTACTTTAGTGGCCACTTCCCGGGTAATTTTGGGAAATTGAAACCTATGAATTCTTTCTTTAGAGCCATGTGCAGTGCAGCGAATTCGCGATAACGCCGGGAACAGAGGTGCCTGCCCGCCATGTGTACGTTGAAGACAACGTATCGTTCATGTTTCCTTTCGCGAACGTGGTAATCGGGCACGCTGATCGGCAGAGACCGTTTCTCGCTGTAGTCCACCGACGCATAACTGAAAGGGCGAAAACGGAATAATCCACTATGTTTCTCGATTACCTCGACACGAAATGTTAATTATTAATGAGCCCCGAGCTCGAGGTTGCTCGACATTCACTTATTAAATTTCTCAATGGCACGACAATCCTCCTCTAGGAATATTCAGGTTCTCTTAATAACCGAGGGATCGAGGGAACAGCTGTTAGTAATGGGAGTGGACGATGTATGGAAAGGCTGGATTTACCTCAAATCCTCGCAGGGCTCCAGTCTTTCTGCTTCCTGGGGTGTCACGGAAATCACAGTCAACGTCAGAACATCTCCGCCAGACTTTATCAAGTCCACCACCTGCTTGTGGGTGGCCCCTTCGACGTTCACATTGTTACTGCAACATACAAACGATTTTTCATTACCTTCCTTTCACTCAAACTTGCCACGCTGACTGTCCAAATGAAATGTCTGATGTAACAAGAAACCGGGTTCAGTGAAAGATATTACGTTATTAACGTCGGCTGGAAATGGAATGAAACGTTTGCATGATTTACGCTGGAATCCTTACCAATTCGAAATGACTGTTAACTGGGATTGAGGATTTATTGCCCGGGGTCTGCGATGTCTACTTTCCAACCATTCGCATTGGACGGCTGTCATGTAACACGTTAACATCTTCGCGAAGTGTGTTTCTTATCGGGGCGATAAAACGTCTCAATCTATCGGGAATAATACATTTTAAGTAACCGTCGACGCTTCACGTAACAATTTAACGAGTCTTCTCGATTTACATCTTAATCTGTATTACGTAATTACTCGTCCTGAAAAAAGGTCTGGAAAAATCCGTTTCCTGTCGTTTCTTTTTTTAGTAGCAGAATATTAATTAGGTCTTACGATGATAAGGATATTAGTCTAATCCCACGGGTTCTTGAATTGCGTAACAGATCTGAAACTCAGCGAAGGAGACACTTTCTTGTTCCTCAGAGACAGTAGATTCACTGGTTTTCACGCAGATGAAATTTTCCTTGTCGGAGGCTAAGAAGAAGTGTTGGCAATGCGATAGCCGGGAGTCGGGCGGTTCACTGATCCGTCTGTAGGAGCGATTCGGTGATTCGAGAGGCCGGGAAGAACCCGTTCGATTTTCTTATCTCCCCGCGACGGCGATTCGGCGAGTTTCAAGGGGTATCAAGCCGGATCGTCGATCTCGCTTTAATCTCCCCCTAGAGACGACGTAATTCCAAAAGCCTTGGATGATACGAAATTGTTCTCCCTGACAATGCCGTCAAGTAGGAGCGACATCGACGACTCGTAGACGTATGTTCTTCTCTTCCTGTGCCAACTCTCGATTTCGTTGGAATTTAATAGGGAATTCCCGGATGGGCAAGTACAATATGATTTTCACTCATCACTAGTCGTTTGTATCCTCCCTCGCGGAATTTTCCGAGGATTTCGCGAAAGAAGGAGAAGTCGATTAGTGGCACACAAGGAAACGCGTTTTTCCCGTTGGAGGTCGAAAGCGAAAAGGACAAGAAGGCGCGAACGGCTCGGTCGGGCCTCGTCGATGGAGCTTTTAAATTCCAGTAGTGAAAGGTCAACTCTCTCGCGATTGGCTGACGGCGGAGGCACGGCTCCGGTTTACTGCATACTGACGACAAAAGTGATCGTCATGCTTTTTCGCACGTCTCTTTCTATCCGTCGTCTCCGGGGGAATCAGCCGTTCTGTGCTTCGAATACCCGTTCCTATCCAGTATACCGGGTGTCCAGCTGCCTTATCAATCCTATCGTTCAAGATTGCTGTTAATCGGAGCAAAAGCCGTTGGCTCTGATTGGCTGTCAACTTGTCTTCCGCTTTTTGTAATTAGATAAGCCTGACGAAATATTTCAAACAAGATACTGCCAATTGCGGTACTTGACATTTTAAACAGACGACGAGACCAGTAATTCCGACGTCTCCGTTGAATCGAAAGTAGTGGATTTCCAGAAGCAGAACGAATTGTATTTATTTAATGAATGTAAGCCACAAACTCTTAATACTGAACACTTCATTAATCGGTTTTCAAAGTCGACCTTACGAGCTTCATGTGATTGAAGAAGAAACGGTCTACGTTACGTTCGTGCGATATTGAATAAAGTGGTATGTACTAAAATAAACAAGAGACTTATCTATATATCTGTATACACTTGGGTGCTGAACAAACATGTTTGTTTCGACATTCTCTTCTGTATGTATTTACGAACGGTGTACGTTGGAATTTTGCGAGTGCCTTTGGCGAGCTGTTATTAAACAAACTACCACTGTGTGTCTAATTACAGCACGACGTAGTGGCATGCAGTCGCGGTCATTAGGACCGGAACAAATTAAAAATGATAACGATCTTGATTCTAAGAAACCGATCGCACGGGGCACATTGAAATACTTTTGCATTCCTGCGTCATTTTCTTCTTTATTCCATCTGTTGACAAAAGCTTGAAGAAAACCCCCTTATTATCATTAAAACTAGCCGAGACATTTTTTTCGTTAGGGAGGGCGCTCCATTATAAAAGGAAGTCATTTAATATTACACCTACTCTAACGTAAATTGACAGGCTATTCGCCGCGAAGAGAGAACCGTATCGATTCCACCCATCGCTCATATTTCTCGGGAAAAGTAAGATTTCTTCGACATGTCACGACCTTGGAAGATATGAAAACCTGCGATGCAGTCAACGGCGGTCCGCATAGACTTACGTCGGGGACAATTCTCTTATCACGACGGATTTAGAAAGTCGACCTCGCGCGAAGTGCGTCTGACTATCGAGCCACACGTTCCATCGCCGAAATCAGGTCTGTGCCCTTGAACCTCGTGGAATTCACCGTCGAGCTGGAGACTCACGCGTGTTCCGCATATAACCGCTTGTCAGAAGCCGGACAAAAGCCAACCCTTTTAAAAACATTATCGTCGTGTGCATAACGCGAACATCGGTAAAACGCGTCGCTGGAAATTGAAAAAAACGATCCCTTCGGGCTCGGACGGTGAATCGTTGCGAAGGCATGCAAATCATAAACTTTGTTATCTCTTAGTGGTCTGACGTCTGTCGCGCGATTCGAAGACACGAAACCGACGCTGGGTCGATTAGGAGAAATCATTCTAAATTTCTATGTAATTATCAAGCCGTCAAGTCCATAGAATTCTCTTGCAATGTTTTCGCTGATTTTTCGCGGGATTTAACGGCCGTTTCTTCGCGCTTCTGGAGCAGCTGGTCGCCTTTAAAGGGAGTTAGATACAGTTGTCGTTTCGTTGAAAATTAACCGAACCCACGGAGGTGCTCGTTCGGTTGTTCGTCCAAGCAGTAAATTGATCGTAATTTAGCCTCGTTATTACCTAACCGCTACTGTTGCAAGTCGTGCGACGATAAAAGTATCGTCCGCCGTAATTCCCTGCCTTTTCGCGGGGAATTTCGATTTGGCCGCTGGCTAACGAAATCGTAGCATCTTTCGAGCCGCAGACGGAATAAATTCTACGACCGACGGGACGCTACGAGTGCTAATTAACTGCCGTCTGCGAGGGGCCTATTCGCCGGCGAGAAGATGGAACGAACAAGACGATAAAGTCGCGTGTAAAACCGCCGAGAATTTGCCGCTCGATCTCGATAACCGTTGCAGCTATTGTGAGAGTCGTTACATCTTGTCGTGTTTTCTCTTATGACGAAACACGATAATACAAAAAAGTCTCCCCCTACCAATGCTGATTTTCTGCTTCTGCTGATTTTCATTGATTTGACGATGATTGATGCTGATTTTCTGATTTTCTGCTGCTGATTTTCGACAGAAACAAAGTTTATATCCTCATTTAAAGTACTTGCCAATAGTTACGAGTGAAAAGCAACGGGGATGAGCAAACGTTAGAAATCTCTTTTGTGTATGCTGACAGCGGGAGGATCATCCGCAGGCTGATTGAATGGCAATGATAACGCTCGCATGCAGCCACGTGAGTAATCCGTTCGCACGACGCACGGAATACGGCTCTTGGCCCGACACTCAAATCTCTATTGATATATTTGAATAATTCACGAGGGAATCGCGTGGCTCAAGTCCCTGTCGCAGACAGAACAGCGTAATCTGTAACAATGGAAAAAATCACGACAAACTTAGCATGCATTTTGCAGTGTATCAAAATCACTTTTCGTTGAAGAGCAAACAGTTGCTTTTTGTGCCAGCGTGTAATTGAAATGCGTATCTTCTCTCTGTCCGCGGACAAGCTTTGCAGGCTATTCCGGAAATATATGGGATTAATTTTACGACTATTATTGACACAAACGTCGAAGCGTAAGAGAGAAATTAATGGCCCGCACTTCTAGTGGGGCTCTGGCAAGCGTTTCTCAACGGACCGATTCGATATAACGGTAACTAAATACGGAGGATCGAGGACCTTAAAAATATCCTCGAAACGTAGTAGCGTACTACGTGGCCGCTTTGATTGTCAAGTTCAACGGTATTTACGGTCAAAGTCGAAGCCAAGATCAAGGGCCCTTCTCGACTCGCAAACCCGCGGCATTGTTTCAATCACTCCGACTACACAGGCACACCGTCCAATTTCGACGAACCATTGATTACCAGTTAAACTAATTATTTCTTTCTCCGCCGCACTCACGAGAGATAAATTGGTTTCCTATTTAGGCGCAAATGGATTGCTCGGAAGAGACATTACAGTTTCACATAATTCCTCTTGACCCATTAATTTGTCAAGTCGAAAATTGTCGTGCCGAATTATCTCCACTCTTAACAAGGCGAATAAAAACGTCTGTCATCGAGAGCTAAATTCCCACGGTTCATTTAGTATTTTTAGATGCTATTCCCGGGGAAGAAGTTGAAGTTAATTGACAACATTGACAATTTTACGTCTAGTCATTGATTATTAGAAGTCGGTAAATATCAACTATGTTCAGGAGTTTGTAATCAGATAATCGAACACAGTGTATCGTTTCCTTGGCATTTCGAAGGAAACACAAACTCCGTACGAATCTGTCAGCTGTCGAACGAGATTCAACAGCTTTTCCCGCTTCAACGATCGTTAAGCATCGCATACGACGTAAAACAGACTACGACCTGTCTTATATAAATTGCCATATTATTATTCTTATCGTCACTGCTAAATTACCGCAAGTGCCCACTCATTAGCAAGTTACTGGCAGTTAAAATTTGGTTATGTTTGACAGTAATATTTTCGTGTGAATATTAACGGGCAGTAAAGACGTTCCGTTAAATCAGCAGATACCGTAGTTCGACGTTCGAGGACTCAGGGGTAGGAGACTCAGGGCTCAAGGACTTTAGCGTGAATGCCTCGAGTAATTAACATAAGACGACGGACAACACCTTTCTCGCTAATTAAAAGATAGTTTTCATGTGATTTGCTCATGATATTTTAATGCATTTTCAACAAGATCCGTGTAATATTCAAAGAAATGCAAGTTATGAAAGATAAGGAAGTATCATCCTAACACGTCATTAAGAGCATTGAACAGGTACGCACGTGTCTTGAAACAGTACATATTAGGAATACGAAATTATTCGATATTTTAAAGAGTGTACAATTATGAAAGGAACATCACGATGTTACTTCCGTGACGATAATTTGGCGGTGTATGAGAAAATGAAATGTAACGAGGACAGACATTGTCAACACTGCGAAGTATTAGCTGTTGACCGGTGATAAGAGAAATTTTTGACAGATACGCGCGCACGCGTTTGGAAAAGAGTGCGAGGGGGCCTAAAAGTAATTTCAAGTCAAAGGAAAAGTAAATTGGGTTACTCACACTTCGAGGATACGGTCGCCCTTGCGTATGCCGGCCTTCTCCGCGGCACCGTCGGTCAGAACCGCGCTGACATGCTGCAGGGGCGGGTAGAGTTCTCCGTTGATGCTTCGCAATTGTCCACCCTCGCTGACCTGGCCGCGTACGTTGAACCCGAAACCAGTCTCGGTTTTGCAAATTGTGACGCGTCGCGGTCCCATCCCGGTTGGATTCGACGCGTTAATCGACTGCTGAGGCACTCGTCCGTTATTCACCACCGTCACAGCCGTGCTCATCGTACCGTTCTCGTTCGCGGTTAACAAGCGCTGCACCTCCGACTCGCAGTCCGCCATCTTACGCTCTGGCCGCCCCATTGATATTCCCCACGTCCGGCGAGCGGTCACTGCGCATGCGCCAATCCTACTTTGCCAATCTAACCCCAAAGCCAATCGAAATTACGCGGGCACGTACGCCCGCGAAAATTCAACACCCCTTCAACCATGAAATTAGTACAAAAAGCTTGTTTACCCTTTTATTCCCGACTTTATTTATGAATGAAAAACGCGTCTGCAGAATTTTCTACAGGTAATAATGACGAATTGATTCAACTCTGATTCTGCCTACTGTGGAGATTACGACGCTATTAGGATTAACACTACTGATATAACTTACTCCGAATACTTATGCTTTAAATTCACCGTGTTGTATAATCTTTTTTATTTGACGCGAAGATATTTTAGTGTTAGCATCGACAAAAATACGTGTACTCATCGTAAGAAAGTAAAATGTAATGACTACTTTTTTTATCTCCACTTTTTATCTATGGGACAAAGGCCTATTTGTCGTTCTTCGAATGTCGTTATCGGTGAATGATTCCTGAGGAATTTTTATTAAATTCACGTTTAAACAGCGAACAGCTGCTGCCCATGCTGTTCTACGTTGAAATGTAAGGGAAAACATACGGTGACAGTATAATCATCCAATCATAGAACTCGAGTATTGAATGTAATGTAACAAGAATCTTTTGAATCTAGCAGTGTCACTGGCTAACCTAAAGAATGGCAGTAGCAGTTTGTTACGTCAACACAACTGTGTAACATTACGTGCTAGATTACAAAGGTTTGTACGAATTTGTACTTAATTGTCTCGTTAAAACTAGTTCTCATAAAGTTCCAAACATTTCAATCTGTTTTTAGTATGTTTCTTCGGTTTGGTGTAATTATTATTCCACTAAAAGTTTAGGTTAACGTAATGCAGTGAACGCGATGCTTGTATTTTGAAACATTATATGTTGATAACAGGTGTGTAAGTGGTATATATGTGTTACACTTCCAGATACATTAAGTGTTTACTCTGTTTACAAAAACAGATTTCTACGGCTTCAGACATGCCCTTAGCAATGGAAACATTGTGGAAACAGGCATTAAAAACGTTCGCGGGACGGAGAAGTGTTGGTTATAAACATAACGAGAAAAATTTCGAGAAACTATGGAATTTGATGAATAAGATCACAGCTGAAGATGTAAAGTTAGATAAACAGATTTTGGACTTTGTCAAGATACAGTCAGCACCTATGTGTGTCATTGATATCTTCGAAAATGAAGACTTGACCATTGCAATTTTCATATTGAAACATGGAGTGACAATGCCTATGCATGACCATCCAGGAATGCATGGGTTACTAAAGGTTAATATTTTTATTATTTTGTCTGTAATCTCCTAGTTGTTGACTATGGAAAACAATAAAGACTTTAAATATCTATTAACTGAAATTTCAGGTACTTACTGGTACTGTAGAAATCAAGAGTTATAGTTTGCAAACAAAAGGAGATTATGCGATAAAGCCAAATGAGGAAATCCCAGCAATAAGGCATTCTCCAATATTAGTACACAGCAATTCCCCTGCTTGTACTTTAACACCATGTGATAAAAATTTGCATGAAATTTCTTGCATTGAAGGACCAGCAGCTTTTCTAGACATATTAAGTCCACCCTATGAAGCAGACGATTGTGGTAAAGGTCCAAGACCATGTACCTTCTTTCGAGTTGCAGATTCAAAACTGCGGACAAATGTCAAAGATGGAGTTGAAACTGTTAATTTAATGGTGCTGACAGAAAGCTTACCAAACTTCTATTCCCGAAGTATACCATATGAAGGACCTCCTTTAACGTGATTGCATACATTCCTTGTTTTTATCTGTTTTATTAATCATAGAATAATGTACTTCCTTGATTCCTTACCTTGATGCTGTTCAAAAATCAGATAATGTATACATATGCATCACAAAGTCTAATCAAATCAAAGGTATTGATTTATTTGTATTAATATACTGATGAAATATGAAATTCAGAGGCAGGAAAGATTTTTACTGTAATAGGTTATATGAATGCTGTACTGTGTGATTAAGTTAATATACCATTTTCTTGATGTATAGTACAAAGAATGAGAGTCATGAAAAACAGGTGCTGTATTCTGTTATTTAATACAATAAATGTAGATAACCGTTAGGGGCTGTGTAACGTAATTATGCCGGCAAGATTATAATTTTATGAGCAGAAGGCAAAGTATTAAAATCTTATATACGATTCATTAAAGACCCAAATGTGTGTATGTTAATTGTATACGTTCCATTGCTCATGAGTAGAAATCAAATGTATTGACTGCATTGTACTTACATACCAATAATTTGAAGTGTACTGTTAAGCATTTTGTAAAAATATTGGCTGTTGATATTACTTAATAAATATATTTGTATATCACGCCAAATTATCCTTTCTTTCACACAATTGTATTAGATTGATGATGTACATGATGTGAAATTATGTATTTATTATAGTTATTATTTTTTATTAACTAAAAAGGGATTTGTTATTTTTGGATGTACATACATATACATATACAACAATATACTTTGAAATATCAAAACCCTTAGTGAATAACATCAAAGTACATGTCACTTTAGGAATATGAAGGACAAAGTTGTTGTAATCATAGTAAATGTTTACTGCTTACTTACTCTCACAGCAAATAGACATTTACAGAGTTTTATATGAAGTAAATTGCAGATGTTAGAATATCTACCTGGAGTAGTTAAAATGAAAATGTGTTCCATTATTTCTGTTTTGATAGTGACAGTATCTGGTCTCTATACATTGGAAGGAAGGTTCTTCAATTTTTACACTTTGTTTCGAATCGGGTATATCTTTCGCTTTGCTATGCGTCTGAAAAGTTTTTAAAATTAAAGTATATAAAACAACGCGAAAAGGCGTCCTAAAAGTTGTAAAAACCGCATGCATAGTGGAATAGTTTTCTGCATTAGACAGATACTATGCTAATTCACAGTTGAGATTTATGATATACAACAAATTCTTGTTTATATTTGTGTATATACAATTAGTTACTTATTTCATAAACCTGTAGGTATGATTTCCAGGAGTTACTTGAACATTTCAAAATGATGCTGTAGATCAATTTCAATTACAATATCAATGAACTAAGTCTATATGCTTGTAGTCTGAAAACTTATACTGTCTCTTGTGTTTCCAGCAGTCAAATGGAAATAGCTTTAACTCGTCTGAGTCTCGGAGTTTTGTTGTCTTCTATTAAGGGCGACGTTGTTTTCTGTGTAGTCCATTATGCGTCGTTGACATTGTCTCACATATCTTTGCTGTTTATGATAAATCTTGAAAGCACCCTTTATTGTTATGAATGCCACACCACCCTGCCAAAATAGAAATAATCATGAGGCATTAATAATTACCGCTGAATCGAGTTGTATACTTACCAATAATGTTCTCCGGAAATTTGAGTTTATGCTTTCAAAAAAGAGTTTGCCGCATATACTAGCGATTGTGGGTAGCAACAACGCACCGCACAGTACGCGGGTGGCTGAAACTGGGTCGCTCATTGGTGGCACATCTTGAGATTGCACTCGTTCGTCTTCTGCGTAACTGAAATGATATTAATAGAGAAATTATAATACATGTAACACACTAATGTCAAGTCATTTGTGAAGTTATGATTGTGTACCTTGGTAAGAAATGTCTTAGTATGGGTACTTTGCATGCATGCCTCCTGAGCAGGCTCAAAGCCTGATCTTCCCAACGGAGCATTTTTCCCAACACCAACATGATCGGAATAGTTGGTAAGCCAACCAGTAACACTAAAGGATCAGCCTGTTCCATCATTGTCAACCCATCTTTATGGCCAACTACCTGCATTACTGTTACTGCTCCATAAGTAACAGCAGTCCAATAGATCGACCCTACCACTATACCAGCGGCAATAAAAGGACACACTCGGAAGATGACTCCATCAATTTTATCCAGAATCACCACCAAACGGCCTAAAAAAATTACAAATACAGTATGCTTTTAAATTTATACAATTATTTAGTTCTCTGACTTACCCATATCTGGATAAATAATGATGTACTCCGTGTTACATTGTGGGCATGCTACCTGGGCACCTGCACGGCTTTTTTGTTTTTCATCTACCCAACGCTGTATGCAACCCTGATGAACCCATTTTGTAGTACCCCTACAATGGCACGGTTTGACCCATGATGCTGTGACATCATCTTCATCTGTGGCAAAGCAGACCCAGCAATATCTTTTGCTGAAATTTAAGTAATGACAATGCTGTATCTCTGTGTATTATCTTATACTATTTTAAAAGCAGAACTCCTTACTCATCATCTGCATTTAAGGTAGGGACACTTGGTGTTGATTGATTTGGTGCAGTTGCACCATCAAGTACATCAGTGGAAGATTCGTGATTTTGTACATTTGCTGATACATTCTGAGATGCATCTTCATCAGACAAAATTACTATTGGCTGAAGGTCAGACATCTCTGTTATAAAAGTAAAGGATTAGTTTCAAACAGAAGATGACAATGTGTATTGTAATAAGTCTGCACCATGTGAAAAAAGATTTTGTTTATATTATGCAAAATTTCGTACCATTATTAGATATATTACTCTGTCTGTCTGAAGCTAAGTTTGTGCTAAGTCTAGAAAGAGTTTCTTGTATGCTTGGAAGACGACTTATACTTGATCCTGTGATACCAGATTCGTTATGTACTATTCTACCATGATAATCGATTCCATATGTCACGTATGGTGTATGATGAGCAGAATATGGAGTGTTACTATTATCTGACATTGCATTAAAAGAATGCTAAACATTCAGTCATTTCACCATGCTACATCTGCAAAAGATTCAATGACAAGGTGTTAGCAGTACAACATGATACTTTTCATCTGCATATTTCTTTAGACTATATCTCACATGACAAGTTTTTGTAACATGAAATCTTAATACCACCGATATAAAACCGCAAAATATCCTGTTAAACGAATTGCCTGACCTAACAGTATACAAAACTACTTCCTATAACGTACGGAAAAAAAAACATACGATTGGGACGACAGGGAAGGTTGCTATCATAGACCGTAGTCCGAAATGTTTTGAGTTATTGACGTACATAGTGGTATTGTACAAAAACTAACACAAGGTCACCAAAGGAAGTAACGCAAAACTAGCACCAGAAATAAAAGGTCGAAGTGAACCGTAAGGACCTACTTCGTTGCTTCAAGTTAAATGATCGCTGGTGCACGTTATACGTATTGTCGCAAAATTAAAACTCTTTGAGATAATCGTGATACAATGGACTTACGAGATTTTCTACTGATATTTAAATCCGAAGTATTCGTATTGTCCAAGGTCCACCTTATGGATAAATTTATTTTTTTTCCTTGACATTGGTGTGCAAATCAAGTTCCATGAAGTTGCAGACGATTGCAACCAACACACCGCGAAGACTGCACGGGAATATGGCTCGTCGCGAATTCGTTGCTAACTTCTATCGCGCAATTTGCCCAGGTGGCGCTCTCGGCTTTTCGTTTGAATACGTCTCATCGTCTTACCGTTCGTTATCAAAAATAGCGATAGTTTTTAAGTGGTGTAATGGATAGGAAACCGGCAGTCGCATTACAAATGTTACTTAATAATCGTAAACAGTAAAAATTGCAATAATCAATTTCGTTGATTTCTCAAGTTTTTCAACCCAGTCCGCTGCCGTTGCGTGTCCGGTGGAGGTTGAATTTTTTCGCGGATCGTTTAAGCCGTTGGGATCATCACCACGGTAAGTTTTCCATGAGAATTTCAGACAACGATTAATTTATCGTTTCTTATTCTTTCTGACACACAATGAAGTCTATAGAAAGTTTCATTTGAGTTGTGATGCTTGCCGATCACGTAAGATTGCTTGAGCGAAATATTTTTAAACGGTGGAGGTCGTATACAGTACATAAGTTACAAAGTCGAAAAAATCGTGCTGAAGCAGACAATTTATATCACAGAAATCTTAAAAAAAGAGTGTTTAGGGCCCTGGCAAAAAACGCACATTACGTAACATTGAGCAAATATTTTCAATTGTGGGTGAAGTATATGAAAATCAAATCTAACGGTCGGGCATGCGCAGTAGGAAGAAAATTCCGTGAGCCGTTAGAAAATAGTGTGCGCACGGTAATAACTATATATTGAAGTATTGTATTTACATTTACTGCTAGATACTTGTTTATAATATCAATGACGTGTCTTTATTTTCTTAGAAAACGAAGTTGGAAATATCAGTATTACATTATAAACATGTACTTTTAAAACGATACTTTGCCGGGTGGGAAGAATTTTGTAATATCAAGATACGAGACAGAGAATTGTGTGCAATTGCACTGAAACATTATTCAAGATGTATATTAATGCGTTACATGAAACATTTAAGACGAGTACGACTCATTTATGATCTGCTTCTATATTATTCTATAACTGTTACATGGATTTTATAACTTTTCAGTACGTTTCTAAAATGAATGATAAACGTGAAACTTTGAGAAAGGTAGAGATTTTCTACAGCAAGAAGCTGATAAACAGGATGTTTTTCAACTGGCGTTATTACAGTCATACAAAGTCAATAACTGCAGCAAAAATACAATGTTTCCGAGAAAAACTCGAACTGAAAACAAAACGGAAGCTGTACTATCACTGGCGTTTGTACGTGTATCGCAAAAAATGCAATAGAAGAAAAATTTTTCTTCTGTCAAATATGCATAAAAAAAGGCTGATGAGAAATTCATTGCAAAAATGGCGGGATTATGTATTGTATAGAAAGAAAAAAATAGCGCGGATGGAGACGCTTAACGATCGAGTTACGGCAATAAATAGTTACATACAAGCAATATACATTGAGAAATGGAGGGATTCTCTTAGTATTCTTATGCGGGAAAAACGTCAGACTTTTCAAGCCTTAGAATTTTGGAACTTTCGATTAATGCGCAAATATTTTTTTCTCTGGATGGAATATTCTCAGGCATATAAAACCCGGGCAAAACGTAAGAAGGAGCTTAATGAAATCGCTATGAATTTTTTGCTAGAACATTACCTCTCGATTTGGCGAGAAAGATGTCACAATGTTATGAAGACTCGACAAAAAGAAGCACAAGTCACAGCTTTGAACAATAATAAGAGGCAGAGGAAATATTTTAATTATTGGAGAAAATATATTGAGTATAGGCGGAAAAAGAAAGACGAATTAAAGGCGGCTGAGGAGGTTCATAGACAAATTCACCTTCGTGATGGACTGAGGGATATTTTGAGAAAGTCTCTTTGGAGTGTAGAAAGACGCTATGAAATACAGTTGCAAAACATGACGTTGAAGCTGCATCACGATTTTGAAATTATGAAAAAATATTTTAATAAATGGCTTCATGTGATTTATTCCGGAAATAAGTTCAAGGAGTCTTTGATTATGCTACGATCTCCTGATCATTTGCCTTTGCCCTCTTACTTGAGATTACCAGAGTATATGCAGAAAACTAATTACACTTCCACGGAAAAAGAAAATTTTGCGCTTCAAACAGATGTGTTTCGTAGAGACATATCAAATTCACATCGACCTGTAGATATTAATCCTAATGGGAAATACGGTATGTTAGTAAATAGGGGGTTGAATTTAAATCGATCTTCTATAAAGCCTATCTTGCAAACAGAACCTTTCAGTGATTTGCGTTCTAAAAATCGAAAGAATTGTATCGAATCACCAGCGGACTCGGTAGATCAGTTAGACCAACCCGAATCAGGAGTATCATCTTTAAATACGTCAAATTTTCACTTTGATCTTCCTTGTACGTATGAAATAGGCGAGAACGATTATTGGTCTACAAAAGGCACTGTACACCTTATGTCTCCCTCGGCGTTCTATCAGTGATGAGAACATAATAAATATATGCAATGACTTTGGTGTTTGTAAGAACTTGATTTATTAGAAATTTACAATCTTTATGTACATGTATTTGTTAAATATTATATCAGTCGATATAACAACGTACATTGCTTGTAAAACTGAAGTGCCACTCTAATTCGGCACTATTTTGCGCTATTTTTATAAGGTCATATAAAACAGCGCTGTCGAAAATAACAGGTCACCTTTTCAGGGCCGAGCAAAATGCGACACTCATTTCTTCCTTTTCAATTTCTTCAGTTCGCTTTGCTGCGTGGCTGCAGCGCCGAAAATTTCTTGTACCTTGCGTTTACGTTCAGCATCGCTCTTAATTTGCTGTTTAATTTGAACCTTCGCTAAGAACGATCTGTCCCTTCTTATTTCACGTAAAGCACCCTTCTTCTCTCTCTTATACTTGTGCAATAATTTCTCCCTTTCTGCTTTCTCTTTGGACATGGGTTTGTGCTTCTTACCGTCATAACTGTAAACAATGTGGCATGTTAACACTTTATCTAATATCGAATCTTATGAAGCAAGTATAAACTGTAAATATTTCCTATTATAATGAAACTTGTAGGTGAATGAAAATGAATACATACACTCTCTCTATGCGTGGCTCGTACATTCGCAATGGCTTTGGTTTTTTCTTCTCTCGTACCATGTACTCCAATTTCTTATCTCGCAAGTTTTCCATCTCTTTCAGTATATTCTTCAAGTGTTCTTTTGCGTTATTGGGATACCTTTCGAACGAATTCTGTTTCAGGATTATAACGATGGGTTCAAATATCGAATAAGCCGCTTCCAATTCTTTCAAATTATTGCTAAATTCGTTCAATAAATTCGCAGCGGTTATTACAGCTCTTATTTTAAATTCGTCATCAAATTCCTCTTCAATAAGATCATCTGCTCTCATTAGTGGTCTTGTTGGATCTATTTTTAAATGTGTTTGATCTTCGTCTAACAACAACAAGTTGCTAAGTTCCCCTCGTGTCTTAAAGGGCGGGATCGTCTTCATTCCTTTGATCATAAGTTTGGGAGTTGATGTATATATTACTCCTCGTAAAAAGTTGATCACAGATGGTGAGAATCGTTTGCTTAATGTGGTGTACTGAAATATTTAAAAAATCTTTTTACATCTGCAGTAAAAACTACGTGCTTATTTGTACGGCACTTACTTCCAATATAAGCGTGCAGATAAAGAGGCCCTTAGCAACATCTGTTCTGTTCCTAACGCGACTTCTCAACAATATTTGAGACAGAAATACTAGACATGGTGTAACAACAGGATGCCTGAAGTCAGATGTCGGGAATAATAGGGATACCAATTTAAAGAAAATAAGCTGAAATGAACAAATCGATTATTACAAATGTGACTAAAAACCATATTGTCATCGGTAAATATTTCTTAAACATACAGTATCTAACCCGGGATATTTCTTTTTATTTTTCGTGAACTCCTCATATTTTTCTTTAATGACCTCTTGTATACTCATTTTCGCATTTTCGGGATACCCATGAGCTAGGTCATATAAATATGGACAGATCCTGAAAAGATATTCATAGAGTATAATCTGTGTACAATATATCAATGTTGTGTAGAATTTACACTTTTTCTTAAATACATACCTATCAAATATTTGGAAGCACTTAATTATATCTTCTTTCTTTTCAACAATTGCATAGTTATTTAAGTGTTGTAGTAGGTATATAAATAAATTTGCTAATTTATCTTTATTTTCTTTTTGTAACGACCAGTGATTGCACTTAATGATACGGTCTATGATAACAGATTGATAATCTACTTGACGATCTGCCAGCCAACTTTGCAGTTCCTCAAAGCTTGTTGGGGTCTTATATGTATAAGGCAGTTCTTTTCGTGCTTTCTCCATTATTTCTTTTCTCCTTAAGAGATCCTCCCTTATATCTTGTTCTGTTCTTTTATCCTTTGGTGCATTATTTTGTGCTTTATTCCCCACTTTTAAAATTGATTTTGGCTGATCCTGCTTTGATGTCTTTTCTTCTTTTGTAGTTTGCACAAGACTATCAGAAAATTTGACATTCTTTTTGGATGGTACACTTTCATCTTCACTGGAAGATTCAGATTCCTTCAGATCAGACAAATTATCTTCATCAGAATTATCTCCTTCTGTATCTTCTCCACCAGATTCTTCATCAGATTTTTCTTTTGTAGATTTGACTTTGCCATTTGTAATTTTTTTACTTTCATCACCATCAGAAATATTTTCATTAGTATCTGATTTTAGATTCTCATCATCATCATCATCTTTATTCTCATCTTTACCATCTTCATCTTCCTCCTCACCATCATTATCATCATCATCAGTGCCTGATTGTGCCTCCCCATTTAGTTTTTCTTTATCTCCATCTACCACTTCTTCCTCTATTTTCTCCATTACAAAATCATCATCCAGATCATCAGCTGACTTATGTCTAATTTGCTCGTTTGAATTATTTACGAAGCCTTTCATTCTGGCAAGCCTATCTGCCTCCAGTGCTTCTAATTTCTCTTTCTCTTCCATAATAATTTCTTCCTCCGATTTTAGTCTCTCCGACGGATTCCCTCTGGCTTCAAATTTCAACTCACGAACAGCAATGTCATAATCATCAGCCTTTGTTTTTTCAACTGGGTCATCGGCAGATTTTTTGGAGGATGACATAATGGGCAATAAGTCTTTCCACTCAGAATCTAGCTTGTCTGTTAAGTCCATTGTTTGCTCCCTTATTTTCTGTTTTTCGGCTTTACGTTTTTTCGATTCAGCAATAAGCTGTTCAATCAAATCTTTTCTAGACATTGTACCATCTGGTTTTGATAGAATACCCCCTCCAAAATGGGCACCTGTGAATGTCTTGTCAAGTTTTCCAGATCTATTCTCTTCATCACTGAATTCATCATCGCTTTTTGGGTCATCAAACTTTTCAATTTCTTCTAATGTCTGTCCTCTATGAGTTAGTACTTCTTCATCATTTAGATTGAAAATACTTTTCTTATTATGTGCTTTTACACGTTCCGCTGCAAATCTGGCCATGACTTTCTCTTCTTGAGTCATGCCAGAATTCTTTTCTCCAATACGTTTATCCACAAACACATTATCTTTATTTTTTAACTTAAACTCCTGCAGTAGCGTCCCTTTGCGTTTGTTTATAGCTTTAGCACGTGCCACACCTGGAAGTCCCCTATCTGCTTTGCTCTTCCTTCCCAAAACCTTCTGCTTATCTTTATTTATGTGGACTTCAAATGGATTCAAAGACTTTTTCTTTTGTTGATCACGTTTTTGTTGCGACAATTCGGATAGGTTTTTTTTCTTGGTTTTGGCCATTGCGGCAGCTTAAACGTTGATGTATGGTAAAATGACAGACCTTGCAAAATATCAACTACCAACAAGCAAATCACTCTAACCTCTACCTCGGATTTATAAGTAAGAAACTATCAGCACAATATATTTCCGATAACTGCCTCACCATGCGTATGAAAATGTTTAGTCACATCAACTGGATTGTCTATTTTTATAAAACTAATGTTTTTGTAACATTTAGAAAGGATCATTTGATTACATTCGCCGTTCCCACGTGTATCGGAACTGTTGATATTCGCGCAAGTTTTGTCGCATCACGTGACAGCCAGTATGACCACTACGTACTTGCGTTTCAGTTTTGTAATATTGGTAATGCTGCTGTCTCAAGGGCGCACGAATTGACAGTAAAAACAATTCTATCAGTTCTGAAAATTATTAAAATTATGCAGACGAATAATTGGTAGAGGAAAACCCTGGTAAGTTTAAGAGTGAAAGTTTCGTGGTAGTTAGAAAACGAAATGATTTTTCAATCGATTTCGATAATCCGAGGAACGTGTTGAATAATATGCATAAAATAATATCACAGCGTTGGGATAATAAGAATATGTGCATCTTCAAAATGTGCCGAGAATACAAAAAAAAATAAGCAAACAATAAGCATCAGCGATCTGGAATGCGAGAAAAGTACTGTGAGATATAGTGTTTAGAAACAAAAAGTATAGGACGATATGACATGGGGGGAGAAGGAATGGAACTTGTTTATAAGCAGCAGACGTTTGGATTATTTTTTAGTTCTTATTTGTTATGACTGTCGTCATAAATTACATGGCAGATGGCGATACTCGTTTTGTAAAAGAGCGGTGCTTGCGGGCGCGCAAGTGGGGTATTTGTATTGACACTTGCTGCAGATCTGTCCTTATCAGTGGATCCAGCCGTGCAGCAAGTGCAGAGGTGCATCGCATCTCAGTTTGTTTTCCCACTTTGCCGCGACCAGCAAGACAAGGTCGGTCGGTCAAATGTGCTCCGCATTTGCAACAGGCAGCGGATAAAGACGTTGGTGAGACGTCCCAACATGATCGATACGCGTGAATACATAAGTGAAAATAGCCATGAAATGACAGAGCCGAGCGTTCTTTATGTATGCAAACTCAAGGAGGAAGAGAAGCAACACGCGGCGGTAAATTTGAAGGAGAATGAGAACGAAAGAGCGAAGAAAATTAAGGAAGTGAGACTTTGGGTCGAAGAGGAAGATGATCTCCACGCACCGACAGGTAGGTGAAAGTCCCATCTGTACGTTTCAACGAAAACCTGTGATTAACGTGTCCTCTATAATTAAAGATAACACGAAGAAGTAATGAGTAAGAAAAATTACGAGAGACAGAGATTTATACCGACGATGGGTCATGTTTCATTTACACGTGGTTAAATGCTGATTACATTATCAAATACTTCAGACTTATCGCCGTAACTGGCCAAGACTTCGTTTTACGTGGGAACCAATACTCTTTGTTCTGTCAACAATATAGCGGCCCATAGATGAATAAAGAACTGAGTAAATTTTGATAAAAACAACTCTTTCGAAGTTTGCCATTCTTGCCATTAATCTTTTAACGTTTCAAGATTCTGAAGTCACGTTTTGTCTTTCAAAAAAGTATGATAAGGCATTTTGAATGGAAAATTCATTTATGTGTGTGGCAACTTTATAATCTCCTTATCATATTTAATGCGTTACACTCTTTTGGGAGATAATATAAATAATGATTCATTCATACAGACGATTTTTTCATACTTCGTTTCTTGAGAGCATGTAAATATGACATGGAGAAAACGAAGCGAAAGTTTCGCAATTACTTCGTGCAGAGGACCAACGCTCCCGAATGGTACTCGAAGAGAGATTCTTCCTTGATCGAGATACAACAAATATTCGATCTGGGGTAATAAGATTTCAATTAAAATACTCCCAGTCATCATTTGCATTCGTCAAAAAAATAAACCGATTAATAATTTCTCCTTACAATTAGTTAGATTCATTGAGCTCGTTCAGTCTCATCAACTGTCGTTGGACGCACGCAATTGATTAATTAGATCGTTAATTCTATCCTACGTTTTTCAGAACATGGGCAATAATTCATTAGACGTAATAATGCCTAAGTTTTAAATTGTAGACGTAGTTTAGAGGCCATTCATTTTGAAAAACTCTTCATTTAAGACGATTCTCGTATAATTTTAGAGTTTTTCTACCATTAAAGAAAGTGGATGACAAAGGAAGAATGATTGTCATAGTACGCACCTGTCTGCACAATCCTAGTAAGCACAATATAAATGACGTGCTTAAGGTACAAAAAAAATTGATATTACTGGATTAAGTTTATTCCACTGACTACAGAAATGTCCCTGTGTATGATTTGTTCAGGCATGCTTGATGATCCTCGATTTGGCGATTAGGGATCACGAGAAGGTGACGATTTATGGGATCGTCGCGATTTTAGACATGTCCGGTGCGACCTTCGGTCACGCGCTTCAAATGCAACCGAACATCGTGAGGAGATTGGTTCACGCCTGGCAGGGTTGTTACCCGCTGAGGATACAGTCGTTGGATTTTGTGAATGCCCCGATTTACGTAAATGTTGTTCTCAAGATTTTCCGGGGATTCATGAATCACAAGCTCAAACAAAGACTTCACGTTCATATGGGCAACCCAAAAGATTTCTTTAGCAAAATTCCGTCGGATATTTTGCCGGTAGAATACGGCGGTACTAGCGAGACCGTCGATGAACTAAAAGGTAAAATAACTCGTCAAATTAAACAGATACTGTATTCAATATTTTCCTATTTGGTGAGTGGCTTAAAGCAAACTTTTCAAATGAGTGATAAATATCATGTATGGCTAATGATTTTTCTTGTTTATTAATCATCAATTTTTTGTAGAATACTGGAAAAGAATGGTGGAAGACAACAAACATTGGTTTTGCGAGGATGAACAGTATCGACTGACATCATCTGAATGCCCGAATAAAGACCACGATTGATATTACATGTGTACGACAAATCAAAGCATTTTATACATTTTATACTTATACAATTTTACAAAATAAAGATCTTCGTTACTTTACGATGGCGATTTTATTTAAAACGTGCAACGATGGCATCTTTGTTGCGGGTGAAATAATAAGAGGCATGAATTATGTATAAAATTTAATCAATTTATCGTTATTATTCTTTACATGCTGTGCTATACAATGCGCAAAAGATTGGCAGGGTGAATCGCCGTACTTTCGCGATCCATGCGTCACACAGTGGCGCATATTTTTCACTCTTACTCGATCAAGACTGTAAAAAAATCGATGCAAAACTTCTCTACATTATGGAATTGAGGGTAAAAAGTATCGTCAATTCTATCGCCTTTATTGCAGTGCACTATGTTTGTTTCGTGCTGCCGTTTACATGGAAGCCCGTTTCGACGTTCTTCCACGGGAATTTTTCTCATTGCCCTCCTGTCGCGACCTGCTCGCTCGCGGTATTTGAAGATCAGTATAGGAGTTAAATAAAACGTACACTTAAGTCATGGGCAAGTAGAATCGTCCTACGGCTAACCAACTACATCCTATGGACTTACGATACTACTAATTACAAATTCCATTTTGTCCCGGGACGAGTTTATCGGGGCACACATGTTGGGTCGGGCTACGTAAACGGAACCAGTGTTACCGTATGGACGTCTTTCCATTTTTCGGCGTATTCCTTTCCCCAATGGGAAACATCGGAAGATTCGGAAGATCCGCGCGTCGTTTCAAAATTCTTCGCAATTCTGCCAAGACTTTTGCAGCGGGGAGGGAAATATCGAAACTTCGTAAACATACCGGTGTAGTAACACTGAACGAAATATTTCGGACTGGGGGTGGGGGGACAATTTTCGGCTCCACCCTCGTCGAACTGTTTTCGTTTGACACGTACACGCCGCGATTATAAATATTGTACAACCTACATTATACCCATTACTCGCTAGTTGCTTGTATAAAAAAAAAGTAAACGAAGAGAATTAGTTGTATTCGGTCAATGCGCTGTGATGTCGAAGGGAAAAGCTGCTTGCTCGAGTTCATCTCAGGAAGTTCTTTGTCTTCCGCCGATGAAGACGAAGGGAAACACCTTGTACCTTCGATCGTTGGTTCATTTGGGCCGTTAAAAATTCTTCTTCCGTATACCTTATTAAATCGTTAAAAATACCCGTCGAGAATCAAAGTCCTTCTCCCGCGAATCATTGCTGTAATTTTATTGTATTTTAAAAGATTTCGATGAATGACAGAAAAGGCAGACATTGGTCCTATGATTACCGATAATTTATCAGAGAAATATTTTCCGACGCCACGGCGACAAGGGAAGATTGACTGAAAACGCGGCAACGACAGTGCCAATCTTTATATTCCGCAGTTCTTTGTAAAATCGTCGTGGATTTCGTCGCAGTTTGTAAAACAGGCTCGGCACGAATTGTCCCGGAATTTTTTCGGCAGGACGATCGCGCCAAGGCGTAGAATCGCTCGTAATAAAATTAAAAAGAAACGGTGGTCCTAAACCTATCCCATGGCAAATTCCATCCCGCAGGCAATCTCCGGGATCCGTGAAATATTTTACAACATCTTTATTACAAGATATGGACATTCCCTGCATCGGACGCAGCCACACGTAGAGACAAGCACACACGTTACACCACATCCGTCGCGAGACACACATACACACCTTACGCGAAAGGAAGCGCAGAGGATCATCACAAAATCGGAAGTCCTAGCACCGTGTTTTTTAGGACGCAACGATCGAATCATCACTGTCGCCCCGTCACTGTTACCAGACGAATTTCTCAAGCTCCAATTATTTTTTCTTCCGGCCTAAAATCGCCGCGAAGCTCGAAGAAAGTTGAGACAATTTATCGTCAACATTTTTTTGCAATATCGACTGACGTTTCTCGACCGGGAGAAGAAATCGCTGGGATTTCTCGTAAAAATTCTAGTCTGAAAACATGGGCTTGAGTGTCTCGTTGATGAACGGTTTGCATCGTGGTTATAAAAGTTCCTAAAAGGGGTTACACCTCGTTCCCCCGTGGTTTTGAAATATTTACAAGGACTTTAAGCAACATTTGCGAGTTCGAAAGTCCTCCGAGATCCTCCGGGGGCTTCTTAAGTCCTTCGGCAATTCTCCCCGATTCTTCAAGTTCCTTCTGCAATATGAGCAGTAGTTTTCACCAATATTTTTTGTTAAGGCGTTGAGACGTGGTGACCGATGAACGGGATGAAAAATTTCGCAACATTCGTAGGGGGTTTGGGTTGAGGACCCATGAAAATTGTCCTGAGTTCATCAAGAAATTCGTCCTTGTTCTCCGAGGTTTTCCAAGGAGATTGGGCACCCACAGCCACTTCCGAGAAACCGGAAGAGGGGTAGGGTGCTCGTAGCCGTCAGCGCACGGTACTTTCGTTAGTACGTCTTCAGTGTCAGTTTGTCAGGCACTGTACAACGTAGCAGAAAACACGCACGGCACGACGGTTCGGCTCGGTTCACGGGTCTTAACCGCGCTTAAACTTCAGCACCAGCAAGCTTATCGTGAGGAAAACGACGATCCATACGATCGTCGAGATGAAGCCGTTGTAGACGTCAGGTTCGCCCATCGACCAGCCGCGGGTCAACATAGAACGCAACGACGTCGTCGCCATCGTCAGCGGCAAACCCTGCGACACGTATCGCAGAACAGTCGGCATTCCTTCCACTGGCCAGATAACACCTGCAATGTCATCGGAAGAGATTCGTTATGTAACATTTCACTGGACAACAAATGAAAAACCTGTTGTTCGGGGCGTTACAATTTGCTTATAGGCGCTCGTACATGTAAACAGACTCTAAGGTCTTAATCCGTCCTTTGTTTAGTTTATTTCGACGTTTTCGACATCATAAGAAATTCAAAACCTGTTGTACCCTTGGGTCAAGGTTCGCAGATGCAAACAATTTCCACGCTTTTGAAAGTTCCAGCCAAAAGTCTCGTGGCGCATGACATACGGTTGTGAAACAGAGCTCCGTGCCGACTTTCACTCTCACTCCCAAACGGGAATTCCAACATTTGACATTTACCGTCGATGGGCTTTAATTACCGGATCCACTTTATCGCTCCATGATTTTTAACGGCCGTTTCGCGTCTCGCGTCGCGGGTCACGGAAATGAAATTACAATCGACAGTTTTTTGGGTAAGACAGAATGGTTGAGCCAGAAAAAAGTCGGAAATAGTGAAAGTATCGTAAAATAATCGTCCCGGAATAGATTGGGAAAGACGAAAAACGGATTATTAAAATCAGTCGATACATCAAATGTTTTTCACTGTTTAGTGATGAATGATCTACGGACAACAACAGGATACTCGTTCTTCATCTCTCCCGTCGACATTGTACATGTTTATTTTCCTAATTATCGCGCCTGCGAAGGTGCCGTCAAATGTTGACGATTGAAATTTAAGGACTTTGATTTGACGACAATGCGATACTTACCGCTGAGCAGCAGCGTAGGGTAGAAACTGCCAAGAGCCAGCTGAATGGCATTCCTTTCGAGCTCGCAAATCGCTGAAATTACGAACCCTGCAACAACAACGAGTCCATTAGCATAAAACAACTATACTGTCGTTTGTAAATTGAAATTCAATATTTTCTTGAATAAAGATGATCTCCCGTTTTTTTTCTTCGACTAAGGAGCAAGGTGTCCCTTGGCTGGATAGGAATTATAAATACATAATTGCCGACGAGATCTCATAATGAAAATCCCACTTGCGTAAGGAACGTTTCTAGTGCGACATATCGAGTATGCATTACGGCAGATCTAGTTTTTTCCTCGACGTTCACCTGTGATCGAGTAATTATCGTCTGCGCCCGGTAGCGATCGCTTGAAACTGACGTTGCTGATTCTACAGGAATACGTCGAGAAAAATGAAATTATAAATGCCAAGAAAATCAAATATCTCGCCGAAGGGAAGTTAAACGCTATTAAACGTCTGCACCAACTGTAATTGGCCATATTTTGTATCCACGACCGCCACCGCCACTATTTCTGAGAATCCACTTTGTCACCCTTCGTGTTTTTCCGTTGCTGTTATCATGATTCATGATCTCATCGCTAGAACGTATCAATTTATGCCTTCAAGGACCGATTCCTGTAATTACGAATACTCAATCGGTGTAACTTTATGTAATTCAAAGCTATATTGGTGACATTGTTGCATTTTTAAAACCCGCTTTTTACCGTGCTACGAAAGTCGGTGATTTCTAATGTGTAGGATAGGTACGTGACCGGCACAAAATTGAGCAAAAACGTTGCTGTACCTTTCTTACCGGGACTTTTAGTATGATGAAAAACCGAGGTACGAGTTTTGAATAATATTATAGATCGATATGTAACTTTCTGCTAAATCATGCGTTCGCATGCATCCGGAAAAGGCGAGTCACTTAATTAGTCTGTCGGTATTTCTTCGGCGTCGGCCGTGTCAATACGGAATTCATTTGAAAGTCTGAAATCCGTTTAATAAAGCTCTACATACTAGGAATTTTTTTGCACAAACCAATGGTAATGAATGTTACCTCGCGGAGTCAAGTGCGTCAATTACGCAGAGGAGACAAGTTCTTAAACTATTTACCCGCCAAAGATCGTGGCCTTTAATTGGCTTAACTTGGTAACATCTTTAAATTCATTAGAGGTATTTTTTATTGCGGTCAGAGGTCTAGCAGGTGTTTCTTTGGCCGTGTTTTGATCGTTCAAGTTGATAAGGTCTGCGTGAAGTAACCTGGCAATTATGTGCAAATGTATTTTTTTTGAATTCACTCTCTAACTCACCGAAACACATGCCGCAGAGACCTTGGAGTATCGTGAGAATGATGACCCAGCCGATTTCGCCCTTGCATTCGACCTCGAATACGACGATCATGAAGATGAGGACGAGGGCCGTTTGGCCGCACATCACGACGAATTGCGTCACCACGTGAGAGAATAGAATCTCCCCGGGAGAAACTCCCGCGACCCAGCTTCTGTCCAGCAAGCCTTCCATCCTCTCGATGATCAGAGCCGAGGACGTCAGGGCAACGGCCAAGAAGAAGACGATGCTGTTCCGAGAAAAGATGACGATGAATTTTCGATTCCTCGACTTCGCATTCAACGTCTCCCCGCAACGTGCAAGGTAACTTTACAAATTCTTTTAGCGCCGCCGTGCAAAACACTTTGCCTTTTTACGCTGCTCGTTAATGCGGCGAAGTTGTTTTTCATCTCCGTTTTAAGAAACGTCGATGTGAGGTCGGGTGTGAGGGGAGGTGCTACTTGGGGAGTGTTTGGCTTACGTTAAGATGACGCCAGGTGCGACGAAATCCGTGAAGCTCGGCTCATTGCTGCCGTAAATCGGTTCTTTGAACTGAATCGGCACATCGGCGAGCTTCGTGTTCTGGTCGCACGTCGACAAGAGATCCTTCGCGAAATCCCTGTACGAGTACTGCAGGTTTCTGGCTAGCATCAACCCTATCTGCTGATCTGTAAACAAAAACATAGACCTATGGGCAACGTTCTCTCAAAAGGGAACACATCCCTGGCAGTGCGATTTATTCTCCGCAATTTATGAACTATGTTTATCGCTTTGGAATTCCGTGCGATTTGTGCCACTTTGTTCGTCTTGCGTGGGAAGTGGTTTATGCCGGAGAGGAAGAGCTCGGGAAAAAAATGAAACTGTTGAAATCTAATCGATGTGGCAGCGACTTGCGTATGCAAACAAGCAGTGACGCACTGTCTGAACCTTCGAAGCCAAGGCAAGTTAGATGCTGTGCAAACGAGGGAGGCGAGGTTCTCCGGCCACAAACACTTCGGACGACTAGATTATCATTACTCGAGGCGAAGATGAGAGCAAAAAATCCGCGAGTTACGTACAAGCTATCGTCATAGCGATACAAAACAAGAAGACATATTTTGCTTTCCTCTTAATGAATTCCACCTCCCAGTACCTACGTTCTTATGCGTATGGCGTCTGTTTCTTTGGAGATTTGTTTCGTCACGATTAGTCGGGTAATTTGCTTCGTTTTATGCTTCATCGATGAGGTGGTAATTAACCGTAGGTGGTAATGATGACGATAATGAGTGGACTTACTGGACATGTCGAGCCAGACTCGGATTTCGCTTTGATCAAGAGTCTCGTCGTCAGCTTCCCGTCCGAGGACCATTCTGGCGACGAGCGCGTCTGTGAAATTCTCCGTGAAGTAAAGGGTGCCCCACGCATTACCACGTCGCACCGCCTCCATCGCTGATTCCGGATCGGGATAATAAACCTGCTCGACAAAAACACCATCAATTACCAACCGGAATACAATTTTCGCCCATTCAATGTTTGTAAATAGCCACAGCCTCCGAGAAATAATAACGTATAACAGCTTCGAATATTTTTTATTTTTCTGGGGGAAGGATTGTGGGTCCTTACCTTTATCATCGTTTCGTTGTCCAGGAAATTGAGATACCGACAACTGAGATACGTAAAGGTACAATTTGTGGAGACCGGGCAAGACATGTTCTCGTAGTTCATCTCGTGATTCACTATGGCCAGGTTTAGATCTTTTGGATCCCTTCCGATCGCCAGGCAGAAGAGAATTACTTGCATCACTGGCAGGGCGAAGATGAATAGCATTACTCTGGAATATCGACATTTGTTAAACTTCATGCACCGCCCTTTATGGGAATAGATGCAATCGATATCAACAATCCTTACTTGTATAATGCGATTTTCAGTTGAATGTTTGAAGGAAACACTCACCCCACGTTTCTCCACATACGCAGAAAATTCTTCTGCAGCAATGCCTTGATCTTTCCCCTGCTCGTCAGGTTGTAACAGTCCGTGCAATCCCCGCAATCTTCGCATTCTACCATAGTATCCCCCTTGGTACCTGGCAGTGGTTTACCATTCAACTGCATCGCAGAAGAAAATCGTCGCGTTAGAGTCTCTTGGGAGAGAAGCTGAAAGTAAGAAAGTGGATACGTACGTCGTAATGACTGCCGACGCCATTGCTCGTGTCGTGGATGAGTACTTCCTTGCTCTGATGGAAATTCAGGCCAACGACGCCGGATTCCTCAGTGACGTAGACAGGTTCGTCCTTCTTGCCCCAATTCAACGAGGCCTGAAGGCAAACAACCCAACAAACAAATACAGCCCACGAGAATACTAAACCTTTTGCATCAATGGCGGAGTCGAAAACAAAATATTTCAAGCTCCAACCTGGCATTGTTTTCCTTTTTTTTCAATTCGTACGTACCAAGCTGATATTGTTTGAAATGTTTAACTCCGTGGGGTTCTGTCCACTTTGACCCTGCTTTCTCGAGAGTTTGAGGAAGACGTCTTCGAGGGAAGGGCAGTTGTATATCGTGAGAAGGGCTCTGGGCGATTCCTCGGCCAGCAATCTTCCACTCCTCATTAAACCGATCTGTCGAAAACCAATGATCAAATTATCCTTCGATCGTGCGTACCTATGGAAATCGATAATAATCCGTCTGTTGGCTAAGGAAAGATTTGACGAGGAAACCGGTTCTGTCCTGGTATTCAGGCGAACGTGATTGCTCGTAAAATTTTTCCGACGAATGCTGGCCAACTTGTAACGCGTTTCGTTTTCATTTTCATGATAAATATGCGGAAAAACTCGAGTGGGATCTAAAATTAAAAATTGTAGTTCCTTACCGTGTGTGCCTGCCGTGCTTCTTCTATGTAATGTGTCGTGATTATGACAGTTTTGTTGCCATCTTTGGTGATCTGAACCAGGTGGTTCCAAATACTGAAACAGACATCGAAAGGTTGCTTATTAGAATTCCTTCGCCGCAATATCCCGTAATTTGTTTACGTCCGCGCAATCGACCTTTTCCCACTAATGCCCCTCTTCTTCTTTCTCGTCCTGCAAAACGGGTCCATTGTTCTTCTCTTTCTCTCTCTTCCTCTTCTTTCTTTCTCCACCATTAAATCTTTCATTCTAAACTACTCTTTCTTTTTCCATTTCCAATCGATTTCTTTTCTTGCCTTCGTCGACATGTCACCTTGACACCTCAACCTCACGGCAACGATATTTTCTCGCACATCTCATTTTTCCGTGGAAATCGGTGACGTCATGCGTAGCACAGAGTAAACCTCGACATGGTACTCCTTGGAAAATCCGCGTGTTCAAAATCCAACGTTTTCACGATAATCGCTAACAATACGGCGAAGAAAGTAGGCAATCAAAACGGTTCTTTCGGCTCGACCTGCTTTTGAGGTAAATTCCGCCAGGAGTTAGACTTGAGATTGTCGTTTTAACGAAATTCAGTCGATTGAGACAGCTGTCCGAGGGATAATTCACGACAGAGCCGTCTCCTAATGTTGCACAGAACTGCAGACAGGACATTTCTGTTCCACGATGCAATAACGAGGGGAAACAGGATGCATCTTTCCCGGTAATTCCGTGAAATGTCACGAAAAATTGGAATCCTGGAGATGCAGCGGGGGAAGAAAAGCGAGCTCGCCTGTTAATGGGCAGAATGCCGCCGCGAACTTTCTCGTCGACAATTAGACGGCGTGTTTTGTTGGGCCGCTCTTGCGCCTGCATAAACTTGCCACCGCCAACGGGTGCAACGACATTTCACTTCTTTCAGCCCGTTATCGCGACAATCCCTCTCCTTTTCACCAACGAGCATCCGATAAACCGAACAATGAGAGATCGACGGCTTAAAATCTACAGCTGACGAATTTCTTTGGCCAAAAGTGCAACGCATATTCTTGATCGATGAATTCTTTGGTGTGCGCGTGATAATCATGCAAATTGTTCACTGTTCGGTCAGGCCAACCATTACCAATGGCAATGGGTAAAAAAAAATAGCAATTCGTGATTGTCGCACTGTGGCAGTATACGCCTCCGATATGATTGACATGACATGTCATGTATCATTAGCAATCACGCTACTTTGTTGCCGTATGACGCAGTATACATTGTGTGGACTTTTCGGAAGGAGCGGAATATCAGCGCCAAAGAATTTGCCGATTGGCACGCGTACCTTCGATAGCGCAAATTCGAAAGCTCAAGGGTCGTCGATGTTGTATATGACGGAGATAAAGAGAGCATCAGCGGTTCATTCAATTTTTTATATATTTCATAATTTAAAAAATGCAGAAAGCAAGTATTTTTGAATCGTAAACTGCATGAACAGTGGTCAAGGTCGTTGAATTCGAAGGTGCATAAGACTTCTTCTGATCATGCGGGATCAAATGGACTGTGATCGTAAACCGCTGAAATGATAAGCCGATTGATTACATTCGGCGAGAGAGTGAGAGAGGGGGAGAGAGAGGTGAAAAAGTAGACCGAGAACAGCGTCGGCAAGTCTCTTTGACAATTCAACGAGACTCCGCGAACAATGCAAATCAATTTTCCCCGACATTCCCCGCGTGACAGGGCAAACAGGGGCCGGAAATGGTTATGTCATTATTTGATCGCATGTGGGAAGTCTGTTTCGTACACGCTGAACAAATCGCTTCTCCCCGATAACGAGTCCGAGGAATCAAAATCCGGAACAGTGGATTGTCTTTGCAGTACACTCGGAGAGGCTGAATAAAGTTTCCGCCACAATAGGCAGACCGTATTGGGAATTAAGGTGGGAACAATGAAGACATCTGTCCCCCTACAGCTGTCTAAATGAAATTATCCAATTTTAGTGGCATTTTGTCTCGCCTTTTGAGCAAGGATTTTTCTAGCTTCGAATCGGTAGTGATTTTTGACCGTTTACGAATTTGTCCCGATCGATTGGGTCGGTGTGGTCAGGTTGACCGGGACTTTCACTTAAAAAGCGCGATTTACGGTTCGGTGCAACGTCCGCGACGATCGATCGGTGCACGCGCGATTAAATGGCCGTCGGCCGGTTCTCCAACGGCGAAAGCACCGGGCAAGGACTTCGGGGAGGCCGACGCGTTCTTCCCCTTCGCCCCACCCCGTCTGGCCCCACTCGTCTGTCGGCCGAATTCGAAACCAGTCCAGCCCACCCCTTTTTGTTTCCCCCACGGCGTGGCGAATTTCGCGAAACCAGATTCCCCGGGGAATTTCATACGCGTAAACTGGTTCGACGACGACGAAGTCTCACGTTTCCTTATCATCGTCGTCGCACGAAATTCCGCTAGCTCCACTTTTAATTCGCTATTCTTATAGAGTCTTGTAGATCCCATAGAGTGAGAAGCTTTTAAAAGAGCTCACTGTTTTAGTTTCTCCATTCGGTCTAATGGTTTTTGGCCATCGTCTTAGGATTTAGAGCGGTCTTTAACGTAGGAAGAAAAAGTTGATGGAAAAGTAGGACTCTTACCTTTGTCTGAGGAGTGGATCTACGCCCACGGTCGGCTCGTCCAATATCAAAAGTTCTGGGTCGTGCATTAGAGCCACCGCGAAGGACACTCGTCTTTGTTGGCCGCCACTGGGTTAACGAACAGACGGAAAAGCAAACACTTGGTTATAACGACGCTTAATTATTACGTGCCACGGGGGCAATCGTCGAGGACTTTATGAGCGAGCGTTAACTCTTAAGGAGTCAATTATACTGTCAAAGAAAAGAAACTTTCTCGTTCACTTCGGACAGTTTGGAAGATAACTTCGTTTCGCTCACCTGAGGTTCTTGACTAATCGATTCTGCGACGGGAGATCGAGGAACTGTAGTAAAAATCGCAGTCTCTCGGTGATCTCGGCGGTGCACATGCCGAAGATCCAGCCGAAGTACATCATCGTCTCGCGGATCGTGAATTCCCCGTAAAGCGCGATTTCCTGGGGCATGTAACCGACTCGTTTGCCAGGCACACCGGAACCCTTCGTTCCTGGTTTGCCCCCGAGTACCCATATCTCCCCGGAGTTCAGTCGTCGTCGGCCGACAATGCAGGACAGCAGAGTCGTTTTACCGCAACCGCTTGCACCCAGTAAACCATATCTGCAAGGCAAATCAACACCCAGCAAGCCAATTAGAAAGAATTCACTTCACTTCATTTCACTTCAGCCATATTTTCTAACAAAAGAACAAATATTTCCGTATTAACGAATCTTTGGTCAAAGGCTAGGAATCTCGTTAGAACGTGAGCAATTGTCGCATGGACATTTCAAGGCGAGTATTGCGAAGTAATGAATTTTAACTGAGATACGCGGTAAAACGTAAACGAAACTCGTGTAATTTCCTCTGACGTAAATAATCGCGGTCACGTCTCATTGCTAAACATCGCACTTTGATTTCCGTGAAATTTTCTTCAAGTATACTCACATGGATCCCTTGGCGACTGTCATGCTGAGGTTCTGTATGATGTGGTTTGGGTTTTTACTGCTGCCGTAAGTTTTGAAGGCATGCCTCACGCTGACGGCCTGTTGTCTATTCCAGGCGGGGTTGTTGAGGCCAGGGGTGGCCAGGACGGTGCTCGTCGTGACCATCGCTGGCCCGTCGACCGTCGCTTCCGTGTTGTTCTGCATCGTGCACAGAGGATTCGAATTCGTGCCGTCACTGTCGCAAAAAAAGCACCAATGAGGTTATCATAACATCGTGATGACTACGGACTTGACGATAGTACACGGTCTCGCGTCGAACACCTCGTAAAACGCTTTAAAGAAATGTGCTTTTAATGGGCTGCCGTTTTTTCCAGTAGACTTCGCGAAAACCAATGTTCATCGTCTTTTGAAATCGTTTAAACAGATCCGTCGGAAATCGCCCGCCGACACGTTCGACAAAGACTGCTGCGAGTAAACATAGGAGGGGCAATCATTACGGCAACGTACGCACCATGTCCTCGCAGTCAAGTAATCCGTCGAAACTTTGCAAAAGAGTTCAAACAAACGTGCCACACTTGCGATCCCGAGCATGACTTTATCGTTATGCAGGTGAATCGTCCGCGATTGTGGGCCATTTCTCGGTCAGTTTTCGCCAGGAACATCGTCATTTTTAACGACTCGATCTTCCTTCCCGATTCGCTAAATAAAATCACAAAACTACTTTCCCTGGTCTCGTTAATTTTTTCAGTTTGTCAGCTTCACCGGAAACACAATCTCGTGTTCCAACGATTCCTGCTCGTCCTCCCTCGCTAAATAAACTCTTCAAATCTTGTCGTCCTGTCTCGTCATTTTCTTCGTTTGACCAAAGACAGCCATTAATTCTCGTCGAGGGGTACAAAAACCTTCTGTTCAGCTTTGCTTTACACGAATTTCTGTTCAAGTGACTTTTCGCCGGCGTAAAAGGTGATGTTAATTGGCGGAAAGTTTGAAAGCGGTATATGAATACGAGCTATGCCTGTTGACGTAAGACATAGATCAGACTTTTGAACCGTAGGTACGGCCACGTCACGACAGGTATGACGAACCTGGTTCAACGATACTCACAAGAGTTGAAAGAAGAATCTCTTGGCCGTCTGGCAAGAGAGGCGTTTGTTTTGAATTTGATTACCACTGAATTCTCTTTGAGAAAAGAAGAGAAACAAAATTGTTTAGCTTAACCCGGGGGATTCTTTTTTATTGTCATATTCCTGGGAGCTGGTTAAAAGGTTAATTTAGTGGTTGATTCATTCGGTCGATAGAGTTCATCCTCGCACTTGGATCCTCGTCCATTGCGGCCGGACTTGTCGACGGCTTGCGCTTTCCGGTTGATCGTTAGTCGAGCTGGAGGGAACGGAAAGCATCGTGGGCCACGGCAGGAACTATCCTGTAAATCTTGCGTACGTCGCGGCAGGATCGCTAGCCGTTTAGAAAGAGTCCGGAGAGCTGTTCATTATGTAAGTCCGCGGCTTTCTTTTCGCTGACGCTCGGCAATTCCATTGGGCAATAACATTACGCATACCGAAGGGAACGTACACACAACCTGTCCATGTTTCGTATCGGCTCGGCGAAAACATGATACCAACGAGAAGCACGTTGTTTTCCATCGATGAGCAAAGCAGAATTAACAGCTGAATCAGTAAATATTACCGAAGATGTATGACCTTGCGTTTCTGGATTTACGTCATAAGAGCGTTAGAAAAACAATCGTTTCTTCAACAATCTATGTACTTCCATAAAACAGAATGTCTGTCTGTATGTTCACTTCTAATCCCAATCCCTCCCTGATTTATTGTTTAATTTTTACCGGGTAGTTTAAGCCAGGCATTGATGAATTTGAACGTGACTTTCGTGAGGAAGAATCTTTTGCTACGCGCAAAGATCTGAATCCTCTGGTGAATGTAGGTCGACGTATCAGGAGCGATGCTGCTTTCACGCTGTGTCACGCTGGCAAACGGAAGCTCGTAATTCCGATCGCTGGGCATTCCCGAGGACTGCGCAGTTAGAAAATCTGCTGAACCTCAGGAGATCGGTGAAAAAGGAAGTGGTCGAGCGCTCGGGAAAAGCAACGAAACGGCTTGCGCAATATTCGTAACAAATTGCGTTCTAATGGCGTTCGAGAGCGGCGCGGATTTGCCGTTGATAAAGTGATTACAATCTGCCACCGGAAATGGACACTGGCAGCCCTTGAGAGCTTTGATTCGCACAGAGACACACCGTCAGTAGACGAAAACTTTTTCATCATGTCCTCATCAGTCCGGTTCAATTCTTTCCCCCTCCCAGGCCTTAGGGCATTGCGACCGTTTTTTTTTCCCGGAGGATGGACTCGCGTAAGAACGAGCGTCATATTTGCCAATATCAATGGCGCTGTAACGTAACGATGTTTAGTATTCGAAAATCGAAGAGCAGACCAGCGGAGCTTTGGTTGGTGCGAAGATTGCGCAAATGCGGCATTCCAGCGCCGAGGACGCGTGTGTGGAAAGAGCAGAGCTCGTTTTCTGGGCCATGGTCGTCGCACTGGGATCCACGTATCCCCGTTGGTTCGTCTTCCACACGACCGCCATCCTCCTTGTCGACCATCTTCTTCCTGGCTCTCTGCACTTCCTCCAGCGTAAATATTGGCCTTCCTCGCGGCGAGCGCAGGGCAAACATAGGCGCCGTTCTGGCCTCTCTCTCTCTGGATTCTCCCGACGACTCGCAGACTCTGAGGATTTCTGCCACGCGCGAAAAATACACGATCCCACGGCAAACACGAAGCAACGATTATTTATCCTGCATCGTCCGGACACAGCCAACCATTTCCGTCGGTCAACAAATTTGGAGACGTACATTCCCACCGGCCGTTTTGTCCGAACGGAGTTCAAAGGTCATTTACCAGCCACTGTTTATCGGCAAGAACCAGAAGCTTTGGAATCTTACGCGCGACGGTGTTGTTCGAAAATAGCTAATTGCCCAATGCTTTTCCATAGTTAGATGAATTTATCTGCTTATAGAGAAAATCCAGTAAAATATTGTGGGTCGTATAGACTCGCTTAGAAAGACTCAACGACTGCTGGACTTTGTCCATCATTGACAACACTGTGTCTTTCGTTGACGTCACTGTTCGACCGATTGCATCGATATTTCTGTTGTACGATTTAAATAATCTATTTCTACTAACAGGCAATTTTGTTCCTTTGCCAAAGTTCATTGACCTTATACGGACGAAATCTCGTTCAATTATCCCTTTAATTCTAACCTCAAATTTCTACCCAATAGTTCGTCCTGCACCGGTTACTTTTTTTACGCTTGTCCAAGTAGCCGGTATTTTTAGCGGTGTAAGCGTCGAGCACTCTTTACGTTCTCAGCGAATGCACTTTAAGCCACTCGTCCCTCCTTAATCGAATAATGCACGTTTACCGTGCGATGAAAGCCTTTTAAAACATCTCATCTACCGGTTACAGGTCTGCTCGTTCAACGAGTCACTCGATTTTTCTTTCATCGCACTCGATACCCAATTATTTCGTCGGCAAATATTGTCCCAGATACGACGAGTCGGTGATAAAAAAAAGGATATAGACTTGCGCGAGACATAGTCACTTCATTAATGACTCGTCCAATTGATTTTTTATTTATGAGTCTTCGGTAATTTCCGTAAAGTTTGCTCCGCTTTCCGATTACTTTTTCGCAATACGCGTACCGCGAGTGTAATTAATGGAACAAGCATTTTTAAATCGGTATATTCGGTCTAACGGACTCCTTGTTGCGGTTTACTTCGACCTGGGTTTACGTAAGAGAAATTCATGTTTCGTTACTGAATTAACGGTTCGCCAGTCAGCGAAAATCTGCCGAAATTCCGTCGTTGCAGAAAATTCTGCTTGGGCCGTTTCTTTGTCTCGAAATTAAAAATTCGCTTTAGTCCACGTGCTGAGAAAATCACGTAAATAAGGAATACAAATTAGCCGTGCCACTGAGGCCATAAATAACGACGAGCGGTCATAAAGACTGCGAGATAAGGTCAAAATTCCTCTGCTCGTTGACTTTACTCTCCTCTCTACGTGTTTTTCAAATATCGCATGACGACAAAAACGAATACAAATGGCCGATACCTAGGAATCTGTTAGGCCGTGACAAATCGTCCTTCCTGCTATTTTAATAACGTACAGAAAAAAAAACAATGTATATTTCATTGCCATTTGTCCGCCACGAGTTCGCAACGAATTCTCCACTTTTTTTTACAGCGCCTTCGGACAAATATGTTTTAACGAGTCTCGTCCCGATTTTTGGATTGTTCCTCGTGTTTGTCCGCGAATCGTCCTATTCTATTAGCAAAATGAAACGGTTTGGCCGTCGAAGGTTCTGCCGGTTCGGAAAGGTCGACTGGATGTTACGTGAACGGACTTTCGTCGAGACGTGCGACGATTTTAATCGGAACGAAATACTTCCCCCGTCTGCGCACGTTCGTAACTCATACGCGATGACCTTGAGGCCATTTCGATACGCACCGAACCCCGAAAAAGTTGCGCCAGAAGAAGGACGATGCATCGCTCGGTCATGCAAATCGTCTTGCCCGTTGACCCACATTTCCCACCTAATCGTGTCGACGTAAGTTTCGTCGAAATTCTGCGAAAAAGCGTGAGTGCGGATTTCTTCAGATTATTACAGCAACGTGCTCGCAATCTACTATGAGCTAGTAATATTAACGACCACCGTACTCGGCTCACGAATTACCCATTATGACATAAACGCTTGGACGGCACTGTAAACGGCCATCGGTTATCATAAATGTCTTTCGATTCATCAGAAGACCGATGATTAACCGTTTCACGAATGTTCAGTAATTTCTTTTCGATGGCTCACCGCAAAAGTTTGTACACAATTGTTCAGCTGCAAGTTGACGGTATGCAACGACGTGATTGTCGCGGATTTTCCGATGACGTGGGAATTTATTTGAGCTACGGTTCGTGTATACATGCTACACGGCCGAGTGACCGACTTTGCATAAAAAATTTCTCGATCAAGCAGTTCTTCAACATCACGACCTGGCCGTATTAACTTGTCGCTCGAAAGCAGTTTACAGATCATCATCATCATCATCATCATCACCATCATCATCATCGTCATTGCCATCTTTCACGGCACGAGTTTCTTTCTTCCTTTTCACGAGTTTCCTTTTTACGATATTCCAATTAACAGTGTAACCGCCGTTAGGCACAATTTCTTCAATTTAAAGAAATCAACATGTCTTACTCATTGTATTATTGTCTTGTCATTTAGCTGGGAAAAATAATAAATTGCTAAGCTCATGTTAAATCTACGACTTTGCTTATGCCAAACAGATGTTATTTTGTTTAAAATGATCTGCTTCTGATTTTCAGGTTACAATGTAATCTGCATAATCTAGCCACTTTCTCTCTCGGCGTTTTCATCTTCATGGCGCGTCGACGAAGCGTGGAATATTGAAAGGACTTTTCATCGTAAACTACCGTTTACCCAACGTTTTCGTTGTAGTAAAGCTTATTCCATTTAACGGTGTAACGACGTTTCAGTGATACGCACAGAAGCCAGTAATTATCGAGCGCCCGCTAAAATTCGCAGGATCCTTGACTCAGGCTTCTAAACAACATGCTAGAAAATCTACTGTCAGATACGCTTGGTTATTCGAACCGCACGTTTACATTACTCTCATAGTCGTCGTAATTGAGCTCTAAAAATTCAGGGATAATAATATAACAACGTAAGGGGAATGCAGTTTAAACCGCGACCAACAGACATACTCTAACCATTGGTTTCAGTGATTCTTTATGACTGAAATCCACGGCTTTTATCTCCTTCACTTTCATCTGAACAGCACCGTAAATGGCTGCCGATAGAAACATAACGACGCACAGTCGATTATGGATTACGTGGTCAAACCTCTTGCGAGTAACTTCTCACGAACAATGTTGTTAGAAGCTCGTAACTTTAGACACTTACAAAAGCTACGAACTCATTCGCTCGACTAACATGGCGAATTATGTATTTCCCCGAGTTGATTGAAGCATTTTCGAGGGAAATGGCTAAACAAATTGCTTGAATTGACGCAGCCGAGTAATTTTGACGCGTCGTTTGACCGCTACAGTAGTGAGACAAAGTAGAAAATGTCGCGTGGTGGTCAGACCGGGGTAATCATCGCGCGTGGTTCATAATGGTTTCTTTCAACAGAACTGCCGGACCGTACGGTCAAGTTCAACAGGACCGAGCGTCCAAGAAGATTGTCACTGACCGACGCGATGACGACGACATTATCACGCGACGAGATTTAAGTCCGCGTTTCACGGCACTCGCTCTCCGCGCCTTTCACCCAACGAAAAAATAATCAATCCCCGTCTGATCCGTTGAAACTTACGATTCGTCCTATGACGCTGGAAAGAACCTTAGCGGAATTCCCGGCATTTCCCGATTTTTTGCCCTCCCCTTTTCGCTTTGCACAGTTCGGCGAAATGATTTTAATAGTTGCCAGTTTCTTGCGAGCCACGATATTTTTATTGTCGCGGGGAAATTTCGCTTCTCCCTTTCGTCGGGCTTTCACACGGCTGCATCGCCGAACGAGCCGCGAATCCGCGGGCCACGTAAAAGTCACGAGAACGACGCAACGAGGAAGCCAAGCCTTCGGTACATCGCGTTCTGCTGCTTCTGTCCCGTGAAAGCGTGCGAACCGCCTCAACAATCAATTCTCTCCGCAAATCGTCTCTATCTCCGCAAATCCTACGTCCTCTTCCCTCGCGCAAAACACAGAAAATCTCCCACGAGAAACGATCTTAGGAGTAATGTTTGCACCGTAGTATTTGAATGAAACTTTTGGAAACATTGTTCCCGTTTCATCAGCGTTCCACGGTTTATTAACGGTCGCGTAAATTACGCTTACTTTCCCGGGCTCGTTATGAATGACGGTTAATCGCGACAGCGTAGATTAACGGATTTGTCGTTTCGACGAAGGTCAAGGATGCGAGGGCTTCAGGTCGGCCGTGTAGAAAACGATCGCGCGCTCCACTTCCTGCCGATTACTTTCGAATAAGCCTATTCGCTCTCCTCGCCAATGGGTTGTGTTCACGTTCGTATCGTATTTATTGTCCCTCAGTTTCGGACGATAAGTCATTAACTCGTATTCGAGCAATTTCATTCATTTCAGGCACCCATTTCCCACGATCTTCCAAGTAAACAATCTATTCTTCGTCTTATCTCCGTATATCGTTGTCACTGTAATTTCAGCCTACTAAAAAAATAGTAGTATTACAATGAAAGAACAGCAAAGTTAATTGCGACGATGCTTTTCCCGCGGAGACGATCAACTTGCATTTTCCTTTGTGTCGACCTAGAAAGCGCGCACTTATGCATCTCGTCGAGCTGGTTGCTCGCGATTTCTTCGGGAAACTCTGCACACGTGTTGCCAGATGAAGGTAATTAACCTTTCGTGGATTTCATCCTCGCGTTTCGTCGCTCGACTTGATGCACGAACAATGCACTTTATATTCCCACAAATTAAAACTACTAGTATTGCTACTCAGACATAAAAAGTGATTATCATGCTTTATCAACACATTTATATTATGAAATATTATCATCATTTTTTTACGTCATAGGTATTTTCAAAGTCCATCATTAAGTGTCGTATGACGATTAGTGGTTTTACGTGGCTGACCTTCAAACCGGAGGAATGCTGTTGCGATAATCGGGTTTGGTTAATTAAAAATTCATGGGGATGCCCCAACTACGGGAGACACGTGAAAAATAATGCATATGGCTTGCACGTCTCGGGCTGACCGTGTGTCGATTAAAGCCCCATTGGTTACGACAGTCCCGTTGCGATATTCCGACATAAACATGAGTGCTCTAACAGTTGCTCAACAGCGGGCTTTTTGCTATTAAAATATTGAACCAAAGGGCTTAAATTTTCCATGTAATTAACGAGCCGTTAAATACATGTCGGTTGCGTCTAGAAGTAATATTAATATTAATATGAGGTCGTGTTAATCAGCATTTACAAAGAGGACAGCGTTATGGCCAAGTGGCTGCGTTAACCGGTTGTTCAGCGAGTTTTCATAATTCAATAAAATGATGTTCGGACGATTTCCATCGTTCGTTCGGCTTTGAAATTCGTCAGCGTTTCGACACGATCTTCGGTGGCCGCGTGCGTGGAGGTGCCCGTTTTACCTGGAATTACCGTGCGCAGTTATCGGTTACGTTGTAAGTCGAAGAAAAAGAAAAGCCGGTCGCTCGGGGTTTCTCAACGACGGAGAGCCTGAGCACATGTCGATGGATTCCGGATTATTCTCGTAACCGATGGCAGAGCCGGGATTTTGCCATCGTCGCTTTCGAATTTCCTCCGGCGAATCCGGCTTCTCACTTTTCAACGGAAGCAACGCCGCACGGCTAATGGATGCCTTAACAGGCCCGCCGTTCCTTATCCTCCGACGATATGCACTGCCAATTGCATATCCTGCGACCCCCCGCATTTTTCTGCCACCTCCCCGACGAGCAAATTCGCCAGAGAACCAAACGTCGCTCGTATGAATGCCTGACGCGATGATCTTAGTTGGTAATGCGTTGACTCGCTCATGTATTGCTCTCCTTGAACGGTCTTTTTTGAGAGCCAGGATAATGATTTCATCCAATACATGTTTTTACCGGCAGAGGGGTTGAAAAAAGCGGCTTATTAAGCGCACGAAAGACGCGGCGATAGATGTGAGCAAGAAACTATATGAAATACCTTCTTCCAAGGTGATGGAAAATATGACTATTAAAAGATCGCGGAACGATTAGTTTTCTTCGCGGACTGGCGAGATATTTTATCTATGCAGTTACAGCTCGTGCGATTAGATGTTGATAAGTCCGATTAGATTTGTCCTATGACGCTGCAGGAATGTCAGTACTTATTTGGCTGAAACTCGTACCTTGCTGGGGCGTATCCAGTCTCCTCCGCCGAATCTTCGAATTTCAGCGTGGAAGGCCCGTTAAGCGGGTTGTTGTTTCACGTGTAATCCCGGCGATTATCGTAAGTCACCGAGCGATCACCAAGTGGAACGGGTACCATCGGTGGTTCCCCGAGATCGGCCTGGACCGGAACTCCTCCCCGCATACGTCACAGAGCAACCACTACACACAGCGTTTTCCCGGGGATCCCGGGATGGGCGGCCGGGGATTATATTTTAGCTTCGCGATTCTCGATTTTCCACGGGGACGAGTCGCGAGGTGCGGATGAAAACGGAGAGATCGTCGTGTCGATGTATTCTCCAGCTGCCCTCCGCGACTTTCGAGTCCTGCCGCAAGACTGAGCGAGTCGGCCGGGCAGAATCAGTTACGAGCGCTCGACCGGGAGCCACGTCTCTCTCTTACTCTTTCTGCTTGCCCCTTCCTCTCCCCTTCTCTCGTCTCTCCCCCAATCATCCTGTGCCTCTTCCACGTCCTCCCTACTCTCATCGAGTCACCTTTGTCTTTCATCCCCCTTTTTCCATTTTCCGTAGCGCCATTACCCTTTGAATTTCTATTTTAGATTCCTTCGATGTCCCACCCCTTTTTTCGGTAATCTTTTATCTAGTTACTCAGCACGAAGCGGGTCACCCGTTTACTTGTTTTACACTCTGCATGTCCGACTCGAGGAATCAAACTGGTCCACGAACATTCCGATTCAGAGTGAGTTTCCTTCAGATTTGCTGGCACAGGCTGCACGCCACACTGATGAATCAGCTGAATTACCATGCGACCTCCCAAGGACTAGAATTTCATGCAACAAATAAGAGAAAAGCAAACTTCCTGACACTTTTGAAATTGATCGTGTGACGTTGGACCGCTGACGATCGATTTTTCTGACTAACAATAAGCTCGTAGACGAAAAAATTTCAATATACGTCCTTTAGCCATAATGTTTATCGGGGCACACTTCGTTCTGAGCTTTCAATATTTATTCCTCTCGCTGCCATATGTGCGTCACGTAAAGAGTAGATTCATGTAGCTGATGTAAACCGTGCATATAAGAAGCTCATCTGGGCAATCAATTGTTGACCTCGGTAATAAACATAATATCGTTATACGTTGTCCATCCCGCGGACAAATAAATTGCGACGGCAATTTTTATGCAAAATAGCGGCTTGTGTCACGCCATGACACTGCTCCTCGCAATTTCAGCCGAGAAAATTTCCGTCGTTCGGACATTTTTATTTTCTGCAAAAGCCATTTCGATCCATCTGTCGATGAAAAACTTCTGTGGATCGATCGGTCCACTGACGTATGCATACTCATTGTGCCGCTTTATTCCTGGAGTGTTAGGGAACCGCACGTTGGAAACCGGTTGACAATTGTGGCAAAATATCCGCTGGACAATTTCTAGAAATCCCGAAATAAGCCAACGGGTCCGCCGTTGGAATGCAGAATACGGCACGAAAGAATAACGTGTGCGGACGTTACGGGTTTGCAAGAAGACGAGCAAAGTGCAGATGTCCGTCCGTCTTGCCGTCCCGTTTTCTCAACGATTGCCTCACAAAGGAAATCGACTAACAGAACGGATGGAGAAAAAAAGGCAGTCTGCGCGGCAGACGCCACGCGCATGACGTCGGCATTTTCTTTTCTTTTTTTTTTCTTATTCCACGACAAATAATCGATATTCGCTGTCCGCGTATATCTCAAGGATTTGCAAAGGTACGGCCGATAACGAAGGCTTGCTTTCGTAAATATCCTCTCGCGCGGAAGAGACGGAAAGGCAACACGCTATTATTTTGACAAATCGCCGTCAGAAAACAAAAGAGGATTTCGCGCGGACGGGACTTTTGCCGACGAGCATTTGTCAAAACAAATCATCGAAATTACCGGAGGAAGATTTTCATCGCTCACCGACGGGGGGTCGTCGGAACTCTTCGATCGGCAAAGAATTTCGCGAAAAACATTTGTTCCTCGTCTGATCTTCGTCGATCGTTGAAAACGTCTTCCCTGAGCCTTCTGTCACGCCGCTCGAACCGATTTGCATCCTCGCAGCCTTCTGCTCCTTTTTTCTCCTCGCTCGCGGGGTTACGCAGGTGAAGGAAACGTAACGCGTCACGTTCCAGCGATACACGAGTTTCTGCTATCATATGTAGCTACTCGTTACGTCTTCGCTAGGATTTTTCGAATAATAATAACAAAATAAGAAGGATAATAAGGCATAATTTATAAGGAAAACTTAAATTGCAACTGCCTAGAGAAAAAAGTAAAAAAAGCAAGTAAAGCCTTGTCAAAATTTTCTCCACTTTATCCGTCAAAACCTTTTGAAAAAATTGTCCTTTAAAAATATCATTAAAAAGACGCACTGATCCTGTCTATACTTCGAGAAATATTTTTCCATATATTAAACACTTATCGCGACGAGGAAAAATATTGATCACGACAGCGTTGAAACAATACATCTATTTGTACAAATGGTCAATATATGGCTTTGTTAAGAAAATCGACGCCAACGACATCCCGTCTGGTAATAAAAAATATTATATTTATTAATTTGGAATTTAACATTGTTTATTCAGTTGACGGCGATGTTGTGGCCTGCAGATTTGTGTTGCTAAGGAAAATGAAATTTCCGATGGACGTCCGATGTAGGACAGTTAATTTGAGATATTAAATAACTCATTGCAATGTAATACCCTCCCCTGTGGTAAATAACACGTATTACTCGGCGTAATGGCTGCGTGGGTAGCAATCGTTTAGAAACTCCACGTTTTTACCGCGATATTGTACTTTAGAAATTAAGTAGCATCTTGTCAAAGAGAAAAATCACATCTTCGACCGTAAATGATACCTTACGTCTTTTATCTCGGAAAGTAGTCACTTGACACAGCTAAAAATCTTGCAATTACATCCTGTGCCATACTTGTGTTCGTCCTAGGAAGTGATAAATGTTGCAATAAATATAGAAAAAGTAGAAATATCCGTAGTACAGGATACAGTTAATTTATGAAGTTAAATAACTCGGAGTAATGCAATGTCCGTAACGATAGCCAACAACCCGCATTTATTCGCGTAATAGTAGTCATCGTACAACTACAAAAGTAATACGCAGAAAATAAACAGAAAATTTAACCTGGCTCTCGTCGAATGGTTTTTCCGCTCAGTTGGGGTAGAGTAAATTGTTAAAGGAAGAAACTCTATGATGATGGATGGGATGGACGACCGAAAATTGCCAAAGGAAAACGGAGAAACAAATGTTATTTCAGGTCAGTGAGAAATGCGGACCAGAACAAGTGATCAGGACGGTCTGCACTTTCCCTAGCATTGCGCAACAAGGCTACGCTTGCTGACGTAATATAAACCTGATTAAATAACGCTGGATTATGCATCTCTCTGTCTTCTTTGTCGAAAATCGATGTACGTGATCGTCCGATCGTTGATTCCAGCCGAGGAAATACAGTGAGATCTCGATTATCCCAACTAATTGGAAGGAAGATTGGATAACCGAACATTTCCAATGATCTATATTCGGATAAACGAGGTTTTACTCTACCAACTCTTCCCGACTCCGCGGGAATGTTTAACCAAATCCTTATTGTCGAGAAAATTTTATAAACGAGATCGTGATTTAGTTTTGTCTATAATGTCTTTTAGCATGTCACGATCGCTCGAATTCCCACGCATTTAACCCAAGCGGCCCTTCTGCGTGTTTAATAGTTTGAGCAAGGGGAAAAAATTGTTGGAGCACTCGTGTGGAATATCACGTGGGGTGCAATTGGAATGTTTACACTGTGCGAGCCGCGGCAATCCGTCAGAGGCGAAAATCTAATAAATAGACGGTAGGACTTGGGGAAAATACGCGTGACGTTAGTTGTGCGTGCGAGTTTTTGCGCAGCAATCAGGAAACTTAGCAAATATCCCATTGTTACATGACCGTTCGACAGCTGTTACGTTGAAAGAAAATTATATACGCCGTCCGTTCGATAATAAACTTTCGTCGATGCACTCGGATCTCAAATGCACTCGTAGAAAAATATTTTTTACAAGACGGACGTTGTTATCTAAACTTCTGCGAAGACCGGTATCACTTCTGCCAAATGATTGTATTTGCTGTATTTTCATGAGAACGAATTTTAAAAGAAACTCTGTGCGTGCATTAGCCTGGCGAAAGTTTATTGTTACTTTCAATAAAAAAAGACCTTCTCCTTTCAGCAGCTGTATTATCTCTACGTATTTTTTTGCATTCCCCGGCTTTGCAAATGTGAACTGTACAGGCGAGTGCGGTTGTACGGGTGCCCCTGTGTGAGAATTCGTCCATGTGTGTACGTGTGGATGGTGAATTAGTTATCTCTTACCTCATCGGTCGGTGCAAATGTACCCGGGTCTCTTCGTACGTGAAAGTGTTTCTACGAGTACGCAATTGCTCTAATACACATTTCCTTGCGGTAATCTAAGTTTCGCTACGAGCCCATCGTATGGTTTTTCCCGAATGTCCAGAGTCTTGAGCAATTAAAGGGAAAATATACCTTTGCGTTGTGATCGTTGTCGATGCTTGCGTAAAATCGGGGATTAGACCGTACCGTTTCGTTAACTAAATGCGTACAAATGCATTCTCGTTGTGCACCGTATTGCCGATTTACGAGGGAACAGGTTTATTTTATAGTCAGGCGCAAAAAGACGTAATAAAACAAGGACGTAATTACCAATTGATGTTGCATACGTGTAGATGGTCTTTTTTTTCCCCATTGAAAATTAAGAGGTTTCAGCTGTTGGCCGAAAAGAATGCATTTTCGGCTTTTCAGATGAGGTTGCATCTCTGCCATTCGCCGACAGGTTTTTCATTGAACCGCACGGACTTGCGTCGAAAAGTGAAAGCTGTGTCGGCATCAGCTGACCGTCGCAAATAAGTATGCCGTTCCGATAGTTTTCGACCCTGAGGCTGTCCACATAATCTGGTACATCGATTTCCACACTTGCGACGTGTCCGCCCGAGAAGACGACCCTCCGACACTTCGCATTGTCGTCGAAAAGTTTTGAAATCGACGGAATGCCCAGGAAAACGTGAACAAGGAGGGGATGATGGTAATAGCACGGTTATTGCTTGAATAATTTCGCTGGGACACGCGAGAGACACTTTGGAATGAAGAAATTCATTTTCCGCCTTTACGAAACTTCTCTTATCGTTTCTGGAATTTCGTCTGGCAATGGCAGTTTATTATCGTAAGATGCACGTAGGGAGATTGTGAGAAATCGATGGAGGAGATTAACGATCGTCAAATTCTCAGGTACCGAAGCTGAGGAAACAAGTATTATCGTTGTAAACTCACGACCTTTGACGGATATTTCTCGGTAAACGTATAAACGCGTGAATCCGTGCATGCTAAATCAGTGGCATCTCGCGGAAGCGTTCGATAAAGCGATTCGTTTTGCCGGCATCATCCACGTACTGCTTTCACCGCGATATCTTACGTTGGGCCGGACCGATCGACAAATTGCCAAGCCCGGCAAAGGTCGCTGGAAACGTTCGAGCCACTTAATACATTTCCTGCGCTTTACAAACCAGTCAACTCTGGCTTTGACATTTTTTCCAAGGATTTCTCCGCGGTCAAAGTGGACGCGTGGCTTCATCGAACCTCTTCGCCGGGATATTTCCGAAAAGAGAGATTTTTTTCGCGGTGCTTTTAACGTGCCAATTTCTCGCGCTTTCTCCGCGCCGCGAGTAGGCGATAATAAAGCGACGTCTGTTTGCGTTTCACGCCGTTTGCCCGGTATAAAGGCGTCGTTTCCGCGCGCTCTATCGTCCATTTTGACTCATCCGTTCGCCACGACGCTGGGACCCGACTTTCCAGTGGCCGAGAACAAAAATTCCTCCATTGGATCAATATCGTTATCCCATTGAGCAGCAGCACGAACAGTTCCCCAGTCCCTGCTCCTTCGAGCAATTCCGAGGAAACGATTCTCCAATTTACCTTGGCGCGATTACTCGTGGCATCGTGAAATTCTATCGAGTGTTGTACGGCTTTGGACTTTCTCTAAAATCGTGGTGGCTCGATGGACCGGGAGATTGCCGGTCAATCGATCGCCCGTCTTTTCGACTGTAACGCCCGTCCACTGGCGAAACGAAAGGATCCCACGAAATTGGGACACCTCTCGACCTAACTGTAAATCCGAAAAAAAGGACGGATTAGACGGGGAAAGGTGAGAGGGCCTGGGACGGCTGGATATTACGCCGGAAAGAAATCACTCAACATTTGGCACGCTGATCCATGGATTAACCGAGCTACTCCGTAATATCACGCAAGGTCTAATGGAGTTAGTGTCAGCCACCTCCAGCCGTTCCCGAGTAAAAGCGAAAGTGTCACTGATACGTGTGCGTACACGTGCGCGCACGTCCGTGTCTCTGCATGTGTAAACATGCATCTCGTATCGAATATCGTTATTTCACATGATTGTTACATGATCGTGCGGCTAGCGATACAGTCGCTCCGAAAAATCCTCGCTGCAGAACCGGATATTTTGTAAAGGAAGCAATCGTAGAACATACGTCGAAGGTTCCTTCATTTGCATATTCTAAGGACACACTTCTCAGAAATTTACGGAAGACAAAATATCTTGGATACAGTTAAGACGTCGATAATGTTCGACCAATTTTCTGTACACGGCAGGAATAATTTTTGAAGAAATCATTAGCGTTTGCTAAGTGCTTTTCCGGATTATCCGACTGCGAGGATCGTGTAGGATCCAGTCGCAATTTCGGTTCTTGCTTCTCGTCGACAAATCAGTGATGGAAGTTTGGCCGAGACGAAAGATCAAGGCTTGCAAAATCGAAAAAGGGTTTAGCCGGGGGACAAGGACGATCTGGTCCTCGGTCTTATGGCGAATATAACATGGCGCTAAACGCGAGCGAAGATATGGTGTAGACGTGAAAGCGGTCAGTCCGGCTGCTGGTGGGTTACGTAAATCCCAGGAAGAGGGATCGACTCCTCGCGTGGCACGAGGCTTCGGAGATATAGCCGCGATATTGGTATTTCAACGATCCAGCCATTAACAGTCAGCAGCTACTTCGCTGCTTAGCCTTGCGCTACTTTTCGTGCTTTCCTCGCGAGACGATTACCGCGATCTTACGAATGACATTTCATCAATTTCCAAGCGACGTTGCCCATTTCCTCAATCCCATACGTCCAGCGCGGGGAAACATTCCTCCTGCCAGGCCGAGTACCGTAATTTACATAATGCCTTAGTCGTTCACTTGAAATATCTCAGAAGGAAGAAAAATTCGTAGGAAATGTTGACTGGTAATTTTGTATTCCAAGTCGCGCTTAAAATAGATGAGCTTGAAGGTGTAATTAGTTAGGCGAATAATTACAATTGACGTTCTCGGACGAACCAGGTGTTATTTCAGTGTGTAGTCTCTTGGTAATTAATTGTAGCGGCAAAAAATCTGTTCAAAGTCGAACTTTATTCGATCCGCAAGGCTACGCACACGCCTAATCCTCGCGCGGATGTGCGTTATTAAGACCGGGTCAAAGTCGAGTTTCCTTGTGAACGTCTTGGACGGCTAATGCCGGAAGATTCGACTCCCCGATTATTTATGGCCAGCCGGGACACGAGGCTCGTCAATATTCATGAAAATTCACACGCCAATTGGGAAGAGAGTTTCGGACGAAGACGACGATCATGTCGAAGGTCGAATTGGTTTGGTCTGCGGCCATTTGGGCCGAGAGATTTCAATGCGCGAACGCGAACACTTGAATAAAACATCCATAGATACGCGCATAATAATCCTACCGACTTTACTGGCTCGTTAAGAGCGCTTTACGCACAACCGTCAGTGGAATCTCACGCACCGATTAAGCCTGCTTCGTCGAGAAATCTTCAGATAACGTTGCATTTTCCAATGATTTAACAACCCGTGTAAGTTTCCGAGGTTCTTGAAAGTCACCTGAGCGATAAAGGGCAGGGAATTTTGTAACGCGAGTTTTCGTGAAACAGGGTTTTTTAATGTTCGTAGAGTCAGATTTGGTTGAGAATTTCGTTATGATATTTCCTAAGGGTTATCGTCTTCTTTTAAACGGGATAGGCGAAATTTCAGACAGCAGGTGCGCGCCAACGGATTAAAAGGATAATACTGAATAAAACATGGCGTGCGTGCGTGACGTTCGAGGCTCGTGGCCTTTGCTCGGTGCCGTCAGAAGTTTTTTCTCCCTGCTGCTGTGCGAACACACGGCGCACAGCAAAAACCTCAGCGACAATCGCTCGACACAACAGAGAAGACAGAGGGTGCTTAAAAATACGAAATAACGTGCCTGGAATTTAAAAAAAAATACTCAGATTCCTTGATGAAAAAAGTATGAACGAAATTTCGAGGTGGACTTTTAATGGATCGAGGAAGGAAATGAATGAGATGGTTGATTGACCAGGTAGAACGGGCCTTTGCGAGGAGGAAGAAACTGTCTTCGACCGAATGTAAAAAAGACGAAGACGAACGGTGCGCCATTGCATAAGAAAGTGCATAACTCTTGCAAATAATCGTACTTCTGGCTGAGCAGCGATCTTTTTGTTCGGCCAGGACGGCATGGAAATGAGGAGGGCCATTTGCATCGACTTGTTTACCGTCTTCCCGCCGTATAAATGGCCGATCATCGGCAGTCACGAATCCATTTTCGATCGGTTCTGGATCGGAACAGACGATTCACCTGCTTTTTCCTACTCCTACCACTTTAGCCACTGGGAATGACACTTTCTATGAACTCTCAACTATGCAAATCATGCGGATTTCTGAAATGTACGTTTTCTGACGGAATTTTACAGCTTCTACCGAAACAGTGTGGCAAAGAAGTCGCGCAAATAAATCGTTAACGAAGAATAACGGGCTAAGAAATTATGTACTGTCCAATGCTCAATGTTCGCTTTGTTTGTAAATCCAACTCATCGAGCACGTGTAGATGTTGCATTTTCGGTTTTCGACGTATCACAACAAGCACAAGTTCTTTTATACACGAGGGACCGATGACTAAATGATGACTAAAGGCAAGTATTTTGTGTACGAATTTGAGTCATACACCATGATACAGTACTTTTCCATAATATAAAATCAATCCGAAGGAATCATTTTTATCCTTCGTTGTTTCCTTTGTAATCTTTGTCTGCGGGGTATTAATAGCAAAGTGGAAAAATTACCATTTTTATTGGCATTGAAATAGGTTTTTTCTCTTTGAATTGGAGACATCGTCAGGTTGAATTTGTGCGGTGTGTTTATGCATAAATTTGCATGTCGGTCGCCCAGTGCGGATTATACAGCATCAGTTTTCGCTTTTAATTAGATGATCCTTGAGATGAAATCATTGCTATCGAATCGGCATTTGTGGTGCCATCTCTTGGAATCATTCTACACTGTATTCATCTTGAACAAATTTTTCACAAGACCGATAAGACCGTGGAACAAAACCCGCTGCATTCCATTCGATTTTACTTTCGGTAAAATTAATTTCAAAGCAAAGCACAAAAATTCCTCAGACAATAAAAAAAATGACGAAATCATTCAGAAGGTAAAGGAGATTCAACAACTACTTTTCTAATTATTGGAAATTCCTTCATAGGAAATGATGCAGTTATTGTCAACGTGTTTCGTTCAAGTTCAACAGGATTAAACTTCTCGATGTCACGTGACTCATCTGGACCACGTGACCTTGTAATCTAATTGTAAGATTCGTCAGAGCGCATCGAATTCAAACGTTGATTTACTTTCTTCGTTGATGTTCATTTTGTTTTTGGACGTTAGAAAAGATCTGTCTTTTGCGATGAGGCAAAGTGTATAAAGCGTAAGCTGCGTGCGACCTCATCGTTGCATTCGTGCCGGTCATTGCTGACCACTTTCACGCGCGGTTGCTATACTCTCGGTGCGTTCCATGCAAAACGCGGCGATCTTGCACAATTTTCCCGTCCACTTTTCGCCGAGAAGATATTCTCCCCGACTTTCGCAACGGGAAAATTAATCGGCCGAAAATTCAGCGCAACTTATGTTCATATATTTTCATCGTCAGAATGAATCAGGCATTTTGTAAATGTGCCCTGTGAATAATGAAGGACCAATTGGTGTTTTGCTGGCCATTGATGAAGCGTTTAATTAATCACGTGGTCGATTTACCAAGCCTTTCCTTATTTACATCAAACCGCGAGTGAATATTCCCTCTTATTTCCTTGATCAAAAGGATACGACGCATAAAAGAAATTATACCTCGAAACGAGGAAAAATGAACCAGCGATAGAACTTACTCGAATATCGTGTCCACTCAGAAAACGGAAGATAAAGACGGAACATAAATTCAATATTAAATCACGTTCAACCTTCATTCACTTCTTTCTTCTGCCGATTGTTAACTACGAAATTTATTAAAATCCGCGCGTAGTGAGAAAGACGAGGGAAAACGAGTGCGAACGCATATGTCTGATCTCGGCGTATTAATTGCTTCGCCCGGGGAAGGTTGTATGGAAGCCGGAATGTCGCTTACCATAAAACGGTGATATGTATTCAAGGCGGATTCGTGGATACTCTTCGAGCACGTTTTCGCAATCGGTTACAAAATCGCGCAAACCTTCTATCCTCTGAGAGTCCGTCGTTTCTCAAACCCTCGAATGCACCGGTCGCGAGGTTGCATAGTAATCGCGGATTAGCGTATGATATACTGAACAATGTGAAAAAATGCACTCAGCTTTATCGACGAAATTGTAGACAGGGAAAAATTCACGGTACCATGTAAAAACCGCCAGACTTGATCCAACTGTTCTTTTTCTTGGCGCATTTTTAGAACCTTCTGGGTCACGAATAAACCGTGGCATTACGCAGGACCATAAAATTCGAGTCCTATCGTATAAAAGACGGGTTGGACAGAATTTTCAACTTTCTAAAATCGGCCGGTTTTCACGTCGATGAAAAAAAGCTTTGCGAATGTCGCAACGGCGACTACATTCGCGCTACCCTTTCCCCGAAGAAAAGGATTATAAATTCGCTCATTTCTTTAGCATGGTGGTGAAGGGGGAGGGGGGGGGGCAGCGTAATGACGTCAGAAACTTACGTTGTAAGTCCGTTGCTCCAGCTGAACATCCTTCGTATTTTCTCCCTCTGGATCGGATCGTCCTTGATGTCCATTTTCTCCGGCGTGTAGTGAACTGGCGAGATTGAAATAGCGGACAGAAATCACAGGTAAACTGGCACACTCGATACCTCGGCGGTATTCAACGTGCGTACATCGTTCTTCCTCGCCGTGAAAAATACGTCTCCTGTTATCGTTGCTTCACGTGCTGCACATGCAGGCGTCTCACTGAAAGTGAAAAGAGTCTTATAAGGACAAGAAACGACGATTCTCGATCGGCCGTACTCTGTCATCAATGAAATGTTTGATAAAAATTCATATCCCCGTGGGTAAGTGGGTCGCGGAGTCAGTTGGAGTTGTATTTCTTTGCATTTCTAATTGCAATATATGATTCATGAGTGTTTCGTGAGTTTCTTGAAAGTCTAACCGCGGATTGGTAATAACGGCTCGGCCGATGACCACACACGAAAGTGCACAACCCACTTTTGAGTCTCGTGACGACCGTCGGCGGAAGTGGCAACTGTTATGGACACTGCGTTGATCGCGCGGCCCCTCGACGTGTCTAATTATTGTTCCTACGTGCCTAATTAACTGTTGCATTAAGCTCGCCATGTAGGCATCACCGATTACCACACATTTCCCAGACTTCTGGCTGAATTGATTCCCCTTTCGAATGACCTTGAAAAATTGCACTACTCGCCACAAATCACGAGATCAGCATACGAGCTCAAATCGGCGCAACGTTCGATTCAGGATTTTACGTTGCCGCTGCGAGATGCAGCAAAAGAGAAAAAACTTTCTTACGTTCGAGGAGGTTCGAGCGACCAAGTGAAATTCTAAGATAGGAAAATGAAGCGACAGCTCGAATATGTGAAGCTTTCACTGCTCGCGATGACAGCCCCAAGAGGCTCGAATTCTCCTTCGTTACGAAACCGTCTAACGCACCGCGCATAACTGCATTATTCTAATGCACTTTTACAATTTAAATACTGCGCTGCTCGATTACGCCAAACGATCACCAGTTGATTTTTTTAACTAATTTCCTGAGGAATGTGTGAACGAATTTTGACAAATGTAAGAGAATTCTATTATCTCGTTTTCATTAAAGACCGTATTGTGATGTGACGAATGATTTGACTAACTGTCAACGGAGACAATCCAAAGGTAAGTAAGATGATCAACACATGTACATGCCTGGCGGACGATTCACTCCGAACGTAAACACACTCATAAACAAAGCTTACACGTGCAGTAGCGGAACGGCTTAGTCCCACGTGCCAGTAATGCAAAGAATCTCTCGTGAATATCTTAAATGACAACCACGTGTATCGACTGACGAGGCGGAAGAGGAGTATTTTTGCTATCGGAAAATCCAAGATACAACCACCACTCCAAAGTCCGAGCACCGAAATGGTCGACGAGAAATGAAGAGGTCAACGACCGGTGAAAATACCTGTCCTATTTCGAAAACGACCATTTCTTTTCTGTCGAAAACCGAGAAAGTACGTTTTGATAAGACCGTTCTACGCAAAGGTCATTAAAGTCTGTAAAATACTTGAGCATTTAGTCACAGTGATGACCGATTCACATTCATTTGCTTAATGATTCCTAACGACGTCGCTATTAAAGGCAAATTACGGATGCACCGACAGGTTTTTAAACGTCCATTTACTACGAAGATATCGCGTTTTTGAAAAATCAATTTTTCTCATTGAAATATTACACTCCCTCGACGACATTACGGCCAACATTTTACAACAATTTCTCGGGGAATTGAACATCTTTTTGGTCGTGCACGTGATAATTTCGGAGCGGTCGGCACGATGACACACATTTACCGCACCGACGACCTCTTTTTGTCGGATCTCACGAGCGGCATTCCCCGCGCTGGAATTTCGCCGCTCGAATAAACGACGATCTTCCTTTCTCCGGCTAGAAGAGCGCGAAAAATTACTCGAGACTGCGTCAAAAGTTTCACATCGGACGATCACGTCAACCCACCTACGCTCGTAAAGGTCGAATGAATAAACATTTGCACCGCTGCACAGAAGACACTTGATTAAAGATTACGAGAAATCCACTGGCAAGGAATTATCGTCGCAGGACGTTCGTAGTTTCCCGGACACACTGGTTTCATAAATCCTTCACATTCGCTGGCTCTTTGAGAGGAATGACGTTAAAGGAAGCCTGTTGGCGGGCAGTTCAAGTGTTACAAAGTCCGCTTAGGAATATAATCCGTGGCAATTTCACCGTGCGAGGGGCTTGTTTGGAAAGAGGGACACTCTGGTCGCGTTACTTAAGACGATTTTCTGGCCTGTCGAGGGATACCTGTCGTTCCGGTCACGAGCATCGAGACGCTTTCGAGTTTCCTCGTCGTCCTGCCTGCTTTGCTGGGCTTCTTCCCTGTGATCCTCAGGAACTTCCTGCGCGAGCGACGACGTTTATCCAAACGCACGACCAACGACGACGACGCGACTCTCAACGTGCATCAACCACCGTGGCCTACAACTCCTGAACGTCAAACTGGTTCCCTCCTCCCTTCTTCTTTTTCTTCTTCTCCTCCTCCTGCTCCTCTTTCTCCTTCGTCCTTCGGTGCACGGAGAGGAATAGACGTGGCCAGCGTCACGGTGCTCGGATGCGAACACCCGAACCGTCTGAACGTGTTTCTCGCACTGAGGGACGAGTCCGGTTGAGCAATAACACGCACACCTTAGTGCCTTCACCAACACAGGTGCTTTCACGCCCGCACGCAGGATCCCCGACTCACACGTTCCAACCGTTACAGGAAAGTTGTCCGACTGCTCGTGCTCAATGCCGTGTATGCGTGTGCTTCAATCTCTACCCGTCCAATCGAACCCCCTGTCCCACCTGGTCGTGCGGTTAAACACGCCTATGCACGACCCCGTGTCTTTTTGTCAGTGCGCACGCAATATCGCTAAACGAGTTAACGTGTAAACCAGCCGGCGAGTATCACTTGCCTGTGAGAATAAGTCAGTGAGTCAATAGATCAGCGTGTGGGTTAACGTACCAATGACTGAGCAAGTAGCCTGCAACCGGACGAAGGAGAGAGGAATGTGAAGTTTCTACACACCGACACATCAGTGAATATCCTTATTCTGTAATCACCGATGAACATCATTCGTTAGCGTCGCTACAAACAAAGAAGTGAAATCTCATAGGTCCCCAAGACATACGCGCATGAAACGCATAAAATACTATGTTTTACAATCTTATCATCGATTTCTTACATTTTCTTTTCCACGTAGCTAAATGATCAACTACACATGTGGATGTGTGAGTTGTCATTCGTATGACAGGACAGATTCACATGTCTTTATACGATTACCTACACAATGAGACATCATTGTCTGCACTTGACATACGTACAGGCGTAAAGTCCGCTTTCATCCGATCGCCAGTTTTTCAGAGCACGTGTGTAGCCATACGTTTGTGTCTCTAGGCGCGCGCGCTGTATGTGTGTGTATGTGTTTATCGATGCATTGAGCCATGTACGCGCACTTTCGTGACCCGTGAGTGTGTCGCAAACGAAAGTGCACCGGCTGCAGGTCCTCTGTAATCTTCCGCATGCGAGAACCCCTTACACTGCCTTCCCGATCGCCGTTAACGAGACCAACGAGGAAATGTAGCGTTTCGTAATGCATTTCGTCGGCGTCGACCGATAGTCCTTCGGTAAACTTGATCCTATCAATAACTTTTTCTTACGGTCAACCGCGAGGAGCATTTTTAACAAGACTCAAATTAAAACTGTGAAACAAATATTCATAGTTGTAGTAATTGTGGCATTAAATGCTTTTTTTCAGCCCGATAAAATGATTTTCTGAGGCCAGTAAATTTTTCATGACTCGTATCTTATAAATGTTTATTAGCTGGATCGATATTATTGTGCTTCCTACATCAGCATCCATTCCTCACGTAAGAACGATCGTTAGGATTTCCTGCACGCCTTCGGACTGCCATAAGCTCGCACATGGCTTTCAATATTCACGATCTAATCCCTGGGTGGTACAGACGGCTAAGTATCTTCATTGTCCTCCTTTAAGGCTTTACGAGTCCGGCCGCATTATCAGATTGACTTCGTGCTTACGTTTCGGCGCGTGTACGTACGACGTAAATAAATATTATGCGGGGTTTATGACCCGCGTAAAAAGGTGAATACAGTTACGCCATGTGCGAGCTACGATAAAAAATTATCGAACCTATTGTCGAGGAATTGACGATGCATTTATGGAGTGGAATACATTAGCTTAATCGTGATTGAAATCCTAAGATTCCTTCGATCAAAGTGCATAAGATGGCCGCTCGAATGCACCTTTCCTCATTGCCCATCATCGAAATCTCCGACATCGGGGAGCCACCTGTTGCGCCACTACTTTTGTTTCGTTTCTCCATGCCTTTTTTCCTCATCCTCATTCCCAACAAATATAAAATCTCGTGAGGTCATTCAACAACACGGACGCATTTCCGTTTGTCATTTACTTTATTTCAACATCCAGCGTCATTTGTACATTTAAATACTTAACGATAGATAAATTATTAGAATTACAATTATTATCGATAAAAGTATAGCAGGTTTCTCTTAAGTTACGACATAAATCGTACTATAGATGCCTTAGTCATAAGTTTCATAACTGATAACATGGTAATAGCAACAATATGGAGATAACATTGTTTTGCATAATAATAGTTACGTAATGCTCACATGTGTTATCATCGGTATGTTTGGAAACAAGGAATACATAAATACATTGTATCGATTGGACGAGAAATCTTCGTTGTCTTAATTCATTGTTTCCTCTCTGTATTTGTCATTTTCTCAAGACTTGCCCTTTTAGGTATTAAGGAAATTGGAGCGTGTAAAAAGTCGAAAGGTAAGAATGATTCAAGGATGGGGGGGGGGAGAATTAGCAAGATTAGGCGACGTAATAAAACGTTGGGCTTTCTGTGACGGAAATCCCGAGGACTGTCTAGAGGACATTGCACCGGAATGTCAGTTACGTCCACGTACTCTCTGTATCGCGGTAAACGAGCCAGCGGGGGCCTTACGACATTCTCATCATCGTGGCACGCTCGTCACGCATAACGCGTAAGACGGAAGGAAGTTTTCCTTACGATCGATTCCATCCACGGGAACTGTCGATCCAGCAGTTCCACAAAACTTTTTTCCTCGGCGATACTTGGAGCACCTCGAAATTTCGCTTTCTAAAGTTCAGTCGAATTCGACGCGGTTGCGTTTTTGAATTTTACCTCGATGCATCTCTCGGCTCACGAAATCAAGGCTTATCGCAATTGATGTTCAACCGTGGAGCTTTCTTTTTCGGCGGGACGAACGCAACGACGTTATCGCTGGTAGACGATGAGATAACGCATGGGAAATCAATTCATACTCTGTATCCCCAGATTCTGAGCCTGGAGAAACCTCCGTCAGGCGCGATCACCACTCTTACATGGTTGATGGGGATCTCGCTCGCGTTCACGGAGTAAGTGTGAATTTTGTCCGGTGAAAGCTGCGAACCAAAAAAGAATCAACGATAACAAGGACGCACGGGATAAAGTTCAATTTGGACATTAAAATTAATCGGCACGATTGACCAGTCGACAATTAACAAGAAATATAATGATAGTGGACTTGCCTTCTGAACTGGCAAAATTGTGTGCCAGTTAATCGAATCTCTTTCAGACTTGATTAGTGCTCCTTCGAGTCTTATATTATCTGGGTAATTTCCTTTGAAGTAGGAAGTATCAACTTCGACACGAACGACATTTCCGACGGCGCCTAACTTGAAAATAGCCCACTCTTCGCCGGGAACCTAAAAAAAGGAACTTCCACTGTAGCGATAATTTCACCATTGTTCAATTGTTTCTTAAATGTTTGGTTGATTCGTTTAAATACCGCGAGAAATCCTCTGTCATCGACGTCGATATTTGCCGGACGATCAAGTCTTCTCGCAGTTTCCCAACCGTCTGACATGCCAGCACCCTTTTCCGGTTTGATCAAGTTACTGGGGTGACCGAAATGGGCGTCGCTGTAGGAAACGCAGAAGCCACTGTTTTCCTTGGAGACGAGGTCGATCAGCGTATGTTTGGGAATTGAGCTCCAGTTTGGCTTGGCGATACCGTAAACTCGTAGTCGAGCAATACCGCCATCAGGAAAGATATTAAGCCTTAAATGAGTCCATGTTTCTTTCGAAGAGATAGGGAAGTAATGTTTACTGGCGTTCGGATGACCGGCATTTAATTCTGTCACCGGGACAATTGTCTTCCAGTGCTAAAAATTCAATGGTACATCGGAAAAATTGTCGGGAAAAGTGGGGAACAGGGAATTTCTGAAAAAAAATATTTACTAACATGAGACTTCAAGGTTGCCACTCGTTTGTAATCTTTTTCAGTTGCTCCAGTACCCATTTTGTTTTCTCGATTTTGATACCTAATCAGATCTGTAAAATTCATTCATTCAATAGATTTTTCTCCTACGTCATATCCATCTACTGTTTTTTTCATAAGCAAAATATTTCCTATCGAACCTTCGCTTTGAAGGTTTGCTGCTTGGATGGAAAATTTCGGTGCGTAATTTCCGATGAAGTAGGAAGTGTCCACGCAAATTCCTTTCATCACCATAGCCACTTTCAGAGCGATAATCGTCCAGTCATGGCCGACAATTCGTTTCCTTCTTGTTTCCCATCCATCCATCCACTTGCCGTACTCTGTGTAGGCATCTTCCTTCCAGACCGGTTCGTCATCCTAAAGTCCACAGTACAAATTCCCGTTGAATAATTTATTTAATCACTTAATGATTCTCATCCTGGGCAAGTGTCGTAAAGGCACTGGAAGACAATACGCTGAATGTATGTTGCAAAATTAATAACACGTTGTAATTCGTTTCCATGCATGATCTGTTGCACGTCATGTTCAACGAAGTAATAACACCGAGTACAATAAAGTTGAATGTTGTTATGTAAACGGTGGATGACGAATTCCGATGGCATCTAATCATTAAACACCGTAATTATTTGTCAACTCTTTCATTAATTATTTGCCAACTGTTTATCGAATAATGCTTTCCAAACACGAACGGCGATGACGTACTTATGGCTTCGTGTTAAAAACATTTGGCGGTCCATTGACCTCCACTTTGACAAACATTCAAGCTACGAATGTGCTGATATTACTTACGTCACTTCGATTTCCCATTTCGACTTACCTTAAGTAAATTCTCAGCGACGGCAAAGAAGTCGTCCGTAGCGAACAGAATTTTGCCTCCATTCTGAAAGAAATTCAGATGCGCCATAATTCTCAATTTTCCATCGTTTTCATTAATTTTTACATACGCAAATAGACGCCCGCCGGTTTCACTTAGAATGTAAGAAATTGCGTGTAAAGGGCTTACACTTTCAGAGGCCAACTCGTTGTAATCCAAGTACGTCGGCAACATTTTCCCGTCGAAGAACTGTTGATACGGAATCCGCAATTATCTCTCAACTGCCGGAACGTTCACGATTTGCCCTATTGTTGACAACTGGGTCAATCGTAATTTTCTTCCACGGTTTTATAATTCGCCATATCTCCGCGTGGAACTGTCCGCACATGCGTACTGACATGCACCATTATCTGGACCTCGGCTGTATTCGCTAATCGTAATTTATGCATAGGTGTCTAAACGCATATTATTTATAAACATTGCGGAGGGTTACGCGCTTATTTCCCGAGGGAGATGCATCGTCAATTATCCTCACACTTGTTACAATACGTTGCATTAGTATATTGTTTTACTAAATTGTGCCTTAACGACTGGGCTCTCGGGGTTGGCAGTCGTCGACATTAATCTTCGACGTCGAACTTATTGTTACGGAATAATACCAAGAGACAGACGATTTATTTCCATGATCGGTCGGTGGTAAAAGCGATAGTCTAATTTTTGTACAATTCCAGACCGTTTAAGATAATGCTTATCACTTTAATCGGCCACATTCATTTTACATTTATTATCATCTGTTTTTACTACTGGAATACATTTTTAGTTGTACTCAGTCCGCAAGAAAAAGGTGCATTCTTTCCTCGCAGAGATAACTAATGAATTCGCTTCTCGGATAATTAATTAGCACTTCAACTGTAGCTACCGTATTTTTTCACGATATCAAGTATCTGCGCAATAAATTACTGAATAAGCTCCATCCGCAGAACGTAGTTACGCTTCTAGAATAGCTTATAGTACTACATGAAAGATTTCCTTTTGGACAAAGATTTGGAAGTACAACATTAATTATACAGAGATTGTTTAGCTAATTTCATGGGATAAAATTCCGCTGATCTCCGAAGCTCCTGACTTTGCAACTAACGAGTTCTTTATCAATTTCTACGATACAATTTCTACGGTTGGTTCGTACTAGTTCCTTTGATCTCAATACACGAGGAGAATCCGGATAAAGCTTCCTTTATAATGTTCAAGTACTTTAAATACAACTCATCTCTGATGTTAAAACCCGGAAATTTTTTACAACGCTCATGATTCCAATGGCCATCTGTAATCAACGTGAAATTTTCCTAACGATGTTCTCAAACGATTCCATAAAGTATTGATAAAGTAAAATAAACAGGATATTCAGTACGATCAGATAAACATATAATCGTCACTATCCATATTGAATGTCAAATAGTACAGATAATCGTGTGATTACAGCAATCTTCGATGTCTCAATATTTACAACTTCATCCCAGGAAAAACCAAATGTACACTCATTCATTTTTACTAGTCGTTTTATTAGGAAAAAGTATACATAAAGAGACAGAGATTTTTTTTATTCGGCTCGTTCCAGTTTCAACGAACGTTTCGCGAAGATAGCAGTATCGGTAAGTCGAGAATTCAAGCAGATATAAAAATCTGTCTGACCATCATCTCGACCTGAAGTGCGTCGGTTATGAAGACGACATCTTTGCCCTCTGGCCCGGCGGTTGGCGATTCACGCCTGGTCTTGGCGGACGCGTGTAATTCCTTGGCCATTGATCGTTCTTTGATCGTCCGTATGTTGTTGGTGTTAATACCGGCGCCAGGCATGATGACCGTTCGATCGCCGGCACGCGCGACTAGTTGGCGTATCAGTTCCAAGCCTTCCTCGGCGCTTGCCCTTTGACCGGAGGTCAAAATTCGCGAGAATCCCAAGTCGATTAACGTCTCCATGGACGAGAAGGGGTCGTGAACTCTGTCGAAGGCTCGATGAAAAGTCACCGGAAGCGGTTTAGCCGCGGTGACGATCTCCTTGCAACTCTCTACGTCGACCTCGTTCGACCTCGTCAGAGCTCCGAAGACAAAGCCATCGACCCCAAGGTCCTTGAGGACCTTAAGATCGTACAACATCAAATCCATTTCCTCCCGAGTGTACGTAAAATCTCCACCGCGTGCCCGAATCATCGCGAACAACGGTATCTTCGACGTGTCCTTGAGGATTTTCACTAAACCTGCCGTAGGTGTCAAACCCCCCTCCGATAGGGCGGAACACACTTCCAATCGCGTCGCACCGCCCGTAATTGCGTTCTTCGCAGATTCCACACAGTCGATACATATCTCCATCTAAATCCATAAAGTAATCGGTATAATCCGGTAAATAAACGCAAAGTTATGCAAGGTTACTACAAATAGTAAAAAGGACATTTTCTAATACACTACATGGTTCTAATGAAATTGCTTTTCCTTTAACTAAATGAACTGGGATAACAGCATCATTCATCATCAGTTTCATTACGATTAGAATATCATATAAATATTAAAGAAATAACTGAAGAGTATGAATTATATGTTTGAAGCAAAGTCTAATGAGCGCCCAGTAGATATGGTAAACTATACAGCTAAATGCGCAGATGCACTGGGAAGTAATTCTTTGTCGTTTATTAATTTCTGGCGGCCGGGGAGATAGTAAATGAAAATAAAACTTCACAGAATTATCCATTCGCATCATAATTCATTAATGTCAACGCCTTGTGAAAACTTGCATTCGCGTCATATAATTAATTTCCAAATACGCACACCGCGCATGATTTGACAAGTGTCTTCACATGCTCAGTTATGTCATCGAGAATCCTCGATATACTTACCTTATGTCTGTGAAACGGCGTTACCTTCGCTAATATTACAGTATTCGTATTTACAGATAGGAATTCTGAAGTGTGTGTTTTGTAAGATCCAACAAGAGTTTCGCCGGTTGGGAAAACATACAGGTCCACGTGTTCGGAAGACAAAGAAAATGTCTTCTACCGGCGATCTTACCGCCATCTTTCTTATCTTTCATCTTGTTTTATCACTACACGCGGAAGACAAAGACGGTTGTAGTTTTACTGATAAAAAACGAGCGGCATTGAATGAAAGCATCGTACACGCCATGATAAAATGATCGAATATTATATTATCCATCCTATATTATACAACGCATATAATAATAATAATAAAATAATACCAAGAGAGAGATACAAGTACAAAATAATATTAATAATATAACAAATACTCAAGCGATTTTCTTTTATAGTACGGCAATGACATTGAGATTTAGCGATAAGAAATAAAATAATTGAACAGCGGGGCACGTTGGTCGTCAGAAGTATATTAGGATGTTAGGATCTTCAAGGATGGCGAATAAGGACAGAAGAATTTCACACGACCGTTAATTTCTAAGAATTTCATCCATCCTACGTTGGGCAATTAAAATCCATTCTTTTAATATATTACTAAGCGTCAACGAAGGCTTCTGAAAAATACTTTACTTCGGTCATGCCTTCCACGACTATTCTCACGTGTTTCTTTTTTTGGCAAGAATTTGCTCCGTTAAAAATTCTCTCTTACAGACGATGTTCCCGTGGGATGACGAGAAAGGCCTCGCGAATTTGATTTCGATCATTAATAAAAATGTACAATTAATAAGCACTCGCGTCGCGCGCTCCGCACAAAATATACAGTTTCATCGTAAACGCACGCTCGTCTACAATTACCAAGTCGAATGACGATACAGAACAAACAATAATTTACGTAGGTTCGATTAAATTAATGGTCAGTGGCATCAGTTCGTCGGTTTGTTTTTTTTAAAAGTCGGCAAAGTCGATAAATACGCGAATTTCCTCGTTGAAATTGCGAAAAAAATCGAAAATGATACGTTTACGGTTGAATTCGAGCGCGTATTGCAACGATGATTTTTCTATCTAATGCGTTGAATTGTCCGCGGACACATTTTTCAAGGGACATTTAGAATCGGGAAGGTTTTAACCGAGTCACCGAGTTCGTCGATCCTCGTTAAGAATATACAGACTGTTTCGGGCTCTTTCCTTTTTTAATTACAATTGCGAAAACGCGTCGACGTGGCGTTCAGCGAATCAAACTTCGCCGTTGGAAACCGCGATGGGCGGTGGGGTGGTAGGGTTGTTGGCGTTGCTCGTCGCCCACTTGTTCTTGTGTGGATCAACCCCAAAACCCTCGTCGTAGTTGCCCCGCGTGATGAACAACTGCTTGAAATGAGGAATGCAGTACAACTTGCCGTTGTTTAAGGTAAACGTGTCCATCCTGTAAAAAATGTTCATTAGTCAATGAATTAGGTTTATAAGCAATCCCCGTGTTGTTATCGATATTTACGTTCACTTGAATAGTGTTTGGATTGTTCTGAATTACCTGAGAATACAATTACACTGAAGACACCGGAAACATTGCTTGTGGAAGATCTTGTTGTTGGTCTCGACCTTTTCCAGCGGATAGACTTTCTTCTGGCAGCTCTCGCAGACGTCCATGCAATTTGTCTGGATCTCCTAATATTCGTCAACGTTGAAAAAAATTTTAATAAAAACCCGCACGAAAGAAGAGTCGGAAGAGATTGTCGGGAAATATGAAGAGAGAGGAAATGATGGGGGTGATTCTTTGACGTTGAAGTTTGCTGCTTATCTGAAAGACAACCTTGGCATTTGACCGGTTGGCCCTTAAATTACGCCGTTGTTTCCGTTGATAGGACGTGATCGATTTATTCAGTGTTTCAGGTATTACGTCAATAAACGATACATATGAACGGTAAACAGAATGCCAGTGGGCAACGTATCGACGGAAATTCGTGTGGCACGAGGCGCGGAAAAAGAAGTCGCGCTGATAGGTCGATCGATTAGACTTCTGACGGAGACTAACGCGCGCCAGACACGCGCCGGGTTACAAAGCTCATTGATAAGTCCCCGCCTGGCCGGACTGATAATGGAATAACGCTGCAAATTATACACAAACCGGCCATTGGCAACAATTTCAATGACTCTCCCGTGACGCGTCCAACCGTAATCGCCGCATAAATCATTGCGCAGCACGTAAATTTGCAAGAAAAAACGAAACGGACGCAATGAACGTCGCAAACGTCACTGAGACTGAGTAGTCTGAGCCAACAAAATTTTCGGCGGAACACGGTTTCACTTGAAACTTGACGTTCCCTCGGCAGGAATGATTGACGCGAAATTTTGCCGGTTCAGAGAATTTTTTTCTCAGCGTGATTGTTCCTCGATCATGCCACTGGGTGATGCGAATTTTCGAATCGTGATTATACGCTTGAAACTCGCACGATATATATATATATATAATATATATTTATATTATACTGTTCATAGGTCGTATCTAAAAAATTTACTAACGTCTCTAAGCTATGAGTCTTCTCGAGTTATCGGCGAATCCAAAAAATAGTTCCTTCACCCTGACATTCTTTCTCAGTCGTTTAATCGAGTTACACGAACGAACGACAGTTCCTTTCGTTAATTATTGCAATTCCTGATAGTAGAGTAATACGTTAGCTGTTATATCGACGCAGTGTTAAGTTGCCGTTAATTATGTAAATTTTATATCAAACTGCAACTGCAAGTTGCGGTACTACAGTGCTTCTCACTGCCGCAGTAACGAACAGCAGTTATTCCTCTTCTCACGATAAATCAGTTTCGGATGAAAAACGGTGGCTACAGTCGACGCAAATGCCTAGAATCGATTCTTTATAAGTGTAAATCATTCCAAAAGTACTTCGACCAAAGTCCTTATTCTACCACATTAGGCAATTAAATATTTTTCTCCCTACGCGGTACGGGGTTACATTTGTCGCGAGAAAAATATCTATCGGTCGTTGGTAACGCAATTTTCCCCAAACTAATAAACTGCGAGGAGGAACTCATTTATTTTTGCACGGGATACAATATTCATCGGGTGGAAAGCGTTCTGTATCGAACTCAATGAATTTTCATTTCTCCCAAAAGAGCTTCGCCAGGCTGACGACCAATAGACTTTTCCCGGACGTTTTGCATATTGAAAACAACGCAATTTCCGCCGGCGCCTATAGAAGATTCATTCCGAGCTTCGCTACGCAAGTCGAAAAATTCATTAACGGGCAGACCGGTATAAAAAATTCTACGTCCCCCGGTGAAAGCTGTAAAATACTCTAAACTTGTAAAGCGTTCAAAAAGCTTTTAGGTCCTAGGCCGTCCGACCGAAAAGTGTTTGTCGATCGCGAAGAACTTTCGCATTTGTCATCGCCCCTTCTTCCCCCTCTCCTGTCCTCTTGAATCCTTGGCACAAAAAAGAAATTTCGATCGGAAATTATGGGTCAACCGGAAAATTTCCCACGAGAGACAAATATTGATTACACAAATTCAAGTCTCGTAAAAATGCCTGTCGATAATAATAACATTCATCGTTCAATGATAATTATAGGTCGATAATGATTATCAGCGGGTGCTTTTGATGCCGCTATTTTTAATGGACACTTTTGGCACTCGTACGCCAATGACGACGTGTACGTTTACGCAGAAGAAAAATGTTCGTCCAAATATTGATCTTATCCTGCGACGTTTGATTCCTTGTTCGTTCGTACGACAGAGATGAAAAGAGAATCGCTCGAAGGCAATTAATAAAGATACTTAAGGTAAGGTTTCTTTAGATATATTGAGAGAAATGTCGAGCGTTTCGAAAGTTGATATGAAACCGATAAAATGTCCCGTTGGAATTTCGATTCTTATCGAGTGTCCGAGGCTTTGATGTTTCTCCGTTAATACCGACTAATTATTCCGACGACGATAAAAGTCGAGTGTGAATCATTGGTCGATAAAGAAACGCTCGGCACGTCTTGCACGATACGTATATGCAGTATTAACACATGACAATATTATACAATCTACGCTAGATTAACTAGGCTAATATAATGTACGCGATGAAAACCATCCCTATAAACATAAAACCGTGTAATAATTAACGTAACGAGATGTTCGACGGAGGACTGAAATTCGTTCTTCCATCTTCGTCTTGGCGGTGCTTTCGTCCCCTTTGCTTCTCGTCCCTCTCTTCTTCCGCTCCTGTCGATCGACGCTCTCAGTCTCCCTTACTGTTCATCAGTAAATAAAATCCTTGTGATTCAACTGCCACTCTTTTCGTTGGCAGAAAACACAAACAAGCGGATCGGCTGAGAAATCGCAGGCACGCAGTTACGAAAATAAATCGCGGGGATCCAAACGAAATCCCATGCGTAATCTTTTTTTCTACGTTCTATTAAATCCAGTTTAATGTACACTTCGAAATATCTTGCATATTTTCAGACATGCAATTCGCTGTAAACGTATTAATCTAATGTCTTGCGTGCGGAGAATCGCAACTGAAAAAATCCATTCCAAGTCCGGAATAGATAAGTGACGGGCCAAACAATCAAAAGCAGAAACTCAACGCTTACCCTTTGGCAAGGACAAAACAGAAACCTCTCGTCTCGTGTGATTTTATGCGTTAGAAAATAATGCACAAAACGTCAAAGTCGTGCATCGAATCGCATACACATACGCAATCTAAGGTGGGGGAACACTGACACAACCATGCGTGTAGAATGAAATCCGCTGAGTTGGTCGGATACGGTGAAGGAAATGGAATGCGTCTTTATTCACGCTCAAACTTCATCATTGCTTATCTAGAGGTCGCTTTTACTCGAGATTTAGATAAAACTAATTTCGGAGAATTATAGGGGGATACAAAGATGTGTCATACGATCGTCCGAGTATGACTCATCGCATGAGTAAAAGTCTCGACATGTGGATAGTACAAAAAACGAGAGAAAGAATGGACAATTTAGTAAGAAGAGCATCTTTTTGTTTGAAGTTGATCAGACGATAGCACGTAAAGTGCATTTCATGACGGTGGGAAATTCGTTGATGGGGAAAGAAGGGCCTGGGAGTTCACAGGGTTTTTTCTGCTTACCACAAATCGGTTGACCTTGACCTTGGGCGTGCGGGGAGCTTCATTAACCTGCGAACCGAGGGACTCAAAGCGAGCCCTCAAGCTGCTCGCTGATTCTATGCTCGACTGCTCGCCAGTGCCCTGGGCAATTTCCATCTCGGCGACGTGCTGGCTGCTCACTTTCCCGTCCGTTTCCTCCCAGTGCTCGAATTTCGCGCGCAGGGTCTTTGCCCGTGCCGCGTTCTGAGCCTGCTTCAAAAATTCGTCCTCAACCTACAAAAAACAAATCATTAACTCTCTTTCTCTCTCTCTCCCTCGTTAACACCACAAAAAGTTAATCGTTTATAAAATTTCAGGAAACATTTGTGCAACTTTTTGAACAATTGACTGCTTAGTTTTTAGTCCCTGGGGACCCGAAACTGTAGGTGTTCTGTTTCCAAGGAATTCCGCGAGGAGGGAGTGGAGCGTGTGTGTGCGGGGGGGTGGGGGCTTGGTCGAATCGATCATCGTCAAAGTCTCGCATAATCATTCCGTAATGGCTTATTCGTATTCCCGGTTGAACGGTTGGAGGACTTGGCTTACCTTATCGGAGGCTCGTACGTAATTAGGGTCCCTTTCTTCGGTGCTTTCCTCGGCTTCAGATTCTTCGCCTTCTTCATCCTCCTCGTCCTCGGAGTCGGAGGCGGTTTGTCGCGCGTATTTGTCCTCCGGCGGCGGGGTGAAACGTTTCAAAGGCTTCGGCCCGTCCGGCAATTCCTCCTTGCTGGCCTTTTCCTCCATCTGCCGGAAGATCGAGAGCATCTTCCTCGCCGTGTCCGTGTGCACCACCTCGTCCACCCTGTCGTCGGCACGCACCACCTCGGGGTCGCGGTAAATCTCGCGTTCCGGAGAATCCATCTATGGTTCAACAATGGTCAATTAGAAAACAAAGTAAATGAGAATCTTCGGGGCAATAAAAAAATATTTCGTCGTTGCACGACGATGAAAGTATGGCTCAAGTCATTGTTTCTGCTTTGTGCATGTCTTCTTTGATAGTTGATTAGAAAAAAAATCATAAACAACACTCGTTAGACTGGTAAGTATCAGATGTTAGCGACATTTGGTCATTCAAACGACATTGTACAACAGTGAAAGTATGCTCGAAATTCATTTTTCCGCATCGTAGATGTTTTCCTCGACGCGTCGTGCGATTAGGATAACAGAAAAGGATGTTTGCGTCTAAAGTAGGGGAACGAGGGAGGGGGGGGGGGCACATTGCTGATTGTAGGTAAAATATTCATGGATCTACCGCGAACGTCTCGTTGACATTCGCACGATGTTTGCCAACAGGCTGCTGTCGCGGCGTTTGTTTAACGTCGGCCCGAACTTCCGCTTTTACTCGCTGTCTGCGCGACGTTAATGAAATTTCGCCGATAAGGCCCCAAGGCCGCGGCGATATGGCGAAAATCGAAATGGGATTCGCGTTGGCTTATCGCCTCGACGATAATCCATCCATTATGGTACCACGAAAAAGTCGGGTATCACGGGCAATGATATTTTCCATCGACCAGGACCTTCGATCGAGGATTAAGGGTCCACTTTACCTTCCGTTTCTCGTCGGTCTAGGGATCTATACCTGCACGGACGGGTTGTTGTCAGGTAGAAGAAAAATGGAAAACCTCATCGCCCTGCCACGTAAATTTCTGATCGTTACGTAAGCTTCGTCCTGCTCTTCCATAAGAACCCGGTAAACTCATAGAGAAATTGGTAACCTAGTAAACTCTTGTCGAAAGTTTGTGAAACAACGCGAAGTCGCCTTCAAAGCCTGCTCCTCGTTCTCTCGTGTTCAATTGTCCTGTCCATTAAGACGACTGGTTTCTCCGGCCCTTAATGGTCGGTTTCCAGGGCCCTTTACCCGTGTTAATACTGGCCCAGATATGCATGCCTGCTTTCACAGGTGGGTCAGCCGAAATTAACACCACTTCACGACTCTAGCACGTACCAAGTCCTACTTCCCTGTTTTTTTTTAGAGGTCACGTTTTCTTAGAAGAAAAAAGATAACTTCCTAGAATATTTCTGACAAATATTACCTGTCCCATTTTTACGAAGTTATTATTTTCAAGTCGACAATAATATCGAAGCGACGAGTAAATTTTCATGGGTGGACCTCAGGGAATTGTGTTGACAAACGAAATTGATAAACCTCTTTGATGTTGACGAATGGATCGATTTAACTTGGGTACACAGAGTATACACACGGTTCGTCCAAACTCTTCAATTATCGTCACTTACGTCAATTTCTGCTTCACGCGACTGGCCGCGCAGTCGTTTGTCGCTAATGAAATCGTAGTTCCACTAAACACCGGGGGACTTATAAAAATGCAGGGCGTAAAAGACGACAACAAACAACGACAATGCATGCTGGTCATCGCGATTCATGGGCCGTGCGATGACTTATTTTGCATTTCAATCCCCTCGATTATGTCCGCCTTTAAATAACATTCGGTGAGTCATATGCGACACAAAGGAAGCGACGCCTTCTTTCGAAATTCTCAGCGCGCGTGATCCAACCGACCGAGGTGTGATTTATAATCTTTACCAAACGTTTCCATGAATTTCTAATCCGCCGAATAACAGCCCAAACGACAGAATTCAAAGTCATCTTTAACGGCACCACAATTTCTCTGGCGATTGTACATGGATTTAACGAAACTTTACGTACCAATTATTTTTTGTCAGTACACTATTCTACGTCAAATACCAGAGGCAATAGGCAGAGAAATATCTTTGAAATTTATTCTGAGATTGGAGAAGATTAAGCGTTTCGCCTGCAAGAGAAAATAATGGATTTAAGGACGCACTCATTACCTTCAATATATGCGAAAATCTCCTCGCGAAATTGTGTTGTAGAAATTCCTTGGCTATCGGAGCACGATACGCGCACAAATCTAAACACCGTAAAGCACGTCCGGCTGGCTGGGTTATTCGAAATAACAAAATCCTTGTTTTCGAATCTGCTGGTAGAAAGTGATAAGGAGTCAGCGAAACATTCCTTGCCAACGACGTAGGGAAATACGTATTTCACGGTTCGTTATCGTTGAAACAATAGTAGATCGACACTTTTAATTCCTTCGACGCGATCGAGAATATCGAATGGACGAGAGGGAAAGAAAGGTACACGAAGTTTTATTTTGAATTCGACGAAAGAAGACGGGCCCGTTGGGCGGTTGCTATGCCGTCTACACCGAAAGGATACACGACTAGCACTGTTCCCGTGTGAGTTACTGGGCCCCTCTGATCACGGTCGGTGTGCGTTGCTTCTTCGCGTCTCTCTCCCTCTTTCCACCTCGCCCTTCCCGTGTCTCTCTCTCTCTCTCTTCCTCCGCGGCCCTTTCCTTCTGCCCCTCGCGCCCTTAGCTCTCACAGTCACTCCCTTTCTCTCTCTCTCGGTTAACATCCTCCTCCCACTTCCCGTCTTTCTCTCACGCCTGCCTTCCCACCCTGTTCCCACACACACACACACACACATATACGCACTCTCTCTCGTTCTCTTTTTCTCTTTCTTTCCCCGGCTGGTTCCAGCAGTGCCGGGCCCTCCAGCTCTTCACGAATGGAAGGATGTAGGAATACTAACGGTAAAAGTATGGCCGCCGCCGCCGTCGACGTTGCTGCTGCTGACCACTCGAGGGGGTTCAAGGACAGCCGCAAGGAATCAAGTGCCACTGTACTCCGGCCTCTATTGCCGAGCGGCTGTCGGCCATCAAGGCTTTTATAAGCTCTCACGGAGTGCATCCCCCCTCCCCCCTCCCCTCTCCCTCTCTTTCTCTCCCTTCTTCGGCCGAGCATATCGTTATCGCTATCTTAATTATCGTAACGACGAGGGGAGTGGGCGGATTACGGCCTGTACCTGTTGTTGCAAAATTCGATAAGTTTTATCGCGCTTAAAGCGAATTCGCGTGAATGCGATCATTCGAAATTTCGTCAAAGCCACGACCCCGCCCAAGAACCTGTCAAACACTTCTGCACGAATTCGTTTAAAGCAACAGGCTCATCAAATTTGCGGGATAATGAAATTTATTCGGAAAATATTTCCATGCATGACAACGACGATGACGACGACGACGGGGATGTCAATTTTAATCTAAAGTTTCGTTAAAAATGGTGACTCAAGCACGTGTATTAGTACGATCACGCCGACACAACATGGTAGCAAATACAGCTGCAACTGCTAGGAGGACACGAATTAATTTCGACGCAGTCAAATGGACGATTAGAGGACCAGGCTGTAGGGAGGGGGGGGGATGTGGAAAAAAGCTTGCTTGGGTTATTCCGGGGCAAACCTTTCCGCCGTTCTGTTAATTAGCGAGCCAAGTGGCAGTAGAGACACACGAAAAACCGCGGTGATGGTCGAACCTTTACTTGACCGTCGCGCGGCGGCGTGATTCGGAATTGCCTGCGCTGTTTCTCCGGTTCCTTGTAGCTCTCGAAGAATTTGAACTTGTTGGAAATATCCGACGTCTCGACGTGCACCTCCTCTGTGGTGTCCGTGCTGCGCACCACGTCGTCCGACACTTGTCGACCCATAAATGCCTTTCCCGTTCAGACACGTTACCCATGAGTCAACGAATTATTCGGCCAACAAGAACCGCTTCAGCAGTTTTACGTACAAAGTTTCACATAATTTCTCGCGTTATTTCTCATTATCGAGCGCCAAGTGATTCGTGGATGAATCGATCGTCGGCTTTGAGCAAGAGGTGTACGATTTTGCTGTTGTGCATGTACGAAAGAGGATAATGTAAGGATGGAAAATAAACTTACATCTCGTGCTCGTCGTGGTGCATCAGCTGGGGTCTTGGTCGGGTTAACCGGAGTCACTGGTCGGCCTGTCTTCGCTGCAGAAGCGTCTAATTCCAGGAAGAGCGAGCGCGATTTCCTGCTGATACCTGGACAACCAACGCCACTCATGTAACACGAGGAATTCGTCGACTCGTATAAAACCCATCGAGGCAAAAACTGCCAGACTCCGAAAAAAGGGGGAAATCATACAAAATTCAAAAATATCGGATCCTACGGTAATTGATATTTTTTTAAAACAAAGTCCTGACTTTCCCAGGAATGGGGCAAGTCATAAAAGAATCCTCAAACGTGGATCCCTTGGTAATGGATTTTTGCTGAAAACGAAGTTTTCTCTTTCCCGGGAACGGCGTAGGCCGACTTTTTACAGGGTGAACGGTTCAATATTTATTGGCCGTATGCGCGAGAGAGGTTCTTCGCCGTTCGAGGAATTGGCAGAGATTTACGTCGACGCGTGGATTGATGGGTGGAAGAAAGGATTATCGGCTCGTACCGGCCGCTATGACTTCCTCGTCGGCCTTCTCCGGTTTGGGTTTGCCGCTGTCGATCTCGTCGTCGGAGGCGGCGATGGGTTCGCCCCGTTCGAAACGTTCTTTGATCGAACGTGCGTTCATCGTGTGCTGGATCTCCTCGGCGGCATTTATCTTCGTCACGCGCTCGCTTCCGGCCACGGCCTGCTGGTACATCTCCTTCATCTTGCCTTGCTTTCCCTGCAATACGGACAAGCACCGCTCGTGTAAGCCTCCTATCGCATCGATTCATCACGCTCCGCTACGCGTCTGAGAATTCCCCGTGACCGTCCAGTCGGCTAACGCCACTGGGAATTATCCAAATACCTCTTCAAACATTACCAAGGACAGGCCTCACTATCCAACTTTTTCATCTTTCAACTTTCACTCTTTTACGGAACATTTAGGATTCTGAGGAATTTTTAGCCTTTTTCACAGAGGTCTGTCCTTGGTTTTGCGACAGAATTTCAGAGCGTAATGATAAAGTTGAGGGACTGTAATGGTACCATGAAGAGCCTTGAGCGGATTCCAGCGATTTCTTCCTTCCTGGCTTCCCGTTGAGTTTCGCGTCTGCCCTGCTGACTGGTGCTCTCCCATCGGTTCTTTATGTCGTCCATCTTTGAGAAACTCATTGGACGTTCGCGAGCACTTCTCTTTGATTTAACGATCTCGGTTTCCGTTTCTAAAAGCAACAAATTTACAAATAAAAATTCGTCTATCCATAAATACAATTCCCTACCGATATATCCTTATAATATTCATTTACGTTACTCGAATTAGTTTACTCATTGACGGATAATTTTCCGCTTGGTTGGAGAATGGAAATTACGATTACCTTCAGTTTCCTCGAGCTCTTCTTCCTCCTCGCTCTCGCTCGACTCTTCGTAGGGTATTCCATTGAGGGACTCATCCGCCACGCCGATGTCCATCCCCTTGGCCTGGAACCTGTACAGGGAGAGTTCCCATCTCGTCACGTACATTTCCCCGTGGAAAATGGCCAATCGTCGGAGGTTCGCGTGTCGCGTCGCAGCCGACTGCGCGTACCTCCGCTTCTGCCTATTCTCCGCCGAGGAATTCCGCTGACCGCAGAATACCACATAAGCGATTCCTCAGCGAAGCTCACGTATTTCTTGCAGCGAGAGAATACGACGTACCAAAGGCGCAGTCATTACCCGTAAAATTTCTCTCGGTAGAAAAACTTTCACGTATTATAACTGCCAAATTTATTAACTTTCATCGTCACGAAAGGCAATTATTCTTATCAAAACACTTCGTAACGAAAATATTCATTCCTTTCGTGGGATATTTCATTGAATATTACAGGAATTTTATATAATTTGTTTCTGGTACGTTACGTTTAATTTCAAAGTCGGGATTATACTTTGAAGATTGCAGGACTCGTAATACGTGGTCAAATAAATACAAGCTTCTAAATACATGTCCGTCGTTAATGGGACGTTATCGCGGAAATTAAGCCCGCGGCGATTCGACGGCTCGATCAAATTACCGTATGATTATCGTCCGTCTTATTACGGGCGCGGCAATGTGTGTCAGGGCGACGAACGTCCAGAGAAAAATCATTTCTCTTCGTTTCACGAACGTACATATATGGAGAGCCGCGAGTAGTGAATTCACGCGAAAGGGGATCGGTTAGTCGTCGCCTCGAGCTAAAAGCGCGACTAACCGACGCTCCATAGAAAAACCATCGTCCAATACCCGCCATTGTCAGACTCACTGATCTTTTCAACTCTTAAAAATCGTATGAAACAAGAATTCCTAAATCCTAACACGTTTTTATAAGTCAAAACATTTGAAAATACAAGAAACAATTTTGTTACGAGTACAACTACGTGTTGATTGAATTTTCGTATGTTAAGGGGGAGGAGAGAAGTATGTAAAAAGCGTTTCATCAAATTTTTGGCGGAGCATTAAATTTGACTCGGTGAAGAATTGTTCTGTTAGTCCGGCAAGGTTGTCGATCACTCACTTGGCGAGCTTGCTGAGGATACTCGGCGATCTTTTGACCGCTACCTGCGAGGGCGACCTCTCGATCTCGTTCGTGTTCTCCGCACCGGCCTTCTCGAACACTTGGAAACGCGATTTTACGTTGAGACTCGACAGCTCTTCCAGTCCCAAGTCCGGTTTGTCCGAGGCTGCAAAGGGCGGACAGGAAATCAGCATTTACTTCGTCACAATTAAACGATACTTCAAAATACGACAGTTAATTACACATCCTAGTGAAACAAACGACAAACACCTGTCTGTTTATTTTCGTAGATGCAAAGTAGCGCAAAATATTGCAGTTCTGATGTTTCCTTTGTATTATTTACTCGTTCCACTGGCATCGTATGAACTCACCGAACCTGTTCACAATTACCACGGGATGGTTGTTGGCTTTACGACGAAAAAAGCGTTGGAAGGCTCAACAATCTCGTCGTAATCTCAAACAGGTCCGATGAGGTCACACGAACATTTTCGCCGAGAGGAAAGTATCGATGCAATATTTCATGCTAATGGGGTATGAATATTATTCCAAGTACACTTAAAGCCACTCAAGATTGTTAGACTGCGTGTTATTAAAACACCCTTAAAGCCAATAAAATAATGATGAATGGGAGACCAGTGGTGATAATCAGCTTTAAAATTCATTGCAACATTATTCATCGGCAAAATCCTGGTGTTAGGGTGTTAGGCGACTGGCCCGAGTATCCTAGAAAAATCCTTGCAGAGGATTTACAAGAAGGTGTAGGTGCATGAAAGACTCGACGAAGGAGTCTGTAAACGACCGCGAAAGTCATCGTGTGTCACTAAATAGCATCGTGCTTGAAAAAACTTCCCACGCGTCGACGTATAAGTAAGATGAACGATCTGTAGTCGGTTTTGACGTGATTAATGGGCAATTGATGGGCGATTTCTTAATGGACCAATAACTTGGCCGACTCAGACTGAGAAACGCACGAAGTTGATTTCGCTGGAATGTCAAAAAGGTTTCGACGATTCATCGTGATTCGCATGTCTCCTGTTGTCAACTTCCAGCGGATTATTGGGATTAATGAGTGAACACATAAAACCGTGTTAGACGGCGTTGTTAAGGTACCGATTTCTTGTTAAACACTGACCGAGCTTTCTTGCACAATTTTTCACATCGAAATTACCTCTGACCACATCGGGTGGCAACTCTTTTGGCTCGTTCTCCCGTATGATCAGCTCTGGTTTTCTTGCTCTCACTACGAAGGTCACAAAGTCATATGTTTCTAAGTTCAAATAAACGTCTCATCCTTCCCTTCCCCTCAGACATAATCACAAAGAGAACTAACTCTCGAAAATGTAGGTAAACCTGACCTATCTGTGCCTTTTTTTCTCAGGAAATTAGTCTCACTAGAATTTAGGAAAAGGAGTTGGACTAATCCGGGACCTAAATGAGGTAAAACAAGGTACGAAGTTTTATGAGAGAGATCGTCAGCAATTGGACATTTGTACACAGATAATCAGGACTTTTGTGGGTCCTTTTTGTCGAGGAATGAAATTAGCCTCTTTATAATGTAGGGCCTAAATAGGGTAAAGTGTGGTGGGAATTTTGACGATAAATCGTCTAGCATTGGACGTTTAGTGATATGAAATACTGCTTGCCGAGGACTTACCAGGCTGGTCGGACTCTTCGACCGGTTTCGGTTGGAAGAGTTCCTTGAAGTGGGCCTTACAGTAAAGCGTGCTCTCGTGGCTCTCGTAATTGTCGACGTTGAGTTGTTTGCTGCACTGGACGCATCGGAAGCAATTCTTGTGCCAGACGAGGCCCTCCGCCTTGGTCTGTTCCATTTGGAAGACGACCTTGCCGCAGCTACGGCAGTTCGGATTCGTGTCGCCGTTCTGTCCCACCTGCATTTCATTGATCGATCATAACTTCCGCCGGCGGGCAAGTCCAAGCCCCTCCGCCAAAGGGGAGTGGCCGAAATTCCACACTTTCCAACATCACAGCCCGACAAACTTAGACTTTCCACAATTTCCAACTATCGTTTCAATGTTTTGCCGCTCGTTTTAACCAATTCAACTATACACCCATTGGACGCAACTTATTTCCTATCTACTACAATAACTTGAAGCTTGTATATTCAGTGGCGTGCAAAACTTACGGCATTCAATTGCTGCTGCACTTTTCCAGCATCCACCGATCGCACGTGCAGCACGGTTTTCTTACTGAGTGCATCGAATTTGTTGAAGCTCGATTTCTGTAAGCACATACGCGATATCATGCAAAAATGCAAGTACGTCGGTCCAATTCAATCGAAAGTCTATAAAAAGATTTTTCAAAAATATAAACCTATTCTTCGGTGAAATTTTGATCATTGATTAACGTATGGGTTATTGTTAATAAGGTGACCAGCCAAATGAGAAACATGTATAGCCAAACGCACGAGAAAAAAAACTGTCGTACAAAAGTTTGAAACGACTAAAAGTCAGCAAGAAAATATCGCATCAACAATCGTCAGTGAAAAAAGAAAATAAGCTAAAGCTAGTAAGCGACTTATTTCTTATGGTAAATATTACAATAGCAATTTAATCGTGTTAGTAAATCTCTTGTTGCGTAAAGACTTAAACGTTTGATTAAATTCGAGTGAAGCGTTAGCCAAGGAAAATAATTCGAGCCTTGCAACTATTTTCCTCGAAGCGTTGTGTTCTCAGCGTAAAATAAGCAACCCGTTCGAGATGGAAGCAGCTGTTAATGTTATCATTAGTCTTATCAAACCTTTGTACGAGGCAGCCTCGCGCAGGAAAAATTCCCTCCAACTTTGATGGCGCTCGAAGCAGAGACGAAAGTACATTTCACGGTTCCGCGAGAAATTCGTTTAATCGTCGTGCTCGAAAGGGAAGTGCGCACGAAAATGGAGGACAATGTGTGGGATTTCACGTAAATTCCGTGCGAGTGGATGGGCAAACTTTCATCTCTGCGCAGGAACGGCCATGGCAAACAGCGAATTCTTACCTCGAACCTCGTTCCCTCGTAAGCCCGATCCTTCTCCTTACCGTCGCTCGTTATGCTCGCCAAACTACAGTAGGAAGCCCTCTGTGTTCCCAGCACGGGGTTACGCAACGTTTGTGTTTTGTTTTTTTCGATTTTGGTGTCATGCACGGCCGAGGATCGACGAACATGAAGAAAGAAGCAGCGCACGAGCCGTCGGTTAATATTATGCAAGCGGTGGAAAATCTCAGGGAAATGCAGGTCCTAGGAAATGGTTTGCGAGCAATCCACGGGCGACGCGGAATCTTTTCTTTGGCAAGTCCAATGAGGCTCGAACTGTTATTCGACGTCCCTAGTTAAATTGAGCTCTCTGACGTACTTCGCGAAGTAACGACTACCGAAAGGGGGAGTGAAGAACGAGAAGGTTTCGTCGAACGTCAGCTAGAATTGTTTCTGGAGGTGGGAATTCCTGGGCTCGGATTCTCTTCTTTGAATTGCCTTTCCGTTTTGGCACCGATCGCGAACTTGCTTTCTCTGGCACGCGATGCGATCGACCGGATGCGGGACAAGTGGTCGCGCAGAACGACTGAAACGCTCGCATACACGCCGAAGTAATGGTCGTTTCAAGCCTCACGAGTTAAATACCATCCGGCAAACCGGCAGACTTTTTTCCACGATATTTCATCGGCGGATGAAATCATTCCGCTGAGCCGTCTGCCGGAGCTCGTTTTCTCCTCGAGCATCGATTTCTTCATTACCATGAACCGTTGCGCAAAATAAAGAAATTAACCGTCCGCGCTGTATGGACTATTCGATATTACCAATTATCTTCTTCCTCGATTCGCGAGGTTATTGTTTTTCGCGGGAGGAATAACGGCTCGTCGAGTCTCGAGCATCCAATTAACGTTTCCGCTAAGTAATGCGCGACCAAAGGTACCTCTTTGCCCAGTGCACCGGAGTGCTTCTAAATCGAGGGGAATATCCGTTCGGTCGGTGTCAAAACCGATTTCATTCGGGTCGAAGGCTGTTAGGTTCGGCTGCCGGGGACGTTTCTCTTCGGCGGTGTTTATACTTTACAGCGGCGTTAACGAAGAACAAGAAGAAGATGAAGAAGAAGAAGAGCCGGGCACGTAGCGGTGAATAAACGCTCGACACTGGCCCGTTAGATGAGGCGAAACTGCTCGTAAAGACGTCGGTTCGACGGGTTTCCCTCCGCGCGCGGCCGTAAATCCGTCGGTCCGCGGGGAATGATGTCACCCGGTGAAATGAGTAACCCGATAACCGATAATCCGCGATCCAGCGCCGGGGGAAACGGGGGGAGGGAAAAAGCGAGGAATCCGCGCGCATCGGGGACCGGAGGCCGATTCTCGCCGAGCCGACAAGTAGGGCAAGCCAGCAGTAGGTTATTATCAAGTCTGTCCTCCCTTAAATGGAGAGACGGCATTGGTGCCGTGACGAGAACGGCTCAAAGAGAGCCGGGCCCCGAGAAAAAAGGGGCCTACGATACAACGGCCGTTACGTATCCGCCAGCGTCATTCGCGGCAATTCTCAGCGGCGCGTCGTTAATGGAGGCGGATGCACCGGCAAAAACTCTACCATCGACAGACCATCTCGGATATTCCAGAACCCCACGAAAATTTAAACACAGTCGAGCCATTGACACACTCGTAATGCCTTTAAATCTCTTCCACTGGGTCTGGGTCCCTCTGATCACCCTTACGTGCAATTTATTCGCGAGAATTCAAACATTACGCAAGAACAAAATTAGGTAGAAATTGTAAAACCGGGGGCAGCAATTGGTACGTTTTTAAGACCTTTGAATTTCTCCGTGTTTCTCTCTAAGAACGGAAACAAATTTCCGACGAGCACCCTCAGGTTTCTCGTGACTTGGAAGCAACTCGAAACGCAGTGGACGATTTTTCATGGAAAACATGAGGGGCGGTTGACGGAAACACTCGAAGGGGTGGGAAGAGGGACGAGTGCCCACTGGAACTGCGGAGGAGACACTGAGGAGGGCTGGGGGACAAAGGGAAAAGTACTTACGAGGGCTTTCACTGACACCCCGGTGAAAACGGGGCTGTCTTTGAAGAACTTGGAGTAACCCGGCTCGCACACCCTCAGATCACCCATTGACCTTGCTTTCTACGGTAGCCGAGAAGCGCAATTCGCCATTGATTAGTTAGCTTGCCAGGGGCATTTAATGCCTACGAATCTCGCCATGATTCCATCATCGAATCGATCACAATCATCGATCCGCTAATAACTCTCATCATCGCCAAACTCGTAGGCGATTAATTTCTTGTTAAGAGTGGAGAAAAGATTATACTCAATTTCCTCAGGAAACATGGCAGACCAATCAAGAAATTTCTTTTCCATGACCTTCGTCTCTCGAGTATAAAATTTTCCCCACACAAGAGTGTTCTTTTTAATTATATTAGTGGACTGTCGTTTAAGAATATCTTGAAACCGAATAATCTATGATTAATGGGTATCGTAAAAGCGTACGCATGCCCGCATTTTTTAATTGACCAGTTAATCGTAGTATTCTTTCTAACTTACGTATCGTATATATGAAATTTAGGTGTATGTTAATGTATGTAAGGTGAATACAAACCTCCTCAGCGTCCATCGTGTGATTTGACTTTCCAAAATGCGTTTGATCTGCGTCTCCCATGTTCGAGATGTCGCCGAAGCTACGGCACTGTTAGTAACAAAACACATCTGACAATTGCATTTTCGGACAAGGAAACTTGCTTTACGATTCCTCACGATCGCGATGTTAGTTCCGTTTAGACTTAATGGAAACATTTTACTCACCAATTGTTTGATCGACACGCCAGTGGCGATTCTTTCCTTGCGCGATCTTTCTTGCTCGGCGCGATTTGCCTCCGACACATAATTCTGCGTCTGCATGCACAGGACACGGAAGGTTTACTCGGAATGCGCATGCATCGATCCGCAGCTTCGCGGTTACGTGCACAAGAGAACGATTCTCCGAGGAATATTGAAGAAAAATCATTCAAGAAAGTAATTCTTTGAAATCTGACCTTGCATGCCGTGAACAGTGTGTTTTTGATCGTAACATTTAGTTGAACAAACGACACTCACAGGGCGTTCGACGAATTTTAGTGTTGGCCGAGGAAAAGGGGAACTTACCAGCGATTTTACGTTGACGTTGGACAGATCGTCCTCGTCGGAGAAGTCGATCGTCTCCGATCGGCGATGATGGCTACCCGTACGCATGTTTGACTCTTGCGAGTTACCGTTCTAGCAAAACAAACAGAAAACACTCCAACACTGAGCATGCCGGGTTACTTTTGCACTGTGCACGCACAATCGCAATTATCGGGGCAGAAAATCAAGATTGCCAGCGTGCACACTAGTAACAGTTGCATAGTGATTCAACTGCACTTGAAAATGCTCGTCGGGGAAGATCAAAGGGGTGGGGGGATATTATTGTTGTTGTTGATTAGACACAAGTTTATGCAAGCAAGCTCTTCGGTTGTTAAACACAATTTAGCACAGTTTTAAAATAATTAATGCAGATATTGATTTAGTGGAGTTTTCCAAAAAATTGATTGTAGACTGAAATTAACCGAGGGTCAATTGTAGAATAATTTGACGTCAGTAGAGCTATTTTTTGACTGTTGGCTACTCACCACGGAGATGTTTTCCTTCTCGAGGTCACTCTTCTTGCTTTTCTTGGTCTTCTTTGTGCGCGGTGTGAGATTCGGCGAGGAGGCATCGTTGCCCGCGACGCCTTCGATCTTCTTCTTCTTCGTCTTCGTGCCGGTCTTCGTCGACAAGGATGTCACCACCGACGAACTCGTCGTTATCGTCTCCTCCCGACTTTCGCTCTGCGATCGAAAAATACGTTAGAAAAGGAACACCTTGCCCATAAAAATATTCATTTGTCACGGTAATTACTGGTTCTTTGTTCCGGCTTCGATGAGGAAGCAGAAATCGCTGGGAAAAAGGTAAACGGCGACGGGGAACCTAACGTAATTCGCCGAGTGACATAATCGTCGATGTATAATCGTTGAATTATGTTGCCGTGAAACTGACGCGACGATTTCTCGTTCCGGTTGCGGCTTCTGCGCGTCCAACTTTCATTAATAAACCTCTCATCAATTACGCCAACATTACGGCACGGCCAGCGATCAATGACTGTCTGGGAAGAAACTTCTGCCTCCGCCTTGCCCCGCCGGGGCTCATTAATCGCTAGATAACCCGCTAGTCCTCGATCCTCGGCTTCTCGGAGTTCGCATAGATCGATGCTACTGTTCCAATTATACCGGAGTGCACGAGAGCGATTCCTCGGAAAGGACGATTAAAAGGTACACCAATAATCGCTGCATTGCCCATTAAACTCCTGTCTTCCCGATTGAATCGCACGAAAGTCGGTTTAGATTTGAAGTCCAAGCTTCGAGAGGAGTTTAAGTGATAAAACGATCAAGTAATTCTCTTAGACGAGATTCCCGCAAGTGACTGACACGAGTAGAATTCTTCTCAATTAAGGGCCAATTGCGAGAAGTAATTAAAGGAGACGCACGCGTCAGCTAGCTGATCGGCTTCGGCTGATAAACACCAAGTCGCGATACTGTTATGTATAGTTTTTCGCGTGAGACGCACAATGAGACAATTAAGGAAGTCCGTGTAAGCCGACGTTCTCCGCCGTGCGCTCTGCCATTCCACCTTGGCAACGAAGCATTTCGAAAGTTAACAGCGCGTCGATCTCGCGTCGATCTCGCGTCGACAGATCATATCAGGGATTTCGAATCTACTAAATCACATTATACTCCGCTCCATACAAATAATGAATACTTGGAATTACAAAATCTGTGCTCTATGTAATCATTCTGATCACATTTAGTCTTCCACGATATTTTTATATTATGTAAGAAAAAATGTTGTTCCGTGGATCGCTACTGTCACGTCCAATTACCATCTGCTTTCTGATTTATGTATTCACAAGAGCATTACCTGCTGATTGTATATTTAATCACGTTGTTTTAATGGCTGTCCTGCGCGGAATCGACGGACCGATGAAAAATAGGAGCGAGAGTGGTCGACATATAACGGAAGTCGATTGACCGGCCAAAAAGTCGGCGCCTTTTACGTTCGAGGCAACTCTGCGGGTAATTCCCGCGAGGCGGAAGTTCTTAACGTTCAGCTTTGTGGTTTCACGTATGCATCTTCATCGCCGCTTCCCTTCGCCTAACAGCGAGTTTCCTACTTACGAGTCGCAGTATAATGCGCCGATTAAGTATTTCGTTACGAACTCCGCGAGCTGCTTCTCACTTCGTTCTCCATTCTCAACTGTTCTTTTCAACGACGAATTTCTATGAAAAATTATGCCGGCCTCTCCTGTCTCGAAGATCGTAAGGAGATAACTGTCGACTCGATCCCTTCGTGGAATTTTGACGACGTGGACGATCAATCGCCGCTCAACGTCCGTGGATTGAGAGTTCAGCGGTGTAATTGAACACCTCTTACTGTAACAACCGTTCACCTAGCGCGACCGTCGGCCGCGTGCACCAACCGAGAAGACACACATGTCCACCTGACAATGGGGTCGAGGAAAGCTGTTCGCGGAGAACATAGGCGGACAGCGGAGCAAATGCCGAGAAAAGACGAGACAGATAATACCAAAGAATTAACAGCGAACAACTGAAATCAGTGAGAAAATCGTGTCCCAAAGACGACGAAATGTGACGGGAAAAAGTTTCTTCCCGACGATTCGAGTCTTACGAGCGGGCGAAGTTCCTGCTCCAATTAGAATTTAAATATAATTAATATAACGGTGCCGGCTGGAATGCGTACGTGGATTTCACGGAGGTACTAACGGCGTCAAGGAAGTTGAATTTACAGAATGGAACGAGTCTTGAAATCGGTTCAGGATTATCTTCGTCCTTCGTGAACGGATCCCCGAGGAGAGGTCGTTTCCCTTTGCTACGTAAACCCGCCGAGCACGAACTTGTCTAGAACCAAGCACCAACTGGTTTATCCGACGGCCAGTAAAATTAATTGGATATCCTTTGACAAAATGACGCTTTGGTAAACACAATCCTTTTCAGTAATCTCTCATACAAGCAAAATAAAATCGACGATTTTCCTAGCGTCAAGAATCGTTAGAAAAGGAGTAGATCGAGATGTAATTGGTTGTAAATGAAATTTGACTTACTGGAAGTGGGGCCCAGGTGGGAAGCAATTATTCTATCGACCTTCGGGAGCGGAAGTTGGAGGTTTCGACGTTTCCCGGCAATTTTCCATGGACACACACGGGGTTTTCGCGAGGACACCGACCCGTCGGCGGAACAAATGGCCGCGTAGTTTCGGTCGATGGTCTCGGAAGGTCCAGTGGCCCGAGTACCACGTAAGTGGAGTCTCGACTGCGCGGGTGAGTCCGGCGATATCGGAAGGAACCCACGAAACGCGGCACCGCGGCGACTCCGGGTTCAGGAAACTCGCTGCTCTCCAAAGCGTGGTAGCCGTCTACCGTTGTATCATCGCGGGGATTGGCCGTTTCCACGGGGCCCGGCCGGTCGGTTGGCCAGCTGAGGGACCAGGTGAAACGATGGGGAAGGCCGCCGCGCGACAAGGAAGGACCTAGCAACGACCGGCCAGAGCGAGAGGAATAACGCTAGCCCGATGAAAATCGGGGGAGGGATGCCGAGAGGAGAGGTGGGAGGAAGATCGACGACAAAGACGGTGCAGCGTCGATGGAACAAGAGCATGAAAGCCAGGAAAAATGAGGCGGACGTGGAAATTGTCGGCGAACATGTAGAAATATGAAGACAGGATTGACAGATCATCGGTAAGAAAGGACGGGGAAAGTGTAGCTTTACGAGAGGACAGAAGCTGGAGAAGAGCGACAGGGATAGAAAGTATTGGCGAACTGTAAGTCGCTCGGGAGAACCCATGTTCGCCAGAGTGAAGGATAAAGCAGTGTTGGGTCCCCAGACGATTTGACCATCCGACCTGGATACCGCGGGACTCTTCGGAGCGCGTGTTTCAGACGGAAGGTTATAGTAAAAGTATTCTCCGGCGGTTTCACGCTCCGGTGTCGTTGAACCGGCTCTGATAATGCGCCGGTTTCGTTATGTCCCGCGTTCGCCCGCTATGATATTGTTTCCGTAATGCGATACTCCGGTACTCCAGTAGCGTCCCACAAACTAACGTAATGGCTCGCCTCTCATTTTTCTTCGCAGTCCTACACATCACGCGCAAGGGAAAATGTGCGGCTGTTTTCACGTAAACGCGACCTTACGTAAACCAGACATCATTAAGCTACAAGACAGAGCCGTATAAACATTTTTCCCCGCGGCAGAATGGCTCGTCGAATGTGGAAAAAATGGGCGGGAACACGTTATACGTTCTAGTGCCTATCCTTAAAACTGTTCTCCATCCTCAACCAATTACCGTAAACCTAATCTTCCCGCGAAATTATGTGTTTCTTCGAGGAAATTAGTTTACAAAGTATGCAGGGCGTGATGCCGTATTCGAGTTGACGAAATCACCTTTGCAAATTCGTGCAAAATTACGTTATTCAAACGTATGTGAAATTAAGCAAGACGGAGAAAGGAATTCTGCTGCATATTTCTCAAAATTCTCACGTGCGGAACGTCGAATGAGTTAGAGTGGGTTCCTCTTCCGTCGAAGGTAGTTCGAGAAAACTATATAACTCAGGACAAGTCTTAATTGCGATTGAGGGCTGTATAGAAGTTGGCGTTATCGCTTGTCGCTGCTGATAGCGCTAATTCTCGGCCTGTCCTACTCTCGCGGTTGATCAATTCTGCTCCAGACTCCATTCGAACCGAGTAACCAGCGATATTTTCATTACACCTACCTGACAAGCCCTCCATAAATGAACATCAAAGTTAATGAACAACACCTATTGATTAGTTTGTCAACATACTCAACGCGATATTCACTCGAACAACTTGAAACTCAAGCTGACAAGTATTTAAGGTTTTCAGCTCGAATCTCGCTGGAGACAACAACAACACTGAATTCAACAACTTCACAGCAAAACAAACGACAAACCAACATTTGGAAAAGCCAGGTGTTGACCTAACAAACCTGATGTTTTCAAAGTCGACGATGCTAAATTGCCTGTGGGTGGAAACAACACTTACATCGCAGGCGTAGGAAATATCGCTGACTTCTTCGTCAGGTGTGGCCAAAGGTGCGCGATTAAATGACGACGATTCTTGTTGAGATTGATCTGCTCCTGGAATCTCTTGGTCCGTTTTTATCTGTTCCTTAACATCCGCAACATTGTCCGCGGGGTTAATGTTAGGCTGAGCCTGTTCTTCTGGTTCGTCTGGCTTCGCTGTCACTTGGTCAACAGACATCATAGCCGTTGTGGCTTCCTCTACGGTTATCCAGGAGTCAAGGTTTTTCTCCTCTTCGTTAATTTCCTGTGCAGGCTTGAAGGTATCAGCGTATTCAGTCTCCAGGTGGCTCGTCACCTCCGTTTCTGATAGAACGACCTCAGAAATCTCAACCAGATTCGTCGGTTCTGTCGTAACTGACTCGTTCGAAGGGTCAACGTTGTCCTGATCCGTAGAGTCCTTGCAATCCGCAACTCCCGTGTCTTGATCCACTAAATCTTCGGATTTTGAGGCAATGTCCATGGAGGACACGGTTGGTCCCGTGGTTTCTGGGAGACTGGACAAATCTAAAGCAGAAAATTCTTCGCTGAGGACTCTGCGTTCGGTGTCGAGAAATTCACGAGTGCTCGCCGCTTCTGGGGAAATTTCTGATCCCGCTGGACTCGAGGCAATTTGGATAAGGGGATCTGCAGGTTCCCCGATGCTCGTCTGTGATCGTGATTTGTCCTCCTCGTCGACCTTCACAGCGTCCGAGTCTGCCGGAATGCTCGACCTTCTGCACTGCGAATCCATGGACGAGATGATGAGATCCACGTCCTGATTGGCCGGAGCAAGTTCGGTCGGATGGTCTTCGGAATTATCGTTGCCGGGAACAAAGGGGTCGAAGGAATCGTTGGCTCCAGTGGTATCGAGGGACCTGGAAGCTTCTACCGAGGGATCTTCTGACGAGGTCTGCTGACAGAGAGCCTCGTCGAAGTTGTCAGAAAATTGCCCAGCTTGCTGACCGTCCGTGGAAACCGACACCTGATCTGGCCAGGTGTCCAGGAGGTCCGCGCTCTTCTGCTCCGACATGTCAGTGTCATCCAGGTGATCCTCTACGCGAAGCAACAGCGTGTCGTCCGGAACGACGGCTTGGACCAGTTCCTCCTCTTGCTGATATTTGTCGACATTCGTCGAAGCGTCTAACCCGATATCCTCCGAGACTGCCACGTCGGATGAATCAGTCCCGAGTCCGAAAGAACCGTCTGGGGCATTGAGAAGATCTTCAACGGGCCGAGGAACTTCCTCGACTGGATCCTCAAGATCCACGTTCGGATTTGGCAGTCGATCATCCTCCCTCAGAGGTTTCTTGTCATCCTCCGGTTCTCGGATTTCTGGTACTGGGTCGACCTGCTTTGTGTTTTCCTCTTCAATCGTCACTGAGGGTTCAATGTCAAGATTGACAGCCATCCCTTCCACTTCCGTGACGTTAGTCTTCGCGTCTACGTCAATTGAACTGACATCAACTTCCTCCTCGTAGGTGGACCTAGTTGTGGTTGTCTTCGTCTCGGGAGACACGTGGCCATTCTGATATCCATAAGGTTCTCTTTCCGCGATGATGAATTCTGTGTTGACGTCGACGGGACTCTCTCGCCGGTCGAGAACGATTACTTTGACGGTCTCCGGCTGCGAGGGTGTTGGTTCATCGACTTCCTCCGGCACCGGAACTTCGTCATCTACGTTGGAGTTGATCCTGAGCGCCAGCTCGCTCTCGATCAACTCCTGGAGGCTCTTGTCCTCCCTGTCGAGCTCATTTCTCGTGTTATTCGCGAGCACGAGGTCATCCTCAATGTCCTCGTTGTTGTCGCACAGGGATATTAGTTGATTGTTACTCGCGGTTATGTTATCCAAGTCAATCAAACCGTTGTTAGACTGAACACTGCACACCTCGCTGCTCTTCTTGGTACTTACGACATTGATGGACTTCTTTGTCGCCACCTCCGCCATTATGGCGCGCAGGGCTACCTCACGCGATTACACCCTCTGCACCTGCAACAAAAACCCAACGGTTCATTCCATAGGAATAATTGATCGAACGCATGGTTTTTGCCAACGACTCGAGTTACAAGGCTCGCTTGTAAAATGCACGACCAATCGACTTGGACTTTCACTCGCACGGACATTGGCGCGCAAAGAAAGCACTTTGCCTATCTGTATGTGCAATTGGATGACGGGCCATCTGCCGTTCGAGGATACCGCGGCTTTACGATTATGTAAAAGCAGGGCCACTCAAGTGCCCTGGAAATTACGATCAAAGCAATCCACAGAGTATTCATTGTTCACGAGACTGCACAGCTGACGCTCGGATCGGCTAAAAATTTAATTACGCTTATTTATGACGCAGGAGCACTTTACGGCACATCTTTTGCCCCGTTCGAAGTACAGATTTATACGAAGCAGGCTCAACAATTTCCCCATTGTGTAATTTATACCTGTGAAATTGTGACGTAACAGTTTTCGGTTCGGAGGCAGGTATTTTCGAAAGGCCGAACGCTGCCAAATTTGTGAGTAGAGGATGCACCGCGTGGCGTATTTAATTTCTATGCGGTAATACGGCGGCAAGTAGGTGAAACGCAATGGCACCACGTGTGCACCGGTTGTTAAGGTGAGTTACTCCTCTCTGGAACTCGAGCGACGAGTGCAGGCCAGCGTCGTTGGCAGGCAAGCCAAGCCACCTATTATTAGCCATTCCGTGAGTCCGCGTATTTGTGCCTTACCCACGGAATGTACGTTGAAAATGAAATCCGAAACTCTTAAAGGACACCTCCCATTTCCTGAAGAGTCGACCATGTAACGCGACTAATGACCAATCCCCCCCGCCTTCTAATTGAGCCTTTGCCCGACGTACGTTCGAAATTCTCCGGAGTTTCGCGGGGTCGGATATTCCGGGCGATGAAATTTTTGGAATGCCCGTTACGCCGGCTTTCATCGAGCTATTTTCCAAAGAGCTTCTGGCAATCGCCAATCCCTCCATCGTCAATCACCCCCAAGTACTCCGTGGATTTCGCTGATATGTTTGACCGGAGCGATTTATAAACACGGCTTAAATTTCATCGCCCTCCTCGTGACAGTTACTGTTCGAAAATCCGAAAATAATCGTACGGCCTTCATCAACACCGAAACCGGAAAATCAAAAGTTGGTCGTTCGAATAAATTTGTTTTTTTCACGAATAACATCAGGTACAAAAGACATCATTTAGCTATATTAGCTATTGTGTTCTTGGAAGTCTCTTTGAAGGAAGACGAGTTGTTTGCGCAGGCAGAAGCTTTCGATTGACGTTAGTTTTGCTGAATTACGTTGGCAGTTGACGAATTCCGGCGGCGTGGTTGGCGCTGCAACAGTTTATAAACAGAAAGACCGGCTCGGTAGGTCCGTAAACGAACGAACGCGCGGGCCGCGTTCAAAATTAGAAAGCGGCCCCCGAGGAGATCGCGCATGCGCACTTCCATCGTCCTATCATTGCACAGCCCCGTCGGCCATTTTTCCCGTCCCCGGCATCATATTTAAAATTGTGTATTAAGGTTATAACGCCGTCGAGCAGCGCCGAGTCTTTTGCACGCTGCCTGTTTAATTTAATTCCCCACATTTGCCCGTCCTTCTCCCTCGTACGGGGCAATTTCTCTTGATCTTCCTCCGGCGACTGGCCGAGGTCATTCTTCGGGTTCACGACCGGGACTACGATCGTAGTCTCCTCTCCATTTCGTTCGCATTCTCCCCCACTCCTCTGCCCTTTTGATTTTTGCTCTTCTTCAATCAGACTCTCTCCTCCCCCCCCCCTCCTTTTTTGCTTTTCTGTTTCTCGTACCCCACCTGCTACTTGTCACTTTCTTCTTAGCCCCCAATTCATGTTCCTCACCCTTTTATCTCATACTTCCTCTTCCTCTTACCTCGTATTTGTCACTTTCGTTCGTCCCCTGGATCCCTCTCTCTTTCCCTTTCATCGTTCACCCCGCTCTTCCTGCTCCTCCCCTTCTCCCTTATCTCCCGGCTCCTCTTTCTCTTATTTCGACCACACTCTATTTTTAGAATGACACACTACCGCGATTCAACGAGGCGCGAGAGAGAACATCGTGCACAGCTGCCGGAAAATCTTCTGCCCAAAAGCGGCGGCGAAGACGTACGACATAGACCCACGCATACAGAAGAATCTTGTCTTTTCGTAAAAAAAAAAATAAATATCCGACAAAAATCTCGACCCTGCCAGTGAAAATAAATTGAAAATTACGATCGTTAAGGGTCCGTCCGATCGTTGACGTTAATACGATTGGACGTCAATGCTTTCTTTGTTTTTCATTCTTCTCCGGAGAAGCGCAAGTGTCGATCTTAATTAATGTGTTTCTCGGCGCTGATCGGATAACAAGCCCCTATTAAGCCCGCTGAGTCACGCATCGTCGCTAGGGAATCGTTAAATTTGACGTTATATGAATTTATGCGCTGTGCAAGGCGAATCAATGATTTGACGCGATGTCACGCGAGGAGCACTGATTGCCAGAGGACCAGGACGATCTCCCGGCAATTACGGGGAACTTCGTGCTTCGGCAAGACGCAATATTTCTCCGCTAGTACAATCAATAATGCAAATTCCCGTGGTCGTTGAATAATGCATACTTGGCGACTCCGAGCTCGCTTTTGCTTTCCGGGCAAAACCATCGTGGAAAAGGAACTTGGCGCGAAATAATCCAACGACGAATAAATCGAAGGCAGATGATGGTACGTCATTGAAAGTGATTTTGCGCGAGTGGTTAGTCGCGGGAGGATAAATCTCGCTTCTTGCCGGGAGATTAAATTTGATTAAAGTGTCGGTAAACCTTCCCTGTCGGGCGCGGGGATTCGCCAGGACGGGACGGTTAAGCGTGTGTATGCATTCCCATTGTAAGCCGAGAGTGCATAAGACGCGCGCGGGCCGTTGCTTACGGTGTCCCCTTACAGATTTCTATGTAACTATAATTAGGTAACCGACACCGGCTGGAATCCCTGTTAGTCGGCGAGCTATGCCGGCCCGCGAGCAAAGTGGCGCGCGAATATATATTTTCGGCGCGTCAAGAGACCGATTTAAACCGCGAGATGCACTTTTACCGCCTCCACGCGGTATACTTATCCCCGGTAGTCTCTTAACAGCTTCACCCCCCCCCCTCCTCCTCCAAATACCCCACCCCTCCTCGCCACTACTTCGTCTTTTTTTCCTTCGCGAATTCGAGCACTCTGGTCGCGAGTATTTTCGACCGAGTTCCCTGTACTTCTTCCAACGGAGAGAGAAAATTGCAATGTCCTCGTCGCGTCATCTCCCATTCACGTCCTTTCCTTTATTCGCATTATTTTTATTACGGTCGTGAGGTCGTGCCGTAATCAACAAATCCTCCAGAATGGGGGCCCAAGTGAGATTAATGAGTCCCGAGTTAATGGGAATTCGTAATTGCGTCGCCATTAAGACCAACAAAGGGGAAACATTGTTTTCATCGGGCCGCGGCAGAACGAATGACACGGGCCTCATTTTTGGACTTTAACGAACGATCGGCGAGTCAAAGATCAAGTATTTATAAAGCCACTGGACGCGAATAGAAATTCGTCCGAGTGTCGTCGCGGATCTCGAGGTCGGACAAATATTTGGATAAAAGTCGTAGCAACGGAAAGGGGGGAATGTATCGGGAAAAATGCGACGTTTCGGGATAAAGCCGGGAATAAATATAGGGTGTTTTGAAAAGGGTCCACTGAAAGGTGTGAGTGATGATCCGCGCTCGGATTTGCGTCTAACGTTTTTATTGTTGGCTGCTGTTCACGTCGAAGGACGTTAAGTTAACGATTATATCGAAAGGATTACCGTGGGAGGACGTTTAGAGTCGGTTCATCGAGATAGTAGACAAAATATTTTCCACTTCTCCGCGATTGGAAATCAGTACACAGCCGGATGTCAAGCGTTCCTGGCGAGTGACGCGCAGTGAGCTATCTTTATTTATCGTCCCATAATACGTCCGTTTCTACTAATGTCTCCTACGTAAATTATGTTCGGAGATGGTGAGTGGATGATTGAAATATTCATCGGAGTAAACAACGATAATATCTCAAGGGGGGTGATATTCTTTTTTAATTATGAACCACGTGACTGTCTGACGCGCGCTCGGAAGTTGAAATTTATCGCGCGGGGTGGCACGAGCCATTGCAGAGGTCTCGGTGATGATTATGCGTTCCGCGGAAAAACGGTTTCAACAATTGCCTCGGCAGACACGAGAATCAACGGATGTCAGCACGCACTTGTTCCCCGTTAAAGGCAGAGGGACAAAGCCCTGTCGCGGGAAATTTTTCTACGAATAGCCGACAAAAGCGGACGTTTATAATAGCTTTTACCGCGGGCTTTTAGGACGATCGCCACGAACTCCGTGCCATAGCTCGACAAAAGAGAAATGCCGAAAAAATGGGTAAAAGTGAATCTCTCCGGTGGCTTTTGCCCGGAGTTGGATGGAAACTGGAAGAATTCCTTTGGCGGTTGAAGGGAATTTCGGAGGAAGGCGGATCTGCCTGGCGCCGCTGGCGTAGCTCAATGCACTTCCGCGCCACTTGCCCGTGCTTTTTTGGAAAGTCCATGAGAGTTCTAGAGCCCGGGCCTCTAGAATCGGTTTTCCGCGAGAGATTGGACGAGGGAGAAAGGGGCAAAGAGAGAGAAAGAGAGAGAGTCGCAGGGCCGAGACCGGGCGGACTCGACCGAGTTCAACGTAGCCGGCAGCCAAGAGAAACGAGGAGAGAGGACGGGGAAGACGACGAACCGGCAGAAAGACGAACGAAGAGAGACGAGGGAGCGGGTGAACGACCGCTCGAGAATTGGTATTCGCGGCATTCCGTGGAACGATGAAGATGACCGAGTGTGCGTATCTCGCGCCATTATCATCGCCGATTACGGACAATGGATGGCAGTTTTCGACTACCCCGCGAGCTCCCGCTATCGCCAAGACTTTCAGCCGTCGAGGAATTCCAGAGCGTTCCAACGTCAACCTACTCTGACCCACGCCTACCGAACATCGCAAAAATAGGATAATAAGTTCGGATAATCCACTTGCCAGGAAATTAAAGGCGAACATCATTTTGGCTATTAAATCGTGTAACGATCCGTTACACAAGCGTGGACGTTCGGTGTGAAACGGTAGGAAAAGGTCACGGTAGTGGTACTTGAGAAACGTGTGTAATGAATAAGACGGGCATAGGACGGGTTAACTAATTGACGTCGGAAGATTAAGAAACTGCGAGCCGTGCAACGAGCCACATGTTGCATCTGCATTTCACGACTTAGATCCACGTCCTCCTGAAATTTACAGCGAGTGTTGCTGGGATGGGATCGAATTTAAGAGACTGGCCGGTTGATTGAAGGACATCGTTGCCGGATTTTTCTCCCTCATAAACGGTCCTCCGATCAACGGATTAGGGAGGGACTAGGAGTTGACGATGACGAACGGCCGGATGTTCTTGAAAATCGGCCCGGCTGTTCTTGAAATCCCCGCTTGGAAATACGGCTTTAAGCCGCTCTCACCCGTCGCCACTGGCCGATGGCTAAGGGTGAACTGATTCGAGTCGTTCGTCTAAATAGCCGCCCGTATAAATAGCCGACTGTCCTCGATTTCTCGATGGGCGAGTGAACCGGATGCCGGGATACGCACTCCCGTCGTCTCCCAGATGTCTGAGGCGCGATTCGCCGACCTGCCAAGGGGTCGATGATTCCTCATCGTTTCAGCATCCACGCCAACCTCTCAACGACACATTCATCCATCGTCAATAACGATAAATCAAAATACAACCTCCTAGCCGTAAAACTCGTGAAGCAATAATTTACATTCCCGAGGAAATTCGTATTTAATTAAGACGTCTGGATAGGCTGATTAAACAGGAAACGATATCTTGTTCGATGAGCCGAGAAACAGGTTGACGTATTAGTATTCGTTCCATGAGGATGTGAAGTTTCAGGTCCTCGGCCAAAAGTGACTGAAACGTTTCGGGCTGTTCCCCCGTTATGCAAACAGTCATTCGCCAATTGGCTGTTGGCATACGTGGCGGAATTTCATATGAGTCGACGAGTTATTTCATTAACCGACGTTTTATACGGTATCGTGGATTTTTAATTCCACCCGCGGCGTTAAGCTTCGGGAAATATTTCATCGATTGGCTCGTCTTAGTGTCGTAGGAACTCGAAGAAATATTCACCCTAGAGCAGCCTGTCTGCGTGTTTCTCCGCTTCTTCCTCGCCGGAATATACCGGCGATGTATACGAGAAAACCTGTTTATCACGTTTCCCAGGCCGCAACTTCTACATGCCATTTCGTACTCCGCATGCATTGTATATTTATATACATTGTATTTAATTATCCCGCCGCTACTGCCAACAGGAAAAATGTGAGCCGGCTGAACGAGCCTGTCCTAACAAATGTCCCTTTCTGTAATTTTTGCCAGACGATAAGAGGCTTCATTTTTTACAAACTTGTCGACAAACAAATTCGCCGTTACACGATGATCGCCTGTTTTCGCCAAAACACATTGTTTTCCATCGAGCGTCGCGTGATACGAACTTATGACCGTGCTATTTCGTCATTTTTTCCGCGACCGACAGTCACGCAGGGCTGGGAAAAATGTCGATTTAATAACGGGCTCCCTAAATACGTAATTAGCCATATCGCGGTATCTCCTGTGAGGAATGACGAGGAAATTACCCGATGACAAGTCCAACAACGAAATTTCATGGGAGAATATTAAAGTTCAAACCGTTGGGATTTGTGTCTGAATTCATCGATAGTCTAGGATCACGTGAATGACTGGAACGCAAGATTCTCGTCACATCCTGAACAATGGTTCGCCGGTCGAGAAGGACCGTTAAGGCGATCGTGTCGCTGATACCGATTCTCCGGCTGAAACCGTTCCTCGCGAGATACCATCTGATCGTGTCGCGCAAACTTCCAAATCGAAATCATCCGGTCGGCGCGAGACTCACGAAGGTCCGTCTCCGTCGTAAATCAAAGGCGTCGTCATCGTAATTCATCCGCGGCAGTCGATCGAATTAAGCAATTAGCAGTCATTGCGCCCGGCGGCATTTCGTATGCGATCGTCGTGCGGTCATTGCGTTTGCCCGGTTAATTGTTGTCTCAACGCGACCCCATTTCCCTTGGGCAAAAATCGACGAATCTTTCGTATGCGTCATCGGTCTACCGCGAAGCCAATCGAGTGCACCGAACCCCCAGCGATCCGTCCACTCTCCTCCTCCCTTTCTTAATTAAGACGCATGGATCTGGGAATTAAGCCGTGATACCGCCTTCCCGGGTTTCACCCGAATCATTTTATTAACGAGGCTCTAGTGTCCAATCTATGACGTATCTTGGCTGCTCGATACGGCACGTAACGGATAAACCATCGACCATTCTGTTCAATGCGTCATGCCGTCGGCACGGAGGCAAGCGACCTAACGAATTTTACAAGCGTGCATAGCTTTACGAGCACGTGGATCGTGACTCTACATCACGAGAAAAAAGGAAGAAATAGAACAAAGTATAAGGGAAAAAAATTCTATGATAATGTTCAGTGTCAGTTACCTTGGATAATGTTATCAAGTATATCGAATTATTAAAATTACGAGGAGTGGCACGAAGCTGGTAGATCCCTTTGAACGATACGTCGTGAAATTATGACGAGGAGGAAGAGCTAACGTTCCCGCCATGTTGGAGGATTTTCTCGCATGCCATAACTGCGAATTTCTTGCATCGCCCTGGAAGATTACGCACTTAGAACGGGACGGGCCGACAGTCCGATGAGTACGTTTGATCGTTTAATGCCCGCCTCGTAAATATGCATACATCTAACACCGAACGATGAGCGCCGTTAATAAACGCTCTCGGTAATAGCGTTAACACCCGCGAATTTACTATGAATCTTTACGAGCCCCTGGCATATAGCAAAGGCGCTCTTGCTTGGAGAAAAATGGGGAATTCGACGGGTTCGTGGACGAAAAAGGATCGTTCCGAGTCATCGTCGACCTTCCAATCGTCCACGGAGATTTCCTTTTAAATGCCAAACATTTTTTAACGAGAATCTGTGCGAAGCACGCGTCATTTTATCCGGTTAGTAATGAACCGAAATGACGGGACGAGAGGAGTGCGCAGATTGAAATCCAACGATAGACGAAGGAGTGTGGGTTCTCGTGGAAGGCAATTGCTTCACTCGGCTTTACGTTTAACGGTGGTCGTAATTAAGCGAGGAAAATGGCTCGAAGGGAAACACCACGGCCGAGTATTATCATCGCGAGGCAGAAATGGCCGGGGAAAAAGCGCGGCCATGAAAGCCGACGCGTGAGTCTCTAACAAAGAAGAGACCGCTTGATGACGGTTTTAATCAGACCGATTGTGCCGATGGAACGGCGTGCCGCGAATCCTTCTGCTCCACTCGGCTGCGCGGCTTAAAAGGAAGGAAAGTCGAGGGACTTCTTCCCCTCCTGCGCGTGCGCCAAGAAAAATCAACTCACGACTTTATTGTCCAAACGCAAAGTAGAATTCATGAACTTTTTACAAGGCCAGTTCTGTTTCCGTTCAAGCCATGAGTAAAGGCAGAAAAAAGCTTTAAAGCCGAAAGCAATATCATTGAATTGCATTCCTTGGACCGATAATTCGAAATCGACAATGCGACTATCGGTAAATTAATTAGTTTGCATTCTTGGAGCGTACTCGTGGATGATGCGTCCCACGTGGCATTATCTTTCTCACTCGACAGGTGTGCACAGAAGAATGCAACGACTACACAACGACAACCCACTACATGACGCGTAAACATGGTTAAACCCATCTCACGTGCTTCTAATTAACTCCGCAACGTATACCGATCTATCCCGTGAAATCAAAGAAAACTACAAACTGTTTTCCGGCAGTGATTTGTTGTCTTTGACGGTGCCTTTTGTGCCGGTTTACACGCGGCTTTGGAAGAATGCGTCAAGTATAGACAGCTGCTCGTAGAAGCCAACGGCAAAAGCGAACCGGAGCCCGGAGGTTTACGATTCGCGTCTAAATTTACCTTCAGTGGATCTAATAAACCGTGCATATACGCGCAGTTTTACGGGATTCTCGCACTGTCCGAGGCCGGCTACGTAAATTTGAAGCGCTGCCAAGAAATCGCGAGCGGTTCTTTGAACAGCGCGGAAAGTGGAAAAAATGGAAAATAATAATCGAGATCGTACGTCAGTTTTTCCTCGTGTTTCGCGTTCAACGATAGAGAATTTATTTTTGGGAGCACGTTTTGGGGGAACTGTCGTTCGTGAAGTAGGAAATTTTTCGTGATTTGCCGGCAGTGTGCGGCATCAACGACCGGCGAGTTTCGTTCGAGAAGACCGGCTCTACGCGTGACTCACGGCGAGAATACCGGTTGGCTTTCTGGCAGACGGATTTGGCCCCGGCTATATAGGATGTACCGTGAAATCATCTCGCTTTCCTCGAAATCGCACATCTGCAATAATAACCACCACGCTCGGCTCATTCATTAGAAAAAGAAAGCCCCCCTACGATCCACAACTCAGGAAAAAAGTTATGGAGATTTCTTTATCGGTCAGTGTGGAATGTTTATTGAATTTAAGAAGCTATTGAGGGGCCCAGTTATTCTTGAGACGCATTAAGTATCCCTTCGTCCATCACAGGAGAATATCTTTTGTTTCGTGGCGAACCTTCTCTTTCGACGCACTCAGCAGCACTTTCCTTTTCGTATCTATTACTACATTTAACCTTTGTGTATCTATTCGGATCGATTTGAACTTCTCACGATCACTCTCGCTGTTCGACCGTTACGTCAGGAAGAAGTTAATGGCGCGTAATGAGGCCGAATGATAAATAAACTCTCGCGCCGTGCTCCACGGAGAGGTTCGTACGTAAAAGAAATTCTTCCCCCTGTGACTCATAATGCGTGCGCGTATCACGAATCCTGCGATGGCCTTTCTATTCCAACGAGCATCGTAAATTCGACGATTCGGTGGTTCGCCGGCGTGAAGATTCTCATTTCACGGGCTCGAAAAATAACACTTTTTGCACGGCTCATGTCCTCGGTAATGCCTCGTCGTTGCATCATGATAATAAACGAGTAAACGTGGAAATACGGAATTATTTGTTCGACTTGTTTGCTTTAGACGTTCGATCTCATCTGCGCGGTAAATCTGGCCGCGCTAAGGTCCGTTGCCGATCTTAACGAGGGAAAGACGAAGACGGAGGACGGCAACGAATCTTACACGATCGCACAGGCGAGATGGAACGTTTAAAATAAACCTTAGATGCGGGCGAGGCCGAGAAATTCCCGCGGCACCGCGTGTCTCTTTTAAAACCGTGCATCTTGCCCTTCCCCTCTCACCCCTTTCTCCCACTCCCTCTCTCTGCTGGTCTCACTTGTTCGATGACTATCAAATTCCGCAGCATCGAACGCTCGACCGCGAAGGAAAATATGTACAGGACAGGAGTTAGTTTTGTCAAAGGTCGATAAAATCCTCGTAAATCCCTTCGCTTCCGGAAAATATCCTTGACATAACCCTTGGACAAACAGAAATTTCTTTCGTAAATGAACAGTTTCTTATACACGGAAGACTCGTATTCATCTGTCGCAATTTGACATTTGTGACGTGGCCCGAAAAGTTTAAGTTTTGTCGAGGACATAATAAATAAATTTAAAATGACATATAAGCATTTCTGAAGATAAACCTTCGTGCAAAATGATTTTAAAATCTCGTTCTACGACCTGCACTGTTTTCGCTCGAATCGATGATATTTTTGTGACTGGAAATGTTTGTGGATAAAGTTTCGGTAAGCATTTTCCTCAAGGCCTGACGTATTATATCTGTTAAGGTTGTTTGAAAGAACGAGACGTAACGTTTTGTGTTGGGAGAATAAATTAGAACCTCGCTCGAAGTGGGACACGTGACTTGGATTTCTTCTGACGAACACCCGGTAGATGATCTTCCCGGGTTTCATGGCTGACTCAACGCGAAATACTTCAGTTTGACGAAAACCACGCGGACCTCCGTAGTGCAGTGTTGCACTGACTCACCCTGCTCATCTTTCCCCGCAGGTACATCTTCGGCTTCCTTACACGGACAATAAAAATATTCTTCGAACCCAATCACGTCAGACTCTAAGGTCAACGATCCCCACAACTTCTTTTTTTACCGACTTTTCCTAAACTACAGTCGCAAGATTCTGTCGTTGGAAATAATAGAAAATAGCACATTGCCCGTTTCGATTGTGTAAGTCGAGCAAATGGTATCTAGGCGACACAGAAACCATACGAAACTTGTAATGCCGTTAGCTGATTTCTGAGTCAGTGTTTCATCAGCTGGACGGGCGCATAAGTAGCACTCAGCAATTGCACAGAAATCACGTATGTTTCGTTGAAACATTCAAAGGTATCATGAAATGGACACTGTTGTCGTTTCTGATAAAACCGTTTAATATCGAAGACCACGACTCCACCGCGGCGATTATTATTTTTACCGAACAAACCGATAAGCTTCAGGTAGTTCTGCAATCGGGCTCGGTTTATTTATTGAACGAGGCAAAAAACTTCCGTGCTTCGACAGAGACAACACTGTCATTTTCTATACACATCGTCGTATCGGCCAGATAAGTTATTGATATCGATAAACGATAGACCCAACTTTTCCCACATCTTCTCGAGAAACAGGAAGCTTCACAGCACCGTCAGAGAGGATGCACGTCACAAAAATAGCAGAATCATCCGCGAAAGCGAGTTCTGCTTGCCAAATAATATCTTCACTCTCGGATTTAGATATCCTAAAGTTGGCATAAGCGCTCGTTTGTTTGTCAGCGATAAACATTACAGCTAGAACATGATCATCCTGGCTTATTTTAGAAGGAAATATTCGCGCGGATGTCGTTTGAATTTTTCGTAAAAAAATCCTTGCGCGGCATCTGTCGGGCATATATATTCGATGGCGAGGGGGCAACTGGAGTATCTTAATTGCTCGGAATTGATGTTACCGAGAAGTGCATCGCAGAAGGATGCAGCACACGTGGTGCATTGATGGTGGCAACATCTGTTTGAATAACCGTCGAAAAAAGGATCACGTCATTATTCCACCCCGCAACGTTGTCCTCGTCCGAATCCTCTGTATTTTTCAAAAAATTATTTCAGGTCAACTCGATTAAGAAAAAGTGTTGATGAGGTAATTCGGGGCGGTAGAACAGGTATTTTTTAGCGTAGGGGATTGCTCTGGCGGTAAATGACTGGTTAATTTGTTTGAGGGAGAAAAAGAGGGGGAACATTGCTTTGACCACGACACTTCCGGAAGGATCGTATGACCGGCGCGTTACGGATAAAGACGGCGCTAATGGCAGACAGTGGTAAGTGAAAACAAGGCACTTTGCCTGAGTCGTGTCGTTGGCAAACCGCAAATTCCATCTAGCGTTTGTTTTCGTCTGCCTATGTGCCGCCGCAAGTCACGTAGCTCAACGACGTTCGACTCCGCACACGTGAACCCGAGGAGAAACTACGACGCCGGCAGGTTCATACATCGGCGTAATCGAAAATCAACAAAACGGGGACAACGCACTTAACTTTAGAATACTCCACTGACGGGATATTAATTAGAAAACGAGGTCGTCGTAGGACAGGGCTAAAAGAATGTGGGTATAAGCGGAGGGCAGGATCGATGAAAATAGAAGGTAAATACGCAGGGGAACAGGGTGAAAACACGCTCGGTCCGTGACAGATTCGATCAGAGCTTTCCGCTGTCTGACAAGCGAGGAGTTTGCGAGGAGCCCAAGTGGAGCTCATTAGCCGTTACGCAAGACTTTTGCCCGGAACATGAAAGAGGACAGGCACGTGCCGTCCTGCAGCCCGATTCGCGGGTTCCCGTTCGCCTCGTTATCGGAGCATGGAGTTATATATCCACGGCAGAAGCCCTCGGATTGCGGGGGCCAAGAATAGAGGAGCCGCGGAAGAATACCGTGTCACCCAGTCACTTTCTCCGCTCTCCGCGTCTATTTCCGTGCACTCTGCATTCCCGTCCGCTCCATGCCGCGCTGTAATACCCGATACAATGGGCTCCGTATAACGAGATTCACGCGACCAACGGAGGAATAACGAAGATGTACGCGCCTAGAAGGTTGTCAGATTGCTCCGAGGTGCGGACAACACGTAGGGTTTACCATGACAACGCATCTTTTGCCATGCCCAAGAAATCGTTTTATACTACGAGACTTCGTAGCCGTCTATGAAGGTATGAAAATTAAGAAAGAAACGTAATCCTGACGAGGAAGAGGCTCGGTTATTATTTTACTTAAAGAAGTATTACGTCATGGCAGTTGGAGGAAATGATGATTTTTATTGGAGAAACGATCTCTTCTGCGGTGATTTTCTTTTTTTGTGCTGCAATCGCGGCGAATTAGAGGCCCGCGCGTAGGACCTGCTGGAAACAATGGCGCGTGCAATAATGCACCGGCATGGGTCTCGACCGTTGGAGAGGATTTGAAAACCGATGGGGGTACCCGACGGATGCACTTGTGGAATAATTATGACGAGTTGCACGGCACTTAAAGCCGTTCTCTGAGGCGTCGTTTAAATGGTCCCGCAAGTAGGCGGTACATTACTGCTTCCGCAGCGAGTGAAAAAGAAGTGCGCGCAGGAAGCGGGGAGGATGATCAATAACGAGTAAGAAATTGTCGCAGTCGTGTGCAGTTAGTCCAACGACCAGTGGCGCCTGCAGAAACCGTTCTGTGCGTCAAATAAAATACTATCTTGTCACCTGAGACGTCACACAGTATTCCCGCTCGATGGGAATTCACGACGATCAATGAAAGAAGACCTTGAAATCTATTTATTTCGTTATTTTACAGCAAGACAGTCATTAAATCGACGCGAAGATGCATACGATTAACGTATAACGTTTATTACTTCCCCTTACGATCAGCTATTTACGAGCTTGGAATTTCTTTGTTAAGCAACGGATAAGTTGCGAGTTAGTGCGATACGGCGCGATACTATGCGGTCAAGTGGTATCCTCATATCGCAACATCCGTGACTGTTTTACGACTCTGACGGAAGTTCATAAGTTTCGACGAACTGCGTCGAACAACCGAGACGGGACGACGATTGTTCAGAGAGTCAAGGCTTCTGTTGTCCTCTAAGCACGGTCGATAGGTAGCCAGAGTATTTCCGATAATGCCGGGCAAGTATTATGGGAACGAGGGCTTTGGATAACCGAGAACTCAGAGCCAAGACGAAGATAGTAATGACCCGCATTCGACGAGTTAATCTACTCACTGCAGCAAAGTCCAGCGATATTTTCGCCCCTTCTTCCTACTCTTGTGCCACACGAGCTACAAATTCGTACAATGTTTTTAGCAACATCGCCGCGGATCCGCGGTCGTTGGTAATTACTCTTAAAACGGCCGGAATCTCGCGGAATAATCGCTGTTAAATTTCGCTATCGTTGGACGGGGTCATACGGGCCGCCGTTAGTTTTATTCTTACGCCGATGATTCACGGTAAATTCGTCATGCACGAAACGCCTCGTTCTTATTTCTTCGCGCGGCGAGATGCAGCTGGGTCCGATGGCGCTGCAAAATGCACAGCTTCCTTAACTGCAGAGAAGCGCACGCATGGGCAAGCGTTCTTCCCCGCTGAGCAAAAAACATCCTCTCGCGCGTAATGCCGTCCTCGCTCGATTATGACGTTACGGAAAACATTGTCATGTTTATCAGCGAATTTCCCCCCTCCCTCCCACTCTCGTTTTTAATGTATTAACGCATCACGAAAGTGGAAACTGGTCATTGAACAAATATTGTCAACATTTGCTCGATTTCAAAAGGAAGATACTCTATGAAAAGAAGTCCCGAGGGATTTGGATGAGAATTTTCCCTCTCGTTTCTGGGAATAATGGACGATTTATCGACCCCTCGGGAGTCAAATGAAAGCAGCGACGAAAGTGCAAATCATCGTCTGCGCGCGGATCAGCAGTTTGAGGTCCGATAGGAATTTCTCAGGGCCGACGATGAATCCCTGGGCAGTGTTGCAGTAAGTATGGGTGAAAAATTCGAGACCCTTTGATGGGTCGGCCCTTGAAACCGTCGAGAAACAATGGCTTCACTGTCGACGCTGTCGTTTCGTCGGCTCAATGACGACGCTCGTGCTTTGACATTTGACTTCCCCCGAGTTCCCTTCGGGCCACTGTTGGAAATACAAGCCAGACCGATTCAATATAAAACACTCGCTCGTCTCCTGCATCTCACGGAGTTCACTCGATACCCACGAACGATTTCAAAGCCTGCGCCATCGACATTGAAAAAATTCCGGAAGAAAATTTTCTATTCTCCGAAGGATCGGTCAGTTCGTAAATGATACAAGAATACGATTCTCTGTGAAGCGTGGGGATGATTCGAGGGAAGAGGAGATTCGTGCTACGGCGATACCGTTTTTCGCGCTGTTCGAATCTTCTTGGCTGTCATTGTAATTACATACTTGGCGCGTTAGGCCTTTTAAATGCGCGTTCACCGGTATTCCGAGTCTTGTCACGGTCACTCGCGGCTCGCGAACCAGCATGCCCCGGGTATCTACACAAAGGAAAGGATCACGAGACGTGTGAGCCTTGTGCTTCGTCGAGACGGAGCAGCAGAGAAAGAGAGAGAGAGAGAGAGAGAAAAAGAGGGAGGGGAGAGAGGGCAGCTAAGGAGCGAAGGAGGACGAGGGAGGGTAAGAGAAAGACAGAGGGGGAGAGAAAGAATTCTCGCGTGTATATATGTATGCATTCGATAGGACCCGTAGGTTGGCTACACCCTACAAGGCACCCGTCCAGGGACTACGTTTTCAGCTCGCGCAGTAATCCTCGGCGAACGAAACGTGAATTTCACCATGTTCTCGCGAGCGCTCATGGGAAAAGGGTAGCCAGGATTCCTCGAGCGCCGATAAATCACCTTTTACCCCGAACATCGCAAAGAAATAAGCCTAACGAATTTTAGGAACCAACCGTTCTGCGACATTGCCGTTAAACTTTGCTCGGCTTTTTCCGAAGCCATGAACGTGAAACGAATCTCGGGAGACTCGGCCGAGGTGGGAATCTACAAGAACCGTGTAAAGGCCGAGCGTTACTCCGTGTTGGCGTTTGACGAGTCGTGGACGTTCGATTTGTCGCGGTGCGGCTAGAATTTCGTATTCCCAGGGCGGACGGGGTTTACGCGGCTCGCGTGTCGGATTTTCTGGCGAGCGACGATACCGTAGAAGAAGCGCGGACACGCTCCAGTGCCCACGAGAGAGACACGCGCGAATTCCAGGACCGAAGGAGGAACTGTTTTGCATTCTTTCGCGATCGTCGCTCGCCTCCATTTCTTCCCCCGTCCATCTCGCCCACTTCGTTCAACTCATCCCTACCGTTGACGTCGTCTTGTCGGACTACGACGCTCTGCACGGCAATACAGAAGCCATAGGAACGTAACTGGGCCAGCGATCGGACGTGACTGTCTTCATCTGGGCAGCTGACTCGCTGAAACGCGCCGAATCGAATTTATTTCGGAACAGCTCGGCCGAAAAGTCTTCTCGAGCTGATACGTGTTTTCGAATTATTACGTGACGGAGCGGTAAATAAAGCCCGGTTCTACGAAAAAAAACATCGGAATAAAAGAAAGGACGACGCTCCTTCAGAGGCCGACTCTCTCGCACGACTGCCACACTCCGTTACGCAACAGAGCTATAATCTTCTCGTAATCGATAATTCGGTATCGCATATTTATAAAACAAAACCATCGGCGACCATTTTAGGCGAAGACCTTGTTAAGTGAAATTTTTTGTACATCAGAGCCGTATTCTCGAGTTTCTGTCGCAATGTTCCGATCGTTTCGTTCGAATGTGACATAATGAGCGGATCCATAAATAGTTTCCAGCGCAGGAGAAGCATCTGAGTTTAACCTGTTCAGATAGCATGACCAGAGGTTACTGTACTTAAAACAGAAGTCAGAATATTTGAATAATCTCGTGATGTTTGAGTCACCTCCCCCCCCCCCCAAAAGAAACCAACGAACTTTCCACAAATTTCTTAGAGCCGAAATTAGACATTTTCATTGAAGAAAATAATGTACGATCTGTACACGAATAAATGTGTTATAAAACGAAGTGTTTTGCGTTTAAAATCGACCGTGTTTTAGCTTGGCATTGGGCTGGAAGATTCTCGTAGCGATTCCGGAATGGCCTGGTGCGAAAATTCCCGCTGTGGAGAATACCGCAGGATAATCCGTGTACACGTTGCTCGGTCGACCGTGTCGAGTTTCCTTTTTCTTCGCCGTTTACACCCCACGGAAGAGCGAAAGATTTTGGAAAACATGTCGGTACGCGGCGACGATTGGTTTGAGCATCAATCACACGTCGCTCGATAACGCTTATTTACATTTCGTTGCTCGTCCGACCTTGGCTCGCGTGCGCCATGTCCTTATTCGCGGCTGAGTCTCACTTCGAGTCGCGTTTCACGTAGCAAGGATCCGTCCTTTATGGCTGTATTCACGAGTACGCATTTTACTAGCCAACCCCGTTACCCCGGTTCACTGCAACGCCAATGAAACCGTTGCAATGACGCTTCCTACGCGAAAAATCAGAACTTGAGAGACTCCGGAGTAGACAGAAGCGGCAGCAAGGCGATGTTTATGGAGCAAAAGAAATGGCGGATACCGGCGTAAATAAAGCGAAAGAGATTATTAAATATCTGCTGGCAGATAACGTTGATTAGTCACGCACATAAATATCAAACGTCCGATCGAACGTTGTAGATTAAGAGGTACATGTGTCCCGGCGCAAATTACATGCCTCCGTGCGTGCCATTTCTAGTAGAAACAGTTCTATGTTCAGACGAGAGGATCACTGGAGTATGGAGGACACCGAGACCGGAAACCAAGCTAGAAGTTTTCTTAAAATGCCGGCATGCTTTTCTCGTACTATTTAAAGGACCAGATTTTCGGAAGATGGAATATTCGTGAACGATGGGAAATGTTTTGGACGCACGAAATCGCGAGGTCTGGCCAAGCTGCGTGTTCGCAGGGCTGCAGGAGGGGCGAAGGCCCGGCGAGACGGGAGGAGGAAATCAATGCCACCGTCTGGCGAGAAGAGAAGAGAAACGTCGTTGTGCATCGGACTTTTCTGCCGGTGGCAAAAGTAGTGACGGCCCGGCAGGAGCCAGACGGGCAATCACAGTGAAAAAAGACGCTGATAACTCGCGACGCACAACCATCGTGTCCTTTTCCAGAGATTCCTCGGAGAAACGTGAAAAAGTCGTCGAGAAGCACCTAATAATCGGCTTACGCGAAATTCGTCGTTGTACGACGCTAACGCGAATGGGTTACGTAATTCCGGTTTGTCGGCTAAAAACGGAGTCGAATAAATAGACGGGGAAAGCAGCAGGATCGCGCCGAGAGCGGAATGGCAAAAGGCGAAATAAGAAGGCACTCGGCGAAAGGCAAAAGGAGAAGAAGCGGAGTCGATGGGATCTGCTCTGAGCGCAGAGAGCCAACTTCTAAGATCCAACGGAAAGCAAATGGGGCGAATAAGAAGGACATGGACGATCTTCGGTCCTCCTCCAAGGACTCTCCTGTTGTCCAACTTTTTGCAAGCGGCGTCTATGGTCGTTTAGAATGAGAAAACGACAGTCCTGTGTACTCACTGGGCTGCTAACGTAGCGTAGCTGCCACCTTCCTCTTTGGTTCCACGGCTCGCGTCCTACGAGTCCTTGGGTGGTGCTGGCTTCTCCGTCCTTCTCCTCCGGGTCCCGTGGAGCGTAAACACCGTGAAACACGAAAGGCTTAACGACGTGGGGCTGATGGGTGCTGGCAATACGCCTCGTGCGGCACTCTGCGCGACACTGGTTGACCGAGAGACTCTTCGTGGCCAGGTCCCTGAGTTATCGAGCAGGCGCATCGAACGTTTACCGTCAAGCCGGAAGGAGAATAAGGGGAGGGCAAGCAACACACGCACGGCCACGCCGGTCCGTCGTCGCGGGTGTCTCGAGCCTGACTGACGCACCGGCCTGTTCGAGGTCTTCTCCTGCCCCCGCGTACCAAGCCCTCCGCGTCCTTCTATCGCCCGTATATCGCTGCCCCTCGTCTCGGTTTGTCCTTCTTCAACCACTACCGGCACCGCGTAATCTCCTCTCTGTCGCTCCGCCGATTCCTATCCACGTCCGTGTCCCTTTCACTCTTGCCAACCTAGAGCCGTGCTATCAACGCTTCTCTCTGTCCCCTGAACGCACCCCTATTTGTTTATCTCTGTCAGCTTTGCCCTCTTGTCTCGACTCCCTCTGAGCTCGTTCTCCGAGCTCCCTCGAGCCTTCCTTCGTTCGGCACCGTTTTCCCTTTCTTCCTTCGCTTCTCTCGCTTCTCTCGCTCGTCGCCCACACGGCGTCGGCAGTATCTCCGTCTCCCACCTTTGTCCATCCTTATTGCTCTTGAACCGCTCTTAACTAGCTCCGGTATCAGTTCAGATCCGTCCCTTTTCTCTTTCCCGCATGTGCACCCTCGTCATTCTCTATCTCTCTCCGCCCTTACCACTCGCTACGCCTATCTTCATCTGTCCTACCTCCTTCCACTTCGCCCCTCAATGTATCCTACTCTTCTCCTTTTACTTTCCTTCTTCATCACCCAGTCGCCGAACACGGGATTGCCTCGAATCCCAAACTATCATTGTACCCCAGGCTTTGTTTATTTGCTCTTAACTAATTCTCATGTCGTTCCAGAGTATTTTACAGTTCATCCATGTGGGACTCGGTTTCTTTCCCTCACACCCACGTTACTGCCGTCTGCTTTCCCCCTTTGCCACCCTCAACCCTTCACCACCTTTTCTCTTTCATTCTTCCCAGTGCTTAAATTACTACCAGTTTCTTCCTTCCCCACTCCTACTCTCAAACATCATATGCCCTTCCTTCAAGATAGACACATCCCTTCCTCATCCCTGCACGTTATTACCTTCCTTCTTTTCTTTCCTGCAATTCCCATATCACACCTTCTCCGAAGCTCGTAAAAACAGTCGTTTTCCGCCCATTTGCTTCATTTTCTACTCCGTTTCTTTACTTACAACGATTGCATTTTCCTCATTGCACATTGTCCCCTACGACCTGCCCTCTTTTATCACTGATCATAATTTTACCATTTGTCCCGCGAATTCGTGAAATTTTCCTCAGATACTAGCGACCCAGTTTCTGTTTGACTTTATTTGGTTTATCGGTTTCTTAGGGGGTCTTCCGGACCCACTAGAGATAAGATTTACACGTACACTATTTTAATCACACTCTCTGTAAATAACTCTTTGTAATGCCTTGCCTTAAATAAATCTACTATGAGTTCCCCTACGTTAATGTTTAATCAAAGCCACGTTCCGTTGTATATTTTTCTTAACTTACTAGCTCTACTAGCTTCGTTCCTGGTTATCTCCCACCCAGCACTTTACTTTCTTTTCCTCTTTTATCTTCGTTTGCGATTCATTATATAGTGGGTGTCATTAATGAATATCTCTAATGCTGAAGATTTAAGAAAGTAAAAACCACGTTGCCATGTTTCCTATTTATCAAATTAAACGTCGAATACAGCGGCATCCATGCTGTTGAATTCTTTGAAGAGTGGATTACAGTTCCGAGGAAGAAGGTCGTGGAGTATGAAGAAAATTAAATGGCCACCCGGTGAGTGCAGAACGTGTGTACCCTGACGTTCTCATCGCACTGATGAATCTCTGATGTCGGGTCTGGGGAGGACTTGCACAGTGTTAAGAAGTACGTCACGTATAAGCTGTTAAAGTTACTCATACAATGAGCTTTACGGCGCACCGCTTATTTTCAAGACAGTTTTTTACACAACCAACAACAATTGAACATTGCTTTATTGAAGAGGGTAAACAATATTGCACAGAGGAAATGATTGTTTAATAGAAGAAAATACATGCAGTAACATATTGTAGGAAATGCTGTTTTAAACTCAACAAGCTAATAGTACGCTTGATGAAAAGTAAAAGGTAAAGCTAAATAAATCAGCTTCTTGTATTGGCGAGATTAACTTCTCTGTGAGATAACGGAATATCACTTATCGCCGAACATAATCTGATATATTGATTTGTCCAGAAATAACGCAAGTCATGTAAACAATAAGCAATCAAGAAAACATTCTACACTGCTGTTGTGTGTAGCTTCGATTTAATAAATCATTAAGAATATCCGTGTTGATTGAACCTTAAAATGGCGGAAGAGAATTCTCGAAGTTTCCACATCAGAATTTGTTTACCGGCGTTTTTTTTCCCAGTAATTTTTTCCGGTTAGATATTAATGACCATGTTATCCTTTTCATCGATGACTTCGTTGGTCACCACCTTGAAACGATCCGCGGGTTTCGGTCGCATGAGAATGAAAGGCAACTCCGCCGAAAGTTCGCCACCAAGGGCCCCGAGATAAAGTTTCACCTTGACAGCGTAGGACACGACAATGCCAAAGGTTTCACGAACGTCCGGCGAGGTGAGTAACGTGCTGGAAGCCAATTCCCTGTCCTCCCTTTTCAATTGACCATCCAGAGCGATGCCCCTGCGGATATTAACCTTTTCCAATTCGGATTTTAGATACAGGACCTTCTGGAGGTTGGATCCAGGGTTGATCGGACACCCATCTTGTGTTTCAACTGCGTCGATCACCGTTCTGAACTGTCCATTCTGGAAAATCACCACGTCAATGCCTTGCTGCACGAGGGCCTTGATCTTCTTGACGACTTTGTTGCTGTTGTTCCTCACGCAAACGTTTACGGCTATTCTTTCACCGTGATGGTAGAGCTGTTTGTCCAAAGTGACCTCAAGCTCGAGTTCACCAGGGCTCAGCAAGAAGTCCTTCCTGACGACGGTGCAGGGCTGTCTACCCTGCTTCGTAGGAGCATATTGAATCTTCCTTATTCCCAGGGAGACGGTGCTCCTCTTGTGGGTGACATCCGTCTCCTTCTCGCCGGAATAAACTTTCACATAGTAGGTCACTCCGCAGGGTTCTCCGGATTCGTCGGGTCCAGGTTGAAGAGTAACACTGGACGGTGCACTTTGAGGGAAATTAAAGGTGAAGGGAATCGCGTTCGGTCCAAGTTTCCTCAGCAATCTTTCTTGAAGTCTAGTCAAATTTGTTTCCATCTTCTTCGTCGGTGGGTGGAGCTGTTCGCTGGCGAGGTAGAGATCCTTCTGAAAATTTAGACCCATCACCTCATCCTCTTCTCGGCCGTAGCGGAAACTGCAGACCAACTGGCCCCATATTTTTCGACCGCTATCAATGTAGTCCTGATCCAAGAGGACTACACCATCCATCGGCTCTACCCCGGACAGGTAGTCGATGAAATCTCGCTTACCGAGGTACACGGAAATTTTTCCATTTGGAGAACTTTTCTTGTAAACCTTGAAGTTGACTACCATCCTCACGAAGAACCCCTCGGGCCAACCTCGGTTCCCTGCCACGACTGGATACACTCTCCATTGGACCCCATTCTTATATACACAGGGGTACCCCAGTGACGCCAGAATCTTCAGGGGCTTCCTAATCCGCTCAGCACCCTGGATGAAGCTACGTATCTGTTACATGTCACGGAACCTTTTCCCTCCTTAGTACTATTTTTTACTGCGTCGCCGGGTTTATTACACACGTGCCTGTGCAAATATAATTTACGCCTGAATAAGTTAGTGCCGCGCCCGATCTCGTGACGATGCAGCCCTGATCGATAATCTTATGCTGGCTCCCACGTTATATTCCTCGTTGGAATTCAACAGCTATTTACTTGCAAAGAGGTTTCGTTTCACTGACATTCTTTACCATTTCGCGTAACAGCATTTCACGGCAGTTTACGTAATAATCGTTTGCCGAGCTAGTTTAATTAGCAGTATTGATTACCTTTTATGGTATTAAAACAATATTTTTCATAATTCTGGAAGTAATACATTTCTTCTGACCTATAAGAACGCGGCTAGATTTAGTAATACGTTATTAACTATTTTCTTCATTTTTTAGATGTAGTCATAGAAGTTTTCAAAATAATATTCTTCATCCCCTTTTTCATAAAAACTTACTGTACTCACTGACTTTGAAATTTAATTATTTTTACCCAAGTTTCAGAGAAATAAAATGCTTATCTTTGCTTATTTTTTATTCTGATCCCTGTAAAATGAAAACAAATTATCCTTTGTACCACAGTCAATATTTTTGTTTTGGTCGTTACTTATATTCGTAGGGATTATTGGGCCTACGATAAAGTAGAAAACTACCTTGTAATTCAAGTATTTTTACCACAGATGTCGCTGTACGCACCGTTACCGACATGAAACGTAGAGTGCGTTTGATCGCTTCTGTTTTTTAACGATGTCGGTATTTCACAACTGGTGACACGAAGTCCCATAAGAGGAAAGGTCTATCATTATACATCGTCTATGGCTTGATCTACATCTGTGTTTGGTTTAAAGGAAGGCAGATCTTGCTTGATCTTTCGGAGCACCTAGGTGTTTCTAGAAGTTTTGGAGCGTATCAACTTCAGTGGCTGTTTTCGGAAAGAGCGACTGACACATTTCTTCACTAACATGTCAGACAATTACGATACGAATGTAGATGTGGTGAGTCGTAGTTCATTATATTTTACGAACAACATTTTCTGCTGGTAAATACTTTATTCTGCGTTATTCTTCTCACGGTCCGTTCGATTTGTTACGGTTACATTAAGAAGTACGATTTTTTTTAACTTGAAGGTGTTATTAAAGGTTAATTAATCGATACACTTGTTTATTTTCTGTTGAAATGTATATAAATAACTTGAGGTTCATGTTGTTTGTGTGAGCTCTAAGAAGGTACATTTCTTATGTATTTTCTAGATCAAACCAATGGCTTTAGCAGTCTCACCTGATTCACCAAGGAAACCCGTTAAATCTACTGCAATAGTAAAATATTCTACTGTTCAAACACCAGCAACTTTTGCTCAGTTACAATGCAACACTGATCTCAATCATCCACCTAGCAATTGGCTGAGTAGTTCAGTTGAGAGCTATGGCTTACAGAGTATTTGCTCACACAGTACAGGATTTTCGAGTTTCCGCATGGCTCATATGTTTCCTGATTGCGTGGGAGAAGTGGATGTTGTCTCGGATGCAGAGAACATAAAGAAACTGTTAAAACTGCCATACAATCATGGGGTCATATCCATGATGGTTCATCGAATAGAAAATACCTTGCTTATAGATGATTTTGATATACATAAATATTTATTAAGGCAAGCTGAAAGTGAGTGGGAATGGTTAAAGAAATTCTTTTATGAGCACATTTTCCAAAATCTGGGAGAGAAGGAAAAACGTCTTTTCCACAAGGCAAACAGCAGAAATAGTTTGCAGCAGAGGAATTTAGTCTCCAAGTTTCTTTATCACTCGTTGGTACTGGCAGATAATAAGGAACAGAATGAAAAACCACCTCTACCAGTGAAGACTTTGGAACCATGTTTGCCAGAACCTACACAAGAAGAGAAAGTACCAGATCCAAACTACAATCATAATTTTGCCCGCAATGTTGTATGGACTTTTGAAAACATACAGATGCTCATTGGGACGGACATGCCAATATTTGGGGGGCAAACACATCCTTGCATAAGTTTACGTCTCAGGGACATGACAAAACCAATCAATGTTTTAACAGGTATAGATTACTGGTTGGATAATCTAATGTGTAATGTTCCTGAGGTGGTCATGTGCTACCATTTGGATGGCATTGTGCAAAAATATGAGTTGATCAAGACAGAAGACCTTCCAAACATGGATCATTCCAAATTCAGTCCCAAAGTCATCAGGGATGTTGCTCAGAATATCCTTAGTTTCTTGAAAAATAATGCCACCAAAGCAGGTCACACCTACTGGTTGTTCAAAGGTAATGTATTGTTTTGCAGAAGAAAATATTTAATAAGCTATGATTATTTAAGCTATGAATATTTAATAAGACCATCATGTGATAATTAATAAGACTGTATATTGTACAGGAAAGGACGACGATGTTGTCAAGCTGTATGACTTAACTTCCCTGTGTAGTGAAGAGAGTGATGAGAAAGGTCAAAACCCTTTCACAGTTCCAGTAGCGATGCTTCTGTACAGGGTAGCACGTAACATGAAATATTCTGCCGACTCCCATCGTCACCAGGGCACTATTCGGATGTTACTGAAGAATTGTATACAACTGCTAACTAAGGAAAAATATCCACAAATCGTAACATCAGCACACTTCATGCTTTCTGATCTGTACATACCATGCGACACTGATCCCGCTAGTCCAAGACTCTCTGATCAAAGTGATGAGGAAGACACCCAAAGTGAATGCAGTATGAACTACGAAAATGAGAAAGAGGAGGAAGAAGAAGTCAGTGCAGCCATAAAGTCTTTGACATTAGCCAATAGTACGTACATATATATATATTTTGTCAAGAGTATTAGGAAATATTGTGATCGTAGAAAAACGCGTAAATGAGATTCATGTGACTCTTTTCAGTTAAGGAGCAAGTGGAATACGAAGAACCAAAGTACAAACCACCTCCGATATCAGGGACAGTAGAGGAAAGATGTTTAGTGGCGTTAGAGCACGTTCGAGATGGACTCGAGTGTCTAAAATACTTCCCTATTCCCAGGGGCAGCGACGAAGAACGCAAAGAATTAGATAAACGAGAAAAGGAGAAGAAAAAGTACGAGGAGTTACATCAGAAAATGGCGAGACCTTTCGAAGTTATCCCCATGCCTTATACGCCCTTAAGCGAGGAGAAAAGAGAAAACGAATCGAGCGAAAGCTCCGTGACTAACAGTCCTAGTCAGAGGAAGAAAGCCAAGCAGAAGAAAAAGAAAAGTGAAAAGAATGTGAGCAAAGATCTCACTGAAGACAACGCCCCGAAAACTCTTCTGTGTAAACCGAAGGCAGAAACTCTGCCCACCTGGCAAGCACCAAAGAAAAGCGATAACACAAGTTGGAACGCTCATTTAAAAACACTGTTATACGAGAAAGCTTCGCTGATCTTCGCCGTGCTAGCCGAGAGTGAATACGTGAATAAAAATTACGGTGCCTCGCTGAGGTACATGTTGGCAGTTCTCCGATGCCAAAAAATATTGGAGATCTTCTGTGGGGTCAGAAATGACAAATCTATAAGTTACCTGCTAGGTCGTGCAGGAGATTGCTGTTTCATGACTGTGCAAGATTGGGGTAATATAGACAAGCATAGAAAAGATTACGAGTTGAAAAATGAAACGGAAGAATCTGTCGTGGAAGATATCTATTCGATGGAAGATTTAGATCTTAGTAAGTTAAAATTTTAAGCAAAAAAATTCAATTGCGTGTGAAAAGAGTAACTTGAATTTTCAACATTGTTTTAGACGGTGCTGAGCTCCTACCTGAACATTTGGAAAGTTTGGAAAACACTTTGGTAGCTTCGTACAAGTGTTACGAAAAAGCTTTGTCTTTAGAATTATCCGGTGCGGATAGAAGTAACTTGTTGAGGCGATTAGGCAACATCCACAACGAATTAGGTGTCCTTTACATGAACCAAGCAGGTTGTAAGTACCAAATTGTTTGTATTCACGTAATAAATTACGTAACTTATGATTTTTTCTCGTAGCTCGCTATCAGCAGGAAGATGCAGGCGATGAAACTACATCGAGTTCATCACCGGATGTCACACTTTTACTCACTCGATCGCTAACACACTTGGAAGCAGGTGTCAAGTCTTTTGAGGCAGTCCACGATGAAGCAAACCTTGCACTTTTGCACTCGAATACAGGAAGATTAATGCGTCTTTGTGCGCACATGCATATGAAACAGAATGCTAAGGAACGTCATTTTTACAACAAAGCACTAGCCAGCTACCAGAAAGCTTTGCAAGTTCTTGGATCGAGAAAGACAAACCCTGCCATTTGGGATACTGTCACGTGGGACTTATCTACTACATTGTTTACTATGGCTACATTATTACAGGATTATCCTACAGTTGGGAACAAGGTACCTGTTTGCTTTCACTCTGCATTATCTTGGTGTGATATTTCGTATAACGTGTCATGTTGTACTATGGTAGACTGAAGAAGAGCTGGAACGGGAAGTCGTGGAAGTCTTGCAAAAGGCTCTTAAGCACTGTGATATAGAAACTCCTGGATCGCGGCAGCCGGTTTATCAATTCCGTGCTGCTATCATCCAACATCGACTTGCTTCCTTGTACCATCGTGTGTACAGAGAGTTTGAGCCAGACGCGGATAATGCTAAGCGAAAAACCAGTTTGCAGCTTTGTAGATTATACTACGATAAGGCTGCAAAGCTGTTATTATCGTTAGAGCAAGTTACAGAGTTCCTGACGGTGCAGATGGAAAGGGTAGCTTTAGCTGAACATCAAGCACGAGGTACGTTGGCTAAATTCCTTTGACCCCTTCATGCGCTTCACATCAAATCAGTTATTGATCAATGCATAATTCTGATTTAGCTGCTACAACATTCAACGGAAAACTCAAGGCTTATCAAAACGGATTGGAGCTGATACTGCAATGCCGGCCGATGGTAGAAATGTTGCGCGAAAAAAAACAAGGAACAAAGCAGAACATCGACAATATTGTTAAAAATGGAGAAGAAGAAAACAATAGCTCGGATGATAAGGAAGTGGCCGAGGATGGGACGGTGATTGAAGAAGAGGATGAAACGCTAGTTACACTACTCGAACAGAGGCTACAATTTATATTACGCTCACTGACAAAGTTGTTTGTCAGCAAGAATACTACTAGCAACAAAAAAGAGTACGTTAAAAGCGATGAATTTCACAGAATTATAATCATCGCTTGAATATTCTGTTGCTCATTTCTTTTTTACTATTTCAGGCACGAAGCACTGGCGAATCTTTATAAACAATGCTACAGTCGAACACTTAGGCCTGGTACCACATCAGGTTTCGCTTTGATAGAACACGTTACACAAGTTTTAAAGGATCTGGAGAATATGTTGCAGCAAACAGAAACAAAAGGTTCAACGCCATAAATGAAAAGATTCAACGGAATCGATAGTCCGTGTAAAGTAGTTGTAAAAGGATAGCATCAGCTCGGGGATACGTTAACAGATGATGTTTTATCATGAACTTTGCCCAAATGTGTCCCTTACTTGTGATTACAAAAAGCGCGTGCCTCTGTAACGCTGGTCGTTGATAAAATGATCGCGCAAAGCGCTTTCGAAACTCGATTGTCCGTCCCTTGAGCCGCCAAGCGTGACGTCTCGAGAGAGATACATTTTTTTATTATATCCTGTAAATAGCTACGACGACGCTTCTATTTATGTAATATTTATAAGCAGAGAATAAAGAGCACTTAAGCGAGCAAAGAATATCATTACTGAACGTCTTATCCTCCCGTCACAGTAATTATTTACCTTGGAATTACGGCTGTTGAAGAAGAATTTAAATGGGAAAATGCAGTCTTCCAGTGACGAATAAATATGTAATGTATTCTTCGCTGGAGGACATCGGCGACTCTAGCATTTTTCTTTGAATAACGTCTTTGGTAAAGACTTTGGAAACTACGTTCCTGAGGAATCTCAGGAACTTTGGAATTCAGTTAAAAATTTGTTTCCTACGGATGCGGAGTATAAAGGGATTTCAGTGAACGCTCTTCCCAACAGTGATATCAGGAAAGACATTTTTTCGGGGAATGACGCAAACTTCTAACGTTATATCGGTGCGGAATGTGCCGTGAAGCTACGTGCCTGATAAAACATTCACGTGGCATCCGTTTCTCGAAACCGACGAAGGATCCTGCGAATCGGCAAAACCTGAGAGCAACTCGCGCCGTACGTCGCGGTAATAGTTTCCAGCGGTTCGATAAAATTCAACTCGTACTGCTTGGCAGCATTTCTAAGCGAAAAATATTGATGCACGAAAAAACCACTACCCTCCTGGCAGGATAGCCCGTTCGTAAACTCTTATTTCCCAAGGGTGCTCGCAGAGCTACCTCTAATATATATAGTTGCAAATATCGGATATATCCATCCCCCGTGGCCCCCCCTCTAGTCGTTTGTATAATCCGATATGGCGAAGAAAGTAGTTAGAAAAAAGGTTACGGCGTTGATGGGATTCGGAAGGAATAGAAAACATTCCTCAAGGAATGGAACGAGGAAGAAGATATTCCGAGGGTTTCGCTTACATATTTTCTTTTATTCTCGTCGGCGTTAATTAATGCCAGGTTTTGTCGGGCCGTTCCGCTCGGTCTATCAGCCAGACGACCCGACATTCCGATCGCAAAAAGCCCAGGAATTACGGTTCCGCGAGTGTAGATTTATCGGCGGAAGGGCCGCGCAGGACCCTCTTCTCACGTGGATGTACTTCAAGAGTCGCCGGCAAGACGAATGGCGGTTGGGGGAGTTTGAATGAACTTCCGGCCGACGTTGTGCACGCTTTATTTAAGTTTTTGATACACGCGTCGTGGTACGCGGGTATAAAGCCACGACGGAGCCTGGCAAGTCGATAAAAAACTCATTTATTACAGAATCCGAGATGAGCGTGTCTGACGAAAGTCGAAGATTGAAAGTATCGAAGCCCGGGTAAGTGCCCCGTCTTGGAACAGCAATGAATATTAAAACATCGATTTTTCCAAACATTTTTCCAAAAGTACGTCGTATCGACAGGGTGTGTTATCGGGCAAGTTTCCGGGCGAGGGCAATTGTTTCGCCGTTCTACCGATTAATTTTAACGAAGGTAGGAACCAATCGGACGCAGGGAACGTCGCTCGAAGATCAATGAAGTCCGGAGCGACCATTTGGGGTGTCGGGATATAACAATTCCAGCTGTCAGTCGCATCCCTCACGGTCAAATAGATTTGCCCCGAACGGGGATGGATCAAGGTCGAAACAAAAGAGAACCGAAGAAAGGCCTCCGCGAATTTCGACGTCTCCTGCAGCCCCTCCTTCCGTCTCTCCCGGTCTCTCCCGTCGTTTCGCGAGGATCACTGTGTCGGGCCCTCCTCTCGTGTCCCTTCGCAGATTTATCCTCCCATGGAAATCCGTGGACCTATCAGCTGCAGAGTCCTGCCAACCACTTGAGCTTTTTATACGCGTCTATACACACGACTTTCGCCGCTGAGGAAGATGGCATTCGTTTACTACGAGTCTCTTTTTCTCTTCACTCAAATTTCCCCAGGACGAAAGAGTGCGTTTAATCTTCACGGCTCAATGATCCGGTTGATGAGCGCCGTTCGGGAACATTCTCTCCAGCGTCCTTGAAATATACATACGCCGAGCGTAGCTTCAAAGAATTTCGAATTACGCCCACGAGTCTCATTATTGCTTTGCCTTAAAAGGAATTAATAAATTCTGGCTATGTGGAACATCAAAGAACTCATCTTCGATATTCGCCCAAGTTTAAGTCGCGCTTCGACGCAGACTGACGCACACCTTCCTGCCGACCTTGGCACACGTGGCCAGAGATCAGAGGGAGCCCATGAAAAATCTGGAAATCAAATTCTAATTTATTCAACGTCCACGAGGACACGACTTCCAGGGCTAACGTCTCTGCATTTTCGGGGCAGAATTCCTACTCCGCTAAAATACTCCGTGGGGAGGTTGCGGAGAGGGGAAGTGGTTTTTGCGGCAAGGTTTCTTTTTTATTTCGGTGTTGTGCCTGTGGTCCACTCGAAAACGAGGCGGTGAGGAGGGAGGGAATGAGAGGGGGGAGGGGGTGTCGTGTTCCTCGAGTCAGTCCCGTAGTAGATCCTCCCCATTTGTCTCTGGCCACGTTCGTTATTTGTTCTGGCCCCAATCCTCCTCCCGGTCTCAACGCCCGTGTGTCTCGGGCACCTCGCCGTCTTCCCCCACGTTGCTCGCAGCCAGCGCAAATATTAATCCGCAAAGAAATTCGCCGTGGAAAACGGGGCTAGCATCCGCCCACGAATTCCCCTCTCCCCTCGTCTGGATTTCCATCCCCTTCCCCTAGCTTTGATCGCACGCGCACAATTTCGTCGGCATCCTTCTTAACAAGGACTACGCTTTCCATTTCAATCATCTTCGCGTCGATCCTTTCAGCCTCGACCCATCCCCTCCATCCATGTCCTTGAAAATTGGTTGTTTAAGAATGTAAGACGATCGACTGAAAGCATTTATCGTAGTAAATTACAAAGCAAATAATTAGGAGATTAACCTTGCTCCACCTTCGACGAAGCCACCCTTACCTTTCACTCTATCATTCCTGTTTTTCCATCCTTTTTTGCCCCGTCCATTATTCGTTTATCGAATGCTTTGTTGCCACTTTACTTTTTGCCTCATCTTGGTAATTCTTGCCTTCCGTTGCTTCTCCCCGGTTTCGTCGTTCTTCTGGCATCGTCCTTGTTTCTTGCGGATCGCCGCAGGGTCAGCATCGTCTTTTGTGGTACCTTCGCGAGGAAAAGACGCTTCAATCACGCGTAACGACGTTTTCGGGGAACGTAGGAGGAGCACCGGTGAAATCTCGTTTGCTTTATTCGTCCCACGATGACGTGGACAGACGCGAAAAAGGGCAAACCAAAAGCAGACGCGAGGGAATCGAAATTCATCGAAACCTTAGTGATCAATGAAGATATCGTTGAATGAAAAATTGCTAAAAAATAGATCCTGCTAAATTTGTAGAAAATTGAGTATCGTGTGTTTCGAGCTGAGCGGCTTCGTCTGTCGCTTCGTTTTCCCGCGTGCCTCTCGGCTTCCGCGCTACTTGAAACAATGGAATTCCGAGGAGCGCAGAGAACGATGGTACACGACGCCATTACACGAATTACGTAATGAATCCCTCAGACGCGCAAGAAAGGGCAAAAATTCCGGCTGACAGTACCGATGCCAAGGGCCAGACGCATTCTTCGTAAATAACGATGGAATTTCGCCAAAGAAAACGAAATTCCGAGAATGGGCGCGGCGGAATGGTCGGTGGGGTCGAGGGGGTAAGACGGCAAAATAACGACGGGATTAATAAGAATGGACTCGGCAATAAAAGAGCCCATTGGCGGCATTTCTCTACGTTTGCCGTAATTAATCCGGCATTAACGCCGCCTTTACCGAGTGTCTCGCTCAATTCTTACACCGTTCGGAGTAATGACTGTGTGCTAAAATATTTACGGTATTACATAGTGTCCTACCGTTTGTCGAGTTGAGAGCAAAGTTTGTACAGCAGTAGAAAAAAAGAGGAGCAGCAGGAAATTTCAAGGAAAGTAGAGAATAAAAGAGGGGCTCAATGCTGAGAATGGAGAAGGAGTATGTCTAGTCGATTGCTACTTTAATCGTTGGCGAATTCGAGCCGCGTTCGTGTTTGTTCTTCTCGGGCGTTAATCTCCCCGAGTTTATCTGGTTGTATCAATTAGACTTCTTCACGACCGGCTCCTTTCCTCCATTCCCCACGTCCTACCCCGCCTAAGACTTTTTTGCACGTCTTTTTCCCTTCCCCGACGACGTCGACGACGACGACTAACATATTTTTTCTGCTTGTCTCTTCCTCCGTCTTCTGCTACGTCGTCTAACGTCTTCTTGGCTTTCACGAGTGATCGAGCTCGCGCCTCGCTATCGACACTTCCGGTCCACTGGTCCTTTACGCCAGGACGTATTTCCGCGCGCTCGCTTTTATGCAAGCGAAGAATAGGCCGAACGGCACGCGACACCGTAGGCTCTTTGCGTTTTTTGTCTCGCCATCTCATCGATTTTTCTCACCAAAGCTCCCCAGACGCCGTCTATAACAGAGTAGGAAGTAAACGAAAAAGAGGTAAACACAGAAGAATAGAAAAATTTTGAAGAAAGTCAAACAGGCAAGATATTTATAATTTATTTCATTAAAAAATTCTCGATAATTTACGAGAGGAGAACATCGTTCCTTGTTAGGAGGGCTGGGCTTTGACGTTGAATTATTTTATCAGTCGACTGACACGAGAAATGGTGTTGGGGGCAAAGTATATATAGGTCGATTGGTGAACGGCACGTTTACATCGTGAACATGCAGTTACGCGGAGCCACGTGCAGCCGTTTCTGTACTTGTAATTCTGGAGAAAGGTCTCTGCGCACCATGCCGTCCAGTGAAATATGGTCGGAGGACTCACCGGGCGGTGCAGTCCTGCACGGAGAGTTGCGAAAAGCGGAGCAGAAGAAGGTCAACGAGGGGGACAACGAGGAAGACAGAAAACTAGTGCCAGAGAAATGGGACGACAAGGAGCGCTGTATAAACAGGACAGCAACCGTCCGGAAGAAGGATAAAATACAGCCGGGAAAAGGAGAATGAGGGAAATAGAAAAGGATAGACGTAGAAAGGTTAAAAATACAGGGATATTGAAAGAGCCAGAAGAATAAGAAGAGCAAGAGACAAAGTCCCATATGTATTGGAAATTTGAATAAACAGAGTGTACGTGGAGGGATTTATAATGGCCTCATTCCGGAAACGGAGACTGCAGCCGCACAGTCGCTGGACCCATAAAAACCCCGTGTCACTTAATCCTCCGTAATTTTGACGTCGATCCATAAAACGAATCCGTCCTGTCGAGGGGCTTGGCCGATTTCTCTCCGTTCTCTGGGAAGCTCGATTTTACGATCGGTCCGTGCAAATCTCCCTAACGGCGATTAAAAGGACGCACCGGAAACGGGCAGGAATTTCGGGAAGGTACAACGAACTTCCTCGGAACGCGTACTCTTTATTCCATGGAATTCAGCGATCGTCGGCTCGATGACTAATGCGGAGATTGGGGAAGATCGATCGCGGATAAAACGGGGGGGAAAGAAACCGGTATAAATCACGGGTCATTTTTTAAACGGCTCCGACATGAAACTCGACGCTAAGTTCCGGAACACGAAGCTCTTTTTTTCTGCGGTGTTCGTGCGTGCCCCGAAGATTTACGCATTGCGTGCCCGGACGGACGAGACGATAACTTCTTCCCGCGTTTCTACCTGCACGACAATGACGAATGGCACCGAGGAAAATCGCCGCGGATAAAATATCGAATAAGCGCGAGCAGCGAGTTTCTTCCGAAATTCCACGGCGGGTTTTACAAGGAGCCACTTTGCCGGCTACTTGTACCATCGAAACCGTGCGAACGCACTTGCCGGGGGGTCGGCTGAAAAATCGCCGGCACAATGGAATCGTGATGAAACATCATTCACGGCCGGGGAACAAAAGCGACGTAATTCGGCCGATTCGGCGGGGGGTAAAATTAATGAATTCCACTGGAGAAGGTGATTAAGAAGATCCATCGGTGTTACTTTCACCCCCCGAAGTATACTTCTTTGTTTCCCGCCGGTCGGACGCTCGTTAATTACTCAACAGTCCCGACAGGAGACGGTTTAATTACATGTGAAACGACGCTCCTGCTAATTGCCAATGGATTCAAGGTCGAATTAGCGCAAAATTACGTCCCTTACCGGGGGTACCATAGTTTTGACGTGTTTGCCACGGTGGGGCGAGTGGGGGGGGGGGGCAAGGACGCGCAGGATGTGATGGACACTGAGCAGAGGGGCAGGAGGGGGGAGAACGGGTAGACAAGTCAAGCTAATTACTGATATGGTTATATGCTGCCGGTAGCATACGAGCCGCATTCCTCGACACGCCCATTCCCGAAGGGCATTGCACATCGAGTCCATTACCGGAAGCCCCCTTTGCCCACCGCCCTTCGTCCCCGCGGCAACAAATTCTAATTTCGCCAGGTCTGGTTAGCTCGCGCGAGCGCACTCCTGCGCCCGAGGACGCGGGGATTCGAATTAATTAATTAATAACCTGACCGTGCGGTGGGACGCGTTCGCGCCAACGACTAACACCGTTTTTCACGTTCACCGCTCGTACATCTCGCCGTCTCGTTCCTCGGCTGTCTATCTATTTATATATCGTCCCCTAGGCGGAAAAAATTTCCCTGGAAAAGCTGCAGATGCCCTCGATAGCCCTGACCAGCCGCGTAAATTCTCATTAATCGTACCGCACGAATAAACCATCCCCGTCGTATTAACTTCAACCACCCTCTCTTCCTTCCCCGGATGAAAATGATACCCGGACTATTTTTTATCAATCGGGACAATTAGTCGCAGAAAGGAATTTGCGTTTGGAGCGGCTGATTTCGTGGAAAATGTGTACGGGATATTTTAGCGGATTGTTTTGCTCGAATTTTTGCAGCTTCAATCGAGTCCCTAAGTAATTGCCGAGATTCCCCCGTACGGCGAGAAACGCGGCAACGGTTTCGTTCGTTTTTACCTTCGAAACAAACGAACGTCGATTTACGATTCAATTTTCGTAGCACAGCAAACGTGTCCGTTGTTCCCGTCTGGCTCTGCTACTCCGGCACGCCCAGCACACGTTCGCTTTCATTCACCCCTTCCACCCTTTTCTTTCTTACAGTATTCGAGGGAAAAATAATATCGATGCCACCAGAAAATATGGGGCCAGCTAAAAAATTCAAACATGAATTTCAAACTTGGATAAAGGGCTTAGTCCACCAAAAACATTTCATTATTCCTTCGCGGGTGGGCAGAAATTGTTTATTGTTTAATCAAGACGGCAAAGAGCTGGGTAAAAATTTGCAAGTGGAAGGAAAGGAAGAACGATACCCTTGCACGCACGTGGCGAAACGAATGAAAAGCAATCGGGCTGGCCACTTATCGGAATGACATTCCGACTATTGGCCTGTCAAGCCGGATTTTTTGTTGCGCTTTTAATCGAGTCCATTCTGGCGCACAAGTGTCCATAGCGAGCGAGGAAACGCGATCGTTTATACGCAGATGTTCGCCCAGTGAAACGCAGACTGCGCTTCCTACATGCATAACGGCGCGGTTATTATACACCGGTGACTCTCGCTTTTATTCCGCCGGCAGATCGGAAATTCCATTTCACGGGGCAAATTAAATCGTAAATTGTCCGATTGATTTAGCAGATATTTGTTCCGTCTCGCATCGGCGACTCGACAATTCCTAGGCCATATTTGAAGCCAAATTGCTGTTTCAGCCGATTCTACCGAATAATCACCGTGTTTTGCCGGTTAACGAACTCAGGAGCACCGATTGTCCGCCGGTTATCGTCCGGCAAACTCATTTCGAGTGAGAAATTTCCCAGAATAAAATCGATACTGCGGCAATTATTCGATTACCGCAGCTGCCGTTTATTCGTCGTAGTTTGACTGCTGCTTCTCTCGCTGTTCGCCTCGAAGCGTACGGTGAAATAATATTCGAAGAAAGAGAAACACGTTCGTGGCAGGGTACGGGGTGGGCGGGTGAAGCGCGGGGCTGTATCGTTATTGGATTCTTCGGGTTCGACCGCGCGTGGAATTCGCTCGTCTTCGTTTTTCGCGCGAGGAAATTAGCAGCCGCGGAAAGTTCTTGTCGGTCTTCGCAACGGCCTCGATCGCTCATCCTTTTCACGGTGCCTTCTTCGCCGCCGAACTCACAGATTGATGGAACTAACCGAAGAAGAGGAAACGTCCAAACGTACGGGAAACTCATAGGAAAGCCGGGGAAACAACGGAAATAAATAGCAGGCAAGTGAAATTCTCGCGCAAAAAAGGTCGATCAACATAATCGGATAATTCGTTAGAAAATTCTGCAGATCGGGAGGGGGGAAGTGTAAAAAATGGACCAAGGGAAAAGGGCGGAGATGGGTTAAACGGAAAAGCGTGTCGTAGGCGTTAGAGAAAAATTCTTCCTTGCCCCGGTGGGGGATTTGTTGAAACATTGACCAGAAGGGGGAGTGAAAAAAATGGTCGGTGGGGATGGGTCGGCGTGCGGTATCGTTGGCAATTAGCCGACAACGAGGTGGCGCATTTATCCTCGTTAGCCCGGGGATATTAAGTAATAAGAAAGAATAAAGATCCTGCCGGGCGATATTGCCGTGGCACGCGCGTACGTGACCGTCCGTAACAGTTGGCCAGCGTTCTCGGCGTGCTTTCGTCGATCTGATATACGGGCACTGCGCTAAACGAGAAATAATTGCCGCGAGAAACAGCCGGCTTAGACGAACGGCCGCGCAATTCGCGTCACGCGGCCCGAAAGGAACTTTCGGAAAAATGCCGACACCTCGGCGTGCGCGGAATGCCCGTCGACCTCGCTGACCCCTCCCTCCCCCTCCCCCACACTCTGCCCAACTCCTCCACAGAACGGTATTCGAGAAATTTTCATCAATGACGAAATCAGTTGAGAGGAAATTTCGTCGCCTTAACCATGCGACCGGCCCTAATGGACGTGCTTCAGCGATGTCAGCCCCGAATTCGTCGCGAGCTTCCGAGGAATTTCGCGGAGTCAATCAACAGTGACGAGGGCGAATGTGGAACGCGAGGTAGTGGAAATTCGTGAGTCGGAGTAATTAGGATATCGCGAAAGAGGAAATGTTTGTCCAGTCTCGGAACCGCGTACAAACGGCTTTGATTCATTGTTAAATCACCGCCGAGGGTATATTAATTTTCCTCGGGGACGTGCCTTTTGACGTAAGGCAACGGTATTAAATTTAATTAGAGAAGTGGCCAGGCAACTCGTCAGTTTTCTTCGCAAGGAGTTCGACCCACTTTCGTAGAGGCAGGACGGCCGGTTGCGTTCGCATAGACAGAGTTCGAAAGGACAAAGGAAGTACAGAAAGCAGGTAGAAAAGGGAGAAGACGAGGAAGGATATATCGTGCAATAGCAAGAGTGGGAGCGGGGGAAAGGGTAGAAGGATAGGATCGGAACGAAAAGGCAAAGAGTTGACTGGGAACTAGACGGAAAGAAAGAAAAGAAGAAGGAGTGGCCGGGCAGAACGTAACTGGAATTGACATGGGTTCTTTCACGAAAACGAGAACGCCTTGGGTCGTAAACACACAGCGCGAATCGAATATCCTGCGGTAGCTCGGCAAACGAGTGCGTGTAAACGTTTCGTCAGACTTACGTCAAGTACGTATATACCTTTCACGGCACGTCGAACCCACGTAATATTCTCCACATCAATCAATAACCTTCCCCGCGGCTAAAAATTACCTATTTTCTTTCCCCGATACGACTGTACTTCACTTTTCAATATTCTCTACCTTGTACCACCGTACCGCGTGTAATACACGAGGATAGGAATTCAGCTTGCCATTAACTCGTACGATAAGCCCGGGGAAAATAATTTGTCGGAGCGTAAAAGCAGAAGTAATGGGCAGCTTCTGTTCCCGCGGCTGGCTCATCGGAAGTGTCAAAGTTACGGAGATATTTCGTGACCCGGAATGACTGGAGATTCGTGAAACGACCCCCGCGACGGGCTAACCGTGAGAATCCTCCAGTGAGGAAACGGAGAACGATTGGAGACTCACTCGCGAGGACTGCGATCCTTGCCTATCGTAAAGGGAGGGAAGCCTGCTGCAGTGGGGACCGGTTTCCATTGCGGTTGAGAAGCGATTCGGACGAGTGCGAGACGGCAAACTGAATTATTCCGCGAGGGTAACGAGTTGGCGGGCGTTTACGATTCTTCGAAACACGTACATGTACATCACGTACTCCTTTCAAGATCCTCGCAAGATTCCTCTTTTATGGTGTTTTCGAAAATAGACGATAAATGAAATCGAAAATAGACTCGTATATCTTTCACTTAAAATCTCTTCCCCTTGTTTCGCACAATTTTGACAACACCCTACAATATTGATCCTCGCTTTATTATATTTTTATCTATCGACGGTCCAGCGTCGGGGACAAATGTGGAAGAACATCATAAACGGAAGGAGTAAGAGATTCGACGTTTGTCCCTCTCTCTTCGGTAGGTTTATCCTGGGCGTTTTACGAGAGGACCCATTGTCGACTCCTGCCGGACTCTCTATCACCGAGTAGTAAACGTACGCGTGTGGTCAGCCAGCGAGAAACCGCATAATAAATTGAACCGTAGGACGACGGTTCGTCGTTCCCCGTGGCTTCGAGAGTTCGTTTCGTTGGGGGCGAAGCGTCGCTCTGCCGGCCACCGTCGATTACTCGTAAATCGCGAGAAACCGTCGGAAATTCGGCCGAACCTCGGCGCCATTGAGCGGGACAGAACGGCTGGAAATTAACAACGCAAAGCCGTGGAAACGTTGAAACGGCCCTGGCTCAACGCGGATTAGAATTATCGTTGGGAAAATGTTTTCAACTGGCCACGGTAGATCATCCCGTATTATCGCGAATAGCTCGAAACAATTTAGCGCGCGTTCGGCCGCTCGTAATTACGCAACAGAAGGGTAAAATCAGAGTCATAGAAAGTAAAGCGGACCAAGCGAGCCGAGTAAATGGTCGGCCGGTGGATGCTGGAAAAAGTCGCAGTATTTCGCTCAGCGCTAATGCCTCGGCGCCTCTCATTTTTTTCCCCTCCGAGAACCCTTGACCCGTATTCGGAGGGTGTCTTTTCGATCCCCGTACATTCTTTTTCATCTTTTCGCTTTTCTGGATACACGCGGCCCTGTCAACTGCCACGATGGCCGGGCTTTTTTCGCGTTTTACGCGGTCCTTCGACCCTCCCTGCCGACCCTTCAGGGCCTGCACTACTCTCGCTCGCCTTGCGGGGTTCCGATGACACTACAGAATATGCAGACCTCACGTTTATCCGGTAATAGCAGACTCAGCGGCCATTATTTACTACCCTTTTATTCGCTGGCTTTTATTGCGCAGCACTGGCCGACCAACTCCGTTGTTCCGCTCTTCCGTTATAATACTATAAAACATCGCAGATATTAGGCAATATGGGAATATGCAATTACCTTTTACATTTACGTCCCCATAATCGTTTTGTTCCGCGACTATCACTCAAGTTTTTTTACAAAGGATGTCTGGAGGCTCGGCTTTTTTTTTCATCGTACAAATAGCAGGGAAAGTAAATTCCCGGGGATTTGCGTTCTTCTCTTGCCGACCAATCGCGATCATTCGGGACGGTTAATGCTAAGTCGTGGGAGAACGTGTTCACGGAATTGGGGGGCTTATCTAGCGGGATGCTGTATTAAACTTCGTTTATCTTAAACGAGTCGCTTCCGAATGCGCGCCGCGTGAAACGCCTCGTTAAGCGAGAAACGATTGCTGCGGGGAAGCCGCGTAAGCCGATATACACTCCTCTACGGCAAGTGCTTAAAAATACGCACTCTTGAATTTAAACGAGACTCGAAAGACCCACTTTCCTACAGAAATTGCCCTCCACGTGGGTGCGAAAAATTGACGAATCCAAAATCAATCTTTCCCCGTCGATCGACATGGCATTCGGAAAAAATCTGCTATGTTACTTCATTTTCCCTGGGAAAATCGAAGCACTCACGAGAATTGTATTTTTTTCTCCTATCTGAAAGGACGTGTAGGGCATTTCGTTTATCTTATTACGAACCGATGGTCGTTCGTGAAACCGTGGGGGATGACGGGGGATGACGGTGCGAGAAGTTAGAACCCCTTGGCTTCTCGACTTGGATTCATTTTGAAATTACCCTCTCCCGGAGGGCAGACGTGAGTTACGAGCCGACGATGATCATTAGTAAAATCATGTCGGAGATTAGGACACAGATTGCCTACGAGCTGCGAACCCCGTGACGGATCGAGTAAATTGCCCGCCGCGAATCACTTGACAAGGGCTCTGTATTACGTTAAGGGAAGCGCCAAGGACGGGAATTAAGTGATACGTTGTTCTAAATTCAGAGCTACCTTCCGCTCAGACAGTCATTGAATTATTCGTCAGGCAAGAAACGTTGTTAATTGAAAAGCTTCAAGTCTCTCTCTTCCTACGTATTTCACCGTAGCCGAGTTGAAAATTTTCGGTAGCTTCGTCGAAGGATTCTTTAAGAACCATAGTGACGTAAGTAGAATGCTCAGTCCATCAATTTGTCAAACAAAGCAACCTTGCGAGTTGAAAATTCTCAAGTCTTTTTTCTACGTATTTCAGGTTAACCGCGTTGGAATTGGCGGTAGCTTCGTTTAAGGATTCCTTGAGGACGATAATGGTACAAACGGGACATTTGGCCCATCGGAATCTGCGAGATGAAAATTGACGATCTGAAGAGACGATCCCTCCGATCCGTGGTCCGACTGTACATCATCCTGATCTCTTTCAATAGAGCATTCTTGCGTGGGATCAAAGCCGTTTATCTCCGTACGGTATGGCCCGATGAAAAAACTCCTCAGAGTCGGAGGATAGACGCACGCAATCCGGCCGAATGCTCGTCCACCCTCGTTTCATCAAATTCGCAGATAACTCCGCGGACGTTTATCTCCCCGTGACTTTCGCCTCTTCCACGGGAAGAAAGCTTTTATGTTCGTCCGCCGATACCCAACGGACATTCACTCCGTCACGTCCGGCCGAGGGGAGAGTCCTTTAACGAAATTTCACTTCCTTTGAGTAATTAATGTTCCAAGAAAGCCACACAAACGGTTCAATGTCTTCTTCCAATAATAAAAAAACACTAAATGATTTCTACATTTCTTCTGGAGGAAAATCCACCTCTCTTTTATTACTGTTTTGAGCTTTATTTTTTATCTCCTGCTCTTCCGGTGGCCACAATTGTACGGCAGGGGAATATGTCTTGAGCACAGAGCTGAGACGCTTCCTCGCGATATTCCGGCCGGCGAAAGTGTCAATCTCGCGTCGTGGATATACGAGCCACTAAAGTACGTCGTTGCAGAAGCGAGCTCGTCATAATGGAAAGTAATATCGTTTTAAAATCGATCGACGAGCCAGCGCGTGCAGTGCTTTAATATTTTCGCCGATTTCCGAAGCTCTCGTACTTTTGGCTGACGAGGTGCGAGCTACGCAGCGATGATATTAACAACAATTTCCTCTTGTTTTACGCCCGAAATAGAAATTCCGAGCATCAATGCTGGCTCACGCGGGATTCTTCGTCTTCTCCATAAAATTTTCGATTTTTTACAACACCTGTTATGGTTGCCGGACTGATGAGAATCGCGAGGATGCCCTTACAGGCATTCTTTTGTTCCTTACGTGAACCTTGCTGGCTCCTTGGCAAAGTTGTCGGTCCTAAACGTCAGTTGCACTTCCCCCGAGAAACTCCTTAGCGCGATTATTTGAAATCTGTCACCGACCCACAGTGTCCTCCAACTTTTTTTACAGCACAAAGAACATTATGAGTGCAGTTGAAGTAACTTTCTTGTACAGTGGAAGTTTAAAGTTCTAATTCCGCGCCGTACTTACCGCGCTTTATTTTCCTCCCTCTGGCACGGCCTTGTCTACGAAAATTGACGTCCCGTCATTGGCATTATACGTCGCCGGAGACTTTCGCGAAATCTGTGAATTTATAAGTTCCCTCGTAACCTTATAACCCGAGCGGAGAGGGTTCGGAACTCGTCGTCATTGTTCCCCGCCGAGCTGACGAGGCTCTCGTCTTCCCTTTCGACGATCGAACAAACGGGGACGTACACGGCGAAACCGCTCTGCAAGTACGGATGAAAGTAAAAAAAGGGAGAGGATGGACGGGGGGAAAGAGGATCCCCGTGAGGGAGGGTGGCGAGGAAATATTTGAAATATAAGTGAAAGAATCTCGACGAGTGGATACTTAAGTCACGTCTACCCTTCTCTCGCTTTCTTATACCACCTTTCTTCTCTCTTCCCCCCACCTTCTTCTTTTTCCACGTCACAGAAAAGCGTTGTACAATAAGAAAGCTTGCCGCGGGCGTTTCAAGTCTTGTAACCGACACAATGACGAACATTTTAATATCGAACCACTCGTAATGTCCCCCCCCCAACTGTCTTATTTTTAATATAAGAACAAGGCAATTGGAACAAGGGTCGACTTCCAAGAGAATTTCGATACCCACGTCCGAGAGGTCGTTACTTAAATCATTAGCCTTTCTCTTCGACGTCCAATTAATCCCAACGTTTTGCGTTACTCGGTTTTGCGAAACATTTAAATCCCTTTGGCTCGTAAAACGATGCCTTCGGTTCGCGTGCCGGTGAGCGTTTAATTTTTCACGGAAATCCCGCGCTCCAGATGTACGATTGATACTGACATTATCGAGGCTGGTATGACGAATGAAACTCCCGGAGCGTCTCGAGTTGTCGAGCTGGAGATTCCGCGAGGCGAATACAAAGTGCCGAGCCGCGTTTTGCGGGGAAGATCGGGATGAGGGTTGAACGGGGGGGGGGAGGGGGTGAATGAGGGCGAGGATAAGGGCTCGGTTCGACGATCGAGCGAGATCCGAGGGAACGTCGGCCGGAGAATGGAAGTTTACCCCGACGGATTCAATCTCCGCGCGAGAAAAGACGAGATCGTCTCACCGTTCTCGATATCCCCCCTCCCCCCGGCCTGCCCCCTCCTTGAGCCCGTCGTCTTACACACTCGCCCTGGCGGCTTCCGAATATCAGTGTGTTCGGCTGGAGGCTTGCACCGCATCGCTCTTCGTTCGCGCAGGACAGAAACCGGCAATCCGAATGGCCCTGCAGAAAATCGGCAGCACTTGAGCGAGATATCCGCCATTTCGAAAAGACCAGCGCCGTTGCAGTCCGCGGAATTTTTCAGCCGTACGACTGGCTCATAATTCACGCAGAGACACGTAATATCCGCGCGGACCAATGCAACGAGTACACTTGCCGCTCGATAATCATCAATCTTCCGCATCGCGAAGATACGTTACAGCGCCCGAGATAATTACAATGTGACGAGGCGGTTTATTAGATAAGGGAAAAGTTTCAGGCGGAAGTATTTTAGACGGGAAATAGGCGAGGAAACGGTGAGATGTAATTGTAGAAAGGAAACTGATCTTCCCAATTTTTCGTGTATCGTAGATCTGCCTTGTATTCTTCAAAGATCCTTGCTTTATTATACTGCGATCTATAAGTACTCCAGAATCGGGGACAAATGTAGAAGAATACCATGAACGCATCTTCTTGACGATCGTCTCGATTTTTCGTCTACCGTAGACCAGTTGTTTTTCAGCCCGCAAACAAAACAAGGAGCACAACAATGACGAGAAGGGCTTTGCGAGGAGTATGCCGTGTTTCGCTTTGCGCTTTCAATTAACAAGTTACTCGAACGGACTACAGCAGTCCGACAGATTCGCCGGGAAACAGAGGCGAGTGAGACTCGGAACGAAGTCCTCCCAACTTTGGATACACTTTGAAATCCATTTTACGAGTCTCCGAGGAAGTTGTCCGCGCGCTGCCTCACGTCGTATAAACACGATACTGGGCCCGAGAGGGTGGCAATTCGACGTTAAGAAGGAAATCATAGCGAGTTTTACGGGAAAACCTGCCGACCAGTTGGAAGGCCTAAAAGGCGTACTTTACGCACTTCGTGGTTTACCCGTCGTAGCAGGCAGTCGTAAAGAGGCAAAAGAAAAGGGGGAGAAAAGTATTATTGCCTCGTCGATTATCTCTCAAAATACGATACTTTTCTATTACTTTTTCTTCTGACTTTTTACAAATAGGTACAACAGATTGTCTTATCAATTTATTCTTCTCTTTTTCATTTACCTTTTTGTGCGGCACGAGGAAAAGAACTAACCGGCGAAAATCCCGGGGAAGAAGGAAATTGTCGGATCGTTCGCCGAGGTGGAAATCATTTGAAGACGACACTTTTGCGCGAAAGGCGTGGAGAAGAGCTCCCTCTCGACGGGGCTTTGTTTCTCGCGAGATCCACTCGACATTTACTTACCGTCGGTCCCGGCGTCGTTGTTAATTCGCCGAACAAACTTTTCCAATTGCCAGAGCAGCAACGACGAGAGCCACTTGGACCGGAGAGACTCGGCTTCGCCGTGGAATGCTCGAAATCCGCTGAAGAAAGCTTGCCAACGATCTTTGTATTCCCGGAGAATCCCCGGCAAGGGAAAAACGTTTTGTGCAAACCCCTTAACCAGTCGTCGAAACTTCCGAGTTCGCCTTAACGTTTTGAAAAGTAACAAAAAAAGGTCTTAGCTCCGCACGACAGCGAATTTGGGCGAGTTATTTGCGTGTCGAGAACTCATCCGTCATCTTTAAATATGCCGTAGGAGAAAAAATAGAGGCAAGACGTAGCGGAATACTTTCACGCTGTATCGATAATTCAGCGAGTATACCGTCGAAGATGAATTCGGTGTCAAGACCGACGATCTATCACTCGAAGGAGAATTCCCTAAACCGTTTACAGACAAACCCAGGCAAATTACATCGAAACAAACAGCTTTCACAGCTGTCGAATTTCAATATTTCTTCCGCGTATAGCTTTGCCTTCTACGATTATTTCTCAGAGTTACGCAATTTTTTTGCTACGAGGATTAACTATTTTCTGCGGAGTACGAAGTGCGAAAAACGTTTTCCAGCCTGGCGCATCGTGTTAATTTTCAGGAATTTTCCTCCCCCCAGAAACGGCAGGTCTGGCAATAACGTGAAAACGCGAGGGTTGGTCGCGAATGTTCAATTTGCCACACTGCCATTGCTTCGCCGGGTCTACGGCTTTGTTTCAGCCGAATTGCTGGTGATTCCATTGACGAAATTTCAGCGACTGTTTTACTTTCATCCTGCGTACCCCTGGATTCCAAACTGCCACGGGTTTGTCGTTAAATTTCTTCCGAGCCATTCCGCCAGGTCGCAGTAGATTATTTTCAGGGAGTAAATTTCGAAGGTTCAAACTTTGTCCCGCGCATCGCACAGGAATTCGGATGTTCGAAAAACTAATAATTAGAAAAAATATTTCGTCCTCGAAACGTGTTTCTCATCTGTGCGACGAGCATTTCACGCGACCCCCTTTAAACGTTTCAGTGTCCGCGTAATTTCGTTGCGGATAAAAACGGTTTTTAATCAAGATTCGGGGAGGGATGTTTTATTTTCCCCGGGGTTTTCGGCGGACGAAGGGGAGGGGATGAGACCAGCGTGGAACGAGAAGGCATAGCTTTCCGGGCGATTAACCGCGGGTCGAGAAGGGAGAAGAGGCGTTAAGGGCCAGATCGTCCGGTTTTCCTTCTTCCGAAAAAAAACCCTTGGAAATTCAGCGGCGAAAAGCTCACGAATCCCCTTGGCCGCTCTTTAATTTCATCCCCGAGCACTTTGGAGGGCTGTTTCGCCGGAGGAACATTTACAAATACGGAAACGAATGCATTCCGGGATGCAGTATCGGATGTAATTACGCAGTTTCGAGTTGGTCATGATTCGGGAAGACACCTGTCGACAAATTGTCTAAATTTTCTCGCCCCGCGTAGCTCGATCTTGCCAAGCGGATAGGGGGAGAGGGGGGGGGGGGGTGAAGATTCTCCCCTTTCGAGGCTCGTAAATTATTCCAACGTAAGAAATATGATTGTCCTAAGAGCATTTTCCCGGAGAAGTTACTGGATACGGCAAATCCCTTGTTATACGATACTCACTACGTCCGTCTCAACGAAATAATAAGCTACACAAAGCATTACTGCGGATTATGAGAACATATTTCTCATAGAGATTAACGAGCTACGTGGAATACTCCTTGGGAGGCGTCCATTACTTCGACCTTCGTGAGGGCTAAAAAAAACTCTCCAAAAATGGAACGTCGGATAATTGTGACGATTTTAGGCAGAGACCAGTGAAGTCGTAGGATGAGCACTTCGGCGATATTTGCGCGGAATACGCCCCCGCGAGCGATTAGGATCGTTAAGACGAGAGCCTACGGCGCCGGGGCGCAGAACGATGTTGACCAAATAATTATCCTTACAGCCGAGTTCATTAGTACTTTGCACCGCCGGTGCTTTTGCAGGATATCGTTTACAGAGTCGTCTACGCCCGTTCGTACCTCCGAGGTGTTATTTACTTTGCACCAACGAGCGCAGACAGAACAGTCGTCTCCTACGTCTTACCGTTTAAGGACTCGCTTCCTTGATCCTGTAAAAGGCGCTCCCGGAAAAGAAGATCCTTCGCGACGAGCAGGTACCATCCTTATAACGTCCAGTATTGCAAGAATAAGTTGGTGACCAAGTACTAAGAATTATACGCTATTAAGTCCTCTTCTTCAAATCTCCCGTCAAAAGTATCAAACTAATCCGTCTCTTATTTTTCGCACTTTTTATTCACCTCGCGATATTTCGTCAGTCAAATCAGCGTAGAGTTGTACTTGGACGGTTGATAAACCGTTTTTCCTCGTGCGTCCCGCCCCTCCGATGCAGTTGGCCAACTCATATCGAGGATTCATACGTTCCATTTTTTTGTCAACGTAATAAAGCCAGGGAGGAAATGACGTGTACTCGTGGCACATAAAATAGTCCGGTGGAAGAGCGGCACTGTGCTCGCAGGTGCACGGAATATTCCTTTGTATCTACGTCTACGCGTGACGTTGGCTAAAGTGCAACGTTTCCCCGGCAACGAATGACAAATAAGGGACGCGAGGGCAACGCCACGTCACGTAACTTTTCGTGGAATATGGAATAATTAAGGAGCGCTCAGATGGGTCAAAATTTGAATGACGTTCATACAGAATTGACACGAATATTATATCGTCGTAAGGTGCTTGGAAATCTATTCTTCGTCTCGTTGAACACAAATACGCTGACATGTGAACGTTATTGATAGGTTTTAAAAATTCGCGACAACGTGTGGTCCAAGATAAATTATCGAACGGAAGCAGTGGTCCTTGGTTCACGGATATTATCAATTAAGGGGCCTGAAAATCCATTTTTGGCCCTGTTGGAAGGACGAGGAGGAAGCCTCGCGAATCGTCGGGTTAACGTCCCTCCTGTCCGCCTGGTTCTCCCTTGGCGCGGTAAAGAGGGATGACAGGGGCCCCCGACGAACCTTTCCCCCTCCCCTTCGACGCTCCGTCCGTCGCTAACTTCGTAATCTAAATTTCCTTCGAAGATGCCGGGACAAAGAGAGCGAATGCGGGGGTTGGTGGAGGGGGAGGAGGGAGGGGGTTGGAAGCAGCCGGGTAAAAACGACTCCCTTTATCTCGCCGGGCGCGTAGACTGCAGTGGAAATAACCCCGTCCTGGACTCCCCATTGTGAATCGACTACCCCCTCCCTCCTCCTGCCCGTTCCTCGACCATCCCTAGATATCCGTAAAGTCAGCGAAGGTTCCCTTTGCGTCTTTATACCGAATACTCGACGGTATTTTTCGCGACGTCGTTCCGGCACGTACCTTATTTACGCGAAGGAACTGAATTCCTGCCTCGCTATTGTCGCGTACGAATAAACCAGCTTCGGGACAACTCGAGGATTATTTGCAAGTTCCCTAAAGTTTCTGAGAACGACAGTTTCTGTTGCCCTTTTGCCGCTGGTGATTCTCGTCCCTTGGACTTTTAGCGCTGATTAAGCCGTGCGTTTCGTGCCGATGGTGGGAGGAATGAGGATTGTTTACGCGGCTATTTCTTACCGGTGGGTCGGCTAATTTGGACTAAGTGGCCGTCTCCCTGTGGAAACGATCGAAGCCAAGGCGGCATTCCGTTAAACGACGCTTCCGCCTCATCCAGTTCCCACGTCCAGCGCCATTGATCTTCTCCCTTCTCTAGCGAGGAATTTCCGCGAACCTCGGCCAAGTACCCCATGACGAGGGCCCCCGTGAATTAGTACTTTATTGTTCGTTAGAGCCGCGCTAACACGTTTTCTTTCACTCGGTTTTCCCCTCGCGCTACGCGTGATTCGCTTGATTACCGACGATCGCTGCCCGTCCTTTCGACGAGGGTGAAAATATCAGGCTGAATCGTAAGCCGCGTCAAGAACAGTACCGTTCAATCTGCCAAACGACGAATTGGCCCGGGGCCAAAGAATTCTTTGTTAAAGCCAATAAAATCAAATTATTACTATTATCGTTCGATCAGCGAAGAGTTATTAAATTTCCTCGACCTTTGGCGTGCACTGCCAGTCGAAAATCGAAGGTAACTGACTCCTGAATCTGCGGAGTATTGCTCAGGCCGAGGTCGAAGGGGCTGATATGTGGGAAATTCCGGGACCCTTGCTGCCTTCTTCGGAGTATCTGAAAGTTCAGCGGCGACTTTTCCATTTACTTTGCTTTTACCCCATCCTCTTGGTCTTCCCCTCGCGTACTCGAGGACGGGGAGCACGTGTGCGTCAGTCCTCGCACTCACGTACCTTAGCTCCGGCGAAACTTTCGGCCCTGCAGACATAATTAATAATTAGTCCTCCCCTCGCACGTTCCGCAGCGTTGCAGGCCCTGTCCCCGTACGTTCTGCCTGTTCGCTCGTAAATTGCGTTTCCAGCGGGACTCGTGCAGGTATCCCCGGAAGACGGGCCGACCCTCTGCCCCGTCGTTATCGTCCTTCCGGTTATCGTCCTCGCAGACGTCGGCCCTTTCCGCCGGATCTCTTAATTGTTCGTCCAACGAGAAAAAAGTAACACTCAGCCCTCCTAACGGTTCTAGGGTTGATAACAACCCTCTGGGCTAACGATTCCTACGAATCGTCGTGCGTAAAAGTCGTGGCAAAACAACCTTGCCAGGCATTAATCATATCCCGAACGGACATTTGGTTGGACGATTTTAACGTGACCTTCGTTCAGAGAATAGTCTTACGTTCCTTTAATAGGTGAAACTTTTTAGCGCAGACGCGAAAGACGCTCCGAGTGGTCTTTTATTAAATTTCTCGTCTGTCGAGTGGCTTTGAGAAGAAAGAACGGCCGCTTAATGCGCCGTGGACGTTCCCAGGCAGATGTCATCATCACGTATGGCGGTTTTTCTACGGAGTGTATTCCGCACATGCCGGCAATAAAGTCCTCGTAATTGTCCGACGCGCAAAAACGCCGCCGGCCTTTATTTGCCCTCGCAGAAAACAGGTACGAACGGCGCTCAGCTACTTCGTGTCCTCCACAAAATCTCAGCGTCATTTCCTTCGCGACGAAATGCATTGAATCGCACGGACAAAGCCTACAGAACCAGGGAATTAAAGAGTGACTGGTTCATTGAATCATCTTAATCAATTTTTTATCTAATGAAAAAGTAGTACGGCTAATTGAATTGACTGACTGACTCGTACAGCAATTCCTTGGCACAGTTTTTAAGAATTCTTATCCCTGATTTTTGAAGGTTTTTGAAAATTCTTCGAAATGTGTGCTTCGCGGAGGACCTTTTCGAACCGACGAATGGGAGCGAAGGGCGCCAAGGGGTTGGCCAATGAGCGCGGGGAAGGGCGGTGGTACCGGGGAGGAGCAGCCAGAGGCCAGGGAGTTCGGAGAGGCGCGAGTCGGCACGAAGCTCGCAGTACCGCGTCAACCCTCGAGCTAAAAGCATCGTGTCGCCGTGCCGAGTGTTGTGTTCGCGCGAGTTCTCGGACGAGACGGTCCGCGGGGCAGACGTGCGGTCCGGGTGAAACGTGAGAACCTCTTCTCTCGCGGCCAAATCCGTGCCTCGCCCTCACCCCGCCGACACGGTAATTTTAATCGTTCCGGATTTCCGTGAAAGCTCGACCCTCTCTCCCCCACTCCCCCTTCCCCGCGTCCTGGGATCCTGTGCGGGCCCAAGGGGAGAGCACGGCCAACGGGGCCCTATGTCCGTGTGATATGTGTGAGGTGTTGTGAACGTTTCTCGGTTCTTCGACAGTTCCGTTTCCGGAGCCTGAGTCACGCCTGAGGACCTCGCACAACTCGACGAATCGCTCGCGAGGTAAATTACACGGTAAACCTCCCCCCCCCCCACTACACTTGAACCACCCCTGCCGAAACACGCTCATGAGCCCGGCGCTGCTGTTTACCCTCGTATCAAATACGAGTAATAACGAATACCGTGAGTCCAGTGAAATACGCTTGGAAAAAAAAGTTGGCCCCACGCAATTCAATGTGCAAACACTGGAGCGCTGTATCGTTAGATTTATTTCACGGAAATGAATTTCGTTCGTATATGCTCGATCCGAAGTTATCGCGCTGAAACATTCATTACTCGCCACAAAACGCACCACGTATAATTGCCTTAATTATATCATTTTTTTGCGATTTATTCAAACGTGGATATGGTCATAGTTAGAAAGAAATGTTAACCGTACAAGAATAACTAGAACCAATTATAGGCGAACGTAACGTTACTCATGTTGAGCAGTTTGTAATTGGCATAGGATTGGAAGTTAATGAACAGGCATTATTAAAGAACAATGTGAAGGAATCTCTGATATTGATTATGGCCAAGTAGTGTCCTGTCATTGTGAGTTGAGAGGATCAAGTTAGACGATTTTGATGGACTCGCAGGATCTGCAAGCAAATCGGATCCTAAACTAATAATTCCTAACAGGGTTTTGGACAAAGGTAGGCCGCTTGGCCAACAATTTCTTAGTCGGAGGTGTATTCGCCCGGACACCCCTGCCTCTTTACGTAAATAAGCTTAAGTCCTTTGTCGTGCTCTTCAGTGGGGGCTGGTTAGTAAACAAAGCTCGCAGAGAGTCGCATCAAAAGCACCGAATATACGTGCGAGAACTTACGTGCCGTCGTCGTAATCGTCGAGCACTCGGGCTTCGCAAACTAGGAACACGAGACGCAATAGTTTTATTTTTCTTGCATGCCAATGTACGGTAAATACGACAAAATCAGAGAAATGAGAAACTCCGCAACCACGGGCCATTAACAAAGCCACTCAAAGGCACGAGAACAAGTTGCCATTAGCAGAATTTACCGATTTTCGGTTAATAGAGAAATTTTTAAGGATGTTGAGACAGTTTGCTGGAGAGTTTTAGTGCGTTGCATCGTACGGTAATCGGTGTTGTAAAGCCGGATATTCGTAGACAGGTTTGAGGAGCCGACGTTGTCTTTAAGGCCCTTCCTTCCGTTTATCTTCCCTGCAAGGGTGGCTACGTAGCAACCGCTCCCCCCTTCTCTCGTGCTACTCCCCCGGCCGTGACGGAAGACGCATCACAGGAGGAACGTGTAAATCGTCGCACTGTCTCAGGGCGATCCGTCAGACGGTCGTGCGAACGCTTTAATCCGTTTGTTCTCGGCTAGGACGGATGAAAGTAGGCCAGTAGATGCAACCGCTGCACTGTCAGACGACTCTACGTTCGATGCTATCGAAGAGCTTCCGTCCGTTGCCGGCAACGCGTTACGTAATTTACTTTCGTCCTCGTTCCGTAGGAGTCGCTCGCATAATTTCGTCGTCGACGAGCTTAATTCTCCATTCTGTAGAGCGCGACGAGCTTTCAAAGACACGGTGCTCGGCTTTTCTCGTCCTCGTGCGTGCGATAAATGTCCCCCGTTAAAAGGATCCTTGGCTGGTACTCGTAAATTTTCACCCCTTGCACCGCTTTTAACTGATGCTCCGATTTTAATGAACGTAAGCAGCTTAATCGACCGAGATTTCGCTTTGGTGCTTCTTTAAAACGCTACACGCTGTTTTAGCTTATTCATTACTTTCCTCGCTTAGCTACGTAAATGTTTATTTGAACTCGGCAAATGAGACCTATGCGGCTGTAATAAAAATTCCACTTAGGATCGTACGTGTGTTTTTATACGGTAAACAGAGGCTTTTGTTAATGTACCAACGGAGTCAGTGTATATTTTCTCTTTCCATTCGTATTCCCAGGGCGCCTTCTTTCCGTCCCTTCATTCTCTTTATTACCGCTTTGACTACGCGTCGGAAAACCGGCCCGAAACCTGCTTATTCCCCGTCGCCTGTAAATCCTGCTTAGAGCGTCGGTGTTTCGAGCAAACTGAAAAAGTTGCCGACTTTTTATCCGGGCATTATTTAAAGGACGACGCAGGAAACCGACGAAAAGTATTACCCAGTCGAAATGTCACGACATATTGAAAATTCACGTGGGGAAGACCTTTTTTACATTCATACTTTTCCCTTGCAACGTGTTAATTTTCGCTTTTAAGTTTCAAGGATTATCCGGCAGGAAATTCATCACGTTCGCTGCCAATTTATTCATAACTGTTTTATTGGCTGATGAACCTTTTAAACAAGTAGACGGGCTCCTCGTTCCGAGTGACGAGACCTCTTGCCTCTATCGTCAGCTTTGAAGATTCGGCAAGTGTTCTGCTCTCGTGAAAAGAGCCACTCCGAAAGCCTATATTTGTATGCTACATCCTGATGTCCGCACGCCGCGGGATATTTTTAGTTGGTAAATCGTTCGACCCTCTAAGCGCCGCTGCAAATCACTTTTGACAGACCTGCAGACTCGCGATGAACGCGCTGTAAAACAACGCCGACGAATGTATAAATATTCACGTGCTCGTTAATTCTCTCTCTTAACCAGACGGCTCAGGCGTCTTTGAATCTCCGCTAAACCCGCAGCGAATTATAATTCATTCCTTCAAAAGGGAAACGAAGGTACATTATTTTTTCGACCACTTGTTGCGCGAAAAATATCGACAACGTTTCGAAAGGCATTCAAGATCGCGTAAGGAATATTAACAAAATATCGAATTTTGTAAAAACGTACGGAACGTGTGAGAGAATGCATTGTTCCCCGTTACATTGTTCTCTCTCGTGAAAATGTAATTATCCGCTCATCCCAGTTTTCCGCGTATCGCAATCAACGTAATCTGACAAACAATTACACAATTTACCGTGCCAATCAGCCAATGTTTTACAAATTGACGTTTCAAAAAGTGCGACAGACCAACAGAAGAGTTTCCACTCAAAGGGGGAGATAAACTTTTGAGTTCTGGATGAAACAGAATTTCTGCTGTTTCAAGTAAAAGCGGCTGAGTTACACGTGCACGATGTTTGAATGCCTATCTTGCTATACGTTCGGTATTTCCGTTTCGCTCGGCGGAAGCCAAGAAAGCCGGTAAAACGACGTGAAACAGCGTGAAATACCATCACCGCATTCTTCCTCGGATGATATTTAACCGATCCTCCTGACGCGGTAAGAAGCGTAGAAAAATATAAAGATAAAACTTTTCAATTAGACCTGGCGGACGGGACGGACAGAGGGGCGGGGGGGGGGGGGGGAGGTTGGAGAACGACTACCGTCGACGAAGTTTCTTCTGCTTTCAATGCCGGGGAAAATATTTACCGGCGGCGTATCGAGCGGTCGTTTTGTGGAAATATTAGCGCGGATAAGTTGGCCAGCACCGAGAGGAATAATGTTCTCAGTGCGATCATCGTGGTCGTCTACGTGCCCGTTTGCCCGTATTATTCAAACGCGAGAGGGGGATTGATATCTGAAGGGGAAATTTTTCTCCAACAGGTCGGAGAATAGACAATCAAATCCCCGGAGCCAATGTTCAGTGAAACAATTCCATGAGCGGAGAATTATCGTTTAAAAGCTACTTGTGCGTTTATAGCCCGCTATTTTAATGGCCTAGGATGGTAATGAAACGTAATGAGAGATGAAAAAATGGAGCTTTTTCAGTTGGATCTTGTTGGGAATGTGAAGAGAGTGGTTATGGAAACCTCTCCGGGCGATGGTAAACGAGAAACGAGTTTTCTCTTGAAATAACGTTCTTGTATTGTAGTTGGTCCTCTCTTCTTCACCGTCTCCTTCCTTCCGGCCTCTTCTTCCGTCGTTCTCTCGCACACTCGGTCAGCTGGTTAGTATATCACGTATATTCCAGCACACGCTTTGTAGTTGTTGGCTCTGAGGTTTTTAGCGTCGGTTTCCCTTGGCAAGCTAGGCTTGGTCCTTCGGTGATTTCCTCTGGCCGGTAAAAACGTGGGCAAAATTAAAGGAAGTAGCAGTCTTCTGCGGTTCCCCGTAAACATCGGAATTAGCTGTAATTACAAATTTGTCCGCGCGCTCTGCCGGGAGGAAGGCGTTCGAAGTCCAAGGTCGAAGTTTTAAAAGGTTCCAAATGGTCGGATCTCCATCCGCGAAAGTAATTACCGAGCTCGGCTTCCGTGCCAAGTCGGAAGACGGAAACTTGGCCGACTCGAGCTTTCTCCCCTTGGTTTTTCACTCTCTTCCCACTCCATTTGCCGCGGCGCTATTCCGTCTCCCTTCGACATCTCGCGATCACCGCAGACACGCTTCGTTAACAAGCTGTTTATGCTCTATCCGTCGAAACATGCCCGCGCAAGAAGAGTGATAAAGACGGGAGCGGAAGTGAGTCATGCCGGAGTGTTTGCAGAGTGGATTAGCTCGAGGGGAAGACTCCTCCCGGACTCGCAACTTACCGTTCCTACTAGTTGACCAGGCTGAAATAAGGATCGCGATCGCGCCGTATAAACTGTGCAAACTCCGCCGACGACTCGTCCCGAAGCCCCTCGCATAACGAACTTCATAGGAAAGGAGTTCTCCGAAGCCAAAGACAAATTACAGGTTTGTCCGATGATTTCCGCCGGGCAAACTTTATCAACCGCTTCACCGAACCGTGCACTCGGGACTGACGTTTCACCACGACCAGGGAAACCGAACGTTCAAAAAATATTCACGATTTATCGTGCGCCGATAGTAAGAAAATATCGTGTCAATTTTCACAATTATTGCTTCCTAAAAATTGCTCGATTTCAGAGGTGAAAATTTGTATACGAATTTTTTTCTGCTGAGGTTCGATGGAGGGGGAAAAAGTGATTGCACGAAGGGGGAAGATAATATCTGCCGTGCGATTGGCAACAGCGAGAACGCACGATAGGCAGGGTGGTCAGCCGGAAGATCGACGCACATCACCGCCGTGAAATTTCGATGATTCCCAGTCGTGCCCGCTCGGCCCCGTCGTCGTCGCTCGGAAGCGATTTGAATGCCATTTGAATTTTGAGTACACTCGCGGATCTGCATATGTAAACACGCGACGCAGCGGAGCTGTACACGTCGTCGGGCAGGGTGGGGGGAAGAGAGATACGTGCACGGGGAGGGAAACGAAACGCACAGAGGGAGAGAGGATGACGAATAACAAAAACCAAAGGACAAGAAGAACAGAGAAGGAGAGAGAAAAACGAGTAGGAAAAATGATGGGGGGGGGGCGAAGTGCAAAGAAGAGAAACTCCGTATGAAACCTCAGGAAGGAGAGAGAAGGAGCGAAAACCAGCTGCAGTGGGGGAGGGGGGGGGCGGTAGATCGGCCGTTCCCTTGCCGGAGTAGTTGGGTGTTGGTGTACCGAGGTACTCCTCGGTACGTGCATTCCCGTAGGATGCATTCGCATAATCGTGTACGCCCACACGTAGAGCCACGCGAACGATATGGGTGCTTACAAGTGTTCGAGAATAGAGACATTCTCGCGCGGGGGTATTTGCATACCCGCAGAAAAGGACGGTTCAACAGCCACTGCCATGGATAATTGCTTTTGAATTCTCAGAAGCGCCAGCTGAACGTTTCTCAGCGATAAGCTAATGGATAGACCAGTTCTAAATGAGTTTTTTTAACGGCTCAATCCTTCCTCGGGGATAATAATCGATTCTTTGGTCTATTCCCCCGTTTACCCGTACCGAATTCAACGCTAATATTTGATAATCGATTTTATTATACCGCTGGCCACTCGATATTCCGGACGAATACGTATTTATCTCCGATTCGATCACCGGGAATACAGAATCCCAATCCTCTTACGGAATTACGGTTATCGTCCGCGCAAGCGGGCTCTGCCCTAGCCGAAATTCCTAAAATGTAATTAAATTTAACGACGTCAATTAAGCCGTTTCTCCGCGCGTGAACGCCCCCCTTGACATTCGCATAGTCGAGTGCAATCATACGAGTGCATTGGCGAAAATGCTCCAACGTGCATTCAAATGTAAATGCGGTTGCGAACAAACACGGGGATACGGGTTTGCGCGTAAACATAGCGAGAGGGTAAACGGGGGAGGGGGATTCGGAGACGTACGTGTCGGGAGAGGAGTTCGGGAAGGGGAAGACACGCGTGTGCGTGGGACACATGGTTCGGTTCGATCGATTTTTACTGCATCGCCTGGTGTTTCGTCCATCGTTTCGATCGAAAGATTACCGCGCTTTTAAAACACCGACAAATTTATGGGACTGGCGAAACGAAAGGCCTGCAGTCGCGCGGGGAATTCAGTAGGAAACGCAGATGAAGAGGAAGCGATAAACCGGCGAATCAAAGACAAGAACGCCGAGGGAGGGGGGGGGGGGGGGGGAGAGTAAAACAGTAAGGACAGGGAAGAAGAGGGGAAGCACAACGACGGGGCTGAAATCCGATCGTTCCGGAGATAATGGATCTATTTACACGACTCGCTGAGATTTATTTGCCTTCTCAATGCCGGAAAATATGGAAGCCCTCTCTGAAAAGTTATTACGCCTTGGCGAGAAGATCTCGCGAAGATTGCAGGTCGGCGAGGTGGCAACATCCTCGCGTCGCGGCTAATGGACGAAGGACGTCGTCCGGGTTAAAGTCTCCCGGCTGGAATTACTCTGATAATCGCATTTCATTGCCAAGCCGATTTGTCGTCATTAAGAATCAGCGAAGAATCCCCCCCACTAATAGAATTACTCGCCCACGAAATAAAGATACCTAAATTAGGGACAAATTAAGAGCAAACAAAAGGTAGATAAATTGCTGACAATTGAGAGAGTATAAATTTGTTTATTGTACGACCTTGGTTATTGGTGAAGGACAATTTTTTCTACGAAGATGAATGTTTGTTGACAGATGTTTGGGGGCACGTGGCTCCGGTGGTCGGTCCTCCTGGCACTTTTGCTGGGCACGCGACTGATCCTGGTTGTCGGACAGTGTGGCTCCTTCACGCAGGACAAGCAGGACAAACAAGACAGACAGGACAAGCTCGCCCTCTACAAGGTGACCCTCAGGACTTACTGGTCCAGAGCGCGATTCCCGCGCCATTATCCCGAATGGAGACCCCCTGCGCAATTCGGCAAACTCATCGGTGAGTCTCACCTGACTTCTATGTGATTTTCATACTTCTTACATCCATGAATCACGAGAAAATTTCGTTCATCGTAGCGAATATCCCTATCGACACTGTCGATAGCATTACGGAGAAATAATTGATAAACTTGTAATGCAATTTTATTAAATGAACAGGTTAATTAAACTTGCAACGCTAATGCATGATTACGGAATGACGTATCAGCGATTCGTTTGCAGTTGATCGCTCTTATTTTATAGGAGGTTTAGCGGTAATGAATTTAAAGCACCGCCACAAATTGACGCTGGGGAATGGACTATTTATTATTTATGAGACGAACGCGCGGGCTGTCGATAACGAGCATCGCGATTCAATTAGTAATGGTAAACGCGCTGGATTTCGCGTCGACAGGATCATTCTTGGCGGTTTGGCGTTAGGTATAAACGACTCCTTGCCGATAGTTCCCACGGGCTACGGCAGCCGCGGGTAGGGAGGAACGATAATTGGAGAAGTTGGGAATTATCGGACGGGGCCCGGTCGTTCCGGGTGCGAATTTGAAATGCTCCGAAGTGGTGGCGCCGGGACAGAAGGGCTGCGTTAGTCGCCGGCAAACAGGTTGTAGTAAGTCCGCCGGCGGACCATAAATCCGCCCAGTGCCTCATAAGTCTTCACAGTTTTGCGCTTTCGCCCGGTGTTTGTGGCCAGGACCCCCCGTCCCTCGTTCCCCGCCCCCCACCCAGCAGGAAACTCATCTAACGCCGTCGAATAACTCTCGCTGGCACCCCACCTTCTTCCTATTCCGGCGCATTCACGTGCCCGCGGCGGAAGCCCAAATTCGAATTAGAAAGCCCCGCGCGACCCAAATTCAATTTCGCTTTAAAGAGCAAGCCCGCGTATTCCCGTTAACGGGAAAGAGCCGGGCCAGGCGCAGGCTGGTATCCCTCAAAGGTTCCGGGACATTTCACGACCGCTCGGCATTCCTCTCGGCTTTCATTTCTTTTCTCTTTCGACCGAGGTCTACGCTCGATCGAGGACCGACGATGAACTCCTCCCCCCCGGACTTCGGTTTCTCCGCATACCAAAGGCCGCTGTAGAATTTCGCGAGAAAATTAACCGACCGATCGGCCTGGCTAAAACTTGCACGTAAAATCTTGGAGCGAATAAAAGCCTGGATGTGTCGTCGTTTCGTTGGATGGCAAAAATCGCCGGATTAATTCGGCACGTGAATTAAAGGGAGCCAGGCGGGGCCAGAGGGGCGATTCAATTTCGCCGGAAGGATCGTCGGTGTCCTGGGGGTAAAAGGACTACCGCGGGAAATGGAGAACGCGAGGTACGCGTGCTTTCGAATGTCTGCGTTACTTCGTTTCACGCCTTCCATTCCCGCAGATCCACGAACCGTGATGTCGCATAGCGTCGTAAGATCCGCTGGCGCGATTGCTTTCTTCCCCGGCAAATAAAACGGCCCGAGCCCCTGTAAAAACCGGGAATCGTTGAGACAGACGGCATGCTTGAAATTTCTCGAAATTATATTGAAATCGAAGCGAAGGAAATGCCCCGTTGTGTAAAAGGTTTTTAATGCCTCGGCAATTACGAACGAGCCCGTAAGTTTAACGGCGATTCGCTGAACAAAACGTTTAAGGTACTATATCCGGTCGAAGTGAACTCGAGGCAAGGAACAAAAGGTAATCGAAAATCCTTTGCGCCGATTCACGTGTGTTGAGAGGTCTGCATTCCACAGGATCTCACGGGAAAGCCCTTCAGTAGGATATATCCTTGCGTGCACGGACGAGCAAATACGTTCGATTGTTAAGGGGCCGACTAATAGAATGGAATCCGTATCCCCTTTCGACCTCTTCTCCCCCCCACCCCTGTCTACCTTTTTATAGAGTTCCCACGTTTCCATACCTCTTTCTCCATTTTGCATTCCTCCCTTCGCCCCGTTTTAACTCGTTACTTCTCGAAGCTATTCTTCATTTTGTCTTTCCGCTTCGTTTTCCGTCTTCATTCCAATAGTTTTCCATTTACTCCTTTTTTCTTTTTCTCCTTCATTGGCCAATACCGTCCGCGCCGTCGTCCTGTTTTCGATTTTCTGTACTTCCTCGATTCTTCTTAATCCTCCCCCCTCTACAGTCGCGGACGTAAAATCACGTCTATGTTGTTTTTACAATGCGAGCGAGCGACGTCCGATTGAATTCGGTTTTCCCCCGCTGCGACTCGGCGGGCCGTCCGCCGCGACGCTTTCCAAACGTCCCGGAGAGATCGAAGTGCAGTGAATTCCCGGAGATCTTCCTTAATAAGGTCGCGACGAAACGCGCGGGAAACGTTGACGTCGCGTGGATCGGCCCCACTGTAATTCAATCTCGTCCTGCGGAAAAGTCGCTAGTCATTGCGAACTTTTCCAAAGTTTCAAACTTCGAAACGCCCCGTGATTTATTATAGAAGAATTCCTTCTTCCCCGGAGCAGGAATTCGCTAGATTCGAAGATAATTACTTGTCGAGTTCTGTGAGTTCCAATTCTCCGGGACCAAGTGCCGAGAGGAAAATAATTTCCACGTCTTTGAAGGATACCTCGAATATCGAAGTCTAAACCCTTGACACAATTCCTTCCGGTAGGTGCACCCTCGCACGTCCGCATTGTATTTTACTCGCTAACAGACAAATAAATTTCCGTTAGCCGGCGTCTAGTCAAAACAGGAGGACCAACAGCCGCGAAAATATTTTCGTTTGCCACAACGCTTACACAACGAGCACATCGATCTGAGTTACGGAGTACCGTTTCTCTGTTGTTGAGCGCGCTAGCAAAACAAACGTCCTACATAATGGCATCGGTGCGACAAAACCGTTCGTAAATCGGTATTTTAATCAAGGAAGTACGGTAGGTCGTTACGTAAAAATGGGAATGGTGACAAAGGTCGACGTATGCTAACGATTCGCTTGCGGGGCAAAAAAGGTCCACCCCCCAGGGCACTTGACGGGGATCTCAAGGGGGATGACGGAGCGTGGGTAAACAGTGTTTAAAATGTCACATGGCTGGGGAGGGGGAGGAATCTTCCGGCTCTGATGGTTAATCCATCTTCGCTCGAGAGAGTCAGCGAGTATCCGAGTACTTTGCTCTTGGCATGAATCATCTCCGAGCCGTACAGGGTGTCTTGAAAATACACCGCGATGACTGGACGCACGTGGGACGGCAGTCGACCTCATCGTCGACCATCCAGTTAACCGCCGGATGCAGAAATCACCGGATCCTCCTCGCCAGTCGGCCAAAAAAGTTTTATTACAATCAAATAAATCTATGTTTAGAACCCAGAGAAGCTGCGCCCGAGTCTTAGCTTCCTCAGATTTCTTTCTAGCAAAGCGATGGAAAGAATTTCATTTGAATCTTAAGTCGATTTACTGAACGAGAAAAACTGGATGAAGATTTACATCGACGAACAGTAATGTCCTTTCAGAGAATCAAGGAATGAAAAATTGTATTGCTAAGTGTCGGGAATGTTTGCAGACGAGACAAGTGTTGCCGCCGGGTGAAAGGAAATTACGTAGGTTTGTCCTGGAATTATTGCAACGCCGAGGGTCGGCCTCGGCCGGTCGTCTCGCGACTTCCGGGGTTCTTAATCCTGTTGTTCTGGTTCTGGACGATTCCGCGTGCCGTTCCTCGAGAGCTCACGTTCTCGCGCGCGCTTTAACAACGCCTTTGAGCTCGCCGTCATCTCGTCCGAAGGAGAGAAAAAGCAGGTAGACGGGACGAGAGGTGACAGGACGCTGTCCGGCCGGTAAAAGTTTCCTTCTCTCTGCCTTTCCGAGGGTCCGTCTCTAATTATTCGTTTCACGAGACACCCGCAGCGTGCGGACTTCTCGTTATTTTTTATTTATAGCCCCGCAGAGTGGCAAGGCCTAGTGGCAGGGGGGGGGGAGGAATGGTGGAGTTGGAAAGAAATGGCGATAGGAAGTGAAGGAAATAGACGATAGAGGTGGTTGGAGGATAATTAATTTGATTGACACTGTTGTGATAAGCGTACGGCAAAGGCATCGGGTGACATAAGCTTTTAATTCGACATTCCATCGCGGTATTTTGATAACGCCGAGCTCGCCGAGGAATAGTTGGGGATGGTACGGCCTAGAGAGAAGGTGGGGGGGGGGAGGAGGAGAGAGAGAGTGAAATAGAAATGCGCTGGCGTGTGCCTCTGCGTCGCAGGGACAGAGGGGAGGACGAGCGAGGGGGAGGAGTATTTTTAGCCTGGACCGGGGGCAGGTCCTCTCATTTTACTCTCGTTTCCCCGCTCGTGCTAAGCCTTCTCGTATCAGCCGCAAAACACCGAGGAATCTGGAAAAGAAGCACGCGACAACAATTCATTAACTTGAATCGCGGTTATGAATTTCGCAGGGGGATTTACGGGATTATCCCCCGGCGAATGGGATTAGCCGCGGCAACGCTCGTAAATAATTGTTGTTTCCGATTTAGCTGTAACGCAAGTAACGGCAAAACACGCTCGACCACTCGATCGTCCGGTTAGCGGGCAAATGAAATTACACGGCAAGCCCGACGTTACACGCGGAAATCGTCTGACATAATCCCCGGTGATATAAAAAGAACGACAGCGGGGTATTCGTAAAAATACCCACGGTAGGACGGTATTTCGGCCGTACCGGAAACGCCGGCCGTATTTGTGTCGGCGTACCTAAGGGAAAAGGAGCAACCGGCCGGGTTTCTCGTATTGTTGCTCGGATTTGTACTTCTCTTCCTGCTTGATTAGTGTCCCGAGTGGCCTCTTTTCCAACGCCCACGTCTTCCTTCCCCCTCCCTCACCCACGGAAAAAATCTTGCGTAATCTGCCATCTATTTTAGGAAGAAACGACGATTTTTACGAGTCGTTGGACGATAAAAGAAGATCATTTAATCGTGTTACGCGGAAGGACAAGTTTTCTCTGGCGTTTGCTTCCTTCGGTGTGTCGACGTCAGTTGATGCTGGCATTTTCCACGAGCCTCGACGTCGTTGCCGAGGGCCAGGATTGTAGCACGAGAACGAAAGGGGACGTAAAAACGTCCGGTCGGCCATTTCCCCAGCACTTCGGCCCTTGCTTTTCTTCCCGTTCGACCTGTGTACACGAGCTTCGCGTCTTGCGAATACCGCGACGCCCGGTAACGAGAGGGTATCTCGACTCTCGTCCTTGTACCGTTTATTAGGCTCCGCGGTTAATTAGAACGAAGCGCCGAGCAGCCGCGCCACGCAAATCCCCGGAAAATCCAAACAGCAGACGGACCCCCCGGCGAGCTCTAAACCTGATTTTTCCCGACACCCGCCTCGCCACGGGGTATTCATAATTTCCTGCCACGAGCTTCTCGTACCCCAAGAAAATGAAGGAACGCAAGAAAACCAGGCAAGAGACTGTGCTTGAGATATTTGTCGTAATTTTACTAGGCGAAAATTGTACGTACGTGAGATTCTTCTCCTGACCTTTTTTCACCTCGTTCTACAATTCTCATCGTGACGCAGAAGAGCAGCATGAGATTCCTCGCTGACGTTCCCGTGAAGAGTGGCCTTATTAAGGGTCTTGCTAATTAAAACAAAGAGGTGCAGAACCACAGAATTCGCGGAAAATTCGAGTTCAAAGAGAACTGGCCCACATCTCTCTAGATCATCTCGACGTTTCGTCATTATTTTCCTCCATATGCGCACGACCGGCCGTGGCGTATATATATATATATATATATAGATATATATATAGTGATCTCTCTGTTGGCCGAGAGAAGATTCGAGTCATCGTAATCTGAGATCACAATGGGTCGATTCTGCCGGTCGTTCTATCGAGATTCACTCGATTTCAGAACCTCAGAGGCCATGCATAATCGTAGCCTACTTTGCTTCCTCTATTCATCTGAAAACTATCTTCGTTGTGATATCTCGAACATAATCCCACTGGTTGTATTCCACTCGCTAAATTCACGTGAGTCAACGAAAAGAGGCCTCGTTTTTCGGAAAATTCCTATGTACAATTTGCCCTGGCACTTTTACACTCTTAGCCTGTGCCGTAATAAAGTCTATCCGAAAATCGGCTTTGCCGTGAGTCGGATCCGCCGTGGGAGAAGTTGAACTCGGCGGTGAGACTTTAAAGCATTTTCGCATCCGCGGAAATCTGGGATTCGATAGCGGAGCTTCGCCACTTGACGGCCCGGCCTGCAAGCTCTCGGGATTAATGCCAGTTCCACCGAGGAGATTTGAATTTGTTTACGAATATCCGCGATATAACTGGTTTGCCGTGTTATCGATTCGCCCCGTTCCGCCGCTGTGTAAACAGCGCCTCTACCCAATCCCTTTCCCCTTGCCCCTTCCCCCGTTCACCCTAACCCTTCCGCCCACGCAGCGATAATAGTTTGCAGGGGATGGGTCGGGCCTGGATATAGGTGGAACGTTAATAACAACGTGCCGGGCATTGCCGATGTTTTCTCCGGCGATCAAGCCTCTGATAGTCGACCGTAAGAAAGTCCGCGATGTATCCGAATCCCATAACTTTTTGCCGTCTAGGCCTTCGCCGGACTACGACGTTGAAGAATCGCGTCGTTTTCCGACCGTTCGTTCTTCCCGCCCTTCTTGTCCTCGCCCGGCCACGTACCTCGGCGATCATAATTCTGATTAAACGTCTCGTGTCGTCCACGTGAACATCCCGCCGAGGAATCCGTATCTCTCATTTTTTTCCCCATCCGCCGAGAGTTGGTCGGCCGAGCGTTCAAATGTTTGCGTTTAGATGGCGGTCAATGGAAAAGTGGGTTCTGATCCGGTTTTCCTTGATTACGAGCGCGGCTTTTGTCATTACCTCAAGCGGGGCGAACCGCAAGGGGAGAGGGGCCAGGGAATGGGTAGGCAAAGATACCGAAAGAGAAAGACATGCCTGCTGGAAGACCGGGGTAAGCGGGGGAGGGGGACACGGAAATGCGGAATACCACGGAAAGCTTTCTGTAGCAGATGTAGTACTCGCGTCTGAAAAGCATCCCCGGAGGGGCTTTTGTTGATTTAATAAACGCCGACCCTCAAGCTCAGTGCTTCGACTACCCATTGTCATCCCCTTTCTCTTTCACTCCCCGTTTTTCTCTTTCCTTGAACTTCCCTCCTCTGTCTCTACCCCTTTGTTTCGGCCACTCCTATTCTCTTTAGCTTCTTTCCCGCGCCCACTCCTCCCTATTTCCCTCGCCCGTCATTCCCCACGCCTTTCCCTGCGTTTGGTATTCATGCTTCTCGGATGACGGCCCCGTTTTTACACATTTTATTTGACCGACGGCTCTGCAGTATTTCGCACCATCTCCCTCGTCGGGCCAATTGCCCGGGAACTTTCATTTCATTTCATTTTAAAGGCCCGGGGCTGCATCCGCGGCTCTTTGCGCAGTCCTTGCACGTTGCGTAGGGGCTTATGTAGCCGGGCTCCAATGAGAGGGGCGATAGAACTAGTTACAAGTCGAAATACAGTAGCCTCCCCGTGGCTCTCTCTTTTGTAGTTGGCTCGGGAACTACGTCGTCTGGAAGTTCCGCGCAAACGAAGTGGGTCAGGAGCCGTCGTCACGCTCCTCGACCTTTATCAGACTTCCCTTTAACGACTTCTAAGAACTTACGACGATAAAACGTCTTTCCAGGATTATTCGAACTGAGAACTCGCGTGGAAGCGTGCACACACGTCGCGTCCCATGTTAAATGTGAAACATACTGTCTTCACGGTGCCACCCTGCATGGGTAATGCCTCCCCGTTCGAATCTCATTAAACACGAGGATTACCGATATCAGTATTCTCGTCTTATCGTCATAACTAACTCCAGACGTCGCCACAAACCCTTCCTAACGACACGGAAATAACGAGCGCACCTTTTACAAGTCGCACCATGCGTCGTATTTTGGCGCTGGTAAGTTGTACAATTGACCAGAACTCTCAAATTGGCAAACAGTTGTCCGACTCTCCATTCGATGTTTCTTTCGTGCGAGAAAACCGGGAACAACCAGTGTCTCCCGGCATAATTCCCCGAAGATTTATTCATATCCGCTCGACCTTCCACTCATCACGGCTACTGGGCTCGGGGTAGATTCATTCACCCCCTTCGCGATCATTGGCTCTTCATCGAACCGCCGAATTTCTGCTCCCCCGGAGGAATCCCGTGGAGACAAGACCGGGGGGGATCGAGTGATAGATCGGCAGATTCATCAAAACCCAGAAGGTCCAAGTGCTGATAATACACGCGGGATCCGCCCTTTGTTTGCCGTCCTTTAGGGGTTCCGAGAATCCTGGGAAGCAACCAGTGTCGCTCTGTAATTTACCGTGAAATCTCAAATTCAAATCGCACCAGACCGACCGCCCTGCTCCTTCCCCTCCGCCCGTCCTTCAGTTTCTCCGAGCGAACGCGTCTTCCTCTCGTAGAATCGGAGAAATTTCCTGGCTCCGTTCGAATTTTCTTCGGGGAAACGTCGCCGCCTGGAAACACTGGCCGTACGTACTGACGTGACAGATCGCGTGATTCATCAAATTCCAGAACGCTCACGTTTAATACACGCTGGCCGCACATGTCGGGGGTATCCCGGGCTTTTTTTTAATGCCCCTCGGCCGTTTTAGAAAAAATACCGGTAATCCATCGTCCCAGCAGGTTTGTCGAGCGAGCCGAAAGCAGCAGCGGAGTTTCGATAACGCCGGGGAGGTAGAAACAAAAAGGAATATCCTCCTACGAAATTCCTTCCTGGAGGACGAGTTAATAAGATTATCTCCGTGACGGGAGCCGGGGTTAAAGCGGGGCAACACCGCTAGTTTAAAGTAATAACGAGTCAATGGGTAACTTCGTAGTTACCCTTTGAAAATAAATGAACACTAATAACTTGATCGCATAAACTACTGGCTACATTTTCATAGCGGATGTAGTTTCCACTCGTTCGTGAAATTAATGCGCCCGTTAGGAATATCATTTGGATAATGGGTCACGTTGCCAGTTATGTGATCGTCATAATAACGAAGCCTTTCGCCGATGAAATTGATTAACGGTTCTGCCCGCTGGAAATGCGATATTAATTACAACTCTCGGCGATGTGGATGAAGTTTCGCGTGAAAACCGATGCTCCGTGTTAGGTTGTCACACGTCGACGAAGTACAGAGGGACGTGAAAAAAAAGGAGAGAGCAGGAATTTGTCCGAGATGGACCGCTGAGTCATTTAAACTATTTATTAAAAGTGATTCACGATTTCCGTGGCTGGTGTCGTTAGATTCCGCGTAGCCGCGGGTAAGGTTTTATTTTACGCCTCGGCCGGTTCTTGTTGCTTCGAATCCCAGTTGGTTACGTCAGAAATACGTCGGTGGGTCGGGCTCAACAGCTCGTGAAAGCGAGTTCTCGAAACTCCGGCGACACGGCTGATAAAAACAGCGAGTCTCGAGGTTAAAGGATAGGTTAAAGGGGTTGCTCGCAGCGGAGGTGTCCGCCCGTGCCAACCGCACGGGGGTTGCTAACACCCCCGCCGTAACACACGTGACCTTCGACCCGGGGCGGGAATGTCTTGCCAGGAGGGAACGAACGAACCGCAGATACGGCCGACCTACGCCGACGACCATAACTTCACCGCCGGAGAAAGCCCACTGCAAACTGCACAACTCGCGGAGACACATAATTCCCTCTGACTTGCTGAGGGGAGCTCGACAAAGGACCTCAGGGAGAAACTCCGCGAGGAAATAATGATAAATCGAGGGATTAAAAGTGAAATTGATGCATTCAAAGGCAATTGATGGAAAGCCGATCGTCCCATTCACGTCGCTACGAATCGTAAACTGGTCGTTAAAGAACGTCCCGTCCTCGTTTACCGTTTCTTCTTGTTTCCTGCGGGATCGTAAAGTCAGTGATTTGCCACGACACATATTTTTAAGCACATTCTCCTACGAGTTTAGTACACGTAAAATTCGTCGAGCAACATAGTTTATGAATTTGTTGTGAAGAACTTGTCGATGGAATGGTCATCAATTTGTGTAGCTTCTAGTGATCCTTTGTGGAGGTTGACAAAAGATACGTCGGTGGGTCGATGATGATTTGTTTTCACAGTCACGGGACCCTAGAAAATGATACTCTGCTGTTCCCATTAACGTCCCTCTCCGAACGTGTCCTCCCTCTGGCTTTTAGTAATATGACCAGCAGGCTGGCTGTTAACGCTTTATACGCCTAACCGAAGGGATTTGCCACGTGTACCACCCTCGCCCTTTCCTACAGACATATCCACCTCATTCCCCTTCACCCCTGGCCCGGCCTTCTGAGCTTTTCCGCCTCGCTATCATCTTCCCTTACGGTTCGTTGCCTGCCTCTCTTTGCGTGGTTAAAGCTTTCGCAACAGATTTCCCCCCGTTCACTGACTCGTCTTACTCCAATTTACGCTATCCTCGATATATCTTGCAAATTGGAATAAAAAAGATAGAGCCTCGTTAAGAAAATATGGCGAGTGCATGTTCCAATCGGAAGTCAGGACGAAATAAAAGTCGTACATTTCCGGGACGCAGTGGCATATATTTCGAGGAACGTACGTATGTAGCTTCCTGTCGAGATTATTCTCAATGTCTCTGCGGATTCGTTCGGGGACGGCCAGATTTTATAAAGGCGAACGAGGGTTCATCTTAGAATGCAGCGCGTGATCCTATCGCATCGTCTCCACCTTTGCATTCGGAATCACACTGTAAACTCGATTCGACGTTTACCTTACGTTACTTATTCGTATCTCATGCGTTATCGCTCATAGGAAATTACTCGGTCAATAAAGTCACAGGAATTCGTTAACTTTTATTTGACAAGTAGATCACAGCTAAGACGAATACTAACTATAGCATTAGAAAAGGATTGCACTTTTTAGCAGTTTTAACAGACGTGAGATTTAACTGTGTTTCGTTCGAGTCATCAATTAAATTACTTTTACGTGAGGTTACTTTATATGCACCGAACAAGGCTCTTCAATGAGCGGAGCAACAAGTGAGCGGCATTTTTCATGCTTAGAAATGTCGGTCAGGAAGAGTCGTCAACGATAACACGAAAAGATTTGTCGGAGGGTTTTAAAGCAATGCCCGCACGTATTAACGCGAGGCTTGAATTACGCAAAGTGCCTCAATGTCTTAATTCCACGCTGCTGCGCGAACCGTCGTTTCCCTGCCTTTCTTTTTCGTCCCTCTCTCAGGACAGCTGGCTTTTGTAAGCGTGAAGGGCGTTCCTTTGGAAGCCGATGCGTGGGAGGAAAGAAATCTCGTAGGGCAGGGACGAAAGAATCGAGAGAAAGGAAGGACCGTGGGACTTTGGGACGTTTCCGGTAGTCGCGGAATCTCGAGGGGAAATTACGTCCGGCTGGTGCGTCGGCTTTAGGCTCGAGCCAGCCAGCCAACCTATTCCAAACACGTTTTCACATTTTCCAGGGCGAACCTGCTTTCGCTTGGACGTCGCGAAAGTCAGGCTTCCGGATTACAGGAAGCGGGCAATTCTCTTATAAAAGCAGATCAGCGCAGAGATTTAACGGTCGATAGAAGTTCCTCGAGCTGAGCCTGATGAGAAACTCGAAGAAGAAAAACAGCAGGAACCCTCGATCCTTCTTATACAGAGGACAGGAATAACTGTAGTGTCAACACCGTTAGATTTGACACTCATGTCCGTACGGAATTATGAGTCCCTCTTCCCGATGATTCCCTTTCGTCAGGTCCTCGACGTCTTGTTGGCTTTTCTTCGTTGGTTGGTCGCGTCGGCCGATGCTCCCAGCGGGACCCGAGGGCAATTAAAAGTTTTATCGACTCCCTTCGGTCCCCCTCTTCCCTGGGCTACCCCCCGCGCAGGACGAAAGCCACCCCGGGATGCAGCGGCCGAGAAGATTGCCGGTTAATGTAGCGTTATAAAGTGCTCCGCTGTTGGCGGCTCGTGCGGCAGAAACCAACGGGCCAACCTCCCGGGTCCCTCATTCGCTGGCGTTCAAGACGAGCAGCCAGCATTCCGGCCCTCGAAACTCGTCCAGTCCCTTCTGCTGGCTCAGGGATCTCCTACCCTACGTGCCAGGAATGCCAAACTGTCGTGCCTGCAACTCCTCCGAGGCGTCACGACCTCTCCGACGAAATGACGGCTACCTTCCCTCTCCCCCCCCCTCCCGCACTCCGCCGATCCACCCTCGCGGAGGACTTTAAACGCACAGACCGGGAGTTGATGGGGATCGCAAACTGCCAGACAATAGGCTCACACGTTTCGCCGTAACACCCTTAAACGTTTTACGACCGACCCTCTAAAGCAACCTACAATCTACCGTAATCTACACCTAAGACCGAACCACCAATATCCCCCTCCCCGGCCCATCCCCACTCTTCCCACTACAGGTCGTACGTTTGTTGAATCGATTCGAATTTTGCCCTAATATTGAAGGCATAATTCAGGGAATCATGGGAGAGGGAATCTTTAATCAGAGTCGATCGATATTTATGCACGTCTCTCGGGGATGAGGAAAGTCGTCGGGGGAGGGGGTTAGAGTCTCGAAAGTTCGACAATGCGAAATACTTACTTTACGATTCATAGACGGCTCTCGCGGAGTCATTTCCGAGTTTCGAGACTCGAAACGTACGGACCGGTAGGGATGCGGGGGAGGAGGGGGGGAGGGGGTGAAACAAAGATTGCTCTCCGGCCGGAGATCGCCGTGGATTTGCATAAGAATTGCTCCCGCGCGGGCGAACGGGCGCTCGCGAGACGCGAAAAATATTTTTCTAGGCTAGCGAGCGGGGCTGACGCAAAGCCGAAAGTTTGCACCAATGGCGTCGTCCTCGTTTATCACGTTCTTACGACGCTCACCGAGGACAGTGAAAATTTCGAGTAATCATTCCCCCCTTAGATTCTCGACATTGAGAAAATGTCGCGATGTAAATTCCTTCGCTGCCCATGATGTTCCCTTTAATAAGGAATTCCCTTGGCCATTTCATACGAGGCCTTTTCGTTTATAATTCATAATTAAAGGAGTTCGAACGAGTCCATCGTAAAGTCCTGGCGAAGCGCCGTTCGTTCGATGTTTCTCATTGTAGCTCGGGCCAAGTTAACTCGTATAAACTTTTGCGCGACCGGCCAACTCTTGCCATAATTTCAGGGGGCCGGCCCCTATCTCCTGTCGTGGCCGACCTTTAAAACGGCGGATGTCCATTGTCCCGGCCCTCCCCTCGCCCCGCCAACGGAACTCGTTAACATGTAGCAGCCCCGCGAAAGAGTTCTGATGCACTTCATGAAAGCCCCTTTGTTCTTTCCGCGATTTGCCCGAAATGAATAATGGAGCTCGTCTGCCCCCCTCCCCTCCCCCTCTTCTCGGCCCTCTCATTTCATTATTTTGCATACTTAATGCAGTCCCCCCCCGCGGGACTTTGCGATCTTTGCGAAGAATATGGTAAGCTCGGGCGTAAAGAACACAACTCGCAACGCGGGTATTTCTAAACGGCTCGGAAAAATGCGTTTCGCGGGGTACGTCCTCGGGATTTCTCGTAGAATTAATGAGAGCGAAACTCCCCTTTTGACGGGAAGAGGGACTTTTTGCCGCGCTCGCTCTTAAATGTTGCTGCAGTTCGAAGTCGAGATCCCACGGTTTTCTTCGGTTTTTGACCGATTTCCGGTCAAGGCCTCTCGCCTCTTTACAAACGCCAGGCCGATTCAACGACTATCGAACTCCAATCGAGAATCCAATCAACGGGCCATCGTATCGTGGACGAGCATCATCTCGTCACGGATGAATCGCCCGCGGAACTTTGAATAAAGCGGACGAACGTCCGGCTTGTCGATATTTTCAAATTAATTGAGACATTTAGCCGGCAACCGTTCAGTCATCCCTCCCTCCGTCCTGCCTTCCCGTCCTTCCTGCAATTTTATATTTACTCGCAACTTTGCCCATTATCGCGCCATTTCCTTGCATTTTTCGTCCTTCTTTTCATCATCTCACCATCACGCGGTTGTTCTTCGTCCCACCCCCTCCTGCTTTCATCACATTCGCGCATTTAATCACGTTTCCGGTCTCTTCCATGCGCCTGTGCCGTTCATTATTTCAAAGCGAAATCTCGAAATACACGGCCGTCGGTCGACTCAATTAATTTTAATGCCGAGTCAGTCGTAAAAGGGTGAAAAAGAAAAATGCGCATCGAACGAATCGAAACGTTACAAAACTACTGTACCTTTTTTCTCCTAAAAACCCTCGACTCCCAGTGCCCTTTGTGTCAATTTCTCCGAATTTTCGGGACCTCTAGAAAATTTCAAAGAAGCAATTTAGCTTCTGGGGTAGACCGAAGATAAGCTAGCTCGCCCTTCTCATCTCTCCCTAAAAATTGTCTACGCCCAATTTTGCTAAGCTGCCCTTTATATCAATCTCTCGGTATTTTTCGAGGCTCGAGAAAATTTCAAAGAAGCAGTTCCTCGAGGGAGGTAGCTCAGGCCAAAGCGAGGGGGCCAGGGGTGTAGATCTGGGATAAACTGTGTAGTTAGCGATGCAGATTAGAGGGCTGTTCTCGTGCATTCGTGGGGGAATACGATACATCTGGGGCTGCGGATGGTTTGGCCAGTTGTCATGGCGTCGCAGGGGGATGGCTTTGCATCCCTCGCGGAGTTGGCCGTTAGGATGCCTAGTAATAATAGCGATGAATTGTTGATGCCGTCGCGCTACTCTGTATTTATGCCGCGGGTGTCCCTCAACTGAGCGATGCCGTTCCCTTCGACCCTCTCCCCTCTTCGCGGTATTCCCCTTTCTGCTCTTTGCTATCGTCCCACAAACTTTGGCATACTCAATTTACCCCTGCCTCCGGTGTGCCCGTAATCAACGTTTCATCGCAATTAAGGGAAACTTAGCGGGCCCAAAATTAGGAGGGTCATTCTGGTCTCACTCAGCCTCGTCCAATGACAAGCTCAGGAAACGTCTTTTTCCGCATTTCAAAGTCGACAATCGAAAGTTCACTCGTCCTTGTCTGATTATATTCTTCTCATGCCCCCTCCTTGTGCCTAACTCAGGGCGATACTTCCCCTACCCTCGTGGACTGTCGCGCGAATTTTTCAAAGGGCAATCACGTTGACCGTGACGTAACTCGTTGGGTCATTTGCTTTTTGTTCCGGAACGACGGGCGTATCGTGCGTGTCGCGTAAGTGCACGTCGCTTCCCGTCGTCGCGGAAATTTCGTCCTAACGCGGCTTTTATCGCGCCCCGTTAATTCCTTCCTGCGCCCCATTTGCATGCAAACTCTTTCGAGGGCCGGCTGAAAATCCTCGCCGAGGAATACAAAATCGCTGTCTCCGTTATGGCGTTGCGATTAACCACGCGCGCATTATTTCCCCGACGTTTTACTCGCAAAGGAGGAAGGGAATAGGGGCAGGGGAGGGGGGATATTCCATCAACCGGGATATACATCTATTGACGATCCTTCGAGCGACGCGTTCGAGAATTCCCAAATCTGTCGGCTTCGTTATCGTGAATTCATTTGCAAATCTCCGCCACTCTTTGTCCGCGCGATGCCCAACGAGCGAGCATTGCAAAGGGGAGAAGAAGAAGAAAGAGAACAGATTGCATCGTGCACTTCCCCGCCAACAAACGGTCCATTTGTCGTCGACACGCCTACCAATGCAACGATCCCTCGTCCAACAAAACGGTCATAATCACCGACCAGCACTGGGTTCGGCAAAATCCTCGGTTGTTCATCGTCGAACGGTCCATTTTTTTCCTTTCTCGCCGTTTTGAAATCGGGAGGAAAGTGGAAAAATCGTAAAAATTTCACATCTGCGTTCTTTAGGATCTTCGAATTTATGTGGGGGGCAGCCTTCATATTGGGATTCCAGCGTCGTTTCTTCGCCAGTCACAGCTCGGAAGTTGGATGCAGCAACGACCTCCGTTGGAAACAACGGAGTGGGTGACAGCACGGGCGAAGGGGCAGGGAGAGCAGGGGGGGATAACCCGCAGGACTCGCACTCACGGCACCTCTCCCGTTTCATATTGAGATTCCTGCGGGATGTTAGGCGTTCCCGCGTACATCGCTAACCGATGCCGAACGGAGGTATCCCGTTTCCGCGGCGGCCGTAAGCGACGTATTTATTAAATCCCCGGGGAACGTTGTAATACGAAGGATATTTCCAAAACTCCCCGTAGAATCGAACAACCGTGTTGTCGGACTGGGCTTTCTTGCTGGAATCAATAATTCAGAGCGACGCTAGCAACGTCGGTGGGTCCCTGAAAGATTCAGGAAACGTTCGCGAGGGCTCCGGTCGTTTCATGATTCTTTCGCAGAGGCCCACGTGCTTCCGGAGCCGAGGGAAGATAGTCGGTGCAGATGCGGGAAACGATTGGCCAGCGCTGCCACCGAGGGGGAAAGATCGGAAGGACTACAAAACGAGAAAAGATGGTAAGAGTAGAAGGTAGAGAAAATGGTGGAAGATAGAGGAAAATGAAACAGGGAACAACGATGAAAAGAGTCGAGAGTGCAGCTACTGATAGGTGAAAAGTGAACTCGTAACTCGTGGTGTTAGTTTGAACAATAAATTGCATAAACGCTCTTTTCCCCCCTTGTCCCTCTGGTCGACGATCCGCGACAAGCTGGTTTTCACGTGGATGGTTCGCTCTCCAACGGTGCTCGAGAGGCTGCACACTCGAGAGTTAATACCGCTCTAGGGGACGGATAAGGGGTAAGTAAAAGCACCCTTCCTACATAAGCACAGCAGCGACTTTGATTTCGGACATCCGATATGCACGGGGAACACCTTATCTGCGCCATTTTTCTGCTCCCCCGGTCGTTCTCCCCCCTTCCGACTATACGTATTCAGAGACATGAAAGTATTAATGGAAGGACCCGAACGCACCGGCGGGGTAGATACAGGAAATTACCTCCGAAAGAACGCGAAATATGAATGGAATTGCCCAACGACTTTTCTACTTCCTTTCCTCCAAGTTCTCCAGGTCAACAGGATTACTTGGCCTCTGCCAATTTTCTGTTCATCGCGTCGACATGACCCACTCGGCAGTTTACCTCAACTTTGACGCGCAACACAAAGCGCACTTTGACGCGCCGGTCCCTTGTTTCCGCCCGTCGTGTTTCAAAGCCGTACCGTTTTAATCCCCATTATCAAGTCCACTACTTGCAGCTCTCCCGAACACGGGATATTCGGCGACGCTTCATCCCCGAGGCACGCGCGTCTTTTCACCGGCGAAACTGCTGGCTCTCTGCATCGGTGATCCGCATGGGTAATTATATTAGCTGTTCCTCAAGAAGCGTCGTCAAAACAGGAGGATAAAGGGGGGGGGGGGGTAGTGTATGGGGTAACTGAGGAGGGGAATGAGACAGAATGGATAGAGGAAGCAGTAAGAGGAGGGGACAAGCCTATGATGAAGGACATAGATAAATGAATGAGTCATTTTTACAAAGGACAGAGAGAGAGAGAATTAATTTTTATTATTCCAGGGCTTTCTGAGAATAACAATCTAATAAAAAAATGTAGCAACAAAAACTTAATTGACAAGAAGGAGGTAGAGAAGTATAAAAAAGTTAGCGAATGCTCTGACAAAGGAATCGGAAAGACGAGAAAGGAGAAGAACAGAGGATGAAGAGAAGATGAAGAGAAAGAGAGAGGGAGAGAGTAGGCGAAGAGAGCGGCAACTCGCCGGAAGATTAAGCTTCTCCGCAATGGCGGTAAGAGATATTACCGCGCACACGTGCCCCGGAATCGTGCATAAATCGTGGCTAAACGTTCGTTCTTCGCCCCGTTAAAATACCTTGGCGGAGGTGGAAATTTTTAAGCAACATCCTCGGGCAAGTCGTTTCGTCGGGAATCGTCGGGAATCGTCGGGGTATAAATTAGGAACGATCGAGGGGCTTGGGGCGGGAAAATCTTGGATTTTGGGGAATTGCCGATGATTCGTTGGTCGGTTCTCGACCGCGACTTTGTTGGACGCGGTCAACTGGAGAGCATGAGCCGTGATTTACGCCGAGCAAATCGGCTTACCGACGTCCTCGCCGGTGCGATCTAATGCCACGAGGATCGTAAATTCTATCCAACCGCGGCCACCTTCTACCCTCGCGTCCGTCGATATCGTCGACCCGGCGAAATTAGATCGGACATCCGGAATAGCCGAGGAATTTTCCTGCGAGCGAGAAATTCCTGCTAATAAGCCGGGGCCAATGGGAACCGCGCGTCGCGTGCTCCTCGGAAATTTTCACCGAGGGTAAAGTCGGGAAAGGGACGAATCGCGAGAATTCTCGCTTGGTTTCACGCTCGCTCGCTTGTTCCCCGAGCTGTAAAAACCTAATAAATATCCAGTCGAAAACGGGACTTCCGTTTCCTGTTTATGGGTCAAGTTGTCTAATAAAACGGCAACGACTTTACACGGCGGCCCCGGGGGGAGAAGCAGGAGTGGAAAGTTCGCGGAAGCCCAGTGACGAGGGAATTGCCATCTCCTTTGGAATTTCAAGCACGTGAGATCGTCGTGGCGCGCATACGAACACGAGGGGGCACACTATCCCCTTCTCCCCCCTTCCTGTGACCCCCCCCCCTCCCCACCATCCTTGGACGTTAATGAATTTGATTTCGCAATTAGAGTCCCCGCGACTCCTGCGCCTCCTCTTTCGATCCACAAAACGTATTTATACCGACGTGCGGCGCGATAAGAATTGCCGATGCAAAGGAAAGACGTCGACGGTACTCGCAATATAAAGTCAAGTTAATATACTTCTTTTATTTTATCTGCAGTTCCATCATTCATTCATTTTATTGTCCTTGGCGGGAATTATATTTAATGACGGTACATCTGTGAAATCCTTAAAAGCATGCTTAACCGTTTTAGTGTAATATTTCCCGATGTTTCGATTATACTCACCTCCGACCGGAATTTCATTGTAAAATCGGAACTACAGTTGGCTGCTGTTTTTTTGCTCGACTGCCGGTTAAATTGTTTCACCACTTAAGCAATTACCGCGAAAGGAATTTCCACTCGATTGCCGGCGATGACTGCGTCTTAATTTCCAATCCAGTGCGCACGAATTAAACAGGAACGAAATGGATTGCCGTGCGGGGAGGATTCTCCGATGCATCGGTCCCGCGAAGAATGGAAATTCCACAACCGCTGGTAAACCATCGTTTGGAAATCTCATGGGCGCGATTCGGCGGTTCTCCGACGACTCGTTTACCACGAATTCCACGAATTTCACGCGTAAATTCGCGGCCTCAGCGTCGAAAGGATGTACGAAGCAACGAGAAATTACAATTCCATTAGAATAAAGTTTAGCCGCTGTAATTAAGAAATTCTTAGCGGCTGCCATTGGACGGTCGGATCTGGGTTTGCTGGCGTGTTACTGGCTGGGCAAATCACGGGCTAATTCCGAGTTATCTTGGCTGGTTAGCATGGAGATCCAACGACCCAGCGAATGTGCCGGTGCCGGTGTCCTCGTCGTTGCGGGGTCCAGTGGTTGCCGGGGAGTCGAAGGAGAGAGGCGGAGGGGAGGTAAGAGTCCACGGGGGGTCGTTAAGAAAGTCGTTAGACTCGCGACGAGGGGTAGGCGGGGGAAATTTAAATTCGGCCCGAGGTTCGCGGAAGCGAGACGGGGAACAATCAGGTGTGGACCGACGCCGCTTCCGTTCCCCCAAGGATTATAAACAAATGGTTCCGCCCCTGGAAACCCCTTCCCTCCCCCTCTCTCTCCAAGCCCTTGCCTTTCCCGCAATGCCGCATAATGCCGCGTTATTCGCGCCGTAACGATGTACTCGCCAAGTTGCCACATCCCGGATACGGCGCGCAAGTATAATTGTCTTTCTCGAACCGCCCCTTCGTCGCTGACAACTGCACCAAGTTTCCCGGCCGCGGGGTTCAGGAGAGCTGAAAAATCGGCAAACTTAGGAAACCCAGCGCCGGTGAAGATAACGGAGGACCGTACTGCACGTGGAAAATTAATTCGACTTATACGTTTGATAATTGAAATTATTATGAAAATGAATTTCAGCATCCAGGGCTCAGGCGGACCCGTTCTTGTATTACCGTGTGTTTTGAAGTCTTTACGATGCGGTATCATGTGTCAGCAGGTATAAATTTTCCTTCTCGTACTGCCCGTAGAAAATTCATCTGACCGGCACATTTGATACCTGAAATTATCACGAAATATGAAATTCAGTATTCGCGGTTTAGGCGTACGGTTCTTACGTTACCGAGTATTTTGAGAACTGTACAATGGGAGATCGATAAGATGGTCGTACGGCAAAGGCCTTGTAATGCGTACGCCAGTGAAAGGATAGGGTTGAGCCGGTCTCAAGGAGTTGCATCCTGGGAAGGCCGAACACAATAGGAGCGATCCTTCTGACAATTGGAAATGTATGTGACAAGTTTCCAAGCATCTACACCGCAGGTCCTCCTACGTGTACGTTTGTGTGTGCATTTCTACACGTTACGCGGATTTCACAGTTCTCGGTAATCCCTCTAGTGCAAACCGCACGGCATCGTTGCACCGCCATGTAGATTCGATACATAAGCTGAATTTGCGCGCACACCCATAAGTTCGCATCGGTAAATATTGCGGCGATTAAACGTTACGCCCAATGTGCCATCGGAATCCGTTTAAACGACCGCCACGAATCAGCTGGAATAATGACGCCAACGACATCGCTTTCTAACCACGGCCGAGGTGTGGGGGGTAGCAACAGCCCGACGATTTACGCAATGAAAGGGATTGCCGGATTAAACGAGTGGGGGAGTAGGGCAAAATAATTGGCCCGCAATTCGGACTCATTAACCGACATAACGGGAAAAAACAGTTAAGGATATTTAACGAGGCGACTCATTGCTCCTCATGCGTTAAGGGGATTCTTTTTTGCTACTATATTTTTTTCTTACTTGCTATTGCGCTCGCACGAGCGTAAAAGCGATTTCCACGAGGAACGGAAGACGCGGCTGGGATGACGCATGCCAGGAGGTAGAGATTTCGCTGGGAATCGTTACGGCTTCGACGGAAGACGAGGGAAGCTTATCCCAAGTGCAGCTCCACGCAAACCGATATTCTGTATGCGCGCCTGCTTATGACAGGAGTGGGGTATGAGGACAGGGTCTTACCGAATTTACGTGGCTGTAAAAGCGGCATGACGCTTTACCCTCTGACTCCCGTCCCTTGCCCTTACAATACCCAAAAGGTATCGATTAATGCCGAAAATAGCCACCATGTACAAGGTGACAGTTCCCTGGACAGATGGCTGGACCTAATTAAGACATTTAAGTATTCGAGACAGTGTTTGCCTTGTCGAGACTGTCGCAGCAGGTAAATCCAACATTTACTTAACCTGTCGTCTGTTCTGTATAAAACCTCTCGTAAGTCGAAGAGTAAGAGCGAGGGGGAGGGGGTCTCGTTTACACTCTAATTCACGGAAAACTCGGCTGGACGAGGAGGTCGTCTGGTGTCATCGTCTTCATCGTGCCCAGTGGGTCGAGTGGGCGAGCGAGTAGGGTTCTCGTTTATGTATAATAAAGGCGGGGAACATCCCTCGATGACTGAGAGACAGACAGAGAGACAGAGAGAGAGAGAGAGAGAGAGAGAGAGAGAGGGAGGAAAGAAACCGTCCTTCCGAAGGTGGATTCTAAGCGGACAAGAATCCACTTATCGAGTCGTCGGCAGGTCGGCGCGATTCGACACGTCGCGTGGATCCCCGTGAAATTCGTTTACACTCTAATTCGTCCTATTTCCACCTTGGCAAACGAACCATCAACGACGACGTCGTCGTCGTCGTTTCTCCTCGTCGGCGCTGTGTTCAGTGGGTCGAGTACGCGCTCAAGAGGGGCTCGTTTATGTGTAATAAGCGCCAGCTAGGTAACTGCTCTCTCTCCCGTAGCCCGCGCCTAACTACCAGCCCGTTTCCTCCGGGACCGAGGAAATGCCGGGGAATGCCAAACGAGGAAAACCAGCACGAGAGACGATAGCCCTCTGTCGAAAAGACCGGGGAAAGACGAATCAAAGGACAGAGCACGACGTTACTAATGGCGCTCGAATTTTCCACGGATCCTAGCATCGTCCCTGAAACGTGCGAAAATTCACATCGGCACTGTCGCTGTCTCATAAAATATCTAATCAACGGGGCAGGAAAATGAAATCATTTCAAGACGCAGTGGAATTAGCAGCGGCAAAAAGAATGTGAGACGATAACGGAATGGGTGGGGAAAAGGGGAAGAATTTGTCAGGCTGAGAGAATATTCCCTTGACTCTGTTGGACCGTTGTTCTTTCCGCAAAACGAAACGAGCTCGACCCCACGGAAGGAACGGTTTCGAGTTTAATACTGCCTATTGTCATAGAGCAGCAGGAGCGTGATTTCAATTGTTACTGGCCGAGAAAACGGCTCGTTCGTGGCTCTGAAAGTTAATTTCACCATTTGTACGTGGATTCCCAGGGCTACGCGTTTACACGGGCATTTATCGTTGTTCAGTCGCCTTAGCCTACACGAGCTTCCCAACTAAAAGCGGGCAAATTGTAATTGAGTCGTAACTAGCCAAAGATTTCGGTTCTGTTCAAACGCTCTTATAACAAATAGCCACTTAATGCCTAAATAAGTAATTCTGGCGACTTGCCCAGCGCGTCGTTCGGCCAAACTTTTTCCTCGTAAATAATTCCTCCGGAGTGGATCCTTGCAGGAATAAAAGGTCCGCCGGGGTGGAAGAGATTCCTAAATTTCGGGGAGATCATTTTTTACCTACGTTCGTGAGCCTCCCTCCCTTGTCTTCGGCTAGTCACCGCGGTTTTGTTGCCGGGTTTAATGGTTTACCCATAGGATCGTTTCGCTGGGAGTTCGACTCTCTCCACGGATGGTTCATCGAACAGTCACGTGCCTCATAAAAGTTCTCAAGTTTGTTTATATCGTCTGCCGGTTCTCATAACCAAACCATACCCCCTACCGTGGAGAATTATTATCTTCCGCGACATTCTCTGCGCCGTAGCAGCTACTTCTCAATGATAAAATAATTAGCATATGAAATATAAAGAGGTAAGACATGCTTATACAAAATTTGTAACCAACGTAACAAGTCTGCGATTTCAGTGGATTTTACCTGCCGGTAAAATTGCCCTTCCTGTGTAACGATAAGTTGGCGAAGCCCCACGGCATGGCGATCGACATTGAGAGTCGAAATGAAAGGAAAGTACCTTAACGGGGAACCGCGGGGCTTCCTCAAAAGCTTCAACGCGAGCCCGGAAGCCATTTCCGCGAGGTTAACGTGGATTTTGCGACGCACGGCATTCGTCCCTTCGTCCCCCCCCCCCCTCCCGCCCTCCCCCCTCACCCGGATCCCTTAACATTGGATTTCGGCGACAGCCGAGCGTGCGTGTCACGCGTGTAACACGCGTGTAGACTAACGATCCCATAAAGCCCGGCAGACACGAGAAGGGTTTCCGATTGATGGCGATGAACGAGTTTTCCGTGGTCGTCAGGGCTCCGATGGATTATGCGAATGCCAACATCGACGATGATGGGACTCGACAAAAAGGTATCGGACGACCCCTAAAGGAAACAAATGTTTTGCCGCACTCTCCTCGTTATTCGCGCACTTACGAGTCCCGTGACTAGTCGCGCTGACGTCGAAGGAAAAGTCAGTTTTACCGGTAACAAATGAAAAGTATACTCCACAATTCCCAGTGGTATTATATGAATCGATCAGTAGCCTTTCCGTGTGGAACCAGAGCATTGTTCACAGTTTAATGCGGGATGGAGAATTTCGCTCGTATTCGAGTTACAGGGTATAGATGGTTTCGATATTTTCCTGTAGATAGTCAAGGGATATTATGAGATTCAGGCAGAGTCGTTTATGGCGTTTTACGTAATATTCTAGGTTCCAGGGGATTGGACTAAGAAAAACGAGACGAGAGGCGAAGGGAAATGATGGGACGACTGGAAAAACTTTCAAGACTTTGCTTATCGTTGGACATAATAACTGCTGGCGCAGATGGAATTACGCGGCAGGATTGTGCTTGTATAAATGGCGTTCGGGATCGGATTACGCGATGATCTGCTTTACCTGGGCCGAGAGTACCGAGCAGAAACTGATTGTATTTCCTGTGTAAATCTTCAACGAGTCGACCGCACGTACAACTTTGATTCGGCTGGATATTCGCTCGTCGCCGGCGAATTAAATCAATTCGCCGGTTTGTCGATAAATTACGGCACAAGCACGGAAATTGCCGATGCGAACTCGGCTGCATTCGAATTTTACCATCAAATTGATTTCTGGTAAAAACAGGGTTTCGCTCGGACGTAAAGTTCCATCGTAAACGTTGGTAATTTCGCAGAAGGAAAGTTCTTGTTTATTTCTCAGTGCCGAAGTCGGGGGGAAGTCAAAAAACCAGAAGGAAATACGACAACTCGTAGAAATTTGCATCCATCGGGACCTGAAAGAGGTCCGTCTGTGTTTGCTCTGTCCTTTACTTTCCTCGGCTCTCTATATCCGGGAGATAAATTTCAGCGTAGCCACACTTAACCCGATGGGCCAATTGTTCTGTACACGGAAGATCGATTCTCGGTGTTTGCCGTGGTTTTCCCGGCGAATGGGGCTTAACTGTCAACGCTGTTGGTTTTAGGAAAGACACGGAAACGTCTTAACGTAGGACGTCGCGTTAGAGGACGAGGGGAAAAGGAAACAAAAGCCCAGCGACACGTAACGAGTTGGCTGTTGAACCGGAAGGGGAAAGAGATTCCCATCATCCGTCCATCCGAAGGGCCTGTATCGTCCTGTCTCCTCGTGCCAACAACCCCTCTCCTTCTTTTTCCCTTAGCTTCTTCCCCCTGTTATCAACCCTTCTCAAGCTCCATGTAATGGAACCCGTGACGACACGACGACGACGACGACGATGACGACGAACCGCTCGAGCGCGACCTTAGCGACGAAAACCAAGCGGGGTAAACCCCCGCAAAAGGGCAAAAAAGTCAAGCAGAAAAAGGTGAAACTGAGGGATCTGGGAAAAGGCGCGGGATCATAGGGCCCGGAGAATGAAGAATAATGTGAAACCAGGGAAAATTAAAATGAATGTAAAACGCGTGGTCGCTCGGTCGTCTGGGTCCAAGTGGAAATGGACAGTGTGAGAGAAGACCAGCGTCGAAAGGACCGTCGTATTTCGCATTTATCGCGCTTGGCCTTTTCCAGGGGCCTTCCTGCCGGGGAAACGACGGTGAAATCGAGACGCTCGGCGAATTGATTTAATCTCCGCGTGCCGGCGGCTCCTTAATTCCTTCCACGAAGGAAATCCACGGCGCTTCGTGCCGTCGGGACAACGGTTTCTTTGTGCCACTCGCCGACGTCGCACGCGAGAAAAGGAACAGCACGGCCAGACAGTCGCTCCTCCCTCTCCTTTTTCAACAAATTCCCGCAAGCCCAGACGCTCGGGCTTTTTCCTCTGTGCGTGCCTCATCCTTCCCTCTCTGCCTTCTTGCCTGTCCCTCGATCGCTCCAATCAACCAACGAATTCCGCGTAATTCCGCTCCACTGTGTGCGATAATCCGCGAAAGAAATTCCCTTCTTCCCTGCAATCTTCTTCTATCCGGCATCGTACGAATCGATCGTCAATTTTTGCTACGCCAAACGACATTGAAGTTAGGGAAATCTCGACAAGCTTCACGCATACGTATTCTTTGTACAATTGGAATAGAAATTAAGTGAATGTCTGTCCAATCTCCGCTGGAGAATAGAGTAATTACGCTGCTCCGCGAAGCCGTACGGTTATCGAAATTTCGTCAGGCGGCTCGAAGAATATGAAAGGCACTCTTGCGTTTCCATAAGGTGAGTGAGGGGAGGGGGGATTTAAAAACCACAAAGGGGAAGCTCTGAAACGTCCGAGGCTTTGTTCCTGTCTCGGATATACGAATTGAAACCGCCGCCCCGAGAAACGTTCGTTATATCTCCTTCATCTGACGCGAGGAGCTCTTTAGCGGTTTTGCCCATTCATTCAGACGGCAGGTAGCGAGACCTCCAAGCGTGGAAGAGATTGACAAAAAAGGAAGTGCCCACGTAGGGCAGCAGTGCGGCGGGGGGAGGGGGGAGGAAGAGGAAGGAAAAAGAGCGGGCAAACAGCGTCGAAATGGGGTGTGTCTCGTGTCCCCTCGGTGTTTCAATTCTCGTCCTTTCGTTCTCCCGTTTCATCTGGCGCGCTCTTTTGTCGACCACTGGACTTCCCCCCCCCTACTCCGCTGTCTCTTTCCTTGGTTTCACGGTTTTCCCTCTCATTCGGTCTCCAGGGGCTGTGGATTTAGGCGAAAGCATTTTCGGCTTAATCAAGCGTACCTCGAGCGGGCCATCTTCGCCGAGCAGCTTTATTCTACCGGCCCGATCTTCCACTCACGCTCCATCCCTCGTTGGTCGGCAGAGATGAAGAACTTGGCGAATGTCGGTTTAAACGCCGGCACCGCCGGCCTAAAGCTTACATTTTTAATCCATTACTCGAAGTTAGGTCGTGGGAAAACGTCGGCCGGAAGTAGGCTGACGTTATCTCGGTCAACGAGCACCTCGGCCAAACTCATTTCCTCGAGGAACGTCGTCCGTGGAGGAGGACGTAACTTCTTATAAGAACGCACCGGAGATCTTGGGCGGCGGTTATATCTGAGCTTTCACGAAAATTCATTCCCCGCCGCTCGGAAATTGACTCTTCGAGTACGGTAATAACGCTTACCGTCTCCTGCCTCGCAGGCCGAAGTGTTTTAACGTTTCGCCGTGTAACAACGTGTCGTTAAGTGAATAACGAGAATACGGGGAGAAAGTACATTTTTTTCCCTGCCCGGCTTCTCGGCAGTTTTTGCCCTGTGCCCCCTTTGCGCCGTTTTTCCACGTCTCCTTCCCCCTTTCGCTGCAAGCTCGGCGCGACATTTTTTTCCCCCGCGTCTCGCGCACTGGATATGAAATATTCACGCTCCGTCTGCACGGCCCCCGGCGTTCGTGCTCCCGTCTACACCGCCAAATTGGATTTCTCAAAAAAAGGCCGCAGAGCCGCGTCGTCCCCGACGCGCTCGATCGATCGACCGTACCGACTAATCCACGCAGCTTCCAACTTTCCCCGTATCGGCCCTTCCATTACGTCAACCATCGACGTCCGAGGAATTTTCCACCAAGTTGCCCAACTTCCGAACCACCAAGATAGCCAGACATTGCGAAGGATTTTCGTGTAAAAAAATGTATACCGTCTTTTCGCTTTCCGATTCCCGATCTATCGTCATTCTCAGGGAAGAAATTAACGCTGAAAGGAAGAAATTACGAAGAAATTTCGTGCCAAGGAGACGATATGCCTTCTTTCGTGCTGAGGTACGAAAGGGGGATGTTTCATCGGGCATACGATTTCCGAGCTGTTGTGATTCTTGGGGAAGAAATTATGGCCGAGGGTGTGAGGGCGGTCGACGGGGTGGCGAAACGTCGCTGCGAAGCGACGGAATGCGAAATTAACTGCGAGAACTCGTCGCGAGGCGGAAGTAAGAGGTTCGGGTCATACGGTTCCTCCTTGCCCTTCCCCCCTGCTCCACCAACCCCCTCCCCTGCTGGCATCCGTTTATGGACCTCCTTCGGTGGGCGGCTCGGAGCCACTTTGAAAGTCAAATAAAGTTTTAAATTCTTAAACACTTTATCGCGCGAAGCATTTAGATTTGAATATCATTCGATTACGACCACGTTCCTCCGCCCCTTTTAAACCCCCATCCCCTCCCCTGCCGGGTTTCTCCTAACGCGGGCTAAGGGGAACCGCATTGAAATTTATTCCCCGGCGTCGTCCGACTCTCGCCGTCTTTTTCTCCCGGACGCGACACTCCGTCCGGGACAGGCACGGACCGTTATTTACGGTCCTCACGATTCCGAGTGGCCGCCGGTGTTTTGTCCCGTGAAACCCCGCGAGAACGGCTAGAAATCTGTGCTGCTCCGACTGCTAATCAGCCGTGCAAGACCCTGCCGTCCTTCCGCCTTGGCTAAATAATTGCGATCCCGCGGAGACGAATCCACCGGGACCGTGACTTTCGGATATTACGAAAACGAGTGTTCCGTGGTTTTTCCGGCCTGGGGAAGCAGAGGTAGCTAACGATATCGTTATACCCGGATAAAAGCGGGAACCCTCGAACGAATCAGAATGATCTCGAAACTCCTAACTTTCGCCGGAAGCGCGCAACAAAATTATGAAAGACCGCGGCAGAGAAGGAAGGGTCGACGGTATTCCTACGTAGGCAGAAATAAAATCATTCCTTATTATGTTATTTCTACCCTCGTCCCAGCGCCGACGAGCGAAAAGCTTTGAGACCAACACTGATTGGCTAACCCCTTCCCTCCGTTCGTCTCTCAACCCCCTTGACGCCACCCTTTCGATCCATTTTCCAGGCCGGTTCTCGCGTCCTTCCACGCGTCGCACGTCCCTGAAAATATTTCCGAGAAAGCAGATATCCGCGCTATTCTCCGGCGATTTTTCCGCCGTGGCAGAATTCCAACCGCGATTCCCAGCTTTCCCTTTCGAATCCCAAACGCGTTCGGCCCTCGACTAGCCTCCCTCCCAACCCCTGTTCGAATCCGCAATTTCCATTCGCGTCGATTCTCCGCAGATCCCGCGCCGTTCCTTCAATGACGACTCTTGTAACATATTAAAATCCATATATCCCACGTATTTCTAGTGGGATTTTTCGCGTGGCGATACCCCGCGCGATGAAAGAGATTCGATTTTGATGGAGCAATTCGCGTTTAAAAATGTTGTCCATAGCGGTTACAGCGGTGCTCTCATCGAGGAGCGGTCCGCTTTTATTAACATAATTTCATTCCCTCTTTGCCGGCGAAAGGACGGGCTTCCATCTGATTTGAAAATGTCTACAATCCGGACGATCTTCGGGATATCTCGGTCTTCCGGAGAAGCGGATTACCGTGATCGGAGTGGGACTCGAATTAAGCGGCAAAGGTAACGTCCCTCTTCCCGTTGGGATTTCGAGATGCGCCGCGGCTTCGCCTTGTACTTCTCCTCTCTGATCTTATTTCTCGTACTCCCGGCTTTTCTCCTCCGTCCTCCCGCTCTCTCTCTCTCTCTTCTCTCTCATTTTCCAATCCCCGGGAGCACCTCGGCTCGATAAAGTCGTCTGGCCCGGCGTAATAAGACGCCGACCTCCTCGTTCGCCATTTGTTAGCGTGTATATTTTATATATTGCCGTCTCGCCACAGCGGAATTACCTCGCGACGAAAGCTCCGCAATTACGACGACTGTCCCGCGAGTGAGTTGATCGAACGAGCAAACATATTCACGTTCATCCATCCCGACGTGGTCGATGAAAATTGCAATAGAATATCAGCGACGCATAAGAAATCCTGCACGAGCGTCCATTTAAATTTCATTCGTTCAATGGATCCATTATGGGCCGACTCTCGACTAGCCGATGATCTTTTCATTCCCGTTGGCACTTGGATTTCATTGAAAAACAGAATCGTAGGCGTAGATTCGTCGAACGATTCTCGGGCGAAATCGAAAAGCTTCGCGTCGGCGAACGGCACCGAACGACCGAATAATGGCCATCCGAGCGAGCGCAATTTTGGAAATGGATCCGAACGCGCCGGTGCCGTCATTGAAAACGCCCGGGGCTCTGTGGGCTTGGCGAATGAATATCCTCCATTAGGGAGGAGATATGGCCCTATTTCGCCCTAAAAAGTCCAGGCTCTTCTGCGAAGAAAGCCAAAGAAATACACTCCCATGCGCAGAACGATTTCTTCAGTCACTTTTTATACGGCGGCTCCATTGAAGACGACGGGGTGTGAACAGTCGATAATTTCAAGTAGCTTCTTCCCGGACGAAAGGGCCGGGCCAAATGGGTCGAGGGAATAGGTCGAAGGGTGAGCGACATCCCCATCCCCAGGAGAGAGAGAGAGAGAGAGAGAAACTTATTTATTCCAGGAGGGAGAGAGAGAGAGATGCCGATGAATGGGGTGGCAACCGCGATGGCAGGGAGGACGCGTCGAACCTATTCCGCATAGTGGCGCAAATTGCGCGCTTGTTGACGTCACGTCCGTTTCCGCTTCCGCTACGACCAATTGTTATTGCTTTCCAATGATACACTCCGGTGGTGCGTCGAGTGTCACGCTTCCTGCGCGAGATCCGCCGTCGAATTGCAGCTACCAGATTTCCCAGCTTCCGACCTTCCCCCGCACGAAAACGAAAAAGTGACATTAAATAAACCTCATGGCTGTATTAAACTTATTTCACTGCATCGGGTAATGCTCTGTACATTTTAAAATATTCTCGATGGTTAGAATTTTACGATGGACCTTACGAGTCGCGCTAATTTCCACAGTTATCTTTAAGACCGCCCATGATAAATCTTGCGAGCCTTTCGACTCTCTCGAGGATTAACGATCGATCGCGAGGCGTGATAGCACGACAAACCGGCTATTGCACTTAGGCTTTACGTCCTCCGCTGAGGATGAATTTCCCGCGCCAAGACGTCGAACCAGTCGTTTCTACTCTTTAGGGTACTGAACGCTGCAATTTTCTCTTTCCTCGGAAAAGGGGGTTTTAGAATCGTTGCCGTTATCGGCTCGCCAGCATGCGCCGAGGACCTTAATGGTCCTTGTCTTCTGGAAATACGAGCGAAACGGGCTATCTATTTGGCCACCTCGATCGACATTCAAAAAGATCACCGCCATTCTGTCGTCGCCTTCATCGTCATTATACGTGCAAGGGCTTCATGGGGTTTTCCTAAATTTGCCTGTAAGAAGAATGCAAAGGAAGAGGAGAGTACTTAGGCGAACAGCGGTATTATGTAAAGCGAGTCTTAATTATGTATATCGCGGCAGGTCCGGGTTATAGCGATGAATATACAGTCCGGGATAAATAGGATTTCTTCCGGACCCTTGCCGTCAAATCTCCATCTCGCAGGAACGACCATATAAATAGATCCTCACCACTCGTGTCAGCCTTTTCCCACGGAATTCTTTGCCCGCCCCTCCCCCATCGTCATTCGAATATTCTTCGGATATTTCTCCCACCCTTCTTCCCCCGTCGAGGCATTTTCTTATTCCCATTCACCCCCCCCCCCACCCCCTCGGATCGTCTGTATTATTCCAATCCTCTGTTTCTTCTTTCCCATCGGAACAAAATGCCGTCGATTTCCTCGTCGAACGAAGAGCTTTTTCCCCTCTTCTTCGGCTCGTCGTATGACGATCGCGGCAACGAGAACGGCATAAAAAAGCGGCCGGTGCTGGTGCGAACGATGGACACGCGTATAACAAGGTCCATTTTTTACGATAATTGTCAGGCCGAGCTGAAGGGGCTTCTCACGTTTCCCGGCGGCTTGTTTTGCCGGCGGAGTGAGATTAATAGACATCCGAAATACGTCAACGGCAAGCTCGCCGAAGGACCGCCGGGGAAAATAATTCCCCGCGGGATATCCCAGTGGCCGCGGTGCGAAGATTTTCCGCAGGAATATGTACAGTCAGGGGTAACGAAGCGAGCGTCGAAAAGCCCGCAAGAACTTTAGGAAGAGGGGACTTACCCGGGGGGAAACTTCCGACTCGATCATATCGCTATCATCGACCTAATATTTCGCGGAAATGGGCCTCGACGTGTCGGTTCTTAGGGTCCACAATGATTGCCATTAAGCGGAACGTTGATATATATCTACGTCATAGCGAAGGACACTCGTTTTTTAATCCTAAAATTGCCACTAAACCTGAACAAATGGCACTGCAAGGAAATTGACATTTTTCTTATTCCGTTCTGTTTGTTTGTCATGTAAAACAGGAGCTGTGAATGCTATATTCTTTAATCTGTAATTAAGATACGCTTTATGTACACTCGATCGGACGTGGGAATCGTCACATGTACTTTTGAGAGAAACAGGGACGGGCTTTATGGTGCAGACATTCAAACGTAATTAAAGTTTAATTCATTTAGCAACTGTAACTTCCTTTAGTGGCTCTCCGTGTAGCGAATTAACTCTGATAGACGTTCGCGCGTGGATCGCGATGTCTCAATTTTATTGCGGCCGGAAGAGCGAAGAGTTAATAGAATTTCAGGGAATAAATAGCTACTTGCCGCGCCACTGACTTGGCCCCGCATTCAGTTAGAGAAGTTAAGGCAGCCCGAGGCTCGATTTGCCAGGCTCAACGAATAAATTGATTACTTAATTCACTTTAAAACGATTTTATCGAGTAACGAGATAATTCCATCGGCCCGATTTCCTCTATAGTAGATGCATTAGCATGCAGCCGTAAACTTCACCCCGTCGCTCCATTTCGGTAACTAACGCGAGTTCGCCGACCGAAAAAATTGTTCATAATGATACTTTAGGTAAATCGTAATTACGATTTATGAAATTGCAGAGGCTGAGAGCCGTCTAGCCACCGTTTAATCCACCGAACCGTCGACATTTTTTGCCATGCTTCCTAGCCACTGAACCCTCCATGTTATTCCATCTGTTTCTGCTGGCGTTGGACCCCGCGGCGAGCCCTGCCGCGGACAGACGAACGAAACGCAGGTCGGGGAAAGATTGTGAAAAACAACGCGGCCCCCCCAACGCGGCCAAGGAAAAGGAATAATTATGAGAAGCGCCACGGCTAATCTCGTTCCCCGGGTCAACGACGAGGACCACGACGAATATCTCGGGAATATTTCCAGTTCGCCAAATCCCCACCCCTCTCACGTCTTGCCCGGGCCACGTCTTTTTCCACGCGAGCAATCCCCGAGAATGAAATGAATTATTCAGCCTTCCAAAGCGTTAAACCCTCGCGATACGTCTGCACGTCGCTGCGACAGAAGGTTTAAGTCCAAAACCATCGAGAAAAAAGGGGAAAAAGGGATAACAAACGTGGCGCGGAACAAAAATAACAACGTTCCAACGAAGAATTCGCGAGAATTGTAGTGGAATCGAGCGAAAAAGCGTGTACATACGGGAAATACCTGGAGTTTCATTCAAACGAGGATGATAGGACGCGACATTTTGCGGTGGTAAATATTTATTACGTCGACAGTGACGGTCAATTCGAGTCGCCGAGATTTTTCTCCAGCTGAAACGGGAGGCAGGATAAGGGAAACGCTCGGTAGAAAATAGAGCAGAAATCGACAGTTAGGGAAGACCAGGAGAGCACGGGGAAACCGGCAGGAAGAATTGCAGCGATGGGAAGGGGGTGGGGAAAAGTGGCAGAGGGAAATTCGTGAGAGGCCATTTGTCCTGTGAGACGCTGGAAATTGGAGCCACCAAACTCCAAGTCTCCGCTTTCCTTCCCCGTCAATATAGCCCCTTCTCTCCGCCTTATCCGCCTTTTCTCCCCTCCCTCCCTTCCCTAGCCGCTCATTTTTCATACACGATTACACACTTATTTTGCAGGAGCTACCCAAACGACCGGAATTACGGCGAAATGGGAAACGCATAAACGTTTATCTGAGAATCATGTCTGTCCACTAGAAAATGACAAAGACTCAGTCTACGGAGTGTTAGTTGAAGGCTCGGTAGAGCTAATTTATCATAGGAAAATGGTAGAATGTAATTCCTTGGTGGAAATTCGGGCGGGGAGTTTGCGAGAAGAGTGAGTATCGCGAAGGCAATTACGAAGGGTTCGGTTTCGTTGTGCCTTGAGCAACAACAGCTCGGAGGATTGGTCTTTGCCGGTTCGTCCCCGTTAATCACGGCTTTGCCGGCAAACAAACGTTCGGGCCGTCCGGTGGATCCTGTCGGCGGGGACGAAAGCTGAAGAAACGACGAAGGAGGAGGGAAGGAAACCCCCATTCCTCCGTTCGGGCGCAATTAGCCAGGGCGCCGGACTCGAACGAATTTTCCGGGAGGACGTTTCTTCGGCAATTAAGGGAGAGGATCCTTGGTCCACGGAGAGTTTTGCAGGAATAAAAAGCTTCCGCGGACGAGCAAGTTCGTCCGGCGAAGGTCGTTTTCATCGCCACCACCTTCGCCCGGTTCTTGCCAGGCCGAGAGCCTCGTTCGCGGAGAATTTTCAAGGAACTGCGCGCTAGCAATTAGGGATTCTCTTCGTCCAGGTGGCTGATGCAGATTTACCGCGATAAAAAGCAAAGTACTCGACGTCGACGGGTTTTTAAGAAGGACCATCAGCAGACCTGCCACTATGACGGTTGACGGAAAATTTCGACCCCGATCCTAAGGACGAACATCTTTTTTAAGCTAATTTTCCGTGCAAAATCGATCGATCAGTTCTCCAAAAACTGAATTGTCTCGCTGAACTTGTTAAGAGGACTCGAGGAATTCGTAGATTCTTCGTCCAAGTTTTCTTGACTTTGTTGGAGCCTTTTATCATGTACATGCCTTGTTAGAAAAGTATCCACCGGCGCCTTCGACAATTCGGAAGTTCAGCGACAAAACGGCCTGGTCTCCCTGTAGTTTGTCTTGCCGCAAAAGGAGGCTTCGGCATTCCAGATTATTTAGATCGACGGTAACAGTTTTCTCCGTTCGGTAGAAAGTGCAGCGTCTTCAACGAGGTAGAAAACTACCCTGGCGCAGTCTCCCCCGCGGCAATTAAGGCTTGATCATTTGCCCGCTCGTCCATCAAGTGTCTGATCTAATGGAGAAGAGGATTCGTCTGGGTTTAACGGGATCGCCCGGACCTTTTAGACTTTTTTCCGCCCACCTCCGAGTCTTTAGCTTTCTTGTTGACAGAAAAAATGCCGCAGGAAGGTTCAAACGAGAAGAAACGACTGCAAGAACGGCGACAAAACATCGCGGAATCGACGCTAAGGGTGGGAAGCATCCTCGACGCTGGAGACAGGATACAAATCTGCGAAGAGGATGGGGGAGGATTTTTTGCGACCGAGTGAAACGGAGTACGGCAGGAGGAAGGATGAACGGTTGATACCAATTTTGCTAATTCCGCTGAATTCCATAAAGCGCCCGGAGCGCCGTCCCCCCGCCCCCCTCTTGCCCTCTCCGCTCGCCCCGTAGGCGTTCAATAACGATATCGATGTCGATGGGATAATGATAGCGTTCTCTCGTTCACTACGGTTCTCTTCGGTCCTATCTGGCAGCTCACTTTACTCCCCGATGGATGGAAGAGGGGTGGGGAGGGGGAAGTGGGGCACGCCTCGGGGAGAAAGGGAGATAAAGCCAAACCCTTTTTTTACCAACCCCTCCCCGACATCACTGCGACAGAAAAAATGCAAAAGTGTTATTGCCTAATCCGAAGGGGCCGAGCGAACAGAATAAAAAAAAAGAAGTTGATCGCATCGTTACACCGCTCTTAACGAGAGCGTTGTAACGCATTTTGACTTTCGTTTCATACGACACACACGAAGGACCGACTGTTTGCGCTAAATTGATCCAATATAAAAGCACGGAAAATGCGGAATATAACGCGACGATGGGAATGTAACATTATAAAATACCCCGCGGATCTGGCTCGATACCCAAATGAATATTTCATCGCCAACGGTATTTTCCTGATGAAACAGTAAATCCCTGATGAGGTCCCGGCGAATAGAAGCCGGTCGGGATTAATTTTACACGGGGAATCGGCGCGTCGTACATTTTCTAACGATCCGACATGTTACGTGCCGTAACTGCTAACCGCATCGCCCGTTGCCGGAGTTCCGGCTTCTCGTTTCTTTGGAACTCGTAGCCGTGGAGTCTCTCGACGGCCGATCGAACAGCCGGAAGTCGAAAGCCGGGGGTGAAATCCGCGCTGGAAACTACGACGGCAGTTGCGTGTCGCTCGAAGAAGGCACAGCCATTCCCCTCAGGCCGCTTCCCCCCTTTCCTCTCCTCCCTCCGTATCTCCCTCACGCTCGAACGCGGCCGCGAATCCCTACGAATTTATACGTACAGTTTAGTTCTCGGCCAGTTTCAGCCCGGCCCTTCCTCCGCCTCGGATTTCCCTCCGTCTGTCATCTTTCAGCTTTCGCGTATTCAAGCAGACCGTTTTGCCTCGGATCTCTTCGGAACTCGTGGGGTTAGGCCAGGTCAGTCGTGGGTTAAGCTCGGACAAATACTCTTCCGAGACTCTCTTCCGTGTTCAACCACATTTCCCTTTCTCGCACGATTAAATGCACGTTCCGGGTGAATCGTGGAACGGGTAGTTTAATATTTTTATCGCCCTATGGATCTCCATCGATGCAGGACTCTGAATTGTTTTTCGTCATCCCATTTCCAGGCACACTTTCAAATCCTCTCTCGCAACCTTCTCAACGGCATTACTTACTCAGAAGCACTTCTTTAGCCCAGTCCTCCATCCAATCCCCCCCCCCCCGCCCCCGGGCGGTCTTTCTTGGTTTTCTTCGTAGCCCTACCACCGGTTTCCCCCGCCCTTCGTCTCGGACAGGGCGGATCGTTCTTGGCAAGCTCCTCGAGCGAACTGCTCGGCCGGAAAAGTGGTGTTCGAAGCGCGTGCATCGCGCACAGGAAGGGGAATCAAGGCTGGATTTAACGCAGACGTTAGGCCGAGCTCGTGAAAACTGCTGCCAGATCCTGTCAAAGTTATTAAAACTACACTTGCGTCCTAGAACAACAATAGCTCAAAACCGAAACATTTGTGACGAAGTAAACCATCTCTCCGCTTCCGTCAGAAAAGGAACAAGATGATATATAAAAACGAGGGCATTGCACTTGGGGAATTCATTTCTTAATAAAGAACTAATTGAGGCCAAATGAAATCTCGTTCACGCCTCCGAATTCTCTAGGGAGATTTACGGGGAAACATTTTTCGGTTTCTTTCCTCGGACCGGAAGATAGAGGCGCCGTTGCCGGAACGGGGAACTGGCTGTTACATTATTTAGGTCCGACGAAATTAGATCCGGCCGGGGAACACAGGCAGTTTTCCTTTGCGTGCGACGAGAGACACAGCTTTTTTCCCTGACAAGAGGAACAGGGAGGGGAGGGTTGAAACCGTAGGACGAGTTTTGCCTCGACGTAATGGAGAAACGTCGTCGCAGGGCTGCTATGAAAAATGAAAACTACCCCTGTGTCCGGTTGATGTTTCGAACGACAAACACATGAGCGTTAGGAATGAGAAACAAAGTCACTGATCCCGAGCCATCGTCCCGTACAAAAAGGTAACCCCCTGAATTTGTCAAATTCTTTGAACGTTCTAATTGCGCGGGAATTTCACGCAAAAATATTTCGGTCTGCATTCCGACGATTGTACGGAAGTTCTCGTTCGTTTTGACGCTGCGACAGGTACAATCAGAACAACGCTGAAACGTTTATTCGAGCACATCGTCGCCCGTATGAGACAGAATATTTATTTTTTTTTCTCTCTTTTTTTTCACTTTTTCATTTTTTTTCCATTTTTTTTTCTAAACGGATTTCATGAACTCGCTGACGCCGGTGAAATAGGTACGATTGTTTCGTCAAAATATTTCTAAAGGTGGCTATGTATTGGCGAAAAAAAAGATATGAATAAAAATGCATCGGCCGAATTCCCACGGAGGTTCCCGGGTGAGTTTTATCGAATCGCCGACGTGTCCCGTCGGCCCGGAAATTCCCAGCTTTCTCGGGCAACACGATAACGCGCTTAGAAAACGGACGCTCAGTTTACTCTCGAGCCTTGTCCGCCCCGGCGAAGTAAGCAGAACCCATCGGGAGACCATTAACGTCCGACAGCGCGCATACATGCCGGCCGTCGTTAATGGTCCTCCGGTCAACGTCGTCGTCGACGTCCTCGTCGTCCTCGTCGTCGTCGGAAGTGCTACTTTTACGAGCAACGTTATTCCGTTGAGGGAATGCGGCCTGCAGCCCCCCGCGGGCCCGTTAACCTCTGGCGCACCCTGTTGTTCCGCGGGTAGCTCGCGGATGTCGTAAACCAACGGGAAAACCGGCAGTGTTCGCTGTCAAAGAGACGAACGGCGGAATTTCAAGCGCGATTCACACTCATTTTACTGTCCCCGATACAAACTCGATCAACGAACACGCGCTCTGGCTTATACGACCGGCCGTACAATGAATATAAACACGGCACATCAATCCAAATCTATGTTTTTTTCCATTTGTACGTATTAATGTTACGTTCGTTTTAATCTTGTTTCCTCTTCATGTAACTCGTGCTATCATATGGTTGAATGCAACAGTTTTTTCCAGTGTAGTGAAGGGGGGTAGGGAGGGTGGCGAACCAGGATGACAGGGCTTCCTGGAATTCTTCGGATCAGAATGGAGGATTCGAGTAGTCACTCGGGTCGATGTAATAAGTGGAAACTTGCAAGACGCAAGGCGTCCAGGTAGGAAAGTTTGCCGGTATTTCCCTAGTTTCCCTTTTGCCACGATCTTGCCGAGGGTCGACGGGGTGTGAGGGACAGAACGGGAAAAAGGGGGACAAAACCGCAAGGCAGGGAGAACTTGGCGATCCGCTCGTCACCGATGCTACGTTTCTTTGTCTCGAGTCGAGGGTGTTCCCCGAGATTACGGAAACTTGCTTCCGCCGGATAACCGAAGTTGCTAAGAGCGCAGCTTTCTCGCGTAGGTCCCCGTCTTACTCCCCGATATGAAAATTCCTCCCGCGGTATCGGCGTCCGTAATTTCGGGCGGAATTCTCGCGCGCCCAGAGAAAGCCGATAAGACGAAGTTCATCCTACCGAGAGAAAGAGAGAGAGAGAGAGAAAGAGAGAGGATCCTACTGATCTGCACTCGGGCGAGAGTGGCGCTCTCGTGGAACCGATGGCATCACCTTAGGATTTGCCAGGGCCTTGCTTCGTCTTTCTTTCCCTGGGCCCGAGGACCTTGGAGCTTCGAGCCCCCGGATAACAGCGAATAAACTCGCTGAATATCTACAGCCCTCCCCCCCGCGGCCGCCATCTTCTTCCTCCTCGTCGGGCACTCGACGTCCTCGTGATTACGAGGAGTTATTTGACTGCGAACTCCGGAGAGCTAGGAAACGGGGCTCCTCGGAGGAAGCCTGGAGGAGCAAGCGGCCCTCAAGTGGCTGCTTTATTAACCTTTCTAAAGAATTTTCTGGCTCCTCAGCTGTGCCGCACGTTCCCTACCGTCGTCGTTTATTCGCCGTCCAAGACTCCCGGGCAAAATGCTTGGATTCGTTTCCAATAATGCGGGTTATGCGCCTCGTCCTCCTCGCTTATTTATTCATCAGACCGTTCCCCCTCTGCCCATCCTGCCCTCTAATATCCCCATCCTTCCTTCTTCCCCTCAATTTTTCAAGGCTCCTCTCGACAGAAAACGTCGTATTACCGAGCGACGATTTTCTCGTGCTTCTACCGACCCGTCATTTTTTTCCCCTCCTCGCGATTCACGAGGGCCGGAAGGTCCGCGCAGGAAGTTCCCGCGCGATCGACCAAGTACCTCCTGGCACGGGGCTGAATCGTCTACGAGGACAATGGGGCCCTACATTTTTTATCGAGGCGCGGTGTAACTAATGCCGGGGTGGTTTACGTTGGCCCTTCGGGGCCGCCGGTACACACCGTTCCGTCGCCGTAAACGTCCGCCGTTGTTTGCCCGGGAATATTTCATGCCGGTGGCTTCGGTGCTCGCACGTGCGACTCCGTCGAAGAATCGGCGAGCCTTCATTTTTTATCGATACCCCAGGACCGACTCCCCCGAAACGGCCGAACCCACCGCGAGGGCCGTTTCTTCCCGGCCTCGAGGGGGGGGGGGTTGCCTTTCGATGCCGTAACTTTCGACCCCTCCCCCCCCCACCCTTTTTAATATGTCCCGCGGCTTGACTTTTATTTCCGGACGAGATATCTTTTTCCGCACGTGACTGCGGCGAGCCCGGCTTTTCATAGAGAGGGAAATTTCCCTCGAAACGTTCATTTCGCTACTTTACGAGCTAATCGAATTTTACGACGCACGATTTTCATATATTCCGCCGCAGACCTTACGGGTAGCGGTTGAAATCTTAATCGTATTAAGAAACGAAAGGCGCATCTCGAACATCGGTCATGCCCGTTCGACGGGCTTTTTTTTTGTTTTTTAGCGATCATAAACTTTGTACATTGAACTGTAGCGAGTTTGCTAGCGAGCAGCGATATCTCAGGGCACGACTTTCCAAAATCTACGCTTCCCACTAAGTTTCTTCCCCTGCCCGGACCCCGCGCGGGTCAGCACCGAAGGATGAAGAGCCTCGCCGTACGTGGCATTTTCCGCGCTGAACTCGATAGTCGCTGGTAATAATTTTTCCAGCCACGAACTTCGACCCGGCAGATTTAAGGCCGACGCTTCTCGCCCGGGCGAGATACAAATACCTCGCTGGGAGAACGCTTTTTCACGATTTACTTAATCCCTCTTTATTCGGGGAATAAAAGAAACGGTGGGAGGTGCGCGATCTCAGTTCGAAGAGAAATACGGCCCCTTCCGGTAATCTCCGCTACCTGGGAAATACAGATTAAAGCCGGAATTTCCTCCTCCGGATTTTAACGGGCCAGTAAATGGACGGCGATTTGACAGGCTCGACGGGGCACGATGCAACCGGGTCGAAAGGGGGAGGGGGTTGACACGGCTCGATTATATCGCCCGTTTCTCCTGCAGTGGTAATGGTCAGGATTCTGTCAGACGCGACTGTAATCGTCTTTATCCGAGATTGGCTGCAATCTCGCCGCCGTAGAGAAACCTCCACTAACTTCTCATTTCTACCACCCTCGACTCTCGACTCTCGACTCTCGACTCTCGCGTCTTCGCGTTTTCCTCTCATTTCGCGGCTCCACTGTATCCATTAATACCGAACAATAGACCCCCATTGCTCGCTCTAACTTCTATCCCCCGTCAAAACTATTATCACTCGCTTCTTAACCGACGTCTCGGATTTACGATAATCTCAAGAGTCGACGATTACAGGAATCCCAAGAAAATGAATTTCCTTTCATAGCAATCTCTTTGCCGCGAGTGTACAGCACTTTCCATTGCCCGAGAATCGTGTGATTAAATACAGGCGCGTGGGACAGTTGGACGTTATTCGCTAACGTGTAGGGAAATCCCCGGACGAGAACGCAAACGGGAACATTGGGCGATTGTGCGGGAGTCAGTAGTAACGTCGAACGTTAGACCAGCCGAGCAGCAGAGTCCATTCCACGTGCGTCGCGTAAGCCGGATGATTCGAAATCCCGATTTTCGGGCATTACAAGAACAGCGACGACGATCATCGTGTCCACGCGACCCAGTTACGAAACTACCGTTTGCGTTCGGTCCTAGCTAGCTCGACCGACTGTTTCACCGTTATCTCTCCACTGCCGACCGGCAAACCCAGAAAGGCCATCCGACTAATGTTTGCCTCGCATGAAAATTGCAGGGATTTTCACTGCAAAGGACAATGGTAATCGGAATCGTGCTGGAAAGTTAGTTCAAGCATCGGGAGAGGATATTCAAAAAGACCGCAGAATAAATCTTGAATAAAACCAGACAGAGAAAAGAAGGTAAATGCTGATGAAATGAAAATTGCGAAAAAGATTTGGAGTAGGGAGAAGGGGAAGTTTGGAGGATGGGGGGCATGGGAGTGGTTTAAATCTAAAGCTTTATTAATATCGGCACGCGTCGTATTCCCGCGTGGGCTGCATACTTGCGATAAATCGAACGACCGAACCGTGTTCCTTGAAGGCGAAGTACGGTTCTCTCGGAGGACCGATAGCCCAGCACCAGCATTATCATCACTGCCGGGCGAATGAGGTCCAATAAGACTGGCCCCTACAGTAGCGCGTTATCTGTGCCAGTCAGTAGTAATGCTCGACCTCTGGTCAGCCAAGCGCGAAACCACTATTTCGGGCAAGGCAGGGAATCGCAAGAACGTTAGCTTTGTCTCCGACGAATATCGGACTGACTCCTCACATTCCTCAATGCCGAATTCCTTGGCGCTAAACAACATCGCGATGCGCCGATGGTTCTCGAAATTCCAAAGGTTTTCGCTGAATAGAAACTCCCCATAGAATGTTGAAGCGGACTTTCCAAGGTTCTTTTAACCTTGATATTGTTTCTGATATTCTTGAATTCTGAGAAATTTTGCGAAACACTGCAACAGGGAAGCTTGTAGACTAAAGGACTTTGACTCACAGCACCAGTTTTATTTAGGATTGTTTCACTGTTTTCCTGTTGCTGGGATTGCGCGATAAATCAAACGGCCAATCGATTTCCTTCGATGTCGTCTGTACAGTCCGTTGCGATGTGTATGCTCGGGGGACCGATAAACGAAGAGTCAGGGTCATTAAGGTCAGGTGGTCATTACCCGCCGCGCGCGCAAATAGCACTGCTTTATGGGAGCAACGTGCGGTGTTTGTAATTTCGTTGCCAGGCTAAATGACGAGGGAAGTAAAACGAGCAAAAATGAAAACGGGGCAGTGGGAAAATGAGACACAAACGATATTTTTGCTCAACCAGTTGGCTCATTCATGACGATGCTCTCCATTCATACCCATGAATGGAGAGAGTTAAAACAAAGGAGAAAAAAGGAGGCGGAGGACAAAGAATCTCAGAGAAAGTGGAACCGCACAGATGAAATTCGGCAAACCACAGAGAAGAGAGGGGGTCGGGGAATTGGGTGATACGATTGCTAGGAATTTGAGTCAGGTGTTGGCGTGATTAGCCAGAAATCCACCGCAAATCCATGCTTCCTGGGCTGATCCGACCATTGGCGGGCTGAACTCGCGAGCTTCAGGGATCGAGCCGTGTATAATTTAAGCCCCGCGTATCAATCGCCCAAGGGCGAGCAGCTTTCACAGAGAGAGAGAGGGGGAGAGGTGGAGGAGGAGGAGGAGGACCAGGCGTTGGGGAACGAAGGGACGATTTGGCCGGAGTTGGGGGCCTAGGGGATGATTTCCCGACGGGAATCCGACCGGTCGAGACACAGCAGGTGGAAGGGGGGACAGGAGGGGGGGGGATGGTTTGGCCTCGCGTACATATCGATCGTTTGGCCACCGGTTCCCAGTGTATCCTGCCAACCGGTTCTCCAAGTTTACCCATCCCCCTCCCGTAAAGTCTGTCTTACACTTTTGTCTTTACCGGCGTAGATCATCCAACCCACTTTAAGCCATTCTTTTCATTCTTATCCTGCCTAATTCGCTCGGCCGACCGTTATCGATTTGCAAGTTTTCAGAAATGGCGGATTGACTGACAGTCGAGCATCAACCCGTCTGCACCATCTGTCTTAACTGCATTGTTACACGTAAAGCTCTCACGTGCTGACGTATAATAAAATCCTCGTTCTGCCTTCAACCCGTCCATCAGTCATTCCCTCCTATTTACAACGTCTGCGCGAGGACGTCCGTCGATCCACCCTTGACCCGTCATTCGTCACGATTATTAAATTATCCCCCGCCCCCCTCCACCCTTTAGCCCCGCCACTTTAAATTTCAGATTCATAGGCCTCATGTGCCAATGCCTCGGATTACCGGCTGACGGTGACCATTATTTTTACCTCGCACTGCGGAACTGTATTTGGCGATTCCCCTTCACCCCATCTCGTGTCAAACATTGACGGTAACATATTGATCTTAAATTATTTACAGCCACTCGACACGAGACGTCCACTATTATTGGATATGTTTTTCCACCGTCCTACAATTCGGGCTTTGCTCTGTCGATAAATTACATTTAGAAAATCGAGTTTTCATCGGTTGAGGGAATACCTGGGCCTTTTTTGCTGAGTTCTGATGTTTCTCAAACGGCTTGCTAGGCTTGTAATTTTTCGTCTGGTTCCATAAGGGGATCGGGTAGGATCGCAGGGCAACGTAAGTGGACGTAGTCGAGGGCGCCGAGATCGAGTTATCCCGAGGCCCGCCATATTGGAGACAGGGAAACTTAATAAAGCTGATTGGCAAATTGCGACCGAGACACGGAGGGCCGAAAGCACGGGGATTCCAGACACGGCGTAATTGCAGCCGGAATATCTACACGCGCATGACCTTCGGCATTTAAGCCGCTGGAATTCATGGCATTCGCCAGTAACGACGAGTTTCTCGCCTTGTTGATAATGTTTACCAAAGCCTCTACATCTGCCAAAACAACGAGGAATTAATCAAAGCTGAAAGCAAGCCTTTTGACTGACGCGACTTCGGTGCAGTGTAAAAAAAAATTACTGAAATATCAAGCGCCCTGGATGCAGGTTTATTATTTTGATCTAGGTAAGCCTCGTTGCCCCGATTTAGCAGACTGTTCCGTCGAAGCGTGAAGAATTGGACTACGTTCGCCGATCAATTGTCCCGCAATTGATTTAATTGGTTTCAATAACGAACCGGCATCAGGCCAGGTAGTCGCTTCATCATCCTCCACTCAACGGCGAAATTGTCGCTCCGGGCCGATGCGGACAGCTCCACTTCCGGATCCTCCGTCGCGTCTTCCGGGTCAATCGCAGTGCCTATTAACGTCCCCTCCCCTTACCTACCACCTCTACGAATCACGAGGACGAGCGTTGTGATGCCCTACGTCATCGACCGTACGTGCCACTCGACGTTATCCAACCCTCGTGTTTCTCCTGGACTGACAGACGCGAGGAAATCGTGTTCGGATCAAGATCAATATCCATCCACGATCAGAGAGAACTCTTGAAATAATGCAACGCAACAACCGAGAATACTCAGTGGAAAAAATATTGACATCACATCACGGTAAGAACGAGGACAAATTTAACTCAAGAATGTCAATCATCTAGACCGCACATTTTTCCGTAAAAATTCTTCTCTACCCCTTAGAAAAATGAATTTCACGTTCACCGGTGAAAATTTACCTAGGGTCTGTATTAATAAAAGGCAAATACCATTCCCGCCTGACGTTGGTACATTGGAAAGAGCAACGTGTTAATGGATTAGCTGGACGTCGAGCTTTGACAAACACGCGGAATCGTCCGGTCGGCCAGGCCCCGCGAAATATGACAAAATCACCACGGGACGGACGGTTCCCTTCCCTTTCCCCCCCTCCCCATGGGAACACCTGGCAGGCCAATGGCCCTGTGTGCCAATCTGCTCGGACCACACACAGAAAACGAGGACGGCATGCGTTCGTTGACTGCACACGCGTCAAGCGCATTTTCGCTCGACGATATCTCCTCCCCCCCCCCCTCCCCCGGTTTCAAGCCTGTTCACTCTTCCGACCCGTTTGCCCATTCCCTGTCCTCCTCCCTTCATCCCCGTTTCGCCAACCTTCCTCACTCGTTCATTTACTCCCTCTATTCCACGTGTATCTGTTTATTCAGCGCCCTTTCTCCAACCGTTCAACCCTCATCCCAGTATGAAATGGCGCTTCTGTCCGTTACTCATAAACTCCGGTGTACATGCTCGACAGTCGACGTGAATTTGCCAACGTTATTTTCCAACCGTTTCAAGGTATTACCCGCCACGCCGGCGCTTTAGTTATTGAGATGCGTTTATCTAAATCGCCAAATCATCGGGCGAATTTACGTGACAGCCGGGCGGAAGACTCGTTTAGTAAAACGAGCCAGCGTATACAAATGGGTCAACGATGAAGTCACTGTTAACGATCTAAAAACGTAAAATTGATTGATACGAATGATACGTCGAAATGTAAAATTGATGTGAAATATACTGAAAAGGACGTAACACGATTCTGTTATTACGCTTCTCTGTCTGTTGCGGCGTTCCCGCAGTAATGGACAAACATATCTCGCGCGGATCTGCTCAACTGTATAAATTCAATCGCAAGAGACATCTAATCGCGATTTGCCTAATGGAGAGGATTTGGGATCTCTGCGTAATTCGATAATATGTACACCGCCGGCAGCGACGTAACGTAATGAAAAGCATCAAGAACACTAGAACCCCTTCCCCTCATGAGTTAGTCGGTAAATATAGCGTCGAAACTAGATACGCAGGTAATATTCAACCTAATGCGAATGAAGGATACCTTAGTTATCGCAGGTCCGCAATAATAACTGTACATAATAATATTATGCTTTTAATGCCCGACCATACACCGATATTTCTACTGCGCAAATACACATTCTCCTTTTTCCGTATCGTATTAACAGTAACTCGGCAAGGACATTGCGGGAATAGGAAATGGAGTAAGATTCTGCAGCTGACAGGAATACTATGTCTACACAATGGGCGAAGGGTAAATTTGATGTCTGATCATACACCGTTCGTTCCACTTGGAGACGATGCTAGCACGGCTCGGAACTTTTACATTTTTCGTCTCGTATCGACAACAAATCCGAGCCGGAGAACCGCCAAAAAGTACAGCTGAGTCTGCGGCTGACACAAATGTGGCATATTACAAATGGCCATCGCAAAACATTTTCACGGGGCACACAGACAAGGAAAGCGAGGGGTGGAAGTGAAAAAAGAAATGGGAGGAAGAAGCGACAGCCGATGTCGATGGCGCGGAACGGAAAGAGGGTGGGACGACGGAGAAGGTAAAAAGCAAGAGACAAAAAAGGGATGAAGATGAGACGAAGCGGAAGGGAAAGGGGGGGAGATTTAGAGCGAATGCGAGTGAAAAGTTGGCCGGTCGGCTGACAGTGATTCCTTGGCGAAATATGTACCATTTCACTCAAAGGAAGTTTCTAAATTTATCTTACAAACTATTCAATTAACGATACTCTGCATAAAAAAAATGTAGTTATAGAATTAAATTTTTCTTTGCATTTTTTCACGAGAGTCGAGCAAGAACGTTTGCACTTAATTTTTTGCCATTGCTACAGTGATTTTCGGCCTCTGAAGGACATGTTGGCAAGGATGATCTTCGAGCGACTATCAGGCATGTTTACGCGTCGGTCCGGTGTTTGCCAGGCGATTTTTTGCCGACGTATCGGCCCATCTTCCCGGTTGACAGTGCATCACTCAGAGCCCTGGTTGATCGGGGGGGAAACGTCACGTAAATATGCCAGCGGGTTCACCGAGGAACGTTTCCCGCGCAGTCCATAAATCTTACTCGAGAAATTCCCCGGGAAACTGTCCGACGAGAAGTGTAACACCGACAGAGCTACACCGGTGAAAATGCATTTCGTATAAAACGTGTATATAACTCTCTGGAATCTTGTGACACGGTTGACACTTTTGCCCCCTTTAATTCGTCAAATATATTCGTCAAGGATTCGGCAGCGATTTTGAAGGGCGAATGGCACGTTTGACTCGCTGAAAGATGAATCGAGCTGTAGGAAATTATTATGGAACTGTATGAAATTCCTGAACGGTATTTCGTTCACTCGAGAATTTATTACTCGACCAGTCTGCCGTGAATTTATCGTGAACTAGCCGATAGAATTAATCGTCGCTTTGCCCTGCACGTTCGGCATCGCTTTGGAGGACGGGTTAAGGCGAGTTTCCAACGTGGGAAATAGCCTGGCTGCCCCTAACTTTCGTATCGCGGGAGATAAGAGCCGCGGGGCCCGTCGGAAGTAACCGTACAGATCGCGGGAAACACGTTCGCCGAGCTGGTCCACTCGCAGCTGACCTCTTTCGTCCTTCACCCTCCGGCGACGACTCTGCAGAGGGAATTTTTTATGCGACTCGTGTTGCCCGCCTGCAGAGAGGATGCAAATGCACTTGGAGGATTCAAAATGCAGCGCGTGTAGGCCCATTCTTTCCCGACACCTTCACCGAACACTAAACTTGAAACGAAGTCAATGAAATTAACCCAATGTCAAAAAACATATACGAATAACATTTAAAATGCTCCTTAATGTACACAATTATTTCCCCAAATCTTCTTCTACCGTTTCCTGGTGCTCGTAGGTGCTATGTTTCGAGAAAATCAAGCAATTTCTCTCTTGTTCTCGAGGAGCGAAAGTTGGCGCGGAGTTTGATGACGCATAATCCGGAAGTTTAACCGCGCGATCGCGAAGGTCTTCCACGAGGATGATCGACGGTGTCACATGTGCACAGCTAAAACTTGGCCATATTACCCTTGGAAAATGGTTTTTCCGTCAACTTTTTATCACCGCTCTGTCCAATGTAAAATTTTTCCACCTCTAGACACTGCAGTTGATATTGAACAGCATCAACATTGATGCTCCTCGTCGTGCAGCTGCCTAGCGTAAACTCTTTCTTTTCCTCGCGTATTATTATGATCAGCGATTCCTCAGCGGTCCCTCGTTATGAAAATGCTCGTCGTCCTTGTTCGAAATAATTTGGCAGCGTTGCTGAGTTTAGGGGAACGCTGTTGAGGGTTGGTCGTTAAGGAAGATAGGTTTAACATAGCCCGAGGGTTCCTGATGAGCGCCGAGCGATTGATCGTGCGCTATCTGCATCGACTTTCCCGTTGGTTCGCACGTGAGCCAGAGATGTCCGACTAATCCAGTGTACGTCGATCGATGGCCCGACGAGATTGCTCTTGGCCGAACCGTGGCCCCTTAGGTCGCTAATGGATACGCACCGGAGCGGAGGCTGCAATTTCCATTGCACCCCTCCATCCGAATTGCGGCAGTTGGCCCTGCAGTTTCCACCGTTATGCGTCACGCGTGTCCCATGCTGCAGGGTTATGCGAATACCACGGATATTAGCTCGCACTTCCGATTAAGCGCCTTCGATTACCCTACACTCCTCGCCCCGCCCTAAGATGGTAATAACGTCCTTCGTCTAGGTGAATCCGATCTTGCAAACCTTCGTCGTTCCCGTGCAAAGTAATACATCGAGGTCGCTTCTTCGCTCCGCTTAATTGCCGATTTAATTGCGGGAGGGAAATGATGTTTTCTAAAAAAAATTCATTGCTTTCACCGGCAGAGCGTCGAGATGTTTCTTTCATTTTTTCCCCTGCACCTGAATCGCCGGGGAGAGGGACCACTGCGCGGGGAAATAAATCACCGCTTTCCGAAATCTAAAAGTCAAGAGGCTCCGAAGACTCGGGTAAAACGACGATGAAGCGGGGGGATGAAGGGAGGGGGGAACAGAACGGTGAAGACGGTCGATGAAAAAGGTACGGCTAGGCGGGCTTTTACTTTCGAGAGCTTCCGGCGCGGCTCTTTTTCTATCCGCCGCCGCAAACCGACGGGGTTCGGCGAAACCTTCGAATGTCTCAAAGGCGAATCTCCAGCAGCGTTGACCTACGGCCTTTCGAGAATTTCTCAAACCCCTTCCCTCGCTCTGATTTACCGACTTCCATCACGGCCTGCCTATCTCCCGCAGACGTTTGAGCGAACGCGCTCCGCTTTGCTGCCGATGACACCGTCGTATTAATTAAACGAAAGCTCGAGTTAAGATTTTTCTTCGATTCAAAGCAACGTCTAACGGATGCAATATTCCATTTACTCGTGAGAGCTTCTAAAGGCGAAAAACTGTTTTATTGATTCGAACGGTGAATCGTGGCCTTTCACTTGGCCCCCGCAGAGGTATTTCCCGGATAATTGTCCAATGATCGACGCACCGAGGGGCCGCGTAATTATATCGTTGGCAAATAATCGCAAGCAGTGACCGGGCGTCGTGCCATCGGCTGGCTCGCTGCTCTCGCTTCGCTTATATTAAACCCCTGCCGGCGTGTGCTCGCGACCCCTTCCACCCGCGGCATGGGGTTTTAATAAAACGCGATATTAAAGGCACTAAGTGCAGAGTCATCCGACGGCAGAGGAATCCCCGACCGCCGCCGCCAAGGAGAGAAGCCAACGCCGCAACGGTTTCTTTCATTTATCTCTCCACCCCCTGGCGCTCTTGAGCTTCGGCACAATTATTGCCATTCTCCTGACGTGCGTCGGAAATCGGTGGAGCAAGGCCGAGAGGAGAAGGAAAACCTGAGGGGGCGTGCAGCTTACAAGAAAATGAGGGAAATAATTAAAGAGGCAGACGAAAAAAAAAATGAAGAAAATGAGATGTCCTGAAATTCTTTCCATCAATCACGATCTTGTTCTTTGCGCGATCAGCGAACGTGCATTGCTCCATAACTAAGGGAAAAATTCCAGGCAAAAATGTTCGTTAAGCAATACGGTAGGACTTTGAAGTTGAAGAGGAAAAAACGGTGGTTGGTTTTTGCGAGTTTTCCTTGAAATCTGGAGCACCTTGCCTCGCGTTGAGAGGCAAGATTTCTTTCTGCTTATAAGCATAGGTATATCCTCTCGGGGGCTTTTAAATAGAACTCTCAAAACTTCCTCCGCCTATACTTTTGTTGGCGTAACAAGGGCGGGGAAGGGATTTTCCCGACGCTGAGATGGAATTCGTTAAGAATCCATCGACAGGATTACCGGGTGCTCGCGTGAACGGAAGGATGGGGAGGGGGGTGTGTCGGCGTTACTAGGGAATTAGAAAGGATGGAAAAGTCGGGCAGGAAGGAAAACATGTGGCATCGATTGCTTCGTACGACGTTATCCGTGGCTTTCGTAGGCTCTCGATGCTTCGTCGAATAAGAAACGACCATAGTGATTCGGGTCGACTCGATTTCAGCCCCCCTGCCCTTCCTTGCTCTGCAAAAAAAACGTCAGGCTTTTACACCTCCACCCCTGCGTTTCCTCGATCCATCGAGCAGTCTCCCGAGCCGGGATGAAAACTTTCAGGCGATAAAACGAGGCCCCTTTTTGCCGGCGTCGATGCCAAACCTACCCTCCCTCCCTCCCTCCTCCGTTTCTCTCTTCACTTCCTTCGCCGACGGCTCTATAAATCCCCGGACGTCTTACCCCCTTCAAGCGCGCATCATTAATATCAAAGTTGAAACCCTTTCCAGCGCCTGCATGATCTACCCCGCTCGAGACAAAACACATCGACGACACACATATACCCGTCTTATCTTGTCGTCGGATCAACGGTGTTTACGTTGCAAGCCTTGTCAACAGACTCATTCGCCTGCGATTCCTCTAAGCTCGCTGTACATCACCGTCTCGTGTGAAGGAAGATGTAAAACCGAGAGAGAGAGAGAGAGAGAGAGAACACATAGAGAGGAAAGTGATACTTCTATTCCATTCTGCGTTGAGATTTCGGTCGGTAAAGAAATTTTTGTCACTTGAGCAATACATAAGGGCTCGGAGTAAGGGTGAAAGAAATTTATTCAAATGAGATAAATCAGGGAAATATCAGCTCACTTTAGGGAGGTGAACGGCCTGAGAAATTGGAAATGAAGTTCCCTAACTGGAATTGAGCGGGAGTAGGTGACTAATAAGGACGAACCGTGTAGTAAAACGAATGATTTCCTTGGTTCGCGCGGGGAAAGGGTAAGGAAGGTAAGGGAGATGGACGTAGCGAAAGTCTCATGAATCACTTGGGTAGAATTGACAATCGACAAACAAAAGCCGTTTCGAAGTCCCGCCGGGCCGCGGAGTTAGAATTCCTCTTCCACTCAGCTCCGAGTACCCTTCCCTTTTACTCCTGGCTCCGTATTTCCTTTTCTTTCTCGCCAGGACTTTCTTCCGATCTGTCCGTTAGTCCTGCTCGTCGATACGAGGGGTTAAGGAGCTGTTTGCGGGGCTTTTCTTGCCGCTGGCCTGCGTATTCCGCCTTTTCTAGATGCGAATGATTAATGAACGAACAACCCGTCGCCGATTTTGTATTTCCTAATCTGTCCTCCCCTTGGGCGAAGCTACTCCAACGAAATACCAACCGTGATCGTGATTGATCGGCACTTTAATGCCAGGCCACTTCATTAGAAACGGAAGACTTCAATTTCCAACGAAATTTTATTCCAAATAAATCGATTAATCCTGTTGACGTCACAAGACACTGTGTCATGAGTGTTTGGCTTAAGATTCTATAAGTGTTATTCCCTGTTATTTTGCGTAAAGGATATTACTTGGAAAGTGTCGATAACGAGAGGTCTGATAATGAAGTGATCGTTAAAAGTTGCTACTGATCGTGTTAACATTCTGCCAGCGGGAAGGAAGGCGAACGGGAAGGGTGGAGACTTGTCGTTAGCTGAAACTAGACAAAGATTGATGGTGTCTTTCATCAGATTACGCGTAATGAGCGTCGGGTTAGATCCAAGAACTTTCGTGAGAATTCTAAAAAAAGATAGTTCATCGACCGCCCTGTCAAATTGTACAGTTATCAAAGCAAAGTACGATAAAATGTAGGAAAAGTTAAACGGTCGGACATATGACTCGTGTCAGCCACTTAACCTTTACGAGAGTGAAAATAGTTTGAAATTGATGAATCCGCGGGTTCGAGTCGATGGTTTGGAGTTGGTAGGACGTGAAGCGAGAGTTTCGCGGCCACGTGATTAATCGTCGCGGCTAATTAGAAGACATGCGTAGCGCTAAGCGGAACCGTAGCGACCGGTCGGCGAGGGAAAAAGCAGCGACCAAGGGAAAAGATTCCGCGCTGTTTTTTAGCCCGACTCTCGTGGGGAGCAGAGCTTTAAAGCTCGAGCCGCGCTCGCGTTTCTGTCGGAATTTTCTCATTGAAAAAGCAGATGAAAGCCCGCCGTTCCGCCAACGAAACGTGGCCCTACATCAAACCAAGCATTTTTCATGAGCTATGCGTATTGACAAAATCATTTCCGTCGTGTCCAACTTACAAAATTCCGACGAACATGGTGCGACCGTTAGACTTTACACGATTAATATTACATTTGAAAGAATCTACGGTAACTGGACGATACTTCAGTCCTTTGGCTTATAATATTCTTAATATCGCGGTGAGTGGTCGGGGAAGGGGGGAGAGACGTTGCGAAGCCCTGGGCGATCGGCTGTGACGAGAGGAGGAGCATAGAAGCTAAAAGCGAGACGTAGGGTGGAGAATGGGTAGAGGATAGACATGGTTTTCGGTCCGTCGCTTCCGGTATCCTCAGGGAATCCCCGCTGGTAGCCTCGGCTGGGTTCGCCGACCAACTGACCGGAAACGCCCCTGGATATACAGAGAGGGCTGACACGGCGCAAAGAGGAAACGCCGGACAAAACCCCCCCTCCTCCCTCCTCCCTCACCTTCTCGTCTTCCCCATTCGACGGCACTCTGCATGTATATTCTCGGTCTTATCGTCTCGATTTCCCTCTCTGGCCGGCGTCGCCCTTGCGTTTCCAGTATGTCTCGATGAACACCGTTGGCTCCTCACCGGGCCAACCAACCTTCCACGCAAATTGAATGTCCGCCGCTGGGAATCCACGGGAAGCCAGCCCACCGCTACGACGTCATTCACCTTAATTACTACTTTTTACTCTCCTACGTCCCCTCCTCTCCCTGAAAGTAAGGAACTTCGAGACGAGATGAATCTCTCGCAAAAGTTGCCGTTCGGCGAATTCCGCGCGACGTTTTTTTCTTCCGCCGAGTGACTTTAATCTTCGTCTGCTGATTGATAAAACCGCCCAACACTGTCGGCGGTAATTGAAATATGATGGTATGGCTTTGCAAGGATATTCTTCGGAGCAGCCTGTGGCGAAGGTCAGAGAATCTGTTGCCGTTTGGACCCTCTTAATTAATACAACTCCCGTCGAGCTCGAGCCTCACCTCGACCATGAAATATTCCACGCTATATTCCCGCAAATAAACAGGTCGTACATAGAAAATGGGACGGACAAGCGGCAAACGCAACATGGAATTCATAATAATCGGACGATTTTAAATGTAAATCACACGGTCTTGCTAATTCATGAGCCACATAATAAGTGGTAGAACGTTGGTAACGTTCCCGCGGGTATTTTAATTTGAAAATTTATCGCATTAGTATAATATTTATCGTGTTAATAAGCGAGGGATTGAATTCATACGAATGAAAAACAATTTGCAGAAATTAAAGAGAAATTAAACGAAACGGATGCGTCGAAGGTACGGTAGAGTGTACAACGCTCGATAAGTACAATTCATCCCCACACTTTCCGCGCGTGAACGTATTATAATCCGACTATTTCATGGCGAACCTCCGTTCGAACGATTAAGCTCCCTCGCGCAGCAACAAGTAGGATTTAATAAAAGTCAAATGAATCTCTCTAATTAATCGCCATCCACCAATGCAAACTGCCGCGTAACATAGACGGATTATCGCGAGGAAACTAACATCTTCGCACTGACGAATAAACTTGTTAATCCGGTTCTCAAACCCCCTTCTAATTTTGTCTTCGTCACCGGAGTTTTATTCTCAAAAGACACGGCTAGGAACGGGGGGGAGGGAGGATGAGTAGAGGAAAAACTTTTTAATCAGACTCCGGCGCCATTTATTCGAGGCCTCGAGACTACCTTCGAGTAACGATGCGAAACGGGCGACCCTGCGTCCGCCATAAATCTGACCACCCCCCTCGGCAGGAAGTGCAAAAAGGAGCGATGGGAGAGACCGGAAGTCGCCGAAAGCTTCGTTATTCCGAAACGATACGGCTCCGGCGGAGCGGGACGAGAGGTAGAACCGGTGCAAACTGGACAGGAATAAATTTGACCAATCCTATCGGGCCGAGCCCAAGTGCTAAATTATTTTCCTACTCCGGGGACAGGTCGATCGCGTAACGAAGCTCTCAGGTATATTTTGTCGGCGGGAAGGAACTTGATAAGGAATTAAGCAGCATCCTGAGTACGGGGAAATGGCGCGTGTACACGCGTCCGACATTGCGAAATGACCGGAAATAAGCAGCGATGAATAATTCATGAACCGGAAATAGCCACTGCTATGCAGATCCGCTCAAGTCGGCGAGTTCCTCTGATGTCAGCCGTCAAACCGCTGGCATGCCGGACGAGCAAACCCCCCTCAATATTAATTTTCTCGATCCCACTGATCGCGAGTATCGATATCCGATCCACACGATTCGTCGAATGACAAAAACAATCCGGAAATCCGCTCCGAGCGACAGTCGCAAGATTCGTCTCCCAGAAATGAGTCATTTGAAATTTTTAGTACCTACAAACTTTCCTTAGTTTCAAATTTATATTCATTCGAAAATCCTGTTTTTTTCCCCGACTCACGTGGATTATTCGATAAAGTTATAACTTCGTTAAGTTTCCTAAGTTTCGAAGGGTCGACCGTTTCGTCGATTCCCCCGAAACGTTTCCCTCGACCCCACAACACTGTCCGACTATCTCGTTACGCGTAATACTCGACCGGTTCTCGCTAAATTATTATTAATCCAGGTGGTAATTACGACGCGGGACGGTACGCGGAACATGACGGGGCTATTAATTATTGCGACTAAACGTAATGGAACGTTACACGTCGTTAGCGTGTTCGTTTCACTGGGGGGGAGAGGGAGAAGAGCAGAGTTGCGGTGAACGGAAAGGAACATCCCTTCGGGGCAAAGGGTTGTCAGCCAACGGGAATTCCGACAATATACCTCACTTATGTTCTCGAAAAATTGGAATAATTTCAAACATTCCAAAAATTTAGCACAAATCTCGATTACTCTCCTTTTACTGCGAATCCTAAAATCATGCATTCAGACGAAAAGTAGAAACGAATACGTTCCATAAATCGTTGAAGTTACTTAACCGTCGGGTTGATTGCTGTCGGCAATTTCTGTTGGTACGGTCTTGTCGAGCAGGAGTTTCCGGGAGGAAATTTCCGGGCGAAATGGCAGTCGGCCGATTCCGCGGAAAACCATTAGCGCGACGAAGGGTTCGTCCGGGTCGAGCGAAGGACTGCGTTAAGGGTGGACAAACCCCCTCCCCTCGGCCGAGTAAACTCCCTCGGTAAACAGTCCACGGACGAGAGTCGATTTACAAATGACCGGTTTCAATTTGTGACGCTCAGGTGAGCGTGGTGAGCATGTGTATGAGTGTTTGTGACGCGTGAGAGAACCAATACAATTGCAGAACTAATGCTGCAGGGGTGGCTCGGGCAAATAGTCTCACGTTCCGTACTTCCGGCAACATTTGCCGATCCAAATTACGACACAGTTTCCTCGAAAGACGATATACCGCTACGATAATAACGGATAATGAGTTTGACATTCAATGGCGAGCGAACAGATCGACCGTGGATGTTGAACGGTCGATGAAAGAATCGTCAAGGGGTGTATGGAAGAGCAGCATCTGCCAAGCAAAGAGGGAGAACTATGGACGATAGTGCCGAACTTCCGGTCTCGAGAACTTTCCACCTCCGTTCGTCCGTATCGCAAAAGTCGTGGAGAGGGAGAAAGAGAAAAAGTATGGCAGGAGAGAGGGTGCTTGGCATATATCCCCCGCTTGCATTATCATACGAATTCGTATATCGATGCGCATACCAATGGAAATTCCTAGGGATAAACCGCCTAACCAACGTAACTGCTGCCTGGCCACGCGCATATGTGCTCCCAGTTCCTCCACTTTCCTAGAATGCTCGTCGTATTTTCTCCATTTTCTACTCCACCGTCTGGACAGAGGATCGGTCCCACGATTTCGATAAAATGGAAACGACTGTCGAATCAAATCACACTTATCGACTATCCAATAAAAATAATCGTATCGTTTTTGTTTATCTCGGAGTATATAAGGCGACAATACGGCACCGCCGTTATGTGTAAAACGGAATGCATCTGCCCAGGTAATAATAGCTCCATGAATAGCGTGAATGGTCCTTTGAGAAAATCAATCCTAGCTACTCTGTTCCTTCCGGAAGATTCACGAGCGTTACGAGAAATAATAATACAACTTCCTTCGCTCCTCGATGCCACCGAACGAAATTACGGTTCAGTATAATTCCCTATTTTTTATTCTTCCTAGCTAGGATCAGTTGGACCCCCGCGGGTATTTTTATTAAGCCAAGTACAGCATGTTCGTGCGAGATTTGGCCGGGCCGAAGGCCCCTGTGATGTATCGCTTCCCGAAGCTCTCGTCTCGAGGAAGACCATCCTCGACGGCGTAAATCAGTGTCCACGGAGATGGTGGGGGTGGGAGTGGCGTACAAGACGTTCTGCCGATGAGAATACCGTGACAAATTGGAAGACGGAGAGAGAGAGAGAGAGACGAAATCTTGAAGACTCATGTACAAGCCCTCGGACAATCACGCGGGAAACACTCGTCGCATCCCTTCCCCTCCTCGCCCCTCTCCTATCCCGGAAACGACTGCTCGGAATTTGATTTCCGCCTTGGAAATCCAGGGACCATGCGCCGAGGTAATAAAGGAGAATCGCGCGTGCAATGCCGGTACCCCACGTCAGCGAGATTCCTTCGACAAAAGCGTCGAAGGAATTATCGAAGGAAAATGTCTGCTGGGAAATGTCCTCTGATGAGCAACGGGCAAAAAATAAAGGAAGACGGTCAACTTTCGTTTTGTTCCGTACGAACCTTCGTCGTACCATATCGTTTCCTCCTGTCGAGATAACGTTTCTTTCTCGCCTTCTCGCCCGACTCACCGTGTCGTCGTTAAGATGATTGATTAGCCGCGGAGTTCGGGAGATAACGGTAAACGCGCTAGAACAAGGCGGCAGGAGGGAATTTCAGGCGGAAAATGGCTCGCATCCTTTTTAAGTTTCGGTCGCAATCTCCGAGGAAAAAGTTTGCCGCACGGCCGGGGAAAGGAACGTATCCCGGCATCGAGCAAACTGCAAACAGAATAAAGTTTCGGGGCGAGAAGGGGTGGGTGGGGGTTTGGTGAGATTGCTGAAATATAAAATACCGGTGGTCGTCCGGGCTACGAGAAAAGGGATCTTTATTCTACCCTTTTGCAGACTATCTCGCTTTGCACGTCCCCTTAGTCCTGCTGCGACTTTCTAAAGACCCTAATAAACTAAACTTTCTACTCAGCGAATAAATAAGGAAACCAAGTCGAGGACGAACCCGTTCCACGGAAGCTTACGTTGTATCGTTCAACTGAGAGCCCTAATAAAACTCAAATCGCCCGGGCATTTTGGCAGGACCGTTTTAATTGGAAACATCGTACTTTTGCTTACGACTAGTCAAGCGTAATGGGAACTTTAATTCGACAGGTTATTAATTAAATGAATGAGCGGTTCGATTCGCGACCTAGTTTATTCCGGTCACCATAATCGGCTCATCGCGGTCAAACGCCGCTGAAATTTAATTAGAAACCCGAGCGAAAATTCCACCGACGCAATTCCGATCGGTTTGAAGGAAAATGAATAATCGCCACGGTCAAATTTCCTTCTCCCCTGGCGATCGATTATCGCTTACTCTGTACTCGCACTTTCCTCGAAGGATCAGAGATCGTCTTTCCGCTTTGACACTCGCCGCATATTTATCAGTAAATTAACATCGTTAAGATAGGCACGTCCCGCGGACGACAATTTTCCTCAAGTTTTCAGCGCGGAGAGTCACACGGTTACGAAGACCAGGGTGGACCGTTAAAGTGATCGTTAACGTCGACTCAGCCCTTTCTCGATACCCCCTGCCCCTGCCCCTCCCCCCTCCAGTCCAGTCACATTTATCGCAGTTCAGCGATACAGAAGATAGCTGAATTAATGCCCCCGCTAAATTTATAGTCAATTAATGCGCCGCACGATGTGTATAATGCACGTCCCGTTAAAAAGGACAAAAGTGTATGAAACTCACACCGCCAACGAAAATGAATACAATGAAGACACATTTAATCGATTTCTGACGCTTGCTGAGGTTTATTGAAAAAAAATGGGGAGCCGAAAGCGGAGGACATTAAGAAGAATTTAAATAGGTAGGTGGCGGTATGGGAAAAAAGGGGACCGACGGGGCAAAAAACATAAACGAAGTATGCAAAAGAAGGGGGGAGGGGTAGGTCGTCCATGGAGGTTGTGCTGAAAAATGTTCATGGCGACCTTTTTTGACGCGGTCCATTCCGGGCCGCGCCGGTATTCATCGTCACGCGCGATTTAACGATCGACGTCGAATAAAACGGGGATATTGGCTCTCCTGAAAAACTGACGGCATGCACGGCTCGGCCAAACCCTGATAAACGATTCTCTTTACTTTATCCGCGAGGACCATCGCAAATCACGCCGACGGCGGACAGTTCAAACGATGCGTATTTATTATAACAAGGAAACCGCGTCCGCCGCTAAGTTGACAAATACATCGGATAAATATCGTTAACCGGCCAGACATTTTTCATCCGCTTTCAAATGATCCTCGCCATTCGTTCGATTTTTCGACCTTTCGTTTAACAGGATGATCCAGTATATGAAGCCCCGGGCACTATTTGTTCCTCGCTATTAGAATTCCAAGAATGAGGGGGCAGGGGTAACAAATGACCCGTGGATACGAATGAGGTATGCTGATGTATGAAAAAAAAATCATTTGTCCCGTGCCGCTCGTCAGACTGTTTGACAAATTACGTTTGAAAAGTCCCTCGCATGTACATGATATCCAACCGATCCCGTTTATAACGAAATACCCCCGGCTTTTAATAATTCCCCCTGCACGATCTCGAGATAAGGAGGTTTAATTATTTCTCCGCCTCCCCCCTTTTCCTCATCTTCCACGTCTCGACGGACGAAACGATCGGACGGGCAAAAAACTCCCCGCCAAAGGAACGAGAAAGCAAACGAAATGGTAAAATCACTCCTCCCTCCGTTAATTAACCTACATCTCGGTCAATTTTCCGGCCCGCCCCACGGCTGTCCATGGGCTGTCTACAGTTATTAACTCTTCATCGCAGTTTAATTGAGCTACAACGTGAACTGCAGTTCTAACAAAACTCCAGAAACTATGATAAAAGATGAAATAATAAACGGCAGTAAAATAACAGCTGATACATCTCCTATTTGCTCGATCATCGGTACTTTATCCCCGGTCCCCGTGAATACCGTAGGCTCACGTATTTTTGCGGGAATTTTACTTCGAATCACGAGTCAGCCATTCGTCGAAACTTCTCACTGGGCTTTTCAATTTGGATCTTTTGGACGCGCGTGCGAACGTCACTCTGCGGTCCCCCCCCCCCCCCCTTTGCTCCCGAGCGTATACCCTTCGGACCGCCCCTGAATTCCGAAATTTCGTTGGCGAACGGCTAACCGTCCGAGAAGGGCAAAAGGCGGGGGATTTCCCCGCACCCTTCGGCCGGTCGCACGCCTCACCGCATAATCCCATCGAGTTCCGAAGAGACTTAATTAGTTGCAAAATTAGCGAGAACCGACGTCGGCGAACACACGTGACGGCGAGATTGAAGGTCAAAGTTAACGGGGCCCCCCGTGGCATTTCGATTGGAAACTTTTCAACGCGGGGAGGGGAGGCAAAGGTCTGTTAACGTGAATAATGTATGAAACGACGATAAGCACCAAAGCAAATACGCAGAATCAATGAGAAAGCCAAAGTGGAAGAACGTCATTAAGGAGCCACTCGGTCGGAGATACCACGGTCTAAATCGTTCTCGTTAATTAGACTAATTAATATGAAGCCCCCTCGAGGAGAACTTATTCTTCGGACTCTAGCTTTAAAATCTACCTTCCTCTGTGTTTGACCTCTATCTCTCGGTAATTTCCTTCGTACCGTTGACTTTCGTCCGACATTGTTAAACGCAAGTGGACTCGCGGGTCGTGAAAATTTCTAAGCGAAAACCTACATAGCTCGGTAGTAATCGGTTTGGGGTTGCTGCCAATCGCGAATAGAGTCCACGCGGGACAATGAACCACCGTTAATTAGTACAGGACGATTCGAAGGAAGGTGCCTGAGGGCGATTGTACGACGAGAAGGACGAGAGGGACGGAGAGGGGCAGCCAGTTCTCGTTTGCGCGGGAGAACCGCCAACTCGGAACAAACGGGAGTGCTTCGACAAGTCGCTCGTCGAAGTACGGTTTGTGGCAGCGCCGACTCAACGACCGACCGGTTTCTCGGCTGGCTTTTAAAACAGGAAACCCACGTGCCAATATCGAAGCGTTGCTCAAGCTGTTCAAGAGGAAATGAGACGGTTGGATCGAGGGAACGGTGGAAGGTAAGGATATAAGAGATCGATGATAAAGAATGACGGAGAGAAGGTGTAGCGATAGAACTCTGTGGGAGAAGGACGATGAAAAAGAGAGACCGACGGACTGTGGTTAGAGGGAGAAAGCTTGATAAATTGATAAAGGCTTCGGGGCACCGGGTCAAACTAGGCGCAGCGGTTCTCGGGTTTTTCCTGCGACATCGAAGGCCACGATCGAAGTGGTAGAGGAAGAAATAGAACGAGGACGTTCGGGACTAAGGAAGAATGGAGGAAGGGAGGCGGAAGGGATCCAACCGAGTTTCAAACGAATTGTGAATCGTCGAGGAAGGCACAGACGGGTAGCGGTTAAGAAGCGAAGGGACAAAGGGTTAATCGTATCTAGGATCATCTTTGAGGGAAAATTCTCGAGGAAAGTCCGCACTTAAATTGTACCGAAGGAACAACCACGTGGCTGATCGATATCGATGGAATTATAAATCACCGGAGATGAGACGGTCAAGTCATAAAAAATCAACCGAGCAGAATAATCGTTAAACCGCCGAGCGATCGATAAAACTAAAATAATTTTCAAGTGAAATTCTAAAAAAAATTAATGAAAATTAAGCGAAGAAGTACTTAGGTCTAAGAAACGGATAGAGAGAAAATGATCGGTCCAGTTGGCCAGGGCGCGGGATCGATACGTTGCCGAGCGAGAAATTTTTCGCCGAGGAGCGATATTTACAAAAGCCGTGGAAAGGAGAAGCGAAGCGAAGGTTCTGCCGGTATCCGGCCGGACCTTTGAGAGAATTTTCGTCGCTCCAACTACTCCTTCGGCGACGGTGGCTGTGCTGTTAGTCCTCGCCTCGTTCCACGTCGATTCTCCCCACCGTCGTTTGAAAAAGGACTTTTCAACTTCTCGGTCTTCTCGGCGGGGCAAATCGACGAAGTCGACCAGCCGGAGGGGAGTAGGGGGAGGATGGAGGATCGAGTTCGGTATTCGTTTCGCGGCAGAAGCTTCATCGACGTTTGTAATTCGAGGCGCGGCCAAGAGAATGAAAAGCCTCCTCTGTACGGTTCTGCGCGTTCCCGCTGCTCTCGAAATTATAAACGCCCTGGCACGGTCTTTCCACTCTAGGAAACACCGCACAGAATTCACGCATGATGCTCGACATATCGAAAATCTCTGTGAGGGATCAACGCTGGGGGGGGGGAGTTCGGGTCGTCGGTGAAATCGATTAGAAGCGTCGGGACGGAGCGAAGACGACACGTCGGGGAGGCAAATTTCGCGACGTACGTCAAAGACATTCGTACGGGTCCCCCTCCCCGGAAGTCTCGTGGAAACTTGCGTCGCGGGAAAGTGGGCTCGGGAAGGGGATATCCCGTATGCGCAACGGGACTTGGCCCCCGATCCGTGCTGGGTTTTGCGGCGAGGAGGGGGGCAGTCGGTTTCCCCCAGATCTCTGTCGTCTTTGAGGAAACTTAATGGAGCTCCACGGGCCGCCCTGCTACTGATGGCAAACTATGGAATAATACGAGAAGCTTCAGCCGTGCGTGCGCCGCGCAGAGCCGTGCCGACGTTCATTTCCCAAACGCACCCGCGCTACCTCGTACGCGTTGATCTCGATTTCCAGGAACCATGAATAATTCCTCCGGCGGAAAAGCGGGAAATTACGCTCGTCGTTAGCCCCGTTCTAGCAAGCATCGACCGACTCTCATCGCAAACAACACACACCCGGAAGCAGGGGCTCCCCATACCTTCCTTATTGCTCTAATAACCCAAGCAAAGCACAAAACATTCCTCTTCTCTTCAAAAATACTCTCCTAAACGGATCATGTAATATACGGACTATATAAAATACTGTGCAATGTTTTGACACGGGCAACACATTATCGTGGCAATTTAGTAGAGTATGGATGTCGATCAGTAGAGATTTATCCGACTACCGAAGCGCTGTTTAATCAGCATTAAATCGTGGATCTCAATTTACATACGCAGGTCTGCAGGTGTTCCACTCGAACTCACGGCTTCATCATTGCGAAAATGAACTTTGAACACATGTACCTGCATCGTAGAATGCATAATACGGTATACACGCTCCCCTGCGTATCTGATAGGATCAAATTCGCAAATGTTTCTCCTGGTACCCCTGAGTTCGAGGGTGGGACATGGTACCCCCCCCCCCCTCTGCGCGTGTAAGTCTACGAAATGACGTGTGAGACGGTGACGGGAGAAAGGTTGAAGTAGGGGGAAGGGGGGGGAGGGAAGATCTGGCGCAGAGGGCTGATCCAAGTTGATACAAGTTTCCTAACAAGTCGGCCTTAACTCGATGAAACCGCAGGAGATCCCAGCGTGCACCGCGTGTGACTCTGCATCACCCACACACACACACACACACATATATATAGATATATATATATATCCCCTCCCCTCATTCTCTTTGCAAGCCGTGTTCTCCCGGCATGACTGCTTCCCTCCGCCACGTGAAACAGGAGGAAGCGAAACGTGTTTCTGGCAAGTGGATAACCTAATTCCACGTTTCCAGCGCGAACCGGACGAGATCTCCCGAACGTCGGTGCAGCTGCTAGAGAACGCATTCTACGTAGACAAGAGTCAGACGATTTGTCGATGAGCTTCCTGTATATTTCTCGCCCTTGGGTGCCGAATGAAGCTCGCCCAGTTGGCCGATCCTGGCGTCGGTTCAAAACCGTGAGATAATATCGGCCAACTTGGTTGGGTGCGCGTGAGTGTGGAATAATTGGTATCGTAAGGCAAATACCAGGAGAAAGGGTCATACGCGGGGAGTAGTCCGAAGCTTCTCATTTTATTTATCCCCTCATACAGGTCCATTTAGTCGCTTCTCTTCCTTTATTCCCGGCCGAGCGAGTGTGTTGTACGTGCATTGTGTTGCTCAAAAGCTAGTGCAAATGTCTCCCTTGAAGATAACACGAGTGCATGTCCTTCCAGCTGTTTGGTTTTCCACACTGAACGCGATGTCGCATAAATGTTGCACGTCCTTCCTTTGTTTCCATTTTTCTCCCCCTTTCAACGCTTGCTCCTTTCTCCATTCCTGTCCTCCGGACGACCGCTCCTATCTGTCGAACGGGCGCAATAGAAAAAGCTTCAAGTTCTCCGGCCATTTGAAAAGCATGCCGTCCCAGTTACGTGCGCGAACGCCATTGTTCAATGACACGGTGCAAACCTCGCGAGCGTTGATTGTTTTCATTTTCAACCTGACACATCGAGTCATCGCGCATTCTCGTCCGCTCTCGCGCGATTTCGTCGGTCTTCGAAAATTGCGTTTCCTCCGTCAGAGCTTGACGAAAAACAAAAAAACAGGTGAAAGTGTGGCGAGAGATGGGTGCTCAAAACTGGGGAAAATTACTCGGCGATTCGGCGGTTAATTAATTCGACGTGCGAACGCGGATCGGTCGATAGGAGAACGCGCAAAACAAGACGTGGTGAGGGGAGGGAGGTCTATTTGCTTCGTCAATTGCTGTCCGTCACGATTAAAACTTAATCCCGGTAATATATCATTCCTGCGCCGCTCGGGGAACCTACACGCCTTGTTGATTAGTTTCGTGTTTCGGAAGGGCGGGATTCGACGTCGATGTTTCCTATCCATGCGACACTTTCGCTGAAAGGGTTCTTCATTCCGTTCGTCCATGTCCCATAAATAGCGTGGAGAATATCTGACGATTGGCGGGAATATCAGTCACGTTTATACTGACAAAATTATCGAGAATCGACGTAGATTGATGGGATAAAAGCTTTTCGGCTGATTTTCCATCGGCTGAAAAAGTTTTGTCCGCAACGAGGAAACGTCGGAGATGCTTCTATTCCTGCGCAACGATCCGCAAACGGAGTGTATTGAACGTGCATTTGCCAGTTCCAAAAGCGAAAGGCGATCCGCCGAGGAAGGAAATGAAACTTCACTCGGCAGGTTCCTCGGGAAACGGGCGATTATTGGACGAGTAACCGGCGTGCGTCAATATCGCGAAAGCGCGGTAGACAGTGGAATTCGAGTCCTAGACGACGGACACAAAACGGGAGATAATTGGACAGCCGTGGAATTCATCGGAAACGACGATTAATTTGAATAGACGGACGCCATCGGCTGACCATGAAACCATGTGGAAATAGCTCGTTTCTAGTCCAACGCTATTTCCATAGGAACCTAAGAAAGCCGACGAAAAATATCGACAAACATTTCCTTCGTTTCTTTCCCAGAACGTTATTTTTATCCCCATGAAAGCTGTACAATGACCGAGTAATCCGGTAGAGGGATGAAGCCGAGGGAGTATAAATTAATGAATAGTTCCGTGGTCACGCAACACGTGCGCGTGTCTCCGGGCAGCAACACTACAAATAAAGCGGAGATGAAAATTATTTGCCAATCAGCGGGCTTAATAAAAGCCCATTCAATATGCATCGGGATTAGCGGACTTTTGCAAACCGCACTTCAAAGTTCCCTTTACGTAACGGTATAACGATTAACAAATAACGAAGTAATCTAACGAGCCAATACTGCACCGACGCAGTGTGTACCAACGATATACGTAGACGTGATATAAAAAATTGGCCGGATAAAGGGTTTTTATCGGAACTGGGCAACGGTTGTGTTTAATGCGGAGGAAAAAGCTGGCGGTATCGATGCGTGGCAATTAACGAATTACAGGGTAATACCGAGCTTCCGTGGGGAGAAGGAGGAGGAAAAATTCACTGGAAATTCGGAGGTACGGTTACACGACGTCCAGGTGGCTGTGGTAAGTTCGAAAGCGACGTAATTGCCAGTCTAGCCGGCGAATTTATCGGGAACAATAACTAATCTGCCGCGGAGCCGCGTAAATTATTAACAGGGCAACGTGCTTCTCGTCCTCTTCGTTTCTCCGCCGGAGAGCCGGGAGACCTGCTCCAAGGGAAGGACAGGTGGGAGTGGGGAGGAGGAGGGGGACAGAAGGCAGGGGTTGGCGTGTCGTTTCGCCCACCACCGGAAACGGGTGTTTCGAAGCCACACAAACAAACGGTGCACTAACGAACTGCCGTACTCCTGCCGTTACTGCACTTCCCCCCCTCCTCTCCTTCTCTCTCTCTCTCTCGCACCAGCTTCTCTTTCCTCCCACGAGCCCCCGTATAACGCTGCACAATGTCCCGTGAAACGTTTAAATGGCGCGCATTAGCCGCGCTCTCCCTGTCCTCCTCTCACGTACAACCGGCGAATGATCATTTCGTATGAAAATCCAACGACGACCGACAGCTGCTAAGCGAAGCCGCCGGTTTCCGACTAACTGCCTGCCTCCAGCGAAGAGCACTTTTAACGAGCAGCGCGGGAATTACCGAACCACCCCCTCGTAGCGCGGGGAATCACAAACGTTTTTCCACAGATCTACGGGAATTCAGCCGAGGAAAACTGGTCTTCTTTCTCCGTAAAAATTCTCACTTGATTTCCATCGAGGACGGAGTAACTTACGGTTTAGAATGGGTTTGTGAACAGTTGGGAGTGTTGAATTTGCGACGGGAGGATCGTAAACGGTGATTGGCAGGAAATTCATCGGCCGGGAGAGCTGGCCGTGTGACGAGCGGATATATATATTATTGCAAAAATGTGTGCACACAAACGTGTCTGGCAGGTTCATCGCGGCGAGGAGATGTAATGCACTTTAGTGATACGATATCGCATTCCGCGGGGCGAACTTATGTTTTATCGCTGTAATTTCACACGACTTGCCCCCCTCACGTCTCCGCCACCAATTCCCCCGTTGCTCCTCGACCTGAAAGAGATGAAGAACGCACCACCGCGGCCCTAGGTTTTAGCGAAGCAGTAAAATACTAGCAGATTCGCGACAACGACACTGCAATTGCCAAGGCGAATTCACACGCGCAATACAGTCGCTTGAAAAGTTTTCAAAATGTTTCCAGACAATCCTCCCTGGCGACAGGAGAACGAACGGTAGAGAAATTTGGAAAAATACAGCTGAGAGTAAAAAAACAAGGTCTGTTTTAAAAACCAACTGGTTTGACTACAATTTTTGGTTTCACATCGAACAAATAACGTTGGTTTTGCGGTGCAGCAAATTTGTAATAGATATAAAAAGCGTATGGTGGTGTCATTAGCGGCGGGTTTAGCGAGCGTTTGTGGCCGAATTTACTCGACGTAATTAACCGCGCACGGAGGCGAATTTATATACGTTTGTCGACGCTAAGGAGTCACTTTAAATTCATGAAATGACACGGCAAGAATTCGTCGGCCGGAATGAACGAACCGCGTGTGCTTTTCGCGCGTGTACTCCATGCAAATTAAATTACAGCCTCGTAACAACCGTCCCTTCTGCCGGGAGGAATGAAATGTCGCTCGGGCGTTAAGGTAACTCGAAAGTTTTCCAATGTGCCGGGAAGGAAGGTAATCGAGTCGACGTAATCAAACGACGAGATTTCTCCGCGAAATCACGTCTTCCCTGCGTAATGAAAGCCCATCTGGAGTTCACTCGCGGCAGAAAACGCGCGTTTTATTGGCTCGTCGGACGATAGGGCAACTTCTTTCGATTTCCCCGACGATAACGCGTCGGAAAGTTCCGGGAATATCCTCGGCGAAACAGACCATTCCTCGGTTAGTTCGTTAGACTTTACGGGAGGGGCAAGCGGCGTGAGGCAAGGGGAAAAGCTCGCAGGGGCATCGGAGTCATCTGCTCACACGGCATTAATTCGTCGCATTTTCCATCTCTCCCTCGGCAGGATCTTTGCCGGGAAATCTGCATTGGCGGCCCAACGAGATTCCCAAGTGCGCTCGAAAAGCACCGGCAAAGGAGCTCGTCGCGAAAGCTCTCGGATTCAAAAGAAAATGGAGTCAAGCGAAAGCGTGTAAAAGCATACGAGGAAAGAACGAAAGAAAGAAAGAGCCAAGGAAAGGCGGGGCTGTAAAGTCGGACGGAGAGGGGCGAGAAGTTGGCGTAGGGCGGGAATAAAGATGAGGGACCGGAAATGACAGGCCCGTGGGTCGTCGACGAACGATGAATCGCTTTAAAGCGTAGTCACGGGAGAAGATAAGAAAACGCGAAGAAAAAGATAAATACGCGGCCGAAGGCATATAGGTGTAGAACGACCAGAAAAGAGGGGGGGACGAACGGAGAAGGGGAATACCGGGTGGGCATAAAAGAGAGTAAAGAGCCGGAAGACTCAATGTGTGTATGTGTGTGCGTGTGCGTACGTTTAACCCTGTGTGTATCGCACGGGCCAGACGAAATAACGGGGTTGCGCACTCCCGCTCGGAAACGTAACCCACTTATGCACGGCACATTTAACTCCATTCTCCCGGTGCACGGCGAAGTGCAAGCGACGCGCTGCCACGAGATACTCGACCCTCAAGCCTGTGTGTGCGTGCCGTGATACATGGCACTACGTGATGGCTATGGAAAAGCCTGATATATAGACAGACACGCGGAATCAAGACACGTGGCCCTGGAGATCTATGCACGAACGTGCACCTTGTATACCCATGCATACCTACCAAGATCTAAGAACTATTACACACGGACAATTCCCCACCCCGAATCTCAATGATTTCCGGGGATAAGTCATAGCGTATATTAAACATAAATGTGATTCATAAATACGCGGAAGCCATGGTACGGAAAATGCAAGAAAAAATGGAATTAGTCGTGAATGATAAGGAGAAGGGTAGCATTTACCGACAGAGGGAATATGCAGGGTATTGCCGCATGTGCAAAATTCACGTATACAGGTGATTCAGTCAGGGTACAGGTTCAGGTTGAGTTATTAACGCACACGTGGATTCCCATGATGCCAGGCACAGCCGAGCGAGCGAGAAACCTGCTCTGCGTAATGTCACTTGCAGATTATAATTTCCAATGTACTTAACTGTATTACGAGCTTTACGCAGCCGTGCTATGTGCACGCGGATGACAAGCCACTGCGAGCAGAGAGCAAAAGCTCCGGCGCTCGGAAGGCGACGACGAAATCATAGAAAAAAAAGCAGCGAATTATAGTTGAGCTTTTATCGCTGTCCTTCTGCGAATGGCTGAATAAAAATTTAAGAGGACAGGAAAAAGTCGTCGAGATAAAAGAGAGTAAAGTTTCTCGGATTATCTTCTCAGGGATTACACGTTTCTGTTGTTAGCGCGGGAGAGAAAATCATAGCCGCTACGTTTAGTCGGCAGGATATCGACGGCGCCAGAATGATTTCTTCCCCGAGTTTCTATCCAGGGGAAAGTCAACAGAGGGACTTCGTTAGATACGGCTTTTGGGCCGAAAGTTAAATACGAAAGAGTCGAGAAACCGTGACCTTTGGGGAACAAAACGCGGGGAAATGGGGGGGGGGACGAGGCGTCGAAGTAATCGGGAGAAAAACGACGAATGGATGACGCGGCCCATCTTTTTCTGTGCGCGGTAATACGCAAAAGAGACTCTTCAGCGCGGTTCAACGCCTTCTGAAGGACAGTAACGAGGGTGGCCGAATGCCGTTGAAAGCCACGTCCGCGTCGTGGAAAACGCGACCTGAATGGACCCATTTCCACCTCTCCCCTCACCTCCCCCGGCCGGTTTTTCAGGCTCGTAAAAAATCATACACCGCAAACAGCTCAGCGGCATTTCCCATTCTGTACCGTCGTTTCTACTCGATTTTTTCTCTTTTTTTTCGAAATTCGCACCACTCGCCGCTCGACCGCTAATGATTACGCCTCGTTGATAGGCCGTTTAATTAATTGATCGCGTCGCGTTAACGAACTTCGCCGTAATACCGATTTTTCGCACTGCCCGCGGTACATATTTGCATAATTACATGGCAGAGAAACACGCATCGTTAGTCGGCCATTCATCGAAACGCGAGAGCCCGCACTTTCGTACCATGATAATTGTTCGGAGTGTTAACGAGCTAATGGAAAAAGATCCGCGTGCTTGCCGGCGCATAATGGTTAATTAAGCGATCCGCTGATTATAGTTTCCGATTGCCGATTGCCCGGCAACAAAGAGAGAAAAGTATTAGGAGCGCGAAAGATGAATATCGACCAGTCGGGTAAAAGTCTTATAAATGTAGAATAAATTTTTGATACAGTCTCTTGGTAAGTACGTGAGAGCCCCGGCGACTATTAAACATCTTACGAACAATATTTCAGAACGCTCGGCCACAGGCGGAGGTACTCTGATCATATATGAGGATAGTTTCCAACTAAAAGCAATGTGCAAACTGCCTAATGACGGTGCAAGCTGCATATTTTAGTATGCAATAACCAAACTGCAATATGCACAACTACAAACACGTCTATCCATGTACTCCGGTCTGCATAAACTCACGCTTTTTTACGCAGCACATTTTTCTAACTAACGTTGCCGCTTTTTATTTACCCGTATAATCCCTTTTTATCTGATACGGACATTAAAGGGAATTGAGAATAAATAATAGCGATACAATGGACGCCCGTACACACTTCAACAGGTAAAAACAGAGTGGGCTTTTTTTTGTCAGATTTTTTGCCGAACCAGCCGGTTTTTCGTGATAAAATATGGACGAGACAGGGTCGTTTATTTAATATGGCCATGGCATGGCCGACGGGATGTATTTAGCTGACAGGCTTTGTACGCGTTACAGCGTATCCGTGTCGGTTGAGTGAACAATAAAAATATATTTCGCGGCTGGACGAAATCATGCCGACAAATCGGCCTTTTTCGTCCTGGAGTTTTATCGTTGCCGTCTTATATCGCGCGTGTAACGAGCCCCACTCTAATCCACGACCCACGCGGTAAAATAGCCCGCGATTCACGCTATATCCCCGGCCAGCGCGATCATTCATGTTTATCTGCGCCGCAACAGGAAGATTCGCGGAAAAACCTCGAGCAAAATAATAAATGACCATCAACCGAGTCGACCAGAACCCCCTCTATTTCTGCTTCGATTTTTTCAACGCTTCGTCGCGGAAGGGAAGTTAATCTACGCGACGCGGTTACCTTCTCTCATATTTATTCCTGCGCATGACGTTTCCGCGAGACGTGAAACCGCGACGCACAACGCAACCGCCTTTGATATTGCATAAACGCCCTGAAATTGCACGCGTCGGAGACTGCGAGGGGAATTATTCATCGGACGAACCACCAGTTACGTGACTTTCGATACGGGAGAGTCGACGATAAGCGGGGGGGAGGGGGGAGGAAATTTCTCCGGGTCGTAAGGAACTTTCTCTTTGCTTGGGGAAACCGTCGACGGTTACGCAAGACCATTAACGATAGTGTTTTGACCGTCGGCCACTCTCGACCGAGAGTCCGTCGAGCTGGCGCCTTCGTATTTATAGTTTGACCCAATCTCGTGGCGGACTCGTCGAAACGTACGAGCAAAAAGAACTGACGAAACGCTACAAAAGGAGGGCCGGACAGAGACGGAGCGCGGAAAAGCCAGGCAGATGAAACTCCGAGAATAACTGACCGAGTACGATGAAAAAGGGAAAGACGACGGTTTCGGGAAACTTACTTTCCCTCAATTCCCACGTTAGCGACAATTTGGCAATTGTGTATTGTCTTTAGTGATAAAGCTGAGGATGGGGAAAGCAAGAAAAAAAAGACTTATTGGACGTCTGGCTTTGGTAGATTTTCATGGTTTCCTCGTGGCTTAATCCTCCCAGGGTAAACCGTGCTATCGTCCTTTGTTATACGCGTAAGCCAGTGTAATTTCGTTAGAACGAATGCAGCGTAATTTAGTTCTGAAACGTAATTGAATCTTTAACCACCTGGAGACCGAGTTGTTCCTTTCTCCCTCACGCACGCTTTCCTGTCTCTCCTCTCTCTCTCTCCCTCTTTCGCTTCCCGTCTCCCCTACAGCCTGGTTTCCCCTCCCGCATTTGCGACCCAGTTCGTTATGCCGTTCACCGTAAATTTGTTTGCAATGGTTAGCCGTTAATTGAAACCATAAACCGATCGTCGTTTTTGCATTTATCGTCTGTTCGTTACTGCAGTCACTGATCATTCCGGTGCTCGGTATTTACGGGAGGCAATAAAAAAGATTGTCCACGAGTTTGGCGCGTTTATTAAAATTCACGAGTATTATAGCGCGTACTCCTTGACGCAGCGTGAGTTTTCGAAATTGCGGCAACTGCAGTGCGCCATCGTCGACCGTCCCAACGATTTCATCGTTTTAACGATGTGGATAATTATTCGGAAAACCGTACCAAACATTTGCTCACAATTACCATGCGTTCGTGGAAACCTTCCGATTTTTAGCAAGGAGGTTTTTCGAAAAGTTCATTTGAAGAAGTAAGAGGAAAACGGGGCGCATGGAAACATAAACAGCCGAGTTTAATTTCACGGCCGGCTCTTGCCGTGATACCGCGTCTTATCTCCTGGGAGGACTTGATGGCAAGACCGCGGCTTAACGATCGTCGACTGCACCTACGCCGCTGCACCATCCACTCGAAAAAACACGGTCATGCTAAAAAGACAAGAACTGGGACGCAGGGGGATGGAAAGGAAGAACGAGGAAACGAATTAAAAAAGAAGAGGGCCGAAGGTATCGGAGGGTGGGGAAAAAGGACGTAAAAACGCGGCTAAGCGGGGAAAAGGGGTAAATCCTACAAACTGCGGGGCAGAGAGACTCGCGGCCGGAAGGACGTATTTGAAAAGAGAGGATGCGAGCAAGAGGAAAAAGGAGGAGACCACGATTGTACTCTTAAAAAAAAAGTGCCACTCGAGAAAGGAATTTTCCCCGGGTACGACTCCTCGAGCAGTGGCCATTAATTCGGTCCAATTACCCCGGGCGTAGTCGCTCGTATAAAACACGTTACAGCCACGTTTAATCCCGCTGATCGGCCAGATGAAAGAGTTAAGCACACCGTCGCGAAGAAACTCCCACGATTTACCGTTATGCTCTACTTTTTCATAACTAATTTGCATTCCTGCATCGTCGAAAATTAATAAAGCGATTGACTTTGAAAGACCGGTGGACGAGGTTTGTCTTTCTTTTTCCAGCGGAGAAATGGAAAGCCTCGTTAGGTATTCCGATTGCCAACCTGTAGGGCGCGGCTATCGAGGACCTTTGAGTGTTTCGGGCCGACGAGTGGCCAGTCGGGGCAAGTACCTACTTCTCGGTATGCGTGCAACTGCACACGTCCCTGCCGACCCAAACGAATGGCCTGCATACGTCGATGCATCTACGTGCACGCGCAAACGCCATTCCCATATCGAAAACAGGATTTATGGGCCTTTAATAAATCCATCGGTAGACGTGCAAGAGTAGAATGCAGCGGAGCTCCACGAAGATCGGCGAATTAATAGACTCGGACAGAAGGATTTTTGTTTTAATTTATTGATCACGGTTTCGGATGAAGATGGGTGAATCAACAGTACCGGCTAGTAAGATTTTGGATTTTAGAGTATTGATTACTTGTTTAAAGTGGTATACGCTGATCGATATTGATGGATTTTCTTGACGGTTCAAGTCGGCTCAACCTCCCCGATAATTCGCTGGAAATCGATGGCAGAATTGACGGTTTAATAAGGAAGGTCTTCGTGGACGACCTTCTACGATCACATCGGCTACACTGTCTCGTGGAGCGAGCTACACGCGGACCTCAGAAAGCTCTGGGGATAACGAGCGACTCACCTCGACCGAAACGACCCAATTCTCTCAACCCCCCGAGCCCCCGCACCCTTGCTGCTGGCTTCCTTCTCTCGAGAAAAGAATGGAGAGGCTCGGACGGTGAAATTAGAATATCGATCGATCGACGGTCGACAGTATCGATGGAAATGAGAGCAAGAATGAAAAGCACCGATGCGGATAAAAGGAAGAAAAATGAGCCGAGAAAACGGGGAAAGGAAGGACAGAACAGACAAAGCTTGAGGGGAAAGGACTGAGCGATTGAAATTCCACGACGAATGGGAGAAAGGGAGAGAGGTGTGGAAGGAGCTTGAAAAAATTGCAACGAGGAACAGATGATAAGCATTCGTGGGACGAACCGACAACTTTACGGTCGTTTATCCGTCCGTCTTGCGAGACTGGAAAAAATTGAGTTTGTCAAGGATGAAGAGAGGGAGGGGGGGGGAGGCGAGACAAGAAACCCAACGTGTGGTCCTCTGAGTCCTCGTGAAAAGACATAAGGCTAGTGCCGGTGCTTCGAAAGAATGAAGGAGCAGCTTCTCTGCGGTTGGATCCCCCCTTCTTCCCCCTTCTCCCCCTCTGTCTCTTCCACACGAGCTACACCTTGTCAGTCTTTCCACGGCGACCGGCAACCACTGAATCTCACGGCCTTCCCAAGCCTTTCGTTTCATCGCTCCCCCCGCCCTCCTCCCTCGCCCCACTAAGGCCACTTTTTACAGCCAATTTTCTTGTGTCTCTAGTTTCATTAGCCACTTACGGGCACACACAGTTTCTTCCCCAGTGTCTTTCGTCCTCTCTGTTCTTCCTCCTCGCCGTTTTCCAGCGTTTCCGTTTTTTCTCCACGCCTACGGTCCCGTTCCACTCTTCGAATTATTTCCACATTTCGGCCCTTTTGGCCCTCGCGACGTTGTCGCCGGCTTTTATCATCTTCCATCTCTCCTCTGTCCTCGCGATTGTATCTCGAATCTTCACCCTCGGTCCTCCATTTTCGTCTTCCGTGGTTGAGGGAGCTCGGACGATTATCTCCGTTCGTCCGGCGGCGTCAGGAGATAGAAGCTCGACTGACCGTAGTCTGGCTTTTGATGTATTATTCAGAATCTCCAACGCGGAGCTGCAATAGTCTAGTCCCCCTCCTCTCCCGCCCCTCGTACGCTTTCTCTCTAAAGATTAACCGGGAAGAGGATCGTCGGGGTCGTCGTGTCACGTCATTCCCCACCTATCTCCCTCTCCCTCTTCCACAGAGGGCTGGCTAATATCGACAAGTATTTCCCGCCCGTCGGTGGCGAAGCTTCGTCCTTATCTACCTTACTCCGCGCGACGATAACGTTTCACGGGCCGATTACTTCAACGACCATATCCGTCGGATTAGCGCGAACGAACCGTGAATCGCCATTTTCATGGCGACGCGATTTCGTAAATCGATGACCCCGGGGAAACCGCTAAGCATTATCGAGAAAAATGCCACAGGAAGGGTCATATTTTCTTAACTATATTACCGTCGTACAGCGGCGTAACTTTCGCGATAAACCTCCGAAAAATTCTCTTCTCCGTGAATTGGCTGAACTCAGAGGTGGGGGTACTATCTCCGTACAGCGTCGCACGAGTTTCTGTTAATTAATTAAGGAAGGATTAGGGCATCAAGGAGGAACAGTATCAGGCAATGGCATCTCAGGTCGTCGTCTTAATCCGGACTCGAGCAAGAAGCTTCGCGTATGTTACGGATTAAACGTGCCTACCGGATCGAATGGAATGGATCCAATTAACCGAGATACTTGGGAAATGGGGACGCTCTAATTTCTCATATCGGGGGATCTCGATACACGGCCTTTTCAATTAATCCCATCTGTTACAGCGGCTCGCAATTACCAGCATTTGTAGCCGATATTTACGACCCTCCGACACGACGTACGACCAGTCGTCTGTCAAACAGTTGCTATACCCTTGCCCGCGGCAAGAAATTCGGGGGCTTATCAAGTGAAATAACACGAATTGGCCTTTCCCCCGAAAACGTAGCGACAGCGAATATCGAGTTCCGCGCGTACAGTCGTGTTAATTGAAGAACCTCGAAACAGTATTCGAGCAAATATTCCGCGGTATCAATGTAACCGCGCCAGACGCACAGACGTTACCGTTGTTACGACAACGACGCTAAATGAGTTTCATGACAATCGTCCACGCCCTACAACGTCCGAGAATTTTTCTCCACGACCGGCAATCAAATTAACCTCACTCCTCGATCCTCTCGGAATTGAATTCGTCGGAAGGATGAGGAACCTAACGCGTGCCATGATGTTCGAAAAATCGTGAATCCGAAAGTTTAAGGCCAGCTTAAACTACTCGACATATTCATATCTGGGGCTTATTATATCTGAAAAATGAAATTTGTGAAAATTTAAAGTCAAACATTTATGCATATCTATATAAATTTACGTAAAATTCTTCATTTTATACATACAGTCATATTAATTGGTCGTAATTGGTCGGATGATGGTGAAAAGGTGAATGGCAGGTACAACGTGAGGTTGAAAATATCGTTGCAGAAAAGCTGTTGAACGATGAGAATCGAAGGTGGAAGGCAGGCCGGCTGGTTTCAGCAGATTGCGTTCATTCCCGCTCCTGGCTTTTCTATCGTTCGTTACAAATTGTGATTGGCAGAGAGGGAGAACGATGTTGACGTTCAATCGAGGGACCGGCCCGGTCGAATGGAGATCGGCGTGCAACCGCTTACGGGTCGTTACGCAATCTGCTGAGCTCGGTGGCCGATAATTCGCGAATGGCGTGCGCGTATTTCAAAGTCGGCCCGCAGTTGCCTGCAGCTGCGGTTTTCCTTCTAACCCGCGGACCCACGCACCCTGCGAGCGCTCCGACGATTTGCCTACCACCCTCATTCTCCTACCTGCCCACGTAAAATCGAGCGAATCGACTAAGCCCCAATAAAACAGAGCCAAATTCAATCGAGATACGAGAGGAAAATTTTAGGTAAAATGTTAAAAGTTTTATCAACGTTTTTCAATACGAACGAACGATTCTGTTTCTCTTTGGTCCAATTAAGGAATTTTTGTTTGAATTAGAACGAAATTCTGGAAAATTATGCGTTTTGTGCGTATGGAAGGTAGGGCGGAGAGTCGTGTGATAACCAATTAAGTCGAATATTTCGCGTACACACGCACTACGGAGTACGGCAGCAGGTAATGTCGGTGTATTTTAAAACGTTTCACTCTGGCTTTGTACAAATCGTGCTTTGTATCGCGGTTATTTTAACGGCAGACCGGCGTTTAGCCCGTGGGCTTTGAGAAATATTTTACAGGTCCGAAACTTCAGCGACGAATTATAATTGAATTTCCCTCCTCCCTCCTCCAGTTGCTTTCTCTTTGTACACGGTAAAATCGAGGGAAATCAATACCCTCATTTGCAGCATCCTTCCGGAGGGTATCAGCGATGAAATCGCCATTCTCCGAAATAATCCAATCAACTAATTAGCTTATTTCCTGATCAATTGCCAAATTGTCAGCTAGTTTATAAACTAATCAATAGCAACTGGACGAGGTATTTTCCATTGGTATCGATCTTCCTAATCTTCTGTAAGTACTGAACGTATAGACAGGATCGTCTAATCTCTTCCGTTAGATCCCTTTTCATGTCCTTTTGATCATAACGAAACTAGGACGTTCACGTCCAGCAAACGGCCATAATACTACAGAAAAGATGTGCAAAATATATGTCCCTTGTACTTTAGCATTTCATTTACGATACGAAGGGATCATGTCCCGTAAGTTGAGCCTTATAATTAATCTGGCGCATTAGTTGGGTTAAAAACATGTGGAAGATGAAGAAATATCGATGCCCGTGGCCGGTGGGAATATAACGAGGGCTGCCACGTCGAGTGCATACCCTGTACTCGGCACAATGCACAACTGGGATAATCCGCCTTTTGTTTACGCGCTAACGAGGTGTGGAAAGGATCTTGAGAACGTGCACGCGCGCGCACAGGCCTGTCTGCCTACGACGACACGTTCGACGGCGGTTCAGCGCATAATTGGCAATAAGCGCACACGCGCGCACCGTCCTCGCGTTAAACGGCAACACACTTGCGACGTTTACTGCACGAACCCACTCTAACCCACTCTAACCCACTCTAACCCACTCTAACCCACTCTAACCCACAGGGAAAAGCTTCCTAATTACGTTCTTCAGGGAAACGCGGGCCACCCTGCTGTGCTCCTGGGCCGGTTATCAACTTGCCGAAAGCGTAGATGGATCGCATAATTGGGGATAACGTGATCAAAGCGCATTTTCGATGGTCCTGCGATCAGACGGGAATTAAAGGTACGGCCAAAGAGACCGTAACTGCGACAAATGGAAAGAGCCGTGAGAAGGAAGGAGGGGGAGGGAGCAAAAGTGAATAAAATGGAGGAAATAAAATTTCCAGCCCATCCGACGCAACTGGGAAACGCGCGGAACGTAAATACTCAGGGCCCATTTCCATGGGCAATGAATTGGAAGTAACGCTGGGTTTTCCGCGCGGCCGAGGATTTATCGCGGTTTCGCCCGGTGACCTTGTCTCGTCAACACGTCGCTCGGGGAAAAAAATGCACGAGACGATTGGACAAGTCGAAAGTCGCAAATCACGCGAAGCGTGAAAGTTGGACGAGACGTGAGACCGACAGGTCGAGTTTTAATTTCTCGCCGGGGAGTCGATCGAAGACCGAGCCTGCCAGCCGCACAGGATTCACGAGGTCAATGGCAACAAACCGCCGGAGAAAGAGTACTCGCTTGGAAATTTCCACCGGTCTCGAGGAAAGCTTAATTAAGCGCAGGACACATCCCTGTTTTAATAAAAAGGACTTTGACCGAGATCCCACCGGCGTAATTCGTTATGAGGATAGAACGGGGAAAAGTATTTCGCTTAAAGTTGCGTATTTTTAAAAGTCGCTGAAAAAGATTCACCGGCTGGTGGCTGAGGGGAAAACAATTGACGAAGGAAGGCAGGTCGATCGGGCCTTGGGGTATTTTAATTCCGCACGAGCGAACAGATCGATCGAACCGGCCTATCGAGCCGGATTAACGGACTTTTAAATCGAATCCTGCCACGCGTCCGCGGCCGAAAACAAGCCGCTCGGCTATTTCCCGAAGCCCCTGCGAAATCGTCCACCGGCTCCCGGGCATGCCATCCAATTTTCCGCAGAACTACGCCATATTGAGGCTGGTATGTCGCCGAGATTGCATCGTGTATACCGGCGACCGAACCCCTCGCAAAGAATTTCAATGAAACCTTCGGCATTTTTGTTTTCTCCTTAACAACGAATAACGTCGTCGGTTATTAAAGTGGTACAACACAAGTCTTCAAACACTCGCGGGTACATAATTTCGGGGAACTATAATCGACAAAAAAATATAAATCAACCCAAGGTCAGGTCTGACCAAGATAAAACAGTTCCCTTATTTAACTTTCTGACATCTATGGCTTGGTGAATTTTCTCCAATGTTAATCGTGACATCACGTGTTGTCTTACAATAAAGGTTCTGTAAACGGGTACACGCGGAAATCGATGTTCTTAATGTCTCGAAATTAGGGCTATTGACTTTGTAATACAACAGCGCGTTATAGAGAGACTAGAAGGGAGCGGTCTTCGGGTTTTACCCAAGTCCCATTAGGAGGATTGCATTTATGTAGCTTTACACGGGACCCTTTGAAACGAGGAATTTGAATCAAACGCAACTTGCTCTCTGGTTCCTTCCTCAGACTCTATTGTAGCCCTTCATTAATGCAATAATTCTCCAGCGGCAAGTCATGAATTGATTACACGACCAAGCGACCACATTGTCCCACCGCATTATTACATTAACATCCTGTCCATACGTGTAGTATCGATATCACGCATCTGCCACATAGTTGGTCCGATTTGCCCGGAAAATCTAGCCACTCGTGAGAAAGTTTCTTGATAAAGCCACGCGAGCCTCGATACTGTTACGATCTTTTTCAAAACTATCCCGGTGGTTTATTAACTTTGTTGTATCACCTGAAGTCTCGCATCGGAGAGTAGGGCACAGAAGGGGCGGGACAAGGGGACGTACGTCAAAGTTTCTATTAACTATCGGAGTTGAAGAGTAGAAGAGGACGACGACTGGTAAACATTAGCCGGGCAAACTCCTTGGGGACTTCTCGAGGATATAAACAAAGCTTATTACGAAGTCAATGGTACAGAAATTTACTGAGTATCAGTAGTGACTCTCTGATGGACAATGAATGATCAATTAAGAACGACGAAAACCTTGCGTAATCTTGAACAATATTTTTTATATCGTTGCAGGCCGAACACACGACTCCAGCTACACTCTATACAGGCTGGGCGAGAGACTGTCGACCGGGGCAAGACTCTACGTTGAAACAGGAAGAGCAGATGGCCTCGACACCGGCGGAGACTCTCCTAATACATTACATTCTTTCACCGGACCACCCATTCCCCAGGGCGAAGGAACCAGTGTTGCCAGAGCCTTCCTCGACGGCAATCATACTCTAATTAGCATCATGGCGCGAATCAATCCCAGCCCCGACTGGTTCGTCGGCGTGGATTCCTTCCAACTGTGCGTCGAGGGAAATTGGGTCGACACCGTCACCGTCGAGGTGAGCTTCAAATTATAATCTCCAACGATAACCCTTATCGTCTGCTAAAAAAATGATGGTTATGAAATTTTGCTCACCAGGCGTGTAATTTTATTTAAGTTTAATGTTCATAATATAGAAGAAAGACACTAGACAGTGTCCTTGATAATTCTACGCCTGGCTGCCGATCTTGCGAACTATTTCACAAGGAGAGTTTCAGGGGGAAAACGTTCCCGCGGGGGTTGACTGGCTCCCTCGTGTCATTAAAAAGCGCACGAAGCCATGAAGGTTCTTTTATGCTCTGCCTCAGCTCGATCCACTGGACGGCGGCACGGATAACGGCTTCACCTTCACGGCGGCCAACTGGCCGACGCAGCCCCAAGGAATCGCCTACAGGATCACATCCCGTTACCCTGCGCACCCCGCAGGGAGCTTCTATTACCCGAATCTACCGCGTCTGCCACCGATTGCCACTCTCACCTTCACCAAGGTAACGACTTTTATCCATTATAAGCTCCTCTCTTCCCGCAACCCCGGTCTGCGGGAAATTCTAGAAAACCCAAGACGCGCGTACTGGGGAACATGATGGCGGCTAAAAAATTGAGAACTTAAAGAGCAAGGACTCCTGTCGGGTAGATCGAGCTTTCAACTTCCCCAGACGCAACGTCAGCGACGATATAAATTCTCTTACGGGCCATACCACGGTCGACAATCCGGTTATCGTATCGACTGTGCTTCTTCATTTTTAGACAGAATACGACGTCTGACAATGTCAAAAGTTCCCTTGAAACGAAGGATTTTAGAAATCAATTACTTATGGTCGAACAAATTGTAACAAGTATTAAAGACCTGTTAACGACAATGGGTTCTCTGGGAAGAATCTTCTTTTTACTCTTCTTCTGATTTTCTTTGACCTCGCTTTTACCGCTTAATTACCGAACTTTTGTCGCTAATCCGATAGAGCTGTCGGAGCCCAACCATTTTGCCTTTATTACTCGTCTTCTGGTTTCTTCCCTGTGGAACTGCTCATTCCGCGTTTACGTAAGCTGCAGCTGCAACCTTCTTTAAAAGTTCGACCTCGCACAAACATAAGCCGAAACTCGCTGAATATTCCTACGACCAACAGTGAAAGCCAATAACTTCCCCTTATTATTACTAAGTGCCTGTGGCTTTCTAAATCGATATTTATTGAAATCGACTTTGAGGAGTTGTTCCGAAATCCTAATTGATAGTCGACTGTATTTAATACGATTATCGCTGTTATTGTTGACAAAAGAACAGCTAACGGGAATATACGTATTCACAGCCTAATGGGTTATCCAATGGAGGATCGCAAGGAGTACGTCACTGTCGTGAAACTGGCTCGATTATAGTTCGGCGAGGAGACGACGGCAATTGCGTCCCTTGGGGCCGGTTAACTCCGCGCGTAACGCGTGAGTTACTGCCGAGTAGGATACAGATAAAGGGACGGAGTCGGGACGGTAAGCCGAATCGGCGCAGAGCGGATTAGCCAGATTAAGCGAGCAGCCAGTTGGCAATAGAACTACTGCCGTCAGTTTCCTTTCCCTTCAAACTATCCCTCTGCCAAAATAACGAAATATTCTGACACCAAGAAGGAAAGTCCTTGACGACCTGCGCGAACATTAGCTCGTCTTACAATCTCGGGAGAAGGTGTCGATAGTTGTGAAATATGCTGAGCATGTTTTTTTACAGCGATAATCTGTTGCTTCGAGGGAGGAACGTGACGTAAACGTTCCTTGTGACGTAAACTTCGGAGTATGGAAATGCTCGTGTGTGTATGGACTTGCGTGTCTCTACGAGCAGAATACTGTCCTCCGTGTCAATTTCAACACCCTGTTCTGATAAGGCTGACGTTCCGAACAGCCCTCAAGACGAATGCGTGACTATCCGCAGAGCTGTAGATTTGCCGAAATCCCCGACGTTTATCGGCAACGACATAGGCCGTATCGATACTCGACATCCCCGTTTGACGGGAGATCCAAAGCGGACGGATTTGTCCGATTTTCACGGTACAAGGGTTCATAGACGATCAGTCGCAGGTTTCATACCCGTCGGCACGAAGCGGGCTGAAGAAAACTTGGAGCGATTGGCGATGGGGAGGAATCGACGTCGATAATCTCTCGGTCGGAGCGGAAAGCCACGTTATCGTCCTTTACGTCCGAAACGAACGCTTCGCATTCGTATCGGCACGAAAAGGCGTGGAGGGGGAGACGGGGGGAGGGAGGGCCTCGTGCGCCGGCAAATCCTCGGTTGAAAATGCGTATCCACGTAGTTGGAGAGCAGCCATGCCGCGACTACCCAAAACCCGTAGAATCCGCCGGCGGAATATTTTCCGGCCACGTCGTGTGCAGACGTCGAGGGAAAAAGAGGGCAAGGGAGGGGGGTCGGCTGAAGCCTGGACCTTGTTCTCCCGCAAGGTGTTCTCACGCCGAATACGCTGGAAATTCGATTTTGCCCGGGGCGGAGGGGGAGGGGGAGGGGGAGGGGTTGCAGAAGAGAGGAGAATTGGGAGATACACGCGCAGACGGAGTAGCGGCCGCGGTTCCCCGTATTCCAAGCACGCGGCAACACGCCGGGGTAAACAATGCCGAGCGTGAAAAGACTCATTATTTGGCCGATCAACCGCCCACGCGTTTGTCCGACCTCTCGTGAATTCGCCAAACGCGGTGAATGGTAATTCATTTACTCGCTCGAATTCAAATGGACCTGGACTCTCGGCTTCTTCCTTTTATTTTCGTGCTCCGAGAAGGTCCCAGGACACTGTTCTTGCCTCGTTACCATGTGTACCGAGAAATTTCATTGGTACTGCACGTTTGCCTAACTTCCTGAAACGATAGGAGCCCATTTATCAGGCGAGGTCGTTCAACGCGGGAGATTCATTGCCCGATAGGACAATCCCTGGTCCTTTTTTCCGCGATAGGAAGAACTCGACGGCCGCCGTGACCGATTTCAGCCATCCCCGGGGCATCGACGAAGAACCGAGGGGCTCGGGCAGGAACCCTAAAAGATCGAAGATTTCATGTCGGTTTCAGCCACTTCCACCCCTCGAAGCCGAAACTCCCTTAGAATTTATAACTGGTGACGCGTTATGGCGCCGCCCAGCCTTCCCACCGAGATTTATCTGCTTTTCCGGGCACTTTTTTTTCCAGCCACGCCGGAGGGAAAGTTTCTTCCCGACCAGGTGAAAGATCTCCCCTGCAGTTCGGCCGAGTTTATAGCGCGTCCTGCTGCATCTGCGCCAAACAGATAGGCGCCGTTGGCTGACGTTTCTACCTGTGCGTCGTCGCGCCTAAAATATCGCTCTGGCTTGCAGGGATCCTTCCTTCAGCGTGCCAGGAATAACGGCGCAAATAAATCCTGGGCGAGAAACCGACGAAAAACTATTTCAAGGCTGACGATCCACGCAAACACTTCTGCCATCCTCCAAAAGTACGAAAAGTGGATGATGCTTACAGCATTAAATAATCTTCGCTGATGTCGTTGGAATGCTTTGGAGGACAACTGTGAAAGGACCTATTTGTCCTATAGTGGGGGACTTCACCACCGCGAAATGTCGTCGAAAACTTTACGACGTGTGTAGACGTCTACTTGGTCGCGGACTATTCGAACACATCCGGTACATCAAGGACGAGAAGTGCGAGTACTGCAGTGGACGGGCGCTAACGAAGCGAGAATTTATGGATTTCACGGAATGTTCATTGGCCCAGCGAACGTACGAGAACGACGAAATGGAAGCTGACTCCGAGAACGGAATCCATCCGTTCCCTCCACGAGGCTTTTATCGCCCTACCTGTGACTCGCAGGGCCAATCGTCTCTTACACCGCGCTTTCAATTACCCTAGCCCTGGATTCCTAGAGTTATACCGCAATTTATGAAGAATTTAATCTCATCTTGGAAAATATCCTTTGATAAATATAATACCGTAGCGATGATAGAATTGCAGGTAATAACGGTAAACCAGTGTTTCCGTTTGTGCGGTAATAACGGCGAAGTTTTCGGTTGACGAATTTTATGGATAATTATACGAACGAATAATTCCGCAACAAGGTTCGCCGAGCACGCTCGACCAGTCGCGGCTACAAAACTACGACTAGTGTAAATCCGAACGTGCGTTTCGGCCGGCCGTAAAACCGGAGTTACTGCTTATTTCCCGGCGTGCTTCGCGACGCATTTTCCTGGCGGAGCTCCATGGAAACAGGTGCAAGCCGATAATGCAGCGTAATCGAATCCCGGTGGTACGTGCCTGCGATATCCTAATAGCATCGCGCGCGACGCACTCTCCGAAGGACGAAGGAAAGTATCGCGGGGATTCTAAGCCTCCGTCGGGAGAAAACCTCATAAACCGGCTAGAACGTTACGAGGGCTAACGTAAGCCAGGATGATCTCGTCTTGCCGGAAAAATGATCGTCCTTGCCGATTCGCCCCGGAAATCCGGACCAAACGAATCACATCGAAAGAAATAGCAAATAAAATATTTAACTAGGGCAGGTTCGACCTTTCTCGTGCGATCCTCTTACTGCCAGTCCTAAGAAAGTAGGAAATGTATATCGTCCGAGGGATTAGTCCTGTGTGTGACTTAATTTCTGATTAAACAGAGACCGCGGCGAATCTAGAGTGGGAGAATCTAGCGCGCGAGAATATTCAGTGCACGTAGAAACGGTATATCAAGGGGATTCTTCTCGTCGGGCGGAACGGGTAGTCACGCTTGTCCGACCATCGACAGGATTAACCACTGACCGGCAGGGAGCAGTGACGATGCTCGTGTCGCGGTCAGCCATTCTGTCCGACGATTCCACTTGCCCGTGTAAAGCCACTTCGTAACTATAAAACGCGATAATCACTACGCCGATTACCATTTTAATTATCCGGCCGTCGACCTCCCTGCAATTACGGACTTTTCCCGCCGGATAATCGAATCGAGAGACGGCCCGGAAGGGGGAGTGAAGAGGATTCGCATCGCCCTCAGCGGTTTTCGCAATTTACGAAGGTTCTCTCGCGCTCGGTCGTGTAGCAAGTAGGTCACTCGAACGCGCCCCGTTCGAGAGTCAACTAATTTGTACGTAAGAATACGACCAACAGCCAAAGGCCGCTCACACTGATACGGATCTTTCAACTTTCTACTCGACGAGAATTTCACGACAGCAACGTCACGTCGCACTCGATATAATACCAACAACCCCGGCTGTACAATTTTAGTGCGAGCATGATCCTCCGGTTATCGGAAGAAAATTTACCGTAGATATGTGTACTTTGCGAATATTCCTATACACCGAGGTGACGTGTATTTTTGGTGCACCGTAATTCTTAGTTATGAATATGATTTTCCATAAAAGGTAACCTAGGGCTTTGGGTCCGTTCCGTCCATGTCTTTAAAGCGAACAGACATCCCTGTGCACGGTGATCGCAGAGACTGATAGACTCTCGTGAGCAATTATTTCACTGCGATGAACCCTTTAAGGGATTTAGTATCAGAGATTAAAGCGATCAGTCGGCCCACACAGGACTTCTTTTTCGTAAAATTACGATATGTCCCTGAAGTTTCAGAGAAAAAAAGATGGAATTTCAAACTTTTTTCTGAGCGAACAAAACCTCACGAATTTCGTGCACATAAATATTCCTGCTTTAATTCCATCCTTACGTATTTATCATTACACACCCTGCGACTAATTTTCTCAATTACACAGTTTTTTATTAGTCCAATGAAACATATAAAACGAACCTCAAAGCTCTACATACTTTTTTAAATTATTATACCAGCTTATGGAGTAAAGGAATGATAAAACTTCGGCGGAAAGGACAATACGTGGGACCGTTTCCGGCAAAGTTACTTTTTAATCACGCTCTATGATATTTCGTTGAAATTTAAACAATTCGAACGCACAAACGTGAAAACAGGGTCCAGCGGGAATTGTTTAGGACCGCGACGCGGAAGGACGCATTTTTGCGGGCGGCGCTATTCCGTGGCGCAGGAGCTACGCTAGCGAGTTTGCGAAGAGAGTAAAAAAAGCTGCTCGGAAGAAAGGGAAGCGGAAGGGGAAAGAATGAGAGAACACGGCGAAGCAAGACGGAGAACGCGACTCTTGGCGCGTTCCTTTCCGCTGGTCAAATTTACGAGCGAACCGTGTATACAAATGCCCCGTACTACAAGCTCCCTTCCGTGGAAAACCCCACCCCTTGCACCCCCCCTCTTTCCCTTACGAACGTGGTCGGCCCCGCGCTTACCCTCGCCGTATAATACGTTCCAGGAGTGGTTTACTGCCGGACGTCGCTGTCCAGCCTTTCTTTTTTTTACTCAGCCATTTCCTTCTTCTTCTTCATCTTCCACCCCCACGTTCAATCTTGCCGAACTTCGGCCGAGCCTTCTCGAAGCCGAGTAATTCCCAATTGACCCCCCCCCTACCCCCTGCTCCGATGAACGTAATCTAAGCACACCGAAGATTTACCGCGTCGAGGAAAAAGAAAGTTTCTCCAACTAGTCTTAACTCGACGTCTGCTCTTCAGAGGGTAATGTTCAAGTTCTACGTCTTCCGTGGATAATTAATAAAAATAATTCCCAACTGGTCCCTCGGTTAAAAGTTTTTCCTCCTAGTCTTAGCCTGACGTCTGGTTTGAAGCGCGTGATTATACGACGGCGCATCTTCCTCGGCTTCTAGGATAATTATAAAAATGACTGGCGGCAATTTGGCCGGGGCAAACGACTTGCCGTTCCGGCGAGCTCTTTGGCCCGGTGTTTCGCCGGCCTACGCTGCGTTTATGTTTCTCCTGCGGGGCGTCGCTCCCCATAACCGAGCTCTGCGCTATAACGAAAACCACCGGGTGATATAGCGGCGGTTTTGCGGCGTTGCCCCGTTCTCTGCGGAATACGGCCTGCACTATGCGACCCCGTACAACCCTGCACGTGCATAAAAAGCCGGCATGCCCGCGAGGACAAGGCAAATTGCAAATTGTGTACACGAACCCCCTGAGCGCACGGAATAATAATAATTACAGAATCAATTGTCAGGATCCCGGATGTCGTTGTATTATGCGATACGCAACGACCAATATCCCACGGCTCGTGCACATTTCCCGCGTTAACCCTTTGCAATAATAATGAGGATGCATCGCCATCGGATAGTCGTATTTCATCATCGACAATGCAATAGCTTCTGTCATGATTTTCAATATTACGGTAAACGCTAAGGGCTGGGAAGATTGGGAAAATGAGGAAAAACAGAAACCGAAGTCCCGTAGTTGTAGAATGGACCGTAATGGCGGCCAAGACCAGCAGTGATGAAGATGAGAAACATTGCGCGAAGAACAAGGTTCCCTACGGTCGACCGCAGAAACTGCCAAGACCCCCTGAGTGCAAGTTACGCTAATGCGAGCACGATGTCTTTGCTCGTTACGTTTCCCCTCACTACGGACTTCCCGGCAACCGTGTTCACACGCGTAACGGCACGTTAACGGAGTCAGCCGCATTAAGTAAAACAACACTAGCCATTCCCACGATACGGTGCAAAAAAATATCCAATAGCGGTGTTTCCCGGAGTAATTAGTCGCTGGGCATTTTTTTATTAGACTTTTATAGAGTTTCATGCAGGTTATGGATGGTGCGTTAATATTTGTTGATGGCAACGTGGTTACCACGAGGACTGATGGTTGGAGGTAACGGACTAGGCGGACCAGAGGAGGGTAGTTTGACATTTTCGAGACGGGGAACAAGCCAGCAGGAACGTCAGTTGCAAAGCCGCCGACACACGCGAGGAAACTCGTCGGACGTGTCCGACCGCACAGGCGCGTGCATTCCGCTGACGATTCGCCCCTCGGAGTACATAACGCCGGGGAGTTTGAAAACTCCGGTCGATCCGGAGGGCGGAAATCGGGGATGTCGGACGAGCAACGACCTCCGGTTCCAACGAAAACCGATCGCGCGAGAGATTTATGCGAGTTCGCCGGGAGTTGGCGCGGGAGAATCCGGCCAAGTGGCCGCGTAAGCCGTCGGTGGAACGCCGAGCTCAGCCAGTGCATTAATTCCCTCGTCCTTCGATGAATAATGACGTCCGCTTGGACGTTCTCGGCCAGATACTTGGTGCTTCGTCCTCCTCGCCACCTGACGCCCGCAGCGTCACGAATTTCCCACAAAAATCACCGACCCGTCGCCTCGACGAAACTGTCAAACGCCAGGCTATACATTTTTCATCCCGTAAAAAATTGATTTCCCGAAGCTACACGTTTCTCCTATTTCCGCGCGGGCTTTTAATATTTAAGTAAACTCGTGAGTTTGCAGGACGGCGCGAGTAGTAACGTAGATTAGGTTCCCGGCGACACGGGGCGCTAATGAACGAGGGGTGTCGTTTGCACGGCACTGGGGACCACGGGGAGTAAGGGGTGAATTTTGAAATTTGTGTTTACGGTCCCAAAGCCACGGCATGTACCTTCCCGTGCGACGGCATTCGACTCGAGAGCGCCGGCGCAAATGAACGCGTAAATACACCTCGCGTAAATACCGGTGAGATTTATTCTGTGCCATCCCCACCCAAAACCCGCCCACCACCCCCGACCCTTTCCATTTGCTCCTCTAGTTGTTGGCTTCTCTCTCGTCTCTTGCCCTCTCTATCTGTCTCGGAATATCGTTTGCGCGAATTCCTCCCCCTCGTGTGTGTCCCGCAATATACACAGAGTATCTACGACCGGGCGGAAACCAACGGCATTATTTCCGCAGGACGACTGGGAATCAATTATCGGAATTGCTATCGATAAAACACAAAGCTCTCGCCCGGCTCTGCCAACGGTAATAAACGAATAACGAGGCCGTTACAGGACGGCCAATCACGCCCTTCGCGACCCTCAATGACTTAGATTCTCCCGTTATCGACTCGCCAAAGGAATCCCCGGGATTCTCAGCCGGTCCTGGAACCTCAGTTCACCGATCAGCATTGCTTCGGGCGACGATTACACATTCGCCGTTGTCAATAATTGCTCAATACTCAGTGAGTATTGGCATGTTTGTACGATTGATTTCCGACAAACGTAATCGGCCAATGACCATGTGGATTAACAAGTATAAATAATGCAGTAAGCAATTCAATCAATACAATAACGAATATATTGTACCTGAAAAATGGATACAATTACCTGTTCACAATAAAAAATTAATAAATACAAACACTCCTTGTATAATTAAAATATGAAAATAATGGTGTAGATGAAAATTAATGAGTTGACTAACGTCGTGAATTCCTGGCATATTGTAAAATCTAGGCCGATATTATAGGATCCATTTGTAGGTTCGGGTAATTTCCTCAGTAACGTTAAAGCTGGTATACATTTCGTCTGGTAATATCATTCCCTGTCCGTGTGGCATTTGACCCTCCTTCGACCCCTTCCGGGGGCAGAAGCCCATCGGCACTGCGTCCAGCAGAGTTTTTGTCCTCTGCAGTTCTCGTGCCTCCCGGGCACATGGCCCCCGACGCCCGGAAAAAAGCCGACCTCGTTCAACCGAGGAAAAACGAGCCTTTCCGTCTGGCCAAACCTCCAACGACTCCACCGCAAACGCGGGGATCCCTGGCGGAGAACAAACTATGTGCGTTCTCCTTAGCATAACCCACTTTCCGAAATCCGACTATTATTATTTGCTCTAACTACATTGTCTGCTTGAGCCAGTCGTTTGCGACGAACAACGTTAGGATTTGAATTCTTTTTGGGTCCTGGCGGAACATCAGAGGAATCTCAGGGTTAGTTTAGTACACTTTAGGCCGATCTAACTCACTCTTTTGATTTTGCTTGAACCTAATCCGGCACACTCCGACCCGCTCTTTTGCTCTTCCAATTACGCGTGACCGGGCAAACCCGGTTTTCAACGGGCCGTTCGAGCAGCTCTCCAAACGCGTCCAGGTTCTCGGCGATTTCCCAATTTCCACGGACATGTACATCTATGAATGCGGAATGGCTGTAATTGCCAGAACCGTTAGTGCAAGCTGGGTCAACGTTCGGAAGAGGAAACCAGGGGATGGGGAATCGTTGCCCGGAGTAATGGATCAGCACTGAGAAAAAAGACAGAGGGAAATGGGTTGCGGGGAAGAGTAGAAGGTGAAACGAAAAAGAACAGATGGGAAGTGGAGCGAAACGCTGGATCCAGCACTCAGCAAGAGATAATTGTGTAATTTGAGCCACAGTTGCGTCTCGATGACAATTACGGCCAGGCTAAGACAATTGCCGCAACAGACCCAATGAGGACAACTCGAGGAAAAGGCAGAAGAAAAAAAGTTCCCTTTGTCCCCACTCTTTGGCGTTTTCTTTGACGAACGAGATGGATCTATTCGGATAATCGATCGAGGCGAACCGTAATTGTACGCCGCGCGTGGACCGATTAATTAGACGTTAATTAGCGCACGGGCCAATTTCAAAGCATTCGTTCCTTGGCGAAGAAGGGCCGAGGGAACGAGAGAAGCAACTGCGTTAAGGCAGGTGACTTAATGAAAGGTGACTCTGAGTTTCGCCATGTGGTTTCGTCTACCCCGAAAAACATTGTCTGAACTTTCGTCGGTTAATTAGCGTACTCCAAACACATGCACAATGACAACGAACCATCGTACAACTTTACGTCACGATTACAAATAACGTAGAAATTAGTCGTTGAACGGAATTGCCGGTGATTTGGGGCGACAGAGAGAAAGTAGAATAAGGGCAAAAGGATTTACAGAGAATACTCCCGCGAGGACAGGTTTCTGGGTTGATTTCGTAACGCTTTATCGCGTTCGCTCGTTTCGAAGGCTTGATGGGAGAGGACGAATCACGCGCGACAAAGGGCGGCCAACAGAGGCGAGTCCGCACGACAATGGAAGTATATGTAAAGTTATAGAGACACGCTTTTATCTCGATAACGAGGCCAGGATACAAAGAACCGCCGGGAAATATACGATGGTAACTTTCATCGTGTTTTTGCCACGTTTCCGGGTACCCTCCCCCCCTCCACCCGTCTAACTTCCCAAGGTCTTTCTCACGGATAAAAGGAAGTCTCTCCACATCCCCGTTGCACGTCGTAACTATGTCAGCAATCATTCTCGATTACATCGTTACGATTCTTACTAGCTTTCTATATGATGCCAGACTGCAGTACAGTAGAATCTCGTTTATCCGATCTTTCTGTAACCAATTACTTCGGATAATCGAGGTCCTGCCGTACTTTGATATTTTCCTTACTTAGTTTGTGCCTTTAGTTGAAAATATGAGAGTAATAAGTGGAATTTAATTATTGAAGAAAGAGTGAAGCGTAATTACCGGCTTCGTCTTTTTTGAAAACTGCACAAAGGAATAGGTGCTTTTTACAAGGAACGGAGTTGTTATTATCCAGGATATGCAGGATTAGCCGAAAGGACATTACCCTTCGTCGCCCGGAAAAGGACTACTCCTACTCTCCCTTTCGACCGGCGAAGCTTTGTTGGCGAAAAGGGTCGGGGCTTTTACGGAACGGAAATCTCCCTTCTCTCTGCTCTTTTCCCCAGGACAGGGAAATCTCTTTGTCTCGGCGCCCGATGAGACGAAACTCGCCTTTTAATTCGTCAGCATTTGCTCGTCACGAAAGGAACGTCCCTTCGCGTGAAGCTCGTTTCGTGACCTTTCCGCCAAGGAAAAAAGGACCATTTGCACGTTCGGAGAGGAAAACTCCTACCTCCCTTGACCCCACCGCCCGGGGGAACCATTCTGGCTTTTCATGGCGGGAAAAGTGGCCTTCCCGCGACGACGTAAAAACCGAGCGAAGGGTGTCGACCGACCCATAAACTTTCATTGCCGCTAATTCGAAGACGGAAGGGGGGGAGGGCAAAAGTGAGTACCGGTGGTGGCTAATCGCGCGGATGAAACAGCACTGCCCCCCCCCCCCCCCAGGGCTCGTCCACCCGGCGGGACTTGCTCCAACGAACCGACTACAAATAGCCCTTGGTCTCTCGTCCTTCGTGGAACGCACTGGGAGTTTGCTCGCCGGCGCACAAACGATCTCACGTTTGTTTCCGTGTCTGCAGAGACGCACGACTCCAGAGACAGACGGTCATCCTGCAGCATGACAATGCGACATAATATGAAACTTGACGACCTAAACCGTCGCTTTACACGGCCAACAGTTCCCAGAATATTAACACTCAATCGTTAATTTAATTTCATTTTAATTGTTAATTTTAATTTATTTAACGGGGTAATTTATAACGATTAATTAATCGAGATTATTTGCTTAATGCTGTTCCAGTTGCGGGAATATACGTTAACGGAAACGTATCACGAGGACGACGTCGAGGTGGAATTCGTCAGCAACGACAATCTGCTCGCCAACAGCCCAACTCCGAGGGGAATCGATCCGAACAGGGATCTCAACGAGGCCATCGCCGAGGAACGGAAGGAAATGGACACCCAGAAGTACAGGTACGAGGCAAAATAAACGCTCGTACTGCACTTTCCTTTGCCAATTCCCACAGCTGCGCACGTTAAAGAAAATCTTTCTGAGGAAAAAGGAATTCCGCGACATGACATAAATGATTAAAATCCAATCTGGGACTAACTTGCATTGTCATAATTTAAGTAAAAAGTAATGGTTTTGATGCCATGGCATGATATTACAGTTTATAAAGACTTGTACATCGCGTAAGACTTGTCAAGCCCTTTTTCCTATTTCTGTCGGGAATGCGTGAGTTCCGGCCCCGCCGGCTTTCGCTTTGAAACCGAACAGCCTCGCTCGGCTTAAAGAGAAATAGAACGAGCCGCGATTACATAAAGGCGAACCGTGCGGAAAGGTAAATGCGGAAAGACGAGCGGTGAGCGGAAACGAAGAGGCGGACGACAGTGGGTCAGGTTGAATGGAAAAGCCTCGACGCGTAGAATATTTGCCATTCTGAGAATCGAGACTCACGCAACAAAACGTCCAAACCCATCGACGAAACTGCAAGGCGAGAGTCGGGGAGTTTCCGTTTCCACCGCATTTTTCTTTCCACTGGGGAAAAAATATATATTCATGGCATAGAGATATATCCATCCCTTTCAGCGAATTCATCCCATTATCCCGCTATTCCCGGTTCGCCACAAACGGACAGGCAAACGGGCCGAAATATCCGTCAAAATGAAACGAAATCGATGAATGCAAATGAAGGGAAAATTATTCGCCGAAACGAAACCGTCGATCGATTTACATGAATCCGATCCGCTTAATAATTGAACGATTCCTTGAAAATCCGGCGACATGCCGGCACAGCCGTTAATATTATCGATAGGTGGAATCGGTTAAAAAATTGCGTGCTCAAATGGGACGTGAAACGTGCGGTTTACATCTGCGGGAAAGATTGAAATAACCCCATCGGAACATTGGAATAATTCATCGGTTCATACCTCATAGCGGAATTTATTGGATCGAACCGATTTCGTTGCATTGAAATGCCCGTTTCCGCGCAAATTGAGTCTCCGCATTTTATACTGGACGTTTAAAACTCTGAAAACCTTAGCGGAAGTCTCGATGCCCGCCGCGAAATAACACGCCGGAATAATACAAAGCGTATCGCGGTCGTGATGTAATGCGTTACGAAATCCATTAAGTCAACCAACGTGTCACGCAAGAACGAACCACTCCGCACGACCTATGCATCGACGTATGCACCCGTTTATGCACTTGTATGCAGCTACATAGATGCACGTGTAACCGGAACGTAGGGTCGCGCGAGGTAATTACGGGACACGTGTATACAGGGGTAATTCCGAAACGCGAACATCAAATCCGAGGCTGGACGGGGCAGACGCGTTGCCCGGAAACGGCATCGCCATCCCCGCAATTTCAGCGGAAGCCCCCGCGTTATGAGCATTACGTTTTTACGGGCCTCGTTGTTAGCAGGGCCTTGCCTCAGCTCCGCAAAAATCTACATATCTTTGTATCGACCGACGGGAGTCGTGAAACAGCTTCCCGCGCTTTAAAAAAACCTTTGTTCCAATAAAATTCGTAGAAGCTTGTATATAAGCAAAAAATTTGGCGAAAAGGTTGATCGAAAACAAGCAATATTTTACGTGAAATACAGTCAATGAAGTTAGATGACCTGCGTCGGAATTTCTTGAACAGATTCAGCGTTACTGTTGTCTCCGAAGGAAAATATCAAGGACAGTGGCAGGTCCTCGACGGGAACGGTTGTTTATCGGGTTTTAGGGTGCATAGACGTCGATTTCGCAGGTATCGGCTGAACGTAGAGTGATCCTGTTTCAGCGTATTGGGCATTCGGTCGCGCGAGACACCTCGTCCACGTAATATCCGGCAGGCGTTGACCCATCGAATCGATAGTGACCCCCGTGCTCGATACACCGCGGGATGATCCACGAGATCAGGGGAGGAAAGGGGTGGAGATGATGAGGTGAAGGAAGAAGGAAAGGAAGCAGAGGGCTAGGAAGAGAAGGACAAACGGATAGGCGGAGGAAAGGAGTCACGGGAGGGGTAGAGGGAGAGGGGGGGTTCAGGAATAACCGCATAGCGAGCAGGCAATCTCCTGGTAGAAGCTCGCGTACGCCATTCGATTCAGCTCGGTGCTATTCTGACCGCTTGCTCCCCCCTTCTCCTCCCCTACCACCCCTCTTCGCCTTGGGGTCCAGCCCACCGTTATTGGTAATTGCTAGTGTACCTTGAGGCTGTCCCATTTCGGTACACGTTCGCCTACGACCGATCACGTACATCTTGACCAGCCACCTAAGTAGACGGTTACGTGCCGCTATATCACCACGGTTATCGCGAATGATAGGCCAGTTAGAAAGTTCACTCTCCCCCTTCTATAACGTCAGAGCCTCCTTATTTTGGCTATTTTCCGTTTGTCACAAACGGGAACCGAAGTGAACCGAAAGGAATCGAAGCGAACCGAAGGAAACTGAACCGAGTACGAAAAGCGAGCGAGACACGCGTCGACACGCACCAACACGTGTGAACGCGCACGGACAGGCATGAACACGCACCGACGTGTATGAACTCGCGCGTGCACGCGTGAACAGGAACCGCTTATGCGTGGCAAAGAGATTCATCGAGTCGAAGGTCATCCAAAAGGAGCATCGATGTACAGAATGAATGAAATATAAGACCACGGTAGAGTACTCTCTTGATGTTTTGGAAGTGTCGTTACGCGTACTTGTCAATGAATTTCCAATGCAAGAGATTAAGCTACGTAACCTTTCACCGTTAACTCAATTTCCCGATGAAAACTGAAGCGTCAACGACCTCGTAAATACCCACGTCGGAGAATTTATTATCTCCAGAGCCAATAAATGTTTTTTTCCGGCATGTAAAGGCAAAAGAGGATCGCCGGGAGGGGTTGGGTTCGTTTATCCACCGCTTTAGCGCCGAATGGAACGACAAAAAAAAAGAATATCGATCGACGATATTCCGATTTGATTGAAAGTTTTCCGCCCTTCCAGCAATGTGTATTTTTCCTGGCACCGCCGCGGCATATCCGCAACTTTTTTCGACCCATTATAAAAATGATGTGCCCGGCCTGTACCGACTAAAAAGTGCCATTAACGGATCAGTATAAGACTTTTTGCCCAGCTCCAGCGCCAACGCAACCAACGGATTTTAGTTATCGGTAAAAATGCTCTGTAAACACCACGCTATAAGGAACATCCATGAGAATTAGCTTTTCGATATCGTGAAAATTTGACAACGTTCGAAAATGACATATCGTACCGCAGTAAGGATAGAAATAGCTTGTCAGGTTTCACGAAAATTGAATTACGTTTAATTAAATATTGATCTACCGTAGTACGCGATCAATGGGTCATATCGTAGATATTTTTCCTTTGAAAAAATGATATTCATGCGGCTATGGAAATGTCGAGAATTAGGAGAGCACTGATGAAAAGTGATCGAGAACCGTCGCTGAAGATTTCTCCGAACGGTGCTGATATTGCGTGGCGGCAGAGAGGAAAGCCATGCATAAATTTCACTGACGGTGCATATACGCGATTGCTTGCATTTTCCACAAGCGCCAAGAGCCGCGATTTTTCGCGTGTTTTCCGACAAGTCCGCCGTCGTCGCTCCTCCGAATCCAGAACGTCATATCTCACGACAGATTGAAATTCACATTTAACGTTGATTCCCGTTATCTTCACATGCGCGAATTGCCTTTAACGTCGTTAAAAACATTCAAATCTGAATTTCTCGGCAAATTGGGCGCTGTTAGAAAACTCCGGGGTTATAATAAAACTCGTATTTTTAGCACCCTGCGCCATGTAAATAAATAACGTCGGCCATGGCCAATCGTCGGACATAAATTATTATTACCGTGTTGAATACGTCGGCCAATCGACGGTTTACCCCCCCCTTTACGACACATCGACGTGACGTATAAAATAAATCAGGCTATAAATTGACCGACCCCTCGAAGGAACGCCCTCGTAAACACGGAATAATCGCGGGAAGGACGACAATTGGCATTGTAATCGGTTAAAAGGAGGAGAACGAATGACTTCCTTCGACGAGGCCGCAAAAATCAGCCGGATGTTCGGCCCACGCGTTACACATTTTTCGCTCTATACGGTGCCTCGATAATAATCTTGTTTTTCCTCCCCCGTGGGAAAGAAACGAACGAAAAAAGCCAGCAGACAAATAAGGCTAGAAAATGATATCGTCTGGATCGTGAGGATTTTTCTCGTTTTTATGGCAATTAATTTGGTCGGGCAAGGTAAACCCGTAGACCGGCAATTATCGGCGAGACACCCCGTACATACGGCCGTCATGGTAATGCTTTTTTTTCCTTCCCCGGGGATGAAATGACTGCGGGTCCCGGAGGGTTAACGACGCGCAATAAGTTACGCAGCCCGCGATAAGAGAGAACCGCTCTGCCTATTATTTCGCCCGGTAACGTATACGCGTGTACACAGCCGGTGAGACACGTCTCCTAGGTAAATATTCTCACTCACCCCAACTTCTACCCGGCAATTATTTCGCTTCGTCGGCGTACACTTCACCGCGATATGTGCGTCATGCCATTATCATTTCCTCTCAATCTTCCGAAGAACAGGTTCCTGCGTTAATTGAGAAATTTGTGTTTGTCCGTTCGTTACTTTTTTCCCTCGCTGTTGCCTCCTCTTTTCCTTCCGATATTCCGTCCTCGTCGGACGACAGACGCGCGACAACCGTAAATCATGTCACAAAATTGTTTTCGCGTACCGCAGAACATGCCCGTTCGATAAACTCGGTCTTTCCCCGGCGCCGTCGCCGCTGCCGCGGGCATTCACGGCATCGCGGCTTCTTCGCAGCGATTTTCACTATGTGTGCGAGCAACCAAACGTACCAGCTGGAAGAAAATCGTCTATCGCACCACCGACGTCGGGGCGTCTATTCGCAACTCGCCAATTGACAGACTCAACGTCGAGATGTTGTAAAAAAACCGTCTGCCTTGGCTTTGCCAAGTGAAAGAAAAATGTCGTACAATTTATCAGAAAAAAGCGTAAAACGTGTTTAGATTCTGACTTTGATTAGACTTTGATTTTATTTTTCGACCTATTGTAGATATTGGACGACGACTGGCAATGGGCAGCAATTCGCCACCGAAGTTCCCCGGGATAACAAAGCAGCGATAATGAACAGCATCGCCTCGTCATACGCCCTGGCGAAACCGCGATTCACAGTGACGTCGACTGCCCGACCAACGAAACCCGTGGAGAACAAGGTAAAATACGAGGGCAGAATGAGCTGGCACTACCAGCCTCTGCAGCAAACGGCCGAGGCGCAAAAGGCGCAGATTTTCGAGGACATCCAGAGGAAAATGGCGAATTTGACGGAGCAGATGGACGTTGCCGGACAGGTTCGACAGCACAGGCTCAGAATGAAGCACCACAGGTCGTTGTCAAAAGGCAAACGCATAAGAACACGTGAGTCACGATTCCCATTGATGATAAGTTTCGATTCCTGCCCTCAACTACTAACTCCTAATTGCCCGGCGGAAACTAGAGCTTGGAATTATTCTTGTTAGGGTCCGTTTGTCAGTGCTTTGAGGAGATTTGATCAATTAACCCTTCCGGCGTAATTTCGACGAGGAGATGGCCGAGATACGGCGCAGAACGGCCAATATGTTTTTCAACTGTTAACTTTGGCTTTTAATACCGGCCAGGAGTTTCAATTAACTCCTTCAAACGAACCCGCCTGCCAGAAAGCCGTACTCGCCATTTTCCATTCGCGGGGGAGTTAATACGAAAGCCAGCCGCGTTCAATAGCCATATTTTCCGCGTGACCGATCAAAGTGGTGTCGTTCTCCCTTTCCTCCCCATCAGTTGACCCTATTCCCCATCTCTCTCTTTCAACCAGTTCCTGCATCCCGCTGCTTTTAATCTCTCCCCTTTCTTCTGACTCGCTTTTACCCCCACCAACCGATCTTTCATCTCGTTCGATGGCCTTTTTCTAATCCTTCCCTCGCTCTTTTCATTCCCTTCCTCTTTCCCCGTGAGTATCTCCAACTTCCATCGGCCCATCAATTTACATTTATGTTGGCCGTCAGTCAGACTTTCACCTCTTTTGCTCATTATTTTCCAATTTTATTAGTCATGTAGTTTAAATCGCGTACCCTTGATCCTCGTTGGTGGTTACCTCCTCCTTGCTCCTCCCCCTCTCCTTGTCGTCGATTTCCTTCCAATCAATTTACCTCTACTCCGTTCGCTCGACTTGCCCACCCTTTTTCCAAGATCCCTCACTCCCTGACCAAATTCTTTCTCTCTATATATGCGTACATTCGAGGTCCTTTCTCGACCTTTTTATAATCTGTCCCTTTCACGCTTTCCTTCGATTTTCTTCCAATCAATTTGATCCTGTTCTATTCGCTCGATTTCTCCAACCACCATCCCCGCCCTCCTCGGGTTCTCCACAGTCGTCTCATCTTTTCCTATTTGTCTCTAACTTCTTCGACGCCGCTCGTAGGTGTATCACGTTCCCTCTCTCTCATTCGACTCGGACCCCTGTGTTGAGTTTCACCCGCAGACGCTGTTATACTCGGCATCGAGCTCGGTTTGATCGAGGAAAACGGAATATTTCCATACACCAGGCGCACGACAATTTTCCCTTTGAGGGAGAAAAGTCGTCCCCGGCGGGCTATCGCGGTTCGATATTCCCCGATATCGCCACACCAGTTGATTCTTCCCAATGACGTAGAATATACCGATACGTCAAGAATAGGCATTTATTCAAAGCAATTTCTCCGGGAAACTCGACGGTGAAAATGCATTTGTTATGCTGGCCCACTGTTCCCGTCGAATATGGTTGACCAATTCACATTTCACAATCTGCTTCTCACGGAAGACCATTAATGTGACATTTAAAAATTACCAGCAATATTCCGGCGAACATTGTAATGGGCAACGAGCGCGGGCCTGGAGTTTTAACGATATTTAATAAATACGTACACCTACGAGGCAAATAACCAGAGGCGAAAACATCCCTTTATCTCGGCCCCGAAAACAATCAACCGCTAATGGCATTTATTTCGGCGCATCTGCATAACAAACTTTTCATACCGGCGTTATTATTACTTCCAAAAACCCCGCTCGGTGCGCTACGGTAATTCCGATCGGAAGATTATACCCATCGAAAGCACAGCCGATGCAATGAATAACCAGCCTCTATAACGTCCAGCCACTTCGCTGGAAAACACATTGCATCCGCAACTCCGCGATTTTCCAAATGTTCCATTCGCAGCTATGTGCAATCCAATATAGCGGCCAGTCATCGCGAAACCGCGTTTATTAAAGTGCCATCTCGTCTAGCGAGCACATTCGATGAATATTTAACGACGTTAACGCAGTCCGGCAAGGAAACCCGCGAAATTCATGGCGTCCCTGTAATTCGATGAAATTTTTTAATCGGCTACGTTCGCCTCGCCTTGATGAAGAATGGTCAGTAGTAGAGGGTAGAGAACGGTATTAACGAAAGGGTATTAAGGGGGGATGGATTTGATAAAAGTCACGTAATGAAAGGGATGAAGAATGAGTAAATATTTTGAAGAATTATGATGAGAGTAAGAAAAGGTACCTACAATGTATGTGTTTAATTATAAGGGGAATTTTTTGTCGTTGGTTTTAGGTCCTCCGAGGGACTGCAAAGTGGGCGAATGGGGCCCGTGGAGCGCGTGTAGCCGTAGCTGCGGGGTCGGCGAGACCCAACGGACGAGGAAAATTGCGATAAAACCCCGCCGCGGCGGATCGCCGTGTCCGCCCCTGAAGGAGACAAAATGGTGCGGCAGCATCAACCCCTGCCCCGAGAACGGCAAGTCCATCGTCGATACCTACCAATGGTAGTCGACCGTCTATGCCCGCGGGAAACTCGCGAAAACGATCGACGCGCCGACGTACCGCGCGGGGCCTCAGTCGACGAATTTCCATGGCGCCAGGTCTTCGTGATTTCCGGCGGAAAGCCAGAGATACCATTTCCGGAGGATTATGACTAGCTATGTATAATGCATTGAACAGGTGGCCCAGTAATATGACGCAGGATCAGATTTTAGGAGATTGCGGTCAGACGGACGAAGGGAAGCTTTTTCAAAGGTGCGTCAGTTCCGGTATCGGGGAGATTTTGTCGATCTCGATGTCGTCGGGAGAGATGGCAATAATCTAGCTTAGTCGTGAACCGGAGACAAAGAGATCTAGATGGAAGCGGCGAAAATTAGAGCGGAAGACCAGCAGATGGAAAGCAACTTTCCAGCCTCGCGTTAATATGGAAATGAAAAAAAAACAGTGCTAATTGTAAGAGACCTTTCGCTCCCGTTTTGAGGTCCCTTTAATTGGTTTTCCTATTCGGCTCGAAAGCAATTTAATTGATGGAAATCTCCACGGAGATGGAAGTTGGACTATTTTGACAAAGTATTTTCGGGCGAACAGCGCCGGTTTTATTTTCCGATTGGGCAATAAAGGTTTTATTCGATCCGGAAGTGTTCCATTAAACGATCTGTATCGATGATTTCCTGAAATAACCCTCGGACCTGGCAACGGGAAGAGTAATCGAAAAGCTCTTGGAGAATTCGGAAAAGTAATAGCGCGAGCTCGTCGGCGGGTGAAGAGCGAGAAAAGTGGCTTGCGATTGGCCGACTGTTCGCCAGGAGGAACGAATTTCAAGTTCTTCGAGAAACCATAAAACAGAGCAGATCGCGGAAAACACGTAAGCCGCGATTACCCAATTGACCAGTGTAAACGGAAGAAAGTTTAACGCAGAATGTTGAAAATAAATAATGAAGGGACTGAGGATGAAGAAAAGATATTTTTTCGAACACCCTGCTTTGGCGGTCGGGCAAATTTGAGGAAAATTTCGGGAGATGGTCGCAACGTGGCGTGATTTTTCTCCGTGTTTCCGGACACGAATCAACGGAGATTTTGAAAATCCCGATCGAGCAAGGCCGGCCATGGCAAGTCTTATCGGGAATTGAGCCGGCGTAGCCGCGGATATCCGTTCCTTAAAACAAAGTTTCCCTCAATGCCTCTCGTATCGTACGTTTTCGTGTTTCTCGCAGCTTTGTGGGGATTTGTTTTTTCCGATCCAGAGTGAAGGCACGAAAACGGCGTTAGTGACGTGCGTACAGGAGGGAAGGAAGGATTTGCAGGACAAAGAAAAATCACGTTAGACGGGCTAAAACTTCCTTGCGATGAATTTCCAAACTCCCTCCCCAAGATTATATTCTGCGAACCGAAGATCGACAATCAGGTGAAACAAGAAATTTGCCAGATACGACTAAAAATGTAAAATGAAATTTCACGATAAATGTGTGATCCATGCGCGAGGCTGAAGGGTTATTCTGTCTTTCGCACGATCTTTTCTCCGCACGGTACGTAATTGCGACGTGTCGAACGATCGCCAATGAATAGCAAAGAACTCGTAAGTCAAGTCGTTCTGGAAAAACGCTGTTTCCCACTGCCACGTTAACGTCCCCCTCGTGACGCGGTCGGGAAATTTTTACAAAGATATCATCAGGTACGTTTTAGGTGAGTGTATTATATCTTAGGACGTAAAGTTTAACGATAATAATTAATAACTAACGTTTAATCGTAACTCGTTAACTCATAGGCTCTTGTATTAACTGGCCCCCCATTCGTGCCGTCCGAAAAAAATCAGTCTCGACGAATTTTACTCCGGTGAACCTTTCTAGAGGGTCCAAAGAATATTCTGCTCCATCGAAATGTTTAACAAATGTTGGAGTGAAAAGAAATTCGTCTAGGAAGGTTTTTCTACGACGACACGGTCGTTCGTGCGCCGTTCGTTCTCCTCAAGCTTTTCGTTAGTTGAAATTCGGCCTTTCTAGCACACGATAGAAATTACATTAAATTCACAATAACATTTTGACAGCAGAATATCATCGAGTTATCTAGCGATTGTCCTCACAACCTTTGAATTAAGAAACAATCATGGCAGGGATTCAAGCATAGTGGAGAAATGATATCGATTTGGAAAATAGACAGAAAAGTTGTGTTGAAAACAGGAGGACGAACCGCGTTGCAGTCTTAGCAGAATTAAGAATGAACGTTTTATAAACTAGACGCTCCGAGGAGACACTTTCCCCGATGAAAGTTTCCACTGGCAAGAAGGGGCGGGACAGGTGGATTCGTCTTTCAGAGACAGGGACAGCCTGACGAAAAGAGAATCTCCAGTTTTCCCCTTCTGCAATTCTTTCCAGCTTCCATTCAACTTGCGAAGACGTTGCCTCGAAATAAATCCGAATTCACATTCAAACGTTTCGGGACAACGATTTATTCTCTAACGTTATTTTAAAAAAAAAGTTTGAACAAGTTTTTGATTGTCCAATTCCTCGGGTGAAGAGTTGATTTCGAGTAGACGATGAAATGAAACTTGAAAGAGAATCTACTGTCCCTCTCCCATTCATCCCCTCTCTTCCTCTCTCCTCCATCCCGCTCGCGTTATACCGGTCCAATCGAGGACCGTTCGACAAATCACTATCGACGAATCGACGACGAGAAGACGGCAATGACGGGATTCTGTACAAGTCACTGTGCATTCTAGCCTCTAAGGGAACCTAGCCAATAGGACGCTTAGCAGTTAAGTCAAGACATGTAGCGATGTATAACATATAAGTTTATATTACATAATAAAATCTATCGAGAAAACTCTACCTGGACTTCCCAGCCGCAGATGAATTCTATAATTCCCAACACACATTTTTACACGAATTTACTTGGCGTTCTCCAGCTGTGAACCAAGGAAAGTATGCATGGAAATTAGTTCGAGTGATGCGGAAAGAAAGGAGAGGAAGGAAAGAGTGAGTGCTACGGTAAGCTAAAAAGAGAAGGAAAGAAAGAGAATGTCCGGAAGCCGGTAATCCCGAGCGAATTATCGAGGCCAGCGGGTTGGCCCATTCCCATCTTCGACATTCTCCAACCCCCCGAAACCGTCCCATCTTTGCCCCTCCCTACCTCTCCCCCCTCGTCACCAACACCTCAGTCTGTCGATTGTGTTCGACGAATTTCACACGACGGATAATTCGATCGCCGTGTCCCGACACGACGTTCTCCTGTCTTTCCTTATCGTAACTTCGTCTCCTTCGTGCGCCGGAAGAATTTCTTGTCTTCCAAGAATCCTCTGCCCCTTCCTTCTCCGCTGTACGCAAAGCAGAGCTGCCTTTGCCCGCCTACCTCTTGGAGGACAAAAAGAAAAACTACGGGGCACCTTTCTCGCAGGAACATCAAAGCTTCAATAAATTCCCGACGATTCGCAAGGATGGTTTTATTTCGTTGCTGGATTTCACGCAGCGTATAATTCGATTGTTTTTGCCCGGGCCTGCAGCGGGAAGTAGCAGTCGTGTACCGTCTTACTGGAATTTCATCTCGCAACAGTTTCGATCGAGTTTGCCCTGCCTCCTCGTCTCCGCTTACTTTCTCCCCTTCCGGTTGGGGCTAACGAGTCGTCCGAAGGCGAAAGTTGCCGTCCGGGCAGACGTTTTTATTAAATAAAACCGCGCAGACGAGGCGGATTCTTTCTTTGCCGGACGTATAGGCCCTGCCGCGAGTGCCCTCGGCTTTTCCAATGCTACGAAAGCCACTCGAAAGCAAGCACCACTGCGAACCAGCCCTCCACGCAACTACCCTTCATATTTCCAGCGGTACTCCGGCTGCTTTCCTCATTGCCCGGCTTGTTTCTCCAATTTTCTCCGAGCTTCTCTTCCTGCTCGCTATTTTTTGACCTGGACTCTTTTCCTTCGCTCCTTTCCATGAGTTCCTACCACTCTCCCGCCTCTCGTACACTCGTCTTTTCCGTCCTTTTTTTGGGAATATTTTCTTTTTGCCCTCTTTTTCGTCTCCCTCGTTACTTATTCCTTCCTACTTTTTTTCCGACACTCACGCACCCACTCCGATCCGTAATCCAATTGCGCCCTACTTCCATCTTCCTCTTTCATTTGAAATTTTCAGTTTCATACTCGGCCCGGCTGCGTGTAATTTATTATGCGGCATGTTCCATCCGGCCCTTACTTCCTCGAGTACTCATCTTGTAAAAGTACATGTTCCTAAGTGCAATAAGAAACGAATCCACCGGCATAAGTAGCACTTCACCTCGCGAAACTAGATCCTTCTTTCCTCTCCTTCGGAAGAAAAAAACAATTAGTCAAAGTGAAGGAATACTTACCCCCTACTCTCCTGTCACCATTTCTATTTTTCATAATCAACATAAATTCCTCATCGACAGCTGATATGGGGCTATCGTCGCTCGTATATTTTCGTGCGTCAAATCAGAGATATTTCATAGTTTCGTCAGGGCGAACAGGGAAAACATTTTATCAGGATCGTCCAGCCCTTGGCCGTTAGAACTCGCAGTCGGGCGGACTAATAATCGGCCCACTGGGACGTTCGGTTGGCCGGATCGGCTTCGTACACATCGACGAGGGTTTGTTATCACGCGACATTACCCCGAAATAAAGGACAAAAGATGCGTTCGTCCAAGAGATACGCGGGTGAGAGGGGAAGAATACGTAGACGGCATGCGATTCGCTGGGTCCTTCGAGATAAGGACGACTATAGGAATTCCCCCTCTCTACTTTCTTCCCCCCCTTCAGTTCTTGGTCTCATGGGACAACCGACAAAACACCGCCGACGGCGTTCAAATGAGAGTCTAGGGATTTGCGCTAGTCCGCACGCATCGACAAACCAGCGGCGGAAATGCCGAGAGAAGGAGCGGAACGAAGGAAACGAAAGAAAAGTACAAGCAAATAGCAGAACCCAAAAGGGAAGAAAAATAAATTCAGCCGACGGGTCTATTCGTGAGATTTCCATATCTTACTGCACATCCGATCTGCTGAGTAAGCAAAAAACAATTATTTAACTAATAAGAAAAATTCATTAGCCCCATAAGTTGGTCGTCCATTTAATTATCTTTTCCAGACACGAGAATAGTGTAACTTACTTTGCGACACTTCGCCGGCGACTTTCTTTCCAAATATTTCGTGTAAGTCTCGGTTTAGTTGTAGGAACTGCTCTCTGGAAAGTTCATCGGATTAATAGGCTAATTAAGTAAATGGGCTTTGCAGCGCTCGCCGAGATGTCGGCTCCTCGAGCCAAGTACTTCTTTGAAGTAACTCGAAGTAGAAGGAAAATGCTTGAAATTATCGACGCTACACATCGGTGTACCCAATGACCTCTGAACATACTTATTTCAACGCGAATTAATTTCATTACGGAATTCATATCTTCCTGTTAGAACAGGACAACGATCAGCAGGGGTGATAAATTCCTTTATTATATCCCCAATCCCAGTCTCATGATAGTCGATGAACGACGACCCGGGCGTTATTGAAAGCAACGCTGTATTGGTGCCAATAAAAGTGTTACATGGCAAAGATGAAAACGAGATTCTCGACGATTCACATTGACTAACGGGGATGGTTACCCCCAAACGATTCCCTGCGGTCGGATTTCGCTGACAGAAGGCGTGATGCGGGCTTAGGACGGTCGGCAACGTCCGGCGGGAATCTCTAATAACGAGCGGACGACACGCGTCGTAGCAGGGGTGCGAATGAGGTTGACGGGGGGATGGGGCGAAAGGCAAGTGGAAGCGAGTTCGGCGGTCTCTCAGGCCAGTTGGTTATAATGGAGATATTGCCGGAAGAGACACGGCCCGTGGAGCAACGGTTATGCGGAGGTTCATAAAATTAATAACCCATAAATTTCGGAGAATATCGCCGGGAAAATTACCTCCCCACATGCATTACTACGTCCGCAGTGACTTACCGTCGGCTCTATCTCCGTCTTGCCATCCTTCTGTAACGCTATCTCTCTTTCTCTCTCTCGCGCCCTCCTTATCTCCGCTGATTGTGAGTCCAACGTCTTTCTCTACCCCGCAGCGTTGTGCTTCTCCCTGGACCACCGGAAGTTACCCACGCTCCAATACATATCCATCTGTCGCGGAATATTCATTATTATAACACTCCAACATATTTGAAAAGACACTGCAATGAAGACAGCATAGCGGCCATTTGCATTTATGTAACAATATGATATGAATTGGCAAAGGAAAATGGTCAATAAGTATATTTGAACAAACAGTAATAGAAACACGTACCGTACGTAATTTCAGATCATGAGTCTTGATATTCGTTTCATTGCGTCATTATGTCCCAAATTTCACTGTGTCTACGTTTTACAATTAACGGTTAAATTAAATCCGCGATTCTTGTTCTTTGAACACATTCGTGCATAATCGGAGTTGATCGTGCATGATCGTCCCACACCCCATACTCACATCTTAAATACTTTTCGGTCATTCGTGCATAATCGGGGTCGATCGCCAATCATCGACTGATACCCCATATTCCTACCTACATCAGCGTACTATTGGATGACGTAATAGTAAGTCCTCGCAATCCCCACTTTTGTGTCTCTCGTTTAATTTCAAATTTGTATTCATCAGTCTTCGTGCCAATCTCGTGCGATACGCATCTTTTTACGATATTTTGTTTTTCGGCATCTATAACCGTTACAATTCCGAAATCAAATTCCATTTCTTTGTGCCGCTGTGATTTATATTTGTGTTTGGTTTTTACCCTGGACAAAGTGCGTGTGGTGCAGCTTGCAAGCCGGACCCATGCACAAAAATGTCGACGCATCGTCTACGGTAAGTCTTTTTCTTCTGTTTCGTCGAAACGATCCATTGTATTTCCCTTCGAACCTGAAACGGAACAATCACCCGGCAAGTGCAATTGAATCACTTTTAGAGACAGGTTTTAATCCCGTTACAGTGATATTTGAAATGGCGGAAGGGAAAGACGATCGCCGAACCGTGATTTCACTTTGATCTCGGCGAATCTGTTTATATTGTATTCCCGCGAAGCTCCTTGACAAGGGCGAATTTAAACTCGGATTGTCGAAGTCAAAGGAACCTCGCGGAACTTCCGTAACAATTCAATTAGAACAGTCGGTTTATGTGGAGTGGGAAACTTCTTCAAAGACCGGCAGTAGACGGGAATTTTTTTTAGGGTTATGTTGACGTTTCTCGGAAGCTCCGGCTGACTACGTCGGTTAGTCCGAGGCAACTCGATCGAGTCAATGTTGTTCCTACAAACAAGCTTGCACGTATTGCCACGCACGTGCGGGTACAAAGTGTACATTTAGTTAGTGTACCATTGTTCCAAGCAAGTTCCTACTGTTTCTCTCTCCCTCGTCTTAGATCTCCCGTCTGCTTTCGCTGTTCCTAATTAGACACGGTGTATCAAGCGCTAAGATTTGCTTGCACTCTCGTCTCGGTGAATTTCCGTTTCTCTTGATACGAATCGGTGAACTACGTCAGCAACGTTTCCGATATCGTCGTAGAAAAATGCAATAGGATCGTGTTACCGAACGTACGGCGACGATCAACGAGGGAAAGGGGAATCATAGAATTATAGAAGAATATTCCCCGCGCGTGATGTTGGTTTGGAACGTCGGGCGGATCGCGCTAAATTTCGCCTATACACCGGGGGCAATCACTTAAGCGTCCTCTTCGGAAGCTGGTCACGATCAGGTAAATCGCAGGGTTCTGTATACAGGCCAGAGTGGCTCGGCGAGAAAACGAATACGTGCGAGCAACTTGGTAAAAACGTGTGCGCGTACCAAACAGCCGCCGCGAGGAAAAGACAAAAGGGAAGAAGGCAGCCGTGAAAAAGAGAGGAGGAAGGATAGGAGAGAAGCCAGCCAAGCAATATCTAGCGATCTTCGAACTCTCGAACACCGTTTAGTATTGAGGAGTAGGTCCCGCCGATATACGCTGATATTCGCCCAGCCTCGTTCCTTTCCGCCCTTACAGCGGTCCTTAGAAATTCCCTATCTTCGCGAAGATCCGGGAAAATAACGGAAGAACCACGCGACTCGACCTAAGCGATTTCGTGATACACCCGAATAAACTGCGCGTCTGGCAGTGCCGAAAAAATACGTTTCCTGTTCATCCTTCGAGATCCTATTTCGCTATATGCCAATATCTCTCACAGACTTTTCCCGATACTCAAATTGGAAAGTGCATAGAAAATTCGTCGTTGTTTTCATACGATGTTCTCATTTCAGTCTAATACGTTTATTCTATCTGTGAAAGTGAGGAAGCCTTTGGGGGACATTATAGTTTGAAAATACGGTGTCAAAGGTAGCTTGTGAATTGTCTTGTAGGCTGATCATTGGCAATCCATCAGTACTCCAAGGTAGACGGACGTGCAGTCGGGCTTAATGCTGGCTCCCTTTGCTAGATCAGCTCCGGCCGCATTGGCTGGGAGTTCTTGAGCGACTAGTTTGCGTAGTGGTCACCTCACAGAGCCAGCCAATTTCATTGTCCGTCATTTCAGGCTGACCTACTGAATTTATCTGCATCAGCGACAAAAGGAAGTCGCATCAAGCGCGAAACCCTTTTTGACATCCGCAGCCACTCTCTTCCTGGTAAAGATAATTAAAAAATGAAACTTGATTTCTGAGGGATTTGTACGAGAACCTTTAGAAATATTTACACTAAAAGTAGAGCTTTTACGCGCGACACACGACGCTATTTGTCATACCGGAACTTTCCGTGGATCTTCCAGTACCGACCCCATTGACCTCGATGGACGGTCGGGCAACTTCCGGCACTCGAGATAAAGCTGTCCTCGATGCGAAGGATCCTCTCGATGGCTGGTCATGCGAGAGGCACCAAATATGCTGGAAATTGTCGAGATATCGCAGAGAATGACAGTCGACAGTCGGATTGAGAAATCTTCGCTAAATGAGTATATAAATCGATGATACCTGGTCACAGTATAGAAATGCACCTTTCAAAAAGTTGATTTTCTCAGCTTGATAGTTCCACTGCTATTTTACATCGGCATTGCTATAACTCAAGCGAGATGGTTTAGGTGAAGGAAAACGTTAGAAAGTCTGATCCTCTGGGCTTGGAGGAGCTGAAAATGGCAAGCGAGGCAGCCGCTCGAGCATATTTTGCGATTACCCTGGAGACTGCATTCGCGAGGCGTGCGGATTTAATGGAGGAAGCGTGGAAACGACACGATGCGACGGCATCTAAGGCGCGTGCAAGAAGAAACTCTCCCCCGGTTTCGCAGAGTTACGGGGTCAGAGCGGAAAATAGGAAGATGGTGCGTTGGCGCGAAAGAGAAGGATTTTTCCTCCCCCTTCCGGCACCTCTCCGCGAGTTACATCGAGCGCGGTCTACGTGACGCGTTAACCAATTTTAAGAAAAACGTAATAAACCGAGTGAACGAGCTCCATCGTGCATTTCCACCCGTCAAATATTTACTCTCACCCCTTCCCAAAATTTCAGGGTCTCCCCAGCGAGAAGACACCTCTTCGATGATCTTTCGGAAATCGTTATAACGGCACCTAACCGTCCACATGGGTGAAAAATAATGTAGAAGGAATTGCGAATTTGCTCGAAAGTTTTCGCTTTTGAAACTTCCGCATAGACTACCCGATCCACCGTATAAAATTCGCCTCGAAACGAAGCCTAGGTGGTCGCTAGAAGCGCTAACGATGCTGCGTAACCACGCAGAAAGTCGAGGGGGTTGGCAGAAGCAGGAGGAGGGGGAGGAGAGGGCGAGAGAGGGGTGAGCCGGTTATCCTTTTTTTTCGCAGGAAGCCGCGATAACGAGGGGCCGCGTCGGTCGGACGGCTCTGGTCGGTCGTCGAGCGTGTCTGAGCTTTGAACGCGTCGAACGACGGCTTTTCGCGGTACTCCCGGCGAGAGTTGAGCAAGGGGCGGAGGAGGCAGGGTGGACGCTCAGCGGCTGGACGGCGCACAGACGATTCGGATTCATCGAACCGGCCGCCTGGAGCGGATGTGCACCGAACAAAGGCCTCTTTCACCAGCCGTCGCGTCTCTGACGACCCGGGCTGCATGTGTTCGTGGCACCGCAAGCTCGTCCGCACTACCCTTGCGTATGAACAGCGACGAGATCGAAAGTATAGCGGACCAGCAACGAGTAAACAGAACCCTCGACACGTCGCTGCTCCTACAGCCAATCTACAACTTTGCCCGCCATTTTCCTCATCCTTTTATTTCCAACATGGTCATACGACATTGAAGCTCTGGTTCATTCCCTTTTGCCTCCCAGAACTCCTGTTTCGGTCGCTATATTATTATTTATTTCAGTTGTACGTTCAGTTTTTACTTCAGATAAGTCATGAGTTAAACTCATGTAACAATCGAGTACTGAACTGAAAATGAACGAACAAATGAACTGGTCGCTTAAATGTCCAGCCACATGATAAATATGTCATTTATAATGCTCGATAGTTCTCCTCAAATGTTTCATGTTTATTTTGTATCAATTAAAAATGACGTTAGGTGGATGACCGCTTTAGTTTCGTAGCACATCTTGTGGGAGAAAACCCGACAGTTCTGATTCGACGGTCGCTTCCCGAAAATCTCGAACCGCCGTATCGGCACACACGAACTTGCTAGGAGTACACAGCGAAACTTTCTGTCACGGAACGCTCGGTCTAGGTATATTTACTTGACCTGCTCTAGCGACGTCTATATAAAACCGGACGACCGCAGTCGCATTAATCACGGGCTGGATAACGCGAGGAAAATTATAAGCGAAGAACTGTCGACAAATTGCCAAAAAGCTCTCCCCCCCCTAACATCCGTCGATAATGCTAATAAATATAAGCTCGTTTCAATCGAGCTAATGAACGGAAATCGTAAATACCAAAATGTTGAATTAATAATAAAACCAAATATTGACTCACCGAGCACCCGACCAAATATTAATTCCATAAAACTTTTGATTAATTTAGCCCGATTAATTCTAGCCCAGTGAGGATTCGATATTCTGTTCATTTTGAAAGCCATTTGAATAGTGCATTAGTGTAATATTTCGAAATTATCACACAGAATATGCATCGATTCATCACTATTTCAATTTTCTCAGAGGTTGGAAAGAATGCCAATATGATAGCAAGTATATTTTCTCAGCAGTAAATATACGAATGTGTTAGGATAACTTGGTTGAGAGTTGAGATTGGCCGATTTTCCAGAGCTGCGTGTTCCGTAGTCGCGTCTTAAATATTCCCCGCGCGGACACTTTCATTTCCGAGCATTTCCGGCTCGAGAAATATCATTCCAGGAAATTATGTCCGAGAAACGGGTCGGAGTTTCGCTACACGGGAAAGGACTGACCGAATTCTCCTAACAAGGAAATCTCTCGAGGACGACGATTCCGAAAATACTGAAACTTTGTAAATGAATGAAACGGTGAAAGACACGATCTAATGCGAAAAGAAATGATTGCGTATCGTATTGCGGACATGGACTGGCCGATTTCGCGAGCATTTAATATAAAAGATTCCCCCGTAGGCGAACGGTCCCATTCGTTGAAGAATAATCGCCGTTGTAAATCTCGCACGAACGGGGGTTAATAGAGAAACGAATAAATGTATTACAGCGAGCAAAGGTTTCGCCGTGAAGTACGATATGAAAGTAAAGTGGGCCTTTAGCATCGAGTAACGTCGGGTGTGGTAAGTTTACGATCGTGGAAATTAGACGGAAGTTATGATCAGCGCGGGGTGCTTGTGTACACCCTCGCTGGTGCTATTAGGGACGGGTTCGCGGACGAATCCGGAGGTTCGCGAGGGAACGACGGTCCATGTAAATAAGGGAGAACGTTCCTGCCGGGACGAAGATAATGACGGCAGACGGCTCACCCTTTGACAAATCCTGTTGCGGGGCGTTAATCCGCGGACGATTTCGTCCCGCTGCCACTGTCGATAAGGGTCTTGACACTTAATGGCGTCAGCAGTCCTTAGACTCGATTCCGCATCTAATATACCCCTTAAATGATAAACTTCCGAACTAAGATCTCTCGGAGATTGAACGTCCAACAAATGATCAAATGAATTCAAATCAATTTTCGTAGCTCAGGGTGGTTGGCTTAGCCATTGGCGATGTCACCGTTATATTTGCAGACGCTCTGGTTGGGAGGGAGGGGGATGTCTTGGTGGATGAAGTCCTCGGAGGCGGATAGGGGAAATACTGGTTTGGCATCTACGCAATTTCCTTCATTAGCATCGAATTTCCGCAGGATACTCTCTCCTCCACTCGAGTCCCGCCTCCGTCGGGCTCGTCCCATCCGCCGCCGTGCGTAAACCAAATCCTCAACTCGGCGCGGCGTTCGCTCAGATACACAGGACCCCTGTTGTCGCCTCCCACTGCAATTTCGTTAGTAAACCGAAGCCGGCAAAGTACAAGCACACGCACGCGCTCCAATCGATGTTGTCAGGCATAAATGGTGTCCGTATAATACAAGGATATTATTACGAATTAACCCACAACTAAACGAATCATAATGTCAACCAACTTCTTCGTTAAGTCGAAACTCGTTAATCAGAGAATCTCCGCGATCTTCATTTTGAACTTGTTATATGTAATGGCGTTGGAAAGTAGCAGGCTGGTTGAGCCTTTGAAAAGTTTGAGAGAAGTGAGAAATTAGTATTTTTGTGAGTGGTTATTCGGGACGAGGGGTTTCTCGCAGCTACTGGACGGGGCAGGTTCGATACAAAGCAGTGATAATACTCCGGTCGAAGCCGGAGTGTTTCTCGAGTAAATCATGCTGTCGCTCTCGTATGCAGCTCGCAAAGCGCTTTACTGGCTGGGCCAGCCGCCTCGACGTCGCCCCTACCCTCCTTTCCCCCGACGGCTCCGCACGTTCGCGATCAAATTTCATTTAGCTCGATTCCCAGCTACCGAAATGCAATTTCCCCGCAAACTCCCCGACTAACGCAAACTTTCCCCGGAATTAACCGCGAATGTGCACTTTTCATCGACCTTCGCATCGGTTCGACATAACATCCTCATCATGCCGTATTAACGTTTAGCACGGACGGTTTTTTAAACAAAGCGTAGCTGACGCTATTATACGAAAGTTTACGTTGTCGAGCAAATAATCCCCCTCGAAATACAGCGTTATTTGATCACCGGGAAAACTAGGTTCGCTTTATATGCACTAACAATCGCGTTACCCACGGTACGCCAAGTTTCTACCGACTCGTAAATAATTTACGGCTAATATTGTTTTTCACGAGAATTCGCTGATTAGCGGATTTTAATGTTGTACCCGAATCCAATGTAATTGCCTCTGACAGGCATTATGAGCACAATGTTCGATAAAAGTCCGTGAAATCCAAAACTGTTCGGTGCCAGGCAGACATGAAAAGCATTACCCACTGAAAAGGTGAAAAGGGTATTTCCTAATTTCAGTCCTTTTTTGAAGCCAAGAAAGTTGTCGATATTGCGAGCAATGGAAGAAATAGTGCGGAAAGGTGGACAGACGTGTGTATACGAATAGAGATGTGCGAAAGAGAGAACGCATGTCAGCCGAGGATGGAAGTACGTTATCGAGTGGTGGATTCTCGTAGGGAAAAGGGTTCTACAGGACCGGCGGGATTTTGTGGAAGAAGGGTGCAACTACCTATGAAAGACGACCTGTCAATACCACGAACCTTGCACACGCGATTTCAATCGTTACCCCGCGTCGTCCTGCCTCTTCCTACTGGCTGTGCATTGCCGTCCATAAGGCTCTTGGTGTGCGTGCCAACGTATACAAAGCTCTGCACGCCAGCCGAAGAAGCCTGCGTGTAATTCTCACATGCATGCACCGCCGATTGGCTGCCACTGCTTATCGGCTGTGCAACATCAAAGAAAATACCTGAAAAGTCTACCCTCAATTAAGCATCCCCGTCTAGTCAGAGAATCCAACATATCCGCTTCAGGAGCAGTTGGCTAACTTTCACAAAAATAAAAATACTTTTTTTTTATATACATGGTATGTCTTGGTGTGTACCTTATTTGTAGAACATTTATTGGTCTAGCGGACGAGAGGCTATCGTATCAGAGGTTCTTGAGCGATCACGAGCTCTAAATTCCCATTTTATTCCGGCGGGTGGTGGGAGGACGATTTCGCGAACAATATTGCGGACACAAGCGCCGATCGAATTGCGGATGAAGCATAGGTATAGTCGGGCAGCTAGCTGGGACGCAGGGATTCAATAGAACGGCCAAAGACGCTGATAGCATAGTGGCCCCGTTATGATTCTCGTTGAAAGCGCGATAGCGGGGAGCTACAACCAGTTATCCTAAAGTAAGTATAACAAAACCCTGATAAAATTTTACAGTAATGTAATAATAATTGCCAAAGGAAGTACTCTATAAAATGGAGTTATTAGAATTTCTTTACACCAGTTTTGATTGATTTGCTTACCTTCTTTTAGGTAATACATAATTCATCCCCATGAATACTGCGTTGAAATTTGTAACACAACTCGCGCCCTCCGGCGATGGGGTGGTAAAGTCTGCGGGCCAACGGGGATGGACCAACTTCCGGTACCGTTCTGTCTTACCGACAGAACCCCGGGCCATGATCAGGAAGCCGACGAAAAATCCATACGTACGCTCCCTTGGTTCGGGGGTGCGGGGGTTTTCGGCGATGACGTCATGTCTCGAGACAACGGTCCCCGTTCCGTGACAAAAGCTCGGCACCGACGAGCGCACAGTTGACTGTACCGTTGGCCGACACAGCAACAGCTTGCAGGAAGTCGCTGTGTACCGTGTAAAGGTGGAGAGAGGGTGGGTGGAGGGCGGGACGGGAAGACGCGAATTGGAAAGCTCTCGGTGCAGGTGGTCGATGGGAGTCGGCGGTAAGACAATCGGACTGGCAGGAGAGGAAAAAGGCCCTCTCCTGAGACGCAACTACGCAGCAAGCACCGACATGTACGCACCGGGCACGCATTGATCTTGCCGCGAAAAACCGAGACGTAGATGCTCGGCCGGGGAAGCATGGGCCAGGAAAAACCGAGAAACCTTGAGAGCAGCTCCGAAAGATCTGGCCAACAAACTTTCGCCGAAGGAAGCTCTAAAGGAACCAGTAAGCAACCATCGTTCATCCTCGAGTATACTTCCTGCGACACTTAACTTCGCGAGCACCTGAAAATCTAGTGCGCCTTCTTCAAATGCATAAGATGTCCGCTACTTCTTTCATACAGTGCTTTCCTTTCTCTTGACGATCCCCCGTAAATGGTAAAAGCCAAAAAAGCAGGAAATTTCCACTCCTACGTCCTGCTCTTGCATCATTTGTATGTTACCCTTAACTTACCATGAACATTTATGATTATAAATATTTTACTACGATTTACTGGCCAGTAATAAATAGATGTTCTGAGTCAGACAATCGTCACGTCACTGCGAAGTGGTAAAACCGCTCACTAATCAGACACAGTAGAAGAATCAACCATAATCAGACTTTCTAATTAGTACAAGCAGTGACATGTACTATTAGTTAAAAAAATAGATTACACATGATTTTCAATAGGAAAGAGTATTGGTCAAACGATCGATGGTTAAGTAGTGTTGGAACAAAATTATTCCTTAAACATTTCTACAGTAGTATGAATAGAGCTGTAGTTAGCCATTGTAATATCTCTTGACAGGCGAAAACAGAAGTGAAGCGGCTAATCGCCAGGGACAAAAGCCTCCGGTGTCTGACTCTGAATAGCTAGTGTGCATGAGAGAGCCTCGGGTGAAACACGACTTGACACTTGACGACGAGAAAGAGGGAGAAAGCATGCTCGGTATACGTGACTTGTGAATATGAAGGATATGTAGACTCATACATAGAAAGAATATGACCCAAGTTTGTCAAGCATTTTTGCTTAGACTTTTAGTTACACATATACATATAGAGGTAATGATTCCTGTAAATTTTAACGAAAGAATCTAATACATCGTGCGGTGTTACTTTTCTTGTCTTTCTCAAGATGGGCGTGCGAAATCGAGGAACGCGGGAGGCCTGTAAAAAACATGCCGGACTAATGGGAAGACTGTTAATGAAGTCGTAGAGAAAATAGCACAGAATAGAGAGCAGTATACAGCGCAATCAAAATAAATAGAGAAGCGGAGGAGAGAAGATAGTATTACTGCATCAGTAGGTATACGCTGCAACTGTAATTGGAGTATTAGCATCGCTTCTAAAGTGCCCTTGAATCGATTGCTGAGTAGCACTTGTCTTTTTTTGTATTAGGAGTAGATCACGTAGAGAGGCACGTGAGTGCATATACAAGAGGAAAGAATAGAGAGATTTACGTGTCGGCGAAGAGACAGAGACGGAAGAATAAAAAAAAATGAGTCACGCTCAGCAACACGTGCTCGCGAGCGCCATAGTCCTGGCATTGCTGGTGGTCTTCGGTATCCACGTCTTCCTGTTCCCCATGTACACGTCGAGTCCGGCGACACATCACACGAAGGTGTCGGTGTACGAACAGGCCCTTTGCCATACCAGCCTTAAGACAGTACGAGTTCCACCTGAATGGAGGAACACCTGCCCCCGTTACGGTATCGTCACGGCTGTTCAGGGTGGACGCTTGGGAAACCAAATCTGGGAATACGCCTCCGTCTGGGCTACAGCCAGGAGAACCGGCCTCGAACCCTTTATGCCAAGGTGCATCCTCAAGACCCTTGAGGAACATTTCGAGAACCTCAGCATTCCACCGCTCAGCTATATCGGTCGATGCGCACTTAATGTCGGCCAGGTCGTCAATTCCGTTGGGGAATGGAACAGCACTGACCAGAACATCATCATCCCAAGGTACAGAAATTAGGAATTCTAATCATATAATCATTCGCTGTCGATCAATAACGAGCTGAAGTAAAAAAGGTTGTAAATGGACAATACATGAATAATATGAGGACACACGGAATTTCTGCATCGAAGTTCTTCTGTGCTGATTTAACACTGATATTTAGAGGAGCGATAATCCCTTTAAGTTACATTTCAATTACCTATACTATTGTATTGTGTGCAGAGTAAGATAAAATCATGCGAATTCCTTGAGCACTAAACAGTAAGACACAGATGCTCGTACGACCTATGATAAACAGCATATACAGTTTCGTGTACCTTGTAAATTTAATAAAATGTAGGACGAAAATGATCCTTACCACGCTGAAAGTTTCCATCGAAAGTACGCAAAAACTTTTTGCACTTATCGTTGAAAATCTCTGCGATCTCAGTAGCAACAACAAAAGCAATTTCTGTGCAATCACTGGGCAGTCGTACCATTCTGTATCGTATCTGAAAAGCCACCATTTGCGTTTCTCATTGCAATAGCTCGTGGCCTTCTCGCGGTTAAATCCTAATTGATTTTCGTAACAGAGTGAAACATTTACGTGGAAAATACTTACGCTTTGATCATGAGACGGGCACTTACGTTGGTCACCTCTTGTCCGTTAAAATTCAGCAAAAAGAATTGAGTTAACATCCCGCCGGTCAAGAATAGAAGTTGCGGGTCGACATCCTAAAATACAAAGCGATACGTAAGCCATCGGAGCATGAAATAAGAGGAACACAGAAATATGTATTTCGTCGTACACCGAGGTTTGAAAAGGTCACTAGCAGAACGCTTGTGCCAATGAGAGTGGTTAATACAGCCACGAGCGCAAGTGGTTCTGCAAACGTATTCATCACCGTAACGAATCTGAGGAACGAAAAAATACACCTTAGTTCCGAGCAAAGTTTTCTCAAAATCTTATATTGGTTCGGATATGTACTCCAATGTTTTTAGGTGATATTTGATGCAATCCTTAACTTTGGGAATTATTACATTGTCGAGGACCACTTTGTCTATGGTTTTGTTCTCCATCTCGGGATGTCTTATGTGGAGAGAATTTTCCAGCTTGCACCTTATAAAATTGTAAAGAGTTTTAATCAAAGGAACACTTTCACCGGAATGTTTGACTCAAGTAGACGTGTAAATAGAACAACATCAGTTGATGAAAGTAGTAAAAAGCTTTGGCCTTTTGGCTATAAATGGGAGACGGCACTTACCCAACAATTTCGAACATAGCGCAAGCTTGCTGTACAGAAAAGTACATAGCGTTTTCCGTGGCCACTATTACAAGGAGCTGAGCTGAAACAACACTCAACGTGTAGAGTGCAACGTAGTTGAAGTGTTTATGTTGATCCAATACAAATTCCACACGAAAAGGAAGTAGTCGTGGACGGGTCTCGTTCAAAGGTAAAATTATGTCAAATAATTGCGGTAAAAAGCAGCCCTGTGCTGCTGACGCCACGCCGACAATACCAAGTACTAAAATATTACATCCCCATCAACATTCCTAGACTTGCGAATTTCAAGCAATTATAACCGGTAGTAATAAGAATTTTCTACTTGACTATATATGCTTACTTGCGAAATACTTGGTAATCATTTTGCCCCTTTCGGTATATTTTACTTGAACCGCATTTTCTTGCTCTGTTCTCTCCTCGTTTATGTGATCTTCCGTTAGAATTAGTAACTTTTCGAGCTACAACCGCGAAGTTATTGTAAATATTTACTCTATAATATTAGTGCGAAAATTGCAGAATAAGACAATACAAAACACATGTCTACAATAAGCCCTCACATTTTTAAAGTTTACCCAGAGAATAAAGATTAACAATAAACTCGATCCAGCCTGGTATATCGACGGAGTTGTTTCAGAGACCAGCTCCATTGTTAATTTATGAGTAGAGAATAATAAAAACTGAAATACCAATCAATTGTAAAAAAAGCAGACTTGAAGTAACTTCATCGTAAAGTACCTGTTGGATCAGATTTGAAACTAGAACGAAAACAATGCAGCATTTTACCGCCAAATGAAAGATTGCCGTGTAGTCAGAAAATGTCCAACGACTGATAAGCAAGACTGTGTTAAGCGTAAATCTGTAATAAATACTGTCGATATAAAACATGATACCTCCGAAGGTTCACATACGACTGACCCATTCGTCCGTCATTCTCCGTAAAAATTCTTTCGGTCATTCCACTCATGCAATTATGCTATATAGGCATTTTCCTTGAAGAAGTATAATGCATAATGTAATATTAAAGTTTGCAAGAGGGGACGAAAAGTGGGCACACGCACCGTAAGATTGGCAAATCGATACACGCATTAGGATATTACCGTTCAATGGGAAAATAAGTAATATTAGCAGCCGTTCAACAATGTAGCAATTGCAAAAACTCTTGATAGCAATTGCCCATAGTTATACTTAAACAGTTCCTTGATCCATCGGAATGATAGTTGTGCGAAATTGGCGAAACTTCCGATTCCGCTGCATCTACCGTCATAATCTTGGGAAAGAGCAGCATACTGATCAAATTTTCACGCAATTACGCGGGCATGCGCAGAAGGGTTACAGGTACTACAGAATTGCCCTTAAGTCCGCAGTTGACAACGAGCGTTCGACGAGTACACCTCTGCGAAAGCACCAAAGACATCCCCGTAGTCAACATGGGGAAATGGTCTAGACCATAGGAAGAAATACAAAAAGAACATATAGCTGTACTCTTTGTATATTCATGAGGGTTTTAGTCCTACAGATTACGTATGTCCTCTGTTTTGTTTTGTTCAGACATGCTGCCTATTGGTCGTTAATCCTTGTCTGGCCTGATGACATGCGACGAGAGTTTACATTCAAGCAGAATCTGCGAGTCCATGCTGAGACAGTGCTGAGGCAGATCGCGGAGAAATTCAATCTCCAAGCACCGATCTACGTGAGCGTACACGTCCGCAGGACCGACTACGTGGACTACCTTTGGCAGAAATTCAAGGTACGACCGGCGCCGGTGAGTTATTACCTGGCCGCTATGGATTACTTCCTCGGCAAGTATAAGAACGTCGTCTTCGTGGTGGCCAGCGATAACATAGCGTGGTGTAAGTACCATCTACATAACGCCAGGCACAGGGTAAGCTTCGTGTCAGACGGGGAAGGTCGAGGACCCGGCAAGGACCTCGCTGTTCTTTCCATGTGCAACCACAGTATCATCGACTACGGCACCTACGGATCCTTCGCCGCTATTTTGGCGAACGGCGAAACCATCGTCTACAATGTTACGGCTTATTTCTCCACTCTTATCGCCGATGTCCTCCCCAACTGGAGGATCATGAGCTGAATTGCATAATCAAAAAGAAGGCATGCATGTCCGTTGAGAGTTTACAGATTGAACGGACGACCACGGGGATTTTAATTCCTCCATCCGAACAATCCGTTGCGGATTTCATTAGTGCCTCTGTTCAATCCTTTGTATTTCTACGAGTCTGAACCACTCTGATTTATCTGATTTCAGAAAGCCCTTTCGTGTTCCTGTAGTAAATGAACTCTTTAGGATTTCGATCTGATCTCGTCGCAGTCGGCCCGAAATTGGGTAATTCACGTTTTATTAAAGTGCCTCGTAACCCGCGGAATTAACTTCAAGAATTCAGGTATTTGAATTTTATGAGGGTGTTTTATATATTTTTCTTGTAATATGGACTTTGACGATTTATTGAAAGAAGACTATTTAAATATCGAATTATGGGAAGAGTCGTTCTGTAAATTTTCAACGAGAGGCTTGGTTGCGACTCAACATGCACGTAAGTCTATTTAAGTCATCTGTAAATGTACCCACGTGTAAAGTATCTTACCGTCGTTTCCCGGCGAAACGACAAAATCGACAAACGAGATAATCATTCGAGATATTTTTCTATCAGTCATATTACTAGAGGGAACTCAACTTCTGATTTCCAGTTTTGACATTTCTGTTCGAATCGTCAAGGCAGAGTTAATTAGGTATTCGATCGGTGTACCAGTGATTTCCCGCGCGATTAGTCTGAATTAACGAGCTTAAAGATTTCTTAGAAACAGGACGTAAACCGTAAATCTTTAGAGGCAAAAGAACAGCCCACCCCAAAGGATATTATTACAATGGAACAATGGACCACGAGTATCTAAAATTAATGCAAAGGTTTATTTTTTCTACTGCGGTAATTCATACCTCATACGGCCACAAAAAGATAATCGACAGTATATGAATAGATGACATTCTCCTGAAATATTATTTGACGAATATTGTTAAGACTACGCACTGGATTCAGGCAGTGAAGGAGAATGATTTACATTTCGATAACTAGTTTACATCTCTCGAATTGATTTACTTTCAATCTTCATTGCAACATTCCTCTAGACAGCTTATATAGTCTGTAGCTTTCTCTGTAGGATGACTATTTCAAGTTGAATGTTCATGAAAGACGTATTAATATTTATTCTCAGGCACACTTAATGCGCCTCTGAGATTAGTTAGACAAGTATAAAACCAACTCACACGTACAACACTCACACACACACACAGACAGACAGACACAGACACAAAGGTATTATTCATCTATATAACCCTTACAATGTACAATGATTTCAAACTGTGATTCTATTTCTTATTGTGCCAAAATTCCCCATGCACATAAGTCCAATTGCACTTTTATGAACACAAGTGCCATTGCACGTATGTGCATACGTTTATAAATATAAATATATATTACGAAGCTATATATATATACATATATATATACACCAATATATTGTACAATATTTACAAATCCATAAAAAAACTGATACAGAGGAAGTATTTCTTTGGTGACATGCGATCGCCGAAGAAATATTTTGAACGTACAACACACGCGTATATTATAAGCGTTTCGAGTTAAATAACTGTGTGACCTGATAATCGACTTATAATATTTTACAAATTAGATTAGCAGATGTGTCTATGTCTATACATATATAGGTATATCATTATTTTATTGTGTTTTCAACGTATTCACGCCTGCTGGTTGTTCATCGGTATTAATGAGGAAATCGAAAACGATTGCGTATGATAAAAAATGTCGTGCCTAATTAGAATGTAGTTATGGATGATCATGGAACGATCGAAATGGTATAAAAGATAATGTAAGATTTAAATACGTGCGCGGCTTTCGAAGAGCAAGGCGCTCGTCACAGGAACGGGCACGTTTCATTATCAATTTCGAAAACTTGTAAGTCCCGTTTTCTACAAAATTCTAACTCGATATTCATCGAAACATTTTTCATGGCTCGAAGACACTTTTGTCCAGGTAGAAGTTTTATTGCTAGAGTAAAACCGTGCCCGTACCTGATTCGAGATGCTATTTTTTACGCGTGCAATTGGCACGATGAAAGTAATACAAGACTATACAACTTTCAGGCATTAATACACACTGTCTAACTCTGTACATTCTCTGTGATAAATTTGTGTAATTTCTAAAAAAAGGACAGATCTGTCTGTTTCCGGTACTCGTTTGTTGTACAAAATAAAGGCACTGTATGTCGAATATATAATATGCTGAAGTATCGCACGGCGTTCACTAATTATGATCCAATTCAACCTTTTTTTTTATTTCACTGACGAAAGTGTTGGATTGAGATGAGAAAAAGGAGAAATCTTTATTAACATGCATTAGCGATTTCCAACGACGATCCCTGCCGAACCTAATCTTAATTTTGATTTTGCCAATCTGCCCCTCAGTGGTTGAATTCCAAGCTCCGCCCTTGGGATCCCGTATTCTTGTAATTTATTTTCGTATGTCGTCAGCAAATTATCATGTGCCTTGCAGACCTTGGCGAGTTCGCACTGAAGATCCTGTATAGCCGTGTTCTTGCGATTCAACATTTCCTGAACATAGAGAATCCAGTGGCAATGTCCTTTCTCGAAAATTACGGAAAGGAAGAAGCGATTTGGCTGTGCATACCTCTAACTTTTCATTCACGTCCAAAACGGCATTCGGGTCCAATTGAGCAGCGGTTAAAACTTCTTTTATTTGACTTTCCCGTTGTTCCAAAAGATCCGACAGTCTCTCGAGTTTCTTTTCTAGTAATACGTTCTTCAGTCCAGTTTTTTGTTGCAGCTCGAGTATGGAGGAAACGAATCGCGAATGTAATTCGTCTCGTTCAGCCTGACACTACACAGAAAATGTTGATGATTTCCTAAATTATTTGAATAGGAGAAGCAAGACAATCGTGTACCTTCTCGAAACGTAATTCGAGCACCTCATTTTCCCATTTCAGGTTCTCCAGCTCCTTAAGAACTATAGACAATCTTTTTTTGGTATACTGAAATGACCAGAACTTTAACAATTGGCTACATACACAAAGAAGTATAAAACCAAGAAATTTTAAACGTACGATTAAGCATTGTTTATCTTTTTGATAATTTTCTAGGCGGCGGGTAAATTCTGCCACAGATTCTGCTGCAGTTTTCAGATCTGCTGAAAGTTTCTTGTTCTCGGCCGTTAATTCTTTTACTTGCTTCTTTGTTCGTTCTTCGTTATTTTTCATTACGTCCATTTGTTCCTATAAGGACACAAACGCGTTTAAATGACGCGGATGGCAATGTGTAAAAAGAACGATTGTACACTCTACCTTGAGACTTTTTATGAGGGAAAGATTATTAAGCGTGATATCGTTATAGTAATTTTTCATCTCGGTGAAAGCAGTTTCATGGCTCTTTATTAATCCAGCGATCTGGTTATTTTTCCTCTCTTCAACTTCAGTTATTTCCATGCGATGCTTCAAGGTCAGTGCTTCATACTGACTCGTTAATTTTTGTTCATATTTTTGTTCTCCCTCCATAGCCACCGTTTCGAATTTTTTCACCGCCTCACTTAGTTCCTCAGCGTGTTTCTAAAAGCACATGAAAACACATAATCAGACTCAATTTTTCATAGAGATAATTAAAACTTGATCTCACCAATTTTAGCGCTCGAATTTCATTCATATGTGCTAACTCCTGTTCCTTTTGCATCTTTTTCAATGTATGCTTGTCCTTAATAAGTTCTTGCTCTTGTGCAACGTGATCATCTTGCGCCATTTTCAAGGCCACCATCTGCTCGGCCTTTGTCTCCGATAAATAAGTCTGATGCTCATACATTAAATGTTTAACTTTCTGTTTGTAAAGTTTCAGGTCTGCCTCGTGTTTCTCTGCCAACTCTTCTTTTTCGCGTTCATTGTTCCTAAGCGAAGACCGCAGTTAAATGTACAGTACACATTTTACCGAAAAGTTGGGATTTCATTGTCATTTATTCAGGTCTCATTTCAACATATACCTAATTGTTGCATTTGCCTCTTCTAATTGATGTCTCGTAATTTCCCAAAACGTTCGTAACTTGTCCCGCTCCAATTGAAAAAAATTTCTCTCTTCCCTCTCACGTTCCATTTCCTCCAGAATTTTATGTGAATACACTTCAAGTTGTTCCCTGTTCATTTTCGAGGTATCTACCCCGTCTACGCTTTCCATCAGCTTTCCCTTAGCCTTTTTAGGACCCTATAAGGTATGTTTTCCATCGAAAGCATTTTTATTATTGAAAGTAGCAATACAAATTTTTATACGAAAAAGATATTTATATTATTGATATACCATTTTACTATCCTTGAACACAATTTCGCGGTTTAATTATAACTGAAATGACTGGATCGGACAACAATGTGAACTTAATAAAGCATTTAATAAAAAGCTAATGTTGGAACTAATAATAAACACCGATTAGTGAACTGTCAACGTCAGAAAACTAACAGTTCACTGTTTAGGACTTTTGTTGCCAAGCAACTCAGCTTCGCACCTGCCGCGCACATTATGAATTGAAATTTAACTCAAGAAGATGAAAAGATAAAAAGGAAAATAATGCATTACTTCCTTTGAAACACATGTTATTAAAAAACCATATACATACATTACAAAATTTAATATCTCAATAACAATAAGCTGGCCTATTGAAACCCTCCGATAATTCATATAAAACATGACCAATTTTATTAAGTATAACAAGAATAAGATGTCAGATCGCTATTGCATTACAAGTAAATATTGCCAATCGCCTTATTCTCAGTACACCTCATTCAAATGCAAATCGGCATAGCTTAAAATATGACATATTGAAAACGTACACCACATAGTTAAAATTACACAGCTTTTGCCTTGTACCCAAAAGTAAAATAGCCCTTAAAAAAAGTCTGTCACTTAGGAGTAAAAGAAATTAAGTAGTATCAATTTTACGTTGATGATTAATCATTCGTTCCGCTTAGTGTAAAAATCGAATAACTATTCTCGTACTCTCTTACAGTTTGCTGACGCATGGAAAAGTGCGAATCCAATACTGATTGCTTAGCAATCAATGAAATATTTACTTTTATACGGTTCAAAGTGCGACATTATCTACTAAACATAACAGGTACTACGTTTCACATAATCATCAACCTCGCACTTTTCCAAACATCGCGAGTCTGCCAGAATAAGCAGTGAACTTATCTTTCATATTTTACGGTTATTATTAATATCATATCGAAGGTGTGCCATTTGGTTTGCCAGATAATTATCGCTTAAGTCAAGGGCCTTTAACTAACGCTATCAGTGAAATTACATAACGCGAAGATTGTTGTTCCCTCGCATTCAAGTTCTCCCGTACAAAAATTATCGTATAACTTGTGGCGTATCTCAGGATCGGAGGCACCTTGTTGTGTATTACAAATCAGCATTCATAAAAATAACGTAAGCCCGCAGCCTGTACATCGTATGAAATATCTACGCTTGTAAACTTATGTTCATGCACGGTACGAGAATCAAAGTTCATTATTTTTTATATACCATACGAGCAATTCCAATCGTAAGAATTATAGAACTTAAATAACAGGTTCTACGTCAGTGTTAGGGAATAAAAAATTCTTTAACCAGACGACATTCGCAAGTAAAACATCGCATTATATCATCCTCTATATATACTTGTCTTTCTCGCTGAGCGTGTATTTTTTCGACATTTGACCGCGAGAAAACATTGGATTATGCGATAAATCATGAGGTAGACCTACGTATAAGCAATACTCGGGCAAATCGCATATGCGTTAAGTTTGGTCCTTTAATCCTGCCTATGTGTGTGTATACAGAAGTGCAATGTTTTGTGCCCATCTAAGAATTGTACGCGATAAACACATAGCTGCCTACAATAAAAAATATCCTGATATGTCGATTCACTGCTGAAATTTAGAATAAATTATGTAACTACTGTTTACAAAGATTCCGATCGGATACAATAACCGGTCTACATGCTTAACGCGTACATTCTTAAGAAATCAGATAGAATACAACGAAAATAAATAATTATATCGAACAACCGATAATCGAAAGGATCAGGGAAATCAGTATTTCAACTGGAATGCTATGAATCGGACGACTGTGCCTGAATGTCTTCAATTTGTCTCGCCATTAAACTGCAGCAAGCATCCAACTGCGCCGAAGTAACCCTACAAAAGATACCAACTGAGCATAATATTTTACGATATAAGTTCCATGTAAATGGAGAAGGGTCATACCTCGTGTTCCAGGAAGAGAGCTTTCATGGTCCCTTTAGACCAGTAATCCATAGCATAAGCTAACAATTTCATCGATATTGGATTCACCCTAAGAAAGTTTCCAACAAAAACTACCTGAAATGAAGAATACATTCATCGTACCCATTTTAAGGACATCACCGTCGATAACCATTGCCTGAAAGTATACTGGTACCCTCTCGATCTTCTCGTTGACGGCGCACATGCGAGCTATGGAGCCAATATTGTTGGTAATAGTAACCAAAGTTGCTCGTGCAAGATCTTCTTTAGACACCGCGTTGCGGCGGTCTTTAGAATTCATCTGCCCGAAACTGCAGACATGGAAAAAACTTAACATAGAGTTAACTGTTAGAAAAGCGTTAGAAAATCAAGGCCATCTACAAGAAAGAAATTAGTAAAGAAAGAAATAAAAATAAATGTTAAGATGAGGTGATCAGTTTCATACTATAAGCTTAAAATGAAATACAGGAGTGCAACTAATTAAGCAGAAGTGAAATTAATCATTGCGAATAAAGAATAAAAATGAAAAGGATGGCAAGATGAGTGGCATGTTGGAATATTGACATAATTACCTGCTTGCAACGAGATCACCAGGAAGACCGAACCTGACGTATTCGCCGCCGTAAATGTCTCTAACCAATTTATCTACCCTAGTGTTGTCTCCGCTTGTCGCAAGATCAATCGCTTCCTCAAAAGTATTGCAACCAGTCAACAGACAACACAGTCCTAAAAATGTCCCACCCCCTAAACTGTATACAACACAACAACATTATCATTGATCGCGTTTCATTACTATTAAACTATGTAAATAAAATATGAAGTATTTACCTCGTTCCGGATATTCTCTTGTAATTATCCGGTCCATAAACTGCTAATATGCTTACTCCAGATCCTATATTTACAAGCTGGAACGTTGTGAAAGTATTTATAATATTTTCGGACAATAAACGTGCATGTAAACGTAACAGTAGATTGAAATTATCATTACCACAAATGGATAGGGTTCAGAAAAGTCGAAAGGTACTTTCTGACATCTACTTTCATCAGTTGGATTACTCCAGTAGTAGCATTCATGTGGATTACTTGTTTCTACATAAAGCATACCGCGAATTAAACTATCCAATTCATCGAATTTCGCTAGATTCATGTTGACTTCCTGCAAAGATAAATACGCAATTTGCCAAATAAACAAATTTATTATTTATACCTTTCGATATTAATACCTTCTTAAAATTTTCTTCAAACTTGTAAGCACCGCCACCTGTAGCACACACAGTAGTGACGAGATTGGCCATGCCTTTCGATTTTGCCAATGCTAAAAAGTTGCCCATCTCACTTGTAGGGAATCTAATAAAATGTAAGGTACCACGTCTACCTCTAATACAAACGTTATCCATCTGTAATATATGACAAAATTAAAGCTTGTTCATGTACAGATTCGACCAAAACTTGAAATACGTACTTGTAAATGTGTATCACGATGTCCTGTTTTTCCATACGCGGAATTCTTGGTGAGATACCGCCGAATATTTTTCAGAGTCTCGACTTCCGCATCTGCCTCATCCCTTGTTATGTCTTTTGGTTCAAAGTATACCAACTTGGATAGAGTACCTCCAATGTCCATACCAAACCACGGCATTGCTGTTCGACACGAGATAATTTTGTGTACAATAGAATTAACGATTCTGTACAATGTGATAAAAATGTAAAACACTTTTGCTTGATTATGTAACTACATAGAATGTATTAGAATTGGAAGCGGTGTAACTCAAAACACTTAACAGAACAACATACGTTAGAATTACTTGAAGATCCATACTTTGAAAGTAATCGTACAAATCACAGAGATTGTTAAATTTGAGATTAATGAAAATTTAAAAATAATAGGAGTAAATAAAAATTGCTACTCTAAGCACACATACAATTCACTGACTCACAGGGTGGTGAGTGGTTTTTTGATGGTTTGGCCATAGTTTCAGCACTGGAATAACCATTTGATGCCATAATTTTTGAATCTAAGTATTTTTTATAGTACTGAGGACTCATTGTTGAACTTTATATTGTTCACCGCATGTCCTTGTGGTGCAACAAGTGACTTTCCTTCTGAAAAAGAAAATTAAGTACACAATTATTAACATAGTATTAAAAAAATGGTATTATTGTAAGAAGTTGAAAGTAACTTTGGTGGCCAATTCATAATACTGTTGGAAAAGCTTGCTTTCCGCAATATTCTTAAGAATCCTCAAGATATTTTTATCACATTGGTTTTGCAGCAAAAGATTCTGCATATATAAACTGCACAGGAATGCATGTATCTTAACATACAATCAGTGTTAAAGGTTACTATTTAATTATGTATTCTCTGAAGAAAAATCTTGTGCAGATATTATCATAACTTATTTTAAAAATAGGTATGTTGTGCATATGAATGCTACTACCAAGTTCCCTACATTATAGTGTAATCTATTTATGAAAATTTTGAAGTAAGCGGAAGATTAAACTGTGGCTACCTATGGCACTTAAATATCAATAAGGACTTCTTATATCGAATTCTACTAAGTAGTATGTAATATCCATATTACTTTTGCGTTAAAAGCTTCCCATTACTATCGTGTTATTAACAATCCCGTTATAGAATTCTACGCTAACATAGAATAATGCACAATATTTTATTTTGTGTTCAGAAAAGGAATGAAAATAAAAACCTTGGGGTATAGAATGCCAACACTACCTTTCAGAGAAAATTATTTTATAATCCCATTCTTCTTCCACACTAAATTATACTGCATGCAGTAATGATACGGATAGTGTGAAAAACAGGGTAAAAAATAATGCCATAACAAATGATCACTGAGTTATATAATCAGAAGCGACAAGAATTTAAAAATCTCAGGACCAAAGATCACTTACTGATTACTATAAAGGGCATCATTATGTGACACAACATGAAAAGAAAGATATGAAGAGTGATCGAACTGTTAATGAAATTGTTAAAACTGTGTCATGGTATCCAAATAATATTTTGAAATCATGTGTTAAAGTGACATCAAGAAGTTTGGTAAACAAAAGTTTTCTCAAATTAGGACAAAACAGAATGTATTGCCATGATGTAAACAAGCTAGGTGCGTCTCGTATTAATGTAATACCGGGAGGAAAAATAGAGATACATTGAATGACTATGCAAAATGTAGACTGCAACGAATGGTAGGTACAAGGCAAACGACTTACTTGCATGTTTACTGACAACTGTCGATCGACAAATGATCGCTAGTACGTGCTTGTATGAAAGTAAGAAATCGTCACTAAAGAGATCAAGTGCAATAGTGAGTGATCGTACGATCTTTCGCGTGGACTAGCTAACTCTGTGGTGATTCACGTGACCGCGATGATCCAATGACTCTTAGTAAGTTCGAAATGATATCACAGATTCATAAATAAACACAAAATTACGACTCGTCGTACGTAAAAACTGCGGAAATTCTCACTGACGCTTCGTTTCGGAAGAACACAGCCACACAACTTATTTTAGAAACGCCCAACGAAAGAACGTGTCGGATGAAAATCTAATAACTGTACTGCGTACGGGATTCACGTCAGCAAATGGGACGAGAGGGACGGTTTACGTTCTCTTTGTACCTGGCAATATCATTTTGAACAGCGAATATCGGGTACTCATGAACAGCGCTGATAAATCTCAAACGTGTGCTCATCTCCAAACATGGGAGATTCAAGTATACTTACGTTCGTGAGTTCCTCCCAAAAATCGAAGAAATATCTTACGATATGGTCAAGTGCACGTATCAGCTGATTTTAATTTTTTTTTTTGTGACGCGCACCTACGCACGGACGGTTCATAATAGCACAGTAACTACTGAGGAGTCTATATATAAAGAATCATCATTTTAACTTTGACATCTGTCTATTTCGTTAAAGTGGGAGGTTATACATTACAGGTTTCTCAAATTAACTACCCGCCTTTTAACAGTTGCTTATCGTTTTGGTCGGTCACAAAAAGTCTAATTATTAGCACATTGACAGACAGAAAGGTGATGTAAGACTCTGGTGATGTGATATTACTCCTCAATGAATGTCTTTAATTTATATTACACATTTTACACTGTACTACTTTCATGGTACAGATTTCTGATTATTGTCTAAGTACACTGAGCACGAGCCATCATTGAAATTTTCTGTGCTTTTTGAACTATATCTGGGCACCTCCTACGACGAACCATTCTGCAATCTTGAAAGAAACCTTCATTTCTTGGGAACCCATGAGATCCATCCGCATAGGTTACCAGGCCTGTGCAAACATGATAATGCCAAGAATTCAATAAAAGTTGGATGCTTTTAAACTGTCTGTTAAAAAAGCTATGATACTAAAATACTACAACCTAAACCCCAGACCCGACCACCACGAAATTCTCCTTCAAATTTCATCCCATCTGACCTCCAAAATACTCCATGACCATGAAACCACCCTTGCATAAATTCACCTTCGTACCTGGAATGTAGTAATATTACCACAGAAATCATGTTGAAAAATGCTATGGTAATATCAAGTTCCGGTAAAACTCACTTTGCACCATCAGGAAACACTATGACCCCCAAGCCCGAACATAATCCATTTTGAAATCCACCATCATAACGTGTCCCATCAGGTAACAATAAAGATCCAGCACCATGCTTTAACCCTTTCCCATTCCAATCTCCAATATACTTTGTTCCATCATCATACTTGTACGCACCATTCTTTACCACACCTGTGAGGTACATGAAAAAATAGATAACTAATATTTGTTTTGATATTCTGAAAGTTATTGAAAGTACAACTAATAAAACCTTTAATTAAACTAAACTTTAGTTTCATGAAATACTAAAACTGCATATCACAAGAAAAGGTCCTTACCATCACCCATGCTTGTAGCAAACTAAACGCATTAATGGTGGCTTTTAGGTTTCAATCCAATTACTGAAATCAATTCTTTATTGAATTATGTATAGTATATACAGCACAGAATCATACAAGGATCATGATTGGTGCACTCTTTCTATTTAAAGCAATACAAAAATAATGTACTTTTCCCATTACAATGTACAATTCTTATTAATAGAAATATTTCTTGTAAGAAACATTTGTACAATGAAAAGTTTACTGATAATTAACAGAGTATGTAATTAAATTAATAAAGTCATAAAAATATCTGCAGTAAACATGATGGTGAAATACAGCATTCCAGAAGAAAACATGAAAGATCATTATTCCGTCGTGGTGCCAGGAGCTCCTAACAGAAACCACCGCGTTCTAGCGTTGACAGCTGCTTTCCGAACTAGACGTTTGTGGTCATCGAGAACTGTCCCCAGTTTGTCTATTACATCTTGTTTATATGGGAGGATCACAGCAGTCGAATAATTACAGTAACTTGCTAAACATTCTAATGCGGTTATTCTTATTTTCTGAAACACAACGGCAGTATATTGCTTTCAATGCATGACATCATAAAATGTAAAGTAGTACAAAAACAAGTACTTTACACGACATTACCATAGAATTATGTGTCGATAAATTTAAAAGCCGTGGAATGAAACTCTGTACTTTCACAGAGAAGATATTGTTTTTACTGTCAAGCAAAAGTTTCAATGTGAACAAGGTCGGTAGTAGTAGTTGCCCAGTATCCAGAGATAAACATTCAGTTAACAGAGGAACCACCTGAACATAACGGAATATTAATACATATATATATACTTATTGGATAGCCTGTGACCTTTGTAACTTACCTGATCAATATGCATGAATAATAATTCTACAGGTACTTCTTCCAACAAGTATAACAGTGCTGTTAGATATATGTGTCTTAATGGCCCTTGGAAACTATCATTCTGGTGTAGTAAATATTGAAATATCCTCTGTTTATACAATATTTTCACATTACAATAATTCTCAGATGTCAAGGTATTTTCGTCCTTAGTGACTAAAACTTTAAACTGTTCTGCCATGTATTTGTTTACTTCATTGTCCCTGAGAGTGTTTACAAGCTGTAAAATTAAACACACTAATAAGACATCAATAATTATAGTATATCTGTTCTGTATGTATTTACCCACCAATTCCAAGAACTGTTGAGAATTTGGAGTACCTTTAGTGACAACAGCCTTTGTCAACCACACTTGCAATGTTACCGCAAATCGTTTTCTCTCTATATTCGTATTTGATTGTAGGTCGTCCGTAATTCTTTTGTTCAGATAACGTAAAGTAATTTCAAACTGATCTTTACTTGTCATTTTATTAAGTATAACCGCAAATAACTTGCAAGAAACTTGTCGCATATTTATATTGGCACAGTTGCATGCAAGATTGTAAAATATCTGTACTAATTTGTCTTCTATATCTAAACTAACATTTTGGCGAAGTGGAACAAACAAACTCATTATTATCATAGTTTCGGCAGTTGGAACGTCCCCTGTTAAAGTCTTTATGTATTTCTTTATTGTTGTCTGTTGTTCCTCTGCATCAAGATTTCTTAGAACTGACTGGCAAATGTCCAACATATGAAGTAATCTGTTATCATTAACATTAATGTTAAATGATATCAGTTTGTCAATGATGCTACATTTTTTATGCAAAAACTTATGGACATCGAAATCAATATTTTTCATAACAACTAGCCTCTGAAGGCACACAAAAGCTGCAAGACTTAATTCTTTTTGTGATCTCATAGACATGTCAACGATTTTTGGGATAATTTCTGTTCCCAATTGTTTTGATGTTGCAATTGTAGTCAATGCTTCTAATCTATAGATTTGTTTGTGTACTTCTGAGTCATCTAAAAAATATAAAAAATAATAATCAGTCTTCAGTATAATAAATGAGATCTATCTTTTTCCATCAAACCATGCTTGTTGAAAACATACCAGGCTGCAGTGATAACTGTTTTTCAACGAGAACTAATATTTCTTCTGGATATAACGTAGTAAACGATAAAAGACTTGTATGACAAATGTTTTTTGTTTGATTACAGCCCCTGTCTATCTCCTTGCAAACGTACTGATATAACGTTTCGCGATGACTGCTATTTAAAGACGCCCTTTGTATCGTGAGACCAGTAATTAGTTTTGTTTTCAATTCCACGTCTTGTACAATTAATTCATCTAAGTAGACGCGCGGTATATCAGTCCAAGCGAGCTCTGGAACATCTAGAGACACATGTATTTTTTAATATACCCATCTCATTGGCTACGCCATTAAACATATTACCTTTGACAGAAAACCCAAAGTCACTGCATATTTGCATAAAATTATTCATCATTTCCAGTAATATAACTTTATCATCTATTGTGGTTTTTGTAGAGTATTGTCCTAGACCCAAAGGAATGATGGTTTGCAAGATATGTATACAGCACGTTTTGTTTACTTTTGCAACACTCTCTAATAGCTTGACTACCGGTCCAAATAAGCTTAATCTGACGTCGCACAAAGAAAACTTTGCATCCGCAACTATTTTGTCAACAAAAGTTTCTCGCACGACTTCGTCGCTTGATATTACGTCAACCAGTGTCATTATTGCTTTTAAAGCAAGGGCTTTTACTTCGGGGTCTCCTCCTGGCATAACTTCCTTTTGTAGAACAGACCAAAGTTCTGTAAGATGGTCTTGCAGGCCTTTAACACCAAATGTCGGTGCACCTTTACAGAGCAACTTAAGAGAATCCATCTTAGCAACTTTTAATGAGGAAAGTAGTTTATCCATTATCAATGGTATACAGAATTCTGCGAATTCTGGAATTGCACACAAACAAGGCGCGAGTGCGTGCGATAAATCATCCCGCGTGATTCCTAATTTATCCGAAGTAGTCTGAAAGATTAAAATGTAATGTACTTATCTTATTAATATTACTACGTAACAAGATATTATCATATGTAATATAATTACCGGATTAAAATCAATCGGAAAATAACAGGAAATGATTTCAAACATTTCTTCTGTTAAATGTCCTAATTTAAATTCTTTCAGAAAGTTTGGAAGTATATTAAACAGGAGTAACAAATTCGTAGGATCACGTTCCCCATCAATGGCCGAAATGACGCCATATACGAAATCTAACTCCATTGCTTTTAAATCATCTTTTCTGTTTGCTAGCAGTGTTTTGAAGATGAGGTAAATGTTGCGACGATCCGGTAACGATTGTGATTGGCAACTTATATATTCAAACAATGCTCTGAATAAACGTGATGGAGATTCTTGAGGAAGATGTGTCATCTGTACCTATAAAAATGAAGTATGAAGTGTTAAGTAACTAAAATTTCAATATATGAAAGCAAGTAAAAATGTTTGCATACAATTGATAGAATCCCTTCCAGTATAACTGGTATGATACTATGATGATCTTTCAATCTATCACAGAAAAATACAGTAATAAAGTACAATTCAGATTCTGTGAGGAAATCCTTGGGCATCTGTGCCAGCACCACTGATAACATGGTAACTCCTTTTTCTCTGGCATCCACATCCTTACTTGTTAAAAATGGTCCTAATTCCTCTACAAAAGTACAAAGCTTACGATGTCCTAATTGAATCTCTGTAATCATAATAAAAGCAGAACTTTGTGACTATTACATAAGTATGTGGAAATACAATACCACAAAATACACATTTGTTATTTATTATTTGTAAATGGATCTCGCAGTATCAAACAACATAATCTACAAATAACAGTTTTCTGAAAGAATATTTAAAAGGCCACAAGTACTATCTTGGAAAACTGTTTGCATTTACAGCATATGCCAAGGATTATTTTCTTGCTCTGTAAAATGAACCAGTATGATAATGAATGATAATACGCACCTGAGGCAATATCATGGCATTCTGTAATTAATGCAGCATCATTCTTGTGACCAACCGATGATCTTTCTGTAAGAACGGGGCTCGACGGAGAAGCCATCGTCCATGCCTCCAGGCGAAATCACCTAACCTCAATGTATTAAAAAGAAACAGCAGGTCATCTATAACCTAAATTTTCTCTTCTTTTAAAGTAGCTAACATAGTGCGTGGGTAGAATGTCAATAAACTATCAATCGCTATAATAAAAACTGGGAATAATCCAAAAAGGCAAGGATATACATTCCACCGTAATGTCCCGCTTTATTAATGATATTAATACTTTTTAAGTCCTTCATAAAATTGAGGTTATGTTAAATGTATAACACGTAGCGCCTCTTACGGATTTAATTTATACCACACAGATAAGATGGACGAAAATGGGATGTAAGGTGTTGTTAAATTTCAGTGAAATGTTTGGTTTCATCGGCCGCCTATGATGGGAGGCTGTATAGGCATTACGCGAGCAAGAAATGCCTCAGTCGACGATACATCGGGAAATTCGACGAGGACAAATTCAGGTGAAAATTTAGATCAAATACATCTCACGTAAAAACACACCTAACATGAACTAACCTTGAAGACAGTCCAGGTTTTTCTCTTACTTACGTACCTAGCGTGTATTGCGTGTTATGCTGAAGCATTTGCATCCAATTATTTATTGAATGCAAGGTCATACAATGCCAGACAATAACGTTTTAATTAATCTGCAATTAGCCAATGTCAAGTAAATGATGTTTCGCGAAAATTATCTTACCTGTTCTTAACTTGTACAAGAAAGTTAACTTAGCATATATTGTTTTCATTGTTATTAGTTTTACATTCAACTAAAATGTTTCCCTCCTACAGAAATTAGTATACATTTGCATATATCTTACACCTTTAATTTCCTTTTTACCATATTCATATTTCTACATAATTTTAAAAATATGAACTGATGTATAATAATATTACCATACTGATGTACCAAAAATGTTTGTTTCATTCATAAAGGAAATTCAAGGAAAAACCATCCTTTATGTCATGAATTAATCAGATGGAAATCAGATGTACCTTTGACGGAAGGTCAACTCAGAAGTAAAAGAGATGAATTTTGGGACACTGCACCAGCATTTGATGGTCGGAAGGAAATATGGGATGCATTAAGGGCTGGAGCAACTGCTGCAGAAGCACAAGATTACCAGTTGGCACAGGCCATATTAGATGGAGCTAACATTTCAGTACCTAACGGTTTTTTAACTGAATGTTATGATGAACTAGGCACACGTTATCAAGTGCCTATTTACTGTTTGTCATATCCAATTAATATTGTAAAGGAAGATAGTGGCAGAGATTCTCCAGCAGATTGCTCAGGTACAAAATTTTACAAACATATTAATCTTGTTATTTGTTCATAAACGTAAGTTCAATGATACAATTTTAAAATTTTGTAATTATCTAGAACCTGTGGATGGAGGCACTGAACAAACTTTGAAGCTGAGATTATCAACCACTTTGGGAGATGTAAAACTGCCTGTGTACAGTAAAGACACTATTGGTATTGCCAAAAAGAAATTACAGGTCTGCATTTATATTAGTATGTGCTCAAGATTGAACAATTTCAGTTTTAATATTTATTAAATTATAAGATTAATATTAAATTAAAATTTAATATTTTAATATAAAAAGTTTTAATATTTAAATTTTCTTCACAGAGTCAAGAAGGTTTGGAGCCATCGCGGCAAAGGTGGTTTTTCGGTGGGAAGCTTTTAGGGGACAAGATGCACATAGAAGAAGCAAAAATACAGCCTGGTTATGTAATTCAAGTGATTGTGAATACAGAAAAAACAGACAACAGCCCGGCAAAGATAAGTTGAACTTGAGTATATGCAAGCAGAAGGCTGTTTTATGTTTAATTGATGATTGATAATCAGCACATTCTTACACATGTGAACAGCTAAATCTTACATTTTTTAATTTTATATTACACGAATTGTGAAAATGCCGCGGCAAAACAGGAACTGACTTTGCATAATAAAATTAACTTAAGACTTTATTCTAATTAGGGAAATAGATATTTAAATGATTACTGTGTTTTGTTTAAATAATAGTTCTTGTATAACATCTGATTTTTTTATACTAGTTTATATTAATGTTCTCAAGATGTGGAAAGGATGTTATATGATGATCAAGGTATGTATGAGAATGTGCTCTTCAACACTCAATCCAATGCTATCTATATTCACTGTGTACAGAATGATTGACTGATCTATATAGTTAACGTACACAACAAATATGATTGCACTGTTGTTTTCACGCAGACTATTTTGACTATTGACTCTTAGTTTGATCGCAATGACACGGTTGTGTACATTGTCCTATTATTACCAAAATGCGGTGCTGATGGTGTGAAAGCAAAGAAAATGCTGAAAGTGAAGAAACGAACTACGCATGATTTGCTAGATATTTGAAAGAATGATATTTTTTCGTTTGTTTTGTTCCGTTCGTACTCTATTTTTGTTTCACTAGGTGTACTTTGGCACCTCAGATGCCCTTACAGCACCATTAGACATCGCAAATGACAGTTTTGTCTATCTCAAGAAAGACCTAAACTGAGATGGTAGTCTGGCCTACCGGTGGCCTCGATTTTATATTCTGTTCTCTGTAGGTATTGCCCATATATTAAAATAGGTCGCTTTAACATAAACAGTTTACAGAGAGGAAACAATGTGACTTTGGATCTGCAGTGGCATGTGGTGCAGAATGTAAGTTTTTACCGCAGCTTTAATCGCGCAAATCACCATTGTCGTCGGATCTGCATGTCGTTAATAACGTGTAACCGTGAAGTTAAATGGGCACGTATGGATAGAACGCAATTACTGCTAGTCACATATTTGGCACCGCTTAAATGATAATCGATTCCGTCCCACATGCCACACAAGTGACTTGTCGAAATTGGAAAATACTTTGACGCATATGGCATGCTACGCGCAAGTGAATTTATCGACTGTACTAGTAGCAGCCAACCATTTTTCTTTCATACCTTCCAATCATCTGACTTGCTTTGTAGCATTTTCGCATATATGTATTTCACATACATATATCAGCTCCATTACTTTCCAATAAAATATTAACATGAGGTATTTAATCATATTATAACTTATTTATAAATGAGTTAAATAATTTGCAAGGTATGCTTGTATTATAACTATGACAAAGGATTAACTAAAGACAAAATATGCAGCGGAGTGCGAAAGACGACATACAAAGAGTACATTACAACATATTTTGATTGTGTGCATTATACAATTTAAGCATTTCTTAATTATGTGTCTTTCGTGTTGGGACAGAATTTTTAGTAACAATATTATGAAGTACGTGTATAAATTTTGTTCCTGCAGATACACCTCGATTATACATGTTTATTGAATGTCAATGTTTCAGTCAGATATCTACATTCAAAAAACGTCAATGAAAACAATATTATCGTAGTTATACAGCACAATGGAAAAATCAATAGCCGCCAATATAGCTATTAATTGTATAAAAATTTCATTTAATATCCTTTCGCGACGAATGTGAAGTGAATTGTCAAACGAATGCGATTTTACGTATATAATAAACGATTAATGCAATGGACGTTTTTCGCGAGAATATCAGAAGATAATAACTCAGTATTGAGAAATCATAATCAAGTGGACTAATCACATTGGAAGGAGCTACTCGTAGTGGTGTTACGAATTCCTATCAGACTGATGCATCACAATTACAATAAAGAATGTAATTTATATTTCTTGAATGATACATTTATAAAGTCGGGTCATTTGCAATACACCGACGAAAACTCTGCACTGCAGTGGTTTCATTCCTATATATCGGACGCAGCCTTGTCTCGAATAAATGATATCACAAAACACTTAAAATGCTCTAGGACATTTTTTCAATGCACAATACAATATGAAGGCTTTCGACAACATAGTTAATGATTACCTGAAATTTACGCTCATACAATATTCGATAATGTTTTTATGTAGTTGTTATCTCATTTTCGAAGGTATAATTTGTATTTACAACCGCTACTACAATACAATTTCCGTTAATACTCATAATTATGCAATACTTAGCAAAGGATGATAAAAAAAGTGAAAAGAAAGCACGACGTGTATGTAAATAAAAAAAACAACAATAATAAAAGTGCAATTCAAATGCCTAATAAAGCTGCTGCTTAATAATTAACATTGTTACGTCGGACCAATGTTTACAAAGGCGTTTTTAAAAATCAAACAATGACTGATTGGAAACGTGTAGAATAACTGCCAATAAAAATAAAGCTGGATTCTCTGTGTTGCTAATCAGATGTTATAAGGTGTCGAATAGTTTTTCTAACTTGCAATTAAAAAAATTACTGTAATTAGATTATAATTACCAACTAAGCAGGGTTTACACATTTTTAAAGCTAATCGAATGATCGATATAATTACTTACTAAGAGTGTAGTCGAGTCAGATATTTAAGAATTTTTAATTCTAACAGCTCGAGGAAAAATAAATGTACTGCAAATATACACGATTTATTATTTACTCATGTAAGGATAAGCATATTTATTTTCGAGACCATTAAACCAAATGATTTTCAAGGTGAAAGTCCGGTCTTACTTAAGTATTTGTCATTTGGTTATAGGTGTATTTGTTATAAAAACAAGTTTGTATGTAATTTACTTTTTATGAATATCAATAAGTATATTGTAAGTATTGTCAAATAAAGCATATTATTGTGAAAAGGTCAAAAAGGAAATACCATCTCAGACCCTCACTCACGTTAACAAATTTACATTTTCTTTTCGAAGTCATATGCAGTATTTGATCATTTTAATTTCGTGCTTCACTTCGTGAGCATAGAATATGCTGATCACTGAAATATTATCTCCTATTCTTTTTTGTGCGATGATACTTCCACGCCAATAAATAGTGCTAGGAACTGTTACTCATTAGCGATAGTTTGTGTCGACGCCTGCTACATGGCGCCACACTGAAATTCCTATTAAAAATTTTCTATCGACTTAGCACTCTTGTATATCATCTATCATTGGAGCCGGCTGTCGTTCTGTTCTATCAACAAGTTTCACTATAGCCACGTCAGAGGTTAACAATTTCAAAAATGGTAAAAATTACATATGAATTAATTTTTACTGTTACCTTAAATATGAATACATGAAATAGGTTGAATATTTTTGACTTTTTTAGTTTAAGTTTTACAGGAACTGAAGTAACTATTTTGAAAGATTATGTTTACAAGCAGGTCGAGATTGAATCTATGACGAGGTACGTCTCGCCGATAAATCCAACTGTATTTCCATTACTGGCCATCGTGTTACTAGGAATTGGAGTGTTCTTTACCGCATGGTTGTTCGTATACGAAGTGACAAGCACAAAATTCACAAGAGACATATTTAAGGAGTTGCTCATATCTTTAGTAGCTGCATTATTCTCTGGATTAGGTGTACTCTTTTTGCTGCTATGGGTTGGGATTTACGTTTGAGTACGATTAAAGTAAGTTCCGATGAAAGTTATAGTTTTTCTGATAAATTTCATTTATGTTTGTGATGTAATATTTAACATTATTTATTATTTCAGAATAACTGAAATATCGCTGGAATCCTGGAATTCAGCTACAAAGCATTGGACCCAACACAATTGTCCATTTTCTGAATTGTACATACAACTGAAGTAATTGTAACAGTAAATAAAGATATCTTATATACATGTATCTTTGTATCTTTAGCGTGATAATAAAAATATTATATACACTTTATGACAAGGGAAATAAAAAATAAACACACATTATGAGAAATACAACATTTGAATATATTTATATAATACATATGTTTATAACATAGAAATATGTTCACAAGTGTGACAAAATTATGGTTGCAAATAGTCCCATGCATTTTTCATTCTCTTCTTTGGTTTACCAAAGACGAAACAATCATGTTCTTCGTAACATCCTGTTCTGTACTTACTTCCATTAATACTAACTACCAATGTAGAGTTTGCAAAGTGTCATATTTTTATTTTTCAATATATATATTTTTTACAAATACATGTTGCTCTCTCCATAATAAAATGTAGCATATATAACTAGAGCCTTTTGTTCGTGGTGCAAATAAAATATAACCATAACAGGGTATTACTCTAACCAGCTAATCCAGCCTTTTGACGACATCTTTGCATCAATGCTCTAAGCATAAATTGTCTCCGAGAGAGTTGTCGTACCTGTTTCAGGAAGGCATCCAAATCTATAATCCCGCAACGTAGACTCTCCCCTAAATAATATATCGCATCTTCGGTAGCAGCCTCTTCAGCAAAGGCATTCAGCATTCTGTTAGAAGATTTTTAGTTAATATATTTCTCCGGAAAATCAGATAAAACTCTGTACAAGTACAACTTTTATACTCACTGTTTATATAATGGAGCAATTGTAGTAACAGCCTCATCTACATCAATGTCCTGATTATCAGACAGTTTTCCAATGTCTTTCTCCAATTCTGCCTTTTTATCTTCGAGTATATTGATGTTCTTCTCAAGTTCCTGCTTCTCTTTCTCTAATTTTGAAAGTAACTCTGTTAGATTTGCCGATCCAGACGTTAGCTCTGCTTTAGTTCTACGTAACGTTTCCAACTCAGCTTGAAACTGGAAGAACTGCTCTCGGAGCCTTCTACGTAATTTATCTTCCACTGCAGATAGAAGGGATGCCCGAATGTATTCTTCGGTAATCGTGCCAGTACCACTAACAGCTGCTCTTGGCATAGGTGACTTAAAAAAAGATATAAAAAATTATATTTTCTTAAACGGTTTAAGGCTGAATTAATATAATTATGTGACTAACTGTATGAGGTGCTGGAGGATATGGAGGATAAACAGAGCTACTACTATATGGGTTACAACCAGGGTATGGTTGCCATCCTGATCCTGTAGCTACTGGATATGGTGGATGAATATTACTTCCTCCACTGTATTGAGAGTTTGGCGGATATGGAGGATGGTTTGCTCCAGAAACAGTTGGACCATTGCCAGGGACAGGCATGAATGCTGCATATCAACATCACAGGGATGTCATTAAATGTTGTGTGCCTTTTCTTTTACAAATACCAAATTATTAATGTAATCCTTACGTTGCGTAGGATAAAATGCTGCACTCGTTTGTGTTTCTGATGGCTTTGGTTTAGCATAGACTGGGGGTTGTTCGCCAAATGTTACAATCAGAATTTGAATCAAACTAACTAAGTCTGATGTATGCTGCATAATGAAATAATTATGTCAATAAAGAGTTATAAAAAATGCTGTGTAGAATAAATGACATAACATACCGGACACCAGTCATGTAGGTATGGCAAATAAATTTTACCATTATGGTCAACATATAAGCTAACTTTAATGTGCATGTCAGCTGTAGGTTTAACATAGCAAATAGGTGCATTATTAGGATGTGTATCCATTAGCCAAATGCATATTGGAATATTGTAATAAACACCTATTGAACATAAAAAACATTACTCAGCAATTCATTCTGTAAGTCAATAAAATTATACATATGTATACAATATTCTGTGAAAGTTATTTACCTTTGAATGATACAGGGATGGTTCCTTGCAAGTTCGAAAGTTCCTTGCATGATCCATTATTGAACACTACAAAAAAATAGAAATATAACTTATGTAAAGAAAGTTAAAAAGTTATATTTAGGTTGCCGAATTGATGAATATTTACCAAACCGCTCCACTTTGTATTGTAAACCTTGATAAATACTTAGAACACTCAGGATGTGACTTTTTGTTATCTCCGGGTTTTGGTACTAGATAATATATTGACAACATATTTATTTCGAACATGATATAATTAGAAATAACCAAACAACGCATGAATATATGATGTTATCATACGAACCTTTGATAAGCACTGCTTCGCCTTGGAATCATCAAACACTGACATTTTCACTGTTTAACCTATTATTTGGTGAACTCACTCCGTCAGAAGAAAAAATATATTTTTCACTTTAATAACGTGCAGAAGTTTCGACACTTATCAAGGACGCAGGTATTTGTGTTTTCTGTATGGTTTTCACTATGCGTTCCAAAATTGTAAAAACACCAATTTCTATATGCCTACTTGACGGAACATACAACATATCACTCCATTATCATCATACGACCAATGACTGCGACGGCTGATGACTAATCGGAGTAAAGAAGTGACAGCCGTAACTTTATAGTGTGATCTGTCAAGTGTCACCAATATAACAATATATATCATAGAACGTACACTCATCTCTACCAAGGCGAATTCGGTTTCGGCGATGAAGCACGAGTCTGCTGGGGATACAGTTCATGGACATAGGATATTCCTATGTCTTTAGACATCTTTAGAATTCTTTAGACATCAACGAGGATTCCTGTAACTATTTCGAGCAATTCAAAACATCCGAAAATTCGCGCACTTTTTTAAACACTGCTTCAACCTCTCGAAATTAAATACGGTTCATCACATCTTCAAAACAATAAATCGCAGAATAATTTTCGCTTAAGATCATCGTGAGCATGGTAGATGTATTGTCACGTGGCAAATCACCAAATAACTAAAAATTTGAACGTACCTATTTTAACGTACTTTTAACGGACGTTCACGTATTCTACCGCAATCTCAACGTACTTTACTGTATTATAAAGTTATTAACACACTCTTAAACAAATTCAATAAAAATAACAGTATGTGTTCCCATATATTACTGAAAAATGTCTAGCAATATATTGACCTATATTACCGAAAAATGTCAACCCATATATTCATCTATATTAAATAATACGTGACCATTTTTAACGTACTGAACGTACTTTAACGCATTTTTTAATGAATTTCTACGAATAACTCACATTAATGCATTTTCAACCTATATGAACATAATTTAACGCACTATGACACATCTCTAACGTACTTTAATGGATTTTAATGCTCTTTCAACGCATTTTAATGGATTTTAATGCTATTTTAACGAATTTTAACGTCTTTCGACGCATTTTAATGGATTTTAATTCTCTTTTAACGTATTTTATCGTATTTCGACGCATTTTAATGCATTTTTAACGTATTTTATCGTATTTCAACGCATTTTAATGGATTTTAATGCATTTTTAACGTATTTTATCGTATTTCAACGCATTTTAATGGATTTTAATGCATTTTTAACGTATTTTATCGTATTTAGACGCATTTTAATGGATTTTAATGCATTTTTAACGTATTTTATCGTATTTCGACGCATTTTAATGCATTTTTAACGTACTTTATCGTATTTCGACGCATTTTAACGGATTTTAATGCATTTTTAACGTATTTTATCGTATTTCAACGCATTTTAATGGACTTTAATTCTCTTTTAACGTATTTTATCGTATTTCAACGCATTTTAAAGGATTTTAATGCTATTTTAACGTATTATATCGTATTTCGACGCATTTTAATGGGTTTTAATGCTATTTTAACGTATATTATCGTATTTCAACACATTTTAATGGATTTTAATTCTCTTTTAACGTATTTTATCGTATTTCAACGCATTTTAATGGATTTTAATGCATTTTTAACGTATTTCATCGTATTTCGACGCATTTTAATGGATTTTAATGCTCTTTTAACGTATCTTATCGTATTTTATCGTATTTCAACGCATTTTAATGGATTTTAATGCATTTTTAACGCATTTTATCGTATTTCAACGCATATTAACGGATTTTAATGCATTTTTAACGTATTTTATCGTATTTCAACGCATTTTAATGGATTTTAATTCTCTTTTAACGTATTTTATCGTATTTCAACGCATTTTAAAGGATTTTAATGCTATTTTAACGTATTATATCGTATTTCGACGCATTTTAATGGGTTTTAATGCTATTTTAACGTATATTATCGTATTTCAACGCATTTTAATGGATTTTAATTCTCTTTTAACGTATTTTATCGTATTTCAACGCATTTTAATGGATTTTAATGCATTTTTAACGTATTTCATCGTATTTCGACGCATTTTAATGGATTTTAATGCTCTTTTAACGTATCTTATCGTATTTTATCGTATTTCAACGCATTTTAATGGATTTTAATGCATTTTTAACGCATTTTATCGTATTTCAACGCATTTTAATGGATTTTAATGCTAATTTCAGTTTCTTTGATTTTTTCTGCTAGTATAGTAGTTTTTCGGCTAGCATAGTAATTTTTTCTGCTAGTATAGTAGCTTTTTGGCTAGTATAGTAGTTTTTCCTGCTAGTATAGTAGTTTTTTGCTAGTATAGTAGTTTTTCCTGCTAATATAGTAGTTTTTTCTGCTAATATAGTAGTTTTTTCTGCTAGTATAGTAGTTTTTTCTGCTAGTATAGTAGTTTTTTCCTGCTAGTATAGTAGTTTTTCCTGCTAGTATAGTAGTTTTTTCTGCAAGTATAGTAGTTTTTTCCTGCTAGTATAGTAGATTTTTTGGCTAGTATAGTAGTTTTTCGGCTAGTAAGGTAGTATAGTAGTATAGTAGTTTGTAATACTACTATACTAAATAAAAATTTTAAAAAACTACTATACTAGCCAAACAATCTACTATATTAGCAGGAAAAAACTACTATATTAGCAGGAAAAACTACTATACTAGCAGGAAAAACTACTATACTAGCCAAAAACCTACTATACTAGCAGAAAAAATTACTATACTAGCCGAAAAACTACTATACTAGCAGAAAAAATCAAAGAAACTGAAATTAGCATTACAATCCATTAAAATGCGTTGAAATACGATAAAATGCGTTAAAAATGCATTAAAATGCGTTTAAATGCGTTGTAATAAGATAAAATACGTTAAAAGAGAATTAAAATCCATTAAAATGCGTTGAAATACGATAAAATACGTTAAAATAGCATTAAAATCCATTAAAATGCTTTGAAATACGATAAAATACGTTAAAAATGCATTAAAATGCGTCGAAATACGATAAAATACGTTAAAAATGCATTAAAATGCGTCGCAATACAATAAAATACGTTAAAAATGCATTAAAATGCGTCGAAATACGATAAAATACGTTAAAAATGCATTAAAATCCATCAAAATGCGTTGAAATACGATAATATACGTTAAAATAGCATTAAAATCCTTTAAAATGCGTCGAAATACGATAAAATACGTTAAAAATGCATTAAAATCAATTAAAATGCGTTGAAATAAGATAAAATACGTTAAAATAGCATTAAAATCCATTAAAATGCGTCGAAATACGATAAAATACATTAAAAATGCGTTAAAATGCGTCTAAATACGATAAAATACGTTAAAAATGCATTAAAATCCATTAATATGCGTTGAAATACGATAATATACGTTAAAATAACATTAAAATCCATGAAAATGCGTCGAAATACGATAAAATACGTTAAAAATGCATTAAAATCCATTAAAATGCGTCGAAATACGATAAAATACGTTAAAAATGCATTAAAATCCATTAAAATGCGTTGAAATACGATAATATACGTTAAAATAGCATTAAAATCCTTTAAATTGCGTCGAAATACGATAAAATACGTTAAAAATGCATTAAAATCCATTAAAATGCGTTGAAATACGATAAAATACGTTAAAATAGCATTAAAATCCATTAAAATGCGTTGAAATACGATAAAATACGTTAAAAATGCATTAAAATCCATTAAAATGCGTTGAAATACGATAAAATACGTTAAAAATGCATTAAAATGCGTCGAAATACGATAAAATACGTTAAAAATGCATTAAAATGCGTCGAAATACGATAAAATACGTTAAAAATGCATTAAAATCCATCAAAATGCGTTGAAATACGATAATATACGTTAAAATAGCATTAAAATCCTTTAAAATGCGTCGAAATACGATAAAATACGTTAAAAATGCATTAAAATCCATTAAAATACGTTAAAATAGCATTAAAATCCATTAAAATGCGTCGAAATACGATAAAATACGTTAAAAATGCGTTAAAATGCGTCTAAATACGATAAAATACGTTAAAAATGCATTAAAATCCATTAATATGCGTTGAAATACGATAATATACGTTAAAATAGCATTAAAATCCATTAAAATGCGTCGAAATACGATAAAATACGTTAAAAATGCATTAAAATCCATTAAAATGCGTCGAAATACGATAAAATACGTTAAAAATGCATTAAAATCCATTAAAATGCGTTGAAATACGATAATATACGTTAAAAATGCATTAAAATCCATTAAAATGCGTTGAAATAAGATAAAATACGATAAGATACGTTAAAAGAGCATTAAAATCCATTAAAATGCGTCGAAATACGATAAAATACGTTAAAAATGCATTAAAATGCGTTGAAATACGATAAAATACGTTAAAAGAGAATTAAAATCCATTAAAATGCGTTGAAATACGATAATATACGTTAAAAATGCATTAAAATCCATTAAAATGCATTGAAATACGATAAAATACGTTAAAAATGCATTAAAATCCATTAATATGCGTTGAAATACGATAAAATGCGTTAAAAATGCATTAAAATCCATTAAAATGCGTTGAAATAGCATTAAAATTAATTAAAATACGTTAAAATTCGTTAAAATAGCTTTAAAATCCATTAAAATGCGTTGAAATACGATAAAATACGTTAAAAGTTTTGTTTACTTTTACTGATTTGGCTTACATATGTGTTAAAATATATTAGAGGACGTTACAATTGAAAATGTACATTATAATACGGTTATTTCAGTTTACTGGTGATTTTCTTCATTAAAATACGGTTGTTTATATTTATTCGACGTTCATAAATTCAACGATTTGATGATATTAAAAATATTCACTTGTGTCACGATAACCTAGTTAACAAAACGTTTATTATGCTAGTTGTAACTTGCCAGCTGCTGAAAGCGTTAACTGACAAAACAAGTTACAGATTCGAATATCGCGCAGAAGATTGATCTGTTCAATATGGCGGCTGTTGATGCAAGAGCTGCGTCCATTATTATCGCGACTCTTTATGAGCGCATTTCGGAATGCGCAGACGGAGTCCGAGTACATAAGTTTTCGAACGCGTGACGTTAGGTATGTACCTTAATCGAATGGAATTTGACATGACACACGGAATGTAGGGAACAGAACTGACATGGAGTAAGGTGAAATGCGAGGTCTTGCGTTTGTCTTTTAAATATTGATTTATGTCGTGGGTGAACGTTATGTGACGGTTATGCCTACGTTTTTAATGAATCACTGTGTCGAAAACAGTGTAACTGATACTGACGGATTACAAGTGACGTAGCATAAGTACGTAAAAGCGTTTTTGCTTGCGAAATGTCAAACGTAGTCTACTACCTACGACGCAAACATCAACCTCGCCGGGATGTTAAGTTCCATGAATACAGCATGCTTATTAAAAAGATATTTCGAAGATTTCAGTCGATATAATGAAGGAACGCCGCGTGAAAATCGTTATGCAACCTTATCGCTGAAAGCAGTTTGCGTTTATTTACTGTGCATTAAGTAAATCTAGCTGACCATCTACGACAGGGGCATTGCACCGAAAAATCTCAAGTACGATTAGTAAAGTACGTTCATTTCTTTCACTGCAATCAGCTCTAATGTTTCCCCAACAGTTCCCTAATACTTTGAATTTATTTACACTCTCATTTGTAGTTTATTTGTCATTAATTCTAACTCGTTAACACTACGATGATTTTTTACTATACCCATACTGTCGTCATCAAATAAATAAAAAAAGTTTATACAATTTTCGGAGTATACGCTTAAACAATATGACTGTTTCAAGGTTATGGAACTTCTCTCATTTCGTTCCTTTTTTTAGAAAGTCTTTTAATATAATGGAGCATACAGTAATTACAATGGGATACAAAAACATGGTATTGGCAGTACGTATACACGTTGCGGCTAAAAGTAATCTTCAGGTAAAAAAAACTTAAATATGGATAATGAAGTTGATATCTTATGAATCAATGACAGTTGTAAGAAAATTAGTTGTGTAAAGGTTAAACCTAAAGATTACTTGTACAGAATAATTTTATTTTTGATCTGGTAAAAGCAGGGGATGATGCAGAACTTTGAAAAGTTTCTGACGCTTTGAATTCTGCACCAAGCTGAAACTAAAGCTCTGTGATGGATTCTCCACCATCTTGCTCACTAAGTGCAACTGGACCTCTCAGTGGTAGCAGTGGACTTGGTGGTTCCATTTCCAGTGATTCTGTGCGAGCACACCTTGCGATTGAGGTATATCTCTTCCCACACTTAAAGCGTAAAGTTTTTCAAATTATAATTAAATACAGCGCAGAGAAATTTGTGCAAGAAGGTATGTTATATCTACTAAAAAATGAAGAGGTTCATAAGCCCCATTTTACAGATGCAAGAGACCGACATAGAGAGCAAATCTTTGTCGCAGGATTCCTTTGATTACTCAGATGGCATGTGTGGGGAGAACTTCAATACACTGAAAAAAGGACCTGGGTGGACTGACGCTGATGGGAAACTGGAAGTCGAGGTGGTCGACGTAGCGATTAAACCACCGCCGGAATTTCAAGACAGTCCCTCACCACCAGATTATGAGTCTTCATCGACGCCCGTACTCTCCTACGCCCGACTTATGAGACACAAAATCCCACGGCGGGTCGACGATTACGTGGAGAATGTGGTGCAGGCCATCATCGAAGAAGCATTAATAATCTCCTGCAGAATATCTTGGCCCGAGGGAAGAATAGCGCCGGCAACGAATCCAGTTCCGCTAGTAACCAGGAGCGTGCACAATTCACGACGTTTCTGGGCAACAGATCTACTGACCCCGTCCCCTTGCCAGGGCACCGCTACGATCTCAATTACGCCTTATAATACATTGAATCGTCCGAATTCTCGATGCTCTTTGGCTTCATCCCGTCTGTCCAGCTCGCACAATTCGATAAATACGACGGGTCTGAGTCACAAAGTCGACGACAGCAGCTTCATCACATCTGCTATGTCCCACGATGTTCTAACGACTAGCGAGATTAGTGATATGTATAACGTACCCTTCGACTCGGACATTTACACGGTGCCGATTGACGTAGTAAGGCCTCTACATGAATTTCGCGTTCCGCAAAGACCGAAACGTCATCGACATCATCGCAAAAGAAGAAGAAATGTATCGGCTAGCTCACAGAGTGAGCTAGAGGCTCACATTCAGCAGGCGAGGCACTACTGTGGTAAATCTCGGGCCATCACTCATGTAATCAAGTCCCAAAAGCTGTTAGCTGAAGTCTGTTGCAACGAAGCCGGTAATGGAAAACGTCACAGTGTCCCGGGTACATCTGGTCGACATACGACACGCACTTCGAACGGTCACGCTCACAACGTAGGTGAACCCATTCATATGACACTGCACGAAGTGCGTCAGTATTTACAGACGCTTTACTCAAGTTCCAGTGATTCTAGTGAAAATAAACTGAAGCGCGACAAAGCTCCGATAAGTCACACGCCTGTACATTTCGCGATGCCAAAGGGTCTCAGTGTAAATAATAACAATAGGTATAGTAACCCGCATACGGATTCATCAACCGATACTCCGATTTCTAATAAAAGTAGCAATGGACTGATTCATAATAATAATAACAATAGCAACGTGAAGAAGCACAAAAAGAACACTTTCGTTAGCATCAAACCTAAGAAAGTCAGGGAAGAGCTTCACAAGGAAAAGGTGGAGTGTGATAGAGAGAAAATCAAGAAGAGTCAACGCAATTTCTCTCTAAATCTCAAACAGACTCTGTGCAATATATTTAGGTTCAGACGCTTAGGTTCGCCGGACCATTTCGTAGAAAAAAGAAATAGCATAGTCCAAGGTGAAATCGTTGAGGAGGAAGAGGGTGTTGATTCCGACCAACACGCTAATAATAATAATACTACGTCGGAGGTGGACTCGTCAGTACAGAAATTGCCATTTTTTAAACGTGCACTTCCACCCTTACCGAAGAGTAACGGTCAGGTGGGAGTGGAACAGGCTGAAGATGCTCTCACGACAATGGTGTCCAAGTGTGAATCTCCGGCTTCTGTCCAGCACATGCCAATTTCTGCAACTCGAACGGAAGAAGAAACAGCGGAAGACACTAGCATGGATTTCGCTGCTAGTATCGAGAAAGTAAAAGATGTACGTAACGCTAAACCCTTTAATGAAATATCTCTTGTACCGTGTGCCTAACGAGAGCTATGCGATATATAAACTTTAATGTTCCATCTTCACAGTACGGATGGTACTGGGGACCTATATCCGGTGAAGCTGCTGAGAAGATACTTTCCAACGAACCGGATGGATCGTTCATCGTGCGGGACAGTAGCGATGATCATTACATTTTCTCCTTATCCTTTAGACTGAATAGTTGTGTGCGACATGTACGAATTGAGCACGATCAGGGTAAGATTACTTACCTTAAATTGTTCACGATAGCCATGTTTATCTGTTTGTTATGTTCGGAAACTAACAAGACTGTGTTATGTTTAGGTAATTTCAGCTTTGGTAGCTGTACAAAATTCAAATCCCACACTATTGTGGATTTTATCGAGAACGCGGTGGAGCACTCACGCAGCGGGCGTTATCTTTTCTTTTTACATCGTCGACCGGTTTTGGGGCCGACACGGGTCCAGCTTCTACACCCGGTTTCACGATTCAAGCAGGTTCAGAGCTTGCAACACCTGTGCAGGTTCGTCATCTTAAAGATGGTACGCAGGGACCTCATTCCGACCTTACCTCTGCCACGCCGGCTCATCGATTACCTGAATACACCGCATTACTACAGCGAACAGCTGGCCGAGCAGGACGACCGCGCAGAATCACCTGTCAGTTCATCCACCGGTGAACTAGAGAAGATTTGTTTCACACCGCAAGGCCTATCGTGAGGTACAAACACGTAACTCCTTTCTCTCTATCTCTGCGTGTAAGACGTGTGTTGAACTCTTAGCGCTAGTGAAAATCAGAGAATGAGGGTACGTCGTCCCACGCTAAAAACCGGCCGACAAACGGCAATTAAGACTCATTGGAGAATGATTATTCCCATATGTTTCATAACTTTACGTCTGTGATCTTTCCTTTTGCGATTTTGATAGATCGGTTTTATAAGTTCCATTCGGATGTTACTAAAATGTGATTGAAATTAATGGTCCCAAGAATTTTTATCGAATCGTTGCTCGCGTTATATACTTGTCTGATTCTTTCAAGGCATTATTGTACGAGGTTTCCTTTCAAGTCGACATGATACCTCTATTTGGAAATATATGTCGAGATGCGAACGAATATTTGTTTAGAGAATCATTACGAGTCGAAGCCAATAATTTGTGATCAATTTTACACGACTGTTTACCTGGTGAAATGTGTACATCGTGATACAATGTTGATTAATTCATGAAATGATGTTTTTGATCTCACGTTCGTATCCGCGTTCAACGACAACCGTAGAAAGAAAGTGACTTGCGTACAGAACTTCAATATGCAAGTACGCAAGTACCAAGTTTTTAAACGTAACTTTAAATTTTTCCATAACGCAGGTATAAGGAATTTTATATAGCCGTTGACAATTGTTTTTTTTCCGTGATTCATAATGGAAGCTCAGACCTCCGTGTAATGAACGCACAATATCCAATTATAATAATAAGGATCGGTAGTTGGATTGAAGCTCCTTGCGTGCCATACACCTTTCATTGGTACTTACGTTCAGCTTTGGATGCTTCAAAGCTTTCAACGGCCAATGAATCATTAGCTTAGAAATTAAACTTTGTATTGCAAGTTCGGTCGACCGACACTGATGATAGAATTAACAAGGAACACGTCGATATACTTGGACTCGAATTGACTTACTTTCATGCAACATTTGGTTTCAAGGTCTACACACAGTCAAGGTTAAATCTCGATGCAATGCATGTACAAGCAAATATAAAAGATATTAGGATAATATTGTATTACTATATATTCCGGCATATATAAATCAGTTACTGCATTAACTGTAGATGACAAAATCGTCTTTGGTTCAACAATTTAGTTAATACTCGTCGCGGGTATTGCAGATAATGCTATAGGTCCGTGCATATTCATTTGAATCGTAGATAGTCCAAATTTCTGTGGTACAGGATGAGGTACAGAAAAAGTCACGCTCCTCCAAAATATTGCATATACTGATTTAAAAAAAATACTTAGCATATTTTATTTGATTACAAACATAGATTCTTAATCATATTACAATGGCATTTGTATATGTATATGGCTAAACAATTGCTGATCTGAACAAATTCTAAGAGGGTTTGGAAAACATTGGCACATGAGAAATTACATGGCACTCTTTTCCACACTGTTTACTGTTTACGTTTGAAATAAACATGCTCCGACTCTCTGTGCCTCATCCTATATATTAACTATAGGAATATAGTATACTGGTAGAAAGCACTTTACAAATTATACATTACGATTTGTTTGGATAAATCATTTTTTAAAACGTTGTGTAAATATTCACGAAAAAGAGACACGTGCAATTCACTAAAGGATAATTACGTTACTATTAACTAATAGGCTTGGGCTGAGTGAAATATCTTCGAAACGAAGTTTGTGATTGTAGTAAATGATTTCTTAAATTGCATGTTGGACGGAGAAGGATAATACGTCATTGAATTCAATTATTTTTAATGTTCCTCGGTAATAAATCGATCGTGACTTGTGGAAACACTAATTCCTTCGTGGCAGGACAAGTTTTCGTTAAACACAGTATATCCTTTTCATATAGCTTTTCCGTACCCGATACTCGGCCCCCAAAATTACCAAAGATTACTAAGTTCATAACATTGTTTGGCATTTAAGTGAAGTTTAGAGCTAATTAACAGATACGTAACGTTGCAATTTATCACGAAAATGTTGTTGCAACACACTTCTTACTTTAATGCTCCTTTTTTTACCCTGCAGCTAACCGACTTCGTAGAAAGGATTGTTATTACCTGATTTCGGCGTGTAATGAGATCTTTTGATAAAACATATTGCAATTGTGGTTATCGTTAGTGACTGGTGCTACGCGAAATTACAGATTTTTCTCTTGAGTTAGGCGATCGGAGTACGGTATTCGGAGTCACTGCTTATTCTTGTGCTCAACATTTTCCTCTTGTACATCAGATAAAATATACGTATCCAAAATACGAAATTGGAAGCAAGTCGTTATACAAAATCTATACTGGATGTTCATGGATATACATTTATTAATTGCTGATAATTTTCATTTAACTGATAATACGCATAAAACGTCGTATAGATTGAGGAGTATCGCGTTAATTTCTAGAAGGGGATAATCGTTTATATTTGTTTTGAAAATGAAATTTTAGGAAGGCCATGTATACATTTTGCTCGCAATTTCACTTGCATGGGAATAAAAAGATTTTGATATAATATCAGGAAGACTTACGCTAAGTATTCTGCAGTGCAATTACTATCGTAAGGCTCTAATGGAGAACATGGAAGTGTAAAAAACATTGTGTGCATGTAGCGTGATGATGAAGCGTCGCAGCCCCGTCACCTAGTAAAAATCGTAAACAACGGGATGAGGAAGTTTTTGTAACGAGTGGGAATGCGCATCGATATATCTTTTAGTTATATATTTTTATGAAAAGACAGCGTTGTAAATAAGTTTCAATACCAATTTTGTACTTTGTTCATAGACGACCTATTGTAATAATTGTTTTGTTATTCTTACTTGTAATCAAGAAATGCTAGTCACGAAATCCGCAATTTCCAGTATTGTTTACTAATAAATGTAAAATCCAACTTGAGAAACATTTATTTATTTATTGCTAATCTTCTATTCAGTCATGACAGAAAGAATAGTTGCAGCTTTTTCAGAATAATACATCACCGAATATTTACAAGGCTTTCGATATTGTTTAAGACAGCTATTTATTAGGAGCTTATGAATTCAACACGATTGGATATATTAATACTATTCTCTATTTTTTAATCCACTGCTTCTAGTCTAACATACTTTGTCACGAAGTTCGATTGTTATTAGGGTGAGTTGTGCATGATGATTAATGATCCATCAAGGATCCACGATTTTGTAAATATATATGGCACTGTAGAATATGTTCGGGATTATGTACGATAGGAATATTTATTACTCCTCAATTGGCTCTTGAATAAATTTAGGATAACTGCGGGATTATGTGTGAGAGAAATGTAAAATGAAATTTTTTGATACTATTTGCTATGAAATTATGTTCATGGAACTTTTTACAGACCTATTTAAAATGTAGGTAATTTACGCACCGAATTTGCAGATCAAATTTCCTTTGCAAATAAATGTGATCTGTATTTTCGCATAGATTACCAAGTAATTTAAGATTTGATGGTATCGTCCGAATAAAATGCAATAAATGCTTTTATTAAATATTTATTCGATCGTTAAAACAAATATTTATTATTACATCTTAAACATTTCAGTCCTTCCTAAAAGTAGTACTTGCCAAGAAATTTCTGTTTTCATAAAATGAAATAAAAGCATTTGCTGTACTTTATTCACAACATCCAGTACCTATTTTTAAGATGATAATGCGCCACTGAAAAAGAAGTATTATTATAATTTTATTTTGTGGAAATATCGTATATTTTTTTAAAGTGAGCAATCACTCGCTAATAACATTACTTCTTTTGTAGGACCGAAGACTTTTTGAAAAATATTCTGTGACAAGGAAAAGCAGGTTACTCTCTATTAAACAGAACTTTATATTTCATTGCGCTCAGGAACGGTTTGTCCACATATGTATTAAATTGTAACACCATGAATAATAAACCAGTTTGTACTTTTTTTTTATCACATGAGCACAAGAAGTGATTCCTGTCCTTTGTTGTTCATTTGTTACAATAAAGAAATAATCTAAACATAAATGATCGCATATGTATTTGATTAAACAAGTTTGTACTGCAATGTTGAAAATAAAGTACATTTTTTGAGACTGATATAAATTATGTCATTTACTCTGGCTACTTATTCTATGTGGTTCACAATAACACAAAAATAAATTATATCTTTGCACTTTGTGTAACTGAGTAAATTTTTATACCGTTTTATTCAATGCACCATACATATAAAACCCAAAGCTCTTAAATAAAAACAGATGCTTAATATTCCTCTTAAAGCAGGCTGTATTATTTAAGGCGGGATTCCGAGAGTTTTCCTAACAAGTTTCTGTGCAATTCTTTCAAATTCAGAGCGATCTTCCCTCCACATTTTGGCAGCATCAACATTTGCCCCACTTTCATCATTAGGTTCGGCTAACATACTGACAACACTTAATAGAATTTTTTCTACACTTTGTACAGGGCTCCATCTTTCTGCACTGCTTTCATAACCCATAGGGTCATCACCAGGGGCATGCAAAATGCTAATACACACTCTCCCATCTGCATAAACTAATAGAGAAAAATGTACATGATGTATGAATAAATAAACAGTATGACAAGCTTTGAAATCCTGAAAACACTAAGACGCTTACTATTCGGATGGAACATTTCACATGTAAATTGCATCTTAGGTGGGCTAAGTGGATAATCAGGTGGAAATATTAGTTTCGCTGGGAATACACCACCTTCAAAACATGTTCCTTCTGGACCACTGTTAAAAAAATCCTTTTTTATAATTGTCAATAAAAAATAAGTATCTTATAAAAGTAAGGCAGATGTATTCTGTATCTTTTAAGCTTCAGATGCTTTCTTGAAAACCTTATATATGCATAAATACGTAGAACAACAAATATGTTGAGGTTATGTTATACATAAATATAGTGAACCCATTATAGTTGCCAATTATAGTTTTTATACAATGTTAACTCAACAAGTTTACGAAAAACTGTTATGAATAAACAATAATTTGTATCAGTTTAAATGACATACGTGATTAAAGCCTCCCATTCAAAAAAGTTTTCTTCATTTATGGGCCCAGCGATAATACCTTCCGGTGGATTTAATGTTAATTCTGCAAATAAATGGTTTGTCATCTTTTGTTATTTTATGACGCGTTAAAAAATACGACTACATTTTGTTTATTGTAGTGGAACATTTCTAATAAGATACAGTATGTTGTAAATTTGCCTCTTACGTTTATATTCTGCCATTAACCGTCTTAGAGCCGACCCTGCCATCGTTTCCCTTTGATAAATTAAGAAAAACAAACACAATGTCGCACGCCTTTCTTGAAACACATGAAAAAATTCGGTAACTTCTTAAAATGTCATGTTGGACGTTACAGGTGATCCCTTCATTCAGGTTTCATGTCGTCTGCACCATTTCTCCTTCGACAGTCGCTGATTGGTCAATTTGAAGTATCGATAACTATCGATACCACAATTCAAATTCAAATCCCAAACTCAATACTAAATTACAATTCTCTCAAAAAACAACCTTTATTATACGCAACTTGTGGTTTTTTGACAATTGGTTCGATGCAATAATTTTTGTTATTTCTTTTATTTAAACAGTAAACATATGGAGGACGGAACCTGACAGTCGCATTTGTGTACCGTGTATTAAACGCTGCATAGCTAAAAATACAATTAGGATATTGTCATTGGTTTATTCAATCGATGTGTAACACTTCAACGCGTTAAGTTTGGTCCCAGAATTCATTGTTTTCGCCTAATAGGTTCATTCTTTAAACATTACGCCGGTTTGAAGCTCGAGACAACATTAATAATAGTATTTGCACATTCCCTAATCTGTGCCTCTGTTATAACGAGAGGAGGTGCCAGCCTAATGATGTGTCCGTGTGTGGGTTTCGCCAAGAGTCCAGATTCTTTGAGTTTTATGCAAACGGCCATAGCATCGATCTTCTCGTTAATGACGATTGCGTTCAACAAACCTTTTCCTCTGACGAGAGTGACCACGTCTTCGGGAAGCTTACGCAATTCTTCCCTGAAAATCTGGCCGAGACGTTGAGCGTTCTCCGCGAGTTTTTCTTCTTCAAGGACGCGGAGGGCTTCTAGAGCTACTCGACACCCCAGGGGATTTCCACCGTAGGTGGAACCGTGTTCTCCGGGTTTGATGGTCAGCATTACACCGTCGTTTGCCAGAACACCGGATACAGGATAGAAGCCACCTGAAAGCGCTTTTCCTAAGATCATTATATCCGGCTTGACGTTTTCGTGATCAACGGCCACTCGTCGTCCTGTCCTCGCGAGGCCCGTTTGTACTTCGTCTGCGATCCACAGGACGTTGTACTTCGTGCAAAGGTCCCGTACGCCCTTCAGATAGCCGTCCTGTCAAGCACGACATAAACATTAGGTTAATAGCTCGGGGCTGAATGTTTGCTAGCATACTAATGGAAATATACTGACTTTGGGAACAACTACACCAGCTTCTCCTTGTATCGGCTCTACCATGAAAGCACAGACGTTTTTGTCGGCCAGTTTCTTTTCTAAGGCGTCAAGGTCATCGTAAGGTACAAGGTCAAAACCGGGCATGAATGGACCAAAGCCGCTGTAACTCGTAGGATCCGTGCTAGAGGAAACAGCGCTCATTGTTCTGCCCCAGAAGTTACCCTCGGCAAAGATGATTTTCGCCTCGTACTGAGGAATGCCCTTTACCGAGTAGCCCCATCTCCGTGCCAATTTACAGGCAGTTTCTCCTCCTTCTACTCCCGTATTCATTGGCAACCATTTGTCGTACCTGTAATTTTCATACTCCTACATAAAGCTTACAAGTACTCGCGTGCGAATGACGGAAATCCTACCCGAAAAGTTTCGTGATATATTCTTCGAACTCGCCGAGAACGTCGGAGTAGAATGCTCTGGACGTGAGGGTCAAGGTCTTCGCCTGCTCCATCATCGCCCGATAAATTCTCGGATGGCAGTGACCTTGATTGACTGCCGAATAGGCACTGAGGAAATCGTAATAACGTTTACCCTCGACATCCCACATGAAAACACCCTCGGCTCTGTTAAGGGCAACTTCTAGCGGATGATAATTGTGGGCGCCATATTTCGATTCTCTTTCGAATACTTGCTGGGAGGTAATTGCTCTGGAGCACTGCAAGATTTTCGGTAGAATTTAAATCACGTATTATATATTTTGCAACAGAAGAAATAAATTAAGGATTTATTTAGCGTGAAATTTAAGTGAAGAATTGGCCGAAGTTGGTGGCCAAAAATATCCTGAATTATATTCTTATCGCTGATTGTGTGAGAGAACTATGTCAAACTTTGATAGCCATTTGTGTAAAATAAGATAAAATGATACGGCTTGATTCGATTTGGATATATCTAGTTTATATCTGTATATACCTGTACACGGCATCTTGAGAGTTTGGATGCGTGTATTTCGGCGATAGCCGTTAACGATGTCTTCAAAACAGATTGCATGATCCTCCGCGCCAAAGTTCCGGTCTAATAAAAAAATTGTTATTATTACGAACGTTCGTAGTGATATTTTCTTTATCTGTGCCAATCACCGATATTAAGTACATTCATTCCTGACCTGGCCCAATTACTGACAACTTTCTTTGCAACCGGTTAGCCCAAGTTGATCGGTAATTGGTACAGTTACTTTCCCTCTTACACCTCTAAATGCAACGTAAAATAAATCCATGCACTTTTTAATAAAATCTATCTTGGACGAATGCAATGATAATGTTTATTACTTAAGGTAACAGTTAGCGATAACCAATGCAAACTACAAGTTGTTTGACAAAGTTTGTTGACACGTGCTTTTTTAAATTAATTCAATGATATTTCAAAATGGGATGAAAAACTAATTAAAGAAAAGTAATTTTATGTTCAGTAAGCCCATTAAAATTTAAAGCCGTAACAATTTATTCACATTTGCAACACAACGAAAAATAACTTTTTTATTTTCAATCAAAGACACGCAGCACTCGGAAACGGAATAATGATTTTCACCAACCAGCAATGATCCTAAGGCGACGATCAAAGTGGGACTGACTGGCTGGGCTGTTAAAACTGTTCAACGTTGTATCTTATCATGACTTATTATTTCTTCAATTTTCTGACTCAGCTTCTTAAACGGGCAAATGTAAAGAAAAAGTAGCTACTTCCACGATCTTAATGTTTACTTTATGCCACGCGCAAGATATCATAATAGATCGATAGGTATCTTAAGATTACCAGTGATCGAAAGGAAAGCGTTTATATTATCCCTTTGAAAATAAGTATGAAATACGCTGAACTAGCAAATCTCCTAGTTCCAATCTAATTATTGACAAAGATTTCTCATCGTATGCGAATCTAAATGCTATCTTTTATTAAATTGTTTTTCAGGTAATTAGAACGCTACATTTCCTCATCGAGTAAAGGAATTCTATTAATAGTACGATGCCAAGTAAACAAAATATGAAATATGTATGGCTGTCAGGGTTGTTTATCGCATTTATTATTGCGTGTACTAAGATGTGATATTGCGCTTGTAAACATTTACCGTTGTCATCGCCCAGTGACGTAGATGGTTCTATTTTAAACCTGTAGTACGCCGAAGTATTTTGCAGTCCTTTGAAAACGCTATTTGCACAGGAAATGCATCTGCCCGTCCAATTGTGATAAAGTTTTAACGGAAAGCGGGCCTCGTGATTACAAATTAATGTACGCAGAGGTGAATGCTTGGAGTTAATAATGAACTATTTGTTTACATTCCGTTTATTTTGAAATCAAATCCATTGGACGTTCTGATCGGAACGCACAAAGTAAACGATGAGATAAACGAGGTTGACTTTGAAAGATACGCTAGTAATCAGTTTATTCCAATAATAATAACTCCGTTGCATCGTCAGTCGTGCAACTGCCACATCATTAAGATGTTCTTATCAACGTTTATTGTGCTGAACCTGTTCATTTTATGTGCTACGGCGAACGACCGATATTTTGTAATTTCGAAAGATTCCAATAAGGATAATGTTAATGAAATTTTACATAGACAAGGGGTAAATATTGATACAAAATACCAGCCAACTTGGCAGAGTTTGGATAGCAGACCACTGCCATCCTGGTATGATGAAGCTAAAATTGGGATATTCATTCATTGGGGTGTCTTCAGTGTTCCCAGTTTTGGATCAGAATGGTTTTGGAATAATTGGATAGGTACAGTCATGTACTCTTATTTATTACTGTCTTACAATCAGTGATGATATTCTTGCTTTCATTGTTGTAGATGAAAAAGGTTCTGATAAGTATCGTAAGTTCATGGAAGACAGATACCCACCAAAATTCACGTATCAGGACTTTGCACGTGATTTCACTGCTGAATTTTTCAATGCCTCTCAGTGGAGTGAAATGTTTAAAGCATCCGGTGCAAAATATGTTGTACTGACCAGCAAGCACCATGAAGGATATACCTTATGGCCTTCTAAATATTCCTTCAGTTGGAATTCAATGGATGTAGGTCCACAGCGTGATTTAATAGGTAGTATAGGGTAAAATGCACATTCAATGTTATTGACATTGTGTAAATATGGCATTTGTTTTGAAGGGGAACTATCCACAGCAATTAGAAAATCAACAGACTTAAGATTTGGTTTGTACCATTCTATGTATGAATGGTACAATCCTTTGTATCTGGCTGACAAAAGGAACAACTTCACAACTAATCAGTTTGTTGTTGACAAAACATTTCCGGAATTACTCGAGTTAGTGCACAATTATAATCCTGAAATAATATGGTCAGATGGAGACTGGGAAGCACCAGATGTTTATTGGAAATCTAAGGAGTTTCTTGCTTGGCTTTATAATGATAGCCCCGTAAAAGATACGGTAGTTGTTAACGATAGATGGGGACAAAACATACCGTGTCATCATGGTGGCTTTTATACCTGCACGGATCGTTATAATCCTGGTAAACGTTATGTCTATGTCTAATCTACAGGTCATAAATGTTACCCATATTACGTTCACGATAAGAATGATGTATTGCACATTGCAGGGGTGTTATTACCGTATAAATGGGAGAACGCTTTGACCATTGACAAGCAATCTTGGGGGTTCCGCAGAAATGCGGTATTAGCCGAGTACTTGAGTTTAAGTGAATTGGTTAAGGAGCTAGTAACAACCGTGAGCTGCGGTGGTAATTTGCTGATGAACGTTGGACCGACGAAGGACGGTATCATATCGCCAATTTTCGAAGAGAGGCTTCGTGGAATGGGTATATTTGTTTTGTGTCGAAACATTTATCGCTTCTATCACCTTTATCCTTATCGTTCAGTTACGGGTTGTACCGTTAGACCGAGAACCCGTGATATACGATAAAATTTCGGTCTTTGTACGCGCGAGGAAACAACCGACCTCGAGTTGAGTAAACAAAAATTTATTTTGAAAGTCAATATATCTTATGCAGGAAATTGGTTGAAGATAAATGGGGAAGCAATTTACAATAGTAGACCGTGGATCGTCCAAAATGATACCTTAGCTAATGGAGTTTGGTACACACAAAGTGCCGATAAAAATAGGATTTATGCGATTTTGCTCGAGTGGCCTGGAAGTAACAATGAGTTACAGTTAGGTTCTCTTAAAATTTCGAAAGATTCTCGAGTGTTCCTATTAGGTCACACGACAGAGCTCAAAGTAAGTACCAGTTTATAAGGATATGTACACGATTACAAGGCAATCAATGAATATAGAATAATAATTTTTTTTAACTATGAAAATTGAACGGTTTGTATGTAAATTTTAGTGGAAGAGCACGGATCATGCGTCAATACTTCTACCACTAGAAGCTCATAAAGGACAACCTGCATGGGTGATTAAAATACAGAAGGCCTAGATCCTATTCTTCCTTCTTGATGCATTATTATATATATATGTATTTGTATAATACGTTTACAATACTATGCGTGTATATACTGCATACAAACGTAATATTTATAAAAAAATATTCAACCTTTGAGACTATATATTAAAATGATGTCTTATATAAAAATTGATAACGAATACTTTCCCTTACAAAGATAACTGAGTTACATGTCCGGTGGTCTGGTTATTTTCTTCAAAGCTGAGCCACTTCATACAGATAAGCGCCGAGCAATTTTGTCTGTAAAAACAAATACGCAACATTATTTTATCGAATTTACCGCAGCAACTATGTGGACAGGACGCAGCGGTACTTACTCCTTCGATGTAATTACGAATGTTAAGTTTCTCATTCTGAGAATGCGCTCCATCGTCGCCGGCACCGACAGGTAATAGTAAGACATTCTTACCGGTGACTTCCTGGAATGTCAGTGTAACAGGAATCGAACCACCTTCTCTGGAAAGGTCTGGATCAACTCCGTAAACATGTTTGGTTGCAATGCGGCCTGCCATGTAATGGGGGTGATTCGGGTCTTCGGTCCATGCTCTACCTCCGTGATTCATAATAATATTGAGCTTATTTGGGCTGTTTCTCGCCGCCCATTTACTATTCAAATGGGCGTTGATTTTTTCTACGACCTCGTCCGGTGTCATATTAGGCACTATTCTCACTGAGAATTTGCCAATAACTTTACGTGGTATTACAGTCTTTGACCCCGGCTCGCTAAACGCCCCTTCAATGCCATGGAGCGACAAAGATGGTTGCCGCCAACGGTGCATTAGCAGTTGTGTCTAAATTTCAATAACATCTAGTAGTATCTCTGTTGTGAATCCTAAACAATGGAATCCAGATGATTACCTTATCTTCGTTGTGAGCTAATTTCTTTGCTCCGATGGACTCCCGGAATTCGTCTACATCGAAATCTATAGTTTTGTAACTTTCCACTTCTGCATCAGTGACCTTTGCTACATTCTCGTAGATGCCATCTACTAAAATGTGACCGTTAATATCTACCAAAGTGTTCATTAAGTATATTAAATCGGCCATTGCTTCGTGAACGGTTCCACCAAATACACCGCTATGCAAATCTTTGCTGGCACATGACACTTCAAGATGGAAATAACATATGCCTCTCAAACCATAAGTGATACAGGGCTTCTTAGTGCCCAGCCAATAATTGTCTGATATGCAGACATAATCTACTCCTTGTAAAAAATTATCCTTCCTAGCCCAAAGGAGATCATCCAAACCTTCACTGCCACTTTCCTCCATTCCTTCAAAGACAAACTATAAACAAAATTAATTAACAAGCATGATAGTGGATTTATCATTTTTATATATTTCAAGTTTATGATATATGCCAATCACCTTCAGATTAACTGGTATATCTGCACCAATAGCTTTGTAAGCTTCTAACGCATGGATCCAACAAAGGACAGGTCCTTTATCATCTGAGCTTCCACGCCCATAGAGTTTACCATCCTTTTCAACCAATGTAAAAGGATCAGTGTCCCACCCATCTTCCTTTAATGCAGGTTGTACATCCAGATGTCCATATAAAAGGACAGTTTTCTTTTTGGGATCTGAACCCAGAGTTCCCAGTAAAACAGGTGGCAAAGGAATTTCTGATCCATCAGGAAGTGATTGTTTGCCAACATCAGCTAATTCTGTTTGTACACCCAATTTCTTCAGTCTAGCTTCTGTCCATTTTACCATCTTTATTATTTCATCTCTGTGATCTGGCCATGAGGAGACTGACTTAATAGCCACAGCAACTTGTAAATTTTTTATATATTCATCTTTATGACTATCAATGCACCTATAATAATATGTTCAGATATGATGCTTATATCTTGATATATAGACAATCTTAGTTTTGTAAACTATAATTAATGAACATTATAGTATGCATTGTCAAAGTAAATAAACAAGTGTAAAACATACTTAAACAATTTTTGTAAAGTTGGTGGTAAGCTTGACGCCATGGTTGATGTTTTCCGGCTTACCACAAGTAAAATTCGTCAAGTTTAACTATCTTCCTTGCGCGATACCTTCAATTTGTAGAGTGTGGAAGGCGTTCCTTCGTTCAACAAGAGTTTTTATCTAATCTTTCTGTAAATGGATGGGATGGTATGCGGTATACAAAAGCATTAAGCGTAAAGTTCCGCCCCTCCGTTTTTCCTTAATGGCAGTAGCGAAGTTTCTAAATCTTATAATTCTCATGAAACGCGATGGACAATAATTATAATTGACTCCTACTATTGTACCGTCTATTGCGCAGCACCGATTGGTGTTCAGAAATGTCACTTACCACGTGGTCCGGAAGTAGAGGTATCTGCTTTCGGTCTTTCTGCGGGACCAATCTGTTGAGCCTATTTTGTCCTTTCATCTGTCAGCCTTAAATTCATCATTACCACATTACCACCTTTGTAACTGAAATAATACTATGTAAAACTGGATTGGTATTATAGCCATAATACAGAATATCATACAGAGGAAGAATTTGTCATTCGTGGTATTTGCATGCATGCACAGACGTGTACTAACCTACACGAATGTAAAGAGACGGTTTTACGTAAAAAAGTGTACGCTCAAACATCTTGTATGCTCCGCTTATGAAATTAAACACTATCGGTAGAAAAAGATATGGCAGACGGATTATTTATCGATAAATAAATTAGAAGTAAAGGACGGGGTTTGTTCATCACATTTTTAACATACGAGTGTTTATGACTTGTAGAGAATGTCGCGACACAGAGACGTTCGGTGTATGAATTACTCCGATGGTACGTACAAACAATATCTTCCAAAATAAATATTTTCGTACTTCACTGAAAGTTTGTACATGCAGATTGTTATTAACTCTTATTTTATACGAATCGCTAGAATACGATGGATATGATGACGTGTATGGACATTCTGTGGAAGATGACTATTGTGTGTCTCCCAGCGGTAAGTTTTCGGTGATTTACATGACCACTGTTTTCCTCAATAATACAACAATGTTTTACTTTACAGCGGAACAATTCCTATTTGATCGCAATAAACAACCTAACATTGCATCCTACTTTACTGAACCTGATATTGCGGAAGACAATGAAGACGCAGAAGATTCTACATTGCAGAATATACGCAAAAAATCTGACCTTTCAGAATTAGAAATGGCAAAATTATTATCTTGTATGGAATCAATTAGGAATGTGATAGGAGATGCGGTTCCGGAATCAAGACTGACAGAAAAGATCATAGAATGTGATTTTGATGCTGAAGTTGCATTGGATGCACTTTTGAAGGACTCCTCACCCAAAGGTATGACTTCTATTTAAAAAGTGGATATTATGATTCTTTGCTAATAGTTTTCTGTACCCAAAAATTACAATATGTGTTTAGATCGGCAAGCACCAAGTAAGGAACGATTGGATGTTCGACCAGGTAATTATCACAACAGTATTACTTTAGTCACATGTCTGAAGAAAGATTTTTATTATATTGAATGAATTGTATTTTTTTCCATGTTCTGCTATGTCTTCATCGGTAAGGTAAGATGATTCACTCAATAAGTTTAATACCCCAAGATTCATGATTCCAAAGATTTCATTTAAGAAACACGTTAATTGCGAAACCGATTCGACCGCATCTACAAGTGTTGTAAATCGCTTGGGAAGCCTAAGTCTAACTGGGAGTAATCCTACTTCTACCGCGTTTACCTCTACGGGTCTTTTATTCGGTAGTTGTAAGGATTTAGTTTCATCTGAGAACAAGCCAGTTTCCAAACATCATTCAAGTTCCAATCCCTTTGGTTGTTTAGCAGATTTAACTGCATATCACTTGCAAAAAACTAGCAATGATGTCGAAGACGTGAAAAACCCCACGTCGAAATTTTCGTCGAACAGCCAATTTGTAATACCGAAATTATCGTTTAAATCAAACGCAAGTAAAAACACTTCCAGCCTTGACATATTGACAATGAAAAGTTTGAAGGACGTTTCTCCAATATCGGACGATAAAACTCATTTGCCGTTTTTGGAAGGAAATCCTTTCAATCCATTGCAAAATGTTTGTACAAATTCCAAGCCTGATGATGTATTGACAGAATCTAAAAAATTAGATACAAAGAATAGTACTATACCAGAATCACGCAGTAATTGCTTAATTGACTTGACACAGGCTTTAAAAGAAAGCTTTGAAAGAAAGAGTGAATCTTTGGGCGATAATAATGTTTTTCAAGCACAGTCTCTGTATTCACAAAATATGTATCATGACTTTGTGAACGAGTATTCGAATGATAATAGCGCGAATAGGTCACCTACACCGAAGCTACAATGCGTTTGGGACTTGAGTAGTTTGAAAAATACAAAACTTCCATACACCAAAGATAAAGTTTCTATGTTTGGCCTAACTTTGTGTAAAAATTGGAAAATTAAGTGGAAACGTATAACTATGAAGAAACAGCAATATGGGAAAGTCAAACCATTCGATTTTTCCACTCCATACACTATCCGTTAAATAGACTGTGCTTTGTACAAAACATGAAAGATTTGACTTCAAAAGAAATTTAAAAATGTGATTCTTATGTGAGATAAAAATTCTATACCCTTAGCATGATTTGGAAGTGGTTAATAACTGGTGATTGTTATAATCATATTATTGTAGTGAACAGTTTCTATTAATATGATTGATTATTAATAATAATAGACGATTGAACAATTCAAATGTCAATAAATTGTGAATGTGGGATATGTTAATAAATATTATGAACTTCTTTATTTTTTGTCCACGCAATAATGTTTTCAATAGCGACATTCTATAGTGAGTTTGACAACAGGTAAGAAATCAACATCGAAGGGAGCTATGCCGTTGACGCCTATCCAAACTACGACTACGATACCCACTACGATAAAAATCGTCCCAGCCGGGACGCAGCCCGTCGTGAAAGGCTTCGACCTGAGTAAAGTGGATCGACCGAGCCCTCGTTCGCAGAGTCCAAGCTCTGAAAAAAACAGCCCAGATGTAAAGCGCAAGGTAAACAATCTTTCTGAGAAAGAAAAAAAGGCTACGTCTTCGAAATCCAACACACCGAGGTGTCAGTCGCCGATATTAGGCCGTTTCACACCCGACCTTGAGTCCAAGTCCAAGTCGAACGAAGAAAAAATAGATGCCCTGGCTGTATATAAAAACAAAAGGAGCGACACTAAGGAACAATTGCATCTAGTCGTCGTAGGTCATGTTGATGCCGGGAAGAGTACTTTACTTGGCCGCCTTCTGTGCGACCTCGGGCAGGTTCCACAACGTTTAATTCACAAGTATCAACAGGAAAGTAAGAAGATCGGCAAACAGTCCTTCGCTTACGCTTGGGTGCTTGATGAAACCGGCGAAGAGAGGTATAATCTTCAAGTTTTTCTAGAACCCAAGGACTGTCCGTACCATGCTGAAAATATTGTCTTTCTATTTTACAGAGAACGTGGAATAACGATGGATATTGGGCACTCGAAATTTGAAACTGACACAAAGTGCATAACACTTCTTGATGCTCCGGGTCATAAGGATTTCATTCCCAACATGATCACCGGGGCCACCCAGGCAGACGTTGCATTGTTAGTAGTAGATGCTACTAGAGGAGAATTCGAAACCGGTTTCGACAGTGGTGGACAAACACGAGAACATGCCTTACTTCTGCGATCCTTAGGTGTGTGAATGTGATGAATTAAATGACGATAAAGCAGTACAGAATATTGGAAAATCTATAATGAAAGATAAAAAAATATTCTTTTAGGAGTGTCTCAATTAGCTGTCGTAGTAAACAAACTAGACACGGTTGATTGGTCAAAGGAAAGATTCAACGAGATTGTGGACAAAATGAGTTCTTTTCTAAAGCAAGTCGGGTTTAAGGATGCTGTGACTTTCGTTCCTTGTAGTGGTCTCTCCGGCGAAAATATTGTGTCAAAGCCCAAAACAAAAGGACTATCTGACTGGTAAGAATTTTGCTGGAATTGGAAAATTGTGGGTTTCGTTATCATGTAGTGAATATAAATATTTATTTCAAGGTATACGGGGCCAACTTTGATCGATGTAATCGACAACTTCAAATGCCCTGAACGACCTGTGGCTGCCCCATTCAGATTTTCTGTAAATGATGTTTTTAAGAGTACAGGATCAGGTTTCTGTGTGTCTGGTCATGTTGAAAGTGGCATGATTTCCGTGAGCGATAAGGTTCTGATATTGCCCCAAAATGAGGTCGCTATAGTCAAAAGTCTGTACTGAAACCTTACATGTTATAGAAAGCAAAGAATATGTTGATCATCAAATAATACATTATTATATTTCGCAGGTTTGCAGTTGGACGATGCGACAGCAACAAATGCGTTTGCTGGTGATCAAGTGGCAGTGATACTATCTGGCATTGAGCAGCAAAACGTGGGCGTCGGGGACATCATATGCGACCCACGACATCCAATCCCTGTGACAACACGATTTCAAGCTCATGTCGTTATATTTTCAGTCGCCACTCCGATTACAAAGGGCTTTCCTGTTGTTATGCACCAACAATCCTTGGTAGTGCCAGCCGTGATTGTAAAGCTCGTGGCTCAACTCCATAGAAGCACAGGCGATATAATTAAGAAAAAACCACGCTGCCTACCCAAGAACTCGAGTGCGATAATCGAAATAACAACACAGAATCCAGTTTGTATGGAACTGTACAAGGATAATAAGCAACTTGGCAGGGTGATGTTACGAGTTGAGGGGACGACTATCGCGGCTGGCCTCGTTACGAGCATCAAATAAACATTGGAGTAGCGAATTTTTGTTAAAGTAGGATCGCGAAAATGTCACGAAGTTCCTTGAACTTTCGCCTTAAAACTTTTTAATTTCTGTTATGTGCTAATGTATACAGATTTATACAAATCATTACGATATTCGCCGAGTTTCCGCGATTTGTAGAATATTTATAATTTGTAATATTTTCATTGTAACATTACAACTAATAAACTTTGCGACAGCCCTTCGTTTTGTTACATGTGTTGAATTAAATGCATTTTTAAATGTCTTTGTGTATGTTTCACTAAGCATATTGATTAATATTATTAGTTTTCCTACCATAAGGCGATTGTTACATAGCACAGCTTTTACATCCACCAAATGACATGGGAGGAGGGGGAAGTGTATTGTATCTCCTTGGTGGACGTGGTGGGCTATAGAGAAAAAATACATTAGAAATTAATAATTTCATGTTGAATAATAAATTATTACATGACAATAAAGATACTATACCCAGAGCCTGGCCTGACACTGTATCTGCCTTGATTTCCTTGTGTACCGGAACCTCCAGGCTTGATCAATGTTCTAAAACTGAAGAAAATTACGTCAGCAACGTTGATTTACCATAATGACATTTGGAGTCGAAAAAACTTACAACATGATGATCATATATATCAAGCCAGAAAAGAAGGCAAAAATTGTTCTTAACCCGTAGGGTGCGGACTGGTGGACTTGTCCATCTAAAAATATTGCAATACAAAGGGTAAAGTAATATTGCCAAATAATGAAAGTAAGGTTACATGTCTTCTACCTTTTGATATGTAAACCATTGTCAGCTGTTAATCACATACAAGGTCGTTCCTGTAGTATGTCAGTGGCACTTGTCTTTGATTTTCAAAACTAGAAATGGGAATAATATTCGCTCGCACATACAGAAGTATGATCTTTTGACAGTTGGCCTTGTTATCCCCTCGACGATTCTTATGCTAATATTTACGTTCATTTTGGAGCCCTGAAAGGTCACTATACTACAGCCAACGATGTAACTTACTTTCTAGGTAATTTCTAGTCTATTTTTTCAACGTAGCGTTATCTTCTCTATTACTATTTTATTAATGCCTCAGACTGCACAAGCGCTCCTCCTAGTCACGTGACCGACGTTTGTATTTTCGTTGTGCTGCGGTTGAATATGAATGAAGTATTGAAGACGATTCGTCTGTAAACAATTCCTATCGTACAAATTTTGAATCGGTTTGACAATGAATGCCACGAGTGTCAATTATGTTTTTCGAGTGTAGGTGCGTTATTGGGAAGATCGTCATGAACAAATGTTCGGAGTCTGACAATGCACATGAACGTAACCGCCGTTGATTAAAGGCTAACGAGCGTGCGTACTACTTCGAGTTCATCGGATTCAAATATGTCAGGGTGAATTTAATTCGTTGGTGGCAATAAAGAAAGGACGATGGAGGACTTCAATGATGGAGTGGATGGGAAATTAGCCTCCAGAATGCGAAAGGTCAATCCTGAGCAGTTTCACACTCTCGTCAAAATGCACCTGTCTTTTGAGCTCGACCTCAATACAGAGGAGTAAGTTTCGTAACAACTATTACTTCGTTTCGCTAAGAATGGAAAAATAAATTTCACATAATTCTGCTCAAAAGCCGTTCCCAACGGCCGAGAATAAATACATTGAAGTGTGCATGATTTTCGCAGAACCGCCCTCAATCGTTCGGTTGTAATAAAAAAATGATGTATTTATCCCTTTTTAGTAATGATTGCGTTACCGAAAAAGCTAAGCTAAAAAAATGGGGTTTGTTAAGTTTCACAAAAAAGGCCAAGTCAACTGTTGATCTGCAGAAAGGTATAGAAGGTGCTAGTCTATCAGATGATGGTATAAATCAAGTTAAACAATTAGTGGAATATTTATCAAAAGAACAAAGTAAGGAAACAACAGATACAATTTGTATACAACAATATAAATTAACATGTATGATCAAGGAATTACTTCTTTTGTGTAATTTACAGGTCTGATGCAAGAAGGAATCTTTCGTCGAACTGGTAAACTGACCAGACAACAGGACTTAAAAACAGCATTGTACCAAGGAATTCCATTGAATTTAGAAGATGGTAGATTTAGTGTACATGATTGTGCTTCAGTGTTAAAAGGGTTCTTGGCAGAATTGTCAGAGCCCCTTTTGACGGATTTACATTATCCTGCGCATTGCCAAATAGCTGGTAATAATACAGATTATTCATATATCTGTTTAAATTACATTACAATACAACTGATAAGATGAAACTGAGAATTGTATATTGATACACTAATGTTTATTGCAGAACTGTGTAGTTCAGATAACAATGGAAATGATTCCAAATTGTTAAGGTCATTACAATTACTGCTGTTGTTGTTACCATCTGCAAACCGGATAGTATTGAAATATGTATTAAATCTACTTAATAAGACAGCTAGTTTTGAACATAAGAACAAGATGAATTGTGATACATTAGCTACACTTTTTACTCCACACTTATTATGTCCACGAAAATTATCACCAGAAGCTTTACACATTAATTCTCAGACATTATCCTGTTTGGTAGCATTCATGATTAAAAAAGGGATACAATTGTTTGATATCCCACCGAAACTAGCGACTGATATACGGGCGTATTGGGTGGAGCAAGAAAGGAAACTACTCAGCCCAAAAAAAGATGTAAGTTGTACAATGAAATATAAAATACTTGTGTTACAGACAAAGGCAAAATACACGATGAAACATATAATTCTTTTGCAGCTAAATGAATCAATACCAGACACTACAGGAACCGCACGTACTGTCTTCAGTTTTGTAGATCACAAGTTAACAGCAAAGGCAAATTCGACGCAAGATACTCAAGCGGCCTTGGCACAGCTTTATGCACACATACAGGCCATGCCGGAATCTGCCAAAAAACGAAGGCTCGTGAAACAATTCAACAAAGAAAACGGACAAGGGACACCACGGCAAGCTAAGCACTGTAGGACTAAAAGTCTGGGTGACTCCATAAAGAAGCATATTTTTCAAAAGAAAATTTTGGGTCATAAGAAATTTATTGACATCAATATTGGCTGTAACATTACGAGGTCCAGTAGCGAGGAAAATATTTTGACTACGGTAAGTTATATCCTATTTCCTCTGTCTTTATAAATGTGGAATTATGTCCATAATAACGGCATGTTAATAGATGGTTTAACATTTAACCAAAGCACCTGAATGAATATTAATGACCTCATTCCTTTACTTGCATGTACTACTCAGAGTCTTGAGAAACCGCTTGCTGCTACGAAAGAACGATTTAGTAAATCAGACGACGAACTAAACGACACAGTCGAAAACGAAAACCTTTTTTATGCCAAACATATTAGTAATAGTACAGGTAGTCTCGATACTCCAACCTTGTCGAATTACAAAGAGAAAAGGAAAGTCGCCCTTAGAAGTTTTGTAAACATTAGCGAACAGAGCCTGAGCAAATGTCCGTACGAGGATATAAACGATGGAGGGTTAAAGTTGAAAGATGGATCGATTTCCAATGATATAAAAACTGATGGTACTACGTTACTATCGATTGACATTGATGACGAAAAAGACACATTAATTAAACCTATAAAATTGTCACGACATCTTAGTGAGCCGTCAGATATGTATTCTTCTCAAACGATTCTCAATGAATCTGATTCAAAATTGAGCAGACAAACATCCCACCCCGTATTTCCTGTGTCTACAAACATAGAAGTTTTATACACTCCGGAGAGTACTGTAAATCAGTCAAAACTATTAACAACAGTACGATCTGATTTATATACGGAAACTCCGTATTCACATAAGTCTCCAATGACAAAAAGTCGGATACGTAATTTATATGCCGCTCACACGTCAACACCTTCGAATTTACTACGAAGAAATTTAGTTGCAAGTGAATGTATGCCAACTCCTGTTACTAATAACGACAAAAGCATGAGTCCGATCACTCAAAGTGCTACCAAGATGACAAAAGCAATGCAGGTACTTATAACTTAATCCTTTGACCGTATTATGAAGAATAATATTTAATCATTGGAGAATACCATTGGTACTAATTACATAATTTCGTTACAGGAAACTATGATGACACCACGATCTCGGAAACCGGTCATGATGATCTCAGGTTCAAATTTGTGTAATCTGGCAGCTGTGGAAAATGACTGGAACCGATATAACACACCATACAGTGCTCAACGTTCCAATGTCGATACTATCGGTCAGAGGAACTACTCTTCGATTTCAGAGGAATACCAGGGATCCGATAGCACGAGCAACGAACCCAGCTCCGAGGAGAGAGTTATCAAAACCAAGGAGAACATCCCGGCGGAGCGTAATTTCGTGACATTTCTTGCGGACGATTGCCATGCAACGAAGCAACAGAGCGCTGTGTCAATAACGAGCACATTCAAAGAATACTTACTGTCCAGAAGCGTGTTAACTGCTAGTCCCGTCGATCTCAGTTTTACTTCGCGCACAGGTGATTTCGAGCAGTCGGAATCCGACTTGAACATTCTCAACGAAGATGGATTATCTGATAGTTTACTTTGCTGTTTGGATGGCAATAATCCGGACTCTGACACGTCAGGGGTAGCTTCTGGTAGCGCGAACAACTCTACAGACAAGGTTGAAGAAATACCCTCTCCGAGGAAACGCGGGACGAGTTTGCAGCGTAACGATTCAAAGAGGTCGATCAAAGATTCGGGTACGTCAAAAATTCCACGAAGTCAAGGTTTCAAGCACAAACAGCTCAGCGAGTCGACATTAAGTTCTGTGAAAATAAAAGATGCTTTCCAGGAAACCTCCTTTTAATGTATAGAGACGCATACTTAACAACTAAGTACATGATACATTGTAGAAGCGATATCGTACTTACGTACGCCCAAATTTTTGTTATTTCTTCGATCGACGCTTCTTCGGAAATATATATTTATTTTTATTATTAATCCGAGGAAAGCTTATGTACAACAAATCGATCAAACATGAATAATGCGAATAACTCTGTTGGTGCTATTGTAGCTATTTTTCTAATGCAGTTGCATTTTACATATATAAATATTCATGTGACTTTGTGATATGCGATACGCGATAGCATTGAATGAAATTTTGTGTGTGAAATTAACAGTTGAACAAATAAAATTTATTTGTATTCTGTACTTGGAACCCTTTTTTCTCTTGTAGTTGACAAACACTCCGAACGGCACGTATTTACTAACATGATTTTATTGAGTTTTTTCATTTGATTTTATACAAATTAAACTGTATTTCAGTATATAATGCTTGTCATTATCATATAAATAGATAATGTGACATAAGTCATTTGTTTTTTTTCACACTACTGATTAGAGATAAAAATCAGTATATGGAAAAGGTTTTGTTTATCTCAAACACATACAAAGAATAAAAAGGATTGATGATACGAAGGAAACATATTAGAACATATCATCATGACCTAAGTCAGGAATATAAGAGAGGCCACGTTCCTTTAGTGCTTTATTCATTAGACGTTTCCGGTCTTGTTTTGATTCTTGTTCTCTTCTTTGTGCATCTAGAATATCGTCAACAGATACCTCCTTCAAAGGTAAATCCTTTTCTTTATCCTTATCCTGCAATGTAAGATTACCCTTTTAAAAATCTGGTGGATCAATGTAGCTTGCAGGTAATCCAAAATACTTACAATTTCTCCTAGCAGGACAACATTTTCTCCTCTTACAATAAAGATGCCTCTTGGAATGTCTCCATATTCTTTACCAACATGTATCCTTTCAATCGTTCGATGAAGCACTATGTTAGCAAACTGATCAACACTTCTAAGGTAGCCAATTAATGTTCTGCCATCCCTCAGCAGAACCATAAGTTTTTCTAAATTTGGAGGTGTGTGTCATAGACGATTCTTATGAATATAACTCGCGATAAAATTATTAGATGAGTAAGTCATCAGCATTATTAATTACAATTATGAAAGTCGGACATTGAAAAGCTAATAAATATTAACACCAACGGTGGACATAACCTGCCTATTCTTGTAAATATTTTTTAATGCAAATAAAAGCCACGTACTGTCAAGTTCCTCGATAAGAGTTGCTGTTCCCGGAACGACATTCATTTTGCAGATATTTTTCGATACTTTCTTTAATTTGCAAAGGCGTCCACTTAAGTATAAGTAATTGCATCGAAATTAACACTTCCTTTTAAATGAACCCACAAATGTAATATGCTATTATCCTCATTACATTTGCATCGGTAAAATTACAAGTCTTTTAGTTAGAATATTTTAATATTTTGTAAAATACAAAACAAATCAGTACTCTGAGATTGACCTCAGACACTAACACTAAACACCACTTTACTACTTCCTACTTACCATCGGAGGGCCGAACAGATTATTTGTAAATCACTGACACTGACCGACACTTACATCTCTAGTTCACCTAAATGCCGCACTTTAAAAAGAATCAATTATCGATCATTTTTATTATCGATATCATTTTAACGGTTATTTTGGAACAACACAATGTTGCTGTGCGCGAGTAGTGTTTTTGTGATTTAAATTGTGCGGATAAAGGCTAGAGGGTAAGTTTATAACTTCTAATCAAATTGTTGTAAATTTCAAAATCTTTTTTTATTCAGTACGATCGTTCCTCAGTGCTTCTTATCAAGATAGAGTAAAATTTTAAACCCGGTTATTGCGCAAACGACTAACGATCTTAGTCGACCTTCGTGACTTCAAATGTTGATTTTCCAGCACATCGAGTTCTTTTTGTTACAAAGGAGCGGTATAAAAGTAGAAATTGATTATCACCCCTAAATCTATTTATAAATAAGTTACTTATCCTTACAATAAATATTCGCTTGTAATACTGCGTAAAGTTGATTTTCGCACGGTACGAATGGTGTCTTTAGTTATTCATAAATAAATAAACGCTAAGAAAGATCACGTGCCATGAAAACATGGCGAACTAAGTTTTCCTCGTAAACAGTACCGGCGAAATGCACCCGTAGTTAATCGTCGAGTGTATACCACGTGGAATTCAATAAATAAATAAATTATCAAATAAATAATTAAGTTCTGCGTCGTAGAATAAATAATAAATACTAGACATAATAAATAATCTATCCTACGGGTAAAATTCAATACAACCGTCATCGTTAAAACGGCTGGGCTCTAAGTTATTTCCCAATGATGACGTTATTTTCATAGCGATTATTGTCAATGACTTAAGCGTCAGGCGTTTCGTTACGTGGATTGCGTCGCGTTGGGTAGATGTACTTAATCAATTTGCGACACGCCGTGTGAATTGTTTTCGCCGGGGGGCTAATGGCTTTGTCGTTCGCGAGGAAAAATACGACACACGATGCCTCGTAAGATTTTGCGTTAAACTGCGATATCACGTAGTATCTTAGAGTCTTTCTACTGTTTTGGTCCGTTGTATGACCTCGCTTTTATATCTTACCCGACTGGCTTGAGAGGGGAAGTGGTCCCCAATAGTTACGGGGAAGGGAACGTATGAGGAAGGGGTAGAAAGTAGTTTAGAAGTGGTGATGCTTGAGGATTGGTAGAAAAGTTTGGTCGCTTTGATTCGACAATAGGACGACCACTGTGCTATCATCCTACGAGTCCCTACTACCATCTTCCGTTGCTTATGTTCCTATCCGGAGTCTTCTAATAATTGAAAACGTGCCTCCAGGCGTGTAGATAGTCCCTGTACTTGAGAAGCACGCCCCAATCACGCACGAGTCTTCGGGTTTCGTCGACGGGGTCCCGTTCTTCCTCGCTCATGATACGCCTTTCGACTCGTAAGGGTAGGCGAATGGATGGCAAAGAGGCGATCGTGCTCTCGACTTCGCAGAGCATCATCATCAAGTACGAACGAGTGGCCCTTAGAGCTTCCTGTACTTTAGTTTCCGTCTCGTCCTTCAGCAGCTCCTCGAATGCCACGGCGAATTTCTGCAGGTCTGTGTGCAGCTTAGGGAAGTGGTTGACGATCTGTAAAGTGAAAGGATTGTCCCCTTAGTCCAACATTTACGTTTAACGAGGTAGAGGGATGCTTCTGTCCACGCGAAGTAACGGAATTAACGGCGAGAAACTACACGTGTGAGTTTCGATTGAGGGAGGGAAAGGGACGTTCGTGAGTGGTGGAACGAGAGACGTTTCATCCTCCCTCGGAGACACGAACGCTGGTGATACGGGTTCTATCTTTCTCCTTCGGTTTGCCGTTCTCTCGGTCGGGGAGTACCCGTTGCGCTTGCTCGTTCCGTTATCACGACTCGCGACGTTATCAGCGATGCTCCTCGCGTTGAGGAGGCGGACGAGCGCGATTACGCAGTCGCCCGACCCGGGGAACATGAGTGCATTATATATAAAAGCATGCAGCCGGGGTGACTGCGCGCGCAACGTTGTCGAACGACCGCGCGAGCTCCTGCTCGCCTGCTACTTTATAATAATTACCGTCTCATTAAAATTTGTTATTTAACGTTGCGTTAATCAATTGCAATCGGTCGAACGGTCGCCGGAAAAACGGTTAGGGGGGTCGACGGCCACGAGGGGGAGGGAAGCGGCGAGGTGCACTCGCCAATCGTTATAACGAACGCGAGGGAAGGAGAAAACGCAAGCTGCCGAATCCCGGGGACCGACAGAGCGAGAGAAAACGCGCGGAAAACCGAGGGGGAGGAGATAAACTCCTGCCCTTCTCGAGCGATCTGCTTTCGAAAAGGAGTTCCCGCGTAATTTCGCCTCCGGGACAATTCTCTCGGTCGTAATCGCAAATTCCGATACTTCACGATTCGCACGGCCGCTTATTCGGCTACAATGAAACTTGGATCGATTCACGATGCACGCGTGGGAGTCAACAGCCTCTGGCTTTCTCTTTGCATATCGAAATTGTTTGTGGAGCTGACGCGCACTGCGCTGCTTCATTCTTACTCGGAAGATTATTATTGGGCTGGTAACACAAACGTCGCGCAGCCACTTTGCTTCTCGACGGATTACGTTTATCTCTGCATGCACGAGCCGTATGCGTCGGGAAATTTCGGCTATTCGAATTTGCCGTGGGTAGTTAAGTACGTACCGTCTGGGGTTTGGCGTTGGTCAGTCTCTTAACGATATTCACGTCTTTCTTGCCAGGCACCCAGTTGGGGATGTACTGGTGATCGTGCACACCAATCCTGACCCTCTCGTAGAGATACTCGTAATCCCTGTTGAGGTAGTCGTTGAGCGTCAGCTGGTGTTGCAGTTTTATGCTCATCACGCTGGCTTCCAATTGATCTTCTTCCCCATCTTCCGTCGACGAGACATCGTTCTCCACGACTTCGCCGCAGGGCAAATGCCATGCAGGCGTCGACGACCGCGTGTTCCTTCTTGGCGCCCCAGCAACCATCGCCAAACCGGCCAACACGCAGCACAATACTTTGACGAACATTTTCTTCCTGACTTTGATTCTTCCTCAAATCTCAAGATTCGTAGCTCAGATCCACTGATCTCTCGTTTGACTCCGCGAATGGTCTTTTCCTTTCGCCGAGAATTCTCGCAATTAAAGCATAGGCCAGGGAAGTCGATGCGATGCTCGTTACTCGATTGGCGCCTGTCTCGCACTATGCCTTATCGGTCCGGATCGTCCGATTTTGTCGTGCCTCTCTGGCGATAAGGACCGAGGGGGATCGCGATGATATCGGACACGTATTCCCGGCGAAGGTTCGCGAGTGATGCGAGATCGTGCACTGGGATTGTCAAACTCTCGTGCTTCCTCCTTATATATGGGATTGTGTAAACAATCGGACGTACGTACGCACGTTCGACGTCTCCTGCGTCGGCTGTGTCGGCGCTCAGCGTCGACGGTGGGGTGGCGGCGAAGATTTTGTCCGCAGACCGAGAAGCACAGCCGGCCTTCCGCGAAAGTTTCTTTTTCAAATAGACTAGCATCGGCCTGACGTATGACCGGTGATCGTCCGATCCTTTGCATCTCACCGACACCCCCTTGCTTTCCCAGAATTTTCGCCAATCCAGCCCCCCTGCATACAATTTTCCCCCCTCCCCATGTAACCGTCGTGCAGAAAAACAACATTGAATGCACTCCACTTGCACATCCATACGGCATGATAACGGCACTCATATCACGGATTACCGCGAGATTACTATCGAGCATCGCGATAAAATCGCGAAGAAATTAAAGCTTAATCCTAACGACCGATTGCAGGGTCACGAAATTTTTCCTCCGGTCTATGACATTGACGCTCAACAAGGACCGTCCTTGTATGGCAAGTACCGGGATCAGTTTTATATTTGTAGAAAGTGGTCCAAAGTGTTTGACGTTCGAGCAGACGGCTGAATGGATCTGAAAAAGACTCGTCTGGCGGGCTGCCGATTAGTTTCTACAATGTAATAGAACCAGGATCATCGGGCATTAATGAGCACGCGTAAAAGTCAACATCCCTTCGCGGAACTCTCCAAATTTATTCGTCTGACGTGATTCTCGACGTCGAAAAGCGATCGTACAACTCGACGGATCTCTATGTGGGCCGTGCGGTACGTGCGTTCGGATTTTCCCCGAACGACGCGCGGTACCGGTCATCCTGGCATTTACGGAAGATCGTTATTCCGTAGGACGGTCTTTCGGGGGCCGTTGTGCAGACGGTCCATTTGTTTGCCTTGTGATTCAAGCGGGAAAGCCACGGCAGGCATCTTCCTCGCTTTACGCACGATGCTGTAGTCATCCTGTCCGCGAAACCAAACTCCTCCTTCTCTTCGTCCATTGCCACCTGTAGCTCGAGGATCCGTCCGTCCCGTGCGAGGAACGATAAATATAAGCTCCACAAAATCCATAAAAATCTTTCGAGGCAAAATTCAAGCAAAATTCCCTCTCATTTTTCCGGGTGAAAAATGCCTTTCACCGCTTGGAAGAACCGGAAGACGCCTAACCCGTGTGGATTTCTTAGCTTGCGTGATTCTCGTACGCAATCCTTTGACGTCAACGCACGGGCAATTCTTTCTCCGATCCGTCGCGTACGCGCATCTCGGCAAAAAGTCTTGAATGAACGTCGACGGTCGGACGTAGTAGTACGGGAGAAGGGCAAGGACCATATAAGGCGGTACTATAATTAGGCTCCAGCTGGATTCGCGCGGCTAAGATTAGATATTCTCACGCCCGATTAGCACCGCGTTTTACGATCCTGCGCGAGCTTGCGCCTCTCGCTGATGTCACGATCGAGAGTAAACAAACAGTAGCTCGATTCGTAAGATAGCAGAGACGGGAGGGGTACAGCGATTTATCGTAATATCGTTCAATGCATCGACATGATTCATTCAATCTAACGCCAGAGATTTCTATCCGGCTTATCGACGTACATAGTGACACAGTTACGGTAATTCCTTCTTAATGTATCCGTTGCTAAAAGAAGCTGAGCAATCAATCACACGATGTAGTTTGCTTCGATATAAAACGTTTATTCGATAGGAGTACACAAGTAAAGGAATGACAATAAATAATATATGCGATGGTAACGCGATATAATAAATAAATGGTAAAATTACGTAAGTATGCAGCGTGCGCTAAATAAATAGCCGACAGGTTTTCTTGAGGAAACGCGTCGTGGGTCCCTTAAGTACGCCCGCCCCGTCAATTTACCGGGCAGGTTCTATACGAAGTGAAAAAATAAGTCTAACATTAAGATACGAGCGTTCCTCCGTCTCGTCGGCCCTTCCTGCTTAAATGAACGACAATTTCCCACTAGCTTGTGGATCGTAAAGTCCTAAGCATTAATCTATTACTTACGGGAAAGAGTTGAATATTTACACAGCTTTCCGAGAGCAAAAGTTTTCACGTACATGTCTTACGTTCCGTTCTTGGATACAGAAAACAAGAGAGTCAGGTTCAGTGTGAATAGAGATTCTCCGGTGAATCAAGCGTGAGGTGAGCCAATTGGTCAGGGAAGAAAGAGGCAAACAGTGGGGGAAGGGGAAATGGGAAATAACATGAGAGAGCTAGGGATTATACCTAATTATAAGTACGGGCGATTTGTTGATCGCAATGCGGTTATCTATACATATATACAAACATGTGCTTATAGGCGTACAGACGCAGGAACTCTGTACATCCGTGTACGCTTGGAATATATCACAGCTAATGACGTTACGCTCTCAAGTTGGCTTATCATAAAACCTGCGATAAGTTTCAAGTCTTTTGGCAAGTTATCGTTCTTTCGGCAAACCCTAACGAACGAGACTGTAAGACGGATTATTCCTATTGAAAAAATCATGTCTAGAATAGGGGGAAAAAGTTCTGATTTTGACCGAAAGTAAAAAACTGACAGTACACGGCTACAAAGTTCCCGACGAATCGATGCGAGGCTCGAAACGTTCCGTCGTAATACACTAGGTTCGTTCTTAATCGATATAATACTGTTCTGAAGTAGATCTTTTAATACTGGTCTCTAGTCTGTAGCTGGGCCGTGACGATGCTGACGATCGTGGAATAAATAAATGGCGATCGTGATTTTCTGAACGCGCGGGTAATGGATGATCACGTGAGCTGTTCCTTCGGGCGTTGTCTTTGTCGATTCCTCATGGGCCTTCTCCTCGGAAAACCGTTTTTCGGTTTACGGGGGACAGGTCTGCCGGGTCCAGGGGGACGTTTTCTTGTGGGTCTGTTCTGCTTCTTCGGTTTTTGCGAGCCTTTGGCTTTTCCACCGACGGGCCCCTTCTTCCTCGGTCGAATGTCCAGCGGTTTTATGGTGTTAGGATCGCAGGTACCCGGACCCGTGGCTGTAGCGTTGCGAAAAGCTCGCGTCCAGTCGTCCAGGAACGTTCGGTAGAGTCGCAGAACTCCCCAGTCCTGTATGAGCATCAGCGTGAGGTCGCCCTCCTTGGCCCAGTTCGAACTGGTCGTGAGGATCATAGCCGTGTGCGTAGTAGGTAACTGCAAGCCGAGGTTCAGAATGGCCGTTTCCACCTCGCACAGCATCTGTAAAGAAAAACACATCTTCCTCTCAAGTCTTCTGTATCCTTCAAAATATAAGTGGATGTTTTAGTTTTTTTCACTGATACTCACTCTGAGTACTTCGTTGTGCATTCCATCGATGATTTCGTTTCGCCTGCTCATCGTGAGGTCCACGTTGATGTTCGACTTGAGTCGAAAGGCCCGCAGGTGGTGGAACGTGATGGCGAACCTTTGAAGGGCGTCATGGAGTCGTGGAAGGGCTCGTTCGGCCTTTTTCCCTTTTTCGAGGCACCAGACCTCCTTGTGGTACCACTCGAGCTGTTTGTCCGGGAGCCAGCTCATTCTGTACTGCTCCTTCAGCACTTTGTACACCTGCGAACGAAAGGCGAGACATCGTTTAGTCTTGCCGCTCGCGCGTTTCTACCTCCACGCGATGGTTCAACAGATGCCTTCCACCCCCCCCCCCCCCCCCGTTATCGCGCGTCAAGGATTTTACCAAAAGTCACGTAACGATCCTCGGAGAGGAAAAGTCCTGAAACCTACGTGGAATTTCGTCAAGAACTTGTAGAGCTCGGGAAACATTGCTCAACGTTGGCGAATGTGCTGATTACCCTAAACAAAGTCGACACCCCTTAACTCAGCTACTCTCGGAGAAAATATTTTGATATCCTATCGACACTCGTAACGCAGTTAGTACTGATTAGCGCGACGAAACAATAACTGCTGTCGTCCAGAGTTACCGGCAGTTCGGTCGGCTAACGCAATAGTGTTACTCTAAACGTAATCCCTTATCTGGGATTTATGCGCGCTGACAGCGTCTATCGACCGCGCCATTCGGACGAACGCGGAGATCATTGTCTATTCGAATGTGTACGTTCCTTCGACACGCCGTTTCTTATCGCGCATTGCTAAGCCGTGTGATATCCAACCGGCTGGACTGTCGTAAAAGCTTTCCTTGCTTCGTCGGATCCCGGAGGACCGATCGGCAAAAACGTCGGATGGCCGATGGTGCACTTTGCTTGTCGACCGACGGGGACATTCGGATCGTTGCTGATGGAGTAAAAATGATATCTCAGTCCGGGGGGAAATTGGTCGTCAGCCCTAAAACGTGTCCATTCCTCGGCGGTTAGACGATAAAGACGACCTTTTAACGTCTTCCGATTGTGCGGACCGGTCGCGAATGGAGATCTGTAAATTCTCACCTTCGAGTAAATCTCGTGCACGTCCCTGAGGTCCATCTTGAAGTGGTTCTGCGCGACCTTGAGCTGAGTCCTAACCCTCTTGAGGGCACGGTGAACGCTGTGTCGTTGGGGCTGCCTCCTCAAGGCCGCAGCCACGGGAGTTCCGCAGGGCTGTAGCCAGGGTTCCATGGCGATCGACTCGACCTCGGAAACCGCCGTGAGTTGCTGGCCGTAAGACGGCGCGGACGTAACGCTGCTCAGGCCGGAGCTCAGGAAGAGGGCGAGGCTCGTGAGGGTGGCCGTCCGTGCCGCCGAATCTGCCGTGCAAAAATCACGCCGACGTTAATCGTAAGGCCCCGATTCTTGGAACTATGTTTCGTCGAGTCTGCCGAATTCGCGATGCCTCGCCTGTCATACGATCCGTTCAACATTGTCAATTTCTTGCCCGGAATGCAAATAGGCTCGATTAATTAATCCCAATTTATCGGGACTCAGGGATATTCCATTTATTTTCCCTAACTATCGCCCGTTGTTTCATTGTGTCGATGATGGGTGAAATTTTGGATAAAGGGGAGACAAAGCCGCCGGCGAATCGGTATGTCGAGGTGGAAGACAAAGCCGGGAAGACGCGGGCGAAGGGAGTGAAGGGATCGACGAGGTTCTTCCGACTTTCACGCGGGGCTTAGGTAGACGGTTACGGGGCCGTAGGTACTCGGTCTCGCACCTACGCGCCAATTTAACGGCGAGCAATCGCCGCCCCCGCGGTAGGAAATGGGTTGCAAATCGAAGAATCGGGATTTATCGCGCAATTAAACGTCCCGTCTTACGACTTCCCGGCCGATTCCCGTACGTTTCGAGCGGCTTACCCCGCGGCCGTTGTATGTTTGCCAATTTTTCGGTTCGTCTCAACTGATTCGCCGCGGTTAATAAGTGCCCAGCCGGATTCATTATCTTTTCATCGACTGCCTACTTTTCGCGCAATTACCTGCCACGATTTTTACAAGTAAATCGTAAAATCATCTTTCTCTACACCTCAAAGAAAACTATGTTCATAGTCTCGGTCCAATACCGAGCGTAGAAATTCCTTTATCCACGCTGACAGTTTGTTTCGAAATCGTTTCTAGTCCGCAGATAATAGCGGTATATCATTATCTTCGAACGGCGGGTTACAAAAATTAGACGCGTGAAGATACCACTGAGCAGCAATTATCGATTAAAAGTTCGCCGGTCAGGTCTATATAAAGCTGGGAGGTTAGTGCAGGTGACGAATTCGTATTGCTAAGTCGTGGAAGATGGTGCGTACTGTATATTTGTAAATCTTGGAACAATGAACTCGTGGATTTTCTTATCGACGACTCTCTGCTTCGCCGTGGGTATGCAGATTCGCGAAAGGGCTAAAATTCGCGTTAATTAGTAGCTATTTAAATCCAGTGGCTGACCACTAACGTCAATTTTTCTACATTTCTTATTTCGCAAGAACTGAGCAGTTCGTATCGGCGAATCTCGAAAGGCGTGGACGCACCGATCGACGAATTCCCATTCGTCGTGCACATCTGGCAGACGACAGTGCGGAGCGCTGGGGCGATTGTCAACAGACGTCACGTGGTTACATCGGCGGTCTTCATCTACGCGTAGGTGAATCCGATCATCGACAGACGCGACACACGATTCTGCGCTGTGGTCGATAGTTCCGGAGGGCGAAAGGGAGTAGCAAAGACAAACTCGACGGGCGAAGAGTTTATCGCCTACGTAGATATTCGTAGCGGAGCTGTTTATTGAAAATTATCGACCTTATCGTGGCCGTTGTCGCGTCTGTTGGCGAGGCGAGGAGAATGTCGATGGATTCTTCCGTTGTAAACAGGCGAAATTCGAGCGAGCTGAGCATCATCACCGGGACGAACGATGTAAACGGCACCGGCGGCGTCGTTTACGGTGCGGAAAGTGTCCTGACCCACCCCTCGTACGAACCGAACGGGACGATAGTCGATGCCGTTGGTTTGATTCGCGCTGACAGGGACATCGTTTTCACGCCTCTCATACAGCCGATTTCGCTTTCCTGCGATATGAAGATATGCGTTGGTTGCCCGGCGACCATCGTCGGCTGGGGCCGCAAAGTAAGCAATAATAAACCCGTTTCCGCCGACAATCTCCGTCATTTCCTTCAGAGAGAGTTCTCCTCACCGCTGAGGTACAGCATGTCGAGTCGATGGAACGTTTCCCGTGCGATTCAAAAGTTCGAGCAAAAAGAAAACGCGTTATTTCTTCACCTCGATACCATTGTAATTGCCTCGATAACGAGGAAATATTATTACTCGTATATCACGGAAATGTTTGGCAGGAAACGTCGAGTCACCATGTCGCAAGATGCGTTTCGACGGTGAAACTCAACAACTGTACGAACCGTTGGGTGGGCTTTAAATCTCTTTCCAGGCGGACAATAAATCCAACAAGTTGCAGTCGACGGAGGTGAAATTCGTTAGCGAGGAGGAATGCGTTTCCGCGTGGAAGAATCTCGCTGAGACTTCACAGAGGTTCATCTGCACTTCCAAGCGAGATGGCAAAGGACTCTGTTGCGTAAGACCGACAGCTGGAATTTTCGCGAGAATCTTTTTCCTCGTTGCAGCGGCATTTTTCTTCCGACAGGGTGACACGGGAGCGCCGGTCATCGCGATCGGATATCTCATGGGAATCGCTTCATTCTCCACGGCGTCGAAAACGGCCGAACACTTTCCCGACGTTCACATACGAGTATCTTTCTACAGGAACTGGATATACAATCACGCCAAGCCGTAAAACGTAAACGGCATCAATTCCTGTATCACGCGTCCGTCATTAGCGAGCAAAAATGACCTAGTTTATTAAAGACGATAAAGTCCGAACTCGTTTGCCTCTGTTATTAGGTGGGTGTCTAAACGAGAGACCGTATTTGCGAGATGGGTTAGGACGATTGGGGGAGTCGGGGGTTCGCGAGGAATCGCAATATCGAAGTGAAGAATCGCGGGGAACGATAGGTTCAAAGGAAATTCCGTGAATGCCGGTAGTCGGATGATCGGTAGGGCCCGGTGGGGTTGGGCCAAGGGGAAGCCCTTCCTTTTTCGTCCTTTTTTCCCCTTCCCCGGGGGTCGAGGAGGAAGATCGTTGGTTTTGCAGCAGCGTGCAGCTCCTCTGCCCCCGGGCCCTGGCGAGATGAGACGGTTAGTTGCCGGCGTTGCTCCCGCCGTTGTTGCTTTCTGGGAACGGGCCGGGGTCGAAGCCACAACGGGAGCGGTGATTGCGCAGTGATTAGCCTCTGCCTTCGCTTCTACTCGCGACTTGCAAGGGGCCCGAGGAACGAGCGAGGTACGCACGCTTGGGGATGTCAATTATTCCGTAATCACTGTTTGCATTACTTTACAAAACGAACGATGCTCCAAGGAATAATCAGCGAGGCAACTGACAGGCCTCGTTATCTTAATTAGCCGTTTATAATTATCGCTACATTGGCGTCGCTTGCGAAAGAAAGCCGCTAATCGATGTCCCCCCAGGAAGACCGTCCAAGCCAGATTTTAGAAAGCGCGTACGTTCGTTAATTGCCCGACGCCAACTCGGCCGTTGGCCCGCGGGAAAATTTCGATTTCTCGCAAAGAGGAATCTTAATAAGCGTGCATTAAGTAATAAATCCTCGGTCTCTCAGTCCGTCCTGTCGATCTTGTATGCAGAGGTGCACACACGTGCGTCGCAGCGACGACGCGTCGTTTGCCAAGGTATGTGGGACGCGTTTCAACGTCTTTCTCGTCCCGGCGGTTCTCTACGCCTCCTCGCGATGTGCGCGACTGCACGCGCATAAGCGCTACACGTACCCACGAAGAAAAGTGAATTTCCAAATGCCGCCCGCTCGACGGAGATCGTTTCAATGCTCACCGTCGAGATAAGAAAGACAAAGAGGAACCGGTAGCGCACCATCTCCGCCCAATTTTTTTTGCGCTACCGTCTACTCTCAGTCCTCGAGGCTACTGTCTTGGCATTTTTCACATTTTCTCTGCGCCAAGGATTTTCGCCGGTCTCCATTACCGGCTTGCGCCTACTACAGGAATCGCGCCTTCACCAACGCACGTGTCGTAGGAAGAGCCGGGTTACGTCTGCCTCGACGCGTTAATATGGTACGAACCGCCGGAAGAGCACGGCAGAGGCGTAGGGAAAGCTTTCACCTCCGGTCGAAGCCCCAATCCGTACCTATCGACCGCTCATCGTACATTAAACGCGTCGTTTCCAGTCAAACCGAACAATCTTGATCAGTCTTTTGAACTCCTGGGTAGAAAGTGAGACGCGGGGGCAGGTGAAAATTCAGAAATAAATTACCGATTCTGCACCGATGACTACTAAGGGATCTGGTAAAACATTCATAGTTTACGATTGGACCTATGGAAGGACCCTGCTCTAGTTAAATCTTATCACCGAATTAATCAGTGTTTTACCTCCGGTCCGTTGAAGCGGTGTATTTTATTCCGAGGAAGGTTAGTCCTCCTCGGGTCCGCTGGACGAGAATAAGGATCCCTGCAGGACCTTCGGCTCGCGTTTCGCGCCAATGGTCACTGACGTCACGGATGCGCCAGACAGATTAGCCGAAGCAGCCGAGATTTGCATTTCGCCCCGACGGGACCGGCGACGAGCTCGTGGATGCGTGGATCCCAAAAACCCCACCCATAAGCAACCTCCCCCTCGTCCCTATGAGTCTCGGGCCCGGTCCGAGGGTCGCGAGTTAACCGATTCTCCGGGCCGTCTGGCCTCCTACACTTTTTTCTCCTTTTCCTCCTACTTCGTTTGCCTTCCATTCCACTCTACCTCGAGCCATGTCGACGTGTTTTTCCCTCGCCTAGATCTCTTTATCCTCGCGCATCTGTGAGTTCTCTTCGGACGACAGGACACAGAGATTTTCTGCCTTTCGTGTCCATTAGTTTGATCCGTTTACCATCGCGTAAGACCGGTGATCCGCCGATTCCTTTGCGGCGCTCCATTTCCGACGGTCTTCCGTTCGGTCTTTTTCCCGCGGCCCTCGGAGTCGTTCGTCCTGGTGTCTTATCTACCTGCTGCGCCAACGCCGCCTCGAATTACCGGCGTCGTTGGCAGTTATGCGGGTATAAGAGGCGCGAGCACGCACACGTCGTTACGCGGCGATACGGATCACCGATGTCATACTGACATCATCCCGTCGTTTATATCGAGTGGTGACGGCCTACCGTTGGCATGGGTGCGCGGAGAGCCGATCGGCAACGACGTCTACGCCGGCGAACCCGTGGAATGCGCGCGAGATCGGCCGACAACGGCGTTCAATGTCATCCTCGATTACGTTAGCGCGATTCTCGCGGACGATAGACACGTCCGCCGCGCACCGTCAGTTGGACGGTTTCATCGGTAAACTCATTTACGCTTCATCACTGTATTGCTATACCGCTACGGTTCGACTCCGATTTCGCTCTACGCGACACCACCGACAATATAGTCATTGATAAGACGCAACTGATCTTTCCGCTCGACGCGTCCATGCAGATCGGTCCATTGCTTCATCTCATAGTACTCTCGCCATCGTGACTTTCCATTCAGTGTTAATGGATGTAATTAAATGTTTGCGCGATTCGTAGTAACGGGGACGACGATACCTCAGTAAGACGGAATGACGATCGAGCAGATAAGAGGGATGGAGTTGGCTGAGCAAACGATCAAATTACAGCGATTCGATTACGATATAGAAATACGAGTATGAATCTCATAGTTACCCCTGATGTATTAGGCGAGGCTTAAAGGCTTAAATATTCGGCGTTGATTAAAGAAATTTCCTGAGACTTTCGAACGTTTAATGTCGATCCGTCAAACGTGTCGGTCGGTCGGTGCATGACGAAGGCGGTCGAGGGCTTTCTTATTCTACTTAACGAGACAATGGGGAGGACGAAGGGAACGTTGGTCAAGCTACGATCGGGCCAGGATGGGTCAAGAAAGCAGGGACCATCGTGCGACTAACGCCGGGCGGTCCATCCGGCACGGACATAAAATCAAACCCCCCTTCCACGCCCCCTTCTTTCTCTTCCCATCCCCCCGTGAGGAGTAGACTCTTCCGCGACGGGTTATGCCAGCCCTTTACGACGGTCTCGGAGAATCTACGCGGATACAGAGACGTCATGAGGCACTAGTACGTCCCTTTTGGCCATTTTACGACGATCGATTCCCTCGCGGGCAAACCCCACGAATATCGCCGTGACGTCATTGAAGCTCCGGTCAAAGAAGGGTTCGCACGAACCGGATGAGAGAGAATTATGAATTTTTATGAAGTTTGCCACGGGGTGTAGAGGAAAGAGGGGCGACGAAACGTGTCGTTGGAAGTGGACATCTCCTGTCAGCCGTGGGCCGAGGACGAATTATACGGGCCTCGTAATGGCGCGAACCAAGGGTCTCGTAAAGTGGACAAATGGTGTCCGCGCGAACCCCCTTGGAAAGGTACTCCTCTACGACCGCGCGCTTTCCCATAGCCGCACTTTTCATCGCCTTTTCCTCGGCCGGTAATCGCGACTCTCGCATAAATCCTCGTCGCCACGCTTCGTAAATCTCGCGAACGCGCAAGGAATGGAAAACGGTCGGTCGGTCTCCTTCGTAGTCCGAGCAGAGGTTCGACGTAGGAGAATGCGAGGGAGTCGCGGACCAACACGTGGTCGGGGATCAACGGAATTTCATACTAATGCATCGATTGCCCTACGGCCATGTTGCTACATAGACCAGCGAAAAAATGATAAAGTGAGAAGTTAGTTTGTTAATTTCAGCATTTACGTGTCCCGTGTGAAGACAAACTTTCTATACAATCTATTGTCTCAGCGAATTCTCGGCAATCGTTATCGATTCCCCTGGCCTTCCCCCGGACTTTCCTGTGCGTAAGCTCGTCTTAGGATCGACGGGGACGGGGACCCGTGTGCGTGCGCGACGTAATCATGTTACGATATAGAAGTCGACGGTGGTCGTTCCGCGCGTCGCGCCGATCATCGAACCGGCTCTCACGACAATCGCGGTGAATCAAAGTTGTCGGTGGTCAGGCACGGACCCGGTTTCTCTCGCTCCACCCACGATATCGCACCCGCGCGACCGACCGTCGGGTCCCGAGCAACCATCGACCCGATCTCTACGAGAAATTACGTGCCCTTTTGCCCCGTTAATCGCTCCAACGAGTCGCGTGTCGCGCGAGTCAGTTAATCCTTGACAAGTTCAAACGCGTTTACCGACTGACGCGCACGGGTCAATGAAACTCAACGAAATTCAACGAAACTAGACGCAGTTGAACGACATCTTTTACCGTTTAACTAATTGCACTGAATTCCGTGGAACGGTTATTTTGGTGCATCACCATGTGAATTTATTAGTCCGTGGCGAGGGGCGTAGTTGAATCTCGTGGATTGCTATGAATGAACGGAGGAGCAAGTTCAATCCTGCCCGAAGGTGTAAAGGAATACACGGTGAGATCGCGGCGGGCCGGGGAATCCCCATTTGTCACTACTCCTTTCGTAATTGATCGGACAGGTATGAACTTGCTCCGAGCGACACTTGGATAAATTCGTGTTATACCGCCCGGCAGAGTCGGACGAGGAAATCTGTATTAAAATAATGCCAGTGAAATTCATCGCCGGTAAGGATAAAAATAATGAATGCCCTTCACTATCTGTACTATCTTGCATCTGACCGCGATTCCTTCTGTCCCGTGACGAGTGATAAATTTGCATTTCTGTCCGACGCGGTCGGATTCGCCCGCGGAACCTTGCCAGATCAGTTGGTTCATCTCGAAACACCCGGATCTTCCTAGTAAACGTGCCGTTACAATGTGTAATTCGTAGACATGAGAAAGACAAATTAAACAACTCGAACAAATGTCACTTGTTCCAACTCGTATTGCTTAATCACTCTACCGGCTTCGTCTTCATGACTAGCTTCTACTTTTTTCTGTATTTCATTCTAACGTAATCATCAATTTATTATTTATTGTTACATTCAGATTGTTGCTTGACGTGAGCTGAGAAGGGAGCCGCGGACAAACATTTGGCGACAGTCACTGGAATTCCTCGATACGGTAAGCAATTCGCTCAATGTGATATTAATGCGCCACTTTAAACTTGCTTCTCCGTTATCTATGCGGTTCGTTAAGATGGTTTTTTTTAACCGAAGAAGTAGCAATCGCGAAACGATCCTGCCGGTTATTATGGCGCACGCTTATTTGCATCGAAGCTGCAATAAAGACTTCTGGAAATCCTTGAACGACTGCGACACTGTGAGTTAATCGGCTCGTCGGCCATTGTGCCTTGCCGCCGATAAATCGACTTCCTGAGGAACGCGATTATCGCATTTTTTGTCTAGGCTCGTGGTTTTGCCGCGTTCGATCGGTTTCGCAATGTCCATCGCGTGAATCACCGTCGTTCTCGTTCGAGCGGTCTATAAGCCTTCCACGTGACTGGGATCGTCTAACGAATCCCAAGGCAATTAAATAAATCGCTCGTGTCATTTTTAGGTCACACCGTATAACGGATTAATATGAATTGACGCGACAGTCGGTGATTTAGTTTTCGGAAAGTCCTCCGGTGTTCGGTCGAAACGGCAAGTAGGTTAATCTCAATGCGACGTAAATTCCAGCGGCGAAGGCGGCGACGCATTGTAATTTAGTGTTACGCGTGCCTCTCGTTATCCGCAGCGAACCGCTAATTGCACGTATTTACGAGCGCGTTAAGTATCGACAGTTTTCGCTCTTTCTCCCACGTCGGTCCCTCTCTTTCCCGTGACTTATAACGCCTCATTCAAGGCGCGTCGGCGAATCGTTCTCGTTCCTTTTCCAAGGACTACGATCGCGAACTACCGTCGTCTCGTTGCGCTGTGCTCTCCCAGTAGCGAAATTCATTCGCCGATGTATCATTAATTAAAGGTACGAGCGATATACCCGACGAACGCACTTTCGGAATGTCTCGGGAAGATAATTTATTTGCTCGCCCCACGGTGTAAGGGAGGGGAGGGGGGAGGGACTTGCGAAAGGCGTTAGCTTCCTCGTGGAGTAGGACGTGAAATTTTTCAGCAACGTCGAGAGGACCGGCCGTTCCGATGAGTTTGCACGCGCGTGACACGAGGACCGTGTGTGGTTCTCGAGGCATGGGGCAGGCATAATATTTTCATTTCACGCTGGAGTACCTGGCCTGTCCCATAATACGCAGCGAACCCCGTTGAACCCGAAACCGCAGGGACGGGGCTTACCTTCGTTCTCCTTGCGGTGGCGAATAAGTCACCGGACGAGACGGACGAGTCGAAAGAACTCGCGTCTTTGCGATCACCGCAGAATTTCGTTCATGTCCGCCTTCGCCGGGACTCGTTATCTTTGCGGTCGGCAGAAACGCTCCGAGAATCGACGCGCTTTTAGCCCTTTGAGCGGCCTTCGCGCCGCAAACGAGACTCCAAATCAAAGACGTCACTCTTCCTGGCGAAGAATTAATCGTTTTTGCCCAGCCAACAATTCCAAGGACTTTTCGCGAACCGTCAGTTTTGTAGCTTCTAACGTTAACATTGTACCTTTTATTAGTAGTCATGAATTGTTCCGTCGACACAGGGCAAGGCATTCCCTTCGTTGCGGAATCGTCTGACTGGCTGTTTGCCAACATACTGAACGCGTCGTGATCGGTGAACGCAAGAGTGTATATACGTAGGTTTTTAGGCGGCGTTATTGTCCCCGGTGAAAGGAGAAAGGGCAGGTCCCGGTGCCTTTTGACTCCTAGTTGAAACCGATAAGCTCGCGACACTCCGTACAATTACCGAGGTCGTAAAACAACTTCCACCCGGCGCCCGGTTTCGAGTTTCCGGAAGACCCGGTCCGTCTTACTTCCAATGCAAATTTATTTAAATCACCAAGGGAAATACGCGAGCGCAAACACCGAAACTGAGCCTCAAATACGGTACACCTGAGCAATGATTGCCTAGGGTGTACGAAATCTATTAATACGTCATTAAAACGTTCTCTAACGACGCACAGGGGAATTCGTAATGAGTATCTTCCGGGTGGTGAAACATAGGCCGGGGATCGCGGCGGTAGATAAATTTCACGTGTAAGAGGGAACGGCGTTTTCCCCTTATCTCCGTTGCCCGGCAAATATTTATTCGAGCGCATTGGAGAGCGCATTCGTTTGATCGCTCGCGTGTCTCGTGCGCCGGCCCGAAGACGGCTCTACGTCTTCGTCGCCGGGTTCTCGGCATAAAGTCATCGCCGAGGGGGAAGTCGAACCGTAGGACCCCGCGATGCACGAGCGCCCGATAAACCGGTTAAGTCCCGTCCCCGGATCTGTTTGCCTATGGCTTTTGTAACTTTACTGGCGTGTTGTGACTCGGCTCCGAGGTTCTACACGAAAAAAAGGGTCCGCGTTGGTCCCCGAGCAAACAGCGCGTGTGTGTCCCGGGCCAACAAGCGCACGCCTCTATCGGTACCTTTTGTTCGGCTCGCGACGACCACCGAGGCCCAGAAAACCATTCGACTAACAATGTTCCGCACGTTTTCACCGATCCAATCCCCACCCGGCCGATGCTTCAACTCTCAATTTCGCCCAACTCAAGATTTCATTGAGCTACTTTTTTCACGACGAAAGACGATGTTTAACAATGAGGCACGTACGTGAACCTGCGCTTGCACTTCACTTTCAATGAGAAGCGTAAACTTGTTGATTCCAGCGAATTTAACGAGATCGGCTGAGTCAGAAGGAGTGCATGATCAATTTGTACAAAATCAATTACAATCGCGATCTCTATCTTGCGTCAATCGTTTAACATTCATTTTCCTCGTGATTATTTTACTCACAGCGTGAAATCTTATCGGGAACGTGTATGCAAGTTGTCAAATTAACTTTCAGCTGTCGGGGAAGAAAGATTTCTACCACACGGAGAAGGGCAAAGACGTTCGTTTATGTTTGCGAGTTACACGAAATAGACGATCAATCTCGTTGGTGGATTGCGCACGGATCTGGACAGAAATCGGGGCGTGACGACGATATACCGTGAGATCGTTTCTCGGATAAGAGGAAGGAACGTATCATACGTCCTTCGCAAAAAGTACCTCCTATTTCCGTGGCATTAAGGAATTTTTACTTCCCTCGCCCTTCCGCCAGCGAGGCTAAGAAAAAAAAAGCATTTGACTAAGCTAAGAAATGCAGTCGGAAAAAGTGGGCATGATTATTACGATGGACGTTCCGATATCGGACGGTGTAAATGATTAATGGGCGGACCGTGAGTTTAGAGAGATTAAGTGAAGAATGACCGTCTCTAAATCCGTCGATCCTTCGATGCGTTTCGGCCCCGAAGGGGATCGTCTCTCTTCGCGATAGAATCTCCGAGTTACTAGAGCAAACCGTGTTCTCCGAAACCGATTACACGACTTCGATCGGAAATAGAAACCCACGAATGACGAATTGCAGCCGTCTTGTGGAAGTCAATAAAATTCCGCGAATGTTATCGTAGGAAACGACGGTCTTATCTAGCGATAATCATAGGAGAAAATAGCATCCCGTGGCAATGCCCTGTGTAGAATGGGGATTTCTCGATTATATCGTATGGGCCATTGGTAGTATCTTGGGTGGTCCTTGGAAGGGGTAGTTTGCGTGCTCGTGGGCTGAGCATCGAATATGCGTCGGGAAGGAAATGTCAATGATACGTCGGTTCGACGTAAGCCGAGAGAGGTCGATATCTATCTACTTAGCCGGGGCCAGTTTCCAAGAGCGAAGCCAAATAAACACCGGCACGATATCTTAAACCGCGAGCCGACTCGGGTTATCGCTTAGTCATGCGTTTACTAATTTTCCCTCCGGTAAAAAGTCGGAAAGAGGGCGGCCCGATGGACAATGGACGCGTCGGCGCCTCACGTGGGACAATCGAGTTAAACAAGACGTCACCGGCCACTATCCGACCCCCGATGTTCCGCCGTTCTATTCTCGGCGGGATAATCGCCGCAAAAATCCGCGAGCTTTTTGCCAACGCCGAGCGGTGATTCTACATCTCGGCGATTCTTCGTTTCTCCGCGTACTTACTCTCCTCTCCGGGCGGAATCGTTGCGTTTGGCTAACCATCGTATCTGTAATCGCATAACCGATAATTTTAGAACGCGGAAAGAGTACCCCGCGTCTCGTCTCGGTTCTTTGCCGAGGATTGCCGCGCGTTTGTGAATGAACGAAAGTAATCCCCCGTCGGTGAGTCTTGGCTTTCGACAGGTGTGACGCACTCAGACACACGATTCTTGGAGAATGAAGGAAAAGGAACGTCGGAGGACGTTTCCTCTTGCTTACATAATTCCCCGATGCCGATGTACATTCGTCCTTTACGGCGGAGATGCAAAGTGAATTCGATGTTTGTCCCGGCTATCAATTAGTCGCGACGTCTCGTTATTTCGCCTTGATTTCAATCTCCCTGAGATGCGCGTTTCGTTGACACATGGGAACCGTTTTGCTCGGGCAACGTTCGCCTCACGGAGTTAATAAGTCGCGAGACAAATTGCTCGTCCATGCCGTACATTCTGCGCGAGAAGCCGCCACGTCGCGCGATTACATGGCACGTAAGATAAGACCGGCCGATAATAAATTACTTCAAAGACTTTATCCGACGGTCGCATTTAGTCATGGCGATTATCGTACAATTACGATCGAGGAAGTTGACGGAGAAAGACTTGGAAAAGAGGGGGGAGGCCTCTTCCGTATGTCGACAAATCCACGTTAAAACGGTGCAACGATCGAAACGATTTTACCATCCTCAAATGTTAGCATTCTCGCGTGAATCATGATATCTGATGATTGCTCGTAAATCAATTTACGCAGCCGACAAGAGAAAACAAAAAAGATTTGTATCGTGACACCTGTTTTCGAAGATTCCTTTTTGGAAACTATTCGAAACAGGTGTTCGGCTGTGTTGTCCTGCGAGGAAGATAAGAAAAGCTCGTGACCGATTAAAAGCCGGGCGTCTATTCTCAAAATAAGTCCGCGCCGAAGATAAAGCCTTAGGGATAATGGAACATGCTGTCAAAAGGCCTTTTTTTCGGGTAAACAAGTGGAATTGCGAAAGATCGCGTGGTACGGTGAAAAAATATCATTGATCCAGCTCGCGCAAAATTTCGTCGGATTAAATGGCTGGCGCTTTTGCGCCGCAAAATTGTCCCCTTGACGGCCGTCGGCCGGGCGTAATAAAGCCGTAAAACGGACGGAAACGATCGAGCGACGTGTGGAAATCGCGGGGTGGGCGTTTGATCGAAACAGCTGTCGCTTTCAAGTGCCTTAAATGTCTAATAAATATAAACCTCAGCGGGTCTTACTCATCGACTTAATTACGTAGACAGGGAATATTTAACTAATTCGTCTTACGTAAATACAAATCTCGGATGGGACTCTCTTTGAGCAGATTTTCTGGACAGTTAGTGGATGTAGTTTGATTGGTGAATCGTGTGAGTGGGTGAGAGGGCGGTTTTAAAAGCGTATAGAAATTCAACAATGTACACACACCGCCTTAGCGTGGCGAGGGCGAAAGCTCCAGCCACCAGCAGCTCGAAGATCATCTCTTCCTCGTCCTCCTGCAGGAGAGTCCTCGGCTTCTCCCGGTTCGGTCTCTTCCTCGCATTCACTCGCACCGGCGGCGTATTTCGCCACGGGGCTGTCTCTATTCCGCTGGCTTCCGGCGGACACTGTCGTTCGTCGAGAGAATCGAAAGGGCAGTAACGTGATCGCTCAGACTCGTGATTTCAACGCTTTGGTTCGCAACAACGAAGGCCCGGAAGTATTGGCATCGACGTTGATAATTTCCACCAGGGGGAAAATCCTCTTCTTGAGGGACAACGAGAAATGAAGTCCTTGATTTGAGCGTTCGATTCAGCAATCGATTTGGTCCTCTTGTTTGCTGAATCTTCTCTCAGTGCTGCGGACCCCCTGCGGCTGGGAAACTCGGGCAATTTCGATGGCGCAGAAGCCCGGCGATTCACGAGCCGGCCAGCTTATCGCCGTCTTTCCGTCTGGCCGTAGGCGCAACACGACCAGGTCGTTCGACGCGCGCCACGGAACGATCGCACCGGCTGACATCCGTTCGACCTGGCTCGATTCACCCCGGTTTTTCTTCCACGGAAGTCCAACTCGTCCTCGATCATCCGGATCGACGATTACTCTTCGAGTACTCTATTGTCCCTGCCCATGGCGAAACCAATCATCAATTACACTCGATCCAGTCTTCGATCTTGCATAAGACCTGTCGCGTAGAGTTTTTAAAAATCTCTATTCTCGTCGATTACTTCCTGGTCAGGGAGATTTTCGCACTTCTCGTCCTTGGGCGTGAACATACGAGGATTTGGCTTTCAAGTCCGCCGTCGCTGAGTTTTCTGTCCCTTCCGTGGCGCGATATCGCGAAATTACGGGTCGATCGATCGATCGTTCGACTTCCGGGTAGCGATAGAGACGTGGGTTTGCCGGACCCTCGGGATCTCTGGTCGATCGGTTTCTGTTTACCTGATAGGCGCGAACACTAGGAGGATGAAGGAGCCGAGGCGCACGGTTGACCATACGGCTTGCCGATCTCGTGCCGACTGAGTCGGTTCCCGGTGCTGCGAGTCTGCCGGTTGCTTGCCTCCCGTAGCTCCACACGGTCTCTGCGAGGTAGACCGAACGATCTCTCGGCGTTCCTCTCCGTCCCTCTCGCCGGTGGCTTGCTTCTAATGCAGGAAGGAAGCGAGAGGGAAGGAGAGCGGCCATGAGAGGGAGGTCGGCGGGGAAGGGGGCCGCGAGAGAACGGGCTCAAACGAACCTCTCGGTCCCACCTCCGTCCTCCCCGTTAACCAAGATCCCCTCCTCTCCTTTCCTCCACTTGCATGTGCCCCCCCCCCCCCGTCCGTCGCGCTGTTCCCCTAGTCACTCCTTCTCTCTTCCCCTTTTTTCGCCATCGGGGGACCGTCTCCACCCTCACGAGTCGCTCTCGATTCCGCGTGTCGGCCTAAGCGATCGCTAAGCGAACCCGACCGACGGAACTCGCCGATGGACCCCCGGGCTACCCCATTTCATTACACGTATCATTAATCTCCACCACCACTCGGCACTGTTCCCTATGGCCGCTGTCTTGGACCGCTACGAAAATGAGCCGATTGCACAGCGACAAAGTAAGGGTTAAGCCTCGCTACAGTCACGGCGAATTCAGACACTTCACTTAACGTTCAACGCGATAAGACCTCGTCCTTTTATCGTCCATTTTTTCGCTGTATTGCGAAAACGTGCCGAGGACCTGCGTCGATGGACGCTTCGGTCGTAAAAGTTGGCAAACAATGGCGACGACGAAAACCACGGGCAGATAAGGTTCACGGTCAAAAACGGACTGTAGGTCCGGTATTTTCGTCGGCAGACCGGAGAAAGCAGAACCGCGAACTCGATCGCACCTACGTCATCGATAACCGATAAGATTATCCCGCGATAACGAACGGCGTTACGACATTTTTTATGCATTTCGATCATCTGACGGCACGATGACATCGCTAATCTTTTTCGCCAATTTCCAGGAACTTCCGCGAGGATCTAGGGCCGATCGATTCCGCTCGTTTGTGATTAAATTGCCAACGATTTGCCGAATCACCGTTTTATCCTGTCGCAGCAGTTGTATCTATCCTCGGTTCGGCGGTATCTTAAAATTCCGTGTTACACGGGTCGGGTCGTTAGGGGACTGTCGGAACGGTACCAATGATCTGGTTATTCGCCTTTAGTTACATCGGAATTCACGGCACGCGCCCGCCAATCGGGGGACCGTCCAGCTCAAGAGACGGAAGAAGCAGGAGCAGAAGAAGAGGGAGAGGAGGAGGAGGAGGAGGAGGAGGAGGAGGAGGAGGAGGATGACGCTGGTCGGTTCCGCGGGAGCGGCGGGCCATTAGCGCGCGCAAATTATTCGAATATTATGCGCTACAAATTAGCCGGCAGCTCGCGGGGAATGGGCCACTGAAAGCGATGGCCGGTGCAGCGCACCGGGAATTTAATTTAACGACGCTCGCGCGAACGGCACTTAACCCTGCACCACCGTCATGCATCCCTCGGTCCATCGTATTGCTACGGATCCCTCCGTCAAGGGGATCGAATTACCGCGCCAATTACCGTGTCACGTCGTTAATTAACCGGCAAGCGCCCTCCCCTTCGTTCCCCGTCCATCCGTCCATCCGTCCGTCGGTGAGTGCTTTTCGAAAAACGGGCCCATCTCCGGAATTGCGAATCACCTCGTTAACTTCGGCCCGGATTCAAGTATGCGTCTGGGTCTTGCATGCCAATGCGCCAAGTTTCGCGATGGATTCGGAACAGTTCCTGAACTACCTCGAATTGTTTCGTCCAACTGACAGAAAGTACAGGGTCGTAGGGTGGGAAACCATTTTTCACCAATCAAAGCGATTACGTGGCTGTTAGAATGAGATCTCACTCTTAGGAATACGTGGCTATAAATCTACAATTTTCCGAGAAAAGTCATTGAATTTTAATCGGTGAGAATCTTTGTGGTCCTGGATGCAGATTAGCCTGGAAATTGATCGTTCTTCGAAGGCGGCGCGGTGTTTTCGTCATCGGCAGGATGCACGGAGGATCTCGAATACCCGGAAGATTGCACGGTGATAATAATAGCGTGGAAAAGTCCAGTCGATCAGGGTCTTCCCCGTGGAAACTGGCCGATTACGCAAGACGGGGAGGTTAGGAAAATTGTCGATTCACGGTTCGTTGAGTTCCGAGAATCTACATGTTTTCGTTCAGAGCTTTTCCTGGGCCGGACCATCTTGTCTTCCCTGCCTTCTCCGTTAGGTGGTTCAAGAGTTTTCCGCCATTTTTCTCGTCGCTCCACCCCCCGACGATCCTGGCCCAGCTGAGACCACCCCGTCTCGGACTGACGCCACGAACGAGTGAAAAATCTGCTTAAGAATTTATTGCACGACACCCGCCTCTTTCAGCAGAAATGGCGCGAGAAGCAGAACTAATTACTCCGCTCTAATCTTTCCTCCGAATCTCTCTCGTCTTTGGATTTTCCCCGACCCACCCTGCGTCACTGGCAAAAACTCGGAAACGTAGGTGGGACTTTTCTATTGACTTAATTCTACGTACAGTCATTCGCTCTTCATTCCGCGAACGTTTATGGCGCCGAGCGTAAATCATGTCATCGGCATCGTCCGTCGCATAAATTCCGCGCGGAGATAAGAAGTCAGTCGACTAGTAGCAGTTCGGCTTTAATACAAGTGCCGGCGATAGAATGATTCATCGCCATAAGATTCGCGAGACGGCTACGTCGTTTAACCTTGCGAAATGCACGGGAACCGATCAAAATCGTAAAGGTTATCTGTCCTCTTCTATGAATATTCATCCTCTTTTGTCCGTCAAGAAAACCGCCAAGTTCCGTCTGCGCACATCTCTCGAGCCCATGTTCCATTCAATTTTTGCGTACTTCACAAAAATAAATTAGGAATGAATTGCTCCGAATGACGCAACGCGTAATGACATTTCTGAAAGAATCGGAAATTTCCGCAAAAGAACCGCTTGTGCGAAAGTTACGAATTTTTTTAGATTTGCGCCTGATCGTGATTGCATAAAAAATAAATTACGTTGTTGTGTTTACGTCAGAAGGCCGATAAATAGCAATTAAATCCAGTTACGAAAACAAGGAAAAATCTACATCCTACCTCAATATCTCCTCGGCGCTATTTCCTCGCGTTATTCTTGTCCTATCAAGAATGCAAAATTTATTCTCTTTGCACCGACGAACCGACATAACTCGACGAACAAGAATCCTATGAGTGAAAGATGCATTTTCAATGCCGTCAATGTGTGTCGTGTGTCATATTTTATCCCTTCGCGACAGTATCGATTTTGCTGCGTTTTCCAACGGAATCGGAGATACATGCAGCGCTGATAGAGCATAGAGAATCGATCGTGAGACAAGGGGAAGCAGAAAAAGCACTCGACTTCCGCGAGGAAGTGCAGTATTGCAACGGTTGGCAAGTAGGGTCTGAGACGGATTGGCCATGGCTCAGTTGGCGCTTCCTTGGCCGTCTGCTTAAGCCTTGAAATCCATTAGTTCCGTTGCCGATAAGGATCAGGATCAAGCACCCGGGCATCGTGATTCGCGCAAAACGAAGACACGTGCTGTCTCGGCGATTCCATCGATCTTTCGCCCACCCGCCGGGGTGTCAAACGGAAATTGGCCCGGATTAACGAGCCACCGGCACCGGAAATCACGAGTGATAATTCGCTACCTGTAGGTCGAAATTACGAAGCTCCACCCAGTCCCATCTTTTGCAACGCCGACGTTTTAAAGCACGATAATTGGACTGCTGTATCACAGGATTGTTCGGAGGGTGAGGGGATGTTTCTTTGGAATGAAGGGGATGGTTTCTTGTTTCTTGGCGCTCGATGGTTGAACGCTCCAAGTTTCGCGTCAGACAATGAGTCACTCTCACCTATTCGCATTCTCGATGTCGATCCAGCCTGTCGACGAGTCGCCGTGCGCTGCCTCCGGTCGATTTCGCAGGACGAACCGGCACGTGGGTGAAAATGCTTTCGTCGAGAGACACGCAGTCGAGAACGGCCGAACGAGCGCGCACGATGAAAACCGTTCGCGCCAGGTGAACTTTCCAAGCGGGTCACTGCGCCGCTCGTAGGCCCACGGGGGAGAGGGTACTGGCGGGAGGGGGATCCAGGCAGAGGGAGAACGACAGGGAGAAAGCGTCGGAGGGAAGGAGAAAGGGAGAGCGAGATAGCAGGACGATCGACGACTACGCACTCCGTAAAGGACACTCGCGCGTGTATCCGATTAATGAATGACTAGACAGCCGTGGAACCGTATGAATGAACTCCCCGCGTGCCTCTCGGAGTACTATATAACCCGCGCACGTTGTGGGCGTCCTCCTGCCCTCGGCCAATCGGATCCCGTTGCTCGCGGCCGCACGCGGTCTCTAATACGATTACGCCGTAACGTCAGCTTTTTCGCCGAAGCACGCACCGCTAACCCCAACACGTCCAATTCTACGGCGAAAACCACCTCGGCGCCACCCATGACGCTCCCGAAAATTTCATGGCAAAGCCGACCGAACGTCTTGCACAAATAAACCGTCCATTCGATACGCTGTACTCCACTGTCAAGTCTTCGCCCAAGACGTCATCTTATTGCCGGAATCTGACGTCTTCAGAATTAAGAGTTAAACTTCTCAACTCCGGGAGACTTTGTCCTTGGAGTGGGGAGAAAACTACCCCAAGAAAAGTACACAATCTTTTCAAGTAAATTTCCAAGTTTCATGCTCTCTACGTGTGGCTGCAGATAAGGCGAAGTACCATGGCGTGAGTGATTTGCCAGGTCGGCCAGAAATAGATCTCCGGGTTTACCTGCAACGTTGTACGATTACTACTATGTAATCTCGTGTGAATCATGAGAGGGCGCTGTTGTCGCGGAATTCCAGCGATTCGATATCTCTCTATCGGTTACATCATTCGTCACGCACGGCGAGCACTTGATTCGTTAATGAAGTGCACGAGACTGGAGCGCGTGATGTAACGACCGACGTCACCGTTGCCCGGCGTCGACCGACGAAAATGCAGGACGACGCAACGTAAACAACCGCGCGCTCGTTTAGGGGAAATACCGGGAAAAATGGCCTTGTTGTTCTTAGCACCGACGGAAACGAAATACCGGCACAATTGCACGTGCGGAAAATTGCATCGTGCGCCTTGTCAACGGACGGCATTGTGCAACAGTCTCGGCGCTCGTACGTGCGCCGGTATCCAGTGGTGTCTTGAAAAAAAGTATGCAATTTCGAAGTCGCGGAGAAAGGCAACTGCGGGAACGGATCGTTAGATGCAACGGTTTGCACTGTAATTCTGGCAAACTTTTTTTCTTCCCCCCCTCCACTCGGAAAGACCGTTGTGTGCATCGTGCAGTTTTCACCGTATATCTTGGCGAGGCAGGTAAGGCCTCGTTGAATTAGCGATAAATCAAGCTATTGCGCGAGAAATAGTAAAGCTACCTGCGCCGGTTCTTGCGTGTGCAGACGCAATAATTATCGATTCCTGACGGCGGTAAATCATTGGAATTTCTACGCTTGGATATCGCGAGCGGGCCGATCTAAACATTTTCTTCCCCGGCAGACGTGCTTGGTCCTTGGCCGACGCGAATTCTTCGTCCTCGGATCCTTTCGGCGGGATTTGCCGCGAGGGGCGGGGATCCAGGAGGATGGTATTTCCGCGCGGCGGGAAGAAAGGGAAAGATGGATTCGTCGGCGTTTGAAGAAACGGCTTTCCGCCGGTTGGTTCTCTTTCGGGATGACAACGAGCCTCTCGCGAATTTCCGGACGAAAACGGCTTTATCGGCACCGACGATATACGATCCGCCCAGGTCGGCTGGTCAAGGACTCCGAACCCCCGCTGGCAAACCGACCGAACCCTCCACCAGAAGACCCAATAATCGAGTCACTCGGTCGACCCTTCTTCGTTCCTGCACGCACCTTCCCCCATCGCCTATTAATTATTTCGCGTCACTTTCAGTCCTTCAGCAGTCATCCGCGACGAAGAAATACCGCAAAACCAGCTCCAAATGCACAGTTCACGCAATTAACACGCCCATGACTTCAAAAGGATGTTTCAGAGGTGTGATGATTGTTCGGTGAAAAATGTTTGATCGATAAGCATTTTTCTGGGAACCGCGTCAATTTGTTACGGGCCATAACATCGTGTGAAACGAGTGTGGATCTTCTCGCGAAGAGAAATCCTCTTGGGTTCACGATCGAACCGCATTTTTTCGAACCTCTAGGAGACCGTTTAAAGCAGCCCCTCTCTTTTCTTCTTTTGGCCGTTACCCTCTCTGTCCCTGCCGTCTGGTTCCTCCCGTGATTCGGCGGAGTTGCGGCGCGGGAATAATGGGAAAAGTGCGTGCGAACGTCGGGAAAAAGCGACGAAACAGACCGGTCGGTCGGTCTTCCTTCAAACGTTCGCTTATCTGATGGTCGTAGAAGGGCGTATAATAGTTGGGAGAGAGAGATCGGCCCGCGTCGTCCAAGTCCATCTCGAAAGATTCTATGTCCCAAATCTCCCGACGGGAGCCCGGTCTCCCGTGGCGCGAACCGGGCCCCATTGTCCTCGGGACCAATCCTCCGGCTTCCCGGAAAAGAAAAAATGCTCGCCGATCGGCCCGCTATAACTTATTAATATCTCGAAGAAAGTCCGCTCGCGCGAGTTCCTTCGTCTCACCCCCTCGTCCTCGTAGGCAAATCCCGTGTCTTTGTGGCCCGAGGACCCCCTTCGTCCCGTGGGAAACCGGCGCGAAACCGCCGCCCACGACAACGCACCGTTTCGCCGGACTGTCTGACCGACGAGAAATCCTTCGGCTATCCCGAACAATGTCATTCCACTCTCGGAAATTCCATCGATCGCACGAATTTAATTGCCACCTCATGGTCCGCAGTTTTGTTCTCACGACGCCAAGCTTAACTCACGAAAAGAATTCCAACGTGTCGAAGTCTGTCAAAATTTGCTGCGTATTAAAACAGTCGTGAAATATTATTAATTAACAGTTTCATTAGTTTCGTCTTATGGTTCATTCGCCACGTACAAGTGGATTTCACCCTCTTTGCCGATCGAGTCTTGATTTCTCAGTAATTTTTCGCTTTTCTGCCGTGCTTCCACGAATCATATTAAAATGGTATAAAATTCCTTCTTCTTCTCGGCGTGTACGCGCGAACACGCGGGTTAAGACGTCGTGCGCGGTAGCTAGACAGGTTGACAGGGGCCGAACCAATTACCCGGGATATTATCCCGCCGACGATTTGCGCTCCCTGCAATCACGGTGATTAGCGTTTCGCCGGGTTGCACGCACGGACGTCGCTAATTTGTAAGTTCTCGCGTTTACACGTCACTACGCGCATCTGTTTATGTAATTACACCGACGCACTACGCAATTGATTCCGCAGAACTATCCTCGGGCAACCAACGTAACTGCATTCCGCTATTTTCACCCGTATTTCGTCCGGTGTGTAAAAGGAACTCTTATGCGCAAAACGAGGAGAGGGGGAACCCGTGAATTTTCGTATCACTTCGTACGGGAATGGTCAATTTCATGAAGGTAGATGGACAGGTAGGCAGGTACCTTAGCTGGAAATAGACAACCACTTATTGTCACCTGTCATTCTCTTTTCTCGACAGCAGTGTCATTTCTTCTCTTTTTTCTCATCTGTCGGAAAATTCACGCCTTCCAATGGAACCTATATTTTTCTGATGCAGTCGGTTTAATGAGGGAGGGATAGTTCCCTTTGAGATTTTTCAAGAAACGGTGTAACCTGTCTTGATTCTTGGGAAGTCATTCTTTTCTCGCTCGCTGGTTAACTCGTCCCGCCGTTGGCCGCACTCGCACGCCACTCTTTGCGCCTACTATGTTTTCTTCAAGCCCCGACGCCGTTGATTCGTGTCCTTTCGGAGAGAAACGTAAGACCGCAAAAATGTCCGCCGGTATTCGCCACGATAATAACCATTCTTCGTGGACAATTCTAACTTCACCGAAAATTCGCCTCCTACCAACGTCATTGCGGTCTTTAAATTTCGGTTTATACTATCCCGAAATCCACGAGTCCCATTTTTTCTGTTAAATTGTACTTTTGGTCCGAGATTAGGAATTTCTTTGAGATATTCTGTGGCAGATTCGACCACAACCTTATCTCCCGGCCATATATGAGCATGACGTTTTCCGGTAGAGGATTCTCAGCAGGGCATTGACGCATGAATTTGATAAAACCTCGTCTTGATTTGCTATGTTGTTACTCGTGTTTATCTCGTGTTTTATTAATTGCCTTGGCTGTGTTTCCTTGAAAAGGGAACCACCGTCATTATCGAATGATTAAGTTTATCTGGCAAAACGGTCCACGTGGGTACGCCATGAACTTCCAACCTGCAGACCCATAGAAGGCACGGTTCGACGTTGTACCCAGTGACGTCATTTTCTTTCCCGGTGTCCCATTGTTCGCGAGAGAAGGTGCCTCGCCGTTAGATGAAGACTCAAAGAGAGAATCGAAGGCACAATTAATGGGCAATAGAATCAGGCAAAAGGTAGACGAAACAAAGGGAAAACAGGGGTAAATCATTTTGGCGAACGCTAAAGCAACGATCGAAGAAAGTAAACTGCGTACGTCGGAATCCTTGATGCATGTAGAAACGCTGATTGATTTCTCTTGATTTTATTGGTCGGGTTGGTTCGAAAGGGGACGGTCGGCAGCCATTCCGCCGGCATTTATCTGTATCGACGGCAGTACGCTCGGCTCTCTCGGCTCTCTCGGCTCCGTGCTATCGCGAAATGCGATTCGAAAGGGAAAGCGCATATCGCGTACGCGAGAAATGTCATTCTCGTTTCGTAATAAAGAGTAACTTGCCTGCCCGATGACGACTTTGTCTCTATCGACCTGTAAACTATTAAAACGCATAATTCACATACCGTCTCTAGCGCAACGCTGACATTGGAATTTGCCAATTAACGTTGGAATTCGCCTTGCGACATCTCATTTTATTATGAATATCATAAGTATGAAGGATCAGACGGACGTCTTGCGTCATCGGAAGATCATTATTTGCTCGATCGACTATTGCAACGGACGAGACTTTTTTGATGCTACGGGGGATCGAACCTCGACGTGAGTTTACCGGGTAGTTCCGGTTCCGGCTGTCGAAGATTTTCGATCCGGATTCCGCGGCGAAGAGACCATGACCATGGGAAGCGATGATGTCAGCGGCATCGAGGACTTTCTCTTCCGCGAACTTTCATACGCGGGCGGGAAACGCGAGCGTCCGTCCATAAGGATCGGGTTTATATGGCGCTCACTCCCGGAGCCTTTCCATTCATGAATTCGCCGGACAGGGGCTTTAAAGGACGTCACCGATGGCCGGTGGGTGGCTGGCCGGTTGGCTCGACTGTCAGATAACGCCTCTCCCACAGACGGACTTTTACAGACGTCGCAGATAACGATCGTTACAAGCCGGATAAATTTATTTTACGCCGAGCTTAAGGACGCACCAGAGTATATTTGTATTCCTCCCCCCATCGGGGTATTTCATTTTCCATTTCGATCGACCTACCATCCGCGCAGATCCGTGCACAACTCTTCTCCGTACGGCAATCGTCATTGGACGACAACTTTTCACTGCTCGACCGTGATTTCATCCCTACGATTAGCCCTGGTCTTAGAACGTTTCGTGTTTGCGGTGTTCGAGCTTTACCGAGGTACGAGGCACTCGTTTCTCCGTCCGTCAAGAATAGCCGGGTTACCCATTCTAGCGCGCCGTATCGACAGGAACCGCGGCGATTCACGTTGGACAGCGCGAGGTCCTCCAGAGAGAGACGACTTTGTTGGTATCTAATCGGAGCGGGGAACCGGTCGACGCTCGGCCCAGGAAAGAAATAATGGGCCCGGGCCGTCGGAGGACTCCATTTGCGTGAAAGCATCGGGCAACCTCGGGGACGCGAGCTGCCGACATGTTTTTATTCGACACGCTGGCAGGGGGGACGGGGGGGTTCAACGGCCGGGAATGCACGTCCAGCTGGAATATCCGTCGTTGGATTTCGAGACGAATCGTTAGTCCGATTCTCGTTGCGCGAGGACGGTGAAAGAGTGAGCGGTTTATCGCGATGAGTTCCCCGGTGGGCCGGTTTCACGTGCTCCGAAATGCCATCGATATCTGCCGGCCCGAGGGACATTCACGAGGGCTAATGGTTCGTATTAATCGGCCGATACCGGGCAATCATCGCCGCGGCTCCCTGGAACTCGGCCGAAACCCCCGATTACCCCGCTCCAATCGACTCCCCTAGCTCCACGCAATTAATAATCGTATGACACGTCCATTAGCCGGACGATCGCTTCGCTTTAATGGACGTCTTGCATTTCGAAAGGCTCGATTGTCAACGTCAAACGATGCTCTCTGCTCAACTACCGTTCAACAATATCCTAGATCCGCCCTCACTCGTCATATACAAAGCTCTAACCCATTCTATCCCTTCTACAAATCATAGAAAACAGTCGACCAGTTGCTTCGTCTCATTACCCTTCCAAACTCACTGATAAGCAGAACACTATTAATTTTCATTAAAATTTCAAAGTTTGTTCAATCACAGACCCCTGTTAAGTCCATGTACCGTCTTACCCATACTGACACACACGTCTGTATCGTCTGTATATTTATAAGCTTGGCATAATAATTCCCGGTGTTTCTGTTTCGCACCTGTTTTCGCAGCGGAGTCGACGGGTTTACGGACGTCGTTTCTCTTCGTATCGACGCTTATACTCCCACGAGGCACGCTTTCACGCGTTCGCTGCCTGCAACTCTGGATAAAAATAGAGGAGAATTAACGACGGACTCCTGCGGCCTGCAGCCGGCGTAACGATACTCGCGTGACGTTCCCGTAGACTCTCCCCTCCCCCCCCCCTCAGCCTTCGGTCCTCCTTACGAATCGTTCCTGCGTCATCGAAGTGTCCGCCGCGACGTCACGATGACGTCCTCGACGACGCGACGTCGTCTCTCTTGCTCGGCCGGTTAAATATTTGCTCGCCGGCGAGAACAGGCTTTCCCGGAAGGTACGCGGGGGCGCAGTTTTGCCGAGGAAGAAGGAATCATCGGCAGGAAATGCGCTGATATAATCGTTCTCATCCTCGCGTCACTTCTAGCTTCCGGTGCGTAACTCGCGATAAGACTACGACCGGCCCGATGATCCGTGAATCATTAAAACTCAGGTCGGACGTTTCCTCAAAGCGGATAAACAAACGAAATGGGCGAATAATTATTCACTCGTCGATTAGAGTCGGTGGTTAATGGTAATTGAAATATGAAATTCAGATTATCCTTGGGTTTCCCGGCGCTTTACCTCACGTCGTAATTGCCATTGGACGATCGAGAGCCGTTCGATTTGTCGAAGGACTCCCCGATGAATGATTGCATCGAACTTTGCCCCGAAATAGAGAAACGACGACGTGGCGAGTTGACCAGGTGGGAGATGTTTCTTGAGGCTGACGATGGTAGAAGGCCGATCGTTCTCTTGGTCCCGGGTGGGGACGGAAGGTGGGGGAGAAAGGAAGACGTGCAATACGAATGCAGATGGCTGGCCGCCGTAGACAGCCGCAAGTTTCGTATTCAAATTCGTCGGGACCGGCTCGCGCCGGCCTGTCTCCCGTGTGAGTTATGGCGATGACAAAAGCGAGCGCCCGGCTCGGGAAGATTAAATTAAGGCGCCCAGGCGGAATCTCCATTTCGTTGCATCGAGATGCACCTTCTCAAACCGCGAGGACCCCAACGGACGCACCTCTTATGCATCTCTCGCCAAAATCTACTCCGCTGCACAACTCGACAATGATTTATTTACGGATCCACAAAGTATTCGGCCGAGATTAATCAATTCTTCTACATCCATCATTTATTCATTTACTTACTATTATAAGAATTAAGACAGGTACTTCGTGCCTCTATATTTTCAACAAAAATTCTCAGCAGTATTTTGACTACACTTTTCGGTAAAATATTTCGTAAATGGACAATGATGAGGAAATCGTAAGTCAGCCGTAGGATTCGTCCATTAGTTAACCGTGGAACGTGGTTATCGAATGGCGACAGCGTGTTCGTGCAAAATGCTAAGCCGAGTTTCGCGAGGTAAAGAGCCCGGCCGACACAAAGGCCTTACTTTCGTCTGGCCGGATATAGCGTCCGATAAGATAGACCGGCCCCCGATGCGCGGTATATGCGTTACGCTCTATGCAACTACCTCTGCAACAACAGTAGGTCTTATTTCAAGCCCCTCCCCCCCTCAGCCCTGTCTTTTCAACATCTTCAGCAGTGCTCCTCGTTTTCTCCTATTCCCTCTTTCGTCTCTTTATTAGTTTCGAGGAATCTTAAAAAATAACTGCAATCTTCCCTTTCTCGTTTCTCGGTCTATTGGATTACGTTCTTTTTTCTCATTGGTTCCTGCTTCCCCTTGTTCTCGATGTTATTCTACTTTCCTTGTGTACCCCGGTCGAAGGTAAATCCTCGGAAAGATCGGGCGGGCCTTTAACGGTCGCATTTAGATGCGCGAGCTCGCTCGTAAAACTAGCCAGTCTCACTCGGTACAGTCGTGTCGGCGTTACTACATGGCCGAATAGTCGTCCCGCCCCCGATCTCTCCGTGAAACACGCATTTCGGCTGTTTACGAGGACGATAAAACGATTCGGTGGGCTCGCGCCAGCGCTAAGAATTAATTCCAGTCGACTCGGCTAAAGACGGGCTACCGATTTCTTCGCACCTCCTACGCCTCTTTGAAAATATCTTATTCCACCGTGATTCCTTCGTATCATCGCACCTTCTCCTCGACTGGGGAACTAGAAATTTTCATTCGTCAAGTAATTCCAGAGACGGGCTACCGATTCCCTTAGACCTTCTGTGTCCGTCAGGAAATATCTTAGCGTCGTATGATTCTCTCTTTTTCCTCGACTGGGGAGGTAGAAATTTCTTTCACGGCATACTTCTCGGCATAATCGTCGGGCCGGCCGGGTCATCGGCATTTTCGCCAAGTGCATTATGATAATTGCGAAATAATGAATTTATAATTTGGCCAAATGATACACGGTGGCCGGAGACCTCGAAATTACACGGCAGACCCGGCCGATTTCCGCCTCCCCTCCCCGCCCTGGCCCTTCCTCGCGCCGTTTTTTCCCCGCCCCGGCACGAATCCTCGAAATTATCCTCGTGAGAAAATCGCGAAAAACGCGAGACCGCGTCTCCGTTTCTCTTTCTTCGCGAAACCGTTGGTCTTCTTCGACGGCGGTTACGTTTCGTGCGAAGTCGTGTGCAACTAACGATACGTCATTGGCCGAGGAAACACGCCCCGTCCAAATAACAAATTGCAGATGCACTTGATTCGCCGTAGAGTATAAAAAATGCGATATCGACTCTAGAGAAAATTGGGAAGAGTATTTTTTCTTTAATTCCCTGGTCCCATCGCGTTTCGTGGTAATTTCGCTGGGCCTCCGTGTGGGCCGCACGTCAATTACACGGGGCCCTCACCCCTCGTTGTGCCTCCCACTTAACTGCACCGCCAATATTAAATATTAATGCGTATTTAAATAAACCGCCGACGAACAAAGACGCACTGGAGTCTTCCCCGAGCCGTACCTGTCCCGCCGGCGATCGCAAATTCGCTAACGAGCTCGCCCCTTTCTTCCCACGTGCCGAAAAATATTGGTGAAAACTTTCGCAAATTAACGTTTGAATCTTTCCGAGATTTCTGTCAACCTAGCACAGAAATCAAAGGATGGACTTCCATGTATTTCAAGGATTTTTCAATCGTTTTCCACTCCTCCTTCTTCCTCTTCCTTTTTCCTCAGCGCGCATCCTACGTTTGACTGTCCCGTGAAAAATCGTCCAGTCATAGGGCGAAGTTGTGGATTGGATCTCGAGCGACAGTCGGCACGCGAGTGACGAGTCAGGAAAGACCGCGAGTCTCACGGATCAGCGCGAGACAATGGACGAGATACGGGCGATTACGTTGTGCAACGCTTACGAGATCGCGTAGGAGATCTCGTCCGAGGTTTTCCCCCGAACATGGTCGAGCAGATGGCCGAGCAATTCCTAACTCCCTCCCTCCCACCCCGTCCTCTAAACATTGCGTACGTTGCGAATATAGCAATTGTGCCTCACGAACGTGTCGCCGCGCGATCAAAGAAACATTTGCGTCTCCGAGTAATTACTTCCGAAATTGCCCGATAAAATCTCTCTTTCACAGGTACGTCTTTACGAAGATTATAGCTTCCCATTCGTCGTAAGGGAAATTCCAAAATACAGTCAAGCAATTAGTCGCATCCGTCGCTAATGACGTATCATTCGGCCGTGTCACTCTTTCCACGCGAGTACGGAGTCGTAATCAACGAAAGATACGGCAGATAAGAGGCCAGATTATACCGTTCTTCACGGAATTGCTTCCCGTCCGTTATTTTTATTCTATCGGTTTTCCAGCATTCCCGTCGCCGTTGAGAAAAATTCCCGTCTCCACGAGGAGGGCGGGGGGGGGGGGGGGGGAATTGTCTTGGGAAAATTGTGCAGTTACGGGCGGGCCCTTAAACCGAAATTTTGTTACGCGCCAAGGTCGGTGAAGGCTCTGAGGAGGTTGGTGAAACGCAAAGTCGCTGTGAAAGTATACGCTGACCGAAGCGAGGCAGTAGCGTCGATTGAGAGATATGTAAATTAAGGCCGAGGCTCTCCTCCGCAGCATGTAATCGCGTAGGGACACGGACAGGTGAGGGGCAGGGGGGCGGGACCGAGAGGAAGACGGGACGAACGACAGGGGTAGGCGCGTAAAGGACGGGGCTGGATAAGCGCGCTCTTTATCGGCGAGACGCGCCCACGCGACCCCATTAACCCGTTTACCGTGACGTCATCGGTCCGCAGAGTCGTCCCCCTGCGTCTTCGATCGCCGGTCATTAAAGTTCTCCGATACGGCCGATACGGCCAGAACGAACGAGCGCGTGCTGGACAACGGCCAGAAAATTCCCCGGAGAACATCGCGAAAAACCGTTCCCTCCTTTCTTCTTCGTCTTCGTCCCCCCGTTACCTCCCTTACCTCCCTTTTGCCCGTGCTCCTCTTCCGTTCCTTCGCGGTTTTTCTCTCCCCCGTCCCCCTCTCTGCTCCTGGCTCACCCGTCGTTCTCCCCCTGCGATTACACGCGAAGGCAAACACGACGCTGATTTATCTGCGGCTTCGCGGGGACGCGCGTAATTTACTGCGACTTAATTGCATTTAATTCAAGCGGCGCAACTGTAAATCACAGAGAGAGCGTTGCGCGGGTCAGGCACGCCTGCCTGTCGATACGATGTAATTACGTCTATCAGCGGCTCTCTTATTCTCTTATTTCTCCCCCCCGTGTCCTCCGTTGCCCCCTCCCGTGGTATTTTCATTCGGCGTTCAAGTGCCTCGGAGGTCGTAGGAAATCCGCACATACCGACTCGTTACGAGACGACACAGTTTTTATGTCCCTCGGCTTCCGTCGCGAATTTCACGGAATATCGCGATCGACCTCGACTCGCGGGAAAAAAGTCATTCAAGTGACTCTCCAGGAGTCGTACATTTCTTTTTTGTGCATTGATACTTTCGGAACGTTGTCGAGAATTTTGACGCCGAGGGCGTAATGTAGTGCATCTAACGCGATAATTGGAAAATAATACGATTAAAAGCAGCGCACTGCACATGTTGGCAGCGGATAATGCATGAACGCCGGGACACAGATACGGTCTCTCCCGTGAAAGCCCCGCTGCACGTGCAATGAAGAGCCGCGGTGAGCAACGACCATCGAGGCCCGTGCGCGCTCGCGCGCTTATTAAATTTGCATACTGCAATTTATAGCACGACCCTGCCCCCTCCCCTCGAGCCACCCTCCACCGGGCACTTTCGATCACGATCGCATTACCCCGTCCGGGCCGAACGAAATGCAATTAGAATAATTCAGATTTATCCGAGGGCGAACGCTGTTGACCCTCTTGGGGAAATCGGTCAATAATCCCGGGGGAAGATGTTGTCGTTGACGCGGAAGTCGTTGTTCCCATCCACCGTGTGGACGGAGAAAATCCTCTGGCCATTAAAGTCGTTGCGCGATTTCGCGTCGGAGGCGGTTCAAAAGATATTAATTAACGAAAGGTCAGGCCTCTCGTGGAGGTGTGCGCTGATGATGACGTGCCACGTATAGGTAGGTACGAGGGGATATGCAGGTGTGCGTGGAAAGCGCGTTCGTGGGCGGCGGGTCTATAGGACGTAGGTACGCGAGGCGAGCCTTCGCGAAATATCATTAGCGGGATCAGTGGCGTAGAACGGAAATACAGGGACGGATAATTCGCGAGACGGCCCGAGGGGACGGGCCGGCCAATGCCATTTGTTCTGTGCAAATATAATGCGCGATAGGACGAGTCCTATCCATCTTGTCCGCGCTCTCTACTTCTGCTCTTCTTCTCTCCGACAGGGGAAAGGGAGACAGAGTGGGAGAGTTGGACCGAGCGAGTTTGCCGCGGGCCTCGCTGTTCCTCCGTGGATTCGAGGATACATCTTTACCGCCCCCCCCCCCCCCCCCGCTTCTTTATGCAAGCAATCGCAAATAATGCGCTGTCGACGGCCAATTAGTCCCGATGCACCGGAAAGACGAGCGAGCCACACTTTCGAGTGGTCCCCTCCCGCGCTGCGATTAACCGACCGTCTCAAAGTAGAGTACTCGTTAAGCCGAGGAACTTCTTAGCCGCGACGGGTTTGTAAGAGTCGAGATATTAGGCTCGAGGTGTCCGGGAGGAACGTCAAACGTCGACGTGCCGCGAGAAGTGAAATATTATCGTTATCGGAACGGAAATGCGCCGAGATAATATGAGGAATTCGAGCGGTGTGTACGGCTGACGCGACATTAATCCGCCTCGATTATCGCGTTTGTTTGCCTCCGGCCGATAGGGAGGGCGGCGCAGCGAAGCGACACACATATGTACTTAGGGAACGGGATGAACGCTCGTTTCTCCTCGTGGCCGATTGAGAGATGATCGGGCTGAAGGCCTCACTGCCATGGCCACATCTAAAGCCTCGCATTGCTGGGCCTCCACTCGCTCAGCGACTCGTTTCCATCCCCGTCAGCGGCCGAGAAATCGGAGGAAAAGTACGAATCCAAAAAGATTCAATATCCCGGGGAAGATTGTCGTGGAACTTTGCTCGGGATAATTGCAGCTCGTTAAAGGAGTTTTACGTTTTAACGAGCCACTTTTCCTGTCGAACTCGATAATAGGATTTATCCGGCCTGAGACCGGATGCGCTCGATCCGGATGCTGACGGACGTGCGACCTTGCCTCCGTCTTTCTCGCCAGAGTGCCCGGCCGTAGGTGCAGCTCGCGCGAGGTGCCAAGGCGGCCGCCCGTTGCTAAAAGGGTCGATGACGAGAGAGTTCGGAAATGCGCGTCCCACGTGGGTGAGTTAGTGCAAAGCCATCCTTCCTCGCTTCACGCCGGAGAGCCGGCTTGCTCGCCAAAGAGGGACACGGGGAGAACCGGGTCCTCCGCGGTGGAGGCGGGCAAAATCCCAGACAAACGGATACTAAGCCCCGCGGGGACAATACCGGCGCACCTCCACGTATTTCACTTTGTTCCGTCCAACCCTCCCGCAGAAAATTCCGATAGACAGAAAACTGAGCGGTCATGAGGAAACAAGGGAAAAGGAAAATTTCGTTTCAAGAATCGAGTGTTCTGTTGGTCCAGGTGGAACCGTAGGACAAAGGGGGGGGGAGGGCATGGGGAAGGGGGTACAGGGAGAACGGTTTGCCGAACCCGTTGCCCGTTGCTTCTCATTTTCGCCCCACTTGCTTCGCGCATCTCCCCGTCCGTCTGCACGCCCACGCCGGCGCGAGGACTCCTTAAGTCCCTCTCACGCTCGTCCCGGCACTCGTCGTCCATTCAATCCGCATTGAAAAAACCGCGCGCACTCGTACTGCCGAGAGGTTTGCCCGCGACAGCACCGTAAATATCGCGGAGCAATGGGTACCAAGCGAGAAGCAGATCCGCTGGCTTTGCTTTTAATCGCGAGCCAATGCTCGACCGAGGGGCTGTGGAAATTAGAAAAAGTTGACTCGTAGAACTCGTAAACCGAGAATTACTGGTCAGGGTAAGGGCTTAGGAATCCTAGGAATGATTTAGGAATGACAGTTCTTTTGGATCGTTTGTCCTACCGGTCGAAAGGCATGTCTGTCCTTACGGGACAGTGGGCCGTACTGGAACGACATTTTCTACTTCTGGCACTGATTCCTGGAGAAACCGTGTGGTGCAGGCGTTGAGTTGGCGGGCAACAGGTGAACTCACGTCCCAACGGACTCTATTAGCCATTGGGACACGGCGGTTACCTCGACGTCCTTTTTTTTCCCCATCGAACGCTCTGACAGCGATACTAATTGCTGGCGACTCTCGATAGCGAGCTCGTACCTCGCCTCTAGATATACCAACAGCCGCGTTACGGTCCTTTTCTTGGCCGTTCGAGACGTGCAATTAACGTTCCGCGAATTTTTCACCGGCGAGCGGGATTTGCCCGGAGGCAAAGGCAGCTTTTACGAGCGGATTCGAATGACAATTGGCGCCGATGGCATTCGAATGATTTTGTAGCGGTTTACGAGCGATAAGAGGACGGGCAAACGCATCGTTCCCGATATTCGCCGAGCTGCCGTGGTTGATCGGAAGAAAGTCGATCTACGGATTTACGAACAACAGCTCCGAGGGGAATCCTCCTACGTGTAACACATTCGGACTGGCATCTTCGGATGTCGCGTAGCTCGTAATTTTCCTTTGGATTTTACGAGCGAGACGCACGCACTCGGGGTCCATTAGCCCACGTGCTCTTTCCCTTCGCGTCTTTCTCTCCCGTAGGACGCACCTCTCCTTTTCTCTCCTCCTCACGATTCTCTTCCTCTTCCTCTTCCCCCTTACCTTTACCTTTCCTCCCTCGGCCGTTTCTCGCCGGGGAAAGTCTTGTCGACCGGCGAACCGCGTGGCGCGGTGAAACGTCCTTGCTTTCGGACAATTTCAAGTCTTCCGCGACGTCATGAAGACATCGACCGTCGATGCATCGCGTACTCCCATCGACGCACTGCGGGGAATCGACGATGCCACACCGGTAGCCCCATCGCCGTCCAACTCCAGTCCCTCGCCTTGCCCAATACCTCTTTCCTCCGACTGTTCACCTCTCTCGAACCTGCCCCCTCCCACCCCGTACGCTTCTACATCAAAAAAGAAGCACATGTCCCGAAATTCGTGCGAGCTGAGTAATCGATTATTGTCCCCTTGGAATGACTGGCCTTTTCAACCGTTCTTTGCCCTGAACTTTCCGGTTTTCGCGGAGTGCGCTGGAAATTGAGAAAGTCGCGGGCAAACTCCGACGCACTGGACATCCGGTTGGCGAAGGTCAGACGAAACATCATTAAGAGAACGAGGCGAATAAGATCGATAAAGATATCTGCAATCACGCGAACCGCCTTGTGCGTCGGCGTTTTAGGCACGATAAGACGGAAAGTCTGACCGAATGGTCATCGAGTCCTCCATTACGACATTTCTTCCAGGAGACTTTGTCAGAAAATTCAGACAACACTTGGTTAATTGCCATGCCTAAATCCCTAACAAGTAATCACCGAGGACAATGATTTGTTTAACGGGAAGAGAAAATTACTGCGGTGGATCACGTGTGTCCCAGCTGTTTCCTCGGCTCATTCTTCTCCCTGTTTCCGTCTGCGAGTTGTGGAGAGGTAATTGCACGGTATGGCGCGTCGAGTTCGGTTAGGCGATTCCACGGGGAGGTGCGGTAAGTGCGATTGTCGGGCTGTGACCCAGGACTGGCCCGTATCTCGACCGCCCACACGTTCTCCTCCGCTCCGCTTCGTATTGTCGTCGCGGAGTTTTTACGCCCGGCCCATTAACGCTGCCAGGACGAAGGATCAACGAGGAAGGAGAAACCAGTTTCTCTTTCTCCCGAGCAACGGGTACTGAAACAGAAGTGCATACGTCCAGGATGTTCCTCGGTGTCGGATGTCCTAACGAGTTTCAGGATTCAGACATCACGTGTTTACACGTTCCCCTCACTTCTGCATACACACTGAGAGGAGCTTGATTAATCACAATTTTATCGAAAAATTTCCTATTTCTCCTGGTACAGTTGAAGCTTAAATTTTCAATGATCGTTTACAGCGAGCTTATGATAAGACCAGCAGATATGAGAATGATCTGAGGCATCGGTATTCAGTAGTTCGCGATAGGAATTCAATGAGAATCGACGATAACCCAGTGCCACAGTGTCGGCCTGGTTGGCCAGTATTTCGGAGCGATACCGTATCGCCGCGGTATTCCGCCATTAGTCGTAATTTCCCGAGAAATACTGCATTGATCTCGGAGCGATAGTTAAGGCTCTTCAGCCGGGTTCCCTGCGTTTCCTTTGGAAATTACAACTCCGCGACGCGGATACGTTAAGGCCTCGGCCATCGGCGACGGTAATGCGCGCGCGGGGTGTGCTCGCCGATAACCGCATCTTACGTCTACCTTATGACCCGGTTTTCACTGACTCGCCAGACCCGGGAGGAACACGCGTACGTATGGAATTACGAGAGCGCATGGAACGCCGAGGCACAACGCCAAAGAATCCTCCGTACTCGCACGAAGGGATGCTTACCACAATAATTATGCAGATATCTTAACGAATTTCACGGCAAAACTATGACCTTGTTAAATCGTTAAGTACCATTTGTACTGTCCTATGATCCACCTTTTTGTCCGGACGAGAAAATGAATTTTCGGACAGGTTTGTGGGTTTCTTCGTGTAAAGAAGACTAATGGAATCCATGGGAACGGTTGGTATTTATTTTCCGGCGTGCAGGTCGGGGACAAGAGGAAGAGAAATTCCTCGGCCGATCCAATTACGTTCTGGTTCTGCCGTGAGAGACAGTGGCTCCGGGCTACGTCGATTAGGCTGCCTCGTGATCGCCGTAACTACGCGAAATGCGTTCGCGGTCAATGCGAAATTATAGTAGCCGGAAGGATGGATCTTCATCCGCCGGTTAGCGATACAGCCGGAGATTCTTTCTCTCTCTCTCTTTCTCTCCTTCCTTGTCTCTTCCTCTCCACCCTCGGTGGAGAACGGTTATTAAATTATAACTTCCCTCGGGAATACGTCAGCGTTGTTATTATGCCTCTGTCGAGAATTCAGAGCTCCTCGATACATGGACAGCTACTCTCTCGTAGAATGGTGCTGGGTAACGTCGCGTGCTCCTGTTATTTTACCTGCGCAACATTGTCGGACGATCAGGCCATATCCCGGGCAGGATATCTAAATAGCTCGACGTAGCCATTTTGCTGACGAATAAAAAAATCATCACTTTAAGTAATACGAATGTCCAAGTCGAACGCTGATGTGGTAAATGACCAACAGAAATGTTCTTCGGAGTACGATGGGGAAAGAACCAAAGGGAATGCTCGGAATAACGGTTCAGTGCTGACTGTTACGTGTCGAATGGCTTTTCCGCCCAAGACTAGGACTTACATTACTAGTGGCAAAAAATGACCCGTTCTGCAGTCGTTGCATTTTAAAATCCTGTCCTCCGGTGTTTCTATTGAACGAAACATTTTTGATCTCGGCAAGTCTCGCCGAGATTGGATAGCCAAAGATTTTCGCTTAAGCGGGGCACGAATTTCTCTTTTACGCGCGGTTCGTCATTGACCATCGAACGAGTTGTCGATTGGGAGAGAGCCGCGTAATGACGAGGCGGCGTTTTGCCAATACCGAAGGCACCTCCCGACACGCATACCTGCGTAATAAGTGACAAGCGAGCGGTTGCGCGCGGTTTTCCGTGACGGAGAAACGTTAATAACGCGACGCGTAAGAGGAACCCGCCTCGCCCTCGCTCGCTCCATTCGCCTAAGCAACGCGTTGTCACCGCCGGAGTGGGAGAGGAGAACGAGAGGAAGCGATCGGGGAGGGGGGACGAGAGAAAGCTCCGCGCGAAAGAGAGGGAAAATACGAGAGGACCCAGCGAATCGAGGGAAAGACGAAGACGAGAAAGGAAACGTTGTGCAATTGGACAGGAAGTACGACACACCGGCGAATCAAGACATCCGTATCTCCCGAATTGCCCTCCCCCGATATTGAAACCCTTTGCCGTAATTTCTGGGCCGCGCGGGCTGTGTGTTTAGCAAACTCCAGGGATCCCGGGGGACGGCCGTTTAGTCGAGGATAAACGAGGCGAAATAACCAGCGGCACGATCATTACGCCGCCGGAATTACCGTGGGCGAGGCCTGCTACGTATGTCCTGTCGTCCTGATCCTCCTGCGACGAGAGCAAGGCTGATATAATAATCGCGCGTGTAAACCCCCTTTCGAAAGGCCCGTCGATGATCGGTTTATCCGGGATTACACGGGCCCACGCGAGCAAATGTAAACCCTATAGAGAACCGTAAGGGATAATGCAAACGTTGTACGAGATAAGACGAGGAATTACCGAAAATTCGGATCATCAGAAGCGAGCATTGAGAGTACAAAGTCCAGGGAATAAATTGCTGGAAAAAATTCGTTTAGAGAATGAACTTTGTCCCTTTGGTTTTAGAGCCACGTTTCTCGGGTGTCTAAGAGGCGTTCTAATCTTTGTCGTCTTCGAAACTAATCCTTTTTTGTGCGCTCGGAAGGGAACAGTCGAAGTGGTAGCGACATCATCGATTCAAATTCAAATTCAAATTTGCTTTATTACCAAGATGTACAATGCATAAAATGCTTCCCACCTGTCGGGAAAGGGGGTTTTTTCCTGTTGATCGAGGACGATCGTGGTGGGTGCTGGACACAGACCGGCTGGCAGACGGCTCGGCAACGTGCCCGTCGTCCTGCACGGAGTGACGTCAGCCCTTGTAAACGTTCACCGGCGATCCTACGCCTTTCCTCGGACTCGATCGACCGCGTTGTCCGCCTCCGTACGGTTCGACGATTCGCCAACATCGTACGTCCATTAGATTCCCCGAAAGCGTTGATTAATTCCACGACGAATTGGCAGAGAGTTCAAAGGACGAGGATATGTTCTTCCCCTTGGCCCGGACAGGAGGAAGCCTGTTATCGCAGTATTCTAATTCGAAGGCACATATGATTGCGTTTTACGACGTGTCCGTGTCAAATTGCTCGCAATCTTGCTGATTATTTAGATCCGTCGCGACTTTGAATCGGCTTTTGCGCTCGCGAGAAATTGCCAGCAAATCCGAGTCTAATGCCGAAAAATACGATGGTCGTGGGGAAAAATCAACTTGCCGTTTATCACCTCTCGGCGGCACGTGGAATGCTAATTTAATAGACGCGCCGGTGGAAACCCGTCTCGTTCCAGGGTAGACGTTGTAATAACCACCTAACGAACGATCGAATAAACGAGATATCGATGTGTTCTCCATGCAAATACGAATCCGCAGTGGAGTAGGCACGTTGCCCGGAGTTTGTCGGCCCGGTTTGCACGAGACTGGACACGGGATCTTGTCAGATCAGATCAGTCTACGACTACTAGCCGAGTGGAAGATGCCGTCGTAACTATTAAGCGATTCCACGTCGTCCCCGGCTCTTCTCTAAAACCATTTCCTATTTATTTCCATGTTGAAGACGCTCGTGAAGAACCGTTGCATCGTTCGTTTAGTCGGCTTAGAATCGTTTCCTGCTGGGCGAGCGTGATTATTCGAGCCTTTGAGGAGGATTTTCACGTGGTCGCCCGGTAAATACGATCTGCTCCTCGTAAAATTAGAAGCGATCTAAGCGGCTCCGAGTGACAGGGGCCCGGCGGCTTCCTCGCCGAAATCTAACGGCTCGTAACACGATTATCAAGTGTATTGAGTGTCGGTGATTCACTTGGAATCCTCGGCCGAGGTGGTCGCCGCTCGTCCGTCGAGGACCCCAATGAATCACACCTGTCTTCTCTTTCTTTCTCGTTCCTTTCCCTCTCGCACTCGTTCTAAGCCCCGTGAGCGGGCCGGGAGAGAGCCGTTTACGCGTTCCCGAAACTGTGATCGATAAACTAATATTAGACCGGAACGTCTGGCGCCCCGGATCTTGGACGACGCAAATCCGATCGACTGCGGTCCCGCCTCGATCGTTTGTTTATAGATCATCCGTTATAAAGTCGCTGCTTTTTTACGAGGCCCGCGATCGCCCGACTAACGAGGGGGAGCAAAGCGAATCGGAGCCGCTAGAACGTCCCAGCCGGTGGACCGTAAACTCCTTTCGAGAAATATACAGTTTCGCGAGTAATCGATAACAAACTCCATCTCCATCATCGAAAAACCTCGCAAAGAATCGCCGGCAGGATGGAAGAAAAAAACTTTGATCGGCAAAATATACGACGTAATTTCGCTGCTCGACATCTCCCTCGTTTTTGCTAAGCTGTGAAAATTGGATTATCTACGTTTGGGTTAGCAGATAAGCGAGAAAAATGCTGCTCTCTTTGGGAACCCACGGGGCCAGCTGTGGGGAGTCGAGTTCTGCACCGAGCGCATCGAAAGACGATAAGACCGTACGTGCAGGTGGTGCGACTCCGGTGCGGATTATGTCATCGTCCGTATAAACCGTCTCAAGGGGGTTCGCGGAAGAAAACGCTCGTGTCCCGACCAGAAAGGTCCCCCGGGATCCGCGAACACCTGCGCCGTTTATCGGCTCGGTTTACCCGGCGTTGCCAGTTTCGCCGGACTCGAGCCTCTTCCTCGAGGAAAATTTTCCAGTGGAAATCTCGTCAATCTATGGAATTCATGTCCCTCGACAGCCTTCATAAGTTTTCCTGATCGGCCGCAAAAATTCTCTCCGCTCGTCCCACTCGACTCTCGAGTACTCGGGGCAATTTTTCTCCAATTCCTTGGCGATCCGTCGTATCTTTGCTTTTCCATTTTTTTTTACTTTCACGGCTTATCAGCGGCAGGTACGCTCGAACGGTCCGTGCCGTCGTGTTTGCTCTCGCCAAGTCACTCGTCGTATTGGGATGCACCTCGCTCGGACGTATCCTGGATTACCGGCTCCTCCGACTCGGGGGAATCCGTGAATTTCCTCGCGGCTTATCGCGAAAAACAGTCTTAACTGCACGGCCTTCGGAGGAATCCCAAGCGAGATAATACGGTTTACCCGGAGGATATATTCGCCGCGGGAATTACCGCGACACGCGTTTACCTTCATTTCCGGGCTAGCAAAAACATTTCTTCCCCTCGCATAAAATTCTACGACAGCTGTTTTCTTCTTCGCTCAAAAATTAACACCGAAGATTCGTTCCTTGGCGCGAACGCGAGAGGAGCTCAGTGATCAGCAGTTCCGTAGTGTTGGGGAGAAGGGAGGGAGGGAAGGGTATGTTGCTGCTCGCCTCGTCCCTTTTCGACGTTACGCCGTGGGCGGTTCGTGAAAAGCCACCTGATGCGAATCCCGACGCAAGCGGCACTCGGTGTCGCTCTTCGCTTACTTTCAAAACATCTCCACGTATCGCTCGTAGCCTCTCCAGCACCTTTTTATCCTCCTCCTTCAGCCGCGAGTCTCTTCACGGCTTTCCTCGCTCTTTTTTGCCCCTCTTCGTCGCGTAGAAACCGACTTTCTCGAACACCCCCGCGCCCCACGCCACCCCTTAACGTTAAACGGCGAATAAACGGTGAAGTTTCTGCCTCTTTCGGAGATTAACATCCCTTTCGCTATGACCTAAATGACGTCATTGTCGTGCTGGCCGGCTCGATTATCGCTATAAAAATGCCGGCGAAATTTTGGCCGATAAATCGACGAGGGGGGAGAACCGCGTGCCGGGGGGAATACCAATGAAGCTGGCCCGGCTAGACGTTTGCTCGCGATCTGCATAAAGATCGAGCCGTCCCCGAAATTACGCCCGAAAATGCACCGGACGGCAAGTATGCCCAAACTATCCGACAGCTCCGCCCCGCACCAATTCCCCTCCCCCCTGTCGATCTGAATTTTTTTGCCTTCATTCGTCGCTTCTAAAACGAAGCGCATACCTCCCGCGTAAGAGCGCAGGTCCCAATTTCGGGAAGATCGACGAGCGCCGATCAAGATCTTAATCTTCCGGCAGATACTCCAATTCCGCTGGGAAGGATATTTTCGAGCTTGAGCTGTTTTGCGCGATCGACCGAACGCACCGCTCGGCGCTTGAAGGATTTTTATTTCATTCTCGGTCCGTGGACTTTTGTTTTTCCACGGCTAGCTAGTTGCTCGCTGGCAGTGACGTTTTTGCCGGCCGAGGGGTTCAGTAATACCGGTAAATTAGCGACAGTTCCTTCTGCGCCGGGGAGCGTTGACGAGTCGAACAGCTGGATTGCCGAGGCCTCATTCGTCGAAGCTGCGGAGGAGTCATTAGGCGACGGTCGCGAAGCTACACGGCGGTAGGTAGGACAGGGGGGAGGGGGGGGGGAGGGGATGCAGGAGAAGGAACAGGGGCCGACGGTGAAGGTTTGCCGCCGGAGGCGGAAAAACCGGGGACTGTCGAGGGGCGTTGCGGGGCCGTTCTTCTCGGGGACCCTGGCAAAAACGCCGACGAGCTTCTAGGAAAGCGCGTAAACACCTCCGCGCCGTGGAACTCGGGTTAACCGTGGACAACGGTCCAGCTTGGCCTCCGCGATTCTCTTTGACTTCCGAGAGCCGAGCAGGAACTCGCGACGGATCGCAATTATCCGCGGCCCTCTCGTCCCCCTTCGATCCCTCGCTCTTCCCCCTTGTTTCCCTCCCCCCTGCCTCCCGTCCGACGCGTCCCAGAAGAAAACTCAACTATCCGCTCCTCGCTAATACCCCGACTTCTGCTTCTCGACCAAATCAATGCCCCTGTCCGCTTCTCCGCTCTATTCCACTTTCAATTGTTCCCTTATTTGCACGCGACGCTGCACCATTTAACGCGACCAGTCGCCACTTTTCCTCGAGCGCACCTTGACTTCGCGGAAATCCAAGGTGGAAAAATGCCGATAGGACCGAATAGGCGTCGGCGTTTAAATAGGTTTTGCCAAGATCACTTCTGCTACGAGGTTGAAAAGTGCCTCGGGTCCATCTGTGCCGCCGGTGAAACTCATCAGCCGGGGTTTTCTCATTAAAATATGTAAAGCCGGGTCCGCGAGGCGATAGGCGTAGGTGGCAGCCGGGAAGCCCGATAAAACTTGCATTTATCCGATCGGCAGGAGGTTATTAACTTGTCGTAAGCTTTTCACGTACGTCACGTATCTAGGGGATTCCAAACGAGATGTATATCAATATCCACACGCCAGGGAAAAAGGAGGAATCCGGACGAGTGGACATTCGCCATCGACCGATCGACCTTATCTCCCGTTTCTCGTGTCAAGCTTTTTTTACTGCCAATTAATCCCTTTTTCAATTTTCTCCAACGACACGAACCTGAACGCTACACGACTATCCTGAGTTTTCCAAAAAGGTTAGGAAATGGCGCTTTGGTGGAGTCAGGCCGATGAAAATAAGTCGATGAAGGAGGACGATCGACGACAGCCCTTAGCTACCTTCCTCACCGTTATTCCAGGCAACTTGACGGCTCTTACGTTTGCGAAACGAGACGCGAGTGTCGCGGCGAAGCCTGTAATTACAGCGTAGAACGCTGTCCCGCCGGCGCGTTCCATTATCGTTTCGAAACGGGCGACAGTTCCGTTTTCTCCCCGTCATTGTGGCCGCGCGGATGCAATGAAAGTGGATTAGCATTACGCGCGCATTGTCACCGCTGAAAACGCACGGTCGTACGTTGGCATTTTCGTGTTGGCCGCGTGGCAGTTTAGTCGGCTCAATAGCTCGCTGATTCCGCCTTTGCCAATCTCCGGTTCCATCCTGAGACCCCTGCGTCCTCTCGTTTTTCCGGGGACAGTTTCCGCAGATCCGTAAAAATGTACAGTTGGTTCTTACCTATGACCCCGAGGAGTACGGTCCCTAGAACCTTGTCGTCGTTAATTACGTCGTAAATTAAATAGCCGGTAATTTGCCGCAAAATGGAGATTATTGGAGGTGGAGAGTTGTGGTTGGCGGAGAGAACGTGAGTAGCGTCGGACGATCCAGGACCAAGGACAACGGAGGAAGGAACTCAACGGCGTGGATGGCCACCCATGCCGCCCGGCTTCTCGCTCTCGTTGTTCCCACGTGTGCATGTATATATATATATATAATATATATGTATATATATATATATGTACATGGGGCCCCATCGGCAGCCTAGCGAAACGCTGGCTCCCCGGCGACGACCCAAATTAAAGCCGTCGCAGGTCGCCTCCTACGGACTGTCCGTCCGTCCGTCCGTCCGTTTCGCGGCGATCCGCACCGGCACGATGCTAATTAGAGGAACGTCGTGTAATCGGACGCGCGGAGAGGCCGCGCCGCTCTCTTTGTCCGTCCCACGCTGCTGTTGCTACGAGCCTCAGGCTGCCAGATTTTAGGAAGCGCCGAGCGCTTTGTTATCTCCTCAAACTGAGTCGGCCATTCCAACGCTCGGTCCATCCAAGCCATACTCGCCCTTTCACCTTCCCAGGCCAATAGCTCCTTACCTCGATCAAACTAATACCCGTCCACCCGTGTATCTTCTAACTGCTGTAATTCAGAGTTTGCGCTAGAAAATTCGCGTTGTCTCGTTATTCCTGTCGCCCGGTTTTCCCTGAAAAGCTTGTACCTTCTTGCCGCGAGTTTCGTTCTCCGCGTTTCCCGCGGCCGTTCGATTACAAAAGACCGTTCCGACGGGAACGGGAACGTTCCACAAATCATAAAACTGTGAAATATATCGTCGGGGTCCCGGGCGAACGGCGTGAATCCATTTCTCGAGAGAAAAATAGCGCTGCAGAGCGGAGGATCCCGAATGCCCGCTGCGAATGGATGCGAGGATCACCTACTAATATTTTTATTGCCCGTAAAAATCGCGGTCTCTAGCGATCCCGCTCATCCGACGACGAAAAGGAGTCAGCTAGTCCGAAGAAAAAGACGTCATTCCCCTTTCGGCCGACGGGGATACGCGTCGCGGTATAATTGATGGAGAGGATGAATTCCCCGTCGTAACTCCCCGTCGGAAAGACTCTCGGTAAAACCCTCGGTTTTACGGACCGTGCAATACTTTGTTAAAAATCCGTTAAAAGTAATGTTCGACATATCTCCCGTCCCACCCACAGTCGGTCCGTTCCTTTCATTCCTGCCTTCCTTTCCCTTCTTTCCTCACCTCCCCCCCGACCCTACACCCCTTTCCCCCTCCCCCCTCTCTCTCTCACTCTCTTGCTCTCCGTGCATCGCGTTGACAAGGTTCGTCCAGCAACCGTGTAAACCCGATCCGACTATTTGCATGCAAATTATGTAGATCCGCGAGAGTGCATTAATCTTGGGCGCATACCACGCGGAATTCGTAGGATTTTGTTCGTTTTAGCCGAGGCTCGTATAACCACGGCTCGGACACGCGTTAACGCCGTTTCACCGTACTTTTTAACCTGTTAATTTTCCATCGCCTCAAAATCCGAGAAGTCACGCCACAGATCCCCTAATTGGTCGTTATTAAATTCTAAAAAAAAAGACATGACACGAAGTGTGTTTATCCTTTTATTTAGCCAGGTTTGTCTCAGCGGAAAGGAGTAACTTTATCCAGCGGCGAAGGGAATTCGCCGAGACCGTTTTCCTCCCTGATCGGCCGTAAAAAAGTCGGCCCCGCGGGCCCGGCTCTTTCCCGCGATTTATTTCCATACTTCTTTCGCGAGCGACGCGAGTTATGTACATTGTGAAGAGGGACGAGCTATCGGCCGGACGTGGGCCTTTTATGCAATTTTAAATCACCCCGTTTTCGGGAGAATATCGGATGCACTCGACTCCCATCCGACTTTATCGCCCATTCGTTTTTGCGCGCGTCGTGTGGGGCGCAGGACACTCGCCATACGTGTAAAATATCGCGTTTCCCTGGCCACTGCCGGACGTTTACATGCATTCACCGCGATTTATCGTATTACCCTGAGATTTAATTCGCCTGCATCCTGCTTCTTTTTGCCGAGCGCACGTGCCGAACTCCCGGGCAAAAGTAACAAGGAGAGGGGTGATACGGGTTAAAAATTTGTTCGAAAACATCTCCCCTTTCGGAAAGTCCCACAAAACTTTTGTGTCACCGATGAATCATCGTTTTCGTTTAATGATGGACTTTATTATCATAATACTTTCCGAGTATAAATTATAAAAATCATTTAAGGCAAGTTGTTCATCAAGTTAAAAATTTTTAACTAAATTTTTTTTGCTATTTGACATTTTTCTACGCGAGGAAGGGATCTTCGTTATCGATTGATCGTCTTTTGATAGTTTCATCGATGAACACAGTGGAGACTCCTTCCGCTGGTCGCGATGGTACTTTACGCCCTTCTTCACCAACCCCTATTTTGTAACAATAATAAATATTGTTATTTTCAACGTACAACATGATTTTTAGTGCTCTAATTACCGTAAAGGGGATAAACAATTTTAGCTCGGAAATATTAAGAAATTTGCCCTGTAAACAAGTAACATAAATATCCACGTATTATTATTATATCTTTAAAAAAATGTATGTACAGGATAATTCTTATAATAATAAGGTATTAGAGAAGCGATAGACGTCCTACGCCTGTCGAACGGCAACCCAGTTAACAAGGATGTTAGAAGAGAAAGAAGTTGGCAGGATCCACGTAACTCATTCACGAGCCGCTTACAATTGAAATTCACGAAATTTTCCAGACATTGATCACACATTCACCTTCATTACACTTACAAAAATCTTAGAAAAATTCGTTCATAAAAATATCGCAGCACATAAAAGCTAAAAGTTCGTATCGTTATCGTTGAATTTCCGAGGGAATAAAAATTTTAAATTTACCCAATTTTTCTAAAGTTTCGATCGCTTCATTTTGTAATATAAATTTTGATTTTTCAATTGAAAGATTAATGTTGAAGTGGTGAGAGGAATCTCCTTGTTTCCCCTTTCGTGGCGATACTCGCCGTAAATCTGGTGGATCGCGCGTCCTCCTGGGAAAGTATGTCTTATCTGCGTTCTTATTTGGGCTCGTGGTGTGTGCCCCGAATGCAAAGCCGGGCCCGTTTTATCGCGCGGCTACCATCTCCCCGTCGGTCTCCGTGGTCGGCCTCGCTTTACGCGCAATTACTCGATGAGTCATTTCCGTAATTGGGGCATATTTCCCTGGGGATTTATCGAAGCGGCGCTGCGCGGAGCGCGATTAGCATAACCCGAGGATGACTTACTCCGGCCGTCCACCTGCGACATTTTAACGAGCGTAAACTCGCTCCGGTTTGTTTATCGCGCGCGTTATCGCCGCTCCGCCTACCTAAGTTTCGCCCTTCGTGTTCTCACAGACCTGCCCGTCTAATGGACCTCCTCTGTTGACGGGCCACAAAGCGCCGACTACGTCAAACTATTTCGGAGCCGCGCTATGAGAAAACACTTCGCTTACCGTTAATAGATCTCCGCCGGGATACGCCGTCTAGCTCTCTACCCTGTGAAAATGTCTCCGTCTACATGACCATTTTCACGGCATCCAATCCCTGCGCCAGTACCAGTCAACCACACAAATAAGCAATCGCGAAACGACATCCTCCTTCGAGTCGTCCTTCTAAATCGATTATCGTAATTACCCTGCAGATCGTATAATTAATTACCGTGCTAATTCACCGCTCGTGTGACAGTAATTACCAGAGCGTTCTACATTAATCACACGCGACAGGACTCGTTCCGTGCCTCGCGAGTTCCTCGAGAAGGAAAGTGCTTCGATCTCATTATCGTACTGGGCTTTCAAATAAATATTCATTCGCGCGGGAAAGCCGCTGATCCTGCGCTCGATGCATTAAGGTTTTTTTCGGGTCAGAACCTATCGGATTTGGCTGGAACGGAAGGGAAACCGGTGCTCGTGGTTATCTTAACGCGGCACCGCTAAAAACAAGCCGGGAGGACCTTTCTCCTTCTCTTTCCCGCGGGTCGCTGGAGATTGAGTCGTTCCGAGGTGCCAGCGGATCCTCCGTGCAGCGCCGCAGGCAGGTTAGGTATGTTAACGAGTTAGGTGATACGGAGATAAGGATCCTGCGCGATCCTTCGTCGAGTCTACCAGGGTAACGCGACACCACAAACAACCCAGACCGAAACCAGACCGTCGGCTTATTCTCTCGGTGTCTTCGTCCGCGAGTTCTCTCATCTTTGTCGTGCCTTCTTCCTTTGCTTCTTGCCTTCCTCTCCCCGTATTCCTTTCTCCCTTTGTTCCACCGCTCTTCGGTATCCTTGCCATTTTTCTTTAGCCCGCTGGGCCTTGTTTCGTCCTCCGGGATTTCGTTAGCGCGTCTCTCCGTGCTTCCATTTTCGTCTTCTCTTCTGTCTCGCCTTCATTCGCACGTTTCTCGTCCCGCTGACTCACTTTTCTTTCATCCTCCTCCGTAGCCTATTTTCTTCTTCTCCGTGTACCTCGCAGCGACCGACGTGGGAGCTGAATGGTCGCGTCGCTGGTAGCCGTAGGCGGGTGCCGTTCTTCTTATTCATCTAAACGAGATCGCAAAATCCCGTCTCCCGTGGTTCCTCATTTTCCCACGTCAGCAACCTTTCTCGCAGGGTCTCTCCGTTCAACGGCGAAATTTTTGCAAAACCTTCCTGACGTTTATCTCCCTCTCTTTGACTTCTCCTCGTCCATGGCTCATCCGATTTTCGAGAAAGTTCTTTGGTCCGTCGTGAGGATTGCCCTTCGACGTTCGATTTGTTGAGCTGTTTCTTCCGTCGCCTCTTGAGAGTCAAGTGTTTGACAAGGCGTAAAGCTGCACGCGAGACAACTCACTCATCCATGAGAGCCGGCTCGTGCTGAGCTCTCTGTTCTATCGTGTAACACGTAGTCGTACGTAAGTACGTAAAGGAGAGATCAAAGGCGTTTGGTCGAGCGAGCTTAACGCCGCAAATCACGTAGCCGTGTTCTCCTCATTCCTTCGTCCTTCGTACCCCGTGTCGACACGAGTCATTGATATTGCAAGGAGGAGCGACAAATAAAAACTATTGGCACACCGATCATAATGGCGTACGCTTTCTATAATTCGTGGTAAATTATACGTTACGTGTGCGGGATGTGAAAGTGTAATTGCGGGATAAGAAACTTAGCTGTGGAAGCAAAAATTGAAGCACCTGAAAAGGCTTAAATATTAATAGAAGCCTAAGGGACGCGTGGGAGCAGGTAATCGAGGGGAAGGTAGGTGTACGAAGGTAGATAGAGGGACACACGTGAGGTGGCTGAGGACCACCTTCGACCCTGACCGGGGCGTTATAAGCCATGGATTTACGAGGCTCCTCGAAGGTGGCAGGGTCGGTCTCGTTGCCTTAGCGTGAGGAAACGGCGTTACCAATAGCGTCGAGTATCAGCGCCGGGGCTGATTTCTCTATTAGCTTTGGCCCGAACCCCCGTGGCGCCGGGCTCCGTGGGCCCCCTGCCTCCCCGCGTGCTCGGCCCACCATGGAGCTTTGTGTCTCTACCGCCACCGCCGATGACGAAGACGACGATGACGACGACGACGAGGTAGTGGTGATTTTACCGATTTTTCGTAGAGGATCGAGATACCGCCGGGCGGAAAACGAGCGGTCAAAAGCCCCTCTAAAGTGGACGCTAAGATGTTAGGTGGCCCGAGGGGGAACGCGAGACCAATGCTCAGCTTTTGTCATCGGTAAACGCGTCGTTTACCCTCCCGTAGGACGAACCAGGGGGGAAGGGTCGGTAGCACCCCTCGCGAGACACGGCATAGCTTCACGTGCCGCCCTTAAACCCATCAACGAGACAAACGAGTCCCCTCCTCCCCCTCTCCCTCACCCCGTTCCCAAGTCGAAGCACCTAGTCTCTTGCGTGAGCTTAAACCGGATCGAGATCGGCAGCCTCGATATATCGCTGACGGCGCGATGGAACGCCTTGCTCTTCGCTTCTCCACGGGGTTAACTGCCTTTCACGATCCCCGTCGAGTTATCGCGCATACCGCGCTCCCCCCTCGTCATCGTCGACCCGCGGCCCGACCCGGCCACCGTCGGCAGGTACAGACCCTGGAAAAGGTCGATTAGGCGTCTTCTTTTTTCGTCAATCAAATCAATGTCCGTTCAACAATTTGCAAATCATTTCGACAATTATGTTCAGTCAACTATTGATCATGATCCCTGGAAAGCAAATCGTGTGAGGTGGGTTCTTGAATGACGAAAATCCTGTCGGTGTGAGCAGGAAAAACGGGTTAGGAGGGTGGGGGTCCTCGGTGGAGGAAGATGAGCGCGAGGATCGGTACGTCCTTGCCGGTCCCGCAGGGACGACGGTTCTGTTTGTTTGCGTGGTCGCGCGCATCCGTGTCTGATCGTGTTTCACGAGGTTTCGGTATGCGTCCCCCGCGGGCCCGACGACTCAATAGCCACGCACAAGGGTCGGGGGTGCGGGGCGCCTTCTCGTCCCTCATCGCCGCTAACATCCGCCACGACCGACACGACGACGACCAGTCCCCGGGGGCTACTCAGGTAGGGCCCAGGCCCACGAAGATACCGTGCCCGCCAACGGATATACATCTGTCCTCCTCTCCCCCCTGCCACCCTCGTTTTCCCTTTCTTCTTCTTCTTCTCCTTCTCCTCTCCTTCTCTGTCCGGACCGGCACCCCCTTAACTCCTGGCCGTTCGCTCGACATTCTCGCGCTAATTGGCCGACAGCGCCCTCCCTATAATTTCATTAAGGGGGTCTCGTGCCCTATGCCGACGACTTTAAGGCCCGACGTCGTGCCTACTTCGCTTTGTCTCGACGTTCTCCTTTCCTTCTCCCCGCCTTAAGAGGTACAAAAAATTCACTCACGACAAAATCCTTGTCGCCCAATAAAATTCATTTCTTCGAACACGATGAAGAGATCTTCGTGATCCGGGGATTCGATTTGACCGTAGATTGCGAATTAGGAAATTTCGACTGTCTTGTAGGATCACGACGGTTGATGGGCAGGAGTGAGTCATTAGATGGCCTTTGAGAGCGGTGAGTATAATCCGGCACTTGAACAAGGAGCAACCTCGCGTTCGCCGTCCACTTTGGCGCGGTGCTTCTCGTGTCCCAGGTATAGGGGAGATCGGAGGGAACCCACTGGGCCCCCGTGGGGGCCGTCTTTCCCTCAGGATCACCGTGTGGGGTCCGATGGCGCGCCCGATGAATGGCCGTGCAACGACAATGGGGCCCAGGAAGTATACTCCAACGATCTGCCGGCCGATCGCCCGTCTCAGCTTCTTCTTCTTCTTCTCCTCCTCCTTTCCTCTTCTTCATCTTCCTCCTCGCCTTTGACTTCATCATTGATTGTCTTTTCACTCCTCTTTTGGGCAAAGACCCACTTTTTTCTCGTTCATATTTTTAATTCCAATCTCAAGATGAGAAATTTCGTCTGATGAAAATTTTCATTAAATTCAGTACCTCCTCCTTTATCGTTGTCTTCTCAGCCTCCTTTTTAGCAAAGACCTACCCTTCTCTCGCGCCTCTTTCACTTGTAATCTCGTCTTCGGTAAGTTTTTCGAGAACGATCGCCTGGACAACGTGTGCTTTGCGAAAAAAGGAGAAATGCCCGTGTCCCGGCTGTGTTTCAGCGGGGATACTTTTGGTCTGTCGGCCGTCGCGAATGCCGTGGTCGCAGAATAATGCGCGGGGCGTGCATACAATTAGAAGCCGCGTTGTCGGCACTGTTGGGACCGCGTGAGAGCGTTTTGCTACGTTGTATGGCCGACGGGACGTTCTTTTTCCACGGGCAATGCCGGTCCATACGTGCCTCGGCATACGATCTGCTTGCTAGCTGAATCTCCGCGCGGACTCTTACACGCGATAATAAAACCGTCCTTTTTGCTATTCCCCACGGTAAACAGAAGACGCGCGGAACCGTGGACCAGGCCTCTCGTCGCGTTAAACTGCGGTTTTTCATATTTTTACCGCACCCAAGGCGAACGTTCCCTCTTTCCCAGCCGTGCCTTCGATGTTCTTCGCACGAATTCGTACGAAAACAATGCAACAGGTGGATGAGGACGATCGCATTATCTTAATTATCCGTTAATTCCCTTTGACTTGCGGTGCCGATGGTAAGTGTCGTCGGTGGGACGTGAAACGATTTCGCCGGTATGGGGTAAACGCGCGTGAACGTCCTTACGGCGGTTGGCGCCAGTAACTCGAGTGCCACTCGAGACTGTTGGCGGCGTTTCGGCTTTCCTGCGTGGCTCGAGGACGCCCGGGCTAGAAGAGGGGAAGGGTGTGGAGGGCCCTGAGACAGGTACCCCCTTTGGACCGGGCGGATCTCCGGTGGATATCTCGCTCCACGGAGGAAGCGCCGTTCGTAGCAACCGGCCCGTGAAATCCTGATTTCCTCGCAGATTATGCGTACCCGCGGATCGGCCGAGTTTCGAGAAGCGTGAAACCGAGAGGGCGGAGCGTCACGCTCCGACATCTCGTAACGCTTGTCGTACGACAAGGACAATCCGAGCCGACCGACACCGGGGCCGATCCTCAATTAGGACGCCGGACCGCGACGAATCTCGGACACCGGCTGACAACCGTTTACCAGATCCGGATACTCGATATCGGCAAACATCGGAGGACCAACGCTCAGGATCTTCCCCGGTAAATCTCGACTATCCTCAGGAACTTTCCCGACAAGTTGGCGAATCTTGTTTAGATAGTTAATGGTGTTAATGGTTAATACTCCACGACGATTTCTTGACACGGTATTTTCCTGACGGTCGGTGTATCTTTTTCGATGCACTTTCCGATACGCGACTGACCGGAAGCCGCGGATCGGTTTCCACGCCATTGGTCCACCGGACCGTCAGAGAAAAAGGGAGAGACGACAGGGGGAGGAGGGCGTGGACTTAGCGGGCGCGACCGAGGACAATCCGGTATGGGTCCGAGGAGAATGTAGATCCTCGAGATAAGAGGAGCCCGCGAAGGACGTGGCGGATCCTACGATCGAGAGAGATGAAAACAGAAGAAAGGAGGCGCAACGAGGGATGCCTCGGTTTCCCGGTGCACATCGAAGATAGATGGGCGAGAGGGTGGCAGACGGCGAAGGACGGGGGGGGAGGGAAAAGAAAGGACCAGGAGTGACCGCCTTCGATGAAAGACCAACGGAGAAGAAGCCGAACCAATCTCTCCCCACCCTCACCCCCCCCCTTTCTCGCTCTTTCTACAACACCGCCGGCATCTAAATCATAGGGCAAACAAGTCTATTGTTGCCCATTTAGCGTGTGAAAGCACTCTGGCAAATCCGAAAGGGATCGCGGGTGCCGGAGAACAGGGCGGGAAAGACAATAGGGAAAAGAGAAACGAACGAGGGAAAACTGACAGGCCCTCGATTCATCGTCGTCTTTTTCTCCAAGAAAGGATTCCTTCTGTTTTTCATCTATACCGAAACATTGTTAATTTTAATTAATACATCTCGCTGTACGAGGTAGAAATTCGAGTAAATTAGTTTATTGCTGCTTACCATGTTACACCTGTTTTACCTACCGGAAGATATAGCTAAGTATCGATGCACAAATTACGGCGCAAGTCCAACAAGTGTCGTGCGACATTATTGACTGTATTCTCTGTTTGGAAAGGTTGTCACGCAAAGGAGGAATTCCGTGTGTTCATCCCTCGTTTCACCGGTTTTTCCCGCGAGTGTTTTACAGAGACACGCACGTGCGCGTGTGCGTAGGCACGTAAAGAGGGAGAAAGAAGCCCGGAGAATTTCTCGGTTAGCCAAGATTTTCCTACGATCGGACGGCGCAAATATACCTCTCCTGTGGAGCGGCAAAATCTGTTAGTTAAGGGTATTGTGGCGTACTCGTGAATGGAGCGGTCCCGCATTCATTCCCAGAGAGGGACGGAACGGGCTGAGGGGGGGTGAGAGAGAGACAGAGAGAGAGAGAGAAGCTCGCCGAGCGTGAGACAGAGAGGAAGAGTCGTCTCGTCTGCCCATTGAAGATCTCCGACCTGCACGAACTCGTCCTCCGATGGCGTCGTACAAACGTGGAGCATTTCCTCGCTGCACGACCAATTAAACCAGTTACTTGTCCCGCACAACAATGAACACGGGCGTTAATGGATTTTATCGATCACTCGTCCCGCAAAATTGCCGATTCTCGCAGTACGGAAAGCTCGGTAGGACAGGAAAAATTGGTGAGTAGGAGAATTAGCGAGGATCATTATTATTCGCGTTGCTGGTTGCAGGAATACCTTGAGACAGGTATCTCCGTACGTCTTGGTCGGTTGGTCGATAACGGGCGCGATTCTCTTACGAGCCTAACGAGAGACTCTCGCGCCACCCAATTACGGCGATCGATGACGCGCTCGATAGCTGCTCGTCCTTTTCTTCACACGAAACAGCAGCATGGCAATTCTTCTCTCGCGCTCAACAAAGTCCACTTCTCTCGAATAAGATGCCCCGTTCCCCTTGAATTTCGTTGAAACGGGAAACACTCAGCCGTCATCGTTTTCCCAGCTGCAGCGAGAAACACTTGAGAAGAAGCGAGTGAAAAAATAATTGGGCGGACGGTATTTAACGACGTTTGCTGGACTCGATGAATTATGAATCGGTGGACAGACGGTTCCTCGTCTCGGTGCTTACCGTTGATATATTATCGTCCTACGAACGATACGTATTTGACATGGGTGTCGGAAAAATTAAAGCGATCCTTCTGGTTGAACCGCCGGTGGTCCGGACGACCGCGACCCGAACGCAGGGGCCAAAACTCCCCCTTGTTCCCCCCGTTCCTCGGCGCTCCTTGTTCTATCGGTAATCGGAGAAGCCGGGATACAAATATGCGCGCATTAATAGAGGGCGGCTTCGAAAACCGTCGGCCCACAGGCCCACCGCGAGAACCACAAAAGAATGTCCAACTAATCTCGAAGGAACAGCGGTCAGATTCAGTGTAGTATTTTTCAGGACTAGAAGAATGCTCAAGACAATTGTACGACTTTCGTCAACTTCATCTACCTTAAACCTTCTCTGATGAGTTCTCTGTACATTGAATTGACCCGCGGCAGTGTGTCATTGGGCTGTCATTGGCTATTAATTTTCGTCATCCCTTTCTACAGGTGGTCGATTTTTCGAGTATCCACTCGTTACCCGGAGGTCGGGCATTTCGGGGGGCCTAAATCCCGAACGGTTTCGGCTAAAGAAATACGATTCCGCGTTGCTTCGGCCCCCGTTGCCGCGGGGGCGAGGCGAGGAGGAGAAGGAGGAGGAGGAGGACGGTGAACGTCGGGGGAGGAGAGAAAGAGAAGAAGAGATGGAGGGGGGTAGGCGAGTGACGGAGCGAGAAGAAGACGGGCCGGGCCGGGCCAGGCCGGGACAGGATAGGACAGGACCCGGACCCCCCACGGTCGAACCTCGCACTTTCCCACGTGCGGGTGATCCCGTTTCATCCCGCCGACGCGAGACCTCTCACTGCTCACCTTCGCTCCGCATACTTCGCTCCCGCCAATAGGAATCGGCCGTTCGCGGATGCGTTCCGACGCCACTCGCAAAACCGACCCGCCGGGAATTCCACGCGCTCCTCCTCCCGTTTCCGCTGGGATCCACGGGAAAACAGACCTCCCTGTTCCCACCTCCTCCTCGCTCGAAATTCACCCTGTTTTCCCTCGTCAAATCGTCCGGAAAGCCTTCCACCCTCGACAGGTATTTTTACGAGCCCCTCAACAAAGCAATCACTACGCTTCGCCGTGCTTCCTATTAAATTACGTCATTAGGTCCGCTATCGTTTCTCCTTCTAACCGGAACATTGATAATTCTCGGAACAACGAGGAGTTATTAACTATGAGTTGGTCTGACGTCACTTGGTTGTCATTTCGTTTCGTACTCGTGTCGTTTCTGCTTGCCGAGCACGAGTACAAAGGTGATTCAATCTCGATCGGACCTTGCGCGCTGCGTGAGAGAAGCGTGGAAATTTGTATGTGTGTAGGGAGTGAACAGGAGGACGCAGGAGTAAGGGGGAAGAGAGAGAGGGTAGAAGGATCCTCACTCCGGCGGGTCTAATCCGACAAGCTCTTTGGGATTCCTGTCGGTCGTTTCGCGGATGTTAACAAGGCATCGGCATGAGCCTCGTGCCCGGCTGCGGTCTGCCGACGGAGGAGGTCGCCCGAAGACAGAGGGGTGAAGAGAGAGGGAGAGAAAAGACGATGGGTCTGTGAGCCGGAACGTAGAAGGCTTCGGGGCCGACACGGCGTTTTTGAAATGCTCCATTCGTCGTCGCATGTTCTCTTTGCGGTTTGCCAGCCGGGGCTTACCTACTTCTCCCCCTGCCCCCTACGTTCTCCCTTGGTCTCCCCGACGGAGCGCAGCGTTTTCTCCTATACCGGTGAATCTGCGCAAACGGACCTCGCGTAACCCACGGGCCCGGCCGGCTCTCATGTATATTTCTCTTCTCGGCCGTGACACTTTCGCCGCGGCTTGTATAAGCGTTGTCCGGCAAGTCCCACGTAAGGCGGACCGCACACGTTCGCCGGTGGTTCTTTGCCGGCGGCCAATCCGCCCGGGCTCTCAGCTATGAGGAGCATTTCCGCCGCGGAACGTTCCGAAAAGGACCGAGGTCGTCTCGTTCTCTCGCCCATCAGTCGGCGCCGGCGATTGATCGATACCATCGCCACCCGGAATTACCTTGCTCGATGGCTTTCGCCGAATTTCGCAAGAATTTCGCAGACCTCCCCGCGGGAAGTAAGGGTCCACGGATATTAGGGAACAGTTAGCCGGCTCAGGTGAACGGTAGAAAATTGAAATTTACCTGCGGCTAACTGTTAGCACCGCTTCTACATCTGTGTAAAGGAGACGTCGAGAATCTAAAGGTCTTTAAAATGTCCGTCCAATGGCTTTTCCATGGGGTTACTCCGACGACCAAGGACACGCTTACACGAGCCTAAGAAAGGCCTAGTTACGTCCGGTCTTTGCGTAGGTTAGAGTGGAAAGCCGAGGGCGCCTCGTGAATGCAGGAATTATCCGTGTCAGAGGCATCAAGGGCTACGTGTTCGCGGGGAGCAGGGTAACACGGCGCTTTTGGCCATTGTCAAACGTCAGGGCAAATGGTGGCTCACTCGAGGGTGGCCCCCGAAGGTCCCGTGATTTAGGGCGGCATAGCGTCAGGTGAAGTCGTCGGTTGGCCGGAACACAGTTGTTGCACACGGACCATACGTACCTGCAACAACCAGAGATTCTCCCCGGGGAAACCCCTTAACCTGCCGTTTTACTATCTCCCGCGTGCATTGTCGGTCAGCCAGCTCGCTTTTGCGACGCCTTAATCTGCCGTGAAGGATCGGTTTTACGGCCTCCTCTAACGCATCGGGCGCCTACGAATCCACCTGGACTCTTGGCTGCCGGTAATCGATGCCCCTCGTCCCTGGCATTCTCTCTTTTCCCTCTGTTCTACGGGAAAACACCGAGAAACTGGGGAATACTGCGGACCCCTCCCTCGTATCCTCGTCGTCGAACAACGTATTTTACGGTTACTATTAGTTAGAACTTTTGCCCTCGACCGAGACGTTAGTCGATATAATGCCGTAACGCCCGTGACGATCAAGTCCCAACTGTACCGGATAATGCCGACTACCGACTCTGCCTAATGACGCAGTAACGTTTCTCTCGAGTTGCCGGACCTTTCGAAAGATCCTCAACCTTTTGCTCGGGGTCTCTTACTCGTCAAAGACCGACCTAATGGCCCGCTGAAATTCCATCGCCCAGTTCTACACAGGTGTTCTCCGACCAGGTGGGTCGACAAAATTTCTGTCATCCGACAGGTTAAAAGGAGTAAATTGTATAAATCGACGGACCGATTGACGCTTGGTCCTTTCGTGCACGAATTCGCGTCGTTGAGTGGAGGACATACGTGCTGGAAGGTGGGGGTGTCGTCGTTGGAAAAATGAGAATGCATTACCCCGACGCCTTCTCCCGAGGTTCTCTTTCCCCGGGCCGAGATCGACGTTGGTGGTTCGGCGGATAGCGCCGCGCTCGCCGGATCTCGATGCTATTACGAACGGGTGAGCAGGGAGCGAGAGGCAGACAGATGGAGAAAGGAAGGGGGTGGGGGAGGTCGAAGGCACACCGGTCGAAGACGAAGGTGAGGAAAGAGGAGAGGAAGGGAAAGATGAACGTCTCACTTTTTTCCTTTCCTTCCCCCCTCTTACTCACACTCTCGCTCTCTCTCTCTCTCCGGCTTTACCCGGTTCTCTCTCGTTTTGTCAAGAGGGGGGAGGCAGGCATTCCAAAACAAAGAGCCGCGACGGTGGACAATATGTAAATCAGAGGGTCCGGCTGTGGTCACGATGTCGCGACCTCGTCGTCTACACGAGCTACCTTTCCTCTCCTGGACCGTCTTCCTCGCCATCGAAATACGCCTCTCAGCGGCCTACTGCTTACCACCGCCACGGCGATTCGTTACGTTGCCATGCGGAAAAGAGAAAATCATTTCCATCATCCTCGCCGTTCAATCGGATCGAACGATCATGAAAAACTGTCTTCCCCTCCCCCTGAAGAACTATCTTTCCCACACGCTTATTTTCCGCTAATTAAGCCTAGAAAAACGCCGAAATTACTGGACCTCCCGTGAATGAGAAAAGGGTAGACCGGAAAAGGCTTCGATACACCCCCCTTTTTTCCTCCGACGGATTCCTTCGACTTGGCCGTGTCTCATGGATAAATTCAGGACGTTACCGCACGAAATTTACCGCCCGTCGATGACGCATCGCCCGGCGAACTTTTGGCAATTCGGTTCCCATGGATTTCGCGAGGACCACCGGCCCGACATCGCAAAATCCTCTCCCCTTTTCCCCCCTCTTCTCTCTCGCTCTCCCCTCTATCTACGGCAATTAGCCCGTTAAAAGTGTTCGTGTGTTCCCGCCGGTTATCTCGGACCTCCCCGCGGACCCCCCGCCCACGCGACAGGCCCAACTTTGTGGCTTATCTCGCGACAAAATGCATCTCGTTGGTCCCGGAACACGACCGTACCGTCGGCCAAACCCGCCGAATCGCCACGCAACGTGTGTCCCGCGCGCAAAAAACTTCCAAGGGCAACTTTCCTCCAATCGCGAGACTTCCGAAGACCTCCGATTCGTTGACCTAAGAAAAAGGAGGGAAATAGATAGCTCAGGGCAAGAGAATATGCTTGACCAGTCCTGTTGGACGTTATTAATTATTTCATTAAAAGCAAAATATTCTGAGGAATCGTTGATTAATGTCCCAATGTTTAAATTCGTAAATTAAGTTTCGTGTGATTCTTACAGGCTGTTATATCTGAGGTTCATCGCGATTCGTTGGATTTTATCACGTGCCATTTTCCCGATTCTTCCTGGCTAAGCTCGGCAAACGAATACTTGGTCTTCGCGCTTCTCGGAAATGGTCCGACTGTTCCCACGAACGGTGTCGCTTTTCTCCGAAGCCGTCACGCTGCCGAACGAAACGAAGGGATACGCGTTTTCGCCTTGGTCCATCGATTCGATTCGATCGTAAGAAACTCTCGTTCCGGGACGACCGTTTAATGTTAATTCCCCCCCGAGTCGATACTCTTCTCGAACTAATTACACCCTCGGAATTCTACCTGGGAAACACGAGTCGATATTTCCTGGTAAGTCTCTTACGTAAAATCCTTCAACAACCATTCACCAAAGTGTACGACGATTCTCCGGGTTCAGCGATGTTACACAATTTTCTCCCTGAGTCGTGCAATTTTTGATGCCTCGGCAGGAGGCGGCTTTCGAAATGGCGACGAAAAGAGTCGACGACGGCCGTGAAGGCGCGACTTTGAGCCGCTCCGGGGCGTCCGCGACGATGGCGTTCCGGGCTGGCTAACAAGGCGAAATTAGTCGTGAAATAAATCCGGACTGTTTTAGCCGCCGGCGAAAGCCCGACAAGGGGCCAAGGGGGGTTGGAAACTATTAGCGCACGGCACCGCCCCTCAATCAGCAGCAGTTAAGGGCCGACCGTGTGCCAATGCGCTCGGTTTTCGAGCATCACCGGCTACTCCCCCACCCCTCCCTTGTCTCAGCGGGACAAAAAAAGCTCCGACGAATCGGCGAAACTTCTCCCACGAGAAATATTCCCTTGCACCGTCGATGGAAAACTTTCGTGACCTCCCCTCGCGCGCTCCGAAATGTTGCATGTTTTACAAGGAATTTTCAGGAGACAGGTATCGACGAGTGATCGTAGGATAGGATGTCCTCCGATAGGATCTTGCGTTCCAGAAAGTCCAGTAGAACGCGTGTCGTCGTTATGCGCCGACGTAGAATCCGTCTGACAAATAATCCATCCTCGGACGAGGGCTCGAGACCTTCCGTACGGATTCCCCGTGTTCCTGTGCGCGCGCGACGAGGAACGGAGGTGCGGGGGAGGAGGTTCAGACGATTCCAGGACACATACATACACAGACAGAGCCGAGGTATCCCCGTGGAAGCGATCGCGGCAAGGACAGCCCGGGGATCCGAGAGCAGCCTTTTGTCTCGGCGTTATTGAAAGTTATCTCGAGGGTCACGAGAAACGTGTGTAGCGGCGGTCGGACGCCCTCGGGCATTCGAAGACCTCAGTCCCGCGCGCCGGGGGAAAAAGGACGTGGAAACGAGAAAAGGATCGAGAAGTATGGTAGGAGGAGGAGGAGGGGGGGGGAAGAGGGGGGTGGAGGTGGAAGGACCCGATGGGGCCATGCGGGCGCACTGTCCTAATTACAACGAGGCCTACTATTTTTTTCGACCTGAAAGGAGCCGAAGTATTCGCCCGCGGCAGAACGCGCGGACTAGACGATAATCCCGGCGCAAACTCGCTCCCAGGATTCGCTCTATCCCTCCCGCGACAGAGTCGCAGAGGCGGGGAAAAAAGGAAGAGGCGGAAAAACGGACAGAAAAGAGCGACGGGCGCAGAATAATCGATTGAATCAATCAAATATGAACAGCATTTTGAGAAATAACGGGAAACAGAATGTATGGTTAACGCCGTTTTCATGCAATTAATTGTAACTACGAAAATGTCGATTGATTCGTCACTGTGGTTGGTCCGTTTACAGTGTTCTTTCCCGGTGGAGTGGATAAAAGAAAAAGCCGGGAGGAGAAGACGGGGCACGAGTGTAGACAAAAGGAGGAGAGGCTCGGGGGAAAAAAAGGGAGCGAAAGAGACGAAGAAGAGCTCCGCGGGAACGTCGCAGTTTTTCCCAAGCCATTCATGGCGGCGGGCCGATTTTTTTGGCCTCTTCTCACGACTCATTCATACCTCGCCGCATGAGATCCGATCGACGATCCCTTACCTGGGCCTCTCCGACGCCGAAATCCTCTTCCGCCGCTGACGACACCGACGAGCCGTCATCGTTTTTCGGATCCTCGCGCGCGGCATCCACCGTTCCTCGTCCTGGGCCCCTCGAATGCCCGGTCGAGAACTCACCGACGAGGATAAGAGGGGTGAAGAGGGGCGAAGAGGGGCAGGGAGGATCGAGGCTCGCTGTCCGTTCGTGGCTCGTTAACCGCTAAATTCCAGATACTATTCCCGACCACCTCCGGCACACCGTTCACGGTGTCCGTATGGCGCCAACGTACAAACGCTTCCATTTCGTGGCGAGTTCTCGTGGACGAGATAATCGGCGCGGAGCGTCGTAAATAGAGGCCCACTGAGCTTCGATTCCCCCGTCGACTTGGTTCAACGCTTCACTTTTATTACTTTCACGTGCGGCCATTTCCGCTGGCCATTCTGATCGGAGATTTTCACGCGCACCTAAATCACGTGATTTCTTGGGTACGGTGACGAATTTTCGCCGGTGGGGGCAGGTCCGAGGGTCCTACGAGCAGTAGGGCTAACGATCTTAATGGCCAGGCAAAACATTGACACCTCGGGCGCGACGGAGAGGCGGGAGGGGCCGCGAGGGACGAGCACCTGGGGGTCAGAACGAGGGGGAGGGGCCGGCCGGGGATCGTCAAACAGTCGGTCATCAGCGAGAGGGGTCCTTATGAGAAAGTCAGTTGGGCGGGGAGGTCGACGACAACGAGCTAACATCGCGTGCAAACACGGCGGCACGGGACAGACACGCCGATCATGTACTCACGCGTTTCCTCTCAAACATCGACGACGCGAACCGGCCCTCGCCATCATGGGAAACGCACTCAGAAAAATCGTTTTACGAAATCGAAGGTAAACTGGGCTAAACGCACCGATAATACCGCATTCTTTAACTCCTTGTCTTCCCACTCTTCGATTGTATCGCCAAATTCTCCCTCGAAGAACAGTTGTTGAGCAATGATTTAATCTGAATGATTTAATTAAAATTTAATGATAATTAGAATTTTAACGGCAGACGTGTTGGCCTTTATTGGGTTCCGGGGGAAGGGGGGAACGGGGAAAGGAAAGGGGCGGTACAAAGGTGAGGAAATGAAGTAGAATTGAAGATTTCGATGTCGAACGATCTTTGGTTTAATATGATACAACCGAGCGGGCGTTCCAAGGGGAGTGGCCCGCGTACACATTACATATCCACATGTATAATTATATTCGCAGCTTTCAGTATCATCGGATTGATTTTCTTTATATACAATATACACGAAACGATGGGTATTCTTTAATGTACATTCTGCCGCGAAGCTCAAACCGTCGGCCAATAGCTGCCGCTCGTTTTCCCATTAAATCTCGAAGAATTTCAGCCCTCGGGCAAGCAGAGGGATCGACCGTCAGTTTTTACCCGACGATTTGAGCTTCGACCTTCGACTTATCGTCTACCGCGATAATCCTCTGCACAGAACGTTTCTGACCTGATCCGGTTTAATCGACCTGTCGATTTATCGTTGCTTTGTAACGACCACATCTTCCCCACGTTTCCATCAAATTTCATGCTATTCGCTGAGAAAATCGACGAATCTCTGAGACGCACGGCCGACCGAATATTTTTCGTTTCAACAACGTTCACAGCGGATAAAAGGTTAAACGCTTCTTTTCATGTAGTCGACTGTACAGAAACATGGAGCAAGTTCGGCTGTAGGAAAACAACGGAACGAATAAAAGGAAACTAGAAAAAATAGGTCTAAGAATAAAGAATTTTAGATAAAAAAAAAGATGTGCGACGTGTACGATCGTAAAAATGGCGTGTAAGTGATCTATAAAATGATGAAATGCAGTTTCGAGATCGACGTGCGTGTTTTAATTCGCCTCTGTTTCTCTCGGCGAGAGAAAATTTCATTCCTGTAAATTCGGCCGATATATGTTTTCGTTTCTAAAAAGTTTAAAACTTTATCTAGTTGATAAAACACTGTCGAGGGAAAACTTCGATGCTATCATTGATTCTCTTTTCGGTACGAAGACTAATTAAACGTGATTCGATGATGCCTGTTCGATGACATTGATTGGCAGTCGATTCCATTAAAAACCAATTATTTATAAGGAAAGTACAGGCGTGTCTTCGGCTCGGTAGAATTTTTATTATGATTTCCGTAAAATTATCTGATCGATATCAGAGACATTATTCTTTAAAACATCCATTCCCGATTATAGATATGCTCCCGCAACGGTTCCGATCGCTTGGAAATTCCACGATTGCCAAAATCGGAGGTGGAGGGGTGGTTCCTTTCGACGAAAAAAAGGAAACGTCGAGCACCAAAGATCTCGGCACGAAGGGAGTCGAAGTTTTGTAAACCACTGGTCGTTAATTTTCTGCAGGGAGAGGTGTCTCCTTTCCGCACACGGCACGTGACGCAAAAAATGATAAAAACCAGGGCAAATGATTTGCCGCCGGCCACGCGAAAGGTTTCTTCCCTCTTTCCCTCTATCTCTTTCTCGCTATTCGTACGGTATAATATAGTATATGTGCTTTTATATAACATATAATATATCCCTCTCTATTTCTCTCCTTGCCATGCTCAGCGCAATCTACGTACTTTTAAGCTCTACTGGATGGTTTAAATACGATTAATCGGCCGTGTAAAGTCTTTACAAAAATAAAATAAATAATCTGAATAAATACGAAATATAATATTACAGTTAGTCAATAAATTATCGTGTAGGATTACGAGGGGGGGTGGGGTGGGGTGGCATGGCTCGCCGGGAGACTTTCATTTGAGTTCTCCGACGTTCGTTAGGGACGTCGTCGTAAAATTCTTACGCAATGATTTTTCATCTCCTCCGGAAGCTCACCACCAGTCCGGCTACGAGAATACTGTATTCTTCCGCTCGCAAGGAAATAACTTATGTTGCTATTGCCGCGGCGCACGAGTTCTCCGTCGCGACGCTTTCTCTCTCCCTTTTTCTACCATTAGTTTCATTCCCCTCCGCCGGTCATTAGAATTGCACTGGGAACTCGAAATTTGGCTGACCGGCGAAGGACAGGAAAACTACTGACATTTTCCCGAGTGTTCATCCCGAAAAGGAACGTAGGAGAGGATTTTCGTTGACCCTTTCCACGGGACTGATGGGGGCCCAGCCTGCACCAGTCGGTCGGTGGTCTCTCTCTCTCTCTCTCTCTCTCTCTCTCTTTTTCTCTTTGAGGCCTACGTGCGCCTGCTGGCCGTTTCCGCGACTTTTCTGCCGGCGGCGAAAACCGAGTGCATCGCTCCTGCGACCCTTTTTCTGTCCTGTCCGCTCCCTTCCGTACCGTCGAGGTTCCCGTCAGTAATCAACAATGATGACAATGACAACGACGACGAGGACGACGACAACGACTCTCCGCGAAATTCTTCCTCTCGTTGGATCTTCGTTCTTCTTCGGTCCGTTCTCGAATAGCTCACTGAGCTGAGCTCTCGATTTTAACTGAGATCGGCCTGGGTAGCAGCCCAGGGCCGTGGAATTGTCGCGAAACCAAATGGAACTGAAAACCTGCCAGTGTTCATTTTCACTGCGGGTTCCCCACGACTATAGATGCTCGTCGCCGTCGTTTTCCAGCGGGTTTAGTCCTCCGTGTACGGGGAAGCTGGTACGTAGCGCCGGTTGTAGGCGATTCTGGCCGTCCAGACGCTCGACGGGACGTAGACGGTGGACAGGACAGGCGAACCCGGTCGTTCAAGTCTCCTGAGACGGGCGAGTCGTCGTCTCGTTGCCCGTCTTCGGCTTCCGCCTGGCCGTCCTCAGGACTGCAACTTCCGACGCAGATGCTCGAAGACCTGCACGATGTACTCCAACCCGTTCATATAGTCCCGGAAGATCAACCAGTCCCGCAGGTTTCGGTAGGTCGCCGAGGCCGACATTGCTCTGTACTCGGCGGACATGGTGTCACGGGTCACGTCCGGTCGGAGAGGAACCATTCGCTCAACCAGGGCCACTTGCAACTCGCACAGCACCTGCAAACAACATCCATGCCACACCCATTAGATCCTGACACCAGTCGACACATTTAGAACAAATTTTCGTCTCCAAAAAACACGAATATCATCGAAAAACAAATGTAAAAGTCGAACGAACTTGGTAATTCATCGAAATGTGATTCTCTTCCTGTTGTATCTAAAAGTTTCTTCTATTTCTGAGTTTTTCTAAAGCCCAGGAAGCGAGAAATCCCCGACGTTTCAGAGACTTAACCGACGAATTTGTGAGACTTTCGATCCTGGCCGGGTCTTCGAGGACTTTTACGTAAAACACTCGTAAAAAGGCTGCGTGCTTTTTATCGTGACTCCGGGCAATAGGAGCCAGGTATAATACGTACTAATTGGCCTCGGCCAGCCGGTGCCATTGTGAAAGTCACGCGGACGGTGGGCACGATCCTTTTTTTCTCCTTCATAAATTTTCCGCGCCGTCGTCAGTGTTTTGCGTTGAAAATAAACGAAAGCCGCGGTACCCGTCCCCTTTACAATTTTTATTCAAACACCAGCAAGACCGATTGAGAAATGTCGTCAAAAAAATCGCAAACCGACGGTCATATCGGGGTGAAAATGAAACTTACCGTTCGGAGCTTGAATTCTGTATCCTTGAATTGTTTGCGAAATTCCAGACGATGGTCCTCCTGGTCCCAGACTATCTGCTCCAGGCCCACCGCGTATTTCTGCATGTATTCGTACGCATCCAGCAGTGCCGTGTCGAGCTGCAAAATATCAAGAAATTCGTCATTCAATCACCCGTCGACTCATTAAGCCTCCTTCAAAAGGTCAAACTTTTGAGAGACTTTAAAAAAAAGTAAATAAACTCGGGGTTGGTACTGACCATACGTACCTCGAGCTTGTCGAGGAACTCTTGGTCCAGCTGTTCGCCTAGCTGTTTTGGAATTTCCTTGGGACCGGGCAGCCAGTCGTAATGGTTGTCCTTCCACGTCGTGTGCAGATCCGCAAAGTCGGTGTTAAAGGTCTGCTTGATCTGCGCAATTAACAAAAGAAAATACAACACATTAGTTTCCCTGTTGAAGACAGAAAGTAGAAAAGTTTGCCCTTATCTCGCGTTCGCGTTGTTCTCCTGGGAAAGGCAGAAAGATTGACGAGAAATCGACGGAAGGTAAATATTTGCGAATGCATTTGTTTTCTTGTTTCTTTCTGAAAATCCTTGATACCCAATCGCCATGTACCGGGATTTCAGGCAAGCTTGGAGAATTCGCGATATCGCGAGACGCGCGTGCCTTTCGGCCGAGCGAGGAAAACGTGTGAATCGTGTTCGAAAAGCCTTCTATGAATCGTTGAAAAACACGGTGCGCATATTTTCGTAGACCTACCTCAATCGGGGAAATACTGATAGCGACGTTATTATTTTCCCCACTTTGCCCGCATCGCTCGGTCTGGCCGCAACGTGACGGTTTTTTCACTGACGCGCAAACACCGTGTTCACCTTGATATCAAAATCAACCCCCCTCTCCCCCTCACATGTTTGTCGTAAGTCGGGCAATTCCTTAGCCAAGCGTTCGTTGGCAGTGAACGTGCGAGAACGATGTAGTCGTTCGTCGCGAGGTTCAACGGACCCTTCGCGACGAATCACCAACCACGAAAAGCAGGGACGAGTTTTCTACGAAGGCGTCTCACCGCTCGGCTTTCCATCACGCCGAGCGCGCGTGGACCGAATTTCGGGTGAGTAATCGCCACGCCTCGAGCTGACTTTTCGGGAATACCGGAGAACCCGGCCGGCTCGTTTCGAAAGCCTTCCGTGGAAACTACTGGGAAGCCGGGGCTCCTCGCCAGACGCCTTAATCGTCCCCTTAAACTTAGAATGGGTTAGAGTGACCCAACGAATCGCACGTGACTATCAGCGGAAAAATTTACGACAAGATTCTGGTTAATGACTTATCGTTATTAACCCCTTAAGCGACTGCTATTTCAAAGCTACAATAGTACGAATTTATAATCTATCTCCTAATAACTATTGTCCACATCGAACGGTGTGTACGATTTGACCTACAACTTTGTTTCGTATGGTCTTGTTGCATCGAGTGGTATCTTCCCATGTGTCTCAGCCAATCAGCGTCGACGAAACAAATAAGCATCGCCCCGCGCCGTGTCTTCCGGTGGAATTCAAGTGCCGATATCACCGGGGAACCTCGAATTACAGTTTAATCTAAACTTTTCGTCTCGATTCATCGTGTAATCGGATCCTCGGTGCATCGACTGCACGACGAATGATTGATTACAAAGTGTAACTTTTTGATCGTCAGTCTCGGGTGTCCCGTGGACGATTAAAGTGACGTTCTATCGCGTCTCGTGTCTTCGACCTCGAGCCGAGGACCAGCTGGCTCTTAATCACATAAAGATCCAATGGCTAATGATCGCCGTGAGATTCTCCCGCGCTAAACAAATCCGACAGTATTGAGTAACATTCTACAAAATGTCGCGCTAATGCTCCGAAATGAATGGCTAACAACTCGGCCCCCCCACCATTTCGACGTATTTTCGGGAAATTTATTACGACCGCGGTAATATTTAATTGAAATTTATTCGTCGGCGTGTTTTGAGTTTGCGCTTAGCGCGCTACCTGCGATTACCTACCGCGGACAACGATCGACAATCGATACCTCCCCACGTGGAGATGGTTGCGAAAGGTTGTAGGGGGCAGGCGGGGATTCCTCCATTCGAGGCGGCGACTTTGTAGGTAAGTCAAAATCACGCGTAATTGGACGGCCGAGTCTCCTTTGACGTTGGTTCCCTCTAGGCCGTAATAATCGTTGATTTACCGCCGTCCCGGACTCCCGTTAAAACGGAGAACGATTGGTTCGTCGGCGAAACGCTCGATGAAACGTGATTTTACGATAATTCGGCGTCGGAGGTCTCTTAATAAACACATTAGCCTAGGCGCGGGGCATGTTTTATTTTCGCCCGGACTTGAGCAAGGTTCTTCTCAGCGATTTTACGAGCAAAGTCCACACCGAATAAGGATGAATCGGACGACGGTCGAGCGACCGTTCTCCGGATACGGATTTAATTCTTCCTCCCGATTTGTCCTCGGCGCAGAGGTACGCCCTTTCCCCCCTTACCGGCAAGACAAACGATAATCGAGGGTATTTGCCTTGGATTCCCGGGGGAAAGGGCGATTATGTCGATACGTTTAGCGAAGCCGTCTAATCGTCGCGCCGATCGTCACCGCGACGCGCCGGCGTACGTGAAGGAATCGGATAAAATATCGGAAGCGGTGGATTCCAATAAATCAGAATCGGAAGCTGCCCTCCCTCCCCGGCCGACTGGCTGCCCCCTCCGGCAGGCCGGGGCACTCCGACTGCATACTAAAGTCCAGACCGGATATACAGCGCGCCGGCGCATGTTACTCGCTTCTCCCGACGTATACTCGCCGCCGACGTTACACCAAGACACCTTGACGTGCATACGCGGAAAGCCACTGATCCCTACTTCCAGACGATATCAATCGATCGTGTCCCCATGGTCGACCGACTTCCACAATTGACCCTTTGGCGAAATTTCTCTCGTCAGACTCGTCGGTGGATCATTTGAAGCGGTGCTTGAGGAACTTAAATTTTTACGCATTGTTCGTTCACCGAGAGGTGCATTAGGACATGAAAATTTTCAAGGGGTTAACGTTACTCATCAATCCTAGACGCATGGTAGGATACCTTTCCTTCCCCCTTTGTCATTTTTCTATGGTCCTGAGAAGGTTCTTCTTTGCCTTGACGGTACCAGAGAGGGTTTACCGCGTTCCCACTGTCGTCGGCAGAATCGATAAGGCGAGCGGAGGGCTGACGTCACTGGACCACCAGACAGTGCGTCGCCGTAAGTCCGGTATCAGTCGGCGCACCTGCACTCCCTGCCCACCCTCCCCCCCGCACAGCCTCACAGGAAAAGAGTGAGGGAATTACAGAGAAAGAGGGTCCCCGTCTCACTTGCGTTCTCCTCTTCCCCGCCCTTCTCGACTTCTTATCCCAGCGCATAGCGAATTCATCTCCCTCGTCCGTCGCTTACCCTGCGCAAAATATTTCTCCCGTGGGGAGGGGAAGGTGGCACGAAGACCGATATCGAGTTATGCGCTGACTCCGAAAACATCGGCATCGAGTATCGTCGAGCGATGATGCAACGAGTCCTATCCGGAGCACCAGGAGAACGAAGGGCAGAAGGACAAGGAAAAGGAAATTAACAATCTCTTTTCATGTAAAAACCCTCTTCTAGGCTCAAACTTTCTCCATTGATCGCCCTAATTCGTTCTTCATCTCAGAAGCTCTGTTCTCACGATAATAAGATCGTCTAGGAAACGAGGAGGTCGATTTCGTCGGAGTCGGTATTTTTTCGAGCTGTCGTCAAGGGCGTAATTGAAGGGCGAAGCCGATACTTCCCGTTCCGCGGAGGCGGTTTTTCGTGTTTACACCGAGCGGACCGATGTCGAGTGATGCACCGGGCCAGAAAACACGGGTTTCGGGTGTCGACGAGCGATGATGTAACGAAGCTGTTTCGGGAAACCGTCTCGGAAGGGCCGCGGCCCGGAACGGACCCTACACGAGCCCTACTGCGGACACGGATACCCTTTTGCGGGCGCACGCGAGGATGCTGACTCATCTGAGCTTCCTCCAATCTAACCCACTCTAATCCATCCTGAGGCCACGCGGTATCCTCACTTTCGCACATTCGTCCTTCATCCTTCGCCTCCGACCAATTACAATCTTAACCTTCCATAGTCCAACTTTTTCTTTACTTACGAAAGAAAAAAATGATATAACTGTTAAATGGTAAACATCGATCACGGGGTATAAACTAATAATTATAAGTGAATTTTTAAATGTTGTACGATAAGGCGTAGTTTGAGTCGCCACAAGCCGTCTTCACTCTCGTAATCGTGACTAGATGGAACCGTAGAACATTGCTTCGAATTTATTCTTAGGACTCGAAAGACGATAAGGAAAGTGCAGCTTGTTGCATCCAACTGTCGGTTGCACGTGCATCGCGTTGCTCCGTGCGTTTACATACGTTCGACTCGCGGGATGATCGCTAAGAGGACGATACAGCTTCTCCAGGAAGCTTGCATGAGCGAACCGGATATTGACACACGTACGCGCGCGCGCGCGCTAATCCGAGAATCTCGCGAGGGAGAAAGGGGTGGCGCGTATCTGTTACGGCTCCTAAGGTCGTCCAGTTATAGAGCGATGGAACGTACAGCGATGACGCGTGTGCACGAGGCATGAATTTAACGGGCAGGCCGGATCATCTGGCCCGCGAGAAGAGGGAATTAAGTTTCCCGACCGCAGGCCATGCCTCGACCCTTGCGGTTTGCCCTTAGTCCCTCTCGGAACTTGGCCGACGATTCGTGGCGCGATTTGCTGGCCAAGGTCGACCCAATAACCCACCGAGCAGAAGGACTTTTCGACAAGAAATCAAGCCAGTCGCACGGATCTGTCTTTTCTCCCCCTACGACCTTAAATTGTTTCGTCTTCCTTTCGATGGAGGAACGTTGAGAAACAAGGCGAATCGCCTTGTCGCACGGCTCGAGCGATTCTGGTTCGTCGGAATGATTGATTAATGAGCATCCGACTACTGGCCGGTTTTCCTTGGTAGGGATAGGAAAGAACGTTCGCGTGTTTCCGGCGACCAATACAGACGCAACACGGCACGACACGACGGGCAACGACGGCGCGAGACTGCGGAGTTTAGGCCGACGAATCCGTGTCGGGCCGTTCGTCACTCGCGACCAACGTTTCGTCCACCGACGCCGCCGGACAATCGACAAATAATATTCATAAACGGACGCGCGCCGCGCTGTGAATAATTTGCCGGGTAATTAAAAAACAGTGCACAGCCTCTGCCGACCGCATTGCAAGGCTGCAGCATTAGCGCTGATCCTTCGACCAATAGGAAACTCGCCGATTCGCCGCGCAACAAAATCAACGGCAAAATAATCGCAAAAACCGGAGGATAATCAAACGGAAAATTATTGCGAGACTTTGGGTCGAAGTTTTTGAGAGATTGACGGTAATTCTGGTATTCTTTGACATTGAACAGTCTTGAGTTTAGCTAATGAACTGTTGCTCGTGTCGTTCGGAATGATTGGTTTAAGAGCGAGATTTCCTTCGGACGTATGTCCGACTCCCGTGGAAGTACGGTCGCCGTCCACGCGGCCGGAAGTGCTGCCATAACTGTCTTCCGCTCGAAGTTCCCCTCGTCTACCTGTTCCCCGTGCCTCCCCGCCGGTCCGAAGTCACGTTGGTAATTATCGAACGATCGATGAGTCGCGATCATCGATTCGGATCGTCGATCCTAGCATTCCTTTCTTTACGTTCTTGCGCAGAAATTCTCTCTGTCTTTCCGGAGAACAAGGCGGAGACGAAGCAAAGGGCACGATAATACTTTCTCGAGCCTTTAACATTTCGGTACTCACGTATTCGTCACGGAAGAGTTGAGCGTGCATGAGCGCCGTCTTTGCCTGAAGCACCACTTGGTTCAGTAGTTGCTCGTCGCCCAGCTGCACGAATTCCGCGTCGCCCTCAATGTCGTCGGCCGCGAGCCCGCAAGGATTCACCCACTTGGGGGGTGAGCTCAGTCGTCTGTCCTCGAGAGTCATCGTCGGAGCACCCTGCACCGTCGCCGCACAGAGCAGAGCTACTAGAAGACTACCTAGCCCTGAAACAATGAAATTTCCACCGTTAATCCACTGAATCCTGGCCGAGAAAATACTATATTCATGATTATCCCCACTCTTGAAATTCCCATAATTCCGAAGGAATGTACTTTGATGATTCGAAGGTTCTAAAAGGTATTTTGCCCCGGAACAAAGAAATTTTTATAGCCAGTCAAATTATCCTCAATTCTAGAAGACCGTTGTGCATGTTTTAAAGGTCAAAATCAATGTGAAAGTCCATTGTTATGTAAACGCAAGACATTTGTTCCGTGAGAACGTTACGAGCGAAGTCTGCTGAATAATCCTTTGGAACGGTAATGTTGATTTTCGAGGGACGACCCGTAGCTTCCGGCGGAGGTTTCTCTTGTGCGCGGGGATATAGTATAGTAACGCGGGTAATTGGTAGACTTCGATCGGGTCCGGGTCTTATGATCATCGGGCAGTTTCGGGATAGCCCTGCCACGAGGAATTACGTCCACGCGAATCCGCCGGATCCGAATTATTTCACGAGTTACGACCGTTGATGAGGGGCCTGCTCGGAGTTTCGCCGGCTCCGACAGGACTGCGACTCGTCAATCGCGAACGAGGTCCACGCGAACCCAAGAAACCACGCGACCCTCTTCGTCTTCCGTTTAGCCAGCCCACAAAACCCTCGGAATTTACCCCACGCGAAGAACAAGATCCTTGAGACTAAAAATTTCTTCCTAAACTCTCTTTTCTTTCATCACCCAAATTGTTTCTCAACAATCCCCCTATTTCACACTAACGATATTTTCTGCTCCTAACGTGTTCCCAGCGATATTCTATTGGCTCGCTAAGACCAGTTTCACTCTCTCGCGGTATACTTGTAGGAATGAAAGTTATATCGATGACGTTCTTGTTCGATGGGAATCTAATTCCTTGGCGCGAATGTTTACGGCCATTTGTGTTTGCATGGATGCACGGTGTTTGGACGGTTAATTGCATCGGAATGCAAGCCGAGCCAGATAAGTCACATAGTCACATGTTTTCTGCCGGCACAGAGAGCGAAGGAGGAACCGGAGTGTAAGAAGGACACGGCTCGAGCCTGCGACAAGCGCAATTACCGCGATGCGGAGAGACGAGCACGTGAATTACGGCCGATAACAAAGAAATTCGCTGTGTACGAATAAACGTTTTCCCCGGCAATGTTTTACGATGATCATCTTGTCGTTTAATAGGCCAAGTCACGAGGAGATAAATCCATATTCGACGAAAACGTGAGTCTATCTCTATCGCGGCTATTCTCAAGGTGTTTGTTTTATTCAGATTGTTGTCCGGAGGTATGTGGCGATTTACACGCATTTCTTAAAATACCCTGGCCTCCATGGAGGAAAACAAAAGAGGACGACAACGGTTCGGATTTATCTTTAAGTTGGCGTGGAGCAAGAACGAGGCGAGCAGGCGAAAAAACGCGTCTGCTGAGAATGGATCGGAGTGGCCGTCGATGCGTAAAGCGAGAGTCCAATTAATGTCTACTAACGAGAGAACCGAGAGGATTTTGCCCACGTAAGATTCACGGGACGGAGAAATATGTGCGAGCCTGTCGCAGAGCCGAGAAGAGAAGGTTTGACGAAAGCGAAATTATCGGAGCAGGATCGACAATCGCCGGCGAAAACTCGAATCGACGGGGTGCCAGTTGGGATTTCTTTCGAGCGAGTTCGCGTCCGTTGGAATACACTTTCATTGGCTACGAAAAAAGGTCTATTATCTTCCGAGCTGAAACGGATCTTTTCTCTGGGTTCGCGAAAGCCCGCGCGACCGTTCGTTTTTTCCCCAGCGACGACTTTTCCCCGCGAAAGAAAACCGGCCATCAAACGACACCGCTCGAACGGACATATTTTTATCGACCCGTGGAAACGGCTGAACGCCATAGAATCGCGTTGTAGCCGGGCGAATTATCCACAGCGCGTTTCCTTAATCGTCGTCGGCCCAACGACCGTCCCATCGTACTTTCTCCCCGCTGTCTTTAATTGTCGCGTTTTTCCTTCTCTGCTCTTCGATCGCTCGCGCCATCGACCCTACATCCGATCGAGTTTACGGTCGAACACGAGCGTCACGATCAACCGCCAGTCAAGTAGAATACTTTTTGAGCTTCTTCACACAGCCGTAGGAATCCTTGGCGAGGATCGTCCGTGCCCTTTGGTCCTCACCACGGGATGAGCCCTCGGAGTGGCAAAGTTTTCCCGGTCTTTCGCCTCGAACTTGGCTGACGACGGTGGACGGCCTACCTCAACGGCGCTGACAAACGGCGTTCCATCGAAATTCCAGCGAACCCAGGGCAGTTGGCGCATCCGCGGGGAAAAACCGCGAGTCGCCTTCTGCCGAGCTTCCTTCCTCTCGTTCCCTCCGTCGGTCCTCGGCCGTTTCTCCGTGGCCGTCGCGCCGTTCGGAGCGGAGCGTTGAAAGCGGCAAGAAAGACGCCGGAAAAATGCAGTAATGGCGCGAGCGCTCTGTCCTCGCATTGCTCGCTCGACAATTATACCCCATTACGTCCGGCTTGGCGGTCTACCCCTGTCCTCCCCTCCTGCCACCGGCTACCCGGCGACCCCCTGCCCTTCCGCCCGTGCCCGTCGCCGTTGCGGTAGGTCGCGTATATATCGCGCTGCGTAAAGCTCGAAAAAAGCACCGGCTAACGCAATTAAACGTCTTCCCGGCGGAACGAAACCCTTGGCGCTGAATCGGCCTTCATTCCGATCGAACCGAGCTCGATATTCCCCCCCCTCGTCGTTGGCGGTTTTGCTAAAATCCTCGCGGACTCCGACCACCTGTGGAAGCAGAGTCGCGAGATCAACAGGTGGTTCACACAGCGCCGTTCCCCTTGTCTCACGCGCGTGCATATTTATCCGAGGGTTGAACCACCTTCACGGCGTAAAGTTGACGATCCTCCGTTCCTAAGGCGGGCAACTTCATTCAGTATTTCGTCATTTCATTGAGTATTTTATCATTGCCCCGCGGTTGCTCGGCATTTACGACTCGAGTGGCGATGGCTTTCGAAAGGCCGGAATTTCCAACGCGCTTGGCGAGCGCAAGAAAGGTCAGCCGAAGCGTCGCATCGCGATCTGGAGCACGTGAGAGAGGGATGACGAGGTCCGCGAAGGAGCGACCGTCCTCTCGGACGACGCAATGCCACGTACAAACGGAGAATCGATAACGAGGACCGTTACGAGGATGATGACTAACGCGTTCATCGGCTCGCTCGACAGTGACGTCAGGCACGCACGACGGAGAAAGAGAGGAACGAAGAGAAACGGACGGAGGAAGAAAACGACCAGACCGACGGAATCAGAACGCCCGGGAATAAAGGAAACGAGAGAAATGTAACACGGAGATAGACTTGTCCGGCTGATAAGGAGAAACAAAGTCGAGGAGGAATCGAAGGAGAGGAGGAAAGAGTGGCGTCCAGGGAAGACGATGACAAGGAAATGGAAATTATGATTACTCAATGAAGAACAAAACGATTGAAGAAAGAAACCAGTAACCACGTTCGAACGGCATGGTGCTTACGTATATCGTATTGTTTCAAGGGAACGCGTGGATTATCGCCGATCCATGTATCGTCCCCTCTTAATCTTCAATTCTAACTAACAAAGGGGTAGTTCATTTTACGAACAATAATCACACAGACATGCTTAAAGTTGAGACTTGGTCCAAGACCAAATTTGGAATTCATCTGGCTATAGCCATAATTGCTAAACTCTACCTACTCGTTATGGCAAGAGGAATGTGGCAAAATCCTTGAACGATAAACGATGATCTGGTGATAGTCATAGGAGTCAAACGAACACGATTTTTCACTGTTAAACTCGCGGAAGTGGGTAAACGAAAAACCAGAAGCAGAGAAAGACCAGCGCCATGGAGTTACGTAAGAAAGTAAGCTTTATTTTTAATTTACATGAGTCACACTTGGAGAGAACGTACGACTATGTGCACGCGTGCAATCGAGATAAAAGCGAAATATAACAAGTGCGATTGGTAAATGATGGACGATGAACGGACGAGAAAGGCGCGAAAACGTTGCACCAGTTGCCGGAGATTTCAATTTCGGAGCAACTTGCGGGCACTCGAGGCGGTGGTGAATGAAAGTAAATTTTTGAGCAATGGGTCATTTTGTTAGCCAGACGAGAAGAAAATAATGATACGCTCGCGGAACGAGAAGGTCGAGCACGATAAATATGACAGACACGCGGGAATCTCGTCCCATTTCTAACGTCAGAAATATTTACGAGGAGAAAATCTTGCAGAATTTCATCCATCGATAAAACGATCTGCTCCATAAATCCTGCTTCAACTTGAACCATCGCAAAGGGAATTCTTTTGCCATCCAACGAACGTCTCATTGGGTACGTTAAATTCGTGAGTAAATCCAGGCGGGCAACGAGTTATCTTTGAGCATGTAAAAAGGGTGCGTTGGATCGCGGAAAATTGTACGACCTGGGTCGTGAGTCCGAAAAGAAAAATCAGGTCGCAAGGTCGACGGCATATTCATTGACTTACTCAGGCACGTGGTCGGTGCGATCGAGGCGTTGCGGTGTCTCGATCGTATCCCCCGATCGTCGTAAGTCTCCGCCACGGCACACGGATCGTCGAGTTGTAACAGTCTCGGCGCGTTATCAGTTCGATTCGCGTGAGGAACTCGCGGGTCCCGTCGTGCGAGCATTGCCGGCGGCGATTCGACGATCGAGTTCGTCCTGCCGGGCAAATTTCTCCTTCCTTCGATCCTCGTGTTGTTGCTGCTTTTCTTCGCATCGTCGCGCGCGTCGAGGACCCTGTGGGACGTCGTCCTCTGGTCCCGGCTGAGGATGGCCTCGATCCTCACCATCTCCGTGTCCTCCATGTCAAACATCCTCGCATATCACACGGTCCTTCCTTCGTCCTGCGTTCCCGCGAATCCTGCACGTGCGATCGTAAACTCTCTCTCTCGGGCTATCTTCCGTCCCGACGATGAAATATCAGCACTGTCCAATGTTCCTCCGGGACACTGTGATCTGTCACCGCGGAGGTGTTGCACCGGGTAAGGAAGAAAAAAAAAACACCGATGTAATAACTAGTCGGAACGATCCGCACGGAATCACTAGCCGTTTGGCACTGGTCCCGTCACACGCGATGCACTGATTCTTATACGACGGGGGGTCCAAGGGGGAGGTCCGAGGACGGGCCTGGGCGGGGTGGGGGTGGAGGGGGGAGGGCTCAGAGGGTGCTCCTGTCGAAGGAGGGGTACGCGTCAAGACGAACAAGAAGAGCAGTCCGCCCCGCAAAGGGTGCTGTCCTTTTGCCCCCCTCTCTCTCTCTCTCTCTCTCTCTTTCTTTCTTTCTTTCTTTTTCTAGTTCCCTCGCCCTCTCTATTGACTCTCTTCCCTTTCTCTCGGTCCCACTTTTGCCGTGGCCTTTTCTATTCGTCCCTCACGAGGTGGATCCCGGTTTTCCCGAGCGACGACCTCTTTTCCGGCCTTCCTCTTTCTCGATTTCGCTCCTCCTCTGCGGAGGCCTCCGTTCACGCGTCTCACGGGAAGGTCGTACCCTACCGAGTGTCAGGAGGTGACTGAGAGTCTCTCTCTCGCTTGATCGTCGTCGTCCTCCTCCTTGCTGCTGCTGCTGCTGCTGTTGCTGCTGCTGCTGCTGCTGCTGCTGCCGTCTCGTCCGTCCGGCCGAGCGTGTCGAGTGTATCGCCTCTCTCTCGCCTCCTGTGTCCGAGTTAACCGTGTTCCAAGAGAAGGTAGGTAGGTATACGTGCGGAGAGGAGGTGGAGGAAGCCAGTCGAGCGAACGAGGCGGCCGGGCAGGGCAGGCCGTTCGCTCGTCGTTATAGTAGGAGCAAACCCACGGAAGGGAATGGAAGTGGAAGGTGGACTTCTGTCCGTTCGTAGATCGCCTCTCACTCCTTCTCCCTTGTCTTCCTTCCTTTCTCGCAACTCGTCTCGCGACACTACTCCAAGGAGTCACTTTTCCTGCTCCGTCGCGAATTTTTCCAACAGATTCGTCCTTTCCTCGGGTACTGCTCCCACAGTCTTCCTCCGATTTCCAGGATTTCTCGTATCTCGGAAATTTCTCTGACTCGATTAGAACACTCGTAGGTGTTCTCCGGTGCGTCCTCGGTGTGGTGCAGTGGGTGTATGGTAGCTGTCGGTCCGTCGTGCGGTGCCTATATACGATGGCAAAGGCCGCGCTGAGCACGTGGCCCGCCACCCCGCTTTTCGTCGATGATCCTGGCCCCTTCCCCTCCTTCCCCAAGGAACCGCGATCATCGTATCCTTCTTCTCTGTCTCCCTCGTTTCCTGCTTTCGGTGATCCTCTGGTCCTCCTCGCGGGGTTTCTCCTCCTCCCGGAGGCTCCGTCTCGACGGTCCTCTCTGCCCCCTCCTCCGCCACCGTTGGCCCCTTCCTTTCTCGCTCGGCTGGTCGCTCTGTCTTCGTCGCACTCTCGCCCCCGTCCCCACCCCGACGGGCTCGTGCTTGGAGGCTCCTCCGCGACTCATTCATAACTCCCCGCGCGAGTGACCGGGCCGTTCCCCACCACCGCGGGGGAGCTCTTTCGACCTACCCCCACCTCCTGGTACCTCTACTACCAGAAGCCTCTGACGAGGCGCGATGCTCTCGGCGACTCCACGATCGGCCGTCGGTCCGGCACGCCGCCGGCAGCTCCGAGACGTACGCTAATCTCCCCGCCATCGCACTTCTCAGCTCCGATTCAGAAACGATATCCTCCGTATAACCTCCTGCGCTCATTTTCCCCATCGCCGTAGTCGGCATTGTCCTCATCATCCTTTCAGCTGTCCATGTACTCTCATCTTCGTCGAATCGCCGTACACTGAGTTTTCATTTTGCCGGGGTAAAAGAAAACAGATAACTCGTTGCACAGCTAATGTTCGATTCGTTGGCAAAAAGATGACACTGTCAAGACTTACGCAGGAACGATTATTAAAAGTCGCGCACAAGCAGAACGCTAGAAGAACGCTACGATTATACACTAATAATTGCGCGAAAACGTCACTGCGATATTACAGCGTAAATCTTCCGGTTTTTGCTGAATTTACCTAAAGTTTCTGAGAAATCGGAGTAAAACCGATCGGTCGACGAAGACGCGTAAATCTGGGATGACGAGAGGACTTATCTCGAGGGTCCTGGGGGGGGGGCCATTGTTGGAATTCGTTTTCCCTCTGAACTTTACCGACGTTCGATCCCGCATCTGCCGGAGACATTGTTCCCGCGGATTCTGCAGTCCGGCTGCGACGACTGCCAGCTGCGAAACGTGTGCCCGCCACGCGAGTTTCCTTTTTTCCGTCGGCCGCACGCGCCGTTTCCCGGCAAATCAACTGGCAATCAAAGTCCCAAACCGACGGAGAGGGTCGAAAAATTCGCTCAAGGAATAGAACGAACGGCGTTGCGAAAGGCGTGCTTGGTAAAATGACTTTTCCGTCGGCACGGTGCAATCCCGGATCGGTTAGCGCGTGCGTCATTGCTGGCTGCACGAACGCACGACACTGATAGACTCCTCATTGAGTATTCCGTCGTTCCTCACTCGCGGCACGTCGATGCGACTTAAACTCCGCGCTGCACCAACGGTATTTTTACTACCCAAGCCTGTTTTTCTAGTTCTTCCGCATTCGCCGTACCCAGTGGGATTAATTCCATGCAAAGTGTCACTAATAACCTCCTCGATCAACGTAAACCGTGCACTCGCCGGCCCGTAATTACGAGGGAGCACTCGCGCTGGCGAAATACTTGAACGAACGTAGCTTCGAAGACTGCTTGGACGATAGGGCACAAAGAATACGTTTAGCTCTATTGTTTGGCATGGCGCGTGACTTTCCAACACCTTGCCCCCTCCAGCTGCTTAATTTCCCGCGGCGGGGAGGAGAGGAAAAAGTTTCGCTACTCAGTGATAAGCCGCGATAATGCGTCGACAGATGCAACGTCATTACGTCAGCGAGGACGGCTAAGTTTCCGTAGACACGACGGCGTGCGAGGATCGCTAATAATAGCGGCGATGACGATAATGACGATAATTGACAGTTGACTCTGGCAAACGATCGCTAACACCCTGCTCGATTAATTACACGCGACTACCGCGCCGATTACGGAAAGTTCGCGGATGACGAATGCACCGAGCAACAGTTGCTTCCCGCTGGAACGGAGAAAACCGTTCAATCGCGTCAGTTCAATACTATTTCCGACGTTGCCCCCCTTCCCACCTTTCCTGATCTCGCATAGCACCTTGCTAACATGATTTTGCAACGGTCCGTAGCTATACCCTCAATTGACACTGATCGTGGACGTAATTTATCGCGTCTAAAGGTGGAAAATTGTAGAAGATGAAGTAAATCATCAGCGTCGTTGGGTTTTACGTTATTCTTCCGCGGTGGGTAATACGGTTCGCGCTAATCGTGTGATTCATTTGCAAATTGGCAAGTATTCTCCTAGCTCTAGCGACGTCTAGCTGACGCCGTACTTGATGCACGACTGACATCCACAAGTGATAAGAAATATCGCGAAATCTCGTGAAACCAATAGGCAACACGGTGGAATTTGATTTGCTGGATTTACTGTACTTTCAGTATTAGTCACACAGCCGACACGCGTAAAGGGAAGAATCAGATGAAACTCTTTTGAAAGTCAATCCGATACGTGGGGATTCCGTTGGCCATTGGCCAACGGTTTGTTTGCTAACACTTGTCAGTGGTAAATTTTCTGAGAGTCGCTGAATACCGATGAGCCGGGTCCTCATTTTACGATCGATCAAACGGAATCGCGCCACGTCTTTCTTAATCACGTGTATTCGTCAGTCATGGTGAATTGGATGGTTCTAGTTTGCCGGAAAACGAGATCCTTTTTTTCTCGAAACTCCGGGAGAGATTTTGAGGGGTAAGAAAGGGTGGAGGGGCGGGGGGTCTGACTTCCCACCGGTGGGTCCGTAAATCCCCACCTTTGGGCGCCATAACGCGGTACTCCCCCTTGCTCCCCCTACGGTCGTGGCGAGCGATGACGTTTCCTTTCACTGCGGACCCACTGGGCGTGTGGGTATGTCCCTATTTCTCTCTCTCTTTCGTGCGGTCCAAGGAACCGGACGGTAGGAGAACCGCTTTCGTGCTTCCGAAAGGAAACGGGACATTTTTCTCGGAATAGACGAGAGATATGTGAATCGCCACGGGAAGAGAATGCCCCGGTCTTTCGGCACTGACCAATACCTTCCTAGAATCTCGTCTAGCGAATCGTAGGTGCTTCGTCAAACTTCCAACTGGGATCTACTAACTCGTAATCTCGCGTAATCGAATCAACAGGTTGCACCAGAAATCGATCAACCGAAATGCCACAATTATCAGGCAAGTTGTTACGTTGAACAAGGGGCGAAGATGAAACAAATCAGCAATAAGGTATCATTGAAAAATGAACTAAGAAAAGGATGATTTTCACCTTTATTGTATTCTATAAACATATTAGGACTATCGCGGATGTATTGTGAAAAATACTGTGCGATTAAAAGCCAAACAACGAGTTAACGGCGGGTGAGACAAGTGTGCCGAATTAAGAATTCCTAGTGACGATGCGGTTAGTCAGCGATTCGACGGTCGCGCAATGACCAAGTAGAAACAGAAATAACGGTTTCTGGGTTTCCGTGTCACCTGTTACACGGCCTGGCGAATCTACCACGGTGGATCATTCAATAATCCCCGGTCCATATTCATCCGGGGGGGGGGAGCCAAGTTGACGAATAATTCCGGCGCTCTCGCTTTTCAGGGAGAGTTGCCGTTGACGGCGGTTACGCGATTAACGCGCTGGATTGCGAAAGTGTTTCGTGCCGAGCTCGTAGACGAGCCGAAGACTCGACAGCGCGTCACGTTCCCTCGTCTCGGGGTCAAGTGCACCGCGGACGTGCTGGAATCTCTCCAAGCTGCTCGATCTCGCAGCGATCGATCCCGATCGATCGTCATCCAAGCGAGGAATTCATGAAATTCTGCCGGCAGTATATATCGATACCGCGGTTTTCCAGCTTTCCGTGGGGAATACTGAAGGAAAACACCGGGACCCTTGGGAAATCAACGGTTTCTCGCGAGAAACTTGCGACACAGTGACGTCATCGGACTGCCTCGTGACGTCAGAATTTCGATGGAACGGAGTTTCTATACCCTTCGACATTTTTCTCATGAAAGGTTGCAGCTGGACATAGGGCAATGGTCGTGATGAAAATCTTCACGTAAGATTCTAAGACGTTACACGAAGGAACGAAGATGAAAATTCTCGGTATTTTCTGGGTATTTTAACTTTATTCAATTCCCTGAGTGATGCAACGCTCAGAAATCATTGCAAGGCCGTCACGTTTCTATTCTTTCTTTTTATCCGTTGTTTACTTGATTGTTTCGCAGGTGATTCTCCTATTTTGTAACTGCCAAGGACGAACGAAAATTTGCACGATATGTTTCGTAAAGTTATATCACTTCACTTCACACCTCACGGCACAACAAATAAAGAATTCTAAGTACTTGACACTTTACACATCGACATATAGATAATAGTGTCTGTTAAGATATTTCCCACCACATTACCCGAGACCCTACCCTTCCCTACCCTCAAGTCATTGCTAACAGAATCTCCACAGACAATTAAGTGTACACCTCTTTCTCCTTCCTCCCCAATGTATGCTGTCATTCGATCAACAGTCGACCGCCACCCTTCCAAGCGATAAGAAGTGTGAGACAGTGCTGTCTCTGTCGGTAGATTTTCCGATCGAATATTTTCGCGACTGTCGCACAGCAGTTCCAATTGAGCCGTGTCGCGAGTTACGAAAGCTTATACGTTCGCGTCTGTATTAACCGAGTGTAGTGTCCAAGTTTTCGGTGAACTGGTAATGGGGAAACGCGAAAAACAAGCAGGTTAACGTTTATCTTCGTTCCACAGAATACGGTCAACACAGTTTTGCGTTGTTGGCGCATTTTTCATGTAGACAACAGATTAGTGAATCGGAGTAGTTCGTGCTTGTACGTTTTCTAGGCGAATAGATAACCTTTATAGTTTAACAGTAGTATCGTATCAGAGCCATTCTAGTGTTTCTGCGCAATTGTGGAGAAAAATTAATAGCGAAATGATAGATAAAACGGTTTGCTAAACATCGTGTTTTACTGATTCAGCGTTGGGGAGGGAAAAGGAAGGTCAGTTGTCCAGCCTGAAAATTTCTCAAACTGACCACTACAAATGGGAAATCGTCGTTAAGAGCCCGCCGAGTGTTTATCTACATTCCACTTGCCAGGATTATCTCGTTTTCGCGTAGGCTCGCGAGATTGCCGAAGGACTCACGTGTTTCGCAGCGCTCACGTTTCTACGGCAAAGAAATTACGGCTTTTGACACGCGTGACTATCCGTCAAAGTCGAGACCTGTGGCTCGGTCGCTCGAGTTACGATGATCCTCGGACTTCCGCGCCGGTCGGTGAATCATGTCCACCGCTTATTGATAAAGAAACCACTCACGTGCCGGCGCGGATGGTCAACAACCGATCCAGAACGGTACCGGTCATTCCCCACGTGAAAAAAACCTCCCCCCTATTTTGTCTCATCTTTTGAAAACATCGAAAAAATTATCACGACCGGTTTTTGTGAATTATCTATAGAGGTGCATAAATTCCGCTGGAACTGACCAATATTCTTCAACAACTAAGGCTATCCTGTGAGGTGCATAAGATTCACTGTGAAATAGTTAACGTAGTTTGACAAACAAAATTGTCCTGACCGTGAGAATCCGTTTGAGACACATATGCCGATAAATGGCGAGTACGTAAAGACAGAAAATCCCTGTTGACGTTAGTTATTCCTGCTGACGTTAGTTATCCCTGTTGAATGTTAGTTACGTGACGAGGATCACGGTGTCACTTGGAAAACCTCGTAGATCTTTCCGTCGCATCGGCCAGGCGCCACGTATTCATCAGCCGACGACGACGCCGACGTCGTACATTTATCGTATCGGCGCGAAACTGCGAAAAAAATGACAACTCGGCGGCTACACGTGCGTACCTTCGAAGGTCGTTACGTTCGTCGTACGTTAGAATTAACACGTACTCCGGGAAAAATGAGCGGGCAAATTGGACGAACTGCCCGCTAAGCGTTGCATTTTTCGCGCGAACAATGCAATTCCGCGAGGGATTGCCCGAGAATGTTGCCATGAAACAGTCTGACTATTTTTACTCCGTTATCTGTAATTCAATTAAATAAACTGGATCGCCAGTGGAGCCTGGCGCTCCGAGAATGACGAGTTTGTCAACGGCTTTTGATTTTCGCGTAAAAATACGCGGCTTATCCGTCGACAATTCACCGCGAACTCTACGTTCCTCGAAACGTACGTGACCTGGGACGATTCTCAAGGGAATATCAAAAATCGGTGGAAATCTCGCAGTGCGTTCCGCGGAAAGTCGTTCCCGGTATCGCATTATCACCTGCCTTGTTCGAAGGAAAATAGTTTCTTATCTACTAATTTTCGCTGTTTCCATAATCGCATTCTTGTAAAACATGTAAACGAGCATTCGCGTTAATCGATTCAACGATAGCAGTTGTCAGGAATTCCCAGGGAACGTTGATTCATACAACCCCGTGTTTGTACAAGTGGGAATAACGTTGCTTAATGACATCGATTAATTTTTCGACACTTGCTAGCTGAAATTCATAAGATTTTTTTCACTGGTAACGGACCGTGGGAAGGTATAATACATCGTCGGCGTAAGAGTCCATCGACTGACGTTCGTAGTAGCGCTAGGCGAAAGAATCGGGCGAACGCGACGCCCTTTTCGCGGTAGGTCCAATTTCCCCGTGTTTTACTGCTGACAAGGTCGGCGAGTTTAAGTGGTGACTAGGCAGGTTTTACGCGGAAGGCGTACGCACCGGGCGATCGGCGTAAACGAGAACGGGGAACATCGCGAGCGAGGGTACAGTGCTGTGGCCTTAATTAATGAGTCAAAAGCTCGCTCATCGTTTCCCGCGTAAGCGCGCGCCTTTTCGGCCGAAAAGACCGCCAACTCACGCTCACGAAGCTCCCCGTCCCTTGCGGAGGGACGCTCTTACTTATGCAGATTAGTCCAATTTTCCGTGCTGCCCGGTCACGCGCCTGCGGGATGATCCTCCTCATTACGAACGATAATCGCTTCGGCGGAAGAACAGCGGGAGAATCGCCCGAACGTTTAGGGCATTAAACGCGATCCTTGACAAAGTGCACGTGCACCGCGAGAATGTTGCGCGTTGAGCATGAGAACTTCGCGAGAAACGCGTGTCTTCATTTTCCGGTAATTTTAGATTTTTCCGCAGTGTACCGCGGCCGGTGTAAACTGTTGGTTCTGAAATTTCCATTTTTCCCTCTCTCCTCACCCCTTTGGTTGTTGGGGTTGTAATACGCGAGCGAATTCGAGGCGCGTATATACATCGGACCGCGGAGCGGGCGAAAAACGACGTTTAACCGTCCCGGCCGGGAAAGGTGGGAGAGGCGATTTTTCGAAAGGGGCAATTATCGATTGGTGTGGTCTCCCCGCGCGGTCCTGGCCCTAACAAGAAGCGGATAGAGACATCGGCCACATTCCAGGGGCACCAAAGGCACGCCGGTGGACCCCAACGGTGGACCCTCGCGTTTCCCCCCCTCGCTCCCCTCCCTTCGGATCCCCCGGTCCGACCGCGTCGGTCTTTTCTCCCGTCGACGGGAAGAACGCGCGACAGAGACGGACTCCTCTGCCCTTCCGCTTAAGATTTCGGCCGCGGCGGGACCACCCAGGACAATGCAATATTCCATGCGCCCTCTACCCTCCGGCACCGGAGGAACCCACGAGAAAAAGCCTTTCCGACGCTTCGCGAATTTCCGAAGGACCGAAGGCGCACACGCCGATCTCGCATTCCTCCCCTCCCCCTCCCCCGTCTCTACCGCCGCGAAGAATATTCAACGCGCGGACGTACCGATGGCAAGAAAGCGAATATCATGCGGAGCCGCGGAATTCGAGCCCGCGGTTGAATCGACAAAGAGACAAATCCGAGCGGCTGTCTAAATTAAGAGTAAACACGTCGCCTCAATAGAATTCCTAATCCGATGCTTGGTATTTACTATAATCCGTGATTAGCCATATTCTTTCTCACATTTCCTAACCTACGACACGTGGAGGGTAGGACGACGAGGCTTACCGCGGCTGAAGTTAGGAACGTGGTAAGTCGACATCGGGGTAGCTACGACTCCGTGATTTCTCGGCGCTCATTTGTCCGCTCGGGGGGAACGACAGATCGATGATCGACGGAGCTGGTATTCTCGCGGCAAAATCCGCGGATCCCCTTCGTTTCCCCGCAACAGAGCCAACCCGGTAGCCTTTGCATGCCAGAGGAAAGCAGTCGCACAAGTCACCACTTCCGCTCGACCGACGGCAAACTCGTCTGCCAAATTTTCCCCGCAACCCCTCGGCCAAGGACAAACAGACGATCGACAGACAGGAAAATTCAGACCTGTCAACGTAACCTGTTCGGCCCTAAAACCCTGCGAGGGTTTCCCCTTTGATCTTTCGGACACCTCCTGCCGTTAATTACCAGGTCAACAGATTTACGAGGTAGCTTGGAAATTCCTGGAAATAATGGCAAGCACATTTTCCGGATAATCAGGAATTTACACCCCATCCAGTGCTTATGGTGGTTTTGGCTCATTCGAAAATGCCGCGCTAATTATTTGTTGTCGTTAATAGGTCTGTGGAGTAACCTCTGGCGATTAGTAAGCTTGTCATTGTTGACTAGATCATCATAATCAGCCAATCCTCCCCCTCTCATAATATTCATTACGTATTATAGTATTCTCACATTTCTAAATTCTTTGCCAGGTTACCGGGATAATTGCCTTCCGTGTGTGAAGTTTAGTGTGGGGTCGCTAAAAATGCTATTTAAGGACTCACAGGTGAAATTTCTCGATAGAACGACTGGTAGATCCTGGTGCAAATGATCCCAAGCCATGGAACTTCCGTTTCCCGAGCATTTCACTGGGCAATTTGCTCAGGCCACCACACAACAGCAGTATTTCTTCAGTAGAAACGCGAACTCCTGAGTTCGCCCAAACGTATTCCTTCGCGAACGAGTGCAGCTCGCCTGCAGCTCATCCCATTCGCGTCGATATCAAAATTACACGACACTCGCACAGCGAAAATTGAGTAAAATTCAAACACAGAGTTCACTTAAAACCTAGCATGCACATTGAAAAATCTGTCCCCTTGATTCGCGTAAAACCTGATCATGCACTTTGAAAATCCTATCACCTTAATTCACTTAAAATCCTATCACTTTGATTCACTTAAAATCCGATGACCTTAAATTACGTAAAATAGAATTATTCACATTCAACTCCCTACGTAGATCATTTCCCCTTCGCTTGTTTCTCGCGTTAAAAAGATTTTTTCCCTCGATAAAATTGAATTTTCGACTGAATGGAGAACTGTCCTGCCAATAGGCGATTAATGGAAGGTGATAGAGATACACGCACTGTACGAGGCGAAGGCGTTCTGTCAGGCAACATCGAATTTCGACATGAGCCAAAAGCCTACTCGCCTTACGTGTGTTTACCAATAATCACGCTATCTCACGTGCATGGTTACAGTACTGTATAGTGCTTACTAATCCGACGCTCGCTCATTCATGACAACAATTATAAATATCCTGGAAATGAAATGCCTGTGTACGAGGCGTCAAGGTGTTCCATCTAAAAAAATAAACAATTCCTAACTGTTGATGTCTTTGAATCTGCCGTACATGCGAGGCAAGTTTGACAACATTTCTAAATACCAGACCGGAAGATAGTCCTCGGAAATTGAATCGCGCGTTATCGGTGGGTTCCGCTCGAAATGTTCGGTCGATGAACGAGCTTGAGGAGGTAGTCGACCATCGAAAAAGGGGCAAATCATATCGGCATTTTCTATTTTTGCACACATAAGTGCCACGGTGATTCGGTGCAGACTTGCAGCCGCCCGCAGCCGTTGCAACTCTTCTGCATCGAGAAGAACTAATCAAGGACTAATTTCACTGTCGCTCGTGTAGCAAAACGACATTGGGTATACGTTGAAACGAGTGATAGGGAGATCTGTTAATCTTGATTAGGGCATTAAGCAGGCACTGAAGGTAGAACGGTCTGAGATTTTCCTTGACTACGATGTAACGTTGGTATTAGGTCATCTCGGCCGGGGCTTGGCTCGCATAATGACCGGCGCTGCCAGTGTCTGTCGGCCTTTGCCGACGTCGCAGGAGGTTTTCTACCGCACCCTGCCTCTCATCGACGTGGTATGTCGAACCTCGCCAACAGTTAATCCGGGGAAACGAGCGCCGACAACGGCACCTTCGCACCTTCTCCCCCCTCCCCCCTTCCTCGCGAAGGGCGGAAACGAGAGGCAATCCTTTGAATCCTACGAACTTCGTTGGATTTGATTTATTGTCCCTGACCCTGCTCTCCCAAGTCTGCCGACGAAGTTTCTCGGAATAATTCGGAAACTCGGCGAATTTTGTCGCGCGAACTTAGTCACTTAGGAGAGAATTTCATTTCGACCACTAAGTCCCCACGCTGAAGCACCGATTCGATCTTCGGCTCGTAAATCTGCGGTTAAGAGTTACTTAATCCGACTAAGGTGTAAGCGATCGTAGGTGGTGCATCTCCGGCATCCGTCTTGTCCCAACGGAATGACACATTCTCGCGGAAACTCGTGGCTTGGCGCAGATCAACGAATGCGATTTCACGAGTCCCAGGCATACGGGGAAACGTGAACCATTGTCGACCACGTGCGCGAATCACTGGTTCGTCAGTGCAAAGGTAAACCAGGATTTCCCAATTGTGTCATTACGATGCAACGGCTTCACTTTTTTTAGCGATGAAACAAGCAGCCAGTGGAAAGTGTTTGCGCGTTTACCGTAGGACCCCACGGTCCTGCCAACTGGTGTCCCTTCTCTTTTTCTAACTGATCGATAAATCTTGAGTAAAATCTCGCGGCAGAATCTTCGACTATGACTCGCGTACGCGTTTACCTGGAAATCTCGGAAGGTTCTGAAGCGCCGGTTCTTCAATAGAATATCTCGAGCATGATGTAGCAGGCCTTACGACCGTGAGTCTTTTTCATTGCCTTCCTTGTCTCCCCCGTTTTTTCCTTGGCTCGTATGAACGTCTTATCCAACCGTTCGTCACTTACCGATGACTCCTGGCTTTCGATGAAACTTTCTCTATCAGCTTCTATCGTTTCTACGTGCCGTTGTTTTCATTTTTCTGTATTTCCTGAGGGTATCAATTATTACGTTTGCAGGACGCGGTTACCCCAAACACGTGGACTTTGCGTGACTCAGCTTCGAGTTGACACGTAAAGACAGTCCCTTGTACGGTCGTGCGTTTGATAAATGGAAAAAATAATGAATTGTTATATCGCGTTGGGACGAAGGGTCGGAGAAGAAAGACGCGTGGAATATGACTTTCGTGGCGCCTTAAGGTCGTCTAATGAATTTGATCTCAATTTAGACGCGCCGAGTAGACGGTGCGTTAACTCGTTGCGGTTTCCGAGGGCCGATGCAAATGAAATCCTCTTGCAACGAACTCGCGCCGCGTCTGGACGATATCCTCATTTTCGGATTTCTTTCCTAGAACCCGAGAAATCAGACCGCCTTACATCCGTTTTCGGACACGGGATACCGTCTCGCCAATAAAAGTCTTGCGTCAATGCACGCATCTTCCGTTACCGTAAAAACGTCATGTTAATTAACGCTCCGTCCGGCGTCCGGCAATTTCCATGAAACTATTCCCACCGAGTCCTTAGATTCAATAATTCATACGAAGGAATTTTTCGAATTCGCAAGGGCTGTATTATAGTTGGAGCATAATTAACATGGCTACGTGCGACTGATTTAAATCGTATGTAAAGAGAGGATTAATTCTCTCGTATCGTCGGGCTTTGTGTAACCGCGAACGGTGCGAGATGAGATCTTTCGTCACGTGTATAATGGCAATTTGAATGCGGCAAGACTGGCAATCAATGCAACTAGCGGAGAGCAGTGCGAAAAGCTGGCATTACGAGCCGCCATTATGTAATTGACAGGTGCAATGCGAAGTAAGATAAAGAGAAGCAATCGCCAATGGCATTTCACGCTGGTATACGCATTGTCATACGCAACGATCGCACCTTCGCCACTCGTCAAGGCAAACGGCTCGCCGATCAAAACATTATTAATCCGCCGGCTCATAATCATAGAGCGCGATGTCGCTCTTGATAATGACCGTTCCTATTTTCTAGTTCAACGGCGCCATTAGCCACGCATTTCTAATCGCGCATGACCCTGTCACTCGTTGACGGAACGGCTCAGCCAGAATGCCCTGCTCGCACTTCGCTGCAGAATCGTTTACACAAACATCGAAATTAAGACGATTTGTCCGTGAGGACTGACGTTCTCGAGGAACTCGACTAGATCAACGGTCGTCTTCTCACAAGACTTTTGCCACTCCACTAACGAGCTCGTTTTCATCGTGTTTTCCTCGGCGAAGACTCGTGCGTAAACGATCTTGTTTGACGTTGTCAGATTTTTTGACTCTTGGCTGGAAAACACTTTGATTTCGCGAGAGTCGGGTTAATCGTCGTGTCGCTCGTTTCTCAACGATCTTCCTTCGGGTCTGACGTCAACGGACCAGGTAGCGTTGACTGCCGTTGACATTTAATCCCGGGACCAGTGTTGGACGGGCAAAAAGATTTGTCCGGGAGCTGAAGGGAATGACGCGTCGGTAGCTAATTATCGAGGTTTACACGATTGTCACCGTGTACGAGTGAAATCGATCGTTAAAAAGCCGAGCGGATTCGACTTCCGGGCGTAGGTGCGAAATTTTACGCCCATGACGAGGTCCGCCCACGGGAATTATCGCGCGGTAACGTCACAAGTGCCCCGTCATACAGCTTCTCGGATTTCTTTTAATAGCCCTACGAATCTGTCCCGTCGTCTGCAGAAAAACGGACCTTTCCAGCGGGCAAACGCGTGACGATGCCTGCGTAATCGAGCACGTGGGGACGAAAAAAAGATCCGCCTAGTCTCAACAAAATTCCTCAAACACTCCCAAAGCCCCAAATTAATTTTCCATCCATAATGATCCGGGGAGTCGTTGCTTCTTCGGGAACTTTTTTCTTCAAAATTTAGTTTTATTGTCGACTTGTAACGTCCCACGGGAATGGCCAAGGGGTTTTAGCTTGTTGCGATAATCCTTGCGCAACTTTGTTCCTCGTAATCCGACGATTATGGCATATGGCATTCGCTGCGCTCGTTTTCGCCGTAATTCGGCATGGGATTTCTCCCGAGCAGATGTGTTTGTCATACGTCGGATTTCGCGTTTCCCTGACGTTGCATACCGCGAAGAGAGACGTTCGCCAATCGCTCGAGGCATTCCGCGTGAGACTCTCATTGTGAGTTAAAGGAAGAACATTGACGACTGCCATAAATGTTTAGTTTTTCGAATGCCTGGTCCACCATCCGCCTAGTTCTGTATATTAAGGAACAGAATCGGTGATAGGATAAAGACTTTTTCGACTGGATAACCAATGAAATACATGTTGGACTTGGAGTGAGGCCTCGTTTGGTCATTGCTCATTCTATTCCCATCGTGAGGAGCTATGGTAAACGAATACTCTTGCACGGCACAAGTGGTTCGAGCAGAGCCGCGTGTGCACTTGTCCCGCGAAGGAGTTGGCGGTATGCGCAGATCATTTCCGCCGGATGAATCATGGGCAACCTGGCAACTATACTTGCTCGTTCGCCCCTGGGGTTCGGAAGATCGCACGATATCGCATTACTCTCACCCATGATGCACCTGTGCGACTCGTGCAATATTCCCAGGAGACTTGATTCTCTAAAGTACTCCAAAAGACTGGTCCTTGAAGGTCTTGGAAGTTCGTTAATGAAAGGATCAATCGTTCGTGTACTCGTGGGTCTGTTATTTTTCTGTATTTCACGCGTACTCGTCCGACGAGTACCGGAAGGAATCAATGAAACGATCGACTCGTTCGTTCGGACTGTTCTATTTTTCTCCGAGTCCTCGATTCTCCCTCCTCGTTTCGCTGTATTCCTTTTCTCGCACGGTGTTGTCGTTTGATTTCTTTCTCTCCTTACGTTCTTTTTACATTGTCCGGCCGGTCGTTTCTGACATTCTTCTCCTTTTCGACGAACGCTTGGCGCGGGGTTAGATAAGATTGCCAACGGACCTCTAGGGAGATTACGGCATCGTCAACAACTCCCTCTCCCTTGGACCCCCCCTTCGCCCAGTCGTTCGTTTCATTCATGAGTGCGTTCATTGAGCGCTCGGTCCGTTATCGATTGCAACTGCGTCCACTGCAACGGACGTTGCCGGGCCAATTGACGTGTGGCATTCCAATCCCTTTATTTTCACGCGGCAGCGTCACGTGCGCGCTATTCGGCCGAGCGTAAATGTTTGTGCAATGCAAATGCGCGCCTTGAAACAATCCGATCGCGTGCGAGACGTAACCTTCGATCTCCCTAGGCCGCGACGTTCATTCACGAGTGACTTAGGAATTCTTTCTACGCCGGCAATTAACCGTTCACATTTACATAACGAGCTTTGCACCGTTCGGTAATAACAAGGAACGCCGATATGAGACATCGGGTCAATTATTAATAACACCGTGACATTTGTCTCCGCCGTTCGATTTTCCACGAAGACACGTAACGCTCGGCGGACCGAGGAGAAAATTCTCAATGGACGTAGTATATTATTTTCTCCCCGGCCTTCCCCGTGCGTGAACGGAAGGTACGCCTGAGCTCTGCAGCAGTTTCGTTTAGTATAGATTTTTCCTTTCGTCCGCGCGGAACGGTAAAACTGTTTTGTCGGCGAGCGAGTAACAGATTGCGCAACGGTTCTCGCGCTAACCGAGAACCCCGGAGAAGTCAGTGGAATTCCCGGGAAGCTTTAGGGCTACCCTCCGCTCGCGATGACGTCGAGCGGACGAGGGAGAATCTTTTTGGCCGGCCAAGGCGCCGTCCATCGACCGTCGCCGCTGTTGAATCATCATAAGGAGCTTCCCGGAAATGGAACTCCATTCATACCAGATCGCGATGTCTCACGAAAGTCCCGCGGAATGCCCATAACCGACGAAAGTACCGAAAAAAGACCGACCGTGAGATGACAAAAATTCCAACGCCGGACACGTCGAGTTGAGGCAAGAGAAACGAGATTTCGGACTGATAGGAAAACCTTGCGACAATCCTTGTGGCTTGCTTGAGATTTTTCGTCTCTAGGGATCAATGATTCCACTGAGCGTAGCCCCGAATTCAGGCCATGCCTTTCTCAATGAGGTCGCAATGATCTCCAATCCACGAGCACCGTTTAGTCATCGTCGCTCTGAAATCCCGCCTTACGGATCATGTGAACCGACAAGACTGACGTTCGGTCTTCGCGGGAATCCTTGCCGGAACTACGGCCGCGTTGAAAGCCGTCGGACAATGTAAACTACGATTTCAATAGACCGTGATGGTTCTTAGGATTCGCACCTGCGTCACGGAGGTGTACTTTCCAGCTACGTGTTCGACTGGTGGATGCTTGATTAAGTATTCCCGAGGAGTCCTCCAAGTCGACTCGATGCGTCGTCGAAAGCGCGAAAATGATGGCAAAAAAAAGCGAAGTTCTGTTGAGCGAGGATGAGCAAGTGTTCTGGACACGGGCGACAATGATCGTCAAAAATTTCGAAGACAGTCACTTTCTCGCGCGACCATGAAACCGTGTCGGCCTGTCGTTAATTCACGGAAGAGGTGCCGTTTCGGCAGATATTACGCAAGGGACGTGTCCCGTTACCGGACGTCTCCCTCGCGATCGTTCTCCTCCGGTCGCTGTCATTCGATGATGCAAAACTCATGGTTGTACCTGCAATCCCACACCGACGCGTTTCGTTGTCGGTTTTCAGTGTTGTCAGGCCGAGAGGAAAGATTTCCAGGGCTTTCCAAGATATTTCCGGCTAGGAAATTTTTCTTGCCAAAGCCGGGCTTTTCTCGTGATCCTAGCGATTCCTCTGACGTCCTTAGGCCGATAAAACTGTGGGGAAATTGCCGGGAAATCTTGGAACGATCTTTGCGTTTCCTCCTATTTCCTCAGTTGTCTGCTTATGACGGCAAAAAGTGATTTCTCGGGAATCGACTTTCCTCTTGGACGATACGGTTGTGTTATTCCTATTTGCCGTCTGGCGCGATGTTATTCTAATTCGCGTCTATGAAAAAAGCGGAGGTGGGGCCGGTAATTAATTGCCATCGACATCGTTGGCGCATGTTTAACCGGCTACGTGAGCGCGAGGAGGTGTCGAACGGTGCCGAAAGATTTCATTCAGAAGGAAAGTAATGGGGCTTTGGAGGGTCGGTGAAGGCCGGCGATCGTTTGAAAGCCTCGCCGACGATGACAAAGCGATCCCGCGCGATTCTCTACGGCGAGAAACGACGCTCGGGGACCGTGAATCCTCGTCGTTTTGGACCGGTCAGTGACGCTTGGCGCTCTTGACTTTGGCGTTAACCGGCTCGTGTGGCGAATTAGCATAGCCCCGCGCCTCCCCCCCCCCCCACCCCCCCGCCGACACTTTTCACGCGACCGTAAAACACGGCAACGTGAGCCGACTCACGTTCCGAGCGTGTATGCCCAATCTGTTACTCGACATGTAAAAAAGAATACGGCCATTATCGGCCAAATAATTCCATGTCCACGTCTTCGAATAATTCTGCGTCTGCATCTTGCTTCCCCCTTCTTGCTCCGTTCAAGGGACCTTTCGAGACGTGTAGGTTTCGGTGTGGGTGCATGGGTAGACGCGAGAATTTGAAGGCAAATCGATTGCGTGCGGAAGATGACTGCGCATAAAACACAGCGCAAGGTTCGCTGAGTCATTTTCAGCATGACTCCCAGACGAACGCTCTAGCGGTATTTTTTCTCCATAATCGGACAGGCAGGATCGAACTCATCGGTAATCGTGTCGACGTACCCTTCTGTACTTTCGCACTGCCGCTCTGCTAGTTTTAATTACAACGTTTTTCTTATCCGAGTCTTTAACTTAGCTTATACGTACAGCCCTTGCCTGTTCTATGAAATTTTCTTTGGTGTAAAATAAATAACGTGCATTAAGTAGGTCGGGGAAAAAGGACTAAATGAAATTTACGCTGTACATGCGTCAGCAATGACATTCTTCTGGACGTCATTGGGTGTTACACGATCCATGCTCGCCGTGGAACACTCTCGCTGTGCGATTGACCTACTTGGCCATGGCTTCGGTTCCTCCTCGACTCGTGCCTTACCTTCACAGACATGTTTCGACCAGTTCCGACTCGTTAAACCTTCGCCCCAATCAAACACACCCCACGATCCTCGGAGATTCCTTTCTGCATCCCTGAATCCTCGCCCTAAGGTAACAGTCCTTTCAGGACATAATGGGAAAAAAGAGACTAGGTAGGACATAGGGATTTTATAGAATTGGATATTTCCGCACGAGACAGAATTGTCCCTCTTTCCTTGTGATGAAATTTTATCGTCCTACCGATTCTTGTCTTGTTGGGAAATTATTTTATTTAAAGACCAAACGTGCGGATTACTGCACCCCGTCGGACTTGCTGGGCATACTGTTTTACCCGAAGGTTGAAGTCGCGGTGAATTCCCTTGTAGCGGGATAAACGCGCCAGCTTACGTAGTGAAGCGATTGTATAACGCAGCTCGCATGAAATCGTTACGTCGGTGTCGTCGTGATTCGTGACGTACGCGGTAGGCGCGTGTCTCAGGCCGGCGCTGCTCGTTTTCTCGCCGTTAAACCGGAATCGTGCAGACCAGTCTGCAAGAGGCTTACCAGGAATTTGCATTCTGCGCGCAAACGCTGAGCCTTATCGAAGGAACACTGTACGCCAAGAGAGAGATCCCTTCGCGAGATCGTTAACGGCTCACCGCGAAATTCCGTTTCCCCGCTAACCGCTAATCTTGACCGAGAAATTTAGATTGTCGAAAAAACGAGGGAATAGAGCGATAAATCGAGGACCAACGTATCTACAATCGTCGAATTCTCATCTAGGTATTTAACAGCTCACCGGAAAATTCCGATTCCCTGTCAACCGTTGATCTTGACCCAGAAATTTGGATCGTCGAAAAACCGAAGTATTGAGCGATGAATCGACGAGCAACTTATTTCACCGGTCCAACCCATATTCAGTTACTGGAAGGAGTTGACTAACATGAGTATCCCCGGCGTCGTACGCGGTATCGACGGTCGCTCGTGATGAATGGGATCTCAGTGGAATCTTTGGTATTCGGGCTTTTTCGTACGCCCACGTTGCGGCAAGGACGAGGAGCGAGAGAACCGTGAATGCGGTACTCGCGCGTATGAATCAGTCGGGCAAGTGTAACGACCGATCGTGACGTCAAACGCGATTGCACAACTAGAGAAGCGCCTTGGCAATTCCAACATATATATATATATATATATATATATATATATACTCTTTCTCTCTCTCTTGCATTTTCTTTCTTCCTCTATCAGCCCTTTATCTATCACTTTCTGTCTTTATTCATCGACCTTCCGTCAACCCCTTTCTCTCTTTTCCTCCGTCATTTCATTTACCTTTCTCTTTCTTTCCTACTGACGTGTGCACGCGCGCGAATGGGCCCGGTTGATCGATTTCTCGCCCTTGATCGGGGCCTGTCGCCCCATTCGAACGTGCTGATCCTGACACGCGACCGGACTGGGAATTACTTAACAGAATCTCGCCTCTCACTTCAATCCGCCCGACGATCCCCGTAGATTCCGGAAAACGGTGCTCGTGGTGGCCTAATTTTTCGATCGTTCACCGGGGATCGATGAGTGTTGCAGAATTGTGCAATTCTTTACGTAATTAGGGAGTCCCGAAGGACGTAGGATACTCAATTCATTTCCCCTGGGTAAAGTCCCTCGTTTGTCTCTGTCGGATCATCATTTCAAGCGAATTCTTTTGATGGCATGGATCTTCACAAGGCCAAGGCGAACCACCTTCTTGCCAGATGGACAAACCGTTACATTTCACAACGTTACACGGAAACGACGAACCGACACACGAGTCCAGTGATTCCTCGCGAATTCGCGGTTAGTTTAGGGAAATGAACCAAACGCATATTACATTACATTACTCGATTAGGATCGTTTGCGATTCTACAGATGACCCGGGAATTTTCTGCACTTTCAAAAAAATCGTGTAACAATAATCCGTTAATTTCTACCGAGAAATCTGTCCCAATTCCATGGGCCGGTTCGATTCTGTAACTCGACTGCTCAAAAGGCTAGCCTATTGCACGACATTCTGCCACCGTTTCTATAATTCTCGAGAAGTTTTGATTATTCACATTCTCGAGTGAGTGAAATCCAAGTGCTCGCTGGGGGAGGGAGGAAAATTCTCGCAATGATTAGACCGAGACGGGACTTCTGCCTGTGAAATTCCACCTCGCGAGGAAAACTTCCTGCCGTGGGACGTTGTCGCTGTGACGTCAACAGGTGCAGCCTCCGGCCCGGGGCCAAAGCGAATTGGGCGGGAGAAAGTCAGGTGCAATCGGGCCGATAAATGAATCACCGTTCTGTCTCGAAGGCGCGTGCCAGTTCCCCGGGACTATCGTTTTCCATAGCCGCCTATGAAAAGTCCATTTGCATTCCTACGCGCCTAAGATCATCGACGGATCGGCGGAAATTATCCCGCGATGACGGGCACATTATTTCCGGCAGGTATGTGTATCCGGAATGTCGTTGAAATTGTACTGCTCCTGTGACTTCCTTTCAAATTACCAGAAATTAGATTCTAACAAATGTATCTGGCTGGCAACGTTATCAGGCAAAGCGTCACTGTTAAAAAAAAATTAGTGTTGAATAATCTGAAGAAAATTGTGAGGTAGAGAACTATGGATTTCGTTAATTCAGTAGTTGTAACCTTTGGAAGAACATTAGACATCTAATTAGCGGGGAAACTCGCGGATGATTCTACGCTAGCGTATCTTGTAATTTAATTAAAATCTCTTTGTGAAGATGAGACGGCAGAATATTCCAATGACGAAACCGTCGTCTCTTACGTCCGTGGATTGTTGCACTCGCTAAACGTTCGCGGAAGTTTGGAAGAATCCGTACCGCAATGTGTCACACCGTAGAAGTTTCCTTTCGCACACAACTGCACCACCGTACGTGCGTTATTCATCAATTACATAATATCGCGGCTATCAGCATGCGAGTGGAAAACTAGCAATTGATTTTCTTCGCCGAGGTAGCTGGCTCGAACCTACGACAAGGTTCGCTCGAATTTTCGAAAAGACTAGCAGAGAGGCAATGATATTTTTAGCAGAAAAATTCGACCTGTATGAAATTACTCAGTGGGGAATTCAGGTTGCACGTTACGAGGCGAGTCGGGGAAAAATTTTCTTAATCGGATGACTGCAGCCGAAGACCCATCCTCGTTGTCTCTTGTGCGTCATTGGTGTAGCTAACTCCGGAGGGTTTTTTTCGAGGAGATTTATCCGGCGATCGCCGGGGAGATGGTTATCGGTGGCTCGTTGCGACAAGCGGCGTACGTGTGTTACGACACGCGGATGTATCGGGAAGATCTGAAGGAATTCAACGGGGTGGAAGATGGTCGGACAAGTCTGGAAACCGTGTCCCGTAAGTTAACGGAAACCCTTTACTCTCGTGCCGATTAACAGGTCAATTAGGATTCACATAGTCCTAGCAACCAGACAATTCTACCCAGTACAAATCGGTAAATCTTAGGTTCTTTCTTGATCGTAGCAAGATAAGTCCTTAATTTGGTTTCACTTCGTTCGCCCTCTGCGTGACCTACGACGGACGATTTGTTTGTCGGACTGTGTTTTTTCCGTCGCGCACATTTTATGCACCACGCACGGTATTCCTCGCGGTGATTTCGCGGAGTGGGGCGTAAGGATATGCGGCGACCCGTTTGGAATATATCCGCGACGCTGACAATTTGCGCACGTGAGCGACCGCGCGTCGGCACGAAACACAGGCACCGGTGTGGTCACTGACACGCCGAGGAAACGCACATGTCCTGCGGTTTCAACTACACCGCCGAGAAATCCTGGTTATTCGGGGTACTGCGTTTACACTCGGACCCAGATCTCATCCTCTACTCGAGCAATCTTCGTTAAACCCCGAAGGAAAGTCATTGAGAAAAATCTTTTCTTAGTGACAAGTAGGACAATTAGGAAATGAACGTAAAGATTGTATTAAGAACCTTTCGGAAGGACAGTTCAGTTCTCCGTTCAGTTAAGCCGATGTGTAGACGAAAAAATTGGAACTCGAACTGAACCGAACTTGATTTGTCCAACCTAAGGCCCTTTATGAATTGATTGTTAACTTGTTGCTCTAAAAAATGTTGCATTATTTCATCCTTTTTATGTATGTATTGCCAAGCTGTTTTCACGGTTTATCGTTCTTTGGCTTTCTCCGGGTTCCTTTAATTCTTTCTCTGTCTTTCTTGGTAGCAGCTGACCTTGGCCTGCTGACCATGAGCGGCCGCGTTGATTCGTTATATTAGCACGAGGGCGCTACGGTATTCCACGTTTCGCGTGACTCCTATTATAACGCGCTGATAGCTCCGTTCGAGGAATACAATAGTGCACAGAGAGGAGTTAATCCACCGAAACAAGCGCAGCAATCACGTAAATATTGACGGTGACAATCAACGCTACGACCTACATTATTTCCACACGGTTCCCTGACTCTATTACAACCATCTTTTCACTTTTCACGTTTGTCAACGATTTGAATGAACCCATCGGCACGGATTTCTTGGGTTTTCGATGATTCCCTGCAAAGGGGACCGTTTGAAAAGCAAAACATTGCTATCCCCTCACGTATCGCCGTCGTAGACGTAATTTAACGGCGGCGAGTTAAATTAGGATGGAGCAGGTACAAATTACGAGGCGGTTGGAACTCGGAGGCGGCCGTGTATGCGTGTCTGTGCGTGTGAGTCACTCGTACGGAAGGTGACTCATGAGAAAATCGTCGGTGGAATCCGTGAAAAACATTATGCCCATTACCCTTTTCTTTTTTACGAAAATTCATCACGTAGCTGTGGTAAAACATATTTCACCCCCCTATTCGTGGCCGATTTTTCCTTAGACTGGATCGATTCCATTTCTCTGTAAACAAAACCGACTCTTAAGAACTTCGCAAGTTTTCACTGAACGAGTCATCTTCCGTTACCGCTGTTTGATCAGCCTATATTCAAATTTATTGCCATTTTTTACGAATACCGTCAGCGATATAGTAGCAATTTTTGCGTGGAAAGTTATCGTTAGTCCGACGTGCCACGGCAAAAGACTCAGAGGCATAACATTCCCGGAAGGAGTAGGTAAGGTGCAGATGAAATCATCCGCGATTTCATTAAATAATGGCACTCGCGTGGTTGGCCATTACGCCTGTAATTTCGCTCGTCGCCAGGCCCCCCCGCCGCTTGTTGTTTGCTATTTACATTTTGCAGCCGACTATACAAGGCATCATCGTTTTTCGCAGTCGTTTTCAGAAGATAACGACTCGTTGGCATTAATCACAATGGTAAACAAATTCCGCAGGAATGTGCGTACTGCGGCAATTCGCGGCCCATGATTCACATTATTTTTACACTTCCTGCAGGATTGCATTGCACGAAAAGAGAAACAGAAAACAAGTAGCGTCGGAAGAAAGTGTCTTCTTAAAAAAATTGTTCTCTGTCTCGGGCCAGTGGAACGTCTAGTAGTGGGATTACTTTTTTAAGGGCAGGTAAACATAAAACAGACCGCGAGGTGGATATATTGCGTAAACTTATGACGAGGTGACAGTGTCGTGCGAACCACACCTCGTCCCGCGGGTTCGTAACATTACCGTCAACTTTTTATGTCAGCCAAGTGGCCCCTTTTTTACAATCTCCGTGACAAAAATTTCGTTTGGAACATGCGCCGTAAACGGAGGCTCTTGAACTCTTTCACCGTCCTGTGATCCTGTTACAGCTGTACAGCGCGGGACACGTGTTACAGCACCGAGGAGCGCACCCACCTCGTAAACCTTGTAAACCCAAATAAAATGAAATCCTAACGTGGAAAAGTCATTTATAAAGAAACTTTTTATTCAACATTAATTCACCGCTACATTGATGCCAAGTTACAAGACTTTGATTGGCCATTTTTTACTGTCCGCCGTGTATTCCACAAGGATTCGATGACTCTTATCGGTTTATCGTCGGACTTAAGCCGTCACGTTCTAAATTTTGGTCAGGTTTTTATTACACGGGGCTTAGGTGTAATATCCTTGACGCCCGTGGGTCGGCGGGAAGTTTGAGTTCCGGCAAGACCGAGGAAGGGGATAAATGTAATCGGGTCCGACGTTGAAATAGACAAGTTTTCAGAGGAGAGGGGGAGTTTTATCAAAAGCGTTCGATGGAGACATCTGTAGACCGTCGGATTAACCAGTTTGCCCGCCTACGCGAAAATAACAGGCCGACTAGGCGGGGAATTCCACGTGTCGGAGCGTCAGACAACTCTCCGATGTATTAGCATAAGTAACGAGGACCTCGTGCATGTGCTTCCACGATGGCCAGGCAATAGCGAGCTGCCTTACCGATTGCCAGACTCTTCTCTATCGACCGTGAAGAAAAAATAGGACTCCACGGACGCGCGTGCGAGGGAAAAAAAGGCGCGCAGCACGTGCACGAAAATCGCCACGCGTCACGTTATCGCGTAAATGGTATAGGTCAGGGCACTCCCCCAACCGGAAACGCATTTCCATGACGCGCAGGATGACGACGGAGAAACGAAAACGCACAACAATCGTCTCATCAGGCACTGGAGTTTTCATTGATTCGCAATTTCGCAGTAGGAATTCTAAATCATTCGTCCCAATCGTTTAGGATACAGGTGTGCTTTTACGGCTCGTAGGAAACTCTTACGTATCGTTGAGAATTTTTCGTGGCTTGTCAAGATAAATGCACAGTTATCCGTATAAGATTAGGCGATGATCTAAAATTGTCATTATTGACAACCGATTCGTATGGACGATTTTGTGAGTTCGTTCCTTGTCTTAGTTTTCGGCAATATTTTCACTTACCGGTTTACCAGCGACGTCTGATAGATCCTCGGGAAAGAACTGCGGATAAAATGGTATCGAAGGGAAGACGATGAGAACGTGACTCTCCTTACCCTAACTGCGACTAACTGACACAACGCGACGTAACGTTGCTTCGTGCCGCGAACTTATCGATTTGACGCGTCGGCGACGACCTCCAAAAGAATCCATGCCGTAAAAGATCGCCGAGATATTACGTCCTCCGCTTAATCGTTTATCAATACGACGAGATTAGGAATTCGCCTACTTCCGTTCAACGATTCCACGTACCCCGTGACGCGTGAGAATTTCGCGAAAAATCGTACCTCGCGAGGGAATCTTGCCCGATTTTTGGTAATTTTTTGTCCCTATATACGTACGACGGGGTAGAAAAATAGATGGTATTTTCTTTGAAGAAGAGCGAGCGAAGACGTGGGAGGATCCCACGCGATTCGTTAAGTCGTAGAATCGTTAGTGACCCACTGTCTGTGCCCACCAAACGTTGTCCTAATTAGCCGAGACATTCATTAGAGGAATCAGCAGGGCGTAATATTCCGACCCCTTGGCGCGATTTCGTCACGTCATTGATTTCGCCGTAACCTTCTTCTCTCGGTGTAGCGTAGTAATATGCTGCCCCCGTTTGTTCACTGACCTATGTCTACATCCCTAATTAGCCGGTTCATCAAGGCATTTCGCCGCTGGCTGCGTTCCGCCGTCGACATGAATTCTATCGAGTTGTGCAACAGATAAGATATATATAAACTTCAACAAACCATGCGCGCACCATCTGATACGGTTCATCATATTTGACCTTTGACGCTCCTTCCGAGCATTTATAGATCGGCTATTGGATCTTTATATTCCGATGGCATCGATCTTCCGTTTGATCGTGTAAATGATTGACCATAAATGCCTTCACTCTGTTTTGCATGGTTAGATTATACCCTGCCCTTTCGGTATGGCCCGACGATCGATATTGTGCCACGATTCCCTGCACGCTATGGTTACCAGGAACCCCTACATTTTACTACGTACCGATAAGCCTGATCTCGGTGCGCGCGTGCCGATCGAACGTGGAAGTTCAGCCGATTAGCTGGCTGCCGTCAAGGACTTTCACTTACATAATGCAACCGTTGCACGAACGCGATGCAACCATCGCCGGATGAAATTCGCGCCAAATCGCCAGGAAATTCATTTTATCGCCTGACCGATGACATCAAGTCGACAAACGGCGATTTATGAAAAGCTGAAAGATGAAAACGTGGAAACGCGTGGTATCTTTAGACCAGACTCGACTGCATGTAAACCGTCGGTTTGTAAATTGGACGGAATTGGATCTCATTAGCATTATTGAGGCCCTTGCTGTCAGGCCGTTGCCAGTAATATGATGCAATGGTAAAGCCTCATTTTGGACGGAGACTAGAGAAATTGTCGTACTCGTAAGACAGTTAAAAAAAGTTGAGACTACTTACCTCAAGATCAGTGACAATTTCGGCGATTCTTCTGTCTTGAAAATTCCTTGCCGACCGATGCGCTTAGACGAATGTCAAAGAATTCTTCCTCTTCGTTCTTCCAAGTGGAATTTCGATAAGCGCGAAAGCACAACTGCGGCTGCCGGGAAGCGCGGCAGAGTCAGTATCTTTTGTCAAGGACGATATAACGGTGAGTCCAGCACGCGCTGGACACTTCACCTGGACGTTCAACAACGCCCACGAGCCGCCTCTTCTTTTTCTCCAATCATTTCTAAAATAAATTTAGGATACCACGGTATACCACGGTATACCTAGAAACAGGATACGAATTTTTCAAATCCTTCTCCCAGGCGATGCTCGAAAACCGTTCTCCGGGGACTGTTCTCCAGCGAAGAAATTATCTTCTTCTTCTTCGGGCTTCTGTCTTCTGTTTCTAGAGAATTAGGAAAGGTTCACGAGTGAGCCGCGAATGAAAGCTGGCACCACGACTGAGACTGGACTGTACGATCTTGGCGGCGAGGAAATAACCGCGGCGTTGCGGTACCAACGTGAACGACTCTCGACGGAATATATCGGCTGCTTTTGGTAAGCTCGCGAGCCCCGGACTCTGTGTATCGGTATATCGCGTGGAGTCGTGTGCGAGCTACCGTCGTCGGTGTGTCGGATTTTATGCGCTCATAGCTTCAACGTTTCTCTCCGTCGCGCTCTCTCGTGGGCGGACTTTATTTACATGAGCGGTGAAACTGGCGCGCGAAGCCGGCTGCTTGAATTGACCGCGTTAAAAGCCGGCACGTGTCCCGGCCAGTCCTTCCACCGACTCGCGTGAGCGAAGAAACAAACCTCCGCACGGTCTACTTCGTTCCTTTCTCTGGTTTCCCTTCAAAAATAGCCGACATGTTCCTTTCGATCCGTTCAACACTCACCAGTCATCTGGTCATTCGTAATCTAGTTCTCTCTTGTGGTCCATTCAGTAGTTAAACTATGAAAAATTTCTTACACCCTGCGAGCGAAGGATGCGGACCTTGCGAGTGAAAAATCTTAACGATTTACCAGCCCGCACTTGCAGCTACGATAAAGCAGGAACTAGCTATTGTGTCATAGGAGAAAATACTTTGACTTATCAGGGATTTGCGATGCAACGAAGACGCAGTGTCGACTATGCGGAAACTGCGCAACAGGCAGGATTTCGGGCTCGGTTCGGGGGGTACGGGGGGATCCTAAACTTACGATTAGACCTCGGGAGGATCTCACTTTGCTTACTCGTCGTTTACGGACTGTAAACGTGGCCGAGAACGCGGGGAACGTGTGTACCTGTTTGCACGCCGGGATCAAGACTGCGCCGTATTACGTAATGCCGGCAGACCGCGGGGTATTTACTAACCGCGCTAAAAACATGTGTTAATCGATCCAAGGATAGACGATCGGAGGATCTCGCGTTCTCCACGCGGGAAAGCCTGACCCATCGTTTCCGGTAGAGTCGAGGCGGGCGAATTCGCAATCGATCCGTCGCGCTTGGAAATTGCATCCACCGGAGATCGCGATTCTAGGTCGTTCATGAGTCACGTTTCACACGGGGAAACTCGGAGGATCATGAATTTTATGGGAAATAAATTGGAAAACTGATTTGCCTATTCCAGGATTAGTCCAAAGCTGTTCGGATTAATGTCAGATTCGGTAGTTTGCATAGATATTGGTTGTACCGTTAGCGGATTATTCTGGCACGATGCTTCTTATTCTCCTCCGTTGGTCTAAAGTTAGAGGCATTCGAATCCACTTTACGATCGGTACTATTTCACTCGCGAGGGTCTATAATTAGCCAACCTAGAGCCGCGAGGCCGTCCAATCGAACGGGGAACCTTTCGCAGGACCCACAATACGTTTGAAAATTCTGTAACATCGAAACTAGTAGAGTTGTGCGACAGTAATCACGGAATTCGACTATGAATAGAGCAGTTAATTATGACCGTGATTCAGCATGAGATTTATACGGTTTAATTGCTACTCAAGATTATACTCTGATAATGATCAGCGTGGCAATTTAGCAGAGGCGAGGATCACGTAGAGGAAACGGGAATTTGTGAGAAGTTTTGCGTTGCAGCCAGGGGAATCACTCGTATTTGGCGTATTGGGAAATCCCGCTGATCGGAATGTTCCCGACCTTCGACGGCGACTGGCGGAATCCGTGGATCGCAGAGATCGATCGATCGGTCCTTCGATCTCGACGACTCGACGATCGACGCACGTGTGCCACGATTATTTATTGCTCTTTGTTCGACGTGTTACAACGAGATCGACGGTTCGTTATCTCCTGCCAGGATACGCACTTCCTTGACTTTTTTAGCGAGTCCGATCAAAGCGATTCCAGTCCACCGACGGACATTAGAAGAGTAAGACTTGAAAGCCGATAATTAATGTCGGAATTATACAACAGAGAAATGTAGGAAGTGGAAATACTAGAGATTTGTCATTGTGATTAGCCGACAATATTCGTTTTAAACCGAACAATGGAGATTAACTGAAATTATATTAAAAATTCAGCTGATTTTTTGAAACTCTTGGCTAGCATGAGTTATGAATTTTTAGTGGGCCAAGTTAACAGAGCTGGCCCATATTTCATCCGATCGATAATTCATCCGCCTGGTGTACTCAGCCTAAGCCCATTTCTTATCAGCACTTTGAACAAATTTACACGGACTTCAAACCGAGTGGAATAATCCTCGCACTTGCGTTATAACTTATCAGTTTACCTGTCCTAGATTATCAATATTTTACCAAGCGAAAAAAGGTCGCTTGACCGTCAAGGAGGGAAGGTAAACTAAATTGGTGTGAGTTGACGTTTGACCGGTTCCTGAAGGATCGGATGGGCTTTGTTACGTCAGGGATTCGTCAGGGTAAAGGCCCAAACATCGGGCCTTTACGTAATTGGGTTAGCTTGGCTCCAAACCGTTTCGCTTCGTGCCTTATCGATCGGAAAGGCACTCATTCTGGTGCAGGTCTGGGCTCTGTCAGCTCAGTTGGTTCGGAGAAAAACTACGAGGTCGACTCGTTAACGCTCTCCCTGCCGGCGTTTCCTATGAATTTTCATGATTTAACGGAACCAACGAGCACTTACGCGGAATCGACCGACGTTTTCCATGACTCCATTGCCCGGTTCCGAAGTATTCCTTCGCCGTACAAAGATACGCGGAAGTAAAATGTGATCTACGCGACATTCTTAACTCTTCAGCTAATTCGTCATAAAATAGCATACCTCAAGATGAGTTTAGATTTAGCGCAAACCGAGACTAAACAATCTGAATCTTTGGTGAACGTTTCATCGTCTTTCCAACAGAAAAGGACATGGGATCGATTAAGACAGGACAATATTCAGTAAATGGTGAAACGGAGTTGATGAATCGGTTTCTGTTGCGCAGTAAATTTTTCAGTTTAGCCACTCCTTCAGCGATTTTCTTGATAATTTGCAGTGACGGTACTTGGGTCGACGGTTTGTTCGTTTCTTGCAGCTTCGCGGCGCGGAGCGATCGATGGGCTCGAGGTGGAACGGTCGGAATGAATTCCGTGCCGGTGGATGGTTTAGAACGGTGCGGACCAATGGTAGAACCGGTGGCTCTCGTAGGGCCACGCCCCGACAGCCACCGGGAGATCTGGACCTGGACCAGCAGGATATCGTCGCAGCAGAGCTGAAATTGTCCGAGGAAACACTTGAGAACCTTCTTCCAACAACTTCGTACTTTTCATTTCCTTCTACCACGATCTAGAAAATTCCCAGTAAAATATATTAACGATATTCTACCACAAAACGCGATGTTCTTATTGACAGTATTTCAGTATAAACATCTTCGTACTTTCCTACAAAATTAGGATAATCAGATTTGTGTCCCCCAGGTCCAACGAGTTTTCTGTGATCCTCCAACTGGAACTGCAGGTTCACGAAAATTGAAGCTGAAGTTTTTATATCGTTAGGTCGTGGTTGTACCTGTCGACCGGTCAAAACCTTCTCTGACGATCTTGCAGAATTGTGCAACTGGTGGCCATTATTATTGCAACATCGCCGCAAGATGGTGGAGCACGTGGCAACAAACCGATGGAGGGGTAGGGAAAGGGAAGGATTGAGAAGAAGGAGTGGGCGGGTGTAGACGAGCGATTCGCGAGGGAATTGGAGGTGGATATCGTCCTGGAAATCTACGGGAACGTCGAGTGAACGTTCACCGACCAATTCGCCGGTTCTAGATCCGCCCATGTCCCCAGCCTGATTTTACTTGCTCCCCGTCGATCTGAAGGGTAACAAATCTGTCCGAGTCTTAGACGAATTCGAAAACAAGCCTTTCGGGTGTTGTCCCAATTTAACTGACTATTTGTTCGAATCAGTTGATTCGTTAAGTCTGTTTTCCGGGGAACTGTTGAACGAAGGATAACAGTCTCGAGAAGCGTGGGATGTGGGATCCTTGGTTATTTTTATACTTATGATTGATACTTTAGCTTCTTTGATTATTTCGAGCGTTCCGTGAGCATGGATATTTTTCTGAAGTAGGCTAACTTCTCGATGCGATCAATGGGAGCTATTTTCGTCCTCTCAAAGGGAGGTAATTGGCTGTGGAACTAAGACGACTCGTATCCACTCTCGGAGGTCCTCGATTTTTATCCTTAATGGCGTCGATGTCGCGACACTGTGTTTGTTATAACACGAGCAACGTGAAGACATTTCATCCGCTGGCAAGCGAGGCAGAAGGAAGTCCAGCGCTAACGAGCATCTCCACGACGTTGTCTTTCGTTGCAATTCGGTTTCTCGCCTCAGTAGGTGAATCTCGACTCTGGTAATTAGCGGAAATGGTTTGCAGATACAGCGAACCATGCCAAACATCGAATTGTCCAAAACTCAAGAATCATTGGGTTAATCGAGACAGGGTTCAGTCTTTAATGGACTTTTTCACGGACTTTCTCACGGAGAGGAAGAGAGAGGGGAAAAGAGGGGTAGTACGTGTGAGAACGTAGGGTGAAATTCGTGGAACGGTGACCGGCAAGATGAGAAACCGTCACGCAGGACCGTCGTCTTCATGAATCGAAAGAAAACTAATCAAATGAATCATCCTTCACAGTCAATTACTTTCATATAAGCTAATATTTTCCAATATTCGCAATCTCAGACTTGAATAACATTTTTTAAGAGAATAGGAAGTGTCGCATGGAGAAGTATTTCAGTAAGGTTGAATCAGGTGTGCAGAGCAGTTGGTGGTTCGTGCGATAAGAGATGCACGTCCGCGAGATTGTATTGCAATGAGCCTTGTAAGCAGACTGAACGTCAACAAGTGGAGACTATTTCTTCTCCGGTGAACGAGACTGCTGCGTAATCGTTGACTTTCTGGCCACCACGTACGCTGACAGTATGCAAATTCCAGGCACGGAGATGTAATCCATTTCTTTTCAGCAGCTGTTCAGCTCTGCACAGAGATACAACAACGATTGTCGGGTTTCATCAGCGAAGTCACAACGCTCAGAAAATAATTATAATAAAATTTGCTTCTTCGTAGGAACGTTCCTTTCAGTTTTGCTTGGGCAACGAGATCGGCCATTTTGAGTAACCAGATCCCAGGGAACTAGTTGTTTAGACATTTTTTGAAAATTTACTTAGATCCCACGACGTAATTCTTTAAGGAACTATTTATGTTCCGTGAATTTTCTAGGAGATGGTATTTATTTTGTATGAGTAATAGATTTTCCTGTGAGACTTTGGAAAGTCCGGAAGGCCTTCATCTTGGCGTCCTGTGGCAGTGGTGCTAGTCGTCGGAGGATTCCCACCCATGCCGACCGCGCCGATCCCTCCCACCACGTAGGCCATCTGCCCAGGAGGAATCCGCGGAACGTTGGAAGGGATCGGTTCGTCCTCCTCCTCGACGAGGGGGGCCTCTTCCCACCGTGTCGGTCGGTTCAGGTGGAAGCTCGTAGTACACGACGTGCAATTTGTCGCGTTGCACTCGTGTCTCTGGTCGCAAAAATTCTTTCTGCTTCGATGAACCGACGGCTTTTCCAGTCCCTTCCTTCTCTCTTGCTCGTCTTCTCCCCCGCCCTTTTTTCTCTCTCTCTTTCTCTCTCTTCCCGTTCGCCGTACAAAGACCCGTCGGCTTCTCTTGGGTTATTGGGAAACACACGTACACGCACCTGTCGAGATCTCTCGGAGTATATGTGTACGTGTGTACGTATTTCGCCCCCTAGGGGAGGGTTCTCGCATGACATAACTTCTCATTAGCTCCGACACTGGCCCGTAAAAAGCCAACGTGGCTTCCTTTCGTTAAAGCAACTTTATCTAGCAATTGACATACCGCGCCGCGCAACCGCCGGCCAATTAGCATGGCTCGCGATTTTTCCAGCGCTCCACGACGTCGGTGGTCGTAAAACCCCCCCGGCGCGCTCTGGAAAATCGCCGGTGAAATCAACGGGGAAATGCCGTCGAGAGACACTTCCGGTTACGTTTTTCCCCGGGACCGGGCCTTTCCGGACGTCAGCGAAAGGCGCGAAAAGAGCTCCGACCGGTTAATTATGAGAATTCATTAGCATCGGCAAACAGGTGGATTAATATTCGCCGGCGATCCGTCTTCCTGCGGATGTTGACGCCATTGGAAAGAAGTGTCCAGCGATTTTCGGCGCCAACTGCGACCACCGGCGTTGATTTTACTCGTTGACAGAAACGCAAGCAATAAAATTACCGATAATCGTTAATCACTTGGGTGGCTAACGTATTCCGATTATTCGTTGTAACGAAAGGACCTGACTTTCGATTCTACGGATTCTTGTCGTTGATTGAAGGTACGATCTTTCCTTGATTCGTGAGCGTGCGATCGATCGGCGAGGTCGGGACACGCACCGACCGTTCAGGCGTTATCGTGTACGTGTGCCTTCGACGGTTGGGGACACTGCATTGTGCGCGGATGCTTCTCAATGGCATTCCCCGGCGATCGATTCATTCATTCATCCTTCCACCGGCGCGATTCATCGGCGTCTTCTCAACGGAACATTCGATTCCTTTGTCGATACATGGACAACTTGAAAGAGTTCGACAGCTATGTCTTTCAGGAATACCTTTCAGAGGAATCATTTTTTTTTTTTAAATCGAATCGGGCTTTTCGACAGGAACTTGGAGACAGAGAAAGAATCCTCGTGAATATTGTCAACAATTTTTTTTAACTAGGAGAATATTTCACTTTGTCCATTGGAGCTGGCTTGAACGATGTCCTTGACGTAATACGAGCGAAGTCAGAGTCTTGCCGTCGACGAATCCCGGCGGTCGTTTCCGACAGGAAGTTGAAGACAGAGAGAGAGGAAGCCCCGCACCGCCGCGGAGCCAGGCGTTGTGCCTTTTCGTGCCGTTTCAGCTGCATTCATGCTCGTTGCATTGGCACGACCGCCCGCGCTTCGATGTGCCGACAAAGAAACCTTTGCCGCTGAACTCGCCTCGCATTTTCGATTACCCACAGCGCCACGTGCTTGTCGCACCGCGAACAATCGCACGAGGAGCGTTGGCAAATCTTCAACGAGCCAACAAGCTATAGAAAGAAATTAGAGGGAGAATGGAGCGCATTAAACGTTCCATGAACACTTTTGCAATCGTAGCATATTGGGTAATTAAATGTTGGGTGTTAAATAAGAACGTAGGAAACTGAGTAACGATTGCTATTCTTGGACGTAAGGATCTTGGGCAAAGATCTCAGTGATTTGTGCGATTTTTCTGGTGTTCTTTGACTCATGTCCGCTTGCAACATGTGTGCATTAAAATAGTGCACTCGACGATGGCAGGATATGCGCGGGTTGGGTTTCCACGCGAGGTTGTCAGGCGATTCGCGATCGGCTAATACCTGCGCCACACCCTTCCGTGCAGCTTCCGCCAGAGAGGAGTTCGCGGCAAATTGGAGCCCTCCCTTCGCCCTTCCTTTCAGTAATTGGCCTCCGATCTGGCGCTGGGCGTTTTTCTCGGCCCGGCCCCGCGAGAGATCTGTAATTGCACGCTCGCCCGACAGTCCAGCTCAACTGCTCCAACGTACACGCATACGAGCGCCGGGAAACGAGTTAACGATGCACCGCAACGCAGAATTTTCCCCGACATGGCCGTCCATGGACTTCGGAATCGATTCAAGACGAACCACGAAAGTTCATGAAAATCGTAGAGGCTGTTGGACTGGTTTCGCTTTATTACGAATGGATTAATTTATAGTACAATCCCTGACTCTGTCATGAAAGAGCATTACATTGTCATGTACGGTTATTCGTATCTTCCTGGATTTGAACAATTTTTCGCACGGAGCAAGAAAGCCTCGGGGCAGGGCGTGAGAGATCTAAACCGGAAACGGCGATCGTTCCCGCGCCCTGTCATCTCGTGGCTCGTAAAACCCTGCCACCCCCGTCCCCTGTTGAACCTGTCTCCCCTGCACTCACCGTCCCTCCCTCCTCCCCCGAATTCCCACAGCGGATCGGCAACGCGCGCGCTCGCTCGAGCAGATAATAATTGCTCGGCTACTGATTGACTTTTGCCGCCTTCTCCTTTTGTTCCCGAGCCGCCGCGAGTCCTTCTAGTCCTTCGACGATCCTTCCCTCTCTCTCTCTCTCTCTCTCTCTCTCTCTCTCTCTCTCTCTGGTGTTTCCGCTCGGGCCGAGACGACACCGATTCGTTTTGTTAATTCGAAGAAGCGTCGAAGCGAGGAAATTGCCACGCTGATTGCACAATTCGCACGACTGCCGATGTCGATGGCTGACCCATATTCCGCGCACACTTCAATTAACTCCCGTTGATACATATTTCATGAAATTTTCCTTCCCGAGGAGCCCACTTTTCCTGACAGAGGCAAGATTAATCTCGCAGGTTCATTGGCAAACTGACCATCTTACTGTTTTCCTTTCTGTCCATTATTTTTTTCCCTCTCTCCGCGTTGCCGGGTGACAGAAATCCACGTGAAGGGCGCACCTGAGGAAGGTCTATCGCGATCGCGTGTGTCGGACTGGCGTTCACTCGTTTCTTGTCGATTTTCGTACGATTATCGGTATCTGGTTTCCCCGCGAGATACGTATCATCCGGCTGGATCGCGTGAGTCCGGTGTTCTTTCTATTTATTCGTCGTCTTTCGTTCCCCGGGTAGAATTCCCGATCGAGGCGCTATCGGCTCGTCCAGTGACAAAGATATTCTATGGATGGTAGGGCGAGGAGTGACGGGGGGGAGGGTGGTGGACGCGGATCACGCAGGTGATCGTGTGCGTCGGTTCTCGCTCATATATCATTAGCAGGTAGCTTGTTAGGCGCTCGGTTTTCTGTATAATGGCCGGCATTACAACACGCGACCGTTATTAACCCCTTCTGGTTGGTTCCTGTGTCGTTGGACCTCCTAGCGTGTGTGCGAGTCTCTTTCATTTTCGTTTTCCCCGCCTTCGCCCGTCTTTTTTCCTCCGTCTTTCTCCCGGCGTTCGCCGCGTTATTTCTCCCTCGGATGTGCGTTCGCTCGCTAGAACCCCGCCCCCCGGCGTCACCGACCTGGCATGATGTAAATCATTATTCGTAATAGGCGCGAGGGAGAGATGGCGGGACGATAAAAAAAAACACCTCCGACGGACATCTCGTCGCTGCGCTAAATGCTTCGAAGTCGATCTTCCTTGCGACACGATCGAACCTTCCTGTCCCTTCGATCCCCCCCCCTCCCCCTCCGTCGCTTTTCCGAAGACCGAGAGGGAAATTATTCCGCGATCGCAGGTGCCTCCGGCGGGGGACTTTTTCGTTTATCAGAAAAAGGAAATATTCGCGTGCCCGTATTTCCCTGGAATTCCGATAAATCCTCCCGAGTAAATTCCCCCGGCGAATCCGGGATGAATCGATGCCCCGCGGCCCGGCACAAAAACCTACGAAATGAAGTACTGGATGACGGGAAGGTTCCGTCGGCCGTTTACGAGGAGCAAGAAAAGTCAGGTGTTCGACCCGAGCTGGCCCACGCTGCCCGAAGCCCGGGTGAAGAACACGTCTTCATTTTAACGTAGTTTCGAAGCCCAGGACGACATTCTACTCGCACGAGCACGACATAAAGAACACGGACGTACGATCCACCTCACGAAGACCAACACCCCTGATTTTACGGCGAATTCTCCAAAGGCAACAAGAAGAAAATCGTATGATTTCCTTGATTTTCTTAGTTATGGAAACACGCGAAATCTCTCGAGGAAGCAATGCTTTTGATATTTCACGGAGGATCGAGTCTCGATGATGTTTCTCTGTTGGTCTCTGTGGCGCGTTCGGGCCGGTCAGTCGGGGCCCGGTCGTCGTGTGGGTCCGAGCGTGCCGGACATAGTAGCGCGTCCCCCGATCGTCTTTGGTTTTGCCGGATCCGAGCGACCCGAGAGTTTTTCGCCTTAGCCGGCTCTGCCGGCGGCTCGACGGGCCTGGCAAGCCGGCAGTGCATTACGCGCAATTAGACGCCGGGGTGGCCCCAAGGTATGTCCGACAAACGGGGCCCCTTCGTCCCCCTCTCCCTCGGTTCGTCATCCCCCTCCCCACCTTCCTGCCTCTTCCTCTTCTCCTCTCTGTCCGTCGTTGCGTGTCTTGCATCTCCTTTCAGCCATATATCTGTGCTCAACCAGAAGAAAATCAATCAATGCCGTGTCACAGAAATTCCCTTAAAATAATCTAATAAACATTTAGATACACAGGACTTGGTCGATGTAGGTGAAATTCTAACTTTTGTGTCTTGATTGTATTGTCTTCTTATTTGTTGATGATTCCTTTGACGATTCGCCATCTTTCATGAACCTTCCTTTCCTCGCCGCGTCTTACCTTTTCCCGTCCCGCTCTTTCTTTGATCTTCTTCCCTTCTCTCGTTCCCTTTGGCGCGGGAACATGGTGTACCTACCTCCCTCCGAGCCCGTGTAACTTGCCGCGCGACAATTACCATTGTTATAACCGGGTCGGCCGTGCCGCCGTGTGCGGTCCCCTTTGGCCACTTTGTTCCACCTGGACGACGAAGACGACAAACGATGAGACGGACTCACCGCGAGAAACGCCGACTGATCGACCAGCTCTCACAATCCAGCAAATCCAAGTCACGAGTTTTATCGTCAATCTTTACACAGAATTTAAGTCCAGAGTAGAAAGGATTTCGGGAAAAAAGACACGAGAAAAACTGTATATTTTTGAAGATTATGAATGAGAGAAAAACGAGCGGTTTAGTGGATCTTTTTTCAGATAGTTTTCTTTAGAGGAAAGGTCAAAGAATTACCCGCAGCTTCGACAATAGGATTAACTTAACCGAGACTTCTAGCCTGGTGTCATCGGCTTGTCGTTTGAACGAGTAGCTTGTTGGAACGTTGAACGAAGGGCAATGCGGTTCTGGTATGCGATAGAACCGAGTGGACATTGTGTCAGAGCGTTACAGGCTGCAATTAAAAGCCATCGGTGTGCGTAGACGCGTGACTCGCGCTCCTCGAACTCGCGGAAGAGCAGGCGAATCGACGGGGAAGTAAGAAGCCCGTCAGAAGAAGCAATGGCACCGGCTTAAAAGCAATTATACGCATCGACGGTAATTACCATCGGCGTAATTTCAATTTAGCCGAAGAGATAGGCCGACTTTAACGGACAGCATCGACTTTCTTTCCGCCCTGTATTTTCCCTCATTGTTCACCGGGAAGCAGGATTTTCTCCGGATTCAACTGCATTCGGGCAGGACGCGTTATTACTTTCCATCGGGGCAAAAAGATGCAAAAATGTCGAGGATTCGGGAAGTGTCCGCTCGAGTGTCCGATCTTTCCATTTTCGCCGTTCCGCGACTAATGACCTGTCGGGTGAAAGGCTGCCTTCGTTATTGTCTCCGCTGTTTTTTCGACGATCGTTACAACGGCTTCTACTTCCATTACCACGGCGGAAGTGTCCACGATGCTTCCTCGCTCGGCGAACGAACGATGAAGATAACGACGTCGATATGTGTTTCACGAGCTAATGAATTCTTCGCCATACATTCTCAATGGACCGAGCGAACCGCATTCTTTTTCCAGCTTTATGGTGGCACGGAGTTTCGTCTCTTCCGAACAATCCGACGGCAGCTGTCGCCGTTTAGAGTTGACAAGGAGCGGCCTAGAGACGTTCTGAATGGCGCGAAATTGCGGTACACCGACACGAGACCAATGTCCTCTCCCTCTTTCGGTTCTCTTTACCGCAGGACACGTGTCCTGCTTTTTGCCACTCGTTAACTGCAGTGTTCCTCTGCCCGTTAAGTTAAGTGTACTTCTTTGGCTCGCTCGTTTTTCCGTAAAATATGGCCACGTCAGCTCGTCTGCTTCCTCGCGAGCTTAGATTTATGGGATTTTCCTGGACCTCTCTCAGCCACGAGATAGTCTCTTAACAATTTTGCCCCTCAGTTCTTCGCCTCATCCAAGGTCTTCGCGGTTCCGTTATTCTATTATTCATTCGAATTTCAATCAATGAAAACAGCAATAAAGGTAAAAGTAATAATAGGAATAGCCGAGTTTGGGTATTCCGTTACATTTGAATTTCGATGCCGGAGCAGGCGTGTAATCCGCTCAGGGGTGGAAGGGGGGAAAGAAGAATCGTGAGAGACGGTAAGGCGCGTAGGCGCTGGCGTTTGAGGATTTCCATGGGTCCGTGGGCCCTCGAGGAGCCACTAACCGACGGGACAGAAGCAATTTGTGTGGCCCTCTCGAGGACGCGCCGGCATTATCCGGGCAAGCCACCTCTCCATCATTTTAAACTGCCAAGCACTGTGGCCGCCGATCACCGGCCATTGTCACCGAGCCGGCCTTTACAACTGGCCGGCCTGACTTCTAAATATTTTACAACTGTCGATGCGACGGGGTTCGTCGATTTTTCCGGCCCCCTAACATCTGTGTAATATTTCACCGGGACGTACTCGTGCCTTGGACCCATGAAAGCCTCGGCAAAGGGAGGGAACGGGACGTACTCCTCCCTCTATCTCTCTCGCTCTCTTCTTTCCTCTCCCCCGTTGCCCCTTTTCACGCCCATCAAAGCGTACGATTCTCTTGCACCGACGCCGACCAATCTCTGGCGGAACCAGGTCGAAACCGTCTCTAATCCGTGCGACAAACAGCCGGTTCACTGCCATTTCTCGGTCCATTGTCACCCTCGGTGAAGTTAGCAAATCAATCCCATTCAACAGCACCCACGCGCCGAAGAATAAGCGGTCAAACGAGCCACGATAATAATTTTCATCCGGAATTACAACGTCAGATACTCGTAGGAGAAAAATCCGAAGGACCGAATTTCATGACTGCGCAGGAAATATTGTAAATTGTCAAGCTATGAGCTTTGCCCTTTGGACCCTGAGGGAGTGGTTTTACCACAGAAAGGTAATTACCCACGCCTATCTGTGGCCGGGAGACGTATCAATGAACTCGGTAAAATTCGTGGCAAAGGCGGGGTAAACATTTGTCGCGCGATTCGCATAGAAGAGTGGCCATTGGCACCGGCCGGTGGTCCAATTAGCGCAGCATCCGAACGGGGTGAAATTGCGTTGGCTCTTGCAGCATGAGTTTCTCAGTACGAGGCTCGCGCAGCTGGATGGGCGGCGAAGTGTGCTCCGGACGAATACAGAAAGAGAAAGAAAGAGGGAAGAGCGTACGCATAGCGGCGGCATAAGAGCCGGCTAACTGTGCAGAAATACTCCGATGCCCGTCGGATTTCTTGCCGAGGCGAAGGTCCCCCGGCCGCAACTCTGTCTAAAGGGGGTATTAAACGCCTTCCTTGTAGGACGACAGCCCCGATGATTGCACCCGGGCGACAGTTACTATCTGGAAACCTGCTGTCTCTGTAAAACGAGCACCGCGCTATACAGTTAACCGACGCGCCACTTGACCGACGGCTCCGACGCCCAGGAAAACTCTCGACCACCCTGTCTTTCTCACGCCGATCATCCTTACGGAAAACTCAACGTCCCACCGCAGATCCTTACCCGAGAATCACCCCAGTCGTAAACACTGTCCAACATACTTTTCTTCGTAACAGTGTTCTGTAACGTTTACTCCTCTCCTCCAACGTTTAGAATTTCACCTGAATTCTATAAATGTATGATTTTTTTAGCACCCTATGTATCCAGTGTTATTCTAGTGCCAAGAGCCCGGACATTTTTCAAGAAAAACCATTTTAAATCTGCTCCAACGACAGTGCTATTCTTAATACAGAAAAATATTACGTAAAAAAGAGAAGTTTGTCAACGTCAAGTTCGACCGGTTTCCATTGCTCCAATACGCGGGAAAAATGAATGCCATATTCTTGGAATAAATTTTTGTTGTGATCCAGTGATAAGAATTTGAGCAAAAGTAAAGCGGTCGGAGTTGGTTGTTAATAAATTCGTCTTTCAGTGTCGCCATAAATTCCGGACAAATCGTACGGTTGAAAAGCTCTAATAGGCGCGGGCGTATTTGGCATCTTGCCAAAGATCATGTTCGAGCGCGAAGAGCTCGTGACATCCTGCAATCACCCCAGTCGTTGAGATTTCGCCATTGAGAATACGCACCAGTGTTCCCTGCATTCTCCGAAATTCGCGAAAAATATCGAGTGGTCAAGAATGTTCGGTGAAGCTCATCGTCAGTGTCGTGTGAGTGTAAAAAATAATTGTTCATCCACGTGACTGTATTAGCGGCAAATTTCTGACATTCTTCGTACTTATTAGAAAGTCATTGAGTACATCAGTTTTTGGGCCTGAATTGTTCGATGTCACGTAAGACGGTGGTCGACGTTGAAGGAATTTTATAGAGCGGCGACAGAATGATCTTGTTTACGTCGCGAACCTGTCACAGGACATGTATTTCCTAAACTCGGCGGTGTATTAACGTGAAAGTCGAATAGAGAGCACATTCTTTCGTTCGTATGGAGAAAAATGGCAGCGGGCATCGGCACATTGGCGTTTCAACCGGCAGCCAGGAATTCCAACGTGCAGTACGACTTACGTTCCACGGTTTTTACATTACAAAGTAACAAGGTAGAAAATCGCCGCCATTCGAAGTCGCCTTAGACGGCAGTTATTGAAATTGGTAAAGTTAGCAGAACAATTCTGCACACAGGACAAATAACGACTTGCATTCCAATCTGCCAGGAGTTGCATGATTCGCGATTCATATTGGAACGATTTTAATGACTTCGCGATCGACACATCAACGACAGGGGAAAATGACTGTTTTGTGTACTTAGCAACGCGATTTATTGCCAACTGACTCATTGTGCAACATTCCGCGGATCGTATCTTTTTTGTGCTTCGCTGAGCCTTGACAAGATCGCCGGCAACGATCGCCGGAGATCTTTCCATGCGTCATTGTTCCCGCGTGTCGTCTTTAAGCACTGAGTAATGCATTTTCATCTCAGCGCACGTTTCGTCCCCAAGGTTCTAGACTTCGACCAGACGTGAGATACAACGTCCCGCGAATTAACGCTCCGACGTGCCTCGAATGCCCTGCGATCAGGAAATAACGACCAAGGCATTCCTCATATTCCAAAATCATATGTCATCGAGCAAACACGTTTGCAATTTTTTCCACGATTGGTCTATTAAAGTCAGACAACTGCGTAATTCCTAGTGAAGATTCTTTTCTCGTTATTTCAGGATTCTTTTGCATTGAACATGGACGATCACGCACAATCGGGAGGGAAGAGGAATCGCGTACATTCGGAAATCAGGAGATTCTTCCAAAGCAGTAATTATCAGTATTAATCGTAAAATTGAAGGAATTCTTATAAGGGCATAGATAATATTATTTCAAGTTCATTCGAATCATGATGGTCATTCGGTTTTTATCGCAGTTAGACCTGCACTGAAGCTGGGAAAGAAGAAACAGGGTGGTGGAGGATCATCGACGGAGGATCAACATCTGCTCCGTGAGTTTTGCCACCTTTTACCTCCATTTTTATCGACGTTTGGTTTCCTGCTCACTTTATCACCTGTAGCTTTAGTAGGAATTTATTTTATCGACAACTGGAAAATTAAGGAAAAATTGTCGAAGATTTAAAGAATGAACCGGAAGGTAGATACGTATATTAAAAATAATTATAAATTTGTTATAGCAATAAATTGTGCAAACAATGTGTCCATTCTGTTGATAACAAATCATATGACTTTGATGACTCCAGTAGATAACGCCACTAGTAACTTCTCCTTGCCTTAGTAAGAGATAGGGTAATCAAACAATTCGGACAATTAATGCACAACATTTATTGATAATTCAATGAATACATTTGAACTGATTTATTTTCTATTAAACAATAATTCAATAATGTATTTATTATTGATCTCGTTAATACAGAATGTAGAGTCTGTATTCATTGAGAGACGTATCCTGAGATTTTGCCGATTTCGCGAACCTCTCGATAGATTAATGTCGTGCTGGGAGAAAACTGACGCGGAGCTGAACGAACGCCGGCAATTTCTCGCGGTGAATTTCATCCCAACGATATGTTAGACGTCAAGTCGGGGATTGAAACGCTCTTGTATCGTTAGGTGTCGGCGGAAATCGATGACCCAGTCACGAATCTGCGGGGATCCATCGATAAACACGCCCAACTTCCTCGGAGATTCTATCAACCGTCTTGGAGGTGAATAATCGAAGAGATTGTCGAGCGGCATCGTCTAATCTGCTCACACCTATATTCCTCGCACGCGACAATTTTCCACCGAGATTCTATTTCTATGATCCTAAAGTTTTTACCGTAATTTTACCATAGAACAAAGTCTGGATGCTGTAGGATATGTGTAACTTTATTGAATGATAATTTTAATTATCATTCCCCCTCCGGCGAAGTCACCTGTTTGTCCATACTCTTCGGTTGATGTATTTATTTCTACTCTGGGTACCGTGCTTATCACGTGAGAAATGACTTCCCTCGCCCGAGGAACCTCACCCACCGTCGTCATTAATTTACCCCGCGGAGGGCACAATTATCTGCCGGTCGACGCTTTAAATGAAAAATGCCGCGCTTTCCGGAACGTCGGCGAGCGTGTCTTACGACCCTCGTCCCTTATCGCCCTTATCGCGCCGACCCCCATAAAAATACGCAGGCTACCTCTTAACACATTCGTATCGATCGCGGATTAAATTCAACTCTAATTTATGCCCCCCGGGTACCCCTTCCACGGCTAACTAAAAATAGACCGCCCCCTCTTTTGGATAGCAATTTTTTTTCCTACAAATAGAGAATAGTATACAGCTGAGTTAGTAAGTTTCTTAATAGTGTCCTGATCGGTTAATAATGATAATGGTCCTGACAGAGGTCGGAACCTTATTAGAGCTTCTTGACCTTCGACTTGTCGTTTCATCGGAGACGATATTACCAAACACTGGTGGAACAGTCGCTTCCAATGACGTCTTCTGGGCAAAGATCGAAACGTTTTGGTGGGACCATCGATACTTCGAATCCCCGGCGAGTGTGGTGTTCGCCGATGAAGAGCTTCGGGGTCAGTTCTGACGCGGGTCTGCCGCGAAATTTAGTTAGTCATGCCGACCCACACGAGTATCTATCTGTCCCACGGGAGAATGGCGAGAACCATCCGCCATAATGACCAACCTGTTCTCCCCGGTTCGAAGCTCACCCTGAAGCCCATTCCTTCGCCGTTGTTTCACGTAGACAGCTCAGCCGGAATATTTGAGCCCAGCTACGTCTCTTCATGTACTCATCCCACATATTCCCATTCTTACCCGACTCAAGGTTACCTGAAATTCACGCCCCTTCGGTAAGAATGTCTGCCAAATACGAAGGATCGTTGCGTTCTTCCCCTGGGAAGATCGTAACTTCCTTCGAAAGGAAAACCTATCGTAATACATTGGACTTGGGAATTCGGTACATTAGCTAGAGTTTTTTCATCTCCTTCAAGGGTCTCTGATCATTCCACTCGAGTAATAACCGATTTTACAGGAATTATCATTATTCCAGATGAATTTGTACAATGATGGGAGATATGGGAGAGTAGAGAGTTCGGACGATTTTATCGGACTCGCAACAGGCTTAGGGGAATAATCGGGGAAGCACGTAAGTGGATAAGCCGAAATTAGGAGGAGCTGATCTTGATATTTGCGGTTCCGCGGTTAGCGGATGGTTCGAAGGGCGGATTAAAATTGACCTCATGAGCTTTGAGCAGCCACCGTGCTGTGTGCTTTGGCCGTGGAAGTCAGGGATCCTCGGTACTCGCTCGAAAAATTCCCACGAACGTAATCGACCTTCCCTTCATAAATACAATGAGTTTCACTCGGCGTATGATATTCGACAAATTTGCCGAGCGCGCAAGACCGAAAGTTTTCTGATTAACTCGTGATTTCGCGTTACAAGAGAACGTTTGTTCGCTGGAATCGGGTTGCCCGAACTTTCGAAATAAAGCGAACTTCGACGCATGCGGGTATTTGTTGGACGTTATTCAAATAAACAACACTCCGTGGAGGGGGTACGAAGCACAGACAGGTTTGATTCTCCGAATGAATCGACGGCGGGTTAAGGTCGTGGGAAGTTGTTGAAACGTCGCTGAATCTACGGTGACGACCTTTGCGAAAATCTTGCAAGGGGCCACCGTCGAACAGGAATACGGGAGCTTTTGACTCAAGCCGGCTGAACCTGACGGGTTTCGCACGACTATCGGTCGCACGGGTAACTCTTGCCTTTTCTCCGCACCCTTTCGCAGAACCGGCCGCTTTCGCCCCCGACACTTTATCACCGGCGCCGCAAGGCCCGACGAAACTTTGGCAATTAACGTCGTGACAGCTGGAGAATGTTAATTCGACCGACTTACCCGGCCCTGCCTCACCATAGAACCCGCACGATTTTTGTCTCCCACTGTCCGAGCCCGAACAAACGAATCCGTTTTTTTCCACGAAATTGCCACGAGACTTTCGTTGTCTCAAACTTTCCATCGACTCCGCCTACCGTTCCCCCTGTCCCAACAATTCTCCGGCTTTACATTTTACTCGTAAAACGATGTACCACGCAGCTTCGAGCGAAATAAGATGCTGACTGTTTGGACGTTTAATTAAGAAATACTTGGATTCGTGAGGACGAAGGATAAATTCTGAGTTTCCGCGTAGAAATGGATGAATATCCGGCCAAAGTGAGTTCCGTTTCGACGAGAGAATCGGACTCGAAACGCCTAGATGTCGAATGTTTTCTTGCATACCGAAGATAAGGCCGACAAGGTCGGTTTAATTGGACGGGAAGTAAAGCGAAACTCTCGCGGGACGAGTCGACCCTCTCGTCGAGAGGTCGAGATAGATTGAATAAGTTTTTCCAAGAAATTCGCCAACTTTCAGCGACGCCGGGGGTGGGGGCATAGCTTTCCTCGTCTTTGATAGTCAAGTCGAAAGAAGATGAGCGTGAGATTACTTTTATAACACGCGTTTAACCCTTTGAAATTATTTAAATGTCATTCATTTATCCATTTTTTCAAAGTTTTTCAAAATTAAGGACAGAAGGTTATTACATTGTGGCAAATAATTCCCGGTTGGAAAATAATTTCAATTAAGCATTCCTCGGTTTCTCTTACGACACAAGGCAATTATTCATACTGCCGCTTATTGTTCTATCGGAAACTTCCTTGGCGTATTATCTTAATGCGAGGAAAATGTTTGTCTGCGATAGGAAACCGTCAGCTGTGCTGCATTTCCTCGCAGCAACTGCGCGATATTATTCGCGGCCAGTGATTTTCACGTGAAATATTTCATTATCCCTGGCAGTAGAGTACTCGCGATATTCTCGTGATTTAACCGTAACTTGGAGGGTTTAACGTTGGGTAAAACCTTGGGTCGTTGAAAGAACGAAAGGTATATTGGACGGTAGAGTTATTTATTCGATTCGGCTCTTTTCTCGTTCGTAAAGCGGTGATTTCGCTTTGAGACGACGATTGACCGAGCCCCACCCCTCCCCCCCGTCTATAGCTCTAACCGGAAAATCACGTGCCGAGAACGTTTCCTCGAGGAGAGACGATAATGTCCCGTCTTCCGAGTAACGGAGTCCTGCAGGTTCCCCGTTGAAAGATGCACAAGGCGAACTTCCCGTCCGGAATTCCCCACGGTCTTGAATTTTGCAAACCACCGTCGAGCAAGTTTGATTTACAAGTTTATCCCTTCTCATCGCTCTTGCTGAAAACGAATTCCGCACTCGCTTAGCAATATTTAACGAGTTTCCGGCCAATGTCTTCGCTCGTTCTGCTCTATCAGAGGAAGAGGATTTTTTCGGCTAACGTTTGATGCATATTAAAATTGCTCCAACACGTATCGCTCGTATTTTTCGGTACCCGTTTTTGTAGCCTTCGTTTGTCAACGTCGTTGCTGGCGATATTAATATCGGCGATCGGTCGTAATTAGCGCGTCTGCGAAGAGGAACGCAATCAGTATGGCTGAGCGATTGTATTGGACATTGCCGTTCCCGTCCGGCAGGTACACCGCGTTAAAACGCGCTGTTCAACAGAGCGACGAGGGACGCGAGATCCGGAAAAGCCGGGCTCTGTTGAGCATCGAAACACCTCCCCTCCTCCATGCCCCTCCCCCTCTCCCCCGGCCGTTCACGCAAATTAACCAACCGTGTTTACTCACGCCGCGAGGACAGTCGGCCGAGTACCGCGAAAGCGGGGAAATTAATTCCTCGTCCGTTCGGAACGTAGGAAATTAGCGCGCGCGCGCGCGAGCCATGATTTCAACTTGAACCCTGGTAATGGGCAACGTATCGGCGGTCAGGTTGCCATGACTGAACGCGATTCCGTCGTGTCCGCATCTGTAAATGTCCCCCAGACGTGACGCGACTGTCCGGAATACCTAAACGCCCGGCAACTTTGTCCACAACTGTCGTTTATGGCCCCTCCTGCTGCGTATACTCGCGGGAAATTCTCTGAACGCGCTTTTCCGGAGACCCGGGGAAACGATAACCCGCAGTTTCGGGATTCAAACTTGTCGGAACTATCGTCACGGTGATTGCTGTAATCTGCATTCCACAACGGTAGACTCTGGTGAATCCTCTTACAGATATCAGAGTCGGTTGTAGAATTGAAGATGAGGAATACCGTATCATGAAAGTGGGGTAAATTTCGTCCCTCGCGTAGATCGTGTTCTTTGGTCCTCTGGTTCTTCCTTCTTCGGGGTTCAGGGGGAAATGTGTAAAAGGTAGCTCCGTTGGCCTTGAAACTTTTTGGACATTGAATGGCCGGAGTCTGGCAGTAGTAACCGGTATTTCGTGGTATGGGGGCAGTAGGTCATGGCACGCTGAGGTGTTCCATGGTGCCGTAGTACCGACGCCCATGGCAACAGGTTACCTAGCAACAGTGGGGCTGCTTATATACGCGTCTCCGTTGCTGGCACAGCGCCGTTGCCGACGTTTCTGCGAGCAGCCTCGCGTTTGCTCTTCTCCTGGCATCCAATTGCCCTCCCCTCCCCACGGCCCGGTCTTTCTTACCCTTGGCCAGTCGACGCACTTTGTCACGATCCTTTGACGCGATACGCGTCGCTTTATCGGCTCCCCACGGGACGAATCTTTCGCGGACACTCTTATGATTTAGATCTGTCGGGATTTATGGGCACCGCCCATGCATCGCACGGTCCACGCTCCGTCGAGTCGGCCAATTTCACATACCTGAATGTCGATCGTCCCTCCGGGCGATACGTTATCAGGGCGCTGACGAAGAAAAACCATTTCGACGATCGCACGATGTCCCTGACACCCCACGGGACGGCTTCTGTCGACAATTAACGTAATTCGAGGGACAAACACCCTTGCGGGACAATCCTTACGACAGGTTATAACTTCCCCCTGAACCACTTGACGTCTATTGCCCTACTCCTTCTTCCTTTTTTTTTATCTCCTGCAACTACCACATATTCCTGTCTTGATTCACCGACATAATTTCTCAGTTTCTTTGAGCTTCCTCCATTGCTTCTTCACCGTCCAAAGCCCCCTCTCCCCTCGGGCCCTACACTCTCACACGCAATCGCGTGTCATCGACCATCACTGTTCCTATCGATAAGCTTCAAATTCGACGCGAGTTCATTCCGACGTGTCACCGACGAGCGTTTCACACTGGCGACACAATGGGGCTGACATGAAAATTCAAAATGACGTGCAGTAGCACAGGTCACGGTGAAGAAGGAAAAATATTCATCCAATTGATCGGACCCTCGCCAACTCCCGTCATTCTCCATGGAATTTTTATTCCAAATGTTATTCAACGAGTTGATGGAATTTTCCAGGACCATAGATGTTCCTGGGGTGTTGGTTAGGCCGGGAATTTCGGCTACTAACGAGCCGTTTAGCCATCAACGTGGCGGGTTAACGGGAAAATCAGCCGAGTGTGTGTATCTGCTGAGCGCAGCGATACGTCGCAATATGGATCGCATCCGGCGATGATACCCTTTAACCATCGGCGCATAATGCTCGCTTTGTAGCTGCATTTCCATCGAGATCGGTGCACGGCTCCCTCGCCGCGTATTCCTATGCAAATATCCCACGCTTAATGATCTTTTCACCGTTGTATCCCCGAATTTCCAAGTATCAACGCCCGGCACCCCTCGTTCGAGAATCTACGCGAAGGACGAGGGAGGGGGATTCATCGTATCCAGAAAATAAAGCCCCTCTTTTCGCACCGAATGATCCCCGGGCACGTCGCGAATTCGAAAGTAAAAGCTGCCGCGACGGTCCTCACGAGAATTTACGAGATAAAGCATTTTTTTCTATTACCTTTCCTTGAGGGAGAAGAAAAATCCGACGGGCAAGATAAGTCCTACGACGGCGGTGGCGGCATTAGCGAATAATCAGATTGCCCGAGGCAAAAGTCCGCTTTATGCGTTCCGCGCGCGCGCGCGCCCGCGCCATTGTTTCGCGTAATATGAGCTCATTAGGCTGATTGCATTCGCCGCTGAATTTATATGCTAATGTATGTCCGAGTCGGCAGTGGTGCAGGTCCGTATCGCGCCAGACGGCATTTGCATACGTGACGGCCGCACGGCAGAACTTGCCGGATGACTGAATAAAAGTCCAGGTGATCCGGGAGGAAGGGGGGAGAAGTGAGTGACGAAATGTCGACGAATGATTAAGACTCGGGAAGGGGGATTGATTCGATTGGATTTCGTTGACTTTGTCCCGGACAATTGACCAGCGATTTCACTGGGCCAGGTGTCGGTTGATTAAATGGCGCGGAATTATCGGGCGGGAACGAGGGAAGGTCAGGGGAAGATTTGCATAAGATATAAAGGCCGCGGTGCGTGCAAGCCTGTCGGCCAATAGTCGAGGACGACGTTCCCCCGTGAAAGCTCCCTGATTGCTCCGTTCCCTCATCCGTTATGCCACGTACCTTATGCAAATCTCCATGCCTCGACTTCTCTCCCCCCCCCCTTTTCCCCTCTTCCGTCACGATGTATCGTCCTTCTTCCACACCCGCCGAGGGCTTTTCCGAATTTCCAATTGGATGTTCGAGTTTGCCCGCTGCGAAAGGTCGCTCGAGGAAATTCAAGCAATACTCTCAGCACGTGTGGATTCCCCAACAAGTTTTTTGCCAATTTCCACGGTCTCCTACGCGGCAGAAATTATTATCCACTACAGCCCTTCCGCTCTCTCCTTTATTTTAATATTTTCCCCCTTCTGGAATCGACCCGACGGACGTGGTAATCTTGATTCTAACAATCCGCCTAGGTTCCGCTGGAATTAAGCACTGCCTTTTGTCGGGGAATTGAAATCCGCTTTTCCCCGCTGGAATGATCGTAACGGCGTCGGGGTTATTGTTTGAATTTTAATTGGATTTTCGCGAAGGCCACTCGCACGCGTTACGGGAGATACCTGTTAAGTAGATTTGTTCCATTCGGAGGGAGAAGCACGGCACAGAAGGGCCGGCACGTGTCCAATCGAATTTGCGATAAGGCCGGCGAGTAACTCGTTTAACGGACGAGACAAAAGGCAAAGTACTGAGCCCTCTAATCCGTTGGTTAGCCGGCAGATAGGGCCAGAGTTTCGGCCGGTCCTCCGACGACGCTCACGTCGATATATCACTGGGAAAATCCGTCCCGACGTGTTCCATCTATTCCTCTAAAATGAGGGATAACCCATAAATTCGCGGCAAACCGAGACTCCAATTACACGGGGCACGATGGTACATTAGAAAAACGCGACTACAAGTCAAATATTTCGCCGACGATAACTTCTACGACCCTTTTTCCAAGCTTTACCGCGGCTATTCGCATGACTTTTTAACAAACTCCCTCGGCAAACATTTCTACCGTCACATTCAGGACTGTCGAAAAACAGAAGGCTTCAAGGCCCACTTCGGTAACATGCGACGTTTTATTTATACTTGAGGGACGTATTATTCTCGGTTCTTTACGTTTCGTCTGTTTTATACGTGCACGTAGCACGTGGGGAGAGAAATCGATTCCCCTCCCCCCGAAAGGGAAACTGTGGAACGGCGATAGCGAGGACATTACCGAGCCGTCCTGGAAAATGTATATTCTAAAAATATTGATCAGCCGGATGGTTCGTCTTGCGGTGCATTCTTCTCCGGCGATAGTTACGTCATTGCTGGTTTCTGCGCCGGGCGGCCTCGCTGCGGCAGATACGTCTGCACAGTCGGGGGTTTTATCTGGCCTCCTCATCCGCGATATATTATTCGAAAAATATTTGAAGAGCTTCGGCGCCGGCAAAAAAAGGACCACCGGCCCGCCGGCCGTATTCTCGTCGGTGGGTTTTCAAAGCCGCAGAATTATTCACAGAGATCCACTGTAATGCCCATGCTGAGACGATATATCCGCATGAAATTCAAATAGAAATCCCTCTATGGAAGCTACGCCGTCTGTCCCGTTTACGAGGGGCCCGTTGCACTGATTGAAAAAATTGCCCAGCACTCGAGAAGGGAAAGGATTACCTTTCCCCTCGCTCCGCCGAGAAATAGTCCTCTGACCGCCATTAAACGTCACGGATGAACGTAAACAACAATACGACGAAAGCTCGGTCAGTTTTTTCCTACTTTCGTTGACGGTGCATACGTTCGGCGTGTAGTCGTCGTTAATTACCATTTTTTTCAGGTTGACGTTCCATTGGACGAAATGGCTTTGGATTGGACGTTGATAAATACTCGTACGGCGGGGGGTATTTCATTAGGATATGTGCCGGTCCAAGTGGATGGTATTTGGACGAGCTTTTTCATGGCAACTTTCAGGGTGACCTACGTAATGAGACTGACTCATGGCAGATACTTGCTCGCTCGAACGAAAGTACAAGACAGCCGCCGACGAAACTTTCCTCGATAAAATTCTTTGGCCGCTCTTTCCGTCCGATGGGATCTACAATAGTGAAATCCGACAGACAGGGACAAGGGGGAGGAACAGGGGGAACGGACGGAACGATGTTATTTTCCAGAGTCTTGTCGTTCATATTCTGCCCATTGCGAAATTTAATACCGCGACTCTACGTATTCGGATACGAACCCCGGAAGATATATTCGCTTGTAAAAATATTTCCCCATCGAGGTACTTCATCGAACGTCGGAAATGGTTTCATCTAGATTTTAATATACTTTTGAGGCACTCGTGGAAATTCGTGGTCTGTTGAGTGTCATTCAATATTTTTATTTCTTAATTCCGCGGGAAATTCCGTCGTTGCACATGCAGTTGTACGAAGCCTTTGACCGTTTGCAAAAGCAGGGGCCATTAAAAGTTTGCAGCTGGATATCCGAACGCGTTAATCAAAAGTAAAGGACATTATGTTTTGCCAAGAGGAGACAGCGGGACATTTGGCCCCGTTATTTTTTGCCCCGTAGGGGCGAGAAGGGGGAAAGGAAGGGCCAGAGAGAGACGAAAGAAGTGACGAATCGTCGTCGGCATATTAGTTCGATGCACGGCCAGAAGAAGAGGTATGCAACGATAAATCTCTCCTTGAACGGGGTCAAATGGTTGATAAAAAAACGATAATTACGTTCATGGATCGTTTACTCATAGCCACGAACGTCGATCGAGATTCAAAGGATCAAGCGATTAAGGACGAACGCGGAGCTTAAGCACAACGAATTTTCCTGGGAATAATACGCGACGGGTTATCCAAATATTGATAATTAAACGACGATTTTCGAGAATTTGAAGTAGCTGAAAAAATCGATAGTATTATAACGGTTCATTTACTTTTAATTCCTTGATTTGTCGGCGCTATAACGAAGGATTTTTACTCGCTGCTGCAGCGAATTTTTCTCTCGATACGCGGGCAAAATTACAGGGCTGCACGAAGGTCCTTCGTTTGGCTTCGTTTTCGCGGCTCTCATTGCTCAAGGCCATTTTTCTCTTGGACAAATACTATCGGCGGGAGAAAAAAGACGAAACGACCGGACCGGTTGGACTGTTTTACTTGGTAAAGTCTACGAGGACGAACGGTCCTTCGGTTCGTTTAATTTATCGGTCCAATTAACGCTTATTTGCCTCTCGTTAAAATCCGCGTCTTCGTGCGTTCTCCTTAAGGAGCCCGGGGGACTGGATTAGAGCGTTAACCGTCTGATTTATGGCCGTCAATGAGGATCTCCTTTAATTCGGCTTTGCCGAGCAAATTGGCCGAGTCGCCGCGCGGAAAGGGCCGCGATCCTTAAGCGTGATAAATGCCATCTGTCCCTCGATAGCCGATCTTCCCTTTCATGGGAAAGACAAAGCCCACTACGTCTTGTACTCGCTGGAAAGTGAATTTCAGGTTCGAACGAAAGGGGCTCGGGTGTAGATCATTCCTAGGCACCATTGAACTATCGTCAGTGGGATCAGTAGAATGAACCTTTCCTTTAAATCTGGAAAATTCTCGCTCGTGTGAACTACAGAAATGGGAGAATACCAGGGCCAGTCAGACAGTCGTGTTTCCACCCCCAAGAGACGGAAAACACCCTTCCCAATGTGTTTCGGTCTTTCCCCTTTGACCGCCAGACTATTCCTTTGTCCTCCCCGCCCCCAAAGGGAAAGGGACCTCTAGCTAGCTTTGTGAAGAGAGAAATTTCCTCAAGGTATTTTTCGTAGAAACCAGCCTGTCATCGTCAGTGAAATCGATCCACTGATTTGCTACTTGGCTACTCGAGAAATCTCTCTCCGGCGAATTCCAGGAGACAGAGTCAGTCGGTTACCCTTCTCAAGCTAACTCAAGCACTCAGCTTTGACAGTGGAGTGGCCCTGAGTGACTGCAGAATCGAGCGCATTGTCCCGCGCGGGACTTGTCAGCGCAGAAAGTCAGCGCTCAGCAGTTTGTCAACGCCTGGCGCGTGGTCGATTGGCAATCGATACGCCGAAAACGTCGTCTCGTCGTTGCCGGCTAAACGGACTAAGGGTTCTGACCCCACTGCCGCAGTCAAGTGATTCTCGTTGAGGAACGTGGCCTCGTTGTCACCCCCCCTCGCCTCTTCCGTTCTACCCTTTCATCTCCTCTCGTCGATCCTCAGCTCGACTCTACGTATTTTCGGCACTTAACCCTTTATTCCAGGCTTTGTTTCAACCTCACAGCTGTTCCGACTGCTATAAAAATTCGCGCTTCGCTATTTAAGACAGGAATTGTCGTCTCATCGAGACAGATGCTATCGTTAAACGGCAGAAACGCTCTGTGATATCCGCTTGAACGACCGTGAGTGCTAAATTTTCGTAGAACGTAGACAATGCATTCTGCAGTTTCGTCCTGACGAGACTTCCTAACGAAGTCAGTTTCCGCGTAATTTCGTAAGAGCTCCGCGCCGAAGAATAAGTTCCTTAAGTCCCCGTAAGTTTCGGAATGTACAATACAGGACAGCAGGTTTCGGGGGATGAGCTGCTTTACGACGGGGAACGTGCCGCGTCAGCGGGAGGAAAATCGTCTCCCGGCGAATCGCGTCGGGTAAAATAAACCCCACGCTCGAAAGTTGGGGCGAATCAAGAAGAAGGGATCCCGCGAAGCCGAGGAAATACGTTGGGACCTAATCGTGACGAAGTATGCGCCTTACTTACGTCATGTGCGAAAAATGTACTCACGTGTTTCACCGAAGCAGTGCCAAGCCTTACAAGGTGACCCTTCTTAACGTCCTATGCGAGGGGTTGACTATCGTAAGGGGTCCAAAGACATAAACAAGCCATTCAAATCTATCGACTACCCCTCACTCCATTTCTATCCCTACTTCAATTAACAGCAGAGAAACGAAAGTTCACACGAGAAGTCTTTCACACTATTCAACGACAATCCTATCGAATTTTGTACTCGAGACTTTTACATAATGGACTTTGTATCTGCTTCAAGTCCCAAGTAAAATCCCCCACGTAGTTGTGTTTCGATAAACCGCGAGAGTTTCTCCAAGTTTCTGCGACTCGGCGGTTCCCGTAAGTTTTAATTGCAAACGTCCCGTTCGGTTTAATGCGTTTACGAATGCGTATTTAATTCCGGCAAACTCGGAAATTTTTCAAATGAATTTCGTCGAATCGTTTTTTCGGCAAAGGTAGAAGCGAATGCCCTCGGGGGTATTCCTTGCGGAGGCATAGGGGAAATGCTTGTCGACTCGATTTGCGAAAGCTCAAACTTCCAAGACCCGCAGAACTCGCAGGAGCTCGGGGCTGCATGTCGACGGTTTCTACCTTCTTCCCCTCTCCCCCTCCCCCACCCCGCCCCCCGACGCATCGCTCGCCGACGCCCAGTTTGGCCATATTTGGCCGGCTTTGGCCTTCCGCCCGTCGGCAAATCCGCAAGAAACTTCCAACTCGGGAAACCTCGTCTCCCCGCCAACACGTGCGTCCTCCATCGCGGAAGCATGGAACTTCGTTATTAACGTAATCATTTCCCCGATTTCTCCAACAATCGTACGCGCGTGAACATCCAGGGATGAGGGGGAATCTTGTCAATCGTTGTCACAGACCAAGTCTTGGAAAAATCTTGGAAGAATCATTCTCGAGTGCGGTGAGGCACGAGAATAATTCTATCAAAGTTATGTTGGGTATTAAGGGACTGAAAGGTTGCATTTCGGTTCATCGATCCCCGCAATTTCCGTACAGCTTCTCCGCTTTAACTGACCACGGAATTTCCTTGGACATGGCTCCGGCTTTTAGCTGCCGGCAAATTCTCCACTAACTTGAGGGATTTGCCGGTCTTACGAACCTCGTGGTTTCTTCGTTCCTCCCTTTCACCCCCTCTCTGTCTACCTTCCTATGTATGCTTCTGCCCTCCCGATGCTCCACACTGTAAGTGTGATGTTGCTGATAATCGATTTACTCCCCCAGTTCCTTCGAGCGTACAAATTAAACGGCCATACAGCGAATCCCCCGGCACTTGCAATTACATTCATCGAAAATTATTATCGCGATGAATTTCCTGTCGTTTCGAAGTTTCTGCATGACTGGATTTTTGGGATTCTCCTTGTATTGGCCAAAGATTTCCATACATATAGTTCACTTTGTCACGGCCGACGACAGGGGGTTTCGTTTGGAATATACAGCTCGTATAACTGACTCCTCTGCGTCCCGCTTCTGACAGGCATTTGCATCGAAATTAACAGATTAAATTCGTACACGGACGACACCTGCTATACCGGCCTGCCTTCGTCGGGGATTGGATTTATCCGCGCGGTTTACGTCGCAATATCGGAACAGCCATACTCTCTTCTTTGACATAAGTTATGTCACACAGCCAAGCATTTTCATCGGTTAATTGCCCTGGGAAAAATGCGACCTTCTAAATATTTGGCTTCTTTCACTGCGAATCCTACTTTACCAAAACAGGACTCAGCACTCGCTATTTTCGGCGCAAGGAAATTGACTGACAAGAAACCGAGGAGATCCCGATAGGGGGTGAGAAATTTTGTTAAGAGAAATATGATTTTACGTTCCCCCGGCGAAGACTGCGACTCGCGGAAATGGTATTTCCTCAGGTCGCAGTTAAAAAGCTCTCTCGCAGTGGATTTCCCTGTGAGCCTTGCCAGCGACGTGGTTCGAGTTTCCGAAGACTCGCTGGATATTGCGAAACTCCGGAGGCGGAAGCTCCGGCGGCCTCGTCTTGGCAGGTGAAAGGTGTACCCTTGGAAAATGTCCAAGAAGCTGGAATCGAGAGGACGGCGTCGGCATTCGCCAGTCGCGCGCGTGCCACTCGAACGAAAAAGAAAGACAACCATGACAGATAAAACGAGAAGATTTCACTGAGGAAAGAGCCCGCTGAGGGACGAGAAAAGTCAGAGACACCCTGTCTGTCCTTGTCAGTCGTCCAAGGAGTCCTGCTATTCCATCTGAGATGGTTTCTCCTGGCAATCAAAGCCTGAATAGCAATTATGTCATCCTCGTGTCCATTCCCACTGCTCCCAGAGTCCCTTTGTGTTTCAATTACGGCTCATTCATTTCCTTGGACGGTTTAGGCGGATCCTCTTACGCACAAATCCTGCCACTGCGACGTTCTGTATGGCTAATACTCCCTGCTTTCGACCCTCCGCCATTGTCTCACTCACTACGCAGGACGATTTGTGCTTCATCAGAGAACTCGGTCACCAGTGTTTACCGAAAATCTTGTTTTCCCTCCTTTGAGGCTCTTGGACGTTTTTTTTTTTACCAGTTTATTAGTTTGCCCGGAATTTGCAGTCTCCTGGCACTCGTGAAAGCCGCGAAGATTCGCCAAGAGCGGCAGGAAGTAAATACCAGTCGTGTACAGGGGCTGGTAAATCAAGCGAATGACGGGGGAAACGAAGTAGCTGGTACCTGTCCAGTGCAGACTTATAGAGAGCATCTAAAGGACTTATGAACACGGCATACCGACTGCACTTTCCGCATGTCTGCCGTTCTATAATTTCTTCACGTCAGGTCGAACCTTTCATCGGCGAGATCCGGGTCAAAGTTCGAACCTAAATTTCCTAGGATCAGAATGCATCGGGCGAATGGAAATTACGCGTCACGAAAGCGTCGTGAATCGTCGGAACGTTTTATTGCTGGCGACATCGGTCCTCGACGGTTGATCATGTAATTCCAGAAACTTATCCTGCCGGGAAACGATAACTCAACGGCCGGCCGAGCAGAAGGTGCTCAAAACTTGGGACCGTTAGCGTCCACTTTCGTCGACGATCCGCGCACTACTACCGAGTTCCCTTTTGTCGGAGTTTTTTTTTCCAACGTCCAAACGGCCAAGAGCGCGCGGTATTCCCCAAAGTCCATCCTCGCTTTCCAGGATCCTCGCGCTTTCCAGACCGGTCTCTTTGGCCGTTTGTCCGGGCGAAACACAGTCGGCGAAATTGACTCCGCTGGAAACCAATCTGCTGTGGTCGTTGCCCCGCGAAAACGCGTTTAAACGAGTTTCCGTAGCGGGCAAATAGCCCGCCGCTCTTTTTCCGCCGGAACTTCATCGAACGAGCCCACGCGGTATTACCGCCTGGAACAATCCTTTTTTTCCAAAGGAGTTTAAAGCCATCCCTCGTGGCTGATGAATGGCGCTTTCGGAGATTTTACACGGAGACTTTACACTCGTTTCCAAGAGTCCCTGTTTCCCGACAAAACCATCGCCAGCAACAATGACTCCTTTCTCGAGTGCTCTGCTGTCTAGCAAAGCCGACACGAAGGTGTATACTCGATAAAAGAAACCTCCCTCTGAATGGAAGACTTCTATTTTCCTACTGCGACGCCTTAAACAGCTGCCTGCAAAAGTAATTTCACGCCGCCGGTGGCGAAAGAATTGACACCACCGAATATCGGTCACTTGTTCTACGGTAATTTTTCATTCGCAATAACGAAGGGAGTTTGCTTTCGCCTCGCAATAACCCGGAGTCTGATGAAACTCGTGAGTTTCGTGGTGATATTCCTCGAGGCGTTTTATTAAAATGAACGCTCGGTGGGTTTCGTGAGGATGTTTCGCTTTGCAGGGCGGACAGGAAGAGCTTCTACCGTCTCGTAAGATCTCGAGGGTAAGAAGGATCTAATGAGCCGACCGAAGTCTTCCCGGAAGAGACGGATATAACATCGCAATGAGCGCCCGCGATTTCTGCTTACACGAAAACTGCCTTACATTATGCGTTTCCTTGGCTCCCTAGAATATAGATCCGTCGAGTCTTTGCGTAGGATAAGAAGCTTCTTCGCATAAAACTACCCGTCTCTCCCCCTCCCCGCGTGAAAAGGTCTTCCGGTCGGTGGAAATATGTCTGGCTTCTTTCCTCTAAAAGGAGTACGTTATTTTCACCATCAAGCTCCTCCCTTTCTCCCATTTTCAGTCGCTTTGCATGCTCCTCGGAGTGCGGAGTGTTTATCGAGTCGACTCGAAGCAATTAAAACGGAATCAAGAAACTATCGTTCTCCACGGTAGAAGAAAAAAAAGTTGCAGAAGAACTGCTTGGGATAATTCTTGGAGCCGAGGGAGAAAGCACTTTCCGCAAGCGCGCACTTTAGAGGCCCTGCAAAATTGATAAAGTCTCTCCCCGCAGCGTAGCTTGCGTTAACCCACACAACGGTGGTCCGCACGGCAGTGTCGTTGAGGAAACCGCGTAAAAGCCGGAAATAACGAAAGCGCCCAAAGAATGTCGATAATTCTCCGAGAAGGGACACAAGTGCACGGGACGCAGGCTACGTCCCATTTTGAATCCTTGCAGATCCTGCGACGTGGACGAACGCGCTCGTTTGTTGTCGGCCTGTTTAAACCTAATGCAAAGTGCGCGCGTGTCTCGCGAGAAAAATGCAACAGAACCGCGCAACTGCATCACTCGTGCCCCCCATAACGTCCCAAAAAAGATAAAAACAAAAATGTAGTGGTCCATTTTTCACGTTAGATGGCGAACAAATTTACGTATATTACATTCCGCGAATGGTAGGGGAAATAATGACAAATAGGGAATTCGGTGAAGCTTTTTCCTGAGGTTCTTGTAAGAGGTTTGACGTCGCATCAGTCCCAGCGGAGAATGCGCCGAGTCCAGGCATATTTCACGCTGGTAATACATTAGTCAGTGGAGTCAGCCTCTGCCCTGTGTTTTCTGAACGCGCGAACCCAGCGGTAAACCACGGGGGAGTCGTTCGGCGACATCTGCCCCGGAATTTTCCGAAGCTCCACACGTTTCCGCCTCGGTTTTTACCCTCCGGGATACTACCGGGGGGCAGACAGGATATCCCGTCACAGGACTCTCGAGATACACGCACGAATTGAAGGTCAAGAATTGGCACAATTTGCATTTCCTCCATCGACCAACGTAGGGATGTTTGAAAGTGTTCCCCTCTTTAAAGAATATTACGGCGGAATAAATGTCCTACGATAAACGACCCTAGGATACTTGAGATAGAAGTATGAATTAGCTCTGTGTTAAAAAGAATGGGTATCTTAGCAATAAGAGTGTCTTCCTAAGTCGTAAAGAGCTCTTAAAGGTTGGTCGGGCAATTTATTGGGCCGCCTGGCCACTTTTTTACCCAGTTACAAGGGGTTATCGGGGCAAGTTTGTTAGGTCCTGCGGGACTGATAAGCCCGATAAGTTTCCGCCGCTAACGTCGAGCCTTTCTCAAGGTCGCAGCTTTATCACGCTATTCTTATTGGCGAAATTACGCGAAAGTTTGCCGGATTAACGATGCCAGTCCGTTGCGGGGAAGTTAACGATCATGATAAAACGGCAGAAGAGTTGAATCCGTCGACCATTGAAACGTTTGAAATTTTCTGCTTACGGCTGATCCTGTATCAGCTATAGACTCTTAATGCCGCTTTTTCGTCAGCTGGCTTATCAGTTAGGCTTTTTATGTGCGAAACCGTCTCCATAAATCACTCAATTTTCTGCCTATAAAATGCCGGGCTACATGGTCGATCATCTCAAACCGTTGAAAGATTGACAAATTGCTCCGGTGAAGGGAATTTGAATTGAAGGACTAAGGGCAATCGAGATGCAATCTGTGGGACCTGTCTCGAATGCCAATGAGGATTATGCTGTATATTTTTTTCGGAGGATGACCACGATGGTTAGGAGTTTCTTTGGAGAGACTCTCGAGGAAGAGTGCCCTAAGTACGAAGTTGTGGGCCGAGGGCTGGCGGGAAATCAGTGACTCGTCCCCCAGGACCAGGCTGCGAGATAAATCCTTTGATTAATCGCGATCTTCCTCCCCGTCCCTTCCGAGGCCCACTGACCGGACTTCCGGCGAATCTTTGGCTCTACGTGACCCGTCCGCCGAACCATTAAGACCTGAAGAATGTCAGCGAAGTGTCCGGCAAAGCGATAGAATCGCGAGACGGTGCTGCAACTCCTCCGTGAAAGCGCGCTAACCTTTGAGAAATCCCTGAGGACCGGCCCCTGTCGAAGGTCGCTACACATTTTTCACCCTTCAAGGCGGATCCCACTCGGAGGGATTCAATTATTGAGGATCAAATGGACAAGGGGAAACTGTAGAACCTACGCCCCGGTATATTACCCTCTAATTACTGATTAGCCTAACACGCGTACCTATCGATTTTACAATTAGCCCTGCTTGTCCACTTTTCAGACTTTTAGCACGCAGCCCTGATGAGCCGAAAAATTGTCGACTAACCGCCCCAAATGGACTTCTGCCATTCTGTTAACAATATTTCCCGGTTAATTAGACCTTAGTCTCTCCATAATTTCCTTCAATTAATACACGCGAGTGCGAGGACTCGCGGTGTTTCGAGGAAAGTCCCACTGCTCCTGTTCGTTATATTCCAATTCTTCTGGGTTCTGGATGACATCGAGTTGGGTCGTCGATCCTGGATCGAGGTCCGGACGATCATCGGGAAAACGGGGAACCGAGGTGTCGGGACGATTTGCCGACTGCGCAAGGGCGTTGGCGCTCCGACGACGACGTACGGACAGGGGGGGGAGGGGGAGGGGTGAGGCTTTCGAGCTTCACGGCGCACGCTGAGAGGGAAGGGAGGACATGCCGAGGATTCCGCCGAAGGGGGACACGGAGGAAGGGGTGGGAAGAACCGGAGACGAGCGTTCCCTCTCGCCCAGTCGTTCAGTCCGCGCCCCGACACGCAATCGCACGCACCGTTCGGAGAGAGATATCCTTCGCAGGAGCAATCTGTACATTCGTCGCGGAAAGTTCCTCCCCTCTGACGTAGCCGGTTTGGCCCTTTTCTCCTATTTTTCCTCCCCTCGCGTCGCGATCGTCGACGGGTCTTAAGGAGCGGGCAGGTGTCACTTTGAGCCCTCAACAGGGCAGTCCTTCTTCTGGCTTAGCAGCGAGGGTGTTCCGGTAAGTAGGAATTATTACTACGAGCCGGACAAATCCCTACCCCCCGTAGTCCCTAAAGGAATTTACTAGGAGAAGGAAAGATGAGCTTGCAGTTGAGGAATCATTGGCAATCATCGGTATTGATTGACCGTTAATGACTCAGCGGCATTGCCCGTTGTTAATGGCAGTCGTTTGATCAGCCCTCAGGGCCTGTCTTCCATCAGTTTACCGGCTAATTTGTTGCGCGTGAAAATAAGATACTCGTGAGAAAGCTTCCTGCCGTGTTCCCTCGCCGTGGACAGTTTATCTTTGGACCGTGCGGGCGAAAGATCGGATCTCGCTACGGAAGGACACGCGATAGATCGTTCTTTCCTTCGGCGTCGAGGTACTTTCTCTCCCGCTGTCCGATCCCTCCACTTTGATCCTCACGCCGTGCCGTTCGTTATTCCGTTAATTACACTCGCCAGCCAGTGGCCCTCCTTCCCCTACCCCCTCCGTCGGAGTTTCATCAATCTAATGGAAACGAATGGTGCGCGAGCGTCGCCCCCTCGAATAAGAGTATTTTACGTCCCGTGGGCGAGGCGTACGCGAAAACATGTGTGTGACCTTGAGCCAACTTTTCAGGGATGCAGCAGCAGGATTGTACGATTTATTGGAAACTCTTGGCATCGTCGCCAAATGAATCCCCCGGCGCGTTTCTACGCATTTAACCGAGTGCAACGATACAGGCACTTGCAGCACAGTTATTGCATCGCCAGCTCCCTGTTGCTCATTCCCTTTGCCATGGATTTCACTGGCTCGATCGCATTGTTAATTCAACCACCTCCTTCCCAATTGGTCCCTATGTTCCGTTAATAAGTAGCCCTGGATTTAATTAAACGGAACACAGAACCAACACGACGTGGATTGGTTGGTCGGTGAAATTGCGATAAAATGTTGCTCGATCCATTCGATCTCATTTCGAACGAGGACGGTACTCTAATAAATGGCTGAGCAACTGCTTAATTACTGGCAAGGATTTCCTTGGCTCGAGGCGCGAGTGTCGTGCCTCTCTGCTCTTTGCACGTGTAAGTCGCGCTTAATTATATTAGCCCGAGCGGGTTGCAGAGTTTTAAGTTAATCTCGTGTTCATGCAGCGTGCCTCGAGGACCATCGAAGTTTGCACCTACTTGAAGCTCAGCTACGGCCAAAAGATGGTTCCCCAGCACGGTAATAATAATTACGTCCTCGGGCTTCGCCGTGCACGCAATTCCGCACGCGGGCCCAGCTCTGCCAACTTGTCCAACTTGCCAGCCTGCTCGAGCACTCTTCCTCCCGAGACACACAGTTAATCAAAAAAGTTTGCCAATCTCGCGCCTGCGCTGATCAACGACGTACCGCTAAAATTTTTCCAAGAACAGCGCACGGCCGATTAAACGACGCTACCGCTTCGTCTATTCGAACGAGTAATCTCGTTACGTTTCCCCCGTCTGTCGCGTTAATTCGATATTTTAAACCCACCAGCTGACGCGACGGAAACGCCCAGCGTGCGTACAATACGAGAAAATGACGGCACTCGAGGAAATCAATCCTGCATAGCCGCAGTAATGTTATTCAAATAAGTGTGTGCCGCATGGAAATGCAGCGAGAAAGGAAAATGAATGACGAAAGCTCCTTTGAATACTGGTACACGTCCTCGGCTGATTTACTTGGCGCTCGTCCCTCTGTTTTATCCGAATTTAAACTCTACAATTTACTACAACCCTGTGCCATGATTTTGCGAAATGGTTTTAAGGTCGCTTGAAAAAAAAAATCGCGGAACCGGGTAGAATACAAACGAATGGAGTGCTAAAACATCGTTTCGCGGGTCATAAATTTGCCGGGGAAATTTTTAGCTGGCCGCTAATTAATCCGCGTGTCACGTGTCTGGATTTCCGCCAAATGACCCGATAATATCGCGCGCGAGCACACAGCTGTCATCGGACGAATAAAAAATCCCCTATGCGTGTCGCTGAATTTAATGGACACGCCGGGCATATTAAAAAAAAGAACTGGGGGAAAGTCAGAATAATGCAAATACGAAGGACCGTAGAATGAGAATTTATGTATCTGTAAATAATGTCGAGACCCATTGAATCTGGAACTGAATAGCGGGAGGGTAATTTATTTCGGGACGTTGGATGGTTTATTTCCTTCTGAAATGAGGCACTTCATCGCCGTCAATTAGAATATTGCCCCCATTGGAGGTTGTTTGCGGCAAAGGCAAGCCAGTTGAAGAGGATGAACTTCAGTGACCTACCCTCATCAATTTTTAATGGCCCAAGGGGTACCGCGGCCACGGAAAAACAGAAATTTACGTACTTTAAGGGGGAACGCTTGCACGTCGACGAGGAATAATTACGAAACGCTCGTTGTTACGAAGAATTACGAGCCTTACACGTTTTTCCCTTCCGTAAAAACAGCTGTGTTCGTCGGCCTCTCGTTTGGCCGAACGATTTTTCTTCGGCTGACTCGTCCCGTTGTGAATCATAGCCATAGGTACTCGGAATAATGTCGAGTCCTCTCGCTTTCGTTCCTTTGGCCTCTCCATTATCTCGTAGCGAGCACACGTGCGAATATCGGGGACAATTATGAAGCTCGATGCACTGGCCAGAAAAGGGAAAAATGGGTATCGATGTGTACGGTCGGAAGAGAGCGAAAAAGGGAAGAGGGAAATTCGTCGAATAGATGAAAGGATAAAGACAAAGGATGAACCTTAACCAATGACAAAGTCGATGTACAGTGAGATGATGGAGCAACTAGGATATATAAATTCCACCCCCCCCCCCCCTGTGTGTATTCCTCTCGATAGTTTTTTGCGCCTGTCATTGACGGGTATTTCTGTTCGCAGCGACGGTGAGTGGCTTTAAAATTCATGAAAATCTATTTTTGCACGAAACGTACGCGGCTTGTAACGTTTTATGTCGATGCGCGCTGTGCCAATAGTGATACGTTTTGTTTATTTTTATTACGATGGCTGTCGATGCATGTCGAGTTCTTCGCGGCGAACAGCCATCCCTACTGTCATTCGAAAATCTATACTACGACGAGGGTCAGAGCATTATTTTTACGTTATTTCTCAGTGAAAAGCAGGAACTGTAAAGTCTGTCATTCTGTCAAGTAGTAGGAGGACCTTACTGGTCAGACGAAGTGATTTTCTTCCACGTAAATCGTTTCAGGTTAGAGTGTATTGGGGATGGTGTAGAAACTCTATCTCCATGAATGTGTATAGTAGATGGTCCATTCTAGATGCACTTAAGCGCCAGGAGATGCACGTGTGCACCGGCCAGGCAGATCCCTTCCATTAGTACAGAAGGATCGGCACTTTGCGGATTCGCACGATTCTATTTGCCGCTCGAAAATCCATTTGCTAATTGGAAAACGTTGCCGGCAATTGCCAAAATCGTTGCCCACGTAAAGTCCCACGGAAGACGCGCTAGTTGTTTTCCGCGGCGCAATTATCCCGCGCCGTTTACGACGCCCTTCTGTTAATTAATTAAGGAAAGCACGTTCGGTTCATTTGCATTCCCTCGCAGGGACCTGAGAAAATTCAGTCCACCAGAGAAATTCCTTGCTTCTGTCGAGACGTTTGTGAATTTTTGTTTCGCCGCGAGGAACGACAAATGTGCAGATCTCGGGGATGAACTTGTACGTTTGAGATCGAAGGGGGGATCTTTCGGAGCAATTCATAAGGTGAACACGAAGAACGAGAAAACAAGCGAGGACAGTGTAATTCCGGCTCGCGGAAAGAGGCGAACTTCGTGGAAACTCTCGACCCCGATTTTATCCGGAAGCCAGAACAGTGACGCATCGTCCGACTGATTGCATCGGCCCGGTAATGTAGCGAAGGACTCGAGCCACGGAGCCGCATCCCGGGGGTACTGAGCAACTTTTCCTTCCTCCTCTCACCCGCCTACCTCCCTCGGTACCCGGTCAGCTCGCACTCGATTCATCTAACTTGGACCGCGGCTTCTTCACGGACCCGGCAAAAAGGGTTTTGAATCCGTTAGAGGGGGAAATGCGGGCAGTGGGAAGAGCCGAAGATAAGGACCGAGGGAGGTGAAAGCTAGGCTCCAAGAGGAGGGACGTCGAAAGTGCTCAGGCACAAGAGGACAGAGAAGGGAAGGGGGAAGTCGGAGAAGGTGGATCGGAAAGGGAAGACCGATCGACGCTCGAAGAAACGGACCGAGACGAACAACGGGGAGGGATACGAAGAAAAATTTCAACGGATCGTTTCGCACGACTTCCGCTATCCTTTCTATCTTTCGCTCTCCTCTGGGACACCTCGATGAAAGAGCACGTAGCAGCTGTTTCAACGGCGACTCTGACTCCCGGACGTCAGCTTGCAGCACCGGCCAAAGAATTCCCAGAATTTCTGACCAGGATATGTCCCCTGGGAAAATGTCGGTCGCCGGAAAACCTCGGCTCGACGCGATTAATTAAGACAGGACTAAAAAAAGGGGGATACAAGGGATTCGCTTCAATTAATTCTCGTCAAATGAAACGACGAAATCGTAGGATGTTCCCGCGTGGGAATTGGATTTTACAGCGGTTCGAAAACGTTCGGAAATCTCCGGCGCTCGGTTTAAAATGTCTACCGTGATGAGTATTGAAAAACTTTAATCACCCCTGGCCCTCTCCCGCTCCCCTCGTTCTCTCTCTCTCTCTCTCTCTCTCTCTTCTGCTTGTCAGCCGTGAACCGCACTGCGCCGCCAGTGTCCGCCGGCCGGAAATTTTCATTCCGCTTTTTCCTCCGAGGCTTTCGCACGCCTTAATTAAGTGTCATTCGAAGCATCCGAACTTGACAGCATTCGATGCCATTTCCAGTTTCCATTCGCCTCGACCAACAGAATCCCACCGGAAGCACGAATTCCTTTGACTTGGAAAACTCGTTCTTCAACGACAATATCGTTAATTTTAATCACCGTTTCCGTTTGCCGTTTTCACGGTTCAATTTCGATCGGAAGTTCGAGGGGGGGGGGGGGGGTGCAATTGAAACACTGGCCCCAACCTTTGTCGTAGGGGAAGATCTATATTTCATCTGTATCGTATCGGATCGAGGACGCGCTCTGGAAACAGTTTGCAAATTTAATTTGCCCGTCTCGTCCCGGTATCGTCCACTCCCCGATTATCGTCTGTACGTGCACTTCGGTCCAAAGTAAACTCGGGCGGATCCGTATAAAGGCCGACCCTGAATGCGACCCAGATTATCCGGCTATGAAAATACTATAGGCCGAATTAAAAATCTATGTCGTATCGCGAAGCGCGGTTTGCGGATTAAAAAGCTTATCGCCAAAACCCACGGAATTCCTCTCTGCCCTCGTTTGACGTTGCCGCCATCTTGACTCCATTTAAAAAAAAACACACACACACACACATCGAGTGTCAGAGTAGCTTGAGGGCTAGTTTTTGTTCTGCCGAGTAACGAATCGTTGCCGTGGCAGGATTAATTGTAGTGTCGACAAATAAGTGACAAATTTATCGAATCCCAAGGAACCATTTGGTCGATCATTATCTCTTCACGTCGATTCCATGGAAGACCGATGTGCCGTCGATTGTGTGTACATTATGGCATTAATGGAACGTCTTGGAACGTCGAATAAAATGAGTCTTCGAGGGGCACGGACGATCAATTTCCATTATTCGCCGGCTGATCGTTGCGGGCCGGACGAAAAATGGATTTCCTAATCCGGGACTTCTTTCCACAGACCGTCGGCGGTAATTAAGCCTTCCCCGAGGGCGAACGAGCTTCATTAATCCTCCTTTAATGAAAGCACATTCGTCCGTTGTTCCCATTATCCTGATTCGATAGACCAAACGGTTTTTATCAAAACCCTTCGAGCTCGGTAATTGCAAATTCGTCAAAATTTCACTCTAACAGGACGGTCGAAGTATTAATTAAGTCTTTCGACTCTCACGGATTTAGTTAGGGAGTGCAATTTGAGCTCGAGAAGTTAGTGGATTAAAGAAGTTTTTCCTATCTTTGACACACACACACACACAGAGCTAATTATTGACTTACCGACGAAGGTTATTGTCTTTCCGCTTTACCCCGAACGATCTTCTTTTCCTCTGGCAAAGGCCTGAAGATCGATTCTCGTCGTATGTAAACCCGTTGTCGGCGAGTTTGCCAGGGCAAACGCGGGGTCTTGTGTCTCGGAAGGACGGATATCGGCTTGTTACGGGTTCCTGCACATCCTTAATACCTTGGCGCAAATCAGGCCACCGTGAGGAATCCCCATGGGGGATGCACCTACTAGCCCAGGGTATTTGCAAGCGTGCCTTCTTCGCCGGGAACCCACGCTACAATCGACCTTTAATTACCGCCCCTCCCCCTCTCCCCCACCTCTCGGTAGGATTAGTTACGTTCGACCTGACGTCGTCGTGCGGAAATCCTGGCCGGTCAGGACGAAGGATTCAACCGGTTAGCCGCTTATCACGGCTCCTTGCACAGGCCTTAATATTCACAGACAATCGTAAAAGGATTCCCTCCTGCCTTCAGGCCTCGCGATAATAAAGGCATTGTTATTCCCACTGCTGCCGTTCCCACGGATATTTCTCTAAAGGACGTAAATGAAGAAAAATTGACGAATTTCTTAATCCCCTAGATAGTTTCATAGTAGCTAAGTAAAATGCGTAAAACCCATGATAAGGTTAAATACCTGGTTCTTGTGATTCCTTTTATGGGTCAATGCACTATTCAGAGCGTCGTTTTCATTGGATTCTCCTAATTTTTTTATTGAGCTAACTGTTGGTTTGCTAATTTCATGGACTTGCCCGGTTTTCTTCGGAGGGGGAAAGTTCTCCTGAATATTCGCCGGGTCAAATATACAGTTCCTCCGTCGCGTTGCATAATGCAGCAGTGGGCCAGTGTTTCCACAGAGTGAGCGGGGCGTTGCTTTGGACTCGATCGAAAGGTTCATCAATGGCAGTCGATCCGCAGGCTCGCCTATCGTGCCGGGATTTCCACTTTTCATGGAAATTCGCCAACGAGACGCGACCGGGCTCGAACAAGTAGTCACGGCCCGTAGTCGTCAGACACTGTCCGCTCGGTTACAGGAAAGAGAGACGAAACTGTCGACAAAGTTGCTCGACCGATCATTGACGAGAGTGAAAATATTTTTCCTCAGATTCTCAGCGAGACATTTTTTTAAAATTACGTCAGGCAAAGAGAGATTTTATTGGGCAACGATAAACCAATCGCGATAAAGGATTTGAGTCGTCTTCTCGTATTGCTCGTTCCTCCGATACCCCTTTCCAAACGACCCCCTAATTTGGTTTACTTCTTCGTACGATCGTCCGGGAGTTCCATTTGCTTTTTCCTGGTTCCCAGAAACGCTCGTTCGGTCTTTACGAGGGGCGCCGTCGCGACGGTTTTGCCGAGATTCTCCGAGCGTTTTACTCCGCACGAAGCGTCGAGGAAAACGCGCGGAATGAACCGCTCGGCGAGTTTCGTTTAGGTTCACGCGGGATGGAATAAAATTCCTCCTCGCGGGAGCAGGATCCAACTGAATTTTGCCTATGATCGAATGAATGTCCCGGCCAGGCTTTATTAAACTCGCTTGTCACTTTTTCGTAGGGCCAGGGATTCGGTTGAAACATTGACATTCTTTTCTTTGAATTTTACCGAGGGACGTTTTTATTATTTCCGTCTGCATGTTGAACCGCGTGGTTTTACCTAGCGACGCGTTACATTGTAAAGAGAAGTAACGGACGGTCTTATAAAATGGAAATAGCTTCTTAAGGCCCCGGCTTATACGTGTAGCTATATCCGGAGGTAAGGACGTCATTTCCTTCTACGAGCGTTCCATAAAATTCTGTATGCAAGAAAAATGAAACATACCACTGGTGGACGGCCATCTTTTCATAGGTGCTAAAAACTGCATGCTCATGAAAAAAACAACAAGCCAGGGATAATTAGATGGAAAGTTCCCCGGCAACAATGGCGGACGTTTAGTCGTTTCTTCCTCGTTACTGGTTAATATCTAGACAGTCAGTGACGCTGAGAAATAAAGATAACGAAGATGAGACACGCGCAGTTTCGTTCAACTTTATACTGGAGCTGGCAGTATGGCATTTCCTCGACGCTAAAAACTTGGCCGAACGCGGATATTAACGTGTCAAATATGCTAGATGATCCGAAGTCACGGGAACTCCTTACATATTTTACATAACCATCCGTCGTTTAAAAACTCCGGCTGTCCTACGAGGAAATTGTGTAAAGTCAACGTCGAACTTGGTCATCCTTCAAAACCATTTATATCCCTTTTTATCGTTGACAAAAAGTCATCCCTTTCGGCGGAATGCCATTATATTTCTTTTAGGCTGCGGAAAATTGTTAAAAAATTAATTAGTCATTTCATCGGCATTCAACTCGGGAATTTAATCTGTCGAACGAATGAGGGGGGAGGGGTGATCTCTCGTTAATTCCCGAAAGGGATTTTCCGGCCATGTGGTCAGGAAAAATTGAACGCGTGAAAACTTGCCGCTCGTGAGAAGACGTTTCGCGGGATGATTAATTTGTTAAAACGCCTAGGGATGTCAGGAATACACGCGTGGCTCATTAATAACGGTCCACTGAATATCGGCTGACGGCCTTGTCAAACGGAGACGACCCCATTGACGACATGTAATTAAACTCCGCGTAACGATACACTGGCCAGGCCAATGTAATTAATAAAAGTCATTAGGCTGACGAGAAGTTCAATGACGCTGGTCTCAACCGTCGGTCTCGTTCGATCCCGCTTTTCAGCATCCTCGACCCATCCTTCGAAGTTTCCGGGAAACCCGGAAAATTCACCGAAAAATCCCCGAGCCATCGACGTGACCCCTCGTAAATTTTTTCGAATTTTCCTGCGCTCCGGGGAGAAGAAAAGTTTGCTGAGCTTTCAGGGGAAAGCCGCGGGGTTATCTTGGGTCTCTTATTCTTCGAGTGGCGTCTTACCAAAGCAATGATTTTTTTTCCCTCGATTTTCCGAGCAGTCTGCTGTGACCTGCCGTAATTTTCCCAGCCGCTTCGAAGGCCAGAGGAAAAAGTTATCGCGCTTTCCACGTATATTCACCGGTTTATCTCGAGTCTATTATTCTTCAAATATTCCTCCACTCCGGTGTACCCCTTCCTCCTATTTCCCCTAAGCACGTACACAAAAGTTGGAGATAAAAGTGCTGGAAGAAAGTTCCCCCCGACGATCGAAGAGAACGCGCGATACTCCGACGTAAGTACTAAAACTCGTTACCACAATGACGCTGAGTACTCGCGGAGATCTCGCCCCCTGAATGCCTGATTAGCCATACACGTGAGGCCCTCTCCCCCTCCGTATTCCCTTTTCCCCTTTTTTCTGAGCCACAGGCACGTTTCATCCGATTGAATTTGCAGGAAGAACCGCGCTAGGAGATTCCTCGAAAACGAGATGAAAATTCTCACCGGCACTCTGAGTGTCTCGGCATTAGCCACTTCCCGAGCTTTTTCATGGCACAATCGGCTAATCCAGTTTATCAGCGAGGCTTATTCCGTTTCATTATCCGCCGTCTGCCATTCGTTACACGCTCGTAATAAGCGATAAAATAATTTCTCGCTCGACTACGTTTCATGAGGTGGGCCATTTAAAGCGAGCCGTAAACGCTCTTAGTATTCCAGCGTCGTTGTATCTCGACTTTTAACGTAGCCAAGGTAAAACGAGCGGCCAACTACTGCTCGTCGAAAGTCAAGGTGCGCAGGAAGTTACGTGGCTGCATTTACATGGGCAACGAGTCACTCGACCGGACCGGCTGACACGCTCCAAGAAATCCTACTTCTTTATTAATGCCAGGCAAGTTGAGCGGAAAAGAACGTCTCACGTTAAGCACTGGCCTAATCTAACAGGTGCCCACTCCCCCTGCGCCCTCCTCCATCATTCGCAAAGCACACCGAAGGGAAACATATCCTCGCAAATACCTTCATTTTCCGCTACCTCCTGCATTACACATGCCCCGCAGGAAACATTCGACCCTGCCAACTTTTTCATGTTCCAAGCTACAATTTTATGCTGGCCCTGCACTCGAATTGTCGCGATTAAAAAGCTCTTTCGCACGGTCAGTTGAATCCTAAGTTTTCTCGCTTAAACAATGGTTTAACCGATGACTTAACTGAAACGGGAACTGAATGGAAAACTGAACTGGCCCTATAAAACGCCCTTAAAAGATTATTTTACCACACTGAAGCGAGAGCTTTTTTTCGAGGAATTTTGAGAAGACTTTGCGGCAAATTTTCTTGTGGATCGAAAAGTACGCGTCATTGTCATCTGGCGTATCATCGTGGCTGATTAACGAGGATTTGTGGAATTATATCGGAGTGCGCCGCAATGTAATGCACGGATAGTAATGGCACTCGGAAAGTGGATCTCGCGGAAGATTCAATTAGGCCAGTGTTTTATCAAGAGGGTTTGCTGACGCATGATTGATTGCACGCACACGTTCCTGCACTTTCCATTGTGTACCCCATTCATCGCGTACCCTCGGATTATACTTTGCCGGATTTACATCTCGCGTCATTCTAATTTCCGCAGAATATCGCTTCCACTAGTTCTTCGATCATTCTCCATTTAAAAGCCCGGGTTATTCATAATGTTCTCATCTATTCAACTCGCTTCTCCACACATTCAAACAATCTTGAAAATCCTAGTACTATGCAAAGTTTATTATTATTCTAACGACCTGTGTACTTGTAACCATTTGTAATTTACTAACTCTCCTATTAAATCTTTTTGAATTACTCATAATTTCGTCATTAAGACCGTTCTCTTAAATAAATAAATGCTATAGCAAATATGTCCTTTTGGACCGTTCAATTCCGTCGATTGGATTAGTCGCCTTACGTGAATGTCAATATCGCGTACCAGCGGATTCTCGAATTCTCCTGTCGAGTGTATTAGAAGCTCCGGAGCTAATGACCCAGGACTGATGGTCCGCTTTGTCGGCCGGTCCCATCGCGATTAGAAAGGCATTACGGCACTCACGGGGGAAGATGGCCGCGATATTTCGCGTCGCCGTCAATTATTATCTGATCCGACCGTAATGAGTAGGCGTTACCGTTGGAAGATGAGACGGGCCGCACGTTCCTTGCGATCCTACGATCGCGCCTGGCCTTTCAAGATGATCGAACGATTACCAATAACCTACTCTCCCCGACGAGCCTGAAATACGTCACCGGAAATTCTCCCCCGCTCAGGCCGCTCTTAAAACCATTACCCTCAACTTCTGGTGCGGGTCAAACGGTTAGTTAAAAACTTTTACTGTTAGGTTTTTCGTTGGCACGATCGATGGAAGAGCGTAGGTTAAATTTTCATACGATGAAATTGCAGAAACCGTGGACCGGCGCAAAGTGGCCTTGAATCTTTCACGGTTCTGTCATTTATTAGGACCTCGCCGGATCAGATTACACCGCCTAAAAGAAATATCGTGGGGCGAAAGGTGTGTGCGTGTGTGTGTGTGTGTGGCTTGGGCCAAACGCAACGGCTTTACCTACAAGGGAGAAAAATACGCGGCATTCTCGTCCCGCGCGCGTAGATTACTCTTGCTCGCTTCCCAGGAGAAATGTGCCCCTGCCTAAGCGAGTAATGTCACGCCGCACACCCCCCCCCCCCCCCCTCGTCCTTTTCCCCCACTTCGTAACACTTAAAGTCTCATACCGAAGCGCACCTGTGAGCCAGGACCCTTTCCCCGTCCCTCATTTTCAGCGCTCTACACGCTGACGGAAAAATAAGAAATAAAATTCTCCTACGGGCGCATATTTTTCGGCGAATTATCTTGCCGAGCCACAGAGCGCGCGGTGGTTCCCCTTCTCCCGCGTGCGTCCATCGGGAAGCTGGGAAAGCCAAGAGAAGAAACATCGCGAGGCGAAGCTTCCCCGAGGTATTTCGTCGGATAAGAAATCGCTCGAGGCCGAAGGAACCCGGGACAACGGAAAACTTGCTATGTAAGCCGGTGAAATATTCTCGTAGGCTCCGCGACATCGTCGAACCCCGGAGGATCGCGCAGCTGTGCACAGGATTTCCCCGAAGCCGGAAAAGTCGACGACGAGTCGCCGGAAATGGACGATCGAAAGGCGATTTCCCGCGAGACGAACGGCCGAACGCCGACACTAGACGATTCTATTTGACTTGAACCTAACGATATTCCCCCACCCCTTCCCCTCCACCTCACGAAACGAGGCTCTTAATGATGAAGAGAAAATTTCATTGCCCGCGAGTAAATGTTTTCTCTGAGACCGGTACAACTGTAGTCACAGAAAAATGTTATTTAATATTTCCCGGTTAGCGCATGCACAAGTATCCCATTGGATTTGCCCCTCGGGCAAATCTCTCTTGAAATTTCTACGCTTGATTCGTGACTTGTTCGAACGTTTTCTCCTCGAAAAATCTACCATTCAGGGAGCACTGCATCGACGAAATCGTCCTGCCTAGGGGGAAAAATATTTTCGTCAAGTTTGGCCGAATTTCGCGACGCCGAGGCCGCGACGCGTGGGGTATGAATAGCTGGAAATTAACAGGAATCCCAGCATTTGTAATTAGAGATACTTGCCGTGGGGCGAATTATTCGTCATTCGCAGAATGCTCTATTTCGATTCGACGCCTGTCTCCGGCGGTTTAAATGCGATTGCCAAGAGGGAGTAGTCGCGTTTGATACACCCGACGCGCCGTTGACGGTCCTCGCGGGATCAAATTTCTGCTTTGCCAAGCGCACAGGAATCCTCATCCGTCTGCGAGAGAGAGAGGGGGGGAGGAGGGTGCAGAAAGAGAGGAACCGCCGACGAGGGGAATGGAGGGATTTTCCGAGGGTCGTACCCGGTCGAACGTTCGTGTTGAATTTTGCACACGTGCCGTGCGTCAAACTGATGGCAACAAAGGGAAGCACGTACCCAATGTCTGCCACCAACTGTCCGGGGAGGAAACAACACGTTCGGAAATTAATCCTAATTAGCACGGCGAGGGTAATGATCCGACGTTTACAACGCCTAGGTAATACAGTAACCCTCGGTGAAACTGACAAAATTTCGTCGAAAGAAGAATCTACCAAGGCCGAGGAAAAACAGAATTTCATGAAGCCGAGAAAATCTGCTCTCTATTTTCGATACTGCCACTTAACAGATGTTAACCACTTGCCGGGGAATTATTTTTACGGGCGAGAAGACGGGGGTTCTAGGGCTCGTGGAATTTTTTCCTAACCCTCGTTCACGCTTGTTAGAGCGGAGTTTTGTATGGTAATGCCGGCGGCGGCCTCGTTCGAGCCTGTTTTCCCCAGGGTTCGAAATAATCCTCCCGCGATAAAGTGACTTGAGGGACGGGGGAGGGAGGGGTAAGTCCGGGCGCGCATGGGGACGGAGACTTTCCGACGGTGAAAACGAGCCAGCCGCGAACGCCATGGAATTATTTATGAGGACGTTGGACGAGTCACACGCGTAGCCCACGGGGCCGTTCGCCGATTTATCGGCCACGTGGGGAATCTAACCGGCGTTTCCGGTTACGCCGGGACGACGGTCTGTCGCGCAGAAATCAGCCCGTCGTCCTTTTGCTCCGACGAGCAAAAAAAATTGAACCTTAACGAGCACCGTAGCGTCGAAATCAAAGAAAATAACCAACAGATTTTTCTACGTGCAGTAAATTCCCTCGGTCTTGGGTAATAAATTTTCCTGAAATGTATGAAAATTTGTATCCCTCGTGTGTGGATAAACGCTTGACCGCCAAGTACCGTATTTCGATGTACTCATTATTCCGTGCAAATACGGTGAACGAAGGCACACAGAGCGCAGTTGGAAAATGGGAAGAACCGAGTGCCGAGGAAAAATTGGCATTCCGCGAGGTTCCCATGTAAATTCGTTCATTTGGTGCGCACAATGCGTTTCCGGGAAAACGAGCGGCTCAACCAACACGCCCAACGACGGATTACAACGGTCCGCGAAAATGGAGGATAATTTTGCAGGACCATTGCGATCCGTAAAGGAGCATACTGTTTTTATTGTCCCAATCAAGCGTTCGTAGTCGTTGGAACAGCGGTAAATATTTTTACCGATAATTAAATCGCCCTGTTGATTATCCAGCGCGCAACGACCGACAGATTGACCGGCGAAAAATTGCTATTCCGCGAAACTGCGACGGAAATCCGCTCATTTGGCCCGGCCTCGTCGACACACGCGTTCCTCCGATATTTAATTTCCCTGTGTTTTGCGATAGCCGACGAGAAAAAACGAGACACAGCCTCGTTTTCCGGGACCCCATTAAAGCCGAGGACGACAGGACGGAATTCGATTTGTCCAGATCGTCCAATGCCGGACGATTATCGAATAAATAACGTGCGTTTCGCAAGCCCGAGTTTCTCGTTATTACTCCGCGAGAAAACAAGGAACAAGTAATTATCACGCGCTGCGTTGGTTGATATGTTTTTTGATCTGCAAAAGCCAAGTGGGTCAATTAAGCAAAAGCGACTGTTCTTTCGGCAGAGATTCTTTTAATCTTCTCAAATTGTTTCACGAAGAGGTGCAATTAATACCTGACGATAAATTTATCGGTCGCTTAAATCAATTCTTCGTAATGGAACTATCAATTTCCTCGGGCAGGTAATTCGAAGAAACGAATTGTTCGTTCGTTGGAATATTTATCCTGGCTTCGAGGGGAAAGGAGTTTCAAAAATGACGTTGAAAGTACGTCGTGGGGTTGCAAATAGGAAGTTCAGCCATCGATTTATTACTGTCGCTTGCATTATTTCGTTCAGCCGGCGAATTCGCTCGCAACTTATCCCCTGCATAGAAAACGTCTCCGCGGGGCCAAAGTATTTTTCCGGCAAGGTGCTTTAGGACGATGTATCATCGGTTTCGTCTGTCAGCCATTGGCTAACGAGGCCCATTTTTCTATCGGCGCGGGACTCAGCGTGTTTCGAAAAAGTTGACCGATTCCTCGCGATGTTTCATCGAGGTTCCCGGAACTGCTCCGCTCTGATGTAACTGAATATTTACTAAAACACCGGAAATCATCTGTCAGCGCGATACACCGCTCCTCGACTTTCTCACGCGAAGCTCTTCGTAGAGGGGAAACTTTGTCGACACTCCCTCGTGACTCTGGAAATCGTCGAGGGTGTAAAACAGACTACGAAAAGTTTGAAAACTCCACGGTAGGAGGAGCGTAAATTTTTCATTGAACGGAGAACAATTGATGCCGGGGTACAATGCTCCTGAGAAGGATAGAAATCAAAGGCAATTGACCGTCGTTTCTCGCGACGATCACGAACCGCCGATAAATCCGATCGGCAGTAACACCCGCGTAAATCCCCTATGACTGGCGGGGAAGAACGCCGGCAATTCTTCCCGCGTGAACGGCGTCGTTAAGTTAATCGATGAATTTTACGAGCTCCGGGGGAATCTGTCGGTTCAGCGATTCAGCCGGCCAGAATAATGGCAAACCGTGGAAACTGTGAATTTTTCACCTTCGACCGCCGTAAGGATCGGTCGAAGGATTAATTCATGAGAAAAATATTCGTGGAAGGAAACGATTTATCCCTTTTCCCACGACTTTCCTCGCTTCGAGACCTCTCGAGTTTTTCTCCGAATTTTCCACGTTTCCCGACGGCTTACACGAAGTGTCGACGGGCCCGACAAGATGATTTATTCGACGAGAGGGCCAATTGGCGCGTTTTCATTCGCCGACGACTGAATCCCTCTCGTCTCGCGACGGGCCAAATCGACACTCTCTTTCGATACACTTCCCCCCGTTTCCCTCCCCCAACCGCCCTTTGTTGGCACTTGCCGCGCGGGGATTCGAGTAGCGTCCCGAGGACCGATACGAATTTTCCTGTCCCGATTTTCCGCGGGATCGATCGGCTAATTCGATGGAGCGGTTTGTCGCGTGAATGTCGAAGTTCAGCGTTGGAAGGTATCGACATTCTCGTTAGGGATGTTGATTTCGCCGGTACTCGTGTCCCTATACGTCCCCCGGAGAGGAACGGATATCGGAAAAAACACACGTGGCTGGACACGATCGATGGGAAATAGATGAGATGGAAAACGAGCTATAAATGTCGATAGGAAAAATACTTGACTCAACCGAGGAACGCCGAGCTCTTAATTACCTTGCCAAAATGGTCCGTGTACCTTCTCGAGCGTGGGAATCGTGGAAATTTGATTTATGTGTACACGACGGCGAGGCTTTTCACGCTTCGCGCGTTTTGCACCGTTCGTCTTGAAACGCTGACGGGTTTCCGCGCACCTGCACAGCCGGACAATGGCAGACGTGGATGCATGGTAATGCAAATGTCATGCTCGCGCGCGAAATCTCGACGAACAGATGAAGTGCACCCCGATCCAGGAGGAAAGGCGGAAAGCGGAGCCTCTGACAGGAAGAATCTCAGCTCTTACCGGCTCCTCCTGGCATATTTCTTGGCAAGATCCTTCCTCAAGTGGAGAGGGGAAATCTTCTACCACGAGGGCATTTCCTAGAAGAATTATTTTTGATTTCCCTTCAGCTAGTTCCCCTCTCTCCTGGGATAAACTTTCTGTTAAGGATTTAGCAAGAGCTCGAGCTTTGTTTATCCCATTCAGGAGACGGAAAAATCGCTCACGAGGTAATTGATGTATCGCAGTAACACGGGAAATCAGTAGAGAAGATGCGTAGGAATCCTTGAGAGGTTTTCTTCGAGAGAATTTCCCCGACAAATCATAGCCCGCGGGGCAAGCTTCCTTTTCTAAGGCAGTGCGTTATTCTCGAAAGACTTCATTTCCAGCACCGTGAGATATTGGATTCTTTCTCTCGCTCAATCTTTGCCGCCGTTTCCCCCGGTACCAAGGCGAAAAGGGAAACGCCGGCAAGCTTCTACGTGTCTTTCGATGCAAGGGAGCGAAGGTTATTGTCCGGGAAAGACAGGAAAATGGGCAAACACCGTGGGCACAATTTATTCACTCTGCCGAACCGACCGTCCGACACGATATACCGGCATTCATTTTAAATACAACCTCCATTGAGGGGCGAACATGAATTATACAACGGCGGATAATAGACTTTGGGCAATCATCCCGCGAAATTATTCGGCCGTGCTTAAGTATCCAATATATCCCGATTGTTAGTCGAGGAAACGGGGTTTCGTTATTGAAAATGTTCCCTATTATATTACTAACCCTCCCCCATTTGCGGTTCCGCCAATCTCAAAGCCCCGTCAATTCTACAAGCCCGTTGCTTCGTTTACCGTAGATTTTTCAGTCTTTGCTCGTACTCCGGCGTTATCAAGAGCCATTAATTGCTCGCTACACGCGAACACGTCTCGTTAACGGGGTAAAAGCCGGCCTAGGGTCGAGAAAAGTAACACCACCGCGAAACACACCCGCCTGACCACTCTCTGGCTTCGTAACATCGATGTTCCCTCAGCAGGTGTTCACCGGGGAACAATTAAAACAGCCCGCAACAAACGCATGGCGCTGAATGCCCGGAAAAATCGACCGCAACAGCATCGCCAACGTTCGAATAATCTACGAACACTTAATTCTACCGTGACGGCAATTTCTCCGAGCGAAAAATTCCCTGGCACAAGTGTCGAATTTGACACCGCGGTAATTTATTCGCAGGGTAATTACTCGCCGGCAGCGAGTCTCCTTGCTGAAATTCGAACGGTAATTGTCGACGCAGAAACGTTTTAATTAGAGTCCTCCCCGAGAAGCGGGTAGTCGATATCCTCAAGACTTTTGTTGAACGCGGCTTTGTTGTGCCGAAAGTTCAAACCGGAAGGGCCTCGAGGCGATTCTTAGTTGCGTTTCATCTCTGTTCTATTGAGGTTGTACTTGGCAACTCGCAGCCGTTCATTAGCCGCGTTTGACCGGTTTCCTCCGACTAAAAACCGTTAACGAATCGCACGGTGCTTGTTGCAGCGTTACAAATTTCTTGCCAGCAACTCGCTCACGGCAAATTGCAAGTGGAAAGCATGAATAATAATTAGCTTTTACGACGATCATTAATCCATCGGCTAATCTCACAGGAAAATTGTCTCGCAGTCACGATAATCTAATTTCCAATCGTTCCAAATTCAAACCCTCACGTGAATTGTTATTTAACGCCGGCCCGTTGAATGAACACCACTTCTAGGTGAACGTAGACTCCAGTGTATTCTCCGTTTGTATATTATTCCCGAATGAAATTTCGGCTACATTGAAATTCGCGCGTAATTATTAGCGAATTATCGTCGCACCGGTGCGATGGATTAATATCCGACGTGGTGATTCGTCGTGGAAATTTCACAACGACGGTGGAGAAGGTAATTGGACAGACGGAAGGTTGTGGAAAAAATTCGGTTCTCCTCGGTGGCGAAAATTTACGCGCGAGGACTGTCCGGCGATTTATGGAAGGAACTGTTAGTTAATCGAACCGGGCGCGACGCGCTTTCGGTAATCGATACTCGCCACTCTTTGTCGGTGGATGATTTGCGAGGGGCTACGCTGCGCTGACATAATGAGGCGGGGCCGTAAATAACAGTTGGACCGGCCGTGCGCGCCTTCCAACGGTATTTCAACGCGATTAAACCCCGTTCCACGGCGTAACATGTTGTAAATCCGCGAAGCCCCGCTACAAGATTAAACGCATTTTATGCCGGCAAAAGTCGAGGCTGAGGGAATTCGAAATTCCCCTGGCAAACCGTAGAAAAGTGTTCGCAGTTTTAAGGCCCGTTTAAACGGAGACTAGAGTTCTTCGTTGAGTTTCAGTTGTATTTTTGTGAGAAGAAAGTGGGACACTCAAACGATTCGATTCCAACGAGTTCGGTAGACTTTTCATTTATGACCAAAGGAAATATGGAACAGGAAGTATTGATTTGTAATTGCGCTGTGTAAATAGCCCTTTGAAAGGATTTGTTTCGTTTGTTGCAGGTAAGTAACAAAGGATGGACAATGAGTTTTCTTCCCAACGAGTGACAGCTTAACCGGTGAGGTTTTACAATATTTTCCGGACGAATAATCGCAAGTTTTACCAGAGGTATCCTTTTACATCGTGCTTCCTCGCGCTTACGGAGTATTACCGTTGATTTCCCGGACGATAACGGCGACGGGTTTTACAGGGACCGTCCCTACATTCAACGGAGAGAATATTCTCCCGGATTAGAGGACGCTCGGAACGGGTTGTGAGAAAGTACAAGCTCTTCCGCAATGCTTACATTTTCCACCCCCCCTAACGAGCCCGCGTTTTCGCGGGCAAGATTTCACGGGAAAAGTTATTCCACCGACGATTCCACGAGCACACGTTTTACGAGCATCTCGCGTTTCTGCTCCGCGGCTTAAAACGTGTAATCGCTGTCCCTGCGCGATAACCGCCTTTCCTTCCGTGACAATTCGGAGATCCGGGATGAGAACACTGCTCGAGACGGACGAGGAATGGTAATCCTTTGAATATGATCGATCGGAAACCACTGCGGCCGGTTCTCTGGCTTCCGGCCAGATAACTTGAGCTATATACCCTTCAGCGAAACCATCCAAGTCCTCCGACGTGAAACTCGCATAGCCGCGGGACAACACCTCGCTTCTGAAAAGCCGGGAAATACTGCTCGGTGAATTTCTGACTCATCATGAGGATGGTCTGTTGATCTTTTTCTCTTCGGCTCGTACGAAAATGGGCTTCTCTTGCGTTATCGAGAAACCCGCGGTTTCGTGTAAATAAAGCGTTAAACGAGTACCCGGAACCTCGGGAAATTAGTTTTTCTGAGACCTGTTTTTCTAATAGTGCATAAAACGAACACGCGGTCCTTGCGAAAGGTTCGAGAACTAACGAAGGACAGGAATGACGCTTTCCTCCGGTGCCACGGACGTTGGATAAAAATTCGCCCTCCTCGACGTCTTTGTGAAGATTAAGAGTGGACGATTTTTCCCTCGGCGGGGCTTTTTCGCGACTTTGCTGCTTAACGAATGGGCTCCTCTTTCCTCGAATCCTTGGCTATCCTTCCTGCGGCACTGCTCCGTCGGGCTATACGTATATATAGTATGCATTTCTCCTCGTCCTTCTAAACGGCGATCGCTCGAAGAGCAGTAAGAAAGCTCGCGAAAGACGGTTTGGAGATCAGGGGAAAAACGTCGAGGGCACTCGTCTCTTCCTCGTTCTCTCCCAACTTCCCCTCTTGCCCCACGGCACTGCCCCTCTCTCCCGAACTACCAGTCAATGTTGCGGAAACTCGGGGAATACGCGCAGTTAGAGAGCACCCGAGCGAACTGTCGGTCGGCCAGGGACGAACGGCCGGGGTGGGGGGGGGGGGGGGGAGGAGACGAAGTCGAGCGGGAGAAACGCGCGTTAAAGGGTTGAGAAAATGGAGAAAGAGGAGCGAAGGAACGTGAAACAAGAGAGCCGGAAATGATTGCCAGACGGAGACCTCTTCAAAGGATCGTAAAAGTATCTCCGAGAAATCAACCCTCCTCGATCCACGAGAATACAATCCTCCTTCCCCTCTGCTCGAAGAAACAAACTCGTTTGACTTATCTGCCGAATATATGGGGAATTTTAAGCAATAACATTCTGATTTGCGTAGAGGAGAAGAGAGAGAAAATGAATTTTTATTGCTGTTAATTCTGAAATAATTTACAAAAAGAAGGTAGACAGGTAAAATATAGAAAAAGTAGCGATGCAATCCCCACACCCCATTTCTCGTTTAGACTAAACCTCGTTACTTATCCGCCGGATATTGGGGAAATTTAAAGTAATAACTTCCTGATTTACCTGGCCGTTTGACGTCAGAGGGAAATCAACAGCTGCGAGGCAAAATAAACCGGGCACGGTCGTCTCCTCAAATTTATGAGCTACGATCTTCTGGAATTTCACGATTAAGTTTCCGTGCGGGCTTTGTTGTTCGTATTAATGGAACTGTTCCGAGAGAAATTCTGTAAAGGGATAGGACAGGGAAACAGGGTTCGCTAAGTGGTGCCGACGCGGAAGAAAACAAGTGCAACGTCTCTCTCGGGAGGGTTGTAAAGGAGTCAGCCCTTTGAGGGAAGATAAAACGGTCCTCCCTTAAAACAGAGACACTGCAAGGGAATTTTATTAAAAGGACATTTTACACCCTCGCCGAGAATCCCAAGCGACGAGAGAAAGACTCTTATGAAATTTACTGGATTTTATATATTCTTCGCCTCTTTAGCTCTTTCTTTTCACCTTCCATTCTTCTCCTCTTTTTCGTCATTCCTTATAGGGAAAACGTAACAGCAGCTTCCTGCACAGCAATCGCGACGTGCGGTTCATCAATCAACGCGGATTTTGGCTTCGACGGACAACAATGAGAACGGCGTCTCGTGATCCGCGAAAGCATGTATCTCGAATGATCGATCGGTTTGATCTCCTGAAGCGAAGAACGCCGAGTATAAGAGCGTGGCCAAAGAAAGAGGGGGGGGGGGGAGAAGGTGGGGTAGCTACGCATTCCTTAGGTGCAACGAAATTATTAATCTTCTTCGATCGAAAACCCTGCATCGCTGCATTTTTCCCACATCGATTGGCCTGTCGTCCGTGCAAATGGAATGTTTTTATTGCCAGACAAATCCATGATGATAGACGGAAATAAAACGTCTTTCGGGAAACCTTGACCGTCTCGTTCATAATTCCTCGCGCATACGAATATGTCCGTTAACTAACGAAGAAAGGCGAATATTGTCACACGAAATACGTGCCGGGAAGGAACTAACTCGGAGCACGAAACTTCATAAATCCGTAAAATATTTATACGGGAATCTCGGGAGAATGCACGTATAAATAATGGCCATTAACGAAGCGAGAAAACGCTAGGCAAAATGTAAAAGGAAATCCCACTTAACATTCTGCCCGGCAACCAGGGCAATGCACTGAATTGTAAAATATCCCCTTAAATATTTTCTGCCTCGCTGAGGGCCTGAGCAATCCAAGAATAATTGGCAGAATTCGCAAGCGCTTTCGTCATACATTTTTCACCGAAGATATCGAAATTCTCGTCTATGCGATATTTATAACCGAGCAGACTAGAGGCTCCTCTTTTTCCTTTCTCTGGGCCATGTAAAATTTATGAAAAAATGTCCCATCTATTTCCGATGGCCACTGAGTACATACTGAATTAAAATTCTATACCACGGCTCATGGATAGCTGCACACTGGGGCATGAGCAGTGGAATCTCTATTAAGGATAATCGATAAGTGTCATCTCCCTGGTTGGCATTGTCGACTCGTCGCGCGATGATTTTTCAAATGACGCATCCACCGATAATCCCGAGCTTCCCTCGTCGCGCTCGATTGTCCCGAATCAAAGCCAGTTGAGATCCGAGGATTCTCAAACGGATTCCCCGGGAACTGAAAATCAGTTGAAACCCGCTCGCTCGAACGTCAGTAGATGCGTCGTTTTATCGTCAGACAAAGTAGATCAAACGCTTCACTGTGCAGACACCGCCGCAGCGATAGAAATCCAATTTTTCACATTCTTATCCATAATAACGTATTCCGATTAACTCGTCAACGAAGGACAGACGTACACGAAGTTCCACGTTAAACTAAGAATCAGCATAAACGTGGCGCGGACGTGATATTTACGTGCCTTGGGTATTTAAAATTCATCAAAATTATAATGAACGTCACGGGGTATGCGTACTGTCCGGGAAGCGAGACAGAGTCGGTTTTAAAAGAGGAACGCAGGGAAGCGGGCGCAGTTTCTCGGCCGCAGAAAGATAAGGGACAAAGGATTCTCTCGCGTATATTCCTCGCGCAAAGGAGGAACCTGATCTACATAGGATAATGGGAAGCTTGGTCCTGCCGGGGAAGGGGGGGACGGAAACCAGACACGTCATTCCTCCGTTTGTGCTGGCGCGAATACCATGCCGCTCGCGGCACGTAATCCTCTTCTCTGCTCTTCCGAGCGAGGGAAACCAGCAAATGGGACGTGAACCTGCGCAGGAAGCAACGGAAACGCTCGTTATTTAACGCTAATTCAAATCATCCGCCGGTAATGGCGCTCAGGTAATTTTTCATTCCAGGAAAACACGACGCGATTGAAGAATTTCGGATATTCAGTCCATTGAGACCGTGAATAAATTAGCCTACGAATAGTCCTGACGAGGAAATAGAAGAAGGAAGTCCTGGGTAACTGCGATAGGTGGGAAGTTATGAACGGTTGGCACTTTATTTCGCCAAGATAACGAGCAAAAATTCCCCATCTTCCTTCGTTGGAATTCAGTTAAACGATGACAATTCCACTCGATAACGAATGCCCGTCTACTCGTCGATCCCCGGCGTTTTGTATATCTATTTTTAAACCCTGCTAACGACTTCTCCGGATATTCCGTCCATTTATTCCATGGGCAGAGTGAAACTCAGCGATTTTACGCCGACGGCCGGTTTCCGCGCCATTCGTTCATCCTTATCACTTTATCCTGTAAATTTTCGTGCATCGCTACGTTTGGTCAAACGACTGGTTAGTACTTCTAATAAATTTAGGATCATCCATGAATTTTCGATACTGTCTTCCATTCACGGATTAAACTACTGAACTGTCTCAATTTGTTGACTTCTTCATTCCTCTGCTTTCTGTCACGAAGGGAGACAGGGGGGAGGACTATTTCGAAACCTCTCGACGAGATATTCCGTGGACGGTTAACGAGCCAAACGATCCTCCGGTCGTCGATGAATTTTATTTAAACGAAACCCAGCCGATAACGACACCTCGAGGCCGTGGCCATTGGCCCCTCCCCCTTCCACCTCTCTCTCCCCGGCACTCGACCCATTAATTTGCCGAGCAGTCAGCAGAGTCCGTCGCGCGTCGCTTCGTTTCCGCTTTCTTAGTTTTTCGTTCCCCCCGGCCGCTCGGTTTGTCCCTCGGTCTCGTACCCTCGAGCACCACTTAACCCCGTACGGCTCTGGGAATGAATAAAATCGACCTATCGCTTCCCGCATTGTCGATTGCGATCTTCCACAGTCAGATAAAAATTGCATAGTCCGATGGGGAAAGTCCTTCGCGTAAGAAGAAGCTGAAAAACAGGAAATAAAGCCTCTTTCAACGTAAATCTACTTTAGAATTACTCGATGATGACGAAATGAAGGGCACCTTTTTTTCGTAACTTAAGTCGCTAATTATTTCTTGAGCGTCGGTAAACCGTGCTAAGCATTTTAAGTCGCTGCTAAGTGCAGCGTTATTTTGCGGTTGAACGATACTCGTAAGTACATCTGGATGCCTTGAATTTCCTCGGGCGAACCCCAACGGCGGTTAACACGGCATAGCCATAGGAACCCACTTAAAGGGACCCGCTTAATTGCGCAAAGTGACCGAGGTGTGCTTTTACACGGCCGCCAGGGTACACAGCCGAGCACACTTCTTTTTCCCCCCGGTGAAAAATAAGGGAGTTCCTTAACTGCCTAGGGGCAATTATTATCCCATGGAGTGGCAGGCCTGTCGTTAACAATTCGACAAAAAAGTGTGTACCGAAGAGGGGTGAATTATAGAAGTAATAGTATTTGCTTGACGTTGTTTATCTTGAATTTCCCGCGAATTCGGGCTAGACTGTCGGACCGGTTGAGGTAAAAAGGGGTAAGCTTCCCAGGGGATCGAGGATTGGTGGGGACCGTTCTTCGCCGTTACCTCGCGGCTTGGCCGCTGCAAAGCGCGTGATTAATTGGCCCAGCTGACAGGCGCGAATCCGCAAAACTGGCGGAATCGCAGGTAGATTCCCTCTCGAATCATCGAGATGCCCGGCAAAGTCCCGACGCAATCGTTTCTTCCGGGCCGACAGACGCGAAACGAACGGATCCACCGTGATTAATGGCCGTAAACCGGCGGACAGGAATTGTTTTCGTGGATCCGCGGGAAGAAGGATGACGGACGGATTGAAAAATTCTAAATGACCGTACGTATGGCGAATTCGCGAAAATACTTTTCACGGTAATTAAACGTGCCCATCGACCTACGTGTTGGTATCGAAAAGCAAAAATATCAGTCCTCGTGGGTCGACGCGAATGATTTATAGTCCCGGTAATACAGCGTAATACAAGCGAATAACGTTACCGTTGAAACGACTTTTCAACGGTGACCCAATTCGACCTCTGCGCATTAATTTATCGAAATAACGGCTATCGGTTTGATGCGACGAATTTGTTGCGCATCTGGCCCGACGGAATTATCCTACGAGGGTAGAATCTTTCTCGTATTGTCGGAATACCGCAGCTGCGGGGAATTACCGCGACGAATATCGTGAGTGTCCGATGAACAGCGGAATAATGGAATAAGGCCGGGGGAAGCCATCGTAAATCGAGGTCAAGCGACACGACTTCGACGAAAAGAAAATGGAAATGTCATGGGATCGAAAGGGCCTCGATGAAAAATTGCACGGGAAAAGGTGTTAAATGTAGGGTCCAAGAGTTATGTCTATTCCGCTTTTTTTTCTCTCCCTCTTCAAAGGATGACCCTACGGCAGAGATCTTAAACGTACGAAATCATCTCCTCGTAACAAATACACGCGCAGGAATATTGAACCGAATAACGCGGAATAGCAGAGAAGCAAATGAACGAAGAGATATTAAAATTGATCTCGATTAAATTTGCGTGTTAATGAATTCATCGACGCGTAGTGTTCCCCGTGTTGGTCGACGAGGGGATATTAAATCACGGATTCAAGCTTATCGTGCAAACAGGAACGTTGCCTTTCCTCTTGCGTACTCGTCGTGGTGATAAAAAATGTCCAAAGAAGAAATGCTAGGAAGCTCGAGTAGAGCGTATCTACTTTGTAGTTTATTCATGAACCGTTCCGTTACCGACGGATAAACGCAAATGAGAGGATCTCAGGATTCCCACTCTCCGTGCGCTTCTCTGTCGCTATCATGTCAGTCGAGGGAGAAAAAATAGTGAGGACCTGGGCAAGTTGGAGGGTCCTACTCGACCCTTTCCAAGAAATTTCTCCTATTGCCCGGAATATCTTTGACACGTGGGAAAAAAATGTTTCTGCCGAAGGGTCAAATTGAAAACGTCGGGACAGGAGTTTAAAAAGTCGACGATTCATGGCAGATCCTTTGGCAGGTTCCCCCCTCCCCCTCTCCATCGGCTCTTGAATTACGAGCGAACTCGGAAATCAGGCAAAACATTAACCGCGCGTCGCTTAAAGTCACTTTCGTAGATTCATGGCTCGGTTTACTTGGAAACAAGCGAAATCTATTTTTCCTGGACGGACCTGCCATTAGCTGTAGAGGTTCTTTCTTCGTGCGGGTAAACGATACTCGCCTCGTACGAATGACGGAGTTGAAAAACCGCAAGGGGGAATGGAAAGACGAAGGGGACAGGAAGACGAACATTAGTGCAAAGGCGTCGGGCGAAAAAGTACGAAACACGGGGGGACAGGGTGAAAAATTACAGAGACTAACGAAAGCCCGTAAAATACCTATACGTCACGATACATTTATACATATATGTTGAATGCTTGCGTTTCCAGTGAGCTCCCTTCGATACGTACATTATTTTATCGCTGGGGATTTCCGGCGGCTCCGGGTTTCCACTGTTTGAATTGCATCCTGCGAAATTTATTGGAATCAGATTCGTATGCAGGAGGATCAAGGACAATCTACCTGCGCCAGATGCACGATACGTACCGTCCGCCCAACGAAGAACTACGAGGAGGAAAAATACGAGAGAAAAAAAATACGTCTCCGTATGGTATTTGTTTTCGGGGCGCAGCGATTTTCCACAGAGTTTCGCGAAAATATCCGATCCAGTTATCTGGCGTTTAATTGGACGCGAGCGAACTGTTGAGAATTAAATTATCTACACTAAATAATGAGCAAGTAGGGCACTCTCGATCAATGTTCCAGCCGATGTATCAATATATACGGCCGGCATTCAGATTCGATATGTATCGGGATAATGAAGTACGGCGAACGCGATCTGTGCACGCGGCGAATACGATCATTGTTAGCGACGAGGCAGAACCACGCGGAGCATCAATTATTGGGGACAATTACGGCCTTACAAAGCCGCTACCAACGGCCAATATTAGCAGGTGTCCGCTAAAACAGGGCGGAAAGGACTTGTGAGTCCTGTGAGACACCGGAAAATATTAATAATTACGAAACAATGCTCGACAACTGCAATTTCTGTGCCCCGATCTACCGGAAAAATCCCCAAAGCGTAATGAAACGTTTTAATGAAAATGGAGAGTTTCTGTAACGCTGAAAAGTATTGAATAAAATACGTAAATATACCTTGACGAGCCACTGAATTTATGGGACGTTACACCGTCACGTTTATCATTTTCATCTTTCCTATCTAAACGCGTAATCATCCTGTCGCTCGTAAAGTAAACGCCAGTAAGGCCCACTCGTATTTCTCCCCGGTAATAAAGCTCCGGCGAAACACGACGCATGATCGTCATTATCGCGAGGGGCGTAGGCCGATCGCTCGAGTTTTCCCGAGGGAAGCCAAGCGGAAACGTCAATTTACGAGAGCCGCTGGTTCTTCGGGACTTTATTTATAACGACGACAATTTTCCCCCGGCGATGTAAAACGATCACGCGTACCGACAACCCACGGGAAAAGTAACGAAGGAATAACGAATACGTAGCATGACGTTTATTACTCGATGGGCTTGGGTTTATAAGGTGACGTGAGAAATCGCTGGCCTCTTTGACACCGATAAATGTGGGTCCGTAAAAAGGGACTTCAATTAAAAGCTCCACTGAAAGCCCGGCAAAAGCTTCAGCTAGGACCCGCCATAAAATCCATTGACCCTGTTAAATCGATGTAAGTGGACGACGTCATGCGGTTAATCCGATATTCATATCCCCTTCGTTACAAATTCTCTTCGCTCAACGTCCGAGTCGAAATCCTTCCCAAGCATCGGACTATACGAACAAGAGTTTTTCAAGCTCAGTTCATTTTTTAGGGTATAGTAGTATTATTTTTGAATTTTCTAAGTTCGAAGTCAGGTGATTTGCGAACACGTGGAACGACTATCTCCGGCTGAGAGATCGTCCGACACTTTGACTGCAGGTAATTATGCAGTTGCAAGCCGCCGGTATGGGACATTGCACACTGTACACTGCACATGACACACAAGCCCGTTATATCGATTGTTGGCTAGACCAACTATTCGTGATCGTCACGTTTGCGGACACGGAGCGGAACACACATGACAACGCCACAGGATTCCGCGAAAGACGAAGGCCGTTTCGTTTTTCGTCAAAAATAACAAGCGTGACAGATACGCCTGGGAAAATAACAAAAATAAAGCCAACGAATATACGCTTTTCCCGGATAAATTGCGATATAAATTGGAATAAAACTCTCTGTCCGGGGAAAGGTAAAGGGATATAAAAATACTCGTTTCGCGTTCTCTGTTCTTTGTAATGGAACGAATTTTCATTTCGCCTAATGACGCATGCGAGTGAAAAGGGATGAAATATTTCGAGTGAAGGCAATTTCGCTTAATCTTTCGAATCTTTTCCATTGCACGTTCCTGTGAAGTCCTTCGGATTGAGGATAACTGCGTCTGCCTGGTCGCTCGATTATTTGCAGCCATTGGCAACGCCAGCCACGGCAGTCTGCCGCTTTCTATTATCCTGCAGATTGATTCGCAACCCTTTTGTTGTCCAGTCCGACAGCCGATTGAACCGGGCGTCCGACAGTTTTATCACCTACGGTCAGAAATTTTAACTAACAAGGCAAGTTAGGACGTTGGAGTAAGCTTCGAAAATTCCACCACATTTTCCGTTTCATCGCTGTAACAAAACGGTAATTACACCGTTGACGAAATTATTGCCACAGGGACAATAAAAATCTCGACTGAAGGAGACGCGATAAATATAAATTCTCTCGTTACTCGAATTGCATTGAATGTTGAATTTTCACAGTGGCGAGGAACAATGTAATTTCACATTCATTGCCGGGCGAAACGAGGGAAAAATCCAGCGAGGACAAACACGTGACCAACGGAATAACACGTATCGCACGGTCGAGCGTCCTAGAAGTGCCGTAGAAATTAGCAAGTGAGCAGCAGTTGCAACCAACACACGACCCTCACGCTTTTCACGGGCCAAAACTAAATAAATAATGAAGCCGTAACACCGAGTGCATTACACCTTAATGAACGTCTTCGTTAAGCACGTTCCGACGGTACATTCTTTTCTATTTAATTCAATGTCCTTCAATAGGCGAAATATTTCAGTGGAATTCCGACGATAAAATTGCTAGAAAATTCCTTTGACGAGTGGTGGACGGGTATTTGTTTCCTGTCCTTTATATATTGCCAACGATGGAGAGAAACGTTCTGGATAAAAGCAGCGACTGAGAGGAACGAATTCTCTTGAGTTTAAATTCCGGCACTCACGGGCCAAAGAAACTGTCATTTCCGGTGAATCGAATGCCCCTCGTCGATTACCAAAATGGATTCACCGCAGACATTTCCACTCTAAGGGTGGTCATTTATTCCAGTAACTCTCCGGGAGATTGTCCCCCGAAATCAACTATCGAAATAACATTTTCCAAGGGCAACGTAGTTTGTTCGTCGAAAAATTTCTCTTGACGCCCAGATCATCGGGAACATGCGTAGGTCTATTATAAATTTCATTACCGACAGTATAATTAATTTCCTCGGTGCATCCTGTTTTGCTTTGTAACCGTAATTAATGTATACATATCTGATTACGGATGCATTTCCAGTGCAACTGATCTATTACTTTATTGTATTATGATCATTCAAATTCCATAACAAATAGCGTCGTTAAATTACGGATAATTTAATTCCCTCGTTTTCTGTATTATCGAGTTACAATTGATTGTCCTTTCCATCGGACACTGCAAGCTTCTCTTACACATGCTTTGCTAAATTTCCTCTGTTACGTACATTTTTCAGCAGTTATTTCGCTGCGAAAAAAGCTTTGTATCCGGCATTACTGGCATCGTAACAGGATCGTACAGGTCGAACGAGACAATTGCGGCTTCTCGAATCGCACCGCCTTTTAACCACTAAATATGCGCGAGCCGCTGCAATCGGCAAGCCGGGCTATGCACTTCCGAGCGTGTGACATTTGCCGAGCCAGAATAACGAGAATAAAGAGGAGAAGGGAGGGGACACGAGTGTCCGCAGGAACGAGACGATTCCCGCGAACATGCCAAATATTCCAACGTGGAACACGAGTAGCTCGTATTGTTCGTTGCGCAATTGCCGCGATCGATCGAACAAGAGTACAAGGGGGGAAGGGGGGCGTGGGGAGGGTAATCGAGTATCGATGACCGCAGCCGGTACTGACCGGTATCAATCAGCGCAGAAGGATACGTTCCAGTGAACCATTCGCCAGTGGTTGCCCCCCACCCCCCTTCACATTGTCTTCCTGCGAACCCATCAGGATTTCTATATTGGGCAAATTTTCCTGTGAATTTCCCTGTGAATTTTCCTGTGAATTTTCTCCTAAAAAATACACGATAGTCCACGGAACGTTAGCTGACAAGAGTGGAAATGTAATTTGAGAATTGAATTGCGACAGTCCCCCTTCGGGGAATCCATCACGCCTTTCACCGGTCAAATTTCCCCGTGAAAGAACACACGATAATCCGTGAGGGGTTCACCGATAAGAGTGACGATGTAATTTGAGAATTATACAGAGACGTGCTCTTTAAACTATATGACTTGTTGTTTAATTGAGAACAAGGAAGTTGGAGTATAATTATGAATTGCGGCTAGGCGGCACGCGAGCTTCTGTCAGTGGCATTTATCAGCGTTACACATGCGATACTCGTCGTACGCTCCGCACGAAAGGAGAAGGTGTGAGTTTCGTTTGCTCTCCAACGACCTCGTCGGATACGACGTCGACCTAAACTACTAGCACTGAAGTTACCGTTCCTCGTCGGACTTTAGCCACTTATTTTAGCCTCGCTTAAAACTTTGTCACGGTGCTCATAACTCCCTCTCTCTCTCTCTCTCTCCCAATTAATAATAGGGACGTCGGAATACGAAACTCTACTCGTTTGTATAAACAATATTATTTTGACCGACGCGTCGGATAATACCGTCGACTTAAACTACTGCCAGTGAAACTACCTTCATTGCTGAGACTTGAGCGAAATTGCTTAGAAGCACTGAGAACTTTGTCAAGCCGAGACGTGGTTCTCTGGATCATTTATTTTCGGTCTCGAAGGACACATTTTTTCTGTGAATTCTACCAGATTGAAGGATCTAATTATTTGCATCGGCAGAGCGTATTATGGAGGTATGGGGTGGTTATATGCGGCTTGTTTCGGGGCCAAGTGAGGTCGGTAATTGATCGGCCGCCCCCCGCCCCTTGCCTCTTCTGTCCAGTCGGCCACGGAGAACGCAGAAGCCCGATGCTATAAGGGACAGAGTGGGTGGTAAGACGTCCATGAGAACCCACCACCTGTTGCCATGGCTACCGCTCGGAGCAGAGAGCAACAGCCTTTGTGCCAGTTTTCAAGGAATCCGCATGAAAAATTCCGATACTCACTAGCAACAACGATCAATGACATTTCGACATCACCCTCACGAGACAAAGAAAATCACCTAACTTTCCCTTTACCGCAATTTCCAAGGAGTGACTTTATCGTTAGCTCGTTAAGAAAATCGTTGATTACGACTTTACAATTTGCTTAACCGCTCTATATCGGCAAGGTATTTAATTGGCACGTCAGTAAGCGATTGTCGTAAGCAGATCGGTCAATAAAAATCCGCGAAAATGCCGCAACTTTCGTCGTCAGACGTTGGCGGGGTACAAGCGTTTGCTCTTTATAAGCTCGTAAAATTGTAATAACGAGCCTCTGACAGTGGCGCGATGGCGCCGTAAAAGAGAATCACGTAAGGGCTGCGGCGAGGGGGGAGTGGGGCCGAGAATTCTTTGGTAAACCACGCCCGTGTGCGAATGTAACGATCGCGACAGGCCGTTTACGACACATTGGCTGGCCCCAAGACCAACGGAACCTCGTCGATCGCTTATGATTTTCGTGATAAATGTTTATAACCGTTTTCACCGCTCGTTCCGCCGTTATGAAAGTCTCAGGAAGCGTTCGGTTTCAGGACAGGGGGGAATCTGTCGTTATCGCCGGGGAAAATTGATTCAACGACGTCACCGCGACGAGAGTTGAATATTCGGTAAAGTATTAAGAGACACGAAGGAAACTCTTCCGGTGTCACTGGAAATGCATTTTCAACTGCCTTACTGTTCCATCTCCGGCAGGTACATTTTTCAAAATATCAGATTTGCATGGATTATTGGCCCCCGGAGCCACGGGCGCCGTAAATATTTATGAGAGAAAGAGTCTCCAATAAATCCGTATACGTAACGAGAGGCGAAAGGGGCGGAGAGTCCGTAGAATTCTAATGAATTTTCTCGAAAGAAGGGACGGGTTTTCATACGGAATAGCCGCATCGTCGCCGAGGAAATCTTCAGGAGTCGAATAATACGGGAACCCTGCACGTCGATTCCCGGCGGAAAACGAAGGAACGAACGAGCAAGTTCCATAAACCACAAAGCGATTCCATCACGATCGGTCGATGGTCCTTTCGTGACGTCAGGGGGAATATCCGGTCGTTTGAAACGTCCAAACCGAAAGTCCCGCTTTCAAGTGCTCCAATGTACTTTGACGTTCTTTTCTTTCAATTTTCCAGCGGCACCCAGTGGCCCACTTTTCTTAAATTTCAAGAAGAAACTTCTACATTCCTACGTATCTTCCGGGAAGAAAAACCTGTCGCTATAGATGTTTCTTGCGCTTCCAAAAATGGACTTACGATTTTATTATTTGCGTGGTGCTTTTGAACGCTGATTCTCGGAGAATTATATTCCGTTCCGATCCGATAGAAATGCGATCTATTAGATCGGGGAAAACACGAGTCGAAAGAACCGTCCTCCCTTTATCTTCTGCTCTGTCGGCCCGTTGGCCTACTTTCTTCGTCGCGCTTTTTGTCCTGGCTCTTTCTGTCTACGTGCCATTACCGCTTCCTTCGGGATCCGTCAGCGCATAACAAGCCGATTCTACCCGGTCCCGCCCCCTTGGCACACCCCTCGTCGTCGACAAACGCATCCTCGAGCGAGCCAGGAAGAAAATCGTTTAATCGACCGATCGGCACTCGTTGGACCGAAGAAGCTCTCCTTATCTCAGCTCACGAACGGTTCTCCTCCGTCTGTCTCCTTATCTAAGACTCCTCGTGGCAAAACATCATAAGCCCGTCCTTCCCGGCTCAGCGAAGGACGAAGCTTTACTGCACTGAGAAAGCCGATAAGCGTCTCGGCTTTAAGCTCGCGATTTAACGAATCATAATTCCAGCTGTCTCCGATGGAAATCTTCTGCTCGTACGTCCCCGGCGAATGTTAATTACCCGGCTATCGGCTATGCTGGACGTAACTGGAGCATTTGTCCGGATGTTCCGGCCGGTCTCCCTCGACTTCCGTTTCGTTCCGCGGGCTATTCCATTTCCGACATTCGAGTCAGCGGAAATCGTACGCCTCGTCCATCGGCCGACTGCACTCCTTGATTCTGCTATTTCTCGGTCTTCTCCTCTCCGACGTTTCCACCGTCCTCCTCGAAAGCGCAACAGCGTCTATCCATATGTATGCCGAGTTTATACATATTTCATGCGGTCTTACTTTCCGCGCAAGCAGTCCCCGGAAACTTGACGCTTGCTTACCCATCGCCGCCGATAGCCACACGTCCTTGAGCCCCGAGACCCCGCAATATGTCCTTCCAATCTCTTTCGTATTCAAGCTGCATCGGAATTGCCGCAACGTGCGCTCCACCACGACTCACACGAATACCTTAACGACCAGAGGACAAATAAAGATAACCAACTGGTCGCTCCGTGCACACATACCGCACGAAAATATCTTCTTACACTTGTTTTTCTTCCACCTCTGCACAAAATCTTGGTCGTTTCGCGCGAATGCTGCGCGTAAATTTAATTTAATTTTAATTTAATTCAATTTATTTAAACGGGGCTTTCTTAATTTCTTTCCATTGAATAAATTTCAATAACTTAAATAAATCCTTTAAATAAATTTAAATAAATCTTCCTTTCCCATAAATTTCTTTCCTTCAACATTTTTTTTTCATCCTCTTCCCGCGCAGAATCGTTCCTTTCTCCGAAGTTATCGGCAGCTTCGATGCGCCATTATTCAGGCGCATGGTCGGGTAGACAGTGGCATATTTCTTGGGACATTTGCATGGTAGCATTTGCATAGACGATTTCCCCGGGCGTTCATTGATCCGCGCGATGTTTGCACGTGCGTCTCCGTCGATGCGTGATTTACGGCGGCGCTTATTGCCAGCGTTTCTTCCCGCAACGGCGAAATCCGGCCTCGGGCACGTCGCGTTTATCGGAAATTCGCGACGGTGCTTCCGCAGAGCACGAGGATTCGCGCGGCGCAGCTGCAAGTGCATATCAATTCGCCGCTGTCTTTCCCGGCCACCTCGTGAGACGTAACGTCCTCAAGGACCGAGATGAACAGGCTAGTAAGAACGTCAACGAGATACCGGCTAAACGAAAAATTTAACTCCCCCGCATTCCACCGAAAACGGAGAAAATCGTACAAGAAAGAACCGTTTTCTGTAAATGACGCAGATAAGGCAGGGTAATGCACGATAAAACAGACTCCACGGGAAATTTCCTTTGTGAACGAAAAATACCTGTCATCTTAGAAATTTCAGGAAATCGTGATAGTCGACAATTGTCAACGTGGAGAATCGCGCATGAGGAGCTGTATTTGGCGCTTGTTTTTCTCATTTGCGGGGACACATTGTTCGCCTGGTTGTTTCTAGATCCGTGGGGAGAGAACATTGGCCAAACGGGTCAGGGGTTATCGAAAGATTTTCCTCGCGCAAGAAAGTAACCGTACCGTCGATATTCCGCTGCGTTATCCGTGCGACGATCCGCCGTGAAAACCATAGGAGCAGCGTGATCGGGTTGTTACGAAACGGGAACAGATAAGCCGGTGGCATCGAGAAAACCCGCAGGAAATGTCGTAGAAACGGTCAACTGTTTTTCAGCGAGACGCGCACGAGGAAAGAAAGCAATAGGAAATTCTTGGGGATATAAATAGAGATATAAAAGTTGATCGGAATGTTTCGTAGTTTAATTATTCAATGGTTATTGTCGATGATGTCCTCGAGTATCGATAGTCAAAAACGGTAGGACATTTTTCAGAGAACCGTTCAACTTGCCGGCGAAACTTAAATTGTCTGTCGGCCGTGTCCCCCCTTTTCCCCCCGGGGAATCTTCATTTCACGCAGAGAAAGAGCGAGGAGAGAGACGTGTTCGATCAAAGAGAACCCATTTTTCTATCTCGACGACAGAACGCGAGGAAATTTCCGGCGAATCGAATCCCCCGAATTTTACCATCTCCCGTGAATCGCCGAAACGACGCGAATAAAATCACGAACCCGCCTTGCGGTCCTTTTAACGAGAAGTCGGCTAATGAGGAAAACCGTGAGAGAAACTAACGAAATAAAGCTCGCGTAATAAAGCGAAATGAAACAGGAGAGAACGAAGCACGGTGGTTTTTATAAATGCGGGGAAAATCGTAGCGAAAATGGCAGGTAATTAATGAGCGAAATATGAATTTCTTTATAAAGCCGATCGACAGTTCGGCCCTTTATCAACGACCGGAAGGAAGTCCTTTTTATCTGCCCCTCCCCTTTATTTCGCTTCCGGTTGGACGAAAATCGTTTGTCAGCGTCGCGTCGATTACGGACGAAAGAGGCGAGGTTTTAATTGAAATTCCTCTCCTCCGTTGTCCTCCATTTCGCCCGGAGATAGCCGAAAAAACCGCTCAGAGGCGGACGGTTTATTGAATCCTTTGAATTTTTCATCCTCGGATCTTCACCTTTGCTCCGATGTCCACCATATTTTCTTCTACGTTCGCGGTGAATTCCGGTAGAAATCTCGGCGTTTTCGGTGGCGAAGTAATTAAACTGTGAGAGGACCAACAGCGGGGGAATGAATTTTATCGCATTCGACTGATCCGCACGTTCGCCCGGAAGTTCCCTGTCAACAGAAGCGCCGCGACGCAGTGGCTGGCTAATTAAGTTTGCCAAGTATCCGGACCGGGGGACGTGTGGATACACACGGTGGGAAGTCGCTAGAACATGGACGATTTCCACGGAATACAGAGTCCAGTCTGAGCTTGGCTGGCCGACTGCCAATCCTCGCTGACCCACATATTCACCGGGAATGCCAATCCGAGAGATCGCTTTCGTTGAAACCCAGCGAGAGAATGATAAACCGAGAGCTGACTGCGCGAAAATGAGATCGACATACAGTGCAGAATAGACTGCCTAATCAAACAAAGGGAGAAGGAAAGAAGGCACGACGATGAGAGATTAGGAGGGCCAAGAAAAGGGTTAGAAGGCTTCGAAAACGGAGTCCGGGCAATATCGTTGGACAGGGACGAACGTGGATAGTGTGAATAAGAAGGACAGATCGGTTCTCCTTGTCTCCCTGGAATCCTAGTAATAGTCTCCACGGTGGACGACGTGACAGAGTCCACGGTACCAACTTTAATGCTCATGGAACAGTAAACTCGACCTAACGCACGGGGACCAGGGGAAGAACGAAATAGTTCGTCTAACCAAATAGAGGGAGAAAGAAAAAAGGCCGAATGATGAGAGATTAGGAGGGCCAAGAACAGGATTAGAGTGTATCATTGGACGGGAATAGTGTGAATAAAAAGGACACATCAATCTTGCTCGTCCTCCAGGAAATAATCTCAACGGAGAACAACTTGAGAGTCCGGGCGAACTTTCCTACTGGTTTACCCTTTAATTCTCATGACTTTAATACTCATGGAAGCGTAAATTCGTCCAAGCGCATGGGGACAGCCGCAGTTGTTGCAATGGCCGCGCTGCAATTGCAAAGGAAGTGAACCGCCAACGGCGAAATCTCGCTATATGTATCACCGTGAACGTACGTACGTGTGTCTATGTGTAGAGCAAGGCAAATGTATGGGACCATTTTACTCGGAAACGTTTTGAACCTGGCGCTACGGCGTACCCCGGTAAACTCGAAAACGAATTACACGGTTCATTGTTTCACGAAATTACATTTCTCAGCGATTACGTCCGAGGAAAGCTGCTACATGAGTCGTTTTTTAATATGGCCGCAGGACCACCGGAGAAGGATGGTATTTTCTACTGGTTTTTAGCGTTGAGTGGAAAGTGCAAAATGCTGGAGATTCGAGTGGTAGAATGCAACGGTGTTTCTCCGTTCGAAAGGACGATCGATGGGTAAACAGAGGAGCGGATAACGAGAGCGAGCTGAAAAACACACTCGACGTGTCTTTGAACGAAAGCGGAATCGATTGGTATTCCCCCCGCGGAGGAATGTAATTTCCCTTTATCGAAATACACGCCGGCGGGAACGAGAGGAATATGAGGACTTGAATGAAGGGATGTTTCGCTGGGTATTGTTATTTCTACGACGTTCACTTCCTTCCGGTTCCTCTTATCGCGACGATTAGTTCCGGGGAAACTATCGTAACGAGTGCCTCGCGTCGATTGAACCGTAAACGGAATTGCATTCTCCCCCGGAACGGCACGACAATGTTCGCGCGGGCTTAAAGAATCCCCGAGAATTAAGGAAATTTCGAGGAACATCCAGTTTCCTCGAGCCTCGACGAAATTCGAATCTACAGTCCTGATTTTCGACTGATTTTCCCGATCGGCGTGTTCCCTTGGAGCGAACAAATGTTTTTCCTGGGCCGAGAATTCCGTGGACCCTCGATGCTTTGTTTGGTCGAATCGCCCGGCTGTTTGTTTCCGATTCGACTTGCATTCGATAAACAAGGACGGCAAACAACCCATCGACGAAGCAACTTTTCCAGCGACTGAGGGAAATGCCGAGAGTTCGGAAAAAGTCGATTCCCGAGACGGACAAGCAGGGAGTAAATTAAAAGCAGGCTCGTAATTAATCTACTGTGCCAGCGCGGAGGTTTAATGAACGCCAGGCGACAAGCGTACAAAGGTTCCTCGCCACGGCTTTCACGTGGAATTACTCGACGCGATTGCTTTCTGCCGATTACCTGACCCGTAACGACCGCTCTGTTCGACTGTCATAGAAATTTCGCGCGAGACGAGTCGTCCGTCATAGGACAAAAACGAAACCGTGTCGCGCCTTGTATCCGCTGAAATGAAAGATCGTTCCTGCGAAAAGCTCCAATCCACGTCGAGCCCTCCCAATCCCCTTTTAATTTCCATTCGGTTTCTCCGTGCGGCCATCTGAAAAGACGCTAGAAAAAATTGGGGAATCGATTAGCCGCTGAAATACGATAGGGAGCGCAATAACGGTGAATCTGGCAACGTTTATTTTGCCAGGGGATATGGAGCAATGAATTCAGATGTCACCGACGGTTCAGACCCGCTCTGGGCTTTTTCGAGCGCGTTCAAAACGACCGATCGTTGTTGTCGGTTGAATTAAAACGCTGCCTGTCATCGAGTCGCCGAGCGTCAAGCGAACGCAAACTGATCAACCATGAATTTCACCGTACTCCAATTTAATTATCCAATCATGGACGAAATAACAGCTACATTTCCAGCTGATCGATATCACCGAATTTTCTATTAGCGTTGCCCGCGTTATTCTCGTTTCTCTTCCCAGCGTAAACAGGACTGCTTGGATCGTTTGACCCGTCAAATTCGCGCTTGCCAGGGTTCCCCTAATTTCAGTACGACCAGCGTGAATCCGCTCGTTATATGCCCGATGGAAATCGCTCAACCATCCACCGGATACAGTCCTCGCAATAGACCCTTTTGCCAACGAAACTGCGCTTCAACAGCCAGAATTGTTGTCGTTGAGCATATTTCTCTACAAGTCGGGGCCATTTGCCAAAATCTCGCTTCAACGAAACGTGGATTACAGGCAGCATAATGCACGTCATTAGCCAATATTACCTGGCCTTTATTAATCTCTGTACAAACGGGGTTAGAACGTGTCACTTTGCTGGCGCGGCATTCCCAACGGATCGTAATTTAAACGCCGATGGTCAGGTCGGTGGGCCACTATGTAAGTAATGCATTATTCTACCTGTTGCCCGGCCAACCGTGTAAGCCTACGCGTACTGGCAAGGATTTAACCCGGCTGAAATTTCGGGAATCCACAGAGAGTAAATTCTGATCCGCCATTTAGTGGACGCTTTTGCGATGCTCTTTAAAATGCAATCTCATTGCCCTGGACATTTGGAATGTTTACAAAAGAGAGGTAGAGTAGTCGGAGCAATTAAATGACACTGAGGAGAATGAGTAGATAGGAAGACTTTAATTGGTTCGTCCTAAGTCCGACGGTTAGCATTTCTCTAAGAATTTCATCGTGAAATCCTCTTCCCAGGGGCGATCTGTGCGATTGGGGCTTTGCCATTACGCCCTCGTATTAAAGGAATCCACTCTAACAAGGTGCATTGAGCCTTCGATCTGAATACGATCAGATTGAACCGTCCCTCCTCGTTAATTACAGCGTAATCTTGTTTGGACACGATTTCATGGGTCCGCTGATACGATCTACCGTCCCGATAACGCCCTACCCACCGGCCATTGCTAGCAGCTTTTGTTATCAGCGCAAAAAGTACTCTCGTCGTTAGCTTCTCCCTCGGGAAAGTGATTTTACGAATATCTGAGCGTCTTTTGCAGGTCGATTCGAAAGCTAAAGAGTTATCAGCGAGTAAATTGGCAAACTTGGCTTATCAACAGAATCGTCTGCTGGTAATTGAAAATTCTGGCACAGGGATATTCCCTTTCCCCCGAATTTGTCAGTTTGGTTTGTGCTTTGAATTCGCCGAATTCCTTGCTGGCATTTTTCTTCCTCGCTGCAATTTGTCGCGCGGGAAGCTTACGGTTTAGTTGGCCCTAGTTTGTCCGCAGCTCGGTAACTACGGGAGTCGTGGTTGAACGGCCTTGGCCGTCATATTTATCAACTTGCCGGAACAGCACGGTGGATGCAGGAATTTCTTGGCACGTTGGCCCCCTTCCTTCGCCCCGCCATCCATCATCTCGAGTGCTCGCTCTTCCCAGCGATTTCGCTCGTCCGTAATTGCGCGACATCGAAGCTCATGACTTCCCGTAACAAGAACAACAGAAATGTCTACCACGCTCCAGTCGATCATTCCCCGTTATCCAACGGTGTCAGAAAGGGTAGATGAATTTCAGACTTTGCTCCAGTTTCAAAGTCCAAACATTTCCGACCGGTTTATTCACTCGTAGTCCTATTGACCATTGGTATTTTCTATTTTCTGCCAATGTGTGTACCCTTATCGCGGGCAATTGTCGGCCAGCCAGGCCGAAAAGCCGGTAATCTCTTTAAAGCGTTAACGAGAGTTGGTCGAACAGCGACGAAGGCACCGCCGGAACTTTCTAATCCTTTTTCGGCGATCACGCTTTACGTAGTTGTTGTTGTAGGGGCTCAAGCCTTCATCATTATCATCGCTCGCTACCGCTAGGCGGCCAGTATTCTCACTAATACTCCACGTCGAGCTAATTCCAATATATACTACGTTCTAAACATCTAATTAAATCGCTGTGTACAGTAAAAGGACCTGTTCGCTCTAGTGTGGAGTCCACGAGTAAGTCCAGGAAAAATAGTAAACTCTTTACATCTCTGTTTTACCTGTTTTAATAGACCGCCACATCGTCAACCGAACGATCCCTGCACAGGATAATTGTTTCGGGGATGTCGTCAACAACATTGTCCATGGAAATTCGCGGAAATTCCAACGACCATCGAAACGCCGATAATTTATCCTCTTTCAGTCGGGGAATTACATTTAATTTCAATTGGGTATGTCAGCTACATTTTAACGAGGACTTGTTACCGTATAACGAGGGATTTTCCCAAATTCACCTGCTAAAACAGCTACATTGGCAAGGTTCGTTGTTAATTGAATCGAAGATAATTGCACGGCTCATCCGAACAAACTGCATCGCCGAATTGATGACACTTTTTTCTCTGCAGAGTTCCTCCATTATCAGCGATTAAAGCGTTCTTTATCGACGTGTTGATTCGCGCGGGACAGAATTTCCAGTTACCCCGTAAACGTTGAACGGTGTTATTTTAAAGTACGAAAATCCTTCGGTTCGTCGATTCGTCCGGGCAAACGCCTGGCTTTTTCGTCGCCTTTGATACGTAACGTTTGACGAGGATTTCGCGAAGGTTTTGTGCATCGCCGATAGCCCCGGAGGAAGGCCGTCCAATCCGGGTAAAGCCAACCGTTGCCGCTAAAGGTCGCGCGGATTTCGCAGAATAATGCGCTCTCTTTCGGATCGATGCCAGCCGGCCCGAAAAGACGACGATAAAAGGAATCCAGCACCTCTGCCGAACAAACGACGTGCATTCCAATACCGCAGGGACATTTCGCTGATCGATATTTCATTTCCCCTGTAACGTCCAATGGTCTCCGGGCAGGTGTGCCAAGGTCAGCTAAAACCTTGCCAGCAATACAGATTTGCGTAAAGGACGACCCATTAAGGACCGTTTCTCCGTGAAAGGGGGAATCCATTTTCCGGGTCTTTGGGGTCTTCCGTCTTTGGTAATGCCGGGGAGTTGAGCAGGTGTTGGTGGGATAAATATAAACTACGGTAGATCAGGGGCAGTGGAGGAGAGGTGGTGGGGGTTCTTGTTTCGCCTTACCTTCGGGGCCGGGCTAATTTATGCGCGGTAAATCGTCGGGTTTAGCGCAAACGCCAGTAACCTATATATCCTGAGATGTAAGTTACGTGCACGTGACGTTACGGGAATGTAAATGCCGCGACCCTTCCCCGCCCCCTTTCACCCCGAGGCAGATCCTCCCGGGGGGCCCGAAGACGAACACCGAGATACCCGAGCTGGCTCCTCGCAGCCGGGAAATTATAGGCCCACCTTTCCCGCAGCGATTTCTATCCGCTGCACGAAAAGCGCACTCGACCCTGCTGAGCTTGTCGCGATTCCTCGAAGATTTGTTAGCCAGAACCGCCAAGGAATTCCACCGGCAGAAGACGATCAATAGAATCGGGATATCTTCAAAATCGGGCCATTCTCAACGGAATTGAGATTCCTTCTGATACGATTTACCTGAGACGTGGATGAAAATTCCCCTGTATTTCGGGGATTATTGTTTCTTTTGAACGATTTTAATGACCATGGGGAACATCGAGGGGCAATTATTGTAACGTCCATTGGCAGCGCGGTAATTACGGAAGCCTTCTTTCTTCTCCGACCGTCGAAATTGGACTTGGTGTAATACGACGTTGGAGGCTATCACGCCGGTCAATGTCGTCGGAAGCGCCGGGAACGGAGATTGCGAAGGGGAAGGGAGGTAGAGGGGGTGTAGGGAGAGGGCATAAAAGTAGTCGAAGGCGATGGCCGGCCTGTAAAGTCCAGGGCGGAACGTGGTAATGGGGAGGGTTGGTCCTTGGCGGTGGATAGAACTCGGTTTTCTTCCTGCGACGACTCGAGACAGCGACAGGATCTCTATCCTATCCTTCCACTCTTCCCGCGCCGTATATTTCCCGTCCATGGTCGTCCAATACTGTCCAATGGGATTACAGGAGATTCCAAACAACGCGAAACGCGGCGTCAACGGCCAAAGCCGTACTTAAAAAATCGATGAGTAATCGGTTTATTGCCCTGGGCGTTTTTTAATAACAGTTAAAAAGCGTCGCTTTTAAAAGCGGAGGAATTTTCGAGTATCGCCCGTGCGGGGACGGGCCAAAAATGGAGCGGCCTTAATGGCCCGGGCTTTGAGGCGAAATTGCCCACGGTACGACGCATTAATTACGTGCGCCTTGATGAAGGCATAAAAACGGCCGCGCGGACAGGCCGACGTTTCATACGGGCGAATTTATTAAGGCGCATGAATCCAGCCGACGAGACGTGTGCCCCGCCGTCGTAACAAGGGGATAACTCCTGGAAGACGTATGCTTATTTACGAACGTCACAATAAATCTCTGCGGCCGCCGCGTAATCATGAATACAATCCTCCCCCAACCCCTTGTGGCCAGTCCTCGCTAAATCCACGACGATTCGTCTCGACCGCGTTAGCCACTATTTTAATACTATTTTTCAACGCATGCAAAACCTCGGAAGAACTTGCCGTCGATCGTCCTGTCGAACATCCCCCACGCGTCCGGGCACGTCGAACTCAAAGGAAAAGTTCGACGTCGAGGGATACGCTAGAAAGTTAAACGTCTCGATAAACTTCCCTCGTGTTAAATCGGCGCAGGCAACTTCAAAAGCGTCAATAGGAATTTCGATGAATCAAGTCCTCGGCAAGGAATTCTACAATTTGGTTGAATCATTAACTCGTGTACCGTGTGGGTAGGCGGATGTTCCGATACGAATCGAAGGATTACCGGGATTCGCAGGAGGTTGATACAGGCCGAAAGTTTAGCTTCACGCTGGAGAAGGGGTGGGGAGGGCTTTACGAGTTTCCTGGCCGATGGGGTTTATCAAGTACGTAGGTGCAAAGTCAGAACAATCGACTCACCCCAACTGCATAGCAAATTGTCGGCAGTTTGAACCATCGAGTCGTTGGTTCTCACCAGCTGGGACGGAACGACCGATAAGCCAACCTTGTCCTCGTGCCAGCCGGGATCGGGAGATAATCGGACACGTGGCCGAAACACTATCGTCGGCTCTGGAATGCCAGACGGTGATTGCGTTTCCTCGATAAACCGTGCAACGCGGATTCGCAAATTGCATTCCTCAGCGTCTCGCGATTCGTCTTCCACGTCGGGCGAGCTTAGCTTCGCGGCACAGACAATCACGCTCCATCGATTCATGCTGACGATTAGGCCTTAATGATAAGGTGATGCTACGCGTTGGTCAATCGGCTGAGAAATCAAGGACCGTCGATCGATCGATTTATCCACGGGTATCTGCTTAACTGAGAGAATCTGAGCAACGTATAGCCCTATTACGAAAAGAATGTCAAAGGAAAATGGATAGTCTCGGTACAATTGACGTCCTTCAAACTCACTGTAAAGTGTGAACTTTTAAGTCAAAAATCCGCCGGGTCGACGGTCCCTTCTTTTCAAGTTTTCCCCTGTTCGTGATGTCAAAGTGACGAGTTTCCGGGAGTTTTCCGTTCCCACCCACGAAGAAACAGTTTGAACTCGAACAGGAGCAAGAGTGTATCTTCTTAAAGCCACTCTCTACCTCTTCCCACGGAAAGTTCTCGAGTTACCGCGAAAGCCAGCGATGTATTCAGCGATATAACGAAAAATAAGTCGCCAACAATGCAACGACAGGTCAGCAATTTAACAGACTTTCTCACTTTCCCTTTGCGCGTCTCTGTCAACATGCTCGCCGAGGGGAAAGTTTCACGGGTAATTTTGGAAAAATTTTCAAGATTTATGAAGATTGAAAGATAATCGTGGCTGTCAGTCGTCGGGAGAAATCATTTTTTTCCAAACTTATGAGACTTTTTTTCCTCGTAAGCCAAGGAATGTTTGGCCCACCTGCCGACGTCCTAATCCCCTTATTGCTCCCCCGAGACTTGTTTTGCCGTACGGGGAAAATCCCTCGGCACCGAAAAAAAAACGTGATAACGGTCTCCCCAATTAAACGAGTGCCGACCTGTTTTCCCTCCGGCGAGATAACGACGTCCGTTCGTTACTCGATATTCTTGTCCGTATTTCCGAAACGTATTGAACGGAGCAACAAAGATACCCAACCTTCGACGGCAAAGGACTCTTGACATCGGCCAAAAGTCGTATTTTCCTCTGGTTCGGCGGAAAATTCCCCTTCCCCTCTCCGTTGCTAACGACCACTAACTGTTCCCTTTACTTCGGCTGTTTCAGATACTAACACTATATCCCGGGCCGCGAGGGGAAGCGGAAGGCGCACTAATCAAGATCGTGAACTTGTGAAAACGAGCAGTATGTCCTCCCCGAGGAGACCTCATCGTCTCAAGTCCTGAACTCCAGAACGCTCGTTCCCCGCTAACGCGAATTCCAACGCGACGACACGTGCAAGTCCAGGTGAAATGGCTAATTAAGATCATAATCAAAAGTCAACGTCAACGTGGCTAATGTAGACAAGTTTCTCGGGACCAACGGAATTCATTAACGCTTCGACGAAACAAGAAAGGAAATATTTATAGGCATTGAGCAAACGTGGAAGTATTAATGAATGCGATTAAACGACTCACAGGACTTGATTTTTCCTTCCTTCTCTGAACGAAAATCAATAGATACGCGGTGAAGTCGTGAGAAGAAAATCGCTGCACGTTGCAAGCACGAAAACTTACGGAACATCGGCTGGCAGAGAAGGAAAGGAGAAACCCGATTTCGCTGTTGGCGCACGTAACACTCGAAACGAGATTCCCGCCAAGAGAGCTCCTTTTGAATGGCGATTTTCCTAAATCCTAACCCATCCGTCAGTTTCCAGGCCGTGAGTAATACGAACGCAATATCCCCGATCGCCGGAGTTATTCGACCGGGCGAAAAATACGCAAAGTAAGAACTCACCATCGACTTTGCCGTCGGACTTTGAAAAATTTCACAGACCAGGAAAATATGAGCGGAGAAACTTGACGAACGAAGAAGGGGAGAATTCATGAAGAATTCCTCGGAGAAAGGGTGTTGGAAATTGACGATGGGTTCGGAGGATTGTCGGACCGGTTGAAGGAGAAGGCTAATGATTTGCAGGGACCCACGTGGAAGTCTGCGAGTTCCCGGACGATCGTCGGCGGAGCCCGCCAGGAGAAACCGGCGGGGCTCCGCGTTAAGAGGACCGGGCAAACGTACCCCTGGGTCCGTCGTGGTGTTGTCCGCCGGGGGTGGCGGTGGCAGCGGGGGTGGGGGAGGTTGCAGCAGGCGCCGTGACTTGGAACGCCGTGGGGGTGGCGGTCGGGGTGCCCCCTGCCTTGCCACAATCAGCTCCTCTGTTGCGGGGAGCGCGGGGGGTTGCGGCCCCGTGGTGGGGCTCCCCGCCTATAAGAAACGCCAAGGTACTTACCCGAGCACGAAATTTCACCAAGGGTTAGCACGAAACCCGTCTACTCGTTGGCGAACAAAAAACGTGATAACAAAATTACGTGTCGACCTAAGAAATATGTGTACGGCGCCAAAAATCTTCTAGCGGTTTTACGAAAAAAGTTTTAATATTTTCGTATGACGGGTTAATCAATACACTGACGTTCGAGATGCACCAATCTTTCGTTTTGTTCTTGGGTAAAGATGCCACGATATTCCGTAGAAAGTTTAAGGTAGTCCTCTGAACCCCGAGTTTGGCACGATTCGTTTCTAATTCGTGTGTTGGTCTGCGATTTTTCTCGCGACCCTCGAAGGCAGTGGCGCAGCCTGGGGCCGCGGTAGCCGAGGGAGGGGCAAAAGCCGCGGGGGCGGCGCGAGCCTCCTGGGTTCCGGCGTCGCCCCCGCCAACTACCCTCCAGGACTGCCGGCAGTGGGGTCCGGGCTCAGGGAGGTCGTGAACATCCTTGGCGAGAGGAACCAGGCGGGCACGTTAACGGGGGTTGGTCCGCCGCCGGGGACCATCGACAGCGACGGCCCCGGCGACGAGGAAGAAGGAACCTCCACCAAGAGACCACCAAGGCCGCTCTACAGGAGGCTCATCAACTACGTCAGACAGGCCTGGACTGGCGTGAAATTCGCCCTAGGTACGCAGAAACTCATAGACAATACTCTAGAGGCATGAATCGTAGTTAAACAATAGACGCATGGTTAACTACATCTTTCCCTACGTACAGATAATTTCATTATCATCTCTAGCATTTATTATTCTACCCCCAGGTGGGTTAGAGTGGGTTAGAGTGGGTTAGTTAGGTTCTAGTCTTGAAGACGTTTCTCCTGATCATCGGCATGTTGGAAGTAGGATAAGAACGGTTGTCGAAGAGAACAGCTTGGATCACATTTTCGTGAAACGTGCGGGTCTCCTGGGTCCAGTCTACCCCCGTTTTCCCCGCGCACGCTGCAGGCTACTCACGTTCTATGCTCACGGTGCATCCAAGTTGCATGATCCTTAGATACGTGCTCCTTAGCTACTTGCACGAGAGGTACACGTTATTGCTTTCAGCCAGACCCAGCATCAATTTGCATTACTCTCGCCGCTTAATGTCTTTATCGCATTTTCGTCTTATCCCACGAGGAATTTCTAAAAACGACTCTGAGAAAATTTCTCGCACAATTCGTGGACGGGGGGAAAATGGCTTTTTTTTCCCTTGTCTTCGGGATTTTGGAAAACCCGACGAGGCAGTTTCGGGTGACAATTTCGCCGATTGCGTTTCACGGCTCGTCACCTACCGAGCGGCCGGGCTTTTGACGGTCGACGAAATTTTCGCCGGGCTTTTCTCCCCGTCGTGCGCACAGAGACGCTTGGTTTAATCGACTGGGCCGGTCGAATGAAAGCCGACGAGTGACGCACGCCGGAAGTGCCGGACAATGGTCGAAAGGTACGCGAAACGGTCGTCATTACGCTCGGCGAAACGAGCCAGCCAGAACCACCAAGCGTTAATCAATTCCTCCCTCTCCACCCCCCCCCCTCACCCCACCAGTTAACCTACCAACTGTCGACAATGTCCATTAATTTCCATACTGAAAAGAAACACCAACGAACACAAGGATTTCCTTCCCCAGACACAACATTACATCGAAAACATTTACTCGTGCAAAAGTCTTTTACGACTCCCACTCCCGGCTTAATCCCTTTGAAAGGGATTATCCATTATTGCCGCGAATTGAAAGCCGGTGATACCGAGTTACCAATGAGAAGTTGATCCGTCAAATGTAAAGGGGCGGGGACGGTGTTCGGATTAAGGAGTGATTAGTTAATGATTGGGCGAATCTCGTTTGACCATCGGTCAAATGGGACGACGTTGATTCGCGAAGAAGCGTGAAAAGTGATAGATCGTCAGTCGCCAGTGAGAACCGGGCTTTGGGTTCATCGTGGTGGCGGGGTACGCGCCTTATTGAGGGAGTTGAACATTGATTTACGGGGCGAGCGGTCACGAGAGACCGACGCGATCGTCGAACAGTGGAATTGAGGTAGGACGTCGACTGCTGAGAGCAAAGAAGGAAGACTGGGAACCACAGGGGATGCCTTTCATCCCAGATGCACATCCAATACCTGCAAAAGGGGATGAAAGGCGGACATCGGCCAACACATCCACCCCCGAGCTGTCTGCACGACTGCACCACCCCCCCTTCCCCGTTCCTCTTATTCTCTTTATGATCGGGCGCAAGCTGGAATCGTGCACGGTTGCACAAACGTTTCGCCTTTTCCTGTCCACCATCACCGACCCGTCGTTCTCAGATTTCAACTTCCCTGACTATCACGGCCAAACGGGGTATCCAAAACCCCCGAGACGATGCGGAAAAGGCCAACACGTACGGAATATGCGATTTCATAGGGCGAAGTAGCAGAGAAAGAAAAATATCTACCTTACCTCAGAAGGAAGTCTAAACTGGGAATATTTAAAATTATTCGGTATCCTCGATTGTTCATATTTCAGTACGTACGATTTTTTTAAACTTTTTTATGCAGGCGAGAATTGATTATCTTGTGTACGTGGAACTTAAGAAAATTCTACGAGGGAATATATTAACCGATGTATTCAATGAGACTCTCCCTTCCCTTCGTCCTTGTTTTAGGTGGATTTCCCTCGAGCCAAATAACGCGGGGGGAAAAGAAGGTACGGGGGGGAAGGGTGGAGTTTCCTAAAGATTTTGTCGGAAGCGCATTTCGCGTCTTCGTAGGTTCGTGCGCGTTTCTCGTTGCTTCTATCTTCATAAACGTCCGGCTCGCCTTTACGCCGACGTACCTCGACGTCCCTAAAGGATCGGAAGTATCCTTTGAATACGGAGCCTCTGCCCGGGGGAAATGCGCCTGTAACGGGGCCAATGTTTTCCCAGGCACAGCGAACTTTCGCAAAACTTATGGCGAATCGCAATTGCCCAGCTGGGCGGTGAAATTTGACGGGTCATTGGGAATGGTCGATCGAGGGACGATTGTCCGGCGATTCGAGTGTGCAACATTCATCTGTAGGGATTTTATAAAAACAGTATTGCCCGGACAGAGTGGATAAAGCCAGCCCCTTTTTTCATGCGAAACGTCGGATCAACGATCGACAGACGAATCCAGGCTAATCCCCTCTAGTGTTGCATTCGCCTGCATGAATAACACTGCATATCCCCTGCATCCACGTCACGTGGGTAGACATTTTCGCAAAGTGCATTTGACGCGACATTCCCGAAAAGCTTCAACTTTTCGTCACGTACGGTGGAATTCCAGGAATTGCCGAGTGTTAAACCCGGCGGAAAGTTTTCCCTCTCGTGGGTGTTTTTAACGAAACGACGGACGGTTTGGTTGTTTTTGCAGATTCGGAGTACGAGGAGGAACAAACGCCGAGGTACAGACCAGATTCGCTGGCCAGTCTTTGCCGCGCCACAAGGTTCACCGAATCTGAGCTCAAGAAAATCTACAGGGGTTTCAAGGCCGAGTGTCCCACGGGCGTCGTCAGGGAGGAGACGTTCAAGTGTATCTACTCGCAGTTTTTCCCGCAAGGAGGTCAGTATCCTGCTCAACTGTGACGAAAAAATTGTTACATCCCCGAAACTTGAAGAACGAATTGCATTAACACGATTCTTCGTCGATAAGGAAAGGCAAATTTAACATCTCAAGCTGAGTGTGGAATTAGTCCTGTTTGACACTGTTTATTCTCTGCCTGTGGAGATGGGTTTTTAAGTCGGCCCGAAGTTTATTTTGCTAAAAGCTCGGACGGGGAAACAGCAGGCACCGGGGAGATAGGGGGGTGGGGTCTTCCTTTATTTATCTGCGGCGCATGTATTCGCATCGAAATTTCCTTCTTGCGAGCCGGAAGCGAGGGTTTCGGGGGCCATCCGAGAGTCTCCGGGAAAAAAAGAAGGCGGCAGAAGGAAAGACAATGCGAAAAAAGACGGGCGGAAAGACGCCGGAAGTCTGGAAGGACAGAAAAAGAGTAGGCAGATCGACACACACGTTTGACCGCAGGAAAAACAGACGGTAGACAGAGAGAGGGAAGCAGCGAAATGCAGAGGGAGGGAGACTGGGATGGGAAATCTCCGGGAAAGTCGAAAAACCGCAGGGTCCCTCGATGAAAGCCGTTACAGTCGTCATGGTAACGAGCAGCTGGATCAAAGTGGCATTACGTTTCAAATGTCTGCCTTCTTCGTGTCCGTTCGTTGCAACGATATCTACTTATTCTCCCCCGACATCGATTCTACAGCGAGTTCTTCCCCCCTTTCACTACTCACTCTTTGACGTCTCAGAATTTTGACAAGTAGGACACGAAGTGTACAACAATTGGATCAAAGGAACCCAATGGAGGTGATTAAATTCGGGGCACAAAGATGTTTGGTTATCCCTATTGTTGAAAAATTTGATGCGATGGGAAAGAAGCTAACCTGATTTACATGTAGCCGGTCGTTTAAAACTTTGCCAACGACAGTCGTTGATCGAAACGAAATCCTCGCGGCCAGATGGCACGTCGATTCCATGATTTGTTTCCCCCGGGACGTAAAAGGCGGGACAAACGAGAATTTACGGGGACGAAGCCGGGGCGAAGGACCGCGTTGATAAAACCTTGGAAAACCCTCGGCCCGTTTCCCATCGCGCAATTCATAACGCGAGACACGTGGAAGCCCGTTTCCCCGGAAAATCATACAACCGCGACAACAAGCGTTGATCGTCTAAAATTCTTCCCCAAAGCCACGAATCCTACAAATCAAGTTGAAACGAGTCATCGAAAGACAGTTGCCTAAACTCATGGATTACCTGGAGAAAATAAATTTCCTCGGGATTATGCAAGCTAATTAGACTTGCCGTCCGTGTTCTCGATTACAGGCGGGAAATCCCCGTTGGAAAAATTAATTATGAAAATAGTGGGAAACAGCGCGTTGCCGGGGTTGTATAATAAGAAACGAAGCCCGAGTAAATCTCTTCCCCCCCAGCCGACGAGTCGAACGCGTTCGGGGAATTCGCAACGAGTTGCCCACCGACGTTTCGTAATTAATGGCAAAGCGTAGAGGGGCGAAGACGTGTACACGTGCGCGCGGCTGGAGTTTAAATGAAATTGCACAACTAAACGGAGCCAATATTTAAAGGAATTTCCCCAGGAATCGTTCCATTAAAAGAATCATCCCGTGCAAATTTAATACCTCGCTCGAGTTTCCCTCCAGTCACGTGTTTTGCGCTTGGCCAAATATAATTACCGGACCAGCGGTGAAGCGATTCGAGTTTTCGGGACGAGAAAAGTTTCCAACTGATGTCACGCTCTACACGGACCTTCGTCGCGTCGTATTTCATGCGTTATCGTCTCCCTGTTGCTGACGATAAACGTCATTGCCGAAGCAAAAACGACGTCTCCAGGTGAATTCACGAGCGCGACGGCCAGCAATATTTCCGGCGGTTTAACCGTGCCGTTTCTACCGACGATCGGAACATCAGCAAAGTGGAGGGGGTATGGGGGGAGTTCCCCGTTTTATCGGGGCGAAACATGTTTCCGCTTATCGGGGACCGTCGGAGGGTCCCGCGAAGGGTTTTGCGGCAAACTGTAGGCCGCGGCCAGACGATACGGAGAGAAGGGAAATTTATCGTCGTCTTTGGGACCGACTTATGGGGGATGCCGGTAATAAAGGGGATGGAAAGCGCGAGTTCCAACAGTCGAGAGCTTGAATTACGAGCTCCCGATAATTCTACGTTTTCGCCGGTGAATTCCATCCGGCAAAAAAAGGGACTCCGCTCGAACGAACAATTTATTTATTGAAGTCCTGCCTCTTGTGACTCCATCGAAGGCAGCCATGGTGATGTAAAACGCGGGTACGTTGAATTTAGCGAATTTATCTGGCCATTAAAAAGCACGGTCCCGTTTGCCTCGGTCGAATTTCGTTTTCCCTTGCCATCGAGAAATTCCTCCGGCTAACTCCGCGTCTATGTGTGAGTCGCTGTGGAGCACTTCTCCGAACACTGCGTTAAACCCCACCAGAGTACTCTATCAATTTCACGTTCGGCGGGAAATAAGCCCTAGACGATTTACAACCCTTGCTATTCCTCGCGGTCTTTTTTGCAGGTTTTCGCGAGACTCAAAGTCGCTTATTTCCATTGATCTACGAGGACGAGTTTCATTGGCTAGACGTGCATCAGGGCACACAGATCGTCGGATAAAACGACGAGTAGAGATTCAAGATTGAAGTTTGCCGAACGTTTCGCGGTAATGTTGAGCCGATCCACGAGAAATTTCTCGGCAAGGAGTGAAAAGGGGGAGGGGGTAAAGATAGCGGGGACAGGAAATATCGGGTCCAGCAGGCTTTCGGAGGGACGTTGCCCATCGATCAGACATGTCCGCAGGATATCCAATTACCCTGGATGACTGTAAAGGGCGAACAACGGGGCAGTAGAAGAGGAAGAGGAAGAGAGAGAGGGGGGGCGGGCGATGCTGCGGGGGTTCACCCGGCGGTCCTCTTTTCCTCCGTGAACGCAACGTCTGGCCGTTGCTTTACGACGGTCGTTACGGGGGATACGTTGTATCCCCGTGAGCCGTGGGAAACGGTTTTTTCCTGTTAGGCTGATTTCTTTTACGGGGCCGACGAGCAAATGCTGATACACCGAGGACTTTCGAAGGGGCCGCAAAAAGGGAAGGAAACCCGCCGACTAGGAATCACGCGAGCCAAGGAATTCCGCACGGCTTACTAATGGAAATCATGATTCGACGATAAAACGGCTCTCCGAGGAGAGAATGAATCTCGTTGACAAGAGCCACTTCCAGCCGGAGTAGCCGTTATCGATCCCAATGACGCGACATAATTAGCGAAAGTTTTAACGAGCGCGAACTCGATTGCCACTCGATCGAAACACGCGACGCGCCAACCTTCCCCTTCGCGAAACTCGGCCTGAATTTGTTCTGATTGGTAGCCGAGGAATCACGGCTCTGGATAACTAATTCTCCAATCCGCGTTCTGACGTCGACTGACAGCAGAAACATTTACCGGTAGAGGAAGGAAACGCGTACGAGGAGGCGAAGAGGGGAGAAGAGAGGGGGAGAGAAGTGCAGAACTTTGACGAGTTAATCCACTTTGTACCCTCTGCCCTGCAGCCTAGAGTTCCATCTAACCAACGGCGGAAACCTATATATATTCCGGCGTAGCCCGAGTAAGTAGAAGAGGAAGAGCAGATGCCGCCCTGCTAATTTCCAAGCAAAGTCCTTCCGATCGAACAGCTTCGCGTGATTCGACGTTAAGAAGGATAATAAGACTTTGCCACTAGTTGCTGACAACCACTCAGGCGCCTGTCCTTTCTCGAAAAACGATTAACGATCAAAAGAAGATCCGCTCGTTCCTCAAAGGGAAAATCTCCCTCTGCAAGCTCTGAAACTTAACTGCATTAAAAAACGCTATCCGAAATTCACGCGGGAAAAATAGCCAATTTGGAGACATTTTCTCCTGGGTACCGTGTTTACCGGCAAAAGGAATACGTTACGAGCGGTACTTCATTTTCGGCCCAGCTACTGGCTCATCTGCGTTCGCTCAAAAGAGAATAACGGATGCACGCGACCGCAGGATATACACATTTCACACTCGACGTTACGAGCAGCATGAACCGCGGCTCTGAGTCTCGGGCTTGAAAAACGTTGGCGGGATTCGCTTGAAAAAAACGAGCACGGCAAAATCGGCCTGCGTAGGAAATAAAGACTCGTTTTTACGTCCACTGGAAACACTCTACGACGCACTTTCAGCCAGGAAATTGAAGAGTTAATCCCCCCCCCCCCTCCTTCGTTTTATTTCTTTTTTGCCAAGAACAAGGCTTTCGCGTTGAATAAAACCTTTAGGTTGGTTGTTTCCTTTTGTTTCGCTTCAGGTGCGTATTGTTTTTAATGACTTTCCGTGCCCCGTGATTGGGCCGTGGGTTGAAGGACTTATTACCGGGCCACTTCCGGCGCGAAATGTCATTACGGACGAGTGTTCTGGCCTTTCAGAGAGACCACGGGACAGATAAAAGACGAGGAAATTGGCCGCGGCACTCTGCCGTGAGATTTCCGCCAGGACCCCCCCCTGTCCTCTCGATCGTGAAATGAGAATCCCACAGCCGGATAGGGGGGGGATGATAATGTCGGTCAAGTGGGCGCGGAATTCAACGTGAATCCCCGTAAAATTTGTCCACGGCTAGGGCTTTTAACCGCGATATTTTCACGGCGATGGGCTTCCTACGTAATTTATGACGTTACGTCGAAAGCCCCGGTTGGCTTGTAAAAAAAACCGCCGCCGACGACGAGGTTTTATCGGCCATCAAACAATTTCGCCGGGCGAGGAGGCGTAATAAAGAGCCGCTCGGCAGTCGATTACTTTCGAACTCTCGACGACCCTTTTAATCACCGCCAGAGCCTGGCCCGAGGACAATTTTTTCGCCAACCCTGTCCTCAGGCATTAAGTGGATTTGCCATTCTAAAATGCCGAGCTTATGAAGGAGATGTTATCTTCCCACTAACGTCAGATGGTTTTTCTGTTTGTTCTGCAGCGAACACGAGTCAGTACGCCCACTACGTCTTCAACACTTTGGACCAGGATCACAGCGGACTCCTCAGTTTCGAGGTAAGATTCAAGGTCAAGCCTCTTTCCCTTCCCCGAAGCTGGAAAAATTTTACGACGGCCAATAAAGTCCAAGACAGACGTGAAAGTTGAATTTTTGCGTCCCAGTGCACGTCTGGCTTTAGCCACCATTCAATTTTTATTAACCTCATCGACGACGTACCTCGTGGTTCCTGAGGTTCCCCGAATTCTCGACCCACCCACGCGAAAACCCGTCGTTACAGAATCCACCGCATTTTCGGCGATTCCACGGAACTGCCCCCCTACGCTAATTGGCCGTGCTAATTGCACGATTAAATGAATTCGTGCCGGACGATTAAATAAATCCCGCGGAGAATTAGCAAGCCGGGAAACGATGCTCGTGCCGCACTTTACAGCATTTGCAAATTACGCGGCAGTCTGATATTATTCACGGTGATAATTGTTAAATAAACAGGGAACAATGTAACTTTACGAAGACCATAGTCGCGAATCCTGAGACAGGTGGAATTCGTTTGCGCGATTATCGACAACGGGAAGATAAACGACGCTCATTGTGCAAGGAAATGGGCAAAATAAGGCTTAAGGGGGAGGGGAGAGAGGGTTAATGAGTCGCCGGCGAATAATTACGATGTAACGTAATTATCCCCAAAGGGCAGTCGCGGTGGAACGGCACTTGGCATAAATAGCCCAGTCGCCCCCGGCAAAACCAGAACTGTGATAGTTCTTTTCTTTTTTTCCTCCGTCTTGCCCCACCCCCCTCTTGAGTTTTAAACAGACGATAAGGTTCTCGCATTAACCTTTGCCATCCGGCCACGTTTAATTAAGTCGGCCCGCCGCGAGCCGCTGAGTTTCGTCTCCTTTTCCTTCGCGACGAAATTCCAAGTCGAGACTCACAAGATTCGGATAGCTGACACGACGAATTCTCAGCGGTTCGTCTTCTTCGTAATCCACCGACACGTCTCGCTATTTCGTCTGACGTCATTTCCAGTGTTTAACACCGTGGCGAAGGGTATCGTAAAAAGGGGCGGCTTTAAAGTCGGCGGTTCCTCGAAATCCATTCCCGCCTTACTGCCGGCAACTCTCGTTTCTTCGTCCTCCGCGGAAATTGGGAAAAGCTACGACTCTGCCGCCGACACGTGTCTCCCTCACGACATTTTCAAATAGCGAACCTGGTTTTCGAGCTCTCCGCCCAGAAAAATACGCCCGATATTTCGTAGATCCGTTCACGGTGAAATTCCAAAGGACCGAGAGGACCCCGACGTTCCGTTGAATAATGTAAATTAATACGTGGGGTCGCGGAATTTCGCGTATACCGCGGCCAATGCCAATGTGACGAGGACATTTATCACCTCGCACATTCACGTAATTACATAATGTTGTTTACTGGTCCACGATAGGGGGAGGGGGGTGCATTTGTCGTACTTCGTTTATGATATTGCGTTGCGGAAGACCGAGAGATAAATGTATATCCCGTTGTATCGAAGGTTGGTGCGTGTCGAGAGAAAAGGACGACCGTGCCAGCTTTAATTAGTGTAATTCGCGGCTCTGCGAACCGTGAACTTTCACGAAGAATCATAGCTCGAGGATAAAATTCATCCTGTATGCACGGTGCAATATTACAGTTTCGTCGGTTAGCTGAACGCGATGATTCTTTTACGACGAAGGCAAACTTTGTCCACTATTTTCCTACGAAGCTCTACAGGCAACTCGTCTTTTAAACCCCCTCTCTTTCCCTACCTCACCTTGCCTTCTCTTTTATCACGCGAAATTTTCATTTGCAACCGTGATCCCAACACCGAAATTCCGAGAATAAGCTTAAACACGGTCAAAAGTGTTTCACTCTGCTTCATTATGTTCTCATTCCCGCAAGAGAAACCCATGGAAATGCATTATTAAAGGAGAGAATGTATAATTTGGAGCGTTGCAATAACAGCTGCTGCAAGTAATATTCTCGTCAATTATACAACGTTGGTCCTAGTTTCTTACTGTTTCTCGTTTCTTCGCTCTGCGGGAGACAGGATATCTCCAGGCGTTTGTCCTTAAATTTACGAGAGGAGACGGGCGGGAGTTTAGTGCTGGTGAAAGGACGAAGCTTTTTCCTCAAGCAAAGATCCGTAGGGTGTGCTGCATAGTTCTGTCTACTGGGCCAGGCTGCTGGGACCTCTATCACGTTTAATCGTATTACACGCGGGCCCGGAGGATCGTCAAATGTCGGGAGATTACCCAGCAGGCCGGTTCCCCGTGTCGAATAACACTTTCTCACGATGATCCCCGATGCCGGTGGCACGAATCTTCCATTATTTACTTTGCCCACGGCCCCGCCCCTTCCTGTTCCTATTTTTCTGCTAGCGCGTCTTCATCGCCGACTTATTGCGTCCTTCGAGCCCCGGGAAAAACCGAGACCGTCCGCCTTAATCGCATTACTCTGCCGAGCGTGCTGGAACTCTTTCCCATCGAGAATCCGTCCGTCTCTGGCCTTCTCCCCGTACGTTCCACGACGTCCGGCATGACGGTCCTCGCAAGAAAATCCCCCGCGGATCCGAGAAAATGTCCCCCTCGCTGAGAGGATAGACACCTTCTCCTCTGTCAATATTCCACGACGATTAATTTCTCTCAACGTAAAATTTACCCACCTACCGAACGCCGGGGGGAGATTAAAATCTTCTCGGTACGTAAATATGCGACGGGAAATTTTAATGGAAAATGCAAGAAAATGGACGAAAAATGCTTGGAAAAAGAATAAGGAGAAGAATTACGCGATCCGAGGAACATCGAGTTGAGTTAAACGAGCTCAGCAGGATCACGGGTAGTTTTTAATTAAACGCCGCTTCTATGCACATCGGCTGCACTTTTAATATAAAATATCCTCGAAGGAAGCCCCGGAGCTTCCGCGTGATTGCGCGTTTGTCCTGTAAAACCATTAAGACTTTTACAGGGAAAAATAATAATCGAACATACCGTCCGCCGGGAGTAAGATCATCAGAATTCTTTTCTGTACGAAAAAAAACAACGACGATGAATATTATTCTATTATTAAATTATTTCCTTATGACCTTCGCGTAGGAGATAACAAGAAACGCAAGGCCAACTACGCAGCAATTCCTCTCTCATTGGTAAACTAAATTGCCAGGATTTCGGTGCATCTCGAGCGCCGTTTCCATCTCGATATGCATGTATAGACGACGTATATTTTGATAGGATGCAAATGTAGCGGGCCGCTATTAAACCGTCTTAACAAAGGCATAAATACCAGAGCTATATTCCTCGTAAATCCAAGGTAAATTGCTTTAATCAGCGGACGTCAATACGAACCTTTGAATCCCGTAAATTCTAGCCCGTCGTCGTATCATTATAAACTCACGCATACACAGCACATACACATACACGCGTGTGTGTGCGAGCATTTTTCGACATACTTACCGACATTCGACAATTACGACGAACATAAGTTTTTTCGCGGAGTACATGCTCGTGCAGTTGTTGGCAAATTTCCACGATAAATATTGTCTCGAACGAGGACGAGCAAGGGATGTCGAGTTTTCCCCGTCGCACAAGGATTGCCCTTAAACCCAGCCAGTCGAGGGAAGCGAGGGGAGGGGAGGTAGGTGCAACGAGGCGGCGTCAAAGTCATTTGCATGTGCAGCGAGTTTACGCGCGGCGCTGAGGGCCGTGAAAAGCATTCTCGTGTTACGGCCGGCGGAGTTGGTCGACTCATTCACGTGTCATTTCACTCGAGACAGCGTAGGGCTTCGTTTATCGGACGCACGACAGTCAATGAACGACGCGACCAACTATGCCTTGTCCAATCGCTCAAAACAAACTTTCCAACGTAAAGGGCCTTTCACGCAATCAGTGCAGTTTCCCTTTCAGTCGTGTCAACCGTTCAAGCGAAAAAATTTAAGCTCGCTACTGAAAGTAAAACTGATACTTGAAGAGTGTAATATTAGCGTTATCAGTTAAATGATCGTTTAAAGAGGTATTAAGTAAGATCGATAAAGAGTGATAAAAGGTCCTTTAGCAAGTACCTCAAAAATGTTTCACGACTTCGACTCTTTCGTCGACGATCGGTTTGATCAATTTTTTACGGCAGGTTCTCGTCGCAAGCGGCAAATAAAATTGTAAACGATCGTCTCGTATCTCCCCTTGGCTCTGAGCATAATCGGCCAAGACCTGAATCAACAATCGATATTTGTTCGGACGGGCTTGATGCGATGTTTACCCTGTCGGTCTCCTGTAAACGCCGTGCCGTATTTGCCGACCCGGAGTTCCTACTTGGCCGTTATAACATTTACCTTATTCTTCGTACGCCTGCGCCAACGTTTCGCACACATCCATAAAACATGGGGCAATGAATGACGAGTAAGTTTCTAAGTAGTACTATCCCATAATGAGTCAGACACAGTCAGCGCCATGTCTGCCGTATCCTCGTGTTTTTCACTGAATCTCAGAATCTTTTTCCCTACGGACCCTCCTAGCTATTTCCGTCGGTTCATCAATTTTTCTGCGTCCCTTTCGGGAGACAAGAGGTCCTGTCCAATTCGTGCTCAAGTGAATGGCTTTATCGCCAGTAGAGTTTCACAATCGATTCGAGACACTTTCCCTCGAATGTCTCAGACTTCGATTGATTGGGTCCTGACGTGCCTTGAAATGGAAACCCTGATCGGCCGGTTCTGAGAAACCGCGAGCACGACAAGGATCGAACGAGAAGGAGGAGGGGGGGAGAAGGGGATGTTGAGGAAGAGGAACGAAGACGAGTCGAGGAAGTTGGGCAGCCGGATGTAAGCAAGATTAAATGTCTCCGCGGACGATCTATGCCGGGGCTTAGGCGGCCGTACTGAAATTTATACAACATCCGACATTTTCGCGCGGCCTGGCACGACCTCCTTTTGTTCCTGGCCCGCGGCCTGCCGCGTATTTCATCATTCCAGTCTTCGAAACGGGAAGCCTCGAAGGCACGAAATCCACTTCCGCCCCGAACCCTCCAAGACTCGAGTAGCCCGAGTACATCGAGCACCACTAACTCACGATTCTTCTCCGGCCATACTCCGTTCCCCTGTAACGAACCTTTCACTTTTTTTTTCACTACGTTAGACTTCATAAAAGCCCATAAACTGCGAGTACAGTACACGCTTAGCGGCAAGAGAATTCAATTACTTGGACCTAGATTATGATTTGAGGAAAAAGTCTTTCCAGCTTGCTACATCTTATGCTTTCTCAAGGACTCGATATTCTGTTCTTTCGACTTTTCTTTCTAAAGTCCCTTGGTTCTTGATCTTCTCAAGCAGAATCTACCCCATCGACCAATCTCTGCCCCTTTCTTCGTACTTCAATTATGCTTCTTCTCCGTTTGCCCAGGCAGTTTATCCCTTTTATTCTTGAAACCGGCGAATGCAATTTTCCACGACCTAACTGCACCGACAGTTGCGCTTTCGAATTGCTGGGGAACCGGTGGAACTCGCCGCGGGGAAACGCGTTCTCTCCGCTGCCAATCCCACAAGAGCAGAGGTCATTCTCGTTTCCCGCAGTGAGAAACAAGCATTTCCGTCCGTGAAACATGCGACACGTTCTGTCCTCCGCGTTGATAGTCTTTTAAATTGCAAAACCGTCGCTGCTCGGCTGCTCGTTTAGCAACGAAGAAATCATTGATCTCGTCTTTCCATACGCAAACTCGTACGTCCTTTCTCGATTATTCTCAGCCGCCTATGTGGGCCAATTCTCATTTTGCCGACTGCAAACTCGCATGCAGCTATGCATATGCATAGCCCCGAAGTTCGGCCGGCACAACTACGCCAACTGCCGGTAAACTTTATTGCCCATGGGGCGACGAATTATCTGACGGTGGCATTAGTTGCGCAATTACCGTACCATTAAGTGCGATCAGCTGTGTTCCATTCCACCGCGCACGAAACGTTCGATTAGTTAGGAAATTTCATCTAATAAGAACAGGTGCAACAAGTTTATAAGATTAGAGCCACGCTTGTTACGGCATTAAATAGAACACGTAAGATAATTTTTAATTAATCAAGAGTATCGGGACAATAATTAAAGAATCACAGATATCATAACCTGTGACCTCAACTTTCCTCATACCGTGGTGAAGAGGGGGGGATCGAAAAAGGTCAATGTCCTCGTGTGAAGATCCACTGAGGAAAAGCGCTATGTTTCTTTGCAGGATTTCGTTACGGGTCTGAGCATACTGTCGCGCGGATCGATAGAGGAGAAACTCCGCTGGACCTTTTCCCTTTACGACATCAACGGGGACGGCTGCATCACGAGGGAAGAAATGACAGACATCGTTCAGGCAGTCTACGAGCTCATGGGTAAATTCGCCGACCCTACGATGGACCACGAGGGTGTTCACGAGAAGGTCGACCGCATGTTTCAAGTAAGGAGAAACTACATCAATTCCCCGAGAATTTACTTATCGGTCTATATTTGCCCCGTCAAAGACACACACACGGACATTCCCTTATTTTCTATGAGATATCTCCACTGGAGTGGCCGCATTTTCGTAAAGTGCAGACTAACCGGGGGGGAGGGAGGGAGGGAGCCGTATAAAGTAAAAGGTCGTGAAAGCAAACGTAAAGGGAGACTTTAAAGCGCCTCGTAAAAATCGCATTTAAAGCTTTACTGCAGAGCGGCTTAAAATAATTAACGCGAGGACCCGAAGAGAAAGGGCCAAGTGGATTTAAAGCCCCGCCCTGCGGAGAGTCGCAATTCGTAAATTATTCGGGAAATATACGTCGGGTTTGGCGATTGGGTTTGCTCGATTATTATACGATTTCAATGGACTCCTCCGGAGCGAAGGAACGGGATGCTGATGGGTCGTGCGGAAGGTGATTTAAAAAGTTCTTGGAGCCGCTAGGGCGACCAGACGGAGAGGTAATAAAACTTGAAGTAGTAACGGATACCTGGCAATGCAATCTGCTTGATTGATCGAGTCTCCCTTTCAGAAGTCCATTAAACTGCACGCACGACTCAGCCCTCCTTGTTGACAGTCAGCCGTATTTGCCCGTCGCCGCCAGACGGGGGAAAACCACCGAGAAATAATGGAGGAGATGACGAAAATAGATACGGCAGCGAAGACATTTTTTCCTCCTGAGTTTGTCTTAAAAGGTTTCCATAACTAGGACCGTCGAATTATTCACGAAGGAAGGCTGGCCAATTTACATAAAAAATACTTTGCACCACGACCTCGGGAAACTTGCGACACTTGGATCCATAATTCCTTGTCCATGAATTCGCGTTTGACGTGGCAAGTTGGAAAATAGGGAAGCAGGAATCCACTTTACAGAGAATTTCATCGATGCTACGGCTCAAAGGCGAGGTGCTTGGCTGCTCTCGATTTATCTCGGGAACAGAGAGGACTTCATTTCGCCGAGACAATGCTGCAAGACTTGCCGGAGATCCGAGCAAATTGTCGCGCTGAAACGGATCCACGTTCTTCGTCCTTTAGCGCCTCGCGGGGGAAGACAACGTCGTAAAGGCCGACGGGTATTGTCATCCGTGGCTAACAACCTGACAAGCTCTAAAAAGAAAACCGTCGGACAAAGCGAAGAAACGAAGCCGGAGTAACGATAAGCGAAGGGAGGCTGCAGGGGGGGTGGGAAAACCAGAGAACCCAGAGTGCTGGTAAACTGGTATTTTCCATCGAACCGAGAGAACGTACCGTCGACCCATCAGCCTGTCCATCCACGTGTCGATAGTTTCCCGTCGACCGTCGTTTCCCCCGGACAACCGTACAACTATCGACCACCACCACCACCACCACCACCACCACCACCAGCACTGAAATATGAATTTCAAAATCTCTGGCAAAACAACACCCGACTCACTCTGCTAATATAAACACGGTATTCTTATCGGGGGAATTAAATTGTCCCATCGTGGCTGGTTCGTCTCTACAGTCGCTCTCGCGTAAATCATTTGCATAAATTTTCCACAGTCGCCCCCGTTTTCCGTCTACGCGAGCACTACTCGCTGTTAAGTAAAGGCATGCTCGATATCAAAGGGACGACGCGACACCGAGAAGCAAGCACGTTATTTGCGGTCTGAGTTTCAGTAGGTGAAAGCAACCCACGCGAAAGGTAGTCGCGTCTTGAAACCGCGTTGGCCTCGCACACGCGTCCTCGTGTACACACGAGCGGTTGGAATCGTAATTGCCTGTGGTTCTACGGTCCCCAAAGGTTTCGACGGATGCACCAGGAGTTCCTCATCGACCGGAGAATCTACGACAATCTGAACCATCCATTTTCCTCCCCAAATTGACAGTGCACTCGTCGTGTTAGGATCGTCCGTTCGGCAAGTTTAATTACTCGTAGACGCACACTGCTTCTTGACTGTAATTACCGCCGGTCGATTGTTATCCGTTGACCTATTTCCCCGCCACGGGAGATTAGGATTCTGAAAAGAAAGGGTAGGTGTCGGTTCGCAGAAAACGGCCTCTCGAATGGCTCCTAGCATCGAGTGGAGCTCGGGAAACAGGAGGGAGTGCATTAGCGAGTGGTCTTCTGTAATTACGCTTGACAAGGTAGTTCAGGTACCTAATTACACGATCCCAATAGTGGTGACCTAACAGGATTGAAGGAGCCATCGATAAAGAGCACACGTCAAAGTTATTGGCTTTCAATAACAATTCAGAGACCTTTGAAGTGCGAATATTTGGTTAGTGGAAAATTCGATGTTCCTATTCAGGGCTTGAGGAGGATCAAGGAAACTTTCGGTTTAAGGTACTCCGCGAAGCCACCGGCAACCATCCCTCCCTTTTTTCGGCGAGCCAACCAAGCTTCGCGGAGTCTTTTCAGTGACGATAAAGCGCCATTATCAGACGAAAGCCGCGGAGCGGACGTGAATGCCGTTCAGCAATGAAAAATGGAACGGTGGACACCTTATGAACTGCGAAGCAAACACAATGGCACCTCGGAAGCTTTGCTCCTTGGCATTTGCTGTCGGCAAGATCAAACAAACGTCATCACCTGGGAAATCATTGGAGATATGCTGACACCTTTCGCGGTGCATTAACAATGCCGGAAATGAGAGCGGACTTCTGATTCTCGCAGGAATATCTCAGAAAACTGTGTTACACGATTTAACCAAAGACAAGTGCATCTGAATTCTGTTGGTTTAGGACTCTCGAGTGATGGAATAAATAACATGCATGGATGATTCAAGGGACATGCATGAGACGAATAAACTGCTTAAATGGTATTGGAGTGAAAAGAGTGGTTTCAATTCGACGGGAATGGGGCCGTGACAAAATGACTGACTTCATTATTACCGCGAATGGGTGAAACGTGATTTCATAAGTTCATCGAGCCCAGCGGGATTTCCCGGCGCTGAAAAGAGTCGAGCTGTGTGAAGAGCGCTGGCGAGATCATCAATTGTCGCTAATTAATCAGCAAGAAAACACGTGTAACGGGCGTCGGTTTTGCTCGCGAGCTCGTTATCCCCCGGAGCAGTATTCATTAAAAACGACCTTTAATACTGCTACCGTCACGGGTACACGGCGACGAACAACTTCCGCTTCAAACAAAAATGAAATCCTCCAGCGAAAAAATAGAGCGACCCCACACACCTGACGTTCCTTGGATGTCATTCAACAAATTTTTGAGGTGCCACAATTTAATTTATGTCTGTTGAAAGGAAGTTCCCTAATCATTTGATTCGTGACTTTACAAAAATTGTGGAGAATTGTGGAAAGTATTTTCGGATTTTCTAGCTTTGTATTTCGAGATGTTTTCGGGCCGTTCGGAAAGGGCGAATTTTTGTGTCAACTACATCGGAGTGGTTCGATGGAGAACATTGTAACCGAATAACCTGGGATTCCCGGCGGCGATACGCGAACCCGGTGCATCGTCGTCCGCATAAATGGAATTGCCGGGCTCCGATGATGGACCGTCGCTCGTTGTAAAGCGTGATTTCAATTAACCCCCGCATCCCGGGACAGGACGGTAAACCTCCATTGCCCCCCACCCCTCCTCCTCCCCCTCCTACCCCGCCTGGCCACGTCCGATTTCAACGCACAGCCGGGCAAACGTCATTTGCCGTGAAACCACGGCAATAACTTGGCGATTCGCGTCCGGAGCGACGAGTTCAACCTTGCGCAGATCCTCGCCATGGAAATACTCGTACGTCGTCCAGTATTTCCCTAAAATATGGTTACCCTAGCACAACGGTCCATGAGGATGCATATCTTTTTGTATTCTTTTTTTAAAGCCAGGGGTTTCTTTGAAAGAACTGGTATCCTGAGGGTCGGTTTCCTTGTTTGTTGCAGAAGATGGACTGCAACAAGGACGGCGTGGTAACCCTCGGCGAATTCCTGGATGCTTGTCAAGCCGATCCGGATATCTCGACGAGCATGGCGGCTTTGGACACGGCCTTCTGACATTCGTCGCGGCCACGATACACTCCATGGACTTGAAAGAACCGACTTGACCGATCGGCGTTGATCCCTCGGAGAGGGTCCCTCGCGAAGGTCGAAGTCGTAGACCACGGTAATCGATGCTCAAAGTCGTCGAAGCCAAGATTTCATTGTCCGGAGCGGTCGGACAGGGGAAACGAGATGTACATGTTTCTGGGACCTTGCATCTCATCGTCCAATTGTTGCCAAACTCTCAGACCATTATTGACGATGTCGAGATCCTTTAGAGGGGCGCGAAGGTTCTCGAGGGACGAGCCGTCGGCCAATCGGACTCGACGCCATTAATGTAAACCCATTCGAAAGCGCGACACTCGTTACCACTTGGATTAAAGATATTCGCTGTACATTTCATGTGTCAAAATATTTCTAAGGACCTGGACAATTGCACGCGGCATTGTTAGGAATTGCAGTGAGAACTTGGAGAAGCTTTGGCAGGAAACTGGCCGACGGCTCGGCGAAATTAGAATCTCTGGAAGAACGTTGTCGCTGCTGGCGTGGAGGATCGATAACGGGTCGGCAGGTTCGAGGACGTAACGTGCATTAGCGGGAAATGGAAATCTTTTTTGCCAGGACGGTACCTTCACCGCTAACGGCCAGATTATCACAATGTTACAGTACACGTTTTTAAAGCCTTTATCTGACGTCGGTAATTCAAGGCAGCTTTGTACGCCGAGTACGCCGTATCCTTGGCGGGGATTATCCTTTGCCGGGGAAATCACATGAGCTGTCCGCGACGCGGTTTCCTCGTTTTTCCCGCATTAACGCGGACTCAGAGAAATGGCTGGCCGGGCAGTCGCGTCTGACTTATTCGTGCAGCTACTACTTCGTCGTTTTGTCCCCTAAGCTGACATAGCCAAGGAATTTTTTGTTCCAATCAAAAGTAATATCCTCTCAGGATTATTAAATCTTACGGTCTCAAGTGACGTTTGTTTATAAATAATGAAATTTTAATTGACGTAATTTGCTAAGAAATGTGTAAATTATATGTTCACGGCGGTACGTCTCGCTCGTCAAAGCGATACTCGTAATTCAGAATTCGTGGGACTGTTTAGTCACTTTACACCGTGTGCTGTGTAGAGGTAGCTCCTAGGAAAGTATTGAAAGAACCGACGAGCCGAAGAGGACCGAAAGAGTGCTAAAGAAACGAAACGATTGCGCGATTTTACCTGACAAGCCCGGAATTTCTAGTGTTTAAGCGAGTGTAGGTGGTAAGCGATATACATAAAAGTATTTATTTTTGTGACAGATAAGCGAAACTACCGTGATTAAGAAATCTTAGATCGTAAAGACTGCGTGCTGCTAAAGAGAGATAATAAAAACATGTGTCTGGGGAGGAGGGGGGAGAAAGGAAAGGGCGAATGCCGGAGAATATCGGAATTTGAAGGCGAGGAGGGTAATAGACGATCGATCAAACTTCCATTCGAACCTGATATATACATATACGTGGGTGAACATTGCTTGCAAAGGAGACGAGTGATTTTACGCAGAAGAACAACTATCATTCGGAATGTTTATATGTATTTAATCATTTCTCATCACTGCCTAACTTATCCCGGTTAAATATAAATAAGAGGGAGAAAGGGGATCGTCGTCAGTCATCGAAACCGCAAGAGAAATTTCGGCTATTTGCGCGCGAATATCGTTGATCAGTTGGCATAAATTTGTGTTAAACGATTCGGCTGGAAGTTAAAATCAACGGAGAATAACAGCGAATCGCAACGGGCGTTGAAAATGTGGAGGAAGGAAGGGCCGCAGGAAGGTTTCTTCGATTTTTAGCAGCGCCTACGAAAACTTAGAGCATAAGGATTTACGTGTAAAATTGAGAGCAACACCAAACGTGTTGTCTCGCTATCAACTCGATCACTACCGCATGTCTTTGAAGTTACTTATGTAAGTGTATGGAAGACGAGAGGAATACCCGCGGGTCCCGCGTTATCGTCTCAATACTTTCCTTGTGGGAATTTGAGTATTATAGCTTCATAGAGGCGAGGTCAGAGGGAAAGGAGAACGCGGAAAAGAAGCCTAAGGTATTCTTTACGCCCACACGTATGCTCAAATCGCACATATACACGAGTAGCTAGAAGCCTAATCTTCGACTCACACTTTCACATCTACGTTTCCGCATAGACACGCACGCGGACATAAATTCTGATAAAAGAAATCGAGTCGCGTAGTCGGATCGGAAATTGTCTGTCTTACTCGTAGTGTTTCTAGAGTCTTAGGACCTTCTTCCGCCAGTTTTATTCAGTCCGGACAATTTTCTTGCTGCTGGCCACGCTGTATTCTCTAACCGTCAGTCTATCTCCGATCGAATTCACTCTATCAACCGTAAATAGAATACTTGAGCAGCTAACGAGCAGGCTACGATTTTCTTTGGCATTTTCTAGGAAGTACGCGCTTATCGCGTCTACTCAGCTATAGATGAGACAATAAGACGAAAACGACATTCCCACAACTTTCTTTGAAAGTATCGCGTAGGATCCCGAGCACGTTTTCCCTGATTTTCATCGTTCGTGTTTTAAGATAAACTTAGACTATCATCGGCTCTATATGTCGCTTGGTAAAGGTAATACTGTGCAGAAGCCCATTATCACGGCCACCTTGGCACAGAGACACGCTAATTACGTAGGCTTCGGCGATCTGTCTTCTTTGAAGAAAATCTATCTCCTCTTCTCGGTAGCTAGTCGCAACTTTAACGAGGATACCGTCGATGGTACCTTTTATACATAATAACGTAACTGCTGGACAGGAATTACGAAGAAAACGGGCACTTTGCCCGTGCGATTGACTCGATATATTTTGCCATTTCTTCCCCCGAAATACGGGGAATTGCGGAAAAAGCAGAGGGTAAACTACACCCGAATTCATCGAGTCATATCTATGAAGAAGGATGGCATTTAAATAATACACACACACATATATATATATATAGAAATATATAAATGATTATGATCGGGCTGTGCTTGCACCGGCTGACAGATGGTCCAATCATAGACTAATTAATAAGGGGAAAAAAACAAAACGAGAACTTAAACAAAATAGCCTAATGCGTGTCGCACGGCGCATGAGACGCGCGTAAGAAATGATGGATTTCAAATTTATCACTGAATGTTCAAAATTTATTTGTATTAGCACGAACGTTCCTATCCTTTTCTGTCGATCGTGACATTTGCATTTGTTGTAACAGGAAAGATGTTATACCGTAGATCCTCCGTAATCGGTACTGAGACAGATTTTAAAGTAACAGGGTATCATAGTCTCGTGGCTTGGTCAACGTTTGGTAACGTAAATTGGATTCAAGAGGAACGCGCGATTTCTCAGGCACCGTGAGAGGAACATGCGACAAGTTAAACAGATATTATATTTAATGAGAAAGAAATCTAATGCGATGTTAAATATGACGGATTTTAAGCAAAAGAGAAGAGGATATAACGAAGGCAAAATATTAACGTGGCGATATATTTTCAGTGTAAATCAAGTGTATATGTATATATCCGTGGTAAGACTACATGTCCTCATAGGTTTAACGACTTGTTCGTCCGGCGATCAGAACGCACCGCTTCAAGGACACAGGAATTGTTCGAAATTTTCATTCAAAGACGAGAGAGTGGCGTGTTCTCATCTCAGGACGAGCACGTAAGAGTAATCGTTTGGATGTTGATTGTTAAATGTTAGGATAGATGAAAAACGGGTTAAGATCATAAACTCTCTCCAGGGAAGACCCCGCGCCGAGGGCTTTTCTCCTTCGTTCTCTTTTTTACCGCTCCTTATGTTCCTTAGCTAAGGCCACCGTCAAAGTGAAACTCGTGGATGTTTTTTACTGTTTTTACACTGTGGTTTTCGCTCCAATTTATAGTTTCTATAAATTGGCGTTGCTTACAGCTAGACCTTAAGTTCAGATAAGCCGTTAACGTTGTTCTTCGGTTAAAATAAGTGTTGAAGTATGTGCGCGATGTTAAGTAAGATATCCTAGAGTAGCGGATTGCGAGAACAGTTCTCTTTTCTTCCACGTATGCGGGCAAAAATCGTTACTTTCTTGAAATGATCGAAGTTCAATCAGGGACAGCGAATATCCGACATTTAAGCGGTTCCATTGAGTTCGACGGATTCTTTTTTATGGGAACGATAACGAGACCATAAGATTTCGTCAGCATTTGACAAAGATCGATACGTCATAACGAAGCGACTATCTCGACCGGAATGAAAGAAGCTCGTTTAGGCTCGAGGAAAAATGCAGTCACTGCCCGTCGTATGTTTTCGCAACGAAATTTGCTTCTCGCTTCGGACGTCTCGACACTGCCTGCGAGGGAGGGGGGATGGCATCATTTAATAATATTACGGGGGTCTCATATCAGCGTGCGTAGCTTCGTTTAAGACGATTCCAATAAGTTATAAGTTCCAGGAAGACGAAGAACGTTTTATCTAAGTCGCGCCGACGCGTCGTCGCTTGATAACGCTACGTTTCGAGTCATCTTAGTTCACGCCAAAGCCTAGCCACTATTATGATAATTCTTATTGCTGATTACTTATTACATTATACCTGGGAATATGTAACTATTTTATAAATAAATAGATGATTAATGTTCGTCGGTCTTCATGTATTATTTAAGATACCTTTCCCCTTTCTTGCACTGATGATACTGCACTGAGTTTATTTTCATCTTTCGTAATTCGGTCACAATATTTTTCAGTCTTTATACGTACACACATACGTTTTTGTTACTTCATGTATTACGTATTGTAAAAATCATACAGAATGCAGGTTGCACATTTATACTGCCTGCTAGTGGCAGTACATGACATTACGATAGTATTTCTTATTATATTTCTTCTGATTTCACGTCGTCGGAAAATATGATTCATCACGTCCATTCAAAGACAATAACAGAGGCCTATACAGCAACTATACATACATTATTTCATAAAAATTTATTCTAAAAAGTTTGTAATAAGATCATGATGATTCCAATTTCCACTTTTCCTGCAGCTGCAGGCTAATGTAGTCCCAGTATCTTCTTCTTATTTTATCATGCTGCTCAGATAAGTCCTTGCACAACTGAAAAGAGCAAGAAGTTGCCTTCTAATCTGCATTTTTAAATTACTGGGGAGTTGAAAATAGTTAATCGTTTACCTTGATAGCATTATTAATATTGAACAATGATTCTGGTGGCTCTTCTTTCACTGGTCTCTCATGAGAAATGTCAATAATACAGGCCAATAAATGATTTGTTCTATACCCATCAGCATACAGTTGTTCACAGGTCTTTCTCACTTTTTCATTTGTTCCTAAAGTAGAAGTACTGTCCCGCATAAGTATCCTGAGAATGATATATAATAAACAAGCTGGTTAAAATGACCATAAGTATACAAATAATAGAAAAAACTATATGATTGAAGGATCAATATTACATACCCTCTGAGATAGTTCCAAGCACTCTCATTTCCTTTCACTATTGATATTTTTTCTAAAGCAAAGTCAATTTCTTTGTCAATAATATCTGGCTCAAATTTGGTTGTATTATTTATCACAAAGTAACGTTGATTCCATGCTGAGTTATTTCTTACATCCTCATTCAATAAATGCTCTACATACTCCAATTCATTTTCATACAAACTGCAATATAAAACCATGTGTTATTCACCAAGGATTAAGATAGGACAAGGTGTCTAGCAACAAAGAACAAAGTAAACATGTATCTGACAAAGGATATACTAACTTAAAAGTCTGTATACACCATTGTCGGTGTTGCCATGCGTGATAATTCTTAGCATCCTTTGCCAGAATTGATTCTGTAAATTCCAGCTCTTGGCTGGGATCTTGCAACCATTCTACAATGACTTTTCTGTGATACCAAACCTGGTAACACTTGGAGTTATCCTTGACAATAGTATTAAAGTATTTCAGCTCCTTCTGAAGGTCTTTATCAAGAGCCTTAAGAATCTCTCTTCTATATTGCCAAACTGTATAATTGGCTGGGTTCAAGCCTCCGCAGTCTTCTGTCAGAGTAAGTGCCCGCTCTGATTTTTCACCAGACTTGAGGATGGCCCGAAAATAATCGTAGGCATCTTTAACTGAAACCGATAATACCATCAAATTATCGTATTTATCACGTATACTCAGATATTAGCCTACGTCAATGTGAGGTTAAATGTTAGAGGTTAGGTTAGACAAACATGAGGTATGTAAAAGGCATCACGATCAAAACAGTGATTTTATTCTCGTATATATTTCTTTTATTTGAGAAAAGTGTTACGGGAACGCCTATAATGAGGCGAGAATACTCACATTTCTCGGAATAAGCAATCGCGACAATTGGATGCGGACCGTCATCTTGAGGTACTGGAACGACGTCTGCCCATTCTTCGCGATCTCTATATAAAACCCAGGGCGTTACTTCGGAACCTTCACCGGAGCTTAATTCTTCATCAAAGCTATCCGACATTTTTATGTTTCATACAATTTTCTAATGATTGTGCTCCGAAATTGATAACGAAAATAAAAAGCGCCCTCTGACGTACACAACAGGCATGCATACACATGTCAATAATACACGCGCATGCGCCAAAATAAAAAGAACGCTTGAACTATTTTTTTCTAATTTTCAAAATACAATGATTGCTTGTGAAAAAAAAATCATTTCTTTGTACCTAAACAAAATAACGCAGCCGCCTAATTTTAATTTCGTAAGCGTTTCAGAAACGTTAACTGCTTCGATAATCGACATTTACCGGAAGTCCTTGCATGTTCATAAAGTTTATTATTAACGCACTTGTTAAAACGTCACATTGTAGAAGCGAGCACGTGTTGCTGCGAAAAATGCCGGGCCGCGAAGACTGGGGATATGAAGTACGGCATACCGTGGCGGAACAAGCGGCACATTCCGCCCGAAATAGAAAAGCGGGTCGGAAGTTTCGTGCGGCGTATCAACAGCGCAAAGAAACTGGGCTCCTGAAAGCGTTCGCGACCGCTACGTTCGCTGGTTTCCGCCTTAAAAAAATTACCGTAAATCATGGCCCGAGTGCCGATGAGATCGTCACTGAGGAGCCGAGATTCTTCGTCAACATCCACGGGAATTAATCCAAGAGATCGAGTCAAGGACTGTTGTCGAAAGTTAGTTGCCTTCATGTGCACCCAGGTCAGACAATATTACGAAATATTTACTGGAATAAGTTTATGGAATTTTTTCATAAATACAATATCACAGGTCTTCCTGAAAGGTTCCTTCGAAAGGATGAAGCAATTTCGAACAACATATTAATTGTCTATTAATAAAGGATTGTTTAATGGCCCGGAACAGGTCGGCGTCGGTGGGTTGGTCGTGGGGTATGCGATAGTTGGGGCCCTTGGATTCAGTACGATCGAAACCCAAGATCTACCGGAAGTTTGCTGGCGCCGTGTGATCCACAGGACGTATGCTGAGGAACTCTGGTCGAAAACTGCAGGAAACGAAACAGTGAACATCCTCAACAGAACAGCCTTCTACCTGGCAACTAATAAAATCCTCAAGAACTTTCAGGACAATTTCACAACACGGGTAGAAAGCAACACTCTTGAATACTGCAGCTCGGAAATTATAAAGCTCTGGACATTCCCAGCGGCCTTGATGTACTCATTGTCGATCTTCACGATGATCGGCTATGGTCACTTGGTTCCAAGGACACCTTGGGGTAAAGGGGCAACAGTCTTGTACGCCGTGTTTGGCATACCCCTGTACGTCCTCTACTTCCTCAACATGGGCAAAGTCCTCGCAGACACCTTCAAGTGGCTCTACAAAAGGCTGCACGAATGCACAGGTCAACGCAAACCCGGGGAAACCATCACAGTTCCATCCACTGCTTGCCTCTGGGTAATATTCGGCTACATCCTCGCCGGTTCTATCATGTTTGCCGAATGGGAGCAATGGGACTTTTTGGATAGTTCCTATTTTTGCGTGACCTCCCTCTGTAAGATCGGCATGGGGGATTTAGTTCCTGGCTGGAACGTGGAGAACATCACCGGCAACAGCCAAACCAAACTCGTCATAAATTTCGTGTATATCCTCTTAGGCATGGGACTTATAGCCATGTGCTACAATCTCATGAGGGAGGACGTGCGTGTCAAGGCCAGAGAAATTAAAGAAAATGTCAATCATGCCATTGACGTGATCAATGATCGGATGGTGATGTGCTGCAAATCGGAAGAAGATGAATACGATGGTTATTACAGTACTAATCGTTCTTAAAATCGTCATTTCTAAATACTCAAGGGATAAGTCCTGTGATGTTATATTATGCATAATGAGGAAGCGACGGTCAGTCGTAATTATATTTCAAAGACGACTGAATTACTAGGATTGATACCTTTCCAATAATGCATTGTAAGGAATATACACAGGAAGTCTTTTAAATTGTACACTACGGTACGTAATTCCAAGCTAAGAGAAACGAAGCAGTATTTTATTTACGAATTACTGTTTCAGATCTTGACAATGACATTGCGACCTTCGGTTACTGAAAGTTACTAAACATCGGAAAGGGCGATTTGGCGAATGAATGACACGAGATGTATATTTGATCGTTTTTATTGAATAACACAACGAAAACAGGATAATTATAGTCTCTGGTGTGGGAATTGAAATAAAAAATTAATTCGCATACATGGTTACACCATAGTATATAAGTAATTTCTATATAATCTACATATTGTATTTTGTTTTACACTACAGACATGTGCTGTATCATTCAAACACTCAATCACACTAGTCCATCACATTCGCACTGGATGAAGTTCCGCTTCCATAGTAGCAAAGTAATCGAGAAAAAACTATGGAACTGACAAGTTTTACACTAGCCGCAATATGGTGAAATAACGTCGTATGGCAGCGAACCGGTTTGACGATTAGCACGCAATGGTTTAGGCTGCATAAACGAGCCCTTGGCGGTAGACGCTCCGACTCACAGAGCAGAATATGTACACAATTTACACGATGATTTGCTTTTAAAAAGGCGTTCATGGGTATTGTACGAGTTAAAAAAAATTCGATGACCGAAAAATGTATACAGTGCAGAGTTGTCGTTGGTTACGCACGATGATCTAAAGTAACGTTAAAAAAAGAATTTAAATGCCGATCAAAATAGAAGCATCCCTTGTGCATGACTAGCACGAACGTCCAAAATTCTCTCAATTAGAGCAACGATACTGTAGTGATCATTATCCACTCTCTGCAAATGTAATATTCCGTCTTTTAACTTTGAAATCTGCGTTTGCCGCTTTTTATCATGCGCGCCTATGAATAAAGGAAAATTACATATTTCATTTCATAAATATGACGTACAAAACGAGAGAACTTTACATCTAATTCGCGCATGATTTTAACGGATATCGCCGCATGTGCATAAGATTTTATGATTTTCCTTTCCTGAAAGATTCGACTAAACATAATTAGTTCTTCTCTTCCTTCTTCTCGCCTTCAGGCTCCTGTTGTGAACTTTGACTACCGCTGCCACTTTCACGCTCAGCGGCCATCTGAAAAAATATCATAGAATAATTTAATAACATTTTATTAACTTAATGTACACTTGTAGAAAGAGTATGTACCTTCTTGTATGCAAGTTCGAACAGTTTCAGACTGGCTTGTTGGAGTTCATTCGTTTGTTTCTTGATCTCCTCTGGGTCCGTTTCGTCCTTCTTGGCGAGGGTTTCCTTCATTTTCGCAACCAACTCCCTCAGCTTGTCACACTGTCGTTAGAAAAGACAATTCGTAAACCGATATCGATTTCAGAAACAGTAGTCTCTCGTACCGTTAACTTACCTCGTCCTGTGGCAATTGGGCCTTGAATTCTTCCATCTTAGATTCCGTATCATGGACGATACCTTCGGCCTGGTTGACAGCTTCTACGCGTTCCTTCTTGATCCTGTCTTCCTTGGCGTACTGTTCAGCGTTCTTGATCATGTTTTCAATATCGTCCTTGCTAAGTCCACCGCTCGACTGAATAACAACTGTACACACAGACGTCAATTAACAATCTGCAATATTGCTTTTCAAGTTTGTTCACAATGTAGTATTATATGTATCACTCAGTTCAAAGTGTCCACATATGTTACTCCATTTTGGAGAACCATTGAGAGACGAAAAATATAAGCATCATAGTAAATCCATGAGAAAGCGTAAATGCCAGCGAGGTTAAGAGTGTTATAAAAAATTGTACATACTTTGCTGTTCCTTGCCGGTTCCCTTGTCTCTGGCGGACACGTGGACAATGCCGTTGGCGTCGATATCGAAAGTAACCTCGATCTGTGGGACTCCTCTGGGTGCTGGTGGAATTCCAACGAGAGTGAACTGGCCAAGGAGTTTGTTGTCGGAAGCCATTTCTCGTTCGCCCTGATGAACCTTGATTTCTACCTGAGTCTGTCCATCCGCTGCCGTGGAGAAGACCTGACTCTTCTTGGTCGGAATCGTCGTGTTACGGGAGATCAGTTTCGTGAATACTCCGCCGAGGGTTTCGATACCTGTAAAAAATGACGACTTTGTGTTATGTAACTCTTACGCGATCATTCGCGGTATGATATTGGCCTTGAAGGTGAATAGTAATCAGTGCATCATTATCTTCATTACGATCAGAGAGAAGATTAGTCGTTGACATCATTTTCAGGGAACTGCGAATTATAGGAAGGGGGCGTGTTTAATCAATGCTGTATTTACCCAACGACAAAGGTGTGACATCGAGAAGGAGAACGTCTGTTACATCTCCGGCAAGAACTCCGCCCTGAACAGCTGCACCAATAGCGACAGCCTCGTCGGGATTGACGGCCTTCGAGGGTTGTCTGCCGAAAATTTCCTGCACAGTTTGCTGAACTTTCGGTACTCTCGTCATACCTCCGACCAGGAGAACTTCACCGATGTCGGACTTGGCGACCTCAGCGTCAGACAAAGCTTTCTGACAAGGCTGAACAGTACGCTTGATAAGATCAGCGACGAGATTTTCGAATTTGCTTCGAGAAAGTTTCAGATTCAGATGCTTCGGGCCGCTCGAATCCATGGTAAGGTAAGGCAGATTAATATCGGTCTGTAGAGAACTGGACAATTCGATCTTAGCCTTTTCAGAGGCCTCCTTCAATCTCTGCATTGCCATTTGATCTTTGGTAACATCGATACCTTGCTGCAAGACGACAGAACATTACTATCTCATGTCGAAACAAGCATTTTTCTTTTGAACCTCGAGTTATTATTTGTGACAAATATAAATACCTCTTTCTTGAATTCTGTAACAAGGTAATTGACTAAAGCATTGTCGAAGTCTTCGCCTCCCAAAAACGTATCACCGTTAGTAGACTTCACTTCGAACACTCCCTTCTGTATTTCCAGGATGGAAATATCGAAAGTACCACCACCCAAATCGTATACAGCGATGCTGAAATTAATGTATATAAGTACCTATTTCAGTCACAAACTCTATGATAATTCTTACATTTTATCATCGGTTTTATCCATGCCATAAGCAAGCGCAGCTGCGGTCGGTTCGTTAATTACTCGAAGTACGTTAAGTCCAGCGATTTGTCCGGCATCTTTGGTTGCCTGCCTCTGCGAATCGTTGAAGTAAGCTGGTACCGTGACGACGGCATTTTTTACTGAAGTACTTAAATATGATTCGGCGGTTTCCTTCATTTTCATGAGGACAAACGCTCCTATTTGACTAGGAGAATACATCTTCCCATCCCCTCCTTGCACCCATGCGTCACCATTAGACGCACGTACGATTTTGTAAGACACAGATTTCCTGTAATACAAAGTTTAATGCCTTAATATTTACGACATTATAACGGATACGAAACGGTCAAAAATTCTTACATGTCTTTTTTTACTTCAGCGTCTTCAAATTTACGGCCAATCAAACGCTTCGTTGCATAGAATGTGTTTGATGGATTTGTGACTGCCTGGCGTTTTGCAGGCATACCGACTAAACGTTCTCCATCTGGACAATGAATATTTTAATGGATACTGATATTAAAAAATACATTACAATGGGTTACCTATTCATTCAGTGTTGTATCTGTATTAATCCTCACCTTTCGTAAATGCAACATAAGATGGTGTTGTTCTTGAACCTTCTGCATTCTCGATAACCTTAGCTTGTTTGCCTTCCATTACTGCCACACAAGAGAAGGTTGTACCAAGATCAATGCCGATAACTGCACCCTTAACACCTTCAGATCTGCAAAGCAATATGGAAAGTTTAATAATTAGTCAATATGATGCAATCTACAATGCATAATAGAAACAGATTTACAGTTTGAATTTTCTGAATTTTAATTCATACATTATGTAATAAGAATATTACTTACTTAAATCTGTACTGCTGCAAATCATTTTGCCTCTGAGGCATAACGACTGATGGTGCTGCGGCCTACAAAAATACATAAGTGTTGCAAAATGATCTTTGCAAATCATCATATGATAACACATGTGGATAATTCTAATTAAAAGGAAGTGCTATAGAAAGATTCGAATCATTTTATAATTCAAGTGATAACCGTACTCTCTAAGCCGTGATATACGCTGTGTAATGACCGACTCACGTGCCGGTTTGTGAAGCATCGTTGTTAATTAATAAATATCTCTCGTTAACACGTACATTAGCGGAAAATTAGAATCAATGTTAACAGTGAATATAAGATCATAAAACAATGTTGATTTGGCATTATTAAAGAGATATAATATGTACGACACAAAAACGTTAGAAATAAGTAAGGTTCGGTGGCTGCGGCAAAGGTCGGATTGGCTACTTACATTTTTGAGGATCGTGCTAAATTGTCTATGTCTGGTAATATCCGAGCTGACGGCGGTGCAGCCACGGCTGAACAATCTTGCGGCGGTCAACATTTTGTCTGTAACACGCTTTGTCCTGCAATTCGAGGGAAAAATCGGCCGGAAGAACAGAAGGTCCGAACTTCACGTGTAGTGATGCAACTCCCGTAGAGGCTCGCAATACGCAGACCATGCGCGCACTTCACGATATTTCCACTAGCCGACAGGGCGGCACGTAACGGTCGACAGCCAATGAGAAAACGCGTAGATACATCTCGACCAATCAGAAGCGAGCACAATGTCCCTACTTCTCGCGTGACTCGAGAACCATCCGGAATGTTCTACCATCGTTAATCAAATACTTTATCGTAACGAAGAAAAATCTTAACAATAAAACGCCAAGCTAGATCACGTATTGTATAATAATATTCCCACGTGATATGTACAGATTCCCTTTACCAAGAATCGCGACACGTTCGATATAATAATATGAACCTAATGGTAGTTGATCAATGACCGGAAGGTTCTCGGCGGTTGTCGTATTTCCGTATTTCAAAAGTAAATGTGACGCAACCCAGTGATGAGGTTGCTGAAATAGTGTTTGGATTCGGATAGATAGGACAATTTAATGATATGTGCAATCATATCTCATGGAAAATGGTTTTAATAAACGTACTAGTAAGAAGCTATATAACTGGGCTTTAAATATCGTTTTTTTTATTAACGTTTTCTCAGTTACAATTTTGATTACATACATATAATGTGGATTTGTTTTCTTTAAACACATGCCTCTATGATACAAATGACGAGGATAAAAATTTGGAGTGCGTAAAAATGTAATTAGATGACAATTTTTTGTTTCGTCGCATTAATTCATTGGTCATGGCAATGGGCCAACCTTGACTGTATATTAATATAATATACGGACGTGGCCCATGTCCACTAAGGGGGGTAAGGGTGTAACTTATTTCCTTGATCTCGTTTAATCGTCCCTAATTCGCTAGTATCTTTTATTATACACTATCGGTGCGCATTCGTCTCTCGCTTAAAAGACTGGTCCAGTGTTATGGCGATTGACTCGACGCCTCACTGATCGAGAACCGTGTTCGACACCGGCTACAGGCACGAGATAGTACCAAATTCAGAGGACGATATTTACAGAACAGACGAACGCTCGCATCCGCCACGCGTGCTTCCATACGTTCATCGCCTATGTACACTTGTCGGTCTGAACCGACTGATAATTCTTGAGTATGGGAGTGACCAACACCATTATACTCCCTGGAAACAAATATCGCAAGTGAGACGATCGCATGTCTTTGCCACGTTACTCAGAGTGTGGGTAAGGTCTAATCGAAGTACGGGGCAAGTATGGTAAGAAATTCGCGTACCATGCTTACCCCCTACCCTTAATAAATCCCTCGTAAAATTGTACACCAATATGAAATCATCTCTTGAGCTATACTCATTCGGAAGATATGGATCACCCCCATACTTACTATACATCGATCGTTCTCGTACGTAAAATTTTTTACTCGGGATCCCTTATTCTGAGCTGTGCTTGTGCGAGATTATAACAGTAATTTATATTTCGTGGATTTATCCATACCGACTGTTTTCGCAATCCCGGGGTAACGTATTTCATCGACAACGAAATGAAGATGCTTTCATCATGGAAAAATAATAATGGGCAAACCGTGGCAGGAATAAAAGGCAATGTGCGCTTACACGTGAAACGACGAAGTCCTCTGAACTTGGCACGGCGATGAATTGCCCTGAAATTTCAATAAACTCGTCGCGCGAAGACGAGTGGTACGGTTTTGCCATTTACATGCCCAGGATTGACCATTCATCAACAAACATTTAGGGGGGGGGTGGAATATCGTTTCGTGTTAAATTAAAAGGTGCGCTGGGTTTCTCGAGTAATTTCCAGGCCTAGATTCGTACTCCGGCGGCTCGATTTCTCTCGATTTTTACCCCTGTCTCGAACGGGAGGGTGCGGCAGACCGCGACAAAGTTCTTGTAGATCCTTTCTTGGCTTCTCAGTCCCAAAGGCCTTAAATAGCGCTTTTGAATACACGATTACTTGCGCTTGTCCCTGAGCCAAAATGTACTTAAGACCTTTCCGACTTAGTGCCCATTCTATTTCGTCGCGTTCACCTGATCTGCCTGAATTTTGTCTCGGAATATGAAACAAGGGCAGATGAAGAACCGAGTTGTTGCTGGTTGAAATCGGAGGATCGTTGAGAAATATACACTAAGAACACATTTCCTCGAGCGAAACGCGCGGCCGTATTAGGGGATCAAAAGAAAATCTTGAAGGAGCTTGACAAAGGCAAAATTCAATTGCACCAACCCCTTTGATCGTTCGCGCAGGCTAATATTATCGGCATGACGTGCGCATCAGGCCTTCTGCTCACGACGCGGGTGTTAATTGATACACAGACGCATCGGTAATTGGGAATTCGATTCGTAGGATGGTCTGCCCATGATGCGCAATGATAATCATCAGGAACGTTAACGACGTGTTTAACCGAACCCTTAAAGAGGACCGCCTTTACCGCAAAATTAAAACATTACTTTACAGGTAAAATACTTACACGATGGGACCTATCCACATTCTCTTATTAAAAAAAAGCGTATCATCGCTACGAAATGTACAATAACAACGGCCAACTGTATTGGAATCTGCAATGACGTCGTAAAGGGAGGGTGAAAGATCGGCACAGAAATAAAATTAAGCCTGAGAGATTCTAAGTAGGCGTCTCTTTGTGATTTGCCATTGCAAATCCATAAGGAGGGCGACGAAAAAGGGATTACTTCTTCGAGTCTTCATTTACTATTGGGAAAAATGGCAAGAAGTAAAAAGATACGGACGTATTCTGCGTCACGGTTTATTCCATCGAGCGAATCGTTTCTCGCCGTTTCTTCGACTTTCCCGATCTAGGCCTTGTGCGCGTCGTTTTAATTTACGGCTCCCCTGTCCGCCTCGTTGCCTCCCTCCGCTAACAATTAAAAACGTTTTCTCCCCTACTACTTATTATTTCATGTATTTCCTTTTCTTGCCGTTTTAATTCAATTCACATTATTAGGGTATAATAATTAATTAATTAATTAATTATAATAGTGTCATTATAATTCGTAATAATATACAACATTTGTCAATAGATCATTTATCCTAGAACCCACTGCATGCTCGTGTCGAAATCGTTCATGTTTTCTCTCTCTCTTACATTTCAGTCCTCTCTTTCTGCTTTCTTCTTCTCTCGCGCACGCACGCTCTTCGACTTTCCTTTCGACTTTGCTTTCGACTTTCTCTCTTTCGCTCTCTCTTTCGCACTCCTTTTCACCTGCAATACACACAAGCACGTTTTTACGAAACATCACTTATTTTCGCACGCACTCACGCTGTGGGACTGTACTGGCTTCACGCGTGTCTTATCTAACTAATTCATGATTTGTTATTAACTGTGATTCTGAGTGTCCTGTGAGTGTACGCGGCGCGACGACGTACAGACGTTCGCGTCCCTCCCTCTCTCTCTCTATATCCTCATCTCTTGTCTGAAACCACCCCGTCGGTTACTGACATGTAAGCTACGTTTCATTGTACGCGTACTCTCTCTTTATACAAAATCAAAGTCACCACAAATCGCCCGCCCATTGGTATTTTTACCGCTGAAGTTGCGTCGAAGGAAACGATCGTGTGCCTGGCGATTTCCGGTTCATCGGTCAACCAAAAGACCCGTTTTATTTATTTTTTTTTTTGGAATAAATTGACCCTGATCATTTGCGTGGAGATATTTCGTGACTTTTACGAATGAATTGCGTTCCCTCGGGTACCAAAGTTTACGTTCAAACTTCGTCCGGGACACAGCAATCTGTGTGGTAGGTACCGATTCGCGAGAAGAAAGAAAAATCAACGAAACGACGACGTGCGTGTACGTGTATTTTTCGCGGACAACGACGCACGGTAATGCGATGGGTTTGTACATTGTCGAGAAGTCCTAAGTTCGCCGCGAATTCGATGCGATGAAGAAATACCGTTTTCGCACGGTAAACCATCGACTCCGTGAACGTGTGATGAAACCTTGGCGTTCTGCCCTCCCCCCTCCCCCACTTCGGCTGTGTCCGTTTTTATGGTATTACGTGTACGTCTCTGTGTGTATATGTGTGTGTGTGTGTGTGTGTAAGATCTAACGAACAGGACGACCTTTGACCTATCAGCTCGCAGACTCGCGAGAGTCGCTCGATTCGAACATCTTTTGTTAGGTAGGATACACCACTTTGACACTCTCTCTCTTTTTCTTCCTTTCTCACTCTCATTCGTTCTCTCGTTTTACGCGCCTCTTTGGACTACGACAGTTTTCGGGCGGAACGTAATTTGGCTTTGCATCATCCCCTTCTTCCCTAACGCTGCGTATAATACAAGCTCTATAGAAGTCACGTCGACATGGAGAACGGTACACTTTACTACCGTCAATTAATATGTCTTTCTACATAAACCATCTATAAAACAATGATTCATTAAAATCAATTACAATTGGTATAAGTCGTGTTTTTTCTTTTTTAATTCACCAGCGGAAACGCTGAATCGGCTGATTTCGGCGATAATGTACTAAAGTCATTTCTTCGACGAATAAAATTGAAAGTGGCAGATTTTAGACTATCAGCGGTCAAACAAATGGCGTTATACATCTTCATCGGTTTAAAATCATTTGTCCGATGTCGAAAGTGAAATTATGTAAACCGATTCCTAAAACTTGCCATGAAACTGAAACAGACGTATTTTAGGTAACGGTTCCGTCATAATTCGCTTTGGACCTTGCACGATTGTTCATTTTCTGCCAGTTTCATTGTCGTACATTCGTCGAGTTCAATGGGGAGACGTTGAAAGCAAGTGGTGAAACGGTGCGAAGGGTTTGTGGTGCGTTACTGTTGGACAAATCAGGCTCCGCGCTTCGAAAAATTCCACGACTCGGCGGTAATCCTCCCCATTCGACGTACCCACGCATTTTCCTCCTCTCGCACGCTCCTCTTTCTTGCCCTTTCTTGTTTTCCCTTAATTCTCACACACTGTCTCTCTTTCTCGCTTACACACGTTCGCACGGTACGTACTTAACGCCTATTACCTCTTACAATATTTTATATTCATTTACTCTATTAATTATATCAATACTGTTGACGGATAGAGATTCATTCACAGCTCGCACCAGAGCATGGTGACAATCGTCTCTGCCGCGCATCGTGGCGTGTCGTTTCGTTAACCTCGGCCCCACCGACTAAAAAGCATCTTCGCGTCACACTGATCGTCAGTCTACACGCTCCTCGCGTCCGCTGCCCTCTTCGTCCTCCTCATTAATATACTTTCGACATAGAGTTCATTTGTTGTATCACACGCTAAAATCAAAGCCGGTCCATGTTTCGCACGTGTCTTACGGCTGGGGGCGACCCTCGTCTTCGTCGCGGCGTAGATTCGCCGCTTCAACTGACGCGAGGGAAAGTCTCCATCGGCCGGCTGTGTGTGGAACGAACCTCCTCGGGTCCTTGTCCATCGAAAGCTTCCGCGCAAGAATCCCTCAAGGTCCGCGGTTTTCCGGAACCCGCCTCCCCCTGCACGAAGGTCCTTCCTCTCTCTCTCTCTGTCTCTCTTTCTCTGTCCACAAGGACGACGGCCGTCGTCCGCCGTTATCCGATTCCTCGGAGCGAACTTGCGAAGAAACAAAGGGAAGAAGTAGTAAAAGAGAGAGAGAGGTGAGAGGGAGGACGAGAGAGAAAAAAGAGAGAGAGAGAGAGAGAGAGAGAGGCGAGGGTGAGAGGTGGCAGAAAGTCACTTATGACCGCGTTGAGCGAGGAAGTACTCGATCTGCTGTAGACACAGTAGCTGCTGGACAAGGCTCTGCAGTGGATCTTGTCCCTGTAGTTGGCCCTGCTGTCCGTGCTGGAGCGGCTGCGTCGAGCCTCCACCAGTAGGCTGAGCAGACGGCGGCTGGACCGGGAGCATGGGTCCCGGACCCGGCTGCTGCTCGGCCAGCAATTGCCGTTGCAGCTGTTGCGCCTGGTAATGGGCGACGGCGACCAGCTCTGAGGATTCCATTCCCATCGAGGCGACCGCCGCAGCGACCGCGGCGTGGCCTAGCTGTTGACCGTGTTGCTCCATCGGCGTGGTGCCGGTCAACCCGGTCAAGCCGGCGAGGCCGGTGAGGCCGGCCAGGCCGATCTGCTGGCAGGGCAGGCCCGGCAGCAGGCCCATGTGCGATAACCGGCTGGCCGCTGCCGCGGTGTTGGCCACGTTGGCCGTGCTGGCCGCGTAGGACCCGAGGAGGCTCGGATTCTCGCCCCGCTAGGGAGCCACGTTCTTGGGCCTGCGCCCCCGTCGCCCTCTGGTGGGAGGGCGCGGGGACTCCTGGCCTCACTGGCTCACCGCGGGACTCTTCTTGTCCTGCTGCTGCTGGCTAGCGTCCTGTGTGCCCTGTACACCCGCCGTAGCGCCTCCTTGCGTACCCTGGACCCCCTGCAACGTACCGGACACACGGGTCCATTATAACACCTCCTCCCTACCCATCTTTCCGTTAACATCAGTCCACGCCCTTTCCTCCCTCCTCCTCCTTTCTCGATACCTTCGGCCTACAACACGTTTTTCTCTACACATAATTCCAGCGATACTCTTTTAAACGATCCTCTCGCTACTCTTTCTCTATCGATACACGTTTTGCTCTAACGATCCCTCGAGACGCTCCTCCCTCGAGAGTTTACATCGGTTCGGCCCTATACATGCGCCCGATGAGTCGCTCGGATCGGACGTTCCTCTCTCGGAAGGTACTCCGCTTCCCAGCAGTCTTTCGGATCGAGACGTTTTTCTAGCTGGCACGTCGTCAGCCGCACGTTAGACAAGAGGGGAAGGCGGTCTCTCTGTCTCTCATCGAGAAATCGGCGTATGCGCCGCAGTGACGGTTACCTGACTACCAGGTCCTCCCTGCGGCGGGCCCGGGCCGCGGTCCGGCGGCCAGGAGTTCCCCGGCGTTGGTTCCGAATGGAATTGATGGGGATGAGGTGGCGGTCCACCCGTCGCGTCGTGACTGTGCGGGTCTAGACTGTTCGCAGCGTCGTACTGCGTGTTCTCGAGCCTCGTGATCAGCCGCTCGTCCTCGTCACCGAATTCGCCGCCCATCAGAGACGGTTCGCCCACCACCATCACGTCCTACGCAATTAAATCGGCAAAATCAGTAAAACAAGCTTCTTCAACGACAGGCCGCTATTTAAACGGTTTTTAGATATTGGGAAAGTACGTGGGGGGGGGGGAGTTATCGACTGGACGTTTACCTGCGAGCCCAGAGAAAGGTTGGGCCCCGGCGATCTCTTTTTACTCGGGGCAGGCGGAGCGTTGTTTCCCGGACCGGACGTGCTGGCCTTCCGCTTTCTCCTTTTACTAGCCGGTCGCTGGGATTCTGAAAGAAACGAGGGCCTCAGTAAGTCACAGTGTTGTCCATCGACTCGCCGACTTTATCCACACGTCGACGCTCTAATAAAGCTAAGAAACGCTACCCAGCTGTGGACCTTTATCAGTACCAAAGGTCTCTTGGCACACGCAAGCAGTGCATGCATCGATGTATCAACAAAACAGAAACATACAGAAAACGCGTGTCACGTGGAAAACATCTTCTCCTCTACGAAGCCTACGTATTCCGCATTCTCCCTTACGGTCTTTACAGAGAAACACGCTCGACGAATAGACACTCTAGGGCCGAATGTCGCGCATGCTTGGTTCCAGGGCCTCGCCGACCTTGGAAGGATATACGCTCGGAGCTACCGAAGAGCCCAACTCGTCAGGTGGAACGGGAAATGCGGTTCGCTCGTACGCATGATAAAGACGAACGATAAGCTCGCGCGGGCTACGTTTTCAGGCCTCGTAATCACGCAACGGTGAATTACCGGCCGTAAATGAAGTCAAATTACCGAACCATTACCAAAGGGAATGCAAAATCGCCACGTTAGCTGCATCGAACAAGGGTGAAATAGATTCTGCTGCAGGATTGTTACTTTTTAGGAAATGGAATCGCTCGGAAGGATGGCTGGGATATGACGAAGGTCTCTGGAACCAAGATTTGACGGTCAACGACCATGCGTCGTTACGCGGTAATAAAAGAAACGTCCGATGCAAAATCGGCCGACTGAGAGGCCGTTCGGCTCCACTGGCTGGTGCTTCTCTTGTAAAGCAACTGTTCGTCTACCTCTCTTACCCGGCGGGGCAACCATCCTCTGCCATTTCTGGAACAGCGTCGTCTTCAGGCAGTCGCGTGGCGAGAGCGCGTAAGCCTTATGCCTTGACATGAGCTCCTGCATAGGTTCCAGGATCACGCATAACTGTCAACAAAGAGAACAAAAATTCATTGTACGGGGCTGACTAGCGGGGGGTGGGGTTAGCGGGTATTCGCGAGGACGAATCAATGGACGACGCTCGGAATCACGCCCAGAGCTTCGTTTGACCTTTCGATGGACTTTTTCTGTCGTTCCATTGGCAATCGGTCCGGCCATAGAGAAACGCCGTACTCGCCAGGCACGAAATGGTACGCGTGTCATATCGCGATGTACGCAACGACCAGCTGTGTGTTTCTCAATCGGTGAAAAGCCGTCTCGCTCGGACACGTTCAGCCCGACGAGTAAAACTGTAGGTCTTGAGGATCGTCTCGACTCTCGGCAGACTTTCCGACGTTAGGCACAAATAATTCCAGCGAAATTCCCGGCATAATCGTGGGGCTTCCGTAGTAAGTATTTGCAGTTCGTTTGTCTTGGCCGGGAACGGCTACATATTATTTCTACGAGTGGATAACAGCCTCCGCGCGGCTCTCCGTCCTATCTCGGTGACGACTCTCGAGGCACGACAATGTTTTAACGAGCTCAGAAGGATAGACACGGCCGCGGGAGCAGCGAGCTCGGCGAACGGTGAAAGCGCGCGCGCGGAAAGAAGGTGGATCGTAACCCGGATAACCGAGCGCGCACTTTCGCAGGCGGGTCTGCGTTACGGAACACACCCGACATGCGACGGTATCGGGAGGAATCGATTTCCGCGATCGCAAGCTCCTCCGATCAACAATACAACGATTCACAGTCGAATTTTAGCCGCTGGCTAAAACGATCTACCAATTTTCCTCAAGATTCTTTCCTTACTTTTCCACATGATCGTACTCCTTTTAATTTTTCATCGAAACTTTGCCGGTTTATCGAGGTTATGCCCTTTGCTGTCAACTTACCCTAAGATAATTGAGGGTGGAATTTGTGATGCCCTGCCTGGTGATATTCTTGCTAAGCTGCTCGAGCATCGACGGGTCTTGATGCATACCGACGACCGACCTGGGTACCAGCTCCCGATGAGTTCTCACGGCCATGTGCCACGACTTTATCCTCATCAGATCGTCGAAGGTGAATTCCAACACTAACCTACCCTCCGTGCATACCTGTGCGAGGACAAACGGGGTGGAAATCGATGAATTATTATCGAGCGAAACGACTCGTGTAGGACACACACTCTAATCACGTGGTTCAAGTCAACTTGTCCAGCTTGAACAACAAGGTCAGAAATGTTGAGATACCATAACAGTAACAACGAGGTTGACAATTTCTGATGACCGTTGGTCAAACGGGGGTTTAACTTGGCAAACGGACGAGTTTGCTAATCTTAATCAGCTTCTGTGCTCACCTTTGTGAACATAGGTTTCCCGTGATGCGTGACCATGACGCAGTTATCACAGTCGAGCGTTATGCTGGTGTTGTGGAAGGACTCCTTCGGGTGCTTCATATTGTAGTAGAGTTCCGTCACTCCGCCCTCGAATATCGAACGGAAGTACCTGGGTATTAACGTCCTTCCTATCGCTGAAAAGTCAAAAGCACCATGACATTAGCGATCCGTCAATGGTTCAATCTCCGTTTGCATCGAAGAAGAATTATCAGTGAAAACATCGTACAGAATCTAATCTACGATCACCCCCCCCCCCCTCCATTCTGGTCCGACCCCCTTCTCGGCAAGGCAGTTTCAAGGTCTGAGCATTTAACGATGGATGGGCTTTTCGCGATGCTATGATTTCGCGCAACAACGGCAACGGGATTGCAGCGTATAATAGCGTTGTCAGCGATTCCCGGCGTGGGGAAGCATTAGAGTCTACCTACAGGCCGGAATTCTCCTAGAAAATTACTCCGCGGCGACGACGACGACGTGTCATTATTCGGAATACATGCGTGTCCGTGAGTAAGTACCGAGGACAATGAAAGGCGCGAGAAACTACTGTTGCCGTCGGAAAGAATTAGACAAAAACAGAGTGGGCGGGACGAAATGGAAAACGATTTCGCGGATCAACCTGCCGTTCCCTTCTTTTTCGTCGGACAGTTCCCCGTACAATTTTATTCGAATGGCTACTCACTGTATCGCTTGGGACCATCGTCCAGGCAAAAGGCAAGGGTCAGCGTTGCGTCGTCCTCGAAGAATTCGGTCGCAAACGCGTCCCACCAAAGGTTGTCGCTCTCCTGAAACGAAAAAGGCTAATTAGACGGACGATTCGCGATCACTGGTCGCTTGAAAATTACAAGAAGCATCGTTTCGATGGATCAAGACTGCTCTTCAGGGCGAGAGGGGGTGGAATCTGTGGAGAAAATACTGAGAAAGGGGGGAGGAAGGAAAGAGAGAATCGAAGGAGGGACTCTACTCGTCGCTGAATAACGCATGACTGTCTGGCTTGAAATTATAGCATTCCACTTCCCCCGTTACACGGCCGTAGGAACTTACCCCCTGTCCCTGTTCACCGCCTTTTCATTCAATTATGCATCCCCCTCCCCTCGATCCTCTCCTCTTTCGCTCGTCTTATTATTATTTTCCCGCGCGGAGATCGGCGAGAGTGCGACGTGCAGGTCTTTTCCTGCGCTTCGGGCGTGGAAAGCTATACCACCGCGCCCTCGTTACCCAAGCTGAAAGTCGCTGCGGGCTGATCGAGGGCACCAATCGTGCCGGAAAAAAAAGAGACGTAATGTTTCGTGTCTCAGCGATGCCTGGGCTGCACGTGCCACTGCGGAAAATTAGCGTTGCCAGATCTGGGAGATCTGAGTGAAGGCGTGGGGAAAGAATCTCTGCATTACTCGCAGATGACTTTGGACTTATTCCGGGTGCGACGAACTCGACGAAAGCATCGACGGTAGGCGAAATGCCATAAATCACCGACAGTATTATTGTCGTGCGCGTCGAGATGAAATACGGGAGACGGAGCGAGCGTCGCGGTAGTCGCGATTCGCGCGATATCCCTATGGACAATCGGTTTTTCGCTGGCCGATGCTTCGCGGGGAGATTTATTTCGGACGTAGGCCAGGCCCGTGCCAGATCAAGCAAACTGTTGCCACTCCCGCACAAATTGATATTTCTGGCAAGCGTGCGCTCGCCTCCTGGCCCGACGCGACCAACATGCCAGAGGAAAAAACGACTGAGGGCCGTCATATCGAAATAGAAGCGATGAGCGCCCGGCAGAAACCGTGCGAAAGGAACCTACTCGATGGCCGACCGTGAATAATGCCAAGTGAAACATTCGCGCGAGCAAACGCCCGATTCGCTTTACTGTTTGTTTAGGAAAATATTGATAGCGCCTTCGCGCCTCAGCCCGCCCGTATTTTACCAGAGAAGATGTTCTACAAATAGTGACGAACCATCTACGAAAGCAAGGCCCGAGGAATGCTTGGCTCAATTTATTAAAATACCCCAACGAATTCGACGTGTACGAAAGCTGTTTATTAAGTTTACGGAAACGGTTCGAACATTGCCCGCAATATTGGCAAAGATATTGACTGCGTCCTCGGCGGTGGGAAATAGCCAGTTCTCCCGAGAGACAAATTTCCAGCGATTTTTATGATATCTAGCGCGTACAGCGACGAAGAGACTTTCGGTATCTATTAGCGGATGTGAAATCCAATTCGACGAAGCTTCAAGTTTTCTAGCTCCTTCTCTTTGTCGCTACAATTACAATGCGGATGACCTTCAAATATATATCTCCTTTCGTAGGGCCAGATGGAACTATTTTTTAGTTACCTTTCTATACCCCATTTTGGGCAAGCAAAGTATCTATTTAACCTTTTTCGTACTCTTAACAGCAGAACTCATGAATTGGATCTCATCGTTCCACGTCTTAGGCCAGCACTTCGTGCCAAATCCTTTAAATGTTCTGCGATTTCTTTAATGCATTCAGATCTGCACTTCGTATCTACTTCCTAAATAAAAGAGTACGCCTAGCTTTGTTTTATATATGCCTCTACCTTTTTCTTTTTGCCTCTCCAACTTGTACACTTCTTATATTCATATTAATTTATACATTTTGTTATCTTTTTTTCTCTCTCTACATTTTTTCTTGTGTTTATTGCATTTATAACTTACTGCATGTACTCTGTACACTTGTTTACCCGCCTCTTAGTTTATAATTTATTCTTATATATCACGTCGTTGGTTGCTCTTAGGGGACCTGTCCCAGAGCAAAATAAATACTTATTTTCTCTCTCTCTCTCTCTCTTTTCTCTTCCCCTCGGTGTCCCATCTCCCGTCCTTCGAAAAAAGGCCAAAAAAGAGGATAAAAATCTATTCCCTCGTTGCATCGTAATAACCGCTCGTCGTTTCTCTCGAACATTTTAGCCGTAGCGGAGAGCGAATAAAACGAACGGAGAAATACAGGGCCAGCCGGAGAGAAAGAGGAGAGAGAAGTGCTCGGAAAAAATGTCCGGCATCGACTCTCGAATTCCAGTCCAATTCTGGCATTCCGGCACGACGCGGCAAAGAATCCCGTATAATTCCAGTGTTGCTAGGTATCGCCACCTTCGTCCACTCTCCTTTTCCCTCGGACGAATTATATGCCTACGTAAATGCACCTCAACATGACGTATCTCATTATTCAACATTTTAATTACATTTTAACTGCGACGTAATTGTTCTCGGCTTTACTCCTGTAATTCCTTCCTCCCACGAGCTTCGCCGGCATTTCCGTCACTTTTATGAAGTTCGCATTTACATTTTACATCATTTTTCGCGGTTCGAACGCTCGGCGCAGGACGTTGTCGTAACGAATTTCGTGTTTCTTCTGCGTGGCAGAGGGGGAGAGGGGGAGGATGTGCCGATGGGAATAATTTCTGCTCATCGATTCGACGACGGGGCGGACTGCCGAGACGAGACAATTTTCATTTGTCGACTTTCTGCTTTGGAAACTGATGCACCGCTGCGTAGCCTCTTTATTCCTCTTGTCGCGCTGGAAACAGTCCTTCGAGAATACACCGCCCTTCTCTTCCTTCCTTCGATTCATTCTCCGCCCTCGTTTCGCCCCCTGCCCCGCCGCTCCTTTTTTCCGATCCCTTGTTCCGTCGTACCCGGTGCCTTTCTTGTTCCCTTATTTCTATTTATTAGCGCTGCAACGTGCCTGCAGATTTGACGCAGCAAACGCTTCTCTCGAATTTCCCCCGTCAGAAACTGGCCGAATAAATTTCCAACGTCCGGCGCGCACTTTTGGAATTTTACGCCATTGAGATAAAAACGAGTAACCGATATTCGCATTTTGTTTTACGGACACGCGATACGAATTTCTCCGAGAGGATGTATTTCTCTGTGAAACATCTGCAATATTGTAATTACTTCGAACACGACTCTAACCCCCGCTCGATATTTCTCTCGATAGTTAATGAACGAAATTCTAGGGAAAAATTGGAAATTATGAGAACGTTGATCGTTTTATTAGAAGATATTCCTATTGAGATATAAGATTTCTAGCACGAGGCGAACATAAGTCTCCTCGGTGGATATAATCCTGACAACGTTTACGATGATTCGCCAGAAGCTCTGGCAAAACATTTTCCCCCGTATTTTTCCGTCTACTCTCGACGTTCCTTTTCATATTCTCCTCTGGTTTCTCCCGGTCGTTCTCGGCATCCCCTTTTTTTCCTCAGGAGGCGCACTCTCATCTCGGCCTGTACCCGGGGTTGTCGGCGATTCCTCGCCGGGACTGTACCACCCTACTGTTGTTAGGGGGGTGTGGGGAGACTAGGGGTGGTATATGATCGTGTATATACGCCGCGGCGAAAGTATTGTCGGCGCGCTCCACCTCTGGGTTTTCGCGAGAAAATCCTTATAAACGTGAAATCCTCGGAATTGCCGGACGTGGCGCATATGTAAAATTCGGCAAAATTCCGGCACGTCGGCCCACCATTTTTGGAAATTTTCCGAGGCCCCTAGGGGCCCGAGATAGAAGGCCCGGCGGTTCTCTCTGGGCCTCTGCCGGCCGGACAAAACTCTCGCGGCCGATCGGAGTATATACGGCCAGGGGCGACGGGGCGAGAGGGGCCACCGGGTGGGTTGGGGGGTACAATATGGGTTATCGAGGGGGCCCCACCCCACGGGGGAGGGCAGGGGTCCTCATTTTATTACCCGGGCTCCCATGGCGGTTCTCAACCTGCCGTACAAACTTTCCTCTCTCTTTTTCTCCTTTTCTTTCATCATCCCTCGGCCGCGCGAGCGCGATCATCATGCTGACCCGCCTTCCACGCCGAAAACTTTTACGTAAACAGCGCGATTCCACTTAAGCCCCACTCCCGCCTTATACGTACTTCGTGAACCTCGAAGGAAAAAGGCCCTTCGCACGAGGAGCCTCTATCCGCTAAAATGAATTAACGGCACTATCAGCGAATTAGCAAATGAATCATCCAATGTCCGAGCTGGCCATCGTTAGAAAACCTTCTAGTATCCCTCGCAAGAAAGAAGAAACTATTCCCATCGGAGAAACGCGTCTCGATCGCAAGTATTCCGTGACGATCCCGATTTCACGTGCTGCCTTCCAGACTTTTACTGCTTTCATGTAGCCTGCCAGTGATACGATAATAATTCCTCAGCGATACCGTTTTTCTTACAGTAATAGAAAATTACTTTGCCCCATCTCCCTTTGAAGGAACAATTTTTACAAAAATCAACGTTTCACCCAACGACCGATATGTTCTCGTATATTAATTAGCCAATAATCAATGCTCACAACAGGCTAGAATTATCGTTCGAACACAGAAGCGGGACCGATTGACCCGACGTCTTCTGGATCAGTCTCTCTCGATGCAGATCATCGCGAAAGGTGAAACGTTGACGTAGACAGGGAACGAGAGAGACACAGATAGAGAGAGACTGGGACGAGAAAGTATCAAAGAGAAAGCACGTGGAAGTTTCGTTCTAGCGAGCAAGCAACGCCCGGAATCCTCTCCTTCGAGTTGCAGTTGCTTCCGTGGTGCATCCTGACCCGTTGTTGCTCGCTCGCAAAGCCGTACACACCGATACGTCTCCCCCCTCCCCCCCTCCATCCCCGAGTTCGAGGCACGCGTCTATTCACGAAGCTTCGAGAGTGGCCGGCGCTTCGTTCTCATCTGCCTCGTCGTCCTTCGTCGGACACCCAACACGAGGGCTTCCGATTCCCTCGAATCGCGCGTTGTTTGCTCACCGAATCACGGTCCTAGCCATTGTCGCTGTTTCCACGTAACGTCTCAACGTCAGCTAATTACATGTCGCACAGTTTTTTATATAACCAGTAATTTGGAACACGCTACAGAGTTGTAGTTCTTCTTCGGTGACTTTGGTTCTCCTGTTCCGAATGATTGCCCCTGTCGACATCTTCCTTTGGACCTACCGTTGTTGCGTTTCACGAGCGTCGAGTAGTCATGGGAAATATGTGGCTCATCTAACCGAGCTGCAAGTAGCGAACTAATCGCATTGCCGACACGACAGCCGGAAGATTTCGGAGTAACTCTGCCGGATAAAGACGAATTCGAGGGGGTTTGCCTCGCAGAATTCTCAGATGAGGCTGAGAATTCTTGCGTAGGGGAGAGGAGAGGAGTGGGATATTCCGAGAAAGAAGCCATGGGTTCGCGGGAGTCAGGGATTTTACGGGAGCAGTCGGGCCCGTCCCTGGACGAATCGTCGCTTCTTCCTATACGTTCCCCCGAGTCTCGAGCTTCCTTTTTCTCCTTTCTCCGTCCTTCTTCCTCCTCTCCTTCCCTGCGCTCGTCACTCTCTTCTTTTTCTCCCTCTCCCGAGCCTCTCTTTTCTTTTTCTCTTGTTCACCTCGCGTACCCCCTCTGACTGTCCGTCTCTTTCGCTTTTCATCAGCGGGGCTAGACCTCTCCTTCTCCGACGAACCGTTGCACCGGCAAAAGCCCTCGTCTATGTTCCCAGGTAACTCCCTTTCTCTCCGCGTAGGCAGAACCCTAGGCCAAACTTTGGAGCAACGTACACTCCTCCCCGGGTAAGCTTCCCTTCTCTCTTCTACCTTTCTCACTGTCGTTCATCTCTCTTCTTTTGACCAAGTTCTTAACACCGAGCTGCGGTGCAACGATCGTAACGAACAGTTATTTCTCGAGGTGCGCATCGGTTCCTCGTAGACGCCGGGAAATGGATTGTAAGGTCCTGCCAAGTCGAGCAAACTTCCACAGTCTAGTTGAGCCACGCCGTCGATTTATTCTATCATCATTGCCCGACGATGGTAATAATTCTTCTCGAAACGTTAATCATCGTCCGGGAACCATGGTCTTTCTTTCATTTTCTGACGTGGATCCCGAAGATCTCACGAATCGCGGTCTTTTCCTAGTCCCGTGATTTTTACAAGCACATTCTGAGCCTATCTATATGCAAATCATGGCGAGGCGTAGAGAGCACATCGATCGCAATAAACAGTCGCGACACGTGGAACCCGTCGGCTCAGCCGTATCTTCGCGACGAATTAATTGCCAGTGACGTCGATCACCGGCCGTGAGTTACGCCGACGATTAAAATCCGATCGTTCGGCCTACCGATCCAACGAATTTTTCCTTCGTACCGCAGCGAGCTTTACGGGAGATTTTTAAGCCGTCGAAGAAACGTCGCCGACGAGCGATGACAACGCTCGGAGATCCGACGATGGAACGCGAGAAAAGATGATTTATGAGCGAGAGACACGCCACACGTCCGTCCGCCCGTCCGTCCGTCCATTCGTTCGTTTGTTCGTTGGGACAAGAGACACGAGGGAAGGGGAGAACAGAGGGGATGGAAACAGGGAAACTCAGACGACGAGGAGCCAGAGTGTTCTTTGCCGAGCTTCCACAGGGACCGTGTTGTCACCGAAATTTGGATCGGTGCCTTTGAATCCATGCCTCGTTAACTCACCGTCTCCCTCTCTTTCTCCCTTCCTCTACACAGTCCCCTTCCTTATTGCTGCTACAATATGATTTGCAAGATGCGTCTATATCGACGACTGCGTTTGATTACCCTCACAGTTAATTTTTTGAGATCCTTTTAATGTTTTAATTAATGGATGATCTTCCTTGAATCAACTGATCTTTCAATTTCTTAGGAGTTTGACGCGAAGAATTTGAGGCGATGTCACAAGCATCGCTTATCAAATTGCCACAAGGCGAAACGTAAAGTCGAGTTTCGGTCCATGCGACCTGTTACTTTAGCAGACAAAACCCAAGTACGGGCAGGCCTTTCGAAAGCCGCGTTGGCCTTTGACGGGAAAATGCACGATCGTCCAGAGCTGATAAGCTCGAAAACGTGCACAAACGAGCAACGAGCGGCGATAGGCCCAACTTCGACTCTGACCTTTTTCTTTCAGCGCGATCGTCGTTCCATTTTTCGATCAGCCGATTTCTCAGAGGAAAATTTTCCTTCACTGATTTTCCTGTGGCTCACCTGTCGCTACTTTCAATCACTTCTCCTTCGAGTTTAATGACAGTTAAAGGATACTCCGCACCCGATTCGATCCCGAAAGAATGGGGCTTAGGATCGATGGAGACCTCGTGGTGCAAAGTAGTCGTTGTCCATCAGGCTGTAGAAGATTAATGAACGCAGCGCTAATCGCGCGGCAAACTCATTAAGACGCATTAACCTTTGAGACGCACCATGCTTGTTTTTCATAAGGGTGCGCGTGTGCAAAAAGAAGTCGAGTGATTTATGACAGAATCGTTGGCGACTCGAAGATCGATCGGACAGTTTCGGCGCGAGCCGCGAATATTCGGCGGGAGTCAAAGAGAAACGTCGAAATGAACAATAAACTCGCGCCTAAGTCATTGTGCTATCTTATCGGGTTTATTGGAAATCTCTGTGAAGAGCCGAGCTATCTAACCGGCTGTATATAGGCCAGATAATTTCGTGCTGCGCAGCCAAGGATCGTGCATTACTTCGCCGGGAAGATCTCCCGAGCGGAAATCACGATGGGAAAATGTGCGGGGGTGGGGGGGTAATTCTAAAACCGTCAGAGGTCGGTTCGATATGTCCCGAGGAAAATGATTGCCGATGGAAAAACGAGACGGGCCGCCGTTGGCCGAAATCGCCGGCGCACCGCGCGACCAATGAAATTTCATTTTCCGTAATCGTCCGTAGGAGAGATGTCGCTGTCGATTAAAAAGTCGGATAATTGAAAAAAGCTGGCAATCACCGGTGTCGGCAAACTTTATAATCCCCCGAAATTGTACGTTGCAATGGAAATTCGGCAATCGACAGTGCTAACAACCGGAGCGTCCCGCGTTCAAAAACATAATAACACTCGTTGAAATTGACTGTTGGGGCAACTAGGACGAGAATGTGGTCGACCAGCGGTACGATCGACCGACGACATTCAAATTCGCCAATTCTACAATCAACGGGATTCTCGTCATTTCGGATCATTAAAATCAGCAGTCTCAACTAAAAAAAAAATGACCAAATCGATACAGTAGGTTCAATTACGGAAATATTCTGCAACTTACTGTCTTGGGGGGTATTTTAAATTTGTCGTGTTGAGTCGTAGGATCTTAAATTAGTTGAGTAAAAATGAATTGACAAGTAAAAACTCACCTCAGTGCGCTGCTGTAACCTCTTGTTCAGCTCGTAGAGCCTGTAGTCCGGTTGGCCGAAGTACGGAGTATGCCTCCTGGGGACAGGCAACGATCTGTCAGATCAGACCGATCGGTCATGTTAGGTGGTGCTGTGTACAGTGTGTTCGCGTGTGCGCCGCCAGCGCGTATCGACGCCAAGCGTCGCGTGGATACACGCATTTCTAAGGCGTCCCGAGGGCAACTACGCGCCCTCAGGATCGGCGCGCACAGTTTAATTACTGCTACTAAAAGCCCGGGGAAAAAGGATTTCCACGACACGTCGGCCAATCGGCCAATCTTGCTCAAGAAAATTATTTCTAAACGTCACTCGTAGGGTCATACACTTGTGACATGTCTAACGAATCCTTTTTCCCCTGTACATTTCGTTTATCGTACTACGAGGTAATAATCAGGGAAAACTATGAGTAAAATTAGGGACGTGACAGTTGTACTACAGCAGCGAGAAGACAGCGAAATATTGATAAAAATTGAGTGTATCAAAAGGAAGATTATTATTCAAAAGATTATTCTTATGAATTCGTGTAAATTATTGCTTGGCTGATGTGGCTAATGGGAAGACTGGTTCGTGGGCTAATTCCGTTCAGGTGGTTGACTTTTACGCATACGACGTTGATCGTTGGTTGATCGTAATTGCGAGGAAGGTCCTTCGAGTAGGCTCGGGAAATTCAGGCGCATCACGGACCAGGCTGCCATGCACTAATCGTCGGTTAACCGAGCGACAATTAACGTCGAATTGGTATTACTTAGCGCGGAATCCCGGGGAAGTGTGTCTGCCGGCGCGCACATGGATCTCCCCAGGACGGATCATTAAGATGGAAGCGCAACAGTGATTAATAACGACGATATATTCGTGTATGAGCACATACATCTACCCCCGACCGTCCCGACGAAAGCAGAGGCGATTTACGATCCTCGGCTTTCCCCAAACGTATTCTTCAAGTCCCATAGACGGATGGAAATGGATTCGACCAAGTACAAGCGGAAAAGAGTAACGATAGTAACGATGATGCTGTCAAACTCAAAAAGGAACACGCCGAAGACATCGTCATCGACGAAACAATATTAGCGAGGATGGGATACAATGGGGTAGTCGCTATTTGTTCCTGTTGCGATGCCGCTAAATTGAGATATCTCCATAGCCGTGTAAGTCTTCGACAGAGTGAATTTAGGACGAGTGTTCCCCTCGACGAACGGGACATATCGCTGGAAATTCTGCGCCGCCCGTCCGCCGAGAATTCAGCCGTGGGGGAGGTTTTTCACAAAGCACCGAGGGTGCAAGACCCTTCGGAGAAACGCGAGGCCCAACTCTGCCGAGATCAAAGAAGAAACGTCTCGAACGTCGTCTTCATTACTCGATAATTCTTTGATGTGCCTTTCAAAGAGTCTTAGCTGGCAAATAAAACCACCTAGTACCGAGTAATTATAATATCGACAGGTGACTGCCAGGACGCTCAGCACATTTCTTTTACGGGCCGCTAAGTTTGCAAACATTTTCCACGAATGACCAGCTGCTGGGCCGGTGGTTTGGTTAGGTTGTTCTTGGGGGGGGGGGGGGGGAAACTGGGGAATTATTGGTCGCGTGATTTTCGTCCGGTTTGCCAGGCACACGTGGTAAACTTCATCGGCAAGATCGATCGCGCCCTCGGAACTTGGCCTTCCGCGTCTCCGGAGAATCGACGACACACGTCACACGCTTGTACAAGCACAGACACGCGTACCACGTGCGCACACGCGGGACCCATGGGGTGAATTCACGAGGGGGAGAGGCCGGGCTTAAGGGTTGCAACGGTAACCCAGTGTCGCGCACGGTTCACCGAGGGGCGTCGAGGTGTACGAGCAAATTTTCCATCCCATTCGCGGCTCGATCGTCTCTCCTTCCCCCGATCCTCCAATAAAATTGACAGACCTCGCCGACGAATCACTTTAAAGAACTCATTCCGCCAGTACGTTGGAAACAATGCAACGATCCAACCGTTTCCAGACTCAATTCTACTCTCCTTCGGGCTGTTAATTGAGAATTAACTCCCCTTGAGGTTGTCCATTGATTTACTTAACGCGTCAATTAAATTTCAGGCATTTCCTGTTTCGCAAGAATTCTTCCATCCCATTTGCGGTGCGATCGTTATTCAGCCAATAACCTATTCCGCGGGTACGTTAAAAGCAATGTAACTGCTTGTCGAGTAAGTTCTACTGTCAAGGAGAATTAACTCTCCTCGAACATGTTGATTTACCTAATGCGTCGATTCAATTCGCTGTATTTCCTCCGTTTCTTTGCTTTCTGCCATTGATCTAACGCACGATTTGGAAACTCTGATGCCCACGTAATGTGTCGTGCAATAACCCCTACGCACGCCTTCTGCCCGGCGGTTTCTCATTGAAGAATCGCGCGAGCGAGCGAGCGAGCGAACGGCCGAACTAATTAATTCGTCGCACGACACGACCGGATCGCGCTAACTCAACCTTTTTCTACGACTTCTCCTCCTTGCGGATCGTGACAAATCGTATTTACGACGGCGCTGCAACCGGAATGCTCGCGGCCCGAATTAAACGGCTCATCGAGTATTACGGTATTAATGAAGATACGTGACGACCGACGTAATGCCAATGCTAATTAAATAACGACCAATTAGCCGGCGGCGATTGATGCGTACACATCGGCAATGTTCTTTCAAAGGGCAACAAGACAATATCTAACGACTCATTTCTTACGTCCGATCGACGGGATTTAATTAGAGCCTAACAGGTTCGTGACATTTCTTTTTTCATCCAAGGTTCATTCCCTCGGTGTGTTCCCTCACCGGAGAACCCCTTTCCCTTCTCGCGGCGAGGACGCCCGTGAGAGTGTTCCTGGTCCACGCGTGCATACATATCCACGATTCTCGCGCAGTCGGCAGAAACGTTCGCATGTAAGCGTCGGACACGCGTACTCCGTGTACGTTTCTATATATAGCACGGCGAAGGGCGGAGGAGGAGTAGCGAGAATGGGGATGAGGCCGAGGGTGAGGGGAACCGGGAGGGGGGCCGGGGGGAGGGGGGAGGGGTTAGCATGACTCCCTGGCATTGATCGCAGTGCCACCCCATGAGCAACCCCTAATAACACCCCCTCTCGTGTCTCCCCCGCCCTCGTGTACCTCGGGTTCCTCTGCTTCGTCGACCCCCCTCCTCCCCTCCGCCCCTCCTCCAGCACCTTCCCGCCAGCACGGATGACGCGGGAGGAAGGGAGAGAGCACGCTGCGCCCTTTTGCTAACCCAATCTGAGAGACCCCTGCAGCCGACGGCTCTCAACCTAACGCGCGGTTTTCACGACGATCGAACGGACGCACTGGCGGGCCAGCTGGCCGGTCAGCTGATCCCCCAATGGCGCGTCGGGACGACCATTAGCCTCGCGAACTAAAGCCATTAACCCAACCTCGGCTTAATAACCAGCCAGATCGGCCCGACAGAAAGGGGGAGTGAGCCAGCCACGCGACTTCCTCGCCTGTCGCGAAAATCCAGCGGATTTCCATGACCAAACGTACGGCCCTTCCCCTCGGGGCAAACCGGAAAAAGGTTCCGATCAGTCGTGAAAAACTTTGGGATAAGCCACTTGAGGAAAATGTGAAGAAAAGGGTGGTATACAGGTGCGTAAGGACGAAGGGAGGAAATTGAAGAGCAAAGGAAATTGATAGGATCGTTTGGTTGTAAAAGAAGGAAAGCAAAATATTTCCAGACGAGATGCAACAAGTTCCGTTGCTTGTCGAAGCACTACTTAATTCAGCGGCGAGCTTGGATGATCGATAGACGATGATAGACGTGTTCCTTCTTTTTGCGCTAACCCACGGGGAAGAATCCGTTCTGGCAAGTTCACGGGATTTCCATCACGGGGGATTTGTCGAATTATTGAGATCCTAACCCGACGAAAATTCTTGCCGGTAATGGTGATGACGCGTCGACAATGATCCACGTGTGTTGGTTTATGTAACGACTCACCGCGAGGTGATTTCAGAGTTGGACTTGCGATAATCCTCCTTGGTGCGGTAAAACGTGGGTGCAAGCGTCACAAGGACGTTTGTTAATAGCCGGCCCAGACGTAATCGGGCCGATAAAATTTTCAGACGCGCGTGCAGAGAGGCTCAAAAAAAGTGTAACTTGAGGACGCAGTCGTCGGGTGTACGCGCGAACCGGCTTATCTTATCGGCGCAGCCTCAAAGCCTCGTTTACGTAACATCTAAATTTAGATAAAAATTACGATAACGCCTCCACGTTCGATCCCCGATGCGCCCGAGAAACGACCAATATGCGCCTACCGAATTAAAAGCTTAACCGTCTTCTCCACCTCAGGGATTCACTTACTGCTCGTCGTTCAGTCGTTGGAATTTTTCGCCGCTGAAATATCGGTGAAACAACGAGCATCCGTGGGATCTTTGAATAAAATTTACGACGGCTAGGAGGAAAGTTGGACACGAGACAACGGGCGAAGGAGTCGCGATAGAAAAGTTCAGACAGCAAGAGTCGAAGTTCTCGGTCAACGTTCACGACTCGAGGATACGCATGTCGGTCGATTCTTTCGCGAATTATCTGTGCTCCGGCGATACGACAGACTGTCAGTCGCTCGATTCGCCACTCTCTCGGTCGTTGATGACTCCGACCGCCGTCAGCAGATCCGCTAAATATAATAATCCGACTAACAGAACCCCCCGTCCCCTCCTCCTTGCTATCCTCTGAGAACATCATTAATTAGGACCCGATTCTTCCATGGAGGAACTTTCTATTCTAATTTCTATTCCAATTACTATTTCTATTTTCTACTTCATGTAACAGTATGTATTTTTATCGTACGAAACTCTCGTATTCCTATTTTATGTTTTTATTTAACTATATGATATATTATTTAACTATATGATCTGCTTCTATTTAATGTAACTATCTTTCTTTTTGTCCAAATGGGACACATGTCCCTGGAATAAACACTTTTTCTCTCTCTCTCTCTCTCTCTCCTTAAATCCTCGGTGCTTAACTCAGATTGCGTTCGGAGGAGAAGTCGTTTTGAAGGCGCGAGATTTTTGCTCGGACGATTGCCGAGGGAATAAAAGCCATGTGCAGGGAGAAGGCCCGTTCGTTAGCTGAAAACGGAATAACAACTGAGTCAGCGTTACCGATCCCAGCACTGGCCGATCTCTCGGTCGTGAGGGACGGAGGAAGTAAGCCAGAAAGACCAAGGGAAGGAAGAGAAAGAGAGAGAGTCCCTTATATACGCATGAAACTTCCGTCGCTGGCGCAGCAGTAATCGGCGGTGCCGTGCCAGCGATTTATCGCCAGCCCCGGGCGCACTTTATCAGCGATATCGTCCTCCTTTTTTCCCTCTACTCGCCAGTAATTCACCTGGCTCGCCCCGCGACTCGCGGACTTCCTGTGCCCGGCCCAGCTCCCTCTCCAAAACTCCAAGGATTTTTGAAATCGTACAAAATTCATCGCTACGGCAAATCCTTCGATATTTAGGTACACCTGTAGTCCAAGATTTCCTTGAATTTCGCACGTTTTTGGGATACTTCGTGGTCGTTGAAGGGTTTCTGGCAGGGATTAAATTCATTCTATGGTGGTGTGGTATTTTCTGGGAGACTTTGACGATGGTGGACCGTCGAGGAGAGGTCCACAGACAGAACAGCAGAGGTCGAGGGACGTGTATGCTCGAGCGACTGACTGACAGGGCCAGCGCGTCGTGGGAACAGGCAGAAAGTGGTCCAGCGAGCCGGTGAACTGGAGAAAACCGAGCTGCTCTCGCTCGGCGTCGGCCATAAAAGACCAATAATCGTCGTCGTGTACAGCAGCCGTTTTCTATCCCGGTGGCCATTGCTGGAAAAGTGAGCGGCCCGTGCACCTCTCTATGTCGAAACCACCGGCAACCACGGCTACAACGTGCTACCATTAGACGCTGAAGAAAAGGTCCCGCTGCTCCCAACCGGCTGCTGCGCTTTTCAAATCCAACCAACAGACCTGTCTCTTCGTTCGTTAAAAATTCTCTCAAAAACGCTCCAAACCAATGACAAATCTCTGCACGAGTTTCGAGTCAGATTTAAATTCAATCCAACCTGTGTCTTGTTTCGAATACTTAAAGTATCCTCAGTACGAACGGAAGAAGGATCGATGTAGTTCAAGTGCAACGAAGTAAGGAAATTCATTGTTACTTGAGGCATTCGTCTGTACAGTTCGGGCTGTACACGACTTCTGACCCCGTGGATCGGGGCTATCAACGAATGGCGTAAGCCGCTTAACGAGAGTCCAAAGGCACACCGCGAAATTGATAATTAACTCCGAACGACAGAGGGAGAAAAAAACGAGACGAGCAGGAACCCACCGGGTGTCACCTTCTCCGAAGAGTTCAATGGATCTTTACGTAATTAAAAGCGATCTAGACGCGGTCCACGTAGAGCCGGGTTTACGTAAGTGGATAATAAAGGCTGCAACCGCTCGGCGATTGGATTAATTGTTAAACTCATTTCGTTGCGGAGCTAACGGCCGAGAACCGCTATTTTCATAATAAAGTAGAGGCTAGCATGTCGGAAAACTGTTAAATCCCGAACGCCGCGGAATACAATGTGGCCGAAAGTAGCGAGTCGTCCGTTAGTGTTCGGGCCAAATTGCCGTGGGATTATCGTTCTCGAAGATGTTACACGAGTCCGGAGAACCGGTTCCACCTCGACGAGCCGTCGAAAGACGAAAATCTCGCGGGACCGGATGTCTATTCTCTTTCCTGCCAGTCTCTCGCCTCGAATCGTCACCCTTCCAGAGGTCACCTAACATACACGTGAAATAATCTCTCTCGAACATCGTCTCACAACAAACACAATTTTTTTTATAACATCAGCATCGTTATCAACCTCTCCCCCTCTGAACCCACATTCAGCGACGACACGCAGTTTACGTTGTTTTTCATCGCAGTTGAGGATTTCATCCTGGATGCACTTTGCAGAAAGGATTTTGCGGCTGGCTAGAGGTGAACCGGCGACGACTTTTCTCCGAGTAAGACGATGGACAACGAGGCGAACGGGTCGGTGCGAGACGGCCGCGTGGGAGGTTGCTAATTTATTGCACATTAACGTCACTTGTCCCGGAGTTGTCGCCGCTCGGCTGGCACGGTCGCTGCATCGGGCCACGTGAAATTTCGGCCCTGCACCCGCGGGGAAGGCCAATGCGCCCCGCGATGTGTCACGGCGAAAATATTCGAGGGTGGACCGCGAGATACAATTCGAAAAAAGGTGCTTACGACACGAATCGGTCGAGGCAAATAGTTAGCCCCATCGAATCGAGTCGATGGTTTCAGGGGAAATCCAATAATAATGATCCTTAGAATTAGCCGCTCCAATGGCGAGATAAGAATGAGGACTGAAATGATTTTTTCTTTTGATTTCATGACTGTATTTTCATCACCTTCTCCCTCATTATCCATGGATTATAAAGACCTGTCTGGCGCTGTAAATCTGCCGGCTTGAACGTCGCGTAGGCAGCAGCCACGCAGAACCCCGGTCCCTTATAAAGGCTTAATCAGCCAGCTCCCGATTGAGTCATTAATTGCCTTTAAAGAGGGCAAGGCCTCGTGTGCCTAAGGCACTAAAATGCAAAGCCTCGCAGCACGTAACTGCAAGAGCCGGATAAGCCGGTCTTCCACTCCCCGAATCGACGATCATCGACGACCCGAAGGAAAACGCGTCTGTTCAAAACGAAAACGATTCGCTCTGTTCTTCGGAGAAGACGAGAAAGAATGCCCGGAGGCAGAGGTCCGAAACTTCCCGTTGGGGAACGATTTCGGCGGGGTTTGCATCGTCCAACGAGCGTATTAATAGAAGGAGTTATCGGTTTTGACGTTCTTAACCGTTGACTAACCGCATCGATCTGTTGCGCGTCTAAGCCGCGTTCCTCCTCGGCGTCGCTGTATTCGTTTGTCAGCGTGAAATCGTCCGTGAAGTCTCGTACCCGCGATATCTCCGCGGAGGAGGGAGGGGGAAGACGGCGAACAATGCGTGCATTTTGGGAACGTAGCGAGGCAACGTGGGGCGCATGCGTCGAGTCGTTGCATAAGAGCCTCGGGGAGGCCGAACGAGATGCACGCACGTGCGAGGACCAAATTAGCCGAGACCCCGCGTGCCCCGTTCACCGACTCCCCCGCACCCTACCGTCTTTTCTACGACGCGCCATCGAGAGGAAACCGATGGGAAGAAGGAAAACAGTAACTGTACGCAGCGTCAGGAAGGTTCAGGAAAAATGGATACATGTGGATGCAGAGTTAGAGAAGGAAAGCAAAAGCTACCTTCCTTTTTTCGGTCTAAGATTACCTTTGTTCATGATTCAATTCATCTCGAACGAGTTCCTATCATCTTTTCTACGACTCAAGTTTTTAAGTTCAGCCTCTTGAAGCATCTCAATACTATGTATTCGGTGTAACCCGGTTTACTTAATTATTTTTTATTTTCTTATTTTATTATTTCCTTTCTTTTCTTTTCCTCTTCGTTTTGTTTTTGTTATCATGTTAATCTTTTTTATAACGTTCTCTATTGTCACATTTCCTAGGGGATATTTCCCAGGATAAATAAATTCTACTTCTACTTCTACTCACCAACGAGAGACAAGGGACCTGATGAATCGAAGAGTCAGGAAAAATGAATGTAGCAGTGAGCTTTAGGGAATAGAGAAAGGGCCAAATGGTACCGCCTTGAAGAATATCCCGCGTTATTCCTCGTTTGCCGTTCGATGGATCGAGCGAGACACCGTCGTGTAAACACGGCGAACGGTCGTTCGCGGAGCGTCCAACTTTAGAAACGACGACGACGACGACGACGACGACGACGACGACGGCGGCGGCGTAGTGCGCGCGGCCCCGTTGCGTACGTGCCCGGCACCGCACGACAGCTCTATTTGTCGGCCATTACTCCTGACACACTGGTGGATTTTTGAGCGAACAAATTCCACGCTGTCGGACCTCGCGGCAAATCGCTCGAGAACTCGCGCTCCGATCGACCGTGCAAACAACACTTCTCTCGTGTCCTTTTCCCCCGGGCTCTCGGCTGTTTTGAAAAATCGCACCGAATGGGGGGGGGCACAGAGGACTCGGTTTTCCTTTTGCTCGGGCGTGGGAGGACAAGGGGAAGGGGGCGGAGAGGAATGATTGGGTTGAGCAGGGCGTTTTGAAAAATTGGACCGAGGGAGCAGACAGGACGGTGTTTTCCTTTCGCATGGTGGGTTAGAGTGGGGCAGGAGAGGAATGGTTCCGTTGGGTTTGAAGAAGTTGGCGCCTTCGGTCGAGCGCTTGGCCATGACAAGCGTGAAGAAGCGCGATCCGTTAAGGCGAGGACGAGGTGTCGTCGTGGCGAACGGGGGGGCCGACGGGAACGTCACCAATAATCTCGCTTGGTTGCTCGCTCGGTCGCTCGCGGCCCTGAGGCACGTGGCCAGCAGTCGTGGCACGTGTGCAACGTGCGTGCCACCGCCATAAAGATCCTATCAACGTGAGAGGGCCCCCCGATAGCATTACGTACGGAGATCAGGTACGGAAAGCCTCAGCGAGAACATCCCCGCTCCAACCCCCTCCAGGGGACTTGGTAGGCGAGGAAACGAAAGGCAATACGGCCGAGTGAATGTTTCGTTAATTGAATAAAACGGATTAATTTGCCGGTAGTTTCTCTTCTAAGCAAGGCCCATTCTCCTCCGTTTCCTTAGAGTTTCGATCGACAGTTCCCCGAGGGCCGGGGGATTAAAACGTCGTCTTATAAAGTGCTTTGTAAAGTGAGGGCTAATCGTGTAGATGATCTCCTCGAGGGCTGAAACAACCGACGAACCAGAGAGGAGCCGGCCTAAATCTGCCTGACGCTTCATTAGCCGGCTGCTGTAATTAAGCGGTCGGCCGTCGATTAATTCGAGCACGATCGGGTAACGATAAGACGGACAAGACGGTCAGGTAGGTCCGCGTCCTCCGCGTGTCACGTTGCGCTCGTGTCAGCTGACACGAAGCCGCTCGACGTAAAGGCGCGTGTCTTCCACGTAAACCTCCCAACGCTTTCCCCTCAACAAACGACACCTCCCTCGCACTTGCCCCTCTCCGCAGATAATTTCGCCCGTCGAAATGCGAGCGAAACGCCTGCGCCGTGACTAAGAGCCTTCGAAAGATTTCTCCTCGAAGAGGCAGAAAAAGTGTATACACGTCGAGGAAAGCAAGGAAATTTCTCGAGTTCGCCACCCTGAGTACCGTTTCTTTGCCTTCTTCGCGTCGAACACCCGTTCGAGACGGTTACAAGGAAATTATGATTTAACGGGGAATAATCGCCGGCCGTCGAGGCGGTCTTAAAATAATCCGTTATGTATATAACCGCACTCCCGTCCCTTTTGCCACGTGCGCATGAAACGTCCACCCACGCGCCAAAAACGTACCCACCATCGAGCCAAATTCGTCCACAATTCGAGCGAAATGGGTCCAGGATTTTTAGGCGCTGAAAAAGAATAATTCTTCTCCCCATCGAGGTCGTTATTAATTAATGCTTCATCGGGAGACGGATTAGTCTTTTTTGCAATGTCGAATGCACGGAGCAGGAAGAACTCGGGGATGACAAATCTGGCGTTTCATCTTTTCTTCGGGACGACCGGGCACGTGCGGAACGATCTCTCCGGCTTCATCGACTGGGCCCTTTGTGCTCGGCTCTGCGTCCCGACGCTGATGGATGCCCGAACGCACGAAACCGTCCGTAACGAGCGATCGCCGCGTGAAATACTTTCACATCGTTGGCCAACGGAGATAGAGGAGGAGAAAGGGAGAGGATCGGCCGACTCAATTAGACACACGCGCCTCATTTGTCCGTTTCTCGCCAGACGCAATACCTCCGCGGGGAATTCGTAAACCAATGGCGAGAGGAAGAGGGGGGACGTCGCATTGCTCGGGAGAGATCTTCTCCTCGGCAGGAGCTTTGCCAAGCGCAGAAACGGTTTTTCCACAAAGAATCATTCCAGCGAGGAATTCAGGAGAAATGCCGACTTCCGCGTGGGATTTTTTTTTAAATAGTCCTGAGGTCAAGCCTCGACTATGGCTGTAAAACTTTGTAATGTGACGCGTTTAACGAGACGTGCACGTCCGCGGAGAGAATTGATGTACGACCTACGTACCGGACGAATACCGGCTCGTCGGCACCGACGGCTTCAGAAAATAACGCTCCTAGGACGTCAGTCAATCGTTTACGCAATCCGCGAGCAGGAATCGCGTGCCTCCAGCCGTATGTGCATGTGTAAACAGACATGCGCAAGGCACGTAACCGCATCTCTGCGAGAGATTTCCCTCAACGGTAGAATCAACGTCAAACAGAGGAAACGTGAAAAAAAAATGGTCCTTCGGGACGAAAAAGGAAGAACATCGAATATTCGAGAATTAGACTTTGAAGAAAATTGTAAGGATGAAGAATTGTGTATATTTATTTACGACGAAGATGTTACTTGCTTCCGGAAACTGAAGTTTGACCGTTGATTCTCGAGTTTTTCGTCCGTGAGAATATTCGATGGACGATCAGGAGAGAGAACGAGTCTCGCACGATCGAGAAGCAACGTACGCGAGCACAAGTCGACGGAGAACTCCCCCACCCGAGGTAAACGTAGACCCAGTCCAACCTGGTTTAATTACGCAACCGGTCAACCTGCAGGCCGACGAACGTCGCGGCAAATTCCTCCTTTTTTTTCCTTCGCAACTAGACATTCCTCCGGATTTTCCCCGGCAAGAAGATACTTCTCGCCGTTAAAGCCGGCCCTTAATTAATTCCCTGCCTTCCGCGATAGTCACACGTAAAGCTCACTTCAGCCGGTTGATAACTCGATAAGGACCAGAACTTCTTAACGTGAAAAAGTTGTAGATCACTGGAGCACGGGGACATGAGTGAGATAGCAACGGATTCATCGATGATCTTCTCAATTTCTTGAATTTCGAAGGATCCGGAAAAGATTGCTGAATTTCGCGCAATGCGACTGCTCGAGTGAGAACGAAGTTCATGCGTGTCGTCCAGTTGGCTAGCATCCGTCATTATCGGCGTTGTTGTTGTCGCCGTAGCCTTTGTCATCGTTATCATTGCGCAACGAAGACCGCCGAGGACGTACAACGCGAGTAATCGCGATGTTGCGAAGTAACGCGAACCTCGAGATCGGCATAACGTAATTCCCCCACGAAAAACCAAGCGCAAGACTCTTCCGACGAATCGGAGTACCAGGAATCAATTTTAACGGAGAATAATTCTTTTCACGAACGATTGTTAGATTATTAAGGAATTCTTTGGAGTTTCTCAATGTCTCTATCGACAGGGAATATCCGAATTGATGAAGTTCGTGCGATAACGTGGCTTCATTGGACTCATCGATCGTTACAGCACGCTCGTGTATCTTAATTGATTATAATGACGAAGGCTCGATCGGACAAAAGCGAGCATTGTGCGCGGTGCTTCGCCTCCTTTTCCCCCGAAAGTACTTTTTACCCATCTCATCCGTCCTCTGTCGGACGGCGAGACGGGACAAGTTTTCCACGACGATAATTATCGACGGACATTGCGCAACGCAACACGTAAGACTGTGCAAGTTCGAGTATCATCCAGAACCTCAACCAAAGGGAATCGAAAATCAATAAATTCGACTCACATAAAACCGAGAAAGTTGAAGAAATTTTGCTCGACATTCTGTGCTGTTTGGGAAGAGAAGGCTTAATACCGTTTTACGAGAAGTTTATACGAGATTGCCGGGTGAAGCTATAATCGTCGCGAAGTATGCAGTGCCCTTTGGGTCTTTTGTCACGGCGGGACGCGATTTGTTACTCGCATTTACCCGGCCGCCTCTCGCCGCGGCCAGTTGACTTGGGTGTTCGCGCTCTCGGCGTAGTCGGTATAAGTTTAAATCGGGAATGGCGGGCCAGGAGGCCGTCGTGCGGGAGGCGCGATGGTATTTTTATCGGGCTAAATATAGGTAAACCTCCTATACGGAACGCTATAGCGCCGTTCGCCGGATCGCAGAGACTCCACGTACGGAGAGCGAGAGGAGACGCGTGGACGAAAAGATCGGCACGGAAGGAGGAAAAGAGGGATAAAGAGCGGGGCCAGACAAGAGAGGGGAGAGGGGGGTGGGGGGGTGGAGAGCTCGTGTGTAGCCGCAGAGGGTCGGGGCGTAACTACTCGTTAACGTGCCGCACCACGTAACTCCGGTACCCCGGGGTGTCCCGTGACCGCAAAAGAGCTTCCGCGGAAAGCGAGGGATGGACCAAGGCCGTCATCCTGCTGACGACGATAAATCTACCGATTAGCAGCCCCACCGGCCGGCCAAATAATCGATCAGATTCAATCTCACGAGCCTCCAACACGGCCCGCAAATCCAGCCGACTACATCGAAAATCATAACTCGTCGCTAATGAAAACTCCGGTACATGAATTCATCGAGGGGAATGCAAGGGTTAAGAGTTGACATTGTCTAATGACTCAGTTTTCGCTCTTGAGCCTTAGTTTTTGAATTCATACGTCGGTGTAATCGATGACTCGAAAACCTTTAAGGCCCTTTTTCGGGGAAAAATTGGGGTACGTCGGTCGAAGATACGTTCGACGATGCTGAACCCCCGGAAATTCCGGCTGGTCGATCAATAATTCGTACTGGCGTATTCCATCGCGGAGGGGGGGTTCGTTGACCGCGCTCGATTTCGGGTCGTCCTTTCCGCGGCGAACACCGTATCTCCTTCGACCTTCGCCGGTGTCACGTGGTGGGTTCCTGAAAGCGAAGACGCGACCGACTCGTTTAGCGGATCGCACCGTGTAATCGCGCTACCATAAGACGGTGTCCCGTAACCGCAGAGTGCTTCTGCAGAGTGAGAGACGAGAGAGGAAGAGAGACAGAAGTGGCGTCATTTAAATTCGATATCCCGTAATCCATTTGATCTGCATCGTCGCTTCTCAATGTAAAATCCCGGGTACTCGGAAAATTCCGAGTATTGGTGGTATTTTTGGGGGGACTTTTCAAAAATATCCTTAAGCATCGTGACGGAACTAATCGAAGGCGTGCTAAGACGGAGACCTGCGTTTGTCAGGTGATCGAAAGCGAAGTCCGTGAGTAATCGCGTTACCTAGAAACAATGAGAAAAGCCCGGACGAGGGCCGGCGACGTCGCGCGAATCGCCGTCTCCGCACACCAGGTACCATCGGCCGTGGCTCTCGCGACGTAACAATGCTCCATAAAACGGCCTTATCGCCGGCCAGGACGATTAATCAAAATCGCCCGGCCGTGCGCGAGCGAGAAACACCGGGAGATGCGTGGGCGTCGGAGAAAAAGCCGAGCAACTGACCAGCGGCACCGGCAATGGCGAAGGAGGATGAAACAGGAGCGAGCGAGAGAAAAGACGCGGGAGACTGAAGAGGAGTAGACGGGAGTCAGGAGAGGAAGAAGGATAACAACTGTGGGTGCCGGCAAAGAGAAACGGTGCGACGGACGATAAGGGAAAATCACGGTGGAACGTAGGAGAGGAAGCCACGGAAAAAAGAAAAAGAAGGAGAGATAAGAGTGGCGGGGGGAGAGGGGGAAGACGCGAGTCGTGGCAGCCAAGTTACGGTGCTGGTGGGGGAAGGGAGAAGAGATAAATGTAAGAAGGAGGAAGAAGGCGAACGAGCGAAACTCGAGCGAGAGAGAGGGCCGGATAAAGAGAGAAAACCCGCAGAAGAATGGTAGCAGGCGACTATAACTTGGCCGATACTCTCCCGGTCGTTCCAAGTGCGGTTTGCCAGACGAAGAGAAAACAACGACGGGAAAAGGACGCGACTAGCTTCTACCTCCTTTCTCAGCGGAATCGCTACTGTCCTGGCAGAGCGATGCAACTTGGCGCGAAACAACGCGCAACTTCTGACGGCCATGCAGCAAACGGTCGATCGCAGAGAAGACAGATGCGCAATGCGTCATCATTTTTTTACGTAATTTTACTTCAAAACCATCGCACCCTATACGAGACGAGAAATTAGAAAGAAAGTGGCGGAAAGGAAAGCAGAAACCGGGGACCCAAGTTCTCCAAGTTCTACTCCGCTGGAAAAGTGTCCCGGATTAGAAGGACGTGGATTCTACAGAGAAAGTTTAACGAGACTGGAACGTGGTGCACGTTTTGCCGAGATTCTAGGAGTCCTTGGCTAAGGGCGGCAGACGGAAGTTTCCTCTTCCTGCGGCACCGCGGGTGCACGCGTAAAAAGTGCAACAGGTCGTCGAGTTGGGCCGGTATCGCGCTCGAGAAAAACCATAAACGTTCTCTACCCGCTGCGGCGCTATACGGGGCAAGTGAGGTCGTTACGTCAACTCCCTGGGCGTCTTTCGACGAGGCTTTTTTACCCCACCCCCGGCGTGTCGAGGGAAAATTAGCGGACACGTGGCCGTTGAATTGAATTTCATCGAGGATTAACGAGGCGCGAGCATTGTCACCGTTGCCGGGGAAAAAGTAAAGGCGAAAACGGTATAAATCCGCGGCTATCGAGGACATCGAGTTCTTGCCCTCGGAACGCCCTTTACGAGGTGGCATCGTCTCACTCGGCCGGCGATTCCCGATGTTCGCGCGGATAGCAAAACGCGCGGGGAAGGCCGCGTGAGAGGCGCTTACACGAGTCGACCGTGTAAAAACGCGGCCTTGCTCGGCACGCGGGTACACGCCAACTCGGCCGTTCGAGCACGGTGAATCACTTCGAGACGCTCTCAATGGAAGAGGAACGCTGACAATAAGGAAGCCGCCAGCCAGGATAAAGAATCGACCGAACCTAACGGGTTACGCGCATTTTTCACGTCCAACAAACAAGCGAATTTAGGAACCGCGGCTAACGCAACTGGTTAAAGTATGTAATCCTACGCCATGGGTGGGCCTTAATTCGTCAAATTTCTTGACGGACCAAAATGCTTCATTACGCCAGAGTACTTTGGTCTTGGGAGACTCGAAATTTCCTTTTGATGGGACACAGATGCGAGGAGCGGCGGTGTCGGTGGTCTTTTCCATGGTTTCACGGCGCTTCAGGAGAAAACACGAATCGTACGATCGGTCGAGACCTCAGCGGGAAAACACGAGAGGGATTTATCGGTGGCCTCAGTGCGAGCAACGCGCCGTAGGATCGCCTTTGTGCCGTGCGCGTCTCGTAGTATGGATTCCCACGGGACGTAGAGCCGTGCACACACGTAAAGGCGATCGTAGAGAACGAGAGCTAGAGAGAGAGAGAAGGAAGGAAGAAGGGTCGGGGATACGCATGCACAATCGAGAGGGAGGGAGAGAAACGCGCGACAGAGGAAGGTGGAACCTCCACTCCCGCAGGTTCCCACGTGTTTCCGACCGCAAGTCGCAGTTATAACGGCGCAGCCGCGGGAGACTTGCCGACTCCTCTCTTCCGTCTCTTTTCCACCTCCATCGTCCCCCCTCCGGCCGTCCTTCTCTTCCAGCGGGCCCTCGCGCGGCCAGGGAAGAGCCCGAACAACGCTCACCGATGCTCTGGCTGCTCGACTCAAACCCACTGTATCGTGAGTTCGTCGTCCTGTCGACGACGCGGTCGCAGCTACCGAAAGAATTACACCGGAGAATTTATGTCTTCGATACACTTCCGCCTCCCGAGAATCCCACGATCGCCGCTCACAACAGAGGCCTCATTTACGCGCGAGATTTAAAAAAAGGGGGTGCGCATAACACGCTATCGGTTCAACGCACCCCGCGGGACAAGGGGAAAGACTATTTTCGTCTCGGAGAATGGCGGAATTTGCGGAAACAATTGCCATCGTCCATGGAGAGCGTCGATCGCGAATAATTTGTGCCGACGTGGAGGATTCGAGGGAACTGCGAACCGTGCTGAGAAATGCAATTTTCCATGAACGGAGGGATAGGGGGGTGGTATTGCTGACCTACCGAGAAAACACGAACCTGTAACCCTGAGGATGATGTCGAGACAGAGGTGAACGAACGACGAGGAGGAGATCAGTCCAAAGTAGTTCAGAAAATAATATAGTTGACCCTATACTCGCGTGACACACGAGTTTTACTCCCCGGTATTCGGCAGTGAAGTTCCTGGAGAGGTCCTTCCCCTCGACGAAACCGTTGGTCGTCGATCCGAATCGCGCTAACGTAAACGGCCGTATAAATAAACGAACGTGGCCGCGCGTGTGTCTACATATATATCCATCTCGCGCGGTAATTCTGCGGATAAAAGGAGCCGGAATAAATCCTGCTTAAGTCAGGCCGGCGTGCGCCGAGTTGCGACAGATGCCCCCCGGGGGCATAACGCGTAGAATAATGTAACGGGCCGTGCGTAATCGGCCAGGAGATCAGGCAGTTTCGCGTGGCAAACCTCCGTCTCAATCGTCTTTCGTCGCGCTCGCCTTTCATCCCGTCGACGGGTCCTTTGGCTGCTGCTCCACTGGCCGAAAACGAACCTAACGGAACTCGGCCAGCACGGAATTCTATACTCATCGCGCCAGGAAGCCCCACGAAATGACTCAATCATCCTGAGACTCCGGTACAACAGTTCCTTACCAAAAATCAACGACTAACTGATTAATCATACTTTCAGGATACGTGTATAAACAGTTTAAAAATAGAGCTATGCAAAACCTGAAGACAGGAAAGAAGAAATAATCCATGTACTTTGTACCGATTAACGAGTGTTTCGAACAATATCTGAGAGCGATTTAAAAATAGATCTTAGCTAATGACGAAGGTAGGAATTTTCTGGAGCGAGTTCTTGAGGCTGGTCGTGTCAACGTCCGTTTTCTCATTTACTTGGACTTCGATTGTCCGTCGAGGTCGTTGAAACGGCTTCGCCGATGACAATCTCAACCGCCGACGACCCATTCAACGAAGCTCCCAGAGATTATCCGTCCATATCGACGTTCCTCTCCTCGCGGGTAATTACAGCGCGGAATTAACCCATTTGCTTTTTACGGGGACATCGCGGTGGACTTGACGCGGATCGACAGGATTGCGTGTCAAAGAGATTATATCATACGTCGGCGCAGTGATGTCATTGTCGTCATTATTGCACCTCGATGGTCAGTTTTATCCGTAAACAGAGATTCAGGGAATTTTCGTGAACCGTCGATGATGAACGTCAAGATTAGCCCGTGCAGCGAATCTTCCACGTGGAAGGATACGGTCGATTACAAATTGATCTCGCGTGTGCATCGAGGATGTTTGAAAGTTGGAGCGACGGTCGAAGGGCCCGTTCGTTGTCGAGCGGTCGACGTGCGGCCAGCCACGCGACGTGCCTTCCAAGGTGAGCGAGAATCGACTCGGAGCGGGAAAAAAATGGACGAACAAAAGGATAGCCGCGCGTTTTTTCGCGGCCAAGAGCAACGAGCAATAACGCGTATGCCGCGGATAAAGGAGCCAGGGAATTTTCGGACCGGCAATCGGAGGGAATTTTTTCAGGAAAGTCCGAGGGCAAAAGGTGGGGGGCGGGGGGGGGGGGTGGGAGAGTAGCCGGATCGGCAGGACGAGGGGAGGATAGGAAGTGAGGATAGCAGGCAGGAGAAGGAGGAAGAAGGTGTGAGGGGGGGAGGGACAGAAGATTCGAGGAGGCGGCCTTGAGAACGCCGAGAGTCCGAGAGGAGGTGGAAGAAAGACGATGAGATGCGTAACCGAGCGAGCGAGAACAACGGCCAACAGCGGCCACGGGGGAAGAAGAGAAGGACAAGGAAAAAGAATCGCCCGAGAGAGAAGGTGAGAGTCCTGTCGAGCCAACTCCAACGCCAAACGAACTGCTACACCGCGGCAAATCATTCCCGGTTCTCATCTCGAATTTCAATCCCCGCTCCTCCCCCCATCGGCTCTGCCATATCTTGCCGCGGAAGTTAATGAACGGCCCGGGCTGCCGAAAGTCAAAGGCGGGATATATTGGTCCCGCGTAAAACTCCCCGCGGGAGGTGGTTTCATTGACCCGAGCGGTCGATCGATCGACTACTCGCCGAGGGTGACATAAATCCCCGTGACATACGGGCGTTGCGCGCTGTCGGCCGACGAGCGTCAGACGGCTGACATTTAAATATTCTACATTTAGTTGCGATGACGATGCAAGGCCATTATGCAACTGCGCTGATGTAAGGCCGACACACGAGAGATGTCGGAGGTACGCTTCCACGCCAATCGATAAAGCCCGTGTGTCTCCCGTGAAACCGAACCCATGCAAATTCGGAAAGAACATCTTTTCCTACAATTTTCTAACGCGTCTCGGAAAAAACCGTCCCAACGCGAGTCGCAGACTAGTTCCTCAACCATCGTTACACTTATCGTAGGCAAATAAACGTTGTTGGTGAATCAGGATAATTTCTACAGACGCAGCGAGATGAAGGGACCTTTTTAGCCGTGAGCGAAATAGCAAATTTTGGCGCGTAGGTTTGCCGTTCCTCCTACGCGTGCAGCGAACGAGGAGCGCGGCAGGTCGGTGCGTGGCCGATGAGATCGACGGCGATTTATTAAACGGCGGAAAGGGGGTGGGCGGATACCGGTGCGTCGTAGAAATCCACGACGGACGATTGAGAACCTCTGAATACACGAGCGGAGCCTGCGCGGCGCAGGTAGGTCGGCTCGAACCTACGACTCTCTACGGAATATACGGATACTTGGCAAGGTTCGCGAGGTCACGTGCCGTTGCATTCGGACAGCCGGCGCTAATTTCATTATTTATAGTCCTCACGACGATATTTGATTTGCCCATCACCGACGCCCGGTCCTACTTACCGGCCACTAGGAACGTCAGGTACACGTGATTCCCGCCACAGGATGACGTCAGGAGGATGAAAAATCGTTAGGAATTTAACAGACAACACGAGGGAAGGTTAATCCGTCGCGGTGTTTAGCAAATTTGAACTTGTACGTGTCGCTCATTCAACGAAAAGTGCACTAGATATGGAAAAAAATAGAATCTTATCAAATTGGTACGTTTCTTTGAATGAAAACAGTACTCAAGGGGTTACGTACTCGTGAGAGTTTTGTATCTTCTTCCGTGAGAATGTTTGAATTTGCCTCGTGGAAGCAAATCGCGGGCAAACATTTGCCGCGCACTGACAGATGGTAGCGCGATGGTTTGCTAAGTACGGACGATCGAAGGAGATTAATCGCAAACGAAGGAGTCTCAACTGTCTTCGTCAGAGAAGATAAGAGATGCTCATTGGCAGACTTTCCATCGACTTAACCCACGCGAACATCCTATTGATTATGGCGAAATGCGTTCCGCGGCGACACGTGCACCTTCTTTTGACGACACCTCGTAATCAAACAGGAGTGTGGCGCTGATAAAGAATATACATAAGACTGAGCGGACAAATAAACTCGCGTTCGACACGTCAGCCGTGGACTTATCTTGACGACGGCCTTGGGGAAAATTTCGAAGCTCCACTTGTTTGTTCGAAGGGTGATGGATTTTGAAAATCCGTCTCTGACCTCCCCTATCGTTTAGCCCCGATAAATATTTGTAGCGGTACATTTGCCGGATTCAATTTGTAATTAAAGGGTTTACATTAACGCGCCGAGTCCATTGATTTTCACAGGGCAGGCTTTATCCTCGTCAAAGAGCAGATACGAGGCTGTTTACAGCGTCGAAAGTTACGTGTAAACAAGCGCTCGACCTACTGTAAAGTCCGTGAAATTTGACGAGAGGCAGCTTTTCCGGGAAAACGGCGCGTCTGAGTAAAGCAAACTCAATGGAGAACTAAATAATTCGTTGGATCGACCTATCCACCTTGCTCCTTAATTCCCTTGGTCTCTGTGTGCTCGAAAACTGTCAAACGCCGGGGGTGCCCGTGAGAACTATACTCGCATGAACACGTTATTATCCCTCGGGGCGAATGACGATAACCCGGTTATCGGCGATTATCGAGCCGTGAAATCGTTATCACACGGCAACGGCACTTCAAGGGATATTCCACAAACTTTGGCAAAGGTGTTGCAACTTGACACCCTTAACGATCCTCCCTTGGGACTCCTTATCGAATGAACGTTAGCGTTTCAAAGGGTCCGACGGTTTATTCTGCTGTTCTCGAGGAACGTCATTTTGCATAACCAGTAGGAATAAATTGCCGTAATTTTAGCCGAATATATCTGCCTCGAAGAAAGTGGGAAATCGATACGTCCCTGGCTGGCAGACTAGTAGGATGATACGGAAAGAAACGTTTGCCAAAATCCACCTGTCCTCAAAGTGGCACCTGCCCCGATCTTCTTAGGGACGAACCTCTTTCGGAAGACTCGAGACCGCTGTTTGCCTTCGTCCCCTTCCCTTCCCCTCCGAATTCTCCCTGGTTCCATTGTCCCCGGTCATCATTGACGACTAACTCTTGTTTTCCCTGGTCTACCGTCTTCCGCGTCTAGGACCGCTGCGATGTAAATCCTTCCCCTTGAATACGACAGTCACCAAAGGTTCCTAACTTCGAATTGCCATTGGCGAAGGCCAAAGAACCGGAGGAGAAGGTCAGCCAGGAATCGACGGGAACGGAAGAAGAAATAACTCATTACCCAGCGCTGTAGAGTTCGATCATCGAACTGTGCGTGGTTTTCCGTTAGCCGAACATCAGGGCCGACAAATACCGGTGGTAACCTTTCACCGTATCCTACTTTCTTAGAAGGAGACGTGAAATTGCGAGGACCTTCGCACGCGGAGGGAAAGAAGGAAGGCAGGAGCAGACGATTTGCAAAGCAAAAGTGGCCGGATGTCAACGGACCTTCGAAAAGCGGCTACATTATCGAAGTGGCACGGCGCGAAGTGGTCGGCGGAGAAGAACCTCAAGGCGAAAGAGTGCAAGAAAGACGGAGAGAAACGCGTGGACCAGGGGCGGAGGCTAAGTGGCCCTCCAAGCGGGAATCAGTTCCGCCAACCTACGGATCGCCGTGTCACGACATCGCCTGGAAGCCAACGTGATCGATAGTCACGACTTCGGAAGGTACACGATCTACCGAGCGATCCATCGATCCTGCATAACATCTAAGAGAACGTGCCACGCTGCGACTTTCGATGGCTTTCCACGCTACCCGTTCAACTTGCCGTTCAAACAAACCCGTACCACGCACATTCTACTATCTCCCGTTACTTCGTCGAACCGTTCCCTAAAATTTTGTCCAACCGAAGACTCGTACGAAGGAACGAATCAAATGACCTGGGCCTATCGTACGGCATAATTGTTGATATTTCAGACACAGGATGAACACGGTGGACGACTAGAGTTCGTCCGTAAGTTTGCCTTGAACCTACACGGCTATGAGCAACAAGAGAGTTTCAGGTGAAACTGGAACCGACCGACGATACGGCCTGATACGCTCCTTGCACATGGGTTTATATATATGAGCCCCATACACACGCACACACGGACATCTAACTGGTCATCTTTGCGTGCCTTCTCCGCAGAACGAGACTTCCACCCCCCCCTCTCGTGATTTGCCGCAGACTAAGGTTTTACCTCAATACAATCTCCAGCAAACAAACGAAAAAGTATTTGGCTACATGTGAAAAACAAAAATATTAGTGAGTGGCATAGCCGAACGAACGAAATGAACCAACCGTTGTAATAATGTATCGTGAGAAATGAGACTTGCATAATTAACAAAGGCAAGATTGACAGGCTGATCGATTACGAGCTATCGACATCGATTAATCCTCAATTAAAAGGGCGTTAATCTCCGGCCGTGGAATTCAATTTGTTCGACAACTTTCCCTGGATTTTTAAGAGGGAACCATTAAATTAGGAAACATGAAACAGGTTCTCGAACAGGTTGACTTAAACATATATGTATATCGCGGCGCGTTGACATTAATAAAGACCTCAAAGCGCGGAAGAAAGTAAAATGGGGGAAACGTTAACTCGTAGAAGAATTCTCCGGATATTTCCGCGGCAAGAATTGACTGGATCTTGCGCGGGGGAGTAATTGATGAAGACCACCAACGACTTGGGTGTTTTTTTCATTCGGCGCGCACTCAATTATACGCGTTTCCGCGCGCCGGTGGTAATAGAGACAAATTATGGGTGCCATTAGAAAGATAGCAAGTGCGCCGTTATCTCGGGCAAGACAGGCCAGGACAACTGGCACTTGACTGATTGCGCTGTGGGTCACGGGCGGTGTCGTTATTATTTATTCGCAGTTGTAGACACGCTTTCCCGAGCTCCTATTCACCGCACGCGACAGGTAAACGCGAATAATTCCAAGCCACGGGGCACCGGCAACTAAAACGAGGAGTATCGCTAGTGGCGTCCTCACGATGAGTCTCATATTTTTAAGTCTTCCACGAACCGAGTCAAAAGTGTTGTTCATCAAGAATTCCCCGAGGTTTTTCCATATCGTTTTCGTACGAATTTACAAGGCCGGTCGATATATATAATTGGCGAACGGTCGGTCGGTAGGCAGATAAGGCTTGAGCGCAGAATTTCGCGATGTTTCGAGTCCCCCGATGACGTCACAGGTGCCGGTTCGGTTGTCGGGAGGCGATCAAGGTCCTTCTTATCCTCCCGAGAGCGATAAGATAAGGCCACCGACGTTACCCGTACTTCCGATCGTGCTCTAAACCGTCCCCCCGCCACGTCTCCTCCCGCCCCCCTGGTCCCCGTGTGCTCGTCTAGTTTCCAAGCCATTCAAGATGCACGCCGAGGACGCTTGAAATCCGCGTTAAGCGAGGAAAAGCAGCATCCATCGCCGGAGAAGAACGTCCCGGTAATTTGCATTCCGAGCGCGGCTTACGTGGAAACCTCGAGTCAAAAATGATTGGCTCTACCGGTTCCATGTAGTCACGCGGGAAACCAGTCGAAAACAATTACGCGCGCACGAGGAGGATGCTCGATTATATCTGCGTCTTGGATCTCGCGAGCAAAGTGGCTCGGTCAATCGCGCCAATGTACCGGCCTGGAACGCGTATGTTAATGAACCCACACGATTAGCGCTGACGGTCGCGCGGAGATGATGTCGAGTCGATAGAGACGTCGGGGCCGGATACGAGGAAGGTCGAGAAAGACCGGGAGAAAGGGCCGATCGAGGAGAAAGGAAATCCCGGAGGAAGTTAAGAGACAGGGAGGGAGGGGAAGACTTGTCGCGGATAATCGCGTCCCCCTTGGACTTTCTCGTGTCCGTCTTGCGAGACAGGGGCCCTCGTTTCTCCGAGCGATAGGCGTCGTCGAGGAAGGAAGTCACCGACGAGCCTTGACGCACACCTGCGCCAGGGGCGCCTCCCACCTGCAGGGGCACCTGAGGTGATACACCACGGGTTCCCCCTGCACCTGACGCGCAACACCAACGTCGATCCCGATTTCGCGCTTTCGCACACCTTAACTTCAAACAACTATCGATACATGTCTGACTAAAAAGTGCTACAAAAGTGCCCTCCCCCTGGCGTCCTATGGAAAAATTCTACTACGATTCGGAATATCGTAGCACCGTACGTAGGACAAACGTATTTCTTCGCTGCGCGGTGAAGGTTTTCGGACTTGTTTATCCACGTCGAATTAATCCACAAGGTATCCCGGGGTATCTAAGGTCACGATCGGATCTCGAGGATCGTAGGGCCCGACGTGTACGTGACGAGAGGGGATCGGGCCCCGTTCGTCGGAAGTTGAGGCTCAGTTTTGACGATGGTACCGTTTTCTGGCGGTCACAGGGAAGGCCCTGGCCACGCTGCGATAACGGATTCTCCGGGTGTACTGCTATTACGGTCGAGAGAGCGTAGCAGTGAGCGACCACCGGCCGATTGGCACGGAACGGGCTATCGGCCCGTAAACCGTGCACCGACCATTTCAATCAGAGCCTGTCGGAAAACCGGCGCAAATCAACCGATCAAGAAATCCCATGAAACCGGAGAACAAAATCCATTGGGATATAAAAAACAAGGAATGCAAGGAAAGCCGAGCGAGGATTTCCCTGACGACCTTTCCTTTTTTTTCCCCCGGTCCGGAAGGATCGCGTGATCCTTTCGCCGGAAGATCAACGGAAACAAGGACCGATACGGCTTCGTAACGTTTTGCCACGTGATTCGCGTGACGAGGACTCGTCGTGCGAGAGACCTCAGGAAGGATTAGTTATTTATGTCGCCACTCGAACGGTTCCGAGTGGATGACATGATTGATTTCTCCCCGTTGCCCCCCTTCTTCCCGGATTTTACCGAGCGGATAACTGACCCAATGTCCCAGCGACGACCCTTTTCCTCTCGTCGGTGGAAGTATGCGGGGAACGCGATGTCTTCGCGGCGATTAAAACACGCGAACGTGTAATTAAGCATGCTAATACCGTCCGGCGTTGGCCGTTTCGTTCCGTTCCGCCCGACAGGACGGGGAAACGGTCTTCGAGCGTCATGGGAATACCGTCTTATAATTTCGCGCGGAGTTAGGATACGCATGTGCGAGGGACACGGTGCTCGCGTGTCGGCCAATTGTTACAGTCGACGAGAGGGTAGATGCATCGTCGCGGTGCATATTTTCTCGGATTAGTCGGCGGGCAGGAAAGAAGCAAAGGACGTGACGGTGGTCGATGACTTCGGAAGTCGACGGTCTTTATTACCTCGCTCGTGCGAGTCGGAGGAATGAATTTCCCTGCTCACTCGCTTATCCCGCAAAATCGTCGGTTTCCTACGGTTTGTCAGACCCAGCCTCCCGTGGAAGAATTACGGTTGTCGTTGGACCGCACGTCGACGATATATCTCGTTGGTTCCACGTGTGTGATCAAATATGTAAATTCTTCTAGCTGTATAACTCGGACATTACTGGCCGCGGCTCATTACGGCCGACACGACAGGGAAACATTATTCGGTATCGATCTATGGAAATGCGCCGCAGTGGCGCAGTCACTAAATGACAAGGCAGCCTCGGAATATTATGAGAAAAAAGGGACAGCTAGCCTGGGCCGCGCGCATAATTACACGCGAATAACCCCTCGTGTGTCGTGCAAGGATTTAGCGGACAATCGACAAGGAGATAAGTAGTGTACGGTTTCCCAGCCATTTCAATATACTTGCGCTGTCGGTAGTACAACGTTGGCCCTTCTACGGGCACAAGTGGGGAACGTGCGGTAAGTGGTTGATGGTTTACCTGAAGTAGTGCGAGCCAAAAGGCGAACAGTAGAAGGGATCGTTGTGCATGTGCGGTTGTCCTGGCACACCGGGTCCCTGTGGATGGGGATGCGGGCCCATGGGTCCTCCGGCCGCGGCGGGACCTGGTCCACACATCCCCGGGCCAGCCTGGGGTTGCATGCCCCCGGGGCCCATCATTCCTGCCGCTGCAGCGGCTCCCGGGCCCATTGGATGGGGTCCAGGATGATGCGGTGAGCCGACCATGTGCGGCGGTCCTGGATGATGCGGATGAGGCGACGGACCCCCTCCGCTCGACATATGGGGGTGCGGGGCATGAGGCGAGCCGCTCATCATTCCATGGGGCGGCATCGAATGAGGACTCGGCGAAGCTCCGTTAAGGTGCGGTCCCCCGGCAACGCCGGTGGGTCCGTGTGGCGTCGGCGGGCCCCCGTGGGTCGGCGTGGTCGCCGGCTGAGGCGGTGGCAAAGAAGGCCCCGGTCCGCCGCCGGGCCCAGCACCGCCAAGGGGCGGCAGTGGCCCGTTGGCCATGTTGTTGAGCTGGGTCAGCGAGGCCGCCGCCGACGCCATCGCCTGCAGGGGGTTCTGGCCGGCGGTCGCCGTGTTTACGCCGTTGTTCGTAGGGCCGGTTAGCTGGTTGCCAGCGTTGTTGCCGGGCTGGGTTTGCTGGCCGGCGACGGCTTGGCTGCCGTTCACGGCAGGGCCGTTATTCGCGCTGTTGGCGACGTTGGCGACGTTGGCGACGTTGGCGGCGGCGGCGACGCCGGCTGCTGCTGCGGCCGCGGCCGCTGCTAGGCTGTGCTGAAGAGAGGCCGGCAGCGGTGGTGAACCGGCTGCTGGCGGGGCGGTCGGGCCCCCGAGGCACCGGCCCGACGGACCGGAGGCGGCTACGCTGCTCGGCGCTACCGGCACGCCGGCGTGCAATGATATTCCACCTGGGGGGCGCTGCGCCACCCTCACCGGCATCACTCCCCCCTCCACGACGCTCTTCCCCTCGCGCGCCTCAACGCCCCCGCGAGTGCTTCTTCCTTACTCGCGGCCCTTTCTCACCCTCTCTCCTTCTCTCCCTTTCGTGCCACGAAATCTTGTCCTCGACCAAAGCGCACCTACTGCACCCCGCCGCCTACGACTATGTACAGAGCGATCTTTATGCACGTGCACGTAGGTGTTTATGCGCGCCTTTTTTTTTTCCTTCTCCCTCCCTTACTCCCTCGTCCTTCTCCTCCCCGGGTTAGGGAGACCCCTGCGCGCTGGCCCCTCCGACCTTCGTGAACCGTCGGGATACCTATTTATGGTCCTTTTATTTCTCTGCCCCTCTTCGCCGTCCGCTCGTTGAACCAATCGCCTCCGCCACGTTCTTCCTGGATGTGTAGCCAAGCGTTCATCCGACAAGTCGATGATAAACCGAACGTACGCTACCGATCGCGACGTATCGATCCACCTTCCTAAGGATTCTTAATCGTCGTAGCGCATTTTTAACGGAAGCTTCAACGTAGACCAACCACGTGAGTTTAGACAGCAAGCTCGACACTGAGCTGTTCAAATATTCATATCCCGGGTATATTTTGATCGCTAGTAATCGCTACGAATCTTCACGCATTATTCGCGGGACTCGATGAAAAGAAGACAAAACCTCGTGCCACCTGTTCGCGTCCTTCGTTATCCACGCGAAGGTCCACTATCGAAGGTCTTGGACAACCGTGAGTCACCGTAAACACACTCCGTCGTGTCGCAGGTAAATGCGAACTCTATCGAAGAATTCTAGCGGAGTGAGCATAGATCCAGCCCGAATTATCCAGCTAGTTGACCGCACTATCCACAGAACACTTTTACCGGCTTGCCATCCCCGACTACACCGAACCGTATAATCGTGCACTAACTCTTTCTCCTTTCCTGCTCGTATCACTGAATTCCTCGTTCCTATCGTCGAGACACACACTGGATTATTTGTTTTGGTTTTTTACTCGAATCTACCAACACTCGCTGGGAAATACACAGGGTAGAACCGGCACTGACGATCTTCCGGTGACGATTTTCGCGAGGGCTCTTTTAAAGGGTCGCGTACTCGGCACTGGGGGGGTGGCACGTGGCCGTGAGCTCGTCGTCGTCTTGGTGACGTGTCGTGGAGTTTTCAACCTGCCGGAATGGTAGGAACGTTAAACCGGCGGGCATTCTCCCGCCCATTTTGACAGCGGCCTCAGGGGCCCTTGGTTTCCTTCGGCTAGAGACGAGGACGCGGGGGTCCCGGGGTTTCTCACATCCCCGCTGATCATCCCTCCTCGGTGCTCAGTGCGCGCGAGGCCCAGCGGTTTCTCGGTGGATCCTCGCGAGCGCGGCAAAGTTCCCGCGACTGGCGGTACCGCATGCCTCGAGGATCATCGCAGGACCTCGTCGTCCTGGCTTCCTGCGTTCGTCGACCCCCGGCCAAGCGCGCCAGCCGCGCTCAATCTTTTCACTTCTCCCCTAGCGAGTCGGTTTCCCTCTCGGGGATGTCCTCGACGACGCGCACGGACCACACTCGACCTGGGGAAACGTATACGTGGACACCCGCGGACACGAGCACTGGACCGGAAAACCTCGAGGGCTGGCGCCGAGGTAATTCTAATCCACTTGAATGAAACTTCACGACGATGCCGAGGACGCGTCGCTCCGTGTCACGAAGGATCCGTGGGGGACACACACGCGCCTATCCACCGACTACCGCACTCTACGAAAGCGGTCGCATTACTGCGGAGCGACAGGCTTGGTGGCGCTGCTGTCGGACACCGATGCCACTCTTCGGTGACTCTCTCGCTCTCCCACTCTCCTCGTTCGCCCGTTCCTTCTCACTCGCACGTTTTTCAATGCTGTCTCCGTCGCGCCTACTGCCTCGAAGCCCCTTCCTCTCGAGCGAGCTGCTCTTTCTCCGTCTCTTACACCCCTACGGTTTCGTCTCCTCTCTCTTCAACTACCGTCCTTCGTCAGCCCGTCTCGCTTATTCACGAATTTGCTCTTTTTCTCGAACCTTTTCCATCCCCCCCTCTCACTCTCTCTCACTTTCAAATCGAGATCTCCGTCGCCTCTCGTCTTTGTCCGCCGCTTGTTTTCTCTTTCCCTCTTTCATCCCCCCCAACGTGCTCTTTCGTTCTTGTCCCACTCTCCTTGCCTCTCTCTCTCTTTCTCTCTCTTTCTCTCTCCCTGTCGAGGACGCCGCGCGAACGCCGAACAGACGGGGGAGGCACGCGATGGCCAAAGGGTGGGGGGAGAAGAAGAGAGAATGCCGAGGGGAAAAGAGGGGTAGGAGAGACTCACGCACGACGATACGACCGCGAGACGAAAAGAGAGCGAGGGGGGGAGGGAGGGAGGACGAAGGGGGCAGGGAGAGCCACGTGAGTCGTTCGACATCCGGCGTCAACGCAACCGACCGACCGAAGGTCCTAACTTTACCGACACACCAACCCTTCGATGTCCTTTTACCTCCGCTCCGTACTATCACAAGTGCGACGATGAAACGCTAACCCATTTTCTTCTTCTACCTTGATGCACCCGGGACAATTTAACATCCTCCCGCAGGAATACATGACCCTAAGTCGTCGAAAAATCATGCTCAAAGGACGGGAATTCAACCCCTTGTGACGACATACGAAATGTACGGTTTTACGATCCCTTCAGTTTCCGAAAATAATTGTGTAATAGTCATGAATGTTAATTATTGCTGGGAAAAGGTTGGAAGATAAACCACCCCTGACTGCTAGGCGTCGGGGATTTTGTTCCTTTAAAAATGAGATAAGGTTCCAGTGTGTCTGGCGAATCACTTGACAATCACCGTTCAAAGTAAAGACCGATATCTGTAACCTGTATCGACTGCTTGGCCAGCCATTTGATGACCTTTTACGCGCGTTTCCACGTACACAGGCCTTGCCGGCCAAACGATGACCCATTTTCGCTTTCGACGTACATCGGTCGCCGTTTTACCTTTGCTTTTACCTTGGCCGGCGCAACGATCGCCTATTTTCGATCGTCCAACTGCACTCGCCGGGGAACACGACTTTCCAGTTTATTAAACAACGGGAGGAAACGAGTTATCGAACGTCGGAAATGGAAACGTGTAAACGTCGCGCAATAAGACCGGAAACGCCGGTATCTGATTTCGTTTGGTAAACCAACGGCGATCGAAGGGAACTACTACTCGTCAACGGGCAACGGTTTCACTTTCCTCGTGATTCACTTCCGTCGTCCTGCCGAGACGTCGCCGGGATTGATTCGAGGGTGTAACACCGGGATCAAGACTGTCCGGAAATCCGATTTACCGTAATCGGGGTCAAGTTGAACGCCATTTGTACGAGCCGAGGAAGAAGAATAACCGTGGCTCAGGACGTACACAGCCTGCAAAATTCTTCCTGCTCATCGCTCAACGCCGACTCAGACCTTTCAACGCGGCTACTACATACTTCATTTTTACAATATACCACGTTTCCGGCATAGGCGCCATTTTTACCGTCGAACAATGGAGTTACAAGCCACCTGAAGCGACTTAATAACTGGATTACTAACCGAGTAATTCAGGATTAAAAAGTAATCGACTCGCTAACTACTAGCCGTTCGCCCGGACTTTCGTTAGCTAAGGAAATTTTCTACGCTTCCGCGAATCGCCATCGAATATATAGCGGATTAACTGTAAACGAAGAAGAATGAGAATGGAGGGAACCGTACAAAAAAATTACCGTCCAACCAGAATCCGCAAGAAATTTTACCGTTCTCGATATTTCAGCAAATACATCGAGTCGGTTGCAGTCTTCTAAAATACGTACATAGAAAATTACCTTAAAATTAATGAACGAAAAATATGTACAGATACCCATCCTAAATATTTTGTCTGTCGAACGAGACCCAATAAAAGTATACCACTTTGGATTTTCCCCTACAACCTTAGTTCCTTTGCGTTCCTCTAGAGTCCCCAATTCCTAGAATTCTTGTTCTACCCACAAGGAAAATACAGAGGACTAAGTAAAAAATCCGTAGCGCAAGAATTCACGGCAGGTATAAATGCTCGTGAAAATTGATGGTCGGTATCGGTAGGCCAATATCGTTGTCATTTCGTCGAGGAAAATTGGGCTTTTTCGAGCGAGTTGAACAAGCCGAATTTCCTCGTGGCTACTAAAATTCGATTTGCTCGATTCTCCGTGCGTTTACCGCACCGTCGTGAGCGCGTAGGACAGGTACGAAACGGTACAAAGCCAATAACGAGGCTCTAACCACGACCTAAGTCCGGTCGGCGGCGCAGGGGTAGGGAAACTCAGGTAACTCGGTACTCGCTACGCGCCCAGGTAGAGTTTGAGACAAGAGGGGGTGTGTATCATTGTCCGAGCCTCGGGGACTCCACAACTTCACCGCTTTACAAAGCGACGAAATTCTACGAAAGCCACCAACGTGCCACGAAAAACTGGCGCAAACGATTTTCCGGGGGGCGAGTGTGGATACTTTAATTGCTACGTGACTACTAATAGGTGCGGTTTAATATGGCTACTTTCTGCATGAGATAATTGTCGCTTAATTGCCGATTCCGTTGTGCGTTATTTTTCGTAAAGAATAGTTTCGTTGATTTTCCAAATAAAACTAGAAGGTCTTTCTTATTTGGAAAATTCGAGCCGAGTAAAATTGTGGCATGCATGACTGGCGGTAAATAAATATAAAGCAGCTTCGAATTTACGAAGGTCGCTTGATCGTTGGGGAACCCAAACGGGATTCTAGTCGGGGTCCCTTGCACCGTTTCTCTTCTCTCCCCTCCGTGGTGCACGGTCGAGGAAAAGGCCGATATTTTCCCGTTGCTTGCCCCGTCGAGTAATCTTTTAGAGAACGAAAGCTGAACGCAATCAAACGATTTTTCTCTACCGTAAATAAATGCCTGCGATGAGCAATAGTACAACGCTTTTACGGTATACGAGAAATTAATGACGAACCAACTAATTGCTTCAAGGGGATATATTCTTTGAACTCAGGTAGAAAGGACAATGTCCTTGTACGGAGTGAAATTTTCCAAGGGATTATTTGAGTATCGGTTTACGGTTGAGGACGGCGTTAGGATAATGGCGGAGTAAATAATTGTGCGAACGGGAAGATAAGATTTTATGGCGAATGTTGAGGACGCATCGGGCCGATCGGTGGCGTGAGGCATAATGCAAGGATCGTGGATAGACGGTCCAATGAAATTTTCCGTACGTGGGTGGTGGATTCTGGTCTACACATCACGTACGACCTTTCTGGCATCGGGGTTCTCGGGGCCGGCCAGTCCGGTCCTGGGGATAGACTACCAAGAATTCCCCGGGACCATTAATCTGGGCTCTGCGACACCCATGGACCCCCCCTCGGCCCGGCGACCGGGCCTGCGCGCCCTGCGTCAGGCAGGTAGGCATATTCCAGAGACCCAACCTGATCCGAAGAAGCCAAACGGCATTGTCCGTGGACGGTAATGGACCCACCTTCGAGTGGGCAAAACCAACGACGACCACGACGACCACAGACAAGACTACACACAACGACAGAGGAACGATGCTCAAGATCCTTCGGTTTATAATGCACTGGTATTCTCCGAGCACGTCTATATAGGCAGCTCGTCCAGTTGCCAATGCGGAAATGAGCCGAGAAAACGAAGAGCCGGGCCAGAAGGGCCCGAAAGACGAGACGACAAATTGCCCTGATTTTCGTCGGTTTACACGGATTCCCAAGGGGGTCCTCGTCTCGACGGGCACCTGTTCGCGTCTGCTCTGCCCTCTCTCTCCCTCCACACCCCTTCACACCGGGGAGACAATGAATCGCGCTAATAACCGTCACGAAACGGTCGAATGACGTTCCTTTTGTAGCTGACGCTCGGGCGGAATTTTCAATGAAGCACTCTCTCCCCGGCCCGTTGAGCGCTATAGGCCGATATTTCATAAACGCCACCAGGTGGATCGTTTAAACCGTACTTTACCGAGCTGATTAAAGCACGCGGGGAAAGGGCAACCGACTGCCCGTAATTCTTCGGTCCGCCCACCTGTGTTCTCCGGTTTGCCAGACTCGGGAAAGCTGATTAGAAGCTCAAGAACTCCACGAGTATGTCTCGCCGAGGGAGAGTCCTCCGGTCGACCCTCTCCACTGGATCCAGAGGACGATTGAGCCGCGAAATCGTGGCAATCCTCGCGGTGATCCAAGGAGGAGAGGCGCGCGGTCCGTCGCGAGCGAGGGAACAATTAGAGGCCAAATAAAGACGAGGCGAGTCACAGCCGAGCGGGTTCGCAAGGAACGTGTGTGTGATTTCGGTCACGCCGTGCGCCTGTACGTTGACCCCTCGAGGCAAGAGCGACAGAGAAAGAGGGAGAGAGGGAGAGAGGGAGATCATGAGCAGAGGGATCACTGGCGTCAGGAGAGGAGAGGAGACGGAGAAAGAAGGAAAGAAAGATAGACGGAGAAGGAGACCATTTACTCAGGGTTCTTTCGGTCTCCGTTCTTCTCGGCCGAGAGGGCAGAACGCCGACTCGCTTCGCTTCGAACTCGCTCGTTGCCGCCGGAGAGACAGACCCAACGAAGAAGACAATTCGTCCGAGAGAAAGAGAGAGAGAGAGAACGAGCGCGCCGCTAAGACAAACGGAAGGGACGAAGATAACGAGAGAATGGTCCTTGGCGAAAGAGAGAGAAAATACGAGAAAGGACGAGAGCTCACTTCGAGAGACTCTGAGAAACCGTCCTACGAACTTGTATACGTACACAACACACAGGTAGGAATATATATATATATATATATATACCGAGGAGGCTCACGACACTGTTCGCCATCGGAAATATACGTCGATGGGCTACCGAAGGAACAGCGTTGTCGATCTTCGGGGAACATCGCGCCGTTCTTCTTACAAACTAAATCTTCGGGAAACATGACTCGCCGTTAACTCGCACAGTTTGCTCGAGTAATACCACGAATTTGTACAACAGCAACTCAGGATTTCACTACTTGCCGTCAGAATGAATTCCTAAACGACCCAGCAGTTTTACCTCAACAATGTTCAACGACCAGTTGGATCGGTGCATCTCTTCCGACCATTATCCAGCTCGCGATTGGCCAACGATTCTCGTTTTGCCGGAAAGTTGGGACAGCCGTGGAAGGACAGTTGGGCAGAGGGTTTCCTGGGAAGCGCGAGGTTCGCGCGTCAAGACGAGCACGCTGGCCCGGTGGAGCGAGAAACCGGTTGTGACGTGGGGCCAAGCCAAAGCCGATAGGAAACCGTAAAGCGTCACGGGCCGCGACGGATTACACGGCTCGATGACGGATGCCAAGGCGCCTCGAAAGCCACGCTCTCTTTATCAACGCGCCGTGCTCATATTGAGCAGCACACGCGCGCCGTTTATCTCGTCCTCCAAAACGTTTTGTACCGGCCGAGGCACGCTCCCTGAATTAATGGCCGTGTCCGGGCCGACGGTTCGCTGTTTCGTACATAAAACCGGCCAACGCGAGCCCCGGCGTCACGAAAAACTCTACGTCCCACGACTGGACCGTCAAAGAAACAACGCGTCCACTCCACTCCCTCGCGAGATGCTGCGATAAACGTCGATGGCTGTCCAATACGTCCGATACGCTGGAATCTCCCGCAAGAAAGAATAGCCAGTCTATAAAGCGCAGTCTTGAGTACTCGGGTTCATAAAGAGCGGAGACTCTAACAATATGAGGGAACGGATTATACGCTGTTGCCTGATGATGCGTTGAAATTTACTTGAAATTTGGGCAAATTCTCTCAGCGTCCTCGGAAAACGGTGTTTGTTTCCGGAGCGGGACACTTTGCTTGAGCAAACGAGTCGTCGACTTGTCGAAGCTTTCCAGGATACTCCGAGCCCGATATATACTTAGCGGTTAGCCAATCGCACTCGGTTTAAACCCTTAACTACCTACAAAGTTCTTCCACGCAGCCAGGGGGGGCAAGAGTCCTCGAGTATTCACTGGGCGTTCGAGTGTGATCTCCTCACGAAGCCCAACTTCGTCCTTTGTCCAGCCCGCAGCAAGGACGAATCCTTACCTCGGACAATACCAGAGAAGTAGCCAGAGTGCGAAGAGGCGAGAAAAAGAAAAAAAAAAAAGAAAAGCAGGTCCATCCTCGGAGGACTATCTTGTCGAAAGAATTGTCTTACTTCTCATCTTCGGGCAGTATGTCCTGAATTTCTCCTGACCGCGAATTTTTCTAGAGCAAATCTGACCCAGTCTAAGCGATGTTAAGGTCGAGATGGATACGTGCGATGGATCCGCGATCGGAATGGACTTGGATCGTGCAAGTTGCATCGCGTGCGCTTGGGATGCACGAACGGGACCGTCGGCGACTCTATGCACTCTCGTTACGCCGATAGTTCTCCCTATGCGGCTAACCGGCCTTACCGGGCTCCCAATTAATGACTCTAATGAGATAATTGATCGGGCTCACGTTAACGGAGATGCTCGACGCTGTATCTGGCTTACGAGCCCATTGAATTATCGCAACGGCTCATCTCCTAGCCTAGGCGCATTGTTTCCCCTTGACAACTGTTTCACGCCAGCTGCGAGTCTGCTAGCGTGCTAGCGAGTCCCTGTCTCGCAGGACTAATCGTCCACGCACGGTAAGATGTGTCAATTACCGACAAAACATTCGCCAATCGGATCAATCCCTTCCTGCGGTATATCCTTCGACTCCGCTCTTCTTCTTCTCCTCGGTTATGAATTTCAGATAACGCAAATTCGTGCACGCTCGAGCCTTCAACGTTTTTCAACGGGAACACAACGGTCGCCATTTACGAGGGAATTAATTGAATCCAAACGCGAGTCGCGACGGTTTATTTTTGCGCGCGTGTCTTGGACGTGTCCGCGATACAATTACCACGCTGATATTATCTGTCAGTCTCGATGACGGCCGTCAATTATTTAATCCGCGGCAGACCCGGAGGATACCGATGCGACCGTGCATTCCGCCGATATTTCTAGCAATTACGTAACCCACAACAAGCCGGTGTTCATTACAGAATTACATAGAAAATAACGATACAGGACGACGGTTTGCACACACACATCCGTACGAAATCGTCATCGTTTTGTTCATCATTCAAAATTTCGCAGAGCGGATCGAAGGTCCGCGTTATCTCAGCGTGCGGATTGTTTGTTCGACTTGGCCGATTACGTTCGCCGGAACAAGAGTATTTTTTCCGCGTAATTGAGCGGAGAAGCGTGGTCGGAGGTGACGGCGATCGCGGGCCGACGTTATCGCGGAATTAACTCTGTGCCGCGTAATCTTTAAGGGTCATCTAATTACGCGGTAAAACGGCGTTAATTCGCGGTTAATTTCTTAACGAGATAACGGCAGGTCCGTAAGGCGAGGAGGAGAGCCGTCGTGCCGCGGTCGCATTAGAGGCTCTAATGGCTCCGCGTGCAACCTTCCGCGTCCGAGTGTGCCCGGTGGGCGAGTGAATAAAAAAGGGGCCGAACCGAGGAAACGTTGGTATACAAGGGAGGGGAGGGGGGGGAAGACGGCCGGTGGTGCTAATTAATTGGCGCGTAATTAAAAGCCGCGAAGAGACGCGAAGGGAGAGAGTGACGACACTCAAGTACCGATGTTCAGAGTGTCCTTCGTTTTCCGGCAAAAAGACTCACGATAGGTACAGAAGAATTTTCGATGGCGGATGAACCGCGGGGAAAAGCGATCTCGGCGCTGGGAACTTCCGTACGATAACTCGAGACGCGGGGATACGCGAGAGCGCATTCCCAGGTAGGAATGTCTGAGAGCCCGGGGATCCAGATGCCCGCAGTCCTTGAGTCCCTCATTAACATCCCACGGGGGTCGTTTTCTTTCACATTTTTTTCTCCGTCCTCCGCCGCGAAACCGTTAATATTTCCGTAGCGCAACGGCGCCCGGCCGATTAGGGTCGATGCACCGCTCCGCCGACAATTAAGGATTTCTCCGGGTTTATTTGCCGTGGAAAAAAGTTCAACGACGCGCGTCCGAGCGGTACGACGTTTTCGTTCGGCTCGGACGGACGGTGCGGTGAATGATGCTTCCCCCCCTTGCCCCCTCTTTACCGATCCCTTCGCCAAGGAAAAAAGCCCGGGCGATTAACCGCGAGTCGTGGGCGAAATCGCGGATTTTCCCACCGCGTGGGTGTGGATGGACGCTAATGAAGGCGGGACTTAATTGCCCGTCGTCGAGACTTACGGCTTATAAATTAGGCGGCTCGACTAATCGCCGGTGTCGTAAAGTCGCTTTCGGCGGTGCCAAGCGTGGAGGTTTTAACGCGCGTGTAATGCCCGGGCAAGGCCGCCAGGAGGAAAAGGATGTCTCGTTGGCACGGATCCTCGCGGGAATTTCACGGCACTTGCCGGCCGGATTTATTAACCGTCTCGCCATTGGCCACCGTCTTTCGCGTACTTGGCCCAACCACGAGCATCGAGAAATCCTGCCGGTCCTGTCAAATTTCTCAGGAGAAAATACGCGGGCCGAAGCAACTTTTTCTCAAGCGAAGGCAACACCCTCCACGCGGATCCTTGCGAAATTCGTTTAAGGCCCACGCCATGGCGAAATTCCTCTCGGAGACCTTGCGATTGCGTAATTCGCTCAAGACCACGCATCATCGCCATACTGTGGCGGCTCTATTACCATTGCGAAATTAGAAAGAAAACTACCGAACACCGGCAACGTATGAAGAAATATTTAGGACAACACCTCTACGGTCTCTCGAGAAATCGACTACTTATTTTTCCCTCTCTCTCACTCTCAATTTGCTCGTGCGTAACGCCTATGTCTCGTAAATTGTTTCTTATTATTACTATATGTTCGTTTTTATTCCTCAAACAGGCCAATCGTGGGATAACAAAAATTTATTCATTCTCCCTCATTCTTTTCTTCGTATCTACTAAAAATTGTTTTCTCGCATTTGAATCGGGCGAATGGTTGGATCGCTTTGGAGGAACGTTAGATTCGATCCCGAGGGACAGGATGGCCGTGTGTACCGCCCTTGGAGGGCAGTCGGGGCTCCGGTAATCCACGGAAAAGGCATTCCAGGGATATCGCGAGGGAGCGAGGTCTCGAACCGCGAAATCAACTCGGCCGCGCGCTCTCCCGTGAATCCCAAAACGTAATTAACATTCCGCCGCTATTAACATAACTGATGCGCCGCGAGGGAACGATTAATAATCGGCTGGCAGGTGACGAAGATAATGCGCACGGTATTTCTGGCCCTCTGTGTAAGACAATCGCTACTACGACTACCTAGGACGGCATTCCCTCGTTCCTCTCTCTCTCTCTCTCCCCCCTCTTCAGCACCGTCGCAGGGGTTGACATTAACGTTACAATTAGCACACCTTCCGGGAAGGGAGATTGCACCGAGGCTATCTAGGCAAACGGACTCTAGAGTTCAGAGAATTCCCGGAAAAACTGATCCGCCTACTTCCCACCCCGAGTTCTCGCGAAATCCTGTATTTTCAACGGTATATAAAGAACTGGAGATCTAATTAAATGTCCGCGAGGGCAGATCTACCGTTAGGAGATCCTTGAACATCGTTCGCCCGACTCCTACGCGCGGGGTAGAATGACGAAGTACATGAAGTTTGTAGCTAATGGATGCCCCCTTCCAGCGAATCGGGGTAAAGCCGGATTAAAATCACGCGCGTGAATATAACAGCAGGTGCGAGGTATCGCGCTGAATTAAGCTGGCCCAGCGGCGCTACTGTGCCTTTTTCGGCAGGGTCCTGCGATACATTTTCCACGACATCTTCGACGATTGCCCAGTAATTAACTGGCGGCCCACTCGATCCAACGACAGTTTCTAACGTGGGTGTGTCCCACGTATTCCTTTGTAAAGACGGTCCTGTGTACAGTGAAGACGTCAGCAACGGTAGTGACGTTCTTCTTCCTCTTAGCAACGGCGATCCCTGTCGTCGTGGTCGATACATCGACAGGATTATCTGGAGCGTCGAGAGCGCGTCGTTGTTTCGATAAAGTCGCACTTCGCACGATCGAGTCAGCGGCGTACTCCAAACGCTATCTTTTATCGCGCCTCGTATCGACTTTGCCCCTCGGTTCGCACGAATCCTGATAACAGCCTACCGCGAAGACCGACGGACTATAACCTCCGACTGTATTTACAAATTGATTACACCAAGAGGCCTGATAGAGGGGCTATGTCGCTGGCGTAAAAGTTTCGCCACGATCGCACGGCTCACGTAGGAAAGCGAAGATAGGCGAGGCCGTGAATCGCCCCGAGGAGAGATTAGCCGGCTAGATGCGCCTACAAGTCGTCCTAATAAGCGGACAATCGCCCAGTCAAAGGAAGAAGGGGTCGAGTGTTGACGTACATGAGACAGACCGGCCGTCCACGACCTCAGTAAAGTCCCCTTCGTCCTAGGCCATTGATTCTCATAGCAATCCTGCGTCTTCAACCCCCACGGAGAGGTATATGCGTACTCGGATGACGTAGCAATGGCCACGCCATCCTCCCGTCCGTTTAATTAATTTTATATTACCTAATTTGCCTTATAAAAGTCCATTTAATGCCTACAGCGTCCTCGGCGACGATCAATATTCCTTCCGACCAAAAATTTCCTGCAACGCGGACATTCGCTCGCTACGAGCGCAAGAAATTCGGTTAACCAATCAATAGATAACGCGCGCGATATCGACTGTACACTTTTATCGGCAAGATTTCGTGGCAAGGATTTCACCAGAGGTTCAAATTTATATCGAAGAGCGCCGACTGCCGTCGCTTGGGCCCCGCCAGGCCTACCACTCCGAGGGACTTTTGAGAATTAGACGAATTAAATAACGGCGAGAAGGTAGAAATCCCACGAGGTGGGAGAAGAAACGAAATTAACGGAAACCAGTGGATTGGTCGAAAAGTGAGGCGAAAAAGGATATGCGGATGGTTGAGAGCCACTGGCTGCGCTCGGCTGGGTTGAGGAAGAGAGAAAGAGAGGCCGAGAGAGAGAAACAAGCAGCGGGGTGGTGTAAGGGGGGAAGGAAGAGAAACGTGGATGGGGCAGGAGAGCGAGAGGGGCAGGGGTTGGTGCCAGGGTAGGTTTTGATCAATATCTCGCCCCCACCCCACACCACTACCCTTCGTGGCGGTACACCATGCCCCCCGCCAGAACCCCATCACCCGACCACCATGAATAACCAAGAGCATATAGCGGCCTGCAGATTAAATACATCGTGGTACCATACGATCAAACTAACCCTCTCCCGCCCCTTTGACCGCCTTGCCCTTTTCTGCCCCACCGACGATGCATGCGTGCTACAAATCATCAGCCTCCACCCGCCCATTTTACAAAATAATCAACCCCTCGGATTCATAAGTTTCATCAAACGCAAGGACCAAGCGAGAACGAATAAGATTGTCTCCTAGAAACTGGCAATTTCGTTCTCTTTGTCCGCAAAGGTCATGGTGTTCGGGCTATGAGTAATGAAAGTAGGTAGCATAGGACTGGGGCCCACTGATTCAAGAGCAACGAGGGCAACGGGGCGAGTAGAAACATGTATATTTCGGCGAAAACCTCTTTTTTTCCCGGATATTCCCATTCTAGGGATTTTTCCTAGGGGAATGCAGAGGTGGGAATGTCCTATTACACAGAATAATCACGACAGAATCCCACGGGACGACAATCGTCCTAATGGGAGAATGGAACGTAAGACGACGATGTAAATCCCCCGTGAGTTTCCTCTTAAACGCGTCTAATAAATCGCCGGCCCGGGGAGCCCAGTGTATCCGCTTAGGCGTCAACTTTATTTCGCGAAGGCCCGTAAAACCCGGCATCGACGTTGCACGCGCCTTTACGAGCCGGTCTTAACGTTCGGACAATTGCGTGGAAAAGTGCGGTTCGACGAGGTCATCCATGCAAATCTCAAGCGAGCGCGCAGAGGGAAAGGAAGAGTTTGACGGGCACTCTTTTCCCCGGTGCTTTCGTCGGCCAACGCTAAGGGCAAATCAAGCGCCGCGCAACAACGTGTTTCGAGTATTAGCATTTCAATGAACGCCACGGGCCGGTAACATTAATTACAGGCGACGATATGGTTTTTCCTATGAACACGTCGGACTATCGGCAGTTGGCCGTGTGCGTTGGCGCGCGTATTTTCATGCTTGCCAAGTGCACACGCGTGTACTTCGTTATCCGTGCGGTGACCGCGTGTCGAGTGATAACGGCGCGTTCGTTATCGTCTTCTCGTGACTAATGCGCTACGCGCCAGGTCTCGTCGTTAAAATTTAATGCACTCGGAGCATCGAATCGTCGTAAACGTCGCTTCAGAAAGCTCGCCGGCCTCACGCGGATGGATTTTAAGAGATTCATCGTAATTTCTTTCCGGCTACCGAGTGGAACGTTCGCGGAAAACGGAATAACGATTCCCACGCACCGCCGGAAGCAAGAATCTTTCGAGGAATCGGATTAATTAAGGAGAATTTGACGATTCGCTCGGAGGAACCTCAGGGACAATTATTTTCATGTGCACCAGCTGCATTTGACGGAGCAAATATTTTGCCCGGCAGAATTACGAAACGTTCAAGAGGTTTTTAAGGGCTGAATTTTTGAAATTTAAATACCCGCCATGCAATGGCTGCTACGGCTTGTTACTGCCTGCGAACTGCACCGCGGTTATTGAAATACTTGGTGCGTACTTGCTCGCGCAAGTCTTCGGTAAGGTAGTGTAGGTGCTGGTATCAACGAGGATCATACAGACCCGACCAGACCGACGGGTTTCAAGAATACTGGAGAATGCAGTCAAATCAGCGCAGAATGAAGAGCATCGGTGCTGAAACAAGTAGGAATCCTTAACGTCTCGGCTACATGAGCGCGGTAAAAATTGTACGAGAATAGCAAGAACCTCCGGTCGAATGTAAGCCAGTCGCTTTCAAGAGAATCCTGGGAAAATGTTAGGCGAATCCGGGTCCTCGAATGCGGAAAGATACGACCTCGCAGATAAGATGACTTGCACATTTTTTCCCCGAGTAAAAAGTATTCACGTTAGAAAAAAGTAACGGGCAGTGTTGGTCATGGCGTCGAAGCAAAGCAGTGCGCTATGTAACGACGCATTACCGTAATGAACCTGCAGTCAGCTTGGAAGTACGTCGACGCGAGGAGATAAGAAACACGTCGGTGGAGGCTGGATTTTGTAAACATTGTTGCTGCGGGCATTGGAGCCGCGCTCGGCCACGAAAACACAGAATGCCGTCGGGTTCGACTCGGCAAACAGGTTTCCACGCTAGAAAACTTCCCCGCGAATCTTCATTTCCTCGCAGGCCGCGGGAACGGGGGAATTGTTGCCCGAGTCAATCGGAACGGTTGATAGCCAGGCAACACGTCGACCGTTCCATCTTTTCCAACCAGATTTTACCCAGCGACGAAATCCTTTTTATCGGGCAGCTCGCAGAAAAATCTGACTTATTAACATTCCTCTGAGTTTGCTAGTACGACGCGGTAAGTAGAGACTTTCAAATCGGACGGCTTTCACAAATGTCTCGTAAATTCTATACCCTTCGTAGAGTCAAGACTGAAGGATTGAACGCAAGCTGAAGCTGCAGAGATGTATCTTAGTTCGACGAAGGGTTTAATGATCAGGCCTAAGTGTTTCTGTGAACAATGTTTTGACGGCAGGTTAGGAAAGATAAGAGGTATTAGGATTGGTGTCTTGAGAAAAGGGTGCGATTGTCCGTTGGGGATTGGTCCAAGTGCGTTCTCCAGGTGGGCATTTGGTAGCAGGAGAGAGCGCGATCCGTGGCGCTGGTCTCGACACGGTCATAAGTGATCCATCGCTTTAAGGTTGAACCCAGGTTCGTTGGTTCGCGGCTACGCCGTTGCTACTCAGGATTCCAGTTCTCCCCTCCCCCCAGCCCCTGATACCAGCTCGGTCCCCGCACCCTCCAGCAGCAACCCCACCCACCTTTGGCTGGAACCTGTTCCACTCTGCTCCTCCCGACCCTCTCGTCTCTGTCTTTCCCTTCCCCTCGTTCTCTCCGGATCTCTCGCTCAATCCTTTCCGTCTCTTCTGCCTCTCCTCTCTCGCTCGATCGCCGCGACTGCTGCCGCCGCTTCTCCAGCGCGTGTGGCGGAGGAACAAGGACGGGAAGGCATGCAGCAGGCATTGAGAAAGAGCGAAAGAGATGGAGCCAGGGAGAAATGGAAGAGAGAAGGAAAGCCCGTGTGCACGCGCTGCCATTGTTTGCAGCGTGTGTCTCTCCGACGTTCTCTTTCCTTCTCCCCTGTTCTCTCTTCTTCTTCTCTCTCTCTCTCTCTTCTTCTTCTTCTTCCTCTATGCCCCTACATCCCTCATCCACTCCCCCCTGCCCTCTCTCATTCCTTCTCTTTCCATCTTCCCACTTTGCCACTCGGAGAGCCGCGAGTCCTTTTTTTCAGGTCGGTACAATTTTTGCCTACGGTCGCACGAGGCTCTCGGATGAGCTCGGAGTAGTTCTCTCGCGCGTCTCCTCTCCCCCTTCCTCCCGTCCCGTCAACCTCGTCCCACCCGCCGGGGGGAAAGAGTACAGGTCGGGCGGGGAGACGGAGGAGGTGGGGAACGTAGGATGCAAGGTTACTGGAAGAAGGACGTAACTGGGGCGATGATCCTCCCGTAGAGAACGTCGAGTCTCCTCGCACGACCTTTCTTGCGGCGAACGCTGCGCTTTTTGCCCGGAACCGATGCATCTCCATCTCCCATTCCCCCGTCTCTCCTTACCCCCTTCACCACTCCAGCCCTTCTCAGCCCTCCCCTCATTTCCTCCCGGTCTTTTCTTTTTTCCATCTCTCCTTTTTCCGGGCGCTTCTTCTCTTCTTCTCTATTTCTCCGACTCTGCCCCCCTCCCCCTAGCGGCCCTCAACGACGAGGAGCGCCGATACCGCAGGAGAGACGATCCCGCCCGATGTTTTCCCCTCTCAGCTGGGAGATCAAATCTCACCGGCAGCTCGGTGACATACGCGGAATTTTCCGAGCTCAGATGAAAGCCAGGATCTCGGGCAGCGGCTGCGAATGTCGATTGTCCTCTCCGTTCGACGGAAACTTCTTTGAGCAGTTTCCTCGCGGCGCGTATTAATACGGAATTTTTCGGGGGAAAACGGGAATCGCCGTGGCGCGCTGGAAATAGCGGCGGGCGGTCCAAACAGAAACGTAACACAGCCGTGCGCAATTTGCGCCGGTTTTCTCCCCCATCGACAAAACGTTTTGCGAATATAATCATGCGCCATAGGGACATCGACAAAACGGGTTCCCGTTGAATGAACGCGCGTCCTTTGCCGTGTAATGGCGACATTGACATGCGTTCCGCAGGACCTTTTGAATCTGCGAAACACAGTGCAATTTCGTGCGCTACATCGGGCCAAACAAAAGTCCCGCTTAAATCCCGGCGAATAAAGCCCGCGGGCCGAGGGCTTTCTCGAATTCGTAGCAATGGTCGTCGGGCCGTACGACGAGGGAACGTGCCTCACCCGGGCGAAAATTTCCAAGCTGTTAATTCTCCGGGAAGACGTGATTTCCCCGAAATTGATACCCCGAGCACGCCGGGCGGGGGGAGGGGGGAATCGATCGGTGCACAAAGACCACAGTTTTTCCGCAGTTTTCCTACGTCGTAAACTTTCGAGCGGAGTAAAACACGAGTAGTAGGGCTCGGCCCGTGAACCTCGAATAACGTCGATCCTTTTCCCTTTCGCGATATCGGCGCGAAGTGCGATCCCCGCGAAACTTGCGCCACGTAAACATTCCACGTTAGCCTTTTTTCTCCCCTCCCCCCGGCCAAACTAGTTGTACATTCGGTCAATATTGTCGCGGCCAAGTGTTCTTGTTTGCCCCGGCGATAAGCCCGTCGCGTATCCTCACGCGAATGCCTGTTTGGCGCCTATGGGTGCGGAGAAGTGCAGAGGGGGGCGCGCGCGGGGAAGGGGACCGGTCGTGAGGGGCGAAGGGACGGACCGGGGGGGGGAGGGGGGGCCTCAACTCGCCCGAGTTGCGGGGTGAGTCGCGCCGGAGGTGAAAGAGGACGAACGACGAGGAGGAGAAAAGAGACCTGGAAGACAGAGGTAAGAGGTGGCAGGCCTACATTTCAAATACTACCCCCCTCCCCCTCCCCCTACCCCTGCACCACAGCCCTCTGCCACCTTTTTCTTTGTTTTAATTCTCCGGGCTACCTCCGACCGTCCTCCACGCTTTCCTGCCACCCGTCCCCGTCTTTTGCACCGCCGAAAACTACCGGACCATCACCCTCCGACAGCACAAGCTCAGCTCGTTCTTTCGGAGGGAGAAAAATCGTTTATCGGCAGAAATAATTCGATTGCATTTTCTACCGTCGGCAGATTTCACCTGGTAATCTGAAATTTTGTCCAACGATCCTCGTTCGACCTGACCGAATTCAGGAGATAATCGGGGATGATGGGACACGAATGGGCGTGCATCTTCGATGTCTCTCGCCGACTAGACAGGTCGCATGCGTGCAAAAGTATTTACCCCTGCACGTGCGTGCATGGGGAAGGTGAGGGAGGGTGGGGACGAGAAAACTCGCGGAGGTCGCCCTTTGAGTCGCATGCCGGGTTCCTCGTAAAAGCTGAGCCGCCGAGTCGTTGGAATTGCAAGCTCGTCACCGGGCTTCGAGTTCAACGAGAGACCCTCCGCGTACTTCCTCCCGTGAAAAGCGAAGGTCCTCAAAAAAGGGTGAAACGCCCAGACGGAGACATCCGGCGCAAAGATCAGATAAAAAGATCGCCGAAAATTAGCCAACACGCGTTAGACAATTTTCTTGCCTTCCGGGGGATACTGTCGATGGGAAATTACGAGGAATCGCCGAAGAGACAACGCACAAGAGACACGGGCAACGAGTACGTTCGACGAGGACGTGCAATTGCCAGCCAATAGGGACGCGTGTAATTACGGTATAAACATTTTAGTCCGGGAGAATTGACGTGCGCCGGCGGATCAATGGAAAACGAACGGTTTAACGCCGGGTGTCGTATGACAATTAACGGAAAAAAACATACGCATATCGGAGAGAGAAATTCGCCGGGCTAGGGACGCGAGATTCGATCGCGTCGCTGCTTTCCCGGTCACCATGACGACGGCTAGTTTTCGTTTTTTCGTACTTCTTTTTTACCCCGCCTTCTTTTTTCTTTTTTTGCGTTACGTTACGTCGCTCCCTCGGCGATAGCGCATTTTTCAGAGTCAGAGGAAGATTCGGAATCGTCGACGAGGACGCCCGCGAGGGATTTTCACGGGGCTGGAATTAAGTAAAGCTCGTAAAAGGCGCGCGGAAAAATCATGTCCCGACGGTTATTGGCGGTGTTTTCAAACGGCTAATCAGGTACGTGTCGGAGGTGGGACGGTGTCGTCGCGGCACGGGAAAGTGGCGAGTAGGTGAAACGGGGCATGCATAGTGCCGTAGGTCGCCGCGAAACAATGCCCGAACGATGTCAGCGGGACAACAGATCCCGCTGGATTAAAGGACGCTGGAAATTAACGAGTCGGCCTACCCCCGGATTTAGCCAGGGGGACATCGCCCAAGAATCGTCGACCGTTCCTTGAGATTCCGCGAGAATACCCCGTCAACGAGATCTCATGATTAAATATTGAGCCTACGTAAAGTCTTCTGATTCTTCTACGGAGACTCGTTTCATCAATTAGTCGCGACCTTTTTGCGCTCCGAGCTTCGTCCCCGGCCCACTTGGACGTCCTGTGTCTGTACATCGGTCTGAGTAAAAAAAATTCCACGGGAAAATGTCGACTTGCAACGAAGGTTTCGGGGTTTTGATTAACAATGACGTAGGGTGACGTAAGGTTGAACCTCTTCTTCGAGGCGTCAGGAAAAAAAGATTGTCGCGCAGCTGATGGCCGATAAAATGCTATTTCTTCGTCGATCGTTTAGAACAACTTGATCGTTTAGTGTGTGTGTATCTGTGTATGTGTGGGGGGGGGAGGCGAATTAGAAAGAATTCTCCTGGCGGCGAGAAAAGCCTCGACAGGTCGTAGCGCGGCGCGGGGATGGCCGGTGGCGAAAAAAAAAAAGAGGAGGAAAAATTAGCGGTCCCGCGAGACAAGGGAGAAAGGGAGAAGGACAGAGTGGAGATGGCGATATCCCCTTTAATCGGCGGATTGAATTTTTCCCCGACGTGGAGCTCCTGGCACAGGGTGCGCACGACTCCGACGGCCTGCACACCCGCCCTCCCCTCTTCTCCCCTCCTCCCTTCCCCCCGGGGTCCGCGCCACCATCCAGCACCCTCCTGCACCCTTCCGCTTTTCACGGACAACAATTTCCCAGTCGTCGCCGAGGGTTGCCCGTGGCAACTCTTCGCCGCGGCAGAGCCACCCTCGCCGTCGGAGGGGGATGAAATTGTCCGGAATCCTCCAGGGCGGCGAGCACGCGCGCGCACGGATACACGGAGAGACGGCAAAAAATAGCAGCGAGCGAGAGAGCCAGTGAACGGCCGGCGCCGAGGGGACAGGGGGGACGGGGAGGGGGTGAAGGGAGGGAGGAAAAAAGATGCGGGAGAATGGGAAGGGAGGAAAAAATAGAGGGCGGCAGGACCGGGCGAGAGGGTGACGAGCGAGGGTGCAGGAGTGACAGAATGCTCGGCAAAAAGGAACGACCGATGAGACCGAGGAACAAGGGTCCTCCGAGAAACGTCACTGACGAAAGGGAGAATGGGAAAAAATTGTAACGAACCAAGGACCGACGAAGGTCCGAGAGCCAGTAGAGAATTTTTCGCGCATCCCTCTGCCTCCTGGGTTTCCACGTTTAATCCTCCGGCCTGGCTAAGGAGTGGAAAGCTCCTGCAAGAATCACGGCGAGGAAGCACCGAGCGGGCTTCGCGGAAGCTCCTTTGACATAGTAATATATTTTTTGTAGGGTATCTTGCAAAAGCTCATAACCGAGGACGGTCCTAATATGCGGGCCAGGGTTGTTAGAAAAGTTTCGAAATATTCGGGAATAACTGTTGACCGACTTCCAACTTACGCTTCAGTGACACTGTCCCTGGTTCTCCGTTAACACTCGTACGTTAACTGAAGCGAGAGGTTTTGAGAACTGGTCCTTCCTTATCTCGAGAAAAGGGGGGGCAGGACTCGGGAAGGACCTGAAGTAGCTTGCACGTGTCGGTTTTGACCGATCCCCGTGTTTTCTCATCGAACAGGAGGATTAGCCGGTAAGATCGTTATCGCTCGACACGAAAATATGTTCAACTACTCGCGGGAGCCAAGACGGACAAGAAGAAACGCTGTGTCTCGGAGTCGTATAATTCGACGGCCAAGCGGCATGGCTAATCCGGGACAATATTTTGACGCGGAGTCAAAGGGGGAAAGGCGAATTGGCCCTCCCGCGAGGACGAAATTCGAACGGTTCGTGAAAAGCCCCTCCCCGCCCGCAGGAATAATACCCCCACGTAGACTGCTCGGAGGAATCGACGCAGCGCGGCAGTTTACATAAAGAGGCACACGTTACACGAATACCTACGTAAATAGTTAGACAGGCTGGCGTCGTAGGCGGTCGTCTTGTACGCCGTGTGGGCCGCTACAAATCGGTGAGGGTGTTTTTTCCCCCCACTGGGGAATGCTCCTCGCGGGTTCCCTCACGACACGGTGATCGACGCACGTGGATAGCCGCCGATAACGTTAAGTCCCGAAACGACGAACCTTAGCCAAATAAGTAACCCTCGTCCGTCGTTGAAATCGCGCAGGGTTATTTTCGATAAGACCGGAACGTATGCACTCCAACAACGTCTTACTTCGACGGGTTCTTCGTGACCCAAGGTCGAGCGAGTCAGGAGAATTCTCATTTAGATTAAGACACGTGGGACGGTAGAATTTTTTCCGAGGGATTCGTGGTGTTTCAAAACAGGCGCTTTGTTTCAACGCAAAAGGGTCGTCGATCATAAAGGGGTAGCAGATGGTATTGAAATATCGGGCGGACATATGTTAGGTACGTTTCTAGAACCCCTTTACCTTTGCCCGAGAGTCAACCGAAAATTATTGCCTTCCTATACACCCTGAACGATACGTTCAAGTACGTGCAGTCTTACACCGTTTTCGAGTGTCGTGAAAATCGTATTTTCTGTCTAGAAAACAAAATTCACTGTACCGAACAAGCGGATCATTGTACGAGTTGACGATTTTCTAATGCTACGTATAATTTTACTGAAATAAAGGAACCGCCGGTTAAGGTAATCGGCCGATTAATCCGCGGTAAACCCGCAATAATTCCGTGCTTTAATTAAATTTTCATTAAAATGATGAAATTCATCAAGCCGTATTTAACGACGAATCGGTGTGATTTGGACAATGATTTTTCTCCGTGTGGTGTCTATGTCAATGGACGCACGTTTGCATGATGCTTCTGTGTGACGTACAGGTGTGTGGGTCTATGTACGCAGGTACATACGAAGCCCGCATCGCAGGTATATAGAGTGAGAAACGGAGAAAGAGCCAGGGACGAATGATCAGCTATAAACTGAGTCAGCGGGAATAGTATTGTCCTCCACCTCCCCTCGTAGAGATCCCCCTCTCACTCCCTCCTTCGCTCTCTCCGGCGCGCCAGAGGGACCCAACTACCCTGCGATTCCACCTCGTCCGCAGACACGACTCTCGCAGGAAAGGGAGAAAAAGAGGAAAGCAGGAGGGACGCGAGGGACGGAGAAGAAGATGCCGCGGGAGAAAGACAGGCAGATGACGCCATGGAACTATCGTACAGCCAACATCATTGATACCGAACCCACCATCCAATAGAACATATGATTTTCACGAAATTTCACCTTTCAACCATACGCACAACTTTGCGTCTTACCAACGTAATGAAATTTTTTGTTCATTTCTATGTTAATGTTCGAATCTAAGGAAAAGTATGTCCAGACTGGGGGGGGGGGGGCGAAAAGTTTGTCAACTTTGGCCACGGAATTCATATTTAACGGCTGAGATATCTACGGAGCGTCTTCAACGTGAAGTTTAATATTAAATTTCGATAATTCTAGGCTGCTTCCGTTATTGAACTTCACTGTACAAAGTTCTCCTAGCCGCGGCGCTCGTCCGACCGTCGCCGCTCTGTTTGCTCCGTTTTGTCTCGCTACCACGTCGCCTAGCTGCACGGGGATATTTCAGATGGGAAACCTCCGGACGGCCGTGAGGTTCGACGATGATGAAGACAGCCTTTGCTCTTTCAACGCGAAAAGAATGATCAACCAAACCGAAGGATCACGTCAATCTACAGATCCTCAACATCGACAATTTGACCAGCTTCGCCCGAAATTAATCAGCCTATTTCGCCAAAGATTATTGAATCAACAGAACAACAGGACCAGAGTCTAGGTCTTTCGTGTACATGACGATTCTACGAGAGGGCAAGTGTTCCACTGGAATTCCTGCTGACCAGGGTTGGTCAGGTCCTACGGAGGTGGAAGAGCAGAACCCTCGAGGCGGCCTGTCGACGCGTTGGCTAAGCGGACGAGTGTGAACGGTGCTTAAATCGATGAGCGCACGAGGGAGCAAGATCGTCCGAAGGAACACGGTGCATACAGCCCGAGGGCCGGTGAGCTAGCAACGAAACGGCCGCAGTGGCATGCAACAGGCCACTAGCTTCGTAGAAAGCAAAGTCCCCCGCGCTGCCACGGCAAAGACTGCCGACCAAAGCACGTAGCACGGTACTTCTGGCCACCTGACCACTCTCCTCCGACGGCCATCGTCTGCCTCCAGCGCGAGAATCTTTGCACGTCGTTTTTCCAACATTCACCATCAGGTCCAGTTCGTTTCAACAGCTGCCGGTGCATTAATATCCTTCCTTGACCTACCTAATCACCAAGACCCTTCGACAAAGGTCAGTCTTATCCTTTGAACCAGGCTGATCGATCCAAAGCCATTATCCAACACCTCCCCATGAGACATTCCGCTCCATTCCTGTGTTCCTAAAGAGCTTGCTTTTGAGGAGGAACGAGTGGATTCTGGGATTGCGTGGATCAAAGGATCAAAGTTCCTGAGGGCCGGTGCACACGTAGGTCATACGGATCGCCCTTAACCCAATAACGTCCGACTGCAATTCGGGAATGTCTGTTTAGGGAAAGAGAGGGCTGACGATGCGAGCAGAGCCTGCCGCGACCGCCTAGCCACGCGATTGCCTCGGCTAACCAAGTTAGTAGCTCGCGGTAACGATAATGAGCTCGTTACAGGACCGTAATTAGGAATCGATGCGTTCCTACGCGCCGACGCAACGGCCAAAATTTCAACGAAAACCCCCACGTTCTTTCGATTCCTCAAGATCCAAATAATCTTCCACGACGTAATTATTAGGAGGTACTGAGGACATCGATTTTGGTAAAAGGTAACGACGAGAACGTGTCGTCTGGAACGCGCGTTAGTAGCCAGGTTTTCGGCAGAAATTGTAGGAATGCGAGCTACGGTTTCCGGGATTTGTCAGGCACACGAGGACGGAGGGGGTGGGGGTGGCTTTGAGATAAATTATGCGGGAGTACTGGGCGTGACATTTGACCAGCCGGCTTGTGCAAGACGGTGAATGAGAAGGAGAGTCGTTTCAGAAGTCTCGGCGAGCCTCGCTTTCATGAAACAACCGACCTTCCCGTCACAGAGCCGTTACGTTTATGTTGTTTTATAAAAGCTGTTGGCTACACCCATCTCTTAGTCAATAGACCCGCCGTTGAATAATATCTCGGCGAGAGTGAGAAGGGGCCAAAGGATGGACCGTTGCCTACGGGAGAGAGACTGATGGCCGAGTATTATTCATTCGCTTCCGAATCATCGGATCTACGAGAACCTGCCGACGTTCTCGTCGAACACATTTTTCCCGTGGGTCAGGGCGATCCTCGAAAGTCCAACTCTCGAATTCGTCGTTAACCCGTGAACCCGCTTGGTATAAGCGGCTAACGAGACCCGTGCCGCGCACGAGGTGCTAACGACATTAGCAAAACCCTAAGCAGCCAAGGGATAGCTCAACGTAACACGACAACTCGCGCCGCTTGGCCGAGCGGATAAATATTTATTCGTCGTTGTGCCGCGTAAAATTGAAAATCTTCATAATGCGGGCCCACCGCGGCGCATACTAAGTCGAGTATTAGCATATATCGCTTAAATCTTGATTCGAGTTTGCCGCGAGGACGGAGCCAGCGAGAACAGAATGAGAGGGGAGACGGAGGGGACGAGGGGAAGTGACGAAACGACGGAAGACATCACCTTCCTGGCGCCCGGTGTATCGCTCGGGAAAAGACTTGTCACCTAATTGCGCTTCGTTTAACACGAAATTTCAGGCCCCCTTTTATCGAGGCAACCGTTGATAAACTGGCACGGTGATCGGCCGACGAGCCTTAAAGAAATTATGTCACGAAATTAATGCACGGAATAATTCCGGCACGTCGAATCTAATTAATTGGCCCCCCCGTAATGATCGAAGGATCCCGAGGTCCACGTCGACAAAGCTTCAAGATTCCGTCTGCGAGTTTCCCCAAGTCTCACCGGGGGGACGGCCAAGGGAGGGGTGGGAAAAATCCGGGAATCTGGGGACTCGAAGGGTCCGCGGAAGGGGCGTGCATGCGAGTCTGCGGTCGGAAAAGTGAGAACCACTGAAAGAGGCGCGCAGTACGGGCAAGTGCATCGACTGCTCCTTGTGTTGGTGAAAGAGTACCACGGGCTTTCCATGTGGTACGTGTGTATGTCTCTCTGTGTGTGTACGACTGTGTGCACGTGAGTACACGCATGCGTGTTGGTATTCCACCGATACGACGGCCTCTCCCCGCTTCCCCGGCCCGACCTCCCGCCGCCCCCACTCGACATGTATACCTAACTGGCCATGTACGAGTATCTACCACGCTACATAAACATATTACATAGGGCGCAGCGGAGGGGGAGGATGGCTGTGTACAAACAGGGTGTCCCGGAAAAAAATCCGACCAAAGGCCGAGGTTATTATAATCCGTAGCGGAGTTTTATCGGGTCATCGGGAGAATGCTGTCCTCCTGGAAATAACATGCAACGCCTTCACAAGGAAAACAGCGGGAAAAACAATATTCTAATGGCAACTTCGTGTCCTTCGACGACACAGAAATTATATTCGGTCTCGTCAACTCGGGGTCTGTTGAACATGTCGTAGACGTTACACCCTCGAGGCAAAAGGATCCTGGTTTTGCCAGGTTAACGGACGATGGATTCCAGCGTGATCGAAAGACTCCATTTCTAGCGAGAGGAAATTTGTCGTAGCACCGAGATTCTTCAATTACGTGCCTATTTCGTGGCGCGTTCACGCACGGAGGGCCAATAATTTTCGCGAAAATTGGCCGAAAAATTGGGCGAGCTTCGGGTCGTCCGACACGAAGCTTTACGATTAAATTTAATCAAAAGTCGAAAGGAGGGGAAGAATAATGACGAGAAGTGTGGGTCGTTTACTTTCTTCACCACCGCGTACATCCAAGGTGAGTATACCGGGGAACTATATATGTACCAGGAATAACGCATGTATACATAAGCCATAGATATGTGGACCAGCACGCGGCCGTACATAATGCGATATAAACGCGTATCCGTGGGGTACATACGTACGTTCGCGTGGGTGTTGGTGAAGCCGAGGGGGAGGGGGGAGAGAGGAGGGCTACGGAGGAGGGGGGGGGGGACACACGAGCGAAGGGAGGAGGGAAAGAGGAGATACGGAGGGCGGAAAGCCGCGGGGAAAGTATTGACCGACGAGGTATTAACGAGCGGCGATGCTATTGACGCGAGGATCGCCCTCTGCACCCGGCCAAGAGGGAAACAAAAAAATCCCCTCACCCTCGCCCCAACGTGCCCAGGGGGGGGGTAGAGGGGGGCGAACGACCGATAGATCCTACGTTGGGAGGGGGAGGGGGAGGGGGAGGGGGGAGAAAAATGCCCGCATCGCGACGACAGACCGAATCCGTGTTTCGCGAAGTAATGCGACGCGGAATCGTGCGATTTGCGCGGATATGAAAACACGACCGTGCCCGATTAGTCCGGCTTGGCCGCGGGGATTTCTGTGAACGAGCGGGGAAATAGAAAATTCCCCCGGTTGGCGGGTCGTAAAAAAAAAAAAAAAATCGCCGGGGAAAAGGAGACGACGCGGAGGGCGATGAAATTCATTAACATTCCTGCAGCCCTCAAACGTGCATTCAGGCATTGCATTTTCGGTTATTCCCGACGGCGGAGGAGAGCAACAGGGATTACCTCCTTATCCGTACGATTCCAGAGCGGCTTAACGAACAGGGAGGACGAGGACATCGAAATGAAATCCACCGGTTCGTCAAAAGCACAGCCTCACAAAGAATATCATTTATTCCCCCGGCGAATCGCTTTTTCCAGTGAGCCGGCGAAATTAACGCGCGCAATGCACGTACGATGCAGTCGGCGCGAGAAGAGCGCGCGGGGAGAGGGGGGCGGGGGCGGGGGGGGCTTGGTTGAAAATGGGAAAGTGACCGCGCATAGAGGCGAGGGGCGGAGGGCGGGGATGTACCGACCGGTCCTTTGAGAATATTAAAAAGTGCTTTCAATTATTTTCGTGTTTTCGTTCTTTCGCCCAACGCCAGGGCGAATTGCATCCACGAATCCCACGCGATGCACATCCCCCCCACCACCCTAATGTCCGAGAATGGAACGGTGCAAGGGGTGCACGAGGAGAACGACGGAAAATCCACGGAGGAAAACGGAACGCGCGAGAATCCGAGGGTGGACAGTAGTTGTCCGGACTTGAAGCACCACCGACTTCCGTGCAGCGCGGACAAATTCATCGCAGCCCCGTGGCTCTTCCGACGGGGAGAGAGAGAGAGAGAGAAAGAGAGATAAATAGACGGACGGATAGATAGATGGATCGATAGATACGAGGGGGAGGGACTCCGGGAGAAAGATGCCTCTGTACGTTTCTGTTAACGATTTTCCATATTTTCCATTCCGACGACGCATTGATGGATGAAAATTCACAGAGAACAGAGAATAATATAACTTGGAAATATTCCGTAACGTAACTCGCCTTTTTGTTCCATGCCAACAAACTGGACAATTAATGGAGAAAAAAATGTCCACCCTTCCATCTGTAATTAATAGCGTTCGATGAAAGAACGCTTTTACCGGCCGAAAATTCATGCTTCGATAATTTGCTGAAAAACTAAAAATATCCTACATGACGTAACTTCGAATGTATGGCGCGGTTTTTATTTTCGGAATTCGAAATAATTGAGCGATCAGGAATCTCAGCGATCTTCCCGGAGCTTAATGCTACAACTAGGGGAACAATAATCCAAGACACGAGAGATAAAGCATCGACAAAAGTTTCGCGACATTCAAGCAAGGCGTAACTCCGCCATTTAAAACGTACACGATTCCGACACGTATCTCCGATCGTCGAAAAATAGACGCACGAGCACGACGTAACGTGGTTACGTCCCGAAGGTCGGAATTCGTTAAAGCGCGTGGAAACAAACAACTGCAAGAAGAAGAAGAAGAAGAAGAAGGAGGAGTAGGGGTGGGGGGAAGCGAGGGGAGAGGTGGAGGAGAGCGCAACAAAGGACAATGATTATCCGACCGCGGGCACTGTGAACTTTTGCACCGTTGGACAATGCTATTGCCGTGCTTAGGTAGAACAGAGGCGGACAAAACTTCATCCGGGCCTTACATCAGGATCGACTGGTCCTCCGGTGATTCTCCATCCCTCCGCTCTTCGTATCTTTCCCCGGCGAGCGTTCTGCCCTCGTCGTGTCCCTCCCAGTGAGGCCCAACCCGCTTCCAAGAACGCATCTACATCTCGAGAAACCGGCCGAATTTTTATCTTCCTAGACTGCGCGGTCCCAGGACAAAACGATCGCTTTTCTGCCAATTACCAGGGAGAACTGTGCACGTGCGTGGCTGGGAAACGGACCAAGAGGAGGAGCGGGGGAACTTCGTCACTGTGTAAAATCTATCGTGCAAAACGGGACGGAGGGTTGTGAAGCCAGCCGTAGGAAGAATTAGATAAACGTCTCTATTTATCGCGACGACGGAGGAAAGTCGAAGGGGAAAAAGAGCCAAGCACCGTACAAGTTTTCAGGATAACCAGACGGCGGGGTCAAACGTGAAAGTCTCGCCAAAAACTTTTCTTCCCCCTTTTACGTACTCCTACATCGGCGCGACCATTTCCGCGTGTCGCCTGGAAAAATATAACAGTGTCTATTTTTAACGTACAAGAGAAAAAGTGTAGAAGGTAGCCTGCTGCATAAATAAGCTCCGATGGGCAGAAACTTTGAGGAATCAAAAGCGCGAAATATTCACGGCCGCCGGGGATAATACGAAAACTCCGGACGTACGCGACGAGGGTAGATGAAGGGAAGGGAGGATGGGGGGGGAAACCGAAAGGATCTACGGTGTAAGATCATTCGCGTCGTAAGGGCTGAACAGGCGCGTTGATTAAATCTTCCCCCGGGATAAGCGTGCATTAAATATAATAGTTGCCAAGGAACGAGTCCTTCGCGCCCGGGAAATCTCGTTGCAGCGGGAAAATGCAACGCAAATTACCCCCGAATGTCGAGAACCTCAGAGCCCGTTTTTCTCTCACTGCCAGTCCAGAAAATTTTTACAAAAACTGTCACAGAAAGCAATAAAAAAATACGCTTGTCGCCGTTGCGCCCGTAAATTCGCCTGGAAATAGTGTAGGGAAAATAATCAACGCGACGTAATTAAGTTTTTAGATTTAACAGAATTATCGTCCCCGTAAATACCGGATGAATTAGGTAATTAAAACATGCAACATAATACATTTAAAATCTTCACCGAGAAGTTAAGTGTTCCGTATAAATGAATTTATCGCGCCGGTTGGAACAAAAGCCATACAAGAAACAGATAAATGCTGAATTCTTAAATGATTATTCCTAACTTGTCCCGAAGGAAACGCTTCCTTTCTTCCTCGCCGGCAAAGTCGTCATCGTGGTCGAACCAAAAATGGTTTTCACGGGAGACAAAGCCGGCGACTATTTCGCCGTGGGATCCAACTGGCCCCCAAGGACACGGAATATCTCGTCTTTTGTCGAAAAAAAAAGGTCGGACGATGGAGGATCGAAGGCGCAGGGGGAGGGGGGGGGATCGGACGGATGCAAATGTATTCGTATCACGGCGAAGTCGAACGGGCGAAAGTGTTTGCAGGAAGGTCAGTCGACCGTCTGCGGCAGGTGATATCGCGCCCGCGCGCGCGCATGTGTGTGTGTGTACGTTTGCATTGTCGCGCGCACGCACGGTATATCCGTCCCGGGCGGAATCCCCAAGGTGGAAGTGAATTACCTGCCCCCCGGGATATGACGCCGAGGTTGCCGCGGCACCTTCCCGGCTCTGACCCTGGCCCGACGAGGTCGAACGAATATACATTTCGCTTCACCTTTACCGCTCGAACCGCGGTACGCAGGCTCCAATAGCATCGCTCGAGTTACAAGTACGTTAACCCACGTAGTGGGACGTGGCCCATTTAAGTCGAGCAATTTGTATTTCATTGGAAAAAAGGCTGCACGTTAAGGGGGCCCAAGAGAGCGGGATGTTGCGGAGGAAAAAGTCGTGTTTCCTGCTCGAGATGTCTCACGAGTCTTGGGACTGTCAACGAGTGACCAATGACCGTGGGCCGTGTGCCCACGTGCTAACCAGGAGTTAACTCGATTACGAGCAATTAAGCGGCAATTAACCGAGTGGCACACGCGGCTCCTACGCCGACGCAGTCTCACGTGTCTGTCGGTCTGTCCGTCCTGTCGCTCCAATGTCCGTCAAGTTAACGGTGCACCCGAGAGCGCTGACTGGACCTCGTCAACCCTAACAACGGCTTTCAGCGACACCGAGAATCCCTTACGAATTTACATCCCCGTCCACATATTTCCTCAGCCCCATTTGCGAAAGGTCACGATCGACGTGTAGAAAAAATCCAATGTGTTCCAAATAATCGTCCCTTCGTGAAGGCGCATTTAAGAATCAGGAGAATAGTGTCGTTGCTGAGAAGCATAATTTTTGAACGACCATGTGCACTTCTAGCTCGGGAAATATTGATGCCGAGGTACACGACGCGGACGTCGACTCGTGAGTTTAAATTCTGCTGTCGGCCCACGAGCGAACGGTGCACCGACCGACCGCGGGAGATCGATGACATCGCAGGGGGATGATCAGAGCCGCCGTAATAATTAATGATCCGCGAGGTGTAGCCGTCGAACCGACGGCAAAAACCAAACAGCCAGTCCGATTCTCCCGGGCATGGAATATGGATACACCGAGACTAAAGGTTTCTCCACAACGGGCGATCATTCCGTCCCTTTGGGACTTGAACAAAAATTTTGCGCAAAAGATTGTCTTATTTTTTATATGAATTTATTACCAGGAAATGACGTCAACGTCCGATTTTCGTGTCACCTGACAGAGTTTTTTTATCCATCAGCCTGATTCAATTGGCGCCGGACGGAACGCTCCATTTCCGCCGGAGGAATCTCCTGGCGGACGCGCGCTGGAGAGAGCCTAATATTGAGCGGAACAGTGAAACTGCGAAAATAAGGTGACGTCTCGCGCGCCAAGGCCGATCCGTCATTTTGTCGCCCCGAGATTGAGGATCTCCTCGGACCTAATGGCGCGATCGACGTCGCGGAAATTGATATCACGGCCGATGTACGACAGACAGTCTTTAAAAATTTTACAGACATTTACACCGGTCGCGGCTCAACGAAGCCCTGAAAAAGTCCCTACGATTTTACGATTTCACGCTGGGCTCGCGAGTCTATTTTTCTCCCCGTTGAAGGAGACGAGCGAACGTCGGAGAGAGAAAGGGAATGAGGCGAAGCTCAAAGGCAAATGGGGCGACAAAAGTCAGTGCGCCGTTAAAAGCGCCACCAGCGTGGCAGGCTGGTAGGCGCATGAATAATAATCCGTGATTAATAGAGCGCTAAGCTGCCGGCGAGTCGCGAGCATGAATGGCTCGTAGTACTATTAAACGGCCAGTATATTATACCTACGCGATACCACGGAGTTAGAGACAGACGAGCCGACCGGAAGAGAGACGAGGAAACAAGGAAAAACTTCAGAGAGAAAACGAAACGAATTTTATAACGACAAGTTTTTGCGACGTGATGTCAAGACTCGAATTCAGGAAGGACAATATTGTCCAGCGGGGAATCTCTATGTACCTAAATCTGGTGAATCTAGGAACTCGAAGCTGATTGGTTGATAAGGAACAACGTTTCAAACTAGTCTCGCCTTGTCGTTTCGTCCATCCGGACTCGGATTTGTGGTATCCTTACACGCGCCGGTATTTACCATTATTAGACTCGGTTTCTCAATGCAAACACATAGGCGTGCAAAAGCAAATACGCCCATTACCCAGTGAAATATTGTCTCTAGGAGAACGGAGTCTTTCAAACAGCCTGTCCCTGGCTTTGCTGCACTCATATCTTTGACTTAATCGCCTCCGCATTCTTTCGAACGTCGAGCGCTTTCGAAAGACAAACAAACCTTCTCGAGACCCGGGGAGTAATGTCCGAGATGGTTAAAGCAACGTGCCAGACCCCTGACGTCACCGCTGTCGAAACGGAAGAGAAAATCGGTCCAACACTGATGATGAGTGGGTGACGTTGACGGACCGAGATTTTCGATAAAATATCATTCAGTTCTCGAGACGTGAGTTGGCAAAGTCAAAGGAAATGATGCCATAAAATTTCGGATCATAATTCAGTATCGAATTGTGGCACACGCACTGAAAAATGAAATCTTAAGATGCGTGGTTAATTTTGAACAATTCTAAAGTGCTCGAACAAGAGGGAAATTGTCTTAGGCGAATTCGGCAAGCTTGCGAAGATGCAGGAAAGTCGGTTACGCGTGCGTGCCGTGAAATATAGGCTTTGGATGCAGCTATCCCCGCGGGGGCTGGGGAATGGAGGGGAATGGAGGAGGTGGACCGCTTGGATAACGGCCGCTTCGTGAGAGGAGCAACGCGAGAAGCTACGCGGATTTTCCGGCTAGCCTACGTAATTTCGGAGCTCACCGTGACCACGGTCATCGGCTAGTGGTTCGCCTAGGTAATACGTAGTACGTATAAGTGGTAGGTAGGTATGCGCAAACGGCAAACAAGAAGTAGCTACCGGCTGCTTCCACAGGTGGTCGGGTCACGAACTGACCCCACTCCCCGTGCTCGATCCATCTCTCTTTCTCTCCCTCTCCGTCTGCCTTCACGGAGACTTTGCGCGCTCTCTCCCTACCCCTCAGGATTTTGACTCTTGACAGGGTCTTCCGCTAATCCCCCCGTCGTGTCGTTAAAATTCTCTCGGCGAATTTAATGACGCATCGAAAGAACCGACTGATTGAATAACCCCGGGAAATCTCGAGTACCGCGGAACGTTTCTTTCGAGGATTACTCGACAAGAATTTTCCGGGAAAAAACGATAGTTTTTGATGATCGAACTACCGGAGTCACGCGTTGCGTACGTGCCAAGTGCCACTTCGCAAACTTCCCGACGATGAAGTTTCTCGGCAGAGGAATCTCCGTGTCGAGTTCCCCCGCGTGCGAACATCGCGCTACGTAAGCGTTAAAAATGCAGTAAAGGTCAGCAGTGAACGGGAGTAATAAAACTAAAATGATCTTTTACGACAACTCAAAGGCAAAGGTCGCTCCAAGTTGCGCATGCACACCGTCTACCTCAGTCGCAAAATAACGAACGTTAGTTTCTTCGCATTTCCCCGTGAAAAACGACGGATAAAATGGAAGGCTGGTTCCAAACAAAAGTATTAATTTTCTAGGACAACCAGGCGGGCCCTTCTGCTGGCGTATTTTGTAATTTACGTTGAGGTAGGGACGGTCGAGTGGAAGGGAAATGATTCGCGGACGAACCGTTTCCAACCGGTTGGCGCGAAGTCGCCCCACGATTCCGGGGGGGGTGGAAAAGCGCGAGAAAGAGAGAATCGGGTTGCGGCGCTCGGTTGCCCGGTTGCCTTTCATCCGTACGATGCTGAAGGCACTGCGGTTGCCATGGCAACCCACCACCGCCGCAGCCCGATGTAATTATTTGAAAAACGCCCGCCGCAGCTCCCGTTCGCCACCCACCACCCTGTGGGGGTTGCTCTTGGTACAGAGTCGCGCAAAAGTGTCTGACTTCCGCACTAAAATCAACATGGAAAGAATCATCCCCAAGATTCAATCGAGAAAATCTCTGTCATCGGTGAAAGAAATGTAAAACACGATTAGGATGAAGAATACAATGAATTGTTCTTCGTTAATTCCTTGATCTCGCTCGAAAAGGAACGAAATCTGAAGCGAAAATCCTTTTCTCCGAACCTTTTGGCTTTCCCCTCGCCCAGCTGGACCACGATGAAAGTGCAACGTATTTGCATACATGCAAATCTGCCTGTGCAGCGTAACGGCAACGTAATCGACTGCGGGCCAGCGCTTTTGCGAGACGTTTTTTATGCCTTAAGAAAAATTCCCTGGTCGATAATTACACGGTTATTCGCACGACCTAACCGTTCGCGGTTCAGCGATAAAAATGTACCGTACTTTAATACAATGTTGCGCAAAGATAGTAAGCTAATTTCTCCACTAAAAGCCCCCTATTAACGATCCCCTCGCGATGTCTTTAAAGCAACAATTAGGCACGATTTCTCGCTGTATGATCGTCGAGGAAAAAAAGAGCGATAAGTCCGTTTGTCGGGACGTGACCCCGTTTCTTCCTTTTTCTTTTTTTTTTTACGCAAAATTACGCCCCGGAGACGAGCCATTTCCATGGCGACTGTATTCCCGCGTAAAAGCCGGTAGGCTCGTGAATATAAATATTCATGCATCACGAAAAGAAGAAACAGGGTCCTTCGCGTCGAACATTTCTCGAGGGAAAGTTCGCGGTGCTTCAAATGAAACAGACAAGAGGCATTAATATAAACTGGTAAATGCCGCTTTTACGGTAAAACACTCATGAATTATTTTCACAGGCTCACGGGAAACTACTTTCCGGCCGGAGTGCATCCTATCGTTAGCCCATTTTCAGATGAATGCACGCCAAACGGTCCGAGTAAAAGTTGACAGATTTTTCGTCATAGATGCACAGTTGTTCCCAAAGATTTTTTTTCTAAATTCAACAGCGATACGATCATAAGTTGGAGGCTCGGGGCATTGTTAACTGGATCAATTAATTAGTTCAACGTGACTACGGGGAATGTTAGGTCGAGCCATTTAGCTACGTACTTAAGGTCGTTCGGGAGAACGAGTAAACTTTTTGCACGGGGGGGACGTAGATTTCGGGACAAAGATGAGCCCGTTGTAAGTCGAGCATCGTCTTTCGTACGGGCCGGTAAGAAAATAATTTCTCGGCGTTGTAGGTCAGCACCGGTGACGTAGCGGCCGGAGAACTCGCACCGCGTCGGAGTTGTGACTCCGTGAAATTGACTTTTGCCCCCGAGTGTACGGCTGTCTCTGTGCTCCTTGCTTTCCCCTCTTTCCCTGGCACCGTCCCCTTTCCGCGGGGGGGGAGGGGGGTGAGCAGCCCTTCTTCCCCGGCGGCGTATCAACGCTGCGGAATACTCAAGGGTCTGTGTAACGCGGGGACAGGGAAGGAGAGGGGAACTGTCGCGGGTCAGAAATCGCGAACGTGTAAGCAGAAACGCGGGGGATACTCGTTCCGCCGACGCGTACACCAAACTCATTCGCATGGCCACCTCGGCGAGTAGCTCCTGAGAGATGCGTGGGCGTGACCCGGGAAAAATCGTAATTATAATTACACCTCCTCAGCGGTGCACTCGGCAAAGTCGACGTTCGTTCCGTTTCAACGCGAGTTCACGCCGGCGAAGACACAAGTACCCGCTCGGCCTGTAACTCCCGTTAATTGAGAAAAAACGATAAGGGAGCTCGTTCGATGGGGTTTCGCGGCTCCGTACGTCTGCGCGAGCTTTTTTTTTCCCCCCTAATTGCGTCGTATCATGGAAAAAGGAGTAAACCGTGCAAAATTCATCAGCCATGGGTAAAACTGTCGATGAAAGGGGACGCGTGGAAACGGACGGAGGGGGTGTCGACGACAACTGGACGAACGCGTTCGGTGTCCCGGCGATCGGCAATTAAAGGGTGTCCGTTTCGGGCCGTGTCTGCCGGGCGACAAGGCCGGCGAAGACGGAAGGAGGCGAAGGCGAAGACGAAAGGGAGAGTCGCGGGGTGGCGGTGGAGAGGGGCCAGGGGGAGGGGGGGCAGGAGGGACAGGAAACCCGACGGGGGGGAGAGAGGTCCTGGCGATGCTCACTTGTTGCTCTCGCTCGACTAATTGCCAAGTAATTGGCCCCGTACCCCCGCGCTCGTATAAAGTTTGCTTCATTGTCTTTAATAACGCCGTGACCCGCGCTAATGGCTCACGTCGCATTCGTCGAGGAAGGGCGTCCCGCCGCGTCCAAGAGGAAGGAACGAAGGGCCCCGTAACAGAACGACTCGACATTCCACGACTTTGCTCTGTAAACAACCATCAGGAATCCCTGCCCACGAGGGATACGTCTTCCGTTCGGACAACCTCGTCAAAGTTCAACACTTATTCCAACAACTCACTCGTCTGAGCTGGAGAACATTTTTCAACGATGATAAAGAGGAGCGATCCTTTGGATATTTAACACAATCTTTCAATGATGATAATGTTATATTTAACCGGATTATCGTGATCCTTTGCTTCGGGGCATACTGGTCGGTGCGAAAATTATCATAATGGCGAAACTCGCGTACGCGGTGGGCCGGCAGGTCGCGTTCAATTACAAAGTCGAGGCGTTTACCGGCGTCGTTTTAGCCCCAGCTGTGTCTCTTCTCCCCGGGGGATGCTGCTGGCAACGAGTACGTCTGCCGACGTAATTAGCGCAAACGCGACCTTATCGCAGGTGCTTCGAGACACGCCGGGACGTTTCGTCTTCCGTTTCGCCGGTGAAAAGTGAAAATCGACGTGCTCTCCTCTCCCCCTCGTGTAGTTCTCGAATCACATTCGCGGAGGATTACGTGGTATCGCCGGCCCCGTAAAGAAGCATTTTTCGCGGAGAACCAAGGCCAACCGGGCGAGACCTTTTTCATTTAATATCGCGAAACCGTGGCGAGGAAGTATGCGTGAAGGAAGGCACATGGTTGCCTCTCCGCAAGAACGGAATTCCTCGCATTCCCCACGCAGAGACGTAAAGCTCGTCGCCCCGTTGCCAATTAACGGATACTCTGGAAACTTTCTGTCATCACCGCCAAGTGTTCGAGTACCTCCTACCTTTTTTCCCCCTCAAGCGACATTTCTTCCGCCTTGATTTAACCGCTCAGCAACTAATTGCCTACAAATTTCCAAACATTTCGACGGTCCTTCGTCGCACCGAAAAACCGAACGATGAAGAATTTTAAAATCCCGCGTAAAACAATGAGAAATGCACCGTTTGTAAATCGTACTATAATTTCTTTAGTGATTTCGACAAGTCTTAGGTGCATTTGGAGGAACTTGGACGAACCGATAAACATTGTCCCCGGCGAAAAGGGCGACTTACGTCTCTCTGGTGGGATCTGCTCGTGCGGAAGTAAAGACCCAGGCGTAGCCCGACGACGCGATGGGGACAATTCGTGCATGACCAGATGGGCGATTGTGCGAGGAATCGGGAGTGACTCATTCCCGATGCTACATAAGAGGGTGCAGCGGACGTTAGCCTGCAGAGCAAACGTACACGCACCCCGATTCAACTGCGTCATTTGAAACAAATAAAATCCAACTCCTACAAGAATCTCATGGCCCTTTCATTGAATTTTACACTACCTTCCATGACCGGAAGAAAAGAAATCGGAGCATATCTACACGCACAGCGAGTGATTTGCCGAATTTAAAATGAATAGAATAAAACTAAATTCCTATAAGATTCTCGTTAATCGTAAATTAAATTTTTGCAAGCCAAAAAATAATTTTCAACAGTTGTCTATTCGTAGCTTCTATGAAAAATTTCTATTAAATGCATAATGTGACGATGAGGCTTTGTATGAATTACAGCTGTATTCGACGGGTAACGTTATGACTTAATGAAACGAGGCACGTGGGTCTGGATACGTATATATTATTCACGCTTGGCCGAGCCGCTGATTTCCAGGAGGTCTTGCGCTGTTAACAGCTCCTTGCCAACTCCATGGATATTTTATCTGGTATACGTGACAGGTACTAAGTCAAAGTCGTGTTTCACCTTTCGAAACGGCATTGATAACCCCGAGCAAAGGCCTTCGTGTACGAATAGCATTAAACGTTTGCGATCAAAAACGTACACGAATGAGGATGAAACAGACTCGCCCTATTTTCGCGAACCGACAGCTCGGTTCGGTGCAATGACATCTTCCAGGACATAATTTACCTAGGGTTCGAAGCGTAGGATGGTAAAAATTATGGCAGGAAATTGAGTTCCACTGAACCCAGTGATAACTTTCTTTCGACGGACAGCTGACCATTCCTACCGTTTAGCACAGGTAATACCGTTACACAGACCGCGGGGTGCCGAATCGTAGCGTTTCTTATCCTCCTTGAGACTCGTTAAGAAGCCCCTCCCCCCCATGAGCCGACAGTGGACTCGTACTGCCCGGAATAAAACTGTTTATGGCGAGCAATATAAACCCCCTCTTCCAAGCGAAGAACCGTTCGAACGTCCGAACAACCCAAGCTTTCCTACCTACTCTACGCGGCGGACAAACTCGAAATTTCCCTCCGAAGATTTCTAGTTAAGGCTCTTAATCGAAACAGTTCTATCCGATTTAGGAAAACAATTAAACCCACCCAACAAGAAACAGTTTCCTTTCGTCGAAGATCTCTGGTTAAAAATACGAGGGATACTGATCTCAGCTTTCCACAGTTTTTCAAGTGTATTGCACGATTTCAAAGGTACGGGTTTGGACCAGCAATTTTGAGGCAGGACAAGGACGAGCCGTCTGAAATTGGAATTCACGTGTCGCTGCTGGATATGTGGTCGTTGGGGAGGGGGATGGGAAAGGACGAAGGAGACGGTGGATAAGAATGCAAGAAAACCGCCGCAGAGACGAGAAACAAGACGGCGAAAACGACGCCAGAGGACGGGGAATCTCAGCGTCGCGCCGGCTAGACGGCATCGTAAACTTCGCCCTGGAACTTTTGAATTTTAGCAAAGGGGTTGCGCGTCCATCTTTCCTTCTCCGTCTTTTCATCCACGAGTTCATCATCCACCTCGTCCTTGTTATTCCCCTTCTTTATCCCCGGGACTACGGTCCATTTTTCCTCACGTTGATCCCTTTTACTTTGCACCTGTACTCCTCGTCTGCTACTCGATGATTACCCTTCTGACCTACGTTAGCCCTTTAGGACAAAATTCTCGAAGGATCTCGATGCTACCGTATCCGTCGGACCAGCGACAGCAAGAATACAAGCAAAATGGGTTTTATCCAGGAACCAGCAGAGGCCGCCACAAACGCCGAAAAAAAAATACGAAAAGGTTCGCATCCCGGCTAATGCAAATGACGAAGAAAAAGGGGGGTGGATCGATAAATCAGCGAAGGACGAAAAAACGTCTCCTATTTTACAACCCAGGCAACAGGGTTGTGACATTCCTTAGATTAGCCAAACTTCCAGGGGTGAATTACTGGAAATTTTGTGATCTAAGAATTGCCTGAGTTTCGGGGAGACACCTGCAAGGTACGCAGCCGATAATACATCGACGTGGGTTCGAGAGGAAACGGAAGTGCTGGGTTTTGGCCGGAACGAGCCGCGCGGCCGGGTCACCTACGTTGAACCCAGTTTTTTCCGTCGTCACTCGACGGCGCGCTTAGCATAGAAACGTCCTTCCGGGTCATAGCTATTCAGATGCCCGTCCCTGGGGGTGCTCGGCGTTTCTCCCGCGGAGGATTCGGCCAAGGGTGCTGGCCGAAGGGTGGCTCAAATGGGACTTGGAAGGCGAGGAAGGCCAGACGAGTCACCGCCAAAGAAGAACCGATGAAAACGAAGGGAGGGGAAGAAAGAGGGACGGTACGGTCTCGCGGGGGACCCGTTTGGGGTCGTCCTCGAATGACGAGGAAAGACAGAAAGTAGGGGGAAGGGGGATAATTCCACGGCTAAATATCGGTAAAAATCAATACTATCTCTTTCCTTGGGCCACGTTGCCGTTGCGGTTAATAATGCACGGGAACACGGAAAGCGAGGAACGACCGGAAGTGCCACTGAGCCGTTTCTGATTAATTTCCCGAGACCCTCTTTACCCAAATTTCCAAGTCTCCGCGGGACCAAGGCGAACCGCCTATCAGCGCAAAGTTTTTCCAACCCAGCAGAACTTCCTCACCCGACGATATTTTGGCTAATAATGAAGCGAGTTTCACTTCATAATGAAAAGCTTATTTTACCATACTTGAGCGTAACTGCTTAATTGTCCATCGCTTAATAAATAATCAACGGAGCTACTTTAAACCTTTTTCGTAGTCCGGTATTCACGGAGAACAAGCATATGAAAGTTTATGAAATTTCGGACAAATTTATTCCGTTCCATGTAAACCCGGGAAACTCGCTCGTTCTTGGCGTAGAATTAAACAACTTGTAATTCGTGTTAGTTACAACGCGGCAGTATTTGTACACGCGCGGCCTCTCCGTAGCTCCGAGTGTAATGTAGGTAAGATATATGCGTGTCCTGTGCAACTGCATTACAGCTCGGAGGGTGCATCAGCATAACGTATCGCGCCGGCGTGCAATAACCCCCGACGTTTATTATTTCCCCTAATTTTCCGGCGTGCCTTCTATTAAATTAACTGCAAAGCCCGCACATCTCTGGCGCGGATGAATTTTCAAAAGCGCCCAAATTTTCGGCAACTTTTCGTTATTACTCAACGCATTCCACCAAAGTGGCTGCTTCTAATGCGCTTTGTGGCGAAACTTTGACAGCGTTCCGGTAATTTACATGTTGTTACGAAGGGTAATACAAGACCGCGCGGTACAAGCTTGCAACAGTTTCGCCTGCATGAAACGATTTGCATTTCAACGGTGAATGTCGAGCCGAGGGGAATTACATGATCATCTTCCGATACTCATACGTAGAAGGATTAAAGGGCACCGCGAGATTTTGAAAGTATCCACCGGTGAAAATGTGCTAGCTGTCGACGTTCATTATCGACACGCAGCATCGATTGATTTATCTCCGCTCGGATAAGACGCGGAAGGGGAGCGAAAGCTCCCTCACGCGAAACAGACGTTCCTACTTTCCGGCTCCCTACTTTTCCTCCGCGAAGCGATTTCCGACGGCGGTTCTTCGTCCGTCTCAAATGTAGCGTGGAAGAAACATCGTCGTAACCGCGGACTCGACCACGACCTGAGACAAACGGTAACGAAACGCGCGCCGAGAGATCCCCGACGTTACGAGGCCCTTCTACACGGCAAAGTGTAAACGGAGGTGGCAGACGCACGAGCGAACCAACTCGGCCCAATACCATAGACCAGGGGATTCTCCTCCACCTCCACCACCTTCCCCTCCTGCTCCTTCTGTTCCTTCTCCGCCACCCTTGGCCCTTCCCCTACCGGCAGAGGAAGAGCAAAGGGGGAAACGATAGCAGGAGGTTCTCAACGGTCCTCTTTCGCCTTCTTCAATGAAACAATGCGTAGTAAGACTCCTAACGTTTAGAGAAACACTCGAAAAAGTTGGATAAATAATAAATTGGTAAGTCTGGGAGCATGTAGGATCATCAATGGTCCAAATGGTCTACTGTTTTTCATAGAAATGAGAGACAAATCTTAACCGTGAATGTGTAGAGATGTTTTCTAATGCTGGCCAAGTGAAAAAGGAGTTACGGGGAATCCGCGGAACTTAATGACCCTCGACCGTCCAAGCAAATTAGTCCGACGGAGTACGGGGATTTTTCCAGTTGCAGGACTTTTTATATTCGGTATTGATTGGAGGAAGAAGCCAGGGGAAGCAGAGATTCGGATCTCGAGTCGTCGGAGCGACTCTAGTCCGCGGAAAGAAAGGATGAGCTCAAGCGTGACAAACAGCGAAAAGCAAAGAAAGGGGGCGGAGTTGTACGGCAACGACAAATAATTTGCCGACGGCCGGAGGAAGAGAGATGTTGGTGAAAAATTAAAATACGGCAGACATGAGAACCGTCGTACCTGCCGCTCCCCCGCGTCCCTCGGCGACCCACCCTCTCGAGCTGACGGGGTGGCTCGGAGGGTTTTGGGGAGAAACGGGGGAAACGGGGGGAACGGGGAAGGTGGGTTGCGTACAACCTCGTGCAAAAGTCAGCCTCATCCCCCCCCCTCCCCCGGACGGTACACTCAACGTCGAAAACTACAGCTCCTGGCCACGACTTTGCGTCAGAAAATTAGCGCCACTGGTAAAAATAGAATACCCCATGGCGGAAAATTATTTCTCGTCCCCAAGATCTTTACTCGTCCAGTTTTTTTACTGAGCTTCATTTATAAAAATTCAATTGCGCTGAATTTCGCGGGGAAGGATTTTTCGCTATCTTTCAATGCGACTTATCTCTATCTATACGTCAGTACTTTTCTGACGGGGAAGAAGGTCCTCTTTATTCGTGCTAATTTATCTTTCCGCAATTTCCCACCTTTCCCTCGGAAACCCACTGGCCTTTTCCGAGGAGAAAAATACAGTAGCGTTAACGAAGTTGTGACAGCTGGACGATTATTCAATGTCCTGAAAATTATGTAGGCTCTCAGTAAAGCCCCGAGGTCCATTAACACTCGGCAGAAGTTAAGATTCGCATTGTCTAAGGTACCTCGCGATATGTCTTGACTCGACGTATTGCTCGGAACACAATTTATTATTTCTAGTTTCATGGATTTACGGGGAAACTCGATTATCCCCTTTATCATATTTCCCTACAAGTACTTCATTTTTTTCCGACAATAAAAAACTTGGTTTTGTCCAGCATGGACCGCTTGAAAGTTCTTTGTACGTAATAAACTTGGTGAATAACGCCATTTCCTTGGAACAATGAACCGACGATCGACAGCGGCGGGAAACAACTTCGAACGCTTGTTACCGAACTGTACGAAAAACTGGTTCGAACCGTTCGTGCGCGCGATTTAACTGCCTAGACGTTCCTGTATCCAGACTTTCGTACGAACCGTCATAGAGGGGAGTTTTCGATAGTGGCTGTTGAGTGCTTCAGGCATGTATAATGACGCGTTTAGTCTGACGAGGGCGAAAAACGATTAAGATGGGACCAAAAGAGCGCAAATGCACCGTTCTTCAGAAGGGCTATCAACGAGAATGCGGACCAACCGGGCGAACGAACGATAAATAACAGTTGCTACCTGTGGCCCGCGTTATCTAGGAATGTCGACACCGCGACAACGTCCAGCGCGTTGTCCTCCTGTGTTTTACATATCGGTCTTACGGTCGCCGGCCTTCGTCATCTTTTATTTTCCCTCGCGAGAAGAAACCGGCCACTGCTCGACAGCTTCGTTCGTTCTTCGGACATTGCTTTAATTACATTACACGGTACGGCCCTACCTACCCGCGAATATTCGCTCGTCCAAGGAGCAACATGACTTTCAGAAAAAATGTTTGATTTATTGGCAATTTTTAGAGGGAGTAATTTGTAACCGATATGATCGCTGCTGTGTACAATTTTCCCATAATATTAATTGCTTAATTGGAAACCAGTCTACCTTAGCTTCTACCATGCTGAAGAGAAGAGTATCGCGCAACTGACGCCAACGTGACATAAAAGTACATGGTGGTACACGTTATTACTCATCTACGACATCATATTTCAACCATTCATTACACACGTTAGACACGTCGAGCTTAATTTGCCAACTTCGAACGTGACTTTTTCGACGTTTCCATGCAGTCGCGCGATACGGGATATTTTAGATGAAACGTGACTCACCCTTGATCCATCCTGTCAACGGGACCGCCGGGCCCCATCATCGCTGGATGTCCCGGGCCTATGGGACCGGCCATAGGATGAGCTCCAGGACCGAAGGGACTGCCTGGTGGCATGCCGTACTGCGGCCCGGCGAAGGGTTGTCCTGGCGAGGAGAAATGCGGATTCCCAGCTCCGGGCGGGACGAACGGTGGTCCCGAGGAGCCGGGTCGGCCGACGAACTGCGGTGGTCCGCCGGAAGGAGAACCGAAGGGACCGGGCCCGGGCCCGTTGTACGGAGGTCCGGAACTATTCGGCGGCGGTGCCGGGAAACCCGTGGAATTCGGCGGTGGTCCCGGACCAGGCGTGGACGATCCACTCGGTGCCGGGGAAGCGGTGTATTGAGGAGTTGCCGAACCCGGAGGTGGACCTTGGTAAGGAGGCGCACCCGCTGGGCTGCCCGCTCCACCCGGGAAGGACGAACCTGGGCCTTGGTAAGCTGCATTGCTAGGTGGACCGCCACTGCTGTTGTACGGTCCGGAACCAGGGCCACCACCACCTCCACCGCCGCCCTGGCCGACCGAATTCGGCGTAAATGGCGATGCCTCCGAGCCGGGCGGCGGGCCCTTCCAGGATGCCGGGGTGCCTGGATCCTCCAGCGTGGTGGTCGCTGCCAATGGTGTGTTCAGGCGGCTACAGCCTGTACCATAAACGAAAACATATATTATAGACCCCAATGGAATAAATTTGTTAATTTAGACATTTCAAATGCAATAAAGCTTGTCAGACTAGTTGACAATGAATTGCATGGAGAGCTGTGAACCCATTTGTTAGATTCATGATGCTCTGGTCATCCTACGCAAACCCTAAGAAGAGATGTGATGCGTAGGATGAATGTAAACAATGCATAGGGCCAGAATTTCAGTGATACAGGGTCCTTCTTGAATACATGAGGAAGACTTAAACCTATCTACGGACTAAGCTTAAAACAAAGATCGCCTGAATCAATAGAAATTCACCATTGTTCGTTCCATTGGCCTTCATTGTACTGCGATGGTGCAGCTCATTCCATTGCACCGATCACCCACCGTAGTAGGAGGCCAGCACGAAAATCGAAAATAATCACAATAACAACCTAAACACGTTTTCGTCGTCACAGAAATAAGAGAAATGCAATATCCTCGGTTCTGGAGCCGTCAGTCGTGGAGGAAATACCCTCGGTAAATACGTACACTGCACCTTTAAGGTTATGTGCCGGCAACCTAACCTATAATATACGAATGAAACGCGATTCGCGAGTCCCACGGCCGTACAGGCGGCAAAATCACACACGGCACGCACTAGAGATATCTTCAAGAGTCCCGTCCGCAGCTTTGTCGAGAGGAAAGGTCGACGTGAAGCGTCGAAGCTTGCATTAACGACGAGACGTCCAGTCGCCGCGTTGCCGGCATTCTTGCTTTCCTCACAGTGGATTTTCACGGGCGATGAGGTTCCTCAGACGTGCAGGGCGTCGTAAGCGGTAAGATCGGCCACCTTGAAGCTCGTGGACAGGCCCGACATCACCGCTAATCCCTTCGTTCGTCAGCTCTGGCGCGTCACATTGCAGAAAAGCTCCTCGCGATGCCTCCAAACACACGAGTGACCCGGTGCGACAGAGACGGAGGCTCAGGCGTAACCGTAAGGAAGAAGGACAAGACGAGCGAGAATAAACACCACCGGAGTCAACAGACGCGCTCTCTCTCGTCGTAGGATCGTACCGTAAGACGCCAGGGCCACGTTCGCCCTTGTCTAGAAATTTCGTACCCTACGACCAATGTTTACACGCACCAGTTTCAAAATAGCACAATAATCACACGATTATACCTCAATTTTTCGTCTCACTATGTTTCCCGACAACTCCCACTTGACGAGACGACTTATAGGACACTTTTTATTCCGACACGAAGGTGCATCGGATGAATGGATTTGGAGAACCGAACTTCGCAGCGCTGAAAACGTTCACGTTTTCAAGAGACCTCTCGGGAGACCCACTTTGAACACACTAACGTAACACCGTGACCAAGCTGTCCTCGTTGCTCGAGGCCGTACACTGTGTCTTCGTCGTCTGCCCGCGATTCGTCACTCACACGTGCACGCTCGGAACGAGGGTTAACGGAAATACACGTATACGCACGTGCGCCAGGGCCGTATCTAGCGTGCGGTGACACACGAGCTAACGTCGCGTCTCTGCCGAAGGCACCACGTGTTCGGCGCTGTCACTGTCTCCCTCTCTTTCTGCCTCACGCTCGACTGTCAACTGGATTTCTTCCTCGGCCGACGGCAGTAATCGCTGTTACGCGCGTACACACCGAGGAGCACTGCCATTGTTTTCCGCGAAGTCGATGCCGCGAGCCGCCGCAGCGCCCGATGCCAAACACCCCGCCCCGAGGGCAAAACAGGACCGAAGAAAATCTTTCCTTCTCGCACCGCGACGATCTTTCACCTCCGTGAACGTCGTCTGCGACGGTACGTCCTGAAGCGAGCGCCGCTCGATCGATTAGCGCCGATATCGAGAACGATTTTTGGCGCGATCCAACGCTCAATCCGTTAACCCAACCGTCTTCCTCGCGTTCCCACGACCGACGACCAACTCTCGGCCAAGTATTCCTTTCCTGCCGATGCTAATTCACGGTCCAATCCTCGCCTGGCATCGACGAGGCCCTGATCTTCCCGCCGATCCTGGTAAGTCGAAAAACCTAATATCCAAGACTGATTCCTTAAGAAAACGAACCTTTTCACGGAACTCGGTCACCGAGTTCGTTGGTCCTTGAACCTTCTCACACCGAGGCGATGAATCGCGGAGTTAGAGCGAGTTAGCGCGAATTTGCGCGTAAGTTTATTACCGGAGACTATAATTTCCAATCGATTAATCAAGACGAAACTTTGGCAATGTGGTGTCGCCTGTTGCATGCGAACTAGCCGATCTTGCGGGTTGAACACGACGAACAACGATTCTAGATGCAACGAGCGATACACAAACATCCAGGGCAGACGAGAAACAGGACAAAAGTCGACGAGGAACTAAATTCCCTCGACCACTGTCACTTCGTCTGGGGTTGCTAGTATTGAAACGTTTATTCTTCCGATTGACGTGGTGGCACCTCTTCCTCGGGCACGTGTTGGTCAGTAAAAATCCAAACCTCGAATCCACCGTAGTCGAGCTCGATTTTCAGCCCCTCTGATAGGAGCACGTGTTCGTGTGACACTTCCGCGTTGTCCCCGACTCCTGGCGAATGGTCCGCACGTAAAGGCGGACCGGTTTTCTCGGCACGTGGATCGGACTATTTCCCGGACGATACAAACTCGGTAGAAACCGAGGAGGAATCCCACGTGGAACGTCGAGCTCTGTCGACGTGCGTACGGCCCTGCGCTCTCCGAGCTGCACCCCTGACCGCAGTAGAACTGCACCTCTCCCCCTTGTCCCCCCTAGCCCCGGTTTCTTTCTCCGTCGACACGGCCGCTCTTCGCCGAGGAGAGCAGGAAAACGCGAGGTTCCGCGAGGACCTCCAGGACGGCCAATTGCACTGCCAAGAATCCTGCACGAGGACGGTCCTGTCGGCACGGTCCGAACGGCCGAGGAAACGCGATGGACCGTCAACGATGGAGTGTTTTTTCGCGCGTACAGTGGCGCGCCGGCCGCCACATTTTTTCCTCGCTCCTTCTCTTTCTCCCTCCTCCCCTGGCCTGTCCCCCTCCCGGACTTCTCGCCGGGTTCTCGCTCTTTCCCTCCCCTTGGGTCGAGCGTTCTCTCCCTTCGTCTCTCGCGCCTTCTCACCCTGTCTTCTCCTCCTTCTCTCGCCGCCTCACTCTCTCTTCCTCCGGTCGTTTCAAAGTCTCCCGTCTGCGGGGGGCTCGACACTCGTCGGTTGACAGTGTCACCCTAAAAATCAATAAGGGGTTCACCCCCGGCCCTAACCACCCTGCTGCTACTGCCTCTGCCTCCACCTCCTCCTCCTCCTCCTCCTCCCTCTCCCCCCCTCGTCTCTGCCCCGTTTCACCCCGGGAGAGAGAGAATCACGAGCGGCGGGGGGTCGTCGGCTCGGGGTGGTTATGGCGGCTCTCTGGCCGACTCGTTATTCTACTAGGCGACGATGCGCCGTGAGGAGCCTTCCTAGCCTCCAAACTTACCGTCAAACTCAACTACCGCCCCTTACCGCTGCCAATTAATCGAGAAAAATGTGTTACGAGCCCAAGGCCATTCCACGTACATCCATTTACGTAGAATTTCATGAAATGTTCTTCAAAAAATTTCTTAAACTTCCACCTTGGGATTTATCATTTGAAAAACTCTGTGGTCCACAGAGATCGCTTTGAAGTACGAATGGATTTTAAGGATGCTATTAGGACGATCTTTTCTTCCAAGTTTCTCGAGACATCCGATGGGAAAACCTTCCTCCGTATCCTCCCTCTCGTTAACGCACACGTTCCGACATCAGAAGAGTTACTGCCGTGGACGTTCTGCTCTCTTGTTCCTCCGCGAGCCGTTTGAATAGAAATGCGACATTATAAGTGTAAAGATCTCTCTTCAAGGAATGGAATTACCTCGAAGCGGGGATAGTACTGAACATATTTCTTAAAATTCCACGTCGTTTATTAGGACCATATAGAAATCTCGTGAAAACAGGTATTCGGAAATGAATTCTCGAAATAATGCGAAGGTGGAAATGCATCTAATGCTTTATCACATCATTCCACCTGTCGGTTTTACGATTTTGGTCACTCTTTCGAGAAACGCCAGATTCTTCGGCGTTCACCGGCACAACAAATGACCTTTGACCCCGGCGGTTGATAAAACGCGAAAGTTCAACCACCGATCCTGTTTCGGCGCTGTGAATAATTCAAGGTCGCGTCACGCGGTTCGCGTATGTCTGTGTACATTGCGGCGTGCAAACCGCGAGTTACCACGCGTCGGGATCACCCGTTGTTCGTCCAACTGTTTCATCCGTGATCGTTGAATGGCCGGTCGCGAAGAAAAAGACACAAGTGCTTTGCAGAAGTCAGGAAGATTGACAATCCAAGCGTTAAACCACTCCAAGTAAACAGAATGGCGTAAGGTATACCTGTTGGCTTTGAGGACTTCCTTGCTGGCAATCTATAGACTTCTAAAGCACCGTCCACTATCCCTAAACGTTGTATAGTTGCTCAAGTATAACAGTTCCTAAGGAGATACAGTCGTTTACCTGTCCTTCAAGGGTCCAATTAATCGAGAGGAAAACTTGCCGTTGTTTTGCCGGGCGGAACGTGCTTTTCCCAAGCACCGATGGAAGTATCTGTTGACCCGCACGTGGCTGAACACGAGGTGAATGACAGTTGCGGACAGTTTGAACACAGGCCTGTTCCACTGACCCTGCTCGAACCTACCGTGCACCAGTGACAGCCACGACGTTCGTAGGAAAACCTTTCTGCCACCCCCCCCCCCTCCTCCCCCTGGCCCTTCTCCTCGCCACGTGCTTCTCCTCCGGCTGGACTTGCTACGCTTTCGACCGACCGCTCCTACCTCCGGGGGCCGGCAGTCCTCTCCAAGAAAGCTCGCCCCTTCTCCCCTCCGCTTGCCGAGATATTAGGATAAGTTTCATTCATACAAACTTCGGAACAAATCTCGACCTTCGGGAACCTACCGGCTGTACTACCGAGGATCTCGAACTACCCTCGAACGTGATCAATTTATCGCTTTACCAATTTCTCCGGACAATTCGTCATTCTCATCGATCGGAACGAAGAGATAAACGGTCGGGTCATTAGCATTTCTTCCGGGCTGATACAGTCTCGTACCCCGAAGTGACCCATTCTTCTTATCGTTCGTTATCTTTACAGAATCCATGAACGTCACGGTCTAATAGTTGCGTCATACCTAAGGGGGTGGCCCTGATTTCCAGGGAAATTGGGGAATCGTGGACGTGCGGGAACGATTTGTTTGAACGTTCGGAGGATTCACGAATGGTTCGTAGCTCTTGCTGAGCCAAGTCGGAAACCTTGGAGTTCAGTGCACACAGAAGCAAGTTGCGAGTTGGATCTGTGGAAAGGCGGGGGCAGGGACGGCCAGAAGAAGCAAGTTCGTGGCTTCTCTGGCGCGGATAGAGGGACGAGGGCGGGGGGGGGGGGGAAGACGCGATGGAAGAGAGAAGGAACACGAGGGAGAGTCGGAGAAATAAGGAGAGACCAATAGTCGGATGGGTGGGAGGGAGGGAGGGTGGTTCGCGCGGGGAAAGGGGCTTGGGAACGAGCGCAGAGGGGTGCGCGGGACGGGGGAATAGGTCGATACGGTAAACTATTGTCTGGTGGGTGAAGTTCTCATGAGAACCTGGCGGAAGACACAGACCGCCGTGTCGGTTACCTGCATTCTCCGGTTCGCACGGAACGATGCATGACGCACGCCCGTCACCCGCGACGTCCACAAATTCTCCGACGCCGTCATCCACACCCACGTGACCCTTTTATTTCCGGCAACTTTCGATCGATACCGCCGAGAGAACCATCGATATTCACGCCCGTCCGGCGATACCGCCGAAACAGATATCTTATGCAAAACTGCACTTTGCATAATTTCGTATAAGTTTACGTTCCCCGTCGTCGCTACACAAGTCTGCCTCGTACTAACGCTCGCCGGATCGTATCTCCTCTGAGTTGCGATCGTTCCCCAGTCCCCTGACTTTTCAAAAGTCCAATTCTAAGGTAAACGTCACGTTTGACGTATAAATATGCTGCTGTTAGAAATGTCGTAAAATGATCGTAATGACGGGCATTCTTCCTCGTGATTGAAATTCTAAACCGTCTATATTGCCTCGTGATCCTCCGTGCGGTTGCTGAAGAATGAATTTTTTTTTCATATTACAACACCAGTCGGATTTGCGGCCACATCGTCCGGTAGATGACGCGCATTGTACGCAAACTCCGTCTGTCGCGGGGATATCGACAAAGAAATTACCGGGGTTCTCGTATTCCGGGATCTTTTCGAGCGTTCGGGGTCGGCAGGCAGGACTGAGAGACTAAAGCCGCTAGCTTTTACGAGAGGATAATGCTTTAATACCCATCGCATTCCGGGATGTGGAGAATCCTTTACGAGCCAGTTCGTTAGGCCCGACAGTCTACAAAATTATGTTAAACACCGAAGAATCTGAGTCACCTAAGCCATCACGATAAGCGGTCGTTTCCGGAAATTTCTGAGTAACGGTCGCAAAAACAATCCCTTGCGATCCTGTCCCCGGGGGGTAAGTGTCTCGGCAGATTTGAACAGCAGATCGACCCTGAGTCTGTACCGCGGGAGGACGTGTTTTGGAGAATTTCATCGTTGCCGTTGGCTCGAGTCTAGGCGATACCGCGAGGTACACAAAGCCGGTTTGCCATGCGGCGATGCGCGACAATGCTACAACGTGGTGTATGTTTGTCGGTCGTCACCGGGGGGAAGGTGCCGGTAAACACAATTCCGCCCCTCCATTTCGATCTTTGCCGTCTGCATAGGCGCGCACGCCGTACACGTGTGTACAGGACACGTCGTCGACGGGGATAACAACGTTGCTAGGAGCATTTCCCCAATGCGAGCTGATCGTGAAACGATGCATTAGCCTTCGCTCGTCTCCGGAAGCCCTATGCTAATTGCGCCTCACCCGATGCGAGCCTTGTGCACAGGATAATTCATCGGCTACTCGCGAGAAAAAGGAAATCCATCGCAGGGGTAGAACAGCGGTGTGTTCCAAGTGCGGAATTGAGGAGACAGGATGTAACCGTTGAACCGTTTCGACGAGGAATGAATTTTAAAGAATATCGTGAACGAAAGACTTTTCCGAGGATCCAGGCCGATGTTTGCCGCATAAATCGACGAAACGAGACGACCACGCGCTTCGGACGGCGCGGTCCGCTCGATATCGTGTAAAAAAAACCGCCTGGACGAGAGGAAAAAGGCCGGGAATAGGAACGATTTCGCGAGGCAAAACGTCCCGCGCCTACCGTCCGCGCCGGACTGGTTAAACAGGTTATCAGTTTATAGCCGCCGTAAAGGGATTTTAAATTTCGCGGCACATGCCGGCGCATTCCGCGCCTGCAAGGCCTTTTTCTCGTTTTTCAGGCCGTTTCGCCGGGTTCCCAGCATCTCAGAGCGACGCGCGCCTCGTCCGCAGACGATCGTTGGACCAATCCCGAACCGTCCCCTGCCATCACGCCGTTCTTTTCAGAGTAATTCAGAGAACCCAAGGAGCTCCTCTAATAAGCTACATCGGCTTTATTCTATCGAGACCTTCGCTCGGCTTCGCCTTGCGGTCAATCGATGCCACGACTCTATTTATGAAAGTTCCCCGTCCGCGAAAAATCGGCTACCGTCGGTATTTGAAACGGGAAAGTCAACGGCTAGCCACTTCGTGCACCATGAAAGAGCCAAGGACGATATAATATTCTTATAAACCGGATTCCTATGCGAAATGTAAAGGATTTCGTCTAACACGCGAATGCCTCGTGAACGACTTACTGAATCCAACAGATTCTCCATTTCCGTGCATATTTTATTAGTGTACGGTATACAAGAATTCCTTCCCACCTTCTCGGACCAATAAACACAGTCGTTCGCAGTAGATATTTTATTTCCAACTTAGGAACTGAAATGCCCATATAATAAAAAATATTTGTATCGTAATAATAATTATTATTAAAGTGGGAAAAGAACGGGGGTTACGCTAAAATCACTTCTAAGGTATACAAAAAGAAAAGAGTGGATAAACTCGAAAATAAACGCAGATAAAGATTTTCTTTGCCTAGCCGTACGCGTCGGCTTTTGCGGCCGCATACGTTTCTCGCGCGTCTCATTCGCTCGCTCGTTTTTCACGCACGCACTTACTCACACATACACAGGACAGACACACACACACACACACATATACACGCGCACTCGCACCTATCGGAATTAGGTATTTATAAACAGACGCGGTAACAGAACAGAAATGAAGAGGGAAGAAATTACATAGTCTTCCACGTGGAATTTGCACTTTTTCTCAAACGCCCCACTAACGTACGTCTTCATGACTTAACGGACGTGTCATAAGCAAATACAAACGACCATCGTTATCGCGCGGTTTCGGACTCGTTATCTAAGCGCTTTTATGGCACGTGTTCCTCCGCCCAAGTTCTCCCGAAGAAAGTTAAATAACACAACGTCGTCTTGCCTCCGCCCCTCCTCCATCGTGCCTCTCGAACCTGGCAAATAATTGGCAAACGCACTTGCAACGAACCCGTGTCTTCAAACGTAAAAGCTCATTCTTGGCTCACTGCGATTATCGGAATTCTTTTCTCAACTACTGCGATACAAAACTCAAGAGGGCATTGCCACGTTCAGCGCGGATCTCAGGTTCGATCTTCGACTGGCAAGTGTCGCGTTGCAACCTGGGTTCCCTAAAATGGTTCGGCAGAATGGATTCTTACTATCGTCCTAATGGACCAGCATCTGTCTAGAACGTAATACGAACAGCGCAACAAATTTATGAAAGTGAAAACAGCAAATTCTCGCGAGCAAACGATCGACCGTAACATCTTCCTTCAAAATCGGTCGCACGAGTTCGTACAATATCACCGATTGCGTCGCACAATTGTCTAACTTAACATTTTACAACCTCCTTATAACGTGCAGCGCGCGCAATCGCTCGAATAATCATCGGCTCGGCGGATGCGAACAATTACGATGTGGTTCGCCTCGAAATCTTGCCGGGTGACGACCACCCCGGACGTCGATCCAATCGGGAAACGAGGAATCGCTGGCGTGGTGATGCGATGAAAAAAAAAGAAAGGAAGAAAGAAAGAAAGTAAAAGAAATCCCTCGATATTTTCCGTCGTCGAGCTTCACTTCGACGGTCGCCTGGCCACGCGATTCAGACGGCCTGTACACTCCCCAAACTCCTCGTGTGTAATGTTCGAAAGTTAATGCAGAATTTTACCTAACTTATCGAGTACGTGATTATATACACTATGTACATATCGCTGCTATAACATCGTTTGCATGCACTTATTAGTTAAGAGCTGACTACAGATCAGTGTGTCACGTGTTGTGTCGGTATGTCTCTTCCTCTCTCTGTCCGTGTGTGTGTCTGTGTGTCTGTCTCAAGTGTAACGTGTGGGAGTGGCTGCGTATTTAAGGTTTCTTTACGATGAAAATTGTCCTAACTTACACAATATAGAATAGGGATCTCACGAGCGTTACTACATAAGATTTACCGTTACAGTAAACATTTATATACTCCGTGTGCATCCGTCTATCGAATCCTCTTTCTCCCTCGCCAAGAACCGTGCGCATTTATCACGTCACACGTCCGCAGAAGTAGAAGAGACGAATATCCGGCACGGTCGTCGCGTCGTCGAGGTACCACGTCGATGTCTCCCACGCAATCTTTAGCCTATACTCGTCTTTATAGCGCCTACATTGTGCACATTCGCCTAGAGAATCCTTCGAAGATACGCTCTCTCGATACGTCGCTGTTTTATCACAGAGTTTCAATGTGCAAATAAAAACAGTGCTTCCGCATCGAATTCGTAACTAAAACTGCGCAAGAAAAAACGAAACGCAAGGAAATCACTGAGGCCCGACCGCGTAAATTCAGTCGATACGTTTCATTACGTCCGAGTGAAACGTAGTCGGCTGAATTTAACGGCTAACAAGTCGGCTCTGCGTTACGACGGTTTTCGCTTTCTTCTGCAAGGTACAATGGGTCACTCTCTAGAAAGTCGTCTAAAGTTATTACCTACGCGCACCATTAACAGTCCAGATGGTGGCATGTTCAAACTTCCATTTCCAACGGGAGACACCTCGTTCTCCTTCGGTTCGAGAATCTGTATACTGAGCTAATGAACGAAAACTGACAAAAAAAAAAAATCTAATTCCTGTGACGTTACTCAAAATTGTCGAGCGCACGTCTCCTCAACTTAACGCAACTTACGTCTTAATTACTGTAAAAGTCGGCAGATTCCGTTACTGCTGGAAAAACAAAGGTACACCTGTTGGCCTGGAGTTAGTTTCGTTTTGGTTTCTCGAACGATCAGTCCTCTAGGCCGAACGGAACGACGAGTAGAGTTGCTGCGGGGAGTCGAATGGCTGGTTCGTTGAACGTCAGTAGGAAATTCCGACGGGTCCCTCGGAGAAAGGCGAAACCCTAGATGAGATCTCCGATGTTTGCCTACTTGGATGTCGGCGCAGCGGGCTGATGCTGACCCGTTATCCCCAGTCTTGGTTGCGAGGAGGCGAGCAGTTCCTTGTAGTAAGCGCTGAACTCGGCCGGCAGGAAGGAAGTCGCAGCCGCGGCTGCCGTCGGCGGAATCGGCGGCGGGAAGAGGCCGTTGTAGAAAGCCGAGTAATACATGGGATCGATGATCGGCAGGAACTTCCCTGGAGCGTTGGCTAATTGCGGCAGGAAAGGGGGATTACTCTGAGGAACAGCAGGGACGAAACCCGATGGGATATTAGGTACGCTGTGTCGTCTTCCGGCCTCGCTTTGCCTCAAGTCTTGCTGCTGTTGCTGCTGTTGCTGTTGTTGTTGTTGCTGATGTTGATGCGATTGTTGCGGTTGATGTTGCATCGAAGTCTTATCGCCCTCACTGATCCGTCGTTGTTGTTGATCTTTGCCCAACTCCGCGGCTTTCCTCCTGTCGATCGCCATCTGCTGTTGTAACGAAGGTGTCCTCGGGTATGGGTTCCCACTGTTCAAGTGGTTGAGGTTCGGTACGTTCGGTATGACAGGGTGGTGGTTAGCTTTCCACGGTGTGTAAAGTGTCGTCGGTTCGTTCCTCGGCGGATACTTGCCGTTCATTTGCTGCCTCTTGGGCGCGGGTGGCAGACCGTTACTCCTATTGGGTGGACTGGGCATTTGAACCTGTGGAACCACCGCGTTCCCTGGGATCCTTTGCTTCGGGTTCACTAGTGTGATCTCCAGGTTGTTCGACGCCATTGTCCTGCTGTCCAGGACGTTCTGGTAAGCCGGGAAAGGACTCCTCCGCGGAGGTTCGACGCTCTTCTCCCTCGATGGTCTCGTTTCCAAGTTCAGAGGCGTTGGTCTCGGCACCACAGGAACTCTGACGATCTCCAAATTGGGCCTCGGGAACGTCGGTTTCTCCTGCGGTTTCTGCGTCAGGTCCAACACTCCACTCTGCGTGGTTTCGTTGTTACAGCTCTTGGGCGGCAATCGTGGCGTTGTCGGACGATACTTGGGCGGTACAAGAATATCCTTCGGGTTACCGTAGACTGTCTTCTCGTTGTGCGCGAATATCGACCTAGATTGCGTGACCTTGGGCGGCAATATCCTGCCGTTGGGGACATTGGGGGGCATGAATCTGTGGTTTCCCTGGGCGCTTGCGCTCCCCGGCTGGGCATTGGCATTCGCGTAAAGCTGCAGCAGAGCAGCGTTGTTCGAGGTACCCAGATTGATCACTCGACTGTTAGGTGCCCCACCGTTGCTCGTCGCGCCGTTGTCCTGATGAACCTGCGACTTGCCGGGAGTCGGCAACCGGGGTTGCTGATGAGGACTTTGCGGTTCTCGGGGCGAGGGTAACATGTGTCCGATATCCGGCGTTACGGTGACGGAAATGAGCTTAGGGATGGAGTTGGGCGTGACCGGAAGGGGATAGGAGCTCGGTGCTTTCTCCTCAGACTTGGCAGCGGTCGCTGTAGGTGCAACGTTGCTCTGTATAACGCTCGGTCGGGAATCCAATTCGACAGCGGTCACCTCCAAACCCCCCTCTCGCAGAATCTCGAGCTTCCGTTTCTTAAAACTCGGAATGACGATCTTATCCCTACCGGCAGACTCGCTCTCAGTCTCGAGGTCGATGACCTCCGGGGACCTTGGCGGTACGATGGGCTTCTCCGCGAAGATGGTCGGTTTCTCGCCGTAGAGGGGTATGTTCTCCTTGCCCTGGGCCAATAGGGTCGTCTGCTTAGGGTCGAGCTTTATCTCTTTCATGTCCTTCTCCGGTGGCGGTGTTAGCGTCACGACTGTCGGTGCGTTGTTGTTCGATGTCGGCACCGTGCTCACCGGCAAACCCGGGGACGAGCACGACGGCGGGACCTGCTGGGACACCAGAGGACTGTTGAGCTGTCTCTCAAGGACGCTCTGATTCCCCGCAACAACAGCCCCCGTTGGCGTCGTCGACGGGGTACTGCTCGGCGTCGAAGCAGACGTGTTCGACGAGGGCGGAGGACTTGGCAGTTGTACGGTTGGCTGGCTAGTCGCTGGCGGCGTACCGCTGCTAGCGATCATTGTGTTGAGGGATTTCAGTCGCTCAGGTTTTACGCGCACGCTGCGCAAAGACGACGTCTTGCCGCTCTCCGTCTTCGGCTTCTCGCCAGACAGGAAAGGCTAAAAAGGAAAGTCAAAATGAACGACCCGTCCAAGCCCCTTTACCCTGTCTCTTCGTGTAGAATTTCTTTGATCCAAGAGAAAATGTCTTTTCCACTTACCGATGCGGGTGGAATCGGCTGGAGCGGCGGAGTGGTAGCCGTTGAAGGTGTTTCTGCCGGTGACGGCATTTCCGGCAGATACGAATTTGGCTCCTCCTTAACGTCTACCGTTTCTTGCTTAATCTCTACAGTTTCGTCCGATATACTGTTACTCTTCGTGCGTCTACTATGGGTCAGTCTCACTTTTGTGTCTTCTCCTCGCTGATACCTCTCGTACGGTAAAAGCAACCTTCGAAAATTCCAACAACGTCAGCAAGGATTTCAACATTGTACTCGCCCGAAAGAATTCTTCCACCTCACCACCGTCTCAAGCAGGTGGAACTTTTCGTACCTTTCGTAATGTCTTCTGGTAATAGTCGCGGCGCTTGTGGATCCTGTGTTTCCGCCGATATCGTCGTAAATGGATTTCCAAAGACGACCGGCGCTCACGGAATCGTATCCGCCAAGGGTCTGTACTTTTGTGTAGAACAGGAACAGGTCAACTGGCAAACAAGAATACATGTCATTAACATTACCGTTATCACTGACTCGTGTATCGGCAGAAATATTGAATTAGAAAAACTTGTGAGAATGTCTCGTTGGTTGGTACTCACTTTGCCTGTAACCCAACAACGGCATCTTGCCAACTGGCGTGCCCCTGGAGTTCATGAAATTCTGCACATCGGCGATGAACTTCTTCTCCTCGGCGCTGGTTTTCCGTTCGCTTCGACGCACCGCCGCGGATGGGGGCCTGCCGACGGTGGGGGCCGGCAGGTTGCTGTTCGCCGAGGTGCTCCGCGAGGTTGAGGCCACGGAAGCTTCACTCTCGTTGCTCGACTCCCCCGGCGAAACGCTGCGCTTTTTGCGCTTCCGTCGTGGCCTTCCTTTCAATTTCGGAGCTGAAAATAGCCAATACATTCATCAGAATATCGAAGCTAATCCCTATGGACGTACGTTTCATCGATTGACGTTCTAACGAATAGTCGATAAAATTGTGCGATACGTTTTTGAGTCTTCCTCGACGTACCTAAGTGATTACAGAGTAGTTCGTGTGTTTCGAGGTCGGGATAATCGAACGTATCCCTGCAGAAGAGTACTCTGGTACCCGGAGGGGCGGCAAATCCGCCGAGGGCAGCGGCAATGGAGGAGCATAACCAGGAAGGTTCGGCGCCCTCGAGTCGACGGAGAAGAGCTCGATAACGACAGTAACGGGGATAGGAAAGCACGACGACCTTCGTCTGAGAACCAACGGCCTCGTTGCTCCTTCTTCCGCTGTTCAAGCTGCTCTCGTACTCCTTCTGTTGCTTCTCTACGTCGGAGAAATCGATCCCGGGGTCCGTCAGTACCTGGGGCTGATGGATCTCGTACCTCGGGGGACTGCTCTCCGGGGATGAACTCGGAGTCGGGGGGTAAGACACCTCACGGCCCCATGACCACTCGAGTGTCGGTGATAACCACGTGACCAGGTCGTTTACACGAACCACAACCTTCTCGGATATCGTCAGCACTTCATCCTGAAAGAAAAACAGTTACCCTTAGTGCCGTACGAAAATGATCCTTCTATAAATAATCGGCTTCTATCACCGCGATGAATGTCAAACGATAGTATTTCTCGGGAGGTTTGTTCCTTAAATATAAATACGTCCTGAATATTGCATGAGTCCTGTAGGACTTGGCGCGAGTCCGGGCTTCGAGTCCGTGAAATTTGAAAAGCGGGAAATCGATGCGAACGGTAACGGCAGCGGTATATATCCGGCGCAGAAACCTTCTTTATCGCTTCGAGGAACTTAGGGGTGGTTTACCGACCCCAATAACGAGAGGTGGCGACCTATCATGGGAATACCAGGAACTTGTCCGCCAAGTCCTCTAATCCCAGCAAATACGCGTATACGGGAACGTTTGACAGGAATAACAGGCTACGACGAACAACACAAACTCCCACACGGTCCGAGCTAGTTGTGTATAAACGTAATCCGCGCGATATAACCGGCGGTTCATGCCCTGCTCCTCGAGTGGATCGTTATCTGCTCCGCTTCAACGATAATTTAATTGTTCGCCAACGCACGGCGCGACATCGCTTTCCCGAAGTTCCCGCTTCGAGGCTCTGCTTTACGACAATCGAGAAATTTCCCGACAATCTCGCAAAAAGCAACGCTCACCCCTTGCCCCCCCGCCGGCGGGGTTCGATGAATCCTACGGCCTCAGCAAAACAGCTTTCGCCGCGAGCAAATGAAAATTTCACGGACTTACGAAAACATTCATTTCCACGAATTACCTGGCGGGTACGCGAGGATTGACCTTTTTTTAGCAATCCCGTGGGAATTTCAATGATCGTCGACAGTCGGCGAGGTAGGTGTCTTCGCAAAACAAACAACCGGGCCAGCGCAGGAAATTATGAAGCGCCGACGGTATAAACGGCAATGTTATGTACAACAGTAACGTAAAATTACGGTCTCGCCGACGGCGGAAGCTTATCGATCCGAGGAAAAAGGGACATTACATAGCGCTAAACCTTTGACAACCCATTTCGAAGTTACTACCTCGCAAGTCGCGCATAATTAGTTTGGAAAGCCGCGCTCCGTCGTTAACGATGACGAAGGAGGACCAACGAATAACGTCCCTCGACACTTCTCCCCTCAGCTAATAAAGGACAATCTATCGAAGCGGATGAAAAAGGAAAAAGAAAGCTAAAACTGCACACCCAAGACTAGCCATTTAAAAAAAAAATCTTTTCTCGTTAAATTTAAACGGAGAAAAGCGTGGGAAATGGCATTAATTATTATGTATGATGAGAAGAATGAGTCAGTGTCAAGAACGTTCAAGTATGCCCCTCGTCGCGCTCATTATGAGTGAACGTCCCTATGTGGGCGCGATTTGAGGACCATTTTGTCGGGTGTCTGCGTATGCAGATGCAACAATGCATCGGGCAGGGCCCGAGAGTCGAACCGGGCCGAGAGCACGGCCGGTATGCCGATGAAACCGAGTGGAAATGTATTCCGTCGTCGTTGCTATGGCGATTCCGCGGACTCCCTCTAAACACACCGATAACCTATCAATTCACCGACACCCGGGGAGATCTGACCAAATATTGCCGACGGCCGGCGAACCGCGTCGTCGGCACTCGAACGATACACTCCGGATTGTTTAGACGGTTAACCGGCCATATCGAGCAAACTACCAACGAATGGCCCGTCAACGAATACATGTCAACGACAACGGACGGTACCTAAGACAAATATGCCTTGGCCCAAATTGTTGGCCCGTTGCAAATATGTAATTATTCGTCGTTGAATAGGGGCGGTTCGACCGAGGGCGGAGACTAGGGTAGAGTTTTCTTGAAAGAGCGGAATTAATTTGAACGGAAAACGTTGATTAATTAAAGCGGGAACAATTTTTTAATTAACCTTATTTTTAATTACCGAGTGGTCTTCTCTTTGCACAGTGGGAAAACGTGGTGTTTTAACCTAGATATAGAGCGGCCCGCTACATTTTCTGTCTCGAGTGGAAACATTCCGGTGAAAAGTGTGTAAGTGCATTTCACAGAGGGAAATGTAATTGGAAACGCACGGTATTCAATTGAGTTTAATTACCGAATATTCGATAAAGCCAATGAAATATTTATTCGCGGGAAATATTTATTCAAAGGATATTCCCTTTGAAAAATAATCCACTCGAAGAAAAGCAAGCTGCACGGTTAGCGTACTTTGAAAACTTTTTATACCACTCAAAAGTCTCGTTTGGCTTTAGTAGCCTTCCCTCCTACCCCCGTCCTGTTTCTTTTATGCTGCTCCGAAACTGCAATTCAAATTACGAGCGGAAGAAGCAGGAATTTATGCAACGAGCGAAAGGGAAGGTTCTAAGATATCTGTCGGAAGCGCACGGCTGACATTAACGTTAGCAATTAGCGTTATCACGGATGCGGAACCACGGTGCTCGTCACTCGAATATTAATTAACATTATTCGCTTCGTTGACCGTGAAATAATTACCCCTTGCTAAAATTTTAATCTCGCCGCAGCATTGGCTTTAATTATTACCATGAGTTTTATTATTTTTTCATCGCGGTGTGTACACAGTCGACGGAGAATATATTCGTCGGTCGGAGCAAATTGGGACGAACGAACCGCATTGAATTAATAAATCTCGGCAAACGAAATCTCGAAAAATCGCGCGCTCTGATGGAGTCAGTGAAAAAAATGGGCCCCTGCTAGCCGACTGCAACAAACGTTGAACGAAAGCCCCCCCCCCCACACACACATACCCTCCCCCTCCCGCATCATCGTGTTATTTCGCGATACGGCGCTCTCCTCATCGATAATTTCCTCACGGGGTCATTGACCGGCCCTCGTCGGAATACAGCACCGTTTTCACTCTGTGCCGGAGTAATTGCGAAATAATAAAAAATATTAGAGGACGCATAAACCCGGCGATACTGCAGTTGACATATTCGCCGGGCGTATGTTATACATTCATACCGAATGTGTATAGCCGTCGAGCGGGATATGTAGCGTGTCAAGCCAGGGATTCTCATTTCCCGTGAATGAAGATATAATAGTCGGACACGAGCAAATAACCGATTCGTGAAAACGTTCCTTTTATACGCTCACCGTCAAAGGATTACATCGAGCAAATTCCATGTAAAAGTTTCCTCTGTGAAAGCAGAATTCTATGGAGCGCAAAAAAGATGTAACGAATCAACGATAATTCCGCACGACGTGATTTATTAGATTTCTATTAGAAATTTCTTTTTATCGTAGAAATCGTGAATTCGTAGGCAAGGCGTTCTGCCGATGAAATTTGATGTAGCTCCAGGCGAGCATGAGAATCGCTGGTAGACATAAATCATTGTTAGATTAAACCCTGAAGCACGCAGCGGTAGATGGGGCAATGGTACGCCTTCAGGAAATATAGGGTGACCCAAAAGTTCCGATCCATATTTCATTGGCCACGCTGAGAATCGGTCTTTAACAGAAACGATAACTAAAACTCCGTTAATCGATAAAGAATATCCCCTGTTTTTTAACTGACGTGTGCCGGAGAAACGTGTAAAAGTTGCCAGTAGCAGATTTGACAGTTTCGCTTTAAAAACAGATTAATGGAATCGCCATAGGAAAAGCGATAAAAAGAAAGCCAACATAAGCTCAACATCATGCACGAGAAAAATCAATTTCATTCAAGTTAATTAAAGAGTTTAAGTAATTAGGAAGAATTAAAAGTTTAGACGTTAATGTATATCCTTTCTTCGCGTATACCTGGATTTTACAGTGAGTGCAGTTGGGTGGAGGATAAACGTGATCGGCGGGAGGGGTGGCAATTGGAGCGCGCGAAACGGGGCAAAAGGTCGATCCTTAATTCGGAGGGTGGGGACGGGAGGGAGGGGGGGGGGTGGTTTCCCTAGGGCGGTTCAACGCCTTGGCGAGCTGCAAAACAGCGGCATTCCGCGAATAGTCGTGGGACAATCAGACGGATTTGACGACACTCTTCCCCGACGTCGGTTTACACACGCGACATTTCCGGATCGATCGAGCACACCCCTCGCGCCCCTCTACTTTTTCTCTCGTACCGCTGCCTTTTGCGCCATTGTCTTCTTTAGCATGCGTCTTTGGACGCGGCTGAAATTGACGGCTGTACATATCCGCCAGCAATGAACGACAATGACAGTGAAACGCAATCGATATCTCCTCAATAATGCATTCAGCACGCGACGTTCCTTACATCGTATTACTCGCTGCTTCTTTTGCGATTTTTGCATCGTCTTTTACAACGTCGAGGCGAATGCCCCGAACCAGGCAGACCTTTTTCGTTATTTCGATAATTATCGGAGGCCCCCGCAGTCATTGAAATCCTATCGGTTGACTATGCTTTCGGGTCAATTAACTTTCCCCGCGGAGTGCACTTGGATCTTCCGGGCTTATCCTCTCGGGGAGAAGCTCGCAATTAGGAGGGAAAAAAGCCCCGGAAACTCGATATTAAGTGAAACAAGGGGAAGTTCGGTGGAGATTGTCAACGATTGCATCGGCAATAACCAATTGCACCTGGCCGCGGGATGATCGGTGCGGGGATTACGGAAAGCTGAAGAGGACAGGGTAGAAGGGGGGGAGGAGGGGAGTAGGAGGAATCCCGGCGCGGAGAAAGTAGCCGGGAAGATCCTCCTTTAATGTACCCACTTGCCGGAGCTGTGCCCTCGGGGTGGGAATCTCTTGAATAAACCGAAAGAGCTGACTGGCCGTCGGAGTCGAGCACTCGCGAGAATCGTGCCGTGAAATTACTTAAAACGCTGGCTACGGGAAAGCCCTGCACCGACGCCATGTCCTCCGACAACCTTCTAAATACGAGCAATCGTCCTCAAATTAATCCGCGCTCACGGAGATTACTCATCCTCGCAGTTTTCCTACGGAAGGATACAACTTCATTGTCCAATTCCATGGAACCTCCGTCGCAGATACATCTTCGTCCGATCCACGGAAATAACGTAATTGTACAAACAGTGTGTCAGTTGAATGGACAATTTTTTAACAGAAAACTGGGCTAACGGAGTAATAAAGTTGATCGTAGAACCTTCTCTCCGGGTTTTCGAGAACGAGTTCCCGCCGGCGAGGTAGGACGCTAGGCAAACGAGAAAATGCCGGGAAGTTGGCAGGCGTTGGAAATTCATCAAGCCACCCCCCTGCGCGTCAACCGGTCGCCCTTCTTCCCGGGGAATTCGCCACTCACGGCAACGGAGCAGGGGGGAGGGGTTTCCATGTTCCAAAAGTCATTCTATTCGAGCAAGAAGGGAGCTAACGGCGAGCCAGTTCGCCTCTTTAATTCGACGACTCCCTCAAACGAATATGGGACGATGGCAACGGGGATGCAACCCTTCGTTGCACGGCTACTTTTTTTTAGTTGGAAATTAAGGGCGTCGGCCGTTCTTTTCCCCGCCGGAAGGTCGATGCTGGGAGAGGCACGAACGCGAGGAGAAATTTATGTGACCAACTCATTACACCCCGAGGAAACATTTATTTGAGTCAAAGCCGAACATTTTGTCGAAATCCAAGACCGTTCGATGGTTCAAAAATGTTGTTCTGCCCAACTAAGCTGAACCTCCCTCGTTAGGAACAGCCCTCGCTACTCGTCGCTGGAGTTGCTCCGTGATTAATTTCATAAAGAAAATCCTCTCTTCTCCGTGAAAACAGGTTAAAAAGCTGTAAAATGACGCGTAACGAAGCTGTTCCGAGAAATGACGAGATTTATTACACGCATTAGCGCGTCCATGGCATGGAATAGCGGGACAAAAAAATTATTCCAAAGAGAACTATTCGGAAAACTGAATTAAAGTCATTAGCAAGAAGGCTGGTAATCGAGGTTAATGGTCCTGGCTGTAACTTCGGCAAGGCTGGTGCCGTTCGAGCACCTTCAAAAGCCAGCACTTTCGTGGAAACTCAGCGGAGACACGCTTTTCTCTGACACTCGACTTACATCGTTATAATTCCACCACTTCTCCGAGCAACTAAACGTCAAGGGTTTATAAAATTTGCGCTTGTTATTCATTCGACTTGAGGAATACACGACTGACGTCAGCTACGATCCTTTGAAACCCGGCAAATCCGGCCTTTTTACCGAAGGATAATTTACTATTATGCAGTTTTGACGCCCGTCTTCCGCTATGCGATGCACTTAAGACGCGCTTCGCCGGGGAGATATTATCATTGCAATTGCCGCGAGTGAAACGATACACGCAAGGTCCTCGCGAACAAGGAGGCTCGACGAATAAGGAAAGGTGCAGTCCTTGTTGCATTGCCAATGCACTCGCCGGCGCGTGCGATGCGTCCAAGGTCAGGATGATTCGTGCTTCCAATTGATATCGCATAGCCGTATTCCTGCCTGCGAAACCCACCAGCGTCATCTTCAGAATAAACCAAACATCATTTCCTACGGCTTTCGCTTGGTTTCCCAAAGAAATATTTGTCAATTCTCCGCAAAGTATGTTGCACGATTATTCCATTGTATCGAAGAACACGTGAAACGCGGAAATACTGAGTAAAGCGCGAATATTTTCGCTCTTCCGTTAACTGTTAGTTCCCTTGTTCGTCACGATAATCAGCCTATTGTGAGCGACGGAAACGGCGTAATCGCCAGCAGGATGCCTCGTCCCGATCTTCGAAGCAATTACAAGAGGTTGCGGATGCACTAGGGTCAGGCGAACCCCAGGTTCGCCTACTACGTGAGACCGGCATAAGTTTGCCATTTAGAATGTTCCTACAAACGGGGCTGTTGATTCGATACAACGACGACGCATGCGATCGTGTTCAATTTGAATTTAATGGCATTTTAATCCGAAGAATTGTCTAACGAAGTAGGTAATTCAGGGAAGTCAGCCAACTGAAAGCTGCCAGTTAGAGTTTCGTTAGTTATCGAGGTGTAGCCTCGTTTCGCTGCGATTCGTCTTAAGGGAATTCCCCGCGCGCGGGCGATAACGCGCGTTGGAACTGCAACTATTCCCGCAAGACGGGGCAAAACGGACGAAGGTGGGTGGGGAGAGGGAGAGACGGGTTGGCAGGGGATCCCGTTGTTAATAATGTGCCAGCCACACAATGGGCGTAGGAGAGCGAGGGAAATATTGTGTATGAAGGGCGAAATCGTGTCGGCGCCGCGACTGCGCCCTCCCCGAAGAAATAAATAAGTTGCTCCGCCCGCGCCAGTTTACCCCCTCCCCCCACCCACCTCGTCCTCCCCCCCTTCCTCAACCGAACCGCCGGGACGAGTTGCCTTTACCGCCCGCCACGCTGAACCGCCCCTCCGAACCACCCCCGGCCAACCTCCCCTCCCAACGCAACCTGAACCTCCTCCCCCCAGCTTGCACGAACCTCGAAGCGCCGCAAAGGGTTCGCGATACACGCCCGCGCCCTCTAAATCCCCTATTACAGCGCGGTCCTGTGTTAAGAAATGCTCCTGCCACCCTACCTCGTTTTGAGAAACTTCCGGAATCGAATGGAACCTCGCTAAACCAACGGAAAGCTATTTTAACGGCATAGCCGGAATATCATTGTAAAATATCAAGGGGTGCATACAAATCAAAATCACCTATACCGCCATACCTTTTGTTCCGTCGACGACAAACTTTCCAACGTACAAACTTCGGTCCCGCTGTAAAATTAGTTTCATGGCCGTGGCATTTTTCGCCGCGAATCGCGATGTGCATTTTTCTTGGACTTTAATAGATAAGCGGATTATCTGTTCTTGTCGATACGAAAATAACAGCAGCGGGTATTCTAATTTCTATTAAACGGGAAAGCATATTATACGGCGGGCCCTCTCGTCCGGCTGAATCGTCGTTCTGCACGGAGAATATTACGCTGTTAATTGGGTTTCGCCGTCGCTTCGTTACACGTACTGCTTGTAAAATTCGAGACCGTCGGCCCATCTCCCCCGTTTCTCCGTCCTCTCCCCCCTCGTGATTCCCCGCCGGAAACGCAAAAGCGAGGAAAAAGAGCAACCGCTTGGACGCCTGACAATGTCACGAGTAAAATCCCGCGAGAACTCCAGCTGCGGGGGGAAAAACACCGGGGGTAGGGGGGGGGGAATGATAAAGACACAGGGGCCGAAAGGGATGTTTATGAAGAAGAGCAAAGAACAGCGGAAACGATGGAAATTTATTACGCTTTAAGGCTGACAAAGTAGGAAATGTCTTCCGTTAATATCCGTACCTTTGTAGCTTTGTCAGCGCAACAAACGCGATTATTGCTCCGTCAGATGTTTCTCGTATTAACGAACCCGTACACTCCGATTACTGCTGATAGTTTTGTATTATTCGCGCGTCTGTAGGGCCGTGTGTTGACGGACGAACGGGAAACGGACGAGGGCCGTTAATATTGGTGGACGCGAAATCGCGGTTGTCCGATTCAACGGTGAACATCGTGACCCCCTTTCGTCCCGCTCTTCTCGCGGCTCATCGTGATTTCCCTCTTACTCGATAATACGTCACGTCACGTTCGGCCGAATTAATGCCCATTAATGGCCGCACTCGCGGCAATATTCAACGGCATCACTCTCTTGTCTAAACTCTACTTTCCGGCCAGGAAATCGTACGAGTAATCATTAATTTATTAATGAAATTTACGCAAACGCGAAAATTCGTTCGTTTCACATCGACTTCGTTGTACGTTTGGTTCTATTGATTTTCCCCTGTTATTTCTTTTTTCATTTCACGTAGAAATAAGAATGGAGTTCCGTGCGTCCGAATAGTCCAAGTTAATATCGGTTTCAGCCCGGTTTTCGCAGGAACTTACGAACCCGAGGGAAATTGGATCGATCGAGTTTCGCCGGGGCAACTTTTGGCCGGCGTTGTACCGGTTACCGAGTCGTCGGCTTATCGTCCGGACTGTACTCTGAAATAGAGATGATTAAAGTTTTAATAACTGACACACGGGTCGTTCGCGAATTACTGCTGTCCTTGATTACGAAAGCGAACTCGGTGCGTTAATCGATTCGCGCGATCTGTATTAACCCGCCATGTGAACAATGTGTGTTTTCGCGTTGCATCGGCAAAAAATAAAGGGGGGACAGAATGATCGGGGAGACACGCGTCGCCTATTTTCGCAGCTGCTCTTCTCGCCTGTGCGCAGAGGAAGTCTACGCAATCATATCAATCCGGCCCGACCGTGAAGGAAAACGTGTCTTTATCGGCCAATCGATACGTTCATAAATAATCATTTTTTTTTCAAATGCGGGTCCTCGCGACTGACTCAAACGACAGGATCCAGGGTACTTGTTTTGCGCTCGTTTTGCGCTCGTTTCAGCATAACGTCTCCTCCTCCCTTCCAATTACTCTAATACCCCGACGTTCTTTTAATCGACGCGAATCACGAAGAGGAGGCGATTCTTTCGTGCTTCTCATGTCGCCCCGCGCGACTTTAATATGTCACTCGATCTTCGCTTTTATCTCATGCATAAAACATCCGCATGAAACTCTCTGCTATTTTTCGTGTTTCATTCCGTTCTACAAACGTGTGTGTCCGCCGGTATTTACATGCAAATATCGACGCGAACGGCACGACGCGACGTGAAGGTTTTCTCCTGCAGGAATTTCCCGATTTCGGAAATTAACGATCAGTGAGCACCGCGACAGGACTTTGCACGATTTTCCGATTTTCACAGGATTTCGTTGGTCGTTGCGGGTAAAAGGAAGCACAGAAAAAGGCCTCGGCGCGTAGGGCGGGCAGACTTTGCCTCTATTCGCGCATCGATGACCAGGGAAGAGAGGAAAAATATAGGCAAAAGACACAGGACACGTTCACGGAGCAGAACGGTGTTCGTCGATTCACGATGAACGGGAAGATAATTTTTCGACTTTAGAACGGGACGCAGTTACGTCGTTCAACGGGAGTGCCATGTCTGCCTTGCATTATCACGGGGGAAATAGTTTGAGCGTAAGTCTGCGACAAAAGGTTAATTAACAAAGTGCTAGCTAACCGGGGCGTTTTACGCCGAAAGAATAAACAGCGCTCGCTGGCCTTTCTTAAGTCAAGCGGGAGAAACAAAAGGAGCATGAGCAAGATTTACGGCGAGCACTCGCTCCTTTAATATCTCGCCTCTCACTCCCCCTCCTCCTCGTCTTCTCCCTAAAAAGCACTCGAGCTTCGACTTAACTTTGTCAAACAACGACAGGCATGGAAGTTTGCACGAGGAGAACGGAATGAAATGTATGCGCCAAAGTGCACGGCCCTCATCGATCGCATTAGCCCGTTCCGCTCGACCAGCGAGGATACAATTTAATAAGAGAGAGGAATCTTCCCGGAGATATCTGTATTTAATTCCACTCTGCGCTCCGACGAGCATCATTTCCGTACCGTCAATGAGCATTCCGTTAAATGCCCCGCCTCGAATACCTCATTCAACAAAGTTTATCGAGGAATTACATATCCCCGTTCCTTTTCACATCGACTCTGCATATCGCTGAATAACCAATTTAACAGAATCTAATGAATATTATAATTACCGTAATTGTCGACTCGATAATAACGCGCACGGCTTTATATTTTCCAACGAATTAGTTACGATTTTTATCACTTGCTTTTCTCGTTATTAATGCTGGTCAGGCGAACATTTCGACCAGATAGAAGCTCATAGAGCTCATATTCGTTCGGGTACAAACGTAACTGCGCAGGAAAAAAGAATGTTTTGCCGCGTGGCATTGCAATTAGTAATGATATGCAGTACACTGAAGGTTTAATTAATTAAATGCATATCGATTGCCGGAGAGATTGTAGTCGGCAACGTGTAACACGGACTCCGGGTTCTGTCGTGCTGCGGGGAGAGGGGGAGATTGTGTAGGGTGGGAACGTGAGGGGCAGGGGACAGTCAACCTGCTCACGCCAGTGACTCTCAAGCGAATGGATTTCGCGATTTCCGTAATTTAGCCACCTCTTCCTTACGTAAGGGAAACCGGTGGGTCGTGAAATTTCGCGAGAAGGTTATGGCCGAAAGTACGATTCTCCGGGGGGAGGGGCGATGGGTCAGCGACAAGTTCCGCTTCCGTGACCGACTCATTAATTTCGTGTATTTAAAAATAGTCACAAGAAGAACTTGAACGGACCAAAAGGAATTTACGAGAGAAATTAATGTCACGAGTTTGACGTATTTGTTTAGTTGAATATTTTAGCCGAAAATTCCTGGCGTACGTGGGATTATTTATGTAAGCAATATTATGTAAACCGTGGCCTCGTTGAGTACAATGAGCAAGGCATCATCGTTCGACTGCGAAAGCCAGAAATAAAATGCAATTCGCCTTGAACCGCAGTTTACCGCGGCGTAAAAATCATCGGCGCGGGAGTGGGGGGGAGGGGGGAATATCGCGAAGACGGAGATCCGGAAGTCGAGTGGGGGTGGGGGGAATTCTGCTTTGCCGACAGTGATTATTCGGTTGAGAAAAGTTACCGACGAACGGGCTTTTCCGGCCGTGGTAAAGCGCACTCGCCACTCACCGATGCACTCTATACACGTCCCCGCCCTCGCCCTAATGCCATTCTACCCCCCTGCACCCCTCCCTGTGCATTATTGTCGGGTTAATGCAGGCGCGTCGAGATATACGGGCCCCGATCCCACCGATGCCGATAAAACCTCTGGAACGATCGCATTCCGCAGCGATGATGAGTGTATTACAATAGAGATGCACTTGCGCGCTTAAAAATTCAATATCCTCCCCACCAACGTTCACCTAGATTCCCAATGGTGGCACCGCACTTCCTTCTGCCAACTGCACGATAAATATTCCATTGCTCCAATTAATAATACGGCGCGTCGGTCCGTGCGGTCCCCTGCTGACGTAGAGAGATTAATTTAATGGAAAAACGTTTGTTGGCTGCCTGTTGAATTACCCTTGTCACGATCCGCGCCGAATATTTTCCAAAGCGGGGAATCGAGGCGTGCCGTTGGATTTAATAAACGTAATTATAGGAAGAAAAAGGAAAGCTGAGGACAAAAGTTCTCGGCCGCTGTATCCACGTTAGCTTTGTGGCGGTAAATTGATTGAGGGAAATACTCGTTCTGCGTAAAGGACGAGGGGACAATGAAAGCCGTTCTATTGATAGAGAAAAGAAGACGCGGGAGAAGGGGCTTTTTCCTCTGTATTTCGCTCGATCGCTTGAAAATTCCCTCTTACCGCCTCAGGTATCTCACCACGGTCATTTTATTTATTCATTCTCGCCACTTAACCTTTCGTGTATTCGACGCTCGCGTGGAAAATACGCTCATGTCGGCCCCGACGCCAGACAATGCGTGTCTATGCAAAATCAATCGACAGCTGAGAAACTCCGAGGAAAGATGCTTGCTTAACAAGTAAACTACTAGCCACTTTGATTTACACAACTTTTCGTGTTCGAGAAAACTCCAAATATACTTCAGACCCGCGTACCCTTAGAAAATGACTTAAGCTTACCGGGAATTTATGATAATCAATCAAAGTAGTTGGGAGATTTTTGCAGAGATAAATCTATTTGTCGTCTCCGTTCCGGCCCGTGGATGTACATAATAAAGGCTGTATTTGTAGTAGAGTCTGGATTTATTTGAAGTTTTCGATAGATCTGTCTACTGCAAATAAAAGTTTACTCACTCGAGTCGTCTAAACTTCGCGTCGAGCGAATAAACTTTACGCGTTCCAGGTAGCAATTTGCTTTGGATTTACTGGCATCAAGGACGATGGTTCTTTAATAAACCGTTGCTTTTTCTCCCGCGTTGACCTCGTCAAGAAAACGTGACAATGCTACGATAAATATTTTCCCAGGTAGCAGAAGATTGTCTTTGTCATTGAATTTAGCTCTTTCTCCATTGAAACATCCTCGGAAATCTTTCCCTCTCCGCCTCGAAAAACTTGTGATTAATCGGCAAATCCCCGGATTACTTCCTCGCGATAAAACCATACTACGCGCTTCGAGAAGCTCGATCTAAGAAAAATATTTTTCGTTCCTCCGGTCAAACATTTCCGAACGGTATAAACGAATGTTAAGAGGAAAATAGTATTTTTTCCATCGCTGCTCAATCTCCTCCTCCCGGGGAACCACTTGCGGTTCGTAATTGTATTTTTCTGACGATTCTGGTGACGTGATCGTGAGAGGAATATGTAGTAACAGTTGGATCGACAAATACCTCACGCTCCGTTTGAAAATCATCGATTAGTCGAAGTTTGGCACAAGATGGACTTGCGTAGCTTCGATGAGACAATAGGTCTTTGGTTTCGGCGGGAAGCAGAGATTTCTCCTCGATTATCTTCCGCTTGTCGGAGGTCATGTACGCCGTCGACTTAGCGTGAAGCAACGAGTGAAAATCGGGTCGAGCGGAATTCGAACGTCGTAAGAAGGTTAAACAGATACGGGATTCCGTTCCACGTCGACTACGCGATATTTCGAGTACCGGGATACAGAGATTTCATTCCTTTTTTTTCTCTCCTTCGTTGTTGGGCAGCGGCGCGTTGTTTACGGGCGATAAGTCGAACGGGTGAATCGTAGACGACGCGGTGGCCGACAGATTGGAGTAAATTCATTTTATAGCATGGTGAGTAAGCAAGAGACAAGGGAAGCGTGTAGTTTATTGAGAATTACTCTGATAAATAAGGCGAGAGGCCGGCCCTGCCGAGAGAGATCGACGCCAGCGATGAACTCTCCGCCCGTTAGTGTGCCTCCGTGTGTGTAAACGTTTCTGGAGACACTTTACCGTCCAGCCGCAAACGTGTGCGTGTATCCGATATGAAAGGTCGACACGAGACACAGGATTCGTACGTACGAAACGATTGGCAAACGTGTGCCGTGGAATCGAGATGTCCACCAGTTCGCACACACTGAGGCAATTTCTCCACATTGCCGACACCGCGGGGATTACGGTTTTCCATGTTATTCAGGAATTCTAACGAGACGGGATCGAATGAAATCAAACTGCCGCTTTAACGTCTGTTAATTCAATTTTCAGCGGGATTTGTCCATTTTTTCAACATCCCACGCGCATTTAAGAGAATTACTTCCGACCGCGCGCTCGTCGCTTTATCTCGCTTTTCGAATTTCCAACGCTCGTCAACGCAATTCGTTATTTACGGCGATGCAAATTTCCTCGCTTAAATGGAAATATCGGACTTTGACGCGTGCGCCCCACGTTTAAGGATGAAATAATGTTTCTCCTTGGCGCGATAAAATAACAGCCGAGTGTACGCTTCGTAGAAAGCGAGCAAAGAAAGTTTACTCCGCGGTAAAAAATCTGTCGGGAGGATGGTCCAATCTTTTTGCGCTCGTCTGATTCCACGTTACTGTCAGTGCGAATGGCAGCGCGTAACTAAGTGAACGCCGTATTTATATATATAATACGTAGACACAGGTACACACGTACACATGGAGGACGATCGGCAATAAAGCGTCTCTGTTTTGATACGCCGCGATATTTTCTCCGGCGGTACAACGTGCCAGCATTTTTCTCATTCCGACGGAGATACGTTTTTCGACGGCACGGCCAAAAAATTGTTTTCGATCGAAACATCAGAATGTTTTCGTTCAATTTGTTACAGCATTTGCTGGGTTTTACAGCCCCGGGCTCTCCTCGTTAATTGTTTTTCCGATTGTCAAAAACGGAAAATGATTCAACTGCAATTCCGTCTCATCGAGTTTCATCGTGAAGAAATGCAAAAAAGTTGATGAATATTATGACGAGAGGAAATTCGTTTCATGAGGGAAAATTGCGCCACGGCTGGTTCCAAATGTAAGCAAAAACGGGGGAGGAAATAGAGCATTACGTAAACAGAGGCGATCGATGGTATTGCCGCCCACGTTAGGAATAGAAGGGTGGGAAGAGGGTCGCGGAGGGGGACGAAGGGTCGAGAAGTCTTTTCGCCGACAATTGTACCGCAGCCTTGGCACGCGACGCAACGACAGATTTTTCTTCGCACTTTAACGCACCGCAATGGTCGCGTAATTTTCATGAGCGGGCACTCAGCCATCGAAACATTTCCCAAGAATCCTGCCGGTTTCCTTAACACTTAAATGCCAGGTTACGTATATCTCGTTCACCGAGAGAGCAAGATTGTCGTACTATTGCAGCTTTTGTTCGTTCTGTGCAATTATGCTCTTATTCGACGACCTTCAGTGGACAGATTAGAGTGAACTCACTCTAACCCACACCTAACAAGGACATATTCTCATTCTTACACATTCGACATTTGACCAACGTTTATTTTCATAGAATGTCCTCCATAAAATACAACTCATCCTTTAAGCGCATGATGGCAATTTGAGCGAATTCTGTGAAATGTCATCGCCGATAAACGTCCGCGAGTTTCTCTCCCGATGAATCATTACGAACAGTGGCATCGTTAGAGATGTTCAAGTCCCTCATGTGCAATCCTTTCCTTCTCCACGGCCTTCGACGACGATGACAAACAAAGACGATCGCAGAACCAAAGAGTCCGGTCATGTCTTTTGCGTCGTCGATGCGCGTCGCTCTCGTCAATTTGCACTAATTATTCCCATGGAAATTCACAACAAGGTATTCCGGAGAAAGAAAAAAAAATTCTGGCGTGGTATCGTTAATCAATTCTCTTCCACAGTCTCTGCTTTCTATTGTATTCGTTTTTCTTTTACGTATTATTCACGTACTAAAAGTGCTTACCGTTAATGAAATTATTATTATTGCTACGTTATCAGGCCTTTTACTCTCTACTTCGTTTCGTCTCTCTCCTCCCCCCTTGATCCAGAATGAGACGAAAGGATTGCAAGAGAGACGTGCATTCAAAGCATGTAATCCGTTTAATATTCACCGTGACTGGTCGCCGTTCTCTCTCATCGGTCCGAGTTACACGAAACTAATGTCTTCCGCGTTCCCGCTGCGTGCAATAAAATGTAATATAAAATTCCGAAAAACAATAGCCCGGTCGTAAATGTCGTTTTAAGGGCCGTGAGAATGCAAAGGTCGTAAATAATTCGAGTTAAATTTGAGTATAACGCGAGATTGTGGAAGGAAGACGGAGAGATATCCGTCGTGGGGCATTCCTTTGGCTCGATCGGAGCATTTCATTAAGTTTCAGGGGAAAAAGCCATGTGTATTTTTGCAGCCAGTCGGCAGAACTAGTTTCTTTCGAGCGTATAAACACGACAGGAGAAGAAATATTGGATGTAGGAGGAAAATAATATCGGGTCGTTGGTGCGCGCGCGCGTGAGCAACTCTTTTTGGCCGTTGAGTCAGCATAGACAGTGAACCTGTCGGCCGGTTCCCGCGGATTTACAGAGGAATCTCTGCCAAACTAAATTCAGCCGTTCGTGGAAACGCAGTAATAAAAGTTTTTTACGAAGCTCCGCGACAGACGTTTACAGTATCGGCTGGATTTCTTCGATAATCCAACGACGACAATTAAAAATCCTGACGAATTTGCCGTGGAGGAAAAAATGATGTGATAAGCGGGACGAAAAGGGTTTCTCGCGGGGCAAGTAGCGATAAGAGGTGAGTTTGGCATCGTGTGACGGGGATTCTCCTGCGCGATTTCATATTCCGACGAAGGAAAGTATTTTGCATAATTTATTTTACTGCAACTTCCTTCCACCTTGTCCCCGGCGCACACACTACCTGCCCGTCCCGACCACCTTCTTTTCGAACACGTTTTACCGAGAATTCACCGTACCCTCGATGCACATGCAGACGCGCATATAAACACGCATGAATATGCAGGGAATTATGTGTATCGACCTCGTCCCACGCAGCTCTTCATAGCTTTTCTATTATGACACTGACTAACACGATATAAAAGCCGATAAAAACGAGAATGGGCTTTTACGGATGAATAAATAAGAAACGGAGTTTATGTAACGCGTGTCACGATGTAACTGCTCAAAGCCGATTTGCCATAACAAACGTAGACCCTGCCAAGTTCCCTAATGAGAATTTTCTGCAATTTCCACGACGATAACGACACGGAATTACGCAATGTCTCTGGGCTATTTGTCAACATTTATGTCTCACGGGGTCAGAAGAGAATCGAACGTATTGCGGACACGATAGTCGACCAACCGCACCTCCCGCTACCAATTAACCGGAGACTAACGAAAGGGTATTAGTCACAATGGCAGTAATTAATGCACAGCCAGTAATTAAAGAAGTGGGGGGACAGGACTTCGATATCTCCCAAGAGAAATCGTGCGACGATACCGTATTTATTCTTACGAAACGAATTGAAGACTTTTTCGAAAAATTCTTTAGGAAAGACCCAGCGAATTCCTTGAACGTAATTGCACTTGTAAGTTTTTCTACGAGTTGCTTTCAGCGTCGATCGCGCCATTCTAAAAACGTAGCGAATGTCAAAACTTGGCCGACTGCGGGCTTCCTTTACTTTTATCGCTCGGCACGTAACTTTCGTTAACTTTCACGCTTAATTATCCGAGCACTTGGAAGTAATTACCGAAGGTAGCTTCACGGAAAGATCGGCGATTGCGACAATTCGGAAAAGCGCATTGATCATTGACGAAATTTTCGTGGAATTTTAATACGGACAGCGTGTGTCCACGTCGGAGGGCACGTTTGATATTTTAATTGCCTTGCTCTCCATGTAAAAGGAGCATTCGGTCGACCGTGAAAGGGAGTTTGATTACACTGCAAACCTGTTCAGAGTGGCGCGACGCGCGTCAGTAGCGCGGAAATTTTTTAAGTAAATACACTGAATTCCCGGAGAATCGATGAAAATTCCTTAATAAAGCTTCGCCGCACAATGGTCCGACCCCCGCAAGAGTAAGCTGGCCCGAAGGTCGGTAATTAATTGGCTTTCCCTCGACACCTCTCGCGGGCCAATGGCAGTTAAGATATCACAACGACTTTGATCGGCGTCATAAAAGCCGAGAAGTAAACGACGGAGAATATCGGAGAGAACTCGCAAGTTTATCGTTAATGCCCTCTCTCTCTCGACAAGTAAAACAAGTGCACGAGCACGCTGTATCGCGACGGTTTCTCGCTTCGAGTCTTGGCGAAAAAAGCCACGAGGCAAATCGTATTTCCCTCGGGAAGAGAGTTAGATGGATTCCCCGTAATGGATTTCCGGTATTAAAGGATGCCCCGCACATACCCCTCGGACTTGACGTTATTGCGAACTCGCTGAAACCTGGATGAAAGAGCATCGCGCGTTTGTCATACCTGAAACAGAAAGAATAAGCGGACCGTTAGGAGATTCCAAAGGTGCAGCAAGAGCCCTCCGCGCGAGGAAATTTCTTTCCAGCGAAGATAACGCCAAAGAAGTACCCAGATTTACATCGCTATTTTACGGTGCTATTTTTGCAATTTTTTTTAAATGCCCAATATCATCGCTACGAATGTTCGGTGATTAGCACACGGAACTGAGAGCCTTGTTGGGGGTTTATTAGAGCGGCGGGGAGGAAAACGATCTTGTAATCTCGGAACGCGAGATAATACTTAATGCACAGCGCGAAAGGACACGAAGCAGCGAAAGGCGTAGTGCACGGGGAAGGATAAACAAACTACGAGGGCAAGCGCAAAAACCGTGCGTGAATGTCGAGCAAATTGAATCTCGGAACGTATTCCATAAATAAATAAAACTTCCTCTCTCCGTGCAGCGCCGAAGGAGGGAATTTACACGGCCGTTACGCCGGGTTGCAAGTGTATGCGTGCACATGTGTGTACGTGAGCCGGTGAAATAGGGAGAAAGAAGTTAAACGCGGAGATAGAAAGGGAAACAGAGCGAGATAGAAATGGTGGGGGAAGGCATGCGAGGTGCAGGGGTGGGGGGACGAAACAGAAACACCGATATGCCGGGGGATCAAGGGGAGGGATGGGGTGTTTAAGCGCACACATCGCTGTATTTATAACTCTCCGGCCTGTATGAATGGCAGGGCTTTCTCAATGTGCGAAACGCACGTACGCACGCTTCTCTGCCGTATGAATAACCGGCGCATAATGCCAAAGTCCCGGTTACACGAAGGAGAAGGGTGAGCCAGGAGAAAAGTGTGCGTTTAACACCTGGCACGCGACACGTCCATCAATCCCGTCGTATCTCGTAAGGCTCACCCGTAAATCCGCCCGGGAAGGGGAAGGGTCAAAGATTCTATTAATTACCCCGGACCGGCCGGGGATAAGGGCTTTTGGCGGGAAGAATCCTCGGGGATTATCAGAGGGGCGAAAGTCGGCCAGGGCTGGCCGCGCGAGTTACAAAAATTTCGTCGCCATGCCCAGGACCCCCCCCCCCCCGGGGGGGAGGAGGGGGGAGGGAAAACAAATCGCTGCATAATGGTAAGAAGAAACCGTGAACGGGGAATAGCGAGGAGGGCATGTAGATGAAAAAGGAGCTAAACGAGCTTCGCGCGGGAAGTTGGGAGTCGAGTCGGTTGCTATAGCAACGTGAAAACCGATAAAATATTGTCCGCCGAACAAGACGGGGCCGAGGGAGAAAAGATGGACTAACAGGAGAAGGGGGGAGAGAGAGAGAGGGAAAAAGGTGGAGCGCCGGGGGGAGGGAGGGAGTGAGAGTTCAGAGTGCAGAGAAGGAAACGAGATAAGGGCAGAGGTGAGAGCGAAAAATAGACAGTGGAAGGACGAGATGAGCGGCGAAAAAGGCAACGTTACGAAATCTATTGAGGATGATAATTCGTCATTCCAGTTCACGGAGAGTAGCTTCGGCTTAATTCAAGTCGTAATTCACGGTACAACGGCACGGCTCAGTCCGAGCATTACACGCTGTTATTTTGTCGGGTATCACGGGCAACGCCTGAGCTAATCGACTAGCCGTTTCTGAATTCATTCGCGGCCCATTGTGCTCCGAGTATGCCGCTCTTTAACATCCCTGTCATTAACGAAGCTTTAACGAATTTGTTGAAGAAAAGACACGTTTTTACCGCAATACGATCTATGAACCATTCAGTCGGAAGCATCAGTATCTGTCAATCATCTTTCACTAAATTAAAAAAAATTATTAATTAATGCCTTAGTTAGTTACGTCGTATAAGTAGTAATTCTTTCAACATTTTCTGGAACTGGAGCTTGAGAAAACCTTTTTTTTCACTTCTGCAACACGCGGGCGCGCGCGGACAATAGTTATGCAGTTTGGTTAAAGTCGGGCATTGCAGCGGAAAAAGCTGGACCGACGGGGGAAAATTGTGAAATTGCTAGGCGAGCCGACGTTACACGACACGTCGTTGTAACCGAAGGTGGGAAATTGTATTAGTGCGCTCGAAGATCCTTTGATTATCCCCACAAAGGAGCGGGAATATCTTTCGTCCAAAGCAAAGCCATTATACTTTCAATAGCATAACCAAACGTAATTAGTTTATAAAAGATTTACAGCTGTTCTTTATCGGAGCCCGTTTAATTGTCAACCAAATCGATATGCATTCAATTACAACGGGAAAGTCATGGCTATCGACCCTCATAAGTTCAACAAACGCGTAGAATAATTGGTAAACGTGGGCGAAGTCACCTCCTATAGAATGTCATTTCCCGTGATATTGTCATTACGATAGGTCGTTACATAATTATTGTTCGATTACTACGACTTGGACGATTGCGTAATTCGTTGGTCTTGATCATACTCGCTACACAAGTGCAGCTCCGTTGTATTTTGTCGTATGCAATGACGCACTGTGAAGATACGCGGGCGCATCATGTAACGTTACCTTTCCCCACGCGCCGTGCCTTTAATATCTGTTTCGTTATCTCGGAAACGTAAGCAGCCATCTTGCTATATGAGAACTCGCAAACTGTTACGACGAAAAATTCTTCCGTAAACTCCTGGCAATATTCGCCTCACGTTTTGCCGGCGAATGGTATCGTTTTTTTCCAACCAAGGGAGGGTCGGGGCAGAGAGAATGAAACAGGGCTAACTAGATTCCGAAAGACAAACGTAGGGGGAGGATTATCACGTTATATATGTATATTGGTATATAGATATATATATATATATATATATATACGTGTGTATATATATATTTAGAACGCTGATAATGTAGATCTCTATTCGAGAGTTGATACAGTTCTCTTTGTACCGACTCCCTGTGAAAGAAAGAGAAAAAAATATGTACCGACAGAACTGCAGTTGCGCTGCAACTTCCCCCCTGCCGTTCGCACATTCAATAGAACGGAAATCTGGGAGCACATACACGCTATTTAAATAGATTTAAATCAACCATTTCATTATTCGTACCATCATTTATTGAGAATCCAATATCCATGGTAATTAAACAGTTATTAATAATCAACTGCTCTTGGATAATTATTAGCCGGCATAGAACAATGCAATATTATTCAATCGAATTCATTTAAAAGCGCTACTACGCGCTTCAATAAATTACAGGTCCCGCTGCTCGAAACACATAAAGGTAATAATTTAGGTATGATGTGTCGAGCGTTAATTAAATGTTGGAATTTCAAATTAGGCTGTAACTATCGGTCCGGCCATTTCAACCCTTGGGCCACGAATTAACGCTAAATCCGCCCTGTGTGAACGAATCTTTAACACACAGGGCGTACAAGTGGGGGAAGACAAAACAAGTGAACGAGCTCTGGACGTGGCAACGACCGGATACACTCGCTCAAGCATTGCCCGTCCTTCTCCTTTCTTGCCCTCTCTTTCTCAGTCGCATGCACCGCCAGTAAGGTCATATATATATATCTCCACATATGCCCACACCGGCGAGGAACACGCAACGCACACACATGTAGTCACGACTGTGCACGTACACGCCTCTTTTTCGCTGCTTCTTTTCCGTCCCTTCTGTTTCTCCCTTGCGCGCTGAAAACCTTAAGGTATGCAGCACCGGCGAGCATCAGCAGTGCGGAACAGCGGGGAAATGAGCGGCAGGAAAAGGGCGGCCAATGGTGATTATTTCGAGCCACTCGCATCATCGACGCCGAGGGTAAACCATCGGGAATGCCAAGGGGAACGGAGAAAAAGACCAAACGCCGACGCTGCGTTAATTAAGACCCCTCCCCCCCCCCCTACGTCTACACAATGTTTCCCTTAAACCCGAATACACGCTTCAAAATATTCCTTCGCGGCGCTAATTCCTGGATTTTTACGCGAGCAAGAAAAATACAGTGAATGAGACAGGATACGAACGTCAGTTGTGTCGGCGTAAAATGTCCTTGGACTTAGGGTTAGAGGCGAACGCGATAATTTTGGCACGCCTATTGAATGGGGATAACAAGAAATTTAGTAATTACGTAAGTTGTAATGGAATTTAAAAGCGGGATTAATCGCCAACAGGGAAATCGATAACTCACGGACAGAGACGGAGACGGTCTATTTTTCCACGTAGTCCCTGGAAATGAGTTCGCGTTGATTTAACGTGGATATTAATTTCGTGTCAACGATGCTTCCGATATTATTGCGCGAGCGATAGATAAGAGGGAATTGGAGTGACGCCAGCGGCGGTCGTTCTATATCGGACCCTCCTTACAAACCATCGCTGAATGAATCGCGAATTTAAAGATCCGCTGAGGCAACTCCCCGGCTGCTGCTTTCCTTTCACCGGCAATTATTACGACTAATGACGTCAATGGCAAAGTGTATTTAGACATATGCCGTAACGAATCGCCCTGGACGAACAACAAAGACTCCGTGAACAGCGCGTTTTCGATCTAAAATTAAAATAATCATCCGTCCTTTAGCTCGCGATAAGATAATAGATTTCACGAAATTATTCTGCCGAGATAATCGGGGCATTTGGTGAAATGATTTTTCAACTTCATCGCTCGTATAATGAATAGACTTTTCAGCGGAATGCTCGGATAAAGTGTCGTTGGTACTGCGCGTTGCTCGCGACCCGATAAAAATCATTGCCCGGCGCGACTTTAACGGTCTAAGGTCGTTTTCAACATAATAATGTGAACCTGTTTTACACGAAGCCGGGCGAATATCTTTCGTCATCGGCAACGGAGGCCTGCGCAGCCCAACACGAGAATGAAATTCCCAGCGTCACGTGTGCATCCGTTTATATTCGTATATATGTATATCCGATCGTCCTCAGTCGTTTTCGCTAAATTACCAGTGCTCCACGGCGAGAAGAGGATGGCCGGCTTTCAGGTACTAACATTTAAATGAAACACGTGTTCAAATTCATGGCGCACATACAAAACAGATGCCCCGGTGTGACGTGTCCCTTTCTTCCCCCTGCGCGCCCGCAAGGAGCACAGTGTATTACGCGATAGTGTGTGCGATGCAGCCATGTACCGGGTGTTCGGCAAATATTCAGCCTTTCTCCACTTCGACAATCGTAGCATTGAAAAGAAAGAGAGAGGGGACAAAAATTCTTTTCCAATTTTCTTTAACTTCTCGAGAAATTCTTGGAAAAATGTAAAAATACATGCTCTTGAATTTTATTAAGTACAATCCAGTCTGGACTTCGTGTACCATTTACATTGTTATTGAAATGACTTCTCGAGCATGTTTGTAACTACTCGCTCGGACAGATATGACGGAAAACCGTGTAAGGCGGAAACACACGCTGGCAACCGCGACATTCGAAAGTTTTGCGGTTTCCCCTAGCCTCCCCCACCGTCGCGCGGCTGTTATAACGCGTATTTTCAGTTTCATGCTGAATTCGAAAGTCAGGACGACCAAGTATAATAGAGAAGCCCGAAGAGCCCCTCTGTGCTACGTGGAATTTCAGATGTTTCCGAGCTGAAGGCGCCTGCACACTGAATATACTCGATATTACGTGGAAAGTCCGGGCAAGAGCACTCGAGATAATTCCTAATTTACCGAGAAATACGAGCCCCCGGAATACGACGATGTTCAGTTGTGGACATTTAAAAATTTGCGTTATTTATTGGATGAACGCTTAAGCCAACGACGTTGCCGCACGACGACACTCGCAATTCCATTTTTAACGAGGAGAAGAACACGGCTTTTCTACGGCAAGGCCATCATTCGTAATGGCGTTAAACGAACATTATTATTATGACTTCAACAAGAGGAAAACGACAAATAATGGCGGTGCTCTCCTAACTAAACCATAGCGGTACCCTTTCTCTCTCCAGATTTATTTTATGACCGGGAGTGGGTGGAGTATGCCAGAGACAGAGGGGGAGGGAATACGAGAGAGGGAAGACAGTAATGCAGATATTGATCTGCCTGTAGTTTAATGTCACTCACAATGTTGCTCCGCTCGAAATTCATGGCTGATGGAAATTCAATATTTAATTTACTCTCTATGGATTAGCTGCGAGTGGCAGAGGGAGGGGGCAAAAAAAATCGTCCACCCTCAGCGGGAAATATTGTCGGCGGTGGTCGGAATTTGTTTATCGTGTGCAGGAGGGGGGGAGAGAAGGATTTATCGGCGAGTAGAGTCACGTACGAATTCACCGGGCATTCGCGAGCAATAAACGGATCGATGCCCTTCCGCGGGTTCTTACGACCCGTCGAGGACCACTTCCCGGCCGAAAAAGATTCCACGACGATTTTGGAAAGCGGAAGGGTCCCGCGCTTACGCCTGTCTACTCAGCGACAAACCGTGAATGGTACGACGGCAAATTAAAGCCAGCCATCGTGGCTTTTAATTAGAAGCTTAAGGCCATGCGTTAAGATCGTGTGGCATCCTCCGTAAATTTACACGGCGTACGTGCACGTGCCTTCAGCACGAATCTCCGTGTGTGCGCGTCCCTCCCAGTGGCTCTCATAAAGTCATACAAATATCACCCGTCACGGGAAATTCGCCATTGAAATTTTGATCATTTTATCAATCTAATTGCGACCAGCGTTAGATCGAATTTCGCTGAATAACTAGAAAAGCTATTACTCACTATCTCGTTCTACAAATATATTCCGTATCTTTTTATGAATCAAATTCAACGTTTTACAAGAGATTCTTTCTCTCTGCGCTCCAAATTTGCTTGCGCTGATAAAATTCTTTTATACGTTCCGGAGGGAGAAATTTCCGAGAGACGACGTTAATTCCATCCAAACGCGATTGTAATCATTTTTCTGAGTGCGTCTACGCGCCGGAGAGTTGCGGTGAGAAATCGAGGCCAGGGCCAACTTTAATAAAAGAACTTAATAGAGGCAGAGACAAGATTCGTGAGGTGTATTTCTTATCGAGATCCTGGCGAAGTTAGGAAATTAAAGAAAACCCGCCGGCAGCCTTGCGCCGACCGCCACAAAAAGCCCAGTATTTTTCCTAATAGCAAAAGAAGGGAGAGCGGCTTAGATCAATGTACAAACACACAACCATCAAGCAGAAAGACTTGTTTGTTGTATATCTCTCGTCGATAACAGAGCTGCCTGAAGAACCGACTATCGTTAGCGTAGTAGCAATTGCGAGACTGATGAAAATCAGGTGTTCTTGTCACGGGGCCCATCGCGTATATGATCCGTCAAAATTTTCCAGCGCCAAAGAGGCAAGTAACTCGGACAAGATGCGTGTGTGATATTCATCGAAAAGTGAACTCATTTTTTGCAGAGCAAGGCAAGTTTCAGTAATGGATTCGGCGAAGGGCAAATATATCTACCCTCAATAAACCCTAATGAGGCACATGCCGAAATTTCGACTATTTTTCTAATTACTGAGCGTATACCGTAGGGAATAAACAGAATATTTCGAGGGAAATATCCCCAAATAGAATGGTCTACTCTCTAAAATTTAGCTGGTTCAGTCGGCATTGCAGATGAGGTGGAACTTATACGCGAGAATAACGAAGCGGTTCACGCTAGCTTAAGAAAGACGATTTAGTTGCGTGCCCACGCTGACTCACTGTGCCGCACGTTTTACGTAACTAAAATGTGTTTTCCCTGTACAAAATAATGCATTTCCTGTTTATAACGGTCGTCCTGCCTCGTCTTCGCGTACAACTAGCCGTTAAATAATTCTTCCTGTGATTTTATCTCGGCAAAGTTGCAAAATCAAGCAATTTGTATTTTTTCTCGAAATTACATTATCCTCAAACGTGGGACAGATATCTTTTCCGTTGTCAAACGCTTTAAAATTCATTTTTTCCCCAGCGCATGAATGCGGAAACGACCGTCCCATATCTATTTACATATCGATCGACCCGCTCTTATCTGTGAGGCTGAAACAACTGTGAGTCAGTCCAGAAATATGATTACGGCCAAGCATTAACATGAGGTAACTCATGAAAAATGTACAAATTGTAGAACAAATTTCTCCGCACGCTTATTCACATTGCTTAGGAATTTTTCAATTTCAAACCAAAGCAGTTATGGAAGAATGAATTCTGAGTCTTGTTTCACGCAAGTCTTGCCAGCCATTTTTCTCTTGCGTCTGTTTTTCTTCAGCTATTGGTCAGTTAAACTAACATAATGTTGGCGAACAACGTATCGATCGCGAGGAACACCACGAACGTGGCCCCAAATAAACATCAATTTGCATGCGAACATTTTAAGACGGGGTATTACGAAGTTTCACCGGAGGAACATTGTTTTCGACATTCTTACGGCGTTGAGTGAAATGAATACATAAGGGAAGGGAATTGGGAGGTCGCCGAGAGGAGAGTTTATGAAGGGAGAAAGGTTCAAAAGAGATACAGATGAGGGTCGGCCAGCGGAAGGGATAGGACAGGGGGTTTGGGAAGCACGGGGAGAAAGGGCAGAAGGGAGGGGGAACAGAGTGGGAAAGAGCTGAGGGGCAAGGGTGGCAGAAGAGAGAGGGAAACGAAGATCAAAGAGAGATGTAGGTTTGGACACACACGCGCCTACCTCGAAACCCGTTTAACTGTGTGAAGGGGTAATTGGCACATGAATCATGCACTCGGGTGCAGCGTGTTCGTCACTGTGTCCCGCGCGTTACACTCTCTGCACGCACACGAGGAAATCTCACGCATACCACTACCCGTGAAGCCGTGCCTCGCCACACTCAGAGAGCGAAACCCACAGATACGCGTAACCCCCCCCCCCCCCCCCCATTATTATGCATACAATGCAAAATAATTATCGCACGGCCATATCGACCCTCCCCGCGGAGTATTTGCATTTCCCCGCTAATAGTCTCTTCGGAAGCTTCATTAGTCCGCCGAATCTTAGCCGTGCCGCAAAAATATCACCCGACACGTTTTCCCCTCCCGCCCGGAAGTAACGTATTCCCCGGTACATTTCGGTCCGATGCCTAAAGGCCGTTCTACGCATGCACAAAGGGACAAAATTAATGCCGGCACCGAGACTTTTATACGGGCTGTAAATTTAGTTTCTAGCAATTTACATGAAAAGTTTGTACTTCAACGTTATTCCGTATGTGAAGCATATTTTACGAAAAGTATAAAAATTCCTGGCTTCTAAACACGCTTTTATCGTCATATAATACTTGAGATTGACGTTTATTAAAAGTGTACTAAAATTACAGAGAGCTTCAAAGCCTCGTAAAACGCATCAACAGCGTCCACGTCGAAGATTAAAGAAATTATCTCTCGTTATTCATTTTTTGGTATACAAATCCGTGTATTCCATTTTCCAGCACACGTTTTAGTGGCAGTTCCCAAGTTTTCACGGGAATTCGAATCCATCCGGATTACTTTCCGGCTTTAAAAAAAAAAAAAAATACTGAAAGCGAAAAAATACTGAGTGTTCGCTCGCATGAGCCTCGTGTGTTTCTGCATTTGTTTCAAAACCAAAAAATTGCCACAATTCGATTCACGTGTTTACACGTTACATCTAGCCCCGCATTCACGTGCAAATTCGGAGAGTTGCGGGGCAGTGCACGTACGAGCACATGCACTCACACACACTACTCCGCTGTAAAGCTACGATCAGGGTCGATAAATTCACAGGCAGAAACACTTCGTCCGCCTAACGTTGGCAAATGCGTTTCACTGACGATATTTCATTCAACCGCCTACTCTTACTCGACGATTTTACGATTCTCTACCATTCCCCAAAAACCCAATGATCGAGGTTTCACATTTTTTGTCTATAACTTTTTTACTGAGAAATTGCAACGAATGTTATGATTTAACGGGCATGTTTCCCTTGCTACTAAACCGCGATACGTCGTAACCGAAACTATCGATTTCATACCGGCCAGCCACAAAATCGAGTTAATTTCAGCGGTACAACAGTTGCCGAACATTCGTATCCATTCTGTCCGATTGAATTTTGAAATGTGCCTGAACACCCGGTCGCTGTTTATTTGCGGTACATAAAATATGCCTGCGTTTTACGGGGCCGGGGAAAAAAATACAATCTCCCGGCCCCAGGGGGGGTGGGACGTAAAATTGTCGTAAAAAAATGTCATCGGGCTGAAAGTCGCGGTGAATTTGGATTGATATTAACGTCAACAATGTCGTCGACGGGATGTCGCTTTTGTCACGGTTTGCATCTCCCGTATCGCTCCAACAGCGACAATACATGGATACTATGGAATTACTAACACCGTGGCTCTTCCTCCTCCTCCCCCTCGCCCATCCCTCTTTCTCAGGCTCATCCCGCGTGGAGGTTGCGCGCGCGAGCTCGCCATGAATTACCAACACCGGCAAGGCGAATTACCAGCACACGGGCCGGCCATTATTCCGATAACCAATCGATAGGGGCGCGCATGCAACACCCACCCCCCCCTCAACCCGCCGGAGAGGCTCTAACGAATCGTTAAAACTAATTTCGAGGATGAGCCCGCCGCCCGGCGCTGCCAATAAAAATTGTTATTATCGAAACACGCTTACCGGTAGGACGGTACTTTCGTGATTTACTTTTCCCACGTCAAATCACGGCGAACGGCGCTCGGCCGTTTTTACGATCGACATTATTTCGCTACTGTTGCAACGGATAACGCTCGTAATCAATAATTCGCCTGCCGATGCGACGCTACGTAATTTCGTTTACCAATCATCAGTTATTAATGGCCGGCCATGGCGCGACTCTATTATCCATGCCGACCGGGAGGTAGAAAAGTTGCGTGCTACAATATAAATGTTAATTACCGGTGATTACATTCTGTGATGTCATTGGATATTAATGCGCTACGTCATTAAATTTTCCGAGGTTCGCGTTCCCGTCGACATTTGCGCCAACTTCGTTCAACAACAATAACCAGCTTTACTGAAGCATTAATGTCGAATTAATGCACGCTGATGACGAATCCCGCGCAGCGCAATAATTCGCGCAACGGGGCCGCAATAACGCACGATTCTCGGGACAATGCTGGCCACGTGCTCCGCTCTTTTGACCTGACAGGGCGATTGTATTTTTGCCAAACTGCCGTCGCTGCTGAAACCGGCTTAATCCTCCCCCTCCCCCCTCCCCCCTCCCCGTCGCTCACACGTGTAATGCAGGCCCGCAACTCACCGTTTACGAGTTTATTAAACCCGTTGATTATTTTTCGGCCAATTCTAATTCATCGACCTACCATCTTGCCGGCTTTCACGATATTTGCTCCGAACCGAGACCTTTCGATTTGTCATGACTCGTCGAGTCGTTTATCTTTCTCCGTTCCGGAAATACCTTGCAAGGGAAAAACCGATGAATCCGGTAAACGAACGAATTCTTCGGAAACAACTTGCCCCCGAGGAATGGCAGTTATATAAAACGACCCTCTAAATGTCGATCATTAACGGCCATTTGTCCGAAACATTGGACAAACGTTCGAAAATAAATTTCAAGGATTCCGCAGCTGAGTTACGTTGTCGCTTGTCGCCGTGGCCGGGGAATTGAGGGTTTATGAGGATGAGCTTTACGACGAATAAACTTTCCCTCGGAGAGCGGCATAAAGGAGTCTCCTTCGGAAAAACATTTACCTGATCAGGGAATATGCAGTCGGGGCCGAATTGCAATCTCGCACGGTTACATTATAAAGCCGGGCAAAACAGACCTGCCGCGAATGCCAGTTTCCTTAATCAACGAGGAATTAATAATAGAATTCGCAAAAGTTCTCGAGTCCAGCGAGCACAATGGAAACGAGTTTACGTGAAACTACGTAATACATTCGGCGGCCAGACTCGCTCGTCCGTGTCGTAATTATTGTTAATGCAGTACAATCCACCCACCCCCTCCCCCCCCCCCTCCCCCGGACCCCGGCCGCCGCTGCACCGATCCAAGTTAATTATTTATATACGCGAACGAGCTATAATCCTCTTCCCCTCCGCGAAACAATGGCTGTTGAAAAACGGGCATTATAACCACCACGAGCGCCAAGTATTTGCCTCGTTGCTCGTATACATAATGTTATTGTGATATTTATGGACGCTCGTTAGTCGATATTGCCATTCCGCAGTGTCACAGTGCCGAAGAATTCGAAGATTCGTCGATGTTTACATTAAACAAATTTACAGGCTTGCTGCGTTGAATGGTCAGTAGCTATTGTTTAAAGCAAAGCCATGTTAATGATGATTTTAACGGCACGGTCGCGCAATTATTTTCTACGAGATAAATCGGGCAAAATGTCCGTCTTTGTCGGACAGGACAATTAAAATAAGTGACAACGCGACCTTCCTCTAGCGAGTATTGGAATATTTACTGCTCTTAAATCTTTATTTCGTTTAACCTCTGCTCCAAGGACCGATGAGTCATTTCCCTCTTGAAAATAATGAATTTCGAGCCGAGTTTACCGCTATTGCCGTAACGTAGGAAATATTTTATCTCTCGGTCGAATTCCGTCGTGAAATTTTTGACGAATTTTAGGTAGTGCAGTGCATGTTTCCAATTACGTAGAGCAGCAACAGTATTGATCTACGTGTCCATTTACGAGTGAAAAATAAAGGTAATAACAAGATAACCGCTACGACGTAACAGATCATCAATTACGATAATAATTACGGACTTGATTAAGTAAAACGTAAAAATCCCCAAGCTACGAAACGTTCTCAGTAATAATTCATGCAAAATGCGAAAAATTATGTGCCACGTGTATTTCATTACCTCGATCATGTTTGAGTTAAATGAAAATTATAATACCTGCTTTCCTAGCCAAGTATGCAGAGACGCACTCTCGTAGAAATATGCTTAAAATGTGTTGTACACGAATAATGCATTCCACGCGGCAAATGCAGTGCTGTTGCAGTTTGCAGAAATTGACGTGCTACGTGCCTGACATTACATACATTTTCAAGCTTCTGCAGCAACGAGACAATAGGAATTTTCTCATAAGCACGTCAGCAAAAAAAAGACAAGTTTCGGGGGGCGAAATAAATCGAGTACAGAGGATGAAGGGAAAGAAGAGGAAAAATCGCTTTAAAAAGCGACAGTCGAACTGTGAAATTGGACAATATTGTCTGTTGGAATGTCGGTGTCGTTTATCGAAGTGCCGAAGGAAAAGTGTGACGCATGAATTTTGCCCGTCTGGCCTGATAAGCAGATTAATCGTCTCCGTACGGTTTGGAAACGCGATCAATTAGTGTCGAGGATCTTGGCGATGAATAAATAAAGCGCGAGAGAACGACGATTACTGCGGGGAGGGGTGGAAAACAGTCGAGGAAACACGGGCCGGTCACTCTCCGGGTCGAATGCAAATCCCAGGCAGAAGTAGATGCAAATCTGCGGGGAAGGAGGGAACAACGGACGAAAAGGGAAAGGAAGAGAGAGGTGAACAGAGGGATCGGGAGAGGGAGGGATGATGGAGAGCGAATGGGACGAAGGAAAACGTTAATGAACCGTGCTCCAAAGGAAAACCCGATAAACTAGCGATCTCTGCCATCTGTTCCCTCTGTGTGTCTTTCCCCCATTCGTCCCATGCCCTTGCTTGCCCTTCTTAGTTCCACAGCGGGGGGACAAGGACGGACAAAAGGGTAGGAAAATATTGGGGCAAGCCTAAACATCAAAAGCCTAAACATCAAAAAAGCCTGGGCAATGTCGTTACATCGATCGGTTAATTTCAATATTTAATAGCGATAATTGGCCGGGAATTACGACGGGACAGATACGATCGATCTCGCACGATTATCTAATCGACGTGCAAGACGATAGAATTGTCATGAACAAACGAATGACGAGTAAAGCAGGAGTCGTCTGTCCGTGAGAGCTTCTCGGGAGGATCCAACGAGCCGAATTTTATCGGCGTAATAATTCGCTGGCCGGCAGCGACGTCAAACTCGTCCACTCGAGTACGGAGTTTACGAGGGTCGGGGATTTGCATGGCGCATGACAGAAGGCGCCTTTCCCGATGTGACGCGTGGGAGTCCCGGCAAAACGCGAGATGGAAAGAAAGCTGGGGGAACCAACGGGCCTCAGCTCCTAATATACATAACTGTATTCGCAGTGGCATGTCTGGCTCGACTTTGAATTATTTCTCGGGACGTTGCAACGCCAGCGATAAAAGAACGAGGATGTTTCCTCGACGCGCTTGGCTTTTTCCTCAGAAAAACCCAATCTCCTGGAGATATTGGCCGAAAAGCCGGTAACGTTCTTACGAAAGTACGGTATTCCTCGATGACACCTGCACTGGTCGAAGGAAAGATCCACGGCGAATGTGTCGTGTTATATATACGCTGCACGTCGAGGACGACCGCAGAGCGAGGGGGAAGGGTGGGAGAAAGCCGGAAGAATTAATTACAGAAAATTCTACGGCGCTGAAATACGCGTTTATAATCGGACAGGAATGCAACAAAGCCGCACGTAATAACTCAAACAAATTCTAAGAACAGTGGAAATTATTCTCCTACGAAGATACGTCGTAGCGGTGATTAATTAGAACTAGAATATCTTATCGCGCCATTTATCCCAGCACGTTTACGTAATTATAATTACGTGATATTCATTGAGCTTTCCTGTTCGAGCGGGTCCACGTGGAAAGAAGGGCTCGGCATTATTTCGATCTAACAGTATGCACCGGCAGAAAATGTTATCGTATTTCGATACGTTTATGTCTTCCTAGCTATCAAATTTCGACGTCGAGGCGGAGATCTGTTCTACGTCTACGTGCAAATTAACACGTTGAACGACATTCGTGCCTCCGATTACAAAGCTCTACTGATTCACGTAACGAGTATCGAGTCAAGTAAGTCACTTCTCGACGTACGTCTCTTCCGTCGATAAATCACGTAATGTGTTTCAACAATCACTGAAATGTCTCTCGTAGGTTTACTTACAAAACAACCACGGATATCCACACGTGAACGACTTTTTTCGTGCAAACCTGACAAGCTCGATTACATACCTGCAACACATACGTAGAAAATTATCATTAATTATGAACGCATGTAAAAATTCTTTTGGAGAATGGATTATACGAAGGTTACAGTAACGCTGGCGAAGTGAAAAGTCAGCTGTACTCGATTACGAGCTATAACCATCTGATCTTCGGGGAACGGACAGACATTCGGCGAATTTTCCGATATCCGCGCGAGTCCGATATAAAAGGACGGCAGTCGGATATTTTCTTCCGGCACAAAGTTTCTCTGTCATCGTCGAAACGAGCTTCGAGTTTCGAGTTCTCGCACGGGCTGGCGAAGGGTGCGAGGGGCCGAATAACGGGGAAGAATTTTAAGCACGGTCGCTATTGATCTGCCGAGGCTCAGTGTAAACGGCAAACACGGCAAGATCTCGGGAGAATACCGACCGGTCGCCTAATTAACTTAATATGTCCGATTAATGGGCCCACGGGACATGCCCCTCCCCTCCCTCCCGCGCTCATCATCAAATCCCCACGATTAGCCGCGAAATCCGTCCTGGGATTTGCCAGATTTTTCCTGACCGCCCAGGAAAATCATTACGTCCCCACCTACCGAGCGAAATTTGTTTTACGTTTGGCTATGCCGCTCGCGCATCGTCCAAGTTTTCCAATCAGAAGGCATCGACGATCAGCGGGGAATTTGCTGGGCAAGGCAAATAAGCTCACCGATGAATGCACTTCAATAAATAAACCTCGCTGTTTCGATGAAAATTTAGTGCAAATACATATAAACACGCGTATATATATTAAACACCGAGCCCCTGGGGCATTGAAATCATCATCCATCGACTATTTCGTACGTTTCAATTATCGTCCCACCCAGCATGGAATTTGGGCTTTTTAAAATCCTCCGGTCGGCCCGTTGGATCGTATAATGAATGGTTTTTATGGCAATTAGAGATTTGTCGAGAAGTGGTTCGATGGAAATAAAGATTATTTTATATCGTTGATTTCTCGGGACTCTTCTGCGCCTCTTCCTTTCTCGCCAACTTTCTCTCTCACTTTCTCCGTCGTCCAGTTCGGCCACAAAGTTATTCCTCGTAAATTAGCTGCGTCGCTATTCGCCGCTGGGTGGCTGTTGAACCCCGACGCACTTGAACGAAAGAAAAGCCCGGGCGAACGCTGGGAATGGCCCGAAAAAGAAATAAAGAGAAGGTGTTGCTCGGCAAATCGAGAGTTCCTAAGAAGACGAGGAAAAAAAACTTGGCCTAGCTCTTTCCGAATTCCTGAAGTTCGGAGGTAAAACTTCGGTAGATCTAAGGAACAGTGACGATTCAAATCCGGCCCCGATAACGCCGGGAGATGTCCTCCGGCTCTCTAATTCGAAAATTAAAACTCGCCGTATGTTAATTAGCCCCCTAATTGGATTTCAAAGTACGCCGATGTTTAAACGTAATTTTTGGTAGGTCGGATTATCGATTTGACCCGTCTGTCCTCTGACTTGGTGTGCGATGTGCAACGGTCCGTCTACAATCGTGTGCATACACTCGACCTCGTCGTTCCTCGCGGTCCACTCTAATGGAAATTGACAATCGGTTTCGGTAATATCTACCCCGAATCTTCGTTATTGCCCTTTGCCATAACCGCCCATAAATAAATAAAAAAGGGACCTTAAAAAAACCTTAAAATAACCCACGACACATGGCATCTCGCCGCTATTATTTTCCATTTTCGTTTTCGTTTTCGCCTGCGCCAAGGACGAGAGGCAACGCTGTGATATTTTTTGGTTCGCCCGTAAGAGGGGCAAATCATACTTTACGATTACATCATCGACCGTAAGCCAATGGCAAAACCGACGCGCGGTATTTGCCTGACGTAATTCGTAGTCATCCACTGAGACGTCGCCGTGGGAACGCGAAAGTTCAAACTTCGAAACTGTAAGAAGAACGATATTCGCATTAATTAGCCGTTCGGATGGGGCAGAGATGAGAGGGGGGGGGGGAGAGCGGGGTGGGGACGTTAGAGGTTTTGGAATTCGTCGGGGGGAAATAATGGCGCCCGAGAATACCCCACTCATCGACGTATCGAAGTGAAATAGAGAGTACGTGGAACAGAGGTCAGCCGTGAAGGTAGGTCGCCACAACACCGCCGATAATGACATTAATAATAACGGTAACTTTGTAACGAGGCCGTAGAACGAGGGGCCCCCGTTCCGAGGAAATCTTATTGTGCACCGTCGATCAGCTCGGCGCAACAATTTCCTTCGATTACGGTTTTTCGCGGGAAAGCCCTCCCAGGCAAACACACACCGGTCAATAACAAGTTAATATCGGCATTACCGTGCCGCCTAATTACCGGCTAATTAATCGCGAGCTCGGCGCCGGGTCCATCGCCGGGATTTCGGAGCGACGTTTATTTCGCAATTAAATCCAGCGATTACGCTTTCGTGATGTGCTTTTGTCGACTGCTGTACCCGCTCCCTGTGTCTCTATGTATGAATGTATGAGTGGAGGCTGTCAGGCACACACACACACGCACGCACACGACCAACGGACCCGTCATACACAATCTGCGCCTGAAGCCTCGACCACGATTCAACCGCGCATTATAAATAACTTTGGGTATCGTGATGTGTATCCACTCGAAGCTGCACACGCCGGTACACTCGGGCCGATTATCGTTCCACGTCAAACACAAAAAACAGACCCATCGACGATAAAGATCCGAAAATTTTCAGGCGACAAACGAAAATTCAATGTCGACGATTTCTATCAGAGATATGCTCCTTGCCCGACGTGAAAACGGCTCCAAGGCTCATTAACGGCGGAATAATTTTCATATCAATTTAAATAATGCATGTATTCAAATGGCAAGCGAGATAATATTATAATTTAGATGTCCCAGATATCAGTATGAATACAGTTGTTGCTTTCGATCTTCTCGATATTTTCTACGGGTTCTCAGGTGAATCGAATGATTGGACGAGAAGTAGTTGGGAGGGGGAGGAGGAAGGCTCTGTTTGTCGACGGTAAATTAAAGTCATCGACATTCGAGGGACGTTCCAACGATGCATCGAACGTTTTAAATTACCGCAGAATTGCCGGGATGTTCGCAAAGTAGAAGCACGTCGGCGATGTTACATTTCATTTACAACGTTTGCGCCATTTTCTCGAACGTCCCTACCCTGGCCGGGTAACACGATATCGTACACTCGGGGGAATTATATCCATCGCCCTACCGCCGAAAAGCCCATCTCGCGTAATTGCAAATAGTATGAATTTTTCTTCCTCAGCCGGGCGAAAGCCAACGGGTTTTAGAAAGCGGATCATCCGTATTTTCCGTGCGCCCTGCATTTCATCTTACGCAAAACGGGAAAACGATTTCGACGAATCCGCCAACGTAGAGAATTATTAAAACATTCGATGGCATCACAAAGAAAGACGTTCCTGAGAAAATCCGAGAATTTATTTTCTCAGAAACGTCCATTCGAAAACAAGTAGATACTTCGTTTCGAAACGATTTGTGTCTGTTTCCACAGAACTGTTAGTAAGTTTTTATCAGAATATTGCATCGTGTTTAATTCAATATGATTATGAGCTGTTCTTGCTTGTTAATCCTTTCCGCTTTGAGAATCCAGAATGATTGTACACTCGGCGCTATTGATGTTCGCTGTACACTCAGCGCAAGAAAGGTTCGCACTTTTCATAATTCTCCACGATACAAATAAGTAGAAATTAAACACGCGTCAATTGATCACGAAAAATCACGTCTCGTATTTTTCTGAAACGAGGAAATTATTTTCATTAACGGCAAAAGTTTCGTTTGTGGATAATGTCATTGTTTTTCTATGCTTAACGAACGGTCACAGTGGTAATTGAAGCGCGGAGGGGGGACAGGTTTATCTTTGTAACGACTACTCTGGCCCAGATACGAAAAGATATAATACCCGGCAGTGATTCTCTTGCGCGAAATACAATCGGACCTATACGGAACAACCAACGCTTCGTCATGTCTCTATTTTCTTCTTATATTCATAATATGGCTAATGTTGCTGGTCGCAGCTGAGTCAGCCCAGCGGATGATTGCAGCAGCTACGCAGCTGCGACGACAACGAACCGCTAATAATTTTTCTCCGGACAGCGTATATACCTGATTTTATAGTAACGCTGAATAAAAGAGATGAATCATTAGAATTATCGCGGCGTCATGAACACGCCTGGGCGCAACCATCCATCTTCCTTCTCCAAATCTTCGACTGTCGTCCGCTATTCACATGATTTATTTGAGAGGAAGATTAAAAATTGAACTGACGACTCCACCGACGAGAATCATGCTAATAGCACCGACCGTTTGTTCCCCCCTCCTCCAAGTGTGTAATTATTGACGTTTACTTGGCCGCGGCGAATTTTTGCCAGCTTTTAACGGCGAATCGGAAGGCGATTACACCGTGGAGCATTTTCTCGATCATTAAGGAACCCGTGAAAAGACGGAATAATCGTTGGACTCTACGACGAATTATACAGCGCTCGTTGGCGCTCTATTCGAATACTTCCTGCACAAAGAGATATAAACGAGCTGGCCTGCTGGCAAACGCGAATGCGTCATCGTTCATTCTGCCACTGTCACATGTAATTGTATCCGTGAGAAGGCACGCACGTGTGTGCGTGAGATCGCCGGTGTAACCGAGCGACACCTGTAGCCGTGATCTTCTTACAATTAGATATTCCGGGAAAGTCGTCGTTCTTGCATATTAATTTTCGAGCTGCGCAATAAAGGTGCCGACTAGAAATCGTCGAACAAAATCCCGAGAAATCCATTTTCCTCCTGACGATTCGCTTGAAGAAGTAGCCGAAAAAAAGAAGGTAAAACATAGCCTTGGCAAAGTCCATTTTGGAGCACGGGGAAAAGTTAGACCGGCCAACGAAGGTCTCGGCGAATCGCCTTGAAAAGTATTATTTTCTGGGCTTGTCTTTCACAGATTTTACTCGGCATTCTCGGGCTAGAAGTCTGCTTTCGGTCGAAAATAACGTCTCTCTCTCTCTCGCTCTTAAACGTAGCGATCGCTGATTTCAACAGCAACATCATCATCTTGGCAAGTTTCCTCGATCACTAATCGGTCCGTCACTTACCAAGTAATTCATTGCTGAAAAATCCAGTTCTTACGGACAGTGGTATTTTTCCTGGCGACAGGAAATCTCATCGATTGGCAATTTTCGTAATGACCCGCGACGATAACATCGGTGCACCGCTGCCAAGGAAATCTTTTTTCAGCAGCGAGCGAAATAATACAACGTTATCAAAATACAGGGCGTTATTAAATTATAGTGAGAAATAACCGCTTTGGGCCTGAATAGCGAGGGTCGCCTTTTTCCTATTATTGTGAAACCCTCTCTGCCGGCGCGGGCCAAAGTATTGACGCGAGTCACATGCTGAGAATCAGTCGGCCCGCGACATTACTTTGCCGTCCCGGCATTTGCCAAGGCCGGCCCATAGGCGGCTGCACCGGTGGTCGCATTTTCTACGCGTTTTCCCACTTTGCCCGGAAAATCGGGAAAATCAGACGCCCCGGACCTTCGTCAGCTCGTAAACGTAAATACGTTGAAGCAGAATTTATAATCCATCGATAAACAGCGATATTACATTTTACGTTTCATAATCGACTTTGGCCTCGTTTTACGCCTTTCAAAAAAATGAAAGCTTTACAGACTCGACAGAAATTGTAGAACACCTTCAAAGTATTTCTCGAAATTCTACGAACCGGAAATTCGTGTATTTACGTCGTCTTATTAATAAGTAGTGGATTTTATTTCTAGACCAGAAGCAATTACGTAATGCAACGAACGGAAAGCAGTACACGTTTTTCGATAAATAAAAGTTATTTTAACTGGCATCTCAGAGTCGATTTGCTTTTGAGTCTTCCCCGGGCGTGCAGCTGTATTATTCCTTTCGCAATCCTGGAATTCTCATAGCCTAGTAAATGGAATAAATCTACCGTAGAGTTAAGCACGTTTTGAAATTAGGTTCGGAGCGAAGGAGAAGTATGACATTTGAAAGTAATGTACTGACATAAATGTAGCGGGAACAACGTCAATGCCTTTAAACAGACTAAAGCTCGCTTCGACTACATAACCATTGGCGTACCTGCTCCGGTTATAATTGTCGATATGTTTGCAATTGTAATTTATTTCCTGCCTCCTCGGGCGACTTTCAAAAGCAAACAATCAATGACCAATAATTAACGGACATGCATCGTTATGAAAATATTTCCATTTTTCATATTCATGGACGAAATATCATTTCGTTGGTAGATATCCGTGTGGATGATTCATGGGTTTTGAAAGCGTTAACGAGTGAGTCTAGTCGAGGGACATTTGGAGGATGATTTTGAAAGCAGGCTACATCTTAAGGGTAGATTCCTATCAGCGACGGGGCGTCGCCACTGCGTCGAGTCGTCTAAACACCAACACGACCGAGACATTCTGAAACACGGATTTTACTTTTTCCCCGGTGAAAACTTTACAACGGTCCTTATAATTCATGGCCGTAAGGTGAAATATAATTTTGCTGAAATAACCGATGGGGAATAAATATGGTGGAACGGTTATTACAAATTTCGTTAATGCAGTATTGCCGAATCGGGTCTTTGCTTAATGACCTCCATTAATTATTCCTCATGTACGTTGAACGGAGTAGCGCGTGTAAATTCAACGTTCAATATTGGCGAACGTTCGTTTCTCGCCGGCCGGAGTTTCTAATTATTCTATAAAATTAATTAGACAGATTTCCCGGGGACTCCGTGAGCGGCGCTGTTCCTTCAGCTTCTCTCGCGTCATTCAAAGAAAGTGTTGCGTACCTTTCACCTGGCACCATTGCGCAAGATTATTATCGATCAAAGCCCGCCGGCTGAATTCGCAGATAACGTGCCTTTTGTTTTGCCCCGCCGACGAAGACAGCTTTTACACGGGGGAAAATGAGTCGTAAAAACCCACGGAAATTGTGCGTTTCAAAATGAAAATTCGTAATACACTTTCGGAATTGTCCGACGGTTATTGGCCGTTTGAACGTTTCCCCTGATAGCGCATGTACCAACTTCAAAGAGCCAGTAAACGTTTTTCTTTCATTCAAAGCCAGATCGCCGTCATTATTCAAGCGCGGAGTGATTGACGCCAAGTGCAGGGAGCCGAGTCGGGGAATCGATGGACAGATTTATTTACTCGTCTCGCCGGCAAGTGGAGCGTAAAGATCGCATAAAAGCCTCGCCTTCGATAAATTTCGGTGAAGTCGTTATTACATTTCTCGTCTGCCCGTAGAAACGCTCGCGTTGTAGCTTTTTCCATTGACGAGCGATAGCGGAGACATAAAGTGAAAGAAGAGTCCTCCACAGAAATACCTCCGAAGAATTCCCGGCTTAGGCAAAGGGGCGTCGTCCCCCACCCTCAACCCCCACTACACGTATGTGTTTGTGTGTGTGTGCCTCTGCGTATGTATGTCTACCCAAAGGTTCACGAAGGGAAACGAGTCAAGGGCTAGGTTTAAGGGCTGTTACCCTTTGCACAGATGAGACGGAACCCGGTTGCATGCCTTCCCGCGCTTGCTTACTCCTTTCTCCGCGACACTACGCACTCGGCGTCTCTCTAAATACCAATTAGCGTGAATTACACGCACTTTCGGCAGTTGCGGCCTTTGCCGGGGTCCGCGCGAATAATTAAAATTCATTAAACCCCGGCCAGAGTGTCCCGGCCGAAAATTCGAGCGGCCAAAGAACACGTCGAGTGTGTTCCGAAACACGTTGTTATTAAATCCGCCAGGTACGCGCAATCCCACGGACAGTTGCAGAAAAGTAGGAAAGTACGTGGCTGCGATTTATGACTCATTGTCGGCATGAAATCACGGCCTAAGCTTACGTAGTTATCTGTCGAGCTCGCGCGGCCAGATTTATCACGGTGATGTTACCGCGATTATTCCGAGTTAACTCCGGACGGCAATAATAACGCGGGGCACCCGCGAAACTCTGGCATTCCGGAGAAAACGGCAGATTCGAGCCGACGAATTAATAATCCTCGCTGAATTTTCAAGAAAGCACAGACGACAAGGGGAACGATAATGAAATTTCGTTCTGAATCAACCCGCCGGCGCGACGTCAAAGGCAGCTTTGTAAAATGTCATTTTGTTACCTGACTCCCGGCGTACTTTTTTTCCCCAAAGCCATTTTAAACGCACAAACAGTTTCCCTCGCGTTCCCCGCGCATGTTTCCCCGTGCACGCTGAATTCATGCGGTTTTTCCAGGAAGTGCGGACAGTCGTGCTCGGTATTTCTGTCGTCTCTTAGAAAGAATCTGACACGTGGATCCGCCGGAATAAGAATTCATCCCGGCGAACGAAGAAGAAGTTTGTCGGAATTGAGGCTGCCGAGTATCGACAATGAATAGTTTTCCCCCGCGGTAGAGTACCGAGGGTAAACGTGAAAGAGGAACACAGAGGGCCAGGAGGGATTGTAGCTAGAAAGTGGGGAGAGGGGTTAGCAGAAGGGGGTAGCAATACTGAGGGAGAGGAGGGACAAGGAGGAGAGAGGGGGTGAAAGAGACGTAAAATAAGCGAGAGAATCGGGCGAATAGCGGTAAACGGGGCTGGAGGGGGAGGGAGAGAAGAGAAATAGAGACAGGAACGAGGAGAGACAGAGCGACAGGTGGGAGGCAGAAAGGGGGATGGTGGAGAGGGGTAGCAGGGAACCGAGGAGGAGGAGGAGGACGGACGATACGAGGTAGGAAACGGGGGGAGAAGCGAGATGAAGGCGAAGCGCGGCAAACCGAGGGAAGGGAAGGAGGAGGATGAAAGATTTGACAGAAGGGATAGGTCGCCATGGGAACGCGTCATACTGCCGAGCAGACTCTCGGCTAGGAGATACGTGTGTCTCTCTCTCTCTCTCTCTCTATTTGTGTCTCTCCGATTTTCTGAGTGTGCGTCTGTGTGTATGTCAGTGCACACGCGCACGCACAGAGACTATAGCTACATACATACATTGCACACGCACATAGGTTCCGATAAAGAGCCTCGGAACTGTTGCGATTTGACGTAGTATCTTTCGCTCACTTTGTGATGAACGCATTCCGACTGGCCCAGGGCGAAATTTTGTTCATATAAAAATACGGGATTCCCGACGATCGCGCTGAAAAGAAATTACTCTCTCGGTCTTGTTGTTAATTCAATGCGATAAACCTTTGGCGAAAGCTGTTTCCTCGAGGTAGCAAATAAATCCGCACGATTCGCCGTGGAGAATCGATTAAAAGGGGAATAGAGAAAAATGATTTAACACAGCCGTGGCAGCAGTTTGGTAAAGTAGATACGTTGATTGCGCAGGAATTAGCTTGCTCGCCCTGAAAAGGTTGTTGCTCGTGTATTATTCGGCAAAAATGAGCGTCATTATTGCAATACAGTGCATCTGTTATTGCTGACGGCGGATTCAAAGCGGAACGTCGGATTATTATTCAGCTCGAGTGTTTCAAGGTCTTAAGCTCTCTTTTAACTTAACGGACTGCAGAAACGCGACATGCAGAGTCGCTCCGAACGGATAGCGTCATTAGCATTTATATTAAATTATCGTTCCTCATTTTCATAACGCTCCCGAACCCCAAGGGAATGGCGATTGTACGTTTAATCGACGGAATTTATGTACAACGAGGATATACATTGCCGTGTCGTTGAATGCCATTACCCTCGTTAGCGAGCAAATTAATATCCGAAAATGCATTAGCCAGACGGTCCTCGAGGTATAAAAAGAAACGAGCCGCCCCTGAACCCGGCATAATTTTCCCAAGAAATCGGACAATTGGGGCGTAAAAGGAGTATGTCATTTCTCCGAGTCAATTCGATCGGCATATGGAGGGCTGCAATTTTTGCCAGTTCGTTCAACCGGGAATTAAAGGAGGCCTTTAAAAGTACGATCGTGGAATAGGTGAGAGGGATGAAAGTGGAGTATGTATCCGCGTATGGTGAAATCAACGATGTCGTGGGTCAACAAGGCTTTGGAAATACTTTAGAAATGTTCTCTCGCTCGCGCCAACTGTCTCTGTCCTTCTCCGCGCTGGAGTGTCCGGGAGAGCGCACTGGCGTAGAACTGTGCCAACAGAAATAGAATTCTAATAAAGCAGGTTTCCAAAATAATTGCCGGGAATGTTGACTCGCGTTACACAGCGCGATGGAGAAACGTTTGGCAGGAGGCGAAACAATAATTGCATCAGCGCTCGAGAGCAGCACGCGCACTCGCGTTTCCGTCCAATGGCTAAAGCGTTTAAAGCGTTTAAAGCGCCGACGATTTCATGACGACCCGATCGTTAATGAATTTTCAATGAAACGAACCTATTCAAAGGGCCACGGACAAAAACACGACGCGTCAGGGGAATTCGTTTGCCCCTTGAAAGCTCTCGGAAATAATGAGGAATATTTTGCCAACGTGCGAAAAATGCAGTCGAAAAATAATTGAGTCGAGGCGATATCGAAAATTGCAAAATAATGAAGTCACGAAATACTCGAGTAGTAATGCCTAAGTAGTTTGCAAAGCTGATATGATTAAAGCAGAGATAGCTTATCTATCGTGACACGATGTAATAATTCATTCCGCCAACACGTACACACGTTTCATTTCCCCGCTTTCCCCCTCCCGACTCTCCCCCGGGCCGCGACATGCCAGAAATAACGAAAATTTCCTGGCAGGTAATTGTCAGGTCTTTTCGGCGATAACGCCAATCGAAATCCGCTTGCAGTGGAACTCAAAGTCGATGTTTCACTTTCGGCGGGGCACCAGCCCAACGATTCAATAATATTCGCCGTGTCACACGAATGCATAGGCGTAGCTCCACGATTCCGCCTGAAATCGACTTAAATCTCGATATTTTCCAAAGCGTGCGTTCCCCTCTTCGATTCGGTTTGTCGAGCACCTCACGAGTGTGCTTGGGTTAAATCATTTATTTGCCAGTGATGTACGCCGAAAACCATTTCTCTACATTTTCCCTCGAGTTTCGTAATACCCGAGAGTGGTCTATTGAAAACTTATTCGATCACGCTATACCACGAAAAATACGATAATATCCGTTCGTACATATTTTTCCATTTCACGCTGTAATTTCAATAAACGTATGTTAATACGATAGCAATTAAATGTCAAGATTTTCGTGGAATTTACATGTAAATATCCATAATCAGCCGTGAGAGAATAATGGTCTATTGAAATCTCGACGGATATCGTTTGAATCACAAACGTAGGGAGATGTGCGGCGCTGTCGGAGGGAGAAGCGAGAAGGCGCATAATCATTTCTATCTGCACTTGCGAAACGCACGATTTTCAATCAACTCTCAGGAATCCGGTAATGCATCCTGTATCGCTCGTGCCGTTATGTATTACGTGGCGGAATGATCGATGCATTATCGTTGCAGGGCCCTACGTTTTGCCTTTTCCACGAGGCGCTACGGCCCGTCCTTAGTTTTTCATTCTCCCTCGCTCTAACTGTACGGAGAAAAACGAATTTTCCAGCGTGAGCTAAAGACGAAAGTACTGTCCCAGTGGACCAACGTACGGGAAAATCCGTTCGATGCAGTCTTTTCAAAGGAAATCTGCGAAATTTTCTCTCGGTTCGATTCAACGCAATTAACGTAATCATTAATTTTCATTAACCAGCACGAGTACGATTATTATTGCATTTGGCAAAGATATTATTATGAGCGAGTTTTAATGCGCCTTCATTTAATTTGACTCGTGGAATAAATTTAATTCCGCACGAAATGCGCAAATAGGAGTATGTTATTTCCCTTGTTTGTGGGTCGGGAAATTGCCGGTGCGGGGCTCGAAAATTTCATGGAAATACAGGAGGAATGGCAAGTGTTCCGCCCGAAATACGCCGAAAAAATGTTTGCCGGGACGAAAATTGCGATTCTATTTGTTGACGTTATAAGAGAATCCGTGCTATTCGTTTTTCCGCGCGTATCTCCTTCCTTTCTTCATTTGTTAACAATCTATTTCTCTCGGTGCCGCGCACGGCTTCCCCCCGGAGCGTGAACTGGTTTTCAACGAGTGCCATGCCTTTTACGTTTTCTGGTTTTTGTGTGGCTCACGGAGGGAGACAAGGGCCGACGACTTTTAATGGACGACAGGGTGAGCCCCATAGGCGTAAACCGCCATTCCACACTGCTCTCCACTCGTCTTTACGAGTCGGTGTATACGCGAGATGCAATGGATTCGCCGAGATTAAACATTCATTTCCTATGTAATCGTCCCCGTGAGAAATTTAACGAGACTCTTGTCATCGCCGAAATATCCAACGTTGTGACGTAAAATCATGAGATGCAAAACTCTTGTCGGCCCGTGTAAAATGAATATTTGATTGGCGTCATTACGAGGCATTCTCTGTCAGTATCTGAAATAAAGTGTAATTAAATGCGATACTACGCGAGCAAATTTTTAATTATTAATATCCCGCGCGGTTGGGCGAGGCACTTGGGCCAGGTGAAATGCGTGATATGAAACGAGGTCAAAACCGAGCGAACGCTCAGCGATACGAGTTCGTGTAAATTCAGTAACTACGCTTTCGGACACAAATGGAACTTCTCGCGCATAAATATCCTCTCATGTCTTTGCTAACAGAATTCCCGAAAATGTCGGCCGCCCGTAAACTGCCATATTCCTGCGTCCACGAAAGGGCATGAAGGAGGAAGGAAAAAAAATGTTTGCGTAAAATTTTTATCCTCGTCGGATCTGATGAACGCTTCACGCGGTAATTAATTAAGCCTGCTTTCCCGTTGGCCGGGGTATCGATCATGCCGCGGAAGTTGGCTCGGCAGGTAAGGCGAGAAGAAATATTTTGCTAAAGGTGTAAAAGCGTGGCAGGTCCGGCGATAATGCGTAGAGCAAACTGCCAGCGTGTGGGAGAAAGAAACGAAAGCCGGCGTTGCCGTAGAGCCGTGGAATTTGTTATCACTTCACCCACGCCTCGCTGCAGGTAATCACTCCGCCGTGAAGGAATATCGCTTTTAAAAACACAGAGAGACTGAAAATAACTGCCTCGTCATCGGCCGCCAGCAGCTTTGAATAACAATTCGCTTATGCGAATATACCGAAATATATTTAGTGGGCAGTGCAACGACGTGGAAACGATGTTTTCTTTGTTCGCCATGAAAATGCAGCACGGCAAATATACAAGGACTTTATATCCTCTGGATGGATTTAACCTTTGCAGAAAATAAATTCAATTTTCCGGCGAAGCAAACTCTCCGTGCATTTACCGCGATAATATAATCTGTAATGCTAGATGTTTTATGGGTAAAGGGGAATCACCGTAGCGTTTATACCCGGAATATCCAGGTGTACTTTATCGACGATCGGGATTGAGAAGCCGACGTTAAAGGCCCTCGTTTACCCTGTTGCCTTGCACCCCTCATTAAAGTGGAAACGCAGGACGTTTGTGCGCCGGCCGAAGATAGACGATTTAATTTGAGAATTCCCTATTCAGCTCCTTCCGCTTCCCATTCGCGAGATTATATACATCGGAAGAAGTCACGAGCGGCTCTTACTTCGTCCTTCTGTACTCCTATGCATGAGAATCTCCCTCACTTGCCCCGTACCCCCCACCCCGCGGCCAGCGAATACGCGAGGGAGAAGTGGTGCTCCGGCTCTCGAGTCTGCGAGGAAGGGTTTTCACCGGGCCGAGGGTGGAGGGAAAACGAACGAACCAACGAACGAACGAAGGAGTGACAGAAACACGGCGCGAGGGAAGAAACATCCGAACGAAAAGAGAGACGAGTATCGTTAAACTCGACGGGTTTGCAAGAAATGGACGGTTCCTGGCGCAATCTGCTTTCGGTAAGAGAACAAATCATTACGAGCCATAGGGCTCAATGACGCAGATCGCTTTATATTTATCGCACGCATGTACGAGACCGAGCACGGTAAATTCCAAAGCTCTCGCAGGGTCGCCGCTTTTTACCTCACGTACGAGAAACGACCATAGGGTCCAGCGGGGAAGGGGAAACCAGGGGAAGGGAGGAACTCCCATCTCCAGGAGAGTCCGCAGTTGCGGAGAGGTGGTCAAAGGTTACGACACGATGAGCGTGCGCGACTGTGTATTAGAATTATCCAATCCCACCCATGCTAGCCGAGCCAAACACGTAATGTACAGTAGCGCGCAAAATTACGCCTCTGGTCTCGCCCACGGGACCGTACAAGCTTCCCCAACTAATTATTTACCCCGATGATACAACCTTACCCTATGTTTCTGTCGTTCATGAAAATCAGAACGACAAATAATGTCCTGGCTGTGATAAGACGATTTCAAAAAAAGGTGCTGAATTACGGGAGGAAAAGTATAATTCATTCTACGAACAGTGAAAAATGTTTATAGTGGAGAGGGGGAGGGGTATACATTTATTTTCCCCCGTAGAACCATTGAACCAAACTGTTGGAACATGATATCTCGCCCACGGGCACCGGTTAATTCAATGCTACGTCAATCGTACGTGCCAGGTCAACTGCGAAGCCAAATTTTAAACAGGTATCGTCAATGCTCTAATCCAATTTGTACAGCGATTATCTGCCCGTTGAAGTGCACATCGATCGGTCCATATCCGTCCTGTAGATCGTGGCTCAAAAACCACGCTAAATGGCTTCGTAGATAAACATCCAACAAACCTTTAATTTTCCATTTTTTACATCAACGAGTGTAGAAAATCTCTGGATTTCTGGGTTATTACCTACGGGGAAATAAATAACCTAATATCGTAATTACAATTTCGCGTTTCATTACTGGAAGGCACGTAATGTTTTACGTTTGTATATTACATAATGTATTAGATTCTCGTATCCGTGTTTCTTCATATTAGAAGGAGAAATTTACTTGTCGCTTTCGTGGCGTTTCTAGCCGGCGTAATGTCCAATGCGTGACGGGTTATCCGGTATTCGCGTTGTAAGTAAACCGAGAACGAAAGTGTCGTCGCCGCTGACCAAGCCACAAATCCCCGCGCGGTCGTGTGCGTTTTCCCTCTCTCCTACTCTCTCCCTCGCACTCGAAAGGTTCTCCCGTTTCTCTCTGGGACACGGTCAACCCTCGGTTCTCTCCGTCCATCCATCACCGGATGCTGAGAATGTTTCGGTGAGCAGGTAAATACGCACACACGTGGGATATGGGCACACGTGAACGCGCCTTTAAGCATCTGCCACGGATATACAGCCAGTGGTAGGTAAACGTTCAAACGCATCTACGTACGTGCGCACAGAACACACATACACACACAGGCACAGCAATGAGGATCCCTCGGTAGGGGCCGATCGGCTACTACCTGCAGTTATTTAAAGGTTAATGCCATTCGAGGGGACGGCCAAGACGCCTCATCCTCTTCTCCTGGGCTTTTTATCGTCTCCCCCGATAACACGATCCGCAAGAATTCTTCTCCGATTGCCCTACTAATACCGCGGGAACTGCCCTACAAATGGCCCCTGCTCTTCCCGATTCGCGGAATTCGCCTGAGATTGACTCGGCGAGGCGGGAATTCGTATCACCAATACCGAGGTGTATCGTCAATTTTTTCCCCGCCCCTCCTTCCGATGCAAATATCATCCGGATACGATGGAAAAATTCGCCGTCCCGGGACGGGGGTGGATTTACTTTCAAGAGTAAAATTTATCCCGCCTGGCGGGCCCACTAATCGCGGTATGCGTGTTATGCAAAATGCATATCGCCGTTGAACATTGGCCATCGGTGTGACATGTTTGCAGGTAGTGCGCATTAAATGGCCAAGCAGTGTCGCGGCGTATATCTCACCTCTCTCCGACCGGCTTAACTCCGCTAGTAATTCGCCAGATTGGTGCGGCCAGTAGGCATGCGCAACAAAAACCAATAACACTGGGCTCTCCAGTTACCCGTACAGAGTCTCTACACCCTCTGTAGTCGACCTCGGCGGCCACCCCCAACGACCCCCGCGCCCTTCCCCGCCATTCCCCGACCGGTCTGTCGACCGTGCAACAACGTATACCAACAACCCTCCACCCTTCTCGGCTCTGTATCATGGCAAAGCGGTCGCATACACACACCAGCCGGCAAGCCTCGCCTAACTCTATCCATATAAATCCACGGGAATGCCTAATGGTCAATAGAGCTCGATGGCCAGAGGAAATGATGTATTATTCCGACAATCCAATAAATGCACCGGCTGCAAACTTTCCAGCATTTTCCAAGACCCTTTCTCACCCTCCGAGATTATAGCTAGGAACTGCATTATGTTCCTTGCAGAATAATTCAATAGTCATTCTTGCAATTTCGTTTCTCTTTCTTCCGATGGCTCCTATTTTCTCATGACTGTATAGTTGACCTCGAATAACGGATCTTGTCCTTACGCGATGCATATTGCATTCGGGACAATTATAAACTCTGTTTTAAATTGTCCAATCTGCCGAAAGAGGAACCGATGTTCGGCAATTGAAACGTTTCAATGGCGCAGAGTACGCTTCTGGCCATTAACGAGCTCATTAATTAATCGTCGTTCGCGTCCGCAGTGCATTTTTTACCCCCGGTAAAACGAGAACGATGGGAAATTCCGATTGCCGAGGAAATAGTTTTTGCGTTGGCTTATTCACGTTTGGACATTTTTATCCGGCCACTAAAACCATCGTAAACAGATCGATTCGCGCGACTGTTCGCATTTTATGACCAATGCCGAACAGAACAGCGGTGTTTCCTGGCGAGCACAATGCCGGGCTTTTCGGAAATGTCATTTCCGCAGCACCGATTGAAAGACCCTTCGAAACGTCACGAGAATCGCTTTTAATACTAACGGAAGATTCAATCACATGTCGCCAAATATCGCGCCATCGAGTAGACTGTCAAAATACGATGTACACGAGGAATTCCAAAGTAAAGAGATTTCTCGTAACACGGGAAAATCGACCGCTGTTTACCCCCCGGTAATTTCGCGATAATTCTCTCCCGAATGATCGTGGGTTTTCGTTTCGTTCAGCGACGTTCCGGCGTATGAGGGAAATACAGTTAGGACAATAATAACAGGAGAAACGATGACAATGGCGTCGTTACGTCGCAACGACGTCGACGGGGAAAATTCAGTGGCGCTAATGATAATGTCAGAAGTAGCTGCGCTCGGGGCCGTAGTGGTGACTTATTCGCCTTGTTTCGCCAGTGCAATCGCACTGACACAGCCCTGCTTACGTAGAGAAGGTCTTCAAGTGGATTATTTAAATGGAGTGACGTCGTTAGAGATCTCGGAATGGAGTTTCCGCGGTCCTCCAGGGTGTCGCATCAACGGGGCCGACGTATCCGATTTCGGAATAGCACCCCGGTAATCCAGCAATAATAATCATTCTCACGTGCTTTCTTTTCCAATTAAACAATACGGTTTGCGGGGGGTGAAAACAATCGTTTGATATTCGCTACTTGATTAATTAGCGGTTAATTAATTAGCGTGAATTTGTGGGAGGCTTGTAAACAGTTTTGGGTTTTCGGGACCTCTGATTCGTCGATGCACCTCAGGTCGAAGAGTGCGTTAACCCTAGGACGATTCTCTCCCTTCCCCGGGCTCTTCCCTCCAGCGGCTCAACACAACGAGCGCACGCGGGCCAATTCCGCGAGTTTTATTTAGAACTTGGAATTATTCTAACGCGGCGAATGCGTGCATGTGTCGCGCAGGCACGCGCGCGCGAGCATACTTGTACCGGCCGGAGAGTGACGAGGGGAGAGATGGAAAAGGAGTTTACGATGTGCATTAACACCGGCGATATAACGACGTAAAAACGTCGCTGCGCAGGCTGTCGCAATGGAACGTAAAGGACGAACATCATCGTCGTTTGAGACAAAGAAACGACTGAGGCGAACGGTCAGCTGAAATACGAGTCGTTAATCAGAAATAAGTCACAGCCAAGCTGCCGTGCGATTGGAGCAAGCCGCGAATTTACGCGTCGATTAAGTTTCTCCGGGTTCCCCGGCCAACGAATACGGTTGGTCAAAGCCGGCGAATTAGTTGACACACTCCGGGAAAACGGCTAACTAACGTCTCGTCGTGGAGGAAGAAAGATCGCGCTAATGCCTGATTAAAATCTCGCAGGATTTCAATTAAACTTCTTCGGAAAGTAGTGTCCCCGTGTTTTAATAAGAAAAAAGAACCGGACGGAAGAAAATTAAAACTGTGTCATCCAATGGAAGGGACTCGACGACGTAACGAACCGATCTCATGGCCGTTATTATTTTTTTTATTCATCATAGGTCTAGAAAAGCACACGCAGGTAGGTTCCTTACGAACCGATTCCTCTGCATCGCCGGACAAACCGGTGTGAATAATTAATCCAATGGTCCACCTTGGCCGACCCCCGAAAGAACTTGGCAGAAAAAACAATTTTAATGATAACGCCCAACAACGATAATAAAGATAATGGAACGTTCGAGTTACCGCGAGCCTAATTAAGACTACTCGAAACTTTTCCATTACAACTTCCGACGAATTATGAAAAGCATCAAAGAGTTACCTTAAACGAGTTACGCGAAATTCAATTAAAGCGAGCGGCTAGGCAAAAGTAAAACTCACGTTCGAAGGCGGAAGATTCGCGACGGTCGATCCTTACTGTCCAAAGTAAACGGCTGTAAAGGCGCTAAAATAATTCACTCGTCAGCTTTATGTTCGTCATTCTCGAGGGACGTGTATTTTTAACATAAAGGGGTCATGTCAAATTTCACCTCTATTACCGGTGTTCTATTACAAAGCTAAGTTTTAAGTAGAACGTCGACGGTTTACTCGCTTATCAGCGACATCGACGGCCCGTTGTATATGCAGACGTTAGTTCTGTAGATAAATCAATACTCGTCTACCGGCGGTAATTTTATGCCGCTTATCAATGCCTCGATTTTCGCCAGCTCGATTAAACGTATGTTCGTTTAGATGTTTCAGAATCATCCTTTTTTAATCGTTGCTTTCCGACGACTCGAAATGCAACGTAAATAAACGCGGGGTTATCCTTATCGGCTTCCGAGACCGAGATTACCCCTAACGTTAATTCTGTAGCCGAGTGACTGACACATAATGCACTGTAACTCGAAACAAGGCAGGTTGATATTTAATGAGTGTCGCACGCCGAGCGATGAGCGAATTTCATTAACACCCTTCAACAAATAATCCGGAAATCCTCCATTAAATCAAATCTGTCGTTCAGAAAAACATAAGTAAATCCATCTAGACAAATAACTACACATTGAATTTGAAGTTAATGACGACCGCAGTTCAAAAAGCTGTCAAACTGCATTACACCGTTACAGAGGTAAATAAAATACGTAAATTTCTAGCAACGTCCGAGTGGCGATAATTGATTTATGGCCATGACAATCATTTCACTGATCTAGCCCGCGGTATTGTCAATAAATATTTATCAGACTGCTCCACTGGGCATTTCGTTGGTACCCTTCCCTTCCGGCCCGTGGAATAAATTAAAACAGGACGCCCTGCAGCTGTCGGATAAAACGCTCTCGCCTCGCTAGTAAAGATGGATCGGACTTTCCATTCATCCGGGTTCATCAATCACGTCAATTACACGCGACATAGGCAATTCGCGTTAACACCGTCGTGTGCGCTATATGGGCCGAGAAGAGAATTATTACGGCCATCGAAATTTCATCATACGACAGAATTGGAAGGCTTGAAAGCTCGTGGGCAAAGCTAGCGGGCTTTAAAAGACAAATCTCCCGAGTACGTCTTCAAAGACGGGAAGAAATGAGCGTAAGAGAGGGAAAGTTATTTCACATAAACCTTTTAGTTTCCCTCTCGAGTGAAAAGGTTTTATATGATTTTTTTAATATGTAGCTATATCACGTGAGGGTAGGGAGCATTATCTAAATTATTATTAATGCTATTTGATTGAAAGGGACGTGGGGTAGACTGCCATTACACAGTTCCCCGTTTCTTGGCTCGCTCGGTAGTTCTCTACAGAAAAACTACAATTACGGACAATTTCTCTACATGCGGGACATCGGTGGATGGGAATGGAAGCTTCAGTAGGGTCCGCGCGATAAGCGCCTTAACGTTCTTTTCACCCTCCTGTTCACCCCCCACTCCTGTGCGATATGTATATAATCTTGCCGCCACCCTCCGCGGCCCCGGGACCTCGCTGAATTTTTTTTCAACGGGATAATATCCACCGAATGTCAAGAATTTTAGAGGACGAGAGTTATTACCCAAAGGTGACAAGATTATGGAAGAAGGAAATATATCGTCCAAGGGGCTCGGCCTAATGGGCGGGAATGTCAGCACAAAATCTCCGAATGTACGTCGATCGGTCGGAAGGAAAAAAGACGACAAATCGCGCAGAGAAATCAAAGCCGATACGGCCGTATAAATGACAGCTCGTTATGAGACTCATACCGTGTGTCCCTTTCGAAACGATCGGCTTGTAAACAGCGACAATAGCAAACGACGCGACGGGGTGGAGGGTGCGGTTAATCGACAATGTCTCGATGGAACGGCCAATCACCCCCGAAACGCCACCCTGCTAGGAAATTAGTCCCGTTCCTCCAACTACAGCGGGATCATATTTCGATTAAATTGCAAACAAAGGGCTCGACAATGTCCTCTGGAATCGAAAGAACAGAACGACTTTCCGTTCTGACATGTATTTACGACTTGTTCGACGTCGACTTGTTCTCGATTTTAGGAAAACTTTAGGCGCACTTCTAGTACGTAAAAAGCCCCTCTCTTCAATCTTCGCCGGAGAAAGCGGAACATGATGTAGCAGGGTGAAACGATAAGAGCTAAACAACAGAATAGAATCATTTGTTACCGACCAGACGGTGTCGGCAAAGTAGGGAACGTTTTTGCACGTGACACACTTGTATGTGTGTGTGTGTCCGTCGAATGTGTTGGTTTTACACGCGTGCCAGCTCGACCATCCATTTTCCGGGCGCATGTCACTCGACAAAAGAAAGTGGGAATAAAGTGAATTACGGGTACTTGTCCGCCGGCGAAGAATAAACGCTCCGAACTTCACTTTCAATCCTTTTTTTTTATCCCTATTTGCCTACTCCCACACGTCCTCGTATACCGCAGGGGGGACGTTCTACGAATTACACATAAATTATACGCCCTCTAGCATGTGCGTAAATAAACGGGTTTGCATTAATTGCGCGCAGTGTAATTAAACCACTTCCCGATATATTGCTTTACAGGAAAATTGAAATTCATTCTGAACGGAATTCGACCCTCCTAGGATAATCGGATTTCCACCCCTTCCAAGGGTCATCGGGTAACGATTTTTCGGAAGCGAATAATACGCAATTTATGAGGGATTTTGTCTAGCCAATAGAAAATAATTCGTAAGATAAAAATAATTCGTGAGGGGGGAACTGTATTTGAAGTTCACTTTTTACACGATAAGCCTGCTGGCCATTGACCGGCATTTCATCGGCGCTCGTTATGGATCTTATCTCGAGAAAACGAAAACACCGTCGCATTACGATTTCAACGGATGATCGGCCTCCCAGCATCCATCGATAGCCGTCTGACGTCGTTAAAACGGTGGCAAATGTGTACACACATCGTGACGAGGTCGTTTAACGACGCAATCCATGTACATGCTGTTTTATTAACGCACCACTCGATTACGCTTTCATAAGATTCTTGCAAGAAACCCCAATGTCGATCACCTTCGGCGGCTCATTATCAGCGCGCCAATAATCGTGAAATAAAATCTCTCTACGCCGGCGAAAGCTTTCGACGAAGCGAAAACCGTAGTCTAATTTCAACTTGACGATAATTTAAACGTTAATTGGGAGCAAATTAATTGACATGTATCGAGCGATCCGATTGAATCGTTGAAATTCTGTCGTCGAGTTGTAACAATGTTGACAGGAGTTATGAATGGATTCGGAATCTGACGTAATTCGAAGTTTCTTTTCATGGCGCGTTCAAACGATTGCAACAAACTCTACGTACACGTCGAAAAGGCGAGGTCGGTTAACTACAGACAGGATTGCATACGTTATTAGGTAGAACCGTGCGCGGCTGGCACTGCCGATCCGAGCGTTTCGTATTACGTATTTGTTTTCTTGCTTCCGTTTTCGCGTGCAACATTAATAATTATTCGAGAGAATTCCGCTCGATGGCCATTGTGCAATGTGTCACACGGTGAGCGTGTAGAAAAACTGCTAGGAAGCGGAGACTGAAACTGTTGGAATGCCAAGTGCGTTTTCATGGTGATGGACTTACCTCTCCGTGCGTGTCCCTGCGACCGTCCGGCGTGTTCTCCGGCAGGAAGTAGAGCCGTAAGGACGCCAGAGGTTGATTCGGCCCGCGACTGTCCATCCAGAGCAACTGGAGCTCGCCGATGCTGACGAGGTCAGCGTCGCTCCAGAGCTTCGTGAGGAAGAAGCTGCCCAACCGAAGGACCCGTCCATTGCCTATCCGCACTGCCTTGTAAAACGTATATGGCCCGTGACTGAAGCACGCACCGCCCAACAACTGTAAAAGAAAGATTAACACTCAACACTTTGCACAAGCTTCAATGTTTCCCCACCGTTAACACTTCCCTACTGAAGGTACGACCTTTGACATTTATATCACGGCCACATTAATGTAAATTAGAGGTGATCCGTGGACGATATTTAAAAGGGACGTTATTTTAAGGCGTTGCAAATCGGGGCCATCGAATGCCGAATTAAAGGGTCACAGAGAAATCTGTTTACGCGGAGTCCACGGAAGGCTGGTGGGAGCTTCGGGGTGCTTTTAAAACACGATGGCCACATGCCCGGGGCGGAGTGTTCGGGCGGGGGGGATGAACCCGCAGAAAAGCCGAGGGTTGGCCCTCACGAAGGGTATTCGCAGGATACCGCAGAGGTACACGCACGCGCCAATACTCGCACACACATACAGGGCCAGCACGACGAACACGCTTTACCTGCGCTACAGTACCTACCGGGGCCGAGCTACTCATAAAGTAAATACAAGCAACTTGTCTCGCGAAACGAATTTAAGTGCAGTTTGTTTGCTGAGTCCCGAAAATTACGTCGAGAGGGAAATAAAGCCGAATAAAGAGCCAATGTCGCTAATCCCACGTTTAAAACGGGAGATCCCCGACAACTCGAAACAATTTCTACGCAAACAAGCGATTCGTCTTTTCGCGGCAGGACAATACAACGATTTGCTTCCACGTGCAATTAACGACGGCGATGTTTGTCCCTCGGCCAGTGGCAGACGCACCCAAGCGAAAATTCACGGAAACGTCGCTTAAAAGGACAAAACTGCTGGCTACGTAAAAAGATAATATATTGCCAAGCGGGTAGAAAAAAATTGATATTTCCCAAATTCACGAATCCACTGAACGTCGGCGTATAATGCAGGCAACTCGTCTATTTTCGTTTGTTTTTGTTCATTAACTTGAAATATTTATTATGCTCGCGGGGAAAAATTCTAGAAATGAAAGGCCAAACGAACGAATCGTGCACACAGTGGGTACAGTCTGGCGCATAAGTTCCCAATGACTATGTAAAACAACGACGCCAGCCGGAGAGCGCATATACCGATTCGCTCTCCCCTTCCTTCCCTCTGGCTCTGTCACACTCCTTGCCTCCTCTCGCCCTCTCTTTTGTTCTGAATGCTCGAGAGAATTTTCAAAGAGAGACACTCGGCGTGTATCGATCACGTGTCAAGCCACCGGGGACAACAAAAATAGCATTCCGATGGAAAACTTATTTCTTTCGGTATTACTCGATATTACTTGATAACGTTAGATCGATAATAGCGATTTTCCGGTTCGCGGCGGCCCGAAGCAACGTTACACGGCTCGCGTGAGAGTCTTTGGTGAATTTTCTTCGACGTCTCGACGGGGGCCGAGGTTTTACCGCAATCCGTCCGGAAAGACGAGGAATAACTCGCATTTCGAATACTTTCGGGAGGGCGATAATACGAGGCTAAGAGGAACGATGACACAGTTCCTCTCTACGTGTGGCTGGATATCAGTATGGACACAAACGGAAAATACAAGACACTTGGGCTTTTCTTTTGCCGCGGACTGTACGCAGGCGTCTGCTTTACAGCGAGTGCTTGTCCATTATTTTCTTTGCTTTATTTACTCGACTGATATAAAATTAAACGGATTTCAAAGTGAACGATATGAAAGCCACGAAAACATGTATTGCACGATTATTATTAATACAGAGAAGGTTCTTCGTTGCGTTTATAAAAAGATAAAACGCTCGCCGAGTGAAAAATACGTTGATGTTGAAAGAAAGTCTCCTTAAAGCAATAGCTACGAAAATACTGAGGCCAGCGGGAATAAAGCACGTTGTAACGAGAGTCGTCCAATGAGAATAACAGTCGACCGAGTCCAATTAGTTTCTATTTAAATTATACGTCGTCATACGCCGTACCACAGAATCGGCTTATCTACTCCTACAGTTGCTGTGCACTCACATCGATTACTCAGCTATCTAAAAACAGCCTTGGAAAAAGAACCCCGTAAAATCGAAGTCATTCCCGTCGAATTCAACAATCCTGTGATTCAATGAAATTCATTTCACTTCACTCCTCATCCCCTCTCCAACGTAACTCATCTACCTGGGAAAATGAGTTACAAAGCGAGTACAAAAATCACTTGGCGAACGGGACGTCGTATTAATATCCAAGTTTCTCCAAATTGTGCAATCGTGTGTTACGAAGATTTCTAATTTACACAATGGATTGACCGCTCGTAAAATAAACGTCGTGGTTTTACAGCCCGTCATTTTTCTAGCGTTCCCTCCGGTCGTCCGGTGACCGGGAAAATATTGTCAAAAATTTCCGAGCGTAGCGGAGGGAGATGGCGTCGAGAAGTGGGAAGGGGGGGGGAGATACTCCGAAGTGCATATTCTCGCACGGTGCATTGTTGTCGCGTTGGCGTTGCATCTCGCGTCGTAGGAACTGACAGACGGACGAGGGGAGGGGACCGTGGAGGGGATGGAGGGGACGGTGCGCGTCGCACTATCAATTCACCGGCGCGTTACATAATTGAATCGATAAAGGTGGCCGGCCGGAGAGTTTCCGCGCGATGAGCACCGCTGCCATAACTATTTCCAATGTTTTAAGAGTACAGTCCGCGCCAAGAACTCGACGCCCTCCTCCCTCCCCCTCGCCGCCGCGGAAAGAGACAAGTCCGCCGACCGTCCCGAGACGGTATTTATAGCGTTAATCTCGTTCCTCTGCACAGCTGCATTCTCTGCAAAACCGAGCGCCGATATCGGCCGCCGGCATCTTGCCGCCTTTTTTTCGGGGGTTACGCAGCGCAAACCGATTACAACTCGATAATCCGTTCGCGTGCTAATTACCCCCACCCCCTGCCCCGCCGTGCACTTGCGGCGCTACGTAGATCTAATCGCGCCGACCGACAAACACTCGAAAGGAAACCAGCCGTAGCGGCAATTTCGGCCCGATGTTTTTCGTCGGCGAAGTAAAGAAAAAAAAGAGTCCCATTATTTGGCCGAATTTTTCCATTTTAACGATTCAGCCGAGGGCCGACGTCAGAGGCGCAAAATAAAAATGTCATCGATCGAGTTTCCCCAGAGTCCTTCATTTTCCATCGCCATCAGCGGGAAAGCGTTATTTTCGTTTGCCGATGCTTTTGTTATCGGTCCACGAAGCTTTAATTACATTAGCCATTGATGCCGCTGAATAGTGGAGCTCGCGCGCATACGCGGCTTTTACGTGTATATTACTCGTATATTCCGGCGGTGATTTAGTAAACATTTCGCCGCACCCACACCCACGCTCACCCGCGTCCAATGCATACAGCTCTCCGAGTCTCCCCCCGCGGCGTGCACACGCGACCCTAAATAACGTGTACGTGAATAAAGCACGAATTACACGGCCCAGGTATTCCGAAAAAGTACTGTGATATTCGTGATCGAGAAATGCCCTATGCCGGGTCCCCCTCGACGAGTGTTGCGTCGCAACAAATACGCTTCTATTTACCAAAGGTTTACGCCGGCAACGGACAGGTCGAGCTTTCCAAAGTATCGAAATAATTACGGTGCTTTGATAAACCGTCGTTCGGCAAATTGTTTTCCCAAGGACGACGAGAAATGAAACAGTCCTCTGATGTAACTGGCGAAACGACGACAGAAGCGACGGAAATGTATAACATTGAGCGCTCAAACATATTTATATAAATGTGTGTATCTAGTGAAGCCAATTTAAAAACGCAGATTCATCCAAACAATTCTTTTTCTGACAACACAAGACAACGATTATGACGACAACGACATTGTGGACGATAATTATTATCTCTGTTAATGGCGTGTGCCGTATCCTCCAGTCCTTTTTTTTCGCTGGCACCCAAGTACCGTAATATTCTAGTCGATGTGCGTCTACAGCTTTATATAATAGCCACTGCCTGACGTGTTTCCCCGGTACTGGACGAAACGGTGCAAAAAGAGCCGGGGAAACGACAGCAAAGAGAAATATGCGCCATGCATGAAGCAGAGAAAGAAGGAAAGAGAGAGGGAGGGGGACGAGCGTGTCCGCTAACGTTTTGAGAACACGCGATCGGATATGCGGTTTAAACAAGTCAGTTAAATCGAAATGCGAAAATCCGCATACGAATACGAGCAGTGGCGTTTCAAAAAATATATGAACGTAATTAATTCTCGCTACGCAGGGCTGGGTTATTCTGCATTTCAGGCGAAATGTAAACGAAGCGTGGGCCGAAAAATAAACAATTCGACGTATTATACATATAATTAAAGGGGATTTATGCATGAATAGGGGGGTATTCAATTTAAAAGCATTATATGTTTTCGCGAGTTTTCCCGCTCGTAGGCGTTCTTTGTGACTTTATATTCCAGCGTAATACGAAATAAATTGCGTTGCTTTTGCGAATTTCACCGGACGGTTTTCGAAGACGTGTTATTCGCGTGCACCACGACGTCTCCCGGGGTATATCGTGACAGTGTCAAATGGCAATTTCCTTTTTTTCGTCCTTTGTTCATCGATCAGATCGTGCGATGCGTACGCACGTCGATGGATTTACGAGCGGCGCTGGCATTCCTCGATTCATTCATTACCATTCTCGTGCGCTCGTCAGCCGGCGAGAAGGTAAAAATATTTACCGTCTCGCTGCGTCTACGTTGCAATTCGCGCGACGAGATAACCGGCTTCGTCCTCCCATCTGGACCATCCTCTCTCCCGCCGGAAGGGGATTCATACGAAGGATTTAGTAGCCAGGAAAATATGTTATTTCGCCGTGGGTTTACGGACTACTAATTAGATATTCGATTACGCGGGCAGCATTGTCCAGTTAACTCGTGAACTTCACTTGACCCGCGTGTGTCCCCTGCGCTTTCGACTCGACCAAAGTTTACGGCATTTCGCCGAGCCCGCAGTTCTCCCTTTTTTTATTATTAAAATTTCCCTGTAACTTGGAAATCGGAACACGCGATTCGCCGGTATCGATTGGCCGGCGATTTGAATGAAATGTTATTTCAGAAGTTCGTGGACACGCAAAGCCGTGTTCTAGCCGGGGCAAGAAAGACAAGTAAAAACAATGGCGGGGATAGGTCGCGATACTCGCGGTGGTTTCGATCGAGTTTTTTACAGGCTCGATACAGATTGAATCGTGTCGCGTTTCGGACGTGCTTAGCCTGACAATCGACATTTACATAAAATTACGGAGCGATATTTCACGTCGCTCCGAGATAGCCAACCTTTTCTCGCCCTCGTGGAAAGACGCAGAGAGGACAGGTTTTCGGTCAGGTCGTATGGACCAATGGAAAAATTTCGAAACACCGGAGAGTGAAGCCCGAGGGGGGGGGGGGATCGATCGTGGAGCAAGGGAGCGTGATGTCGTGGTCGGGAAAAAACGAACGACCGTATTCCGAAAAATAACCATATAAAATGGCAAAATTTATATGAAATGTCAAAGGCTCTCTCTTCCCGCTCTAAAAACAATTAATTCAACGGTATTATCCGAGAGGCAGAAGAGTTCATTAAAGTTCCTGTAATGAAATTATGAGTCGCGGAAGGACGAACCTATTTAATTAGCAAACTAATACGATAAAAAGATCTTCTTGAGATTAACATTTAAATCACTCCATGTGGAAAGTGTATTCGGAATCGGTAGTATTTGGCGAAGGAGGACAAAATTTTGTTAGTATGACAGCAATCCTTTCTGAGCTCCTGCTCGCATACTGGGGAATTGAAAAGATATATATACCGGCTGAAAGGGTCCCCTGTGCCCTCCGTCATTGTGTAGCCTGGCCGCGTGTAATCGCGTATACCTACATATATACGAAGCTGTCCAAGCCCTCTCTTCGTTCGAATACAGTTCCATCCCTCTCATTCGCTCTCTCCCCCCTTCGTCCTCTTTCTCCCCTCCCCCCTGTTGTTTCTTTTTCCCTCTATCTCTCATTCCCTCCCCTTCCATTTCCCTTACTCCTGTTGGCGAGTTTCTCACTCTTTCTCACCCCCTATCCGTCGCTTTCCTCTTCGTCCCTCTTCGGGCGCACATACCCTGGCCATCTGTCTCTCTTTCCGATGATCCTCCGCCAGAAACCCATCGACCGTCTCTGTCCCGCCAACGCCCCGTTACCAAGCAGCTTCTTCCCTCTCATTCCCGCCAAATGAGTTTGACTAACCACTTTAAAGCTTTCCTCACAATGAGTGAGTCACCTCAAAAGAAGCTTAATGCATTCGCCTTGATAATAATAGACCGGAAGAACTCGTGTCGACGTTTAGATATTACAATATTATCCCAGCAAAAAATTGATGGATTTGCCCATGAGAAAATAAAATCCATCGACTGTCGCGTTAAATATTTGCTCCTGTTTGCTCCTATTTGTCCATAAATACTCAGCGAAGTGCGCTCATAACGTGTAGCACCGCGGGTAATCGATCCATTAGAAACTCTTTGACAGACGGTCACTTAAAATGATTGCATTACGCTCGTTAAATATTTACGTATATGAACCAAACGCGCGCCATTGAATTTCCTTCGAATGAGATAATTCGTTGAGGCTAAGTTCAAAGTGTGTGCTTTTTATCGATTCAATGAAATTTTTGCCCACGCCGAGGAATTCAGAAATTGTAATACCACAAAACGGGGGAATTCGATAGAATAAAACGTGGTTACAGGCTCAACATTGCCGTGGCCATATTTTTAACGTGCCGTCGTATCGTCCGAAGGAGAGTGCTGCCCCACGCGTGTATTTCGTGCTCCTACATCGAACTGATATCTGCTAGGACGATGGTAAAAATGCAACGTCGTGTGGGGGAACCTTTAAACCGACGCGAGCTGCACGTGCACACACGCCATGCGGAGGGCCGTGTGTACGTGTTTTCCCTGGCCCTGCGGATGTGTAGGAGCGTCCGTGTGTCGGTCGAAAGAACACGCGGGAGAGGGAAGGAGGAAGAGACAGAGAGAGAAAAGGAGGGGAGAGGGAAACATGTTGAGAGGGAGGGGGAGAGAGAGAAAAGGAGAAGGACGGAAAAGGAGGAGGGAGGCAAAAGATATACGGAGAACGCAGGAGAGAGAGAAACCGAGAGAATTCGAGCGATAAGGACAGGGTAGAGGGAGGGAAGACAGGAGGGGAGATGAGTCAACACACAGAAGCTCCGGTACTCGATAGCTCGTATATACGTACACGGATATCTGACTCAGGTACTCGTTACACAGAGCCACCTGACACTCACACATAATCGCGTCAGACCGTGGGGACAGATACACACTTGACTCGTCAGCACGACACCTCACAAAGCGCTTACAGTCATTTGATTTCATTTAGGCATTTCGATAGCCGCGAGCGCGCTTCATTGAGTTTACAAAAAAAAAAAATATGCGTCATGCACTGCCATTTCCTCCTATTAATAGAATTTTCATCGCGCTAATTATCCGATCGACGAGGTTGGCCAAATAAACGCTTTGCCGAGCGCAGTTTAACGCCCAACGTTCCCGTTTTCCGCTTTCCAATTTACGTGTATTGATTTATTTCATCATCCGTTTTGCTACATGCGAGCGCTCGAAATCAACTAAATCCATCGGCGGAAACGCATATTTATTACAGCATTTCTGCCCTGGAATTTATTCGACTCGGACTTTCTTCTGCAAGGTATCAATAGATCGTTGGCAAACACACGTAAGTCGTCTATTGCCGGCCGACAGATTAATTGTCGCCGAGGAGCGAGTACTTTATGAAATAACATTGCCATCGGGCTTTTCTTTCTCTCACCATCGGTTTCACAAGCGCTCCGTCTCTTTCCATCCCATCTTCCACTCCGCTCGTTCCAACGCGAGAACCCTGGCATCGTTCCTACCAGGTTATTATTACCCGGGCCGGGGTCATTATCGTTATTATTCCCGCGGTAGGTTTTCGCTTTACAAGACAACAGAAGTTTATCGGCAGTAAAGGCATATTCGGCACTAACGGATATGCCCATGCGGCCGCGCACATTTCCTTCGTTTGGCACTGAAAAAATACGGGCCACGGTTTTTTTTTAATCACAAGTCACCTTGAGAATGGCTCTTGAGAAAGGAACCGGTTTCTAGTCTGAAAAGATGCGTTCCGCTTTCGGCGGCGATTCTTATAAGTGAATCGCCGTGCTCGTTAATTAAGATTTACATTGCAACGTCCAACAGCCACCCTCCTCGCACCAATAATATTCACCGCATACTGGCAATGATCGGTACGTAAAGATACGTAATGGCGCGATTTGACGGCAAGCTTAATCGTAGGGTGGACGTTATGGTGATGGGAATGTTATTCGGGTGGCTCGGAAAACCTGCCCTGAAATAACTTTATGCGCATGAAAAAGGAGGTCGAGCGAGAAAAGGGCGAGTCGGTCGATTCGAGCGGGCCCTTCCCGATTTTCGGGGAGGATAAAAGAAACAACGTCAGTCGCCCGTGTGTCCCCTCGCGGGTCGAGATATTCTGACAGACGAGGAGACTATTTCGGAGACAGAAAATTGTTAGATTAAAGATCGTCCTTCCCCGAATTCTCAAAAGGCGGACACTTGGACCGATGAGATTGGACCTTCCACGGGTCACTGAAAAGTGCAATCTTCATAAATGAATAATAAATACGGACCCACGGAATTATCCGTCTCTCAAATCCTCCGATTCTTTTTCGAGCCTCTGTGTGTGGGACTTTTATCCCTCGGAGCAGCTGGCTTTCGAAACTCCTGCCACGAGTGACACTACGAGGTCCCCGGCGCTTATTAACATTACATAAATCAAGCGTTACATAAAGACCGATACATGTTGAAGTTCTAATACGCATAATGCCGTACCACGGGACCCTTACTGACGGACAACTTTGGGGGATCCCCCGACTAAACAAGTTTCCTTACGAGGCAACCTCTCCCCGGAAAGCATCGACGTTGAATGGCCAAGTTCTTCTCGGCGATGCTCCTTAGGGGTATGATTTGCCCGCAACAATCTATCGGCGATATTTCAGATGCTCGCGGGTAACAGCCACACGGCATGTTATCTATGCAAATGCAGCGCAAGTGCAAAAGCCAAATCCCGAAGATACGACGGAGATTCCGAAATCCGGGAAATTGCGAAACCGCTCCGACGATTATCAAATTCAAGCTGAATTAACGCGCGTAAAATGTAATGAGCGCTGTAATTCGCGATTTACGAGCACCCGGGGGCCCGTTGCGAAAGGGTCATGAGGTGACTTAACGAGTCGTAAACCTTATGCCATACCGGAAATGCAAAGGCCTCTTGTTGACCGTCGCCTCGACCATTTCGCTCGAACGGTCGAAGAATTTAGGGAACAACGGAATTTCGCGGAGAAGATTGAAGGGTAGGGGCAATCGTACGGGATCAGTCGTCTCACGGAATTACGGGAAATTCAATTCCGCCGTATTTATCTGCATTTGCAAGTCCCGGGAGCGTGTCAAATCGGCGGCATTACGTGGCGCTTCGAGCGAGTCAGTGGCTGGGTTTGTTCAGCGATTTCCATTCGTTCCTTCCGGTTTTCTCTCGTTGCCTCGTTGGCTCGTCGGCTTTTTCGGCTTGATTTATACAATCGTTCGTTATTTTTCATTGGGCTCCCCGCGAGGAGATTAATCTGGCTACCCAGTACCCCTTGGCCCTCGGCCCTGTCCCTTCGAGTTTCCGAGCACGTCTCTTTTCCCGCGCTTTGCCCGCCCGCCGACGACCACCACGGGATTCAATTCACTCCTCTCTGACTCTCGCTCTAGCTCACTGACTTCTTGCGTCGTTTATTTCTGCCGGCCCTCCGCCCTCCTCACCCCTACCACTACACCACCTCCTAGTGCCGAAACGAGGAGGAGGATTCTCGCCTGCAAGCTGCACTTCGCGCCCCCAAACCAGAGGAAAGCGATGCCCCCCTTCGCCCTCACTCCTCGCCCCGCCCTTTTCTCCCGTTGTCGTTATTAAGAGCCGCTGAAACGCTCGCTTATGTTTTCCCCCCGCGACGCGTGGCGTTTGGGAAAACAGACGACACGCAGAGCCAGGTTGGGAAGAAAGGGCCGAATGAAACGAGCTACGAGTCGACGGCTTTTCAGAGACTTTACTCGACGTTTGCTCTCTGTAAATCGTGTTCAGGGACGCAAGGAAAATGCGTTTATTCGTGGCCCTTGCTTTGCGGGAAAAAACATTTCATCGAGCCCGATGAGTCCCTCGAGGGAGGGGAAATTACAGCGGCAAAACGTTTGGGCCATTCAAACGATACCCTTATTACTGATTGTCAGAGACGTATAATCTTCCGCTCGGTATAGAATTACTTGCACGGCTTCCAAAAGCGGAGTGTGGAAACTCTTTCTAAAGTTCGCCGGCTGCAACGTTGTCAGGAAAATGCGGAAACAATGGCGGAAGAACGGGGCGAAAGGAAAAGCGGCCGAGAGAAGGGTGCAGCCGGAACGAGCAAGTGGAAAAAAGGAAGGACGGGACGAACACGAGGACTGACGTTAGGGGACAAGGAAAAACAAAAAACCTTCTACACGGTGGACATGCGCACGCCTGTCTACGTCTGTATGTATATGGGTGTGTGAGTGTGCGTACATGTGAATAAATGGCAGTCACACAGGGAGCGTTAAATAAGCTGACGTTCAAAAAGCGGACGGTTGAGGATCTCGAGGGGAAACTACACGAATTCTCTCAACCGATAGCGATTTTTGTAATAACTTTCGAGACCGATGCCGACAAATTAACCGGAGTGTCAAGCACGCAAACCTTTACCGAGTCAGTAAGCCGTCTGCCACGTCGTTGCGTAATTTCTTTGATCACTCACTATTAAAAATTTATAATCTCACAGGGGGAAGTGAAGTTTATGATGGCGGCAAAGACATGAAACCGAGCGAACGGCCCTCTACCCAATTTTCTACGAGTCTACCAACAGTCCGTTATTTGTATCCTGTAATTTCCTTTTAATTATTCTCTAATCTAATCACCGACTTCCCGTTAACTACGTGTCCATTAATTTTTTACCGCTCTTTCGGTATAGGGAAAAATGAATTAGGGAGAATCGCCGGGTGTTTAGAATCCATCGACGTCGTTAATTTTCCGAGAGATCGGGAGAAAAGCACACGTGCGCTTACACCTACGTGTATGGAAAACACGCTGCTTTATGCAGCAGCACGCAACGTCCCACGTACCAGTGCAACCAGAAAAAACATAATCAAATTTTTCTCCCATCCCCATTATGCCATTTTTCGAATGTTCGATATTACGTAAAAAAATCAAAATAATGCTACGTGACATTGGAGACACGGTAATAACGCGGGTGCAGGGAGATAACGTTATCGCTGTTTAGTCGGAGAATTTTCGGGCACGTAGGTCGTAAGAGCGATGATTTTATCCGTCGAAAATGAAGTCGGTCTACCGCAGAGCCAGCGGAATACAAATTCCAGCATCACCGGGGAAGAAGGACTACACTCCTCGGCTTAATTAAAAGCCGCGCGCGAATAAACGACTGTATTGACTATTGTCGATTGTATTCGCCGAGAGTTCCGCCCCCGCTGAAAGGGATATCGCGGGAAAGAAAAGAGGAATGTCTCGTCGGAACGTACTTAACGACGCATTCAGTCGAATCGATAAATTATTTTTCCCGGTAGGCGAGCTATTCACCTCGAACGACCTCATTACCGGCGTTATCAGCCGGTTTAGTCGGTTCCACCGACGAAACTCCCAAAGTAGTTTCCATATCCTCAATAGCCGGTTGTTGTGGGCGATCGATCGGCTCGTGACTCGACTGGTCGTCGGCACGAGACCGAAGATGCACGTAATGACCGTTGCCCAACGATAAACGCACTGAAACGCTCGCGTACGAGCCATCTCGTTAAATCACTCAACAGTGTGAGAAAAAGCCGAGTAGGCGCGGGGAAACATCGTAGGATTCCGTGGGATAGGGGCCGCTAATCGGCATTATAATTATTCGGCGATATAATCGCTTCGACGAATCCACGTCTAGAATCGGAGATAACGTTGACAGGTTGTTTTCGAGTCGAGTGAAATATCGGACACGGGGTTTACGCGACGCGGCCAAACATTTTCCGTATTTCCATTCCTCGGTATTCGGGCGAATCGTTTATCAAAGTGCAGAGCCCGATAGGATTTCAAAGGATCTGTCGAAGTGTAAACCATTGTAACGAATACAATCCTCGGCAATCTTCCCTTTTTTTTAGCGGAACGTTGCAATAATAATAGAATGCGTTTTCCATTTGTCCAATTCCCAGCAGTAATTACGTCGGGACTCTCTCTACCGGGTTTTGCCACCCCAGCGTCTCTATCGCCAATGCTCCGCCCCCCGCCTCCCCGCCGATGCAACAGTACACCCCGTTTCCCCCTCGCCATCCCCCCCTGACCAAACGTCGCCCTTGCCATCAAGCCAGAAATTGCTTCTGTACACATTTTCGGTATTTCTCCGTTTGCCCGTCGCTCGACGAACATTGAAACTTTGGACGATAAAGGATACGTGACGACCTCGATATATGCATATACAGAAAATCAACGCTAGCCAAGTGATTCAACGTTCGCTCGAAAAATAAAAACGTGCGACTAAACGAAGAATTTCTCCCAAGCCTGAGAGAGGACATTCTAGCGTAGAAATAACCGAATAGTATTATCCAAAGCAATAAAGAAGATTAGAGAACGTCCGTACGGTTTTACGAGCTTTTCATGGGAATATTTTACGACAGTGAAAACTTTTCGAACTTAACTGATCTACTCAACAAAATGCATTATGCGTTAGACCGTTCATAATTGTTACAAATTTCCGCGCTGCTGTTTGTTGTTCTTAACGTCCAATACAATATACCTAAGTAATGTTTTTGTCCTCATTTCGCTCGGTGCACAAACGCTTTCGTGCAGCTCGTAAAATCCAGCAGGAGACCCGAGGCATTGAGGATTAAGTATACTTATATAGTGATTCATTAGAGGCCAACGCCGGTTATTATATTAGGGAAATTTCCTCCGACCGTCAGAGGATTAAAACATACGTAAGACGGCCGTGGGTAATCGATAATCTGGCAACGGCAATTTGCAAACGAATTCCATGAATATTCGGGGAAATTCTTAAAATTGTTAGACAGAGCCATTGGCTATCGTACAAGTCCAACCGCAAGTTCGGACAGAAACTTCGTTCGGCCGGCCCGAGAAAATGTATTAAGCTACTGTAGACAACTTTTCGTGGTCCCGCAAGGTGAGGGGCGTGCGGGGGACGGGCCATCTTTGTTATATTCGCGCTCGTAAACGAGACTTATTGTCGGTCGTACCATTTTCTGCTTGACCCGGTTTTCAGAGCGACTCCAAATCGCTCCTTACGCATTCTCGTCGGGGCCCACGCCCCCGGACAGACGAGGAAAATCCTAGACCGGTTGGGAATCATTACGAGACTCGACCAAGTGTCACTCGAAAAAAAAAGACAATTCTCCTTAGTACTGATTTTAACGTTTTTTCAAGTTGGATTTTTTCGTACTATCGATCTATTAGCCGGCACGATTCTGTTTAATGTTCCTTTAAATAACCATCCTTTGAAATCCAATAAAATGGTCTGCTTTATGCGAAGCTCAATCGGTCGATTTGCTTTTCCGTCTGCTAAAAGCCGCGCCCATTTATTCCACTGGAACGAGGTAACGGCACGATATCGTCGATTGATACACCTATAACACAATCGAGATGGCACGACATTTTCTTCTCTTACGCAACTTATCTTCCGGTAAAGAAGAAAATCTCGCGTTCGTCCTTCGTGCCTCGTGAAAAGCGGCGGTTCAATCCGTTGATTTCGAGTGGCTACTAAAAATATCAAATTACACGCGCATTAAGTCCCTGCAGTTGGGAAACCTTGGAAAGGCGGGAGTTTAGATGGACATGTCCGTCGTTTATTACGCTCGTTACTCGGGCGCTACTGTCGTCGATTCCTAGGGAATGCAGTTCGACGAGTCGATGACTTATTTTGGGCCAGGCAAATTCTAGCGGCATTCGCAGAATCGTTCGTGGGCTGAATTTCGTCTATGTGGATTCTCGCGCGTACACGGGCCGAAGCGCGTACGTATTTCCAGCTCGCGTGTCAGAACGTAGATCGTGTAAGCCAGGAAACTGAGAAAGGGATGGAGAGAGTGCGAACGAGGAAGAGAGATGGCACGGAGAGCCAGAGAAAATTTACTACCAATTACTTTTCGCCTTGTGTACGGACTCTAAGGTCTGCCTGTGTATCTACCTGCTGTACGGCGACCTGCTGGTAGAGAAACGAAGAGGCCAAACCGGGGAGCGAGCGAGCAAGAGAGAAAGAGAGTGGGGGTCGGGCGAAAAGAGAGGGACGCAGGTATACACACGGCGGTGGTAATGCCAAGAGAATACGTGGCATATTCGAACCAATATAAATACAGCGCCGTTGCGCAGTATCAGCACTCGGCTAATGGAATGTAAAATTTATTTAATTAACTTGTATTTCCACGGGCGTTCGCCGGTATCGCCTCTCTTTATCGACTCATGCTCCGTTCATTAAAATTCTATTGAAACATTGTAAGTTTACTGTTTCCTCGGCTCTCGAATGGATGGTTTGTGAGCCTCTACAATCAGTCTAATGCTCTCCGACCGCCGAGCGGTTTATTGAATGGCCGTAATATAATGGCGACCTTTCTTCGCATCTTCGCCAGCCAACAGAAAGAAAGTTTCGCGATCGATTCGCCGGAATTCCTCGTACAGGGATATCAATACCCACGGCTACGTGTGTAAGACGGTCTTTGTTAATCCCAGGCGAATTCTCCCGAGCACCGAGATAACGAACTAATATAAATACGATAGCCATGTCTGTTTACTATTTGTTCAGCAGCGGGACATATCAATGAGATAAAAGCGCACATTACATTGCAATGATTTATGCAGTCACAAAAAAAGAATTTCAACGGAATCTAGTAGCTTTACATTTTATTATTACCATTCTCAGAAATGTGCATTTTTATTTTTTAAATCGCCGATAAAGGGGGAAGCAAAAGATAGAGAGAGAGAGAGAGAGAGAGAGAGAGAGAGAGAGAGAGAGAGAGAGAATGGTAAAGCCCGTACATTTGTGTAGGTTTACAGGCTCGTATATGCCATGCAACTGTACAGTCTAATCAATAAACACGAGCACACAGGGGTACCTACATTTCGTATCTTGTTATCATTCGCCTCTATATACGTACGTCTCGTGAATGAGGAGAAGGAAAATGAAATATTACGCTCTTTCGTGCTACGATTCTAGAAATGAATTATTCAGCTGCGAGCTACGAGTCGCTTAAAAACTTCATAATTTCGTAACAAGTCGCATTCCTTACGCACAAACGTCGACCCGCGACACGAATGTTCTTCGACTTTTTACGCAAACTCCCGCGGGCCGTCCGGGTAAGGGGAAACATCAAGAAGATGCTCGTTAAGGACGGCAAACGAGAAAACGAATGGAGATAGAGGTAAAGGAGCGGATAATAAAGAGTTCTGTGTAAATGGTTTTCACAAGAGGAAAAACAACAGGAGTGTATTATTGCCGGTGATTATAACATTCTGTAAAAATGTACGGCGTTATCGCGTTAAATTATCGAACGGGAAATAACGCACCAACTACTCGACGATAAGTACTCAAATAAATCCTACTCGTTGCTTTATATCCAGCGACCTAATCTTTTATCGACGTAGACGTTTTCGAAGAAATTCCAACCATGTTGAACGGCGCTTCAATTTCTCCTTTCTAAAATGACCAGGTACTCTCGTGGTAATTCGCGCTAATCGTCCTTCTTAGCCCATGAAAATTCGTGTAATTACGTAATATTCAGTTCTACGAGCTAATTAAATTTCTCGCATCTACGGCGGTGGTTTAATGAGATAGAATTCACGTACGGACACACACGGCTGTTTTAATAATAATAGGAAAGCAGCGACCATGATAATAAGCGCTGTGCTGTGCGCAAAAACGTCACGTTATTGATAGCGGCAAAAATTTCGCATTGATCGCGATAAATCCAAGTTAAAGCGATGCTTGGCAAACACGAAAACACGCTGACTGCCTTCGCTCGTTTGTTTCTGCAATTATGTTGTAGTTAAATTTGCACCGCCGTGTCTGCTATAGTCGCGCTCATAATCATAATAACAAGACCTCGAATGGCTGCGTTGTGTATAACATTCGTAAAACTAACGTTCGTGGTATTCAATTCCAGAGATAAATAATATACACAAGAGAAAGACTGTCCGACAGCTTAAGATTACATTGTAAGTAAACAATTCCGACGCTCAAAAGGTTCTTCCAATATTGTAATGTTTCAATGGGTAAAATACACTACGCTATTTCGTCATTTAATGTATATAATTCCTTCCAAGTTTTTGCTGATAAATCATTACGGGCAAAAACATAAAATTGCGTCTTTTCACCGAGTAGGGAATTGTTATCGTTTTTAATCGCACTGTGAGAATACAATCGCTAATAGTCATTCACACGACTGTTCAGAGAGACAAAGAGGTTACTGCCAGCACTAACTCATAAGCCGATCCTACACGTCGAATTGATTTCATAACTTTCCTGCTTGGAATCGCGGTCAGCCAGACTTTCCGACGCGACTGTACCCTCACCCGACTAATTTTGCCGATTAGAATTTTAGCATATAACGTACACTCAGTCACGAAAGTTGTTAGCCTCCCTCCCTTTTCTCTCTCGCTATTTATCTGGTCGTGCGTTTAATGCGAAATTTAATAACGGCTGTTATAACTTTGGCAATTATAACTTATAATTCGTGAATGTACTTTTTCCCTAAATCTTAAGCCGTGTACACCGACGAAAAGGATGGGGAGAAATACAGGTCGATCTATTAGCTTCATCGGTTAAAAGCACCCGGACTAAATTATCGATTAGCTTAGTTCCAAGTTAGTTGAAACTTCGACAAAGTGACTTACGTCTCGAGCGGAACTACGAAATGTTTGGCTTGGGCCAAAGATCATTAATGAAACTAAATGTTCGGACTAATCGTACAATGCTTAGCTCCTCGTGTATTTATTATCTTCCAGCGACCTGATAATGTCAACACGATTTCAAAACAATAATTTTAAAGCAACATTGTTTCCTTGAAAATATCGTATGTTTGCACAACTGTTGAATTTATTTTCGTTGACATTTGCCGCCGTCCGTGCCTCTGAAGACCGCATGAAACTTCAAGGAAAAAAGATTTTCACTCTTCTTGCTTGACACAGTTATGACAAGTGCAATTGGTATTAGCTTTCAATTGTCTTGTCGCTCAAGAGTAACACGTTTTTAGCCTTTAATGCTTACAAAGCAATTTATCGTGTATATGTCGTGTTAGACGATGAATTTTACTACTACGATAGAGACTACGTTTGTCGCGTCACTGACAAAGCCCGTAGAACGAGAGACCCCAGGAGAAAAGACGGGAAATCAACTTTGAGAATTCCGGATTAATAACGTTAATACATATTTACGCGCATCGACGTACAGTGCAATAGCGAACACCGGAGGGAAGAGGACGGAGGATGAAATGAAATTCCGCCTCGGGTCGATAATACAAAAACGTTCCGGATTATAAACTCTCATTTATGTCGAGCGAATAGAACATAAACAGAATTAAGAACGGCAACACAAACATTTATTTTCATGTACCCGATACACATGGTTGCACAAAAACGCACGTTATTTAGTTTTCATAAAATTATTTACGTCATATCCCGATACACTTTTTCACTTTAAAATCATTACACGTTTACATTAGCGCATTTAAATAGAGCGTCTTAATTATGTCGTCGACGATTAATCAGTCGACGACCTTTGTACCCGGGGCTATTACGGTTTAATTAAAAGGAGAACATTTAAACCGTTTATAACATTGCTGTCTCTCAGAGAATTATTCCGTTCGGTTTGTTGAATTTGGTGCATGCGGTATACTTGGTGTATATATATACACGCACGCACATACACTTTCGAACGGTATTACACAGATGGGAGTTTAAACGATCGTACACAAACAGCGAACCAACACGGTCGAATCACATCGAATGCCACGCACACGAGTCACGCGGAGACACACACGAGCGATTTATCGAATAATCTGATGAAAAAGCCTTTACAATAAAAACTCGACAGAACAGCAGTGTATTTAACTCTCGTTGCGAACACTGTAGGCAAAATAAATACGCGTCTTCGCGTACGTGTGTGTGTGTGTGCCAACGCATGGTCGGCTCTGAGGCGAGATTATAATTACAAATGTAAGCAAGAACTCACGGTTCTCTGGTCGAAGCGAAACGAGCACGACGAAGGGATTGCGTATCAAAGTACGTGGGAGCGTTTCACGCTAAATGGCTGCAAAGATGCCGGAATAGAAAAACTATCCAAGAAAATGCAACGGCGAAATGAGATCGGAGCGACAGCGATAAAACGTTGCATCGCGTCGATGCGCCGAATAAATCACGTCCGCGTAAACACGATTTCCGCTGCACCGAGCGAATCGGCCGAATAGCGAATAGGTAAATATATAAATAAGCATCGTTGCCGCTATAAATAAATGTCAGATGAGACCCACGCCATCTTTCAGCTCGGGATATTCCGACGAGCAGATGAATTTTTAACTTATGCAGAAAAGACTGTCCGATATAAATATACACACAAATAAACGTCATACATATTTCCTGTAAAATTAACCGGCCGAGGCTCGTACAGAAATGGCGCGCAGCTCTCGTTCAAGTGGAAAAGGAAAAATAATATTTTGTAAACATTATTATCGTATCGTCGAACATTTACGCTGTTTCCATGAAAAATTGTTACTTTTTTTACGTCCAGCAGGAAGCAGGTTCTTTGTTTAGAAAAGCAAGAAGAATTCCTAGAGTGATTAGTTGAAAGGAATAACAGCCAAGAACAACCGAGACTAGCTGACTTCCTCTCTGTTAAACGATAATAGGGACTACTTTGTACGTATTATACAGTGCGGCCAGGTTGTGATAACAAAAACCTCGACGTTCGGGGCCGAGATACGATAATTACTCGCCCCGACTCGCGACCCCGCATTATCGATTTAATTCTCAAATGTATACGCTTTCGATTCGTCTATTAAAAGAGAAGTGTGGGTGGTGAGAACGGGGACACAGAGGGGGGAGAGGAGGGAAGGATGGATTCACAAAACCCGATCGAAAATACCACTCTCGTCTGTCGATGTATTGTGCTTAATAGTGTCAGTCTATAGATTAATGTTATAGCCTGTGTTGACATGCATCGCTAAACGCGTAGTAACTTTCACGAGACAAAAAAAGGAAAACTGCTGCTCGCGAAACAAATTAATAACGTGACTTTATTGCATGTAATGGAAATATTATCATCTAATACTGGCGAAGGCCGCTATCGCGAGCTATACGTGTTTCTTTCTCGAATAATTCTGAAATTTGTTTTATCACACTAGCCCAACACCTCGAGATATATGTACACAAAAACTGACAACACTGCACTGAGCTACGTTGCGTATATCACTCGTTGAATTTCAGTCGTAATAATACGGGCATCGTAACGCCACTTATCGATTCAAACTTCTTCAACATAATATTATATGCCAACAGACCCATTTCCCCTCTTAACGACCCTATTTAGCGTAAAGTTCTTTCGTCATTATTATTTATTCATTTTCGACGAATAGATTCATAAAAAATTCCAAGTCCAAAAGAATGCTATTGCTGATTAAATTGTTGTTAGGACAATACGAGTCGAGGTGGCGGTGTTAAATCGGGTTAAGGCACATCTATAAATACCTCACCAACTAAGTCCGAGAGAAAGAGAGAAGAAGAAGGAGATAAAGGAAAAGAAAGAAGCATAGAGTGTACTGGCAAAAGTATATGTGTGTGTTGTGAGGAAAAGAGAAAGATGTGGAAAGAGGAAGGCAGAGAAGCGGACGAGTGGGAGAGAGAGGACGAGAAATGCTCGTGTTGAACGAAGACGAAACAACTCAAAGTTTACCGAGTAAGAAAGAGAGGGAAACGAGGAGAGACGGCGGGCGTAAAATCTAAAGAGAGACAACGATGAATAACTATCGTTCAGGGGAAAAAGTAGCAGTCCGTCTAATAGTATTACACATTGCAGATACACACAATGGCATTCGCAGCCAGATGTCTAACTACAAGATCAACCTCTCTCTCTTTCTCTCCTCTCACTCTATCTCTCTCTTTACTCCCCTTCTCCCTTGCAACGCCATTCCCCTTCCTACACCACTAACCACGCTGTCACTTCTGCATTACAGTCGAACGAGCGCACTCCGAGAGGCGAAACCGATTTTACGAAGCGAAACTTTAGCCGCGCACGATAGCACAATAAAATTTGTATTCCCGAACACGCACGATTATTGCCCTCACTCACTCCTTCCCTCTCGCTCGCTCGCTCGCTGTGTTTCACCTTGATTTTTTGATTGCTCACCTCGATCTTATCCATTTCTTGGCTTCACGGGTGTCACTCACTGTCCTCACAGTCATCTAGAATCCTTTGGCACGAACACACTGACGGCACATTGCACGACGCGTATACATCACGTTCACGTATACGACGAGTTGCACGAGCGACGGTGTGCGTGTGTGTATATATCAGAAGCGATATAGGTTTGACGCGCGCGGACCAGCGACTCACGGTGCGGCGCACGCCGCTGTCCCATCAAGACTACTTTGTATTTACTCTAATTATGTGACGTCACGGATACACTGCTCGCCCCACCACCGGCCCGAGCCGCCGAAACTTGCCGAGCGCCGGCGAATGAGCACGAATGTAGCCGAGCGCGTTGAGTCGACGCGCATGCCGTCGAGCACCAGTCACCTGTCGTCTCTCCACGCTCGCGTTCAGTCTGTACTTCGCTACGCAAACTTTCGCCTCCGAATCTCCATTCGCGGCACACCGACATTTTTCGATCGTTGATACGCAACACGCTTCTACCGACCGCTTCGTCCAAGAACCTTCGTTTTCGTGAGACAGGACCGACAGATTTCCGCTGCCTGCCTTCGATGAATAGTCGTCCTTACGTGTGGTATTTCGGTGTTATGTTTCAGTGAAATGTCAATGGAGGAAAGTCACAGATAAGGACGGGGGATGTCAATTTTTCCCAATGATTACTGATTCCCTCGAGAAAAAAGTGACTCAACCGTTAGGATAACTATGCGTCATGTAACGCGCTCGATAGTACTGTTTACATACTTGAAGATCCTCCAACGCACTCTGCTAGAAAAAAATGTATTGTGAATTTCATACCTTGAACTGCATGGTGTGAGGATGCACTTCCACCAGGTGTAATTAAAATTGAATCGCACTAATGATCGTGTTCTGTATAATCCTGTGTACCTCCAGTACCTCATCTTCCAATCAGTTGCATGTAAAATGAACGTGAAAATCAGAGAAAAAAGCACAGATGAGCTCCGGCTATCTATAAGCTACCCTCTTTTGTTTCAAAGCGAGAAAAATCGAACATCGCCACGTTGACTCGACACATCGATAGTTCCCAGACAGTTAGTTCGTAATTTAAGCAAGGTTTAATGCAAGAATCCTTTGAAATGTAACGCAACAAGTGATCGCTTTTATATTTTTTTCAATTCAAGTATATCTGTAAAGTACGTTGTTTTACCTTGAAGACCGTAAAAAGTAAAGCGCAATTCATTAATGCCTTTTCTTACAAGAATCTATCATTACGTATTACCAGAGAAAACGTTTTCTGTGCTAATGCTATTCATTCAGCATCGACTTTTTTCTTGTTGAGCTGCAGCGAGAACGAAGTAAAGATAATAGGGATGTCCCGTGTTGGAAAAATCCGCATCGAAAGAGAAATGAAAGCCCATGTACAATAGCTAGCATTGTGTGTGTGTGTGTGTGTGTGTGTGTGTGATTGTGTGCGTGCGTGCAATAAACGACACCGGCATTAAAAAAATGGTACTTTTTTTGTTCCATTTATTACCCAAAGCTCTTTGTTCCAGTTTCCATGAAACTACCACTTCCAGCATCGTGTTTCGCAGAAATACAAATAACGTGCCCGAGATCTGCAATGTAGTTTGGAAAAGTCCATAGACCGATCCGAGAGTTTCTCCCTCGAATAATCTCTCTGTACAGTTTATTAAGCCTCGGTTACAGATCGCTATCGCATTCTCGTGGCACAGACTTCATCCGTTCGTTTTACTTTCTTTAGTTTTAGGATTGAAGTGCGTAATGTTCCAGGCAAAAGGATTCTTTGCGGTATAGAAGGTAACGTGCACGCCGGAGGAAGATAAAGACGATACATTTGAATCGCCGTGTTCGCCGGGCAAATGGCACAGTAATGTAGAGTTTTCGTAACGACTGGATTTGCATAGCGCCAATTACTGAATACGTTTGCCCCGTCGAACGCGATGCTAGGACTAAACTATACCGTAAACAGCGGTCGTTAGAATTACCGTAATAAATAGTTCGTTGTTGCTCTTTTGCCTCGTCGCCAGACATCCCGGGCCTTTCACGCCGGTGTATTTCCAAAGAGTCGGAAGAAAATTACGTCGTGTACTGTGCGCAATTCTGATATAGGCCATTCGCTTATATCGCGACTCGGCGATCGACAGAAAGGATCCAAATAACGCGGCATCAAGCGGTCAAGCGAATAGTTTGATAAATTCTTAAAAGTATTCCAATGTAATGCGGGGTACAATGATGACAGCTGACGCAAACTGATATTCGAAACATCATCATGAGCGACGAAAGGAAGTCAATTGAATTTCATTCCCCGCATCGTTGAGTCATTTTCACGGTTCTTCGGAAAGAAGACTGAAAGATTTGTTTGTTATCCAAAGACGGTCAGTCGCGGTCATCATTATTGCATAGTCGTTACTCCGAGCCCCCGTAATCGCAAGCCGGGAACGTGCGTTGACGCACGTCGACGACGAGACTCGATAAGATAACGGCGCTTGTTACTTGTTTCTTAATTGACACAAAGTACAACAGAGTTCGACGTGATCTATCGACCCAACGACCTTTTTTTTTCTCTGCCTAAGGTAGACATTTCGGTACCACGAGCGGGTGCGCGAGTTGAGTTAAGGTAAGGTTTTATATCACAGCTGGGCCCCCGGAAATGTCGGCAAATCAAAAATAAAGGAGGGATTTCGGGGGGCCTCGGAAGAGCCTCTCGGACGTCCCGGCTCCGCCCTGCCCTCGTTCAATTACATCCCTTTCCCTATTCTTTCGGTATGACAGTTGTTTCGTCTCATTGGCTGATCGCTATGAAAACGTAGAAAAAATTATACAAGTAGTGTCTATCTAGAGTCTCGTGGGTCGTACAGGAATCGAGCCGGGCCGTCCGGACTCTATTTGCGCGGTATTTATATATATATATATATATATAATATATATATATATCTATTTATATATTTGTTATTCAATAATAATATTAATTCCTATGTTCGTCGAATTTCATATCGACAGTCAGCTCGCTCGCTAAAGCAATCGCTGCGTCGGTGAAGCAAAAGGTACACGGTCGGTCGAGTGAAATCAAAGCTGCGTGATTTTAGGAAGCGAACGATCTGTAAATTGCTCTTAGAAACCGGGAACCGTGCCGTAACAATTCATTTCTAAAAACTATCGTCATCTCAGAGAGGCCAAAATTGTGCGAAAATTCTTAGAGAGTAATTGATTATTTCGGAGTCTTAGGAAGTTTTAAGAGGAACGTTTTTTACAAGTTGGAATCGTTTGATATCGCTTAGTGAGCTTCTAAAAGCGATTTACAACGGAAGGATTTGCTTTCTAGAGTCTGCCAGCTGCCCCTTGCGGTTCGCTTTCCATGTAAGCACGCAGACGACGGTCGTCACTATAAGATTTCGGATTCGAATCAAGAAGCAACGTTCTCTGACAACGACGGATTCGTCAAATGACCTATCTCAAATATACATCGTATTCGTACCAGCCGATAAAACGAATTCACACTCGTTCGTAAGCCGAGCATGTAAATTTTCAGGGAAACCTGTTTGTCTCGCGTTTACATTCCACTGGGAATTGTGAGTTTGACGACGGACGACGACGTCACCGACGCGGCAATTTCATCGATTTCCTGCTTGTAGTTAAAGGATTAAGCTTGTCGAAGACGTACGAGGATTCGAAGTTTCATTAGTTCGTCGAAGGTTCTACCGTATAGAGAAAAATCATAATCACAGATCGACTGAAATCGGTAAAGACTTGACGATTCAGTGGACGTAGTTTTAGCTGCAATGCATGGTAGTTTCGAAGGTATACATTGGACAGATCACGATGATTTGGGTACACTGGTCTCGTTCCCAAGGCTTTTAACAACGTTTTCGATTAATTCTGATATGAGAAAACGCGCGGAGGAAACCGAGCCTCCGTGTACACAAGTCCGAAGCCTCGTACGAGCGGGACATACGATGGAAATCTTTTCAAATACTTTCCATCCTCTTCGCGCATCGATCCGAGTCACCGGTGAACGCGAAGTCGGCAGATCTCCCAGTACATCCTATTCCTCGTGATTCAAATTGAGAACTCAGCCGAAGAATGAAGTTATCTGCTGACTTCGCTGCTTCATTGACACTCCGAACCTACGCGAAGAGAATCCTTGCGAGCGAGTGGTAGGTTTAAGCACCTGTCGGCGTTCCGCCATCGTCTTCATCAACGTCCCTTTCATCCGCAACGTTCTCAGATTCTTCCACGACTATCACCTCTTCTTCATGGACCTCACCGTCCCCTGGGTCCTGCAAAGCGAAGAGAACTTGAACGTGTCTGTGATAGTTGGAAAATTGAAACGGAGCAGAGGTTGACATTGGAGCTTTACCGGTTCATCATCGGCGTCGACCGGCGAATCCGTTTCTCGTATCGTCTCGTCACCCTCAACGTCCTGAACGTCCGCGGACGCACTGCTGTCCTCCTCTTCGGCCTTGAGGGCGGTAATAACCTGGTGCTCGATCGTGAGATTCCTCACGGCGTTCTGCATTGTGTCCCTGAGGACCTTGTCCATGTTCTCCGCGTCCTGCCACGTCGATGGTGCGAATGTCATTCGTACCATTTGGTAAAGCTTCTTGAAGCCCAGCTTCGTGTAGAGACTCTGGCTGGCCTCGTTCTCGGGCCGTATCACTACGAACGGATGGTAGCCACGCTCCATCACCATTTTCGTCAGGTACCTGCCAATTTGCATCCCATTAACAACGTTCAATCACAAATAACTCCGTGTCAACAGAAATTTCAGCCACGCGATACTGATTGGTCTATCTCATTTTTACCGAGGAGGCTCAGTACCTTGCTAATTTCGTTCCGTAACCTTTTCTCCGGTATTCCGGCTTAGTCTGCATGGAGAACATTGCTCCATAGTAAGACTGAACCATCCACGCAGCGAGGCTGCCCTTGGCAAACACACCTGCCGCTGGTAACGTCCTGATGAGACGCAGGAACACCTCGTGACATTCCATGTCATTAGCCGGATAAAGCTCGTAAATACCCTCCGCGTGTTCCGGTCTAAGCGGTAACACCTGCAGCGACAGTTCATGTAGTTCATTTGTAAGACAAGATAGTAAAAGGCGAAAAGGGATTTACAAAGGCTTGTATAATTAATGACTCGGCGAACCTGGACATCTTGTTCCCCATCGAGGACCTCGTCCTCCACCTTCTCGAGTTTATCAGGTTCCTCGCAGGCCCAAACGTCTCCCAAAACCGTCTCGACGGTCCCCGTTTCTTCGTAGAATCGCATCAGCTCATCCGCGATATCGGAATGGACAAAATTTATGTACAGAGGCTTCGACCAATCTATCAGAACGTCCTCCTCCCGCACGAGCCGAAGGAGATCCAGCTGGTCGTTCGGGCAGAACACTCCGACGCTCTCGTACAGCAAACCGTGAGACTAATTACAAAACGAACATAATATTATGCACCGTCAATCAAAGAATGCCTGGAGAATCAATAAAATCGGGACAACGTTTGCTTCGTGCTTGAGCTTCGATAAATTATCAGAGATCGGTGCTAATTGGCGTAAGAGGTCGGGAAAATGAAAAGGACTGGAGTGAGGTGGACGTCGTTGATCGGTCGAGGACGAAGTTCGTCGGGGAATTGGCGAAAAGCCAACCGAGGATGTGGGCCATCGCGGTTCTCCTCTACGCTGAGAAACGACGTGTCCGAATCTCACAATGAGTTCGCAGACGAGCCGTGGAAATGGCAAAGTTACTCTTCCGCCTCTAATGCTTTTGCCAAATCAACGCATCGTTTCCCCTCGTGCTTTTCAAACAGTTTCATCGAGGCGACGTGCCTCGGACGAGATAATGAAACGACGTACAAATGAGCTTTGAGGAAAAGCAACAAATCTTTTTTACTCACGGATAAAGTCATCCCGGGGAAGTGCAAGCAAATGGGTTCTTCTGGCCATCCGTTCGCCACGTAAAAGTGAAAATCCCATACCCTGTCTCGCATGTAGGTCAGCAGGGTTTGATGAAACTGCGGAAAAAGGACACACTACGTCAGTCACGACATTCGATCCCGCAGTGCGGAAGTAAGTCTGGCAACGGTGTTTTTATTTAAGCTTCATACTAAAAGAGGGGAAGGACGAATCAATGAAGCTGCCACGTTTATATTTTCATATAACAATTACTAGCCGACATTGTACCGAGTTTGAATGGCTTCGCTTTTGATCCGGCTTTAGCCGGTTCTAATTGTATTCCTCGGAAAATTCAACGAGTATTCCTGGCCGTCCAACCCCTCCGATAATCCAAAAACGTTCCGATTCTAATCATCCTGTCGAGTCTAATTGAAGGCGCACGAAAGGTAGCATCGCGCGGGTAAAATGCGCAATATACCGGCGATTTAACCTGCGATAAATGGCACGATCTTGAAAAGCTCGGTCGCGAGAAGACGGTCGTGGGTCAAGGTCTGATCCTGACGCACGAAATGCCGTTCTTCGCTTGAAGAATCGATGGACTTTGCATGTCCTCCGCATTAGCCAAGAAACGCTGCCGTTTGTCGTCCGAAACGAGCCGTATCGACTGAACTCTCGCCGAGCGGTGTCCACTTTACGACTCCCCGATGCAGGATTTAGACGTCCTCACTGCGACGATTAGGAGGCATCGTCGAATAGGTCTCACAGGCAGTCGTAATTGCCACGTCAGTAGAGTCGTGGCACTTTCTCCTTTTCGTCCTATTTTTGTCAAGCGGTATTTGTCCAAGAGCATATTTTCTAGACGGTTTGACCGCGTGACGGATAGCGATCGTTTATTCCTGACGGGAGCTTAAAATTAATCGTTCCTCCGTTTTGGAGGTCAGCATTGCGGCGATCGGCGAGTAGACGTTCGCGCGAAACTTATCCACGGCCCTGACCTTGACTCTGGTACACACGCCTTGAGCCTCGGTACCCGCATACTCACGATGGCGTGGCGTCGAGTCATAACGTCGTCGCGCCGCCCATCCGGCACGAAGAGCATGGCTTTTCGATCGATATTGCCTGAATTACTGACTGACTCATTAACCGAGCTAAGTGAGCCCGTCGCGCGAAAGGGTCGCGCTATAAATAATGTACTATAAATCGACCTGGCGAAGAACAACGCGTCAGAGAAAATACAACGGCGAAGCTCGCGGCGAATCTTGCCCGGAGAAATTCACGTAACACGATGCAGTTGCCGTTGGAACGGTAGTCGAACAAGGAGGAACGGAATGCGGCCAAGCAAAACAATCGGGGGCAGTTCTGGGAATTACAGCAGCTATCCTCGGCAGCGTGTCCTCGGCAAGCCGATAATCCTCGCTGGGACGATGCCTGCTACCCAAGAAACCACTTTCTCGCGCTCGTAACGCACCGATCACTACTGAATTACGACTTGACACAACCGACACGAATTGTGCGGACACTGTCCGATGTGAAACATCCTCTCATATCCATCCTCACCTGGGTAGAATTTTCTAAGAATTAACGGACCTTCGGACAAAGGAGAATTACGAAAGACGATCCGCAAGCGAGAATCTGTCTCATTGGACTAAGTGGCTAGCGACAGGGGGTTTCTAATTTTCACGGCTAATGGGATAATTAACTCTCTCTCTCAGAGGTACAAGACGGTGGCCGGTCGATCGAAATGAAAAAAGGATACCTACGAGACGTCTGGTGGCCTTGACTTTTGGTCGTCAGTCACCTCGTAAAACCCTCCATTTTCCGTTAGTATAACAGAAACATATCACTAATTATAACATAAATCGTATGAAATTTCTGCCGGGTGTCTGAATGAAATGAAAATAATGGAACGTATCCGCATAACTTGATGTTCGAAACGTTATTTACGAAGGGAGAATTTGATCGAAATCGTGCGACCTACTTCGACGATCGTCTCTGACGATTCAAGGGGGAAAAACAATACACGATGCACCCTTCGTGATCATCCATCTTGGCCATCGACAGCAAAAGAGATGCCCTCGCCGAAAGTTTTTACCTCAACCATCGACCCTATCGACCCTCCCTTTCACCGTTTCCCTTCCTTCTTCCTCTCCCTTTCACGTTCATCGGAATCCGTTCGAAGACCGATGAAAATTCATCCAATTTCATTGCGGAAAACTCCACCGATGAAAGGCACTCGCCGTGAATTCAGCAAATCTCCGCTTTTCTATTCTCAATGAACCAATGAAATTTCCCTTTCCCCCGATAATTCGGTTTGTGGCGCCGTCGTTACTCGCCAGCCACAATCCATATTTTACTCCGGAGATACGACGCTCATCCATGCAAATTATATCATTGCGAGTTTCTTATGGTTTAACGTTTTGGCTTCCACGCATCCGCAGGACTCTGTGAAAGATTATACGCACCTTCAGTGATTCTGGCAAGTAACCGGCGAGGAAGTCAAGTAGCTGCGGCAGTTCCTCCTCGGTGAGTAGACGAAAGTTTCGGCCCTGCTCCACCGCCTCAGGGCACTCCATGCTGAAACTAATTACCGAAAGATCACTCCGCGCTTGCATGACACCGACTACCCAACTTTTCTCCACTCCCCCGCGTAATTACGCCGTCCAGCTTATTAAACGGCGAAAATAAATGGCATGTGAGAACTGCAGTAGGGGAGGGGGGGGCGAGCTCGGATTACAGTTCGCATGGAAACGTACTTCAATAATTCCCTGCGCAAACAACCCAGCAAAATACTCCCTTTTCCTGGACATTATTGAAAACAATACATTGCAATTATTCATAGGTAGTCATTTTTTAATGAACTCTTCTTTCGTGTTTCCTGCTCGATTAAGTATCGTTATGGCAGATTATAACGCGAATTTCTCGTAAATATTTAAGTAAAGTATTTACCTAACTGCCATGACATGAATACTAAATAAAGATAATCCTCTTAAGCATTCTTGCATTCTTGAACAATGCCGTAAACAGTGCAGACGTCATGCATTTCTCTGTGCCGTCTGAAATCACGAAACTTAATCTATACTGCGCAAATGATTCGCTAACGAATCCCCGTCTTCGTCTATTCTTCTATTTCTGCGGAATAGTTGGAAAGTTGTCAATGCCATTGTTTTCCGATCTTCGGAAACCTTGATGAATTCACAGTTAACAAATTTGTTAAACGAGAATGGATTTCATCGATAGGACTTGTTGACGAAATGTATTAATTTCCCTTAGCACGGTGCAATCTCGTGTGACCTTAATTCGCTGATTCTATGTGGGTCGATGCACATGTCGCCGTGGATTGTCGCCTGGCCACCTCTAAGGTTTCTAATGTTTCGACAGTCATGTACAATCAAAGGATCACTACTGATTACCGTGTCTCACATGCATAATATTCATACCGCACGAACATTGAGGGCAATCGCAGTAAAGCTTCGATAAATCTTGAGAGAAACTGCATTTCTTTATGTCTACGTATTTGAGATTATAAATTTAGATTGGTTTTAATCCATAGCAATTTATTGAATTATACATTAGAATCTCTTTTGGTCTGAAAACCTGCAATGACTCGAGAGGAGAGATTGACTCTTCTATTACCGGTAATTGGCGGGTATCGGTTACATCGATTTTGTGCACTCCCGTTGCAAAGGAGCGTTCGGCGAGAGTGATGATAAATGAATCGCGTGATTGACTCGTGCGTATGAAGGCTCAAAGTGCTTTCGTACACGCGCCGTAGGACGTGTGCGTGGGTGGAAACGGCTGAAGGGGATGCCCTATGCCCGCGCGTATTACGTACCTCAACCTCCCCCGCGGGCATTTGTTCTCTTTAGGGCAAAGAGCGAATAAATACTTGACGAAAGTAGAATATACGCGCCGCCTCAGCGTTTCCTTCCCCGTTTTTCCCTCCCTAGACGGGCATTTTGGATTTGCCGAAGCTGCAATTTCTAATGATCATCGGGGCATTCTCCTTTCGATGCTCAAACGTTTTCATTTACTTTGATCATACAGATGACACGGGCAATCGCGTCTTTATGCAGAAAACGAAATCTGTCCTTCACGGACCTTCCAAGCGTGCATCGTAAATTACAGACTGTCGAAATTTCAACTCAAAGTAATACCAAACTGCAAAGGAAATGGTCCAATAGAGTTGATGAATATACCGTCCCTCGTTCCATCAGTCGCATCGAACAAGGTCACTGTATATTTTTACAAATTAAATCATTCAATAGAGCCGTGGCCCATTATTTTTACGTAATTACATTCATTCTTCCGCTATGAACATTAGCATCTTAAAGAGGCACCGACACTTCACAAAGCTGTCGGATTTCGCTTTAAAGACCCATAAAGCGGAGTGAAATAAAATTCCTCATGTTACGTAAGGAGGTGTAAGCATCACAACTGTACAGCATTGTCGTGATACGAAGCACTTCGTATGATCGTAGTCGCAACAAAGTACGTGGGCAGAATAGAGAAAGGAATTGATTCTCGCGTGCTTTCAACGCTCGCGATATATAGAGAATCAGAATGAAGAAAAGACAAAGTACATTCGCGTTCTGCTTTTAACTTTGTTTCAACAGCCAGAGAGGCCACATAGCGGATGACATTTTGTAAGATTTTTCACGAATGGTGTTAAGGGTATAATTACTTTTAGCCTTCTTCGTCGCAGATACCGAAGGTTATTTGATCCGGGATATTTTGCAGCGATTGGGGATTATTCTTACCTTTAGCCTTTAGATTTAGGAGGCAGGTGGATAGGCAGGATGCAAGTGGTACCGTGTGTACCGGTCCGAATGCGCGCGATACTGTCTTCTCTCACCCTTTCGAACCCTCGAGGAACCACCACCGATCGGTCATCTCATTCTCGCCCCCTCGTTCCCTCTCTCTTGCTCTCCGAGCTCCCTGACTTTTTTGCGCACATACAGGCACGTCTAACGCACTCGGTTCCCCTTACTCACCCTTCTCCCCTGCGACCCCTCTAACCCTGCGGTCAGCACGCGCTTTCCGACGAATCCCGTTCCGCCCTCCGTGAGAAACGGCACGCGTGTGCTTATAGACGCGAATCGATTTACCTGCACGGCAGCTCGAGGATGAGCGGAGCGTGGCGCAGCGGTGGACCGTCGTCAGGAAGATTTCTCGATGCCCGAGGAAGTCGAGGAGAACCGCGCAAAGGGAGGACCGGGGCGGCTGCTGCGCGCGATGGTAATGAATCGAGCGGCCCTCTCTGTCGTCAAGGGCTACTGTTCGAACGGAGGCACCCGCCCTCGCCGCCCCCTGAGCCCGTACTGCCACCCCCGGCCGTCGTCGTCGTCGTTCTCCTCGCCGTCCACCCTCGATGGAACCACAGCCGGTGGCCCTCGCGCACGCGTCCAAAGAACCGCCGAGTTTCGCACCCCTAGCGCCCTCCACGATTTTCTCCCCGCGGCGATGCGAAACTAAGCGCACGATAAACACCCGGCACGGATCCCACAAAACCCTCGTCCATCACACCCCCCTTCTCTCTCTTCCGAAATTTTCAAAGATCACGACAATTCCCTTCCATAAACGGCACAGATGTATTTTTAAGAAAATTCAAATTGCGAGCGACTTCTTGAGGGATAATTTTCAGCGAAGGAAATTGTAAAGGAGCGATAGTGGGGGGAATTCTTTTTTTTCAAGACACTCAATCAAAGTTCTACAGTTTTACTTGTAAGTTAGTACTATCAGAAGGAGGGATCGGCGGTCTTTCGAGGAAGGGACTGTAAGCGAGGGGTAGGGGGATCGATCTTTCTGCAGGAACCTCTCCAAAACGTAGGTGCATTTATCACCTCGACCCACCTGTCAGGAACTGGCACGCGATTTACGCAGGGAGCGCGACTATCTTCTCTACCTTTTTCTTTCGTTCGGCTCGACTTCCGCCGAGGAATAACTATGCATTCATTTTCAACTACTAAATTCTACGAAAAGTGCCTTCGTTCCTCCGATGAAAAACAGCTTGAAGATTAAGTAGACGGGAATGTTTTGCGCGAGTCGCAAGGCTGGGGAAATTGATAATTTTGCCAAGTTTCGACGAATAATGAGGGGCGATTTTTCAGGCGCGATTGAATGTCGGCGCGGAAACAATCCGGCGCAGTGCGATTCACCCCCTCTCGGCACAGCCCTGCCGTTGCCCTCTACGACGCAGGAATAAGCCACGGCACAGCCTCCCTATTTCGTGGGAGATCGATCGCCGGACTCACAGCGACGATATCGTTCCGCAAGGCACCATGTTTACCCTCCCTGAGTGCAACGGCACGTGCGACGTAGAAGACGTGGAAGTCGGACTGCGCAGGGATTATATTCGCCGCCGAGCACCACAGGTCCTCCTCTTCATCCCCCGTGAACCGCTGATCGGCCATCGATGAACGCTCATGTTCGTGGATCCAACGTCTAATAATTATCTAGAAGGTATCATTGTTACGCGACTACAAAAAGACAAGGAAGTTAATTTACGCGGGAACTATGTGGGATAAGGCTTGGAAAATCTTCTTTCTCCAGGTCCTGCGTTGTCGTCCATGAAACGCATCGTTCGTCGAATGGATGATTCCATTTTTGTACACCTTCGGTACCGCTCCATTTAAGCCGCAGAAGGATAACATCATCAACCAATAATAGTATTTTTAGTGGAGACTGCGATACAAACCATCGGCAACATGTGATTTAAAGTATCGTGTCGGGAGTGATTTTATTGTACAATAAAAGGTGGATATCGGGGTGCAAAGTTCACGCGACGTGGGATAAGTAATTGCTACAACTAATAAGTCGAGCCAAACTTCAAGAGCCACAAGAAACATTCTGATATGTGGGCCAAATGGTTTGGCATAGGTATCGTCCCTACATCATGTTTTATCGTTTACTTTTTATAGTGCCTTAGGCGTACCTCGAAGGTGTGTTATTTGTTTTATTCGCGCCATCGCAGTACAAGGTTTGCCCGAAAGGTGGCGCAAGGAGATTGAGAGACTAGTGACGTCACCTCTGAACGAATGCCTGAACTACGTAGAACCTCATTTTTCGACATTTTTCTGAGCAATCCACAACGATAGTATTTCGCACGTACTATTTCTGAGTACCGTAAAACAAATAGAGGCCATTATGTCAGCACAACGTCTACAAATTTAATGTTCCGGGTACGTGGCTACGCGAAGTTTAAAGATACTCCCATCGTCATTGTTTCGGGTGACCGTCGTGAATAAAATGTGTATATAGAACAGTGTATTTCTTTATCGTGCTGTACTCATTTACTCCATTATGAATCACACACAAATCACATTCACACTGGCGAGGTAGCGGGTTTGAATGGAGCCCTAATTGCTGAATGATTGGCTGCCGATAAGACGTCCTACTTTCTGACTCAAGCCACTTTTCACGCGATTTAATATACAATTCTTTTTTAGACTCGCCTTAACAATCCTAATTAATGACTGGCATTTCTTGTGCGTGTTATTAAAAATATTACCAAGTATATGCGCTTCATCGATTAGTCAGAAATACACGACATTATGCGATGTGTCTTTTTATAAGTTTTGTTTCAAACGTAATCGATATTTCCTACATCTAACTCCTCTACAGCAATACTACGTGTGACGTTCTCCATTTATCGGTGAAACATACTTCGCCGGAAAAAATCCAATGCACAGAACGAATACTGCTGTAGTCCACATTTTTACCTTCCTTAAAACCCGTGATATTAAGGAAATTCAATCCGATGACTCGACAGTATTTTTTTGCAGCATGTTCCCGCTGTTCTGATCAAAAAAACATTTGAATCGATGCGGCTACCTAATAATCGGGACAGTTATAATGCGCAGGACGCGTTCTTGTTGCTCACAATTGTTACAGATAAGTAGAACGAGTCAGTATAGTAGAAAAATATCGACGCGCCAACTCGTTCTTTTCTTCTTTTAAATTCGACGTTGAAAGTTTAAAAATAATACGCTCGAAATATGAAACAACGCGCGCAATAACGATAGGATTATCAAAAGGTTCGTAAAAGTTCGTTCACGCGAAACGTACGATGCTATCGATGATTGATAAAAATAGCCGTTTAATAAAGTAACTTCCCTTTTGGAGACCCACGCGCGAGTCAGGGGTGAAATGGAACGTTGCCAAGAAAAAAAGGAAGCTACGCTATATGTCATGAAATTTATCATTCCGTGGCGTACTTAATAGAGATATTAATGGGTGAAATTGAGAATTATATGTATGTCGGCACGTTTTGCAGGATATATAAAAAAAGTGAGCATGTCCAGGAGGAAAATCGCTGGGGAGAGACAGTTCGACAACGTGGATTACACACAGCTTACCGAAACCGATAATGGTTTCGTAGATTCCCAGGTGAGTCAGGATTAACTCCAGCGGCTAAAAATACTCGGAGAATGTCTCATGAGTTGTTTATTTATAGTTCGTAAGTCCTCCCGTGAAAATACCATGGAAGGCTCTAATATTAGCAGCCCTCCTTTTCATCGGGGGCACTGTGATGCTGATAATGGGTAGCTTGATCGTAAGTGGCCACATTGATTCGAAGGTAAGCCGGTAAGACACATTACTAAGAATTACTAGAAAGGGTTCGAGGATTTCGGTGTTCAAGCTTCGATTAAATGTAGTACTAATTATAACTTCAAGAACAGTGTTAACGCTTGATATAGAAAACTGACTATGTGCCCGTTAAATTGCAGTATTCTGATCGAATGTGGCCAGTAATTATCTTGGGGGCTCTAATGTTCATACCGGGAGCATATCACGTGAGAGTTGCTGTTCTGGCGTATAGAAAAGTCCCTGGCTATTCTTTCGATGATATACCAGAATTCGACTAGGTTTCCTCTATTGTTCTATGTACATAGTACTTAAGGCCAAAGTTTCTTTTTTATATCATTGCACGCGAAGGTCGACAATCCGATCTTGCACAATTTTTTATATTCCTGTCTAGCATAGATAACGAAAATCCACGCGTTTTACACTGATGGACATTGTATTTAATTCTTTTCTACTGATTATTCCACGAATCTGTCTATAAAAATCGTTGAAGTTTACTTTAAAAAAAGTAAAGGATAATGGTAGCGCTAGGAAGGGAGTGGGGGTTAATGTTTAAGACAGAGTATTCAAAATATAATTTTATATTTAATACACCGTATGTATGCGTTGATGGCATTGTTGTTAAATATTTGCACACTGATGTGAATTCCTTATAATATAATGTACTTTATAAAATTGTGTAATATATAATAAATGTTTATGCCCCGTTTAAAGAATATTGTTATCAAACACAAAATGTCCTTAATTGATGTCGCAAAACTGCAATCTGTTTTTGTCATAGTGTGTTACCATAATTAATGCATAATGCACATGCCATTTACAAAATATTCACATACACGTAAAAAAACGAACTGATCTGAGTCTTATCTTTCAAAATAATATAAAAAATTGTCGGTCTTTTTACCATTGTCAACATGATGCGGTAAAAAAAATGATTATCTTATTGTAACGAACATGTTAGGACTTTCGTTTTAAATAATTCACCACGGTCCGGCTTTGCAGTTTAAAAATTTTTCCGGCATTTTTGTAACCTATTTTTATTGGTGGTTTAAAACGTTTTTCCAACATATTTTTTAGTGTTTTCTTGCTCCACAGTTCTAGCATTTTAGTGTAATCCCGTTTGTCCATCGTAATAAGTGAATAATCCGGAGGACATTTCTGAAATAGATTAGCATCTATTTTTATGGTGAATCTGCTAAGTAACGAATAGAATGCATATCAGGGAGTTGTTTAATTTAATTACCTCAAAAATAACAAAGATTCGTAGTTGATTTGTTTTAAGTCGACCGATAGCCATACCAATGTCCATAGCGAGCCTTTCAAACAGTTCCGAAAACAGATAATATTGTTCTCCTTCCGTCCAATGTACATTTATAATAACGAATAGAGGATAAGATAACTAAAATGATAAACAAGTTAGTCATTTCTCATCTTTCTTATGGGATACAAGCAGGATTCCGTTACGAATTGATATTTACCAATACGTCGTTATATATGCCGAGCCCAATTCCGTATTGATACATTTGCTTGCCCAAAGTTATATTATTATCATACAAGTATGAAATTAAAGTACGGAATGTCAATCTACTTAACGTGAAATTGTGTTTAATCAACACCTCAGCCATTTTTTCGGCTCCACTGACGCAATCATTCAACAAAAATTGCTTCATTAATGTATCCACGAAACACGAAAGATCTAGAACACGATATTGATAAGTAGAACGTCTGTTCTATTCTAAGACATGTTGCTAACACTTACTTTAGAAAGAGACAGTTTAACACATCATTCACATTCCTATCTATCTAATTCTATTAAAAGCTTTCTTACCTATTGGCGAATAATTGCATGGCTGATCTTTAACGAGAAACTCAAAAAGAAATAAAGCATGTTCCGTAGCTTCCTTGGCAAGCGACTCTAACAACAGATTGATCACCATGATTCGCAAACTAACGTCATTTTCATTACTAGGTACGCGCCATTTACAACGGTTTGTATAAATAATATTATTATCTGAAAAGAACGAAAATTGTTGTTGAAATGCAAAACCTTCTACAGGACTAAACAGGCTGTATATGTTGGAAACTCACGTTTCAACAAGACGAAAGCCTTTAGGGAGTTCCGATTCGCTATGTATATTTGTGCCGATAATAGAACGAATTCAGCGTCTAACAGCAAATTGTACGGTTCGAGGGATTTCTGCAGAGTATATGCTAATACCCATAAGTCTTCGTCTACTAAGGCATTTAAGATATACCTTCCGGCTTGGATTATTGTATGCAGCGTTGCCATCACTCCCCTTGGGACTGAAAGGTCCGAAATGAAAACAGTTAGGAATTATCATAAATGAAAGTCGGACTAGTTTTACTACCGGTACTTTATTGTTTATTATCATACATTTCCATACAGTAAATACTACAGTAAATACTAAAAAGTACATATTTATAAAGATCTTTATCCGAAAAAAAGTTATTTACTAGAGAGCCCCTCATGGGTAAATGGACGAATGATAAGAGTATGTAAGAAAAATGTGCTAAGAGCAGGAAAACTTATCGAAGCTACCTATCCATGGTTGGTTCCAAGTCGGATGAAAGTATAAAATTATACCATACGAAATCTAAAGGGATGTTTCCTTACTATAAATAACATACATCAATCTTTGGCACTGTTCGTATGATTTATGTCTACTGGCATGGTGGCTTTATCTTCGATAATATTTACAACACATCTACTTTAAAAATATAAAAGTCTAAGGTTCAAATTATTGCGAATTACCAACAATTCGCATAGGACGTAAAAACAGATTGTTCGCGGTTCGGTGTAGGCTGTCAGAGGAAATAAAACTGCAAAACTCACTACATATCTGTTTCCGAAGGAAAATGGTTGTTACCTGTACGTTCTATTATGCTGCACAAATGATACTGCGAACGTTTGATTTCGGCGCGTAGAATGTTGTACAATGAACGGGCGAGTAGCGTGCGTTGATCAACGTTCGCATAGATATCCAGAATTTCAATAACGTACTCGTAGTCCTCATGCCTTAGGCCCTCTTTTACACGGTACAAATCGACGTAAAATTTCCAGAACCGATCTTTGTAGACCGATGAAGCTTCAGGTACGCCATCTGAAAACAGTTTCCAACCACAATAAACGACATATTTACAATCTAGTCCCTTTTGCGCTTATCATAATACAATATTTACCGATGCGATGAACCACGAAAGATGTTTCATCGCTAGGTACTTCTGCAGGTTTTTGGCCAACGTCCTTACATGTTGAATTGTGCTTCACAACCTCTGCCAACTTTTTTGGCTTCGTTTGTTCGTGTATCCCTGAAACATCCGGCGAAGCAATGGTTGCTGCTTTCCCACCTGTGGGACTCGTGATTCCATTATATTGGTTGGCCGGATTGTTTGAAGGCGTGACAGATTCTGACCGTTTCCGACTTAGTAAATTTTGAAACGTAAATAATAGTGCTTCATTTATTGTAGATTGTACGGCTGGCGAAAGGCCACGCACTACAAATTTATTTACATCTTCCAAATGTTGTAAGTCCTTCTCCATCTTTACACATTCCGACAAAATCTTTTCTACATGCTTCCTCCTTGGTTTGTACTTTATGAAAAACGATCTCAATGTGCTCCAGTATTCTCCTACAGGAATATATGTCTCCACGACCTTTAAAATAATTAATAGCGTCGCCATGTCATTCACAGGAACCATATTAACTACGTCCTGTATTGCGATTTTCGGATCCGTCTGAATTTTAATAAAGGCACTTATTGTCGCATCTATCATTGCTGAGTTTGCAATTTCACTTTCTACTATTCTCTCATAAAGTTCAACGATTTGATTATGGTTCGAAAATCGTTGTAACGCGGAAGTATACGTGATTTTAGCGATGTGGTAATGTTGCTTCTCTATTAAATAATCAAAGATTGATAAATATTGCTTGTAATTTCTACATTCGATATCTTGGATTAGTGAATTAATCTGCGTAAAAAACAAAAATTACATCTCGTTAAAATCAATTGTTATGTCAGGGATTGATAATAATCACCAATAAGAAACAGACATACGTACATCATGTTTATATTGACAGTTTTCCACGTTATAACAGTTACCGTATTTCAAGAATCGAAAGCAGTACCAAGCAAATAATTTCCGAATAATTCTATCATCGAGCTGTGAATCTTCATTATTTAATTCATGCTCGATACGTTTTGTCTGAGAGCTCTGGTTCGATTGATCAGCGAAAGAATGTTTAAAATGTATCTCTTGCCGTTCGGATATTGTTGGCTTTAATGACACTAATGTTTGTTTATAACCAACATCAATGGTCTGTTTTTGGCTAGCATCGTTTGCGCAATTGTTTTTTACGTCCGAACTCTGTGTTCTCCTATTATCGGCATTTAATTTTTGAGAAAAGTTATCCTTGCGATATGTATTATTTTCTTCGATTAATTCAAATGCTTTATTGCATTCGATCTCATTGTTTTTCAGATACAAGTTAAAATCAAAACTATATAAACCCTCCTTGTCGGGACCATAATCAGTCGTCCTGACTTTATTAGCTGTAGTTTCTTTTTTCAAGCCATTTAACCCAGACTTGTTTTCATCGGGTTTAGACTTTTTGTTCTCCATATGCGCAGAATTCGTTTCATCAGCTTCTGTGTCAGTCCTATAAGATAAAACCTTTTATGCCGCGCTTATTTTTATATTATAGAATTACTCGTTAACTACTTACAAGAACATACGGTCGTCCTCATCCACGTACAGTTTAATTACATCACTGTCGTCAGCGTCCTCGATAAATAGTTTACCATGCCTTTGCGATAAACTTTGGACTGCGACAATACTTACGGAGTCAGATATATCATCCTTATTGGTGCCGCTGACTTTACTAACGTCTTGTCTTTTTTCTGCAGGTGAACCTTTAATTAAATCCTGATTCCTGAAAGGTGAAACCGGGAGAGTATCCTGATGGGAATCGTGCCCAAATTGTAATTTTTTCTTCTTTAATCCATCGTTTAATTGTGTTTCCGTGGAAGTATCGCTAACACTTTTTCGACGTGTAAACACTTGTACAGTATCCTGGGATTCGACTTCGATCGAATTAACCTGTTGAATTTCTTTCAAAGTTCCAGCTTCTTTCATATCGCAATTGTTTACTGCTATCTCAGCATCATGTGCTTTCCCAGAATTTTCCGTTGTCGTATTTGGAGAAAATAACAGGGAATCTGAACAACCATATCTCCCGAAATGTTCAGATTCCGATACATTTTTCTTATAACAAGATCGGTTGAGTTTTATTTTCTTTCCTTCCGCCCGGCTAGCAGGTGGACACGAACGGTTATCTATCCATCTTCGCTTTCTACGCCTCTTTTGCGAATCAGTTTCGAGCGAGAGCTCTTCGGTATCGCAATTCAACGTGTCTTTGGGAAGTTGTACTTTATTGTCTTGACTTGATATATCCGTGGCATTGTTGGCAGGTTTTTCTTTGTATATTACTTCATTAAACTTAGTTAAATTATCGATAGTTAAGGCCAACGATGGGAGAGGTGAACCCGACAAACCAGATGGTACCACTGAATCATTGCACTCACGATTTTCACGGTCAAGCTCACCTTTTATTGCTGATAAATTGATTGTACCTTTTGGTAAAATACTATCTTCGGTAATTTTCGGTAAACTTTTCTTAGCGGCTAATTTCTTTTCGTCAATCTTCAACGGTTCTATGTCTAAGTTTGCATTCTCATCAGGAAATCCTACCATAGAAGAACTTACCAAATTCTGAGAGGTTTCGTTCAAAGTTGTTATGCAATCATTAGTTATTAGAGAATCCTTGGAAAAGTAATTTGAAATCGGTTCTTCCATTGTATTATTCGCACTGCCGAACGGCACCATATTTCCGTGAATTGATTGGGACGAATTTCTCTGAGGACCAATACCTGCTACTTCTGAAACTCCTACTTCCGGAACTGCTTGTGAAAATGACGATATGTCAGACGATATATCTAATAAATCGTCCAACACGGAATTGCGCGTAGTGTGATTGTTTACGACGTCTGAAATATTTTTAATTTGATTACAAAGCTCAGTAATACTAGAATTCAATGATTACTTACTACTATTTGAAAACAGCATGCTTGATGTTTCATTGTTTCCCGTTTTTTGACATTCTGTTTTATGCGTTTCTGCTGAGTCGTTATTAGACCATTCAAAAGTGTTTAAACAATTTCCCTCTTCAATTTTGAAGTCTGCAGTTGCCTCTGCTTCAGATTGTTTGCCACTTTTGATATCAATATAATTATTATTTATACCTGCATCTTTCTCTATAATTGTCTCTTCTTGCAATATAGCTAATATGTCAGTTAAGTATAAATTTTCTGTGCTGTAGTTCCTCATGGTACCATTATCATGGTTTTTTGTACTTTTCTCTATATCTTGCTGTACTGTTTCCTCAATACTTTGTACATTTGGTGAACCCCAAAGAGCTTCTCTATTATGTAGTTCACTGTTTGCATTGTGATTGTTCTTATAAACATAGTAATCACCACCAGTATCAGTCTTCTTTAAAACTAATGTATGCCTTGGAGGGACACATTCTTCCATGGATATATTGTTCTCATTTCTTTCTGGTTCTTCATCAACATCATCAATTATAGGCATACTTCTCATCTCTGTAACTGTATTTTCTGATTTCTTTTTATCTCTCTTTTTTTTCTCCTTTTTCATTTTTCTAGAACTGTGTTCTACATTTTCTTGCGAAACTTTCTGTTCTTCAGTATTTAATATCACACTTTCACATTTATAATTTGTTTCATTCTTAACATCGTACCAATTTTCTGTATACAGTTTTGTTTGTGCTTTTGTAGTTATGCTATTTTTCTTACTTTTGCGACTTTTCTTCTGATAACAGGCATTACTATTTTTGTTGATACTGATATTACCTACTGTTGAAACAGAAAAATTAGCTGAAGAAGTATCACTTCTCACAGACCATGAATGATTCCTGCTCTTTGACTGATCAGAAGAACTTATTACAGAATTAGATATATGCGATATTTCTTTAGTTTTCATTGACAAAAAGCATCGCAGGTGTAATGGGATCGATTTGTCATACAAATGATCACATAGTACCACACTTAATTCTCTAATTCCATATTTAATTTTTAACTCTTTTTCAAGTTCAAGATTTCTACTTGTGGAAGTGTCAGCTTTTTTTGATTTTAATGAACCTGAGGTGGATCGTGTCCTATATGGATATTTCCTTTTATCCCTTTTTGGTGCAATTGCTTTCTCACCCAGGCTTTCTGATTTCTTTGTACTTTGTTTCATATTGCCTAGTACCTTCAAAATGAATTTTATCAATTTTCCAGATAGCATTGATTTTATCAAAATGTGCATGCCAAATTAATTAGCACTGATTAGCCAAGTTTTCTTTGTTATAAAAATACTTACTTTTTGGACGAAAGGAAAATGAAATTTCTATGAGGTGATGTCGTCCTTAGACCCTGTGTTCATTCATCCCAATGTAGCTATTCAAAATCACGATCGGCCGTAAAAGTTTCCCAACACGAGGCAATCACACGCGGATGCAAACAAGGAATCGGTAATTTACATGCCGCAAAGGGCGCGAAACTTTTGGGGAAAAACAGACTAACATTCTCGTAGGTGAAGAAAAAAGGCAAACGTTGAGACAATGGTGACCTACAGGTACGACGCATGTAAATAAAACTCACGTATCTGTACACTGCGCGACGCACTTTGACGAGAATATTTCGTAAAAAAATGAGTGAATATAAACCGACGATGTGCCGTAATCATGAGCCCATTGTTCAGTTAACAAAACAATGTATCTCAGTGACGAAATATCCGTTAAAAATCGCAAAAGGAACAGTTAAAAGAACGAACGACGACCGATTGTAAGATGCCGCGAAGATATTCGTATCATATAACACCGGTAATGGTAGTGGTCTCTGCATCGATATATCGATATAAGTTTATGTGAATGAAGATGTGTGCGTTAAGTGGGTGACACATTACCATATTCAAGACGCACGAACTCTCTTTGTCTAAACACTCAATGCCCTTTGTCTAAATGCTCAACGAATTCTTGAAGTTCAAACAGAACGCAGAATCCATGCACATTTTACGTATTATTGGAGTTACTAAATTATTATTTGGATGAGGATAATAAATAAATAAAATTCGGATATAACAAAGATAATTTTTATTGTTCTTAGCTTTCTCATGTATAATACTTTCTATTTTCTGAAGATGGGGTAATCACAGTATGATACAGTATCGTTGATAACTAATCTCGTATTGTGTAAAAAATACTGCGGTGACAATTTTCGCAGTATAAAAGTCTATCGTATTTTTTGTCTCATGCGCTCATGTACAATTCATCAGTGGGTTGTTATAGGACATGAGAATTGAGTCTGTTTCGTAGGAAAGCCTCTTTTGATTTTGATAATGATGATTAAATGACTTCCAGCGGCCCCTTAGTCGTATTGAAATAGAATCCTCGAAGATCAATTCGTTTCTAAGGAGTGTAGGCACTGCGATCGAGATTATGGAACACCATTTGCTCGTCGATCCAGTTCCGAGCGAGGGCAACGTTCGCGTAAATTCCAGGCGTTTCATTTTCGCCACAACCGATGCCCCATGCTACGATACCAGTCTGCACGTACCGGTTAGGGTCGCTCTTCAGTGGACAAACCAGTGGGCTTCCACCATCACCCTGAAAAAATTATAATTACAATATTACAATGAACTGTATTAAAAAATTTGGAAATAAATGTCTTTAATATTCTTGAACGTACCTTGCATGTATCCTTTCCTGGTTCACCACCAGCGCAGACGAAAGTATCGTCCAGAACGAAGTACTTTCCTAATCTAGTACGGCGAAGGGAATTCTCGCAAGTATTGTGGGGAACTATTGGAAGCTCAACCCTCTTCAAGATTACTTGGTAGTGACCTTCTTTGCCTGAAATTTACAGGTCACAAAAATCGTTATATTACTGATAGTCCAAGAGAAACAGGTCAAAAATACCTGGTATGAACCTACCGAAAATATCTTTGCCCCACCCGCTGGCAAAGCATCGAGATCCATCGAATATCTCGTTCGCTTCGGGCAGACAGACAACATCAACGTTCTCTGCCAATTCCACCGGCTGTGTAAGAATCAGGAGTGCATAATCGTTGTACAAAGCACCAGAGTGGAATCTCTCGTGAACAATGACAGTTTGTACGTCGCGGTCCTGGTGGGGGTAGATCTCGTTCTTCGTTTGCGTGTCCCACTCACCGGCGCGTACTTTCAGTGTCGATGCTTGTTTTCTGTAAAAGTTGAAAGTTGATTTACGTTAAAAACAATACCTAAATATAGTAAGAAAGGTATTTTACATATCGTACTAACCCGTTGACACAATGAGCTGCAGTGAGGACAGCCCTCGGGTGGATCAGAGCTCCACCGCATTGGTAAACGTTCAACTTTTGTCCATTAGTGCCAATGTTCTCTTCCTTGAGAATGGCTACCATCCACGGGAATTCCCCAAACTGCGCTTCGTTGTCCTGCTGTCCGGTTATCCTGAAGCCAACGCCTTCCGGATGCCTTTGACCACAACCCTTTCTTTCTGTGGGTCGGGGCGTTACCTTGTCTTCAGGTTTTACAACGTTCGGTGGACTACAGCAAACATCCAGATAGTTGTCGCAGGCACCACGCACTCTGTACCGACCGAAAAACAGTTACACATAAAAAACCGTTCTCGAAACTCGTCTAATATATATAAAAAAAGGTTACAAATATATAATATCATTCCTAAACACATATTTATACTTACCTCGTGTTTAGATTCATTATTATAGGAATACACACAAGTATATTATTTTATTCATATCAGAAGAAAAAATCGTTAATATTCCGCTACATACGCCCAGGGCGCAGAAGTTATCCAAAGACGGTCTCATGCGTGTGCACAATGTAACATGCAGTTTTTATCTAGTGCGCCAATAGACAATCATAGATTTGAAAGAATTTTAAAACCGGGAACTGCCATTAATCGATACATCAATGAGGAAGATTCTGGCAATTATAGTTTCGTGTTAGCCAATTGTAGGAAGTATGATACATGCAATAGTGTTTCCATGCTCGAAGAAGCAATGAATGACATTGATCTTCGTTTCTACAGTAGAGAAAAATTTTGAAACGTGCCATGCTCGATCACGGATCAATATCGTTGACCCACGTCGTTGAGACTTGCGTGTCTTTGGTGAACTCACCCCTGGGTCTGACCATCTTTATCAGCAAAACCGGACCTGATATCAATGAGACCAATTCCGTTGTTGAGAATCTTGCCATCTTGGCACTGATAGTAAGGTACGCATTCGCAATTGTCTTTCTTCGGCGGCGGTGTATTATTTGTGCCGAGAATCACCGGCGATTTAGTCGTTTGTTCCTTCCCAAAGACTTCACCGATCAGATCGTCCAGGCTCCCCGCGGGTTTCTGGGTTGCCGGTTGGTTCTGTCCACCTTGCTTGCCCTGGTCAAACACGCTGCTGATTAGACTGTCCAAGTCGCCACCTTGCTGCGGCTGCTTTGCTGGCTCCTTTTGCCCGGGGTTGTCAAAAACGCTGGAGATTAAACTGTCCAGATCACCGCCCTGCTTATTCTGGGGTGCGGCAAGGCAAAGCCCAGCAAACGCCACTGCAGCTACCACGCGCCACATGGTTTTTTATACCTATAAAGATAAATACTTCAATGACCTAAGCTGATACTAATATCTAAAATAACTTACAACACTGAGATGTATTTATCGCGCCTGAGTTTTAAATAGCTCTATTCCGGATTCACGAGATTCTGTTTTGGTAATTACGTAAAATTACTTTTAAATCAAGTTGGCCAAACACATTTGTACCGTGGGTAAACTAAGGACGAATTTTAATGAGGTTTGTTCAGCTGTTAAGATAGTCTGCTTTGGTTTATTAGTTGATCTAAAGTTCTTAGCAGCGCCCCACAACTTTTCTATCAATACTAAACATCTCTCAATTAATTAAGAACTCGTAAAATCATTCCACACAATAAACTCGAGTGCCTGGACGGGGATACACCAGCGTACTGGAAATATCTGATTAGCAGCCTTGCCGGGCAAGCAACGTAATTCATAGAATCACTCTTCTGGAACCGGTATGGTATTCTTCTATTTTTTCACAAACCTATTACAAACTCCAACTCAGTAAGGTTTGCACGTGTGTCGAAAAGTCAAGGACCATTATCGATGCAAATGTAGAAATATTTGCGCCTCGATGGACTCAGCTACATTCTATTAAAATTGATGAAACTAAGAAGGAAAAACTGTGGAATATTTAGCGGATTTAATACGCATAGATACACTGACTTAATAGGATTTATGCTTGTTCAAATAAAATACATCTTCGTGATGTGGATTTTTCCTAGCATTATTGCTTTCGATTAGCAAATGAAAAGATGTAAATGTGCGACAGTGGTACGTGAAAAAAATCGCAAAGAGTTGGAAAATTCTACACTATTCATGAGCAATACTTTGCTTGGGTTTTCCCGTACTTGCTGCGTCGATGCGCCCGATTTTTATGTTTTTTATTCATTGGTCGGTACACGAGACGGTAATTCCATAAAATGCCGATGTAGATTAGCCATGAGATCGAAACGGAGGACACGGGGTATTCCCAAGGCTACGGACGGTTTCGAAAGTGTGGACGGTCAGCGTGCGTCATGTCAAAGAGCCATTTATAATTCTCGTTAATATCCGCGTAAACAGACTTACAGTCAATACACGCGGACTGAACCGGGGAAACACAGCGTTTATATCAGAATTAATCATCTACGGTCCTCTTAGTGAGACGACCTCGACGCGCAATTCTTCTTTTTTCCTACTTTATCAGAGACGATATAAAAACGTTTTGTAACGTACGCATTAATCTTAAATTACATAATCTTCCCGGCATAATGTACTGGACGAAGATGATCCTCGACTTGTCATGGTTCTGTGAAATATACGCTATTAATTTCTACAGCGAAAACTGACATCATATCGTTGATCAACAATCACGTTAAGAAAAATACAATTTCCACTATTGGATGATCGTTACATTTTGTTTGTACGCCAATTAGCGAGTGACAAACTACGCGAATGAGAATCCACAGACGTTTATACACAAATCCCTATCATATACAGGAAGATTATATTTTCTTCTTGCGAAGGGTCATGGCACAGTCGAAGGTTCATTGAACATTTAGAGGAAAGGATGAAAATTCCAACAACCTCTACCCAGAACTGGCTGACTCTGACTAATCTATACAACTAAACAAACAACAACTGAACCGCTCGGCCTGTGCTTCTGACGAATTAAGACGTAAATATATATATATATTTATAAATACGTACAAGAACTATCGTGAGGGGCAGACCACCTTCCACAAGCAGCAGCAGAGAACGATTACGAGGACCCTGACTGGTTGTCTGCGGGTTCTTCGTGTCCGACAGGGATCCCTACTCCGAGCATTTATCAAGTCTCTCCCCTCCTTCTGAGCTTTTCGTTTCCTTCGCCAACGGCGGACGTGGTTTCTTCGTCGCCATCCCCCATCCTTCGTCCTCCGTCTTTTCACCAATGCGGAAAGACCTGGCCACTTCCCATCCGTTCTCGGAATTGCTCTGACTTTCTGCGAAGCACTCGACTAGTCAGAAATCCCACGGAGAATCCTGTAGCAGTCGGACTGCCAGCAGGAGTCGTCGATCAGCCTGGAACATCCTGCTAGCTGTGACTAAAAGAATAAAATCAGTGACCCGTGCACGACGTCTTTTCATTGCTTTACCTCACAGTGGTTCTCCTCAATTCGCCGAATCTGTCGATATTTACCTTTTGGACAAGCGGTACGCACTTACTCTCTCGTTTCCCGGTACGCGTTTCATGACAATTTAATGCGAAGTCCATTAAAATTTCGGTGTTAAGGTCGAGGTGTGTCTCGTATTCTTGGAAACGTTGGCAAACCGATCGATCCCGGTCGCGCGTTCTCCATCGATATTCACGGTCACCTGGTCTGGAAATTCATTATTAGATTTCAGAAAAGTCCCATCTAATCAGGGGCCTATTAGGACACCATCACTATCTGATTATCTCATAGAACATTAAGCGATGCGATAATAGGGAAAGAATACGGTACCTCTAATCAAGTTGAACGGAAGGTCAATGACATTTCCGTTTGACGTCACCGGCCGGTTGTACCTGCGCCAACATCACCCTGGGTTATGCTTTATTTAATCTGTACTACAGACCGAATTTATGTCGAAAAGTCGGAAATCCAACGTCATTTGTATTCCTCGATGAACCTTAAGAAAAAAAATTCACTAATCGTTGGAACATGAATAAACATGTATAGAGATCCAATCCTTTGTGCAAAATGGGTCAGAACAGTAGAACGACACAATGCATGTCACCTAATAGTCATTAATGAGTCGTACAGATGTTGGCGATTGTCCGTATTGTCCTGCGTCACTATCGAGTGGCACATGCAATGGACATGTCATGTAATTGGTTTGCCAGCATTGTTCACAGGTGTTGCGACAGCGTAGACCTTTCTGTTTGATCCTTCCGTGTATCGGTATGTGCGATCTCATATGATCTCTGCACCGTACCGTTATTTTTGCAACAAACAGTCCTCTGTCGAGCATTAGCTTCAAATATAAAACCATGCAAAACGCATAGTAATGGAGTTTCTAAGACAAGAGTTACATAATCACTATGCTAGGGATTTCGCACTGATTCAGTTAAGGAACATTTTGCGACGAAAAATGTACTTTATTTTTCATGACTCTCCCGAAATGAAAAATACTTCGATAATACAAGGAAAATAGTTCTACAACATTACTTCCGTGATAAAGTAAATGATTCCATACAGAGAAAATTATCGATATGTGTACCAAAGTTCGCGGTGCGATAAAAATGTGGATCCACTCAACATTTGTTGCACACAAGCATTTTTGTTGCAAGTGTATAAATATGTTAATGATATTAAAAAATAGTTGTTTATAACTGGTAAGAATACCGTGCGGCATTTATTAAAATGTATTCATCAATATATCATAATCTAGGAATTACGAACAACTGCGCAAACAAGTACATTCGATTTCTGTCGTTCCGCCTATAGCGATACTTCTAAAGTAAGTTTATCAATTCAATAAAACGTCACACGACCCTGTATTTCGCGATAGATGAGCAAACGAATAACGAAACGTTATCACCGCTACGTCGCTCGGTCGAGTGTTAACGCAGCTGCCTGGCGTTTGATATCTTCATTCGATTCAAAACTTTCGAGTCGAATAATAACGACACAACATAAATAAATAAAGTTATACAAGAATAGTAGAAATACGGATAAATACAATAGGATCGTCAGGACAGAATGTACTTGGAAGCAATGTTTAAGGGGTGAAAAAAAAACACTTCCACCGTGACAATGTGCTTGTACACATTGCCGTGACCAGGATTCGAACCTGGGTTACTACGGCCACAACGTAGGGTCCTAACCACTAGACGATCACGGCTACTGGAAGTCGTGATAGAATCACTACCGATCGCGAAGGCTACCTGCCCGACTTTCATCTCCGACAGTCCCCTTCCGCTGAACCAGTTTCTCGTCGAACCGTTTCCCAACACTACATAGAAATCCATCAGACCTTTTCATTTAGTTACCTATACTCCACTGACTTCTATATATGTAGCAAAAAGTTAGTTAATTTAACTTCCGATACGAGCTACTTAATATAAGTCAGCGAAGTGCCCAGCGTGTTGTGTTGTAAACCGACTAGAGGAAACACGAATAAGTTGGGACTTCTCCCGTAATATTAGAATTTTTTTTGAGATTCAGAAGGCACCGTAATTAGCTAGTTGTTGGTCTATCCACTGTCTGTGCTGACCAACACTGACATAAACTGCGGGTGTACTGGTCGTACCGCAACCGATGCCCCACGATACTATTCCAGCCTAAAAAAGGACAGTATTTATTTTTGGCATGAATATTTAACATTTGCTGTTTTTACCTGTATGAATGGGCCGGTGGAGTCTCGACAGACCAAAGGACCACCACCATCGCCTCGGCAGGTATCTCTATTCGTTTCGCCTCCCGCGCAGATAAACGAACCGTGAAGCTGAAAGTACGGACCCAGCCTTGTGCTTCGTAATCGGGTCTGACAATCTGATCGATCGATGATAGGAAGGTCAACTTTATGTAGTTCCTCTTGGAACTGTCCTTCTACAATATCCCAAACAAATACATTTCAGGTTGACCTGTCTCATGTATACTATAGAAATTATTTTGCTACGAGGAAGCTTGCGGTTACCGAAAGCATTGCGACCCCAACCGGTCGCGTAACATCGTTTCCCAGCAGGGAAAGTGGTGCCTTGTTGAGGAAGGCATATAGGTTTGACGTTAATGTTGTACGTCACAGGTGACGCCAAAATAAGGACAGCAATATCATGATGTAAGCCTGCCTTGTAGTATTGCGGATGGATGAGTATTGTTTCGACGACCGCTTCTTGAAACGGAACGATTTCGTCGTTATCCTTTATGTCCCACTGACCGAACCGCGCGATCAGACCACCGTCTTGCCTGAAAGAACATGATCATCGATATCCAAAAGTAAATTAATGTGACATTATTGTTAAAAAAGGCAGGTAATTTTTACCGTGTGTCCACGCAGTGAGCAGCTGTGAGCACAGCTCTGGTATTTATCATCGACCCGCCGCAGACGAAAAGATAGGAACTTGGTTGTTTGATAAAAAGGGCAACCATCCAGGGAAACTCAGCGAAGTACGTTCTACCTGTATCGGCAGGATACGGTTCAGCTGGAATCCGAGAAAAAGTTACCTTCAGCTATTTATGCAAAATCATAAGTCGCTGAAAACTCGTTTTATTAACGGCATGGGATGATGATGAATAATTGCCGGTTGCACGTGAGTGTGTTAGTAAAATACGTACGCGGCGCAAAAGTCGTGTCTGGTATACCACAAACAACTTGAGGCGATGGCATTGGGTCGTTGACGACGTAGACTTCCGCTCCTTCCTTAGCCGGTAATATGCGACCGACACGATCCTCACCAATTCCCTCTGGTCGGCAACAGACCTCATCCGCGGACTGACAAAGGGTGAATCTTGCAAACAGATCATCAAATTATCATTTCTAAGAATCGTAACGAATCATCCGAGTTTTTTATCACACAGAATTTGTATGCAACGGACCTAGGGTCAATTATGCCTGCTCCGTCCGGACTGACATCGTTGCCTACCAAACACAGCCACGTTTTCACGCAGTAACAGGCGTTAGCTGTACCAGCCAGCTTGAGAGATCCAGGTGTACTCATGGAGGAAGTCATAACATTGCTAGGACTCGTCGTGACCGTAGGTATAGAAGATTCTACTTCTTCCACACTGTTACAAGTGGTTCTCGGTTCTTCAACCTTACGATTACTCGGTACCCTTGGATCGATAACTCCTGTATTGGGAACGACGATGACCCCGTTGCAAGGCAAGACGTTCCCGCAAATCAGACAAGTCTGACCCATTTGCGGAGATGGTATGGGATTTACAATGACCGGATTCGTCGGGAATTCGACACCAGTTATGCTACAGCAGACCTGATCCGGATTGGGGCAAAGGTAGACCTGCTGGCGGGGATTTATCACACCCTCGCCAGTAGTGATCACCACCCCACTCTGACTGCACTGGTAGGCCGGCACGCAGACACAGTTTATGGGAATGGAAATTGTCGGAACTGCTGGTGTCGTTGTTGTCGGTGGTGTGGTCTCTGCTGTAGGGAAAACTATGGGGGGATATGTTACTGTGGTAGTTGTCGTTGGAGCCATTGTTGTCGTTGTTGTTGGAGCCATTGTTGTCGTTGTTGTTGGAGCCATCGTTGTCGTTGTCGTTGGAGCCATTGTTGTCGTTGTCGTTGGAGCCATCGTTGTCGTTGTTGTTGTCGTAGTTGTTGGCATCGTGGTCGTCGGGGTAGTTGGCATCGTCGTTGGAGTTGTAGGAGGCATGGTCGGAGTGACGATGGGAGCCATTGACATTGTTGGAATAGATGTTGGTATAGGTGAAGGGGTGGGACTAGGCAGGTGACAACAGACTTCAAGATCCCCCGTACACCTTCGGAACCTAAAAATTACGAATCAAAGCTCACCTTAATCCTCAACAACAAACTGTAACTTGAACATATAATTTTCGCAGCAAGAACTAAAATCGGCGATTAGACAATTTCGCATTTGTCATAATTGCACGTAATAATCATATCACTCACCGTATATCAATAGCGCCCGCGCCATCGGTAATGATTGTATTGTTAGCGTCGCAGAGATAATAGGGCACGCAAACGCAATCAGCGGTTGGTGGAGTGGTAGGCACTTTCTCTATCTTTTGGTACTTGAGTTTGTGCTTGAGCAGATGTAAGAGGAAAAGCGCCGAGGAATCCGCCGAAGACGTTACCATGCGCGATTCCTGGGCAAACACGATGGGTTCGGATCTCCGCGATCCCTTTGATCTCTCGGAATTTCCCAAGGACATCGTGCTCGCGACCGACGCGATCGCTGTCACAATCGCCAGAACCAATGGTCGCACCATCGCGGTCGTTTCTGTCCAGCGACTACACTCGTATTGACCGATTTTTAACGCGAGCACGCGTTTTATGTACGCAGGATGCGCCGGTGTTATCCAACTTACCGGGAATATCCAGATTCAGACACGCAGCTAATAGTACGGGCTTTGTTGACAGAGTCCAAGTTACAGATTCAATGATAATACGTTCGTGGAAGAAGAGAGAACTTTGAGAAGCGGGCACGAAAATTGTCTATCCACGGTTCATTTCATTTAGAAAAAAAAATATGGCAGGGCTTTTTCTTACCATGAAATATGTGAGATTCCAAGTAGATGACGTGTGATAACAAATAATTCTTTAATCGCTAAGTGCATGAGGAAAATTGATGTTTTCCTAATCGATAAGTCTCTAATGAAACCTACATTCTGAACGACCCAGTCTATGCCACGAGGTTGACCTACTTACCTAGTCTGTCACAGGAAGATGGTATTATCATTATTATGTAATAGAATTGCTAACTATAATTCACGGAAGCAAAAAAAAAGCAGAACAGCACTTGTCGACACCTACCTTGACGAAAACAAACAATGACATAACAATGAAAACGAACGAACGTCCATGATAAAGGGCGCGGGTAAAGTTATACAAAATGAGAATGAAGAGTATGAAATAAAATGTACGAAGTGAAATCGTGACGATCGTTGCAATGCAGGCGTGAGGTTTTATTCTACTAAATGTAAACCTACTGCACTACATCTGTCCATCGGAATATTCAGTCACGCAATGATTAATAATTTATTCGAGTTTTATATTGTCATGCGCGTGGCATCGTCAGTGAATATCGAGGGGGTTGGTTCAGGGTAAAAAAAATCAACATCACTGCAAATGCTAATAAACTTTGTTACAAATAATATACAGCGAAAAAACACAAACACATATAAAACGATACATTAACGCACTTATCGTTTCGACCGATTGTAAATAAGTAGAGACTGTAGAAATTAATTTTTGTACAATTCTGTAAAATGTGACAATTATGTATGACCGATTATGTATCCGATTTCAATTAAAAGAAGGCACGAGAATTGTCCTACCCCGATAGAACTACCCTTGCGCCCTGGCGACGGCATTATGCCGATGAATACCGCCACCCACTGCACCCGCATGTAGTTATAATGCACAGCAAACTGCAAGTCCTACGTACTTGGAACTCGCACGATCAGAGATCAGGTTGACCGTTCTCTTATCTGCGAGCGAATTCGTTCGCAAGCATAAGAGCGTTAATGTAACTGTTCGTTCCAAGACCGCCTGACAAAATTAATTATAAAAGCTAATTATAATATACTCGGGAATATATTACTTGAATTACGTCTATCCTAGAAACGTGAAATTAGTGGGCAACCAAAGTACCTTTTTTCATCGAAAATACGCTTCTCGTATAAAAAATGGTAAATTATTACAAATGGGCAACCGCAACTTCGGTAGTCCTATAAAATTTTTTTCAACTTATAACGCAATCAAAACGCACACACAACAAAATCTCGGATGCTTTCTCAAAGGAAAAATAAACTCCGATATAAACAAAAAGGAATTGCAAAACAATCTCAAATAAAACTTTGTACTCTCTCCCTCTCATTCTCTTTCATTGTTTTCCATTCGTTCATTTGGACTACGACGGCAACACACGATGACCTTTAAGTAATTGGACAAGTAAAAGAACTGTGACTTGAAAAGCGTTTGGCCAACCGGAAGTTGCCGAAAGCCACAGTTGCATTTTACATGATAAAACTGCAGAATTTACACTTAATTGAGGGACACTGGACTCTGAGGTTACTTTCTTTCTTACGGCAAAATTGACAAGATGAGATTTGAAAATTTTTAATGAAATGTAAAGCAAGGAAAAAGAATATCATCCGCATAACATCATTATCGGGACGATATAAAGATCAAAGTGTTTCGCCATTCATGATGTTTCTGTGTAAACGATGGAAATACTCTGTGACCGAAACGTCATTAAAAAAAAACACATATTATAATCTCTTAAAAGCTAATTAAGGAATAACTTTGGAGCAATCGCAGCCTCATTTCACATGAGTGATTCTCACTCGTAAGTGTAGACACACGTCCCATAATCCTTCGAAAAATAATTCGAAACTTAATCGATCCTTGATTCGCACGAACCAATCTGCCACCTGAAGGTCATTCTTAATCGTATTCATGGCGAGGCACGTCTTAATTTCTTAAAAACACTCAGCTATCATAATTCTGAAAAGTACAGGCGAGTCGCGAATCATCTACGTTTTTAAGACACATAAAAGTCCAGACTGTAGTGTCCGCCTAATCGAGGACGTAGCTACCTAAAGTCGGTTTTCAACAATTATCCATCACTGAACAAATTGCGTGTCCACTAATGTGCGCTAACGTAATGAGTCAATGTACTTAACACGCGTTTAAACTCGCGGCGTACCTCCGAGGATAAGGCAGCGTATCTTTATGTTCAACTTTAACATTTCCTCGTACACAAACGACCCACTGTCGCGTGCTTTGTACCATATTGCATATACAGCGTCGAAATATGAATATAATACAGGTTGCACACCACGAATCCTTTGTTGTACGAGAAAAAAGATAGCGATCGTAAAACTGGAAAAAAGGTCACTTCGATAAAATACGCCGTCCTCATAGGAACAAAACAGAGTTGAACAGTTTCTAAAGTTATGCATTAATCATCGATATTTTCCTATAAAGACGTCGCATTGAACAATTATTTTGATACGAACACGAGGCCAGCGTATGTAAACTTCGGAGGTAACAAAATAATTCTTCGAGCAAAGAAGCTATCCTTTTTTCCGGGGGATAGCGAAGCGCGAATTCTCGGAGATACTTGGCGAAAATCGAATGGTCGAAAGGGAATACTTTAACACTACAGGAATACAGTGACAGCTTTAGTCGTGAACGTTCTTAGGCTTTAAAGTCTTATTCGTAACAGGAATATAATTTCGAATGAACTTTCGAATGAACTGCGGTACTTGCCAGCAGCACCGGTACCGGAATTGTTAGCTTCCCAGCTCAATTAGCCTGTAATACTGGTTATCGGATCCTCATGTGCGATCGCATCGAAGAACCGTCAGAATTGCGCTATATCGTGCAATTACTTGCGCCGTTTGCCCACGGAGTTCCTCAGGAGTTTCAACGTCTGAACGGTACTGCTGAAGGCGTCCGGATTCTTCGGGCAATACTTGCGCGTGTGCGCCATGTCCCCGTAGGCCCCGCAAATCGGACAAATGTACGCCCTAATCGACATCCAAACGTGCCAATGACAAATACACTTTAATATTAAATATCAATGACTCCAACGGTTACAGCGAGGATAAATAAAAACATTAATAAGGATGTTATTGGAATCGTGATTGGTTTTAATACCTAAGAACGGGACAGATGATGCGTCCGTCAACATCCTTCAGTATGTGTTGGCGATAGTAATTTTCATGCTCGCCATTATTACGGCAGAAAACGCATTCGGATGGTAGGGGTTTCTTGTTCTTTTTTCGACGTACGCTCGGCTCTGGGATCGTCCCACTCTCCAGCTCCGGACAGTACTCAAAATCTCGGCCATTGTGACGAAATTCTTCCATCACGTCTTCGGCTGTAACGTGCACAAGGTCATGCTTCAATTCCCGTATCTTTGAAGAGAATATTAGGCAGAGAATTTATCGAGAATGTAAAACGAATGCGAAGAATACGGTGAAAGTGGAACGAGGGGGGCAGCGCATAATAAGCCGGCCTGTGCGAGCCTATATACGTTCTTATCTGATCATGTGATGAACGTAAACGTAAACACAGGATTGAAGAAAGCGTTAATCCTAAGCGGCGACTGTGTCCGCCGCTGTTGTTTATTTGAACCTCACATTTCGTCGAATTGATAGACTATGGTATTTGTAAGCGTAGCTTCGGGCACGTTCCCACTGCAAAACTCCTCTACTTCAACGGCTGTTTAGTTTTTCTGTCTGCACGAAGACAAAAGTTTGGACGCCGTGAAGAACCACTTGACAATATTCCAGACGTAATACGAGACTTTCAAGACCCTGCCTCGACGAATGTTTCAAAACTTTAGAAGATGTCCGGGATTACAAATCAAGAAGAGAAAATATCGAAATCGAATAATTTAAATAGTATTAACGTTCGAAATTTGCCGTTGTTTCGCGTAAATCAGAGTTCCTAAAAAAACGCACAAACTCTTGAGGCTCATTTCTTCTGTCGTTTCCGTGATTGACGAATGTCCCAAAACATGGAACGTTGCGGCGCAATTGTCTGTTTACGTTGTCCGAAGGCTACGTTGCTGGCAAAGGGCACCGGAGCGTTTGCTAATTGTCAAGCGAATTTATCAAATAGCCGTTGTTACGAACTCTGTTATTCTATACCGACATCTTAATGAAAACACAATTTTTCGAGTAAATTTAATAAATGTAGTACGTTCTTGCGAGCCGATCTGAAAAGCTGTCGACGATGGAAGATCGTAGATGTGTTTCTTGTAACGCGAAGATGTCAAAAGGAAACAGGAGGGAATGCGATAACGCTTATCGTGGTTCGCGTCCTCCGTGAGGAATTCTTATGCCGTTCTCTTTCGCTCAGGATCGAATCCTGCTGCAGGAAATTACAACAGTGGCAAAATATGAATGGCGATGGTTTCTGCACCTCATCCTCAAGGTCACCTTGACTATGATAAACAATGCATTTAAGAGAAGAGTATGAATAACGAACTTACTGCTTTCAACGCGCGAGGGGCCCTCGGGGGGGAAGTTGATGAACAGCCTCTTCATCTCCTCCTCGAGGCTCGGATTGAACGGAAAGAAGGAATTCGATACTTGCGGCATCGGTAGCGGTTGCACGTTTAACCGCATCCTGAGCAAATGTTTATGACGGTGAAATTTATCTTTCGTGATTCTTCACGGCAAGGCACGACGCACGAGTGCGATTCGCAACTACCGGATCGTCTTCGCGGGTCACGCAACTTCTTGTCATCTCAACGTCACGACTGCCGGAGTTTGGGGCCGGTGAGGGCCTGTTCGCCGGTAAGCTCCTCAAGAAAACTCCCCCGGAGTGGGGATAATCCTCGTCCTAGTGCCAAGGCACGGGTCTACAAAGAAGAGCGGCTAATTCGAATCATTTCCTCGCCACGTGCTTGCAATACAATGCATTGTTCACCGGTGCCGATATTCTTATCGTTTCACACTGGACCGCCGAAAAATACCAAGGAAATTTCCATCAACGCAACTTACCGCAGCATTGTATGTGGATGACGCAAGTGTACGTTAATTTGTTTGTAAAAAAGTACCAGCCAGGGGATGGGAAATGAGTGGAAAAAATGCGGACGCTTCACTAATCTTCATCTTTATTGTTTACTGTGTAAATATGTAGGCACTGAACAAATAATGTTTCATAATTTGTTTACAAACATTTACATGTACCGATCGTTTTTTTGTTCAATCAATGAATATTCTCTGCGAGTAGACCGACTTGCCGGTCAAGTCTACTTGTTGCCGTCTTACGCGAACCGTCAAATCCATTCCCATGGAAAATCCCGCTCGATCTTCCCCTTCATCTCTCCCACGGTAGCATTGTATGCACTCGATCCAATTTCTAATTGCGACCTCAATAATATTTTATCAATATATATACTTCATTTTATTATGTATACTTTAATCTCTATGCGCTAATATATTGTTCTTCTAGTCTAAAAATTACCACGACTATTAATGATAATATATACTTCAGAGAAATTATAATTAAAATAATAATAGTAATTATAATAATGCGTGAAACGTATAATGTCGTGTTGGGATAGGAGGAGAAGAAATAAGATAAACGCAAAAACCCTAACTTTGGCTAAAATATGGTATTTCGGGGTTGAAGAGCACGTCGTCAACGGGAGTCCCGCCGTCACGCTCTTTTTCCTCGAAATACCGAAGTAAAGTGCGAGGAAAGTCGTTACACGAAGTCTTGAATGCGCGAAATTGAGTGTCAATAATGGTATGAACGCGGAGAATGATGGGTCACCGGTGAAAAGGTAAAGAAACGTTCGTGACATTAACGCACGTCGATAATACGCTTTGAACTTAACTCTTCTATTATTTCAGCCTTCTTGTGTCCCAGGTATAAAACTAAATGTGTGTCTGTGTGGGTGTGGGTGTAATGTGTATGCTGCGTGTATGTCTGAGAGAGAGCCTCATTGCAAAACTATATTCGTACATTTCGTTCTCTCTATTGTCATCAAATATGGCTACGTTTACTAATAATCGACGCATCGTCATGCTTCTCCGATGCACTCGTGTGAAATTCCAGTTTAATTGAAACTGACAGATCTCCTTATACGTGAGACACGTGTGACAGTAGTCTTTAGTGTTTTTTTTCCCAAGAAAGCAATACACCGACCGTCCTCATCGATGATATATATATAAATATATATATTTAAATATATATTTATATATACGCGTCTGTTCGTCGATGATTCCTTTTAAGTTAATTTAATGATCTCAACATGCCGATATCGCGGTGGTCCGTTTTGGAATAGCTATATATATATATATATATATTCGTTATAAATATATTTATATTTATATTTGTATATATATAATAGGTCCATGCGTTTTATGCGCGGATAATGCAGTGTGTATGACAGTGAGAGCGTGTATACTAGGAATGTACATAGTGTACGTAAATATAATTAGGTTGTGTATAAAACGATGATACATACTATATTTCATTACTCCTTTATATCAAACGACACATAATTATGATATCGATTTTTTAGTCTCATGGTGCGATAGCCGCAGTAACGTGGCATCGTTTGCCAATAGGCTAGTCTTGTCCTGTCTTCTCGAACGATGTCAATGCAGTCACGGGTGTACATTAAATTCGGGCGCCTAGTAATGCGCTCTTCCGACCCGCGCGATTATGATACAAGAACTTTCCAAATGAATGGCCATCAGTCTTTGAGTATACGATTTTTCTCGGCGTGTATACGCCTCACCAGACCCGTCTCGCTATTCCCTTTTCGTCCTCGCGAACTCTCGGATTCGTTAATCGACAAATTTGTACTTTCGCGCGGAGTACAGAAGAATAGCTTCAAGAGGAATTTCCCAAACATCCTTTGCACGCACACGTCGTCGGAAATTAAAATTCAGTCGACCGTTTTAACCCTATTACAATACAATTAAATAAACGATTATGCGATGCAAACGAAACCATGGAAATCCCGTAGACCTCTCTCTCTCTCTCGCGTTTGTTCACAGTGGCTCAACGCTGATCCTCAAAAATATGACCATCCATTTCGGACAATCCGCACTGATTATCAATATTAAATATTAATACTTCTAGTCGTATACTCTCGCTAGAGTAAAAGTGGTCTTGTGCGTCCCGATGGGTTCGCCGGGACGTGCATATATAGGCAATACAGAGTGCTTCGACGCATGTACTTTTGCTCTCTTGATATGCGATAGTACTAAACCTAAAAAAAACTTGTCCTTATATCTTTTCATTTGGTATGTCTTAGTCTTATTTTATTTAAAAAAAGAAAACAAATTACTATCCGCTTAATACAAGTTCAATGAGACACGATGATTTCGACGAGAGTTAAATTAGTGGTGTGACGATGAGCAGATCTACTTTTGCCAGTGTTAAGAAACGCGAATAAAATATATCGAAGGGCATGGAAGAGTCCGTATAAAATTATAACTTACATAAGGTAAAACGATTCGCTTGCTGGAGCACTCGTAAAGTAATCGAAAGACGTTACTCTGACACGGTAATCAACGAAACGATCTCGCTCGCCATACTCTATTTCCGTAAGATCATGATTTCCTTTATCTCGTAAACTTTCTTTTCCTCAATGATGCTCGATCTTTAATGCGCGTTGCTAATCATCATCAACCGTCAGCCGACTTTCGATTTTCGCCAAAGAAATAGATAGATGGAGAGAGAAAAAAAGATACACGAATTCGGTTCACGCATCGTACACGATTTCAAGTACTTTCGTTCAGTTAACTTACACTTCTGTATATACACACGCACACATCACAATACCACTTTCGTTTTTGTTCCGACATGCACATCCTGCACGATTCGCGCTTGTCCCATGCGATGCGTTCTCATTTCTCGGATTACTTTACAAGTACCCTCTTGCACGAATGTTTCGATGCAACTAAGTCTTATATCGTCAAAAAATATCAATGGGAATACCTCTACTATAATATTATTTCTTACTTAATTTTACCATGGGCAAACAGGAATACTCATTTCCAGTCAATGTCTCGTGAAGTACGGTTTATAAAGTGCGACCTCGTTTCATCGCATGCGTATCGAACTCGATACGGACGTCACGCTCAAAAGGCTTATAACGAAATAAACTAAATGGAATCGCGAGTTGGTATACCAACAAGGCATCGTCGATGATACGATTTTTTCTCGCATCGGCAGCTTCCTCGAAAACCCTTCCCCCTCCCCGTTGCTTCGCTTTTAAGGGTCGAAAACGCGATTGCACGACATAAAAGCTGTGTCACCCTTCGCTTTAAAAAAATAGCGATTAAACGCCTCGTGTCAAATAAAATTAATTTTAGGTCTTGCTATTGCACCAATATTTACAATGGACGTGTTACGATTCTCGTTACTCTCAAATAAATCATATCTTTGATATATCGATCGGCGTTTGCGCCGCTTAAATAAAAGCCACTTAAAATTTCTATAAAAAGAAAGCTCGCATTGTCGCTAATAACGCTTCTAAAACGCCTACGTCAAAAACTTTTCTATACTGTCCGTAAAAGAGAAGAAAAAAATAAAACAGCAGAGTTCTTTTTCTCCCGTGTGAAAAGACAGCGCACGTTCGCCGATAAAGTGCGCAGTATTTCGAGAAGCAGTCCGCCTCCAGCGAGTTTCGATTTCGCGCGTGAAAACAGTGGACACCTTGAACGGTAAGATTGTCCAAAAAATCGTCTCACCGAATAACCGATGAGGGTCGACAAAAGTAAGCCATGACTTTACAAAATAAACACTCTTGTCGCTGTTGTCTAACATGCTTCCTGTGCCGACACCAAAAGACGGAGGAAAGCCTGAAAATAATTCTTCCTTCCCTCGTCGAATCCGCTATTTTCGAAGGAACATTAACGGAATCACGTGCTTTTCCGATCGGTGGTAAAAATGAAACAATTTCTCGCGTATGGAATAATCGCGACGCTAAGGAAACTGAAAATGATAGTGCTTCGCTTGAAAAACCAGTGCTTGGACCAGTCCTCAGAGCGAATCCTGCCCGTCCAGGAATCCTGTTTGTCCGCGTGATGACGACGACGACAATGACGACGACGACGACGACGATGAGGACTACGAGGCTCGTGTATGCCTCCGGACTACTTGAGATGAAAATTTGTGAGAAAGCGCGTGAATACGTTCGAGTAGAATCTGCGGGGACAGAGTTCCGTTCTGTAGCCAAATACGGCGGCGTTCGGTGCGCGGGGAAAACACGCCGGCGTGAGATAGGGCCTGAACAGTTAGGGTTTGCTGCTGTCGTTGTTGAGAGAGAGCGGGTCGGTGATTGTGGTGACTTTCTGGGGAGGTTGGGCCTGTTGCAGGGTGATCTCGCTCACGGCCCCACCGCTCATTAACTTCGCGTTGTTGTTTTCCGTGTTCGAGACCTTCGCGTACTCCCGCTTGCGCGGCACGTTCTCCGTCTTGACGATCGTGATGTCCGGGTTGTTCTCGAGCACGGACGTGCAGCCGGCCTTTGGCACGGCCTGCGGCAGCTCGATGTAACCGCCACCCTCGCGTTTTATCGTCGTCGAGGTCGTCGGTGTCGCCGCGGTCGCTACAGTTGCCGCGTTCGCGTTGATCTTCTGCAGAATGTCGTTGACAGAGTCGGTACTACCCTCTGGCGCCTCGTTGTTGCTGTCGATGTTGCCAGACGCTACGCTCAGGTCTCCCGCCAGGGAAATCCTGTCAGGGCCTTGCAACGTCGACAGATAGGTCGCCAGGGTGTGGACGGTCACGTTGAGGAACTCGGCGGCGCGGAACAATGTGATCTCCTTCCGTCGCAGTTTCGCCAGGACCTCCGCAGGACCAGGTTCCGACCAGAAATCTCTTACTCTGCAATAACCATAGATTTGTCTCAATCTCCACCACCTTTCCAGTCTCCTCGTCCTAGCACAGTTTTAGCGATCGACTTACAAACCTGAGATAAGTAATTTTCAAAAATATTAAGATCCTGGAAAATTGTTAGTCGATTACCTGTAGGGGTGTTTAAGGCAACCATAGCTGTCGCGATATCTGCCGTAGAGGGTTCCGTAAGAGACGCCGAGTATCTCGGCGGCAGTCTTCATTTCCAGTTCCTTGCTCTTAATGGCATCCATAACGCGCCGGGTGAATGGCTCCTCCCAGAATTCCTGGCGGCGGCCCGTCGTCAGGTAATCGTTCATTTTCACGACGTCTCGGAATTGCTCGGGTATCGACAGGTTCGTGACAGTCGCGTTCGACGGTGTGGTGGGCGCTGCGACGAAAATTCACAGGTTCATCATTCGCTCGGAATTTGCCCACTTTCCTCAAGGCACAATTGGGATAATCGCCTTACGGAATCAGAAGAAAATATACTCGTAACTCATTACCTCTCCTTTCCTGATCGGGGGTGGGGTCGTCCTTGGACATGTAAGAAAGCTGTGGAACACGAAATTGATCCATGAAAGGACGAACAAATGGCGAGCACTGAGATCTAACGAAGCATCGATGATGGATCGCGAGGGTATCTAAATTCCTCGGCGGAACGTGATAAACGAGTTATGAAAAAACTTCTTACCACCGGCAGTGGCGTTTCGTTATTCTCGTTCATCATTATTTCGTCATCCCAGCTTTCGTGGTCACCACCCTCGCTCAGCATTTCCTCCTGAAAGTCAGAAAACCCACAACAACAAGCATTAAAACCGTGTTCCGAATAACGCGTGTTCATTAAACAATTACGTCATTCAAGATTGTACTATTAATCAAAGAAACGCATGGAATCGAATTGAAAAATATTGAAGGTACGTTCACGGAGCGCCGGAGGATTAAATGAAAAGCAAGTGGGGCGTGTGGCTCGTACATTTCCGGTGATGCAGGTGATTTTTGGAGTGAAAACGTCGTGGGCCGAGGGTGGATCGTCGAGGGGTGGTCGTCCTCTGCGCCTCTGCTTAGGCGGTGGTGGATCTTCGACTTCGCCTTCCCTGAGGACCGTCTCGACGCCGGGGGCGGCAGCGCCGGGACTGTGTCCGCTGTTGCTCAGGTCATTTTGCGTTGAATCGCTTCGCCAGCTGACCTCGGCCAGACCCTTGATATGCAGGTCCTCGGCGGTCTTCAGAAGGGACGATAACCTCGTCTACAACAACCAAAATTCCAATTAGTCCATGACCATCCCCCGAAAAATCGGCTGCAAGATGTTCTTAAATGAAAATTCTAATTACTCCCCACCGTACCGCATGGAAAGTCGATTCTCATAATCGTCGAGGATGCTCTTAAGTGTAGAAAAAAGAGATCGGTCGATCTATTCCGGAGGAAACACGCGGAAGGTGGTTATTTCACTTAGAGCACGCGGATGGCAGGTTCATTGCGCCCGCATGGAAATTATCCAGGCGAGAATCGTTAAATAGAGCCAGTAACTCCGCGGCGTTTCCGCGAGAATGACGGCGTTGCCGTTTTAACGAGAGAATCGAAGAATACGGAGGTGAGCGTTCGTGTCGTGAAACGCGACGCGCGTATGGCCGCAATGCAAACAGAAAAATTGCATACCATTTGACCGTAAATGCAGGAGAGGCGGTTTAAGTGGCTCTCGACGAAAGAGCCCGCTCGTCGGCGGGATATCGATTCCCGCGGAAAGGCATATACACGTTGCTGTCGTGAAAAACGCGTCGCATAAAGCCGGATGCGTTTCCCTTGGTCGTAGACCCGCCGAACGATCGGTCGATCGTCATAAACCCCCCCCCCTTCCGTTTCCCCTTGGTCCTCCCGCGGCGTGAACGAGGCGGAGAATCCTACGCGTCACACCCGACTCGATGGTGGTGGTGGTGGTCTCGTTACGATAATTTTTAATTGGCCCAGAAAATTCTGCGGCTGTTCGCTTCGGGTTCGTTAAATTCATCACTACGTTCTTGTTTTTTTCGAGACGACCTCGAATTTTTTCCGCGCTTTCGCGGCAACAGTCGAGATGCCCGAAGGCCGGGAGCAAAAAGTGACTTAGAACGGTGCCGTCAGGTTTAGGAATGGGAATCTTTCGGGCCGTCGTATAATTCCATGGCGGAAGATTATCGCGACAAGAAGGAAGAATGAATAATCGTCCGAATATTCATGACCGACCACGCGCGGGGCTTGTTACGTACAACGACGTTTTCGGGAGTCCTGAAGATTGATAAGCTACAAGAACGCTATTGGCCGAATATCTGCCTGTGTCCCGGGGACATCGGTGAAACGAGGAAGAATGGCGTAGGCACCAGCAAAAGCTGAGGAAACTCAAGGAAGGAATCAACAACAACGTGCTTACATCGATTCGCCAGCTTAAGGGTGGGGGGCGACGGGAGGGCGATCGCGGCGGGGCTCCGATATTATTATTTGCTAATTTTCACCGCAATAATGCCGGCGTCGCGGGCGGTGGCGGCCGAATGCTAAATAATACGGTGAACTTTCTACAAACGGCGGCTTTCTATCGGCCACGGAGGGAATTGGAAAAATGCCTATGTGGGTCAGACTCCGGCGCACGGCTCAGCACGGTTGGCTCGAATAATGTATTTCAGAAATGGCCGCTTTCGTTTCGCGGTGCGGCAGGAAGACGAAAAACAGCGGGGAAACCCAATCGAATCGTCGGCCGTCGATCGAAAGTCGCGACAGATTTTCACCTGTCAAGGAAAAATTTCGAGGTACCCAACCAGTGTCAGCCACTTTCCAAAGTTTCCTCATGAACGACGATTTTTCGTCAATGCCGAAACACGGATGTGAATGAACAGAGCGCGAAAAGTGTGCTGGTGAAAGCTTCATCGAACTCTAGCCAGGCTCATCGTGACTCCCAACGAATCGCCGGATCTTTCGGAGTCACGCGAACCTAAAATAGCTGATCGTCCGATCATCTCCACGAGTCCTTTGAATTACGGCAAAGGTTGCCGTAAAAAAAAGTCAGCCAACGAAAGACGGTCAATCAAACGAACGATATTTCGTCCCGTTAAATCCGTTCTCCGGCGAGTTGCGCTCTGCGCGATACCCGGGGCTACCTCGAGGCCTGTGTACACACAATTCCTGTTGCGACTGCACGCTTTAATGGGGTTCACGATAAATCAATAACGGTACATTTCTCAGACGTCACTACACATCGCGCGGGATTAACGTTCCTCGAGCGCGACAGCGCCAGAAATTCGTTTTAACGTTTTGCTCGTTTATTTAGCGACTCTGGCCGTCGGTTCGCCTTCTGACGACACTTCAAAGGATTCGTAAAAAAAAGAAAGAAAAAAACAACGCCCGGTGAAAATTCGATGAAAGTCCCGTCGGAGGAAAACAACGAGGAAAAAGGGGGGAACATGGAAATCGGCGAAACGACATTGCGAACAAACGAGATCCCGCGACAGAGGGGGAGGGAAAAGAACGGGAAATCCTCTACAACGTATCCAAGTAACAAAGGCCGAGAGGTGGACGGCGGATCGAGAGCCGGGACTGTCTCTCCATCAAACATTCAGCGTTGAATTCGTTGGAGCATTTTTATTGCGTATCCGGCGGAATTGAAACCTTCGCTCGACGAGTGTCAATCGCGCGGCACAGCAAGACGTTTCCACGGTGTACTCGTCGAATCGGCCACGTTCGAGTGGCTCCAGCTAAAAATCCGGAAAATCAAACGGCTCGAGGACTTACGTGATCGATGTTGATCTCTCCCTTGTACATGAATTCCACGAGGACTTTGATATCCGAGAACTTGACGTCACGCATGATGACGATCGGGTCCTTCTCCTCGTACTGCGACAGGATAGTGTCGAAGTACGTGCTGCACGCGGACAGGACGACCTGCGAAATAAACAGATACAGTCAGATAAAAATACATGTAGCCACGAATATTCGTTAAACATACGGATCTCAACATCCCCAGTGACATAATTGACCTCCAATTCGGATTTGTTACGCGATGTAGAAAGTAAAAGCGAACTTCACGTTCGCATCGACGAGTTCATTACAGGAGCGCGAAGTTCTGTAAGCGCATTAATCGGTCGACGAACGGACAGCTGTACGACAGATCCGACGAGAATCGCTCGACACACGTAGGACGAATTAAGAGCCAAAATCGACTGGTAACGTTGACGCGCGACAGGAAGGGAAGCCAATCGGGCCTCAAAGTACAGCGATTTAAGGTACACGAAATTTCGGGGAGAAGTGTGTGTCGCGGTCGATTGGACAGGAAACGACGGTCGACGACAGGCTTTCCACGGGAAAGATTAAAAGGCATCGATCGATCGCTCGCTCGCGTTAAGCCACGTCCTTTTTAATAATGTCCACGTAACCAGTGCGGCGCGTCGATCATCGTTAATCGGACACGCCGAAGAAAATGTAGGTCCGCCGACAATTCTACATGTCCTCCCCCTCCCCCCTTTCCCCTCGTCCGGATCATCCGTCCCGTTTAAAATAACGCGTGAAAGTGCGGCCCTTTTAATCCGTCGGTCGGGATAAATAGAGATACATAGAAAAAAGCCCGAGGAAAGGGGGAAGTAATGGCGAAGCACGTGCGAAACAAGTGACACGGCGCGGGGACAACTCGGCAGAGATCCGACATGAAAGTCAATGAAGTTCGGCGAGACGAGTCTAGCCGTGCTTTTACGCGTTACCCCCGTTTTCCCAGCCGCGGGACTTTTCGATCGACAAAACCCCGGCTTTCTAGCCGTTTTACGCGCGCGAATCTCTATCGAACGCTTTCATCGCACCGCTATCGAATTTCAATCGCTCACTTTCGAATCGTTAAATCTATTTCCCGCTGTAAACGTTCGCCGGAATAAACGAGCCTACGTCCGCCTGGAAGGAAGATAACCGTAACGACAGTGTCATGTCCCAAGTGAGGGGAAGGGGTGGGGGGGGACTAATTTTAAGTCGTACGTTGATTCTTCGAAAGGGGTAAGGGGGTCTCGCCAAGGAGACGTGAAACTGGCCGGACGTATTCTCGCACGACTTTTTCCCGTGGAAGTGACTCCGGCTCGCCGGCTCTAAGGACTCGCCACGCCCCGCCCAGTCAATAGCCTGAATATTTAATGTCAGAAGTTCCGTATTGATTTTCACGATTTTTACGTCTCCGCAAATAAGGCCGTAAAGCTCGAGCGGGCGAGCCGCGAGCCGGGCGTGAGGGAAAGAGAGGGAACGCGTTACTTTTCAGTGCCAGCTATATAACGCTTTATTATGCCGGGGCGCTTTTATGGGGAAATACTGCCGCGATGAAAAAAAGAAAGGAAAGAAAGAAAACCGACGAAGACGCCGAGTCGACGAGCGGCTCATTGAACCGATGGGCGACGAGGGGCGGCCGCGAGAGCCGGAGGGGGGAGGGAGGGGCACAGGAGGGGCAGGAGGGGAGGTGGCCAGGAGGGCGAAGGAAACGCGGCCGGGAAAAGAAAGAAATTGCACTGCCCGGGTTTCATATCGAGTCATTACGATCCCCGCGCGCACTTTTTTCCAACCCCCTTCCATCCCCCGGCCCTACCCCCCTCGCGCCACGGTATCCCCGGGCGTCGTCGTCGCCACCCCACCCCCCCCCCCCTCGCCCCGTCTTTCCCGAGCGTCTTCTGACATTAAACTTTTTATCGTGCATAACGGCGTTACGTCTTTCGCGAGGGCCATAAAAAAATGACTCGACCATGGGGGACGATCGGCCATGGATCCCGGCGTGAGCGTAATGCACGTGGAAATAACGAACCGTGGGTAGAAATATGGACACGGAAAACAGCGAAAGCTACCGTTCTTCCGACAGACGTAGCACAAAAAATTACACCTCACTATGGTGTCCGGGGTTTCTTCGCAGCAACGTAAAGTTTAACGGTGAAGAACGGCCGAGCAGGTGCGTTTCGGGGGGTTTGGCGAACTAATCGTCGTCCGTCATTGAAGGCTTTGTCCACGCCCGCCAGTTTGCGGAAGTCCCTGACGAATACGAAAACATAACGGAAAGGTGGCCCTACCCCCGAGACACGCGGGTTTACGTTTATTCTACGTAAGCGACATTTCGCTCGGTACGAAGTTCGTTAGGAAAACGAGATTACAGGACCCCCGCCACCGTTCGGTTACGTAATTCGATCGATAGTTTAGGCGTTTCTCGTTTCTGACGAACGATGACGGACAGACAGGGAGGAAGAGGAGGAACGGGACCGGCAAGAGAGAAGAAAGAACGGCACTTGATGGAAAGCCCGCGGAAAAAAAATGAAAGAAATCGTCGCAGCTTTCGACCGTCCGCTTTCCGACGATTCGTTCCCACTTCTTTTTTTCTCTTTTTAATTGCAAAAAAATGCAATAGTTACGTAATGCCCGGAGCATTCTGTCAATAACCGTCCGGACAGACGGGCTTTTTCATTTGGCCGATGACGAACGGGCAATCGGTTTGGTAGATTTGGAAAAAGTCCGATGATCGTATAAACAGCGACATTACAAATAACTTCGCTAAATTGACACGTACAATGGCACGTATTATCGAACCGTATCATTCACATTCGACGGGGAAAAAATTCTCCCTCATCGTCTTCATCGGGAATAAGGGAGGTCGTCTATCGCGGCATTACCGATGCGAGAAAATAAACGAGGAAGAAACCCTTTCGTTCTTCGGCCGTATCAGCCAGCTGTAATTCGTTTACTACTGAATACGTCGTCACGGGAATCAGGAAAGCTTGTCAACGTCGGTGACACGAATATCCGGGCCCGTAGCGGAGAATATGAAAACACAAAATATCCCGGTTTCTCGATCTCCTCGGCGCTGCCGGGAATCAGGTCAAAAAACAGTCTTACGTAATCCCATTAATAATGTATACGCGCACAGGCGGGTATGATTTCAATTTAAAAAAAAACTACTAGCATCCCGAGGAGGTCGTTGTACTACGTCCGGCGAGATAACGGCAAGAGCTAAAAATACGATAGAACCGAGGAACCCGTAAAAAAGACGAAAGACAAGGACCGTTACTGATACCTCTTCCTCTCTTTTTTTCCACGACCGCGCCATATCTGCCTACGTATAAATAATTATCGTAATACCGGGCGTCCTGCGAAGCGTTATTTCAGCTTTGGAAAAAAGTACGTGGATTTAATGACCGCCCACTGGCGCGTTATTACAGTTGCCGAAGCTATGATCATTGTTGCGGTCGCAGCGTGACTCTTCGTAAGGTCCGGGGAGACCGTGACCATTGGCTAAAAAAATTGCCACGAGGTTTCCACCCCCACGCTGGCAAGGATATCGTAGAAATACATGAGCGGTGCATACGGCAGAAGAGATAATTTGATGAAGTTGCAAGAACGGCGCAGATTTAACGATCCTTTCAGAGGCCTCATTCCACGACGATAGGATCGCCGTTGCTGTTGGCGCGAGTTCGTAAGGTACGTCGGAAGAAGCCAATGTGCCAGGAAGACCGTGACTGACGGACGAAAAAAAATGCCGAGAAAGCGACCGGCCGTGAAGGCCAGCAGCGTGATAAAAGGGGCATTAAAATTTCCGAATTTCCACCGGCAGTGTCCCCCACCCCCGCCCTCCCCGTCTAGCGCGCACGCAGAGACAAAGGGACGAAAGGAGAGGGGACGACGAAAACAGGGGGAGAGGGCAGATTCAGGGCCGAGGGAACGAGGAAAAAGAGAGAACCGGAAACGAAGGGGAGAGAAAAGAAAGGCTAACGCAATTGCTCGTCCGTATATGTGCGACGTGCGAGTTGGTTTGCACGTGCTGTTGTCGTCTGTATATGCGCCGACCTTCCCGTCTCGTTCCACGCAATGGCGTACGAGTTTTTAATAGCTAAGGAAACGGTATTCCTCTGAAATCGATCGACAAGCCATCGAGCACAGCGATCGAAAAACCAATCGCACGAGAGGTGGACTTTTGAAGAATGTTCCTAACGGAACGAACGATCGGAAAAGCCAAGTAAACTTTTACGTTCTTCCCTGTGATTTTACGTTCCCCGTGATGCGTCACGCGGTGTTCGAAATTCAAACGTAACTTCCGCAGCGCGTTTTCCCGCAGAGGAAAAGTTTAGTTGCATTCCGGTTCGTTCTATCAGTGATTTCGAACGCCAGTCGAAGAGCAACGGGCGGACGGTAATAAAGGAAAAAAAGATTGACGCAGTGGTTATACATGAGAGCGTGGAAAAAACGACGGGCACCGTTCCCCGCTATCGTTATTAGTTGTTTTCCTCGTCTAGCGACGCTCGTCGAATTTCAGTCGGGAGTTTTCCACGATTAAGCATTACGACACACACGGTGCGCACGTGTCAAATAATGTAAATGAACGCTGATACGACGAGAAGGAGGATGAGTCGAGGGAGAGGAGAAACGCAGAGCCGGAGAAAAAAGCACAACGAAAAGAACGGTCCGGCGGAGGCGCGATCTAATGAAAAATATTAAGCCCCGGAGATAGGAGTGAAATAAATGAATCTTCTACGCCACTGCATCGGACCAACGTTTCCCCGTGTGCGTGTGTGTGTGTGTGTGTGTGTGTGCGCGCGCGCGCGCGCGTGAAAAACGAGTAATGGGCTTGACTCACGAGGGAAGCTACCCAATTGTTCCTCCCCGATTTCATGCAACTTTTTACGCGTACCGCTGGAAAAACTCGAGCACGCATATATTTCCTTATCGGCTGTAAAACAATTTGGAGCGAGGAAAGTAGCGGTCAGAGTTCCGGTCGATTGATATCCCATGCTGAAACGATCAATTCATCTATGACGAGACCCTAATAGATTCGTCGGTGATTCAACGACTGATAGTTGATTCCTCGCAGTTTGAAGGGTGAACCGCGCGAAGGACGAAGGGCGAAGGGCGGCAACGAAGAGAGAGCGAAAGGCGACGAACAAAGTACTTATCCCCGCGGGGAAATATCGATTATACCGTTTTACGAGTGTACTCATTCGGGCGAGTGTTAATTTTGCGGAACGTTCTTCTTTCCCGTCCACGCGTGACCGTCGTAAAATTCTATTAACGCGCATGGCTCGCCGTTCTCCGTCGCCCACGCGCGTCTATTGTCCCGAAATTCCTGTCTGCACCTTCACTTCCGACCGCGTACCACTCCTTTCTCCCCCTTTGCCGTGCGCGTTACGCAAATGTTCCCCGTCGACTTAGGGACTTGCTCGTAAAACCGAAACGGTAGGCGGCTTTTTCACGGCGCACTTGACCGTTCGTCGATATCGCCACGTATGATTATTTCTACAGTTAGGATAAAGCACACGTAGTGTGGTTTTTTTCGAAGGCAGGATATCCGGGTTCGACGACCTTTCGCACCTGGCAACCCTTCTGCGCGGAGCGTAATTATCCCCGCGAGCCATGGTCGACCGTCCTGCCGACTCTCCGGCGATCTACAAGAAACCCGCGTGTGCGTATCGTCGTTACGCTCGCGAGAACCCGAGGAATCCTACTGTCGATTTCTTTGAGAACTCCGGCCCGACCCGGGGCTGGACACGCTTCGGAAGTTCCCCGAAACTTTTACCACGCTATTCCCACGGCTAAGAGGAAATTACGAATTTTTATAGGGTCATCCATCGTCGTCTCGCATCGTCCCGAAATCGAAAATACTCTGCCGGTTCTCGTCTCGACTTCCACTCCCACCCCGACGGTTCTCTAACGGTATACGATTTCTGGAAAAGTACGTGCCGTGTAAAAAAGGAGGTGGTGGGAAGGAGAGAGGCTACCGACGATCGGACGGTTCAATCGAGCACCTGGATGCAGGTGGCAGAAGCCGAGGGAACAGCTGTCCACCGAACCCCTCGGCCTTCTTCCGTCCTGCTGTTTCCGACGGTTCTCACCCCGTCCCACTTGATTTTCGTCTGTCATTCGATAACTCGATGACGAATCGGTGTATCCGTTCGCTTATCGCGCAGGAAGAAACGACTTTCGGTGGGTTTCCCCACGAAACTCCGTCCCCCAAGACCAACTCTCCCCTCTCGCTAATAGAGTTCGTAAATTTCCTCTCCCGAATGAATTTTTCGCCAATGTCCGAGGAGGAGGACATACGAGGAAGACTTTTGGAAGAACAGATGTTACTCTGGGACGAAGCGATTCGCCGGGTCCTCCTTAGTCTTCCTTATTTCTTTTTTTGACGACTCGGCGATTGGCCGACGTCCCGAGGGCCACTCGGAGGAAGGACATTGTCCTTTTCCGTCGGCGACGAAGGAAACGAAAAAGCTCTCGCTCGTTTGTCGGCACCGTAGTAGCCGGCGGCGGCGGTGGTGGCGGGTGGCATTCTAAATTTAGGAGGAAGTATTGATTTTGCAATTTGGACCCCTCCCAAAGTAAAAAATAAAGCAAGCCAAACGTACTCTACTTTGATAGAGTGCCTCTCTCCTCTGGCGCGCGCGGCTCGTTTCGACGCATCGCGCGGCGCGGGGCAAAGGAGGACGGGCGGAAGGGGCGAAAAAGCGGCTGCTAGAGATCGAAGGGGGAGGGGGAGGGGGAGGCACTCGCGAAAGAGGGAAGAAACGGCGGGCGTAGAGCGCGAGCGAGGGAGAGGCTGGCAGGGAAAAATGAAGTGAAAGAACGGCCGCGCGGATGGACGAAACGAGACGAGAAGGAAAGAAGGAGTGGCGAAATACCGGAGTTCTCCACTCGGCTAAGAAACAAAGAACAGAAAATTGATCGTTTGTCAAGTTTTATGTTCCCCGAGGCCAACGGCAGGGGAGGGGGGTGAGTTTCCTCATTCTGCCGACCTCTCCTTCCACCCCTACCCCTCTCGGCCTCCTCCTTCTCGGGAACTTCGACCCCCCTCCCTTTACCCTCGCCGCCGTGCAATAAGACGAACCAGGAAAATTCTGTCGGTCGCGTTTTACGAACGAACGAGCGAGACGGTGGATGCGCGGAAAAAGCTGGCCGTTAAGGGCGCTCGGCGGGGGCAATGGGGCGGAGAGGGTTGCTTCGAGGGCGACGCCGGGAGTCGGAGCGCGGGAGACACGTGTAGGCGAAAAAAAAGCAACGAGCCGAGACACGGCAGTCGATCGAAACTGGACGAGATTGCCTCCGTCGTGTCGCGCGCGCCGCCACGTTTTCGGATAGAATTATCGAGTTCAATTATCGGGAAGCGACTCGTCCTTTCGCCCTGTACCCGAGCACCGCGACAACCCCCGTCCACCCCTTCACCCTCCCCCGGTTAATTTATGCAGCACCGCGATCGACACCTTCGCCATTTACAGCCGACCCCTCAATCGACGGATGACGTTCGCGTCTAATAATAATGACCTCCCTTGGCTCTCAGGCGAACTGCCACCCCGGCAAACATCGCATCATCAAGGCCCTTGATTTTTTTTTATTTTACGAACGGAGACGAGAATTCGCGAGTTTAGGCGGAACGACGATGTTTATAGGAAGAAATTCGATTGCGATTATCTCCGCTTGTCCGTGGTCATGAATATAGCATCCTATCGCATCGTCGCGATTAGTTCCGCCTCTCTCATTAACCAGCCGATGTCCTCGTAAAGCGAGACAATCGGCGCGTGCACGCTTTCCTTATCGGCTTATCGACGGCCGTATGCATGCCAGAGGAGTACCACGCTCTCTTTCCACGGCAAATAAACCGCAGAGAGCAGTGGATCTTCAATGAGAATCCAATAAGCAACATCGAACCGCGATCGACCAAGATCAGCCCCGCTAATTACGAGCGTGGGACAGGCAATACTCAGAGGATGCGTTGGTATTTACCGGGGAGGAGGGGATCGTCGCAAAGGAAACTGTGTTGACCCAGGACCGCGGGAAGGGCAGGAGGGGAGGGGAGGGAGGGGGGCGTTTACCTTGTGCGCTCTGAGTGTTTTGCCCTCGCAGGCGAGTGTGACGTCGCAGTAAGCCTGCCGCTCGAGCAGCTGCGAGAACATAGTCTGCAGGTTGCTGTGATGGTACTTCCATCTCAGGCAGTATTGCTGGGGGAACATGTTGGAGGCTGTCGTGGTCGTGGTGGTGGTCGTCGTCGCCGGTGGTGTCGTTGCTGAACCGCTACGTTGCTGAAGCATGCGCGTGCCTGACACCGGCCACCAGCTCCTCACCGCCGGCCCCCGTTGCTGAGCTTTGCCGTTTTATTGTCGCTCGTCCGACCACCTTCTCCTCCTCCGCCTGCTCGCCTCTAGCGTCGTCTGTAATGCATCAGGCTCGTGTCATGAGGGCACGTCAAGGCTTGACCCGTCCCACCCAACAACCAAATTCATGAGAACCCATCGTCAACCAGTACAAACGGTCAAATTTCGCGAGGCCTTCAAAGAACGATCGTCTAACACTTACGTGTCCTTAAGAAAGCTTCATCTAATGCGAAATGCTTCATAGAGCTTTGCGAGAATCAACGGAGCCTAGATTTGCATAAATTGAACATCGTATCTTGCTGGAACTGAACTTACCGAAACCTTTGTCCTCCTCAAGCGCTAGACGCCTCGCTGGTCTCGTTCCGAGACCCAATCCGCAGCCCTGTGTTTCGTTCGCTGGTGTTCGCAGACCACGTACTTAAAATTCTGAAACAAAATCCATCAAATATCGCATTAGCAAAATGGCTCGATAATTCGCGGGATTATTCATCACGACGGTCGGTATGAAGGAAATTATTCGTTCAATACAGAGTGGACAGTCCATTCAAATTTTGTGTACGTTTTAAACCGTAAATGAAACGTTTTAAGAATCATCAATAAGGCAGCACGCGTGGGGGAAGACCCCGTCTTCGAATTCCCCCATGAGCTGATAATTTCTATTCAACCACTGAATTGGCTTTAATCGTTCATTGTAAATTCAGACTTCTGTCTGGCGTTTCCATCTCATAAGGATCCTTACGCGTTGTCTCTTTGTCGTTGGAAAAGTAAAAAAGCCACTCCCCGGCGGTCCTTCTTTTCATCGGGCTCGTGAAAAAAAATTCGCTCGACGGAGTTTGACGTCGCCGATGACGAGTAAAATGCCCGGCCCCCATTATTTCTCTGACGACAAAGAGAGGCCCGAGAGCGTCCAGTTTTCGAAAGTCCTGATCCGGTTGGTTCGCGCCGGCTTGTGAGTTTCGGTCTTCGCCGATGACTCACGCTCCTCGTCCCGTCTTTGTCGGATAGAGGAAGAGTACGACGAAGACAGGACTCTCGTTCCCAAGGTCGGCCCGTGCCGTCGTCGATAATTTCCAAACGAACGAGGGGGTATATAAAGGATCGTCCCCCTCGCTCCCTGCCGCGAAGGGACTGTCACGTTCGAACAACTCCTTCCCGCGATATCGAAGTCGAATCGAACATATAGTTGACGCATCGACCAAAGAAAACAGGAGGCAATTCTCGCAGGTGATCTACGAACAGGACCAAGAACGCTCCGTTTTCTCCAAAGTCGGGAAACATCGGTTTACATACTCGAATTCCGCGCGTCAGAAGGAATGACTTATTTAGGACGCATCGATACGTCTGCTGCAACTCAAACGGAATTCCCTGGACGAGTTATGGAAAGCTTTCTTTCAGCCCGGTGAAAAATACCAGCGTATTGTGTCCTTTTCGCGCGGCGGAATAACGAGGATGTTTAACGACATCGTTCGGTCGACGCGTCGGTACGGTGGGTTAAGAAACCGGATATCAAAGATTTTCATAACGACGATAGAGCGAACATACTCGACGGTATTGAGGTCTCGGTGCAAATGCACCAATAGCACACGACTAGCTTCGTTGGCCGTCCCACGTTCCCCGTACTTTCTATTGTGCTTGCAGATCGGACCAAGAGTACCTTTCGCCGTCGTGAAAATGCCATCGCGACTGCCAAGCAGCTTCTCGCGCAATTCACCAACAAGGGGGATAGAGGGGAGGACGGACGGGGGGTTACGCGACCTCCCGAAAATCAGCGGGAGATTAATCGGTCGTTCATACTGCTGTTATCAGGGCATTGCTACGAGCCGAGCGACTGACGAAAACACTTGGAAACTTTGCACTGGCCGGAGCGCGTTCCGTTCTCGTGCTCGAAAATCCCCTCCCCCTTCGAGCTTGGCCTTCCTCGAGAAAATTTCACGCGCGTGCCAGATCCTTCTGGAGATATCGGGGAACGAAGGGATTCGTTACGTTCCCTGTCCCTTCGGTCCGTCCCCTTAGGCGGTACGCGCTTTTCTACGGTTGGTCGACGGTATCGCGCGAGCAAATCGTTTTCATGATTATCTCGGCGTTTGTGCGCGGAACGCCGAGAGGTAATTCGCGCGGTGGAATTTTACCCGCTCTTCGGGGTATTGCCCGATAGAGTCCGTTAGGGTAAGGGCAGGGGGGGCGGGGGGGAGATCAAATTGAAAATTGCATCCACACGATGCACCGAATACAATGGCGGTGCATCGTCTATGCATCGACGACTCTCTCGTGTAGGCAGAGTAACATACTTTGCGGAGGAAGTACAGTTACGTTGCACAACAGATCGAAGTTTCTGCATTCCCCGTGAGGGAGGTCGTAAAAATAGACGAACCGTGCAAGTATCTTTATTACCCTCACGCACGCATATATTCTATCGACGTCTAACTCGGCGATTCGTCCAAGTATCTCGTCAGAGGACACTCGTCCCCCCGAATCGTAAACGTCCTATTAATCAAACTAGGCGGGACGAATGACCCGATACCGACGATTCGCGGAGAATAAATTCCACGAATCGGGACGAATCGTAACGAATTATCCTCTTTTCAGCAATGTGCCACGCTTAACTGTGAATCACTGAAATTATTTCGAATATGCAAAGTACGCACGTTGGTGAATCTTTCTAAGGACATTATCAGTGGGTCTCGTGTGGATTATTCGCTTCCTCGTAATTCACGTCTCATGTTCGAGCCTGTCCGTTCCCTCCTCTTTGCTTTCGCTCTAATCTCCCTCTCTCCGGCATGCACGCGAGATCTGCAATGTACCCTGGAATAACGGTCCCGCGGTCGCGAGTCTCTTCGCGGGATGCAACGACCGATAGGAGAAAAATCATTCCCCTCAAGGACCGGAGAAACAACAAGATCAGTTTGGCGCAGGATTTTCAAATGGCCAAGTTATCATTCGTTTGAAAGAAACTTCGTAGCCCGTGAGAGAAATCTGGCAAGGAGCGATTGCTCGTTTAACGGAGATGACTCTTTTGCGAGCAGCACGGAGGTTCTTTTCCTCGTCGAAGACGGCAATAGAGGAGACGAGAGGAGAGGAGAGGCGAGCGAAAGAGCCGGCGATAGCCGCTTTATCGCGGTCGGTCAAAGATAAAGCCCGATGCATGCATGCATGCAGCGTGCAGCGTGCAGCGACAGAGAGACGCGTGGAAGGGAGAGGCTCTCTTTATCGCCGTCACACTCTTTCTCTCCTTCGCGTTACACGCAGGGGGGCGGACACACTTACACACACTCCAAGGCACACGGGCAGGCCACCACACGGACACGTCGTTTCTCACTTCCGTGGACCCGTGACGCGAGTTACATCGTTCCTCCAACCATTTCCACGTGATTCCCGGAGTTCCTCGTGGACCTTACAGCTCCATGTGTGTTTCTCGCGCTCCACGCGTTACACCACTTTCGGCTCGACCGGAAAACAAAATCTTTTCTTCGCCAAAGGAACCGATCTTTTTTTTTCCTTTCCACCGGGAGAGATGGCAAAGCCTCAGGCTTTCTTCTATACCAGTTTCACGGAAAGACGATGGATTTTTCTGCGGCTGTCAAGTTTTCCACGGGTCGATCGCCTGTGGAGCCTTAGTCACCGGTCTGCTGTGCGACGCAATAGTTCTCGGTATTTGCCGGAGTATCGAGATTTCACCTCGCAATGAAACCAGCGAGCTTCGATTAACGGACGGCCGTGGTAATTCTCGACGATTCGACACTGCCTATGACGTCGGAGAAATCAGCACTGCCGTCACGAAACTGACAGGTCCGTTCTGCCTGCACAACAGGAAAATGTCACTAAATATTACTGCTCAATCTTGCGGCCGACACTCACGATTTTTTCTGACGTTTGGCGATAGCATTAACCATTCTTATCGGGCCAGGGAACCGTGAGGAGATTCAACCGTCACTTTCAACATTCACGAAGGCAAACAGGGTAGGGGGATGAATAGGATTTTTTCCAGTTTGTGTTTACATGCGTCTGGGAAGGTGCGATTGGCTGTACTGACACTTTGGACCGGCGCGCAGGAATTTCTCAGAAAGTTTCTCCTAAGCGGAGAGACCGGTCCTCGGAGGAGCCGTGCGAAAAATGAATGGCCAAGAACCGTGGGTCCTTTATCAGGCGTTGCACGGGACACATCCTCGTGGACGCGTCATCTCGCGCGGCAGAGGGTTGCTCGAAGCGCTCGTACACAGAGGAAACACACACACACACACTCACATAGACACATACACAGAGAAGCACGGTGAGCCACGCGCAGAGGATCGCGCGGCTTGATTAACGAAGAATCGTAGGCAGAAACGTCGCGGAGAACGTCATCGGAACGTTAGGCCTTTGCGGGGCACCCGTCGCGGAAATTAAGGAGTCACGTTATAAAACGCAACGACCTACAATGCTACAAATGCCTCGGAACCGCGCTCAGTCCTTCTTTCTCTCTCCGTCCTTCTGGACGTCCCTCCCCCGCCTTTGGTTTCCGCCAACCCCCGCGGTGCCCCGTGTCTGCCTGCGGGGCCCCACTCTCTTGCCGCCTCGCGTCGGTGCCTCCTTTTCCTCCGCTCGGATCTATCTCTCCCTCCTCCTTTTAGCTTTTTCCTCCCCTGAGCAGCCCCTTCTTAGGCCGACAGCCTCCCCTCTCCCAGACGCACACGTCGCGACCACCACCTCCACCCTCTCCGCCTCCACGGACCAGGTACGTGCCCAGCCCCGGTGCCCCGTGCCAAATCCACCTCCAGTCTGCCCCAACCCCCCGCTCCCAAGTCGACAAAGACAACGACACGACACGACACGACACGAGACGACACGACAATGACTCTACTCGCTCGACTCTTCCCGATTTTTCTGTCGCGTAATTACGTTAATCACCGCTACTCTCCACGCGGTGATCGTTCGTCGGGGTCGTCAAATTCCGCCCGGCAATCCGCTCATCTTCGCACGCACTTTTTATCGAGCACGCGTGCTCCTCGCCAACGGCAAAGAAACGTGTGTTATGCCGATCGAAAGACATTACGCTTCTTTCGGGATGAATTATAGGTGGCGCAGATGTGTAATACGCGATGCAGGAGTATCATTTTCGAGCGGTTGCATCCCACAAATGGTGGACGTTAATCTTGGCGTTTTTCAGGGTTGATCCCCGTGGCGGTCAGTCGACGAGCCGTAAAAAACCCATATAGGCCGTAGCACACGGACTCACGGAGAGACCCGCGAACCCACAGTCACGGGGTCAAAGCTACGCTATAACGCGCGCGCGTCATTCAAATTGCCGGTTGTGAGAAAAAGAAGGCCGGCAAAAAATGACGGAAAATCATGATCTCCGTGCATCGGCCAAGGAAACTGCCACTTGGGAATCTTGGTTGATAATCCTTTCGGTCGTCGAATGAAAAAATTCTTCATGTCCTACCCCGATCTACCCCTTCTGGCTATTAAAATCCGCGGAGTTTCGGGCTGCTCAAGCTCGTCCGTGGGCTGCTCGTGGCCCGAAGTATTTTCGAAAGGATCGAAGTTTTACGAGGTCGCGTCTTATCGTGAGTTTTTTCGAATACGCGAGGCGGAGGGGAGGAGAGCCACACGGCGATAACCTTTCGGGAGGAACTTCGACCAACTGGCGCGGCTCGAGTCGGAAGATTTTTCAGGAAAAATGCGAGCGATCCGTCAGCCTGTTTTTTGCCCGGCCGCAGCCTTCACCGAGGGACGCTGAGGGGCAGGGGGCGGCGGAAAAGACGGGAAAAGAGGAAAGAAGCGCGGGCGGAAAGTTCGTTGCACGTGACGAGAGAATTTGTCAGGTCGAAGTCAGCATCGGCTTCGATAAGACGACGAATTATTGCCACTCGCTACGGGGCTGACGTGTTCGTCGGCTCGAGTGAACTTCCGATGTCGATGCTGCGCTGTCGCGAAACGGCAATGCCGAATGAAAAAAAAAAAAAGAGGGCCACTTGATACTTGGCCGAGAGAAACCGCGCGAGAATGCTCAACAATCGGCAATGCCTCTGCAACGCGTCTCAAGTAGTAATTCCTTCTAGAACACTGACTTCCCTCGCGTCAAAAGTCTTCCACGGCAATTCCGTCTTTCGCAGATCGCACGTCGAAGACGTTGCGCGGCCGTAGTGGCGAATTATTTGCTCGTCTCCCGGCGGCACGGTGAAATATCGTCCCTCCGACGGAAACCTGGCAAATCTCTCTAGATTAAGCAATAGCGAAAGATAATGCATACAAAGTGCGCTGGCGGTGAGCGATTTGGAATGTTTAATACGCGTGTTACATTATGCAAAGTGGTACGTCGGCACTAGAACTTGCCGCGCGCCGGTATAGCATCGCCAAGAGAGGTATCCGGAATAAGGAGAGATACTTGGCTAGAAAACGAGCGCGGCGAACAATCGAGAATGCCGGCAACGCTCCTCCAATGGGGATACCTTTCGTTCTAGGTTATCGAGTCGGAGGGTACAATGGACCGTCTCTTTCCCGGACGAAGATTAACCGAAAATCGTGCAACGACGTTGCTACATTTTTTCTTTCGCCTAGAATCAACGAGGAAAGGGCACACGAGATGCGATAATTTCGAGGTGGATGGAAATGGAGTTTTCGCGACGTGTCGATCGGCCACGTTTTTAAGCGGTGAACTTCGACCCTCTGGTGACTTCAACTTTGACCTGGATTCTTGAAATTCCGCCTACTCTCGATACCGACACACACGTAGGCGCGGCACGAGTCGATCGATCGCATCACGCCGCGTTATTCCCGCTCGACGTTTCTCGGAAAATCCGCACGCGTCTCGGTACCAATGTCAACGCTCTTTAAAGCCCGCGTCGACGACAATTGCTCCTCGTTGGCGGGCCAGTCGCGATGACGTAACGCCGTCGGCGGTTCGATCGGAGGAACGACTTCGCTGGCAAAAAGCTTTATTCCGTACGTTAGCCGCGAAATCCATAATACTATCTCGAAATTGAGCCGGGTCGGCCGTGCCGCCGGTAATCAAGGTGCCGCAAACTTTCGAGCACAATTAAAAACGTTCCGCGCACAATTTTCATTATCTGCAGGCCTTGAATTCCTAACAGCCGTGCGCTTTTTACGAGCTCGAATGTACAATTTTTTTAATAACCAACTACCAACGTAACGACCTCGAAATGGTTGTGCGATTACTACTTAGGAACTCTTTTTACTGTTAAGGATTTCCGCCCGGAGCTCCTGCCATTCCCGTTTATCGCAGGAAGGACTGTCTCAGCGCAAAATGAATTCCTATCCACTGAGAAGGATTCCGTGTACGGTAAACGAATACTTTAAAGAGCCTCGCTCGATTACAGCTTTCCCGGTACTGAATCGTAGTTAAAGGTAATCCCTGAATGATACGACGCGAATAAGCAGCCAACGAATTAACCCAACGAGGAGAATAACACGGCGTTACAAAACACAAGTGATCCTTTTGTACGAAGCGTAAACTGGCAAACGGGCCTCGCTGCCGATTGAGATTCGCAGGCCCGTGATGCGTGGCTTACGCTCCTGAAAAGAGACTTTTCTGGATTCTTGCAGCTCGCCCGCTAAATAATAATACGTCGTTGCTAATGGAAATCCACTTGGCGCGTGGCTTCACCGCGGTGATAGGTTTCGCCAAAGGGAAAAGTGTGTCAACCCATCAAGAGCCTTTTTTCCAAATTGTCTTAGTGCCCGTCGGCATTATCAACCAGTTGAAATCGCATTTCCCGGGCGAAGGCCGCCTCGCACGCGGGAACCGCGTGGAAAAATCATTTACACTACGGCGGATTAAACGACGGAATTGTTCGAAAGCGAACCAGTCGAGTCGTGGCTGGCCGATGACAAAGCCCACATATGTCAGATAATATATCGTACGGTAATAATTGCCTTGGTATTCGTGCGATAAAACCGGTAGGGCTGATAAGTTTTGTCATCGGCGCAGCTGTTCATATATCTCTGGCTTCCACGTAGGTAAAAGGGATCAAAAACACTGGCCGATACAACGGGGAATGATATTTTCCTAGCGAATGAATCGCCCGGTAATCGATGCTCGCTTCAAATACGTTTCTACGTTTCAAGAACTACCGTTACATAACGACACGAACCTTTGGGCCCCAAGATGACTTTTCTAATATTACGTCGGCCATGATTGGTCGTAATTAGAGGACAGTCGAAGGAGAAGAGTAAGCGATTTTCCTATTTATTTGCCGGTGATGGTGGAACGGGGTTCGCGAACGTGCTCGCGACGAACCTGGGCCCCACCAGCAGAAGAGACATTCCCCTTCTTCGGGCACTCTCTTCTCTTCTTCTTCTCTCTCTTTCTCTCTCCCCGGCGTGCTCGGTCCGCCGAGTCGGCGTAGACACAACCGGTTTCCGCGGCGTTCACCCGCTTTTTGAGAAAAAATTGAACCAGTTTGTAAAACGAAAAAAGCTCTCCCTACCGCGGAGAGAGGGCGGTCTCCCCGGCAGCCCCTCACGTCCTCCTCGGCTTCCTTCGTCTTCTTCTCTCCGAGGCCGCCGCGAGAGAGGACCATGGGAACCGAAGCGATTCCGACCGTCCCGGAATCCGGGGCCCCGCAGCGAAAAACCCTCCACACTCGCGCCAACTCCCGAGATTTTTCGAGCAAATACCCGACATTTTTTCGGCCCCGACTTTTTGGCGGGGTTTGCGTCCAAAACTTCGGAAATGTTTCTGGTCCGTTAGCGAAGAGTACGAACTCGAAGAAGGTTTGTACCAGGGAGCTGGCCTCGTTCGATCAGTTTTAATAAACCATTGACGAGTCCTACGGTGGGACAGTGTAACAAAGTTGGATAACGTAGAGTCGCCACGCGGTTTCAGGTCCCACCTTAGACCAGGACAGAGCGGACGAAGTAACGTCATATAGACTGTAGGAGGCCGAGTCTACCCGGTAGGAGGTATTGATTTTCGAATTGGTTCAAAATTTCCATAATACCGCGGCGGCCGATGGTACGCCGAGGAGAAACGGAGGGGGTACAGGAGAAAGATGGAACCTGTGGGGAGAAAGGGAACGTTCGGAGTAATAAAAAGAAGATGAAGAAGACTCGGCTGAGTGGGGAGGGGAAAAGGCAATAGCGGAAGAAGAAGATAGCTTGCAAGGGAAGCGGGGAACAGTACAAATGGGACAAAAGGAAAACGAGAAGGAAGTATATGAGAAAGGAAGGAGAGGACACGATAAAGGGCGACAGGGGGTGAGGGGAATGGTAAGTCGGAGGCCGAGTTCCAGTGGTCTCCGACGTTTTCGAACTTGACAAAGTTTAACGGTTCAAAAGAGACGACCCGCGTGCTCGCCCCTCTCCCTCTTCACCCTTCCTGTCCACCCACCCGACCCACCGACGTAATACGTCCTCCTGCCTCTCGACGTCGACAACCCACACCTCTGACGTTTACACAGTGGGGAGGGTGGGTACGCTGGAAAATTGCAAATAACTTCCGCTTCGCCGTTGCAGAATGACGAAACTCCTGATTACGTGTCGTTGCAGTCGTTAATTAGCTATCCCATTGTTCGAAGACATTACAAACGATTACAAGCACTTGAGAGGAATTACGGGTGGGGGGATATGTAGACGGTGGAATTTAGTAGAAATTTGAAGGCGGTAGAGCGAGGAATTTTGGCACTAAGCTCTTAAAGAGACACATGTTTGCTTTCTCGTCTCCACGAGGACGTGAACGACCTCCCTCCCTCCTTCTTCTGTCCTCCCCCTCGTCCTCTCTTCCGCGTTGCTCTCGTTGCGTTACATCCTGGCAAACAACGATATAACTAAGGATATTACATTCCACGGCCCTCTCACGTCTGTGCCACCGCTGCTGCCGGTGTTTAATGCACTATCTAAACATCTCGCCTCGGGATATCCACAGCTCTCCTCCTCCCCGCCCCTCCCGAGTCCTCGCTTCACCTTTCCCACTTCCTGTCGGCCTTATCCGCTGGATCGCGCACGTACGCTTATCCTCTCGCACAAACCGCTTCTGATCACGCATGGATTTTCGTAGACGAAACCTTTCGGGCTCGTAAAACCATAGGCCAACGACCATTTCTTGAGATACCTCAAGCACAGGATAGTTACGGTTCAGTAGGATGAACGCTGTTGCTGAACCCCTTGGCGCGTATTCCCTTGGTTCTCGCGCAGGATCGAAAGGACTGGGAGGATTTGTCGTTGGGCTGTGGACTTGGCCGTGTCCTTGTGAGGAGGGGGCGGCAGGCTCGCTACTCCTTCTTCACTCGGACCGACAGGATGACGTACGAGCGCTCCTTGCATTCCACCCTTTTTGCCGATTCCTTTTCCGAAGAATTAACGACGGACTCGGGGAAAAGGAAACGAGGACGAGAACAAAGAAACGACCGTCGGGACGAGAAGATGCGGTTGCAAAGGGAAATGCAAAGATCGGACAAAGCTAATGGGATTTTCGGTCAAGAATTTTATCGAGTATTCAAAGTACTAAGCTTTACCCATCTAATCGCAAATATCTCTGCTATTTTTTTAGGCAAGTTAGAAGGTTTGACTTTAACGCGTGGAGCTTATAACGTAGCGCTCTTGTGACTCGTTGACTTTTACGGAGCGGATCTCGAGGTTGGTCCCCATTTGCCTTCTTTCCTTCTTTTTCGTTCTCGTTGAGCACTCGCTTAACGTCAACCGGCAAAGTGTAGACGAGGACTACTCGAAAATTGTGTTAATCTGCCGAAAAACGCCAAGTGAATCCCTCGGCAACGGGCACAAAAGACCAGTGCTCGATGTTAATGCGCTCCTTCCGAGCCACGCAGAAATTCGATAAAAAGCTTAAGACTATTTTCTCATGGACGATCAGTCGTAGCGGGGTTATCGTTTTTCCGCGAATTGTTTATCGATCGCCCGGATAAATGGAGCGGCTCTAAATTCTCCGAGGGGCAGGGGCTTTGAGGGCGACGTCGAGTAGCGGACAACTCGCCTAAAAATTGCCGTTCAAAGGCCCAAACGTCGATACATTAAAAGGAAACGTTTTATTAGTATCGGCGAGCAGGATTCCGAGCGAACGGAGAGGAGACACGGCTCGACGGGGATTGCAAAAAGGGGAAGAGACGGGGAAGCGAGCCAGAGAGAAACGCGGGGAGAAAGCAAAAGGAAGAGGAGCCACAGGTAGACGTTTCGAAATCGAGAGGGGTGACTCGTCGAAAGAGAAATATACAAGCGCGAGAGCCCAGAAAGTCGGCCTCAGCGAAAACCACGGGCGAAACCTCGGGGAAAGGAGCAGGGTTGCGACGGCAGCGGGAGGAGGAGGGGGGAGGGGGGACAAGGAGGATCCAACTGGACGGGCTGGAACGGAGGTCCCTGGAAAAGGAGAACCGGAGAAAAAGATGCAATGCCGAGGAAGGCACTCGCGGGGAATCCTTCCCTCTCGACTACCAATCACCGCGGACTCTCCGTCAAATGAGATTAGAAAAGGGAAGAGCACGATTGTTCCGAGGCTTTTGCAAGCCTGCACTCCAGCCTGAATTAGCGGCAAAGACGTCTCTCATTCCTCGAAGGCAGTTTTATAGATTCCAGCGGCTACCTTACGAAACGCATATTGTAATAATCGCTTCCTGATATCGCTGAAATGGGGCACCCGCGGTGAAAGGACGAAACAATGTCGCTCGTTTTCTTCATCCTAAGAACGGTCTGCCGGGCGAGCGGATTTTCAGAATCCACAGAGCGTTATGGTCGTTTACTTTTTCCTGTCACTTAAGGCGAATGGGAGAGGCGACGGGTTCAGCAGATCCTCTTAATATAGACTGATGGCATCGTAAGGTTAGTCGTACGCAGCTGCCACAATGCTCTTTAACTAGGAACGTTGTGCACTCACACGACGAAACTGGGCTAAGTGGTTGATCGGACGCGGGCCCCGAGACAATGCGGAGCGGGGGATTGTGCTCGCTTGAAAACGCGTTTCACGTGCAAGTATTTCGAATTATTCCCTGCGAAACACGCCGCGAGTGGCAGCCAAGTATCGCGTGGGCGTGTTCCATCGTGGAGAACGGAGACAACGAAAGAAAAGTTGATAAAGAAACGGCGGGGTGGAGGTCGACGATGGAGGAGGAGGGGGGCAGAGAAAAGGAAGGAGAGGAGGAGAGAGAGCAAGGAATATCGATTAAACGGCGAACGGGAGGACGAACGCCGGCGGACCGTGCAGGAAACGTGGATACGGAAGAAGAGGATTCCACGGATGTACCGGGAACGGGCAAGCGCAAAAACTTGCCTGAATTCGTGCTCGCGATCGAAGAATTTACGAAACCTAATGAAGCCAAATCGACGGCAGGGATTAATTGGCTGAACTCGATTTCGCTTCGACCGAAAGTCCGTCCTTCCCTTTGCTTCCCCCACTACCCAAGTCTTTTTTTTTCATCCGCCGTGAAGGAATAAAGGCCCGCGATACTTCAGGAACGGAACGACAGAGACCGGGGGGCGGGGTTAAAAAGTCGAAGCGGAGAAGTCGAGATAAAAAGCAGACAGAAGAAAAGGAGAAAAAGGGGAGGTAGACGAAGGCCGCATCGGGGGAAGGATGAAAAACGAGGAGAGAGGGTGAACTGCAAAACGACAAGCAGCCGCGATATACGTACACGCGACTATAGCAAAAGCTATGCCAACAGCGGTAACTGTCTGTATATCTCTGCGTGATCCGCCCGCCCGCCAACACCCACTACTACCCAACGCTCACGCACACACGCACACACGCACACGCATGTACCGATGCATTCCGGCACACACACTAGCGCTTCCGAGCGCTCGTCCGCACGTTTTTCGAAATACAGAAAAGTTATGAAATATCGTGAGCGCCGTGAAACTTTTAATGCGCCGTTCGCTAGGTAGGTTGCCCCTGTCGGCGAGGTGCCTTGCTTCTCTCTTCCTCGCCCTCTTCGTCCCGTTGTTTCTCTTGTTCTCCGAGCCTTCCATCTCCGTCTCTCTCTCTTCCCCCCTTGCCCCCTTGCCATACAGTTGTACCTGACTCCGAACAGGCCGGCCCCGTCGAGGCGGCCCGGCGCGGCCAACTTTATTATTAAAAAAGTTTTTCGAAATAAAAATCACACCGGCGGGACCCGCGTGCATGTGCAGGCCCGCCCCCGTAAAACTTCCGACCAACACGAACGCTCGCCACGGGTACCTGTCTGCGTACGTGCAGCAAGGAATTCAAAGTACAAACCCTCTGGCAACGGGCTTCGCCGTGACCCGCGATCGTTCCGCCTCGAACGAGGTACAATTAGTCGAGTTACTGCTAGCCGTGTGGTCCAGTCTTATCTAATCGCCGGGGATTATCAAAACGACTTTCACCCGCGTGAACAACTATTCAAATGAACGTCGGGCTACTCTCTTTCCTTTGAATTGTCATGCAACGTTGGTATCCACGTGGATTTCGCAAAACATGTTGACGTACCGTCGCCCGTCATCAGCCACTTTTTACGTTTATTTGAATTTACCTTTAGTTCCGCGCGTTTGCTTTATTTCCAGACAAAAATTGCGTTACAGTGCCGACAAAACACGTCGCGTAACTCGGGAAAACCGTATTTCTCCGCGAGAAATCTCGAAAATAGCGACATTTTTCAGCGGGGCTACGTCGCGCGCATTCGCGCCGCAATTTTTATTCTTTCCTTTCTTCGTCTCTTTGTGCGTCCGTTTCCCTTCCGTCGCGCTGCACGGCGCCCGCCGAAGGTTCAAGTTTTAGCAGGAGTTTGACTCGTCAACGCTCCTCCGCACAAACATCGCTCGATCGCCGCACCGGGCCCGCTTGCGTATTTATCAGCCGCCGTTGCGTCTTTTTCTTGCGCCTGTTGACGACAAAACTGTGTTTTCGCATTTTGCGGAAGAGCGCGGATTTCACGAAAACACTTGATCGCGTAACATCTCGAAAATAACTGCGGAAATCGAAAACATGGGGGAGACGTGACCTTGACATTCGTCGCTGTTAACTGAAACACCCATCGTATTTACGGGCCAAATAAATACGACACATCTCTGGGTCCCTTTATCGCAGCGTCATGGTTATGCGGCACATGCATCATGAATTTCTCGGTCCCCGTGGAGGAAAAATAGTGAGGATTACAATTAGATTACGAAGAAAAGGTCCTACCAGAAGGACCTTCGAGTCGACAGACCCTAGAACAAACAGGCAAAGCTTGATTGGCTCGGTGGACGTTCTCGGTTGTCGAATCTTTGTAGAATCATAGAACTTCCTTAATGACGAAGCTGCTGGTTGATTTTCTTCCTGGCGCTTCATCCCCTTTTGATATGGGTCAGCCGAGAGCGGGGCTCTGACGACGTACCCCCCCCCCTTGTTCCGGGGAATCCGTCCCTGACGGCGAACAATGTTCTTCCTTGCTTCGGGGCGAACGTATGTACGTGGCGAGAGAAGTTGCGTACAATCGGAGAAAGAGCGAAAGCGACGACGGCGTCGTAGACGAGACATCGGGAGGAAGAGGTCGACAGGGGGCCTGGAGGGCGAGAAAGAAGGTGCTGGGATAGGAGGAGACGAGAAGGGGGCCGTGGGAGGGGGAGGTGGCTCGTTCGGGGGATCTTTATCAAAGTCAACGCACGCCGGTCACCATGGCAACGAAATTGGATTTTTTTTCGAAGTTTTTTCGGCCCTTCTCGTCGGCGCCCCTACCAGAACGGGGGGACGCAGGCGGGGGCCACGGAGAGGGACGCACAGACGAGAGGGTCAGAGGAGCAGGAGCAGGAGCAGGAGCAGGAGCACGGGGAGGTGGAGGCGGCGACGGCGGTGGCGTCGGAGGCAAGGTGGTAGGAGAGACGAAACGACAAAAGAGAGAGCGGAGAGAAAATGCGCGCGGAAGAGAAGGACGTGAGGGTGGAAAGAGACGGGAAGGAGGGAAAGAGAGAGAGGAGGGAAGAGGTCGGGGAGGCTCTGACGAACGGCGACCGGGGAAGCCAATAATTCGAATTGAGAACAGCCAATGGCCGTGCATCTGATTTTTTGTCGTATCATCGCCGAGGTCGTCCGCCCTCTTCCACCCTCCATCGCCGCGTCCTCTCTTCCGCCACCTCCGCCTCGCCTCGAACCCTTCTCCTCCCCCGACCCCCCGGCAACCAACCCCCCGCGCGGACGCGCGCGCCCGACCAAAGGGGCCGCTCTGCCCCGAGCTTTTTTCCTCTTTTTTTTCTTTCCCTCCTTCCCCCCTTTTTTTTTCGTAAAATCCCCTCCCGGTCGTCGTCGTCGTCGTCGTCGTCGCCGCCGCCGCCGCCGCCTCCACAGAGCCGATCCTCGGCGACTCCTTTGGTGCTTCCTCGTTCTCCGCACCTTGCCGTCCTCTCGTCCCTCCTACGAGCCTTCGCGATCGGTTACTCCCTCGTACTCGCGTCCAACAGCAATCGCTAGGCAACTCCGAGAACCTTGACGTACGCGGCAAATTCGTTTACCGGATGCCTCCTCTTCCCGGAATCCCTGCGAGCGACGACAGCTACGCGCTTCCGCCATAATCAGCTGATTACGTCCGCCGAGGGAAAGCCAAGGACTCGTGGTGGCGTAGTCAATACGACAGACCGAATTTTCAATCAATGTCGACGCGTCACGCAGGGATATCGGAATTGCCTTTCCTGCTGTACGAAGTCGATCCTATAATTTCAAACCGTACCAGCCGGGAACGAAGTTTCTCGGCGTAAAAACGAGAAGCACAGTATTTCGTTGTCCGACGGTAATTAGAGACGAGGGAAATACTAATCTGCTAATGAAGATCCCCCGCGAGAAAGGCAACTACTAACAAGTCCGTTTCCTCGTGCCGAAGTTAGGATCGACGTAGAGATTTGAATCCGCTTGAAAATTGTTCGCTCGACCCAGTTAGCTGTGCGCTTGTTTCGCTCGCGGCGGAACCCGTGGCTTGCTGATTTCGTTGGTTTACGAGACTCGCCGGAAAAGTCCTGGCGACGTCGACCTTTGCGGCGCTTAGCAACTGGCCATCGGGATATGGCCGGGTCGAAAAAGATGATCCGCCAGGATGAAGCTTGACGAAAACGGCAGTCCTTATTTATCGATGGCATTCATTACGATTTCAGTGACGTGCAAAGTCGGCCCCTGAGAAAAAGGTCTGGCCTAAGCCAAATATAAATGGCCTAGAATCCCGAGAATACAGGGAACAATGTGTAAGTGTATAGGTCTCCGGCGAGAAATAAATTAAAACAAAAGCGACGGGTGCGCATAAAACGTGTTCTTGATTACTTGGAAAAATTAGAGACCGAGTGTGGAGGGCTCGTGGTAGACTTTTTCGTGGCATTATCCTGCGGAGGATCGCGCGAGTGTGCGAGCTCGGTAAGTTCGCGGGTTCAAAGCACGGACCGGGAAAGAGCGTGCGGGAACTTCCGGTGGAACGAACCGAGCCAGGCATTCCAAAGCGGCCAACTCCAAGAGAACCGGCCCCGGCGACGTTGCTCTCGTCTAATGGCGGGAGAATCGAGAGCGGAAGTATACCTTACCGTCTCTCGAATCTTCCAACGTCCTGTCCCACCGTGGAGAGATCCTCTTACCATCGGCGAATCAGCCGACTTGCTGTCCTCGGGAAATTAACGACGACACGACGCGATTATCCTTATCTCGGGAGTTAATCAATACTCGAATCGCCTAGGCCGTGCGATCTCCTCCGTTGTACTTCTGACGTTTTACAATTAATAGCCGGGAATAAAAGTAACGAGCGGCTCGTCGTCCCGTTGGACTTTTATCCGCGGTGCGAAGATTCGCACACTGCGAATAACGGCGATAAAGTCGAGTGCATCTCCCGTTTGCTCAAAAAATCCGACATCTCCGCGTGCCGTTTCATTCCACGCGTATTTGCATATAATACCCGGACCGACCAACGGTCTATGTGTGCTTGTAAAAGGTTACAGCGGATGCACCGGTGCATTATTCGTGCCAACCGTCCGCAGTCGTACATCGGTAGAACAAGCTGCACATATCTTCTTCTTCTTCTTCTTCTTCTTCGTCGTCGTCCTCGTCGTTGTGTCGTCGTTGGTGGCTATAGGCAAAAACTTTCCGCGAACAAACGACGTTTCGATCGATCGACCGGATGATTCCCCAGCGCATTTTTACACGCCACGAGCGCAGAGTTGACGACACACTTGCGGTTCCTTCGTGAGAGGTAATGGCGCATTGTGGGCGGATTTTGCTCGTCAGTCGCATAGCGATTAAACGGCTACACGGAAAGGATCAGAAAATCAGTATTCCCTGTTGACCGAGTGAATTTCCTCAGCCGAGTGAAACGAATGTCAATCTTCGCTTTGTTGTTCGACCGCGACTCGTCGAACGGGAAAACGCGACGCCCGAACGGAAACAAAGTCGCAATGAAGCCAGTCTCCCGTAGGCAGAGACCACGCATTTCGACGTATCCGAAGTAGAGAGCAGACGTTGTTGCGTTAGAGTGACGGTCGTTACGGTTCTTTCATCTGTCAGTAGTCGGTCGTAAGCTTAGTGTTCATCGCCGGCGAGTCGTAAAATTCTAGCAGCACGATACACGGCACAATAATCCTACTTTTCTTCGCGTGCATCGCGATCCTGAAAGAGCATAATAATATCACGAGAAATCGCGGGGCTCGTACCCACGGCCGACATAGCTCCGTCAATGGCAGTCGTCGACTGAGATCTAACGAGCAGAATCGTCTGCATAGCCCACTAATTACCGTAATCAGAGGGCCTTGCTCATCGCCATGTGTCAAATAAAAAACATGCCGATGCAAGCGAAGACGATAAACCACACGAAGGACAGAATAATGGCGGTGGCCACGCCAAACGAGTTTTCATCTCTCCTGATTTACATCCATACGTCAGGCGTTAGATTCTCATTTAAATAATTCCATCTGAATTACCGTCTGAATAATACCGGGGAAATTTTCCACTCCGATCCGACCTACGATTTGAATTAACATCGTTGATATTCTCAATTCGAACGGCACTGTCCACGCGGTGCGTGTACAAAAATCGAATTGAGGGGCCGATTAATCGGCACACAGCTGGTTTTCCGCGATGCGTACTAACGCGCTCTTCTTTCTCTCTTTCTTTCTCCCGATTCGCAAAACAGGAGCAGCCAAGTGCACGGTGTCACGCATCGCAGTACGGTTGCACGCGTGCATGCGTGCCGTGTATGACGTACGCGACGTTCGTCCCTTCTCTCTCTCACTGCAGCCGTGTCTCTTTGTTCTACCGATCCCCCCCTCTTTCTCTTTCACTCTCGCCGCCGCCGCCGCCGCCGCCGCCGACGACGTGTGCAATTCTGCGTGAACGCGAGCCGCGCGTACGCGTAGCGTAGCTTTTTCGGACGCACGTGTGTATAGGTCCGTCCGCTCCCTTTAAAGCCCTCTCTGTCGAGACGTCCCTGGCGAAACTCAGGGCTCCATTGGCCGTCACCTCTTCCCCTCCCACGACGACCCATTCCATTCATTTACTCGCACGAACGTGAATGCCACTGTCCGCCTCTCTCTCTTCCTCCTCGTGGCCCCTTTTCCTCTCTCCCTCTTTTACTCTACTCGCCGCGTACGAGAGGCATTCGTAACAGACGCGCCGTGTGGATAAATTCCTAGCCGGGCTACGGCAACATCATCAAAAGCCACCGATGGAGGGGCCAGACCGCCGTGGAATTCCATCGATACGAAAAGTCGTCGTGGGAAATTTTCTGCATAATAATCGACGGCCGTTGAGAAACGAAAGGCTCGTTACATTAATAGTAGCCGGCCACCTCCGCATGGTAATTTCGCAAAAGCGGCCCGGCTTATCGGCAATAATTGCTCCTGAAAATCGGCCTAACAGCTCCATGAATTGTAAATCGCGAGACGCCGATGGGTGGGGTGCGTTATCGATGGGAGGCAGAAATTTCGATACTCGAAACACGACGGTAACAATGGGTCCTATTCATTCCCGTCCTCGTTGCGTATTCCCTCCTCTCGACGAGATCGCGCGTCGAGTGCGTGAGAGTTCGCTCAAAGTTTTCCCAACGTGAGACCACTTCCCCCGCCCCTCCCGTGTTTACGATTCACACTGTGTGTCTACGTGTTTGATTCTCGTACGCTCCGAGTACCTCTCCCCCCCCCCCTCCTTCTGATGACCCTTCCCACCACGCCTCCTGTCATGTTCATTCCTTCCGTCCTCCTCCCTCTTTGCGTCCTTCCTTCCCGTGACGTTCTCTTATCTCTTTCCTTTCGTCCTTCCCCGCCCTTCCGTTTGCGGCATCGTGGAAAGACCGCAACGAGAGGACTATCGCGAAGGGATCCACGTGGGACGGAGAAGACCCTAGGAACGCGGCAAGCCGGGAGAAAAAGCACCCGAGACGAGGAGTAAAGGGCGCGCGTAATTGGACGACGAAGGGCACTCGCACTTGCTCGCCGAACCCTCATCGCACGTACATCCACAGCCAAACTACTCGTCTATAAAGAACCGATGATGAACAGCGGATAACGGAGAAATATGGATGCCTCTCGAGGGTTTCCTCGCCAAACAAATTCGACCGTCCGATCGAGCTAAACGGGGTTGATAGACTTTTAGAAATTACGTTAACGAGAAGCCGTAAAATAGAAGAACGGGTTTGAGGTTTATCAGGATTGTCTTGTATCTCGCATAAACGGGGCACTGATGGTGCTAGCGCACAGCACTGACCGCTCAACGTAAGTACGAAGAGGCGCTTTCCTCGAGAGGCGTGCGGCGGGGAGAAGAGAGAAGGAGGGAGGGAGACAGATATGATGGCGAGGGAGAGGGAGAGCGGGACGGTAGAGGAAGTACTCGGAGGCAGAGGGGTGGACGGAATTCTCTGTGTTATAGATTAAAATTTTTTACGGGGAAGATATTGATTGTTGCTTTTTATTAATGTAACATTAAAGCGGTGCGCTCTAGTGGGGGAAAAGCCACCTCCGCCGTCGTCGCCTCCACCGCCGTGTCGATGGACGAGCAGTGGGGTTGAATCGACGGAAGAGAGGAGAGAAACGGAGAGAGAGGAGAACCGCACGTCGCGCAGTGGGGCTGTCTAGAGCGAGAGGACCCAGTAAGGAGGGGAAGAGAGAGAAATAGAGTCATAGGGGCACGTACGAACGGCACGGAGGAGAATGGAGTACGTTCGCCGGACAAAGAGGGAAAGCAGGCCGAAGGTGGAGAGGACAGAGAGGCAAGCAGAGTGAAAAAGATAATAGGCAAAAGAATGAAAGATACGGCGGAGACGATGGGGAAAAAGGAACGGGTAAGGAGGAGCGAGAGCCTCGGACAAGTCCCCAGGAGGAATGACGAAGATCGCGATAGACCACTGGTTCAGAGGGTGTCGGGGAGAATAGAGGATGGTGGGAGAATCGCCGTGAGAGAGGAGGTAAGAACGACGACGTGCGCGCTCTGGAAAACGCCGGCAAAGGAGGGAGTCTGAACGCCATAGTAGGGAGAACAAGAAGACGAGGGGCAATGAGTGCGAGCGACTGAGCGAGAGGAAATCCGAGAGAGAGGAGCAACGGGAGAGGACGGGAAGGGGCCTCGAAGCGGCGGAAATAGTGCCATAAATACGAACATTTTTCGTAGCGTCTTGCAAGCCCTGTTTTGACAATCATCCCCTCCAACAGTCGTTGTGCCCGCCGCCGTTCTCCGTCGTGTCGGCCCCTTCCCGTTCCCCCCTCTCCAACCCCCCTTGGCGGATCTTAAATACATACAGATACAAGGGAAACCGAAGAACGGGACAAACGGACGGTCGGACGGACGGACGTACCGAACCACGGACACGTACGCGAGACGACGGCGTTTCATCTTGCACCCCTTTGCACCTCCCGCCGGTCTTCCCGCACCCTCCCCTCGCGTTCCTCGCAACGACCCGCGGCCCCTCTCGAGCCACCTATTCTTCTTCTACTCGCTTTGACATTTTTCGCGAGTTAAGGCCCGCTCGAACTTCGCGGGAATCCATCTTGCCTTGCCTCCAAGGAGTGCCGACCGCCTCCCACCCATTTTCCTTTTTCTTCCTTCTTTCTTTTTCCCCAGCGCTCCCCTCGGCCTCGGATCCGCCGCCGCGGCTTCGCTTTTTCGTTCTCTTTTTTCTTCTTCGCCTTCGATTTTCCCGCCGCTTCTTTTTTGCCAGGGGAAGAGAGAGAACCCGGAAACCCCGGCGGATCGATCCTTCGTTTCGAGACGACGTAGACGACGGCGACGACGACAGGCTACGATAACGAAAGCCTCATGTCCCGTAATTGTCGAATTAAGGATTAACGACCACGATAATCCGTGCGCTCGGTAATTGTGAATTAACGCGGGCTACGATTTAATTATCAGCGACGAAATGGGAAGGGCTTAAACGAAGGATCCTTCGGCCGAGATTCCCTCGTAAAAGTTCTGGAAATTCGTAGCCGGCATGTTTACGCTATCGCGTGACTCTCGATGGTACGACCAAAAGAAAAATACAAAAATGCTTTTTACCAGGGAAGCCAACTTTCCGGGACTTACGAGCTTTTCTTCTTCATTTACTTCTATCCCTCTTTCGTGCAATTTAATACCACTTCTGAGTCATATTATGCATTTCATCGAATACGGTATAGCGAAGAAATTGTAGCGGGAGTCTTAAAAATCATGCAAAATGTCTTTACTCGATGTGAATTTCGCACGGTTCATGTTCGACCGGGAACGGAAGTTTCGAACGGAAGCGCTCGGTGGGGATCATGTTCGTCGGCGGATTGTATTTCGCGGATATTTCGTGTTTCTTTTACGCCCGTCCGTCTCCGTACGTCACGGCGAAGGTGTCGAAGCCCCACTAGATGCGTAAACTTTCAAAGAAGTTAGCCGCTTAAGAACTTCAGGAGTTTCAAGCAACAATAGCGCGCCAAGATAAAGCTCAATTTACAAGTTAATCAACTAGCATGGCTCGTTAATATTGCTAACTCGGTCGAAAACCCTGGGCCGGAAGTCGAAGATTTGAAAATAAGCATCGCAAAGACTGTTTCCTCGGTTATCTGCAAAATATAGTACGAAAGTTACGTGCATAACTCAGTCCGTGGTATATCGTGGCGCTAACCGAAAAAACAAACGATAAACCGACCGCCGTAGTTGATGGTTTCCTTTTGACAGGAACAGCTTTCCACCGGGACACGTATCTTATCGCATTATGGTGAAGAATTTCGATTAGACACCCGGCCAGTCCCCCTCGATACACGGAGAAAAACAAAATTTCAGAGCCTCGTAAAAATTACAATGGCTCCTCGTGGGCCCTCTAAAGCAAAGTCTTGTAAAATATGAGTTATACGACGGGTGGGACAAAAGTGACGACCAAGAGCGAGGAGCAGGACGAATCGTGGGGAAAACGATGCACTTCTTCGGGGGTCGTCCGAAGCAGTGCTCCGAAATAAACAAGAAGACGAGGGAATTCGAGCGGGAAGGAAGAAACGGTATCAATGGCACGACCCCCCTCTCCACTTTTTCTCTCATTGATCACAATCGTCAGACTTTCCGAGGTGGTCTTGCTGTTTTCTTTCGCGAGTAACGAGCATCATCGTTAACAGTCCACCTTCCTGTCTTTTCTCAAGTCCCTGTTCGTCGCAGACGAGCGTGCACGCCAATGGAAGCCAGACTTAATTTTCAAAGCGACGGTAATTCGCGGGCACCGTTGCAGCTTGCCCGGTTTGGAATAAAGTGAAGATGAACCCTCCCCTTTCCCCGTCTCTGCGGGACGTAGGCCATTATTCTGCTTAATCTTCTCTAGAACCAACAGGATGAAATGCACTAATTGCTACGTTTCCTAACGACCTATTAACGCGCGAAAAAAAACGCCAAGAAATGTTGTGCATTATTTGTGTACGCCGCATACACAGCTATGCACGTCTGTATTATCCGAATTGCGAAGGGGACATTGGGTTATGAAGTAATAAGCGACGTTGGAATTTCGAAATTAGTTGTTCGCAATGGGTTTCGCTTCCCGTGACCGAAAAGTAGACGAATAAAAACGTGCTTTATGGCCTTTCGATCGCTTTCCCTGTCAGCCGATCAGTTCTCATGAGCGCTTAACGCGAAATGGATATTTCGCGGCAGAAACGGGAGTAACGTGTAACCGGGCCGCACGATAGATTTTTTCTCAAACGGTCGCTCAGGCGTCGAGTTTCATACAACGTTTAGACTCGAATCTTAATTGCGTCATCGCCGTCACGACTGCACGACAATCGTGTAGTGTACGTAGCTACACGGCACACACAACGACACAATTCGAGATTGTTCGGCACGATTTCCAATCGTTCTCTGACCCGACGATTCATGCCTTTTAACGGCCAGAGAATCGCGTGTTCCCCAAAACCCGGCCTGCTTGAGATTCCTATCGAAAGCGTGTTTAACGTCGGGGACGAGGACGAACACTTTGTGAGAAGTCATCGTTCACCGGCTACGATGAATCGTACGAGTTTCCCCACACGCGACACAATCGACGACGTTCCCCCCGCTAACGATTAATTAATTCTGATTACACGAATCGTCTTCCGCGCTATGGGAATTTTCGTTACGTTGCCGTGCACGTCGTACGACAATGTCTATGAAGAGGCAAAAACCGGTAGACGGGCAGACACGGGTGTAATTAACTCCGGCACGAATTCAGCTACACCGATAACGAAAAGACGTACAAACGAATTGCGCGAAATTAGATAAACGGCGAAAAGAGGCAATTTTACGTGTCCGGCGAGATGGACTTTGAAAGGAAAAAATTCCATCGCCGAGATTATCGTCCCCGATGTTTGCCGTTAAAACGGAGTTTTCCCGGCGGCGCGAGCGTGCTTTCGAATTACACGGGGCACGGAACGTAATCCGGCCGTTTGAAAGAAAATAATGTAAGGAAAAGGAGATTAGCTCGGAGCCGGTTCGTGTTAAATTTACTCCATTGTCTCGAGTCCCGCGGGACACGCATTGTGCGCTGTTCGTTAGGTCTTTCTCTCTCAGTTCCTTTCCCGCGTCAGCTTCTAAATGAAATTCTCTTGGAAAGGTCGGGGCGCTCGCGGCCTTCGGCCGGCCCTGTCGACGTTACAGACGGGGCTTCGTGTACAGTCCGCGTTAATAGATTACGACTTATGGCGCGACTTTGCCGTAGCAGAACCGATGTGGTTGATACTCGAACAATGGAAACTACTTCTAGTATTCTCCTGGTCGTACGCGTGGGAGTCCCACGTAGGTCCGTCACTTTGTAATAAAGCGACTTTCTGGCATCAATAATTCTTGGGAAAACTTATAGCCACAGGCTGGACTAATGCACAATTAATGGAGCAAAGGGGGGATTTACTAATTCCGAGGAGAAACGAGAGAAATAGGGTTGCTTGAGTAAACCAGCTCGTCCTTCCTGCAGATTTTCCCCGCGGCGTATTGTGTCTCTTTCGCTGGTGGTTGAGTCTGCCGGTGGGGCTTTGACGCGTTTCTACCGAGTGACTTTTCGACGTTGAAAGGTTCTTGATACTCTTCGTTAGAATTGCCGTACACGCGAGGCGGGAGAAGGAAAGCGGAGCAGCGCCAAGAGCGCCGGGTCGAATCGACGGCAATAGCAAAATCAATTTGCATTATTCGTTTAAAAGTGTGTGCCACCCCGGGTGACGTCAGAGCGAGGGATAGGCGTAAGAGGGAGAGAAGCGAGCGGGAGAAAGCGCGCGCCTGCTAAAAAGGATAGAAAAAGGGGTTAGGGGTAGACGACGTGGGGGTGTCGAGCGGAGCCAAGTAGCCCCGTCTGCCTCGTCGATGCTCTCAAACAACCCCTTTTCTCCACCAACAGCGCCTCCACCGACGACCGCCGGCGACCTACCCTCTCTCCCCTCTTCTTCTTCCTCCACCTCCTCCTTTCCGCCGCCTGGCTGCCCCTCCTAACCCCCCTTTGCACGCCCCGTGCGACCGTCTCTCTTTCTCCGGGCGACGCCAGCACCCCTGTCCCCTCTCGATTCACCGCCATCCACCCGCCTCTTGTATCATACTTTTGTATACGTCCCTCAACCGCCAGCGCCTATGCACGGGCCCCCCGGCCGCCCCTCTACACCCGTCAGCAACCCACACACGCCGGCTCTTTCCGCGCTTTGTGCTCTCTCGCGCAGGGACGCGTCGACCACCCTCCGCCTATTCTCTCGCTCGCACCCCCACGTTAAACCCCCTCGTAGCTGTTTACACAAAATGACTCGTACGTGATTTCGTAATGATGACCCCGCGACGCTCCCTTCCCCCGCGTGGAGGACGGTTAGTCGCTGGCCGGAAAAATGTCGGCAATTTCGGATATTTTCGGCGGGCATGGCGTCTCTTTGACCGGCGGCTTTTGAAAAAAGCCCAGAGGAATAATTTGAAGCGACAGACACGGGTCGAGAAGTTGCACGAAACAGACGGTTCGTTCCCCGAAGTCGTTCGCTCAGCTTCCAAAAATAAATTATACAAAATCGTCGGCTTGCGAAAATCTGCCAGCTTCGATGTCAAGAAGACTATACTATATTTAAAACACTAGGTGAAACCAGGGCAAGCCGAATTAGAAATTATGTCCGGTACCAGCGGTGTATTAGTCCCTTTTAGCCGTACGAAGCGAAAAAATCGGCCGGCGCATCTGCGTTTCGGCCGCTCTTCATTTCCCCGGGATTACTAGAGGTCGATGGTTTCAGCTTGTTACCGTAGGCGATTATAATTACACCATGCCAGGAAGCACTCGGTACCGTGCAATTAGAATCGCCGAGGCCGCCGACTTGGCACCACAAATTTCTGACGGACCGATTAATAATGGAATCAGCCGGAGAGTAACTCAACAATCAATTTTACTCGTTTTCCCATTATTAACTCGTTACCAGGCCTATATTATTGAGGCTTTGGAGTTTCTTTTGTCCGTCACTGTCACTATTAGCAGTAGCACGAGCAGTTGTAACGGCTGTGAATAGCAAAGCGCGATACGGCAGTTCTACCCTCAACCCTTGGCCGTACTTTCGCAACCGTCGTCCCTTTACCCGTTGAAGTCTCCGGGCCCTTTGCAACGCCCTCCTCCTCTTTCTCGCCTCGTCCCTCTCGGTGGTGTTTTATGCACGCGCAGACAGCAAGCCGCGTATTCTTTCAACCCTCGTTTAACCTCTCATCACGTTTACCCGGAATTACGCTAAGTTTTGCGTACTTCATTTGATTTAGAAAATCCTTCCGTTCCCACGGAACTTTTCTCATTTATCCAGAGGTTTTCTGTGTCCAACATGGACCCTGCCAACTCGTACTTGTCCCGGAATTTCGCGTACCGATCGGAGGAATGTCCAGCGATCGCGAGAAATTCCCATGAATTATTGGCGGAACTGTCCAATTCGGAGTGTCATTTCCGGGCAACTTTCGCAAGGCAACTTCCTTCGACGATCGGATATAAAGCCTGCACGTTGCACCGTGGCGTCTTAGCGGAATCGTTTCTTTCGTCGCTTATTAAACCGTTTCCCGCGCGATTCCGGATTTTACGCGAAGCTCCGGCGATCCGCCGCTAAGGGAATGTAAAATTAATTATCCTTTGTGAAGCACTCCAATTAAAAACGCAATTTTCGTGCGAAAGCATCGCTCCCGCGATTAGTTATAAAATCTATAGCCTTCTCGCGATGCTTTTATTCCTCTCATTATCATATCCCGCGCTTTACATTATTTCACGCGTATGTTTCGGGATTAATTATACATTCTCACTGCGGCGGATTGTAAATTGCAGAAAATGCAGATACGCGAGATAATAGCGAAACTCTTATCGGACGTAATTTCCTCGTATTTACCTCCCACGGTCTATCCTCCAGGAGTGCAATATTGAAAAAGCGAAGTAGTTACGAGCGGCGAAAACGGAAACTTTCGAAGCGCCCGTGTGCAATAAAGAGGAAACGATTCGTCGTGAAAAATCACTGCGTCGGAAAAATTCGACGCAGATGTTTCTCTCGTTTGGACGGGGGGAGAAGGGGTGCTGGTTTAAATGGAAAAAGTTTCGCTTTTAGCGAGCCGGTTCGCGGTCGCTCTGAAAAGCAAAAATGCGCCTTCGCCAAAGAAGGAAGGAATTACAGGACGACGGAGAAATATATCCAGGGCCGACCTTGTCACGTTTAAAAATGGCTTTCTTGCCGTAAATTTCTCGTCTCGCCTGAAAAAAATGTGTACTCCCTAAATCCAATCGAAAACCATCGGTTGCCAATTGTTTACTATCGGATTTCAATACCTCCGATATTTTAGACTCCTGTTATTGCGTTTTTATTCGTCTCTGACCATGCGGACTGTATATCGTCAGCTGACCTTTTTGCTAGTAGATATAGCCGTCGGTGAACCTGGTGATTTTTCCACAAGTCGTTCGTAAAACTGTAATAAGTCGAGGCCCGTCCCTCCTGGTACCATCGAGAGAGCGCACGCGCCATTCTTCCGCGAGAGACACGGTTATAAATATAGAACGAACTTTAAGGAGGAGTAATAAATTACATTTTCCAATTCTTCGTCCGATACACGAACGTCAGGGCCGACCACCGATAGATTTTTCAACGGGGTTATGTTCCGCCCGTCCGTCTGTCCTTCCGTCCGTGAACGAATATCTCCCGCGGTATATGCCAGGGGATAAAACAGCACGGATCCTGAATATTTCAATGGACAGCTAGATGAAGTCGATGCTTCGGAATATCTATCGGACCCGACATCATGTACCTTAATTAAAATGCTTACGCGATATATTTTCAGTCGGCCGGGCGTACACATATTAACTCGCGCGTCCGCCTGTATGTGTGAGTGTTACGTGTACGTATGTGTGTGTACGTATGTCCGTTCATGGACGGACGCGTTTTCGCCTGTCGAGTCGATATGAGAAGTGGCGCGCGCGACTCCTGCACTGAATCGGAGCTGATTCGGTTAAACCATTATTCCCGGTAAATTGAATCGGACGATTCATTTCCAAGTATTTTTAAAAACGTTTTCGACTTCGACAGGTGCTTCGCGGACGCGCCAACACACGGCCGACGCTCCATGCGAATTAATCCATTCACGGACCACCACGCGCCGAACATCGCGACCGAACGGAATCGCATACTGCACCCCGATGTAAAGGGAACTATCCCCCCTTCCATTCCCTTCCTCATCCCTCCTCCCTTGCACTCTTCTGTGTATCGATACGTCCAGTGCCATCGATTCGCCAACGATGGACGTTCCACGCTGCTTCGGATAAACCGCAAATTCGATTACCCCGATATATCGCGGCCGACATTCGACTATACATACACTTATGAGCCATTTGTTAACATTACATAAGCCAATACCGTAAGGCCTTACATTCCAAGGTAAAACCGCGACGATCGAAGCTCCGCGATCCAAGCCCGAAAATTTCCCCGATAACCCGAACAAAAACAGATTCTGTTTCATTTGCCCGCTTCGTGATGTTCCTTTTGCAACCACCATGCAATTAGCCGGTTAGTCGTGGGTTAACAAGCGCTACAAGGAACCCGTCGTTTTCTGCCTCCAACGAAATCAATTTCCAGCCTCGAGAGGTAGACTGATTCGAAAGAAGGTTTCACGGACTCCACGGGCGTACATAGTTTTTATTTTGTTTTATAATGGGAATGAAATGGTTACCTTCGACGAGGAAAAGTTTGTTTTTCGTCCTCTCAACCACCGCCTACTAAAGTTTTCGTTTCTATGGAAATCATGTAATACGTATGAAATAAATTCTTGTAAAGATACGACATAAAGGTCTCCTTATTCGAGATCTTTCCAGCAAGCCATCCATTCGATGGCAAATTCCCCGATCTTCTCTCAATAACCATCAGAAATGTTAAGAATGTCGGAGGATCTCGATACATACACGAAATACGAAATCTCGTTCGTCATTTCCCAAGAAATGGTCGATGCCGTTTCCTGTCGATGAATCACAGGCCACAATTGCTTTGAAAATGGATTCCCGCACACGTACGTTCGACACTCGTCGAGTCGACTGTACTTTCACGCCTTTTCGCGGATTTCCCATCGAAAATTCATACCTGACACTGGGGCGCTGTGAAATTTCCGCCGTCGCCTCTGCACGTGTATTTTTTCAAGGCCTCGGTAAAGTTTTCCATGGATTAGCAGGCACGTTTCTCGAAATGGCAAAAGGTTCGCTCGTGGTGCGGCATTAATCATAGTCGGGCTAGGCTAGCCTGCGGCCAAGTCTATGCGCGGAATTTAAGGTTTTTGCCGTGGCGAGGGGGCTAGAAAGCCACGAAGCTGTGGACAGAGACTGGCCCCGGCTGCCTTTTGAAATTCGATCGACTTCGCGTGCAATTTCGTAATCCGGCCCGTTCTCGGCGGCGTTTCTCCGCGCGCGCGAATCGATCTCGCATCGCCGGCCCGATAATCGAACGTAAATTATATCGAAGCGGCCATTGAAAAACGACGAACGGTGCGCCGCTTTGCGTACACGTTAGAGATTTCTCTCGATTTATGTGCAGAGCCCGGGCTGGCTCCGACGCGCCGAGTACCGAGCTATGCGCCTCTCGTTTTTCTGTCATTTCAGGCTTCTTGCGGCCGCTCCGAACGTACACGAGCGCACCTCGATCGGGCCTTTTTGTAATCCCCTCCGTGGGAATTGCACAAGAGTACCTCCGCTAAGTAGACTCGTGATCACGAACGATATTTTGCTCGAAAGGTTGCCCGGAGAGGAGCACGGCCCGAAGGGATCAGCGGGGAGACGGGCAAAACGAGCCGAGATCCGCAAGACGGAGAAGGAGAGAAACATCACGAGGAAGACGCGAGGACCCGAGTCGCCAGAGTAAAGACCGACTAAACGTTCGACACTTTACTGTAATTGCCAGCCACTCGGCCCGCTGTGCCGTTCATCACTCCAAGGATCATGCCAATGAGGAGATAGTGTTAATTATCGCGCGGTTTCGCGCTCATACCGGCAATTGTAAGAACCAAACGATACACCAGGATCCGCAGTAATCACGGCGCACCGACGAAAACGAGCCAATCCTCTCCTCTCGGTCAGGTTCCACGTGTCGATCAATCGGGACGTTTAAGCGTTTAACAATCCACGAATAAAAAGTACAAAAATACCCACTTCGCGACAAATTTCTATTTGCGAGAGTCTTATTCCTAACTAAGAAAATATTAACTTTTTCGTGCGGACATACGGAACTTGTCTTTGGACAGTTTTTCTACAGATTCGATCGGACACGATGGAAATATTGACATGTATGTTGATGACAGTTTCTAAGAATTTCTTGAAGCCTCGATATCTGCTTGGTTGTTGCCATTTTTTATTAATGACACACACCAGAGCAAGCTGCAAAATACATGATCGCTAATAACGACACATTCGTTGCAGGTGGAATAAAAACTGGGAAAATTACATGTTGTTGACTGTTTGAGCGTACACGCGGAGCAGAGACGGTCGTTGAGATTTACACATTGGATAATGGTGAACATTATTCGAGTTTCTAGGCCTTTCGAGCGAAGAGATACGAAAATACGTAATTGCTACAGATCAGACTGATTCGGACGAGATGTCGAAAGACACTTTACTATCGGTCCGTGACGAGTGAAACGCCAAACCCGCCGTCAGTAGGAAAACTCGATACCTCGTGAAAGGAGGCCAAAAAATACATGCATTAGCAGTCGTCTGGCTGCGGAGGAAATATGATTTACAAATGTGCGATTGTTTCGAGAAAAATCAACGTATCCCTTGTCGTTGCGAATGGTCGTAGGAGAGACAACCTTGAAAACCTATGGGGGTTATCAAGGCCGACCTCGCGATATTGTACTCCTGTTGCTGTCAACATTTTCCCTGAAACAGAGACGCACGAGGACCAGGCAAATGACCGCAACCGTTTGGTTTACGTGCGGGGAAGAACGTCGTCGGACTCGCGCAACTTCTGCGGAGTTATCGTTAACTAAGTTGCTGTTTTCAAAGCGGCACTGTCGCGCCGGAGGTTTCGCGGAATTTTCATAGCGTTATCATTATCGGTGTAGCCGGTTGCTTACACGCGGCTGTCGGCAACGCGAGGTACACACACGCACGAGGTCGTCGTTCGCGATGCAACCGAGGATTGTAATTCACGCTGCCACCTCTCTCTCCCTCTCTCTCTCTATTTCTTTCTTTCTCTCCGCCCTCTCATACACTGCCCCCCGTCCCCGCCCCGTTAGTGCGCGCTGTGTGCGTCTCTTTCTCCTCTTGGTCGATCGTGAATTCGCCACGCGAATCCGCAGGGAGAGGATGGATGACGGAGAAGCCAAGTGCAGGAGGGAGCAAAGAGCAAAGAATAAAGAGGAGGAAGATCGACGGACCGTGGGATGTCTTCATTGTACCCTAGGTCGAACGTTGAAAAAGAATACGGAGCAAAATAGCCGGCAGTCGGGCAAAGAAACTTCAATACGAAAATACCCAAGGAATGGTAGCAGCACGCAAATACGCTCAAGCGGAATAATGAAAAAGTTGTTATGAATTCTACTAATTATCACTGAAATTCGTATCAGAGCGTTGTCACGCAAAGCTGCGTAACGATTCTCCTATTTCGTAGCGATTAGATAAATATAGTTAAGTTTCGTGGAGTATTTTTAGCCGGCTATGGAAGACCGTCATTTTCGCAAGAGACACGTGGAACTTTTTTCCCTCCCGGAAGAGCGAGAGGCCGCCAGGAGAAGGACAGAACAAGAAAAGGGGCAAGGAGGCGAGAGGGACGAGAGCCGACTAAAGAAACGGTGCAAAGGTGCCCAGTGCCATGCGCCCCAACTAAAGCCGGCCCTGATCTCGGACAAGTAACGCGTAACGAGGTATCAACTACACCGTAAAACTCGAGTTTAGTAAACTCCCGCCCGCATAAAGCCGGCACGATGAAATCACGCGTCGTGGGTTTTCAATAAATATGTATATACGTATATTCCAGCGTGACTTGAGCGTCGATTAGCCCGCGGCCCTCGTCGAAATGAGGAAAGGACGACGACGTCATTCAGCCAGTTTTTCGAGCCGCCGACACTTTTCCCTTTTTCTTTCTCTCTCGCCATTTCTTTCTCGCTCTTTTTCGAATCTGCAATCCAGATGACGCGCATACATAATTCATACATAGCCGGCTCTGCCATCCGATATACGTGATTATCGCCGGAGTGTTTTTGGAAATGCACGGGGAACGTCCGAAGGTTACATTTATTTGTCAGCGGGACGTTCATTAACCCGCTCGTTTGGTACGTTACGACGTAAAACGTTCGCATAAAACCTCGCATTCAGTGGAGAGCCAGAGGAGGAGATAATGCGAGCTAACACTGATGATACCGAGGCTACCAGATTTTAGAAAGTGAGTAATTCTTTAGAGCGTTCATTTCAGGTCCCCGTAAGATCGCACAATATCCTCGTTACTTATCTGAAAGACGTCGAAAGAGATACTCCGTCCATTTGGATTTTCGCACGAGCACAAATTCCCTACCACAAATTCCAGAAGAGCCACGAACAAAATAACGTCAGCGACGAAAAAAGCCAACTTATGAAAATGTTTTCCATGAACCAGCTTTTTACCGTCTGTTTACCGCGTATATCTTCGTCATGGTTACGTAGCTTTCTTTTTCGGAAAAACCCGACGAGTCAAGGATACGCGCGAGTTTTCATTACACAGTGGCGCCGACGTTGTAGTGGTGAAAATTGTGTGCGAAGCAGGCGGTCGGCAATGACGTCCAAGTAGTTGCTCTTTTTGAAGAGTTTAATAATTTGCGATGACGCATCGTCCTGCACTTTCCGCGGTGGCGAAAGATAAGGCAATTCACGTGGAAAAAATCCTGTAGCCCCGGGCTATCTTCAGTGCCGTTTTGCAGTTAGGCCTTTCTTGCCTATACTGAATATCGCTACGCTCATAGATATTGCGTCATCGATATTCCACGATTATGTATGACATTCTCGAGAGCATCCAGAAGCAGGATAAAAAGTATTTTTGCCATCAGCTATCTATGTATTCTTAAAGAAATGAATTTTTATGCAAGCGTCAGCCGTTCGATAAAAAGAAGAATTGCTGACCAGTTTAGCGTTACGTTAGGCGATACGCCCCTGCGAATAAGAAGACAGCGCATTTTTCGTGAATTGGCCAGCTAGCCCATTGAAATCGCTTTATGAATGGTCTCCATCGTATTCGCCTCAATCAAAAAACAGTAATTCAGCGCTTTCTTTGCACGAGTTTCTTATGCATACGCGAAATAAACTATAATGACCGCATTTAGTTTCGAAGGAAACGATACATCGAACTTTCTACACATTGAAAACCGAAAGTTGATTCCAAGAACTCGAAACCGCGGGGGAAGCATTTCACGTCTTTTATGAAAGACCAGTCGACGTTTTCCGAGAATCAAAAGCTTCGCACAGGAAGTAAGCGTTATAGCCAATTAAACTATCGCTAGTCATTGTGTGTGGTATATTTCGAAGAAAAAACACGTTTGCTAATCTGATTCTCAAGCGTGAATCATTTCGAAAGCATTCGGACTAAAAAAAATTCCGCAATTACGTGATGTTGTTTGATGTTTTGAAATACGAACGTTTCGTTGTCTCTCCTAGCGATTGTAAGGCGCGATATAGATTCTCAATTGACGCTATTACGTTAACACATGAATTACATATGTGTGATGTAACGTGAATAACATAGAGGCAACGAGCAAACTGTTTCCAATTACATCGTCCTAGACGAGGCATTTCGTATTACGGTGCATTTAAAGCGGTGGAAGGCCTAACGATAACGGACCGTCAGGTGTTCCCTTTTCACGAAACTCATGTCCATTGCACAGGGACCTTTAAGGTTATGAACGTCGCTGCAACCCGCGTGTTTTCCTCGAAAAACGTCGGGTCGGGAGAAGTTTGGAACTCATACGGCAATCGGATAGATCGTACGCACACAGCAAGGACCCGTCGTTTCATTCTGACTATCGTATACTTCTCTCTCTCTCTCTCCTCTTTTCCTCTCTTTTTAGCTATACATCTCGCTTGCTCTCCTCGTGGGCCACCGCACACGAAACTACGCACAATTACGCAGAAACGGGTACACGAGTGCGTCAATGAAAGCAGGCGTGCGAGGTCAGTCGATAGGCGGCGTCCCGTCGTGTACACTTAGGCTGTCATCGTCGAGTCGTCAGCGTGATCATCGAAATTCGCGTGCATTATGTGCTCCCGCTTCCCGTTCGTCAAGAGCGCGAGCGCGAGAGGGAGATACCGACAGGGAGGAAGAGAGAGATCGTGACGTAGGGCGGCGCGGTAGGGAGATGACGGACGAGGGAGAAAGAGAGGTGGAGAGGGCAAAGCCGCGCGAGAGAGAGAAAGATGCGAAGTCTAACATGGCAGACGATGCCATGCAGGCAGCAAAAAAACACGACGACTAACGGAGGAATCTGCGATAAAAGGAGAGACAGACAGCTTCGGCGGTATGTGCGTGGTAAAAGAGTGCGTACGTACCCATGGTTCTGCGTTATTTCCTCGGGCCGGTCTCGATGCCGTGCGGGAGAATAGGAACGAGCAGCAGGCACGTAGAAAGAAGCGCGCACACGCGGGGTCACGCACTCGCAGCGCTACGCGCGCGTAACTCTTTTTCTCTCTGGCGCGCGCGAAGGAACAACAGAGACAGAGTAGCAAGTCAACGGAAAAACAACACCCGGCGCGTCCTTTCCGCCTCGGAGGCTCCTCCTCACGCCACCAGCCAAACCGTCCGTGTCTAACCACCGGCGGCACTGCACGAAGCGGTCTGTCCTGCGAAAAACCGCGACTGTCTCAATCGCGCGCTGTGTCTATTGTTTATTCGCGAAGCTCGTTTGCTCTCGTTTTCGGACTGTCGACCAACGTTAACACCGTCTGTGGCAACGTGACGGACGACGTGACGAACAAAATGGCGCGTGTCGTATTACCGGACAATCCGCGCGCCGATCAGGTGGAAAATGCCGGAATGCTCCGCTGCTAGGAAAGATCGACTGACTGCCGAGGTCCGCGGCCCTAAGTGGTTTGACGTTAAGAACGAGCCGCGCGAGCGAGAGAGAGGGAGTGAGATTGGCAAGGCAGGACAGAGAGAGCGGAGGAAGCGATCGGGTGGGAGCGAGAGGAAACGAGGGAAAGAGAGACACCGAAAACGTGCTCGCGGGGTGGGAGAGCAAGAAGGAAACGAGGGGAAGAAACACCCAACCCCACCACCGCCGTCGACTTTACCGAGCTCTCGGAGGACTTCGACTGCCTTCGATTATTCTCGTTTGCGAACAGGGCCGTCTCGTATCGTATCAAGCGAGGGAGGGAATTTTCCCACCGTTAGAACATAATCGGAGTGAGCGCGTCTCTTCAAGGTTCTCGGAACCACCTCCCAAAGGGAGTCATCGCCCCTTCTTCCGATTTATGTGGTCGCTCCTCGAATAACTATAAATCCCCGAAGGTACGAACTACCTTCCGATATCGGAAACGAAACGGTCGTTTTATTCGCCTAGCGAGCACGATGTAGCGCGTTCTTCTTTATTATTTTAACACGGCAATATCCGTGCTCCGAGTACCTCTTGAATGGCCATCCCTGGTGCGAACGCACACACCCGGGGGTACCTGGTTTCTTCGTCTCGCTCCTCGTTCCTTCGCCGGTTCGTTTCGCTCGCCTGTTCGCGCGCCTCGCGAGGAATTTGTAAAAATCAATATATACTCGCAAAGCGAGGGGAAGCCTGCAAAAAATTTCAGATTCCACTCCCCCTTCCCCCCCCCCCTGCGAGGCTTCTTTTCTTTCCTTTACTTATCGCCAGCTTTTTCCCCGCCGGCTAACTACGCAATTTGCGATTATTTACGGATCTTATGAGGAAACGGAGTACTCGAATCAGAAATCTCGAAGAAGCAGACTTCGCGAATAAGACTATACCGTACGGCGGGGAATGGATGTAGAGGAAACACGGGGGACTTTATTTTCTCAGAAATGCATCGTATGTATAGGCCGTACAGTCCCTGCAATTGCATCGCGAATGAGCCCACTTGTTCCGTGCTATGCAGCGCTACATGGCCACGAAAGTTATGCGAAATTCTCCATTGTTCGATACGAAATTACGACGCTCACGCCTCGGTTCGCTATGCAATATTTTCCACTTCGTCCTGTAAATTCGAACACGGTTGATCTTGAAACTTAGACAATATTTTGACCGGCTAATTCTAAGCTTCTGTGTCAACCTAGAATGCCGGTATTTGGCTCTGACGATGTTTCCACTTTCCTTTGTTAGATCAGTTGGTGCTCCGTCCGTTGAAGGTAAAGGGCAGGCGTGAGTTTAACGCGCGAGAGATCCTTTTATCGGATTGCTTATGTTTCGCGAGGTCCTGGAGAAGGTCAAGGACCTGTTACCTCGAGACGGTCGATCACGGACGGGGTGGTACGATGGTGGGGCGAGAAGCGGACGGTATTTTTCATTTCTGGTTATATCGAAAGAGTTCGTCGCTTTTCTCTCCATCGGGGAAATTGGCTTACGAAGCGGACAGAGGAGGAGATAGAAAGGAAAAAAAGAAGCCACGAGCGGAAGGGGAAAGCTACGGGCCAGAGCGCAGAGGCGCCATGGGTTCTCCGGGAAAGAGAGGCTTGTAATCAAACGAGATCGAAGGAAGATCATTAATTTCATCCGCCAACGTTCGCTGAACGTTTACTTTGTTAAAGCGGCCGACAGTCCTATCGATTGTCTTCCAAAGTTTTCGTGAGCTACGTAATTAAATGAGGCTAAGCATTTGTTCGCTCGGATCTCCGCGAATCGCACAAAATTATCCTTCATGGAAATTCGAAGGAACAGGGGCGTCAAGGAATAACGGGCCGTTAGAATTAGAGAGCCGTTTTGAGTCAAGGTGACCGCCAAGAAGAAACGATTGTTCATTTTGAAATCGTTACGCTTAGAGTGAGGAAAATGCAGAATTATCGACGGCGTTTTTATTGCGAATGTAACGCCATTGGAATATATTATGGATTTTGGGGTTTGGGAAATTGCATTCCACGGGGCGTGCTTTCGAAAGCATCGTGCATGAGGGGTACATCTAACATAGATCGGTCCAATCACAAGTACTCGCCCCTCAAATTTATGAGTAATTGTATCGAAGTCTCTATTCGAGTCGTTGAGGAGAAACTGAAAAAATTCATAGTAAACTTCTTTCAGCTGAAGAAGGCTTGGCTGGCCCAGTAGAAAATATCACAGCCAGATCTATCGGCAGATAAATTGAATGACAACCCAATTCGACGATCGGCTGTGTGCCACGTACTCGAAAGTATTCCTTTCAGACCTTTCCGAGCTCTTTCCGACCGACTACATTCGATCAACGGCTCGGCCAATTTTCCTGTGGTACACAGCCACCGTGTTTCGATAAATCACTTTCGGGCAATCGTGCATATTAAGACGAGAGCCGAGAAGTTTCAATCACAGAGGTAAATACGTTCAGTGACGACGTAAGTCCTGCATTCTACTTCTTATTCTCAGGCTCGTGCGAAATGAGGACCCAAATTCACCTGTCGACTCATTGCGGATTATATCGTCGCGTGAACAATGCAATCGTTTGGCCGATTGCCTGTTGATAGAGTGCTGAGGGATAGAGTGCTAGGCGAGTAATAAAGAAGTAGAAGATAACGGAGAGTAGAAGAAGTAGTGGTTGAATCGACGTTACCTCAAACTCACCCGGCTCGTCTGCCTTCTGAGGGTTCACTAGGTGGTCCTGGGATCGGAAGTGCCCGGTCCTCGCACTTGGTACCATGGAGAACGTAAAGCCAATCCCATCCTTCCCCGCTTTGCGAGGGAAGTTCTGGGATTGGCCGACTGGAATCAGCGGCTCAAGGCCAACGTGCTTCTTGCCCTTCCAGTGGGCTCTCTCGTGTTCTCCAGCCCTCCGTGGGACATCACGAATATCTCGTTGCATCGAATACCGTGCAGTCTTGCGCTCCTTACCACCAGCAGAATCTTCATTTTCTAATTACAGCCTTAGAAGCGTGATTATAGTAATGAGAAAATAATGTATACTTTCGTCGACCTCGCGCATAAATGGCCTTCCATTTTTACCAAGGCATAAATGACTATTAACATCCAGGTCATTTGCGGTATATTTATGATTTGTAATTAGAAAGTTACAATTCTATCCGCCATTGCTATCGACCGTAAATAAAAACAGTCAATACAATGTCCTCACCGATAGCGAATAAAGTGTTGTGCTATCATTACATCCATTACTTCGAATAATCTGTCTTTCACATACATAATTTTGTGTTTATTTCAGTTATAAAGTCGTAAAGGTTTGAGGTAAGTAAACAATTACTCGATGAAATGAAATGCTAACGACAAGATTGAAGTAGGAAAGGAGGGCCAGATTTCGGAGAAAACTCTCAAAAGTTTGTTTGTCGAGGGATTTTGTATCACATCTCCTCACCCAATTTTTCCGTATTCTGTTTTTCATGTAGACAGAACCGTCAAAATAACTTGATAACGTGACAGATATGATGAGAAATAATAGCGCAGTCATGATATGTAAGCCGGGCCTCTTCAGAGCATCAAATTCGAGTACAGGAAAAGATATTGGATTATCACAAGTGGACGTTAGAAAATCACAATACTAGCGATTCATCCGTACCCCTTCCTTGCTGCTGCTCTTTCGACTTTTACACGTCAGCACGTAGGCCGAGGTCACAACAAGTTTTTGTTTTTTGCGTTTTACGTTCTGTTTTTCTCGTCGGTTCGATAAATCTTTAACCCAGAAACGCAAATGTTGTGAAGGAATTGACATTGCACAACATTGTAGCGGATGAGCTAGTTGTAGTAGTTTTTTAAAGATGTTTTCCGTGAAGCCGGTCGAATTGAGAGAAAATGTAGGGCTCGGGAGCGAACCGACGATTTAATCTATGAAAATCTGACAAGACGCGCTGTATGCGTAGTGGGCTTTGGAACGTCAAAATGACAAGAGGTGCAGCGTAGAGAGAGTGGCTCGCATGGAGGCCACTATACCGTGATACTCGCGCCTCGATAAACCAAACCCATCGAACGTAATAGAAAAATTCTGACCTTGCCGGCGAGGACGTCCCAGCTGTCGGTGGGATTTTCGAAACGTCCGAGTTCGGTTGGAAAAGTACCCGATAAACTGACGTCATCTCGATTTCTAGATTCTCTTTGAGCTATGGTAAGCAGCGAGGCGTTTACGTTCTGTCTTAACCTCTCTAAGTCTCAATTGTCTTACGATTAAACGCCTCTCGAGTCTTCGACGCATAGTGCGTTCCTTCGTTATTCGAGAATTCAGAAATTCGATGCAGAAGGCTACACACTTTCGCGGAAATGGGAAAAAAATAGACGCGCTGATAGGCCTTTTAAATCCTAACCTCAAACCTACGTTTGTAGGATGTGTCCGCGTTTTCGGAAGACAGCTTCGATGTCAAGGAGTGGATCAACAAAACGTTCAAGTCTGCCGAAGCTCAGGAAAATAAGGATGTGAGTAGGCTATTCCAGCGTGAAAATGTGTAGCGTCGATCTTGTCTTTTTACTCGACACATTCGAATTGCACTCGTACTGTCGGTCACTAAACTGCCGACTTCCATTGCACGGCGGTCAATGACACCGAGCGTTTGTTTTTAAAAGATAACTTTTTTTTACTTTGCAATAGGTAAAGACACTGCAATATCGAACAATAAACTATCGCTTTTTCAAACCTATCTAGTACGTACTACGCAGTCTCCGTTCGGGGACGCTCGACATTAATGAAAAATCTTTAGCGCATTCGTGTTCTAAAAAAAGACCACCTTTTTCCAAACGGCTATTTAGTTATGAATAATTTGATGATTTTTTTTGTAATAATTCAACAAGATTTGTAACAACAATTTTTTATCACCAATGTGATAACTAAAGGAAAAAATTCTTTCAGATCTATTAAAATGTATGTTTATTGTTCCTCACAGGCTTTTGTTTCCTCCTTAGTAATGAAATTACAATTGTATGTGCAACAAGTTAATAGTGCACTGGAAGAGACCAGTCAATCTGTTCTTTCTGGTTTACCCAGAGTACTTCGTGATACACAGCTCCTTCAACAAGAAGCACTTGCTTTGAGAGAAAAAATGGTTACTGTCAAAGAAGAAATAGCAAAGGTTCTACTCAACATCATTATTTATACCCTTGTATTGTATGTATACAAGTTAATAACACAGCTTTTCAACCAAAGGTTGAACAGGACACAGCTTCATCCATAACAACACTAGAAAAAATTGACAGGATCAAAACAGAATTACAATTAGCCAAACAAGGTCTACATGAAGCTGATAATTGGACTGTGTTAGCCAATGAAGTGGAAGAGGTATGGATATTATATCTATGAACTAAAGTCATAACTATTTCATGAGTTCTCTTTGACATCAAAGGTATTTGAATCTGGAGATGTTCAAAGCATTGCAAATAAATTATTCAGTATGCAAAAGTCATTGACAATGTTGGCCAATGTTGTGGATTATGAAGACAAAAAATTACAACTAGAAGGACTGAAGAATAGACTTGAAGCAATGGCTAGTCCAAAATTAGTACAAGCCTTTACTGCTGCTAATTTGGGTAACTTATTCAATTTCAATGATGAAAAAATAATATTTATTAAAATTATATCTAACTGGGACTCTGTATTACATTGAATCTAGAACAATCCAAAATATATGTGGACATTTTCAGCAAGATGGAACGGTTACCACAGCTTGTTAAGTATTATCATAACTGTTTAAAAGCATCATTAGCGCAGGAGTGGCGAAGAACGATTGAACTTGCGCAAGAAGAAAATGTCACATATTGGCTACACACGTATTATGACAAATTATTATCGGCTTGGCACGAGCAGGTATTAAATTAGCTATATTAATAATATCAACAAAGTCTTTATGTCACATTAGTATTTGTGTCACAGGTCAAATGGTATCATCAGGTATTTTCAAGCACGTCAGTTGATATTATTATCGAAGTATATGCAGATCTACTGAAAAGCTTAGATCCTGGTATCCCTGAATGCATAGAGGCAATTTTGAAACAACATTCCAATGCTTTGCAATTGTCTTTATTACTTGAACTAAAGCAAATTACAAGACACTTTGCTACGAATTTACACGGTGCTATAGAAACGTCCGCCCAAGAAAAAGTCTCCAACCAAAAATTGCTGATATTGGCACAAGCTATTTATATGCCATATGTTCCACACGTTATGAAATATAATATATACGAAACTGCACAGCTTGAGCAACAGCTTCAATTCGTCGAGTCTACTCAAGATGATTTAAGTGAAGCCATTAATTTTCTTTCTCTGAGTATCACAAAAGTTATTGGATATGCAACTGAAGCGAATAAACGATGTAAGCTTTTCACTGAGGGATGTGGGTACCCAGGATTACTGAAAGCTTTAAATGTAAGTTGATAAAAATATATTAAATTATTTATTTTAATTGTATACGAAAACCCTTTTCAAAATGTCACAGGTTTACTTCAACAGATACCTGGAAAAGTTTCGGTCGGTTCTACGGCAATTAGAGCGAAGGAAAGTACGAAATGAAGACTGGAATCTATTCCAAATGTGTATGACTTTCATGCAGGGCATAGGTACGTTGAAACAAGTAATTAAAATGGTTATCTCATTTCACATTCAATTTACTATTTTTAGGAGACCTATTAGGTCAGATTCAACAGTTTGAAAAGTTACTAGTAGTTGATATTACTGAAGCAAATAATAAACTGCAAAGCGTAACAGGAAGCGTATTCAATCAGTATAAAACTTTACTGTTGAATGGGTCGGGTCGTGCCGACCTTGATAATCTCGTTACAAGCATTCATCAAGGTAGTTGTAACTACGTTCAATAATTATAACATGAAACCGAAGTTGGTATTAATTTAATACTGTTCCGTAGAAGATGAAACCATCCTGGATACGATTTTAAAGTCTGTTCAAAAATTGTGCTCGGACTTACACAATGTCACGTACGAAGTGATATTTGCACCGATCTTTGCGCAACTGATGCTCGTGCAAAAAGCACCTGCCTGGTCAATGGAAGGCAACAAAATGTCTAATCTGAGTTCAGATTTACCAGATTATAGTTTCGCTCCTCAAGAATATATCACGCAAGTTGGACAGTATTTAATGACTTTACCGCAGCATTTGGAGCCTTTCTTGCTGAGAGATAACCCAACTTTGACACAAGCCTTGAAAGCTGCCGATCCTCAATACGTTCAAGGATCGACTGAGTCTGGGTTTACCGGTGTTTTACTGGATATTATTGCTAAGGGCACTTGTCAAATGTTTCAAGATCAAACTTTGGGTATTTGTCAACTAAACTTCGGGGCTTGTAAACAACTGGCTACTGACATTGGTGAGTAGTGTAACGATTGGGACGAAGATTGTGCCCGAACGCTATAGAAAAAAAATATACATCGGTTACAGATTATCTTGGAAATGTGTTGGAAGAGCTCGGCCTTTCTCTGTCGGAAAATTTACGACACATGTCGTTATTGTTAAGATTATCACCAGAGGAATATCAGAGCGGTAGTTCGGGTTGTAACGCTCGAGTTGTCGCTGCAGTGAGACAAATGCGAAATATCACGTCTTTTGGTTAAAAGATAGCTTTTAACAGAAACGAATGCGTAAGGTAGGGTATGTGATTGAGATAAAACGACAAGTACATTCTATTGAAAATAAACATTATTTATATTTTTAGATATCTAATAATGTATAAAGAAATATCTCTTAATGTTTTGGTTTATCTCGTTTTTTGAAAACACGTTATGAAATTACATAATAGCAGAATGTCGTATTACTCCATTATCACGTCAATGATCTTTAACATGGCGTCATTTATAGTTCTGAAAATTAAAAGCCGTGATAGACACAAAGATGGTATTAGTACCCATGTGATTAAGTGGCTGTTTGTTTAATAAAATACCTGTCAAGATCTGTAGAATTTGATTCTTCCAAAATATGTGCTTTAGCATTTAAAGCTATACTTCGAATGTTGTTTTGGAAAGGTTTTCCTGATAAATTCAACATTTTTAAAGTTATCAACAACACAGAAAGCCTGTTGATCTGTAAATAAACATTTCGTTCAATGATAATATTTATTATCGGAATTTAAAGGTTTTTATATTCACGTACGTTGTTGTACTTAGAGATAGCCTTTGTTAAAATGTCAATACACAATCGTTGATATTTTTTTGTTTGGAAAATAACTTTCAAGATTTTCTGAGACACATAAGGTAATTTCATATGCTTGAAATCTACATGTTTATCAGAGTCGTTTGGTATAAAATGATTTATAGTGCCCCTCATGCAAGTAACAGCGGTATTAAAAATAATCGACATATATGACATATGTAGTGCATGATTATTCGAAATGCTGTCAATAGTGCTAAAACACCTGTTTACTGTTGTTGACAAAGCCTTTAAATTCTGCAACAGACAAAGTTTGATGTATGATTAAACGTTGTTCACTGCTTTATAGATGTAGTGTATGTCTCACTTACATTCGTGTATGATACTATGAGTTCTTCGGGATATTTGCTTATCGAAATCATCACAGCCGCTAGCAGCTTTGGAATAATAAGATTTATGATATTTGACTCGCCATTCTCATACGCGGCTTTGCCATAATTTAGTAACAGTAATATCGTATGGTAAGCGTCATCCACGAACAGGATGCCACTAGACGATGCCAGACAATTACAGTATAAAAGTACAACTTTACAACACAGAGCTGGTGTTGCTTGAAATTGGAGTATCATTGAATTCGCACCCGTGAAAATAGTTTTTAACACATTTGTTGAATGTTCTCCGCCGTTTATCTTATTTAGTTCCGGTAAGTAAGGTATTACCTCCCTAAAAGGGTACAGGATTTTCAGACAATTGAAGAGAATGGAAGACAGTAATGATAATTACATGCGTACATACATTTTAGCCCACGACAACATGTTTGTGAAATGTTGAGTCGCGTCAACGGGATCAATTTTCTGTAGCATGCATATTATTACGATGTACAGGTTGAAAAGATTAACAACCGTTTCGTCACTTGATTTACAATTATTCAATTTACTTTTTGCAAAGGATCTCAAAGTCCAGAGTGTATCGCGACACTCCAATAAATTTTTATGATACTTGTTCATTAAAACTGATTGAAACTCGGCATGCAGTAAATGTTTTAAAATTCTTAAACTAAGTCCCAGTGAGTTTTCTGAAATTTTTGTATCATCTATCTCGGAAGTTTCCTAAAATAAAATTCAATCACTATTACATTGACTGAACATAATATGGTCAATGTACAATGTCCTCTTATTGCATATTTACATTTCTGACGTCAGCAAGTTGTTTCATTATTACTTCGAATATGACGTCAACGTTCTCCCATTTAATTAACACTTGTAATATCGTGAGAATCGTATCGTTGGAAATAAGAGGATTGTTTAATTGTGCTGTGAATACTTTGGTAAATGCAGTTGAATCAGGTATTAGCTTTACAGGTACTAAGGAAAATAAGAATATCACTGAATTATTCACCGGTGTGTCCTATAAAAATAGTAAATAAATAAAGTTAATCGAAATATTTCCATAAAAACCGGTTTTCCAAATCTGCTATACCTTAAAGTAAGTAAAGAACCGTGGAAGTATAGTTGCTATCATCGGTATAATTTTGTCCTCTACAGTTTTGTTAACATTGTCCCCACTTGAACCTTCACCTCTTATCACTAATAGCAAACACGTAACATCTAACAATATTTGAACAGTTTGCAATTCGGTGGAATCATCAAATTCCAAACTTTCTGTAGAACCTGCTCAAGTGAATAAGGTATTAACGAGTGTACATGTGAAATGTACATGATAATGGGTAGTTCTTATTACTTATTTTGCGCCTTTTTTTGCGGTTGCCTTTCGCTTCTGCTACACAAGGCAAACATTTTGAGCCATTTTCTGTTATGTCTAATATAGTCTGTATTAAGTTTACAATGATATTCCAGTCAATTTTATGTTCGCAGCAACATACAAGCTTTCTAATTGCGTTCATATTTAGGTCGGCGGACGATAACGGCTGTAGAGCTGTTAATATATTTGAATTCTTTGAGAATATCCTTTGCCACAAAAGTTTTGCCAATTGATCGATCAATGATCGGTTTTCTGTAACCTAACAGTTTTTTTTTAAGTGTTGATATCATATGAAATCGATCGACCCTCAATGCATATGAACTTCTTACCTCTAACAGCTCAAGTACACGAGGTATCGGTACAATGTTCCAAAAAGAATTATCAACACTATTTTGTATGTGTAGAAGTAGACTTATAAATGTTTCAACGACATTTCTATCGATATCGTTTATACTGTTCGAAAACTTTGGTAGGTATTGCTTCAAAGTCAGATGAGAGTGCCTGTTGGATACTACTTGTGCCAGACCAGCGAAAACAGCTCTTCTTATTTCAGATGAATTGGAAGTCTTTGTATGCGACAGTAATATACGTAACCATCCGAGTAGCAGTTTTTTGGGGATATTATTCCAATGTATTTTTAGAATTTGAAGAACATTCTGGGCAATAGTTTTACATTATTATTTAAGTAGAAGTTTTTAGTTCTAGGTACTAGATAAAGCTTTGAGTTAAAGCTTACTCGAACCGCGAGAAGACACACTTCGTCGTCGGAATCTTTGAGAAGATCAGTTATCGCTGCATGTTGTTTATCAAGAAAAATATTAGACTTTTTATAGGAAGAATTCGGTTCACCCTGCATCGGATAGGCAGTGAATAAAATTTCGGCTGCATTACATCTAACGTACGAGCCAGGAGCCTGAAGTTGATAATACCATTAAAATAATTCTACCTCCCGTTTTATTTTTAACGTTTATACCTTCAGATGTTTCCACAGTAGCGGATGATACTGTTCCCACACCATTTTTTTTATTGCCCTATTTTCAATCTTCTGCAGAGCATCAAGAAACTTTAATAAATTTTTACCGAGTGTCCCTCGACCTTTACCATCTCTATGGGCACATAGACAGTGAAATGTGATATTCTGTACACAACGGACTATTATGCGTTTAATTTCGTTCGATGCTTCTAACCATCCCATTGCATACAAATTCGCGTATGCAGAGATGTAATTAGCAGGAGCATTTTCAAGCAGTGTTTTTATATTGTGATGCAGTCCCTAAAATTATTATTTTTGTATCAAATCATAAGTCAAATGTGCAAGGTAAGTAATTGCAACCATAATCATTACCATTATCCACTGTTCTCCAAGAGTGAATAGGTAAGACATCAGTGCCCTGCCTTCTTTCAAAGATATTACCATTTTTTTATGTATAAGTTTTAATAGTGCATCAATGTCCTCAGGACATTTCAATAATATTATTGCAGATTTTATATCATGAAGTCGTTTCACATGTTTCTGAATATGTAGTGAATTAGTACAATTTTAAAAAGGTAGTTAATTTACTTGTGAGAGATATTTACCAATGAAGATTCACATGTTTGAATAAGGTGTTTTAGTGTGTTTATTATCACCTTTTCTTTCCAAACCATATCTAATTTCCACCATTTTTCTAAGAGGTATGATATCTTATCTTTTACCTAGAAACAGTTTGCAATCTAGGTACACAGTAAAAGTTATAATTCACAAGGTTTGCAAGACTCAAACCATACCTGATTATCAGATATTTGGGGTAGTATCACAGAATGTAGTAAAATCACAGTCTCTAATAATACGTTGGGTATGAACATCATGTGGGATATTGTTAGTAGTGCTAAACTAATAATAGCATTTATTAATGCCAGTGTTGAAGTATTTATCTAAAAATAAATTTGTAGAGTAGCACATTGCGTAATTCAAATATCACTGGTACTAAATTACCTTGACTTCAATAGTACTGTTGCGTGTTGAACTTGTGCACATTTTCCATGCATCTAGCAGTATCATTTTTATATGATACCATAACTCACACAATTCATCTTCAGATAATTTACTAACATTCCTGACATTTTCATTCTAAAATTGTTTTTATTTTTAAGTATCTCCTTAGTACCTCACTTTATCTTACAGCTTTTTAATTATAGAAGTCAATAACATACCAGTTTTTCACATATTGCTTGCACATCAGGGCCTTTCATTTTTAAAACGCGAAATAATACTTTGTTTTGTAGGGATCCACATTGACGAGACATGATGATGTTTTTTTATATACAGAGTGTTGTATAGATTCGTTTTCAGTCTCATACTTATTCTACAAACTCTGCAGTTAGAACGAAACACAGTACGGTCATTTCAACCGATTTACAATCCGATATTCTTAATACCCCTTTTTTTTATGAAGTCATGTACCAAACGCGCGTGTTCTTATACTTCTTGAAAGTTTTAAATAAAACTAATATACATACAATTTCGTCACTAAATTCGGCTTGGGTTATCTATTTCGTAAGTGATGATACTACACTGAGCACTGGGTTATCAAACCGATAAAAACATTAACTTTTTCCATTTATTTACCAAAAGTAATCAAAAATCAAATTCAAAGGAAGTGTCACATTGAACGATATTTCCTTTACAGGAGAAGTAAACAAACTCGTGCATATTACGGTGTGCAATTTTTGGACACGTTAAGTACACTTCACTTAATTAAAAAATTAAATAAAGTGAATGAAACACTTGGCAGTAATAGAAAAATCGAGGAACGTCATACCAAGGAAACGATAGAGCCCACTTTAGTTTCTGTGTCGGCGTTGATTACAGGTGATAAAGGCAAAACACTATACCTCATACCATCCTACTGTAGGCGGTCGCCGCCATGTTGACTTCCTTATTCGAACCATTTAAAATCTAGTTATACAAATAATTATTCTTTCCGTATTACCCCATTATAATTTGAACGTCATGAAACGTGTTCAAAATTATTGTAACATGGCAGTAAAATCGTATCTATAATCATATATGATACAAAAATAATATCGAGTATAATAACATTGTTTACACATTGTGTAAATATACTACGTTTGTCATAAGAATGTTTATATTCAAATTAAATTTCGAGAACATAGCTTATTGTGAGGTCATCGTGTTTATGAAATCAAATTAATTCTACTCGGATGCAATTTAATACTTCCGTTATCATGTGGCACCATATTTAGAGGCAATGTAAAATTCTAAACACACGCACACTTCGAAATTCCTTACATGCTAGCGACCTCTTAACAAGTGTTCATCGCGGGAAAAGATTCAGATTTAAAAGCAATGAAAAGATGTATCTTCTCCGAAAAACCTGCGTGAAATGATTGTTATACTCAGGACAATATTTGCATTCACAAATGTCTTCTTTATTTACCTACAAATACGTTCAACCGAAATACTGATTTTCGATCGATACGTTTTTATTTTTCACGCTATCGATCTAAGCGCAAAACATTCCTGGCAACTGATTTCCGCGCGAATTACTTGCTACATGTCAGCAGGAATGCGCGAACATATGTAAGTACAAAAGAAATTTTTAAAGTTCGCAGCACCATAAACTTATCTCACAACGCATGACTGGCGTATTTAAGACGTTCATAATCGCAGGGGGCAAATAATATCGAGGTATCATCAAGATTTTAGGAACCTGCCGCTTCAATAAGGACAGAGCTTCCTTGAGCATTCCACACTTTTCCCACTCATCCGCACTTCATTATCACATTCAGTTATATACGCAAAAGTGGACACGGGTTAATTATATATTGCAGACTTAGTTAATCCCTACTTATCGTAATAAAATGCAGCAAAGAGCGTGAATCATACAGAAACATATCCCGAAGTAAAAGTTGAATTTAGCCAGCGAAGCTTAGTTAAAAGCCATTTGTAATTGCGATATTCTTATTGCCTATTTTATATTCATTTCAAATGGGGGTTTCTCTGCGATTTCATCGTATCCACTGCATTTTACATTCACAACGCGCTTTGTCACGTTGTGAGTTTACATAGTATATGCATGGCACAAACGATTAACAAACCGATGAATAACGAATCAAAGAACGCCGCGCATTGTGAATCGTTTTAGACACGCACTGTGTAACACCGTTAGTTTTGCCTAAGATATAGATGGTTGGTTAGATATAGTACGATAAACTATATGTATGAATTCGTTAACATCAGCAATTAAACTCTTTTGAATAAAATCCTTTCAAGTAGCCCTTGCGCTTGTGCGTAAAGTTTCCGGCCAGAAATGACGAGAAGGTCACTCTAAACAAGAAAAAAGTTGTTCAGATTTTCATAAGCTCGAAAGACTCAGCAAGTGACTGATACGAAACAAACATGCACCGTGATAAAATTAATAGTAGATATAAACAGCGAGTAGAGCGAAGTCCTTACAAACACGACTTTACTTATCTTAAAAAGAACAGGTAATAGATATATGAAAATATTAATAGTTATGCGCGTCGATCGTACGATAAAGTTAGAGCAAGCTGCTGCTCCTTGATAAAGCTCCGAAATGATCTTACATTCATTATAAACGCATACAATTCCCAGATTTGAACGTTCGTAGAAAAGGGCTAAAGTATTACGCATGCAGTCGCTCGCTATTACGATGGAATTACAAATACCCACGTATCGAAAACCATCGTTATCTAATTAGAAACAGAGTCAGAGAATGTCGAGTGGCACGATTCGAGCGTGGCCTGAGTTGCTTTTATTTATTTTCTGACTAGACTTAAGCTACCGTCCCGTTACTCCTGACAAATAATTTTATGTCGCGGAGTATCGAAATTATGATAAACAGTGTCGAAATAATTGTCATCTGAAAACGCGAGTGCCGAAGTATATGAGACGCGGCAAAAGTTCGTTATTTTTTAAGGCCTTGTTACAAGCAATTACAATGGCAAGCGGAGTCCCTTAGCCGATCGGTCGACCGTGAGCAACGATGCTATCGTATTCCGTCGACATTAATCTCTGTCCACTCGCATCCAAAAAATTCGCCGCCTTCTCTTCGACTCATGCGCGATCAATGAGATTCTCAAACGCAATTTCTCTATATCGATATCCATTCTCGTGTTGAGAAGCAAATGGTTTAGGTAACGCTAGGTGCTAATTTATGACACTGTACGTATTGCGCATTTTGGCTGCCGATCGAGTTGTCGCTTCTGATCGTCGCGTACGCCGAGCCCCAGCAACGGCGTGATCTTCGAGTAAGAATAACAAAGTCGGATAGGAATTCATTCGTCTTATTCCTTTATGCGATCAGCAGCAGTCACGTTTCATGCGACCTTTTTCTTCGTTGTTTTCTTACTGCGGGGTAATGTGGCGAAACTCGTTATCTGCAAAATGAAATAACACGTTGAAGAACATAATTATAGCAAGCAAAGATTTAAGAAAGCTGCATTTTTGGAATTTCTCCGATACATTTGGTTATCTACGCATATCTCCACATGTTACATGAATAAGTCTGTACTGCACTATAAACATTTATCATTGCTCAGTAACACATATGACAATTTAGTTTTGGTTTATAAATGGATGAATTTGATATTTGTCGAGGACGGACGATTATTAGAACAGTCAGTGAATTATAGAAACCACGGTCATGCAGGAGACGGATGTCATGGATATAACGTTAGAGTAATATCGCATAACTGCAAGTCGATTAATTTTTAGGTTGATAGACACTCGAAAAATCACGTTAAATTCCATACGATCGAGTAAAGTCGTTGCCTTTCTTCAGCCTTGACTCCTTAACTCAGCAAACCAATTATAGAATATAGGAAAAAGAAGGAAGTGGGGATTGACTAGTTAGCGTCTGTGTGTAATTTTTTCCCGCCTCTGGTTGGCGAGCGTGACATTTGCCGAATTCGCAGTTTTGGTATCCCGGCTGAAGCTTTTTCGGAACTTTCCGTCGTTCCAGATACATTATCGCTAACGTCTTTGGCTTTTTCTCTTTCGTATTCCTCTTTATCGAAGACGGTCTTGTCGGTTAATTCTTCGCTTTCGGAATCGCCCGAGACGGAGGGGCATTGCTCGTCACCTTCGACCTCTTCAGGTTTTGTACTTTTCTCGTCGATGATGGTTTGCAGTACAGCCTCATCGACGCATTTTTGCTCCGTGGCTTTGATAAAGTCAGCCTGTATTTCTCGCGAGTCGATGCTGCTCGTTCTTGAGCGAGAATTAGTACCTTCGGAGCTGACGGACCTCGAGTCGTCTTTGTGAAAGGCATTGTGAATGATATTTTTCGGGATTGTCAACAATTTCGAGAACCCTTCTTTGGTGCGCGACTTGGGGGACTTTTTCTTGGCTGGTTTGCTCGGATCCGACGTTAGAAAAATATCTTTGGTATAACTAGCGCTTGTGACTGTCTTCACCGTTCCCGTTTTGATGACGAGAGTCGCCTTAAGGGCATTCTGAGTCTCGAAATCCGGTCCTTCCGGTTCCACCTGACACTTCGTCGTCGGTGCTTTAGGTGCTGGTTTTTTGTGGTATTTTCCCGCGCGCTCGGCGTCGTCCATAAGTTGGCTCGGTAAGGTGGAAGCTTCCAACGAGCTCTCTTTGCCACGTGTTTCCGCGGCTGTGTCATTTTCGTTAGTAATTACATGGTTAGAGGACAGATCATGTAGACTTCCTGGCAATGATACCTCGGCATTAGAGTCTTCCATTTTGCCCCCTCCCCCGTGAACGGAAACGATGTTGGCGACGGCCTTGTGCGCGTTGTCTAACAGCTGTCTCAGCTCATCAAACTTATCCTGGCAGATTTCGCTAGTAATCCGTTGCAGGTCGATATCCGATGAGGATTTCTCACAAGTGGTACAGGTGTTTTCTTCGCTTTTCGGTTCCACATTGTTCTCACTAAAAGTATCAACTTCAACATTTGTTTCTGAAGGTCGTTTAACTGCAACCTCCGGACTTGTTGGTTCTTTATTTCCTGACCTTGCCTGATTCATATCTGACAAAGAATCTACGAACTCTTCGCTCGTCTCCCGAGACTCTGACCCTAATTTTTTAGCCGCCGGACTTGTATCGGTCGGATAGTTAGGCCCAGATTGTGGAACGTCGTCTGGCCTAAGACTTTTACTTTGTGATATTAATACTAAAAGCTCGAGAACTTGGTCGGGTGTAAGGAGGGGCGTGGAAGGTAAAACTGGAACATTGTCTAAAGTAGAATGATCGTCGTAGTCGGAATCCTCTGGCGGGTCCTTTAAAAAGTGATTTTCCGTTAAAAAAGATCTTAATTACTTGCTGTCGTTGGAACTCAGATACCTTAGGATTCCTCTAAACTCAAGTTTCCCGTATGACTTTTTTTTACTGACCTCTGGTGTTTTCTTCGTGGCCGGACGTGACTTGGCTCGGGTTCTCGCACCGACACTCGACGTTCTTACCAACGATTCGCCCTGAATGGACGCTCGGTGAGAATGAAGTGCTTCGCCGCTACTGTATCCACTGGATATGTCTTCTGACGATTTAATATTACTACACAGAAGACCGATCAGTCAAGTCGTATCTCATGTCTCAGACTCAATGAGTGATTTATCAGAGAAATATTATACGTACGTTAAACTAGCTACGGGTTCTCTAGATCTTGGTTGCCTAACGTCCACGTCCACTTCCGAAAAATACATTTCTACGCGATTACTACCGGATTGTGTCCTCCGTGGACTATAGCCTCTCCTTCCAGGGTGTTCTCTTCGACGGGGTACATCTACGGAAGAGCTCAAATTTTAATGCAGGGCATAGTTGAGACTCACGCATTTAAGTTGACCGGTATTTGCGTACCTTGCATGTCAGTTCCGTCCCGCACGTCTGCTGTGTTTCTATTTTCGTCTTCCTTCTCACCGGTCAGGTCGCTAAGGCTGTAACTCTTCCTCAACTGCTGGACCAAGCCGCCACCACCCTGTAAAAGACGTTCTCAATTTCGCTATTTGCCGAAAGGTATTCGTATTGAAATGCACGGCAAGTAAAACAAAAGGATTGTAATATGCAAAAAAAGTAAATTGTGTCTTACCAACGAAAAAGGTGTTAATGTGTTATCGGCCGTCACCGATGCGAGGGGCAAGTATCCTAGAGCTCTAGCGGAATCATGGATACCGGCAATGCAAAGTCGTTTGCTCGATCCGTTTGTCAGTCTAACTAGCGTAGCAAGCTCACGTGCTGGGTGTCACGTGTTTCCACTAACGTGCAAGCTGTTATCCTCTCGATTAACCGGCCGAATAGTTAAGGCATCGACCATTACTACGGTCACTATCATTATTACTGATGCTGTTAAACATCGTGGATAATTAATGCTGAATTAAAAGCTCGGCGTGTAGAATTGTATGCCTAGCGGGGAAGACCATGTTAGGAAAAAAATTCGGGGCACGGAGATGTCGGTTAAAACTCCCTTTATTCGAAGAAAAGAATTCATAAATCCGTAGAATCTTTGGGATCGGGTATAAAAAATGTTACTTATTAAGCGGCAACATCGTGACCGCGTGTAAAAAAATTATACAATATTGTACTTATAGCAAAGAGTCTCCCCCGACTCGCGCGTCTTGCTTATCCACAAATAAACGATTGGTGGGAAGCGTATGCGAGTGGGAAGAGTGGTTTGTAACGTCCGATGAGTCATAACAATAGTCGATAATGTGATGTGGTTTTGGCGATTGACTCCAATTCCATCGATGCTTCGTAACTAAAATCTATCATACGCGATCGGTTCGAGGGCACGCGTTCATTTCGCGTGTGTGTACGAATACGTGTGACCTAACACAGGCTCGCGAGAGTATCGGTAACTTCGTTGACGAAGGCACGGGAAGGTGAGAAGCAGAGACAACAGTCACCCGATACGTGTCAGAAAAAAAAAGAACATTCCCTCGCGACACACTATCACTTCGGTCTTCGTATTTCGGCACGGCAGTCTTCAACTCTTCTTTTTCGCGGTCCGATTTGCCTATCTGATATACGGAAACGACTAGTCAACGTGATTTCTAACGACCGCCAAGTACGATTCGGTCGTTAGGTAGACAACCGTAAAACGAGGATATACAAAACGGGGGTATATTAGAATCACGATAAAATACATGGGAGAAATTTGCTATAATCGAATGGGTCTAAGGCACTTGTGCTTTCGTGATAATATTTAGGAACGCTAAAGGTGTCCGCTAAATCTATCGGATACTCTATATCATCTTAGCCTAATGATTCATAAATTGATTGAAATCAAGTCATTATGTCTCTCGTAAGCCGTTTCGAACAAAGAATAAAAAACGTGGTACATCTCAAACATTTCCTATAATTATATAGAGTTGCTCGTTAAGGTAGTAACAATCTCTCTCTCTTTATTCACGTACTTCTAACGATTCAGTACTAGAAATAAATGTTCAAATGAACACCTTCGTAACAGCAATATTTTCATTTACGCAGGGAACTTTGCTATTCGTCGTATCGTCCGACCGTAGAAAATACCTGCCTTACTTAAGCTAATACTCATGGATTTGCCGAAATTCAAAGACGTAAAAAAATTCAAGCTGGTATTAAAATTATAACGCTGGTTAGCAGCTCGTACAGGATCGAAAAAGTATGTCAGAAAATCTCCTACGTAAGACAAGTCGCGAATGATCGTCGCCGACCTATTTAAAGTAAAACGGTCCGAAAGTCGCGCGAAATCCATCCTGCCTCGCTTCGATCCTATTCTCTGTCGGAGAAGAGGAAGAACGCCAGGCCCTGAAGGTGAGGAATTAGTAGTCGATCTCGTCGCTGAAGTCAGCTTCATAATGTTTGACGGATTCCTTGCAGGTTCGCGATCTTTGTCGTCTGGAAACGTGTTCCTTGTGCTCCCTTCGCGGTTTTCGCGTCTTTTCCGGCTGCTTCTGCGGCATCTTGAAGTAGGTCTCGCCATTTTCGTCCTCGTCCTCGATTTCCGCCTCCAAATCGACGACCTGGCTGTCGGAGTCGGGCTCGGTGGTCGTGGGCATTGGTTCCTCGCTTTTAAGCCTTCTCCTCCTTCGAGGCGTCGTCGGCCCGTCCTGGCAGTCCTTTCTGCTCGCGCAATCCTCCGTCGCCGATGTTTTCGGACTGGCTAAGCTAGAAATCGCCGAGTCTGATTGGCTAGCAGGGAGGATGCTCAGCGCGGCTGGGACTACGTTCGGGAAATTCTACCCTCCCCCGTGGAGTCGTTTCCGTTTTCATTCCAAGTTTTCGTTCGCAATGTTTTGGATTTTTTTTTCGGCCAGGCGTTCGCCGCGACGATGGTTTTGGTTTTAAAGCGTTGGAACGTTAGACAGCGACGATGATTGATGACGGTTAGGCAATGCCCGCCGGTCGGCGAGGAGTTTTCACGGGTTTTTATTGCGATTTTGATTAGACGGTGACGGCGATGTGGTAAGGCGATGATGGTGTGCAGGGGAGACGTGAACGAGGGTGTGAACGAAAACCGAAAAATCAAGAAACAAAAGCAAAACAATTAGTATACGGCAAAGGTGATTCGTGTGTGTGCGTGTTGTCGAAGCCAGGGAAGATTGAAAAAAAATAAAAAAACGTAGCAATCTCCCACTCAACAAGGGAAGAAGAAGCGTAGTGATCTTTCCATCTGTGCAAAATTACTTTCCCGCAAGTTCCTTCACCAGTTTCAAAAGGAGTGGACTTCTCCATCGTTCCCTTACCTTAATGGCGGTCTGCATGAGCACCGTGGTGGCGTAATTGACACCCTTCGTGCCGAGATGCAGCACCGCCGTGTAGCCCTGCTCGGTCGCTCGGGCCAGGGCATCGTCTATCTCAGCTTCGCGGCGAATCAGCGCAGGGTGCACGAATCGTCGGTAAAGAATGCTCGAGCCCTTCGTCGCCGGGCTCAGCAGCCACAGCACCAGGATGATCTTGATTTCATAGTAGAAAGGAAACCTGCCCGAAGAAATCGATTAGATCCTTTCCCCTCCCTTTGTACCCCTACACCGAGGTACAGAAGAATTCGAGCACAAGATGACGTTTGTTGAAAAAAATATTGTGGCTGGAATTTTTCTCGAATTTAGGCAGCCACCGAAGAGTGAGTTTTATCCACTGGAAGATTGGACCACGAGTGGGGAAAGATGGGAGGAGGGGCAAAAGGATGGGTGTAATGAAGGAGCTCCGGCATTCGAGGCCAGAAATACGAGCGAGCAGTGGCTTCCTTTTTCGTTGTAATTCGAGTATGAAGGGAGAGATCTGGCACGAAGCTCCCTGGCCAAAAGTAACCGCGAGGGAGCACGCGTTTGTATACGTTTCCGCGCGGCCCAGAGACAGACGGGGTTGCAGAGAGGAACGGGAGGAAGGCGGAATCCTCAGAAGTGCATGTAAGCCTATATCTTTCTCGCACGAAATTAGACTTTCGGAATTCCCAGCAACCGACGCTACCTCAGACCGCGCGGTTCAACGGTTTGTTGGCCTCGTCTGTCCACATTGTTTTCACAATCATGGCAGACGTAAGTGATTCGCAACAAGGCAGAGGCGCTAAATTAAACATACGTATAATCGGTATATCTCACCAAAAGCTCAAAAAGACGTCGGTGAAAGTCTCGGCGCATGTGAAGAGCGCGAACACGATCCAGTACATCATCCATTTTACCTGAAAATCAAGCGATTTGTAAAGCTCATTGCGAATGCTAAGGTTCGACACGAGCTACGAACATATGGAATTGCTTATCGCGCGTATGAATCAACGGGGAGAATAATAAGCTAATCAATCGGACGTCTGACGATTGCTTTCCTATGGGTTCCACGGCGGGAAGTTATTTCAGACGGACCTCCGGGTGCACGGTTGAAATAAATCTTTGGCGCGCGAAGAAGGGCGTTCATTACTCACGTATTCCTTGACGTTTCTCGTGCGCACCGCCTTGTAGGAGGCGTAGGCTGGGTAGAGGGTGCCAAAGACCAATCTGAAAACGGGATAGACGAGCATGTAAGTGAAGGAGCGGGGCATCAGCACCGCCAGGACAACGGCGCATAGGCCAAGATTGCCGAGGGTCATTTTCACGGGCAACTTCTCGAGGGAATGACGGGCCCAGGCCATCGGTTGACCAGCGAAAATCCGCGAAACGACACCGGCAGTCGTCAGACGGTCTTCGAAATCCTTTGACCGTGGAACGTCACCCGATTCTATCGGAACGTCCCGCGTCCCCATCTCCTCCTGACGATTCTTCCTTTCTCCGTCGATCGCCGACAGATCTCGCGATTCCTTGATCTCTTTACGGCCTTCCTCGACGCTCATCGATCAGCCCGACGCGTCAAACTGCAACAGCGGTCTCGGTGTTAGCCCCGGGTTCACCGCTTTCCCTGCGCTTCAAGGACGAGAAGCGATCGTCGCGAGTCAGTGTCGATCGTGAGAAAGATCGGAATATCGATGGATGCACAGTAAACCGCTTTCGACGGGCTGGGAAAGGCGATCAATAATGAAGATGACGAGCGATGGAACTGTCAGTCGAGGAGACCGCTTTGCCTTGGTACCAAGTATCTGGGTCGTCGAGTCAGGGATACAGCGATCCATTAGCGATGGCTCAATAGATTTTCAGAAGCCGTCAGCCCAGGAAATGAAGCCGTTGCGATAGACGTGCGAGCGACAAAGAAAATCATTGACCGTCTATCATCGTCAGTTCTCCTTCCTCGATCCGATTGGTTTTTACATTTTGACCGACTTTCCTCACCTTGACGTGGAAGGTCTTTTCCTTACTCTTTGAAATTCTCTCCACGAGACTCCTGCATGACGGTTTCCGCGCGGAAACCGGCGGATCTCGGCGCCTTCCACGTTCAAGTCTTTTGCCTATCGACGCCGTCTTCCTCAGAACGGTCGGTTATTTTTGGCCGAACGGCACGGTATTTCCCGTGGGGACTGAGCGAAAAGTCGTGATCGTGCGAGTGGCCCGGGGTCGTTCTACTCGCGGATGCTTCCAGACGTAGACTAAAGGCGTAGCCCGGTCCCTGGCCACGACGACGATGTCGACGCCGAGGAGTACTGCACACACGCACTCCGTGAACGCTCTATTTTCGCACCTCGAGCAGCGGTCGAGCGTGCTACCGCTACACTCAACTGCAGCGATACCATTGGCCAACTGGAGGAGGAAAGCAACGCAGTTCCTTCACGGTGACTCATTAAGATATCCAACTTCGGGTCAGGTCAATGCGTCTTCTAACTCGCTCACACTTTCCTCAAGAAATTTATTGCGCCTCGAAAATCCAGCAACCGTCGACCAAAACTACAAATCCTACGACGGATTAAAACTGGTCCCGATTTTTCGCTCCGTTGATCGGCCAGTCGTGCTAGGAACTCGTTTCACTAATTTCTCTCAAAGTAACAGCGCGTTATTAGCGGACGCGGCGAGTGCCGCTCGTAGACTGAGAATTGGAGATCCTCCGGCGACGATTCTACGAAATAGCGGATGATTGCGCTTCGTAGGTAATTCGATGATTGTCACCAATGTCAGCCTGACAGTTACGTAACAGGGCGTCCTTTGTCTGCTGTCCACGCGTAATACTCGCGTCTCCGCATGCACCTGAGCGTAACGCATGAGCGTGCTTAACAACGTTCTTTTTCATCGTCCAGCTTTGAAATCTCGCGGAGCGACGTTCCCATTTGGGAATGACGCGCTGAAAACCACGGAGGCGGGACGAGAAATTGAGCGAAGGTAACGCTGGCCTTCCGGCGATAAGATTCCAACATTTACGAACCTCGCCATCCATTCTTTTAGCCATCAGCCAAATTGAATTCTTTATCGATGCGCGCGAAATTAATTCTATCTCGAGCAAACACCGTATCCGACGTTCGCTCGCTGTATCGTAGAACACGACTCGTACCACTGTGAGGATTTTCATAGCAGAAAAAGTGTAACGGGTATTGACAGAACATTATTATTATTATTATTATTCCGTGCCTCGTGCTGTTCGTTAAACGCCTTAATGCGTTCGACAATGGCCACTTGTACGCCGCTAATGGAAATTCTATTGTTAACGGAAGTGCTTGCCATAAGCTCCAATCGAATCGTACCAGTTTCGTTTTACCTTCCAGCCACTTCCATCGATAATACAAATATGTTCAACAGATATCAAATATAGGGATTTCATTCCCTTCGAGCCATCTCACCCCCCCCCCCCCCCCCACCTCAATGCTCCATTCGCTACGGACAATTTCAACTATTCTGAAGGACGTTTGTGCGTGACTGTTGTTAGTTCGAACGCGACTGCAGTTACGTAATTATCCGAAACTTGAACGGCGATAGCATGAAGCGTCGATTACGTTCGAAACGGCGATTGTTAGTCACTGACGTGAGCCTTTCATGTTTATTAATGGCCAGGCATTACTTTCCCCTCGGGCAGTTTGACACGCGCGCAGAGAGACGAGCAACCTTGCTCGCGAAACTCTTGGAGGATCGTGCGTACACAATGCGTCCCGGGGTCAAGATCATTGCCGTTCGTTCGCGCTTATCCTGAATTCCGCCATGCCTTCTTCTTCAGCAACTATCGCCCTCATTTCGGCTCGTCCGCTAGCTGTTGGTCGGAAAGAAAGTTGACCCGACGACGGACCGATTAACCTCCGTTGGAAATTAATTGAACTGTCCAATTCTATTTTTCTTTGCCCCGGACGACAGGAGCGAACGAGACGACTCAGCAGAGACCGAAATTATTTCTAGGTGATCTAGATTAGCGAGTGAATCGCCAACGTAAGGCTGCTCTCTCATCAGCGACCATCGACTGACCTACTTCCCTTCCTCTTTTTCTATCCTCAACCGAGGGGCTGCAGCACTTCCCTGGATTACCACTTTTCAGAAGACCTCCCCCCCTCAGGAAATCGCTCCGTTGTCCTTGGGTATCACTTAGCCCCTTTACAGATGTGAAGATTAACGCCGTACGACACGACTGCTATAACTCTGCTGATAATGACGTTCCACCTAAGCTGTAGCTACTGGTTCAGACAACACGATTAATCATTATCAGCTATAAAAACGACGTCTATGCCATGTCTGTGTCACACACCCTATCTAGATAGTTGAAACCCACGTAGAACACGATGACAGGGACGACCCTGAACTTTTCTACTCTCTCCCCACAGGGCAGGGGTCATAGTGTTGCCGTCTCCGCAAGGAATTTTGTCCCGGTCTAAGTTCCAAAGTTTTGAAAACACTGTACCCACATTTCTGTCCTACACGTCGTTGACGCAGAGCAGAAGACAAACTCGTGAATTTGTCAAACGGATCGGATTTTCGTCAATGTGATATGCGAGACGTCTAACGACCTCTGGCCGACATCCAAACTCGCAAAAATGCCCCCGACTGCGCGAAAATGCACGACCAACGCGCTTGCAACTGCCGCACAAAGTGGGGGAGACCAGAGGCAATGCACGCTGTCCTTGAAAGCCATGACGCTTTTTACTCGGGCTCCTCGTTATTAAAGCCACGGGCTTGATTTATTCTATGGGCACGATATACATACGATATCCACGTTGTATTATCGTGAATTATGGAATCGTATTATGCGCCGAGGGACGGAGATGCAAGGGCGAGACTGGGATAGGAATACGAAATTAGACGGTCGAGAGATTTATTGCCGTACAAAAATTCAGTGAAAATTCCTTTTCTCGCAGAGTCATACGTCCATACGTTCACAATATTTCCGAAGCAGGGGCGAATCGTGATTTCCCTCGGAATTTCTTCGGTTTCCTCGACGACATACATAGGTTTCTCGGATTTTCCATGGTTCAAACGGTTTCGAATCGAGTCACACGTTGCTGACGGATCACTCGGATCCCCCAAGGATTATAAACGGGGAAATGAGTGCGCGATTAATCTACGGATTATACAACGTCGTTTGACATCGGGGTCACGTTGCAAGTACACACGGGTTATACATATCCGACTTGCACAACGTTACCCGCTGTCTCTCGTCGATCGGCGACCCGCTCCGATTAAACGTTTAATTACGTTTCGACGCGACAGGATGGACGAGTTCGCGGGGTGGATAGAAATAAGCAGATCCCTAGGGAACTGCCGACCTGATTAAAAAGTTTCTCCAACTCTTCATATTTATTTCCCCCTGAGAGCTGGGTACAACATTCGACGATCATCCCAAACTCTCCGAGAAAATTAAAGCCCCGAAACGTCGACCTAATCGGTACATTTTTTCGAGAACAGGGGAGGTTTTCATTCGCGAATTGGTTCTGAGGATCATTTTCGAAGTTACAGTTGATCTTATCCTCGATTTTCTGGGGAGGATGGAAGGTTAGGACTTGGCCTCGATTTTCAGTGGGGAAGGCAGGAAAACGACGGATACTGTATTGACAACGGTGACGCGTTTGAAAATTGGCACGTGAAAATTCCGCGAGTAGTGAGTCACCGTCGGTGCGACGACCGGTGCTCTTCTATTCGGTGGCAGAAAACACGTCATCTTGCCGTTTCCCCCCACTTTAATCTCTCCTAGCCGAAACTCCGCGGGATGCTAATTAAGCGATAATTATCAGCGCCTTTCTCTCGAGAGGTGGGAGCAGCAAATTGGACGAGCCAGTAAAAGCTTATACGGTGTACGGTGGCTACAGCATTGGCCTTAATTGCGACCTTTTGAACTGCCAGTCAACCGAATGGCACGACTAGACGGCTCGATGCGAAGGAACATAAAGATCGCTAAATACCATGCCTGCCGGCGAATTTCGCAGAATAATAAGACCGTCTCTTAAATCGTTCAGGCTCAGTGAAATTGCAATCTTTCGGTACAGCTTAAACCCCTTGCAATTTCGACCAAGCTTTCGAAATTCAACTATTTCGGAGCGCGATTCGCTGGCCAAATAACGTTGGTCAATTTTCCGAGAAGAAGCAATCGCCCGAGTGAAGCAACGGCGCAGAGGATCGTCGTGCTTTTACCGCGGAAGATCGGTTTTCCACGTTTCTGCGTCTATCGATTCTACGAGTTGCAATATCGCCGATGATATTTTTAACGCAAGTCTAGCTACGGCCCTAGTCGTGCAGCATTGTATCGGCAAAAACTGTTATCCCTCGAGACTTCCTCGCGACGATATAGCACTTTCCTTCGTGACAATGCAAGCGTGTTTTTTATTCGTGTCCCGCACGGTCGATGGGTTCTCTCCTTTATCACGTGGACGTCGGCGTTGACCCGGTGCAACGACCGGCTAAGCGATTCGACTAACGTTTTCTAAGTGCCCGCTCAAAGGACCCGTCCCCCTTTTCTGGCCATCTTCTTTTTTCATTCCTCTCCGCTGTCGTCCGTCTCCTCGTCTTCTTCTGGGGACTCGTTCGGTGAAGCTCCGACAATGACGAATGGCCAAATCCGTCCTTCGCCGACGAATTAATCAAGCGAAATAGCAAACTCTGCCAAAAATTCAACGGACACGGGCCATACGCGATTCTCCAGACTCCCTCGCGACTGTTTAATCTTCCCGGACAGGTTCAACGTATCCTTCCCTGACGTCCACGGCTATTTTCATCCACTGCGCCGACCGTCGAGGAATCAGCTGCTCACGAGGCGCCGCTGTTTGCGAAAATTTGACGTCAAGTGCGGCTTTGTTCTTCCGCGGAATGCAATGTTGCACGAAAATACGGTCAGAGAGGACGATTCTTCTCGTACTTTTTCCGGATAATGCCAAAACCCAGACGATTGTCCTTCATTCGTCAGCGGGAATCGTCGAATTTATTGGAAAGTACCTTTGTGTCTGGGGAAATTGCAGTTTTCACGGACGCCAGTTGATGCACAACTTGTAAAATTTTACGAAAGATCCTACGAGTCTTAAGGAATTTTATGAGATTGCCTGGTAGTTCGCCAGTTCGATTTACAATCACCTTTATAGCCACTCTTGTGAATATTTACTGCAGGAACGACGATTTGCCTGAATACAGTTCTCCGCGAAATACGAAACGCGTTTTCACTGCTGTCGTCTCGGATTTGTAATTTAAATGTAAATCACCTCGACTGCACCGTCCTCAAAGAAGATCGTTATGCGAATCAGCTGTTTCACTCGAGAAGACATGATCGACGATTCTCCTGGGAATTTTATATCGTGGTTTCTTTATTGTACTTCTTGATTGGTTCGACTACCTAAAGTGTCCCGTATCTGATTGAAATCGGACGTATGTATAGTCGACAGATAACTCTCGATTTCTCTGATTGGTAAAAACCGTCCTTCCACGAGTGAATTGCGAAGCGTTTCACGTGGCGCTGATTAATCCTTCCTCGCTGATTCAGTGGATATTTTTGGGGGTAGACAAGATCCCGCGGTTTCCTTGAAAGCGGTGAGTGTTGAACATGAAAAGCGAGCGACAGGCATCAGTCGAAAGGGAAACTCCGGCGATTCACGTCGCACTTTCGCGAGCACTCAAAAACTTTGTCGACGTTTTAAGAGGTTCCTAACGATCGACTACGTTCGATTCACCTTTTTCCTTCCTCCCGTCACACCTCTGCCGACGTGCGTTCAGTCCTACGTTTCGTCGCGTTAGAGTTTCCGAGGAGGCAGGACCTCTTGGAGCACTCGATGGCGAAAAACTCTGGATGAAGTGGTTAAGAGAAGAACGGTGCGTCGATTTGCCCGAGTCTCCCGTTCCGGCCTGTCTGTTCCGCGAGCGTCGCGACGCCTCGACTAGAACCTGCCCACTTCTGCGGCCGCGTTTATATTTAAACGGCCAGTGCCAACGCCGACGACGACGACTCATCGTCTTTTCCAGTGTATTGGTGAACTTGCGTAAAAAGGGAAGCAAGCGTCGAGCGGCGAAAAATTTATTGGAAGACTCGACAAAAGGGGGTGAGATCGCGGCAGTGGAAGAATGACGCATCGAGAAAAAATTCTTCCCAAGAAACATCTAATTCATCGGACGAGAATCGTAACGAGCCTCGTGGAATAAAGGAACAGCAGGCTCGTATTTACTGAACATAACTCGAGCTTTTTAACAGAGAGAAAGGACATGAATTCTAATGCAAATCCTGAGAGGAAAGATTTCTTCGTGTTGTTTCCCGGTGACCATTCGCTGGCTACTACCTCGGCATTAATCATTCGTAATCACGCGTGCCGATTGGCTTCTCTTTCGGTCTACCTTTCTCTTTGCAGAACCCAGGTCCATTGCGCGCGTCATCTATCACCCCACGCGATCCGTGTCTCGCTGACTCTCGCGCGACCTGTCTTACTCGCGTTCTTCTCTTTCCATTCGTTCGGTCGCATTCACGCTGCGACAATAGAGCGCAATTAGCCGGCCACCGTGTATTGTCCGCGTGGACTAATCAATTATCCGGCAGATCGATCGGACCTTAAGGGGACCCGTGTGCGAGCCAGCTGAATTACCCATCGTTCTGTGATGCCCGGTAAGAATGGGGTAACACAAGGGAAATTGTATTATAAACAAGGATTGCCTGAGATACTTATTTATTAGAGAACAGTAGAGCAAAGCGACTGTACTGGTCGAGGTTACAAAACGGAGTGACGCTGTTCGCTCCGAAAACTCCGTGCGTCCCTCCGGAAAACTGGCCTATGTGCCTGATTTCTATTTTATAGTTTTATTGCAACGGTCCCCTTTTCGAGGAATTCCAGACAGGCCTGGAATTTGCCAAAAAAAAGGGAAAGGGACTTATCTGAAACAGCAGAACCTAGGGTCTGTCCTGCATTATGTGTTTGGGCGCTTACGTAAATAGCCAAAAAGGGTCGGGGCATCACACCCCCCCTCTTAGATGGAAGATCTTTTACAAAAATAAGAAGATCTTCCACTAATACATAAACAATGGTTTTAGTTGCCTATTGTTAGGTTTACGTCTACCGGTTGTGTGCGGTGATGCACCTCTGGTGTACCTGCTTGTACCCGCCTCGTTCATGGGTACTTCCTCTGGATTGGAAATGGTTGGTCCTGCGTAAGATATAGTGTTGGTACTGCCGCTATTGTAACAATTGTTAAATATGTATGTAGGGCATGTGTTCCTGTCCTAGTCATCACCAAAATCCTGAAAATTGTTGAGATTAGCGAACTTGCAGCGATTACAGTGCACAGTCAGATGTTTTCCGTTTTTCTTTATTGTGACGTTTACGTCCGTCGGGACGTCGACGATTTCGTAGGGTCCCTCATACGGGACATTCAGACCCGTGTTTTTATCGCGGGCCTCGCGATGCAACCAAACATAATCTCCAACTCTGAAGATCATTGGTCTACAAACGCGGTCCAGACGTTCTTTAGCCCTCTCTTTTGCCAGGTTTAAATTTTGGGAAGCCTCGGCTTGCAGGTCATGGATCTTGTTACGTAGATCCTTCAGTAATTCATCGTATGTCTTGTTGTTTACGATGTGACTTCCGATGGTATTTGCTACTTCTCCAAAAACTAATTGGTACGGTGTATATCCTGTGCTTTCTTGAATTGACGTATTATAATTGAATATGGCAAGGTCTAAGTAATTATCCCAGTTGTTTTGTTCTTTGTTAGTGTAGATTTTTAAGTAGTCTTTTAACGCTTGATGGCTCCTTTCGAGACTACCATTACTTTCTGGGTGAACGGCTGTTGTTGTAATATGTTGAATTCCGGTAATTTTTTCAAAAGTCTTCATGAAATTCGATGTGAAATTGGTACCATTATCCGTTAGTATCGTACGGGGCATACCATAACGACACGCGTAATGTTTTAGAAATGCATTGGCGCACATGTCGGAACTGTAACTTGGCAATGGCCATCCCCAGCAGTGTTTTGTTAACAGACATTGTGCGGTTAATATGTATTTGTTCCCGTTATGCGTTTCCTTAAGTGGTCCAACTATGTCCATTGCAATCTTCTCGTTGAATTTTTTTGGTGTATCCGTTAAAACTTGTGGCATCCTGGTTGGTCTTCGGTTCGCTTTAGTTCGTTGACAATCTGCACAACTATGCACGTAACGTCTGACGTCGCCATGGATGGTGGGCCAATAATAGTTTTCAATGATCCTATAATATGTCTTTTTACTTCCACGGTGTCCGCCTATAGGGGTGTTGTGATTTTCTTTTAAAATTCTTTGGACGTCTGTTGTATTGGGAATAACAAGTTCCGTATCATGGAACACCATTTTTACATCCGGGTATCGATCGGCAATTTCTTTCAATACTTTAAATGTCTTCGGGCGAGTAAACCTGGTGAACTCTATCCATTCTTTTAGACAAATGTGGTAAGTGTTTTCGTCGACAGGTGCAAAGTACGCGCCTCTATCCTTTAGGCGATATCGGCATCCGATTATATCTCCATTTTCATTCCTATCACACTCAAAAATGTATTCCGCGTTTATGGTGTCGTCGTGTTCGAAGTGAAGACGTAGTTCGTTAGCAGGTAGTCGTGCAGGTATCGGGTCGTTCGTTATACGTATATTTTTTCGCAAGGTCTCTGTTATTAGCACGGGGTTCCTCGAAAGAGCATCGGCGTTGGCATTTTGTACCCCTTTTCTGTATTTAATCTCGTAGTCGTACTCCTCGAGAGCTATTCTCCATCTCATTAATCGTGAAGAAGGATCCTTGTTGTTCATTAACCACTGCAATGGTTTATGATCTGTGATAATCGTGAATTTTCGCCCGTATAAGTACGGTCGAAAATGTTTAATTCCCCATACAATTGCCAAAAGTTCTTTTTCCGTAGTGGAGTAATTCCGCTCCGCATTGTTTAGCGTGCGGCTTGCATAAGCGCAGGGTTTATCTTCTCCGACGTTGCCCTGCGACAGGATTGCTCCGATAGCTTCATTACTTGCGTCGGTCGTTAAAATGAACGGGTTATTGAAATTTGGGTATGCGAGTATAGGTGATGTGCATAGTGCGTCCTTTAGTTTTTGAAAACTTGTCCTGGCTCTATCGTCAAATATAAATTCCTTCCCTTTGGCTAATAATGAATTGAGCGGTTTGGCTATCGAACTGAAGTTTTTAATAAATCTCCTATAGTAACCTGCTAATCCCAGGAATTGTTTTATCTGTTTGGTGTTCTTTGGTTCCGGGAATTCTGCAACGGCTTTACATTTTTCCGGGTTCGGTTTTACCCCTTCCTCTGTAATGATGTGTCCTAAGTACTGAAGTTCAGTTCTAAGGTACTCACACTTGTCCGGTTGTAGTTTTAATCCATGTTCTCTGAGCCGATTGAAGAATTCCGTCACGTTCTCATTATGTTCTTCGAGAGTTTGTCCATAAATAACGACATCATCCAGGTAAACGAAACATATTCGTCCTATTAATCCGCGCAATGCGTTATCCATCAACCTCTGAAAGGTCGCCGGGGCATTTTTTAAACCGAAAGGCATTCTTAAAAATTCGTAGTGTCCTTGAGTTGTGGAAAAGGCTGTTTTTTCACGGGAATCTTCATGCAGAGATATTTGGTGAAATCCGCTTGCGAGGTCGAAGGCAGAGAAGTATCTGGCTTTTCCTAATTGGTCCAAAATTTCTTCTATATTTGGTAACGGATAGGCGTCGTGCTTAGTTAGTTCATTAATCTTCCTAAAATCAACGACAACCCTCCATTTCTTTTTACCTGATGCATCAGATTTCTTTGGTACTACCCACAATGGTGAGTTGTAAGGTGAGTTGGACGATTGGATTACTCCTTTCTGCAGCATGTCTTTTACCTGCTCCTGTATTTCCTCCTGATGTGCTGGTGGGTAACGATACTGTTTTTGATTTATTGGTTTATCATCGGAAAGCTCGATTCTATGTTGCGTTAAAGGTGTATATGGAAGATTATCTCCTGGTAAATAAAACAAATCATTGAAGCGAGATATTATCGTCCATAAGGCTTGCTTGTCTGCACCATTCGGCAAGTGATCCAACCGTGTATTGTCTTTTAATAATTTAATTCGGGACTCCTCGTCACAGGTATACAGTACCCTTTGTGATCTTTTTCCTCGGAAGATTATTCTACGGTGACGCACATCTACAAGTGCGTCCTCGTCTGATAAGAATGGGCGTCCTATTATGCCATCAGCATCGATAGGGAAGCTATCATTCACAATCGCGAAAGTGTGCTCCTTACTTCCGCAGTGGATTTTGCATTCATAATCTGAGACTACCAATACATCGTTGATTCCACTCAGTTCACGGTAATTGCGGGTTTGCGGCATTCCTTCTGCTAAGGATGCTTTTATTAAATTAATCCCGGCTCCGGTATCGGCAAGGAATCGGCCATATTTTCCTCCAACCCGTATGTGTAACTCGGCTCCTGGATTTCGACCGAGGTGAAGTACTTGATCGGGGGCCTGTTTCTGGGGTCGTCCAGCCGAAAATTTGGACACGTACGCGCAAAATGACCTGCGTTTCCACAGCGGTAACATTTCTGGACATTTGGCTGGGTCATTCTCGGCTGATGTGTTGCGTTTACCGGTGATATCCGTTGCCTTATCGGTTGGCTACCTGGGAACGGTGGCGTTCTGAAGGCGCCAGCTGGTTGTGTCGATCTGTAAAGCTGCGGTCTCTGGTCTTGAGGCGTCGGTCTAAATTCTCGTTTATTAACCGTCCTTTGCGCTTGCAGGTGCATCCGCGCGTTATAGGCGGCTAGCGAGGCCTTTTCCTCATTAAAGGCCAATTGTTGTGCTTCCTTTAATGTCGCTGGTCGTTGTGCCGTAACTATTATTCGTAGATTATCGTGAAGTCCTCGAACGTATTGGGTTAGTCCGTTTTGTTCTTCATCTTTAATGCTAAAACTTCTGTGTATCGGTGTCATATCGGAGCGACTCATGATTGCTCTTTTGACGGCTAACTGAGCGGTGGTGAAACGTTTGTTATAATCGGAAACGGAATCTCTGTCTTGTAAGCATATGCTACGTTCGAGTTGGGCGACTTCTAGTGTTTTGTTTTCTCCGAATTGTACGCGTAATAGTTCTATGAACTCTTCGGCTGTTTGCGCATCATTCCCGTCAATCATGCGTTTTTCATTTGCTCTTATTCTGTGAGTTCTTACCATTCGAATAAATCGATTTCGCGCGTGTGTTGGTATTCTTGTAAGCGTTATTTTTATCTCCGATATAAAAGTCTCCACGGAGACTGACCAGTTATCGAATTCCGGCAATACTCTAACCTCGTTCCATAAGAATTGCGACATTTTATTATGTGTATCGTAGTCGATGCCTGCTTCTTCTGATTGCGATTGATCGTCGTCGGAAATTTCGACGCGCGAATTAGCGGGTCGTGCGTCGGTCGCCTGTCTATTTGAATCTATATCGAGCTGTGCCATTTTGTCCATTAATTGTTGTAGCATTAGTTTGACTCCGTCTAATTCGCCGCGTATTTTATCTGTGTTACTTGCCATTTTGTTTGCTTTCGGTACTTCTCTCAGGTTCTTCCTTAACGACGGGTAGTTTCCTTGGTTGATCGTCTCTCGAGACGCATGTAGATTTTCTTCTTTCTTAAAACACCCACTGACTCTAACTGAGAAAACTCGTCTTCTCGTAGTACCTCAGAGCAATCCCACTTCTGACACCAAAAAGTTTCCGTATGTGATGCCCGGTAAGAATGGGGTAACACAAGGGAAATTGTATTATAAACAAGGATTGCCTGAGATACTTATTTATTAGAGAACAGTAGAGCAAAGCGACTGTACTGGTCGAGGTTACAAAACGGAGTGACGCTGTTCGCTCCGAAAACTCCGTGCGTCCCTCCGGAAAACTGGCCTATGTGCCTGATTTCTATTTTATAGTTTTATTGCAACGGTCCCCTTTTCGAGGAATTCCAGACAGGCCTGGAATTTGCCAAAAAAAAGGGAAAGGGACTTATCTGAAACAGCAGAACCTAGGGTCTGTCCTGCATTATGTGTTTGGGCGCTTACGTAAATAGCCAAAAAGGGTCGGGGCATCACAGTTCGCATCCTGCGTAAAAGTTACGTTCCTGCGGAGAAAAACTTTCCACGGAATATTCGTGACCCCGTTGTTTTTTATCCGCTTTTATCCCGCTGAGGGGAATATCGCCGGGGTTCACGCACACACGCGGAGAAGGCCGAGAGAGTCCCGTGAAACGTTGGGAAATCCGCGCTATAAAGGCGCCAGGGGAACGTCGGACCTCCCACGCGATTCGTCGCTCTGAACTTTTGAGAAAGGAAACCGTGCCCTACGCGCCGCGATATCACGTTTCACCGGTGAAAGGAGATTCGCCGATACAATTCAGGGTTTCGCGCGAGCGTCGTTGAAAAGATTCGAAATTGCGCTGCTCGGGAGTTAACGATTCGTCCAAAGAATGAGGGGTAAGGGGGGGAGGGTGGAGAGCACGAAAGGAAGCGATTCTCGGGTTTCCCGGCGGCGTTTTTGCGTGTCGCGACTTTATTGCAGTTGAAGAACCGAGGATCGTCGTAGTTTCGGCAAGATTTCTTCCAGCTCCGGGGTACTCCCCTCGCACCGCGAGGGATCCTCGTACGAAACTTTTTCCCCCCTCGTCATACCCACACGAACGCGCCGCCGACGCCCACTCGCGAGGGGGATAAAAAAAGACGAGACAACGGGCGAGTCCCGTGGATGGTGCAAGAGATCCGCGAGGAGGACGCGAGACAAAGGGAACGCGAAGAAACAAAGAAACGAGGACGAGCAAGAACGAGGGGAGGGGGGGGGACAGCCGGACACAGGAGGACGGAACGAAAAGAGAAGGGCCATGGTACAAAGGGAGAGAAGGAAGAACGAGGGTGGAAGTGGGACGAGGCTAGAGAGAGAAATATCGCCCCAATATCAAAGAAGCGCGGGGTCTCCGGGTACGCCCAGAGGGTCATCACCCTGGCGAACCTCCTGACGATGCCCCCTCCCCCCTCCCCCAGCTCCCGCCCCTCGCCACGAAGGTTTCTGCATGGGCACTCGGGCCATCGGCCCCCGCGTGCGTCCGCTGCACCCCCGTGACGTGGACTTTCGCTCCCTGCCACGACTCCAGAGGCGGAGAAATATGAGCTGCCCCGCGAGAAAATGCCGTAATTATATACGAGGGCGGGAAAAAGAAGGGCGTAAATCAAAAGCCACGGTGCGTGTTTCCGTGCGCCGCACGAGCGGCTGGGAGGCAACGCGGTGCTCTTAAAGGAGAGAACCTCGGAGAAGAAAACCCTCCGCCCACCCTTCCCTTCCTCCTGCATCGTGCAATTCCCGGATCATTAAAGCGAACGAGATTGGAGCAGGAGCGAGAGGATTCCGCGCGAACGTCTCTCTCGGCCGAGTAGTCGCTATAAATATGATTTGTTTTAAAATAAGCCGGCGTCGGACATGCCGGCTGTCTGGGTCGGCTCACGAATTCACTTTGGAGGCACAGTCAGGGAGTTGGCCGTCGCGAAATCTTGCCGACGAGGAAATCCTTAGAGACGGGGGAGATCGAGGGGAAAAGCGCCGGTCACACCGTAATTACCGAGGGGCATTCTTAATTATCCTTATAAGGGTAACGACGTCAGGAGGTCGAGAATCCTAAAGCACTCGTGGTGCATTACCACCCGGCAAGTCTCTCATCCCGCCGTCTCGGCAACTTTAATCCTTCTCCCAGCGGTTCTTAGTATTTCGAACACGGTTGAGCCACCGTAAATGCATCTCGACGTTGCACGAGGATGAATTCATTCCGAGACTCCCGCAAGAGATGCGCCGCTTTTAACAGTCCGGCGAAATTACGGTAATGCAAATGCGCGCATTACCACCACGACACTCTCAGGATAATTATGAGCATTCGTTAGAATTTTTACAGCCGCGCTTTCGCGAGCGGCGGTTAAAATCATCTCTGTGGGAACAGATGCGAGATCTCTTGCCAACGTACACATATAGATATAGAGACGACGGTGCAACGAAAGAGCCAGGAGGAGGAGAGGGGTTAACGCGATCTCGCGTTGAGTGTGGGGGGATATCGATTGGTGCTCATGTTAGGACCGGTGGCACCTTTAAAGGTGTATCGAGAGGGTGGTTACACGAGCGTTCTTGCTCGTGCACAGACTTAGAGAACCACCCTCCTGTTGCCAACCAGGAATCGATCCAACGTCCACGTTGTCGTTGCGAATACCGAAGAACATCCCCCAATGCTCGTCCGATCTACTGTGTCGTCAATTTTTAAACAGAGTCCATCCTTTCCTCCTCCTCAGTCCTGCCGCGTAGGGACCTCGTACCATGAAGATTCCGTGAATATCGTTGAAAGTTCTGAATCGTCGGCTCTGAGTTTGAAAGCAGTGCCCTTCTCGACAAGCTTCTTTTACTGGGAAAAGTGAAGGCAACCTTGCCGTTTCTATTACGTTCACTGCGCAGTTAAAGATGCGAGATGAATGCTGCGAGCTATCGGTAGAATATAATGATATATGAAGCGAAGTAAATGCACATGAAACGACGGTGCAAGACGCGGACTGATGTTTCGTAATCCACTCGGTCTTCTTCTTCGCTTCTAACGAAACACTTTCTGCATTTTCATACGTATCTCCTTTTCATACATATCTGTATTGATGTCATCAAAGGGTGTTACACGTAGAAATAAATATAATATAGTATATAAAATTTTACGTCGAGTCTAATCGTCGACCCGTTGCGTTACGTGTCAAACTTTATCGCGACTATTAACCGAAGGCGTTCCCCGCGTACCCGATCGAAATACGTGCGCGTATTATTGGCGACACTGCGCAGCATTACGAAAGGCAGTAACAAAGAAGCCGAGACGCTCGTAAAATCTCCAGAGATTAACAATAAGAGCCGCAATAAGTCCTTTTTCGTGACACCGTTTACCTCGTGCTCGATCTCCGATCTACGTTTCTCGCCTCGTGCCAATTTATTGTCAAGTGCAGTGGCCCTGAGTCACGCCTCTACAAGGCTATTGCCGCGCACCAATACACGCGCGTCTTCCGACTAACGTGTGCGTGTGCATCGGCCAGCGCCGTAAACAAAACGTGCTTTCTTAGCAAACGGCCGCCTTCCACGCCTAACAGTGCGACGACCTATGCCATTGTGACGTAGCCCGACTGATCAGCTGATGCAAAGAGAAATTATCGAGTCACTGGGCTAATTCGCGAGCGTGCAGAAAATCGGGCCATGCCTCGCGGTCACGTACGGGAAGAGTTCTACGCATTTCAGTCTAACAACTTGATAAGCGTCGTACAAAGAACGATAACGATAAGAGTCACTGCGCAAATCATCAACAGTGTCTGACACATTTTTTCCGAACTTTATTGACTCCGGATTGTGTCACAGGGGTTTCCCGCTGATAATGGTAGATCGATTGGAGCTGCGAGAACAATAGATGCCTGACGTTGCCTATTCTCCGTGGCTAGATCGACGGATAATCATTTTTTTCAGGGACACGACCCAGCTGGCTTCTACGGCCAGTGACTTATCTCTGGCTGAAAAATGTCAGCCGTTAGTCTTGCCAGCTGATAGAGCGCGAGGCTAAGCACAGTCCTGCCTTTGTGACGTAGCTGAACGATCAGCTGACGACGAAGACGAGCGACGCAGAAACCGTTATTTGAGCATCTTAGCTCCAATTATCAACGGTCTAAAAGTGTACTTCGACCCTTAGCGAGATTTCCCCGTTTCCTTGCAAAGCCGGGGTGGCTTGTTCTCTTTCGGATGCGCCGAGCTATTTTTAGACAACTGCAGACCTCGTTCGCGTACAAAGAATGAGCACAGAACACAAAGGAAGGGGGATGGAATACCGTAGACACGACAGACGGTGGAACGGATCCAAATATCCTCTAGCGAATCAAATTCATTGGCTGCGCCATCCAATCTTTATCGAATCAGACGCTCTAATGATAATGGAGCAGCTGTGATTATGGTACCTAAGCTGCTCCCAAGGATGTTACGTTCCTTTGGTCGATCGATATTGTCCGAGGACCCTCATGTTTCGAGCTACTTTTATGGCAGAATAGAAAGTCGAAATACTGAGGCGAGAATTCGTTGGATGTCGTAACCTCTACTTGTTCCGTTCAACGGATGGCCGATGTTGCCTTTCAGGATAGGTTGGGTTATATCTACTACATAGTAAACCCATCGAACCAACCATCACGATGGACTGTATCACGAATAAGCACTTTCACTTATATATAACATCATCGACCTCGACATTATCCTTATCTCGACAAAAAAGGCTGATTCTTTCGATCAGAACTCAAGATTAATACGATATTTTTGCAACTTCACTTTCTAGGATTGCAAATAACGTCATTTAAGCAACGATACCGTCTTAGATGTATCCGGAAAGAACAACCTCTCTCTCTCTCTCACCTGTCTTCGTGACTACGTAATTCGTTCCTTCGAAGTGTCCTCGTTGGCACAGAAAACGTTTTCGGAACACTGATACCAACCCTTTGGAGCTCTCCGCTCGTTCAACAATTTTCTACCGATTTTACGCTTTCCCGCGGTTGACGTACCGCGACAACGACACGATTTTTCACGACACATTCGCCCTGAACTCCTCGGCGATCGGCTATTTTATTAGCACTGGGAGCACAACACCAACTCGACCAGCTCAACTGACCATACACGGTCGGTTCCTTCCACCCCCTGAAATTGTCCGGCCGTACTGACGAAACAAAAGGAAACGGAGCATCACTTTTTGACGGTCTGGCACGATCGTCATCGACGGAGAAAGATCTTCCTCGGCTGGGAATCGAATCGGAGGATCATAGAATCGGGTCGCGGCGGTAAACGACAAATAGATGTTCGTAACGGCGGTCAACGATGGCGAGGACCCAGCAGAAATCCACGGGTTAGGGCAACTTTTTTCCGTATCTTAAGGATCTGGGCGGTCGGATACTCACATGACCAGGCGCGAGACGATCGAGGATATCATATTAGCAGGTCACTATCGATAACGAGGCACGCACAATCCACAGAAACGAGCTCTTAATGCGGACGGCTGTCTGTAGCACCGCTGCTCACAGTTCAGCCATGTTGGACTGGCAGCTGGCTGCTGCTGCGCCTGTGACGTCACGTCGTGTTTTCGTCACGTGACCCCATGGCCGTGTCTACAAAAGTTTTTAAAAAACTTCGCCCGCCGAGGATGGCACACGACGAAGACAAAATTGGCTCCTAAACAGAGTCAATTATTGAAGCAAATTTAGGTCTAAATTTAATCTACCACCTTACAGAAGTATCCATACTCAGTTAGGACCTGTCTAAATGATGCGACGAATTTTTCATAAACCAATTGTTCAGACGATGGTCTCTTCAAGAAACTGAGGGTCACATATTCCTGGAATTGTTCCGGTAATATGATGCATTCATTTCACGCAGATATTTCGTACGTCAAGTGTATGAGCCGGGTAGTTGATGCGTCCCCTTTCGACGGCTCCTTCGCGATACGGTCCTGATCTTCCTTCTCGTGCACCCCCTCTCTGTTTCCCTTTTTCTCTGGCGCTCGCCGGCGCCTTGTTTCCTCTCCGTCTCGCTTGCTGAGTAGGGGGGTCGGGTGCGTGGGAGGGAGGGCGATGGAGCGAGTGAGAGATGGACACCGCGGCGAGAAGGAGGGAAAACACGACGAGGGGGTGAGAGGAGGGGGCACGGCCGCGGGAAGGAGCCGTGCCTCCCTGCCGTCCGGCCGCAGTGCGCGCTACGCGATATCACTGGCCGGTCGTGTGTGTGTCACTCTCACGTTTACACTGGTACCGTTCGGGGTAGTGCTTGGTTGCCCGCGCGGGTTGCCCGTTACCGTCAGTCGAGCGGTGCATGCCCACTCCATACGCATATACAGCCACGTCGCGTGCATCGTCCTAGTCCTCCTCGCAGACGGAAGTCAAAAGTGTCCTCCGTTCGGAGCAAACGGGAGAAACTTCCCCCGGTGCGAGTCGTGTTGGTCGTGTAAGGACGAGGGGTGTATGTCGCGGGGGGCGCACAGGTGGGGCCGGACCGTGGTTCTCGGCATCGTCTCCTGGTAGACTCGTCGAGGGACCAAGCTACCTCTTCCACGAGGGTCAGAAGACAACGGGGAAGGAACGGTGGATCGTCGATGGAAGCCCGATAACCAGGATCCCGGCGTTGTAGCCTCATGGCCCAGCGAGTGAACCGCGATCACGAGGATTTGGACGACGCGTCAGCGTCGATCGTGCCCAGTGTTGTTTCTTAGAGTTTTCCTTGTTTTCTCGTTGCCCGAGTGGTGGAATTCCCTTGCGCGGATGGTGCGCCGCGACACTCTGTCCAGGAACAGGCCAGCCCCTCGGATGTGTTTTTGCCAGCCGGAGGAGCGGGAGGCGGTGTTTGTATATAGATATCCGTGCATCGTGTAGCCGGCTAGCGCGATTCGAAATAATCGCGGATTCGACGGGCCGCGCCGCGCTATAAGCCGATAACATCCGTAATATGGCGTACAAGTTTCGCGAGGAGATCGTGGGAAAGAGGTTCCTCTCGGTGAGTGGTTTCGCCAAGCTTAAGGTGAATAAGATCGGTGAGTGGGGGTGGCGTGCGGGGGTGATTCGTGCCGCCAGTCACAGGGATAACGGCTGCCATGATCTTCAGGTGAGTGCCCATTCGTATTTATCCTCGCGAATTACCGCCGATCTGCGCCGCGAGCCTCTGACGAAAGGCGGGAAAGGCTCGCTCGTTTCAGCACGGTGCATTTTGCCCGCTCCCCTATCGAGAGCACGCTGTATACGCGCCGTCCCACTGTTTACATCCGCCAACAATCTTTCACGTTTCCCCAACTTGAGCAACCGTGATTTTGCGCTTTCGACACGCGGGCCTTCGTCTGTGTAGTGGCATTTTTTCGATAAACACTCGGAACGCTAAGATACCTACTGAAAAACAGCTGCGAAAGCCTAGGAAAAACACGGTACATGAATATTGAGCTGTCAGCACTGGCTCGTTTAATTATCTTTCAGGCGATTTCATAACGAAAAGGTTCCCTTCGACATTTCGATGAGGTTTAAAAGAAAACATGCCGTGGTCGCGCCTATCGTCGCATTACGTAAAGCCAGCTATGCTCACCTGAGGCCTTTTTTCCGCGCAGCTACGCTGCAAGTCATAACTATTTCAGTTTTCGAGGACGTAGCGAACCGCCTGTACGTACACGTCCGCTGGTCGTTACACATTGCCAGTGGTTGGCGGTGTCCGCCACGAGCACGTTTCGCGTTCTTTGGCCAGCGATATTTGCCAATTATACCCCTTGGCCCGAGGATCCTCTCGTGTCACTCGACCTTAGCGCCTTGGAAAATGTCGAACAAACCTCAAACGTTTTACGAAAACATCATAATTTCTCTGGACTGTGAAAACCGCTGTCAAACCTTTACGTTTCCAATGGTTAACGGATAGGACGTGAAAACGGCTTCGCGACACGCCTTTCCGTTGCTCCAATCGTTCACCTTTCTACCGTGGATGGATTAGGCGTGTTCTCATTAATGACTGCCGTCTGCCCACGGGTCGTTCATTACTGCTGGACTTCTATGTAATTATTTCGAAAATATCGTGCTATTATCGTTAAACAATACAGAACAGACAGTTGCGTGAAATACATTGAGGAAATTCATTATCGTGCGATCGCCATTAAGATTTATTTCGGTCGTAACTTCATGTGGACAAAAAAAAAATTCGGTCTTGGTAATAGAATTATTTGGTGAAACCTCGGAAACGTTGCTGAAGTTTCCGGCAAGAATAAGCAAGTATTTACTCGCAATTAGTCATGGTCCTTATGTTCGAATAGACGTACAGTGCTTAGCTAGGCGCTGGCTGGGCCAGGGATTGTTACGTGACTCCATTAGGAATAGTTTCGTGAGTTTCACGTGCCGGAGAAATATAATTCCACGGAGTAATTACTTGGCCGGCCATTGACAGAGAGGCTGGCCACCATGTAACGAGCTAACGAATGTAACGATCTCCTTCTTCCCGGCCCTTCCCCTTCCCCCCCCGTTCCTCCGTTGCTTGTTTCTTTTTCCACCTCCTGCCGACGCATATACGCCCAGCCGGACTTGGGTAAAAGCGTGCTCCAATTCCCGACCCTTCCATTTTCCTCGTTAAAACGTGCCTTCCGCGCGACAGATGACACACGAATCGAAATACCGGGCCGATGAGACAGCGCCTCGTGAAAAGCACATTAATTATCGATCTTCGATGTTTACTCTCGCGCCCAACGGGTTAGATTCGCTGGCATTTCATTTACGTTCCGCGGGAACATATGTTACGGCCGGGCAAACATTTACCGCGCGCAATTTCTACAAAAATGCCAAATGCCTCCTTAGCAGAAATTAGTGGCTTCTCGCGGCTCGTTAGGAAGGTGCTAATTAAAAAATTGTAACTCACGTTCCGGTGGTTTTATCAGGAGTCACCCAAGGTTTCCATTGGCTTATAAACAGGCTGATAACGAAAGTTGCCTGGGTCCCACACTGCCGCTAATAAACGATCGATCAATGGTACCGTAAGTTTAAACGTGCGATCGAAGATCGTGTCGCTGATTATCAGCCCTTTTTCTTCTCTTCATTCCCCGTACTCTTCTGTCGCGATGGCACATTTTTGTGGCTACTGTTTTTGGCGCCAGAATGATGTAAGTCGTTCCAGGCGGATCGTACTCTTTGGAGAAACAGTTTCGTATGACATTTCCTACCGCTTGCCTGGTTGGCTTTCTCCGAGACGAAAAATGTTCTGCTTCCACGTCACACCAGCCCTGTTTCCGACGTAGGTGTCAGTAAAACGATTTAATAACGACTTCGGCAATGATCGCCCTCGGAGAAAGTGGGGTCGCAGGTTAAACTCTGAAAAATCGGCCCCTCCAACCAACATCGTGCCAAATGAAGGAACGTCCAATGTCTCGACTCTCGACATAACGATAATACAACGACAATAATCGAAATGTCCTCAGGGAGCACTCGAAACTTCCACGAGATTTAATGATTATCATTTGCTCGGAGGAGACGAATAATACTCGACGGAGGGATACCAATTGTGAAAAAAGTTTGACGGTTAATGGGGTTAAAATGAAGCTACATCGATAAGTAATGCTTACGTGCGAACAAATTATCTCTTGTTTTACTCAAGATCATCTCTTCCTGAGGGTATAGGTCGATCCTAGATCCGACTAATTACGGTATTGGCTCGGATTAATTGATCTACCACGGTGGTCATTTAATAGACGTATATTTTGAAGTTCTCGTGAGAGTCGAACCTTTTTCCTGCGGTCCTTTAACTGGAGATAGGCCTTCCTCGTTGGCACACCTACCGGCAGGTTGGCGGCCAGGCACCGTTATACCTCCGTGCGCGAAAAGCATTAACGGAAGCGAGACGACGGGGGAATTCGTGACGTACAACCACCGAGGAACGTGGCCGCCAACGAGCAGAAGGAAGGGAAGGTACCGCAGAGGGGGGTAGAGTAGGGGCAAGAAGGGCGGGACGGTACTTTGGAATTATCGGGGATACTCGATCTCTCGGCAAGGCCTGAAATTTGTGGTTGAAAAAGGCGTACGCCGAGAGATTCCCAAAGTGTAGTTCCCTAACACTTTGCCGCAATTTCCTCGAATTCGAGGCCCGCGCGCGCTTGAACCGCGAAAATTGGCCGTACACGAGATTCCGGCTCGGACCCCCTCGGCGGCCGAGGAATCTTCCTTCGCGAAAATATGCTGGCCAAGAAACGGAGAAACGCACGGTCAAATGAGTATTCCCTCGGTGCGTTCCCCGTGTTTTTACGCCGCCACCCTCGTTAGTGCCGGCTCGTGCAATTTCGGAAATTGCCTTTAAACTCGGCGAACTCATCACGCTGAAATCTACTCGACGAATCCTATTATCCGTGCGTTCGTGTTCGCTAAAATCGAGCATGTTTTACGGCCGAACAGAGCGGCGGGGAAACTCGAACTTGGAGAATCTGCAATGTAAATCCGCGCGATAGAGATTACATAAATATCAGATAGACGGAGTTACACAAACGACATTGCACCGATAGGAGAGCGGTGTGTGCTTATCGCGTAAGGAAGAGTGACAAGTTTTCGTCCGGCCAATAGCGCGGCAAGCTGGAGAAACGAAAAGAGAGAAAAATATCGTCTTGGAATCGGAGGTCCCGCGCAGTTTATGCTCCATTTGCTCGCTGGAATCCAATAGCAAACCGGGAGAATCCTGTTGCCACGAGGATCGCTATTTCCTCGGCGCTTCTCCGTCCTCTTTTCCTTTTTCCCCCCATTTACCTATGGGGTTCGCACTTGCGTCGACAATCTACTCGTACGATTCGCAAGAATTCACGCTCCGAGGAGCTAAAAAGCACGAAACTAGAAAGTCGGCAATGGAGCTCAGGTATTATTAGAAACGACGGATGAGCAAACTATTTCACCTGACGCGTATATACACTTTGACGTACTCCGTTTAAATCTATTTTAGGTAGAGACCAGGCCTCATTCTTGGGATTCCGTTGTCCGAAATTCAGTGCTAGAGTGCCACTGAGCGGTCATCGACCCGTACGACTGGTTGGGCCTTAGGCCGTGATGGCCGAGCAGGTCCGCGTCCCCAAGAAACTCCCCGAAAAACTCGGGAACCGTTCTGTCCCTACCTCTCTCCCCCCCCCTCATTGCCCTTCTCTTCCCCACAGCCTATCTGCCCTCTCTCTCTCTTCGGCCGAAAATCACCTTATTCGGCCGGTTCTCCTTCTCCCCGAACGAAAAAGGAATCTGTCATTATCTCGAGGCCCAAAGTGGCGGGTGCGTACGACCCAACAGCGCCGTGCACTACGTTTCCGTGAAATTACTTCCTCGAACGTACGAACTTCTCTCTTTTTTCCTCCCCTGGCTCCACCGGCGGTTCATCAACCGCGCCATCGAGGAACAGTGCATCAACACGGTACACTTTCGTCCCCGGACGTCATGACGCGACTACCGTCCTGTCAAGAGAAGTAATCGAAACCGTTTGCTTTTCCCGCGGGGGGGGGAGAGGCTTAAGACTGGGGCCTTATCTGCGACAGTCCCGCGTTAAAGACGGGTGCAACGTCCCTGATTTAAGTCGAAGACGCGCTTCGGTGCACACCTTCCAGCGCCGTCAGATTCCTCTTTGCTATCGGCAATCTTACTCTCCCCCCCCCCCCCCTCCCGTTCCGCCTCCGCCTACTGTGATTTCTTGAAGTCGATAAAAAAAAAAGAAAGAGACACGAACGTTTTCTATGGCCGGTGACGTTATTGCGTAAGGAAACGCCCACGAAAATCCGTTTGGATCGGAATATCTTGCCTTTCTATAGATTTGTCCAACCACGTGCTCGACGAGTCGTTGGACAACACATCGCTTTTTACGTGTTCAACTGTGCCATTTTATGAAAACACGATGTTTCTGTTCGATAGACCTGTTAAAATAAATTACTGTTCTCGTGACCATTGATTGGGCCGATCTATGCCGAAAGCACAATGTTACTGTTGGGGAAAATCGTGCATTCGAACACGACGATCCGCTTCATATTGTTCTACGTATCGGGCTTTGTTCGTTACGGTTGACTAAACAATCCTAGTAGATCGGTAATTCGGTCGACCACTTTGTCCGTCCTAACAAAGGATTCCAGTAGAACCCTCTGGTCTTTTGCCAGAGTCTCATCACCTTTAACGAACATTTTATTCACCGACGAATACGGCAATATTCTTGCAAGCTGGCTATTTTTGTTTCTCGTTGCCAGAGAAGATTCATTCCCCCTTGTCAATTCTTTGTGAGAAAGTTTTTTCGATAATTAAAGGCTAATACCTTTCGTCTGGAAAAGCGGGTCATCGACTTGGAATCGTCGACGCGAAGTTTTGCGAGCATCGACCCGCGGGAAATGAGACGAGGGAGAACGATCCAAGAGAATCGAGTGACGCCAGGCGGAAAGCGAAAGGGCTGGCATAATTTTCCGTGGAAAGGCTTTGCCCGCAGGAGCAGGTCCCTGGGTTGCTCGCGGCGAGATCACCTATGCCTACCTATCTAACGTCGGCTCGTTGTAAACAATGACTTCGTGCTCGACCCAGATTCTAAGCCCACGTAGAAAGCGGACTGGCTTGCATAATCCTAACGCGGCGTATACACGCGCCCGGCGTTCAACAACTGCATTCGTTCGTGTTCCACGGACACGACTCGCCGGAGACAGAGACGCGACGTACACCTGTACGACACCCACACGGCCCCTGTACAAACGAGAAACAGAGAAACCAGGGAAAAACAGCAGCGGAGTGAGGAGGACGAAAGAAACGAGTGGGTCGGCGAACGCGCGTGTCTCGTCTACGTTCGCTCCGAACCGGATTCACACTTTATTAAAGGTAATAAAGGGATGGCAGTATCCCTCGGGATTACTTGCTTAATTAATCTCCCGCGTCCACTGGGACGAAGATTCTCGCGATCAATCACCACTCCGCCAGCGTCACACGAGGTTATCTAGTTAATTCCCCGAGATGTACGTCACACGAGATTACGCGCCGAGGCAAACTTAATTAATATTTTGGCCGACGCTGTAATGAGATATTTGTTATGCATTCGCCTCAGAGAGCTTTCCGAGCGTGGCCGTACGATTCTTTCCTTCGGAACCATCGACTCCGTCTTATCTTCGAAAAGAAGAAACTGTACGTACGTTTGCTGAGATCCTCGTGGTTTTATCAGTGGCATAGTCCAGAGGAGGGTAGATAGTTCCCGTTAGCTCGCTCGCAGCACTTTCACCCGGATCATCACGACCCAGATGATCGTCCCTCTAACGGTCATATCTTTTATCCTCCTTTGCCAACGCAACCTTCCTCCGCACTTTTCTTGAACCATCAGAAAAAGGTTAGACAGCGTCCAATCGTTTCTCATCACAATTCAGTTAGGCTGTGCAAAAAGAAATTGGATGCGGAGAGCGAATATTCGCGAGAGAAGGGGCGGCAATTAAAATGCGAGGGAAGATAACCGGAGAAGAAACAACAGAGAGCAAAGGGAGTAAAAGGAACCGAAGAATAAAGGACGTGTTGTGGGAAGGGGAGGATGAAGAGGTCGGGAAAGGGCCGAGAGGGAGGCAGACAGAAAGATGAGACGTGAAGGAGGCAGATAGGGGGACGATGGAGGAGGAATGACGGAGGGGTAGGCTGGGTCGGAGAGGGTAGAGGGAGGAGAGGAGAAATGTAGGAGAAGAACAGGTTCTCCGGGCAGACCGAGCGATCAACCGCTAGTAGGGACCCAGGTCACTCACCCAGATTCTACAAACAGCCAAACACCGTCGAACCTCTCTCAGCCCCCTCGTTCACCTCCTTTTCCTCCCTCCTTGCCCCGCTCCAACCCCGTTTCCTTTATTCTCCTCCAGGATCTCTCGTGCGCCCCTTCGCACCTCGACAACCGAGAACCATCGTCATCGTTTTTTGAGATTCCTCCAACATCCACGTCCGCTTATCCCTTTGGCCTAATCCCTCTAAGCTTGCCGATGGTTTCGTCAACATTTATCAAGCCAGTCCGTTCTTTCGCAGTCAATTCTTCGAGCAATCGACATTGTTCGTGCACGGTTTCCCAAGTCAGCTGACTTGAGATGCGCACTATAGAGCAGACGAGAGGAAGGCAAACAGCCAGAGAAGAGGAGAAGAAAGAGAAAGGAAACGACCAAGTGGGTGGGGAGGCAAAAAGGAGGAGAAAACTCGATGAGACGGTGTTCGCCGCGACCCTCTTCAAGGTTGCCGAGGCCTCTGCGCACCACGTGTATTTTCGCGCTCGGCCTTTCTTTCCTCGTCGCGTCACGAATTCCCCGCGAAACGTATTGCTCGAGAGAGTGGATAGTCGTCGGGCAAAGTGCGCGGCTTTTTGGCCGATTTCCACTTGTCTTTCGAATGGCTCGTAAAAGCGTTTCATTGGCGGGGCTCCTATTCTACCATCGGCTTCGGCCAATTTCGCGTTTCTACGTTATTTTCCTCGTAAAAGCCGCGCGCGCCCAGTGTGCGGGACCTTTAAAGGCGTCTCTCAAGATCCGGGCCTTTAAAGTCGTTGGCGAATTGAATCTAACATCGCTGCATTGTGCTGCATAAAGGAGGTTACATCGCCGTTATGTAACCCGTCTAACAGCGGACTAAGTGCGAGCTACGTCGAGCTTTTCATACGATGACCCGCGATACAAATGGTCCTTTCTATAGAATATAACGTACACGCGGATCCCGTATATGGGTTAAGTAGTAACTAGTGGCGAGATGAGCCGAGGAAGAGTTCACTCGATCAAGCAATTTTCTCTCGAAAATACGTCGTAGTCGCAACTTTGCTTTTACTTTAGCTGCTTCGATTTTTCCCCGGCGAAACTCCGTTTCTTTCTTCGTTGGTTGGTCTTCGCGAGGAGAGGGGATACGTTTCATTGTTGCGCGGCAAACACATGACGTCGAGCGAACGAAACGATGGTATTTCGCTTATCTCGGCGGGCTCGTCGACTGCAGATTTGCCGTTGTTCCAAGGTACATTCAGCCAGTGCGACTTTGCGGGATTGGTGAATCCCGCTCCTCGCGAAGGGCCATTCGATCGTGACTGTCTCTTTATCTGAAAGCGTGCCAAAATACCGCACCGTCCTGCCGCGATAACGATAACTTATCATCGATTGCTTAACTTATCTCGTCGACCTCTTTGCCCTCGTATTTCATACCGCCTTCGTTCCACGCTCTTGGGGCTCGCGTGCGTCTGTGTGTGTGTTGCGCAAAACCGTCTTGCGAGGATTCGCCATGGGATTCACCGAGCCCGACGCTTTTTCACAAGAAACTCGCCAGCTGAATTACACGTCACTCGCTTTTATTGAATTTTGTAAGAAACCGTCATAACGCTCGGAAATTCGTTCCCCTTGGAAAATAGTTGCTCGTGTTACGCAACGAAATTACTTACTCGGCGCGTGTGTGTTGTCCTTGGCGATCTTGGAGCCGTCGCAGAAGACGAGCGCGAGCGATTTTTCCAAATTTCTGCGATAAGACGCGACATGGTCTTTACGTGATCTCGCGGGGAGAAGTATGAACGGCGGCCGGCGATAAGCCCCTACTTCGACGGCTCGTCCATTAAATACGTCAGTTGAGTGCCGCCTGTGACGTGTGAGCACTTAACTGAGGGCTGTGTAATTTTTCGCCTATCCCTGGGCCGCGACAGTGGCGAACACCACAAGTGAGTTTAGCCGTTTGAACGGGGGACGAATCAGCTCGAAAAACTCGGCAAAATAACAAAAAATGACAGTGAGTGGGGCAGGAGGAAAACTGGGGGTTAGACGAGTCCTTTTCATTGCTGTCGTCTTTCAGGAGGGTTTCTACCTTCTCGGTATTGTCTCTCTGGTCTGACCCTCGTCGTTGAGCTTGCTTTTTCCTCATCTTACGGCTCGTCTCCGGCTTGTCTGCGAGCGCTCGTAAATTTCCCGTCCTCGGTCCCCGCGGAGTCACTGAACTTCCCGCCAGAATTTACGAGGCTAATGTTTATCCCGCGCGATTCTTATGGTAATGCAATACGGCCGAGTGGCAATTAGAGCAAAGTTAATCCGCGGAAATTAAGGAGACTCGGCGGGGCAAACGAATTGCCTTAAATGTAAATTTAACGACGGTTCCTATTGAATGAGAGAAATGAATTCGTGGTGAACGACTCTCCGGGTAGTTCTTGCCGGATAGTTCCGTCGACCTGCGTTATCCTCGCTGTCGGTCGGTTAAACCGGCCAAGTGGCACGACCGTAAGCCTTTATGACGTCGTATCGCCGTCACAGACGGAGGATGCGATTAGCGCTCACGTGTAATTCTCCGAGCACGGAGAATCGTGTGCTCGCTCGCCGCGCTCGCTCATGCTCAGCTATCCTGGATACAGTTAGTCGACCTTGTCTCGGTGTTATTAAAAAAGACCGCAGACCGAGCCTCTCGGGATTTATCGGCTACGCGCCGTGGGCTATGTGATCCTCCGTGAGCAGGAGGAAAATGAGAAGAACACGCAGCACCTTCCACGGAGAGAGAGCTGCATTTCCACTCACGTGCACGGCCTATAATTTTACCGTCGCCTCAATAAATACTGCCGGACGAGCCATAGCCACTCGGCCTTCCGCGAGATTATACGCGTCATTAGCACGCACGGGGGTGAGCTTTTCCATGTTTCCCGACTTTCGCCCTGCCTTCGAGGTGTTGCGAAAAAATCCACGCGACGTTCCAGATACGTCCTGAGTCGTTGGAATTACTCGTTTGGGCTCCTTAGGAACTGTGCATTGCCGAACTGTGGATAATGCGCCCATGGAGACGGTGCACTGATGTCTCCATCGCGTGTCTTCCGGTTTGCTAGGTCGTAGAATTTCGTTTCACGTTAACCGTCGGGGAAAAAGGTGACCGTCCAGTGTAATTATTTGTCTGCGCATTACTTTGCTTAATGACTTGTTTGCATGCAACATAGACGCTTCTACTATGCTGTTGCACAGTCGTCGGAAAATCGTGGCAGAATCGAATATTCCTTTAACCGTAATTACGTATCTATAGGTGAAGAAATAATATTGCTGGCTCGCGGGAAATCGTTTATCCTGCTATCGCCGAGAAGTCTCGTCATTTTTCCGTCCGTAATCTTGGCCTACACCTCCGACCAGCGGCCTGAGCAACGCGATGCATCCGGATTGCTCGATCGCTCAGCGCGAAAAATGACGAGAAGGCAAAAATTCCGAGCGCCTGATAAGCGCGTACAAACGAACCGCGCGATGAGTATTGATGGCTTCTCATATGTAACTGTCGTTGCTATGAATGAGGGTTCATATCAAAGCACGAGCCGTCCATTCTCCCGGGAATTTTACTTTTCGTCAGGGGCCAACGATCCCCGGCCAAATGAGTCTGCCATACCGATGGAAGTCCTTAGCAACGTTTAACGCGCACCACGCTGGATACCGCGATACGGTTTGGTAACGACGAGAACGGTGTAGGACGATACCGTTGACGAGACAGGGGGGATGTGACGGATCGAAAGTCGACGATACTCTCGCTGACGAGCGCGCAGATATTCCACGAGGAATGGAGCTTTCTATTTATGTGTCTACGAAAGGTAGGAGGGTACTCCATGGGGATGCACCGTAACGTGAGAAAGTACGTCCGTGTCTGCTGCTCGCACATGTCAGTCGTCCACGCGAGCAAGCCCGCTGCATCAGCGTTTGTACCATGCTGCAACGGGCGCTCGTGGTGGTGCACATTATGTGACAGTGTACGTGCGCGGGGGTCAGTGACCCTGACGTGTGCATGGAGCGTGCCGTCGACCCTTCACACAGATATCCACGCCACGAGTGAACCACGAAAATTTAAAGAGCCCCCGAGCGCGCCTTTCTTCGATACACGCAGACGAGATAACGTCATGTCGATAGTTGATTTTCGATAATTCTTATCGCCTGCTGGGTCTCATTGGGCCCACTAGTCGCGACACGACGGTTCAAGAAGATTCCTCCCTTACAAAGTCAGATGTAGGCATTAAAACGTTACTCAATTTTGTTGGGAACATTGTGCTTTACATCAATTTCCGGCTTGAGGCAAACCATTTTCAGCTGAGGTTACGCGAATTCGTTTGATCCTTACTCGGAATTACGCGCTCGGCTTCGAAATGTAAATTACAGAGATTCGTTTGCGTCTCAACTCCGTGCAATCTGCCGGGTTTCGAAGAAATGCTCGGTAGAAAAGTCTGAAGAATCCGACCGGTCACTGAAGCCGCTGAAAACGACGCGCCCGTATTTCGTCTATACTTTCACGTATCTATGTGTGTGTGTGTGTGTGTGTGTGTGTCTTTTTGGTAGAAACCCCCTCGGTTTCGTTGCTCACGAGCGGCAGGCACGCTTCTACGAGTAAAAACGAAATGTCTGGAGTAGCCCGAGAGCCGTGTGTTAAAGTGCACGCTCCAGTTTCTTTCAGGCCCTTCCTGGCCGTTTCTTTTTTTCCCTCCATGCGGCTTTCAAACGACCAAAGCCGGTGGAGGGTGTACACGTTGCGACGATTGCTCTGCCCTCAGAGTGACGTAAAATACGTCCCGACTCCGTCGATTCCGCTGGTTAATTAATACTTTTCGACAGTTTCCTCCATACAGCCTTTTAATTTCTCTTTACACTTCGCCTCAATATATTCATGATAATAATTTTGTCTCAAGCTTAAAGAGGAAGAAGAAAGAATGAGAAAAGCCCAGCACGAAGATAAAGAGTGTCGGAGAAGACGTCTTTAGTCGACGGTGTGTGCGATGATTTTGTGGATGAGAGCCCGAGAGGAAGTGAAAGTATAAACCGAGAAACGTGTGCGTGATGGGGCGGGGAAAAAAGGCGAAAGAGGCAGAGGCTCGGTTGGTATGTAGGGCAAAGGGCTGGTGAGATCAATAAAGCCCCCCTCGGTCGTCCGCTCCTGGCGCCGAGTCATCACAGGTCCCACAATTCTCTTTCACCTTCCCACGTCTGCCAGGCCCTCCGCGGGAACTCGAATTAGTGATCTAACTGCACAACACGAGGGCGAAGAAACCAATCATTCGTATCGGAAAATTAATTGTGATAATAACAACGTAACGTACATTTATTGGTGGGTATTTTTGAACGAAGGTTGTCAGAATTTTAGATCCGTTAAAAATGTTCGTAGGATCAGAGTGAGCAAAAGTAAGTTTCTATTTCACGCGTAACGTTGGTACTACCTCGTTTCTTCACCCCCACCTCCGACCTTTACTTGGCCTGTCTCGATCCAGCCTCCTTTTCTTCTGCGGGGGCGCATAACTGGGCTAGCCGGTAACACGGCGGAAAAGTTTCTCGCCTGGCCTGTCGAGAGCCGAACTTCCACTGGCCCGTTTAATTCTCCGCGCTCAGCTGACTTCCACCTTGCCGCGATTGCAGACCTCCGAAGAAAAACCTTCGTTCACTCGTCCCTGAATTTTCTTCGTGTACGACGTTCGGAACTTTGGAAGGCGTTGTTTCGACGAAATTTATTGGAACATTAAGCAACGAGACGAATCGTGTTTCGAAAAATGTCGTGGAGAGCACAGAAGAACGGCGATGCCGAAGGAGGGGGTATAAATGGAGCGAAATGAATCGCCCGCGGAGCGAACTTTCCATCAAATTCAATCGAGACAAGTTGTAATTGAATTTCACGTCTCGAAGGCCATCGTCATTGGACGCACGAATTGAATTCGATCACGTATGCTGCGTGCTCGGCAAACGTCCAACGTTCCACACAATTTTTTAACTTCGACATCGTGGCATCGCCTCCGCTTCTGCTCCTTTCTCATTTTTTCCACTTTCCCATGGCCAGTTCCAAACGTGGTACTACATTATTTCCACACTAGGAATGTCGAAATTTTGATCACGTCGGTACGAGGAAGGAATTCGTTTCTTTCCTGCGACTGAAGATAAATAATTAAAAATGGAAGGTAGCGAATTACAATCTGTAGACACGCTGATTCGTGACTCCATGGAGAAATCGTCTTTGGCACGGAATCGTCCTCACAGTTGTTGTCCTTTCAACTTGGGGAATAGATGGACGAGGGTGTGCTGAGGATGAGGGCGATGCTAGAGGCAAAAGGAAGAGGGCAATGGGCGGCTGTATTTTTTGGTTCGCGCCGGTTCCAGCGTGTAACAAAGTCGCCGATAAAGGGAACCTCATCCCTTCGTGTCTGATCGGCGCCTTTGATGGTCACCATGGCAACTGTCTATCTCTCTCTCTTACCCACCCTCGGCTCACCCTTCCTCAGCCCTTATCCTCTCACTGCCGTCTTTCACCATTTCTCTGCGACTTGCTTTCCCCATCCGACATACCGAATAACTATACAGGCGCACGCAGAATTTCGATCGAGGAAACCATGCCGTACTATTGCTCACGACCAACTGAATTACGTTTCGTGAAACAGACTCGACCCGGGAAGACATAAATTCCGGAAGCATTGTAGTTTACAAATACCAACGTTCAAGTACGAAGCCAGGTATGCATATAGCGGTCTTATTTCCGTCTTCCTGTTTCGCTCTCTTTTTCGCTGTCTTTTTCCGTGCTATACGAAGAAGACACTTTTCCGTGGAGTTGATGGAACGTCTCGCAGGAAGCGACAGGTTGACGACGGAAGTTTTGTCGCGTATAGAGAGCTAGAGTCGTTGGTTCTTTCTTAAACTATATTCCTTGGGTGAAATGACAAACGGGGAAAGAAGGAGGAGCGCTTGGACTCCCGCGTAGCTCGCGGAGGGCCCTTTCGTGTCTTAGAACACGAAAATAGAGCGGCCGGTGCACACGTGCGCACTCTTTCCCCGCGTGCTTCCATCCTCTGGAGTGTACTTTCCCGACTATTCTTGTCATACCCGCGAGACATGCTCGAGGTTCTACGTTCTTTCCGGCTTCGCGTCCCATGAAAAAATCATCCTCCTCTTGCGGATATTCGTTTTCCTCGCGTTCGCCGTAAAGTTCCGGCACCCCGAGAAACACGAGTGGTTTAGGAGACAACAAGGCCGTGTCCTCTCTTGATCTCACGTCGACGTTATCTCTCCTTCCACGAAGTCCCCGCGGTAGGACCTTGGCTTTTGGGTCAGCCGCAAACAAGAAAGGTCGGATTTGCCTGTCCGACCGCTGTCTGAATAACAACAGGCAAATGACTCATTGCTCGAGAGCATCTCCACCTCGTGCACCACCGAGTCTAACGACGTATTTATGATTTAACGCATGACCGAGCCTCTCTTTCTTTCCCCGGCAACACGAGAAATGCCGCATCACGACTCATAATTAATTACTTGGCCGACTTTGCCAGTATTTTTCTGCAAATTCCTGTCCCCTGGTTATTGGTTGACGTTATTGACCCAATTTTTCCAATTCCTACTTGTATTTTCCGCGATACTTCCTCGGTTCTCCCCTCCTTCGCATTTCTGCCCCACTTGACGGCAGGTGAGTCAACAGAGGGTTCGATAATGACGAGGGTGTGTGTCAGTCTCGCGGTTTAAGGGGCTCAACCCACGAGGCATTGGCCATTATCTGCCTTCCTCTTTTCGAATCAACACTTTTCCCCGTGGATTTACTTGTCCACGTGGCCGAAAAATCGTCCCACCGCGTGTCAATGGCCCGAAAGACGGGCCGCCGGCGGTTACCTTGCCTTCGAGTCTCCAAGATTATCGAGCGACACGCGTCACTCCGGTATCTCGTAATTGAAGCTTTTTCGCCGCGAGATAATCGACGTTATTGGCGCGGGAAGGTCGTTAGAGATATGCCGAACGCCAAGTCAGTCGCAAAAGCCCGCTTTATGTCAGTCAAAGCGCCGACGTGGATTATCGGGAACGTGGGACAACTTTACTGACGGCCGGGAACGATGTAATAAGTTATTTAGGAGTAAAAGTAGCGCGGTAATAACGTATGACTGGATAATGCTCGGCTTCGAAATACCGAGTTTCCCCTCCGCCTCTGTAAACCCCGCCATACCGCTGGGGGGTTAATAACGTTAACGTCAAGAGTTCTTGAAGGTGAGCCAGGCAATCGACGCCGACGTGACCTTCCTGCCGGCTGATATAACTCCGAAAAGACACTGAAACGTTTCGCGGAGTTGAGAGACTCATCTTCCCTTACATCCGATACACCGCTGAGTATTTTCGGAGCAACTCTAATTGATTTTCCTCTGGAATGCAGGAATTATATTTCCTCGAAACGATCGTCCACTTCGTTTTATGTCGATTCGTCGAGTCACTCGGATCGGTGGGTCCGTCCAAATATTTCTAACGGTGAAATTTTTCATAAAAAACAAGCTGGGATTTTCGTGGCTGGCACGCTGGCATGCCACGGCCCACGACTGAATGGATTATATGGCGCGCACGCTTGGGGTTGGAGCAGCGTGGTTTAAAGGGGATGTATCGCTATTCTCCCGAGTTCTGTCCGAACTCGCCCGGCCTCGGCCAACCTTCCTATTTACAGCCGCACATTCCGATCATCGCACACAACTTCCCACGGACTCATAAACAGCGGCTTTTATATCCAAAAGCTCGCTAAAGTCCGATCAAAACGCTTATAACACATGAATGCTTATTAATCGACATCTCTGTATTATTAACTCGAATAAATTTTAAACGGCGAGTGTGTGAAAAGGACTGTTTATTGTGTCCGTGGAGAAGAAGCGAAGCTCTTAGGGACGAACTAACGGAGAAATAAGTGTGTAAATATTGCACGGGAAGGGCTGATAAAAAAAGGAAGAGATGGGGAAGGGCAGGGTGTGGCATTGGGCGGGGGCGAGGGGCGAAGGACACGGTAGGATATTATCCTTCGTCGAGGATACGAGACTCTTGAGGATGTACTCTGACCAGCCACGTCCCCGGAGGACAGATAGAGTAAGAGGGAAAACAAGGGGAAGGGTCGGAGGAGGTTTGATTAAAACGAATCCGGCTGCTGCCGGCGAGTGCTCACCCCTTTCAGCGCACCCCTGTCAGTTACCCGGCACCCCCTGTTCCCTCCGCGAACACCCCACCCCGTCGTTTCTTCGGTCCCTTCGACACCACCCCCTCAGCCTGGGCATTCGCTTTATCGGCCAACGCCCAGATACCGTAAAGCGTAAGGCTCGAAATATCGGATCTCCCGGCGAGAAGAAAACCGTCCGAGAGAGAAAAATAGAAAAACCGTATAAGCTCGCAGTCGTACATCTGTAGTGCCGGAAGACCGCACCCGGCGCCTTTATTTTTCCATTTCCATATTCCCATTATCCACTTTTACCGGCTGGGAAAAAGCAGTTCGACAGAAGGACTTTCACGTGACGACAGGAAACGAAACTTTGCCACGGAGCAAAACTCAGCTGACTATCTTCCCCGTGGCGAGGCAATATTTTCCTTTATCGACCCCCGTCGAAATTCTCAGGGATCTTCGTATCTTCTCTTTATTCCCCCCTGTGGTCGATTCCCGCGGTTTCTCGATTTACGGGGGAAACGAGGACACGAGTGGATTGCCGCGTAGAGATGTAAATAAATTGGCCAGCACGTGAACTATTCCCATGCCGAACTCCATGTAAAGACCGATAGTTACGTACCTCCGGTTATCGATTTCTTCCTGAACCCTACTTTCCGCGGACTTTTACTTATTTATCAGAGGATGTACCATTGAAACGTTTAAGGGCCCCGGGGCTCGGCAGGGCCTTCTAAAACTCCTCACAGTTGGAGAAATATCGAAGACGAAGAAAAGGAAAAATACGGTTGAAAACACGTCGGTAACAGGCATCGTACGTGACGAACGTTTCGTTAAAAACATCCGTGTCGCAGTTTGCCGGTGCACGTTCGATAATGACGCGCGAGTCTCGAATTCGGCCGGGCGTCGGCAGTCAGAGGTTAATAAATTGAATTACATATTGATAAGAAACGGCGTCGAAAACACTGGAGTCGGAGACGGTGCATTTGACAGACATTGGATTCGCCAGTTGTCGGCCGTCGGTCGGGGCGCGGTCGAAACGTGGTCAATCGACAGGGGGTGAAGCGGGGAGAGAGAGCGAGAAAGAGGGAGAAGCTGAGGCAAAGGCGAGAGGGGGAGAATATCAGGCTATCGGCTTGAATGTCCCATATTACAGCTCCAGCCTGTTAAAGGGGTCCATATCCGATCTTCCACGCCCGGCTATATTTTGTCTCAACATCATCTCCTCGTGCCTCACAACTAGGGAAATAGTATTGACAACCATGAAACTCAAGCTGATGCGTTACACCAAGTAGAGCATTTTATAAATATTTTTCCCAGTCGCCGGAGGAACGATGCCGAACAGCGAATTTCCAACGAAAACTTCTGTACCTTTCATTTGTTCAGCTTTCAGGAACACGTTATTATTGATTGTCAACTTTTGAAATTCTGGTAGCTCGAGTTTTTTTCGCCTCGCGCTGGAGGGGTGTTCCGTCTCTGACGCAAAAGTTCGCTAATCAGTCGGGCAAGTACCATATCGAGTCTCTCCTTCTCTTTCCATCTCTGGCGAAAATTTCGAAACATCCTTGAGATTTCGCGAAAACATCAACAGCGAGTATCGGCGGCGGACTCGGTCAATACTTACACAGCTGCAAGGAAGACGGGGCATCTTCGCTGGCTTTGGCAAAGATGGGTCGGTTTTTTCGAATTTTACGCTAGGTGACCAGGAAATTTTCAGAGCATGGACCGCGTCACGGACCTCTAAGGAAACACCTAAAGCTTGTTTGCAAAATACCTATAGAAAATAAATTTATTAACGGATGTGAAACAGGTTAACGAGAAAGAAGTAAACAACGGGAATTTATTGTTAAGCAGAAATGCAGCTTGTCATAATGGAGCCACACAGTCGTGTCTTTTGCGATAGCTCTGCAGGATTACATTTGATACAGATTATCTGTCAGACACGTGCACGCCTGCCTGTAGTCGCAACTTTCTATTGACCAGAAACTTTGGAATTTTTCGCCACTATATGGGCCAACTTTTTCTCCGTTTTGCGCGCAAAAGTATCAAGGATCGACCGATCCTCTTTAATTCCTCGCGAGTTCCGAATAAAGTGCATTAACGAGAGGAAAGAGTGCACCGTTAGGCGGGTCGACTGGGAATACCGGAGCACCCGGTATATGGATAGTTGTGTGCGTGTGAGTATCCGAACGAACCCGCGCTCGGCAGAGTTGAAACCGACCGACCGACCGACCGACCGACCGACCGGCGCAAGGTCAGGTAGTGGCCTCCAACTTCCGGTGGCGGTATTCCCGCACACACACAGGCAAGGTCTTGCACGTACGCACACGTGAGACATCTCTCCTGCTCCCTCTTGCCCTATCGCTAATCGCTTCTCTCTTCTCCTCCCCGCCGACGATTCAACCGAGGAGAACTCGGGAATCAGTGGGAACCGCCACGCGTGGGCGGCGGGGGAGGGGGTCAGAGCGAAGGAGGGAGGGAGGGAGGGAGGGAGGGAGGGAGAAATGTAGCGTGTGCACAATGCCAGCGCCGACAATGGCGATGCCCGTTGACAGCAGACTCGACGGTGAATCGCGTGATCAAGAGTGACTCTCTTGCCAACGTACAAAAGCCATTGTGTACCGTACGGCGCGCTATAAAGCAGGAAAATCTTGGCGATTTCCCCAATGCAAATATACGAAAAACTGTTATCTCAGAAGCGCCGTTATTTGCGCAGAATAAAACCTGCCGGCGGGGCAAAGACGACGCGCGCATTGTCAAGAGAAATACGTGGCCTGCTTTTGCTCTAATCGAACGATTTGACAAAATCTTCGCCGCGAGCTTTCCGTAGAAAGCACAGCCGTACGTTTCAATACTCGCCATGGTTCATCGATCGAGGTGCATTTTAATATGACGCTTCTCCGTTGTACCGCTATGATTTATAGTCGGACGATGTTGCAAATACACGCAGCACGTTCCCGAGGGAAATGTGCTTTTTCTCGGCGATAGTCGTGCAGTCCTTCTCAAGACTTTGGTGTACGCACGTAATGACGGTGCAATTTGGCGCGTTATAATTGCACCGGAGGCACGACGGCTGCTCGCATGTGTTTCTGCAGGTACAGCTGACAATGAGTCGCAGCTGCAGACCGCTCGAAAGGCCGGAGAGCTTGGCCGATCGTTACGAGTTTCTATTTGAGCACGCAGCTCGCGGATAGACGGCCGGCAATTTTTTCGTTGGATTTCTCCCCGGCGCGACACTTGGAAAAAATACGGCCGAGTTGCTATGTGGGTCGACGAACGCAGTCAAAGAGCGCATTATTTTCGCAATAACGCCCATGTATAATGTGCCGGAAAGGTTTAAACCGTTGCCTAGGAAACGCTCACGGCCGCCTGGTATTCGAGGAATGTCATATTCCAGCGAAACACGGTTATTCCACGATTATTCCGCGATTATTCCACGATTCACCGGCTGCGCGATGATGGCCGCACCGTGCAATTGCCGTATCTAGAATTTCACGGGAAGGCGTGGCGATTTCAACCAGAGAAACCAGACGGTCGATTCTATGATTGCTTTGGAGAACGCTGCCCGTGAATACGAGTAACACGGGGCGTAAGTGGGTACGCGAAGAAGAAAGTCCACGGACCGCAGATGAGGTGTATTACCATTTTTCAACGGCTGCGACCCATTTCGAAAAAGTAGCACGTCGAGGAAAACTCGCAGCGTTTCTTCAGAGCCTTGCTCACGCGGTATTTGTGGAGTTTTTCCTTTCCTTTTTTTTTTTTGTAAACGTCCCCCTTTCTTGGCCGGCCTCAAGTTTCCCGAGATTGATCGTTGAGTTTGACGTATTTTGTGGTTCGCCGAGGGTATGCGTTCTTTCGTTTGAAGGTATTTTAACGTCAAAAGAAGCGTTTTACCGCTCTCAACTCCCCCGCTTCCCATTCTCTCTGCGCCGGGCGGCCTATTTTTCGACTCACATGCGACCCGCGAAAAAAGCTTCATGTACATTCGGGACACGTTAACTATGTACCTTTTAAAGCGAGTACATTTACAGAGATCGTCGAGAAACGGAAGGTTGGCCGACTGAATTAATAGCTTTAGCGAACCGCCCGTCTACTTTTTCCTACTTCTTCGATAATCCTAATCCACCGACTGTGAGGAAAAAATAGAAACAAGTCCATCGACCACACGGCATCGTCCAACTTTCCTTTTCTTCTTCTCCGGGCATTCTGCCGGCACTTGAGCTTCCTTTTCCTTTCCGTTCGAGTAGCCCTCTCGTCTGTATTCAGCATCTTTTCGTTCCCTCCCCCCCTCTTCTCCTCTTCTTTCCGGTAGCCGGCTTTCTCCTCCATGCAGCGGACTGTTTCTCTCGAGGTGGCCTATTTTCGCGAAAACAACCGCTCGCAGGGCGCATGAAAGCCAGTGAGCTGACGAGAGGGTCGAAGCGAGGGACGGGTGAAGGGCGGTAAACCCGGGAGTAAGATAGAAAGAGACAGACGGAGCGCGGGTAGAGGGTGGAAGATCTTTTGTCGCGGAGTGCGCGACCGACTCTTCCTCATCCAATCGTCGCTCCCGGGGAAATGGGCTTGGCGTTTCAAAAAAAGCCCTCATCTACCGCGTGGCGCTCCAACACACGACCGACGCCCGTGCACGGCTGCACGTATCGACACGCGTGGGAGATGTTTTCGACTGGATGCTCTTAGAGGTGGCTCTTCGTGGCAACGGAATGCATAGAGGCGTTGCGTCGTTCACGGAAAAATAGATCATCCGTTCACGTGTATGCTCCCTCTCTCTCTCTTTCTCTGTGTCCCTCAGCACCCATGTGTGTGTATTCGTGGAAAAGAAAGTACTAAGCAGAGTCCACGCGTCGAATGCACGTACTCCTCGTGGTTGACGGGACCGAGCCGTGTGTCGGTCGAGAAGCGCAAAAGCGGCCTTTTTTCATCCCAAAATGGAATAGCCCCAGCGCGCTCTTTTCACGCGGAACATTTTTTTTCCCTCGGCCCAACGTCCCTCCTGCTGCAGAGGAGGATCGCGAGTGGATTTATTTTCGTATGTAGGTCGTGTCGTTTCACTTCCCGGTGGACGCTCTATCGATATCTCCGCGGTTTCTTTCACGTGCATCGAGGCTGCCGTTAATACAAGTGCGGAAGGCAAATGAGTACCCCCCCCCCCCCGGGAATCTGATTAATGTCGTGCGAGTGATCATTAAGACCCCGCGCTCAGCGTCATATGGAATACAAGTTTTTGACGGGAAGTGCGCGTCGAAAAGTAGGACGGCCGGGTTTACATTAAAAGCCGCGCGCCTAACGAAATCATCATACGACGTGTCACTCGTTTCCCGCGAATCTGACAACACGTTATCGAGCTGCTTTGTAATTATGTTAATTGAAACGGGATCGCATTTCAACGAGGTTTTTCCTCGACATTCCGTCCGTTTTCCTTCCTCGTCGATTAATGCGAGATTAAAGTGAAGATTCCTAGAGGCGAAGGGGAGCTTCGAGTCGACGTCATTTCCCTGTAGTTTCTGCGTGCAGTGTGCGCTTTGTAGCGCATTGTGCTTGGGTAGCAGCGATGCTCAGCACCTGCGCGCGTCTCTATCGAAGAAAAACAAAACTAACGACACAGCGCGGGATTTGGAGCGGCTTCTCTCCCGGAGGCGCACCGGCCGAATGACTGTCAGCCAGCGCAGCTAGCGAGATAAAAAAAGAACGGGAGAACGGCAGCGAAGAATAACGGAGACCCTCTGCCCCGATGAGAATATCACGCGTCTTGCCCCGTTGCCGAGCAATTCGCATTCTCCTCCGAGTTCCATCGTTAACGGCCGACGTCGTCTCCTGGGACAATGAAAGCGCGGCTTTGTCGTTTTACCTGACATGTCGCGCCTCACAGAAGAATCGCGAATGATACGACAGATGATAATCGGGCGCGGAAAGCCGTTACACGAAAGCGGGAAAAAAAAGAAACTTTCATTCTTGCCGTCAGCATCATCCGTTTCTCGGATTCGTCGCACGATTGTCTCCTACAGCGGCTCGGGGGACGATGAATAAAATATGTCATTTATATAGGGGATATCGCAAAGGCGCGAAGAATTCATGCCCCCTTTCTTCGGCCACCTCGTACTTTTCGCCACAAGAAACGGTCCTCTCTTGGTCGTCGGATTTAAGGGGATGGAAGTTACGACGTGACGCTGAAAGGGAAAGTCTCCTTCATCAATCCTGTTATTGAGCCCCCGGCGACTTCCCGGGGGTTCAATATCCTTTACCCGATACGCCGTCTGCTCCCATCAGCCTTGCCAACACGTGCTTCCATCTATATTAGCCGCATATTTCAACGTCATACCAAAACTTAGACGCTTTAATCGCCTTACTTGACAATATTCCTCCATTATAGTCCCCCCTTTTTGCGCGTAATTATAGGCTTGTCAAGATCCTGAAGTCCCAGTTTTTTCGACACCTCAGACTTTGAAGGGAACTGTTAATCCAGAACCGTACGTCGATGACTCGAGAAATTGGAATACCACGTAGTAGCGGTTATTAATCCCCGTGAAACCGGTGATGCGTCGAGGACTGTAATTCGTGTTCGTAATCGAAAGGAGCGTTGCGCTGTTCAGCTGTCCGTCATTTGCGTACAGCGTTTCAACGTCGTTCGCGTGCGATTAAGAATTCCTCAATTGCGGAGTCATCGGTGCCGCAATCGGAATGCCGTTGCACAAGGCGCCTGTCCGACGTTAGACCGTAGGGTCTTATCGATTTTGACAGGATACCGAAATCGAGACTCGGGGATATCCATTTTTGGACACGCTCGCCTGGCGAAAAGTGCCTTATTCTATGTATAAAGTTGAGCCCGTCGTGGGGAGCAGGCTTTTTCTTCGAGCGCAGAGAGTAAGAGGGAAAACGGAGCTTACGTCAGAGATCGGCTGTCGCTCGTCGTCGAGAAGTCGATCCGACCGACTGACTGACTGTTCGACCGGCACGTGTCAAAGACCAAACGAGTGCCCGTCTGACAGGAGGAAACTCGTTCCAACATTCGCGCACGTGTCTGCTGGACGACACGACGCGTGTGAGTGTGCGTACCTTCTCGAGGCGCGTGCCTCGTGGAATTTGCCACGAGATCCTAACGAACGCTTAATCGCCATTTACGTAATATCGCTGACGGTCGTTGGATTCGGCCGCTCGATAAGTCCTATCGTCACTATCGACACCCCTTGCCCAACTACGACCGAACTCCGTTTTAAAATGTGCCGACCTACAGCGAGTATTTTGTCAACGCCCATTTGTCGACCTTCGGTCGATCGGTCCCTCCTGCCCTCCCGGCCATCGGGTAAAAGAGAAACGTGTAGCGACCCATTAAAAGTGAAACGAGCGTAATCAGCGGAACACCACGCGGCCGACGACGATTATAATTCCGGCGATAATGAGCGCAGAACTGTAACCGTGACAGAATGTAAAAAGAAAGCGCTGGCCCGTTAGCACGTGACTCCGCGGCGGCGTGCAATTACGGCTCAAGGAATAGGAGTGATCGACAGTAGCGGTGGTGGTGGTGGTGGTGGTGGTGGTGGGAGGAAAGGAACAGACTCGTAATTTCCCTGAACGGCGCGTGCATAAGCTGCGCGCGGAGTGTCGGTGGAGGCGGGGAAGGTCGTGCCGTAGTCAAAGGTGGAGTTCCGCTGGTTTCTCCTCGACAATGGAGGGGAAGGTTGCGGTAGGTCCGCGATCAACGCAAAGATGGCCGCCCTCGGTTGCCAGGACGACCGCTCGCGGGCGGTAACGAAAACTTCCCCGCCGGAGGCGGAGCACCGACGACCACGGCGGCCATTATGGTTCCCCACCCCGGCAGATACCGCCATCTGGTGTGCCGACAGAGAACACCAGCCAGGACAAACCCTCCGTCCTTTCTCGCCCTCTGTCAGGATATTCCCGTAGGACCCGAGGATTCGCAGTAATCGCACCTCTAGACATATCTCGCCGAAGTCTATTTTTTTCATATTTTCTTCAACGACCAGGGGGAGTATAAAATGGCTGGTTCCCAGGGTCAAACGTGAGGGGTGGTTTATGAATTTCAACTTCTAGAGACAGAGTTCATTCGCGAAAATAAGTTGAAGACCGTCGAGGTCAGACGAATTGAGAATTGGCATTGATAAACGATGACGGTAGTTAGACCTCCGTGATTAATTCCCTAGGAGCGGGGCTGGTGCTCGTAAATATTGATGTGTCAACTAATCGTTTGGACCGGTGCGAGCGGATTGGAAAACGCGTGTTCTCCGGCGTTTACACGCAAGTTTCATCCTTCGCAGTCACGCTTCGCCGACGAAATCCGCTCGAAAAGCCTCCGTTACGCCGGAATTCCATCGTTTACGTAACGCCGTTACATTATTCAGCACTTACGTCCCCTCCTAATTAAGCGTTCGGCTCTCGCGCCCCGAGTCGGGAGCCCATTAATTATTTATTCTTTAATTAGCTCGTATAATATCCCGTAATCTCGTGGTTTCGCGCGGCCGAGTCGCGCTTCGCCGGACTCCTACCGGACAATTAGCCGGACGAGCCGGAATTATTTACGTTTGAACGCCGCTCGTAAATGCATCTCGTTGCTCACACTAGATTTCCCCTAGCTAGCCCGTCTACGGATTTATCAATTAATTGTCCGACGCGCCGTAACCACAGCGATCGTTCTACATGTTCCACAAACTTTCTCGTCAGCGAATAATTCTCGCACGGAGAAAATCCTTTTTTTGCCATTTGCCTGTAAAACGCTTGCCTACGGTTTCTCACGGATTTCAGGCTGGTCGAGCCGATATTTTAAGTTTGGCGAAAGTGTTAATGGACATTCATTAGCATTTTCCGGCGAGTTTTGCGTCGGCATCGCCGTCTTCTTTCGACAAAAAAGTTTGGAGACCGTCCAACGAATCGACTGGCGTTCTTCTGACGGGATTGCGTGTCTCCCCCTTCTCACCTCTGACTCTCTTTGTCTTTTTTTCGCCGAGAGACCGCGCGGCAATTGCATCGAATCGCAGGCCGAGCGGCGGTACAACGACCGCGTTACTTTCACCGCTTAACCCGTTGCTCTATTCACTCGTGCTGTCGTGTGGGTGTGTTCCGCGACGCAGGCCGTGGGTCGACCTTCAATTAACGATCACTCGGTCGTTCGTCCTCTCTCCGTCCCTCCCCGGGTTAGAATTCATCGCGTTAACGAAGCACCGTGGCAAACCGACCGTGAGAATTCAGCCTCCTCTCGCCCGGCTCTTCTCTTCTTCCCCGTCGTCTCTACACGCCTTATGAATAATGCATAATAATCGCAATTGCCGAGCCTCGTGCTCTCGCACCTCAACGGACCTCACCACCTGTCGCCAGATACCTTTGCCTTTCTCGTCCGTCTTTTCCCAAATTTCGTAACATTTCTCGGACCTGCGAGCAACTGGTCAACTCGGAAAATTCATACATGAATGGTTCTTCGGCTAATGGACTTGGTTTTTGCGTTTCAGATTCTGGTAGAATACGACGACGTCGAGTGGCAGAGGAGGGAATGGCTATCGCCGCACAGAGACTCGGTCTTCTCGTTCTTCCTCATTGAGAAGGGCCTTTATTGGGCCGAGAGGCCCGACCCGAGACACGCCAGTCTCATCGCCATTGATCAGCACAACCACGCGAATAACAATCATCACAATCATCGAATAAACGGCAAAGCACTGAGGGGTGCTGCCGGCGGAGTGGCCAACGTCGTCCCTTGGCCCGCACTTGTGAGTACCAAAATGTTATAAGATAAATCGTTGAATCCATCTCACAGCTGCCTCGCCTTATTTTCGTGAGTTCGCGAACCGACGGAACATCGTAACTGTAGTATGCGTGGCTCGCACGTACAACCTTTGCAATCTCGAATTCCGCGAGAGCTGCTCCGACAGATATAATGCAGTTCATCTCGTGCAGCTGTTCTCGGTATCCGTTCGTTGCGTTCTTTTGTTCCTTTCCTCCCACTTATTCTCGTCTCCCCGCTTTCCCAGTCGGTTCGCTAAACTCGGCGCGCGCTGTAATCCTAATTAACCGGAACTTTTAATTACCCAGCGCGTCGCTCTTGCGCGCTGCTTCGTGGAGAAAATCCCCTTGTACGATCCCAATGAAACTCGTAGGAGCGCCGTTAACAACGAGCCGAGTGTCGACGCACATCTAAAATTGCAGGAAATCATTAAGGTTTTTCCCCCCTGTCGCAGAGTTATGCGGCTGGTATAACAATAGATTACGCTCGGACCTGAGCTCGGGTGTTATTTGTTCGCAGACTTTTTACCCTCTGGTGGCACGGGCCGATCTCCCGGAGGACGCCATGCCGATCGAATTCATGCAGGACCGCAGGCTGGACTTCGTCGATCACTCGAAATTGAAACCCTTCACTGTGAGTACCGACGTTTGATTACCCTTGGACGGTACCGCGCCTCTACCTTTATGTACGTTTGCGAGCGATTAAGTGGCACATGCGCGCTAGAAACACGGCAGCTTCCACTTTACGACTGGAAACTTAGTTCGTTAAGGAGGGGTCGGTTCCGACGAACTTAGTTGGGAACAAGTTCCGGAGCCGTTGGCCCATCCAACGTTCTCCGACTTCCTCTGGGCAACGGACGAGCCAGTCCTGCCCATTATATACCTCCAGGTAATCTTTCAGGTGAATAGTTAAGCAACTTCGACTCCAAGTCCGTCGTGGCAAGTTAGCCAAACTTCCCGGCGGTCGCTTCGTCTTCCTTCGGAGGGATATTTACGTCCTTCTCCTTGCGGTCTCGTTGAATTAATCGCCGAGAAAAATATGAGAATATGTCCTCGAATGTGCCCAACAAAACTCATGTTTAGACAAATGAACGAACAAATTAACATAACGGCAGACACCTTAAAGCCGATGAACCGACGATTCTTAATGGCTGAATTTGCTCGTCGAGAAGCACCGATAAAACCGTGAATCACTCGCGAGCATTTTTCCTTCCTCGTACGGACCTCTTATCTTATCGAACGTGTAAATACCGGGCCGGCGCGATAATTCAGCGGCTAATGTCTTTACGTGGAAGAAATCGAGCATCGAGGAGAACCGCGCGGCCTTATACGTTTTTCCGCGGTAATCGGAGTGAGACGCTCGGGAAAGTTTCGAAGAGCTGAACGCACAGGGGGGAGGGGGCGCGGGGAATTGTTTCCAAGTAATTAAACTGCCGGGAACTTTTGCCGTTAAAACTTTTCCCGTATTCGCGGCGCCGTAAGTCGTTTACGTGAGGCGAAAGTTTCCTCGGTCAGGATCAGGTGGTCGTCTTCTGCGGCGGAAGCTCATGTAGCTCTCTGCTTTTTAATGTCCGCGTCCTTCCGGGAAATGTCGAATCAACGAGTCATCCTGTCTCGATGGAATTCTTCGCGCGTATCGTCGATGGGCCCGGTATTTGTCGTTGGAATTTTATTCATCGAAATTCGCAAACCTCCACAGCACAGCCCTGACTATTTCGAACGTTCGCGTAGGACCGCACGCTCGATTTTCCCCCAGGTTTTGCGTCATGAAAACACCCATGCGCCGCGCGGCTTGTCATCGTAGCCGAACAATTGACCGAGGGAGATTTAAAGCTCTCCGCACCGGCGGGGTGTGCACGTGTAATAATTATCGATTTTCGATAGAGCACGTCTGGGGGCCGCCGCGAGCGATGCACTTTCGCCTTTGCGCGGGGCGTTGAAAAAAATCGTGACGATGGAAGTGGGGAGAAGAACGATCGAGAAAGGGAGCGAAGGAGGAGGGGAAGGAGGAGGTCCGAATTGGACGACTTCTATCGCGGCGGGGGCTATGCTCGGGAACGACCGAGTCTGCTGACCCTGAACTATAAATGCAACGGGTTCTTTCTGCCGGCTTAAAGGCCCTCCCTCGCCCGTCGGCCCATCCGTCCGTCCACCTTTCTTCCTCCCCGCGGCGCATACCTAACGCAAGAGCCAGCACGTACACACGTGCACACACGGGTTTGCTTTTATTCGGCTGGCAGGCGAAGCTTCTCCGGCTGGTTTGGTGACTCTCGTGCGCCTCGGAGAACATTGGAGAACGGCCAAGACGAGGCGCCAACCGTATTCCCGTTCCTCCTAACGGTCCTTGGCAAAGTCCGCGACGCGACTTTACGACTTCGCGCTCCGCTCACGTGCGTCTTCTCGTCTTCCCGTCTTCCCGGCTAATCATACCGCGCGAATATTTTCACGTGGAAACGGCCGAGATCGAGCATGAAAACACGCTCCGGTCTTTCCGCGAACCGACCAGACTTAACATCATTTCTTACGGCCTTTACGTAAACATTCGACCGTTCGCCAGACGTATTATTTGCCGGGGAACAATATTTTGACAATGCCGCATGACGCCGGTTTACAATCGTCGCGTGTGAAAATAAACGACGGAAAAGTGCTGATCGATGAATGGCGAATGCCAGCGGGACGGTGGTTTCCGTTGGCCGCGGACTTGCCTGTAATCCGGAATCGAATTATCGAGCGGTCGAATAATTCAGTGACCGATATTTGATCTTCCCGACCTCGAGAGCCTCAACGCAGAGCCGTTATAATCCCCGTTCAACAACGTCCAATCGTTTCACCCTCCATTCCATTTCCGCCGTTCACCGATCGTTAATATTTACAACGGTATCGACGAATCTTGCCTGTCTGCCTGTCCATTTGCGCACTTTATTCGTCGTCCTCTCAAGTACCCGTGATGTTTGTCAGTCACGTTCCAAGTATCTTCGCGATGCATGTCATAATCGACGGATCAATCGAAGCGCACCATTCCGCTGTTTTTGCGCCGAGGGAAATTATTGAGGAAATCCTGACGTGTCTGGCGCGTAAGGGGGGGAATAATTACAGGGCCGACGAAATAAGCGTAGGTGCGGTCGAAAATCCGCATCGACGAGGAGCGCGATAAGTGCTCTTGACGCTACGTTAATAACGTTATAACTGCCGTTATATCGCCGCCATTACCGTCCATCATCGTCACGTCGTCGTACAGCGAGATTGCGTAAAGTGCCTGACGTAACGACGCGATGTGACGTAACTTGAGGCACTCCGCCGCGAGAGATACATGGAAAACGACCTCTAGAAATGCCGAACAGGTGTACCAAACTCGTCCGACGAAACACGAGGCGCTGTTTGCCAAGATTGCTCGATGAATGATGCTTTGAGCACGAAAGACGATACATCCTCGTTTACCCTTTTAGCTCGTAGCAATTCTTAACGATGGGAAATGATCCCTAGAGTTTGTCCTCTGTTCTATTTCTTGCAGCAGGACTGGGAACTGACGAAGGGTTCGGCCGTCTGGGCAGCTGCGGTGAGACAGTGGGCAGAGATGCAGGACGGTCAGAGGATCCTCCTGACGACGCCCAGTGTCCTAGTCGGCTTCAGGGTTGAAGTCTACAGGGCAGAAGGGACCACGCAGTGGTACACGGCGGTCATCGTCGGCTACAACGAGTCCACGAAGGTGAGTCAAGTACAGTCGTCTTACTTGCATCAAAATCGAGAGCATTTTAGGTGACTCGGAACGGATGATTGGTCTTTTATCGAATCGTCGGCAAAGTCTGTCATTTGATGCGCGCTCTATTTCCGTGCCGATGAAATAATTTAGATGCCGGGAAGACGCTCGGCTGCGCGAGGAATTGCAGCCCGTGGAAAGTTTGAAGCGTAAAGTTCGATTTAAATGGAGAGAACGGGCTGTCGGGCCGTATTGAGGGAGTCTCGTCGCGAATTTCTCCCTCTTATTTCCCGTCGTTTCTATCCTTAACAGCCGGGAACGGAGGATGACTGGGCGCTCGTGACAAAAGTAATCCTTTTCCCGTGCTCCCTTTTGCCGAATCCCCCCTCCCCCCTGTCAGTAATTCATTGCGAAACTGGCCGAGCAGTTTTCCCCGGGGGTCGCAGTCGACGAGGAAATCTTGGCTACCGTGGGAGAAGGGCGAGGAAGGGAAAGGGAAAAAGTCGCGAGGTCGGCCCAGTCTTTTGTCCCGATGGCAACGTTCCTTCTTCCTATTCGCGTCTTCCGCGAATGCTTCCCCAGGTCGCATTCCAACCCTCCCATTGTTCGATAGGACATCTTCGAGCGGCGTTTTCTCCTTACAATCTTTTCGCGAAAACGAGCGTTTCGCAATGGCAGATTTGCAGGACTGCTTCGTGCTCGTCGAGTTTCCGCGCGACCGATCGGTTTAACGATCGTGACGGACTCTAACGACGGGGGTCAGGCCGATCTTTAATCCGCCAGTCGGCCAAAGTCGCCAGGAGAAATCCCACTGATTATCATAGCACGAAACGCCGATCTTCGCGTGTCACGGAAATTGCCCATCTTCCATCCATAAGTTCCCGACGATTTCGCGAGATGGAGGATTTTTCGAAACAAAGTACCGATATCCGGCCGACCGAAATAGAACTCTAGCTAAACTTCTCCCGTTGCCAGGCCGGTAACAATAACAGACATCGAAAATAAGAGAATACGAATAGAATGTTGTTTTGTTCCTTCGTTTATCCGACTCACGTATTTTCTTCTAGGACTTAACAGTAACGGACGATACAGTCCTCGAGGATCACAACGAGGATCCGAGTTTAGTACAAATGCGGCTTATAGGAGACGGAGGTAAGTCCATTGTCCCCCAAGTTATCCCGTACAATCGAGCGAAAACTCGTCTAATCCTCGTTGATTTTCCTTTCCACAGTGGTGGAGAGCATCATGAGGGGCGAGGTCGTCGGTATGACACCCAGGAGGTCGAGGTCATCGTCTGCTCTGACGCACGCACTTGTCGTGGTGAGTGAAAGTTCATTCCCGTACACGATTTAATCTCTCCTACCTTGAGCAAACGTCGAGAAAAATAATTAGCTCGATAACGAGCCCATCGGCGATGACGGACCGGTCGATCCGTTAAATCTCCGCTGGTTTAAAGTTACGGTTAACTCACGAGTCGAGCGTTTACGTAACGGTAAAAGAGTCGTGCGGGATAGTTTAGTATGAGTCGTGCAGCGGGCGATACTGAAAAGAAGTCTCGACGTACATCGTATAAACGGGCCATAAGTCGCTCCTCGAGGATCAATTGCCGCTCCCGCGTATTGTCGCCGCACGTTCTCGTGACGAATGATTAGCCTCTGGCTTTCGCAATGCTCTTTATCGTCCATCTCCCGTCGTGCCGGCCGAGTCACGAATACGAGGAGCACACGAGAGAGAAAGAGAGAGAGAGCGAACCGATAACCCCGCAGAGATAAATTCTTTCCTCCGTCGAGGATAACCGCTCGTCAAACGAACCGATATATTTGCTTAACGAGCTACTCCTACACAACACCGATGACAGGTCTCACCGACGTGTATTTCGTTCTACCTGTTCGTACGGGAATTCCCAAATTTCCGAGAAAACGTCCTTTTTCGTCGGTAACGTTATTGCATGTGTCGTTTACCAAGTGCACGCATTGTCATCGATTCCCACTGTTGCGTATATTTTCAGCTTGATTCGTAAACCACCAAACGAGTTTGATCGATTTTTCCGATGTTCCATGAAAGTTCAATTAACTGAATACTCCGCGAACCCATCCATTATTCAGATCTGCGCTTCGATCGACAATAATGAGATTCGCTTGCTCGTGTTTTCTAACGGCATGTTTCAACGATTTGGGATTTAATAACGAAACATCGGAATATTCGTCAGACGGAAGGCTTTCTTTACGGGATAAAAAGTGCAGCAACGATGCTCCTTGCTCGAGGTACGTGTAGATGGAGTGCTTCCCTTTAACGCGGCGAATCAATAAAGTCGCGTAGTCGCGATCCCCTCGTTTGCTTGGAGGAATCAGGAAGAGGCCGGAATAGAGCTCGTTGTTACCTAAACGACTACCTAAACGGTCGACTTCCGTTGCACGTTTTCCCCCGAGTACGATTGCTCCGGGAGATTACGTGTAGAGACCTACTCGATTTTCCGCACAGACCTAAACAATAGCAAGCGTCTTATGGGCGTGGAAAACTTATTACCCTTGGAGCACTTTATCGACGAGGATGTTGTTGGGGGAAAACAGAGGAGTTTGAAAATTTCCTTGGAGAGATTTTTCTGCGAGGGTAATGCTCGACAGGAATAGGGGATAACCCGTTCCCTGGTTGCCCCGTAAAATGGCTCTGGCGATATCCATCGGCATTTGTCTTGGGATTTGCGAGGGCGTAACACGGCGGACGGGTTAGCAGCCCCTTTCCCCTGGCAAAGGTCACGAAAGAAAGTCATTCCTTGGCCGGTTTCCACGATTGCCCCCACCCGCGGATAATCGCAGCCCGGGGGAGGCTTTCCGCCGAAAGAAAATGATTTATGAACGTCCCGGGAAAGATCCCCCCTTCTTCCCCTCTCACCTACGTTCCCACCTTCAAACACTTCACCGACGATTCCCCTTCCCTCGCTTCTCCCTCGCGCGCGCATTAACGAGATTGCGAGGATTCGCGGGAGTTGCACGAAGTTGCCGCTCGTACGAAGAAATTTCCAAAGAAGGAATAATTCCGCGCGACGCGCCAGCTTCCATCGGATGGCCGGGGGAGATCTCGCCGAAGGCGGGGTCGGCCTCGAAACTTTCCAACGGAATTGCTCGCCTAATGACCAGAAAGTTCTCCGCTCGTCGAATGATAGATTCCGTCCGACCCTCGCGGCGATTAAAAGCAAACCGCCATCCTGCCAGTGCCCTCTGTTTGCGTCTCCGCAGCCAGAAAATTCCTCTCAACGCCTTTTCAGCGGCCCTTCCCCCGTTTTGTTCTCCTGAGAATGTCGAGGGCGAATCCATCCGATTGCCGTTCGAAAAGACGGGCAACGAAATTCCGTTTGTCGTGGAAACTCGCGTGTCTAGCCGTCCGCCGAGCGAGAAGTTTGAAAGCTGGCTTACGGGAGTTCGGAAAGTTGCCGCTGGGATTAAACCTCGCTGCCGTTCCCGGCCGTAATAGGTGCTTACCGAGTTTCGAGACGTTTCGTGAAAACGAGCGGGACACGAACGAGCCCCGTTATCACGGTCGCCTTCGAAAGTCCCACTTTTCTCCAACTATTCGCCCACCGAGAAATTTCACTTCCCCGTTTCTTTGAGCGCAGCAAAAGTTAATTAAGATCCGCTTTAAAGCACAAATGCCGTTGCAAAGCCCCTGGAAAATTCAGAACTGTCCAAGTTGAGGATGGTCGAAAGGATCGTCGTGATTTATGCAACCGGTCTTTACGCTATCCCGAAAGTTCCGATCAAAAAGGATTTCTCTTTTCGCGCAGTTGGCCCTAAAGTTTCGATTAAAGGGAATACCAAACGCGACTCGTTACATCTGTCGCGGGTGGAATTAATTCAACGGGGTTTTCATTAAACGCTATCGTGGCCGGGGGACGTTCGAACGTATGATCTAATAAAAAGAGTTGGCCGAAGTAGCGGAGAAAAACAAAAGTCGCTGTCCGACGTTTCCCCGGTGAGTTTTAATTTCCCCGGCAAAACATCCTTTCCCCTACGGCGAACGTGCCGAGCACGGCTCGCGTATATCGTTTATTTGTCCGCCCGACTTCCCTCCCTTCTCTCGGTCCACCATCCCTCCATCCCTCTTACCCTCTTTCCCCGCCTAGGACATTCCCGTAGCTACCCCTCGTGTTTACCCGCTTTCCTCCGTCCCTCTTTTTTTTCTGTAATCCGAGGTCACGTCGTTATCTTCGATCCTCGGTCAAAGAACCTCCTCCCTTCCACCCTCGTTCAGCCCCGATCGTCGGCTTAATACTTCCTATACATTCCCGGGCTCTTATTTTCTACCCCGTTTGCTCGACGATCGGGGTGCTTTTTTTAACCTCAGCTACGCGTTTCCGCAATCCTCCAACTTTCTGGTCAGAGGGGGCGGGGTGGGGAAGGAATTCTCGTCGGCAGTCCCTGGCGCTGCTCATTAAGCCGACGAGGCTCGTCGGTGTCTCGGACGGTCTCTGGTCAATTAAAAACGCTCCGCGGCCATAATTGGAGACGCGGCGAGAGCAGCCTGCGGTCTCCCCCTTAACCGGTCGACGAGCACCTGGTTACCTAATCGGGAAGCGAGACAATGAGATCCGGCGAAGGTGAGAATACCAGCCCAGCAAGGTCAAACCTTTCAGGCTGCCGCGCAAACACGAGCGAGGGCAGACTACGGTTTGACAAAAAACAACCGACTGTATTGCTGCGAGGAACAAATGGCCGACGTTATTCCGCGAGCTAACGCAGCAAGAAACGTTCACGCACGGCACGCTGGGTCGGCATAAATCCTCTACTATACGCCAACAGAGTCAACAACCATGAAGAGCGGAAGGCACAAGAGGTTCCGACATTAGGAAAGTGCACGAGTCGGAAAGTTGGTCATAAAAGTCTCGATATTTTTCCTTTCACGGAAACGTCAAGGGGCTGGACGTAAATAAGGGGTAAGCATCCCCGATGATTCAAAGGGCGTTGGCCTCGTGCCAGTATCGTCTCCCCTCGAATTCGACTCAAGTTCACCTGGAATGTCCGACCGGTAAAGCGTTCAGCATTCTCCCACTTCGCCTACGACTACGTTTCCCTCTCTCTTTCCGTCCTCTTCTCTCCCCTGATTCTGCCCTGCCTCCCGTGCTCTCTATATTTTCCCGGATCTTCCCGGTTTATAGGGTCGTTTGGCCAATAGGGGTTGCTCGGCCGATTCCACACGCGAGCCCGGAGGACGGGGAAAAGTTCCTTCCCGACACGTGGAAGGAAAGGAGGCGAGCAGGGGGGAAAAGCCGTGAAGAGAAAGAGGGTTCCGGGTAAGCCGGTTGCCTGATGGCACGGCGAAAACGACACGGAGGAAGATGGCGGACGAACGTCCGCCGGAAAGAGAAATGCCACGAGAAGGAACGTGGGAGGGAGGGAGGGGGGTAGCCGGAAGAAGCTTGTCGGCCAAACCGAGCTCGGAATGGGCCGAAGGGTAGGGAGGGAAAAAGAAGAGGATAAACCAACGCGGCTACGAAACAATCGCGCGGAAGAAAAGGACTGATGCTCGAAGGGAAGAAAGGAATGTACCAAAGGAAGAAAGGCACAAGGACGAGGGGGGGGGGGGGCAGGGTGGAGCGGGAGAAAAAGACAAAACGGTCGGAATAGTCGAGGGTGATACCGCCAGTACGAGGAGCCCGGAGGCGTACGGCGAAAGGCAAATACACGTAGAAGGCCAGGGAGACGACGGGAACGGCCGTGGGGTAGATTGAAGTTGCAAACCCAGAATGTGAATCGGCACTCGAGAACGCCGAGCCCCGCGGAGGGGGGCGTGGGGGTGGGGACACGTTGGCTAGGTAGGGGTTGCGTAGAGTGCGGAAAGCATGAAAAGCATGGAAAGCAGGGAAGAGGAGTAGCGCCGAGGGGATGGCGCCTCGGCGGATGGCAGGGGCGGCGGTCGGTAGCTGTATTGATTCTCGGGCAGGTCACGCTGGTGGGGAAGCCGACGGCGGATGGGTCGGTGGACGCGCGCGACGGCCTCGGGGAAGGACCGACGAGGGGGCAGGGAGGGTGGACAGGGCTGGATTCGAAACGCACACATCTACACGCCTGGCCCTCTCTTCATCCGCCGAGGATGAAGGTGGGGGACGGACGAGCCGGGGCTAACGTAAAACATCAACCTGCAAATTGGTTAATTCCGCCCCCGAACTATCCCGAATTCCTCGAGAGTCTCACGGCACGCCGCACCGACGAAAGTGCGCCCCGTGTTTCCCCGTAATCACCCCCACATCCTCCCCCCACTGCACCCCCCACTGCACCCCCCTTTCCAACCGTTCTCTTCTTCCTCGCATGTACAACGTGCCCGGCGTGCATCCAATACCGCCGGATGGCACCAACTCCGCGGGGAAAATCGCCCGCCTCCACGTATTTCCGGGGTAGAACGATAAAGCAAAGAGAGAAGTAACACGCGCCCGACGGGAAGTTGGCAACGACGGAAGCGGACAGCGCGAAGGACGAGAGAAAGAAATTCCCCCGGTACTGTTTGTTCGCAATTTAACGCTTGATCCTCGTCTCGCGGGGAACTCGATAGAGACTGTCTTATCGTCGGACGGAAGGGGGGAATTCATGAATATCGGAGAACAGCAATTTCAATTACTCAAGTTTTTGCCGGACGATCAACAGCCACGCCACAAAGAGTTAATACCGCGGGACTTTGCCACGACTTTACTCGGTTGCGGGTTGTCCGTGATAATTTAACAGTAATTCCGGGGCGGCGCGTTGACTCTTGCTCGGTCGGTAATACGCTGATTCTATTTTCCCCGGGGGGTAGAAGAATACACGGGACGTTGAGCTAGCGACGTTTGTCCGTGGATGTGAAAGCATCTAGGTTCACAGATGTACCGTCCTGTATAATATGCGGCCGTGTGGATAGACGCGGTTATATAGCTATTGCCGGCGCCAGAAGGCCTCCATTCGCCCGTTCCACCTGTTTGTGCGGGAGTTTCCCCGCTAAACTTCGAGTTCCCAACAACAAAGTTCCCGGCTGGCTGAACTACTCTCGAATGACGTGACGGATCGATACTTGCTATAAGCCGCATAAATAAAGCCGCGCGTCTCTGTGTCCCGGCCTGTCTCGTCTCTGTGTGCATATTTCCCTGGCTCGCCGGCGCGCGCGTACTCCTGGTCGTCTGCCTCGTCGATTCCCTCGCCTTCCCTCGTGTTTTCCCCCTACCCTACCTCCCGGTCCTCCCCGTCCCCGACGCTTTCGCGAAATGACAGTAATCGAGTAACGAGAGAGTGTACGCTGCACCCAGAGCCGAGGAACGGCGCGAATTTATCGGCCCTCAGAGGCGAGCTTTGAACGCCGGGCTCGTTGCTCAAATTGCTTGTTTGCGTCATTACGCCGATAGTTTGGTCGTCGTGCAGGCTGCACGCGTCAGGGGCGAAGATTCAAACTTGCAACTTAATAGATGAAGCCTTCTTAATTCGTCCCCTCGCTCGGAAGAACGTATTAGGAATTTCCTTAGTCGTTAATTTTCCACGAGCTATTTCGTCGACCTGCTTTTCCGAGAAGGAGACTTTGAACATCCGCTAGCCGGCCGTCCAATCGAGTCCTCCGATATGCATATTTCACTTGATTCGCCGAGGAAGATCGAATAGAGTGTTTCTTTGAACTTCACAAGGGAGATGCTTACATTGACATTTCCTGGTAGAATCGAAAGGTTGCGAGAAACACCTCTTGAATATTCCAAGAGCCCGATGAGGAGAGGACCACTGCCGTCAGTGTCGAAACAACGAGGTGTATGAATCTCCGTGTTATCGAGCTTGCTTCGCCCCACGATTTCCTGTCTCTCTCTTTTGTCCGTGCATGTCGATATTGATTGCCAATAAATTCCGCGTTGCTGTACCCAGCAAAGCGTAAAGGTAGCCATTTCGTTCACGGTCCGCCGATTCACAATGGGTTTCCGTGTGCCGTGCCGGCTCCTGTTCGCGTACGTGCTACGGTCAAATTAGCAGAGGTGCTCCAGCCCCACCTCCGCCCTCCCCTCCGTTCCTACATCCACCGCGTCCTCACTCAACCGGGCCGACGCATACTCATCCCGAACAATCCCCGAACGAAATAAAATTTCCAGGGGGGGACCCGCCGATCATTCACCCTCCTCGAAAGGCCCACGTAAACCGACTGCGTAAGTCCATAAAATCGGTCAGAGACGGCGATGAAAAGAGAATCGTGCGGACGCAAAACTTTGCCGGAGAGTAAATGCCAGGAGGGTGAAGGATCGTCGGAAAATTGGGCAGGTCGCTCGATATCGCCGGGACTTAGTTACCTCGCGTTATTTTCCCTTCCGGCACTGTGAGTGTCATCGAGACGGATTTTTATCTCGACAATCCCCGCGCACCGTCGACCCTCCTGGCTCTTCTGGTGCGTCGAACCTCGTGATATTTGCGCACTGACGCGCTCCCTCGGCAAGCCACGGCACACCGCCCACCGTGGACCGTGCAAACAGACAAACGAAAGTAAACTCGCCGAGGAGAAAAATAGAGGGCCGTCGGAGTCGACGAAAGTCGGAGTCGGTTGAGGGGCGAACCGAGCTAACCCGAGTTTATCGGACACGTTTGCTTCCGCGCGAGGATCGTGTTTTCCAGAGGTCGGTGCGCTCCACGCTTTTACGTCTTTTCTCAATTTCCTCGCGGAAGGCGTCTTCGACGAACCCTGTCCTCGGACTCGCGGGAGTCGTTTCCGCCAAACGCGTCCTCGAGAAGCGTAGGTACGATCGTTATTCCCTGGGCGAAAGCGAAAGAGCAAGTGACAGGTCGAAGGAGAGGTACCCCACGGAAGGGAAAGGACAGCGGGGCGAAAAGGACGGAGAAGGCAAAGCGCGGATAGGTAGCGAAAGGAGCGAAAGGATCGGGGTTCGAGGAGGCAGGATCCAAACGGGGAAGGAGAGGGCTCCGCCGCCCCCGAGAGGCCGGTGGTGGTGGCGGCGGCGGCGGGAACGGGGCAAAGGGGGGGGGGGTTGGCGATTTCGCGATGCCCGCGGAGTACCAGTAGACGGCAGCACTGCGGCCCGCGCGTATCGCAGTTCGTCTCTGGCCCTCACCGCGCCTTTGTTTCCCATCGCTCGTCGTCGAGCCGTGCGCCTTCCTCGACGGGGACGAACGCGAAATCACGGCCCTTGCGCCCCCCTCGTAATCAGCCCCAGTGACGGCCCCATAGCGCCAGTTCTCCAGACCCCGAAGTGTGCGTATCGTCGTGAAGTTCCCTCGGCGGTGGATAAACGTAGGCGGATCGAGAGGAGTGCATGCGTGAGAAAGACCGAACGAAGGATACGAGAGGGTGTGTGTGTGTGTGTGTGTATGTATGTGAGAGAGAGGGTGAGAGGGAGCGAGAGGGAAAGAGCGGAAGAGGAGTGTGTGTAAGAGGTTGCGAAAGGGAGGTCGAGTGACGTTCGAATGTCGAAGCGACCGCATCTCCTCATGCGAGACAAGGGGAGTGACGCGAGGGGATGTGAGGGGAGGAGGTGCTCGTGAAATTGGAGCGATCGTGAGTCGCACGGGAAGGGGGGGGGGGGAGGGCGAGGGGGCTGAAGCGGTATCGACCTAAGACGCACGTGGAAAATCCAGCGAGTCCCCTCGAGCGGTCGATGGCGGTCGTAGGTCAGGGGGCGGAAACGGAGCTTATCTGAGGCGGCTCGAGAGGCGTCGGGGAACGCGCTTGAACGTTCATTCATGCGTGACGACTCGATGCGAACGACCTTTGAAACAGTCGCGCTGTTTCCTCTTGAGTCGCGGCTCTTTAATTAAGCCGCTTCGGGCGATCGATCGCGCCGTCCCCGTCGTTTGCCTCGGTCACTCGAGAAACGGTTTCCACCTCCGCGGCCGTCGACCCTCCCCGCTGGATCGGACCACCAGACAGTGGCCTATGATTTTTCCAGTACAGATGGAAGAGCCGTCGCGAGGTTCACGGGCATCGAAGACGCGGGCCCGCCGAGGAAACCCCACGTTCTAACCGGTTGTGGTGCCATTCATTATGTTCGCCGAGTAATAGTGTGCTGTGCCAAGTCAGTGAAAGCCATTTACGTGCACGGATAAACGTCAGAACTGACCGGCTCGAACTGCTTTACCCGCTGCACGACACCGCTATCGCGAGAAGTAAGTTTCCTACGTGCTCATCACAGAAATACGGCTTTTTCCGAAACATGCCAGCTTCGAAATACGACCTATCGCGATGCGTCATCTCCGCGAATCCTCTCAAACACCTGGCACTTCCTTCCTGGCGGGAAATTCGCACAGGGAAAACGGCATACCGCGTGCGCGTGCAGCTGGCTGGTCCGTCAAAATTCCAGCGGAATTATCCACGACCCCGGTTTCCGTTTCTTCCCGAGGACACGAATAGCGTGCACCGACGCGTAATGTGATTAACGAGCGGACCAGTCGTCAAGACAAAAGGGGGCGGATAGGTAGCGGCTGAGGCGGGGAGAGGATACACGAGAACGGAGATCCATTATACAGACGGCGGAGCGAAAACGGTCGAGGGGAGAAACATGACCGAGAGCAACGGAGAAAGAGAGTGGCTGGAAATAGAAAGAGAAAGGACAGACGAGGGAGGAAGAGCGAGGGAGAAAGATAGATGTGGGAAGCGAAAATGAATTCTCGTTGGCAGTCAGATAACCCGGCAGGATCGATCGGAATATCTGCCGGTCCGCTCTGCCGTGTATTCGCGCGTACCGTATTACACGGATATACACGGTGCTTTATGTGTACGTATATATATGTAGAAGGCCGGGGTTATGTGGCAGCCGTGCACCGGATAGCACACTCCAAACCCGTCGAACATGTGTGCATTATATGCACATAGATAGACGCGTCTGCGACTCTTCGCTAACGACGAGAGAACGCCATGTACCGAGCGCTATAATACATGGCTCGAACGAGCGAGTTTTCTTTCGGGCCGCTACTTCGCCGGGGGAAGGTGCGGAATGCGTTTTCTCTCTGTTGCGCGAATGCCTCTGATCGCCGCTCGTTTCACCGGCGATAAAAGGAACTTCTCGTTACGCCGAACCGCGGGAAACGGTCAAAGGCGAATCAACCGGTCGTTTTATCCTCACGGAAGTAGAGCCGTACTACGACGAAAACGTAATTAATCTCCCGAGTGTCCTCAGGGAATTATTCAGCGGCTTACTTTGGATGCTCGTAATTCCTGGCAAGATCTCGAGATAGATATGCGGATGAAAAGAGAACCCGAGGAAGGGGGAGTCCGTTCCGGATAACGCAGTGCTCGCTCTTATATTTAATTGCCCTTCCCCTCTCCGAGGCTCCGACACAAATCGTTGGAAATTATTCATAAGCGTGAAAATGGCCGAGCTGGAATTTACGAAAAGTTGGACTGGCGCGTGGGGCTCGGCGTTGGGCCGCGTATAATCGAGTTTTGTCCAGCAAAACTCCCTGCTTCCCGGCAATGTCGAACGCACTCGCCGGCGAAACACGAGGCGAAATTTTCATTTACCGGTTTTCCCAACTAACGAGACGGAATTGTCCGCAGGCTAAACGGGCCGGCGTGCATGAAATTCCCACGCGACCCTAAACGGAGTCGTATTAGGCCGCTCTGATCGCCCCGATACATTTTCCACGGTAAATTTCGCTCGGAATTTATCGACAGAATTTCCATCAATCACCGAGCGGCTCGGCATTGCGATAACCGTTTTTCAAATAATTTTCACAGAGCGAAAGGGACGCCTTTAAACCGGTACAAGCGGCTTAATTACTTTTCAGATTGATTTTTAACCGACGGTAGACGCTTTTTAAATGTTTCCGTAACAAGTTTATTTATTACTGCTGCGTTTCATCATGTGCTTCGTAGCCCATTTATTCAAACTGAACGAAATTTCCATGTGACAGCTGGCGTATCCGCGTCGATCCAACGCAAAAATCACTTGCGTATACATCCGCCAACGGAGATCGAGATCTATGCTGACTGACGTTACCGCCGAGGGAGAATTTGACTTGTATGCGAGTCAAGTATGCGCATAGATCAAATTGTCGACCGTTGCAATCTTCCTCGTGTGAGCCACTGGTCGGTCGATGGAAACCGTGTAAACTATGTAGAAGCAGATCGCCAATTTCGAACGTGGTCGACTACTCGACTGTCATAACGCATCAAATATGAAAGCCATGGAATAGTGATTGGATACTTAAATGATGAACGATTGACGTTGTCTCTTGAGAAGGATTTAAAGCACTTTTAGATATACGGAGTGCTTATTTTCTCGTAACGTGTCCGAGATAGTTGGCAGATTAGAAAAAAGAGATAGACCCATTGTCCCGGGACTCGCACTTCCCACATATGACACAATCGTAATGATAGGAGTGGTTGCACGAATTTCGCTCGCAAGCGCACATAATAGGTCTTTGTTTCAGCGTAATACCTCGCGAGTTCCATTGTCGATGCACCGTCGGTATAACTCATGACGCGTGAACCAGAAAAATACGGCGCACACGGTGTAGATTTCATATTGACAAAATAGAAAAATTCGAGGATTACCCGCGATAGATTCCCTCCCGAAGTGTGCCACGTTTCTCACTGATAGGTATCGTAATTTCGTAATCTCGCTCGAGTAATCTGCGTGAACGGGAAACGTGCGACTCACGACACGTCCCCCACAATGGCCGATAAATCAGCGAGCGACGACGTCCCGGGAGGATCCTTTCTTCCCCTCCCCCGGGAAGCATTGCTCGTGTGCTTTTCCAACGCTCTCCACGGAAATCACCCGCGATTGCGGTGCTCGTTACGAAAAATGAATTATGATCGGTTTTAGTGAGACGCGGACGAAAAGCAGGGAAGGAACGTGCCTCGCCGGCAACCTTGACAATCCGATACCGCCGCGAGACAAAGAATTCCGCTATTTCGCATTCATATATCAATCGCCTGGCGATTACGAAATATCCCGCTCGGCACGTCCCGCCGAGATTCTATTTCTCTGCTTTCCAGGTAGATTTACGCTTGCCGCAGCGAGCGGGTTTATAGCGACCGTGTCGTTCACACTGCCGGCACGGACTTATTTTAAGAACGGAGTAATGCACCGGGAACGTTAACTCGCCGCCGAGGTATTCGCTAAACGCGGACTTTAGCCGAGAATGCAGCGCTAAGTCAGGTTCAACGTATCTATTATTCCTACAGTATCGCACGGTGTATATATTACAAAAAAATGCCACTACATTTCGGCTCCCGAAACGGTTCAAACGCTCGATGAGATTCTTCGGGTATGAATTTGCACACTCTCGGTACGCGACACGAAAGGGAAACAAAATGAAAAAAAAAAAAAAGAAAAAAAACGGTGCGCAAAGCATCGCCCGTGGTCGATATAAATTTTTTCACGTCGCTATGCCGCCGAACGTAACCTCGCGCTCTCCGCAATGGCTCGTAAATCTGGGCCCTGACGTTTTTGCGGTGAAATATAACCGGTGGCCCGAACGCACGCAACGGCAACGATACCGCTAGCTCCACTACCGATGAGCCTCGTTTCCCAACGGTCTTTTCCAAAGAAAACAGATTTCACGGAAGCGTCGCAATATTTTCTACGCTCCACGGACGCGGTGCTTTTTTTTTAGGTACACGCGTGCTTATTCCATGAGCGGAGAAGAAATAACGAGGCGAACCGTGGACTCGAAAAATAGAGACTCGAGAGAAGGCGGGACAACGGTCCGCCGGGCTATTCATTTGGCCAATTTCCCCGCGGGGCTTGACTTCCCCTTTCGTCGTTGTGCACGGCAACGGTGCATCGGAATTGTCGGATACGCGACTGACCCGTGGTATGCGACGTTGGCGAACACACGTACGAGCGCGGTGCAACACGCGTGCACACGTGGCGTGCATAATGTTGGCGGCCATGTGCAACCGTCGGAATGCTACGGCCTAGGTGAAATGCCTGGCTCGCTGCCAGAGACTTTAACCTCAATTTCCAATAAAACACAGCAACGGATACGGCGGTACGCGAATTCTTCGCCGGTACAACCGCCCCCGCAGTAGACTCTTTCAATACTCGAGCGGCTCATAAATTCTGCCGAATTAAAATGATAATGGACAATGACCGTTTGTGCGAAATATCCCGCAAACCAGGGCTCATTAATCAGAGGAGCGATATTTCCTCACGAAATAATCGTCCAGTGACGCATGGGCCGTACGTGTTTCTTCATTAATTGGGAACGCTTAATTTAAACGACGGAAATGGAATAAAATGTTCCTCGTTGAGCCACCGATGTTTCCGGCAACGAAGAATATCGTGATTGCACCGGGGAAACGATGAACCGTTCCCTTGGGTACGGTATTGCGGGTATTATTAGTGCTTTCGTTGGTGCTGGTCGTCTTTCGGAAGTGAGTTCTGGACAATAACCAGGTGCCACTCGAGCGGTACTCCCGGTTGCTCGTAAAACTCGCCCACTCTTCTCTCATTCTCCAGTTTCATTCTCCCCCTCGACTGTTGGACCACCCTCCTCCTGTTCCGCCTCGACGTTTCTTCGTCGTTTCCTCCCTTGCAGACTGGCGCGCTCGTATTCGCATTTGCGTACCCGGTGCCCCCTTTACATGGCATTACATTACCCTGCGTTACGAGCCATGGCAGGGCCGATGTACACGCGTAAGCCTTTGCACGTATACAAACGAAGAGCGCCCGCTTACGTTTATCTCCGAGCGTCTACACCGACGCGTTTATCTACGGTAATAAATGCGCCGGTTAAACAAAGACCTCCCCGTCCCCGTCCCCGTCCCCTCGTGCGTTTTGTCGTCTCCTAGTACGGCTTTACGAGCGACAACAAAGAGCCGAGACTGACGTTACGATTATATCCGAGGGCACGACCGGCCGGAGAGGAAATCGCTCGCGATCAACAGGGGAGAACAGGGAACCCAGGGATTCAGAGAGACTTTTTTGGCAAAAGATTGAGAGAAATTTTTCTTCTCGTTTCCTAGGCGATAGAACTTGTCCATGATTTAACGCGAGTCGTAAGAACATGCGTGAGATATGTCTCGTAGTTTAGCTCTGTGGCGGCTTAACTTTATCGGAGTAGTAAGAAAACTCTTTGACTTTTTCAGTCACGGCCTGGAAGAAGGCCTCGAGGTCGTCCGGGGAACGCCGCGCAAATACAGACATCCCCGAGGACCCAGAGTCCCGTCTCCCAGCAACTCGAGAAAGGTGAGTAACCGTCTTCCACTTTTTTACCGTCCGCCGTGCTCGGCGCAAAAGTTGTCGCGAGTTTTTCAACGAGACGATAGGTCAATGGCTGAGCTCTGGCGATCCCACGCGTTCGCCATTAATCCTTATCGCTCGGTATAAAGTCTAGCCGGCATTCGATTACCAATAGAGGCGACCCGACTGTGATTCAACGCGCTCGTCCGCTCGTTTTGCCGATCGATCCGCTGCCGGCCATTCTCCACGGCAACAGAACTACTACGACGATGAAACTTTCGATTTACCTACTCGCTCGACCTGCCGCGCTCGCGTATGGCAATAAAATCCCCTGGCTTCACGGCCGGAGAACCGCCGGCGAGATGAACGTTAATACCGGTGAACGCACTTGATTGTCCTGCCATTTCCTTATGCGCCAGGATCAGCCAGGAAGCTCGCCGATGTGCTCGAGGTAATTGCACGAAAAGGAACGACCAGGAGAGCCAGAGGATTTAGGAATTCCCCTCGCTCGGCTTCTTCGGCTGGTCATTGGCGAGTTCATTCATGAATACGCGTCCTGATGTCGCGCTTGGAATTGCGACGATCTCAAAGCGGGGGCCGACGAACGCGGAATAATGAATGACGTTTAAACCGACCGAAACGAGGGAAGAGGGTACCGGTCGGTCGAGGGCAAAAAGAGGAAACGTCGTAACGGAAGGTTATAAATGCGGAGGGATCGCGCGAGCCTCGTAAAGGAGGACACAGGGGGGAGGGCAGATAGTCGGCGAGAGGGGAAGGACGAGAGACGCGGACGGTCGGAGAAGCGGCGGAGAAAAATGTAAGAGCACCGCGAGGGATCCTGCGAGAGGCGCAAAACGAGGAAATGAAGTAACGGGAGGTCGGATGTGCAGTTTCGAGGGAGGCGGGGTAAGGGGCCAAGTTGTCGGAGTGAAAGTGCCGGGGAGATAGAGACGAAGGGCGAAGGGCGTAGGGGGGAAAAAAGGAGAAAAGGGAGAAAAACACGGGTAGACGGTCAGACCGTGAGGCCAGTGGAGCTACGAGCAAGGACCGGAGAAAAGGGAGGTAAAGGGTGGAAGGGGAATAAATGATTCGAGGAACGCGCGCGAGAAACCGGTCCACAAACAAAAGACTCGTCGCTCAAGGAATCGCCGACTCGATGTAAGGGATGTGCGGGGAGAGGGGAGAGGGAAGAAGAGAAGAGGAGGAAGAATGGCCGACGGGGGGATGGGGAAGGGCTGACTCAGGGGACGGAGGAAATCGGTCTCAAAACGAGACGATGCTGATGGCGATAGAAGAGGGAACGACTCCCACTCGAAAGGACCGAGGACGATGATCCTTCGAGTCTTTCCCTCCAATCGAACTATCCTCGTAATTCGCGCCAGCCTCCGCTTCGTCCTACCTTCTTTTTTTTCTTTAACGTCGTATTTCGCCCCCGATATCCCCCCTTCGTCCAATCTTCTCCGGGTTAGTTGGCCGACTCGCAGTGCTTGCCGGGCTGTCCGCTCGTTGCCTTTCTTTTTCTACATCCCGTTCGATCGGCGCGCAAACCAAAGGACCGACGACGTCGTTTCTCGGATAATCTCAGGCCGCGTCGATAAATTAACTTCCGTTTCGTTGGCAAACGATCCCGGGCTTTCCACCGATCGTTCCGTTCCTCGCGGAATTGTCTGCCTTCCTCCGACGGAATCTTTCTTAGTCCAGTTCAAAGGATTTCCTCTTGGGGATAATTAACATCTGAGTTAATGGAATAAAGTTATTTCCTTCGGGCGATTCGGCCATGCGGAAATCACCCACGATCCACGAGAAATGTATGACCGACGTAATGAGACTTCCCGAAATAAACTCGGTCGAGCAAATGACAATTGGAGTGTCACTTTGCGGCGTTTACGGAGCGTAAATGAAGCATCGATCGACGCTCGCAACGAAACCTGTCTGACGGGGTAATAATTTGAAGCATTCTGCGCGATTCACTCCGACGGCTTGTGTTCCAGCGTCGCGAACGTTAATGCGCTACTTTTGGCCGCTCGTTAAACTCCATTGACGTTGAAGGAGGATAACGAATTTCTCGATGGCAGACCGCCTTTGCCGATACATCTGCTGTGCCGTTTCAAAAGACGTTCACGGAAGCATCTCCTCGTAAATATCGCATTCCGGACGTTTAACGATTCTGCACTGGCTCCCCAGAGCCAGCGGGAACGTCGATCGCTTTCCTCCAAATACGCGAAATTCGTCGCGTCTCTGCCCTCGCTACTCCGTTTCCACTATTTTCGGCTCACCGTAAATTCATTCTCGTCCGCGGTGTTTCGCCTTCTCGCGAATGCATTTCCATGGCACGGAGCCTTGGCAGATTTATCGACTCTTAATCGGTGACTGCGAAAAAGAAAGGGGAAGCTCCGGAGAAGGAGGTGCCTCGAAAGAGAGAGGAGGCAGGAACGTGCAAGGCAGACGGTACTATTTTCTCTGCGGAAATCAAGTTCCGAGGAGGTCGATGGAGAGGCGTGAAAAAGTGGCGGTGAGTGCCGTGCGATCGGAAACAAGACGACGAAGAGGAGGAGAAGGAGGAGGAGGAGGACGGGATTGAGAAGAGCCGGCAAGAGAGAAAAAGAAGTAGGTGTGCGATTTCACAGTGAAAATAAAACTGGCCTGGAGCCACGGCGCGGACCCTTCCCCTCGTCTTCCCCTCGTCTTCCCCTCGACCTTCTTCATCGTAGTAAAGGAGAGAACCTCTCGTTCACATCGGAGAATCTTAGCGAGCTCTTCGCTCGGGGGGGAACGAATCGAAAAGGAGCAAAAACGATAACAGCGAAAGCCCCGTTGCGTCACGGGACAAATATAAACCAGTCTCTTGCTGTTAATGCTCTTCCCTCCCCCTCTCCTACCCTCTCTTTCTCTCATCATACTCTTTTTTCGAGCTCTCGGTCTTCTTCCTTTTCGTCCGTTTCCTCCGGGCGCTTATCCATCCGTGTCTCTCGGTCGCTTTGACGCGTCACTGACTCTTAACTCGTCCCGAGAAAACAGAGCCACGTCGTTTTGCCAGTTATTATTTTAATGTGGCCAGGAAAATAGCTCGTTGCGTGTGTACATATCATTAAGTGGTTAATGGCGATACGAGAATCAACGAGATCCCTCGTTTCCGCCACAGGAAAGAGTGTCCGACCGTTGAATACCTGCTGCGCCAAGTTTCTCGTAAATACGCGAAAACGCGAGTGCGCGGACGACGGGGATAGTCGTAAATTCCAGGACGCGTTACGTTCGTTACATTTCCATACGGCAGCGTGGATATCCGATACAGTGTTTATTTTACAAGACTCGCTCGGCAGGCTGCTGAATATCAGGCCGACCGTAGAGCCGCGAAAACGACGTACTACTCCCTTCTGCCGGGGCACGTTTATTACCTCACCGTCGTCTAAATTTACTAACGGTTGCCCTAAGCGCCCCGACTCGTCGCGTGTCGGCCGTGCCTACCGCAACGACGGCCACCGGGCCGATTAATTTATTTCCACCATTCCGGGAAGGTCCGTAGGGACGGGGGCGGCGGTCGACCGGGAGAGGGACTCAAAGGCGCGATCTTTCTTTCCGCGAGGCTCGAGCGGGGCATGTGTGCGCCGTCGCCGACGAGGGCTAATAAAATAACGAACGAGGAAGAAAGGGAGGACCAACGGAGGGAGAGGATCCTTTGAAGTGGTCCACTCTCGTGGTCGACGGCCTTTCGTGTTCGTATAATTCCTCGCCCATCTTTCCCCTCCCCGTATTTCTCCACGTCATCGCCGCCCTCCGACGTCTTCCTCCCCGGCCTCGTCCCGTCCACCCTTTTTTGCACCACCCCGGAGGCCTTTTTTTCCTCCTCTTTGCCGGGCTATATGCGCGCGCAAAAATAAACGTCTCTGGTCCAAAGCGAGCGGCGTAAACGCGTGTCGGGTGACACATTGCTGGAAATATCGCCCTGGCCAGCGCCTGGCTCGTGGTATTTTGTGGTAATTACCGAGCCGAGGGAGGGGGGGGTGGTCGGGGGCGATTGTTCACGAAAAAGGTTGCTGCTGGGATGTTCCATTCTCGCGGGGGCTCGTTAGTTTTTCAGTCCACTCTACGCGTTCGCTTCAATCCTGTTCCAGAATGAACCACGCGCAAATATTGCTCCGTTGGTCCACGCCGAGTAACGACGTTCCCCGATACCGAAAATACGAAAATCCAGTAAAATTGTCAAGTCCGAGTGCAACAAGAAGAATTATTCGAACGTGGGGATTGATCGCCGGACTGTTTACCGATTTTCGCCGTTCACGGGGCATTTCGATTGTCAAAATAAACCAAGCCGACGTTGGAACACGGTTGTCGGTTAATTTATCGAACGGCCGCACCGTCCCCCGCGGGTTTTGATCGCGGGGCTTGCCGGGAGGATGCGCACGGATATTATGCGGTAGTTGGTGCACGAGTGCGCGGAACTCGCGAGGGCTCCGGTTTCTATGCTAATTAACCGTGGTCGCGCGTAATGCTCCCTGCACCTGATCCCAATAACCCGTCGGCCTGGTCGACGTGTTCCCCGCTTAAACATGCATAGAAAAGACAGCCGGTTACGTGGGAATCCCGGGGCAAACCGGCCGATACATCCTCCTCCCAGCGGGATGGGAAGAACAGGAAGGGCGAGGGGGAGGTAACCAGACTCAACGCAAAGGAGTGACAAATTGATTCGCCTATTGGTAACCGGAGAACGAGAGAAATACGCCGTCGGAAGGCGCGGAAGGAGGACGATCGTTGAAGATATAATATCGCTGAGAGCAAGGAAATTTCATTTTTATTTGATACTCGAAACCGCCGCTCGTGAAGCTCGGATTTACCAAGAGGCAGAGTCGAGGGACTCAACGGTGAAAACTTTTTCCCGAGTACCCGCAAGCCGAGGTTATTTAACGGCGACTCAGTCGGCGCATTAGCCGGCGGTGAGAGGCGCAGGAAGTTGGAGAAGTCGAGGAAAGCGACGGAGAGGCAGGACGAAGGAACCGAGAGGAGCGGATTGATAGCGCGTTACACGGATGAACGGGGAGTAAAAGGGACGACATGCGGCTCTGAAACGGAAGATAAGGAGGGAGAAGAGGCTAGATGGAAGGTTGTAGTTACTGGTTATACGGGTTGGCAGTCGGCCAATACGCGCTTTCAAGTCGCGCTCTCACACGCAACTCGTTTTTCTCCCATTGCCTTCTCGATATATCCACTTCCCTCTTTCTTTTCTTGCCGAGGCAAAACGTAAATACCTCTCCCTCGTCCTTCCTCTCGCGGATCACCTTCTCTCTTTAATTGAGAGAGCAACGGGGAAACCTCGGGCTGCTCTCTAAAGCAGCGTGAGAACGCAGCGGTACCGTCTTTCGCCGGAATACTTGCCCGAGATTTATTGGGAATCTCGCGAAAGCGAAAGGTCAGCGCCGCGACGTTCACAGGATCGGATGATGCATCGGGTTATCAAGCCGATTTCGCCCCGATGTTCCGAGGAAATTCCTCCCCTCGCTGAAAATGTCACCGTACTCGATAGAGATATTCCTAGATTGTGCCCGTAACTGGAGATACACGTCGATGCAGCTTGTTGCAAGTGCGAACCACGTTCGCTCGTTAACCCCCCTCGACATTTTGGAAGGCCCGTCACGTGCATTATAAGCGTTGATTAGAGTCGGACAAGCCGAGAGTGCATTGGCCACTGCGTGCGCTTTGCGACCGGCAAATTAAAGCTCCGCACCGCGCGACACGTGGGCGGTTCGACGACGTAATGTATGCCTTGGGCATTATGCAAAATGTGCATGCTCGAGCAACAATTCCCACAGCCCACGTGACGACGTTTGCTCGTCATGTAAACGTCGGCGAACCGAGAGAGAACTCTCGCCTAACGTCGATGCAAGGGAACGAGGTTAGTCGACGACTGAGATCTATGTAAACGAACGCCCACTCGGCTCATTAGTTTAAACAATAGCACTATTCATAACGAGTCTATGGAAATTCCAATTGAGACGTGCTAAAATTACGACCCATCCTCGGGGCGAACGTGCAAACCTCTGGTAAAATCCTTTCCTATCGGCTACGCGAATTGCAACGACGTCGTAGAAGTTCGTACACGACGGAAGAAAACAGAGGAATGGTCGTGAGATAAGTTTTCATGCGGCGCATAAAAAGTTGGACGGTTGAAAGTTGGAAACGGCGCCGTTGACGGGCGTTTTCGATGGAATAAAATTCGCCGCTTTCACGGGTATCAATGAAAGCCGATACCGCGGTTTATTAAGGGCGTTTCCGGCCGCGTCATACATTGTACATAGTGTCGCTGGCTCGTGCTCACAATCGCGGGATTACAGTATCGTCGGGGGGCCATTGTTGGTGCGGCAGTAAAACGCGAGGCGCGCGTCCCTCGTAAAACGGAGGGCCAGTCGATGGCTTTTTCGCATCGACGCCATCGACCAATCGCCGTTACTTCGTCCCGGGAAAAACAGCGCCGACATCGGCACCATTTCGGGCAATTTCTCCGCGCGAAAAACCCACCCTGGGAAATTCGTTGCCGGTCGAATTGGAGTAACGCGCGTCGCGCGACGTTCATACGCACGAATACATAACTCAGAGATCGTTATCGCGGACGGCACGTGTAAGACGTCGTTACGTAAGGCGAGGATCGAGTCGAGGAGAGTGGAGAAGGCGTAGATTAACGTCGCACAAGTGGACAGTGGACCGAGAGCACCCACGCGGCCAACGTGCCGTGACTGACTTATTGATGACTCATCGATCGGCCCTCGCCGGCACGATAAATCGCGCCGATCGGACCGCCGCGATAGAATTAATTGTCTATGATTTATCGGCCCTGTCCGCGGCACAGCGAGCCTTTCACGACGTCGAACCGCCATTTTTTCGCGACCCCGAGCCTGTCGTCACGTCTCCCCCCGCGCGGTGTTGCCTTCCGCGCTCACCCAGGGGAATTCATCCCGACAAACGACTTTCCTTCGCAGTGCCGCGAAGTATAGGTATACGGATGGAAATGTATTCGGCGAATCTTGCGCTACGATCGAAAAACTTTGGCCTTTATGCGCCATAAAATCCGCGAGCCCGTTTATGGGCAGGTGCGTAATTATACTATCTCGAAACAGTTGGTCGAGGATGTTCCGGTTTACGGCGCGCTTCGCTCGTTTCGCCCACTAGTTGCAGAACTCCGATAATTATCGCTGCGAACTAGCTACCAGTTTACTCGACTCCACCACTCAATTTACCTCCTACCCCCTCGCCGTTTCCAACTTTTACCCAGCTTCCACATTCGCTTCCCCGTTCCCAGCAGCTCGGAAGATGTCAGCCACTTTTTACATATTTTTCGCAAACCTTTTCGAAACACCGCAAATGGCTCTATGCAGTTTCGTAACACGTGTGAAAAGGACTCGGTGACTAAACAATATCGCGTAACTGTTTCATCGGTGATACAGTTTCTCGTTGCACTGACCTACAGCGTTTTCGTGTGCACCGGAAACCGATCGACCGGACTTTACGAGTCGCCGGGCGGCCGGACGATTTTTCCAAATGGTCGTTCTTAAAACGATCGTAAAGTTCTCGCTTCAACATTCCCCGGGCGCCGACAACGAGGCTCTTCCACGAGGAGAGAATTTTATCACGAACCAACGCCCGGAAAAAGCGTCGCGACCGGAATATCGAGGAGTCGCGGAATATCCTGAGGAACTGCCAGTCGCGAATGAATACCAGCTCGGACGTACTTGGATTTTACGAGATCTATTATCACCTCCCCCCTCTCCCTCGTAGCTTTTCATTTTTGTTGACTGAACTTGGAACGGGTCCTTCTATCGCGAAGACTATCGACGTCCCCTTGGAAAATAGGCCGAGAAATAGGAGATAATTATACCTTCCCTTTGCGTCAATTGCAATGACGTAGACAACTTCACGATATTATTGTTCTTCTTCCGAATGAAGCGACAATGAATTGAATGAAACAAGCGGACTTGCGGCCTTTGTCCAGTGATCGGACAATATAACCGGCGCTGCGAATGGCCATGAGGAAACGTTGAATCGGATAGATCCCCGGGGATATACACATCGAGCGGTCAATTTAGCTTTGGACGGGTTGAAGCGTTTTTAAGAGACTGCCCCCTCCTCGTTTCCGTGAATCCGTGGGTTACGACTTCCCGTGATCCCCGGGGCTTAGGCGGACGCGCAGAGAGGTTTCCGGGAGATAGTAACCACCGCTTTCTCGATCCCCGCCCGGTCCATATAACTCCACTCACGACTCGGCCGGAGTTTGGCCCGAGCAGTTTCCCCGCCCTCCAAGATATTCCGGTGAATGTGTTGCGCCAACTTTCCGCGCTATCCTATAAAACATCCTTCCTGCCGTTACCTTAACTCTCCTCTCCCTGTCTGTCTGCCGCGTCTCCCCCCCTCTTCTCCTCGCTACCCTTCTGTCCTCTACTTTCCGGGCCGCTCGGCGCTATCTACCGCTCAAGTTTACGCGAAAACTCCCGCAGGAGTCTCGCTCCGGGATAACTCCTCGCTTTCTCTTGAGCGCCCGACGAAACTCGGCGCATTAGCGGGTCAACTCGAACCTAAGGGACACCTACGTGCCCGGCCTGTCCACTTGCCAACTTCCGGCGAACCGTCGCACAAGGAACATACGACGCTTCTGCGCCAACTTACGCCGCTTCGAAATTTCGTTTACAAAAGCGGACTAACATTAGCTTTGACGAACAACAGTTTCATCGAGGGCAGTTTCGAGGTTTGTCATTCTGCTCGTCGTGGAAATGAAAGCCGAGAAGGACGACCGTGGTTCTTCGTCTCTCCTTGAGAGTCGATTCGCCGATAATTTTCCAAAGGGTCCAATACTCCTGGGCGTTTTTTGATCTTCCAGGCCTTTCCCCGTATCATCCATGTCTGCCTTTGACGCGAGCCACTTTTCCAGAATATTTCCTCGTCGATGCCCAGTTCCTCGTCCCATGAATCGGATCAAAGTACTTTTTCTCGCAGGAGTAAAAGGGAGTAGAGAGCGTCGTGAAAGCTTGCCAAGACGGACGGCCTTAAAATGAGAAACTTTAGGGACGTAAAAGTCGGGACATTGATTGAGACGCGTGGTACGTCCTTCGGCAGGTTTTTCCCTGTTTTATACGATTTCACGCATTTATCCGAAAATCAATCTAGCCTAGACGATTCCGCGAGGAACGGCCAGAGACACGGTATTCTCCTTCACCTTGGGCCGTTTTTCTTTTTCACCAACGAACTTCGCCGGCCCATGAAACGGCACTTGGCTTGTTTTTCTTTCCGTTCGGTCGACTCGACGTTATCCCCGACATCGAACCGTAGACATTTCTTTGAGGAGAAAAAGCAGAAAGGACGAGACGCGTTTCGTCGACTCCCGGCAGCTTTTTTTTCCGAGGGATCTTTCGCCGTTGGCCTTGATCCTCCTCCGTTATTTAAGTGGCATTACGGCCGCAAAGACGAATGACGCGACGATCCATCTCCCGTGGACCGAGGGTCGATCGCTCTCGCGGGCTTCCTGCGCCACGGAAAAATAAACGCCTCGGGCCGAAAAGGGCCCTCGGTAATCTCGAGACTGCACGACACACCCCTCCCCCCTTCACTCTTGGAGTACTCACAGACAACTACTCCCGTCACTCCGTGAAGCTGTCTTCTATTCCCCGGCCTTCGGTTCCCTCGACGAAAGACAGACGTAGGAAAAAAACAGCCGTATGCTCCGTCAATCCGGGGCTTAAGTGTTTCTCAAAGAATCTGCCTAAACAACGGCGAGAAATGGCCCTTGGATGTACAGGTACTCGTTGCCGGCATTCCTCAACGAACGCCCGGCTGATTTAAATGGCATTCATGGGGTGCCCCTCCCCCACTCGATCGACCGTCCCCTCTCTACGGGTTGCATAATCGAGCGAACAAGCCAGAAGGATGTTTCGTAGCAGCTGCCACCGGCAGGACTTGAATTCCTCTGTGCAGCCCTTGTTGCCAGATCCTCTTGTTCATGAGTTTTCGACGAACCTGCATAACAGTCCTCGAGCTTACGGACGATTCGCTAGAAAAGCTCTAAACGCGGCGGGACTTTTCCCGAAAGTTTCCGTTTTATTACGGTCGAGGCTCGAGGGGTGTTCTCGGGGGTTTCGCGTGAACGTGGCAGCATTGCAAGAGTCGAGCGCGAAAACGTCCCTGACGGACGAGGGGTGCAACACGCAGGTGCCAGTTCAACGACGAGGGACTTCATCGGGGCGATAGTTTCCCTCCAGCAGGTGCAACGTCGACAGGTACAAACCGTTGAACTCGTCAACATGTCACCTTTAAGGTCCTTTGATTGTCGCATTCTCCCGAAGGAAGCTTCGAACACATCTATGTGACGCGGGGCATCGTCTTCGAAATCGAAAGTGAGACTGTCGTTGGTTCGTTGGCCATTGGCCGGTTGCCAGGATTCGGCAGGAATCGTCTCGAAACAGAGTCGACCCGTCGGTTTTGTCGCTCGTCGCCCGGCGTTGACGCGATTCGCCAGAAAATTCGCGCCGAATTTCCACGCGATACTCCGCCTATTCCCGTACATCCGGGTTGCGCAAAGACCAAGGGCCCGGGGAGGGAGGAGGGCAGGGCGGGGAGATAGGAGAAGAGAGACGAGATAAACGTAAACGACAAGACCAACGCGTCGTGTAACGCGAGAATCTTGCCACGTTCTCGTCGGTTCATTATCCGTCCTTTCCTCCGTCTCCTCTTCCATCCATCGTGAATCATATTCCCCTCGAGGGCCCCTTTTATTCTTTGTCATTTCCTCATCCCAGAGGAACCGCCGTTCTCCGATGAAATTAACAAAGTCCTCTCCTTATCCTACGCCTCTAAATTCAATCTCCACGGAATTAACGAACGACTCGGCATTCACTTTGCTGCGATGCGCGTGGACGCATTTAACCGCATCGTTTCACAGGAAGCAGCCTGCGCCAGCGTAATAAATTCTAATGGAGGCTCGTACGCGTCGGCCCATGAAACATCGGAGGACAAGTATACGTCCAGTCGCTCCAATAGGGGTCGAGTTCCCCTCTGGCATGCCTGAGAATATTAAACGAGTGTCTTTTGTCGTCGATAAACGCTTCAGCCCAATTCACGCACAGAAATCTCCTCTCAACGATCCTCTACGTTCCAACAGCAGGTTCATCGTACGAGAAATAACCAAGCAAACGGTTTCTTTCTCCTTAGTCTTTTAATCTAAAAACGTTAATCGATCAATCGTACCAATTGAATCTTTCGAGTAAAACGTAGTTTTTGGCAGAAACGTCATTTTACTTGAATCTCGCTGGCATTTTCCCACGGCTCGCAATTACATTTTAATCCGATGCATCGTGATATTTTCGCGATGCGGCCCTGCATCTCTCGAGTAACGCCGGCGACTGACTCCCGTTAAATGCCGTGCGAACGCACGATCGCGGGTCATTAACGAGCGGCCAGGGGAGGCGAAAGGGGAGGGAGGGGGGAGATTGGGGCTCGTCTAAATGCATCTGCACGCGCTCGCCTGCATTCTTCTGCGTTATTCATACTACGCGTTCGACTGCGTAACCAGTTGGTCGTTGTTTTCGTTCGGGCACGTCGTTGAAATGCAAAAAAGATTCGGTTACCTGTCCGTTCCATCTTCTCTGAAAGCCAAGCAACGGAGCAAAAAAAAAGATGATTTCCCGAGCAACGTAAATTCGCGGCTAATTTTGTCGATGCGAAGCGCACATTGTTCATTCGGAATTTTACCATCCGCATGCTAATGAAGGCCGCTGTAATTAATTTCATGGACGGAATCCCTCGTACAATTAGCGAGAGCGTGCAAACCATGGAGAGGTTGAAATTCGAGTTTATTTGGATCCGATAACAGCGCCGATGACGGAAGCTCCGGCGGCTCGTAATTCAACGTTTCTCATTACTCTTCGGTTTGCTGGAACGGAATGCCACGCGTCTTTGCATCCCCGTTTTTTCGGCGGGGGCCTGCGTCACGAAGTATTTTCCCGTAACGGTCGTACTTGGCGTTCGCCCGGATGGCGAAAAAATTCCCTTTGTCCAACTGTGCACGTCGCACGGTACTGCGCGTTTTTCTCTCGGCTTCCTCGTCCGACCGATACGGGTTTATCCGAGCGGACGGGCGAAATTGCATTCGCGCCGAGTAAAAACGAGTGCCGGGCCGCACGGGCGAGACGCGGGGAACCGGGGGAACGCATTAAACGGTAATGTTTACCTTGGCGAGCATCCGCTTATGAATTAAAAAGCGAGCGCAGCTGAATACCGCGGGCTTCAGTTCCGTCTCTCTTTCGCCCTATCGTCCTTTGTGCGCAAATGCGAAGGTAGAAACGGCATACAGACGTACTTCCACGAGATCCTGATCTCCTCCAGTTTCCGCAGGAAGGAATAAGACGTAAAATGAATATTTAATGGACGCTTTCTCGCAGGAAATTATTATCGCGAGGAGCTCGAGTACCTCGAAAAAGTCAACTTTAAAAAAAGTTGCGCAAATGAACGATCCATTCTGACATTGTTTACGCTCTTTACGTTCGAGTGGCAATTCCATTGAATCGGAAACTTGTGGCCCATCAACACAAAAGTTCCCCTCGAAACGTCTGGAAAATGTGTTGAACTTTGCAAGGACATTAAATGCGATCCAAAGACCGTCGGAAAAGTAATTCCTGTTTTTTCGTCCTGGAAATAAAGTCCGAGGAACGAACGTTATTCGAGGAGAAGTAATTTACTGGGGTTTCGCGAGCGAAGGAACGAATCCATCGTCACCGGTCGGAGTTAATAATTTAACAGGACGATCGTCGTGGAGATGTGGTTGGATCGCTTTGTATCGGCATCCGTCGTCCTCGGTGTTCCAGTTTCCCCCTTAACGATTTCCTTCTTCTGGCCGTTGGTGTTTCCTCGCTGCTCGCGGCTCTTGTTTTTCGCCCGAGGAAACCGGTTTCTGCGGGAGCGCCGGCCAAGAGCAGCTGTCGGCTTTCGATCGCTCGGCCGGCCCGTCATCCAGGCCTTTCGTCATAAAACACAGCGGGTTCTCCGCGCCCGTACAGACGTTAATCGGCCCGTTCCCGTGTATCGCCGAGTAATTTATCGGCCGATTAATCACGCCGAGAGACAAGTCCACACGACGACACCCGTCTCGGCAAAAGTCAATGACGAAAATTCCTTCCCCCAGCACCGGAACGGAAAGGTCCTTGAAAAATCGCTCCAATCATCGCGGCATTCCGAGCGTGGATTCCCGGAATACCCTTTCCCGCTAGCCCATGAAAATACTGCGAAGGACGTGGAGATGCGCGCTGAGAAAAACCCGTTGACGTCTTATTAAGTTTTAATTGCGCCTGGCAACCGAGGAGATTCAAGTACGGGAGGCTCACGCACTTCCGCCCGTTGAAATAGAAATGGAACGTGCTAGTGACTCGCCTCGTTATGTTTAGAAAAAATTAATCGTCATTCTTTCATGGGGGTTCGCCAGCTGGAAATGCGTAGACCAATCGTTATGCAATCCGTTCCCCGTAATCATCCTATTTCCACGTGCGATAGAAGTAATAGTAGTGGCGTTACGATAGCGCTAATTATCCCATTACGGGCCGCTGTAATTTCCCCTCGTGCGATATAAAGGGATAAACTGAAGTACGGCCGCGAGCACATATTAGTTGCACTTTCTCATTAAGTTAATTGCCGGACGAAAGGCGTGGTCGAAATTTCGCTTTTCTACCATCCATCGGGTTTAGCTGCCGACCTCCCGGCCCATAGCCATGAATAAATAAGATGCACTTTGACGGGACTACGCATCGTGGGAAGACAGGTAAGCTGAAACGTTAATTACGTTCCCGTTGACGATGGTTAATGGGATCCCGTCCGCGTTACACGGACCGACCGTCGCGCTATCTCGCCCTAACAAGCGCTGTTTGTTTGCGTTACGTGACACAGAATTGCAGGTCCACATTTACCGCGGCGATGCCCAGCATGTTTCCGGCATGACTTCACCGACTCTCGGCACAGGCCGACCGATCGAGAGAAAGGGAGAAAGCACAGGAGTTCTCCTTATCGTCCTTATCACTCGACCTGCCGAGCAGTTTTACAGATTCTCTATTTTCACACGTCGTTCCTACACGTTTGTCAGTTTTCACTCAATTTTACTGAACCCGTCGAGCTTGATTTGATTTACCCCGAGAACCGATCGATCGTAACTCGCGTTTTATTAGATATTCGGCTAGTAACTGCGGGAAAAGGTTGGTGAGATGGTACTTCCGGTCTGTCGAGGCAGCATTAAAGGCACCGTTGCGTTGGCCGGGTGGCTCCTCTTTAAGGGCTGACACGGGGGTTGAGGCTCGCGCGTGCGTGTGGGTCGATATCGTCGTCTAGAACAACCCCCGGGCTCGTTGTGGAGCACTGCAACTCGCGCAAAACGAGGGAGAACGGAACGGTCTCTATGGGGAACGGCTGGGTACTCATTCAGCGTAGCTGCCTGTTCGTCCAAAGAGACTAGCTGCCTTGCAGGGAGAAGGACGAAGGGAAAGTAAGGAGAGGACGCGATTCAGTAAAATGGCCGAGACGCAAAGGGCGAGGGGGGGGGGGATAGGCGGAAACGAGGACGGCGAAACAGGGAGGAAGAGGATGAGAAACGCCCCTGGAAATTGTGCGTACACGTATCTCCGTTCGATCTGAACCACCATCCAAACCCTACTCCTCTCCTCGCTCGCACCCCCTCATTCCCCGTTATTTTCCATTGGAGTTTACATAACCCGCGTAAATATTGGACCGACGTGCAGTCCGGAAATGAAACTCAATCGCACGGCAAATTTCACCGATTGTCTCGCGCAGGTGAATTTATACAGACCCGGTTTTAAATGCAACGATCACCAACGGGAACAACAAATGAAGCATTTGTTACAGCAATCCTGAGGTTTTGCTACTGGTTAACTGAAAAAGTATCGATGAGAGAAGGCAGTCTAATTTTGTCTAATTATTCAACGATTCGCTCTGGTTCTCAGGTTCTCCCTGGCTCGACTCTTTGACCGAGCAGCTTCGACCTGGGAAACCTATTTGTCCGTAGTTTAGAGGCCACATGCACCTCCGGGGGCCGTAATTACGGCGTAAACGTCGAATTACAGATGCGGTTGGGTTGGAGCTCGCGGTCGACCGCCAATCTCGGTTCTTTCGTTCGTTCGGTCCAAGCGGAACTTCTCGCCAACGCCTCTACCGTTCGTCTTGACCCGACAGAATCATTCTTTCCATCAATTTTTTGCCAAACGAATTTTCCTTACCACATTCAGATGTGCCTTGCTGATGGCCGTTGACATTGTTGCGATTTTCCCGCGATGAAATTCTCAGTGTGCCATGACGAAGGAGACCTAGGGAGTCAGAGTGAAGCACTCATAAACGGCGAAATATTATATTATCCCTCCGACGCGAAGCCATAAAATCGAAACTCGATCCGCGAACGGGGATCGCAAACAACCGAGACCGGACCTGTCGGTTGGCTTATACATCTACCATTTTATCCACCTTTTGCGTCGTTAAACCTCAAACTTGAGACATCAGAGCGGACGCGAAGTAGACGTTCCACGAGGTAGCGGAAACCGATTTTATTGATTTTTCCAAAGGCCACGGCATTCGAATACGATGAAAAGCGGATGAAGGTTTTGGTGCGCGGGGCGAAGGGGGTAAAGTGCCGGGGAAGCTGAGCGGCATGACCCACGGCACGTTCGGCAAACATTTGTTGGCCGGGAACTTAACCTGTTACTCCGTTTCCTCGTCGTCCTTTTTTCCCCGGGGAATATCTCAATCGTGAATGTACGCTTGACTCATGCACCACGAGTGACCGAAGAAATTGCGAGGATACCGCGGTGGAAAATGAGGTATTCGAGTGAGTCAGTCTTGCCGCGTCTTCGCGGGATACGAATGGAAAAGTGGTCGATTGTCGCGAATCGTTCTGCTCCGGTGGATCGCGAGGATCTCGTGCCTGTAAGATCGATTTCCGAAGCGTCCGCTGAATGAGAGAGTCGCTGCAGCCTAGACTGTGAAGCCAGGGGGGCGAGGGGAACGAGAGGGAAAACGGCGAGAGCGTGAGAGCCTCAACGCGATATCGCAGCTGCAACGCCGGCAAAGTGCAGCAACCGGTTCGATAATGACGCGTCCAACGAGAGGATCGGCCAAGGAGGGAAAGGAGGGACTGCGGGAAAAAGGAGGATCGGAAAGGACGAGGAGGAGATGAGTCTTGTCGACGTATCGAGAGAAGCGGCCGTGCGACCGTTAAAACCGACCTATCTCCGTCGTTTCCCGTTCCTCGCTAAAAGAGGAACCGCTCTGCCGGTCTCTCTGATGTCCGCCAACAGCACTCGACTCATAAACATCCAGACAACCGCTGTAAACGACTTCAACGTGTCACCGATCGGCCAAGAAAAGTAGCCTGTTAAACCGATCGATTGTTCAGACTGCCATTGTTCCGCATTTCGTGCCTAGAAGCGAAGAAAGTTCTACTAAGGAAAAACATAAAGTTCCTTTAACCAGACTTTTGCTACCTAGCCTGATTTTACACCGGAAACCCCAATGGAATTTATGCAAAATCAGGGGCGGTCCAGTCCGAAGTAGTATGCAATATTCCATGTTATTGCCACGAGGGACTCTTGACGTAAATTTACTCGGGCTTTCATTTGCGTTTTAATTAGAATGTATACACGAGATAGCGTATAATTATGTCCATGTTGGCGAGATAAGGGAGGAAGGGAGGAAAGACGGGAAGGGTCTAGGCGACTTGGACGATCACGTTGAGCGTTCGGTTTAAAAATAGCGGTAAACAGAGAGGCGAGGCAGGTGCATAAACATCTGGAGCGCCGCGTGCTTCGGCCTGTTTATAAATTAATCCTTGCACCGCCTTCACGGACCGACACGTGGACCCGTGTGCGTGGGCGAACGACCATACGTGACGGTGCACACATGCGAAACCGATTGCCAACGTGTCAGGCGTGTCTGCGAAGCTGCCTTATCTCGCCCCGAGAGAAAAAGAATCGACGGCATTTGGCTCGACAATTCTCGGGGCCTTGGGAAACGAGAATGGAGAGAGACAAGGAGAAGGAGAAGAAGAAGAGGGAGGTGGTGAAGGGCATACCGGCTAATCGTAAATGGTTTCCTGCTGGCTCGGCAAAAGACACCTGGCGAGACGCGTTTTGCCGGGCAGAGCGCGTCTTCGGCGTTGTTTGTTCTTCTTTGGCCGACCGTTTCCTCCTCCGTTGACCGGCAGAGCCCAGTGGCTTAACGACCGGCAAAAAACTCGGCCGAGCAAACGAGCGGAATGTCTTAATTACTTATTTTCACCTGGAAATGGCCTGGCTCGAGGCGGTCTAGCAAATGGCGCAAAATCCTTCGTCAGCTCCTTAAAATCGCGAGCTGTACTTTCACAAACGAGTTGCAAAAGTTCAGGTTTCGCGAGAGCTGCAGAATAGACTGGCTTTCCTCGATAGTCCAATCAGACTCGAAATCCGAGGCGACGATGCGCGCCATTCAAGTACAACTATAAAACGACGACCAACAGCTACGCCAAGTGTGTAATTACAGAGGTGTAGCATTAACGGCGCTTTTGTTCCAACAACATGCTGCCGTTATACGGTTCTTGCCATTGTATCTGTTCGTTTATTAGACCATTCAACACGCCATGTTCTTCGTAACGAGGTGCACTAACGCCACTTTTGTTACAGGTAAATATCCGACGTACTTGTGTGCCCGAGGGTCTTCTAATCGACCTGTCGGTAAGTCCTCAAAACAATCCCTTCCTCTTATCTCTAACGTCCCACGCAAAGCACGAATTTCTTTCGACCTGCAACGACCACGTTTTTACGGTACGCACCGTAAAATCTGTTGCAAATACAACACGACCAAAGTCCGTGTGCACGCGGTTCCCGATAACCCGGCTTTATATATCGTCGATAGACACAATAAGTACTATTTATTTATAGCGCGAAAAATTTTACGACACTGGGTTAATGCACCAAACTGCAAACTCATTCACGGAGTAACGTTACTCCGCAGTCTTTCTTTCTTTCAACCGGTCTGCAATTTCCACGGGCAGGAACTCAGTTCCAAGGCAGTTCCGCTTGATTCGCATTTTCATAGGCGTATCTGAAGTGGCTTTTATTGGCGAACAAGAGCGCCTAGACGGGAGACAGAAATACCGTTGACTATTGCGCGTTGGAACGTCCTCGACAAGCCGGAGTTTTGTAATATATTATTTATTGGCCTCTATCAGTCGGCCGTTACACGGGGAGGACGAAAATAGAAGTGCAAAGCGCTCGACCACGTTGCATCATTGTCCAGCAAGTGCGTTCTGACAAAGTTCCGGCCGTACGATGAACCGACCTATCGTCCCGATAACCCGTCCCCGACGCTCACTCTTATCGCAATGTCAGGGGGGTTATCGTTCGACGAGAACGCGCAGAACGAAACTCGTTGTTTCCGGGTAACACGGAGGAAGCCGATCGACTGGCCACCATCGTGCCTTTCACACTTTTTCCCCGGATTTTGCAGCTTCGTCACATTCCTTGCTCGAGAACTCACGCGTAGAAATAAAACAGTAAACAAACAACCGTCTCTGCCCACTTACATTCCGTGTTTGACGTAAATAAGCTCGAGATAATTTCAGCATGCACCATTTTGCTCTGCTAAATGTTGCCCCGAGTTTTCATTCATTCGGCGTTCAAATCCGATTCTTCGGGACCCTCTTTAGTTACGGCGGAGTAATTTATGCGTCTTATAAAGCGTCCATAATGCGAGGTCGTTTCGGAAGGAACGCACCTGTCAGCTGGAGTTTCCGTTGAAACGGCTTTCTATTGCTTTCGCAAAACGTCCTCCTTCTCACGTACACGATGTTCCGTGACTGTACACGTATGCACACTAAGCCGGGGACGAAATTGGCTCTCATACAAGAAGACACCTCGTGCGTAGAGACAGGAACGCGGCAAGTAAATTCGCGAAACTCACTTTCGGCGGGGTTGACGGGGTGAATGGCCTGTCGAACTGTTTACAATCCTCTTCTCCCCATTCGCCCATTCCACCCCGAACGACGGAGGGTAGCGAGCGGGATTTGAGGGCACGACGAAGGCTGAGCTCCGTTCTTCGAATTCGTCACACAGACAGACACGAGCGATCCTTCGACATTCGTCGCAAACTGACGATCAATTTTTTTACCCTTCCCCGAGCGAAACGGGCAAACTTTTTTCCCCGTCCCACCGGAAAGGGGGATACTGTATTCGGCCGTGTCGGAATCCACAGGATATTTATTCGCTCCTTCCCTGTCTATCGACGTTTTTGCGTAGATCTCAGTCTCGAACCGTTAGAACGCGTTCGAGGGGTTTCCGCCGACGATGATTCAGCCGAAGTTCGGCTTTCAACGGTTTTCGGCTTGCCCGAGTGGTTTTCACAGAGAAGAGCCAGCAATGTGCATACTCGTCGTAAGAGCCGGCACGGTTGCAGGCGGAAACAGGTTCTCCAAACGAGTTTCTTAAATGCGTGGCACTCTGCCAAGCCCGTAATACGTACTGCTAGCCTCGCCGTTTTTCCCACTTTCTCCTTTTTCCTTTTCTTCCCGTCTTTCATTGATCCTGAGGAAAGCGACAGTTTTTGGACGGGAATGATTTCATTCGATCGCCCGTGATAGGGTAAATGAAATGATGTGCTCGATTGAAGCGAAGGAAGACGCAACCGAGGGGTACCCGGTTATCTTCTACCCTTCGCTTATCTTTCTTGTCTGACAGTTCGGGCCCGAGTGTACGGCTCGACGACTGTTAATCTTCATCGCGACCGCAACGCGGCCAGCTCGTAAACAGCCTGTTTTTATAGTTCGCCCACATAGCCCCGATGAGTTGCTGACCTTGACGTCATTGGCGACGAACGAGCACCCCGACCGCTGCTCATCCCTTCCCGAATCGCCCGGCGGGGCTATTAAATTCAAAAGACGAGACCGACGGAACGAGAGAGACAGAAAGGAGAAAAGAACTTCCTGCAACTAAGTAGGAAAAAGTTTGCCACGGCGAACTGTAGTCGAGGGAAAAAGTTGAAGTTCCAAAGAGGGTTGAGGGACGCCTTGGAAAAACTTGGCCGGGAAGTCGCGCGCCACTGTCTTCGCTGACAATTTCGTTAATTCCAAGTAAGAAAATAGTTCCAACAGAGGTTGGGTGGGGAACGTCGCTAGGAAGAGAGGGAGACAGAGCCAGTGAATTATGAAGGAACTTCGTGGAATCGAGCACTTTCGTCCTGCTGTTACCGCTGCAGGCCAACCCCCGAATGCGAATCGCCGTTACGTTTAATTGGTTCCTCGGATAATACCGTGGAGGATCTCATGAATATTGAACGACCAGAGGAAACATTCGCCGGGGGAAACTCAACATAAAGACGAGCAAAAACGACCTGACTGACACTGAACGACAGGAATGAATGATTTCCGCCTCAGTGGAATCATTCTTCTTACAGATTCTTCAATATTCAATGGGATAGCTGTAACCGCAGCATATTTACGTCATTTGACTAATTACCAGCTTTCTCCGCGAGATTTCCTGCTTCGCGAAGTACGGCAAGACGTAGAAGCGAAATCGATACTCATGCCCTCCAAGGTACCGGTTTTCACACACGTATGGAGACGAGGATCGTGGCGGCCGTTTAACGACGTAATTCATAGTTACCGATAACGACCACTCTTTACGCAACGCGCGTACTTTGAGTACCGGCAATTAGGGTAATTGCATTCCGCGTAGAATCGGCGACGGGTGAAGAGGTAAAACGAGACTCGGAGAACAGCGATGACTGATTTGCAAGTCAAACTCGTCCCTTGGCCGCTTTCGTCGGCGAAGAATTGCCCGACTACACGCAGAAACCTTCCAGTCTTCTCCTTTCAGGACCTTCGATGTCCCCAACGAAAATTTTGTCACACGTACGAAACAATTCTGCCCAGATAATCGTAAAAGTCTGCGCGTTGGCCATTGAAAGCCTCACTTGGCAAAGTAGGTTAATCATGTGTATTAATTAGCGTTCCATTCGTCGGATTTATAAATATTCCTAGGAAGAGTAATAGGACGTTACATAAGTCATAGGGAAAAGAGTTGTTCGGAACGTTGGAGGAACGGACGTTTCTCTTTCTTCGTGAAGTTCTGAAATCTTTTTTTAATTGGACGGGGGAATTAAGGCTTTTTCGCACACATGTTGAAGATATTTCATTCTTCGAGGTGCCCTTTGGTCCCGAAGGACCGCTTTTAAATTCAAGTCCCTCGTATCCACCTACCCTTCTGCCCTTTATGCCTGCTACGATTTCATCTCGCCCTCCTCCCTTGTTCCTCTGTCTTCCCTTTCGTTCCGAAGGCTACGTAGCCGCGCTTGTGTACGTGTACTCACACGCACGTGCGCGCGGCTACGACGATCGAGCGGCTCGTCAAAGGGTGCAGGCGGGACAAAGCGGGGGCAGAGATGGGGAGAGGGAGAACCAGTTTTTAAAAAGGCACTGTAATTATTTCCTCGGCCTTTGAACGACTGAGGGGCACCGGCAAACGCAGAAATTCCGATCGATATACCCATACATACACGAGCGAATCGTGTATTCGCTGTGGGAGAGCTTTTCATACGAGAGGAAGTCGTCTATATATGCTATTACAGTTCAAGGATTCTCGTGATATACTCGTAAGAGTATCTGGATTTTTCTCGCCGCCTCAATGATTCATCTACCCCTGTCGTATTTTCTGTAAACCAGTGAAGGAGCCTTCTGGTACTCGAGGAATTGGCGTGTTCGTTAATTTGAGAAGTAGGCGCTGAACAGGTATTTTCAGGAATCTAACACGTCACACACTGAGCGACAAACCGCGTAATAGCGATAATTAAAAATACAAATACAGCGAAAATGAAATGAACGGCTGATTGATAACTTCCACTTGCGGATAAATTTTCATCGATTTAATCGCCGATGAAAATCACTCGGCGAGATATCTTAATGAATTCTTCGACTATCTAAAGATCCGTTAAGTTAACCGACTGGTAAAGTGAGCGTTGGAGCATGGCGAAATCGCATTAACATTCGTTGCGGCATTAATCATCGGAAGCGGAGTTGTTCGCATTTAATACGCACTCCCGGTGGAATTCCATTTAATCGCTTCCTCGTCATTGGTTCGTTGCGACAGTGCGCAATGCAGCAGGTCGACGGCGACCTCTGCTCGACCGCTCTTTTTCCAACGTTTTCGTCATGCCAGGCGGATCGTGCCCGTCGGAAATTTCACGGAGAAACCGGTCTTGGAACGGGTCCCCGGCGTATCTGGTGCACACGTGCGAGAAACGTGACCCTATGCCCGAGAAGAGGGTACACTTGGTCTCACCAACGACCAATGCGCTCCGTGCCAACTTGATTTCCACTTACGGAATTCCCACATTGCACTCGGCAATTTCCCTGCTCGGCCAAGCACGGCCAATTGCATCCGCGCCGCTAGGACGGCCAATTCTTCGATTTTTACTCGTACGGAACGTCGCCGTTTCCTCGAAATTTCAAAAGGATCGGTCTCCTGTGGCGGACTCGTGCCGTTCGATCGATCGATTCAGCCTTCTCGCGGACCGACTTCCAGAAATCCAGGACGAGCCTTTGCCCCTAACTGTCGATTCATTTAGCACGTTCACGTAACTTCCTATCCATCGCTAATGATTCTCACAAGCCTTCATCACACTCTATCCCTCTCTCTCTGTCTTTCCATCTCTGGAAACCTCCGCGCCTGGCATTTCACGAGGCAACTTAATCTCGCGGTTCACGGTACGGTATTTATAGAGGCCCTTCCGCGGATCGTAGACGTTAGGTCTAATCGAGGCGGGGATGGAAGGAAGGATGTTCTCGGCAGAGAGTGTATTGCCGGGTCGTTCGGACTCGGTTGGCCGATCGATCGATCCCCGTTCCCTGGCTGGCCCCGGCTGCCCGTGCGATTCGGATCGCGGGCGTGGATCTCCGGGCAAAGTCACGCGATCGTAATGCGGTGCCATTAACCCAGAATTCCTCGGGCACGAAGAGACGAGGAAGGCGTGTTCTTTCTCCCCTCTCTCTTGTCTTCCTCTTCGCATCGCGCATCTCACTCCCACCTCCGATCCTTGTCTCGGGTTCTCTCGCTTTCTTATTCCCCGCGTATACTCGGCCGCGCAGACCTATTTCGCCGGGGATGGAATTTCAAGACGGAACGAGAGAGTTAACCTTGAGGAGGTATGTCGACTCCGCTGACCGAGGTGGCTCTAGAATTACCCACTCGGTCCGCTCGATGAAAGGGAGGGAGACCGGAGGGTTGGCAAGTCGAGACGTGGACACGAGAGACGCCACGAGTTTCTACTATCTCCGCTACTTCCTCCGTTTTCTTCGTGCCTCCCCTTGTCCCCCCTCGTCCATCGGCGAGCTCGCTAACCCGGGCCAGGGGATTTTATCAAGAGTCCGATAAATTCCAGCGATTTCGATCGGACTCACGTTCGTCCCGGTCTATCTGTTCGCCGGGATCCCCCGACTCTCGGCTCCATTTTTCCTACAGTCAACGAACCTATTTGTTCCCTGACGTATTTCAATCTCGACGCGACATGACGCGGCGAAAACAAAAGAAAGTCTCTACGTAGCCCAGCCGCCGGGTATATAATACCCGGTGACTCATGAGAACGGTCCGCGGCTGTCTCGCCGCTGGAAATAATGGAGCGCAAGGTCGAGTCGGGAGCAGGATCGTTAAAACCCCCGCTCCGACGGGGTGCGACGAGGAACGAAAGAAGGGGGTTACGGGGGAGAACGCGTTGCGAGCCGGTTCTACCGTGAAATCGTCGGCACGGCGTGATCTCTCGATCTCCTCGGTGCTCGGCCGAATCCTGAATCACGATCGATCGGATCGTGGGCGGTCGGAATCCGACTGTAAAGGCAGTACGCGCAGAAACCGAGGGCCCGAGAGCGATCGTGCGCGCGATTCGACGAAAACAGGTCCCGGGCCTCCCGAGGAACCGGTTTCGCGCCGAGGCTCAAACACGAGGACGACTCGGACGATCGTCCGGAATGGCCGGAGGGTCGTGTACCTGAACGCGGATCGCAATCGGACCGAAAAGAAACCGACGACGACACCGTAGGCACACACCGAGAGTCACGAGAGTTCGTTCGGCCAAATCGTCTCGCCGAAAACTCCATCTACCCGGGCCACACATTATCGATCGTTAATTCGGCCTTCGTCGTCGGGATCGTCCCTGCAGGACTTCTCCCTTACCTCGTAAAACCTAACGTAGATAATGGCCTTTATTAGTTCCTTGCAAACTTGGACTTCTCTTCCTCGCTGATAATCCCTGGCGAGGACCGTTTCCGCGGCAAATTACTCCGATTATCGGAATAACGGATATCGATATTTTAGACGTGCGCTAACTTTAGAATCGTACAATTAAGTAAATATTATGTCGGCGATAACGAGTGCGAGATAACGTGGTCGACGATAATTGCGCTTTTCTTACTGCTACGTAAACGGATTCCAGTATTACTGGCTTCGAAGGACAGGACAGGGTGGAAGAGGATGGGGCGAGGGGCTACTATCAACAGTTCTGCTTTAACTGCAATTCCCTACGGAGTACCGGCGACCCATGTTATGCCAAACGAGCGTATCGTGCTCGTAAAGCTCGCGATATCGATTACCGCTGCCTATGCTGCTCCGTAAGGCGTGTACCCCGACCGTTCTGCATTATCACAGACCGCCGATGGCTATGGACAAATTTCAATTAGACCGTCAATTACCGTAGCCCTGTTGTTTCCAGAACTCGGTCAATTACGTCTCGACGCTGTCTCACCAGCTACCATTTTCGTGCACGAGTCAACAGTTGGAACAGCGTATCGGCTCGGTACAAGGTATGCATAGCGCGAAGAAAAGTGGAAACTGGCGCTTACCAGCCTTGGTCACCCTCTACTCGTCGGAGACAGTTGATTCTCTCCCCTTTCATCCGGCGCGCCGATGTCCCGTGCTTTTCCCGTCCGGTGGTGTGTGAAGGTGAGGGATGGAGACAGGAGGGGATGAGTGTTTTGACCCCTGGAGAGCCGGCCAACCTATCCTAACCTGGCCTAATCTCTCGTCTGGCGCGTCCGTCCGGCTTTTCGGGTCGAGATCTCCTCTCTCTCTATCTCGACTACGACCTTCGGTTCTTTCGAATGAAAAGTGGGTTTCCCCGCTTACCTCCTGCCCCTCTTTTCACGAGCAGGCCGCAGAACGATGGACGGAGAGGCGGAGAAAGAGAGAGTGGGAAAGTAGCAGTCGTTGTTTATCGAGAACACGTCGACTAGTTGGTAAAGTGAGGGGTGCTGCAACGAGGTCGACGGTTCTCAATGACGTAATCGAAACCTTGTGACGCGGGATTACAGTGCTGGCAGTCGTGCGGCACGACTTGTTCGTGTCTTGTGTTTACGGGAGTGCGTGTCAGCGGAGCACGACGAGGCGGAAAGAGTAATCCGACACGAGACACACACTCCAACCGGCCAACTCTCCCCGCTGTCTCTCGATAATATACGCGTGTTCCCGCGTGTTTCGCGTCAGCTGTCACTCCTTCCTCACAGGAAAGACGGAGCATGGAACAAGAGAGCGAAGGAGCATTGACCCAGCAACGAAGGTCAGCGTATGAACGCTGATAAAAATGCTTTTCCCTCAGGAACATCCGGAAAATTCAATAAATCCCACAAAGATTCCTTCGGTCATTCGTTGGGGTTGTTTAGGAAAGGCGCGATAGACAAAACAAATGTACTATATATAGCTATCGCTCGTGGCGCGATAAGGGTATCGTGTTTTTGTTGGCCGAGTCCGTGCATTTCTATGGAAAACATTAAACAAGAGCAGTAGCGACGTGTACTTGACGATCCTGGTAATTTATCGGAAGAAGCAGCTCGCCGTGCAGATTGGTCGCCGTAGGCTTTCGGACCAGTTCGGTCGGGTTCGCAACGAGTCGAGCGGCGTCGGAGGGTATCGTCAGTCAGTCGTGACTCGCGCGCGAACGAGGAAGCGAGGGAGCTTGATTCTCGCGAGTATCCGATCCATGCGATTTTCCCACCAGTGAGAAATACCCCCCGTGAAAAGCCGGATTTCGCGAGTGTTTCGCGTAAATCAAAGCCGCCGGCATTGCCGTGACGTTTTAATTGCGGCCCAGACAGACCGGCCGAGCAACACCGACAACGCAACGCCAGTGATACGCGGTTAACGAACGTGCCCGTTAATTGCCACAGTGCCGGTGACGATCGGCCGATTATCCGCTCGAGGAACCATGCGCCACAGTAGTGATTGCCTGTAATCTCAAGCGGACCGAGAGGGGGGGGATTATTGCAGCAGACCGCTAAACGTTCGCTACAAGGTGAGTCACGCATCGGATTGATCGGAGCAAACACGACGTTGTTTACCCTGCGGTTGCGCTAAAAATCCCAAAGTTTCTCCGAGCAACGACGCTGAGCTTTCCGTTTGTTAAACCTACCCCACTGAGCGGCGACCTTGGATTAACCACGTGTTCGGTCGAGCACGAAATGGAAACAGCCCCTGCAAGGTTTACAACGAAACCGTGCTTCGATCCAGATGGATAGACGATCAGCAGGTGGAACGTCGGCATTTAAACGAACAAAAGGAACTTTCCCCCCCCCTCCTTCTTGCCAAGCAAAACACGTCCATACCTTATCGTCTCGGTGTTAAAGCTAACGCGGCATTGAAAACTGTGTTTCGCTGTTCCTCAGGTTGTACTTCATTGGCCTTTCGGCCGGGAAAACTTTTACTAGGTCACTCGTACATAACGACCCATAACTGTCGCACTCTCCAATTGTGCCACTGCGGAATTACGATAGCCAGTTATCCCACTTTGTTGAATCCTCAAACGTAGCTACTGAAAAAGTTTCCAAGGCACTGTTAAACTCCGGCGTGAAGGTGAAACCGAATTTAACCGAACTAAGGATTTCCAAGGAAATCTAGGAATTGATTAAACTTGACGTAATTTTGTTGAAACTTGTCATGCGTGTACGGCAGTGACTAATACGTTTGCGTGTATTCGGGTTGCGTAAATATATCCCGTTGAATTGTAGGAAGGGTTCGAGAACTTTGTAGCGTTTCTCCTCACAGGAAGAACCCATCAGGATCAGGGGCCGGTTAGGGTGGTCCTTTTCCGGCGAAATAATTGCGGAACACGAAGCTATCTCAGGCTTTCGTCCCTTTCGGTTGTACCCCCTCCATTTCGCTGATTTTCCATCTCCGTTCCTCCCTTTCTCCCTACCGGTCTCGCCCATTCTCCATCTTCGTTACTCCGCAAGTTCGCATTTCACGGCGGTATTCGCATCGCGTACGGCCGTGCAGTCGTTATCTTCGATTTATGGGCCGGTCTGCCCTGAATCCTTATGTGGCGTTCGGTTAGGTACAGGTTAAGCGGAGAAGCGCACCGACAAAGAGCGACGATCCAGAGAACACTTCTCCCTCGACGCTGGGGGAAAAGGAAGTTGCGAGACCGGTATACCTAGGCCGTTAGTCTCCATTTTGAGTGGCGCCTCCGTCGTCAGGATTAATTTCAGATAATCGATACTCCCTTCTTCGTTAGTCAATTGCCCCACCGATTACTTTCTTATTCGTTTGTATTTTATTCTCGATTAAATCGTTCCCTCAGCGCTGGCCATTTTCAATCTTGTACCTTGGAGCAATTTCAAAGCACTCGCCGGCAGGTGTCCAAGGACACATCGCACACAGGTGCACAAAACCGTCGTGATAGTCGTCTATCAAACTCCGTAGAATCGTTCTCGATATAGCTTTTATCCTTAGCATGGTAAGTGGTCATTAATAACCGACCCTTTCGCGGAAGAAGCATCGATTATACGTTCGATAGAGGCACGCTGGATGATGGATTACAACTGCGGAAGAAGAGTATTTCTCACCAACACCCCAAGACTTTCGGTCTGTCTTAATTTCGTCGGCGCTCCAAACCTTACGTAATTTTCCTCGTGTCACGGTCGACAGCGAAAAGTACGGCTCTTCGAAAATTGCCAGTCTATTTTTTAGCCGTCCCCTCGTTCGCATTCGCACGTCCTCGAAGTTTCCCGTAAACATGTGCCCGGAATTCTTAACGAGGTGCCCCGAGTTTAATTGCCAAACGTTTCCAACGGGCATTAAAATGCCTCTTCTCTCTCTACGCTGTTCTCCTTCTCTCTCTCTTCCGGCCGAAAGAAGCCTTGAACTCCGCAGCACCGCTTCAAGGACGGCCCCGTGTTTCCGTGTCGTAGCAGACAATCGTTTCAATATGCAGCAGCAGCAGCGGGGCCGACATTTATACACTGTCGTCGGTGTTATCAAACGATTTCGCGGAGTTTACCGGCTCGTTGTGCCGTATATCATTGGCGGAAGAACGATGGTGGGGAATCTCGTTCCGGAAATCAGGCGCCACCTCTGCTCTCGTTAGCGGCTTGGACTCCAGCGCGAAGCTTACGTAACGTCCTCGGGAATGCGTGCCGCTAATAACGTCATGAATGTGCAACGGCTCGAGTATGGCCTGGTATTATTGGCACGTGCAGAGCGCGAACGAGCGAGCATTCGCCTCTGGATCGGCCCTAAAAGCAGCCGTTCGATTGACGCTCGACGGCGTTAGAAAGCGTGGCGAATTCAGCCGGCCATTACGGTTCTTGTTGTGCTCGGTGTGCGCCTACCGGCCAATTACACTCGTCTAATGGTATCCCGAGCGCGTCATCATTTTCTTTTCTTGACCTCGATCGACAGTGACGTAACCCGACGCCGTCGTGCGTGGAACATCGTGCATGGCTCACGTGCTCACACTCAATGACTCAATCTCCCTATATCTTCCTCCCCCCCGCCCCCCCCCCCCTTCCCGTGCTTTCCTAATTTATTTCGTCCTTATCCTGGCGCGTCGCGCTTGCTCAACGAAAATGTTTGCGGCTGGGTGGTGGCAATTAAAAAAATTAACCGTCGAGTAAGTTCCCGCGGATGGCAGAGATAACAATGGGAAACGTCCTAGTGTTTACGCTGCCTAATTAAATGAGGTCCTCCAGTTTACTCTTGAGACGGTGTATCTACTCCTCGGAGTTAACGTTTGCCAAGGGGAATCGTGGAATAGGAGGAAACCCATGCAAATTGTCCTCCCACTGGCGACAAAGCCAGGCAAAATATTTCTATTGAAAGCCACGTCGTTATCGTCCAAAGGAAATTAGCTTTTCCCGCGACGCACCGGTGCCACGGTATTTTTAGCGAGGGTTTTTAAACTCATTCTACGGGCCTGTAAAAAAGTCACTTTCAGCGTGCTCGCAGCAGGCAAGTCGCTCGTGCGATGCCGTGATTAGACACGGCACACGGACTTCGCGGAACCGGTTTCTTGCGGCCTCTCGGTCTTTCCGTCCGTTAGTCCTCCCCCCGTTTCCCCCGCCGGGAGGCCCCTCCGTCGGTTATAGGTCGGCGGAGGAGAGGACGAGAAGAGGGGCCAGGAGGGGGTGGGGGACGGGGAGGACTCGCTAAAAGACTTCTTCGTTCCGTTCGTTTGGCCGGCAGACTTTCTCCTTGCGTAATCGACCGCCACGACTTTTCTCCAGCTTCCAGCTCGTTTAACGGCCCTTCACCGAGTAATCACATACCGCTCCCCACCATCCCCTCAGCCCGCACGGGAAGTTACAGCAAGAATTATAATCGAACTCATCCACCGCCGTATCTCTCGTTAATGCGAACCTTCGCTGCCACCGGCGTGATCTCAATTTAGCACGGGCAACGGTAGAATGGTCCACCGATGAGCGGCCGGAGGATTGTGTATGTTGTGTTTTTCTGTGTGCCACTGTAATTGAAGGAACAAGGGTGGAGGAAAGTCGAGGAAGATCACGAGGTCAGTAGCAGGGCTCCGGTAGCCCTGATAATGAAGACTCACTGGCACTGTTCTCATTAGTGTAATTAAGTCGGACGATATCGCGTAATAGGAGCCCTCCCTCCCGGCTTCCTCAATTTATTCTTCTACCTTCGACACTTGTTATTCCTTCGTTATCCTCGCGCGAGACTCTTTAGGACTTGCCCGAGTCGTGCACCGAAAGAGAAACTTAACCGGAAGGAACGAAACTTTATTTAAGCAGTCTTTTCAGTATGCATCAGACCGAGCTAAATGCTCCGAAAGGATATCCTCCAGGAAGAAGAACGGAATACTTGTGTAAACATTCACGGGAAGAATTCCAACGGTAGAATAGCTGCAATTTAATTGCTCTTGTCGCGCCTCTACCTCCCGTGCATTGCCCTTGCGAAATGTTTTTCATTTCAATGGACCGGTCTCTTTACAAATTTTCCCTCTCCTTCCTGGCCAGCGCATCCGGGCTTTCTTTCTCCTCGCACGGTCTACCATCCTCGGTCATTCTTCCCCTCGTCCTCCGCTCCGCGGCGCAGTCACGACCCAACTGGTTTCTGCGCGGGGGAAGCATCGTGTCGGTGAGTGCCTGCGTGCACCGCGGGAACGGGGGGGAAGCTGACGAGGAGGACGAAGGAAGGAGAAGCGCGCAGATCGTCCGGAGCTTAGCCCGTGACTACTTCTTGAATAATGCATGCCAGCCGCGAGCCCACGCCGCACCACGCTATATACGAAGATACCAGACACGCTACTCGGAACCGAGCTTCTATCTATGTAACCCGAGGGACGAGAAGAGAGAGAGAGAGAGAGGAGGGGGAAACACACACCCGCAAAGCCTTATGTACAGTGCGTGGGCACATACGTCTATCCATTATCTCCCGAGCCGTGCGCTTACATACACGCAGGTACGCGTCTCCTATGCACCGGGTTATACGTCCCAACGTACACGTAACGTAGGTGTGCACAGCTAAAAAAAGCATGGCGAATTCCAGCAAGTTGACTATTAAAGAGGAGCATCAACGAGATCGAGTGTCAGCCGTCGGCCGGGAGTAAATGCCAGACGTGTTTCATTATTAACATCACTTTTCTACATCAATGTCAATGAAGCCGAATTAACGTTGCGTGAATTTAAAGTACCTCAATTATAAGAATAATCGAATGAGAATGTACGGAATGACGTTGAAGACTGTACGACACGATCTTCTTTCAGTCTGGGACTCGGGGACAAAAGTGATTGACTGCAAAATTCAATCTATCGTGATTACGTGTCTGTAAAGCGAGTAGGTGCATCACACTCTTAGGCAGAATCGTGCGGACGTAAGCGGCGCTGGGATTTGCCGGCTTCCCCGTTCACTAGACACGTGGAAGCACTATCTGCTCTTTACTCGGGCACAAATGCTCGCTCGTACACGTGGCAATAAAACGCACCGCCGAGGAAGTGTAGGTAAGCGATACGTAAAGCAGGGAGTAGCGCGTGGGCGTAACCCGTTCGCGCCGGCTCGAAGCCAGAGAGGAAAATGCATATCTCTCTCGGCGAAGTGGGTGCAGTAGCTCGTTTCAGGGAAACGCGTTCCAGTTTGCCGGGTAAACACGGCAATTCCCTCGGACGGCGGCGACGTTCCGAGAAAAATGGCTTTTCCGAGAAGGGAAAATGCCGGAGACTCCCCGGCGAAGGGATTAAAGTCTCTCGGAGAATTTGCCGACAATGAGTGCAGTTTAATATTTCGCCGTAGACGCGATACATAATACGGCCGGCAGACTGGCAGGAACTTGGAGCGCCGGGATCTGAAGTTCCTGAGGAAGTTTCGCGTCACGCGAGTACAAAGTTATCGAGTGAAACCGACTGGCGGATAAGCCCGGCCCGACCCGACGGAAAATCGTTTCGTCCAATCGACAGGGGCCACTTTTCGACCAACTTCTACCGAACTTTCTGACCCGAGTTTCTTGCGCCCGCTCACGATACCTGCACAGCGGATGAGACTTTGGAAATTCCGACAGACAAGACGTTTTCGTTCCTCCAACTTTCACGGCAATCTCAAAACCGGTATACCATAATCTTCGGGGCAAGGCCAATGCGATGGATATTTAATTTCACCTTCGCTGTGGCTCATTAAATTACTGAAGGCCCATAAATTGGTGACGGAATGGCGAGAAGGCAGCGCCGTTGACCGCTCGTTGATTTCGCCTGTCATTGGGTACATTGAAAAGCGAGACACTTTCGAAGTAATTAATTCGACGGTCCTGTGGAATCAGAGGAGCGGTCGAAACGGTCTCTGGGGTTGCGTAAATCGCGACGGACCGACCGACAGGCCCGCCGGACCAATTCTGCCTGTCGTTTAAATTCCGCCACGGCGAATAACTCACGCGACCGCCGCAACCAACCGACTGCCATTAAATAAAATCAATTAAAAAGTTTCCCTCACTTGGCTAGCCCTACCCTCTTTCTCTTTGACCAACTAAAAGTAAGAGAAACAAGATTCAATGTAGATTTATTCGGTAGTAGGAGTGTGCTATAAGCACTCCTTCGCTCAGATTCGCCTTTTTCCTCCGTTTTCCATCAAAGTACGCTTCCCCCACTCCTTTGCCAAATTTCCAACAGTTTAATGCGATCGTCGTGCGGGACTTAACTCTGTGGTGGCTCCCAGCACAGTTGGAGATTAGTTTTGAATCGGATCACGTCGTCCGCGTTTCTCTCCCTGGACTTCCGGCACACAAGTCCTTCGACACCGTTTAATTTTCTGATCCTGCGAGCGTTCTCCTAGCTTGGATATTCCGTAAAACACACTTGCCCTAATGGCTCCAGTCCTCCCAAATAGACTAACTTGCATTACCACGTTTAATATTTCACTCGAAGAATGGCACATTTTTAATTGGTTTCCCTCATTTGCTGTTGCAGGTAAGACTCCGTTTATTGGAAAACGAGCGAGCAATCATCGTGGCGAAGGCAGTCGTAAGTCTTGTCCTGTACACTGTAATTTGAATACAAGAAACCGTAGCTGCCTTTCTCGTTGAAACTGAATTGTGACTCGTCAATAACAAGGAACGGTTTTAGCTCCAAATCGAATATCACTGAACGTTTATGATGACGCATCTTGGTCCTGGAGAAAAACAATCATCCAAGTCAAATAAACGTGCTCGGTTAAGGACTCACCGATGAACATATCATTCGGCCGATTATTTTTCTTTTTGCCACGTAAGCACGTTTTCTTCGAGCACCGAATTTTACCACGTAGTGTTCTGCAAGTCGGTGTATTTTTTCGCCGATGTACAAAGTGCGCCCGCCTCGAATTTCGCTGGACGCGAATATACGAGGCAGCGAGGAAAGAGAAAGACATGTCTGAGAATCGTGCTTGGAGTTCTGCTTTAATGCTTTGAGGAAGCGCCGATCGGAGTTTCCGTTGTCAGAGGCGAAAGCCGATAGTGCATCCGTCCTCCGACGACACCGGATCCTTTCATAAGCGCAAGACTAAACGCGCCGATCAGCAGATCCACGCGTTTTACCTTTCGACGAAATACACGGGTTATCGGTTAAGCGAATAACCCAAGTCATTTTTTCTAATAAACTCGGATATCACGAGTATCTGAAAACCGTATTACCTGGCGTGTAAAAAGTCCCTGTTAAACGGACCGATCGAGTACTAATCGGACCTTCGGTTGCACGATTTCCCGGGTAAAGCTGAGTCAATATTGGCTCGCGCTGAATCCCATGTACGGCTAGTGACGCTTAACCCAGTTCCTGTGCGAGAACTCCGCCGGGATGCATCGCTACGCGAATGTCTCGAACTCGACGAATCGATAATCCACTTACACTCGGCAGGATTAAAAACGCCCAGCGAATTTCTCCGTAAGAAACGCTCGTCCCTCGTTCGCTCGGAAATAACAAAATATGGCGCAAAAGTGTTTGACCTAAGCACCTGTAATGCGGCATAAAATCCGCCGTCGAAAATAGTCCCCTAATTTCGTTGTCTCGTCCGTCGATTATCGACTATCCAATTTCCGCGGAATATTAGCGGTAACGTCGAGAATAGAGAGACGATGTCGATGGATCAGCCCGCTCCGTGTAATTATTAAACGGCTGTAAAGGATGAATCGTGAGCATGAGGTCGACGGGAAAGATGGCGGAAGAGAGTAGGGAGGAGAGAAAGTCCGTGACAATGACGAGTAAGCGGTCGTAACAACGTGGACGGACCAGCTGGCCCGACTCCTCAGGTTTACACGATGCTGATAAATTATTTATCTCGCCGCGTCTCGCCACCGTCCAAGATTTTCCTCGCCGCCGACGTTCTTCTCCCCCCGTCCCCCGCCCTTCTTTCTCTATCTCTCTCTCTTTACACTCTATCTATTTATACATATATACGTATCCGCGTCTCTATATAACGTTCGTTCTCCTTTACGTCGTCCATTACTTCCCTTCTTCTCGTCCTGCTTTCCCTTCCTCCTGGCTCTTAACTCACGGGCTGCTTAGCCTCTCGCGACTTATTGCTTCCTCCTGAGTCGAACAACTGTAACCCCGATTTGCCCGTATAAACCACGAGGTGCACCGAGAGGACAAGATACTCGCCGTTGAAAAGAATGTAAGTTACATCGCGCGATGGGAGTTGTTACGTCTTCTCCTTGACTCTTTTCGGAGTTGGATATGTTGTATTCTTGCTCGAGAGAACGAACGATTATGCGTCATTTTCGTGATAACTTTGAGGATCTCTCACGACTTATCGCGGAGAATTCGTGGGATTTGCATACAGCCACAATGTGATTTACTGAAATAGAATTTAATCAGGGGTACGTTCTATCTGGGATAATAGGAAACCACATACGCCGGCAATTCCATTATTCGACTGGCACGGGCGAAGCGGGAGCAGGGTTCTCGTCTGCCGTTTATGGTCCTTGAAATGCAGTCAAGATCGTCGGTATGGTCGGCGATCACGAGCAACCGCGATGTAATTGCGACGTGATTTCACCGGCGCATCCTTTTTTCTCTCCTCGCCAGCCGGGGGAATACGATAGCACTGACCCAGATTATCTTCTTGAGTTTACGGACGATGATTACAATGTGCGGCACGACAGCGGAGATAAGATAAGCTCCTGATAAGCGCTTTTAAAAATATAAAATTCCGAGACCATACGTCTGCGACGTAATCTAATCATACCCCTCGCGTGTATTTCGCACAGCCAAGCACAAAGCGATCGTATTGAGGATGAATACACGCAATCCGATGCGCTGGAAATTGAGTGACGTGTATGCACTGTCGTATTCACGGAAGTCACGATTGCCGGGCCGACGTTTCTTTAATGGCACGTGGGAAACAAAGGATTATGCTAATGCGCGCGGAAACTTGCTCAAGCCTTATGAATGGCCGTTAAATGGGTCCTTTTGGAGCGCAATTTCAGAGCATTTGAGGTTCAACGCCGCTTCCAGAGGGTGTTAGTTTTTTATCGCAAGGTGTTATTTCATCTATTCTCGCCTCGCAGGAGGATCGATGAAAGATGGCAGGGCAGGATGCGGAGGAGGGGGTTTGTAAAAGAGGCTGAGCGAGAGACCGAAGGCGGAGGAAAAGAGAGAAAGGGAGAGAGGGCATAAAAGGGAAACGAGTCCCTTCTCTCGCAGCGCTGCCCACGAACGTTACACCGCAATTACTCGACGGCGTATTGATCCGGGCGGTTCGCAGTCCCACGGTTCGCAGAATCCCTCGTCGAAGCGACCCTCCTCCTCATCCTCTACCTCCTCCTCCTCCTCCTCCTCCTCCTCCACCTCCTCTCCTAGCCCCTTTCTCTCAATGCCAGCGCACCCTTTCGTCGGAGAACGAGAAAAACGAGGAGACGACGGAGCCTGCGGCAAGACGAACAAGGAAAGAATCGGGGAGCGGGAAAGAAGCCAGAGCAGGACGAGGACGAGATCCACGGGGGGGTAAAACGAATCGTTCCGGTCTCCAAAGCTCACGAAACGCTAAACAGAGAATTCGCAAACTACGCGAACCTTCGCGCGGCAATTATCCGAGACTTTCTTTCCCCGTCTTCATTCGCATCGTCCGATCCTTTTTCTTCGTGTAGCCCGCTTCCCCGTTAGTCTCGGCTCTTCCCTCGGCTCCCCCCGACCCCTTTCCGCTGGTCGTTTTGTTTCTCTTTACATTCTTCGAAGAAAGGAATCATTGTGGACGGTGCTGAGACGTCTCAGAATTGCAAGACCGTCGAATCGTTGACGGAGCGGAAAGCAAAAGAATACGGAGCTAGCGGAATTGCACTAATCACCGGTAAAATTGATATCGTTCTTTCACGTTGCCGCGTTCCATTTTCATCATGAAACGCATGGCGACACGCACGAATCGCCACTGTCAGCGGCGGGACGAGAGAAGACCGGATTTTATCGAGTTCTTTCCCCCCTTATGCCAGGATTAATTGCGAAAAAGTGGAAAAACGATGGAGGAAGGCGAGGCCGGCGCATCTGCCGTATTTTTCACGTCCGGCAAGGAGGAAACGAGTCGCGGTCACCTTTAAAGCCGCACTCACGCGCTACATAGGCGAGGCAGACGGGGACGGAGGTGGACGCGGAGGTTGCAACCGTGGTTTAATGAAACCAGTCGCGCGGTTCGTCAAACCGGTTCAGCTGGTTCTCCGCGTATTATATCCCCTTCCGCGGTCTGTTATATCTACCACTATATGTCCAAGTATATTGGCAAGAGAGCCTCCAATGGTCTCTTGTATTTTCCCTCTCTCTCCATCGCTTCTCTTCGACCTCTCCCCTCTTGGTGGAAAACGTTTCTTCGTCGCACCGTCTGCCGGCTTTCTCTGTCCTTCCTCCTGTTTCCTCGTCGTTCCCCTCGTGGACCTGCATATCTGAAGCACCGATCGGCACTGTCGACCCTGCATAGGTATGCATACGTGCGTGCGTGTACGTGAAATCTCCTTACCGATGCTACGCCCACGGGGAGAGAATTATAGCACGGGGCCCGGCAGTATCCGCCGCTGATAGTCCCGTTTGCGATATTAACTCACGGGAGAACGTCTCCGTCGATCTTCCCCGCGGTACTTCCTCCCTTTCCGATGGCTATCTCCGGGAAAACGCTTTAATTATCTCTAATAAGACTCTTACTGGATACAGCGAAATAACCAATGGCTTCCTCCTATGAAACATTACGCAGCCACGGTTTAAAGTTGATGATTAATTTTTTTTCGCTAGGACGGAGAAGGGGAATGACACGAAACCGTTTTGATCGAGGGTGGGGGAAAGGGTGAAACGAGAGACGAACTCTCCGAAGGTTTTTTTAGTAAGACTAGAAGGCGTGGGTGGTTAGGTCCGCCTTTGTGGATTGCAGCTGGAGGGTGCCCCACCCCTTCTGACCCACTCGACGATCGTTAGCCCCGCTCGTCGTCTTCTCTTGGCATTCTTCGCCTTCTTGCCGCCTTCCTCCCTCGTTATACATAGTCAAGGGACCCAGGGGGAAGTCGGCCGGACGAGCGGATCGAGTTTCCTCGCGCCACGTGTCGCGAAAAATATCACGCTGCTCCTACTCCGATCGATGGACCCTCCGATGGGCCATTTCTTATCCCCACGCGCTTAAACACGGCAATGAAGAACGCTTAGCTGAGGCACCTCCTCTCGCAGGAATGCAGGGCTTCGCGACACAACATTCGCCTTTCAAAGTCCTCACTCTTCTCTCCCTTCTCTTCCGTTTCTCCTCGTTGCCCGTTCTCGTGGGCTGTTACAGAGTCACGCGCTGGCTTGCTTGTGGGTAGAACGCCATAGACGCTCGCGTGAACGTGGCCGGCATCCCGTTGGCCAGCTCGCCAGCTCGCCAGCTCGCCGAGGAGAAGGCATGACTGGCTTACCGAGTCGAGGTATCCGCTACGCGCCGTCATCGTCGTCCCACCTAGATGAAAGCGCAATGAGTCACCTGGAAATGTGCGGCAAGGGTTCACGCGGAGGTCATTGCAGCTCGGCCACTTCCGTCTACGACGCCTTATTTCCCGGGATTTTGATCGGACGACCCATGCCAGAAAAATGGAACCTCGGTCTACGGGCTGAAATATCAAAAGAGAATAATTTCGCAGAGTTCATGATGATGATTACATCGTCGTACCTCTGCTTGTTCCTGCTCGAATAGATTGCAACGAATTTCCGAGAATCCACGTTATTCCCGTCCTCGGCAAGTGAAATGGGTATGCGTAATTAGCCGGCGATAGCGATCGGCGGAAGTGGAGACACTGGGGATTACCGGGAAACCTTTGACATCCGACAAGTGTGCTCTGTGTCGGGCACTCGACAGCATTGGTCGGCGCGGTTCCAGCAAAAACAAAGGAGCCAAGCCGGCGTCGCGATGCGCCAGTCGAGTCGTCGTTCCCAGGAATAACGAGTCGCGTTCGACCCCGAAAACCCATTGGCCGGCGTTAAGAGAAGACTCGCTCCGAGACGGCCAGAGCCGGGGGGAGGGGGTCAATTGCTCGTGACGTCACTTGGCCGCAAGGCGATAAAACGTGATGGACGGTCGCCAGGCCCGAACGAAAGACACGTGACCGGGCCGTGACGATCCAACAAGAGGCCATTTAAAAACTCCTTCGCTCTCGTCTCTTAGAGACATGACCTTCTTCTCACTGCCCCTCAATCGAGTACACCCAGTGGACTCGAAAAAGTTCCTAATAATTCACCTCTATCCCCTGTTCTTGATTAACAGAATTCCACGAAACACGGTGGACTTTGGGATCGGTTTAGGACCATTCCTACGATAAGCTTCCAAGTGTAGGTAACTTTCCCGGGTCCAAGATCCCCTTGTTGTTGCCAGGAGATGTTGAGGGATTAAAGGGGCGTCGTGTAAATCGATGACAGCAGTTCGCAGGGGTCGGGGGCCGTCCTGCAGGTATGTACATGCTGAGCAGAACCTGCTTACGACCGGTACGGCTAAGGGAACCGTGCGCGTTGCTTCGTTTATCCGTTTACGGTCTCCCATAAACCCGAAAGCCAGTTATGACCGACGGGAGGCGTTCGTGAGTTCCTTTATATCTGCCCCGCTGGCAGCCGACTAATGAGCAACCCTCGGGTCGATGACATAACTCCGAGCTCGTTACCATTTACTCACGTTTTACCGAGCCGAGTATCTCCAAGTATTTCCTCATATTTTCTCAGGAATTCCGGAGGAAACGAAGCTTCCCGAGGAATTTTACAGGTCCATTGGTCCGAGGAAAACAGGGAAGACAGACGGACGGCAAACATATCCGGCTGATCGGTTTCGTCGGAGCGTTCGGAGCGGCTTGAATATCCGCGACGCGTAGGCCAGTCGTCCCCATTGTTTCTGAATTATTTATTAGCCGTAGCTGAGTCTCGTCGAGCCGGAGCGTGCGCGCGCGCGCGCGCTCACGTTTGCCTCGCAACGATTGAATGGTCAGTGACCGGATGTGACGTGCCTGCGGGGGCAAGATGGCCGGCGAACGATAATTACTTGCGTGTTTACGACCGATAAAGCTCGGCCAGTCCAGCCGCCTTCGCCCTCGCCACGGGCGTATTGTGCGCTCGCACGCACGTCACACGCACACTTATCCATCGTCCCGGCGTTATACCTGTGTACACAAGGTGTCACGAGCACAGGCCGACGGTACACAACCGGGTCGACTCGAATATCTGCCGTAATTCGACGGCTCGTTTGTCACGATATCAAGCGTGAATTATAGCCCAGTGAAATTGTACGGCGTTCCGCGGTGAAACCGAAATCGCCGCGATGCCAAGAGCCACGATCCTCCAGAATACAAAGAGCCTACAGTTGCCAGGCAGATTCTATACGTTGATGAGATTCGGCCCGCTTGGCAAAAGCTAATCCACGGACGATCGATCTTCCACGGAAGGTCCTTCCTCATCCATGGGAATTAAATCCGGTCCATGTACGCGCCTGTCAGTCCCCGGCAAATCCTCGGAAACGGGCTCGATAAATCGCCGGCGATCAAGATCGATGCCGGAAAAATAACGATCGACCAGACCAATGAAAGCGGACGTGTAACGGCCTGACCGATAAAACGGCACGGCGGTGTGCGTGTGCTGCAGGAATCTGGAAAATCGATACGCTTTGCGGAGATTAGCAGAGCGGGGAGAAGTCGATCCGAGCGCTGAGCGTTTCCGCGTTTTCAGCGTTCACCTCGTTACGCAGATAAGCCTCCGACTGTTTTTCCCAGGTCGCCGATAGCCGTGAATCCTGGTGATAGCGTTTCGATGACACGCGCCAGTAATTACAAGCTGCATCCGCGATGCAACGACTCGTTAACGCCACGATTGACGGCCGTTGCGCAACGACGAGCCTCGCGTGTTCGTCGTTTTTAGCCGTCCGAACGAGTACTCGCGTAAACATTGTATCAGCAAAATGTTGGCGTTAATAAGCGTCAGCGGTAAACACCGAAATCGGAGGTTACAAAGAACCCCCAGGCTCGCTGGCAGTTTAGTCTCGTAAATGAGGCAGACGAATACAATGCCGACTCATTATCGAGAGGGATCTGACGGCTCGGAATTGTTCTCGGGCCTCGTTACGCACCACTCGACAACCTGCACCGAGCACTCACCGATGACAAAGCGTTACGTGGGTCAAGGAGCACGTTGAGCTCCAGACGCTTTTCAATTTTTACGTTGAACCGGCAAAAAAGACTCTGCCAGCCAGTGGGAAAAGAAAAAAGGACGAGGCCAACGACAGAGGGATGGAAGAAACGCGATAAGATCTCCCGAAGGCTGCCAAGGAATTCCGTCACGTGTCGGCCATGTGGCAAACACACGAACCCGTCTTTTTTCCTCTGTTTTCGTTCCTACGTTCTCCCCTGACTTTTGGACTTTCAGGACCGGTGCTCCGTATGACCGAGAATCAGGGTAGGCGGCTTTATCGTTCGATAGCCTTTTTGGCAGGGAAATCGGCCCATAATTCATTCGTCTCCGTAACGTAATATGTTATAAAGGTAGCGAGCTGTCTGCCGTTGGCCAAGTTCTCGCCATTCTTCGCGTGCCATTGGGGCCAGACAGAGAGGGAAAGTTCTGCAGAGTCTGAAGAGTCGAGCGTAAATTGCCGGATGATCCGCCGGGAGGTCGGTACATTACGAACCGCTTGGGTTTCAGTGGGACGTTAAGGCGATCGTTGGCAAATACGATCGGACGCGTATTGCCAAGTACACGCGTCTACAAGGATGCGAGGAGTCGGCTCTATCGGACTTCCGTAAAAATCGGGGCAAGTCGACGGTGCGGCCAGTGAATTAGGCGAGGCGTCTTGGCATGAGGCCCGGCAAAAAGAGAATCTCGACGGAAAGCCCAGCCGGGGTTCACGGCAGAAGAAGGAAGACGAAGGAGAAGAAGGAATTCTGGCCGCGAGCCAGGACTTTTATTTCGTCCGACCCCTTTCGCCGCTTTTAACGTCTTACCCCCCGTCAAGACGGAAAAACAGAGAAACAAGATATACAGGGAACCTTCCTTCCTCCTTCCCTTCCCCGAGTTCTCTTCGACGTCGCTCCGTACCGACCTCGGAAATAAGTTTATCAACAAACGAGCCGAAGACACGGGAGATCTCTTCGGTAAATCGCATGAGGCAGTCGCAGAAATAGGAACGATCCAAAATAACCTGCTCATCCTCCTCACTCCTGTCGCTTGTGGAAACAGGATTAACTAGTTGTTGCGGCCGGGCAGTTTCTACCACTCCGGAAGCTCCGTAGGAAATGCGAGCCTCGAGGAGGGGAGTTGTGATTGTACGACCAGCCCGTCTACACGGAGTAACGGATTTCGACAAAGGATTTAAATGCCGGCTCAGGACCGACCAGTCGTATCTAATTTCACCTAGGTAGAGAGATGGTCCAGGCTCAGAGACGGTCGATATCTATCTGCCCGGGGATGGGTCTTACCCTCGTCACGAAGGGGACCGACGGAGAATGGTTTTTCACGTCATGACCCTTTTAAAAAGAACGACCTCGGGAGAGTCGACCCACGCTAAGCGGAAAAACACAATTGTAACGAGAGCCTCACAGATCTGCCGGTAGTCGGGCTATTCTTGGCAACGTCAATGAACTTTGACGCGATTTGATTGACCAATCGGTGAAGATTCCTTCTCGGTTTTCCTATGAACTATAGTGCTCGATAGTGGCCGAGGTTCCTCGTTTTATCGGAAATTTATCTGGGGAATTGATCGGTCGCAGTTGCTTTAATGAGAGTCCCGGCATTCCCCTCGGACCTTTTTTTATGATCGGCATAATTCGAGAGCTCGTAAAAGATGGGATGTTGGCGGCGTCCTTCCTTCGAGCGCACCATCGGCCGGAGGGATTTAATGACCCCCTCGTTGCGTGGTCTGCCGTGAAAAAAAAAGGAGCCCGAAAAGAAACGCACCCCACGAAACGCGCCGAGCGCAGACCTGTCATTATGCGTGTCTAACGGGAAATCCAGACCGGCTCGTCCACTCGAGAGTTGATATTAGTTCCGACGAGAGGCGTGTCAAAGCCTCGGCACTGGCTTCCCCGGCGACGTGCATCGTGCACGGAAATGCAACTGCCGTGCTCGGCTAACCGATGAATTCTCAAGAACGCGGACCAATAAAACCCCGTCGAGACTGGCAGAAGCTTTTATCGGCTCTGCCCAGCCAGAAAACATACATTTCCCTTGCCATCCTCTTTACCCGAGCGCTCCCGTTATTTCGCTTTTCACGATTTAATCCATCGGAGGAGACTCGTCTATGAATATTTCTCGTTCGCTGAGCTTCTGCCCTGTTTTTATCGGAATAACTTGCCGTCCCTCCCGTCCCTCTGAACCTTGACGAAATCCTCGAGTACCCGCATAATCTGACACCTTTCAATATTCCATGCGGAACCCACGGAATCCTCTTAAACTCCGGGCCGCCTCAGCCCACCCCTGCCCATCGACTCTGAGGTATTTCTCGATCGGATTATCCGCTCTGGTCGGTGGACAAAAAATTACAGGAGACAATCATTTGGCAATAAGGCTGAAAAATGATCGATGCAATGGGCAACTATCGTCGATGATTTTCTGACGATTCCCCGATGAAAGCATTTACCTGCGCCCGGCTCATCTCTCTGGCATTGTCCCGGACGAGTTGCCGAACAAAAGCGGGCCGAATGAAAATGCAAAATAAAGAGCGGCAGCGTCGTTCAATTACGCGGTACGTAACGCTGCGGACCGGCCAGCAACAGAACGACAAACCGCAGTCGGTAGTGAATTGGATAGAGCCCCGATGCATCGCTGCAACACCGTCTGTGTGTCGTCAGAGGAATATGTGTGTGTGTGTGTGTGTGTGCTTGTGTGTGCTTTTTCACGTGAGTGTACGCGTACGTGGTTTCTACAGCGGATAAACGCGCGTATGCAACGGCACTGCAGCACACGAGAGTTCTCTCTTCCCCTCCGGGTAATAACAGTAAATCCTCGGCAATAAATCCCTTTCCTCTGTCCGCTCTCATCCCTTTCCACGTGCGTTCCACTGTCGCGCGTTACTTCCCTACGTCTGTATTTGCTTTCCCTCACCGCCCTCTTGTCCCCCCTGGCCCATCTTCACTTTTTATTGGATCACGCTCCCTTCTTATCCATTTGTCCCGTAGGTCTTTCGGTACGAGAGTAACACCCTCGGTCCATTGTGCGCGTACCTGTTTGGCTCTCTTCAGATCGTAATGTCCCTTTGTGCGCCCCTCCTTCTCTTCCTTCCGATATCGTACGGTTCTTGCCCGACATCTGGCAATGCACGGCCGAGAGGAATCGCGTGGTACACTTTTCCGCCTGGTACCTCGCGTGCGACAGTCCGTATAAAAATAATCGACTCGTGGAATTTCCATTACGAAATGGATATTAGGAATTTCCAGGGAGTACTCTCGGGCAGTTTATATCGCGCGCTCCGAACGGGCAAATATAGGGGTTTGAGCGAAGAGAGATGGTAGGTACCCCCCCTCCTCTCTTGTGTCCCCTTTGCCCGAACGGCGGGGTCAGCGAGCACCGCGAATCACTGGGTACGCGCATCAAAGGGATTAGCCCGGTAAACCAGCTTTGTAATCCCTGCTAATAGCCGGTGCTCGAGGCGGCCAGCTGTGCGCTAATCGATCGGGAACGTCGTGAATATCCGGGGCTTCGACGAGCCTCGTCCTCGTGGCGCGCTAGCTCGCTCGCACGGATATTCACGGGGCACGTATCGTCGGCAATCCGCTTACACCGGGCTGATCGATACACTTGGATTCACGGACATCCGAAAATCGATGACAATCGCTGTGTCTTGGCGTTTGCCCGAGTTGTGCCAGTCGACCGCTACCACTTCTCGATAAATCCGGATCTGCGAAAAAGTAGTCCACGTGGCGAGCGTTGAACTCGCTCTTCCAAGCTTTTTCACGTTCACGTCGAAAGGAACAGGGCGGAGAGTTATTGGGAATTGGGTGAAGAGTGTCGAGCAGGAAGGGTAACTAATGGAGGGTTTCTCTTGCTGTTTCAGAGAAGAGTAACGCGCGGAATAGTCGACGGAGACGGGTAAGCGAGGGAGCGAGTCGCGATAAGGCCGAGAAGGAACCCGATGCGGCCTTACCGTCTCTACAGCAGGAGGACCGCGAGAACAAGGGCCCGCCGGCTGGGAGGCTAGGCAATCGTATACCGAGGACAGTACTGGAAGAAGCGAACGGCACACCCCCAGCCAGTGCTTCGAAGCTACGCAAACGAGCACCGCCGGTGAAGAGTGCAGTCGAGAGGCCCCTGCGGAGAAGTCGACCGCGGCCGACTGGCCCAGAATCCAGGGCAGACTCGGAAATCGACGGTCGGGCCGCCTCCAAGGCCGTCGACAAGGAGGAGAGACTCGTCGGAGACAGATCCGACGAGGAAGTCGAGGAAGAAGACGAAGACGAGGATCGAGAACGCTGCGATCCTCTGACGAAGAGATTGAAGACCAGCCCGGTCTCTGGTAGGCTCCGGTCCGAGAGGAAAATCGGCCGTGGGTCCCTAGAGGAGGAAGAGGAAGAGGAGAAGCAAGAACGACAGGAGAGGGAGGACAAGGAAGAGGAGAGAAGCGAGAACGACGAGAGGACGAAAGGAGAGGTCGACGAGCCCCCCGAAAACGAGGAGAGTCAGTCGAGGGAACGAGACAGAGAACCGGAACCACCGCCTCCGGACAGGGTCGACACTGAGGAGGCCGAGGGTACAAGGGCGAACCTCCAAGAGGAACGCCCTCCAAAGGATCAGAGACGGCCGAGCGGCGAGCAGGTCCTCGTGAATGGATCGCTGGCCGTCTCGAAGGTCCTCGCGCAGAAGGAGAAGTTACCCCTTGAGCCAGAGGACGTTGGCTCGCTGAAGACCTCAGAGAGGTCGTCCGTCGGTCTCGGGGAGAGCGCCAAGGACCGTCCGGAAGACGAGCCCTCCGTGGAAGCAGCGGAGGCCACGGGGGAGGAGGAAGAGGAAGAGGGTGAGAACTCTCGATCGTCCCGCAGAACGGAGCTAACGAGCGGCGGGACGATCGGGCGCGTAACGGAAGACGAGGAGGAAAGCGGCGGGGTTCGCGCGGCGAGCGTTGAGTCGGTCGTCGAGCTGCTGGAGTCGAGCAGTCAGGACTCAGGCTCCGTGCTGGAGAGGTTGAGTCCGCTGAGCGGCGCCGCCGGCCCCGGGAGGCAGAGCTCTCTGCTCCTGGAGCACCGGGAGCAGGAGCGGAGCCGGCACAACGAGAGCCCCGTCATCCTCGCGGAAAGGCTCAACAAGCCGGCACCGCCCTTGCCGGGCCATCATCATCATCATCATCTCCAGCAGTACCATCATCAGCAGCGTTACTCCAGCGCCAGTCCGGTTATTCACCATCATCATCCTCAGCAACAACAGCAGCAGCAGCAACAACAGCAGCATCATCGTTTAACCAGCGGTAGTCCTCACCATCAGCTCCATCCTGCGCTACACCATCATCATCATCATCATCACTTGACGGCGGGTAGCCTTCTCGAGGTGCAACAGCAGACTCTAGGCTCACGTGGTGGCGATGAGGCCGGTGGTCTCATGGAGGTGGAGGCCGGGCCCGGTATTCCCGGCGCCGGCGGTGTCCTCACCGGCGTTCCTTCCTCCGTCGGCATGCGGCCCGGACCCGGAGGAGCCGCAGCCTACGCCGACAGCGGCTCCGACAGTGGGGTGAGCTCTCTAAGGAGCGCCGGTTCCGGCGACGAAAGAAGCGGCAGTCGTAGCTCCGCTCTCAGCGTCGAGGAAACCAGCACCGCCGGTCTCGGACCCTCGGCACCTGCCACCACAGCGAACACCGTCGTCAACGCCGCTGCACCGGCTAGGATCTGGCACGTCCAGAGCGTCCAGCACACGTCCCTGCTGATGGCCCATCCGCAAGGACAGTCAGGCACGCCGACCGCCGCGCCGGCACCCGCCGTCCCGCCGATCGGATACCAAAACCCACCGGCACCCCCACCTGGACATCATCATCCGGCAGTAGCATCAGACATGCTCTGGAGACCGCCCAGGTACCCGCCTCTGCCCCATCCTCTTCTTGGACCAGTCCAACCCAGCCCCGAGGAACTCCTCGAGAGGGACCGACACGAGAGGATGTTACGGTGAGTCAACAAGCCTTTATATACGTGTTCCTTAAAGCTCGTAACTCCTTGTCCTCGAAGAATAATACCTCCTAGGGTTTCCCATTCATTACTATCTTTGCCGCATTGCAAAGGATACTTTGCAAAGCTATGTGCGACATGGCAAATTGCTTTGTGCTTCGAAGGACGCTTTTTTCACGGAGCAAAGAAAGAGAGCAATGACCCACTCGCCGCTCGGAATAATGTAATGCAATGCAGGGGCCCTTCGTGCCCTGGCAATTGGCTTAATGACGATCATCAGCGGTAATACGACGAACCCATGGCGTGACACCGTTGCCCAGCGACTCTGCCAATTTCAATCATCGCGTGCGTACGCGAGTATGTACGTGTTGGCGTGCACGTGGCCGATACGCGCAAGTTCGTCGTTCGCAGAAGTCGAAAGTAAATCTGTCGGTTTCGCGGAAGCCAACGGTCCGGTGGAACTTGATTCCGCCGGGCCAAGAATCGTTTGAACCGACGAATAACGGTACGATGAACCGAAGGGATTCGTACTCGTAGAATTTACGATTGAAAAGCCCAAGACTATAATTTGAAGAGACCATCGATAAGTGTAAAGTCGTATACAAGCATCCTTTCCTCCTTCTTTTCTTGCCTGAAATCCTCTCTGTCTTCTCGGCTGACGCGATACGAGGACGCAGAATCACGTGCTTGAAAAAGTGTGCCAGCTTCTAAGCCTCTTCGTTCCGAGAAGCGCATCGATTCTCCGAGGTCCCCGCAGATCGCATTTTACTGCAGTGAACCGCAGACAACGACCCAATGACTGCACCGACACGTGCTCGACTTATTACCAAGGCCGATACAGCAACGGTCAGAGTTCCGAGCTCTGCTCTTTCGCCCAGTCAATTTCGCGAGAGAGAAGAAATCCCAGGCCGACTGAGCCGAGAAATCACAAGGAGTCAAGCTTAATGACCGTCGTCGGACCACGAAGGCCGAACAGTGCACGACTCTCATCCTCGCGCGATTAAAGCCCTACCCTCTTCTTTTTCCCACTCTCCCCGTCGTCCTATCTTCCTCCACGATAACACCGCAACTTGCACGGAATATTCCGCTTTCTCGAACAGCGCCATTGTATCTTCTCGGCACTGAGGAAATCTTGAAAAATCGACATGAAGTTCACGACTTAACACAAATATCGTTTCTCTCTCTCTCTGTTCTTCTCTTCCTCTCAGTAGATATATTTTTAAGATCATGGGGACGATATGTACGAGAGGCTATCTCGAAGGATGATCGGATGACTGGCGCGAAGTCGGGCTAGACGATATGGTTGATTGCATTGCCGACGTCACGCGAGTTCCTCGTTAAGTCGACGGTTCTCGCGGCCGGTTTTCCCGCAACGGAACGGTTGCTCGATTGTTCCGCAACCGAACTAGGCGCTCGGAATTATACAGATACCCCGACTACGCTCGGAGTCACGTTCGCGGCTATCGCGAAAACATCCGCGCGAAACGAGCTTCATCGCGGGAATTAATTAATCGCTCGGCTCAGAAACGAAGCCGCGTTTCTCCCGCATCTCGCGTGTTTTTCCACGGAAAATCCTGGAAAATGGATATTCGTAACTGATTCGAGGAGGGAAATGTCTGTGGAAAATATTGCTGTAGCATCTCACTCGAAAGCAGTGTTTTGCAGGAGTAATCTTGTCCTTCTTCTGCGGCCGGCCGATCACGAAGCACGGTGAACTGTTATTCTGCTCCAAATACGTCCAATTACGTACTCGAGTCTCTACGGGGCTACGCTCCGTCTAACGACCGCGATTTAACGCTTATGCAAGCGCTCTCCCTACATCCAGCAGACTGGCAGACACCCGGGGAAAGGGAAATACGATTTACACGTGTGGAAGGAGAAGGAGACTTTCGAAACCCGAAACTGTTACTCTCAGACAAGGTCACCGACTGTTCCTTTTTTTTCGTCGTAGCACAATATCCTCCAGTTTCGTGGAAATACATGGTGTACTCGATGAGGGAACAGATTCTAACCTGAGACGGAGAATCGGTTAATTATGAAAAATGTCTCCGCAGAATGTGCGTCATCGTTATGGCCTTCGGTCTACCTCGTTGGCCGTTGGAGAATGTTCACCAACCGGTACGACTGGTCGCAGGAAAACAAACGAGGAGTTCTGCAGAAAGTCGTAAAATCTGGTCCGCTCGGAATCGCGGCAATCGTAAAGCTTCGCAGGCCTCGTCGATGTTTCGGCCGAATTTGGCGAAGAACGGACGGTGGGATTTATTTTTCCGCTGTGTCCGGGCGAACGCTAAGGCGTTTACCATTACGGTCACGGATGACTTCCTCCGACTGGCTGTACTTTCCGCGAATCAGCGGCTTTCAGCGTAGGAAGCACCGCGAAGAGGAAGCAACGTCTTCCCCGGCGGGGTTTATTGAATTACAGACCTTTCCTGACCTTTCTCAACGAACGGTCAGACGTCGACGTGGCTCCAACGATGCGAGGAAAAAACAAGAGTCGCCGTAGGAAGCCGCTCGAGCGACGCGCATCCCGGAAAGTGCCTTCGAGGCTGACTCGCGTGCATATCCGCCTCAAGGGACGGGGACTTTGAAAAATGCGCATCGATAAACGCCGGCATTGAACGGGCCCCGCGCGCTCTAATCTCGAGGTCATCGCGCGTTATCGCGCCGAGGGAGCGGACACGGGGGCGAAGTACAGCCGATGATCGTTGTTCGTTATATGCGGTTCACGTGGCGCACGTCCATCAGTGCCGACAGTTTACACGCCCGTCACGCACACGCGTGCAAAATCTGTCGACGATGAGCTCACGGTTCGTGCAGAATTCCCCCCTCTCACCCCCTCTCATCGTCTTTCCTGCACGATTCTGCCTCTGGCCCGTGACGATTCGTTTCGAGCGATCGTAGGGCCCTGGTACACGCATATCCGATCCTCTTGCCGTGTCGAGAGGTCCGAGTTTTATCGACGAGGGCGTCGCTGGTCGATCAGTTTGGCCATTCGTGTTCCTCCGAATTCAGTCTCGCTCCGCTAATGGCAGATCGCCATTTCCTCGTATCTACACTGGCGCGCTTCTCTTATCCGCCTGCGATCCTCCGCTCTCAAGCTCGTTCGCGTCAATGCACCTCTCTTATCCGTTTCCTCTGCGTACATGGCAGATAAGCCTGTACCTTCTACACGCGCGTGTCCGCCCGGCCTGTCCTGTATTTACAAGCCAACTGCCTTTCCAACGCCATGACTCCGGCTGTGCGTGTTAGCGCATAAAACCTCGCGACCGAGCGTGGGCCGAACTAACAGTAAAGCCAATGCGAAAGAAGGAGACGCGAGAAGCAAAGAAAGAAGAGATAAAGCGCAGATAAAAGATGCAACGAATGCTATGGAACGCCTAAGCCTTATCCAATTCCCATGCGGAAATGAATCTCGCGGTTATTGTTAAAATCTTGCTATAAATTGCCTACTAAGCCCGACGCACACGAGGCCGTCTGAAATCTTTGCAGGAATTACACAAACCCCGTGGAAATTGCTACGACTTATCTGCCTTAACGAGCTCGGAGTTTTACATACAACTGCTCATTCTGGCCAAGTAGAGCGGACCTGAAGATAATGAATTAGGCCGATCTTCAGCATCCGCGTGCGATGAGACTATCGGTTGACGGTTGAATTCCGGGAATTAATGCACATGCGAAAAAGATCTCCGATCTCGGATCAAGTGCTGGGGAAATGCGTATGCTTGCCGAACCAGCGGAACGGAGTCAGTAAAGTAGTGACGTAATCTCGAGTTGGCTCGGTTCGTGCGTTATCGTCGCAACGGGCCAGGGATTCTATAAGACTGCAGAGGGAATTCTCAGAGGTATCCGCAGACGGTAACGGGAACGTGTCTGGAAGTCGAGCAGTGGAACCCCGATATACAGCAACGATTCCACTGTAAGACAGAGAGTCGACGGGCTCGTTAAGCCAACTCGCGTAGGCTGCCAATTCAGCTTCTTCCTCCTCTCTCGCTTTTTCCCACTCGTCGAAGGGCAAATTGTGCACTTTCCGCTACGGCAGGCCCAATACGGTTAGGACACGTCGGGGAAGAACTTTGAGGACCTCCTTTCGTTCTCACAGAAATTCCTCCTCGCCTCCGGTCTCGACCCCCCGATTTATCTGAAGAACGAACTCGCGGGTCAGCGACCCGCGCCCGCAGGAATTCAATGGCGGTTGCTCTAGATTTCGCGTCGATCGGTCTGTGTATCGGAGAATTTTGCCAACGGCAATTTAATAGCGTCGTGTGGATTTAAGAACCTCCCACGCGATGCGGAAAACCGAGAGAACCAACAACACGGGTCTTTTTTACTGGAAATTCTTGCCGTCTCTTTTTTTTTTAAACGGCTCCATCGTAGGGGGACAAGAGTTTACTCAGCGGTGAAGCATTTTTATTCGGTCCCGTTGAAATAATTCGCGTGACTCGACGGGTAAAGTTCCCCCGGGAGAACTGGAGGATAGGTCGAGGCTCGTCACGGTTGGACGGGAGCAGGACAAGAGATTCGCCTGGCCGAAGGCCATGCAACGACTGCACATCGTGCGTGTGTTCGTGTGTATGTGTATATGTGTGTGTGTGTGTGTGTGTGTGCAGGGCGAGTGGAATGGCGGAACCATTAGCGCGGATCATAAAGGTCCTCAACCTAGTGAGTCACCGTGGGTTAATAATTACCGGCGCGAACCACACGAGTTTCTCATTTCCCCTGGCATCATTCGCTTTCGTTTCCTCTTTCCGCAAACTCTCCCCTCCCCTCCCACTCGAGGCCGTATGACGTTGCAGAATTTTTCGCACCGGCACACGCGGCTGACTAGTCAAACATTTGCTTATTATCAATCACCGAGTGTTCTTTGAGACATTCTGCTCGGGATCACCGATGAATTTCGCATGTTCCTTTTGACACTCGATCTCTCGGCGTTAAGTTCTCTGTTCTCGAAGTTCCTCTCTTTGGCTTTCTCTACGAGCTCTTCTTTATTGCCCGAGCGCGTCGCTCGCATATTTTCAAAGGAGATTGCAGACACGGACGGCCTGGGATTGGCCGTCTGCGACTTTGCGCCTCGACGGCGACGTCTCCTAACGTGACGCACCAGGTGCGCGCGCGAAAACACCCGCTCGTCGTACCACGGCGTACGCTGAATCGTATTTATAAACCGGTGCGTGCGTGGCTCATCGCTACTGAGCACACGCACACGCACATGCACACTGCCCAACCCTGGCCCGTAAATTATCACAAAAACAACGAGGGTGTTGCCGAGATCGGGATGACCGATCGCCGTTTGTGTACTCCGTCACTCGGCAATATTCATTTGCGGATCATCGTAAATTTACAACAGCGCATAAATCGAAACCTTTATGAATTTACGGTAGAGTGCTTTTAAGTAGCTGCGCGGATAAAACTGATTATTCTCTTTCGACGACGAAGCACTTATTTATAAATCCACAGAACAGCAGATCCTGCAAATACAGATTATTTCCGTTTGCCGGGCTCTTTCCGTTTTAAAGTCGCGACGGTCCCTCGTACGGCGAGTAGTAAAATGTGCGCCTCGTATTCTCCGGTACGATCACTTTGTTGGATCTTACGGCGGAAACCGGATGAAAGGGGAGGAGGAAGCGACCGGCAGCTGGGGAGAAAGGGGGCCCCGGCATTTCTGCCCGGGAGGAAGTTCGTTGCGAACTTTATGCGATTTCGGAGCGAGACTGAGGAGAGATGGAATCGCGCGTTTGCCCGGTTTTATGGACCGTTCCGTTTTACCTTCGTCGTAAAAATTCCTCACGCGGACTGTTTCCACCGCGAAGTACCCACCCCCCCCCTCTCTCTCCCTGTTCCCGCGGACGCTGGATAAAAAGCAAGAAATATAGAAAGGCGATGTCGAAGAAAGACGAACCGCACGATCCGCAGCCTTATCGTTCAGTCTTATCGTATTAATCGAGTGGCGAGATATCGGCCGGTTTAACGAACACGTGCGGATCGAAGTCGTGTGTGCACTTAGCCGTTGCATCTGCGGCGAAGTGCAGCGGGGAGAGGCGAGCAATGCGCGAGCAGCAGCAGCTGCTCCGCTTGGCGTTCAGTCACCTCGACACGGCCACGTTAAAGACACACGGTGGCGCGCGTTAATGCAGATCCAGGTTCTTCCACGTCGATCGATGGATCGTCACGACTAAAACCGGCCGAGTTATCGCGTCGATGCGTCCCGTGGCTCGCTTTAATGCTCGTCCGCTAATACCTCCTGGCAAACTGTCGTCGGTATTCCTCCGATTCGCGGAATCCACTGGGCAACGCACTCTGCCTATCGATTCCCCGCGAGGGAATGCACGGCCGAATCGTTGCTCCAACTGGGTCATCGAACTTAATTCCCATAATTACCGGCGCGGAACTCCTCGATCGACGACTCCTCGTTTATGCGCACCACGTGGAAACTTATTGGAAATCGCGCGACGACGGAAGTGGCTAGCGAGAATTCTTCGGAACATCGACGCTCGCTCGCTGGCGGAATATCAAAACGTATAATAGACTACGCTTTCAACGGCTTTCTCGGAATACCGTCTTTTCGTAAATGAGCTTCGTCATTTTTGCAGGCACCGCTCGGCAATTAAGCTGCGCTCCTAATGGCTCGTAAAGTCGTGTGGGCATTTTCACGTGGCAAAAAGTTGCAGCTAAAAATAGCAAGCCGGTCGAACGACATTCCAAAAGGTAGAGAAAAACGTATAAGAGGGTTGCTAATTTCCTTGTATTCGGTGTTGCGTAAAAGTAAAACGGAAACGTTTAAACGCAGATCGTAGAATATCAGCTTTGCCAAAGCAAACATCGTTTACGGTAGACCAGCTTGCAGATCTGAGAGATGAAAGTTTCTAGCGCGTTTCAGTTCGCTCGGGCGATCGCCACTGGGATCTTGATAGGTCAGAAATTTATCTCGTCAATTTAAAAGGCGAATTACGAGGGCCTCGTGTTATCGGGGACCGATGATCCGAGGCCGATAGAAGACGACAGGTCCGGTTGTAACGCGATAATTGGCTGTCCTGTAAAGCCCTTCTACACATTGGAAACTCGGCAGAAGGAAAGACACCGAGAGCTAAAGTTTCTCTAGGAGGACGTTCCTCGTTGACGGTTAAAGAGCTTTAAAGCCAGCCTAAAAATAACCCGGGCCACGGCATCGAGGTCGTCACGGACAAACGTACGGTAGATCGAAATGTCCACGACGCCGGGAAAAACGCTGACGAGCCAACGACCATGCGGTGTCACCGCGGAACGTCCATGTCCCTCATATTTTAATGGATACACCCAATGCTACCGCTTATTTCGAGCGGCCTACGCCCGAACCTCCTTTCCACGCTGCTTCGATTAACCGAGTTTTATACAAGAAAAAGAGGTGTGCATTCCTCGGCCAGGACGGTACGAGCATTATTTTGGCCCAGCCAAATCTATTTTCCGCCAAAGTAAACGCCAAGTGCCAAAAAGAATTCCTCTTAAATCAACGACGTTTGACTTCCGCGAAAGAAAACTTCGCAACTAAGTTAAAACCCTCGTCAATCCCCGTGCTGTTTGGAATAAGGTCGATTTTACGACGTGACGGGCTGTCGCGCGACGAGGAAATGGTGCTAGTATTGTGAATCGATGTCCTTAGAGGGTCGGTCTTTGCGCGTGAAATATTCAGAGCGGTTCGAGGAGGGACGAGCATTATGAAATGAAAGATTCCCGACATAGACAGTGAGAGGAACGAACCGTGATTTCGTCTCGTCGAGTAAGAATTTCGCGAAACAAGATACGGCCTCGTTGAAAGCGTCATAACATGGTTTATCGGCAAAGCCGTAGGGAAATGACAGTTGTTTAACGTTCCGGCAGCACGTGCCGCCCCGAGCGATATGATTTTCGCCCGACGATTTCCTACACGGTAGCTAAAGTCCTGGAAATGAGAGTACATTCGCTCGGAGCTACGGCTCAGTCCAGTTCTCCTGGGTTTACGGGAATTTCACTTTCAATTAAGCCTTACGCGAGCGCGAATCACGCTTATTTACGATTTCCTTTCGTGTGCCATTTACAGAGAGGATATCTTTCGATCGCACGTTGCTATACGCAACGTTCGAAAGGGAGGCACTTGTCACTTTCCGGGAGCACCTCACGAAATTATTATCGTGGCTGCCGGCTCGGCGGGCAACGTCATCATTACGATCGCATGAAATTTATACGAGCCGCTCTGAAATACAGCTGAATAGCGCGCCAGCGCGTAAGGTACATAAAAGGTGGCATGCACCGGTCGGGCGAGTTTAGGTGCCCCGAGGGTGGCGTGCAGCTTCAAACGTAACGCCAGAAACTGGAACAACCAGTTATTCGACTCGCCGGTGGAACGTCGTCGTCGTCGTCGTCGTCGTCGTAGTAGTCGTAGTTGTCGTTGTCGTCGTGGCTGTTGGACAAACGTGTGCGTGCGAGGAGGAAGGCTTTTTTGCTCGGCGTCTCCCTTTCTCTCCCCTCCTTCTCCTTTCTTTCGCGGCAAAACCGCTTCCCACCCGGACGGATATATTCTCGCTTCGAGACGGACACGCGCGTTTCTTCGTAACTTACGTCCGGCCAAGAGTCGTAAAATTCTCTCCTCGCCTCGGCGCTCGTAATTATCCGGCGAGTTTAGGGCCGTCGCGGAATCAACGACGAGGTCTCCCACACAGGAAATATGGGATTCGGGGGAGCGGGAAACGACGGGGAGAACCGATTGATTGTGTTTTCGAGCGTCGTTGAAATAACATGGAAAACGCATATATAGGCGAGGAGCAGTCGCAGTCACGACTCTGCGGGGGCTAAAGATAATCTTTGATCGAGCACTTCCACTTCTGAAAGTCACGTTTCTTGGTCAAATCGTTCTTTTTTTTTTTTTTACTTCGTCAAGAATTATGCTACGATTTAACGTGATTTACGTCATTCTTAAGAGTAACATAGTGGCCCTACGTAAGAGCCATAAGCGTGCTTTATCGTCGAGTATAACATTCACTTATTCGAAACCGGCGAATTACGTTACCACGGGCGCACGCGATTTTACTGGCGAGTATGCACGTTTCGAGACATAGCGTGCACATGCAAATCGCTCGGTGATAGTCCGAAATTAGGGGAAGTGCGCGTCCGGGATAGAGGATTGTCGTGACTAGCCTGACCCGGCCATCTTCGTCATCTCCTCCCCCTGGCGTGAGGAGTGATGGTGCTCGAGGGGTAGGGGGGAGAAGGATAGGGGGCGAAGGCGCGCTCAGAATGGAGAATTCGTTCACACAACCCTCAGGGGCTCGCGCAATGCCTCGCACGTTCCGTTGGAATGCCTGCGTGAGCGCCGCTCTAGGAATTCGCATAGAATACCAAGTAGACCGGCTCTCTCTACGTCTTCTCGAGAGTTCACGCTTGTCTGCGTGCGTCCGTCCGTGCGTCCGTCCGTGCGTCGGTCCGTCCGTCGACGGTGTCATTCTCGTGGTGTGCGTGTGCTCCTGGCGAAGCCACGTTAAAGCTGGATAGAACGGTCTTCGGCGCATAACCCGGATGCTTTCTCGGTTTCGTTGGCAAGCTTTCGATCGACCGTTCCTCCTCCCAAAATCCTCTGACCTCGATTAATCACTTCCACCGTTAATTAAAGCCCCTGGAAAGCCGGCCAACCAAATTGTATCTTAACGCACGTTACCCATTCCATTGCCGCGATCAAATTTAACCAACCGACCCGCCGCCAGAAACGGGGTTAAACCTCTTGCTCCGTAAATAATTGAAGCGTTGTTTACTCCGCGCTGTGTCGAATGGAAAATGAATCTTTCATTCGCAATAAATACGGAAAGTGGGCTACGTGTTAGCGGTGTTGTTATCTTTTCGGGGTGAAATTAATCTCGTGGGCCCCTAACACACCACTTGACGACCAATTAACATAACGGGGCATTATCGTGGGCCTTCATCTCTCCGAAGAAAATCGTGCTCGCCGCGAGAGCAAGTGCATTTACCCGATATCTTCATTGCCATCGACGACTCGTTGCGCACGTAAATTACGAGCTTTAATACATCGAACGGTTGAAACCCGAAGCTTCGTCCAACTTCCCGCTCGAGGAAATGGCAACTTACGAATAAAACTCCAGATTCCTATATATCCACGGTAAACTTTATTCCGTAGACAGAAAGAACGCTTCTGGGGACGTCGTCGTTATCCAAGTAAATCGTGTTCTATCGAATTTCTCTCCAGGAAAGAATTGATTTCCAAGGACACGCTGACTCCGCACCACGGACGAGAACGTGTCGTAAATTTGGCCATTGTTGACACTCTACTTCCTCCCTTTCCCTGTCCACCGGCATCGCGTCGTCGTTAACTCAGCAGGAACAGACTGTACCTTATCATTCGTCCCCCACCCCACTTGAGCTCGTCTTCCTTCCTTTCCGTGTGTGTGTGTGTGTGTGTGTCTTGTTCGTGTCGAAGAGCCGGTACCTGTGTGTGTTTCGCATGACTGGACCTTTATCGTATCAGATTGCCGATGTAGACACGCGGTGTCTCTTCGGGTTTCGAGAACACGAGACGACTTCCAGGAAGCTCGCTGGAAGGTCGTGATCCTGTTTCTCATCCGAGAATCGTCACCGATTTTCCAGTATCCCGCTCGCCGGAAAACCGTGTACGTGGAAAGGCGTGGAAGATCGATAAAAGCCCGGCTTTCTCGTCTTTCGTGACTGGCCTCGATTTCTCGGCCGGAGGATCTCGATTTGAAGGGATTCGCGATAATGCCGGGCAGCAGGGCCCCCTCGAATCCGGGGTCCTGACCTCGGACCGCCTTCGAGATCGACTTTACGGTGCGTGCCTCTCCGTGCAACCTTCGTTCTCCTCGAACCGCCATGTTTTACGTTTACGAGCGAGGTTAAGGATACTCTCACGCCTGCTCACGCACGCACGCACACGCCGACGGGATCCTCGTAAATCTTCACTGACGTAATCTCTCGTTTAAAGCGCCTCCAATACGAAAGACGAGTAAGCATTAAAGCGACGTTAAACGACGGAAAAGATGGGCAAATTCCGCAGAACAGAAGCTACTTGAAACACTCGATTGTTCCGAAGGGATTGGATAAATTGTGAGAGAAGGACGAACTAATTACCGCCGAGAGTACAGGATTCCCAAGCTGTGTTCCCCGTGCCTTTATAAACACGACTAAAATGCGTGTACGTAGGGCGATAGGGATCGAATGACGTCATATGAGAGTGAAGATCGCGGCAGAGGTCAGGTACGGCCCGCTTTCATCAACCGGCACAGACCCTTCGTTTCTCCTCTTCCTTTTCTTTCGAACCGTCCCTCCCCCCGCCCCCCCCCCATGATTCTCGCCGGCGTTGTCGCTCGTCGTACGTCCTCCTTTTTTCTCGGCCGTCCTCGGTTTCCCACTCCGCCGGGGTACACGCCGTAGTTATGCGTTACACATACAGGGGGACTGCATAATACATAATGTCCGAACGTAGGCAGCAGTCGCTACATGGTCAGGTAAATGGGAGCCCGAACCTGTCGAACCGGTTTTTCTACCAGCAGCTCCTCCTCCGCCTTCTCTTCTTCTCGGGGGACCACTGGTTCCCGCCGACTTCCATCTCCCCGCGGTCTCCTCTCGACCATCGCCATCGGCATCGACCATCACCCTCTGCCCACGGCTCCCCCCCTTCTCTTGCCCCACTCGTTCGCTCCTCACCGATGGAAGCAAACAGCTTCGTAAGATCCGCAGAGCTGGGGACGGTTCTCGCTAATTTCCCGCTCCGACGCGCCTCGGGGATTCGCTATTATCTCTCCGTGGATCACTGGGTCCTTCGCGAAATCGCATTCGGCCAAGACGAACCCCCGAATCTCGGGGAATTATCAATGAGGACGTGGAGAAGGGGCAGAAGCCGTGCATTCGTAAGGCACAGTCCTCGGTATTTTTCCAGACTGCCTAGCCGAGGTAGCCCGGTTCTGCGAGGGACGTAAACTCGACGAAGCTTGCATTAATTACAAGCGGCAAACACGAGCAGGTAGCTCGCCGGTAACTTTGCCTTCGCCACAAAGGGACGGTGAATTTCGATTACGCGCTATAATCCCGGATCCATTATACCCTGGACCGACCACCGCAGAACGAAACTTTCCTGCTTGCACTTTGGCCCACGCGCCGGGCAATCCGAGCGGTCTGGTCCCCCCCCCCCCATGTCTTCCCCACTCGTCCCTTGTGCACAGCTCGCCTGCAGCGGGCCGACCCCCTTTTCCGCTCACCGGGCCATGCAGGTTCATATGCAAATGCAAACGCGTGCACGTAGAGACGACGATACGCCCGGGCTACGCGATTGTCTAGCTACGACGATGTGCTTACACGCGAATACACTTTACCTAACGTCGTAAATAATGTGACAGTTTCTCAGAAACGAACGCTATGGTCTACGGTGAAAGCTAATTGCACGGAGCAATGAAAAACGAGAGGGATAAAACTAGGGCAACATGGTATAGCCGCTTTTCTTAGCTTCAATTTCGTCCTGAGAGTCGGAGAAAATTGGCCTTCTGCTTCGACGACAGTCTCGGTGTGATCGTGGAACCGAGCGAATTTTATTGACCGTTCGTCAAAGCGATGTTTTACCGTATTCCCCGGTATTTCGACTGGTGTAGAGGCATAAAAGCAGAGTGTACACAGTCCGACACGCAAGGCCTAACAGAAAGAGAAAGAGAGAGAGACAAAGCTCGTCCATGTTTCGTGTGTTTGTGTTTCCCAAGGTTTCATCTCCTTTGTGCACCGGCTCTCATTATTTGGCCCTTGGTTTTTCTCGCTCTCTCTATCCATCGGCTCCTTCATATCTCCCTACCCTTTCCCTCGGAGGCCCTTCTCCTTTGCTTTCCAGCTGTCTCGCACCGTCTGCCATTCCCCCGACTCGACGGCTCTTGAAATTCAAGGGAGACTATCGGAACGAAGGGACGGAACAGGGGAAGTACAGGCACGTACTAGGAAGAGCCGAATTACCAGCACGACCGGAACAATACTCTACTTTTCTCTCGACCTTTGCTAATGAGAAATTCATCGGGCTAACGTAACGTCGATAAATTTATCCGTGATTCTTGCCAACGATCACGATTCCTTGAGTAGGTCTTAAGGTTTACTTTTACGCAAGTGGCCTCATTATTCGAGCCCCGAGACAATTCCGGTTCGGTCAACATCCATTTGCATACCAACAATCAATAATATCGATGTCATTAATTCCCGATGGATATTCATGGAGAGCCGTTAAGTGTGGCCGGAGACAGCTATCGTGTCGTTCCACGAATTAATTCTAGCCCACGGGTCAGCGTTATTTCTCGCCACGTGACGAGCCCGCTAATAATCCTTATCGCCGTTATCTCGCTCGAGGACTGGCGAACCATGGTAGACAAGGCGCGGACGATCGAGCGGAAATAATTACGCAGATGTTACGTTCGCGCCGGGGGTACTCGACGAAAATTCCATTCGTCAACGTTCCTTCCTCGCTGCTGGCGAATCGAGTTTCACCTCGCTCGGCCTTGAAGCAATTCTCGGGAAGAAAGTGCCGACGGGACTGCAGTAAATTGGAACTTTATTGGCCCTTAATGGCGCCTACCGTTTCTCTCCTCGCCGCTGGGCCAGCTCTCGTTTTGCATAATCTCTGCCGGCGTGCAGGGACGGTTGTTTAATCAGCGATCGACGAGCAGGTGCGCCAAACTTCCATTTCGCGGCGCTCCAATTTCCATATTCAGATGACGATCATCTCCCGGCACGAGAACGTACGAGCCAGAAACCCCAAGAATATTTGCCCCCCCCCCCATCTATTCATACTCGCGAGAGTGAAAAATTGAACGTTCTGCTCAGTCGCCGGCATTGATATTCACGTACAATTTTTTACTCCTCCGGCTCGTGACACGCGTATTTCAGTAGCGCAATGTTGCCTTGCTGATCAGGCACGGTTCTTTAACGACTCACCACGGACGTTGGGATTTACGATGCAAGAAGGTCACCCGTTTTAAGAGATCGCCATAAAGCGCGTCTAATTTTAGTCGGTACTTGCCGAGAATACCGTCGAGGCGAATTCGAGGTTACTATCGGTCGTTCCGACCAAATTCTCCCCCCCCCCTCCTCTCCTCCCCCCACGTCTGTCCGCAATGCGAAATAAATGCCGACGACGTGCGATGATCGCCCAGCGAGATGAGTTATTACGGGCGGATACGTTCCTCCCGACCGTAATAATTACGACACGCGAATCGTTACGCGACGACGCGTGTTCTCAAGCTGGATTAAAGCGTTTTCGATGACGTATAAAGGGCTTCTTACACGATCAGTACAGTCTTAAGTCGTCAATTAAACTAACGTGTAAACGAGAAAATTGGAACTCAAGGGAGAACTGTATTATCCGTGTAAAAGACCCTTAAAACATAGCACATTGCGAAACGATCCGGCGGTTTACTTAGCGGCGAGGCACGAGAATAGCTCGGACTTTTATCGAATGTTCTTTTATCGAACGTACAAAGTCGTATATGAAGATTTACCCACACGACGATGCATGCGTGCCGACGAGCAAACGGATATTGGAGCGCGTAGGTCTTATGCAAATTTAATGGACCTCCCGATAACCGCTACCGTCCCGTGGCATTTGCATAATTTCCAATTTTTACTGGCGATAGCCGAGTCCCAGGATGTTGACATCGACCGATACAAATATATCGCGCCCGTGATTTCAGTATCGCGCAGGAAGATCCCGATGTAGGTGAAGGCATTGCTGCTGCTTCGCTGGTTAAAAAGAGATCCTGTTTTTAAATCACACCGTGTCGCACGAACCAGTTTCATTAAATGGAAGATCGAACGACCGCGAACTTTGCGTCGGTGAACTACAGTGGACGTTGTGCTTTTCTCGAGACATTGGTGCGTGCGAGGAACGTAAAACTGCCCCGTTCCTCGCAGGTATTCAAGTGGACGGTGCAAATAGGTCAGCTCGTAGATCCTATGCAAATGGAACTGCCCCTCGCCGAGGGGAACCGGCGCTATCGCGGCGATCGTCAACGACTCGCTGATCGACGTGCTTCGCCGTCATCGTTGTGCATGACTGGCCGTTCGCGAGCCTCCAAGTCGTACTACCCTGCCTTGGCCGAGGTGGGAAAAATAGAACGGCCAAGAACGATCGTGCTCCGCTTGGCAATATCGCAACGATTAGCCAGCACGTTAGGCCGTTTACAGACGCGGAAGGGTTTCAGATCGATTCCCAGCGCGTCAGTTGTCCAGGCAACTTGGTTGAAGTGCCATTTAATCGGTGCACCTTGTTATCCCGGGCGCTTAAAGTAATGGCCAGCCTGCAAGGACGATGAAACTGCCCGAGGGTCAGCGGTATCGGCCAGTTAGTCATCCTCGAATCTCCTTGAAACCGGTCAAAACAACTCACTCGAATTCCGAGAATCATTAAAATTGCTCGCACACGAGGCGTAAACAGAAGCAACGAAAGCCTGACTTTCATCGTGACTCGTGGTTCCCTCTTTCTCATAAAACTACGTGGAGACATAAATCGATTACATTACGTGCTGTGTCCGCCGGGCTATATACCGTTGGGAGAAAGTAAACGGTGATAAGCGAAGATATCGTGGAATAATATTAGAAAGTCATGCCTGTCATGCAGATATCCAGACGCATAGCCGCGCGTGTTCGACCAACGGTATATTTTATTACGATTAATAGGTCAAACGTTTCATTAGCATTTATTTCTCATTCGTTTCGTAGCGGCGGAGCCCAGCTTGCCGGACTTTTCAGGCAAACCCGTTTCAATTGCTATCGGATTTCTTCACAGGGAGATCGTCAATCCAACGAAAACCTTCGACCATCCTTGCCTATTTATCGAACAACCGTGACTTGCATATTAAGGAAGCAATGATTCATTCGACGATAGCATCTAATGTACGTTTAATTGGCTTTTATGTCCGACTAACTCCATACAATATCGATGGACTTCTAATTGCCTCTCGTTTCGTCGTTTTCAACGGGTTTCACTATCCAGCACACTTTTTTTCGCTCTACTATTTTCAGCCTTGATTTATTAACTGCACGTCAGTGATTATTCTCGAATGGTTTCCCTCGCTTCTAGCATTGCGACAGGTACGTACGTTTATATTCTCGGCGTACAGGTTGATCGTTTACTCGGGCGATTCGAGTATTTCTACCGACCAGTTTTCGGTTTCGTTTGGCCGAGCAAATGAGTCACTCGACGCCTTCCGGCGGAGGGAAACTCTTCTTCCCGGCCAGCAATTTCACTGTCAGTGCACCCGTCGCGCGGAATTCCATTGTGCCGTGGAGAAAGGTCGACGGTTTCGTTCACCTTCGCCACGGCGGCCGTCTCGCCGTTTCGCCGGGACGAACAGGACGCGCATTTCCCATTGTTCCGACTTCCTCCGAGACAGATCGTGTCTTTGCGGTTTCCCCTCCGCCCCTTTTACCGTTAGCCGTTTTTTCGCCAGCCGGTCGATGACTCGTAATCGGCCAGTCATCCAATAATCAACGACCTACGCGCACGCTTTAGAGGAAATAATAATTATCGGCCCCACCCCTGCCCATTCTCAGCGGTTACGAGATTTTCTAATCCCCGGGAAACTGCTCTCCCCGCTCTTTTGCCAACAATTTTTACGGTGGCGCATTAATCATCTCGTGTGTCCAAACGCCCTGCCGAAGCACCAAAAAGAAGACTGCTCTGAAAAGGGAGAAAAACGTGGGCGCAAGGCGTTTTATCAGACTCAACGGCACCGTTATCGATTCTCCCTGAAAGCCCGACGATAACAGATCGCCCCTCGGTATTCGATCTCCTCGATCTCAGCGACAGAAAAGACTTTCATATACGTTCGCTCGTGTGTTCCTTTCCGTGAGAAAATTTAATCGTTAATGCGAAGTTTCGCGAATGCCGTTTACCCTCGTGCAAACATTGAGAATGACGAATGAGAAGCTATTATGAATTAGCTTAACGAAGCTTGATGTTTCTTGCCATCGCTGCAGCTGCATCGAAGTTGCATACGTCATTTTCTCTGGACCATTTCTTCCGGTTTCTGTCTTTTTCTTTGTCGACTTCCCGCGCTGAGTTATGGGAGGACCATTCGGCGACCTCGTTTTCCTCAAAGCCAACTGCGACAGTCTACTTTCTCCCACTCTATTCCTCTTTCCCGCAGCTTCCAGGTCTTCCACGTACGATCCCCGTTCCGCGAGTTTGCCAGCAGGTTTCTCACCGATCGCTCACGTTAATTAGCGGAGCCGGTTAATCGATGCTCGGTGCTTCGTAAATGCTTCCCGACGTTCCCGATAAGACGGAGGATTTACCGCGGGTCTCAAGACTGACCCGACCTCCTTCCTGCGGAATAAAACTCGCAGGAACGTATCCGCAGGGTGGCCAAAAATTCAGACGACGATTTTTCAGCAGCGAGTAGACCGACATCTGCCAAGTGCATACGCTCGTTTATCAGCCACACGTTTTTCTCGTACTTCTCCGGCCATACGAAAATCCCGTTGTCGACGGGAAAAATCCAACGTCCGATGTCGGGGAAAACGGGGTCGACATTCGGTGGGTTTCTTTGCGACTCTCCTAAGCCCCGAAACTTTCAAGGTCACGCTAGAAGGAGAGAAAAGCAACGACCGAACTTCCCCGTCCGACATGGAAGTCCAAAAACAGCAACTCTATTGCCAACTTTGCCCGTACGTACTGCGTATCGACCTATCGATGGTTGGCCCTGTTTGCGCAACTTTTCCTGCCCTCCCGAAGATCTATACTCGCGCCAAAGAATCTTTCTCATCCTCCTCTACGAGATAGGACTTTCTCAAGTTTTTCGTTTTCCAAGTTTCGCTCCTACGCAATCCACCGAGGGATTCGCTTCGGTCCAACGAAGATTGTATCGAGTTTAGCCAGCGCGCAGGAAGAATTCTCAAAGAGGCCAAGAGAAACGAGGACGAAAGGTCGGAAAAATTGGCGAAAAGCTTATCAGTGTTTTTCGAACTTGGAAAGCTCCGCCCGGATGACCGTCGGTTGTTTATTTCGCCGTAATATTAACCCACCGGTGATTCGACTGTCAAATCCCGTCCTGAAAAGTGATTTGCCAACCGCGGTCGCACGGAAATTCGCTGTCCGCATGACCCGTTTTTCAGCCATTCCTAAAAATGTTTCGCGATGACACAGTAATCCACGTGGACTCGATTAACCAATAGGAAGACATCGAATACAACTAACAAATTGACAGATACGATACAACTCCGCGCGGAATAAATTAACGAACAAAAACATAAGGACTCTATACGACTGGCTTCTTATCGGTTTTTCTTTCTTTTCGGAGAAATGCACCTGTACTCGCGGCTGATCGGAACGAGGGTCGCTAAAAAGTGTGTTGTTTTTTTTTTTGCGGCTCGACTTAGCTCGGCCGGCCCGCCTTTTCCGGGAACTCATCGACGAAAGAACGGCAGTAAAGCGGATTAAGATCTCGCCGGATGGATAGCGCGACTTTGACCGGCTAAACGCTCCTAGAAAAAAAACTTGTAATTCGATTACGTCTTTTTGCCAATATGCCTGACGTCGTTTTTTCCTTTACTTTAATCTTCGAAAGGTGCCGAAGAGCGGCGAATAAAAAACCTGCTGGTACTGGGTCTCGATGTTTCCGTATAAGGCAAATGCAATGAGTGCCGCGAATTCTTTGCCGAGGAAAAAACCTCATTAAGGGGATTAACTGTGTTCCGATCTTTAGAAAAACGAGGCGGACATTAAAGACCCCACGGCAGATAGAAAAAGTATGTAGTCTACTTTTTTCTAATTAGTAAAGAGACCGTCGTCGGTTTTTCAGCTGTCATTTGTATTTAAATCGCTGTAAAAAGCAGCGGAAGAAATAACGGTGGAATGGCGGACACAGTAGAAAGGGATTGAACGTCTTTTTTCTCCCCGGACAATCGTCCCTCGCGACACCTGTATCTCCGGCGAAAAGGCCTGCCGAAAATCCTGGGAGGGCGTCTCAGGAAAACTGTATTTCGTCTATCCGGCTTTGTCGAAGGCGTGGAGGGGGGATTGAAAAGAGCGTCAGGTTACGGGGCGCGGGTGTGTTCGTTCTGGCAGCATTTGGTGGGGGAACAGCAGGTAGCCAAGGACTGTCGTCAGGGGTGGCGTTTGCCCGGGGGAAGACGGATGACAGGAGGACGTGCCGAGGGGGGATGAGGGGGAGAAAAGCGATCAGAAGGGAGACACGTGAAACGCATACTACACTCCCTCGTCCCTGGAATGCGTCGCGTCACCGTGCCAAACTCAGGAGGGTGTCCGACTCACCAACACCACTACGTTATATCCCCGTATTGAGTCCGTCCTGGTTTCCACGGCGTGTGGACCCAGCACCGCCCTAACCTTTCGTTATTCCATTGTGTACACAGCTTCGGCTCAGCTGGCACAGCTGGTACTCGGCTCGGTTCGTAGAAAATTTTACTACGAGCGACCCTCTCACCCCCTTTACGAGGCCATTTAATTCTCCTAGCCGACTTTCGAAGCTCGCGACAACAACGCCTCGGTAATGGAGCTCCTCGTGTTTTCGCTTTTAAAATTCCAATCCGGCCGATCCTCCGTCTCTTTCGCAATCGTCGGAACGCTCGGTCTTGCCGTTCAAGGACACATTCATCAGCGTACATCCGAGTCATCGACATCGTTAATACTCTAATTGAAAAAGCAGCATGGCGACCTTCGTATACGGGCACCAGCATTGCAGCGACGCATAAATATGCCACGTATGACAAACACCGTTCAGCTGACTGTGAAAAAACAATTTTTTCCTCCGGTATCGCCGACTTAACGAGCACCGCTTGGCACGAAGCATGGACCGAAGGTCGACTTGGGTTAGTCGGCTACACGATAATTGTCGGAAACGCGTAACGGCCCTGTGCCAAATATGTTTACTCTGCGGGCCGATAAAGTCCTCGGGTATCGCCCCTTTTTTCTCTCGATTCCCCGGCCTCAGGCCCATCTTTATCATTTTGCACGTGTCGCTGGAGTTAACATGCCGGGGCGATCTTTCATCCTTTCCAAAGTCATCGACCCGAAGAAATTAATCTCATATACGGCCGTCAATAACGTCGCTGCAATCGATTACCTCAGTGTGTTTGTCGAGGCAAAGAGAACACTAGAATTTCAATATCCTCGACGCTTGAGCCAATGGAGAAAAAGTACACTTGTAAAAAAACTGCACTTGTGCGGATATGTCTTCCGTTACGTCAGATCGAGGGACCGTAAATCGTGGCCCGTTTCGTCCGCTTTCGCTTAATGAACGGGCGATCCTCGTGTTTTACAAGGGTCAGCTTGAAAGTGATCCTCCGGGCACAAAGGAATCAATGTAAACGTTTAAAGAGACTCGGGTCTCGGTTTAATTATCGACGAGGCTGCAGCGACGGACGACCGTCTCGCCGTGGCTTAGGTATAATTAAAGATAATGAAAGACGACGTGGATGGATGGCGGGCAAATCGTCGAGCTTGTACGTTCGCAAAGGCCAGGGCCTTCTCCGTCTTCCTCTCGCATCCTTTCTCTCTTCGTCTCTCTTCACCGTTGGACGTGCACGCGATATTGGACGGAATTCCCGCTCGGCGAGAGAGATCGATCGATAAGGATTAATGGCACAGGCCCCGTTTGTCTTGGCCGACCCACCGATATCAGCGGCCGCGTCTCGGCATGATTATTACCGCCATTATCCTCGGCATTCGTGCCGTGCGAAATGAAGACTTCGCGGTTACGTTAGCCGCTGCTTTGTACGTGGCCCGACGATCTCACTGCCGATTACAGCTATCCGCGCGATCGCGATACGCGCCGGTCGTCACACTCCTAGGATTCTCATTCAAATAAGATCCGCCCGGGCCCGCGAGAAACGTACATGCCCATTTTCCGGCCATCGGGACCAGTTCCCTTCACCTTCCCGAACTTGTTCTCGCCAGCCCACCGCCGGCCAGCTTCGACAGGTTTCCGCGCGAGCTTCGTAATTCCACGTCGTTGTCCCGTGGAGAACGGGTCCTAGACGGGTTTTCAGGGACCTGATCGAAGGGGACCGGTCTGACGGCCGGGGGGAGGACAGGGGGGAGGAACGAGGATGCAATCCACCACGGTGAGTGGCTACGTCGCTCCAATTGGTCCGTTCCAACCATTCCCGATATCATAAACTTTATCGTTATGATCGTTATTGGAATTCCATTAAAAGCGTTAACTACCTTAACGACGAACCGACGACAGCTCCATTTAGCAGGAATTGTGCAGCTGCTTAATTGCGAGCGTATCGTGCCTCCCGTCGCTTTAAGCCGGCCAGATTTCAGTCGGCACGTAGAACCTACAGTCGCGTACCACTGCGCTCTAAACAAAAACTAGTGCAATATCGCGTCAAGGTTTATCGTCGTTCTCGGAAACTGGGTCAGCGCAATTCAACGAGACGATGCGCGTCGTCGGCATTCCTTGGCCGACGTTAACGACGTTTTTTATCTGCGTCGACGAGGACAGGCGTGGAGTCAGAACGAGGGAGAGAGAGGGGGGAGGGGTAATTCTCGGTGCCCCAGGACAGTGGTTGGTTCGACCTTCGGTCAGCATTATTCAGCGAGCTGCGTTCCGTCATATGCACGATACGTTGACCTCCTCCAGAAATCACTCTTGCCTTCATTCCTGCTCGCTGGGTCGAGACACGCATTATTTCCCCCTGCCGTGCTCGGTTCTGCCGTCGAGCTACTTCTTCCCCTCCTCCCAGGCCCCCCTTCCGCACGCAGATCTCTCGGCTAGATGCACACACACACACACACACACAGACGAGGCTAGAGCACTCAACACGAGAACGGACAGTGGTGTGCATCGAGAGAGACCCTCGAAGGGTGCAGCTCTCCCCGTGCGTGCAGCACGCATGCGTGCATCGCACTCGCCGAGGTGCCGGTCCCCCGGTCTCTCGAGTCTCCACGACGACGTCTCTATGTATGCCTGCACAGAGATACATAACGGGGAATACATTATCGACGTGCAGGGAAGAGCGCAGAGACTCGTTCCTGAATCGCTCTGCTCGCCGACAACCTCTTGGGAGAAAATAGCGCAAAGTGCCGGCTTATCCACAGTCGAGCGCTTGGTGCGTCGAAAACGATTTACTTTACGTTGAGATACGCATCGCGAATTCCTTGGACCTCGATCCCATGGAACGGACTTGTCGGCCGAGACTCGATTCTAAACCATCGAACCGGTCGAAGCGGGCAATTAAAGCTCCTTGCGCCTCGGTAAACTTATGCACGCGTTTCTGCGTGCAATATCCGGCCGAAGAATGACTGAGCTACGGTTACGCAGTAGGAGGATTCTTGCGGAGAAGTTCTCGCGGACAATAATGATAGCGGCACATTGCGAAAGTGCTGGTAACGACTATCTCGAGCAGAAAGAGAGAGAGAGAGAGAGGAACGATGTTGTTGTAGGATACCGTGGATACACATTAATGAGGATCGCGGCGATGGTCGAGTGTTTAGACGACGCAAAGTGCAGAGGCGACGTTAATAGTAACGTAGCGCGGAGAGAGAGTGATGTCGGTGAGACGGAGCGCCGTATGGACGGGTGGACTTTAGAGAGTGTTGGTATGGCACAGAGAGCCGATGCTTTAATAGTAGTAGTGGTGGTCGTGTGCGGAGTGGCTCAGCCGGTGGTTACTCGTGGCACATTGGAGCTGCACGGAGGCCTTTGACCTCCCGTTTCTACCTCCTTTCTCCCTCCTCCCTCTTTCTCTGGCTCAACTCCTCGTCGTGATCGCCTCGCGTGTGTGTGCACGTGCAAACCCACGGAGAAACATGCACACACACAAAGGCGCCAACAACTTGAGTCCCCTACCATCGACCCTTTCCACCGGCAGTCTCGTCTCGTTCTCCCTCAGCCCTCCCCCCCCCCGACTCCCACGCTGCGACCGGTATTTCCCCTCTTTTCCTAGTCGTCCCCTTCGTTCTTCCTCCGGCTTGCCCCGCCGCTCGTCTCCACCGGTAGGTTCTCCTCGCCACGACCTGCATTCATCCAGCAACAAAACCTCCGAGACTAGCGGCGATAAACGAAACCGTGCACTAAGTGTATTATAACCTCCCACGTTCCCGCCGCTAAAGGTCATGCCTTAACGAGCTGCTTTTTCTCTCCTCCTTCCTCCTCCTCCTCCTCATCCCTCCGCTGCCTCCGTCCCTCTTACGACGAGGCAGACTTTGCCTGCTGGCCGTTCTGCGCCATCGTTCTTCTTGTCTCTCCCTCGAGTTTCCTCCTGGCTGCTTCCTTCTTTCACGACACACATCGAGTCTTCGCATTTACCAGAGACGAGGGGGGGACGCATCGGTGCATCGACACGCGACGGCTATTCGTTTCCGCAATTTTGCTCGATGAGAAGCCAGCGAAGGAGAGCGGAGGGCACGCCTTTCCATCTCCCCGTTCTCATCTGCTGACGATGAATTCGGGCCGACCTCACGACTTCCGCCAACGGCAATCGCCGTCCTCCGTGCGGAGAATAATCCATGCAATCACGGTGGTCGCGGCGCAACCAAGGGAACTCGCCCGGATTGGTTTGACGAGTTTCAATGACCTTACGAGCAAAGAATAGACCGTGCCTCGTAATGCAGCCCGGTGCATGCTGCAGTTAACCGACACGAGCGGGGCCTGCGTACAGTTATACTCACGTGCTTCGGTGCCGGCTACCTCGGCGAGGATTTTCCAGGGTCGTTACTGTTCGCTCGTTGATGCGTACCGTCGCATGTCAACTGCTTACGATGCACGGCTCGGCCTCACTTTTACTCGGTATACTTTCCACGATTCTCTTTCCAAACTGCCTGGCCGACCTCCTCGACGAGTCGTGCGTTCAGATCGATACGTGAACTCGGTGCCCTTTCCGAGATTCCTATGCGCTCCGTCGCAACAAACACTCGAGCCAAGGGATATTACGAACGTCCGTGTGTTATCGAACCGGCTTCAGGCGGATATTCTTTTCTCCTTCCTCCACGGTATAAGGCCACTGACCAACGTCGTTTCCTTCCCTTTGTCGTCGTCCAGTGCCAGCGGGGAGAAAGAGGGACGACATCCTTTCAATGGCGAATCCACGGCCAGGGATTCTTTTGTTCCATCATTCAGCCTGGCTTCTAGTTATTACGTAATCTTAGGATGACGTGCAGTCGACAGGAGCCCTTATCAAGCTGGCAGAGCACAGCGCTCTGCCTCCTGCGAGAGTCCTATAACGTAGAAGGAAGTGAGAAGGACGGGTAGAGGGGGACGAGCAAGAAAGATCGTCACGGCGTATCGTCGGGGATTTATCCCAACGCCCCACCCAATCTCTTCATCCCACTTCTCGGATGAGACACTGTTCCCGGCTTTCTACGACTCCGAAATTGTCGTCTTCTTTCCTAGGGAAGGGGAGCGGGTCTCGGCAAAAATGCGACGACGAAGGTCGCGTAGAAGAAGAAGAAGAAGAAGAAGAAGAAAGGTGAACAGAGAGGGCAGGGCAGGAAAGAGTGTGCATTCGTGTTGCTGGCCGAGCAGGAAACACGTACGCCACGACGAATGGTAATAATAAAAGGGGCTGCCTTGTTATCCATGCCGAGCAACAATGCGTCGCAGGTGTGTGCGTGCATACGTCCTGAGAACCTTGCGAGCCGACCTTTTTTTTTAATTGCACGCCAAGCCAACGCTTGGCGCATAAAAGGCAGGAGGAGGGAGAGCCAGTTAATGGGCAAAGTTTTCCGTGCATTCGCGCGACCAACTCCGCGAGCAGTTTAGTTGAGTAATTGTTTCCTTTCAAAGCCACCTCGCCGACGTGTATTTCGACCTTAGCGTCGCTTTTCCTGGCCGACCGCGCCCATTCGGTCCACGAACTTATCTTTTGCCCATTTTTCGTCGCTTCACAACTTCTCGACGGTCCTCCGGTTTCGGAACGAACGTACGAAACGCTCGGCTACGATGAGCCAATATACCGACTTGGCCGTGAGGCCATAGGCTCTGGAAAAATGGCTAGACGGTTCTCTCCTTCTCGTGCGTCCGCAATAACCGCACGGCCGAGCCTGATGTGCCTCGAGTACACGCACGAGGTCACGCGGCGAATGCGCTTACTGCGGCCATCTTGGATATAACGATCCGCGTGCATCTGGCCCGCAGTATGCCGCCGGGGAAAAGAACATTGCGGTGCATCGGTCGACCCCTCCTATCCCCCCTCCCTCCTCTTACCCTATCCCGTCCTGGACGATCGGTCGTTAGATCCTAACCGCAACATAATTTAGCGCTACCGACGTTAACTGTCTCGGCAGCTGTAATGAAACTCACCAATTTTCCCTTCGGTTTCGCAGAAAAGCGAACGTTCTTCCGCGTTGCTAATGCTTCGTGGAGAATCAGACGTGCCCGTACAACTTTGACCCTGTTACCGACGATAGGGGAGGAACGGTTTTTGCCTTGCGGCTCGGCCGATAGTCGTCTAATTAACGCGAAGGCTAATTGTCGTCACTGGCGATTGCACAGGTCAGGAGCCGAGGATGACGTGTACTATCGGCTCGACGCTCTATCGCTAGTCGCGCACAACTCGTATGTTATATTTTTATCCATGGGTAATCTTATCGGTCGAACGATGGTATGCGTGTAAAGTCCGTGTTTCACGACAAACCGACTACTAAGGCAGATGCTTGCACGAGTAATTGAGCCCTTGCCACGACTAACCGAAATACCGGGAAATCCGAAAAGTTTTGGAATCCTTTTGGGAGCCGACCTTGGGGGTAGGAACGATCTTCGGGACCCCAAGTTTCCACGAAAGTTGTACGAGACAACTAGCGGCAATGTCGCCCACTCGTAGCCCCTCCTTCTCTCACTGCCTCAAATCTCGAACCTCTCTCTCTCTCGCTTTGTCCTTGTCTCTCTGGCAGTATTGTTGGCTGAGACCGTGCCATGACCTCACCAACACAGCTTCGTAGTTTGGTGTACGGGACAAGTTCGAGGAACCAGATTCAACGGACCCGCACCAACAACATCCCCTCTCCCCCCTTCTCATCGTTTTCCTGCGGATCGTTGCTTCCGCTCTGTTCGTCCCAGCTCTGACCTTTTCTCCTGGACTCGTTGTTGGCGCTCTAAACGCTCGTAAAACAATAGACGTCGACAGGGGCGGAAAGAAGCTTCCACGAGCAAGAACGAACCGGCCAATTATCACATTTGGCTGGCACATTTCTTTCCCCTCCCAACGTTAAACGGAGCAGACGTCTCGCTTTTTCCGCAGGTCCGCGAGTGTCGTTTCGGAAGTTTCCAGAGTCCGCCGTCAACGACGAGACTGATGGACGGGGATGGGGGCGTGCGACAACATCTTTAATGGAATACACAATCGTTTCCTCGGCCATTCAGTGCTGCTCGGCCATTGAATGGCAAATTCATCGGCGATTAAATACAGACATAGCAAATCTCTTGCCACAAAAAGCCATTACGTGACACTGACAATGCATCCTTTCGCTCTACTCCTCGTCCGGCTCTATTACGTAGGCAAAATGTGTTATGTAAACAAGCCGTGAAAGCCCGGCAAAGTACTCTTCCCCCGTTGTAGCCGGCGCCCCGATCGACCGGCGGAAAGAAATATTCCCGGGCGAGGCAGCCAGCGTGAAAAGCACCCTCGTTGTGTATGACGGGGAAACGCGGCGAAGTTCTGGTATGCGTTTGCGGCGGCCCTCGTCGACGTCCTTCCCGTCCGACCCTCGCCGGGAAAGGGGTTGGAATGCGTTTCCTAGGGCGGCTGCCGATGTCAGTGTATTTTCAGAGGGGTGACTCTCGCCGGACAGAATCAATAACGACTCGCTCGACCGCCCGCCATTCCGAACTTGGCTTTTATGACCGTCCGATGGAGGAAAAAATGGCTACAACCGCTCACTGCAATTTCCGCCGATTCTAATTTATCCGGGAAAATATCTAATCTCGTCGTAGGGGGATAGAAGGCCCTGCCCACGGTGCAGGCTTTATCGGAAATCGTCCGGGGAGCTTCGCAGAGATGATCTTCCCGGAGCGATTTCCTCGGCAGCGCTGCGTATCGAGTTTCGCCGTTCATGCTGTTACTTCGAAAAACGATCCGACTGCTGCGAGCCATTCGCGCTGATCTGCCGTCCTTGAATGCTCGCTCGGCATACGTGTGCGTCCATGTGCACGCAGGGCCAGTACACGGGCAAGGAAGGAAGGCAGGCAGCTGTCGGGAATGCGGGAGACAGCAGACACTCGAAACGAGCACTAATGTTCCTCTTGGAGCATGTTACATAAACCAGCAGGCTACCCTCGGGCCCCACTCTCGCTGGGTATTCATTACCAACTACCGAATACTCGGGCTTGCCATCTCGCCGCGTAAATTAGCAAAGTGCCTCGCGCACCGACTTCCGCGCTTACGCACCGATATGTCCTACTAGACGAGAGAGCTTCTCATTCGAAGCACTTAAACGCAGAGGTCGAGAGTGGCTCTCGATAATAAATGAAACGTCGCCTTTCTGTCACGAGTCCCACGTCGAGCGACTAAACACACTCGGGGCAAAATCCTCATACGGTTAACGAAGCAAATCGATATCTGCTCGTTAATTTTAGCGTGTCTGTTAACAGAGAATTCTATTACTCTTACCGTCGGTGAAAAACTGTCTCACTGATATTCACATGGTTAGGTCAGCTAATTCGGTTCGATGGAATCCGCTTTTGCTAAATAATTTGCCTTTCACGAGGCCGGGTATTCGATTCCGATAAAACGGGATCGCTAAATTCGTCGTGCGAGAAGGAGGAAGAACGGTGAAAACCCCGGAATAAGATCTGACCTCCGGTGCATTTGAAATTCATCGAGATATCAGCTATTCATGAATGGCATACACATATGCGCCCATGGAAGAAACATGAGGGCGAATAACGTGGACACAAGGGGGAAGATTGTTGCGAATTTAGCGAATCGGCTGGCAGTCGCGATAAGCCTCGGTCAAATCCGGGAAAGCTATCGTCATTAGTCTAACTCGAGTGAAACTGTCTTTGAGCAGCTACGCTTCCTGCGCGATCTATAAAACGATCGGGACAGAAATACGTTTCTGTCCTTTAGCGGCGGTGCTTTGAAAGGAATTTTCGAGCGTCTTAGAATTGTCGGTAACGGTTTCACCGGTTCGCCTCTGTTCACGTTGAAGGAGAAGGCCGTGGAGTGTTGAGGAACCCTTTGACCGGCTTCGCGTGCATGCGAAAACGACGCCGGGCACTCGTGTGAATAAGCCCGAGCGCGTACAACCGAGTGACTAATCGGCGGGAGGCATTAGTCATCGCGCAATAACGAGCCCGTCGAGCCCATCGATTCGAGTGTGTTTCACGAAAGCCTGTCAAGTTCGCGCAAATGCCCGTCGCCGAACGACACTGTCGCTCGACGTTATTTATTTAACCGCGGTCCCCTTTAAATAATCCGGCCGCTCGGTTCAATGGGTTCCTGTCGCACGGGCCTTCTTCCGCCGAGTGACAAATTACGCCTCGGTGCCGTTTCGTAGGCGGCACAAAGCGTTTCTTCTTCGTTAGGATGGGGCTTCTTTCGACATTTCCGACGCTCAATGGGAGAATACCGTTCCCCGATGCTCCAACGTCCGCGGGAATTCGTGCTCGTCGAGAATACCCAGAGACGAAGACAGACAGAGAGAGAGAGAGAGAGAGAGAGAGAGAGAGAGAGAGAGAAAAATAGCGCTTATCACGCGGCACCGACGTGTTAGCGGTTCCACTTTGCCCGGCTCGGGTCACGTCGGATCACCGAGCGGAGACGCGATTGATTAAAGTACTCCGATGAGGACGGACAGACGGGGAATTGGAGTGGCCAGAGTAAAAGAACGACGTCACCCGTCATGCGAAAATGTCTTTCTCCATTTGAGAGCTTATAATTTGCTACGATTGCTATCGATCGAACAACCTGGCAAATAATAGGGAATCGCAGTTGCAAAGGAAAATGCCGCTGATCAATACACCACATTACTGTTTCATCTACTACTACCTCCCTTAATATTCTAGGCTATTCTACAATCGAATTCTCGAGATTTCGTTGGATCCTCTTGTCGCAATTTCGTAACTTCTCCGTTTTCGTTCTCTCGTTCCCCGATTGAATGGTGTGTTTCCCTCGCTCTTTTTTTCCTTCTCCCGTGATTAAATCTCGTCGATGGTGTCTGCGAAGCTAGCATCGGCGAGGACGGAGCCAGCGACACACCGTGATACTTTGCTTAAAGCGACGTTCATGGAAAACAATTTGGCCTTACGCAACGACGGGTACGTAGTTGCCTTCAATCAACGCGAAATGGAATGCAAAGGGGAGAAGAGGGCAACGATAATAGAGTAAAGAACGGCCATTGCGCTACGGAAAGGATGACCGATGTTACGTAAATTTGGTATTGATTTCCTCGAGTTACGTACCTCAATAGGACGTTGATTATCATCATGTAATGACGATTCAAGTATGGCTAATCAGACGTGGAACTTTCTTGCTAAGCCGTCCTCACTGGAGACTTATTTCTAGACGTGCGGGCAATTTATTCGGCGTTCTTGAGGGTACGGTCGGTTTTATCGATTACTTTCTGCGCGTAGGAGTGGCTGCATCGTGACCCTCCGGTAAAACCGTGGCAGATGCCGCACGAATCGTGCAGTTTTTCTCTTCTCTCCTCGTCGTACAAGGACACGCATCACGGGGAATACGTGCATCGCCTTGCCGTACAGTCACGTGCACTTGTATACCAATGAATTCACGTGGGCACGAATGCGAGCGCGAGAGTGCAAAAACAAACGTGTCTACTGACGGCGAATGCCGTTGGCAACAAACCGAGACTCGAGTAATTCCGTCCAGGCATCGATTTTCCCAATGAGGGAGCAAATGAACAGCGCTTCCTGTTGTTCCCGTTAGGTTAGGCGTAAAGAAAAGAATGCACAAAAGCAGGACTAGGCCGGCAATGGAACGCACGTCTAGCACACGCAGCAGTTTGGCATGCGCTTGAAACGTCCACGCGAATGCCAAGCGCACGTTTCACGCCGCTGAACAGTCGTTTGATCGCGGCATTGATTGCCTCGTGAAAAAAAGGCCAGACCGAGAAAACTGAGTAAGCAAGCCCGTAAAAGAAGCAAGGTCTGTGTGATCGTTTCGCGAATATCTCAGACTCGGTTTTGTCGCAACAACACGTCTGGGGGATTGGAAAACAGTGAAAACAGTTAGTCACTGCTGAGGGAAATGCATCGCGCTGATTGGAAGATTCTCGGCGAAGCTCCGGAACGTCTGTCGTGAATTCGGCGAGTTCGTCGATAATTCCTCTTTCCCCCGAGCGTACGTCAGGGAAGAGGAGTGTGAAAAGGGGCGAGCCGAGCACGTGTGCGTGAATGTGCGGGGAGTATTTTTTGCAGCAGCCACGGATAGCACTGTCGTCCGCTGTCGGTCACACACACACTCACACAGAGGTACACGTAGGCGCGTGTAACAGAGAGAAAGACACGAGCGAGGGGATCGCTCGGGGATCGCTCGGGGATCTGAGGACCGTCAGAGACGACGTTGGCGGAACGTAGGGCGGCGGAGAAGCACGCATACACGCACACACACACAGACGCACGGTTATGGTGGTCGAGCGACGGACGAGGGACGAAAGGGGCGATATTTGCCCACACGACTCTCCGTTGAGCGAAGGACGGTTGCTATCACCAGGCTCGATTCGCTCCGAGTAAACGTTTATTCCTCCTCCTCGTCATTACCGTCGTCGTCATTACTCGCTTGTCCGACTGGACAAACAAATGGTAACCCACTGTCCCACTTAATGACATTGTTCCCTAATCGCCAACGGGTTCGCTCGTGAATCGAATCGTTTGGCATTAAGAAACCTTCCTTGTCTCCGATTCTCGGTAGCAAGTCATTCGTTGAATACGATTTCCTTGAGATTTTAAAGCTGCCAGCGTGAACCCTTACAATCGAGACTCACCTCCCCGGGGGACGAGGGACGAGCACGTACATAGGTAATAAAAAAGTTTGAAATCGCGCGACATTCTAGAAGGGGTTGCGTTTCCATGCCGCGATTCCGAGGAGAGTTTGCGTCGGTTATCAAGTTTAAAAGGGCGACGGAGGCATAACCGTTGCCGGTCGAGGGGTGAAAAGGCAAGGAGATAGAGCGAGAGGGCTCAGGCTGAAAGGGAGAAAACGAGGGGAAGGGAAAAGGATGGAGAGCGAGAGAGCAGCCGGCACGATGGTCGTTGGGAAGTGGGGATAGCCCGGTCGGGAAGTCTGCCGAGTGCGAACGCGAGGTGGGCGTGGTGGGGGTCGAGTTCTCCTCGGTGCCGCAGTAGAGTAGCGGCCTTCGACGCGATCTGATCTTGGTTCCGCGCGTCCGGTGAATCGGCGCGACCCTACGAGAAAAAACGGTGCATGCCGCTGCGTGCGGGGGGTTAGCCAAGTGCACAAGAAAGGCTCGACCGTTCAGCGAGGAAATATTCTTCAGGAAGAATTGGTCCATCGTCCCCTTGGACGGACGGGTCGTTGCTCAGTGATCGTCGTCGGGGAGACCTCGGGTCTACGTTTTCTTTGTCTCTAAGCTCGCTCGGACTGGCGATCGTCGCGTTGACGCGTAAACCCATTTCCACGTCAGCCGCGAGCGGAAGCGCGACCAAACCCGCCTGGATTTCCAAAAGGTGTGTGAGAGTGTGTGTGTCGGTGTATCTGTGTGTGCGTGCAGTGCGTAGACGGTTTTGTCCGTCGCGACGAAAGCTGGTATCTCCCTGCGCCGGGGGGAATTCGAGAGGGACGTCGAAACGTTTCCCGGCGACGAGCCGGGCCCTCGCCGAAGCTCGTTCGACCGGGCAGCGTTGAGCGCCATTGTTCCTGGAGGTCACGAGAGAACGGTGCTTGCCTCGCGTGAGACTGTCTCGTAGAAAGTGCGCCTAAGCCGATCCACCGCCGGCAAGTCTTCTTCCGCGCTAGACCCCACAACCGGAGGAATTACTTTTCCCGTGGTACGATTGGAAATACCTCGCAGCAAGATTTATCAGTCGACGTGGAGCTTAGCCGCGTGACCTCGAGCGCAAGACTCGAAGAGAGATCGAAAGGATTCGTCGGAAACCACTGGCCTTGGCTCCAAACGACTCGAGATACGTGGAAAGCCAGTCCGTGACTTTGTTGGCTCGTAATCAGCGATTAATCGCAAGATCGATTACCCGGCCTTGAACGTTCGAAATTCCGTTTGACCGTCGCCCAGGACGAGGACACAAAAGGAATCGACGTTAAAGGGCAACCGGCGATCTCGGGGTTTTATTAGTCCGTCGTGGTTTTAATGCCGATACGTTGGTTCCATGGCACTGCGGCAAGATTATCCGAGGGTTGAGCAGTTTTCACTGGACCGTTCAAAGGGAGCATCGAAGCCCGGTGGCACGGAGAAACGGGATTAATAAGGAGCAAGGGAGATCAACGGGGAAGAGAGGAGATACATCGACCATTGTTCCTCGATCGATCAACTCGACTGCTCTCCCGCAGTAGCGTCGAGTTGCCGACTGGTTCGGCAATCTCCGTGGTCGATCGTCGATGCTCGCACGGCACGTTCTTTCTCCCTGCGTGCGTGCGTGCGTGCGTCTGTGTCAGTAGTGGGCGCGCGAGAGCGTCCGCGTGTCTCTTTTTCCCTCCGTCCTCTTTGGAGCGCAGTGAGCCTCTCCGGGTGGCCCGGTGTGCGTTAGAAAACCGTGCTAGGCCAGTGATACGATCGGAGTAATCTCGTAGCGGGGCTACGAGCAACGACGTGATCGTGGAACGACCGTGGTGCTTGTGAAGTAATATCCGTAGGTTCGACTGTGTGAACCGGAAGTCCTCGTCGTCATCGTCGTCGTCGTCGTCTTCGTGAGATAGAAGACAGTGGTGTGCTCGGTGAAATACAGTGCTCCAAGGTGCGGAGTAGGAATTGGATGGACCGGCGGAATCGGAATCGGAGTTTCTAAGAAGGCTCGTGCGTTTGAGTGTTGGAGGGGAGGACGAGGAGCTACTACCCCCGGGGAGTGTCGGATCGTCGCGTGGATTGGTGCGACGGCGAGGAACTCGTGACGGTCGGCCTGGTCCCAAGAGATGAGCCGCACCGCGTCCTCGAGTGCGGCTCGTACGATGAGGACGTGGCGGCAGGTCGTAGGATCAGCAGCGGCCTTGAGGACAGCCGAGAACGAGACGTGCACCTCCGCGGAGACCCGGAAGAAGGTAGAAGCATGCCACCGGTCTTAGGAGGCGCGGCAATGGCGGTCCTTCCGGTGAGCCCGCAGACGGCGACGCAGGGTAACCCGCACCACCATCATCACAGTCACCACGTACATCAGGGACAAACGCAGGTCCTACTGGCGGGCACCCAGGCTCAGCCTCAGCTACTCTATCAGCCGTACAACTTGATGCCGCCGGCGGCCACAGCCGCGGCAGGTTCACCCTCTCCCCACCAACAACCCGCCTTCCAGCATCATCATCACCATCATCAGCAACAACAGCACCAGCCGCAACATCAGCCGCAACAGCATCAACAGCATCAACCGCAGCAACAGCAACCGCATCACCATCGACATATCGGCACTTCCGCTCAGCAAACCGGCTTCCTGCCGGCCGATGCGCCAGCCTTAGCTCTGTAAGTCCAATCGTCGACTATAGACCTCGACGAATCCGAGAAAGTGCGCGAGGATAACGCGCCTTCGAATACCCTTTACGGTATTATAGGATTTCCTTTGGCCAAAGCCCTTCTTTTCTCGCTGCTGCTGAAATGACGTCGTTAACTTGGGGAAATCCAACTAGAGACACGGGAATTTCAACGTCTCGCCGACGACCATTCTATCGCGTGGAACTGCTAAAGTTAGTGACCTCCTTTCGACGTCTCAGACTCCGCTCGGAGTCCTGCCGCGGGGGGAGCTGGGGGGACGAGGGTGGAGCACGGTATTGTCTTACTCGAGGCACTACTTTGGTCGTTGGCACTTAAAGCCTTCGGTCGGGTTAACACGCGGAACGCGCGCAGGTAAACGCCGAGGCAAAGGGAAGGAGGGCAAATGGGAAGTGTCGACCCGTAAAAGTGCAGGTGCAATCGACGTCACGGTACACTGACTTGCCAGTCTTTCTGTTTTCATTGCCGGCCGCGCGTAGATTCCTCATAGCGCGAGGGAAACTTCCGTGCGATGTCGCGCGATCGATAATTCACGAGTTATAGAAGCCTTTGGAATTAATTCCACGTATCAGCCGTTTCGTCAATGGCCATTGACCAACGAAATTCATCGGCCGAATATCCTTGACATTTAGAAGTCGCTGGTGAATTTCTAAGAGGATGTTTCGTTTGAAGATCTTTGAGAGATGGCGTTACGGGCAAAACCCTCGAGTCGGTAGAGCCGTCTTATCTCAGAATTATACGTGGAAATTTGCCGGGAATATCGCGGGAGAAAGTCCACTTAATTTCGTCCTGTCGGAAGCTCAAGCAAGGTTGGCCAACTAGTTGACGCGTCTGCATGAATCGGAGTTCTTCGAAGCCCGCCGCGGATCGATAGTAGACTGTGCGGTGTAGCCAGGTTTGCCGGCTGGCAGCCTGGCGAGCGGAAGCACAAAGCTTTCGCGCGAATAACGGTGCGCGAGAGCGTGCGGCCGGGTATAATGGGATGCTTAGCATCGAAACGCTCCTCCATGGGTTATACGAGTGCACGAACGCGGGATTTCATATCTCCCAGCGAAAAACCCTTGGTTCCGGGCAATTTCCGTCGGGCCCTACTCGTAAATAATCATCGGAAATTCCGCGAACGACCCGCTAAGCTCCCGAGAATTTCCTCCAATAGCTCTTCCGCCTCGGGAAGAACGATACGTCGACAAGAACTAACGGCTCGCGGAATATCTTGCCGAGGATCGATTTGTTTAAACTTGAGCTATGACTTTCGAAAGCACGAAACTTTGGGACGGGTCGGTTTTGTTAGTTTTGCATGATGCAAACGGTTTCGGCGAAAACGAAGTGCACGGAAATATGGCGCTTAGCTGCGGGGCGGTGCTTCTCGTGAAATATGGCCGTGACGGCTGCGAGATTTATTCGCGTCAAGGTTGAATAAGCTTCTTCGCTTGGTTCGAGAGGATAATGGATTACAAATTTGCAGAATCGTTCACAACTGCGACACGGTTGACCGGCAAACCGAAATGCACAACCTTACCACAGTCGATAAATGTTCGAGCCGAATTTTTGCTTCCACCTACGTTTATCGGGAAAGTAGTTTGTCAGTATTCCTTGCACAGTGCACGCTGTTTCAGTGATAAATCTATTTGCGAGCAGACTGCTATCGGCCGCAAAATACGTTCTCCATGGAAAAATGTTGGCCCCGGCGTTGGCCGGAATTTTGTTTTAACCTCTTTCCCCGGAAACTCGACTCGCATATTGCCGTTGATTTAGGAGTGGTTGTGGGTCGTTGGAATGATCGATTTTCCACGGGTTTCGCGGCTCCGCTGTTGACATTGTCTTCGGAACGAACTGTGTGTGGCTGCGACAGATGCTTGGCCGTCCTACGACCGGCTGGAAATATATTCAGCGACTGTTGGGAGCGATCGATCAGCCTCTACCGGCTCTGTAAAATTGGTAACACGAGGCGTGTGCGAAGATCCGCGCGGCGACGGTCTTTCACGAGAACGGCCGAAAGCTGCTGCTCGAAAATAGCCACTCGTGCATCCGCTGCACACGCACGAAACATAAATCGGTGGTACAAACCCCTCCCCCCGACACCCGCCTCGCTTTCTCGAGCCTTCGTGATTTTTGTCCGCCCGGCGATCCAGCGAGAAGACAAAAAGGTCTCGCTGGCTAACGAACAACTTTCGCTCGTGTACTCGTTAACGACCGTCCTCCAAAGTTTGACAGTTTGTTGAACGTTCGCTGGCGTTATTGGCAAAACTCACTGTTCCACTGACAACGCAAGGCATGTAGGAGTGCCATGGAGAGTGATCCTTCCGCACAAGGTCAGTGCTACCGGACCAACATAGGCAAAAAAAGTAGGTCGTACGAACGAAAAGGAAACTGACTTGCATACGAGTGGAGAACATTTTTGGACCATTGGAATTTCTCGAAGACGTGGGAAGTGGTTTTTCGAGCTTCATTGACATTCGTTTCCTGTGTTGCCTGTTGGGCCGGTAAACGGGGTCGCTCGGGAAGCGCAATGATCGGGTAGTTGGCGTTTGCAAATTGCATCGTTTTCGCGCATAGAAAGTGGGATGGTAGGCGTAATCGAAAGGAGCGCACATCTCGTCTGTAATTTGCCGATCCGAGGAATTACGCTCCCAAGAATTTACGGGCCGGAGATCGCTCGGCCGTGGCATAACAGAACCACTCGGTAGTCAGCCGTGGGGATTTCTCTCCCTCCGCTCGAGAGCAAAATGAGAGCCGGAGGGAGGGACGGGACGGCGCTCGTAATCTTCTTGGAACGAATCCCGCCGGGTAATCGATCGGAACGAGGCTCGCTCGGCCGCTCTCGACCCTGAACCGGAACACGAGAGAAAACGTTGAACGGCGATCACGAGCGAAGCGGCCAATCGAGTGAAACTCCGACTGGCTCGACCGGGCACGACTAATTAAGCCACCTTTCGTTTTCAGCCCGTCGAGCCATCCGAAACGTTCTTCCGTCTTCTAAAGTTCGCTCTTGGCAAAATCTCCATATTCCACGATCTCGGTAAATACCTGAAAATAATACGATCGAGGGGGAATTCTTGCGAGCGAGAATAGAGACCTTCGGTCGTGAAAGGACAAATGGAAATATGCAAGGGAGGAAGGGGTAAGGGTCAAAAGGGGATGATTCGCGTGGCAAGCTCTCCTTTTAGCCAGTCCTCTGTGTACTGGAAAAGCCAGGGGAGAGAGCTAGAGGGCCCATAAACTACGCCAGGTCTCTGGGAAAACGTAACAATGCGGTTAATCGGGCGCCTGGCTCCTTCGCAATGACGGTCAGGGAGAGGGGATACCTGGCCGAGGGATGTTCGGGGGCTGAGGGACAAAAAAGTTTTGAGACGCCAGGCATTGCTCCCTTTGTTAGCGGGCTGGCCTCAGGTAGAGAGAAATCACGAAAGTCCGCCACGTTCTATGGAAATGCACAAAGGCACGACTGGTCCCTTTGTTGCCGGCCGGGAGGGTCTCTCTACCTGCCCTCGGAATCTCTCTCTTCCTCCCTCTCCCTGTCCTTCCCTCATCCTTGTTCCACCCTGTGTGGCTAGTGAACAATGTAACGTTGAAGGAGAAAAATCGCCAGCTCGGATGAGAGGACCAGACAGGTCGACCGAGCTTCGGTTCGAAAGCATTTTGCACGTGCTTTTTCCCGAGGTCACTGAAGGTCGCGTCAACGACAGTCCGATAAACCGATAACTCTGACTCGCGTCAGAAGATAAACTTGGATGCGCGAATCTCTTATCGCTCGGCTAATCCGTCACTTGTACATTCCCCAATGGTTTGTTGTTTCAAGGGAATCTCATCCCACCGGTTCCGCTTTTTCATCCGATAACGTTGATACGCACCTGCAACGCTTATTGTTCCGTGCCTCGTCGGCGGTTTACGCAGGAACGCACGGCGGCGCGCGTTCTCCTCGGTCTCGTTTCTGCAAATCACTCGGCCGGAGGACTCTTGAAATCTTGCCGCCGCGTGCAGAACGTAAATCCTAATGCGGCTAAGTTTAACTCGCGTGTAGCATGTCTCCGACCTTGGCGGAATGAAAATAGTCGACCGGCTTAAATTGACTCGGCGCGTGCGAAAGCCCGTGCCACGGTTTAATGCGATTACATGCAGCCTCGCGCGATCTCGCTATGTTGCTCGCCGGTAAATCTCATCGATCCGGACGGTTCCGTTTCCGTCGGCTTTTCCCAGCGGGCACGATGTAAGCAGGGAAAGAGGGGAGAGACGGGGTCCGAGACGCCAAAACCCGTTGCTAACTAAATATCGCTGACGCAAATTTTCGCGCTACTCCGAGAGGCCCTCGCTTATTTTTACACCCGCTCCGTGGTCGATCGAAAGGAAATATTTATCTTTGATTCTCACACTCACGCTACTGGTTTGTTTTTATCGGCGAATCGACCACTCGTTTGTTCGACGTGCACGTCCACCGCAACGACCTCGGTTTCAATATACTTCCTTCGCTGCTCTTTTTGTGTCACCATCGTCTCGGAAATAAATGTTCCTCCAAACCGCGATCAAACGGATCGCAAAGTGAGCACGAAAATTACTGCCTAGGACCAGTGAGAAAGTAATGCATTCTTCGTTCATAGCAATTTCATAAATTACGCTCTACGTAATTGCGTTCACCGCGAAATGCCGGAGAAAACGTTTGACACGTTTCATCCGGAGCGGTCGCCGAAGATCTACTCGGTGCAATATTACTCGTGTGAAGAATAATGAGTAGGGAGTGGGATATTTGTGTACGTGGATTTGTCTCAGGTTTTGCGAGTGGTTTCGTCGTTATTATACCTGCTCGGCCATTGCGGTCGGTTCTCATTCGACGATTTTCTCGATCGTCCTGTCTCTTTCCTCGTCCGGGAGGACGGTGAATCACAACCGCAAATATCCCTCTCCAGTAAAGTGGCTCTGCCGGTCGGTCGTGTCACCGGGAAGAAGCGGCGAAGGTACAGCGGAAAGTAAACGCGAGAAAAGCAGAAACGGAAGAAGACGACCCTATATTTCCCGAGCGTCATGCTCTTAACCGGGAGCACCGCGATCTGGGTCAATAGAGAGGTTCCCCCGCTCCCTTTAACCGTCCTCCCACGCTCCAGCACTCCCCGTGTATAATGCAGCTCTTACGTTTTTCTCCTCCAAGTGCGACTGTATATCGTCTTCGACTCAATACGGGTTCATGAATATCGCAGCAACGACGGAGATACATTTTATCTGTCGAAATGTGCCAACGTGCTCGGCAGCATAACGCAACGAAACTGGTGCATTATGTAAGGTGAAGGTTACATTTATGTTTCCCCATTTTAGTTGACACGAACGCAGCGTAGAAGCATGGTTACTGACAAAACAGATGGTATTTCTCGATCGTTCTCCGGAGGGATTTCGTAACAGAAAAGCAAACCCTTCGCCTCTCTCGCGGTGCTTCAAAGAGATGACCATAGCTGAGATTGGACAATCGGCCGTTCGGTCGAGTCTGTCGCAATGGGCTTAAAAATAACGCGCGGCACTATTTACAATCAATTGACGATAGATAAGCGGCCTAGAAGAGCGCTTCGTAGAATCGATAGTTGGCGAATAAAGAGCGAGAAGGATCACGACCTAGGGCCATCGTCACTCGCGATAGAGACATGCGCGTCACCAAGTTCTTTTTGGGTTTCTGTGCGATACCGTTCGATATCTCGAAGCCGAGGCTTCCTCGACGCGTGACAAGTCCGAAGGTCGGCTTCGTCTACCGCTTTCGCAATTCCTAGCGGAGTTCTCTTTCCATCAGCCACAGACCCTTTCGCTCCCTTCCCCCCCTGTTTTCCCCGTGGTCGGCCGAAAATCACCGCCTAGCGCCAGGCTCAACGATGTCTAATCTTATCAGACTCTCACGCAACACCGTTATCACGTCGACTGAGGTGGCATGGGTCGAGCCGTTATCTCCCTGCCTCCCCGCCATTCCCCCCCCCCCCCCTTGATAATCTCGAAATCCGGTACTTTTCACTCGACGCGAAACCTCTGACAGTTGGCCAGAAATATCTGACTGCGTCTTGCGGAGCTCGATAATTTCTGCGCCTATGTATTTTCTGGAAACGTTTCTCATGTCTGCCCTCCCCGGTTTATCCCGTTGAGTTTACGTCTCTTGGGCGCATCTGCATCTCTCGCTCGCATCTTCTAGTTCCGTTTATTTATGTATCAGCTTCTTTCTCTCCTCTCGCTGGCTCCGCGTCGACGCGCTCTCCTCCTGCCCCTCCAGATACACGACTCTCGCGGGCAGGACTATATAAAGCACAGCCGGGAGAAGGGGGCGGAGGTGGAAGAACGCGTTGCACGGTGAGCGGCGGAGCTGTGCGACGACGGAGAGGAAAAACGAGAGACCAGAGACGAGAAGGAGAGGACGGAAAGAGCCGGTTGCAAAGCTCGTAGAGCGGTGCAATCAGAGGGTCCGTCTTATCGCGGCTCTTATGGCAGTGCCATTGAAGAAGCGGGTCATAAAATCGCTGCGGGCTCCACGCACACGCACGAGCCGACCACTGCGATTCCGCCGTTTCGTCGTGCGTTTCAATTCAGGTTACGTCTGTTTGCACAAGCAGCTCTCAAGGGCGAACCTCTCGCGAATCTCGTCGGCGGTTTCCCATCGACCGGCAGCGGGGAGCCAGACACGTCGGTGCGTTGCGTAATTTCCCCGAGTACGACGATGGCATAACGATTAACGTCGAAATCGTCCCCGAGAATCTCCAATCCCTATAGATTCCCGGGCAAATACCGGCGAGATCTTTGTTGTGTTTTTATCCGTATGTAAATATCCGCCCAAAATATTTGCCATCTTCCGCGCGGCCAAATAATATTGATGATTCAACCTTTGGCCAAATAAACGTCCGTCCCGTCGGCAAATATTTTTCTGCGCGACGTAATTTCACGGGTTTCCTTAGCGTCCTGCCCCTCTGTACAATTTTACAGACGAATTCCACGAGCACCGAGACTTCCCGGATCGCCGGGAATTCGAGGGAGAAGACGTAACGGTCCTCATTGTTGGCCGCTTGCCCAACTGGTTTTCCGCGTCTCAGAAAACCGGGCCGAAACAATTTCTCATTTGGGATAAACCGAGAGGGACCTTTCCAACCACGGGGGAAACTCGTGAAATGATGGAAAGCGGCCGAAGGAACGTTTTGAAACCATGAGCAACCGTTTCTCGACTCTCCGAAACTCGTACGATTTAACTGAAGCGCGGAACGTCGTCGGGGACTTTCTATTCTCCGGTAATCGAGCGTTCATCGAAAGAAACCTTGCCATTAAATCAACGTAACGTCCTTGCGGCTTGGGAGTTGAAATACGCTCGGGTTTTCACGCTCGTATTTTCACCGGTTCGTCGACGATTCGATCTTACGCAAGGGCCCTCGGTCTCGGGCCACGTTTTGCGCACGAGGCCCGTGAAACGACGACCCGCGCTCGCCTAAATTTAGCCGGCCTAATACGATGCGAAAGATAACCTCCCCCTCCTCCTCCTCCTCTTGGGGCTTTCGGGCGGGTCGTTTCACCGCGGCCTGGAAAGCGAATTTCAATGGGAAGAACCTCCCCGACTGGCCGGTTTCGTTGTTCCGCCTTCTCCCCGTGAATAATGACCTCTCCCTTTCTCCCCGTTGGCCCCCCTCCGCGCGATTGGAGCACCGCCAAGCGCGCATGTTTACGGAAATCTCGGGTAAAAGGGAATGCGATAAGGAGATACGGCATTCGCATCGGACCAGCCTGGCCTGTCTATTTACGAATGCATCGCGGTCGGTGCCGAGACAAAGGAGAGAGCACCACGCGCGCTTATCTCTGGCAAAAAATCCCCCCGCCAGAGATACGGGAGCTTCGTCCGGCCGTCGAAGGAAGAACGGAGCGCTTGCGAAGCCAGATATCGCGATAACCGCTGACCTTTGTCAGCTGCTACCACGATCTTCATGGCAATGAATCGTCGCGATTCATACGAAAACCGCCTGTACACACGGCTTCAACGAACTCTAATAATTACGGAGCAGTCATTAATCCAGAACTTGCAAGGGATTCTCATTCGTACGATTCTCAACTGATCGATCGATCGAGAGTTTTTCATGAATTTTTCAAGGCCCCTCGAATTGGCCCGACGAGAGTATCGGCTTCCCGGAAGCCAAGCTGGCTCTCTACGCTCGCGCGAACGTGCTTTCGTAAAGCCCTGGTCGTTGTGGTGGTACGGAGCCGATTCTCTCGACTATTTTTAAAGGCGGCCACCGCGAAAGCGACGGCAGTCGACAAAGAGTGAGAGAGAGAGACCGCGAGAAAAAGGGGAGAGGAGAAAGAGAGAAAGACAGGAAGGGGAGCGAGACCACCGGTGAAACCCCGCTCGTTCTAAATGAGTTCGATAACCCGCGCTTTTACACTCTGTACCGTCCTCTACTTCGTTCTTCTCGTTCTCTGATCCTCGCGCACGCCGAGTGATTTACTAGTTCGTTACTTCTTACCGACCTAAATTACGCTTTACGACATTTCCACGCGAGTATCTCGTTGCCGGCAGTCGAAAGAAGTCGATCAGCAATTCCGTGCGTCATGCGAGCTTTTTGCCTCGACTATGTTTTATTCATTCTTCGAGACATTGCTGATCCGCAATTATGTTCCCGATGAAGGCAGCCTTGGCAGACGCCGTTGGAAACAATAAGTCCGCCGAGCGCTCGTAAAATCTGCGATATTCCTATTCGCTGGAGCTTAATTTCCTTCCCCCTTGTACCGGCGCTCTAACGGTTATTAAAGTTTCCCACGAAAAATGTCGATCTATTAAAACTTTTAATTCACATTCTGTGTCGGACTCGTAGCTGGGTTTTACGTCACGCTCGTAGCCGAGCGGGGAAGAAAATAACGAGAATATCGGCTTTAAGGCGGAGGACGGGGGTCTTGGAAAACGTAGTAAAAACGTTCCACTCTTCCCGCCCCTCCCCTCCCTCTTCCTTTTCTCAATGCGCGGGCGATTACGTTAGCCCCTTCTGCCCTATCCATTATTCGGTTTTACGTCCGTCGCAGTTTCCATTGAGGACGCGTATACTCATTCCTATCCCCTTGCCATTCCTTCCCCCTCAGCCGAGCTTCGATCTATCAACCGTATCAGCCCTTGAAAACCCACCCTCGCGCCGACGGGCAACCTTTTATGCCAGGTTTCATCTCGATTTATTGATCGCTGCTACACACCCCTGCGTTCTACGGCCCTCATGACTTACGGCACACGGAAACATTTATTCCGGTCAAACCGTAACTCTGTATGCTCTCACCTCGTTACGGATATATTCTCCATTGTCGTCCGAACGAGAGAAAAAAGGTAGGAAAAAGAAATTGACGCTCGAACGACAGGTCGACTGCTAATTGCGAAAGAAATGCTGTTCCCACGGACGCCTAGGAAACTATGTTTGCCCGAAAGACGAAAACTGATCGCACGAGATTTAGGGGCTTTGTTTTCACGAGGAGAAACCGCTGCTCTCCCTTCTGTTTCGCCGCGAAAATAGAGCGCCTGTTAATAAGACGTTTTGGCACGAATATTGGCGCGTGAGGATTCTCTCTCTTCTATCTCTCTTCCTCTCGGCGAGTTTCCGAGCGTATTTCTAATTCGACCGGCTGGCATGAGCGGTTGGCTTTTCTGCCTGCGACTAACGTTACGTATTTGAGCAAACTTCGAAGCACCGCCGGCCAAATAAGCCGGCCTGCTCCGCCTCGGAGTTCAGTCCCGCGCAATTATCGTTCCTCGGATGACTCGAATTCTTCGAGGTGGCGTGTCTACCCCGAAAATAGACGTGTCATATGTCTCGCGGGGCCAAAAATAAAGAGGAGAGAAGACGCAGCGAACGTCAATAGGCCGGGGAAATAAAATCGAGGACCTGTATCGTCTTACGCGCCTTCAATATCCGTGAGACCATCTCCTGGCTCGGTTAATGGTAATTGAAATGACACTTGGAAGTCTCTACGAAATAATATCGTACTTGAATCGTCGCCAGTTGGACGCTAACGTTGACGAAGGAACGGCTCCCGGGATATTTGTCGAACGTTAATTAATTCAGCATGAATGAATCATGAACGCTCGGATACTTTCCGAACAGACACGTGGATTTATTTTCGTCGAGCCGCTAAGTAAACCCAGCTGTGCCTCGGGTCATCAGGTAAGCGATGACTCCGAAAATTCATCGGGGACGATCATCGAATTAACCTTCCTTTAAATCGGAAAGAGGTTCGTGCAAGGTTAGTGACATTAGCCGCATGAGTTTGGGCTTCTTGCGAAGCTCGCGCTGTTAAATCAGCGATTTTGCAGCAACCGCCGCCCACGCTATATGTCAACGTAGCACGGCTCATTCAATCGGCCAAGCAGGAAAGTCTCCGACAAGCCGAGACAATGGCGTAACTGACACTTTCCTTCGCTCCGCGATCGTAAGCTTCCTTGCGACTTAATCCAGCACGGTTCATTCAATTGTAATTCGCCCGTCTCTGCGAATAATTACACGAAGCTCTGGTCCCTTGGCAACAGGAAGTTCCTTGCAATTAGCATTCGAAGGAAACAGGCAACGATGCTTCGTAAACCATTTCCCTTTCGGGAAAGTCCATTGTATCGCGCAAGGCGTATACCATTATGTCCATTAGCCGGCAAATTTGTGGAATTCTATACGCCGCTCCGCTGCTAAGAGATTCGGAATTTCTCTGGAGTTCGTTCCGGACACGCAGGGATCCGGTAAATTGGATACGTTCGTTTGGTTTTTTCGCCGGTCCCTGCCGCCGACGTATACGTGGGTGTTGTACACGTGTCCGTTATACGCGATCGTACGTGTATGTCTGGCCTATCGGAATGATGCATTACCTCGAGCACACACACATACACACACATACACAGACTCACGCACACATTGGCGAGAAACTCGTTCCTTCTCATTTTCCGCCCTCGTCCCTCGGCCCCTCCTTCCGTCTTATTCTGTCTACGAGAGAATTACATCACGTAGAAATCACGGTAATCTTGGCGGCGGGTGCAGAAAGCGTAGGAATGCAGCCGCTAATTTGCCACGCGATGCAGCGGTGCCTCCGTATCGTCTGCATATCGCCAGGCAACAGGAGTTTACTAGCACAAGTATTTCATTAATCCGTAAATCCAATTTTATCGGAAAGCGCGACGATAAATGTTTGCTCCGAGGTGAAGGCAAAGTCCGTTCCTCGGGCTGATCTTTTTCCACGAGCATTCCCGCCGGTTCCGTCGAACGAGAACAAAGAGCTGCTCAGAACGGACAGGTGTCCGACGGCCATTTTAAGCACGCTTTGATCGCCTGCAGGCAACGTCAAAGTCCGACAAGAAGACCAAGTAAACGCGACGTTGACGAGCCAGCGAAATTCCCTCTTCGTGACGATATGTAAAATTCATAGGTCTCACTAGATGGTATTCGACCTCCGAGCCTCACCTTCCTATATCGAGCTAAAACGTGCGTGAATTTCAAAAGAAAGTCGTTTAAAAGTATTTACACTTCGGACCTTCCCCCTCAGCGAAGGAAAATTAACATACGGCAGTTCCCAGGTGCGAACGTTACGATTAAGAACTCAATTGCAGATTTGAAGAAACGACGAACGTTGTAACGTCGAAGAGCAATGTAAATTTCAGTAGATTACATGTAAAGCAATTGATATTAGGTTTTTTGCGTTAACCCGCGCGTCATTGACTTTGTAATGCGTCGTGGTAAAATGTATGTTACATGAATTTCTAATCAAGCAGAACTTTCACCACGTCCTCGATATTCCGTGCGGTGGAAGCCACGGTCGGCCGTCATCGATTTTGTTTTGATGACGCGGCGAACTCTCGAATTCACGTGGCTGATCAATGGCATTCTTCCTTGAAAGTCGGGCGTTATTCGGAGAACGAGCCTGCCGGCGTGTTGTTGGTAAATATCACATAAAAATAAATCGATCGTTGTGGGAAAGACGAGACGAAGGTGTGAAGGTCGGAGCGACGCAACTCGTGTTGACTTTGGCTCGTGCGATGCCCTCAGTGTTAGAGCTCGTCTTCGTCGAGGAAGCGAGTTCCTCCTGCGGCTCTCGTCGGGCTTCGAATTCTATCAGATTTCCCGAGTACGTCGTTCGTCGTCGTCGTCGCGCAGTGTCGTAAAATTCGAGGCGCGCCGCTCTACATTCCCCGACAGGATCGGGCGTCAATGAAATCTACGACGTGAACGGGCCGACACGTGACTTTTTACTCTGCCCTTCGTTTAAAGCGACGAACGGTGGCTGAATTTCGTGCCGCTTGGCAGCTGGCCTGCGCATTTTTCTCTCGAGCCGTACGTACAGAGCTATCGACATGTCCGATCCGAGACAGAAGCAAATCGGAGGAGGAGACGACCAGAGGTAAGGATGCGTAAGGCCTTTTTTGGTGATATTCGCTCCGTTGCCGCTAGACGGACAGAGATAAAATGAGAAAGAGAGAGACGCAGCGAGAGAAATAAAGAGAGCCCCTGCCCTGCGCTTTCTGGTTTGTCCGGTCCGCACGACCGGATTTTTCAAAGGTTGCCCGAACCCGTCCTGTTCCTACACACACACACACACACACACACACACACGACGCACACTATGACAAACTAGGGACCGGTTTGTCGAGCGGCTGCTGCCACTGCAGTCGCTTGATTTCTCAGCGGCCTGATCGCTCCTGCGGGAAAAGAAAAGACGAAGGAGGGAGGATTGGGACGAGAGAAAATGGAGGAATTCCCGTCCGGTCGGCCTTCGGCCATCTCCACCGACGATTAACCTTTTCTTAACAGGGGAAACCAGTAATTTCGTACTGTTGGCCGGCTTTACGATCACGTTGACCCCGCTCCTTACGCGTTCAAAATATATACCAAAGTATCCTCGTTCTTCCATAAGTATCGCTCTTATAAATCCTCTCGTAAAAACAACGAAAGATCGCCACTCGAATTCGTTCCATGAATCTCCGTAATCTCGCTCGAATATCTTCGGACTTTATCACGACTCGAATTCAGTACGTGTCGAATAAAACGTTGACAGCGTCGTGGAAACGTTGGGAAACGATTGCCCGACGAATTGTAAAAGCGCGATTCCGAGCTTTCCTGATACGTTGTCTAAACGTGGGAGAAAGAGGAAATGGCAGAGCGCTGTTCCCTGTGAGAATCGTTCGGAGTCGTCTCGTTTGTTCTCCTCGGTATTATCGCAAGGGTCTGACGGGGCGGATCACGTTATTGCCAGTTGTGAGGGACGAGGGGACGAGACGATAGACGTCGCAATACGCCTCGTATCAGGCCGGCAGCATCGTGTACGTTGCTCAGCCAGCTAACGTATATCTCGGCGATACGCGTGTGCGTCAACGAGCCGCTCGTTTTCCTAGCTCACCGTCCCCCGGCCTGCCTCTCCTCCCACCATGTGCAAATACGTGCAAATAGACACGCTGATACGTACACGCAACGTTCCGTCCACGTGTACACGTTCCCGGCTCGACTCGATTTACGATGTCTATATTCGCGGAGAAGGACGTCCGTCTGTGTCTGTGCGTAATTCCAGCAGACATGGACGAAAGACTACGTTTTAACGTCGACCAAACGGTTATCGACAATTGACCGGATTAAACGGACGATCGTAAGACTTTCTCCTGTCCCTTCCGCCATGCATTTCTTCTGTGGAAATATCAGCTTGTTTTTTTCGTCAGCATGAGTCACGAGAGATGACGGTATAACCTTGCTCGCTCGAATCGGCCGATTCCCGCGCGACACGTACTCGCGATAGGACCGTTCCGCGAGAGCTCGGATTTCTCGCAAAGGACGATCCTCGCGTAATTACCGGGATATAGCGGCGATTCGCGGGGCAAGGCGGGCTCACACAAGCGCGCACGTATGGAATAATAAATAGACGAACTGGCCGAGTGTATTTATTATCGCGCTGGCGGATCCTGCATTGTGAGATCTCCCGACCGAGAACACCGATAAACACGCGCCGCACCGCGCGCACGTAACAGTATAAATAACTTGCGCAAGCGTTAATGAATGCTTATCTGCCCGCGCCTGTTAAAAAGTCACGATATTATACCGCCGTCAGGCGTGTACACCCGCCTCTGGCGTTATTATCGGCCGGTTCTCGCACACACACACACACACACACACACACGTAGCCACACAGAGACATATCGACAAAGCGCCATTTCCCGGCAACGTCGTAACCCAACGCCCTACTCCTAATCTGCATTTTTCGGAGGAGAAAAAGCCGATTGTGTCTTCGCTGCAACCGCATGAATTCAATCGTTATGGTAGTCAAGTGGAACACTCATGAACCGGTAAGATCAGATGTGAATTGTTTCGCCAGAGTTTCACCTGCTCGATGAGAATGTACCGGGTAAGATACGTTTCCTCGGAACTGTCAGACGCTGTACTTGCATCTGCTTCTTTTTAAGCGATACCCTTAATAAGGACACGACCGCCGTTGCTTCGTCATGACCGAAAACGGACCGTAAAGGAATAACCCAGTTGTTTTCAGTAACTTTGACTCACGTATCGTGTCGTAAACGAGAGTGTAGGGGGGTGGGGAGGGGATAGTGGAAGGAAAGATCTCGCAGAGGCAAACAACGAGTCGAGTTGGCGGGGGACTGGAATTCGTGACTAGGTGAATCCACAGTGAGCCGTTAAAGCTGGCAAAACTCTCAAGGACACGAGGGAATTGGAGAGAATCGTTTCCTCGTCCGTCTTATCGCGGTCTTGATCGAGGCTCAGGTCTCACCGAGAAAGAAGATTGGAAGAGAGAGCCGAGGCACACGGCCGCACGATAAATGAATAAAGAATATGTAAATGAAAGTGTCTATAGGTTTACTTGGATGTATGCATTATCGGACGTATTTACAAGCGGCTCGTCTACGCCGAAGGTCCGGTAATGCCGGTGCTCCTCCATTCCTCTGCTCTTGCATAAATCGTATCGGCCGGTCTTTGCGGTGCATCGCTGTGCATAAATCCGAGCGAGAGCAGGGAATGACCGATATTTCACGATCCGATAGGATCTTCCAGCTCCGGAGTGCTCTCACGAGCCGTCGATAACATTTACTCTCGAAAGAACGCGCGGTACATGGATTAATAAACATGTAGATATTTGAACCGGTATTAAAGATGAACGAGCAACATTGTGGAAAGCTTTCACGATAAAAATCTTTCCCGAAGATTCAGCGAGACGCGACTGACGTTGCATTGTTGTTTGGTTCTGTTGCAGCGAGCGACGCGAGGTGGAAGTGCGCGAGCTGGAAAAGCGCGAGCGGGAGGCGAAGATGGAGCGGGAGAGGATCGAGAAGCAGAGGGCCGCGGAGCAGGCGGTTCACAAGCATTTCGAGGAGTCCCTGAGGCTGGCGCAGCAAAAGGTGAGTCAGGCATTGCCTACCTGCTCTCCCTCCCCTGGGAGAATGCGGCTGTTGTTTGCCCTCCCCCGGTTCTTTCCTACTTCGATAACCGTTGCCCACCGAAACGTTTGCAATGTCGAACTCGCCTGGAAATTCCATCGGCGCTGACGACACACAGACCAGGACTGTGGACGTGACGGTTAACGAGCCTACGAAAGTAAGATATTCGTTAGAAGTCGAATAATCAGGCAGGGACATGATTTCAACGAAAGATTAGGCAGTTATCGCTGGGAGAATTTTCCTACGGTCAATCACCTCGGTAAAATTTGAAGCAATAGCCAGGTCGCTCGGAATGTCTAATGAAATAATCGACCTCGCCGTAACAAGGTGAATCAGCCAGCCGTATTTCTTTCTGCCGAGTTGTCGTGTCGTGAGTCAGAACGACCGACACGCTTTCTAGCTTTGCTAACGGCCCTCATCTTTTCGCGCGCATTCGCTCGCTTCGTGTTCCGTCGCTAATTGTCGTCATCCATCTTCCTGCGACCCTCTTGTTGTTTCCTTCCAAGGACATAGCCAGGGAAGAGGATGACGCGTTGGTAACGGGTTAATAACGCTCCTGCTCTCGAATTCCCTCGCACTTGAGAGCCATCCGACCGATCGTTACTTTTCAATCCTCGTGCGACGAGGAAGTTTCCCGTGGAAATCGCACCGTCGGGGGAACAAGGGCGATTCGATTAAAGTTCCCGCACGAAGGGGAGGCAGGAACGTAAAGCTTTGAGCGTGTGTTCGTGCTCGTTGGCGCGGAGTTGTGTGCGTCAGAGCAGAATCGGTCGATCGGTCCACCCTCGCTCAACGGGGAACAGAGTTATTCAAGAGCAGGCAGAAGGGTCGTCTCCGTTCCTTCCTCTTCTCCCTTCTCTCTTCACCCCTCCTCGACACCCGGACCAACAGATAGACCTTCGGTTCGGCTCAATGAAATCACTCGAAACCTTGTTGGAGAATAAATACCCGACTACCAGGGGCCCAAGTGACTAAGCGCAATTAGTGCGCACATCGCTTCTGCACGAAGAGGGACGTCGCACGAGGTTTAGGTAAATCAAGGACAATAACGAGCAGTTTCTCGACAGTAAGGCGAAAATCTCGGGCACAGATGGCCTTGGTGAAAGTGAATTAGAAGAAACGGCAGAGCAGCGAATAGGGTGAGATTCGAGGGAGATATCGTGACAGAAGAAAAACGGAAACAGGAGGAAGACAGACGTGACGGTTTACGGACAACAGATACATAGGCAGGACGAGACGGTTGCCGTGGAGGGAGAGGTAATCAATGCATTCCAGCACCTGCCCTTTGTGCGTGTTGCTGCCTTGACAGCCATCCAAACCTGCCTGACTGTTTACACCAGTATACGTGGTCGTACGGTCGCCAGTGATCCTCAACTCCATTCTCAGAGTTCACGTTATCCACGTAGGCAGTTAACTTAATATCACAATAAAAGCAACACGGTGGCGATACGTTTACTTTGATTACATTGAAAATAAGATGTGTGTTATCGGTAGGATCGTTGGTAAACGAAACGCCGTACGGACATTTGTCCGAACGTTTTCTCACTTTGGACAATGATTTAATCGTATTTAGACGCTACGCTTATTTCGAGCGTGCGGTCTCTTTAAAGCAGTTGAGTAACTACTCGGCGGAGGAAAATATTTACTGAGACAATGTTTATCGCGATGAATCTTTTCGCGCGGCACTCGAAGTTTATTAACGTTCGCCGAACTTGCGGAATGTGACATTACGTAAGTGTGCGTAGTCAGGCGGTCAGTGTGGCAGACGAGATTGAGCGGCACTGCTGACAACGTCGAACGCACATTGGACACGTATGGGTGCATAAGCGGAGGGCGAGGAAGAGAAAGAGGGACGAAGGATTGGTTCACGAAGAAGTCGACAGCCCTCTCTCCTACCTGCCCTTTTAGCGCTCAAAAATGTCCTGCTCGGCAGTCGTTTGCGAGCCGCCGTCCTGAACGGAACGGCGCTTCCTCGCGTGTCCTTGAACCGTTTCTCCCCCGAAAAATCCCACCGCTGCCAGTCACGGCGGCCATAACGCTCGAGTCTGAAGGCGCGTGTGTGCCACGGAGTCTTCTCTCTTTTTTCTCTTTCGCCGAACCGCGCTCGTCGGAATGTCTGCGCCGCGATAACCCCGATAATAGCGCGTTATCGGTGAATGTTTGTCGTTTGCAGCGAGACGAGATAAGGCCAGCGAGCTCGCTGATCGCGCGAAACCTCGAGTAGTCGACGGAGAATCGCGCAGTAAAGTTGGCCAGGCTCTCGAACTCGTTTTAAACGGCATTTTACAGCAAGTTCGGGCCGCGTGTATCTTTCTTCTCGAGAGTGGCGCGATCGATGGGAAAGGATGCCCGTTGTCCAGCCATCTCGCGAATAATTTCTCGGGCAACGACGCGCGCCGAGATCCCACGGCGATTGCCAGCCTTTCTTTTGTGCTCCCTAACAACGTGCTGCCTGTGGAACGTCGCAATCCCCGCTGGGTCTCTTCTGCTTCGCCCGTTTCGAGGTCAGTCCCTACTCTCGCATATCTCTGCGCCCGTACCGAGTTCGTCGGCTTCTCCAGCGGAAGCGCCAGCGATTAATTCCTTCGTCACGGCACGGATCAACGAAATTTTAACGTGGGTGCCTCTACGTCGACCTTGATCGTATTCTCCAGGAGGAGCCACGAATGACGCGGAAATGAGCTTCGCAAACGTGTGACGATAAAGTATTTCTTTTACCCATAAGTGCCAGTGTCGGGACTTTACGTAAGTCCAACTGAAGCGATGTAAAATGTAAGCCGTGCTTAATGGCATGGATGAATGCAAATGAAATACGTTAAAGATGTCACGATGAATCGCCGATGTATTCACGCGCGAAAATAAGACGAAATTTAGTGAGTCAATTCTGTTATCGATTCAACGGAATTATCAATCACGTGCTATCATCGTCAACAACTGCCGCGTTATCGCGAGCAGTGTAAACACTGACTGAGTAAAATAGGCAAACAATTTACAGTGGCTTCGGATCAACGGAAAGAACGAAAATAGCTAAACAAAAGTGTGTTAAAAACAGTTGATTGCAGTGATTAATGTTAGTTTACGTCGATGCAACGAGATTGCATATCCGATACGATTAATGCACTCGGCTCGACGTCATCGAGTAATTCAAGTGCACCGGTTGCACGGTTTCACTTTCCAACGTTCGAATTCCCCCTGAAAAGTGGCGCGGAAGTGAAATCACTGCTGGGAGAGAGGGAGAAAGAAACGTCGTCGATCGTCGTGAGTAATTATAGCTTTTCGTTGCGACTCTCTCGGTAAGAAAACGAAGGACAACTGGAATTCGCATAAAGCTCATGTTGTCTATTTCTTTTGTCGAGTTCTACGACCTTAGGACCACGTTTTATGGTGGCCAGCAGTTAAGAAAAGCCGATGATTATACAATAAATTTAGCTCCCCCTTTCCGATTGAGGGGAACGCAAATATAGCCCGAAGCGAACGTTTAAATCAACGAAGAATACGATATGAACCGAAGGGAAGGGCGGGAAGAGAACTCCTATTCCCGTGGGCCATCGCAACGGAATTATTAACCGCGTGCAATTAACGAGCGGGTGGGTTGCGCATAACGGCAAGGGACGGGGGAGGGTGGGAAGTTTAATTATCGCCAGGCCGTGGCGCTTGCAGACATCCGCGCGAAAAGACGACGATTAATCGTCGACAGGCAGCAACGACTCGCAGCAGCTGCGGACATTCTACTTTCGTCCGTCCGTTGGCTATGAAAATTGTGAATGAAAAATTGCCCGGCGCACGCTCGTGCTCTGTCTCTCGGTTCGCTGTGCGTCGAGCAAAGCGAGCAAGACGAGCAAGACCGAACGAAGACGGGGTCGACGATAACGACCGTGAGTATGTACACCTGCAAGTACATAGCCGAGTCTTCCGTGAACGTCTACACAGCAGTGACGAAGTACGCGTGGAATTTGGTCGGCTCGTTAAAGAGGCCTTCGGGCAATTCTTCCCTTGGTGTATTTCGCGCGGCGCTAAAGACCTTTGCTCCGTTGCCTGTTTTCTCCGACGTCGACGCTGCCGAGAGCTAACACAACCGTTGGCTTATCCGGAGCCCAGCCCCCTTTATCGCGGTTCGTACGAAACTTTAATCCTCTTTAAATCCGTCCAGCAGGCAGGGCCGTAACGTCGAGGTCGGGTGCCCCACGACTGGCACGTCGAAATGCGAAAGCAACGACTCCATTGTCGGCTACTACACACGCAACGGACACACATATAAGCGCGTACCGGCAATCCCTCGCGACGTGGAGTGCATAATTAATGACCTTGGAGCCGGTGGATTTTGCATTGCAAATTATGCCCGGCTTCGGCGAACACGCGCATGCACACGCGCACGACCTACATGCGGGAAGAAGAAGGGGGGCTCGCCGATCGCCGAACCGTTGCTACCGAGGTTCATAAACAACGAAGAGCGAGAAAGTCCCGCGATTGCCACCGTCATCAGTGGCCATCGTCCACGTAATATTTATTGCCATCCGCGTGTCTGCGGGCCCTGTACAAAGCACCAATCACGCCCCCCGGACGAATGAGCTTGTTTCGAAGAACCTCAACGAAAGGACAAAGCTCCGAAAAGGACCACTTTCGCCCGCTAATAAGTTTATTGTCCGTGAAAATAATTTTCGTCTAACAATAGACGCGTAGGATAGGTACGTTGGGCGTTGAGGCGGGTAAAATCGAACGAGCAATTTACATACGGTATGTGTCGGGTCGTTGATTATTTCGCGCGTATGATTCACGCTTGGTAATTTTCGCGGCAAGTTTTTCTCTGGAAACCCAGTCGACCTCGATAGCGGCGCTCACGTATGGCCTGCTTCTCGTTTCGCCTTCCTCCCTTTCTCCGTGCCTCCTAGCGGAGTTCGTTCGCCGTGAATTCTCTCGGTATACATAAACCCACGCCTCTAATCCCGCTCGCGGAGTTAATTACCGCGTTGCCGGGATGCCCCCGTGGAAACTGCCGGCTCCTTCCTCTCACGAGTAGCTCGTACATATACGCCCATAAATCGCGAACCAGATCGTCCCTGTATACGCCTATCGTAGGCGCGAATGTGTGTTGGTCCCTCGGTACAGTTAGGCCGGGACGTACGTGAAAGCGAGTGTTGTACACACGCAAGCTCTTGGGCGAACACGATAGGTCGCTCACGAATATACCGGGTGATTCTACTGGCGAGTATATTTCTCTAGAATCCCCAGGGTCTTTGAGAATTTCACAGGGTAATCGCTCAAGTGCACTCTGCAGAAGTTCAAAGCTGTACTAGGATATCCTTGACGGTGTGATTTAATACTCCTACACGTTCGAACGATGCCAAGGAAAGTCCCGGCGATTTACTACACCTTCTTAACTGGTCTCTCGCGAAATCCATGAAAATCCTCTGGCCTCGGAGGAATGCCGTAGCCGACGTCCGCGAATAAATGAACTCGTGTCCCGTTGAACGGCAGTTGAGTCTCTTTAGACGACAGCACCCCGTGCATAGCGGGTTTCAAGTCCATGTACATAGACGGGAGAGGACGTGGTACGATGGCGTAATGGCGAGCCGTGTGCAGGCCGTCTGAGTCGCTAACGGGCGACGTTAGGCGGATTAGTTGGAGCGAGTTAGAGCCGTCGCGGACTCTAATCTCGTTTGATCGTACGTACACGTACGTGTGCTCAGAGAGGAGTTGTGTGGAGGACAGAGAGACATATACACGTGTATGCATGCGCATGTGCACACAGAACCCCTGTACTCTCGGGGTCGGACGTAAATTAGGTGACCCGTTAGATATTCGTCCGTGAGAGAGCGCAGGACTATTCGTCTTTCGCTCTGTCTCTGTTTCCATCTATACGTCCCTGCGCTACTGCAGGGTCGCCGACACTGCAGTGCGGCTCTAAGGTCACGTCTAGCGCAAAGGGCATGCGACACAGATGCATTTGAAGCGCCGCTCATGCAACAAATTGGATGAGAACGTGTCTTCTAGGAATCTAAGCCTTTTACTCCGTGCTCCGGAATTCCCCTTCTTCCGGCGGCTCGTAATCTCCCCGACTGTTTTCCTGGCTTTACTCGTCCTTGATCGCAAATTATGCACGACGCACGGTTTCATTGTACTTTCAAATCAGCGCTATCATTAACTTTATGACACGTGCATTGAACGCCGACGAAAATACCATTCACGCATGTCACTCATCGGCGTAGTTGGATTGCGTAACAAGAAATGGCACGTAGCTCGCGTAGATCGTAATTGCTGGGAACGAGAAACGTCAGGCATCCGAGCGGGAAAGCAACAGGAATCCCGTAGGTCCCGTTAAATGCGTAACGATGTATCCGTATAGCTTCGGAGCGAGCCAAGCGGAAAGACGCGTATGAGATTCAGCAATCGCTTTTTGCCTCGCCACCGGTTCTTAGTCCTTCCCTCCTGCTGACCCTCCCCCATCGTCCCCATCTTTCGCTCTTCGGTTCTTTATCGAGAACCGACTGGTCCGCTGTTTTTTTTTCTCTTCCCGGGATCCAGGCGTTTCTGCCTCCGACAGCGTCATCGTAATTGGCAGATAAATCCTGTCGGTGGGAGAAGAGGTAGACGATCTCCCGACGACATTGATCTCGTTTTTAAGCCGGCCCCGGGCACGTAATAATAAATAGAGAAGTGCCAGCAGCGCAGAAGAATGTAAACGAGCGCCTCATAGCCGCGTGTATTCACGTTCCACGAACGGGACGTATATTTACGCGCAGGTGTACATACACGTATGCGCACAGAGAGGGAAGAATAAATAATTCATGACGTATAGTAACGGTGGCGATGCAAATCAGCAAAAACGATCTCCGGCCGTGGAGCGCTCATATTTAGCGCGAGCGTAAGCGACTTCTTTCTTCCCTCTCGCCAAATGAAAACGAAGATAACCAGATTACAGGAAGCAGCGGCCCTGAGGAATTTTACCGCCTAAGCAGACTGTATCCTTGGACTATTCCCCGGTAGATCGTTTATGAATGTACTCGGTCGATCTTCAGACCGAAGCACGAAAGGATAGACCGAGGGATTAATAGCCGGGAAAAGGGAGGGGGAAATGTTCGATCCGGCGGTGCGTAATCCTCAGGGTAGGACATTTTCCCCGGCGTAATAGGGTGCTGGTTGGTGGGGCTTCCGAACGCGGATTAAAAGGAATTGGCTGGTACGGGAAGCGAGCCGTCAGCGTCGTTCTCGCGCCGGTACGTAAGCGTTGGAGATTATCCGGTCGTCCTCCTCCCTTGGACGGGTCGGGGCCGTCTACGACGGGGTGCTGCCGCGCGGAAATCTCGGCCAGTCAGCGGTTTCCGCGGGCGACTGATGATTAAGCACGTCCGCGGATCTCCGGGTTTCCGAGTGACCACGTCAGCGTTTTCGCTCGTTCGTTCTCTTTCTCTTTCCTCCACTCTTTCTCTCTCTCTCTCTCTCTCGGTGTCTCTCACTCTGTCCCACGTCCCGGCCTCGTCGTTTGCACGGCTCAATACCGGCTTGTCGGATTTCGCCTGGGACTTGGAAACTCGACGCCCAGCCGGCCGCGAAGGCACATCATGCGTCCTGCCTCGGGCTGCATAACAGCGCTTTTGCTGACGACGTGGCCATTGCTGTTATCCGAGCGCCATTAAGCGCGACGTCAGGGTCGATCGTGCTGTATACGCAGAAAAACAAACCGACCCCGGCTGCTTAGGTAACTGGTTATCAAAAGAATTTTACGCTTCGAACACAATGCTTTTGTCCCCGGTGTAGCTTTCCCGCTGAACAAACAATCCGGCATGGTCGAACGAACCGTCGGAATTAAACCTTAGCCTCCGAACCCGGACGGTCGACGGGAAACGTTTCTATGCTAATCCCTTACAACGCGGCTTTCTCGATGACCCGTCCTTAACGACAGATTTACTACCGTCCATGATTATTAATCGGCTCTATCGCAATATATGATGATCCTGTGCCTCGCCGCTTATCGACCAATCGCAATTCATTACGTCCAAAGCCACCGGGAACAAAGTTTATTACGAAATCCCGCGCGAGCCGGTTTACCATACCCAGACGTTCTTCTTGGACTGAGTTTGCGTAGCAATTGATAAAGCCAAGGAAACAAGCTCGACCGCGCGGACACACGTACCCAGGCAATGCGTCATTTAACTTGTCATAATCGCTCCTCGCTGCGAACACAACCTCGATATTATGCGTCTCTGTTTTTCGATTCTCACGGAGCATTATCTGCTCTCCACACGCTTGAGTGCAGGGGCGATGAAAAAATGCTTCTCCCAGAGGACCAGCAAATATTTCCCTCGTTCAACCAATCGTCAGCTGTTTAATTAATCGATCAAAGTCAGCGCCTATCGGAACAAAGATTAGGACGATATTAATTGCTCGATTCTACCACGACTGCCATAACACGGAAGATTAAAAGAATATCTTCTTATCGCCGTCAGATGTCCGCGTTCACTATACACGTATTTCTGTAAGGGGATCTCTCATCCGCTTCTTCTCCGGCTTATCGCGGCAATAACGCGGCATTATCTGTTTGCTCGGGCGATAATGTATTCCTGCACGGTGTCGTATCGATAAGGTTCAGCTTTTAGTCGTCGTGTGATTCGTGACTAGGCGAATACTTTCCTCGTCAATATCAACCGTCTTTTTCTGTCGTTTCTCGCGTTTCAACGTGCAAATTTCGTTCAACGTTTATGCGTCTTCCAACTGGTTTTGCATTTTTCGTGTAATTTCATCGCGTGATTGAATGGTAACGATCCCCTCACCGAGCCACCAGACATTTATGGAAGCCAGTGGACTTGTGACTCTTGATAAAACGGGTTGCACGTACCAGCGACCTCGCAGAAGTCTCTGACCCGTTTCCAAATGTGTCGCTCAAGTTTCGTGTCTTATCGTGCAATGCGTAAATGCCGTCTACATATCAATAGCTTCTTGCGTGTTTAACATGGAGAGTTTACTTTGTAAAGCAGCACGTGTACCATCGATGATTTATTATCGTTATTTACCGGCCGAATGGCATAGGAAATCGTAATGCAACGGTGCTCACATTCCCACGATTGTCCGTGCAGTCAAAAATTCCATTATGGTTGTCCACCGTTCGTAATATTTGCAATGAAAAATTTGCCGATGAATATTTACGGGAAACGGAGAAGTCGAAAACGAACGATTGACACTGACATTGACCTCTTGAAAGTGGCACTGTTGACTAAGATTCGTTGAAAAAAGTAGGCATTTATCTTCATTAGCTGTCGTGGAGGACGTGGTTCGAGTTTCTTCTCGGAGAAACAGGATAAAAGTGCACCGCAACCGTGACAAATCGGATAACCGGGTATTCGACGGTAAGAAGTCACGTCGACGAAATTTTGATAAAAGTAGCGTTCTCATGACATCGACAGGAAGAAATCGCGGGAACAATGAGGGAACAATACTAAGCAGGTCGTTTAATTCAACGACGCAACTTATTAGAATAATTTCTGGCTATATTCGACTTGAGTTCTTGCTGCTGATTTTTTCATTGAATGACTCTCCTTCTCTTCGTCTTCCACCCACTCGAAGTGGCTGTTTTAACGAGCGCTTTGTAGGCTTTTGCTGTCGAAGCTTCATGTTCCCTGCACCGTAGTCGGGTTACAGAAGTCGACCGTGCATGTATAGACTGGTACGCATACCAACGACGGACGATGACGCGAGCATCGGGAAAACAGAACGTGGGTTGACATTTACTCACGCCTCGATTAGCATAGTGAACCTTCTTCTTCTTCTACGAGGCTATAATTAGATTGGCGCTCTTGACGGGCTGCTAAAGCTACGGCTCTCCTTCCACGTCCAACAATTCGCGCCTTCCCTCACCCACCGTACTCCCCGATGCACTTGCTCGGACGTTTAGCGGCTCCATTCCATCGGCGTTCGGCACGTTTCATCTCGAGGCACCTCGAGATATCCGACCTTGACACAATCCTCGTACTGATAGAAAACACGATTGATCGGCTTCACCGTGTTCCACGGAAATCAGCTGCTGCTTAGCGCAGAACGTGCCATCTTTCACATTCAACCAGTCGTGCGTCGTTAATTTTGCGCGACGATTTCACGAGCTCTCGACGTTTTTTCTACACGAAATATTCCCCGGGTAGATCGAAAACACGGGCTTATTTGTGGCCGAGGAATTTATGCGATACAAGCTCGTTTAGTAAACGAGATTCCGAGAAACATTTTATCTACTTTTTCGAATAAATTTCGACTGTTCCACTTGCGCCTCTTTTGTGCCAGAAATATGATTCTTCCGAGTACGCAAATTCACACATGTAACTTTAAGAGCGACGATATCAGTCGGTCAGCCAGACGATGGATGTTGATGTAATGATTGCCAACTGCTAATTCAAGGCACTATTATGTTAAACCATCATCGTCGCTATTAGTACGATATCCTTTCCGCGTAAATTACCAACTCAGTTGCTCACGTCAGTCACCTTCGACGATACTCGGCAGTTTCGCTCGATTTATCGCATTAAATCGGTTTTAATGCGTCCATTCGTCTTTGCAATCTTTGCTGACTGTAACAGCGATGTGGTGGCAACATTGTGTTTACGTAAGAGACTTATTTTTTCTACAAAAGGAACGCATGACTTCGTGTAGACTATTTGTCATTAAGCAAACTGTGTTGCTTGTAATTTACATTTGGAATCTGAGCAAATTATTTCTCATACTGTGTGGCGATACTTGATTCTTTACCTTACGATAAATATTATTTACGTAGCTTCTTAGAACAGGTTATAACGAATCATTAGTATGCAAATTTATTGCGTCCGTTATTCATTACCTGTATAAAAAAGTGATAATCGTGAGTTAACAAGTTGTCGGTCAATCGGTTACGAAACTTAATTATATGGCGATGAACACGGAAAATCCCACCTATTTTAAGCAGGACCTATTACCTTGGCGTTGACTTTTTTCCGGTTTTTAATGGCGAGCATGTCTAATGCATCGAGTGATGAATGCACGCCTCAGTATTAAAGGCATATCGCAAAGAAACTCGGTTCATCATGATGTTGCATAAAATGCCAAGTTGGCAAATACAAAGCGTCAGCTCGAAATCAGTTAGCGTAATTACACTTCTTTGCAAGTAAGAACGAGTCGACGACGATAAGCGAATAAATAACAGGCCATTGGGCCGACAGTACGATTGGCAGTATTGATTGAAGTAGGTGTCTTATGTCCCGCAGAGAAACATGCAATCGGCCTCGATGGCGTGGAACACATTCATACCTTTGCCGCCGCCCGGTAGTAGAAGTCACGGCGGGCCACACACGGGGATGACGGGCCATGGAGGTCATCATCATCCCGGACCGGGGGCAACCGCTGGCCACCCTGTTACCGTGGCCCAGCAGCAGCAGCAGCAACGAGAAAGGGAGGAAAGAGAAGCGCGGGAACGCGAACGAGACGCGAGGGAACGCGAACAACGGGAGCGGGAACGGGAACACCTAGCAGCTGCAGAGAGGCTGCATCGGCAGGCCGAGGCCAGGGATCACGTTGCCGCGCAACAGAGAGCCGCTTATTACGCAGCCACTGCGCCGCAGGCTCAACAGGTAAAACCTTCGACGTCTTCCAGATCCACACGATCCAACGTCATTCGCGGATAATGCGTTTTTTCCCGATATTAACCATGTTTATCGATTTACAGGTCTCGAGGCCGTCGAGTGTACCAGGGAAGGTCGAGTACCCACCACCGGCGCATTCGAGAACAGCCAAATCGTCCTTACCGGTAAGCGGGCTTCACGAAAAGCCACCGTCAGTGGTTGGCCCACCGCACAGTAGTCTGCCGAAGGCGGAGCCCAACGTGAGCCTCTTCAGCTATTCGACGTACCAGCCACCAGGCTCGTACATGCATGATATCAAGGTGAAGACTGACCTTGGTCAGTCGCACAAGCCGTTAGTCGGCAAAAGCGGGCTGACTGGCGGTCTGGAGAGGGACCATCATGGCAGGGAAGTCCTGCCGAATCCACCGGCTCTATTGTCGGACCACAAGAGCTCGGTCATCGTGAAGAATGAAGGAAGAGAGTTGTCCAAGGCGCCAGCGCCGCAACACTCTTCCCCGAGTCCGAAAATCATGTCCTACCTTAACGTCCAGTCGGTACCGCCGCAACATAAACCTGCCGCTTACGAGTACAGAAGTCCAACGCAAAGTCCGCATCATCTGCACCACTTAGACGGGTTACAGACGGCGAAGAGCTTGCCACAGAGTCACCATAGGGCCAGTGCCGGTGGTACGACGACTCAGCAGTTGCCCAGTCCTCATGGGCATCCTCCTCCGCCGCCACCTCATTCGCATAATCGACAGTCGCCTCATGCTCAGCCTCATCCACATCAACCGCCTCATCCATCGCCGCCCGAGACTCGCTACCTCAGCAGGCCCGACCCAGGAATGCCTTATGGCGCAGCAAAGTCATCGTATCCTTATCCCCACCCTCCAACGGCCTCGCCAACGTCGCACTACGCGGCTCCTCCTCCAGCCGGGTCGAAACCGAAGGTCAGCAGTCCAGCACCTCCCCACATCTACGGGAAGCCGAATTCGGGTATTATGACCGGTACGCCGGTTTGCCGAGCTTCGGAGCCAGCCGTTGCGGCACCGATTCCGCTGACATCGAAAGCGGGCAATTCACCCTATCAGCAAGTGCCTCATCATCACGGGGCGCCTCCACCACCTCTCCCCCCGCCAGCCCATAGTAGCAGGTCCGTCTACGATACTCGTGGTTTCGCCGGATCTATGCCTGCTTCGAAGCTACCCCCACCACCTCTCCATGGTTCGCCGCCCACGGCGGCGTCAGCCCCCTTATCGAGGCCAATCGTCCACCCGGCTCATCACTCCAGTCCTCACCAACAACAACCACCTCCAGGCCAGCCGATACAGCCACACGGACAGCCACAAATCACCACGTCTTTTCAGACGCAACCTCTTGACCTCGGTATCGAGAGGAGTGGTTCCCCCAAGAGGAAAGCTCCGACGCCACTCCTGTGCGACAACAATGCCGGTCAACCAGTGTCCTTGGAGGTTTGTAACAATTTTTCAATGATCACAAATACGTGAATCGATAATTATAATTTCATGTAGTACGACGTTTTACAGTGCAAGAAAAGGAGGACCGAGGAACCTCAACCTTTGTCGCTACAATGCGTTGGTCCCCCGGTACTTTCGAGGGTCAGCGAACCCAGTCCATTAATAGCCTCGGCGGCGACCTCCATCACGACGGTAGTCAACACTGCCGCTCTCCTGGCTCAACCGAATGGGCAGACCCAGGAGCGAAACGTGACGGCGGTGAGTCCAGCACCAAGGACTGCCAGCGGGGATGGATCGGTGAGACCGAGCAGTGCCGGTAGCGTGGGATCGTTAAATCCCGCGACCGTGAGCGCTGCGCCAAGTCCTGCACCCGTACCAAGTCCAGCGCCATCGACAGCGCCCAGTCCAGCCCCCAGTGCCCCTGGTACCCCGGCAAAGACAACTCCCAATACCCTGGAAAGCGAGAAATCCAACAGCCCCGCCCCACGGCCGCCTAGCAGCACGAGCTACCCTGTTCACAAGCTCAAAAAGGCCTGGCTGCAGAGGCACAGCGGTGAAGACAGCACGGAAGACACAACCGGGATCGTCGGGAGTGGTTCTTGCGTGACGTTACCACTCAACATCTCGCAAGTCCCCTCTCAACCCATCAACAGCAAAGAACGTGATAGCACGAACACTTCTAATAACACGCCGCCCACGACGACCACCTGTCTACCCAGCGCCGTAAACTCCATTCACAACATCGGCAGCATGGCGGTCAATAGCATCAATAAAAGCAAAGTTACGGCGAAAAGTGGCCGTAAGTCGGCGAACAAGGAATCGATAAACGGTCACGCCACCGACGCCAAGAGCCTACAGGAGGATTCGTCCAGCAGCGACCCAGAGAGGAAGTCGCCGCCCAAGAGGAAGCCGCCCAAGGTATCTATTAATGCGGATTTCAATTATTGACTCTCTATCGTCGCGTCCAGTGCACCATTTGCATCGCCGTAAAACACGAGGAAAACCTCGAAGAGTTCTAAGTAAAGAATCATCGTTATTATTGGATTCCGGAAGATATGCAATTTATGGAAAGGCAGTTGTGTATTATGAATCGCTAGTTCAGTAGTACAAGGACGCATAGAGAGTCAATGTTCAATTAATACGTAATATTACTGGAGGTGAATGATTGCTGCTTATGAAAGTAAACTGATCGTAAAAATGCCTGGACTTTTTGCTTCTTATCGGATCTTTATATATAATGACTCGATTGTCGATGTTTGCACGTTTTTGTAAACACGTCGCACTTGCATGACTTTTTGCCAAGCCTTTTTACACATCCGCTCAGTAGTACGTGTTCCTCTACTTGCTATAATTTTCTTTTCACAACAATTTTGTACGCATGCCACTTCTTATTTCGATGCAAAAGTGCAGAATATACGCCCCGAAGTTAATACTTATTTCTTCCGACACTTTTCATAATCATACGCTCATGCGGGAAGCGTTTGAAATAATTCAAAACAGATGTGTTCAAACGGCTGTAATCCAAATTATTCCGTCAGACGGAAGCGCCATTTTGTCTTGTTAGTGCGCGTGCGCCTCGTTCTCTAGCTACAGCGTGCAGTGCCAAGTGCCGTGTGTAATGTCCTGTTTCGAGCTTTCATATTAATTTTTCATTAAATATTCGAGTACTAATGCATTCCCACGACTTATGAGCAACAATGAGCGGCGAGTATCGACGGATCTTAAACTCGAACACATATGCAAGTATTTAACTCACTTAGAACTCCGTTAAAAGCTGTTCCGTTACAAGTTAACCTCACTTAAACAGAGAATTAATCTTCTGAAACACGTGCTCACCGATGTTCTAATTGTACGGTTCTCACATTCGGAGGAAATTTAAAGTTTGACCTCCACATGTACGGTTCTTGCTACGATAACACGTTTTTACTTCGAATGCTAATTATATTATTATAGCTATATATATTCTGGCTATGGATATAGAAATAGTAATTGATACACATATATAGATTTATTACAGTCGTAGATTGTGCGGTGGTCATTAATTTGCATAAATATGCAAAAGTACTTAATTTAAAAAGCTTGCCTGATATTTGCTCTAAAATAACGTACCTGCTCTTATTTTTCCGTCATGTAGAATTTTAGCGATTACCATTTCCGCAAAAATCCCGTGTATGGGTCTTGAGGAAATTTTAGTTGAATAACGTAGCGTCGTAATTGAGTAGATTTAGAGAGTAGCAGCGGTAAGAGCATGAACTTCCTGACTACTTAATAATCTACGCCCTGTGGTAGGTAAAACGAAAGAAGGGGGCCACTCGGAGGCAGCAGACCGCCGCGGAAGATCAGCGGAGACGGAAGGAGGAGAAGCAGAGTGGCGTAGCTGGCGCAGGCAGTGAGTCGAGCAATGAAAGTGAGGCTGGCTCTGCCAGTGATGCCAGTGAACAATTGGGATCCATTCAACCTACCTCGAGGGGGCGGCAGAACACCGCGAATTCCAACAACTCCTCTGGAAACGGTTAGTTGACGTAGCTTGTTGTAAATGGACTGCCCATCAGGTGAACTAACTATTCACTTGCAGGGTAAGTGCTCCGCGTTCCACGATCATACGTTTATTCCTCCGAATTGTTCACGAACCTAAGAACTTGAGGACTGTTTTCCGGCACAACCCATTCTTGCGTATCTGTGTTATAAGATCTCGTTAGTCGGCGAGTTTATGTGAGTCGTGTATCCTGATACTTCGTCGAGCTCTTTACACTCTTTCGATTCACTTGAGTACGTGGCCCTCTTTTCTGTCCCCTCTACCCGCATTGCATTTGCGTGTTCGCACGATGGCACTTATGTATATGATGAGTATTGTCGATTGATCGACCATGAAAGACACAATTTCTCGAGCTTTTTAACACTGATGTATGAGACAAATGAATGTACATTTCTGCGAGAGATGCCAACAGTACTGACGAGAATCATGTCGATTGTGTTCCAGGAAATAACAAGGAACCTAGAAAGCGGGGCAGGAGGCCGAAGACAACGAAGGGAAACGAAATAAGCGGGGAAGATCAGCAGCCTCGTCAGAAGAAAGAACGCAGGGATGAGAGTTCGGGCGGTGGTAACAGCGGTCCGGGCGGCAGTGGCGGAAGGGGTGACCCTTTTTACAAACCACCGATTTCGCAGCTGAAGAAGACCGGCGAAAGCTGGCTCCAAGACGGCGCCTGTTTCGAAGTCGCCCCAAAGTTGGCCAAGTGTCGAGAATGTAGATGGACGTCGAATCAACGCTGCAAATACCCGAAGAATATCTTCTGTAGATTCTACGCATTCCGTAGACTACGATACACCAAAAATGGACAATTAGCCATAGCAGGATTCTGCGACCCGCAAAAAGATGCCTCCGAAGTAAGTTCCTTTGTTCACAATCTTGAGGATCCCAAGTTCCCACGATTTATCGTGCAAAATAGAGTAACGAGATACGTCATATCGTTACAGGAAGATCTGCGGTTATGGTTACCTGGGAAGGAGAGCCCTGATGCATGCGCGAAGGACGAGAAGCAAGAGAAGAATGAAAAAGAAAGCACCGACAAGGGAGACAAAGAGGAATTGGATTTAGAAATGGCTCATAGGCTTCTCAGGCAAGTCGGCGATCAATTCTGTGATCTTCTTCATCAGGAGAAGGATGCTCTTCAAGAACACATGGCGGAAGGTAAATATTCTTTACTCAGACAGAAACTCAATTATTACGCTCTACGAAAACATAAAGAACATAGCACCGCATGAATTTATAATGAACCTAGAAATATCAGATGATAAATTAGAGTTTCTTTTTATCAGTTCGTTCTTTTAAGGTCATTTCTATTATACGATTTCTTGTATTATTTCGTTCAGTATTAATTTCATCAATGGTCGAATTGTACGCGTGCTTTCTTAAGTTCAGTTCGCATGTTTTTAACGCTTTGCCCGTCGATTTTGCGTTCCTCTTGACAGCGAGTTCGGGGGTTGTAGACGGAACGGTGGCGTGGAAACGAGTGGTCCAAGGCATACGAGAGATGTGCGACGTTTGCGAGACGACGCTCTTCAACTATCATTGGGCCTGCGGTAAATGCGGTTTCGTCGTGTGCATCGATTGCTACAAGGTAAGTGACACCTTCATTCGCAAGAGCTTGGAAGAAATCGTATTTTAAACTAACGTGATGAAAGACTATAGATTGAACGTTCGTGATATAAATAATTTAACGAGCTTTTTAACACTGACGATTTTGATCATTCGTAAGCGAGCATGAAGGTGATGGAGAATCATTGTCTAACATTGAGCCGTTTACGTTTAGGGACGCAAAAACGGAACCGTTAAGATTTGGGGCGAGAGCGGCAAAGATAGGGATGACTTCTCTTGGCTGTTGTGCACGAATAGACAGGCCCACGAGCCCGAAAGACTCATGCTCACGCAGATCATAGCCGGCGATAGTCTCATGAGGCTTGGCCAATGTCTGCACGAGTGTCGATCGGAGTGGGGAATACCTCAGCATTGCGGTTGCTCGATGGCAGGAACGGGAACGCCCAATGACCATCTTCGAAGCCTAATCAAGGGCGACACAGTGCCTGTGCTCAATGGCAACGTCAAGCAGGAACCGAAGGAGGAGAAGAAAGTGAACGAATCCAACGGATCTTCTGAGACTAAGGCTAACGGCGAGGATAAGAATTCTCCTCTCAATTGGTTGGCGGATGTTGCCCTTCAAAATCAGGACAAGAACGAGAGTGGCACAAGTTCGGATTCAGACGAAGACCACGATGGTAATTACTCCACGTTGAGGGAATTATTAATCAGGCCGGCTCACAAGTCAAACGGCAATGGATCCAGATCGAATTCTCCGACTAACAACTCGAGTAGCAACACTCCCGCCACCAATGCTACCTCCAATAACGTAACAAAGAGCGGCAAGAAGTCCAAAATGGATACGTTGGACGAAGTGATATCAAGCGTCATTGAGCACAGCGTGAAGAAGGAGAGAGAGAGCGGAATGGACACCGACGAGAAGCCTAGAGAACTGAAACACTTCGTGCGTAGGTACAAGTGGACACAGAGAGGAAGGGAACCGCTGCCAATTAGAATCATGACTCTGACGGAGAGCAAGAGTCTTTACCCAGACGTTCCGCATTCCTGGTTATGTGATGGGAAGCTGCTCAGGTTAAATGACCCGAACAATCCAAACAACTATAGGATATTTCAAGATCAGTGGAAACGAGGTCAGCCAGTCATCGTTTCGGACGTGTCGAAGTCTCTGGACATGGATCTCTGGCATCCGGATTCCTTCGCCAGGGACTTCGGTGACGAGAAGAACGACCTCATCAACTGCATGACCGGAAACCTAGTGCCGAACCAACCAATGCGCAAATTCTGGGAAGGATTCGAGCACTTCTCCAAGAGGCTCAAGGACGAGAGGGGTAACTCAATGCTTCTCAAGCTAAAAGACTGGCCACCGGGTGAGGACTTCGCGGAACTCCTTCCTTCGAGATACGCCGACCTGATGAAGGTGCTGCCGTTGTCCGAGTATACGCATCGTCACGGGAGATTGAACCTGGCCAGTCGTTTGCCCTTCTGCTTTGTCAGGCCAGATCTGGGACCTAAAATGTACAATGCCTACGGATCCGCCCTTCATCCAAACAAAGGCACGACCAATCTTCACCTCGATATCTCCGATGCCGTGAACGTCATGGTATACGTTGGTATTCCGAAGGACGGTGACAACGATGAACACATCAAAGGTTCGTCTCGGTCTTCTGAAATTTAACCCTCAATATATTACGAAGTATATTGTGCTTGATTAAACGTTTTCTCGATGCTTGACTTTACAGAAGCGCTGAGGGCAATTGACGAAGCAGGCTGTGATATTCTAACACGTCGTCGAGTGCGCGAGCGTGGCGAAACACCCGGTGCTCTCTGGCACATTTATGCTGCGCGAGATGCGGACAAGATTCGAGACCTCCTAAACGCAGTGGCCTTGGAACGTGGTGCTCGTCTAGAGCCCCATCACGATCCTATCCACGATCAGAGCTGCTATCTCGATGGTCCATTGCGGGAGCGACTTTACCGTGAATACGGCGTCGAAGGGTAGGTGTCCCGCAGATCTCTAGATTTCACTGACATTAGAGTGTTTTAAAAGTATCGGATATTTATAAGTATACTCTTTGTTTGCAGCTATGCGATCGTGCAGTGCCTGGGAGACGCGGTGTTCGTGCCAGCGGGAGCGCCTCATCAGGTTCGCAACTTGCACAACTGCATCAAAGTCGCGGAGGATTTCGTATCCCCGGAGAACGTGTCGCACTGTTTCCACTTGACGCAGGAATTCCGTGCACTCTCGGACACTCATACGAACCACGAGGACAAGCTTCAGATAAAGAACATCATCTACCACGCGGTGAAGGACTCCCTAACCGTCCTGATGAATGCCAAGGAAGAGGCCCTAGCCAAACAGAAGAATAACAGTGGAGGCAACGGTGGTGCCGAGGCAAAGGTTAAGGAGGAAACGTAGCCCTAGGCCCATCGGCGCGATCGTAGGGATCGTCTGAACCACCGCTTTTGACTGAATCTCGCCGACACATCGGCGAGTGACTCTGACCATTGTCGGGATCATTTGATTTCCCGCTAGAAAGGCAGAGAACTGGTACTCGAGACGTCGGAAGGTGCTCATGTTGACGGCCCAAATCCGAGACGTGAGGATACGTCGCGATGGTCGACCGTCGACGATCGACGGTGTAGACTCTAGAACGACAGGAAAAGAGGGATAGAACGATACCCGGAAACTGGACTTCCGCGATCGAAACTTCCGCTGAACTTACGTATCGCTGTTCCTCTCCGAACGTGATTTACGACATGGGCTTTCTGGAAGGAAAAAACCGCGCGAAAATTTGTTGTGATATTTCACGAGTAACTTCGGAAGCTCGAACTTTCGAAACTCCGGCCGATTCGCCACGGTTACTCGTTGTTTCTTCGTTTTTCTTTCGATTGAATTCCCCCTTGATTTCTCCTCCCCCCTTTTTCCGTGGGAAACTCGTTGATGGACGAGTTTTTCTCGTATTGTGGAGCGGATCGCGCGTGTCGATGCCGCGACCATTAACCATTGTGATACCAAGAGGGACTTTGGATCATACACTTGTTTGTAATTAATTATATCGTGCCTGTATCCAATACACACTGTCTATACTATACATACATATTATATATATATGTATAAACATATATATACTATTTGTAGATAATCGATATATCTGTATAATGAATTCCTACTAGCGACTGCGAGATATGATTGTCTAGATAAACCTTTGTGCAATTAGGCGTCGACGGCTGCTAATCGGTCGAACGCTAAACCGTCTGTCCATGTCGTGCGCTCCCGCGTATCGGTGCTTTTGGTATACTTGATCGAGCCCGTCGCTCGAGATTCGCCCGTTTATATATTTGTTTGCTAGATTCCCTCGTGCACCCGCGCGGCACGGACACGAGGACACAAAGCACTGCCTCCGTTTCATTCGAGGTCGCACCACGGCCAAAACTTTGCGAAGGCACGAGTCTCTGTCGTTGGATCTAGCGATCCGACGTACCGTAACTGACGATCATAGCGGGACAGAGAAACGAATTCGTTGACGTAAGTGTTATTCCGCTTCGGTCGAGATATATGGAACAAAGTAATTTAAGGTTGTCGAATCTTCTGAAAATTTTGTCCCATCGCACGCGTGCTTAAAGAAAAGAATCATGCCCGTCTCGTTGCCCGAGCAAGTCCATTTTTGTTCGACTCGGAGGGAATGCGCAATGACTTTCAAAGTGCCAATGTTGAACGACGCGGGACACGTTTTCGAATAGCCGGTGTCTCGTGCGCATAGCTAGAATGAGTTAGTCTCGAAGCATCCGCGAACGACAGGCCGAGTTCCTATCATTCGACAAACGGATCGGGCAGAAAATCAACTTCCGTTAATCTCAGTATCATTGGAAACCCGTTAATGACGGCTTCGAGCTATCTCGCGCGCGAAAACTGCCGTTCGTATTGTAATTTTACATTTCTCGTTGCAAACGTCAAGTTGAAAATCTGGATCTTGTTGCAGTATCGCCTTATTTGTCGATTCTCCGGGGACGGCAGATTTCGCGTTCGAATTCAATTGTGCGTCAGTCACATGCTCTTATTTGTATTGTCAGGCCGATGGCCGACGAGCGACGAAGAGAAGACTAGAGAGAGACAAATCTGGAATCCGGAAAAATTTGCAACTTCTTTGATCTCAACGTTTGTCTAGCGTACAACGACTTGATTAAATACTATTTAACGAGTAACGTTTACAGTAATTTAGCCGTCGATAAGTACGTTTTACCTTACGGAAATTGTATAAGTAACGACCAGGAGAATGGTACCCTTATTGCATATACGGACAAAAAAAGGATAACCGAGCGATGTATAAAGTCATAGAAAGACGTACTATATGTGTATTATTGCTGCAGGCGAAAGCCATCTGTTCTATCGCTACGTGTATATACATACATTTATACGTGCATATGTGTATACATATACATATATAAATATGAGAAGAAAAGGCTAGGCTTAAGGGACAACGCAAACCACACGAAACACTCTACCGACACGCAGGAGATACACACCTTACCACGCATAGATAGGTAGTACGATATACCATTATTAATTATAATTATTATCATAATTACGGCTAATTAGTACGAGGAATACGATATTTAAATGTTGCTGAATCCGATGAATACGAGTACAGTGTAAATGATTATCGTTAGAGTCAACTCGAGGTGTGAGAATGGGAGAGCGATGCGCGAAAGGGAAATGAAAAGAGAGAGTGAGAGAGAGTGTGTGTGTAAAACTTTGCGTCGCAGCGTCATAAGAGAAACGCTCGAGCGATCAAGGGGCCGTGTATTGGGGGCGGAGTGGAACGGATGAGACGTCGTTGTACAGCCCTTTCAAGTCCCAAAATTGATATCCATCTTGCCCCCAGGAGTCCCGCACCACCCCACCACCGGCCGCCCCCAGTCATAGCAGTTATGAACCGCGGGCCGGCAGGTCTGAGTATAATTTTTTGTACTGTGTAAATGTAAGAACATACGTTTGAATAAGAAAAATGTTTATATTATGAAAACATGGTTGTTTTTCGATGGAAGGAGCACTTCTGTCGCTTTTACTACACCTTCAGGACCTCCTCACTTACACTTCCCTTCATTTCCTTCAAGATCGTCATGTAGCGTTCTTGTTTATCATACTTTGAGCTTCGTTAGATTCAATTAACGGTAAAATAAATTGACGACTCAACTTGCGCTGTTCTTCATCTTTCAACGAAGACAGTTGTGGCTGAGGAACTTCAGAGATTTCCAGATCCTTGCTCTGATCAGGTTTTCGTTTACCTAAGAATTAAAGATTGAGTACAGTGCAAAGTAAAAAATAGATATCAGGTTTCATCAAGTTTCCTTACTCGTCGTCTTTTTCTTAACTGTTTTCTGCTCGGGATCTTTCCCTGGGGCAATTTTTACCCGTCGTGGCGTACGATAAACTGAAGGTAGATGGTAAGTGAGCATTTCTAACCGTTCCACGAAAGTGGCATAGATGAGGGAGTAGCGTAATTCACCGGCATACCTGTCGACCAGACAATATGTTAAGTAGTCAATGTCTAAGTTAGTATGGCCATCTAACGAATTAGAAATAGAAATACATATCGTATGTAGAGTCGATTATTGCATCCAAAATGTTCTTAGGATGTCTAGAATATTCTGGTATTCTCACTGTGTGATTCGAAATGCTTATTATATCTTGAGAGAGTATTTGTTTCATAAAGGGTTGTTTCGCCATTGGATCCCAGTGCAAAAGCATTTCACCTTGTAACATTTTCTCACTGACAGCGTTGAATAACTGCTTGATTATCGTGATAAAATCATCTCGAGATAGTTTCCTATCTGTAACAGAGCCTGTGAAAGTTAGCTTATTTATTTTTCCCCAGTTTCACCATGGTTACCCCGGATTAATTTCATTTCTCCGGCCAACCACGTAATTAAAATACTGCGGTTGTAGTCATCGAGGATGTTCATATGTCGCAATACGTGTAGAGCAAGTGTATCCAAGAACCAGAACGATGCCATATTCGTCGGATAATCTGTGATACCAAGAAGATTTCCCAATGATCTATCAGAAAAATAAATACTCTTATCGTTGGTCGTTTTATTGAGTATTTTCATCACAAAAGATGACTGACCGAATAATAGGTTTTGCTTCCTGGGATTCTACTTTCAGAGGAGTTGTAAAAGTTTTGAAATTATCCGGAAGGGTCGGTAAAATTCTGCTTGGCGGAGTAGAGGGAATATCATGTTTGTTTTCCTGCTGAAATTATACACCTAAAATGGATACAACTTCTTATGTAACGTATTAACCTTGTCATGTCCCTCATCATTTTCAGTGACCTCATTCTTCGACAACAAAGTAGCCGTGCTCCTGGACATCGTAAATAAGAGTAGGTATCGTCAACAATTCAAATCGTTATTTAATTAAAATATTTTGGAAACACAAACTGACAGGACAATGGAAAATAAAGGAAGGACGAGCGTGGAAGAATACATTGAGAACGACGTTGTTTTCTTTTTTATTCATTCGTTTTATTAATTTTTTTCCATATTTTGTTCAATATTTTCAGAAAATAACACTCCAAAGCGAAAAAACCGTATATTCTCACCAATCCCAATGTGTATAATATATATATATTATACTTCTCATATATAATATATATGTATATATATATAATGTATATTTTTATACTTTATATATAATAATGTTATGTAGAGTAGCGCACACTTTAGACTGGTTTATGTATCGATACCTTTTATAATTTTATCGATAAATTACAAATATTGAAAAACATGAAACAGATACCAGCCGACGGGGACACGCGGATTTCGCCATAATGGGACCCTCCGCCTCCTCTGCTTTTGTGATTTCGCGCTTCTTTTTATTTTTATACGTTTGTAATGCGGATTCGTGAAAAAGGTTTTGTCGATTTTTCGCTGTGACCGCTCCTTCGCCGTTCGCCGACGATTTCCACTTTCGGAAAAAACGAACACGAGGTCCTCCGGTGCCGAAGACTTTTGCTTTACTCCGAACGGGGACCGGTGAGATTCGAGACTGTTCCCCTTTTGCACCCGTCGCCCCGCCCCGCGCTTACCCCTCGGCCCTAGGTCCGAGAAAGATGCGCGGAAAACGCGGAGGAAGAAGCGGGAACAGCGAGTTACACGTTAACTCGATCGCTACAAATAACAAACTATATATATATATTTATATATATGTATTTATATATTTATATATTTATATATCCGCGCGACAGTCCGCGGGCCCCGGTGCGACTGACGTTTTTTTTTTTATTAATTATTTATATATTTTCACACCGAAGTCAGAAAGGCAATACGCAGTATGAACTTACCTAGTACATTTCTGTGTGTACGTGTAACTCAGTGTGCGTGTGTGTTTGTGTGTGTCTGCGTGTGTGAGAGAGAGAGTGTCATTGCGTATACGCTCGTCCGCGCGACTCAGGCTTTTTTTCCGTCATCGCTCAATCGTTCATCCCTCGATTTCTCGTGTTCTCGTGTACGTGTTTGTCTTTCCCCTTTGTTTCCGTTCCTCCCTGTCAGCTTACCGGTTAATCTCATCGACACCCTGCCTTTCCTTTCTACCGTTAACCGTCAGATTCGTTCCCTTCCGATCTTTCTGCTGCAGAAAATGATACGAAGTACGCGAGAGACTTACACGGCGGACGAAAGGACAGGACAGAAGAGGGGGAAGGAGGAGCTCAGAAGGGGTGTGGATGTCGGAATGAGACGGATAGAAGGGGAGAAATCGGCAGAGAATTGGAGAGAAATGACATCCAGGGTAATGATTATCGAGGGTTCTTGTGAAAGATTATAAGCGATTAGCGGTGGGCCGGTATCGCGATTCTCCTTCGGAATCCGAACTTCCGGCAGAGGCTAAAGTAAACATAAACGGGTAAACGAATATTTTCAATCGATTTTATTGAAAATAATACAACAAAATGTCTCATAATAATAATAATTAATAATAATTAAAAATAATTAATAATTATCGATACGTACTGTTCTACTCGATATCTAGATAATCGTGTCTTGAAACGTGGTTTAAATAATAATATTATCGTCGTCATTAATCATTGTAATAAAATAATAATAATAATAATAAAGACAATAAAGTTAATAATAATAATCATTGTATCATAGAATAATGTATCAATGAACAAACTTAATGAGCTAATTACTCGTGATTCATTCGTCATCGTCCTCGATCGCTATCAATGGATCCTTTTTTTCTGTATACCTAGTCGTTAATAATGAAATATTAATTAATTCGTTAATTAAATTACACGTTGCTTGGATATGCACATAGAGATATAAAGTCATTTTTGGTCCCACCTAACTGCAAACATTATATTCATACATTTTTTGTCCTTGTTTTTGTGGTTTCTCGGTCGGGTCGTTTTGCAATGCGTTTCATGTACGATGATGTGAGTGTTACGTGTGTGTTTTCACGTGTGCTGCAGAGCTATCATTAACTATCGGCAATGCTGTCGTTGGAAAGTATCCCTTTTCATCCTTATCTTTTGCCGTTAATCGTGGATCACGCATGATCGTTCCGGCGGTCCGAAAAGAAGCATTTAAAAAAATGACAAAATCAAAGGGTACACAGTGCTACTTGATTTCTTCCTTTTTAGCATTCTTCGATCGGACATTCGGCGCGCTTAACACCGAGACGAATTTTATCGTCGGTTCATTTCTACAACTGGCATTCCTGTCGCTTATTCTTCGCGGTACGCTACAAATTACTTAATTAACGCATATTCTCACTATCGTTCGCGACGTAAGAAGGTGAACATGCTCGAGAATTTATGCATATGAACAGGTCCACCCTCGCGGTCATTATTCTTCCGTCCTTACAGCCAATTCGGAGAAATTTCTTGCCCATTAATCTAATTTTATTCACTCCGTCCTCGGTTTCTGACTTTCGTTAAGGCTACGTTTAACGTAATTTTATCGTTACAATTTCTCGCTTTGCGAATACTGGTTTACATCAGTCTCATACTTTTGTTCGTCCGGCCGTGATTTTCGCCGCGACGAAGCGCCGATTTTCAACTTGGATTATTTTCACCCTGCGGTCGTCGCTTCTACGCTAGCGTCGGATTTTCACGGCACTGGACTACACGTAGTGCAATGCCAGTTGTACATTTTTTTCTAGGAGACGAGCTCCTCCTGCGCGGAAGACGTGCTCCCAACTCTACCGGCGAACAGCGCGTTATCAATTCCAATTAGTATTATTTATCCAAACACTAGCACGTAAAATCTATCCCCTAAATGGTTCTTCGCATAACAATCATTTTTCAACGAGCCTACACGCCGATTTTCTTAAGTAACAATTTCTTTAAAAATCATTTTACAACAACGCTAAAGTAAAACAGCCAACGGCATAGGGCCGTCGACGATGAACACAATTCATTTCGGCGATGTCACACGGTAGGGCACGTTCTTCCGGCTCGTCTCCTCCAGCGTGAATCCTCGAGGGATTGTCGGCCAGGCTCCTGCCATCCCGGAAATGAGGAAATTGGCCGGAAACCTGGCCAACTATCCTTCGGCGCTTGCTACGCGTACATCGCATCGCATCGTTAACATACTTCAAATATTATAACGTCACAACCATTTTGACAACAATCAACCTTCAACAAAAGAGCGTCTTACTTCAAAGAACATTTAAAAAGTGCGTCACCCGCGCGCCGACTTCCGGTTATCTCATTTTCCGGTCGTTCCCACGACGATCGTTCGATCTTTGCCGTTTCCTCGAGTTGACGGCGCTTCTTATCTAGAAACCGGAAGCCAAGCACGTCGGCCGACGTATCACATGTTTCAAAAGCATGAACGACATTCACCAATCTTCCGCATCGTACTCGATTTTCTCCACTGGCAATTCCGCAACGAAATAAACTCGCACTCTACAGCTTTTCACCCGCGTCCGCCGTCTCGTGAAAATGTATCAATATATCAATTTGCAATTACATTGGTCTAGTGTTCGTATAAACGTGTGTGTACGTGGCACGTCTGGTGCGTGTGTCTCGGCCGTTCCGTCCGTCTTAAAATACGTATGGTGGTGCGTGTGATTTCCCTTGATTTTCCGGACAAGTAGAGCCAAGTGGTGATTGGCAACTGCGCCGGTTCAAGTCTCGACTCGACCAAACGACGAGATACGTTTACGCATTTCCGCTACGTCGCCACTTCTCCCTCGAAACGGGGTGAAAGAAAAGAGTCGTACAAAACGAAATGTGGGGCGCGTTTGCTTTACCGTCGACCGACGGATTTCGTCGGTCTGTCCTCCCGACGGCCACGCGACAGACCTGATAACGTATACACCGATACGTGCGTTAGTACATGTACCTATACATACATAAATATTTGTATTAAAGGACTGCGCTACCGTCGTGAGGATGAACGGCGAAACCCCGGCGATTTCCTAATGGACAATGTAACGCCCTTCATCCGCGCCCCTTGGAATCCTCTCCTCCCCTACGAAACGATAATTGTACAACTGTAAAATCCATATGGAATATAAAAAATATTCTCCCGACGCCTCTACCTAACTACTTGTGAAACACTGCGTTTAAGACTGTATACTTCGTTACGAACGTGTTCATGCGCGCGCGTTTACGTAGGTCTTCGTGCTCTGTCATTTCCGTCGGTGTATCACGTGTTAGTGTACGTGCGTAGGTGTGTGTGTGTGTGAGTTGTGTCGGGTTCACTTTCCGTTAGGTTTACGTACGATTTTTCTCCTCGAGCTAACGAGAAACAGACTGCGTTTAAACGAGAAAATCGCTGAGGAGAACCGGGCTAACCCGGCCGCGCAACGAAGGCGAGAGAATAAAAAGAAAAGAAGAAGAAGAAGAAGAAGAAGAAGAAGAAGAAGAAGAAGAAGAAGGCTGGGACGACAATCGAGAATGTCTTGAGAGCCGACCGAGCATTATGCCGAACGCTCAAAGTCGAGTAGGTACGAAGTTACAGGTCTTATACATATATATATTCGCGTGTATACGTCTTGTCTGCATTGTACTTGAAGAACGATTACGAAGAAGACGAGAAAAAGACAAAAAATAACGTAATAGGCAATATATTATAATATCTATTATATATATAATATATTAATCGTAGTAATAAAAAAGAACGTAGTAACACGATGCGATCCTTACTTGCTGCCGTACTGTATATATTCCGGAGAACAGCGAACTTAGCGATCCTAGGGTACCTAAGGGGTAAGTTTACCATCGAAGAAAAGGGACACGCCTGTACGATAGCGTCGCTTCGTCTGTTACGCGATAAGACTGGCTCTGTTTTGGTGTATGTGTGTGTGTGTGTGTGTGTGTATGTGGCTGTCATTAGGCGACGCTCGATCGACACCTGGGGAAAAAAGGAGAAAAATCGCCAGGGACGATCCTGGTGATCTTAAGCGGGGACATATGAGAAGTACTATACAACGAAGCGAAAGTTAAAACCTACGTCTGTACACAAAACAAAGCCCGCGGGTGTGAAGTGCTCGCTCGTCGAATGGCCAGGACGAAAATGGGCAGAAGGAAAAGGAAGGCCGCTCGATCGACGAACGACGAGCACTTGAATTTACGGGGAGAGAAGTTAACGTACGTCTACGTGGTATATACAAGGGTCGAATTCTACGCCCGCTGATCGGTGAGCACCAAACGGCACTCGCGCGATCTATGCCCAAAATTGGATTTACGCTTTAATTAACAGTGGTCGACGACGTTCGACGCGTCGCGGTAAACCCCTGCGCGATTAAACACGAACACACGCGCGCTCTTCGCTCAATCGTCACGCTTTGCCCGGGGAATCAGATGCAACGATCGCCGACCCAAGGAAAGACGGAAAACAAGGGAAAGAAAGAAAATTACATGCTACGATCGTAGTCTTTGTGTTCCCTCCTAACGCGGTTTACGTATCAACAGAATGTGTCGTAGTCCTTGGAATGGATAATGTACAAAACCAATCTCCCGACGACGTTCCCCGTGACGGAGAATCGCTTCAAGGAATCTCCAGACGGAGATAAATACGTATTCGGACGAGAAGATAGAAAACGAGGAATGGCCGCACGAATGACGAAACGCGAGTACAAGTCTTTACGAAATTATATACCCGGCCGAGGAAAAGCTACTCGCTCGAACGACTGGAGAAATGTTTGCCGAGGTTACTGGAAAGAAGGTCCGAAAGGAAATCCACTAAAATCCCATTTTTCTATCTACGTAATATTCCCCTAACGCATCGTCGATTTCCCCGGAACTCACATTTTTCCATCAACGTTCCTGCTGTTTTGCCCTTCCAGTGCCGCGCGGTTCGAGCTATCTATGAACACATGTGCTTTTTGATTGTAGCTACGTTGCCCGTGTAGCCGCGCTGGGAGCCAAGGAAAGCAGCTCGGGGCAAGGGACATTCCTCAGAGTCAGGCAAATTGGTATTAAACTCGGTCCATGCTTTTCTTTCCCCTCATCCGGCCCCTCTCCCCTACCCCCGCGCGGTCCTCGTAACTTTTGTGTACTTCTGCGTGTCTTTTGCGCTTTTAAAATTATAATTGGTCTCCGCCATTTGTAGCATAGGTTTACGTCTTTTGTGTGGGTGTGTACTTAAAGATAGAGATCGCGTTACTCGGTGTCTGCGTGTCGGTGTACGCACCTACGGTTTGTCCGATTCTCATCGCAGGTGCCTCGTGTCGTACGTACTAAAAGCCGGTCGTCCGACGCGAAAAATGCCCGTGGGAAACGAACGGGTCGTCGCGGGGGTCCCTGGGTCCTCGTGAAACCAACGGAAAGAACCGCGGACGAACGCACGGAAGGCTCTTCGGAGGAAACCTCCGCGACCCTTTCTCCGGTTCGACGAATTATAACTAACGGATTGCACGATCGGTCTCGAGCCTGGGGAAAACTCCGCGAGCGCACGACGAAAGGACGTAAATCGAACGAAAATGCGACGATCGGGAGGGGGTGGGCTGGATGGTACGGCCACTCTTCGCGGATAATCCTGGCGAAAGGGGTCTGACGTTAATAAACCTATAGCAATGTCGTCACGAATGTCCTCGAAGGATGAGTACGTGTCTGTGCGGCGGGAACGACGGGGAAATCGATGAGGTTCGTTTAAAAAAATCGTTCTTCCCAACGACGCCGAGAAAACTGATCCTTGGCGATTCCAAACGATTTCACCGACGTTCCCGCTAATTTCCGCTTCTCACGTACAGCTCCATCTTCCTGTGTTCACATGTGTTTATTTTCGTGTACGTGTAAATCCTGCTCGTTCTTCCGGCAGATGTGTATATATTATACAGAATACAATTTTTCATTTTCCACCTGGATAGTCCGGTTAATCGTCATCGTCGTCTCGTCGTTTCGTTCGTCCTTCCCCTCGTCCTTAAATCGCACATTCATGTATATATATATAATAATTTTCTTCATATATTCATATTTATATATGTATATATAATATAGACTTTTAGAGGTTTCGTAGAATATTCCGCGTACTGGGGCCTGGACAGTACTCCAACGGTTAACGTTCACGATAGCAATAATAATGTATATATATATATATATATATGTATATGTGTGTGTATGTACCTGTGTGTATATCACCGTCGCGTTCTTTCAAAATGTTCATCATGCGTCTTTTCGACGACTCGCGCGCTTCCACGTAACGTTCATTCTCTCTTTCTCTTTCTCTCCCTCTCAGGCAGGCCTCCACGCTCTCTCACGCTCGCTCCTTATGTTAATCAGAAATCCTTACGTTATGAGGATCGTCGACAATCGTACCGTAATCGTAATAATAATTAGTCTTTCGCGACATTCGCCTAGCCGACGACCTTCGTATAGCGGTAATTCATCGTACGCAATTAATGAACCTCTGTGTCGGTCTTCGCCCGCGTCTGTATGCGTATGTAAGTGTCTGCCTGCGTGTACACGTGTCTGTGTGTATTTAACCTTCGGTAAATGTATAACTTACGGACTAAGCTTACTTAATTACATAATCATAATAATCGTGGGTGATCGTACAAGAGAGTTCATCGTAATCATTCGCAATAGTAATGCAACTCCTACGCGATTCTTCGCGATCGATCGTCGTCGAGCGTGGGAAAAAGAAATTCCTTATTTATTTCATTGTCAAAAAGTGTATCGTCAGAACGGACGTGACGTTTGCAAAGTGAATTTTTTCGAAAGTATTTGTCGCTGCGATCGGAATTTTATCTGAGCACATGTCGGGGGAAGCTCTGGCTCGATGACAAGTGCATTATTTTACGAGCAGACGACTATCGATCGCAAAGCCAATAGCCCGTCCCTCTTTCTCTCGTCACTCGGCCTTTTCTTCGCGTGCTCTTCCACGCATTCGAGTTCGGTCTCGCTCTTAACGCATCGTTCTCTCCTCGCTTTCCCATCTGCGCGCTTTTAAAGCAGGCCGCCCCGCGCTGCCTAATTAACCGCATTACACACTATTAACGTACTTTTGCATGCAGGGGGAACAGGGGCTTCATACTGTTACGCGAATGCCGGGCCTGTACAAAGTCACGTCGCACCGGCCCAATGGCGAACCTCCGCTCGTTCTTCCCCATCTTCTCTTACGGTTTTCTCTTTTGATTGACGCTCCCCGTTCTTCCGCTAGGAATATGAACCTTTCACCATCGGAAACTCGCCATCGAGCCCATAAAGTGCATCGAAATTTCGCACGTCATTAACTGCGCTCCGTTTGTCTTACTCTTGTACGTCACTACAGCGCGTTACAATCAAGAGTTACGGAGCGTTAGAGTCTGGTTGCCAGACGAACGGCCTTGCCGAAATGCGCGGATAATGTCGTTAAGAAATTCTAGTTTTCCTACGATTCCTCAGGATCTCGGCAAGGTCCTTCGTCTTTGCTGAAGTCGCCACATGTAGGGCGTCGTATACCATCTTTAGTAGTCGAGGACGGACCATCCGTCATCGATCGTTCGGTAATTTTCGAAGGATCGATGACCGCAACGGTCCGCCTCCGAGCCATCGTGCCGAAACGAGTATATTTCAAGTGTGTGAAAAGGAGTCGTATGGGATTGGTTACGTGGCTCTTATGGAATGGTAAATATAAATGCTCGGAAAAGAGGATCCTACCTAAAGCTATTCCGGGCCAGAAGTAGTCGGTGTCCACGTCTCTGACAGAATCCGTAGCTATTTACAGTCAAAATGTCCGTCAAGAGTCGTCCATGTAAGTCGGTCGATAGGTAATTTTCTTCGTGAAACCTGTTCGATTGAATATCGTGGGTGTACTACGCGGATGTACCCGGAAATTCCGTAGAGGAAAAATCTGTCGTACGACGTTGGAGCTTTCTGCTCGCGAGTGAACCGAGTGCCGGCAAGAAGCAACGAAAAAGAACTCGATATCGTCGTGAAGAGCTCGACTAACCCTCGACTAATCTCCCTCCTCCCAAAAAAGTCTCCCCAATCATCCCCCCCAAATCAGTGCCTACTGCCCTTCCCCCCCCCCCGTCTAATTTCCCATCGCGAGACGTCGTGCGAACTCTCCTCGACTCGATGAGCTCGGCCGAGGGCCAATCTCCGTAAAAAATCGGCAACCCGTGGTTTCCTTCTCGCGTTTTCTCTCCTCGTACCACCCGTCGTCTTCGTCTCTAAGAGCATATAAAAAGTCGTGTGGCACATTGACGGTTGGAATGTTACTTTGTTTCGCATTAAATTTAATAAGAATTACAATAATTAATAATTAGTAGTAATATAGTACTTTTTCTCCCCCGTCTCGTTAATAATATTCTTTTATGTACGTTTAATCGTTATAATAATATGTGTGTATATATATAATATATATATACCTTTCTGTTTGTTTACTATAGTAGTTTGTTTCCTCTGCACTTATCGTTTATACTTCTGTGCTGACTGCGGGTTTCTTTTTTTTATTAGAGGGGACTCTCGTCCGGCTCGGAGATGTCGGGATGTCAGTCGGCTTGATTTCCCAAAGACCACGACGTCGCCGACCGGACGATTCTTGATTTTGCATCACTGCCGATATAGCGTTCGCGTATGTCGCTGTGAATCACTGCTGGATACATGACGTTTGAGATTGCGTTTAGCTTTGTGATTGGCGCGCGGACGGCGCGTCGACGCCGGGCGTCGAGCACCACCCGCGAGAATTGTCTATTGCTGTCGGTGTGTGTTATTGCCGGTAACTGTGTTGCATCGTCCGGGTGAGTATGCAACCCGCGACGACCGGGGTTTTTCACGTCCGAGGCAAGCTGGAAGTGCCTTGCGCAAGGCGTTTGTCCGCTGTGGACGAGGAGGACAGAACTCTTCGCTCTAATTGTAAGATGTCATATCTCTTATTCTTCAACGCGGTGACCCATGAATTTATTTTCCCTAAAGAGGACTACGATTTTTAATCTGACACTACCGGTGTATTTGGTTCCTTGTGATATGCTTGTTTGTCGATTGGTCGTTGGTGCGTATCATTCGCTACGGAATATTTTGCGAACACTTTAGGGCTTCTTCTCAGATGCGAAACGTCTGTCCATCCTCTTCCGATTGGACGTCGAAGCCCGCGGACACCCCGTTTCAAACTGCAAGGAGACGACTGGTATTTGGATGCTACAACTTCGAGTGTAGCTGCATGTTGAGAGCAGACTGCGTGTCTGTGTGATTTGTGCTCGGCTTCTTTTACGCCTTTACTGCGTGTCAGTGGGACTATGCGCGTGTGTGTGTGTGGAGAGGGATATGGTTGGTGGATGGCTGGATTCATGGATATATCTGCGGCGATCCGTATTGTATCTCCCGGAAGGAGGATTTCTCTGGATCGCTCGCCGACGTAGCGATTCACGGTGGGTGCGGCGGGAGGGGATCCATTGGGGTCTCTGGAGTTTCTTGCTTTCCGGATTTTCCCTACAGTTCCTTAATTAACTCGTTCCTTATCTTACGTTAACGATTAAAAATCTTTTGTAGCGTATAGATCGGGCCACGGTCTCTCAGTGCGACTTCGACCTCCCCGTCGTTTTCCCGACGAGCTCGAAAGAAGGAGGATGACTCCGTGTAGAAGGGTCGAAGGAAAGATTTTTTTGCGACCTTTATTGATTGGACCCCGTGCCAAGCGTCTTCGATTCTGTTACCGGCAGTTCAGCGTACTTGGTCCGCGGCTACGTTGGTCGTACTTTGAAATCCCGGTGGTTGCCGTGATATAATTGGTTCTCGAAGGATCTACGAGCCCGTGGCACGGTGCAAAAGACTAGTCGAATTTACCAGGTAGCTCGAAAATTTCACGTACTCCAATGATGAGGTAATTTTGAATTTCTGAAGAATTCGCGTCAATGATTCGCCTTCCTCCGGGTTTCTCGCGCGACGGAAACGTTCGCACCCCGATCCCGGGCCTTTTGACATAGTGTTTGACGATATAGAAAAAAAAACACGATATACAAACAACTATATAAAGCGCCAGGACTACGAGTAATACTACGACAGTGCTAAACTACGTAGTTCGTCAGCGCCCGATTAATTCCCCTAAAATCACTGCTAGTCGAAGAGGGCTCGGGGCCCGGCGGGAAACGAAAACCTGGGCGAAAGCCTTGATTTTCGTCGACGATGGATGCGCGTCGAGGACGAGCGATCGTTGAACGAAGGTCGATCGATTTCGCCCCCTCGAGCTTCGAGATAGGAACATGAAACGTAATTCCGGCGTTACACGGCGCTTGCGGGATTCATTGTACTATAAAGAATACATCACCTTTTGATGGACGAATCACGCCTGCTTCGTATACGTATATCACATATAAAACGTGTGTGTGTGTATAAGCAGGTCGGCGTACACGGTAATTATTGTACTTATCAAGCGTGACAGACGGTCGGGACAGTTTTCAAGAAATTTTAAGTAACTCGACCACGTGAACGCGTCGTCCTCGACGGCAGTTTCCACTTGCCAACTCGAACAGGATTTTCCCTTTAATACGTAATTTCCTAAATTTTCGAACGAACGATTTAGATCTGAGGACAAGATAAATTCAATTCAGCGCCACTGGGCAGGATTTCAGTTTTTTAGCAGAATTATTTAAACACGTTTCGCCCTGAGTTATAGCGTTTCCGGTCGGTGGCTGCCCCTTGTCTCCGCCATCCTCACTCCCAAATCTTCCGATTACATCGTCGCGACGATTAACTACCACAGCGCGACGTCGACTCGACCGTTGCTTTCGTAAACTCTGCGACCCACGAATGAGCATGAAATTCATCGATTAAGCGCGTGGTAATAGTGGCCAAGGACTTGACGAAAGAAATCCATCGAAATTATTCCACTTTTTTGTCGTAGGAAATGTAAAGATTCGAAAAGTTGTAGGCTCTAGCGTACAGGTTTTCTAAGGATTAATACTTTTCCGAGGAATGTTCGTTGAAACGAAACACGGGCATGAGAACGCGAGGCCGAATAGCCTCTGTTGTTCCGAAAACTAAACAAAATTTCGATCAGCAGTCGCGTCCTCGTTGAGGTTCTTTGGAGCCCGTGTATCCGATATGCATTGAATGACGCGGAAAATAAATGGAAAATTCGCGCCGGGCACAATGACATGAGGGAATAGAGCCACTGCTTCGGTAGCCTTGGTTTTTCGATTAACTCGGGAATGATTGCGTTATACGGACCGACCGACACGGGGACGGTCGGTTGAGATCAGAACGTCTTATCGATTTTATCAAGACGACAAGAGGAAATGGGTCGCTCGTTTGGCAGAATCCAAGAGGGAAATGACCGTGCGGTCGAATCAACGTCGACGTCACCTTTGTCTTTCGCGTGTTAAATGCGTTGGCTCGTGTATGTGTGTGTGTGTGTGTGTGTGTGTGGCTCTGTGTATGTAGGTGTGTATGCGTGCGTGTTTCAACGTGTCCCTATACGAACGACAGGCCAGCTCTTCGTTGATCACGAAAATCCCAACATTCGAGAATGCGTGAATTGAAAATAGAATTTAAAAAACGGTAACCTAGCGGATAACAGTTCGTTTCTTCACCTTTGTCGTACTTTCCATTAACGAATCGTGTGTTCGTGAGACTGTGTGTGTCGTCGTGTGGATGAGTGTGTACGTGTACCTAATTGCACTTATTCCACAAAACGGAACGTAAAATCGAACGCAAGATGGCGGCCGGACGGCCCTGGAACGTATACGGAGGTAATATTATTTGTATATGTATATATCCATTTGCGTTAAACAAACTCTTCGCGCCCATCTTTACCCTCGCATTGCACTCGCTGCCCTCGACTCCCAACAACTAAACTTTTCTGGCCTACTCGTCGATACAGCGTATCGTTTCCTTCCAATGGCGGTGAGTCGTGTACAAAACGTAACTTCAAAACTTAGGCACAATTTGGAACTGTTTAGACCATTTTTGTTTTCTTTCCACGACCCAATACCCGCGGTCGTCCGTTCGGTCGCGTCGAGGAAATTCCCTAGGGAACCTTCACTTATCCCGGCAGCAGGATTTTTCAAGAAAATTTTTTAATCAAAACCAAGGAACGCCTCTGTTAAATCTAAAAAAAAAATCAATTGATGCTAATGGGTATTCACGAAGGTGGAAAATTATTTCGAACGTGCGAAGTTTTGATTCTTTCCATTTGTGCTACGATTAGGGGAAATCAGAAGACTCGGAAAATGGAATGGCCGAGGATGGTAGGACGGAAATGCGCGGTGTCGTGTGAAGGAAAACACGTGAATCGTGAGAGTCGATGGGAAACTATCTTAGCGCGACCGAACGGACATCCAACTCGCTCGAACTTCGTCCAAACGTGGCGACATCGTGAGGTAGCTGAGATTGAGCCGTTTCAGGGCCAATCGGGCCAAATCCTCCGGCCGTCGGGGCAAGAAACGAGCGTCGTCGTTGACGCGCACAGAGAAGGGACACGTCGCAAAGGGAATGTCGAAAACAATGCTGAAAACTGGCCTTCGGCTCGACTTTCGTCTATCCCGCTAAAGAGTCGTCGAGAAATTCTCCCCTTCCCCTGAGCCATTGGGTGTCCCAAGGGGACAGGGGAAGGGGAGAAGCTCGACTGGTGGATGAGGAATCTTTGGGCCCGATTTTCCGAGCGATGCCCGCCATCTTGGTCCCGTCTGACCATCGGTGTGGACCGCACTTAATCACGCGGAACTCTTGCGTACTTTCACTCGGTCCCCTGTTTTTTGCGGCTTTTTCTAGTCCTTCACTTTGTCTCGTTTGCCTACGCTCGCTCTTCTGCCTCTGAGTTTTTCTCTTTGCACACCGTCATTACGATACTCCTCCGTAATCCGTATAATCTTATACATATACACTAGTTGGTTACGATAATTTGTGAAAAATATACATCAAAATTTTGTTACTTTTTACATCACAGATATTTTAATATAATATATCCTCTTCTTTTTAATTCTTAAAGATTTCTGCCCCACCCCGTGTGGCCGCGCCGGATCGTCCGACGACGAAGGAGACGTTCGACAGCGTCGAGGGATCTTTGTTTTTTTTCCCCCTTCTCCATTTGTCCGATTAAGATGCCGAATCGACGATCGCTCAAAGCTACCGGCTCGTTTTAACGACCCAAAAAATACTGAGCTCGATACTTCTCGCCAAACCAGCGCAGTCCTAGTCTAACGTTATAATACTGTTGTCGCCTTGAATTTCACCCTGACGATCCTCCCGCGCTGTTGTCCGCCGTCTCCTCCGAGAAAATCCACGTCCAAGTATCAGCACGATCGCTCGTCAACGGTGTCTGCCCGGCCCTGTCATGGTTCATTGCACAGCGACGTGCAGTTCCTCATAAAAATGTATCGCGGTAAGCCTTCATTAGAAAATTTATTACAAAATTTCGCGTCAGCTGTTTTGCCTGGCTATTGAGATTAATGAAATCGCATGGAATATAAATGTCCGAAATTACATCGGCAGACACAGCCGACGCGAGCGCGTTGCCGGGTGATCGTTGCGCGGCCCATTCATTAATTACGTTGTAACGTCGATCGCTTTAATTGTCGCGACGCATTCGCCTTGATTTAAGGAATACGCGGCAATCCCGGCGCATCTAAAAGGCGCTTCGTTCGAAAGTATAACCCCAGAGAGACTCAAAATAAAATTCCCTTTTTTTGCTTGTCACACAAAGATCGTTTCAAGTTAAACATTTTTTCCCCCCTCTTACGAATCCCTTGATTTCCTTAAGTCGCGGATGTACGTGGTTATCGGTTCGAACGAGGCTCATCCGGATGTCGATTTCCCGCGGGATCTTTGGAGAACTCGGGCGAAGGTCGCGACGCGGCCGTAAACGAAAACCGCGAGCGAAAGACGCTCGTAAATGCGTGCGCACGTTTACAATGGTCCGCACGATAAATATCATTTTTGCATTACACCTAACGATAAATTTTCCGGGTTACAGGTGCTCGGGGGAGTGTGGAGGACGCGTGGGAGTGGTGAATTCTCACTCAAGTGGAAAGAAGGAGGAAGCGTGCAAGGTGCACGAGAAGATCTGGCCGTTTCCGACGCACCTGACGTCGCTTGGTCGTTGGTCGCGCCGTAAATGGCGAGAGGGACAGAGTCGGACGTCGCGGATTAATCTCCGTGCTGGGAAGGTGAGGAAGGCTGGAAGGGTATCAATTTTTACGTTTACACACAATCACGATTAGCGCTTGCTTCGCACTTTTGCTGCCGTTTAGCTTTGTTCCGTTTAACCCTAAGGAGACCTTAACGTTTACGATCGATAACTTGTTTTACCTTTGTTCAGTGTCCGTCGGCGTTTCCCCGCCGACGTCGTGAAGTTTTTAGTCCTCTGTGTAGCTGTGCGTGTAAGTGTGTGTGTGTGTGTGTATGTTTGTGTGACTATGTGAGTGTTTTCTCTATTCGTCTTATCCATTCGTTAAATATGCAATAAATTTTAGATTAAGTTCCAAAAAACACCGAGAGAGTAGCCTTACACGACTTACACGTTTTTTTTCGTTAGGATACAATTTTTTTTGCGCATAATAATGGAGTTTTTGCTTTTTAAAACACCGAACATACATGCCTTACACTTTATGTACAGCCTAGAGTCTTTCAGTCGTTTAGTTTCATTTGAAGAGAGTCAATGGATCAGTGCGTGGATCGTACCACGTACTTAAGCGTGTAAACGTGTATTTCTCTGTCTGCCTGTGAGAGTGTGTAGGTGCTGCGGTGTATGTCGACTGACAATCGACGGGTCGCGCGGTTGAAAACAGAAATATTCGCGCGACTCGTCCGCCTGTCTCTCTGTACTTTCGGTCGAAAAATCTCCTCGTCACATACCTAGCGCGGAGAACACTTATACCGTCGCCAACACATAAACCTTTATAATTTTTAAAACCCCTGTCACACCGTTACGTCAAACTCGCGACCGAAATTGAGTAAAATTTCGGAAATATGTAACCCGCGTTGTTCGAGTGAAGCTGTATCAGTAATAATTAAAGTGTTCTCCCGGCAAGGTGGAAACGAGGAGCGAGTGAGTACGTCTGTTGTGTAGCTGTGTGTGCATACATACATATACATGTATATATGAATGTGTACGTCTCCCTCGCGAAGAAATGCTAACACGCTGCTGCTGCTGCCGCTGCTGCTCCTCTCAGTTTCTCTACGGCGGTAGAAAATTTGCATTCGTATCAAAAAAGTCGTACGGGCGTCGGGCCTCTCGTAATCGGCCCGTAAGAAAAGATCCGCCCTCTTTTAATCTTTTCACCATTTTATTTTATTTTCTTTTAAATATCGTTTTACTGCGCGGAGTAGAGATCCGAATCGCGAGAACGCGTACGCGCGTGCACGTCTACCTCGTTCCTTCCTTTCGTTCTCCCCCTCTATTTTGTAAATCTCTCATTGTTCCACGTTTTGCTTTGCGTTCGGTTTCCCACCCACACGATGTTCGCTCTGCATTCCCTTTGTCCTTCGATCAGCGTGGATCCGCGTGATCTTCGTCGATGAAGACGCGCCCTCAGTGCAGATTTACTCACTAAGTTTTGACGTTAATCCGAAGTTAGCGCGGCAGGACTGCTCTCACATCTCGCCATTATTTCATGGCAGTATATTGAAAATTATGAATTAGATCTATCGTATACATGTTTTATTGAACTCTTTTTTCCTCCCGACATCGAGTCTGTGTCGTTACAACGCACCTTGTATACCTCTGTACATTTATATCGCTTTTTCTAAATCCTTGCTTCTAACATCTGCTTTTCGACGTCCCACGTGAAAGACAATGACGGTTTTTGATTATCCCCTGTGAACGTATCGGGGCAAAGAGGATGAGATTTGAAGTAACGTTTTCATCGACGATAGATCCTCTTCCCGCCCGAAACACGTTCGACCGTTTCCCCCTCGGTCCTTCCTATTTTACCCACGTTCATTCGCCCTCCTAGACGCGATCGCGCGTTTTAACGACCGCCGAACGCCGGCCTGAAAGAACTGAGATTAGAGAAATATTGTCGCTTTGCGAAAAAACGCCACTTTCCTTAATAATTCGCGCGCGCTCGCCAACAAAAGCCTTGGCTTCTTTAAAACCCGTCGCGTTTAACATCGCTTTAATGACCAAAAATATATGTATATATATATATATATATAATATATCATTCCTTATATAATTATGTTGCTCCTTACGCGTTAAGTAACGTTAATAGTAGGTAATAAGTTTGCATTAGGTAGTTTCACATCGATAGAAGAAAAAATACGTTGTGTACGGCATCGTTTTTCGTCTCTCAGCTATAGATACGTTCCGTCGTCATCGTCGTCTGTCCTCATCAGCTTGTTCGCCGTCCTCAGTGGTTCTCTCGCGCGAGTTCATCCCCTCGGCTGGACGCGCCGAGTCCATCGCCGCGAACATTTGTTTCGACCGACCGGGAGGGTCTTCAGGGTTACTTCCGGATCCTTTCCGTCAGTTCCTGCTCTCGAGGAGGATCTGGCGAGGACCCTGCTGACCGACCCGGCCAAAGGGTCCAACAAATCCTCGAGGGGAAGCAACACGCGTGACACGATCGTCCTTGGATGGTTGGTCACACGTGGGCTTCCTTCGCGTCCAATCGTTCATCGAATGGGACGAATCGCGGTGGTTTGTGTCGGTAGCGGTTCGCACGCGCCTTCTTTGTCTCGAGCTCTGGGGCTCGCGTCCCTCTCGACGTTCAGAGGGACTCGAGTGGTAAATGGATCGGGTAAGGTCGCTAACGTGCTAGTCCGATCGGCCTCCTTCAACTTGGGTAACGGACAAAAATTCAATCCCTCCGCCAACCCGTTGGTAATTCCCCTAGTAACATGGTCTGACTGTCGAGGAAGGACCTGACGTAGCACGATTGGTCCGCGATTAACTCGCAGCGCTGCTGGGTCGTTGGGAAAGGGAATGTGGTGGGTTACACTGTTCTCGTAAACCGTGCTGCATTGACATTACGGATAAGCGCATACTGACTTCTCTGGTTTACTGCTCAACGGAGTCTTCCATGGCGAGTGCGTTGAGTTGCTCGGTCGATGGCTGCTGGCTATTGGCCTGCGGCTGTTCCGGCCTCACGGCCGTACTTCCGGCGTTATAACCCCTCTGCAGCTGGACGACCAGCCCGCCGACGGCCGCGTACTCCTTCGTCTGTTGCTGCTGCTGCTGCTGCTGCTGCTGCTGCTGCTGCGGCTGAGTCTTCTGGCTCGAATGATCTACTATAAGCTTACTATCACAGGCACTTTTTTTGTCAGTTGATACGGCGTACAGGTTGTGTAGATCCGGGTAGTTGTTCAGCTGTTGCTGCTGTTGTGCGGCCAAGCTTTTTCTCTCTCGATCCTCCTGGCCGCCGTTGTGGACCTCGCGTTCCCTGCTGCTTCGGTCGATCCTCGAGTCGCGGGTGCTGTCCTCGTCCCTGCTGCCGGCCCTCGAGACCGAGAGGGGCGTGGGAGGGGACGTCAACCGGTCGCTCCCGTCGTCGGTGCGCGCCCTATCCGAGGGCGATGGACTCAGGTCGACGGTGGGTACCCTTTCCGGTCTTTCAGGCACGACCCGGCCCGGTCCCGGACCCCTGTAACTCTCGTCCTCGCTGCTGTCCTGCGCTATGCGGGGCAACGGTGTTCGCCTTGAGTTCCGGCAGAGCTGGTCGATCAACGCTTTGCTGCTCATCGTCTCCGGGTGTTGCTGCTGCGGCTGTTGCTGCTGCGTTTGCTGCTGGCCCGAAGTGCCGGACGTCGGCTGAACTCGAGAATCCGGCATCGTTCGTTGCTGGTCCCTCGGTATCCCCGTTTCCAGGCTCGAGCGTATGAGGTTGTCCAGGAAACTCCCGTTCGCCCCCGTCCCGTCGTAAAGACTCTCCGCCATGTCTCGAGGGGTTTTCGGCGCCATCGACGTGCCACCCCGCGAGTTGGAGGACGTGCTCGCCGACTCCCCGGCGCCGGACACTGCGAACAATACTCAGCTCAGCTGGAGAGTTATATTCCACTTAAATACATTCGATGAATCGCTAACTCAAGCCGCCAAACAACCGTGGGCGGTGTCTACGACTGTTACTAACTCCTCCCTTTAATTTCATTTGCTCTATCGTACTTTACAAAGGACCTCAATGGCGTTTATTTTGTTACCTACCGACAGCTATACCGTTGCCGTCCCTGTCGCGTTGCTGATGTTGCTGGACCATCGCCGCGGCGTTTCTCTGCTGTTCCTGAAGACCTCGCATCCTCTGCGTGGCGAAATACTGCTCGGGAAGCATCGTCGGCACGCTCGGCGCGCTCGCCATGAAGGGCGAGGGCATGAAGGGCGGTGAGTTCCAGAAGCTGAAGGGCGCGAACGGCAAATGCGGCATTCCCTCGATGAACGGTGGCATCTTCAGCCCATTCGGACCCGGTATGCCGGCCGGCGGGGCCGTAGCGAATGGCTTTTGCGGTTTCAAAGTCGCCGGTTTCGTCTTGTCCGTCGAACCGGGTCGCAAAGCACCGACAGACGCGGCCGTAGCTCCGCTTTCTTTCGCCTTGTCATCCGGTTGTTTCTGGTCCCTGTCGGAATAACACGCGCCAAGGGCAAACGTTTCACCGAATTCCAATGGCAGCGTCGTACGTTTTCGTTAAGGTCCTTGAAACTCACCTCTTCCGCGGCCTCATGAGGTGCCTCTCCTTGACTTTGTACTCGAGGGTGGAATGTGGCACGCCGTAGTAACTGCCAGCCCGGTGAACGCTCATCTCTCCCCGTTGAACAGCCCTGACGGCCTCAACCAAGCTATCCCTGTCGTAGTTCCTGTACTTGCCTCGCTTCGGCCTGGTTCCCTTGCCGCCGGTACCCGGTTTCGGTTTGTTCTGCTCTTGAGTTTGAGGCTTGGCCGCTGGCTGACCCTGCTGGGTCGTCGCCGGAGGTTGGGGCGGCGTGTAACGACCCCGCTTGAACGGGTTAGCTTCGCTGATCATCGACTGCTGAGACGCAACGACGCCGCTCGCCGTCTGACAACCCGGCAACCCAGCCGCCGACAATGCACCAGTCTGAGGCTGCGACTCCTGTTCGAACAGTCTCCATAAGCACGGCTCAAGGGAAAGGAAGACCTTTACTGTCTCCAATGACGTACCTGGAACTTGACGCTGATGCTCTTGGCTATGACATCCCTGAAGTTGACAGCGGCAGCCTTGCCGACGAGGGAGTTGGTCGGACTGCTGGTACCGGAGAAGGCGGGGCTTGCACGTTCTAGGAGACCAGGACTTGGTGCAGCCCCGGCCCCAGCGGCGGCAAAGCCCTGGGCGAATGCCGCGCTCGTTGGTTCGCCATTCTTGCCGGAGCAGCCAGGCGTGCTAGCCGCGCTCGTAGGTTTGTAGGACGGAATCTTGAGTATCGCTCGGCCCTGCGCGCTGTCACTCGCCTCCTCCTCGATCGCCGGGTTAAAGTCGTCGTTGGTCATAGGACCGCGGCTAGCCGGTTGCTGTTGCTGCGGCTGCTGAGCTTGCTGCTGAGCTTGCGCCTGATGGTGATGCTGCTGATGATGATGATGATGATGCGGTTGATGATGCTGCTGCGCCTGGTCGCCGTTCACGCTCTTGCTCAGCCTCTTGTCCTCGCTCATTAGCCTTGTCATCACGTCTGGAATGCGGTAATCGTGGATTTCCAAGCCTACGGCATAAGAACTTCCTATTTTACCTACGTCATCGCCCCGTACGATCGGCGTCGCATGAAGACCTGACTAACACCGTACCGTCTCATCTCGCCAAGAGTATTAATACTTTGAATCGTCATCGCTCTCGCGACTCCTCGGCCGGACGAACTTTCGCAGCACGAGCAATTTGTTTTAATTCCGTATTAGCCGCGGAGCGGCACTTTAGCTACTTAACGAAGTAACGCCGCTCGTAAAGCGGGAAAGTGTCGCCGACCCGCTGACAACTGCCAGCACCGGCTTCTATCGATTTTTGAAGACCTATCGCTCGACGTAATACGGTTTTCGACTCTCCTAGTCGGCCCTGCCGTGCGGGCGAAACAACGGAAGTGACCCGAATCCCTCGTCTCACGACGTCCAGTCGGCTTCGCGATACATGGCCGGCTCAAAAATGTTGAAAAAAATACGTCCCTATCGAACGGTTAATTCGTACTGACCTTTGAAGGGTACTGCCGCTGCGAGCATCTTCTGTATGTACGGGCCAATATTGGCGGAATCTAGGCCCGCCCATTCGGCACCGGCTTCCTGGCCACGTTGCAACAACGTTCTCAGGGAATCACCGCCGCTGCCCTCCAGGGCGGAGAACCTCACGAGATCCTCGAGGGACAGCAAGGGTTTTCGCAGGGCCTTCTCCACCTCCTTCTCCTCTTCCGCGCCGGACAGCTCCTTATCGTCCACCTGTTAACGAGATTTCCTTCTAGCGTTTTCCGCACCGAACGCTCTGTCAGCGGCCAACGTCGCCGGATTGGTACTCTTTGATTTTTGCGCTTCCGATCGATTGTCCGTTCTACCTCAGGAACGCGGCAAACCTCGATTAACAACGAGTCGGGAAGTCTTGCAACGATCCTGCGTGGAAAGGAAATGGAAGAGGAAGGCAAAGATTTTGAAATTCGGCGACGCTGGTCGAAGGAACGAATCCGAGCGCGGCTCTCCTCTCGAAGAAAGCGAGCTCTTCTCTTTTTACGTATGGAAAGGAAGGTTTTGCCATTCTCGTGGCTTTCAACTTGCGGCATTTCCCCATTTAGTTTTTTTCCACGGCGAGCTCGATTCTTTTCCGTGGTGATTTCGTCGAGAGGCGTAACTCCGTTAGCGTGTTACGTGTTTCTGTGTTTGTACGTGTGTGTTCGTTTGTCCGTGTGTTGACTTCCATCGCGAATGCAGAGTGACAAAGCGTCATGCAGGACTGCTAAGTACACAATACGTCTCGCAAAGAATCATAGAGAACAAAAGACGTACGCAGGAGAGTTGAGCTTGACTGGCAGCTGGCATTTCGGAAAAGTTCGTCACTCTCCGCGGTGCTCTTTGGCTTGCAAGCAAAAGGGAAGAAGAGACGATTGCCCCGGAGACGTTATAATGCCGACCCATCGGAATAGCGGATCTCCCGTCGGGGACTTACCTCCCGCCAAGGAGAATCGATGCACATGCAATCGAAAAAGCAGCGCGCCAATTCTATGAGCCATATCGCGCCGATTAAGCAGCCAAAGTACGAGAGCCCTTGGCCATTCTCTAACTCGGCCAAGTCGCATCTACGGGCACGAGGAAATCGTGCAAAGCACCGCAAAGGGTTTCTCCGGCAACGAGCGAAAGGAACGTGCTCTCGTCGCCGTTCTGACCCAACTGTCCGTTATTATTTTCGTACATCGAGCAAAGCGTGACAATCGTGTCCAAAGGAGTGACGACGGTTCGCGCGTTCAGGATGCAGAGAGTGTCGAGGACGAAAGCTCACGTTCACGATGGCGTGACTGTTCTCTACGGGGCGCCATATCCGGCTCGAAAGGAGAATCCGGTCTTGCCGGATCCTCGCCTTCGACAGCGGCTCTTCCCAAAAACTTACCTCGAGTCTTGCTACCCCGCGGGCGTCAAATGGCCGTGCGTTAAACTACAAATATAGTGATAAAAAAAAGTTAAACAGCCCATGCAGAAGACATTGGACACTACTGAGAGCATCACGGCGACCGGCATCGCGTAGACCTTCTCGGCCACCACGCGCTGTAAACCCGAAACGACAGATCTTCCGGCTTCACCTTCGAAGACCAATGGAACTGGCGCAAAAAGGAAGTCGCAGAACCCGCAACCTTCGCCCGATAATTTCCTTTCCGTAGTCCTTATCGTGTAAGCCCGTTAATCCGATCGATGTTTAAGCGGCTGTTTATTCGTCTTCGAAGACTTAGGCCGACGAAAGACTCGACGAGTCCAAAGGCCCAGGAATTCTTCGGAAAGGTCCACGGGTTTTTCTGTCCTCGCTTTGGAGCCGCGGGGGGATCGTTGGGCCGTCGGTCTACGCGAAAACTTCCGATCGCCATGCCTGAGGTATGTTTTGGGGAAGCTTCATTCGTTCTTCCTAACCAAAACCACACTTAGATACAGAATGGACGATGAGCAACGCGGAGAACCGTCCACAGAAAACGCCATTTCCCCGGCGAAAACAACCCCTTCCTGCGCTCTCCTCTCCTCCACTATCTCCAGACGCGCGACTCGTCGGTGGACAATGTACCCACGACTTCCGGCTCCCTTTCTCCCTTTCTCTCGACGACCCCGACTTACTACGCGACGGTGAAAATTCGTCGGCGGGCCGGGCTAACCCCTAGACTCGTTTTCGCGTGGACAACGAACGAACGGAAAACCGTCTGCTCTTAGGCCGGATGGAAAGTCCCTCCCGGTTAGACGGAAAACGAACGTTACACGACGCACGCTTCCTTTTTCTCTCTCTCTCTCTCTTTCTCTCTTTCTCCCTGTTACCCTGGCCTCGCTCTCATTCTCTCTCTCCCTCTCTCTCTCTGCCGTTCGTCCCCAAAACCTACCTCGTCCACTTGCGGGGGCGGAGTGGTCGCGGAGGCGTTTTGGGTCGTATTTGATGGTGTTGTTGTAGTGGTGGTGGTGGTGGTGGTGGTGATGATGGTCGTGGTGGCTGGGGCGCCGGGCTCGTGAGGGTGTGAGTGGGTGCTAGTCAAGGACGCGTCCCTTTCGCGTTCCATCGCGAGCTTGTAGACCTTGTTGCGTAATGTGCTCCGTGGGATCCCGTAGATGACGGCCGCCCGGCGAGTTCCCAGTTTCCCGCTCTGTATGTCCCTGAGGGCGGCCTGCAGTTCCTCCTCGGTGTAGGTCCTCCGTCCACCACCGGCGCCCACCACGGCCGGGACACCGGCAACGCCGACACCCGCGGCCGCTGCCGCTGCCGCTGCCGCCACCGCTGCGGCCGTAGCCGCAGGTACAGCCACGCTCGTTCGCGGCTTCGCACGGTAGCTGAAACTGAATTTTTTACAACTTATGCGCCATCGTAAAAGCCAGACAAAAGAGCAACGGTAATCTAGATGTATCATTCGCGATATTCTTTTTCTTCACTAAACCGCGAGACCTGTGCCAATATTGCTGGTAAATTAGAGATTACCCCATTAACTGGTTCGTAGGCGGAAGGGCTTCCTAATCGAGTTAACTTATTCGACGGTGTTTCCGACACACGAGCTCACGTGTAATGCGTAGGTCTATAGGTACCTTCGTTGCGCGTTAACTTATTATGCGACTCGCATCAAACGACCACGTGGACGGCTTTGCACATGCACGTGTGCACCGTCGTGAAATCCATCGATCCAACCAACCTTCCTCTCCTTAAGCTATCGAAGGTTTTTGCAACGATCGGCCAATAGTTATACACGTTGATGAATAAAACGACGAGGTACCATTAAAGTAAGTCCAGTAAGTTCTTGTGGAGTAGGCAAAAGGAAATCCGGAGGGAACGTAAGTCGAAACGACGATCGTTATCGTACCTGTGCAATTCGTCTCGGTGTCGAAACGATAAGATTAGGCGCATGGAATCATCGTGGGTCTCGAAAACCTCGTCTCTCTTTCTCTCCCTTCCCGCCTTACTCCCCTCCACCCTTCTGTTTATTCGGCGTCCATTTCTGAGATTTGGCTGAACCGAACCCGTCGGACTCAGGTTCAACGACCTACCAGTCGGCTTGTCGGCCAGTGCAACGGGCTGATAAAAAGTACATTTCGTCGGCATGGTCCCGGATAGGCAATACTCCCTTTCCCCCCCGTCTTTACGTCGGCCGCGGCTCGGGCGCCGCCGATTTATCTGCAGTTTTTGTTTGCCCAGAGGCGCGTCTGAGGCTTTCGTGTGCATACACGTTGCACGCGCAATGATGATCTAGACGAATTTATCGCAGTCCATCGACGAAATCCAACGTTAATTGCGTGTCGCGAGATATTCACTTCCCCGTTAAGCAGAGACTGTGTTACATCGCGCTACACCGACCTCAGCGACTCACTTCTTACATATTCGCTCATAAAATTCATAAAATTCATAGCCATGTGGAAGGGTAATAACGTCGGGTCAGCCGTTGGGAAAACGTGATTTCCATGAACGATGAGTCGCGACGAGCTGGCCGAAAATTGTTTACACCGCGTACACATGCAAGATGGCGATTACGATAGAAGAACCGCGGGCAAATACATGTACAAGATGCAATTATGATAAAGCAATTTTTTCTCCCCGCTGAGGGAGAAGCGCGGCATTGATCGGATTATCTTATCAGTAATAATCCCTCGGCAAATCGGATAAATAACAGCGCGACAAATAAATGGCGCACGTTGAGGCCGTTGGTCTCCTTGGCCGATCGTCGACGACTTTCCTCGATTTCGCGGACTTCCTCCTCTCGCCCGAAGGATTTCCCACGGGTGACGGGCCGGATTTCGACTTTTCCGCCGGCGGTTTCGTCAGTGCCGAGCAACTATCTTATCGCAAAAAGCGTTTCACGCATGCGCCGGGGAGAGGCAATTCGCCTCTCTTTCTTCGGGCGCGGTATCGCCGTTCCCGTTCCATCTGCGCGTTCCTCGGCCGACGATTCCCACTCCCCGCTGTCTCCGCCAGCGTCTCGGGTACTTTAGGCCTCGCGATGTGTCAGGAGGTGCCGATTACGGTAGACTAATAATAGACGACGATAAAAATTTGACGCGCAAAATGTTCCGCGGGGGAAAACAGCGAAAACACGGGGGCAACGTACGGCTTCGAGCGTCCCCAACGACTACGGCAACGGGAGGGGCAAGAGGGAAGAAAGAAGGGAGAGAGATAGGAAGGAGGGGGAAGGAAAAGGAGAGCCAATCCCGCCACCGTTTCCATCCTTCGCCGGACTTGTTTGAACAAATTTTCGCCGAATTTCAATTAATCCGTGACGAGCCGGAATTTTTTAAACTCACAAAGAAACGAATCGATTATTTCCCAATGGAAATTCGACGATTAACCGTCGATAATTCTACGAGTTAATGCGTGTAAGACTTCGTGGTTCTGCCATTAGAGTGATTACACGCGCTCACGCGGGAACTTCAATAAAATCGATGGAACTGCGAAGCGCGCGTTTGAATTCGGAGAATCGATGTATCGCGGCACACGGAATCGATATTCCTTTTCGTGGAGCATGAAGCTGGCGGGGGTACCGCTTTATAGTTATGCAATTAGAAAAAATGAGACGGGAAAACGTAGTAAGTTTAACTACAAAGTTCAATTACATTTCGAATTTCGTGGGGATGTTAACCAACGTGAGGAAATGGGTGAAACGAAAGATTCGACCTTTTGACAAGGCGCGAGCACAGCGAGACCCTTGCGTAATTGGAGCGAATGGAATTGGATAATGCGGAGTTATAAAGAGAAGGCTCCAATCTACTCATCGCCATCCAATTCAATCTACTAATTGCCACTGCACCCACCGAAATTTCATTGAACCTTTCGATAGAATCTCTACGCGACTGCTCAAGCGTATATAAAAATGACGTCATAACCGCTGCACTTTTATTACGCGGGACACAAGCTTTTCATCCCACCATAATTTGCCTTCTTCGTGTGTTTCTTTTATTCATATTTGCCTCATGCGCACGGCGCTATTTAATTGCTAATTCTCGTTGATATCGCGTTCCGCAATTCCAACACCTATGCTCGGCGGTCGGACTATTTCATTTAATCCATGCAGATATAAGCGGACACGATCGCTGTCGTTTCGCAATTGGAGCAATTGCGGGCAGATAGGACAAAGTCGTAAAGAGCGCGCGAAGGATCGGAAAAGTCGTTGGAACCGCGGCGATGACTTAAAGAACTTTTAATCGGCTCGTTAAACCGGTAATTGCGTCACGGCAGACGGACCGATCGGACCCCGGGCACGGGGCCTTTTTATCCCTGAGGACGGACGGAAAAGTTTGGTCGCGTGTCGATAAGGTCCCGAGGCTTGCGCGAGACGAATCGTGAAAATTGCCGCGGCTCTTTTGTCACTCGTGTGTCAGCCGATATCTCCTACGTGGGACACAGCAGCGCGCCACTTCTGCGCCATTACGGCGAATCGGAACGCCAAGCCGCCGATAACTCTAATGGAAAAATTGACTTTACGCGCGCCCCGCGCGAAAAACCGGCAAAACAACCGCCGCGCCAAGCTATCACTCGCTACGACGATTTTCAACTGTTTTCAATAGTTTTCGATAGTTCCGCGCCCGTCCGTCACAGCCATTTTCTCAGCCCATCCAACTTTTCGTGAAGTGGAAGACCGCCGTTGAGAAAGACTCGAGTAAATTTCAGAAACCTCTAGAAATTCCACTGTATTCGAATATGCCTCTTTCTTCAGAGACTTTCAAGACATATCGGCTATAAACTCTTCAATTTCCCGCTCCTGTTCTGGATACTCCTGACTTTACGCCGGCGTAAATCACGGTTATATCCCGCGGCTTGATTGCCACCTAATTGCTAGCGATCATCGTCGAGTTTCGTGATTTTCGCGTACACGCCGTTGGCTGCTAGCGCGTTTAATCATCGCCTTATCGAAACAACGCGGCCGGCTTAAACGACCCTCTATCTCCGTCGGTTTTCCTCCTCGTCGCACCACGCGGAATGCGATCGCGCCAAACTATTTTTTTGAACGCGAGGAATGCAAATGTATCAGAGATGTAAAACGAGTAGCCGGTGATGTCGACGGTTATCTCGATTCGTTTTGTCTATTGCCGCTATACTTCGCGAGGGCCGGGGGAGGGTGAAAAATTAGATCCCACAGAGTTAATCAAGAACATCTTTACCAACTACGAGAACCTTCGTAAGCCATTTACAAAATGTACAATTTCCGGAATACTTGGCACGGCCGCGAAAGATTCCACAGTCGGCCTCGTTCGATGACTTTCCATCGTAAATAAAACGTGAAAATGCAGGAAGATAATGCCGCGATAGCGCCAAGGCAGAAGTAAATGACTCGCCGATTTTTATTTCGCGCTCGAGAGGGTCAAGATAAATGGAAGTATTTACCGTCTCCTGGGAATACCTATCGTTCTTATCGCGCGCCTTCAACCCGTCGGCGTAGATAAAACAAATTTCAAACGTAAGCTAAGCGTTGGGCCGATGCATTTCTCCGTGCCACTAACACGCCATTATCGCAGACAAAATGGACGGAATAAAATTCTAAATAAAATGGTACTTACTTGAAGAAGGTCTTGGGGGCGATGCCTGCGGGCATCCTCAGAGGTATTTTTTGTTGTTCCAGTAAGGATATGTTGTTGTCCTGAAAGGAACAAAATTCACCGTGAGAATTTGCAATTCGTTTACGTTTATTTAGGAGCCAGCGGGGCCTGTCAATTGTACCTGAGAATTTTTCGGCTTGGCCGAAAGGTCGAGCGGCTGGTCGGCCGCTGCGGCGTTGTCCTGGTGAACCTGGACACCCGGCAAGGGTGCTTCTCTAGGCGGCAGGACCCACTGATGCAGAAGGGTGGGGTAAGTCTCGCCGACGCCAAGGGCAGCGGCGACGACGGATGCCGCCATTGGGTCCACCTGGACCGCCGACATCGGGGATTCCGCCGATCTCGAGCTGCTACTACTGTCGCTCTGTGGACTCTGCGCCAACAGGGCGAATCATAATAGATGAGACAGAAAGGTATGAAGCGGCGTAAAAAACGGTAGTAGATCGAAAAGAGTCAGTTCTGTCTTGTTTTCGCTAGACTGAGAAGGACTCCGCCATCGTTTCGTTCACGTTTATTAGCACCAACCCCTTTTGAGGGCGATTTTTGCGCCGAGGGAAGTTGCAGGAGAAACTACTTTAGCCGGAGATTACTTGGACGGAAGCGTGCGGGTATCGCGTCGGCGCCGATTGCTTCGATAATATCGACACCGGGTCATCCGCGACGGGAATGAATAGGGCGATCGAATTCGCTTCAGAAGGGAACTCGTGAATCTTTCATGGGCCGAGCGCGCGAGAACCGGACGGATCAAAGACGACGTTTTCTCCACGCATTCGTGATATTCTCCGCTCTTCGCGAAACATGTATATTTATCACCGTCTGCCGAAGATGCGCAGCAAATACACCATCCAACTTTCGATAACATCGTACGGGGTTTTTCTTTCAAGAGTCACTGACATCCCCGTAACGAAGGCTCGTCGGTTGATTTATCGCGAGGTGATTGGGTCGAGGGTTTTGGCTGAAATGTCAGCGAAGCGGTGTACTCACAAGGGGCGGCTGGTCGTCGTGGGGTAGTTTGCCATCGAGGCAGAAGTAACACTTGTCCAGTGGCTTCCAGTCCTCCGGCGGTGGACTGGTATGCCGATGACCCAGGAGAAACGTGTGTTTCCCGTTGGTCGCTTCCGGTCTCACACCCTCCGCGTTCTCCGGGCCCTTGGTCGTTGCCGGCGATGGCACCAAGCCGCCTCCGGAACTTGGTTCCTGCAGCTCCTCCTCCTTCTTCACTCGCAGCAAGCCCTGTGTCACCGGTATCCGCTCCAACGCGACTTCCTCCGTTCGTTCCTGGATCCAAAAAGAGAAAATTTCGTTCAACCAAGGGTTCGAGAAAAATAGAAATGGAGCATAATGGTGGAGCATTGTTGGAGGTTACCTTGGTCCCTTCCGTGTCGGTGGCGTTGGTAGTCGGATGATCTCGAGTCGACCGTTCGTTCTCCCCCCTGAGGGGGCTGACCGATCTGTTGGCGGTTTCCTCGTCGAGTTTCAACCTTTTCTCCGCCTCGTCCGGTTCCCTCTCCTCGTCCTCCCCGGTCTCCCCCTCGCAGTCGAGCCTCTCGGGGTCCTCGCCGTCGGTGAGGGGCCGTCGAGGACGTCTCCGCGTCGCGGCGGCCGTCGTCGTCGTCGTCGTCACGGTGCCCGTTGTCGTGAGCGCCCCTATCGTCGTCGACGTCGTCGTCACCACCGTCGTTCTCGGGCCCGTTGACGCGTCTTCTCGCGTGGGACCACCTAAAAATATCATGGATAATGTTGAGCATGAAATTGTAGTTCTGAGTTGTAATTCTGAATAAATTAAGATATGCAGGCACCTGCGAGCTCGTCCTCCTCGGTTTCTAGCTTGATACCCTCGGGCCTGAGCCGCTGGTGTTGCAGCTCCTGAGGCAAATGATGGTGATTCGGCGGGTGATGCCTCTGCAGGGCCTCCTGCTTGAGCGGACCGGTCGTCGTCGGGCTGGCGACGGGCGCGACGGACGTCGTCGTCGTCGTCGTCGTCGTCGTCGTCGTCGTCCCCGTTTGAAGGAGATGCGGCCCGACCTGTGCCAGGTTCCCGCCGACGGCGATCGGGTTGCAGCCGGACGACAAGGCCGCCGGGTATAGCCGATGATGGTGCGGCTGGCCCGTCGCTGATTCGCTGCTGCGGCTGCCGCTGTACAGGGTGTCCTGGTATTGCTTCCATCTCCTACGGCCCATCAACTCTTCCGCTACCCGTTCCAGACCTGCAACAGCACCGCAACTACATCAAACAATGATGACCGAGCTTCCCTCCTTTCCCCAAATCGTCCCAACTTCTCTGAAATCGATCTATCTCTCCGCTACGTTCACAACTATCACGTTTCAAGGTCTCCCCGGAATCTGAATTAACCGCAGCGCTGCAGAAACGTGCTATTTTCGTTCTAAGCGGGAGATATCGCCCCAACTAGGACTCTCCGGTTCTCTCGCCATTGCACCACGCGATAATGTCGACGATAACGGCTCTGCGCTTTTTTTCGCTTCCTTATCCAAAGGCCGAATATGCCGGGTCTTATCAAACCGACATGACGTACCGAACTACCGGGATACCATCCGCCGAACGATGAAATTCGCGTCGCGCGCTGACACGTCCTTCCGAAGGGCAAAACGATGAATATCGCCCAAAGGATTTTCGGCAATGACACGCCACTCGCTCGACGATTTTTCTCAACAGCTACGGTTTTGTATTTTCGCCCGGTGGATTTCATCGCGTTGTTTCCGCTCACCATATTCCGATCATGCCTCGCACGCGGAATTCGCAAATGAAATTTTCTGCAGCTCGATGTCGATTCACGCGTCGAGTAGAATTTTTCCAATGGACCTATTTGATCAATCAATTGTCCATTGTGGAATCTCATGCAATGCCGTCATAGTCAAACAACGGTAATTTTAGTAAATGTCTTGCGTCGAGTTTCCACGAATTCTTGTGTCATTTTTAACGGAGTTCCAAGTAACTGGCCGTTTCATTGCCGGCTTTGTGTATGAAAAGCGAAGCCACAACGAGGCCAATGGACGCGTGGGACGAGAAGGAAACAGCGAAACTTGGTCGACGGACGATTAGTAAACATCGTTATTGTTCCGCGCCGATCGAAACGTTCGAAAAGCAAAGCTGCCAATGAAACTATGCTCATCGTCATTGGCCAGCGGGATCCAGCGGTAGGTAGGCTGAATAGTTTATACGTTTTCAGCCGCGGCTGATAATAACGAAAAGACAAATGACAGGCCGCGGTGTTATCGCACGGACGAATCGGCTGACGATCGACCGGAAGCGGCAGGCTTATCGCCGGCGCGCAAAACTCCGCCGCTTCCCCCCCTCCCCCCGGTGAGATCGCATTTTTCACGGGTCCGCGTGTCGTCGATTCGCGATCCGCGGAAGACCCATTCCGATGAATAATGCATTTCTGCCCCTCGCTCGGGATAATTGCACAGTCGCAGCTCGTCGCGATAAATCGCCTAGAACCGGGAATCGCGAAAATCTCACGATTATAGAATCCTGCCCGATGATTCGACCTGCGTGTCGCCCCAACACCGTTCCAATTGGTTCAGCTGGAAAATTGCCTCGTGGATCTTCGGTGATCTTCGGCGTGGAAGTATGCGTACGCGGATAAACAGGCAAGGGACAAAAAGATTGGAGAACGGCGGAGCTCGTACATTGAGGCCGGACGATTTTCATCGGTTTTTTGCGAAGACTTGTCGACGGAATCGGCGAAAAAACATTGCCGGAGCGGAGGTCGAGGTCAGCCGCGGAAACGAGCCGTAGAGGGGAGACGAATGACGTGAAAATTCACTGTGGAACTTGGCAAATGCGGTTGATTCTACCGTGCCGAGCGTTTCAGCAACGCTAATTACAGGAGGGAAACGTGAGACGCGGACAGAGGACGCATGTCGACCGGGCAGTCGTCTCTCTTCCTCCTTCCCTATATTTCTACGTCTGTGTATGTGTATGTTTTTGTCATCGATTCGCGCTCATGCACGTCTCTCCGTGGATCGATAATACTCTCTGTGACAGCTGCACTTTCGTATCGCCCTACGGAAGAAACCGTCAACCATTCCACAACCATCTACGATCCGTCGACGCAATGCCATAACATTGCTCTTATCTCTCTGGCCATCCGATTATTTTATATCCACGCGCCCGTGTAATTACCGGCTGTAATGTGCGGTACTTTTATTACGTGCACCCAGCGAAATCCCCGTTCGGACACGAAACTTTCTGTCCGCGACACAATCGGAAGACGGACGACATTTTTATACGTTTGAAAATGTCGCGCTTCTTAGCCGTGGCTCAAGTCATTTTGCTGAGTGCGCTTTGACCGACAGCCGCGGCAAAGCAGTTTTGACGGTCTCATTGTCCACAGTAATTAGAAAATGGAATGGCAATCGCGGCGAGGAAGTCAGCACGGCCGACCGTTTGCCGAGCCGTTTGTGCACGGGCGCAGGGTCCGCGTTTTCCAGGCCTACGGCGATGAAAAAAGGCTACTGAGGTCGTTCGGCCGGTCGTCGAATTATACCGGCCGGCCTGCCGGCCGTGTGGGAAAAACATCTGAATAAATGATTATTGTTTGTCGAACGTAGCGAGGCGAATACGGCGACGCCCATCGTGGCTTCCCTGCCAGCCGAGTCGCTGCTCGTTGTCCCGCCAGCGGCGGCCATTATTTAAACGCTCTACTTCCACGCAGCTTATCAAATACGCCCGTATAATGTGGCTTTTTGCGGAAACCCCAGCCCGCCGCTCCTCACGCAGGAGAACGAAAATATGTGTACACCTGTGTGCACCACGGACAGAACTGTCTTTGCCCTTACGCACCGACGAGAAAAATGACCCAGTCAGACCTTCCATTCGCAGAAAAGTTTGTCCATTTGCCGACGAAAGAACTGTCGGAGAAACTTCAAGAATTTCGTGGCACTTTTCGACGATCAGCCTGAGACATTCGCTCGTCGCTATTAAGGCTATTAATAATCGTCGGTGCACTCGCATAGGTGACATTTCTATTTGCCCGTCCGTATCGTGGCTATCTTTTTCACTATTGCGTCTATACCTGTGGCCATTGCGTTTAATGACTGTTTTCACAGAAGAGCAGACAAAACGCAGTTGTATTTGCAAATGATGTTAGATGATACCGACGTCCAATCGGTAAACGCGCAAGCAGATAAACACGCGGTCGACCGTTCAGTCGAAGCCGAATAGATCGGTACGTAAACGCGTAAATCACTATTCATTTTCACTGACGAAGAAAATTGAAAAACGCTCGGTGAAACCAAAGTGCGATGACTGCGCGTATTCGATTAGGTGGCTCATTAGAAGCCGTTTAATTTGTTGCTTTCTCATTGCCGCACGGAGCGTAGTAATCGAGTTTAATCGCGCGAAGCTCGCTTCGGCGAAGGACAACGTTCCGAAAGAATTACGCGAAACGCTGCGCCTCGGCGGCTGCGTTGCTAGTAACGTCAGCGGAAATGCTTGCGTGCTTTTCACGAACATGTCCTTGGCAGTGAAATTATAGACGCCGACGATAAGAGTCGCCGCCCTGCTTCGACTGCCGGCGATGCATCGGTAAACTCTTCCAAGTGCTCAGCCACTGATGTCCTATCATTGACTCTTCCTATTATCTTCTCCAAATATCATAGACACGTGGTCACGGATATCTGCTCGCTTGGCCACGCTAAATAAATATCGCTGCTGGCAGATTCGTTCCCCGGGGAATGCCCAACGAACCGGTGTGAGCTCTTCAAATTAGTACTTTAAAGATTTTAACTACGATTACGTGCCTCTGAATCGCTAGAGTATAAACCATGCGCGTTATTTCAGCGCCCGTTGTGCACGTAATCTCGCATTTACCGTTGAAAACTACGTCTGTCCGCGATAACGCATTGGAATTCGTGTAACCGCGACTTCCAGGTTCGATTCAATTATCTCCTATCTAAAGGTCGCACGTTCGCTTCCCGTGCGGACTTTCCATGGCCGACTTGTTAATACCGCCGACTTCTATTAACTCCATCTTTGTTGAGACGAGGAATTTTTCGATGAAACCAGCACAATCGACTTCGGTGCTTCATCCTAATTATCCGAGAATGAATAATGCGGAATAACGATGAGTCGCGCGTCATTTCTAGCCGTACGAAGTTCATAGTTGCGCAAATTTGAAATTCTTTGCCGATCTTTGCCGCGGAGCAACAATTGTCGTAGGTTTTCCTAGGAAAGTGAGTCCTCGAAAATCTCTTCAACGCAATCGAATGATTCACGGAAATTACATTCCACCGTGGAATTTCTTTATCCGATTTAACGTTGGATTTTGGCATCGCGTTATCGCATTTTGTTAATAACGATGACTCGTCGACGAAATCGGTCGGTCAGTTAGCGGTCGTTAGTGCATAATTATTCGGAATTTTATAGGAATTCACGTTGACGCGTCATTTTCCTAGCAAGGTGTGATAACTATTTCCAGTTTTTCTAGCAAGACTTGGTTAACTTTTTCAAGTTGTCTTATAAATTTATCAATCGAGAACTTGACTCAACGTGCACTTCCTTGCTCATTTCATTGATTTTTCTCGAAAGATATTATTAACCGGTCGTTTTTTTCACAGAAACTTTCACCCAGAGCTGCTAATTTAACCTGTAATCGTTGAAACAACTGCCATATTTGTACGATAGGAAACCGTGTGTGGGTTAATCAGAACGTACGATCGGTATTTTCCGTGGTTTATCGTAGGCCGGAATCCGGCGTCTGCTATTTGATATTTAGAAAGGAAGCTGACGGTTACGGGCGTCGTTAGATATTCATGACCGGAGCCAAAGTCCGAGTCCTTGATCGATTCGAGAAGTAATTAGACTGCCGTCACGGCGCGCCTTCGGATGAAATTCCAGGCAGGAGGTGCCCGAACCAATCTTATCTCGCGTGCCATTTAAGAGGAGGAAGAAGTAGGCCAGTTGACCACGCCCGGGATTAAACCAGAGACGTAGGCGTCGCAGTAGAAACAGTACTCCTTTGGCGGACTGATTATCAGTATTTGCATACTTGGCTTATCCCGGCCGCTCGAGGTTCGCTTAAAAAAATTGCTTCTCCCCGCCTACCCCCTTCCCGTCCCTACTCTTTTCCTGGCTGCTCATCGACGTGTCGTAGCACCGAACGTGGGTCGCCATTCGAACGTCTTTCGACGCTTCCAGCAGAGATCGCTCGAAAGTGAATAGGTGGATTTCGTTGAACCGTCGTCGTCGTTGATTTCCTGGGTGCGGTTCGGGATGACGTTGCAATTAGAGGCGCAGGAAAGAAAGGAGAGGGGCCCGTCGTTTCGTCCGGCGTCGTCCTTTGTGTGGCCGAGGATACGACGGCACCATTCCTCAATTCTAAATCGAATGGCCTCGGGGCCCCGTCGGCCAATCCCAGCGGCGCAATTTTAGAGCCGGCCTGCCCCTCTCTTCCGTCCTTTCCACGCGCTATTCCCAGGGTCCCGTCTCTAATCGGACCGTCTCCTTTCGACCAATGGCGCGACGATTTAGACGAGAGTGGATGGTTAGGAAATGGGCTCTGACGACGGCCGCGTAGTGGGGCCGCACAAAACCGGCTCTCTAGCGACAAGCACAAGGCTATCCTTTGTCCGAAACTCGCCCGCGATTCGCCTCCGCACAGCCACGGGCCAGCCACGGGCCTGCCACGTTACAACGATAACCGTGCTAATCGTCCATCCTTCCCCCCTCCATTCTACGCAACCTTTTTTTCAACACCTGCCAGAAGTAACGATAAAGATTTTCATTGACGCGGAATTACGCGCCGTCGGACGGTAATAGGATTTTCCGTGGCAGCATCATTACTGGCAGAATTTCCCAGGGAAATTTCGTCGAACCGTTGCGTTTTCCCGTTGGAATTTTCGCACGAGTGCCGTTGCGCAAGACGCCACGGCGACGAGGATTGCCGTTTCTTAATTACAGCTATCCTGTGTCGGATGAATTGACGAGCAGGAGGAAAAGATAAATGTTTCGTAGGTCGGCCGAGCGGTCGAAGTTATCTTCAGCGTTTTGTTGCGCGATCGCGGGACTTCCATTCACCGCGGCCATAGGGCCCACTTAGCGGTTTCCGAGGCGAGCGAAGGACGCGATGTCGAAACACCGTCGCCATTCCTCGCCTCTCCTCTCCCCTCACCCGCGCCACGATCTCGCGTCGAAACCACGGAACACGGCCGTGTCTCATTAAGAACTCGATTGTCATTGACGGAGAGAACCGAGCCAAATGAAATACTCGACATTTCGACCTTTGACACCTACGGGCTTGGCATCCCGTCGAAAACGCAGGACGGCCGGACCAACGGCCGTTTTGCCAATGACTGAAATTTACGATGAAACGGGCCCGATTTTCGCGGCCCGCTGGGACTTAGCGATGAAAAAGGGTTCGACCGGAATGGAACGCGTGCACGCACGAGGAAAAGAGCGTCCATTCATCGAGAGGAACGGCATTGTGTGTACAGACAAATTTCACGGAAGAAAGCTGCTAATTTGCACGGCACAATGGCCGAGAGCACGAGGAACGATTGTGCAACGAACGGGACGCACAAAAGCGGGCGGTTCTGAAGGGCCCGGCCAAGTGCGAGGAACGCCGAACGGCGGAACCGTGCCGGGGACCAGCTGCTCAATTTTTTCGGGCCCGCTCGCCCGATCCCATTCGCCAAATACAGAAGACCTCGAACGCACCGCTATTATTTATCGGCCCACTTTTTCGACCGACAACCTTCCGCTTTGACTTGACGAGAAAAATCGTCGTGCCGTTGCTCGCAAATCCCCAATGACTACAAATTTCTTACAACATCAACTTCGGTCGAACGTGTTCCCCAACTAATCGTCCGATTCGATTTAACCGCGGATTATTCCCCCCAATGTCGTTTCGCCAAACTCTTCCAGTGGCTGTGAATTTCAAATTTTACGGTCACAATAGTCGCATCGGCGTTGCTCTCGTTAATATTTAACGTAGCGTCCAACGAATACAGGACAGTTTATTCGCGTAAGATAGGAACGTCTACGTGTGCACCATCTTCTTCAGCGCCGAATATCATTGGCACTGCTTTCCCTTCTCCGTGTCGGAAGATTAATTCCACGTCTCGCTGCATTACCTCAATTCACGATATGGCTCCATTAGTTCGAGCGGGATCGTGATTCCCGTGACCATTATGCGTGATATTTATGCATTTCGTGGAGGAACGCGAAAACGACAAAGGATGTGGAAGTGAGAAGCGCAGGATCCGGACAAAGAGAATAGAAGAACATCGAACAAGAGGATAATGGGATGAAACAAATGAAGTGGTTTTCGGGGCCAGATAAAATTAACTGAGTTTGCCGGGAGTGTCTTGTAAATAAGCCATTGGGTTAACGATTTCTTTGCTGCATGCACACACGGAAATGTCAGCGACGAGAAGTCGCCATCGATCAACGAATTTTCCCTCCAATTCCCCTCCTCCCCCTTTCACGTTTGTCCATCGTCACTCGCGCTTTCTCTTTCCCCCTCGATTCTTGCCGTTCCTTCGCCAACGGAATCCTCGTCGTATTCGCACCCAGCGTAGCTTCGTAAGCAGTAATCGGACACCCCCAGACGTACGTACCCCAGTCCTCGTCTTCTGACCCATTTATCGTTCTTCGCTGTCTAGGATTACCGGCAGGATGAGTTACGATGCATCCAGAGACGCGAGCATAAAGAATGAAACCGGCGGAGAAGCGCTACAGAAATTGCCACCCAACGACAATACACAAGACAGTAAAACAATGAAGCGTCGGCAAGAAAAGTGCGTTTTCGGAAGGAACAAGCCGAAAGATTGTCAACAGTTTTGTTATCGTCTTTTCCTGGACAAAGTCGATTCGTTTGATCTGTACTGTGGACGGGAATTATTAAGAATGCTTGCGCCAATTGTCCAGTCATAATACAAAGTGTATATTGTTACGATGCGTGCTTCCAAACTGCTGAACTGCGCTGCTATTGAAACAATACGCTTGGCGAGGGGGGAGACAAATATTGACACACCTAATCCATCGTTATCCGTATACGCTAAGCAGTTTCATTCCTCATAGCGTTCTACGCGAAGCCAAGATTATTTCGTGCATTGATAACACCGCTGATGTCATCGACTATCTTGCCTGAATGTTGCGACTGTATCGCGTTGAGCGCTCGAAAATTCTTGAGAATTTGATGTTTGGTGTACCGTTACGATGACAGTCGTATTGCGATGTTATTATCTCTTGCCATTCATCCGTTTGTCGAGCAGGGAATTTCGCTGAGACGGTGAACAAAAATTTCTCCACCCCCTATAATTTTGCTCAACGACTTATTTAATGCGTTAACGATAAGAGTTTCGAGAAGCTATAGGAAGGGGGGGATAATGTAGTAGGATCTTTCTATCTTCTCTTTGGCTGTGTCTCTTTCCTCGTCGTTACACGTCCGACCTCGCTCCTCCGCAACGGACGCATTTGTAACGTGCGTGGGCATTCACATGCGAGAGTGCAGCGCTCGCAACGGCTAATATCATCATTATGATGTCGTTACAAAGCACAGCTTTGGCCGGATGAAATCCGACGGTGTTATATATCGGGATCGGCCAAGCCGGGGGTGGGTATTAAAACGCATCAGATCATTGCAGCCACCGGCCATTGCATTAGCGTAGAATTTTTAACCAACTAACGCTGACGGAATGTCCTTTTCATTCTCCCGCAAATTACTTCTGGCCACGCGTTATAAAGCTCAACAAATTTGACAATGACAGAAGGATCGTATACTCCCCGAGCGGGAAACATATTTCAGGTGAACAGGCCTGATTTCTCAATGAAAGATTCGATTTCGCAAACGTGTTTACGAGAGAAACACCTGTTTATTTGAAAAAATTCTTTCAATTTGACAGCGAGCGCAGTAACCGGATAACGTAATGAATGGAGGATTCGTGCGCTCCGAGGCGGTCGACCGCTTAGGTAAGAATGCCGCGTTGAAGCATTACTATCGTAATTGCACTCGTAATATATTTGCGGCGCGAGCGTTTAATGCGTAGCGTAGCATTAACTGTCAACCGTCGTATTTTACGCCGTCGACCGCACATTTATGGCTGGTGCGCTTCGAAATACGCGCGACGATTTAGCGCGCATGCGGTGCCCGCCTTTTTGAAACTTGGCGACTCGTTAGCCCTGTGTGTTTGACTCTCGTCTGCCAGCGGCGAAACGACAAAGAACACCCGGACAATACGCGGTTTGCCCTTCAAAAGTGCACTTTTCATTGTCATTCCGATATCTTCCCTCGAAAATCCACGAAACTCTCGGAACGCGTCGTCGTTTAACGGAAAAGTACTTTATTCCGAGTCGTTTAATAATTAGCACCCAACTTCGGCTCGGTTTAATTTCTGCGCAATTTTGGCAAATATTATCTGCGATTTTCGTTGCGTTATAGGTGGTTTTTTTGTACGAAGCCATCGTCTCCCTGGGGCTGCGATGATTCGACGTGGGAAGGACGGTAAAAGGAAGAGGAAGAATAAGAAAAAGAAGGAGATGGGGTCAGAGGGTAGAAGCACGTCATTTTCGTCAATTTAACTTCTCCCCTTCCCTTAAGGCAGGGTTGCCACCCGCTCCCACCGAGACACCCTTTGGCGTCCGCCCCTGACTCGCTCCCACCTCGCCTCGTCGAAGCGAGGTCAATCGACGGAGAGGGTTGAAGACGACCCCCCACCCCTACCCGAAGACCTTCCCCACCACGGCTACTCAATATCGTTTCATTACGCAGCCCTCTCCAGCTTTCTCCCTCGCTCTTCTCGCCTCCCCGGTCTTCCTTCTCCCTTTCTCAACCCCTGTCACCCCTCCCCGAATACTGCCGCTTCGCGGACCACCTCCGCCGCCTCACTCGACGACGAAACACGAATGCCCACGAATTTTTATTGTTACTTCTCGCGTTCCTTCCTCTCCCTCCTCCCCGTCGGTCATTCCACCTTTTTCTTGCCCCCTCCCCTCTCGGCGCCCTCCTCCTTTCTTCCTCGTTTCTTTTTTATGACCCTTTTAACGATCAGCGCCAACTGCACCCACCACCCCCTGTCTTGCGCCTCGCGCGACCCAACGTTTTTCGAAAAAACAAAGCTGCCGATATCGACGAACGCCGAAGGATAGGAAACTCCAAGATGAGAGAATTACCTGTCACGCTAAGAAACTGCGTCTTCGGTGAAGGAAAAGAAAATGTTGTATAACGTAATTGTAAGGTTATCTCAACAATCTCTATTTACTGCCTTGATTAATAAATCATGCTTCACTGATTGTACAGATGGCAAATGGTACACTTAAAAATTAACTCTGGAGGGTATCATCAACGTTGTTTACCTACGGTACGTCGTCGAGTTGTGTCCACGTCCTTTCGATTCGCGACTCGGTCAATTTCGTATAGGGAATATTCGGCATGATCATTCAGGATGGCCGATAGAAACGAAGGGTTCGCCCTGCTGTGGCGATTCGTTGGCGAATTCCGGCCTACGAAAGGCGCGCCTCAACCATCCAATTTCCATGACATCCGGTTCCATAATCGCCGAGGAGAACCGTCCGGCCGATCACCCGCACGTATCACGCACGTTTTAGAAGGAAATTTTCGCGGGACTTTGACACAGCGCAGAGAATCGCATTCGTCACTCTCTTACCGAGACGTTCACTTTGGCACAATGTACAGGGCACGAGAATTATCGCAGGATAAGTCCTTGGGGAATATCCTCGGAATGAGGATTGGCGGCGAATGGAAGTGACGTTTGGGTGGGCGAAGGGAGACGAGCTGTGCGCGTCCTTGCTGGCAACGGATTCAACTTGTTGACTGCAGTCGCGATTCGGAGGTGGATCGGCGCGCAAGGAGCAGCGCAGGGGGTTGCCGGGGTCGGCGGGGTTCGCGGTGGACTGGCACTCGCGGGGAGGAAGTTCTTTCGCCGAGAGCCGGGCCGAAGGTCCGCGTACGGACTATTAGCGCCGAGTGCCGTCCTCTCTCTCCTCCGCGGTGCTGTTGCGGCCACTCACACCGACGAGCCACGGTTCTTTCGCGCCTGCCACCCTCCATCACCCTTCCTCGAACGCGCACTGGTCGATCTTCGAAGATCGTGCAAGTCTCGAGAGGAGCCAGCCAGCGAGGTCGCGCACACACCAACCACTATTTCGCCCTCTCTCCCTCTCTCCCTCTCTTCCTCGTTCACTCAATCTCTCTCTCTCTCTCCCTCTCTCTCTCGTTCTCCGGCGCGCACCCTTATTCCCGTCCCCACGCCGCTCCCTCGCGGCTCGTCTCCACCCACCTCTTCGAAACCTTCGCGGAAGAGAACGACGATTGGAAGAGAAAGTGGAGGTGGAAGAACCACCACCGAGAGGAGCCCGCGGATAATAAAACGACAGGAAAATGAGAAGAAACGCAACGATCGCCAGCCCGGCAAACCGCCGGAAGAAGAAACCAAGGAAGGGAGAGAGGGGGAAAATTGGGGAAGGAGAGAAAAATCACCGAAATCCGCGGAAAGGATGACCAGAAAAATCGGGGAAGGGAGAGAGATGTGTGTTCGGGAAAAATTCCCGACCACTGACGGCAGCTGCGTTCTCAAAGAGAACGGGACGGTTAAGGGGGGGAGGGGGGCGGTGCCACGGAGGTGGCGGTCCGAGGGAAGGGGGTGAGGGCAGAGGGAGAGATGTCACGAAAGTAGAGGAAGAAGCGTAACGGGCGAGTGCACGCAATACCGTCGCGCGTGGAAACGTGCCTTTTGCCGAACTTCCCTCCTGCCCTTCTCCCGGCGATCCGATCGGGGTGGGAGAGACTGTCGAAGGGGAACGGACCGCTGGAGGGAGGGTCGGCCGAGGGCGGCGGAATGCCGGGCGGAGAGGCACAAGACGACGAAGAAGGAGAAGAAGAAAAGGAAAAGGTTTCGGGCGGCGGCTGGAATACCCTCGGTTGTCTGTGGTCAAGGCACGCAGCTTATGCAGTATTCTGCGCGCCTGACGCCCGAACGACGTCGCCGTCGGCGCCCTACCTACACCGCCGTCGCCCCCGCAAACGCCCAAGACGACGCCGGCAAACATGGGGGAGGGGGGAAGCCGTTCCGTCTAAGCCCGATTTTCCACTCTCTCACGGCCCTACGGCCAAACGTATGCATTGCACGCACCTTTTATGCCCGACTCACCCTCTTCCCAGGCAACCTTTCCAGGCTTTTAACCCTCCTCCAGCATTTCGAAAATTCCCACATACACCAACGGTTTTCCTTACGGTCCCAGTTTCACGGAGAACAGGAAGGATCCATTCGCAGCTAATTTACTTAGCCAATAAATTTCCAATGACGACGAATCAATCTCGTTTCCTCCGTGGCAAGGACAGTGATTCCGTTAACCATGTTTTTTGGAGTACAAAGTTCGTCCAGAACCATCGCGAAAGGTCAAGAATCTCGATCGAGGAATTTCCTTGCGTCGTGTCGAAAATGGAAGGTGAAATGTCAAAACACGGTTGGGTTTGCAAAGTGTACTTCTCAACTACGCGGAACGACCCTGTTGAGCGCGGGGATCCGAGCAAGACTCGTGCAGTCAGCCAGGATTCGGCGTTTCGGTTCGCAACAGGTCTCTCACCACCGCCGTACTCCTCTCACGCTCTCTCTCTCTCTCTCCCTCTCTTTTTCACTCTCCCACCTTTCCCCCTTTTCCTGACCCTGCTCGCACACACCAGCAGAAGGCTCATTCGTGTTCGCGCATCTACCTATTCCACCACTGAGTTTCCCTACGAACTGTGCGTACATCACGTCACGAGGAGAAATCAGTTTTCCGTTTCCGGTTTATATTTGTCTACATCGCAAAGTTTGTTTTATCCTGTTGAAAGGCTTTTTAATTCTTAAGGGGATTTATCAGAGAAATGGCTATTAGTGTTACACAGAGTAAATTTCGATAATTGGCAATAATTATTTCCTTACTTTAGGGTTGCTCGATGGATTAACGAGGATGTCGAAGACAAACCCTTTAGCGAGACCCGAGGATACACTCCCCCAACCCCCGTAGTTGTCCCGCTACTCACCGACTACGAAGACCATATTCTTTGTCCATCGCAGCAGCTCCCTTCGTATGTGTCTGCGTTCCTGTATGCAGCGGGCATAGGGGCAATCCGCCATTTTTGAAATCACATCTTAGGATGTGTGTGTGCGTGCCGGCCGGGTGCGCCTGCCTCGTGTTCCCGCGTGTATGCCCTCCTCCCCCGCCAACCCCCACGGCAGGGCCACCTCCTCAGGGCGCTGAGCAGCAGCGACGGTAACGGCGACGGCGGCGTCGTTGTCGTCGTCGTCGTCGTCGTCTCCGTCGTCGCTCTCCTTCCCTCGCAACCCCTCCTCGACGTTCTGCCCCCTCCGACGTTCCTCCCCTGCGCACCCTCTCCTTCCTTCCCCGTCGACGCTTTAGCCACCCTCCTTCTCCTTCGTCCTCTCCGTCAGCTTCTTACCCTCCTTCTTCTCCAACGACCCCCCTCTCTCTCTCTCTCTTTCTGTCTCTCTTGCTTTCTCGCTCGCGACGTATGCACGCGGCGGATCCTCTAGGCGTGTGTCAGTGCGGCGACGTCACGCGTGACGTTGCGTCCGTCGGCAAGAGCGCGCCAAATCGCCGCTGGTGGGGACCTGTCGTGTCCTTTCGTCGAGGGGGATGTGACCCAACGTAGACGACGACGACGACGCCGGCGACGCCGGCTAAGCAGGAACGCCGGGATGACGGGGTTAGGGCATAGGTACGCGCACACACGGCAACCTCTCGCGTCTCTTCCGACAGGAGACACACGGCCCCCGTCAACCCTAGGAATGTGTGTGCTTGTGTCTCTAAGAGATAGAGAGAGAGAGGGAGATAGTGCGCTCCGTCGTCACCACTCTCTCCGTCCTTCTCCCTTTCGTTACCGGTCGACTCCGCTCTTGCTCCTTCGTTCACTCTTTTTCGGACCCGTTGCAATTCCTCTTTCACGAGGCCCACTCTTTGTCTTCCCACCGTTCGCGTACACACTAGTTTTGTCAGGGGACTTCGTTCTCTTCTGCCGAACCGTTCGCCGGCAGCTTTTCAGGAGCGTACCGCTCGCAGGGCCCACTCGTCACCTGAAACAACAGAAGACGTTTTAGCAAATTGCCCCGTGCGTCTCGAAATAAACGCACTCAAACTTTCGCATACACGCATCGCAACAAACTTTTCCGAAATTGCCTTTGATCTAACGAAAGCTCTCATTAGCGTTACACGAGCAACGGGGTTACGTATATTTTTAAATTAATTATGAAAATTCCCTGGGTTCCCAGTCGGACCCAGTTTCGTTGGAAGTGAAAGAAATCCAACGACCTACTGAGTGCTTCAACGAGTTCATCGGGACTCGGTGGGTCCGTAAAACAATTTCCCTCGACTCGGCAAAGTTTCGTCAAGACTATGGGGGTGGCGTGTCGCGTTAAGACGAGAGGTGACGTTCCTCCACGAGAGCCGCTCGAGGTAGCTGCGTGAGGGGAGTGCGAGGGGGGTTGCACGGCCCCACCCCGAGAGCCAGGAAGGGTGCCGCTACTCGAAATGAAACATTGCCGGTAAGAAGAGCGTCGGGTGCGAAGCGGTGTAGGTAGCAAAGTAGTAGGGGCCGTTTTCTCCGTCTTTCCGAAGGTTTCACCGAGCCGGCAAGAGGGAGAGCCACGCCGGAGGGAAGGAAATCGAGGAGGGTAACGGCGGGGGTAGAGGTGGACTCTCGCAGGGGCGGATTCGCGCGTCCAACGTCCGCGCGGCCCGCTCGGGAGGGGAGAGGAGAGGACAGGGGGCACGACCGAGGGAAAGAGAGAGGCGCGCGGAGTGCGCCTAATATGCAACAAGAGAAAAAGAATTGGCGATCAATAGGTAGTAGCTGGTAAGCGTCCTTTCATCCGCCCCCGCGTGCACCCTCGTCCTTTCCACCTGCCCTACCCCGCCGCCTTCTCTTTCTCTTTCTCTTTCTCTTTCCCTTTCCAACCCTCCACGTTCGTATCGTCTTTCTCTTCCGCCTGCGGCGCCTCCTTCCACGGGTACCCTTCCCCTTTATCGTTTTCCGTCTTCCCGCTGGCTCTGTCCGCGCGTCTCCGACACCAGAACACCTCGCACACTATCCTCGACCAACTGTCCCCTCCCCCCTCGCTGTCCTCATAGCCCTCGAGACCCCCCCCCCCTCCCCCCCGAATCCTTGGCGAAACGTCGCTCCATCGCCTTCGCCGGCGGGACGTTCGCTCGAGCGCGTCTAACGGGGAACTTGTCTCTAGGAACCACATATCTTACGTGTTCTTCCTTCTCTCACTCTCTCGCTTTACCTTCTAGTCGTTCGTCCCTCTCCCCGCTGGCAAATAATAACTCAATGGAATCCCTAAAACTTGTCGAAGGACAGTACCGATCCCGCGAAAGTTAGGATCGCTGCAATTAACGAAATCATCCAATTATACAGGAGCTTGAGAACTTCATCGTAGCGACGAAAGTTTTGGCAAGTCGCCAGCACGGCTCCGCTGAACGCAGTCGTGTAACACAAGTGCACGAGTTTAGAGCGATGTTTCGGCCGGGGAAAATGCATTTCCCAGCACGCGGATATCCCATCGTCGCACTTGCCAGCGTTCCTCGGCTGTGCGTTGGCAAAATCGGAAAGACCGTACGGGCAACGGTGTTCGCGTGGCTTCGATAATTATCGTGCTTTAGTTAATGAGCACAATGCTCGTCTGTGAGCGAATAATTGCCATCGCTGACGCGACAGTCTGACCGTTCTCCGTCGAGAAACGGTATAATGCGATTAGCAGGTCCACTATGATATTTCTGGGGATATTTACTTTTCGTTGGAAAATTCGCAAAGAAAAATACCAGAGGATCAAGCAAGTACGAAAAGACACAGTTGAAATCCTTTGGCATTGTCTTCTTCTGGCAAACCGATTGGCATGTGTAACGATGGCCTCGGTTTGACCCAATTCCTCCGTAATCGATAAGATTACGAGGAAACATTTTCGAGGGTACGCTCCGATAAGTTTGAATTATCCAAAACGACCGGCCCATCGAGAGCACGGAAACAAATATAACAAACGAATTATCGGGGCGGACTATAGCAGGAATCGACGTGGTTCGTTGCATTTACATGGATTTCAATGGCGACGGGCTTCTCCGGCTGCGGTTCCCGCAGCGTTGCAACGCGGGCTAATTATTTGATGAGCCCGATCGATCTCGGCGCGGATTCGATCGGCCTGCCGTTGGGAATATCGACGCAAAGGTGTCTGCTTGAGCCGCCGACGAATGAAACCCGTGGAAAACGGGGCCGTGCCCGGCGTCGTTCGTTAAACGCGTTTGATAGGGCCGATTGGTATTCCGTGTGACGCGTGGACGGCGCACGGTTGAATAGAAGCGAGTTACAGAGCTCACGGCTCGCGCTGAGCCGCCTATGCGTTGCGAAGATCGATTCGAGGCAAAGCGTGCAGACCGTGCGACGCGCTTCCGAGCCGACGCCGACGCCGACGCCGACGCCGACGCCGACGTCGTATGTCACGGACGTCCCACATTCAAAGCGCGAAGCCCCGACGTATAAATCCACATGGCACGTACATCTAGACCTATGGATACGTCGACGTCATTGAACCCTTCCCCTCGTGCCGCTAAAAAGTTTACCGAGCATCGCTTCTCCAAGTATCGCAAGTTCTCCAGCCAAGTACTGGCCGGAGTTAGCGTCGGGATTCAACTCCTTCCGGCGAAATACGCGAAAATCTCCTCGTCATCGAGTTATCCAGGATAAGAAAGCCTTTTGCCCTTGCAGTTCCTCCAAGCGAATATTTCGTGAATGTCCATAGTTTTCTTGAAGACGAGCACACGTTCCTATCGATCTTATCCGATTCTTCGAGAGGGAAGCGATAATATTCCTCGCGATTTACCACGAAAAGTCTGAGGATCGAGGATCAAAGGATGTATCGGCCACACGATGTTTCCCTGCACCACCATCCGTCACCTTACTTGCTCCCTTCACGCTCTGTCTTTCTTTAAATCGATTTTCCCATTACGCCAAACCGACGAGTAGTGCAGGGAAAGGGAAGCGAGGAAAGAGGGGTTCGCATACACTCGTTCACTGTCGTTTCTCGTGTCCAGCCTGCATTTCCATCCGCGAACAAACACTCACCGCTCCTCCCCTTCTTTATCTGCCCTCTTCTGGCCTCTCCACCTCTTCCACCTTCTCCTTCTTTAGCTTTCTCGTTAGCTTTGTCGTGCCGTCAATTTGCAAGGCAACAACCGCGCTTTCGACATATTTTTATCAAACGCATGGATAACGTTCGGTGTGGTATAACGGGCAAAATTGCATAGTTCTAGAACGCTAACCACCGAGGCAGAATTCTATATATACCTTTCTCGAGGCATCGCACTAACAGGAATTACAATGGCACGAGCCATAATTCATGAGCCAAGAATTTTCACCGTCCGTTATTTCGCGCAAGTATCTCGAAAGCAACTTTTATTCAAAACTTTCCAAATGCGTCGCGGCCGACGAGAATGTCACGCAGACAGACAAAGAACTCCGCGCAGCTTTTATAGCCGAGTTTATAAAGTCTACTATAGGACTCCCGCGAAATAGTAGGTAAATCTTTAATCCACAGGTGTGTCAAAGCCATCCCTAGCTACGTTACGTTATCCGCGAATTCTGCTAAAATCGAACCAAACTCACTAACATCTGGCTGGAGTAAGTGACGTTAGACAACTCCAGGGATACAAATGGCAGCGTTAATTTCGCGTTTAATTTGTTCACGAGCCACTGCACTGACCATCGATCGATGAGCAATTAACGAGACTACTCTAGACGTTGGCCTGCTGCAGCAGAAATCAACATTATTTCAGCGTTACGACGATTCTTCTCGCGCGACAAGTACAATTTCGCCCGCAAGAGAGGTCCTTCGACCCTTTTTTTTTTCGACTCGCTGCAGCGCCGGAATATTTTTCAGTGGTGGAAGGAGCTCGGCGAGCGTCAGAGCCAGGCGAGACGAGAGAGAAAAGGGGGAAGGAAAAAATGGATAAAGGGAGAGGGGCAGGTCGAACTGCTCCAGGAAGAGCAGTCTGGTCCGGGTGGAAAGAGGAACGGTGGAACGAGATGCCGGTAGTGGGGGCCTCGTATACTCCGTTTTTTCTGTCGTCGGCGGGTGTAGGCGAGGGGTCAAAGGGGCAGGGGGAAGCAAGGGTGCGTTGGATTCGGTTACTTGGTCTCTCACCCCTTGAACCACCTCCACCTCTCTGCCGGAACTGCTAGCGCCTAGTCCTCTTTCTCCCTTTCTCCTCGTCTTTCGTCTCTCCCCTTTGCAGCTTTCCTCGCTTTTTTTTTTACATCTTCCCTCTTTGCCCGGTTTCCCGGTTTCTTTTTGTCCCCCCTACCTCCCCGCTCTCCGCTTTGACCCCCGTCTCATTTTCCGGCATTCTTTCTCCGGCTGGTTTAAACATTTTCTCCGGCCTTTTCAGCTGTTCGTTTTGTGTCGCACCTGTCCGCATCATCCTCGAATTTTTCCGTCTTACCCTCACCGGTGTGTTCCTTCGCGCCGCTCGTACTATACACATATATATACATATATATTTCTTTTTTTGTACTTTTCCATCACTTTCGTTTCCTCGCTCTCTCCCGCGCACCCTTTATCATTCGGCTCCTCCTTTCCGTCTCTGTCGCGCACTTTCCTTTTCTTCTCGCCTTCTGCTCTTCCTCTCTCCCTTCCGCTCGCCTCAGTGCGCGCTGCTCCTCGTTTTTTAACGAAGGATCCGCTCAATACCTCGGCTGTCATAACCTCCCGGCACCCTCCCAGGTTGGTCCGCCCGCGCTGCACCCCCCGTCGCTCCTCCGCAGGGCTCGTGTCCGCCCTCCGACGACCCACCAGCCACCCCTCACCCCTCATCCCGTCTCCATCGCCGTCGCCGCCGCCTCCTCCTCCTCCTCCTCCTCCTCCTCCTCCTCCGATCCTCGCGCACCCTCATTCCTCTTCCTAGTTTTTAACGTTTCGTTCGACGTTTCCCCCCGGGCGAAAGCCAGCCAGAGGCGCGCGAGGGGCGAAGAGTGCATTTCGTCGTTACTTTGTTTTACGTGTCCCTCCCTTCCCCCGCCTCCCTTATGGCGGCCCGTACCATCTCTCCGACATTCCTTTTTACTCCTGTCCTCTGTTTTCCTTTCTTCCGATCTCGCGTCGTCTTTGTCTCCCCGGAGGACCAGGCATTTCCATTTTTTTCGCACCAACAACGGGGACGCTCGAGAATCGGACGGTCCTCGTGTGCGAACCGCTTTGCATTTTTCCCTTGGCCTCTATCTCCTAAATACGGGGAAAAGCGAGTAGCAACGCTACGCCGGAACTTGGCTAATGTCCTGCCGTTATTATTTTTCCGACGTTCCCAGGGCCCCTTTTCCGACCAGCACTTTTTTCCCTTTTCCCTCCGTTTCCAGCAATTGCGTCGCTGTTCTTTCGTGTCGAAGTACGAGCCGACATCTGCGCTTTGTGTGCGTGTTTTCAATTCACCGGCTTACGGTAAGTGCTCCTCCGTCTCCTTCACTACCATTGACAGACGCACGACAAGTTTTGGAACTGTCGTAAGCCAGCCAGTGGCCTCACGCGACTCCTCGCTATCCCGGGAAGCGCTTTGCAGGGCCATTCTTGCCGGAAGTGAGGGCCGTGTGCGGTTAAAGGGAAATGTTCGTGCGAGCGTGGACGAAGAGGGCTTTCTTTGGCCCGACAACGATGGCCAGTCGAAGGAGGAGGCGGTCGAAGGGCCAGAGGGCTGCCGTACCTTTTGGCCCGAAACATTCGCCGCCGGTCCGTCCACCTTCGTCACGTGAATTCTCAACATCAAAGAGGGCGTTTCCTGTGAAGGACTAGCGGCGTCGGCTTTCATAAAGACACAAAAAATTCGTTACTAGGACATCCCCTCGATATAACTTTGGGAATTAGAGAGACAAGGCCGATTACGGCGGAGAACTGTAGATTCTAGTAACGCACGGGCCAAGTGATACGACTTAACGAGTTATTCATATCCTGTACCAAGTGGTTGTTGAGAACAGTGCTCGAAGTCAGTGAACGTTAAACCGCACGAGACGTAACTGCATGCACGGTAGGCCGACTTTTCCGAGAAAACCCAATGCCGTGCTGCTCGACGATTCTCGATTTAGGAATGGCAGCCTCGATTCGATCTGCAGATCGCGTCCGCCAAGGAAAGCAGGCGAAGGGAAACACAGAACGAAAGGAGGAGAAGCGAGGATAGGCGGGAAGAAGAGTACAGCTACTAGAATGAGGGAGGGAGAGAAAGCACACGCGGAGGACAAGTACCTTGGCATAGCTTTCCGTCTCCCTCCAACCTTCCGACCCCCTCTACTCGCCTACTCCAACTCTCCCCGTCCCCCCCCCCCCCCCCCCCCGCCGCTGTCGACTGGCGCGAGTTCCAGAGGACTGCTAGCCTAGTCCATGGCAGTTGACCGAGCAGCGGTTGATGTCAGTGTTACGCTGACTATCCCCCACCCCCTCCCTCCTCTCCGCGCACTGCAATGCACTCCGTTGCTGCGAGTATCTCCGCGCGATAACAGCCGTCCAACTCGTGTTACGCGAAGGAGACACTTTTGGGGACGTCAAAGGCGAAAATTCTAGTGGGAAAGGTGCGGCGAAATTCTCTTTGGTCTTTGATTCTTCAAGTGGCAAGGATTTTGCAATAATCGCAAGAAGACGTCAAGATGCCGACGGTTCGAAGCAATTTCGCGCCGTGAAAGGCGAAGTTGGAATTAACGAGCTTGCGAGGCGCGTGCAGTTGTCGGGCGGAAATTGCGAGAATTTCGGTCGGTGCAAGCCTCTTGCGGTCGGGTGGAAACGGGGAAATCCTGTTCGGCAGGCTCTCGAAAATCCTGTGTTAGCGGGACGAGCGCGCCGTGCGCTCTCGGCGAAGCAACAGTTCGCTCCGTTTCCCCTCGCCCCTCAGCTGTCTTCCCCCCCCCCCCCCCCCTAGCCGCCCTAAACCGTCGTCGACCGTTCTATCCCTCGACTTCGTCCTCAACCCACGACTTCCTCCTTCCCCTCCTGCCTCTTTACCGTCTTCCGTTCGTCCCTCTTTGCACGCTCGCATGACTGTACTTCGGGTGTCTACTAAATTTAGGCTTTTGCGTCTCCTCGCCTCTCGGCACCCCGTCGTCACGACTTTTCCGCACAGTTCGTTATCTCGTTCCTTTAAAAAAATAATAGCCCACGTCCCGTAAACGCCCGTTATTACAACGCACAAGCAAATATCATCCCCGGTTTATTCTATATCAGCGCTTTTTATTGCAGCAGCATTTTAATCGGAGAGAGATTTTCGCGGCGGGATCATTTGTTTGACGGTATTAATAAAATGTTCAATTAGTCGGCTCGCCCGATTGTCCCTGAATGCGTGAAACCGCACTCTTCCATGAATTTCCATGGTTTCACTGAAGGGCCGTGTGATTTTTTCCCCTAAACCCTCAGAATTCCCGGCTTTTTCAACATTTTTTGCTTTCCCTCACACGCGAATTTTCTCTTTCGGAATGGTGCCTCGTGCCCTCCTCTTTCGGCCCTTTGCCTCTTTTCTCGTCCGTCTCTCTCGGCTGCCGTCCGACTCTTTCTCTTTAGTTTAGTTCACACGTACAGGCGCACACGGAGGGCCGCGACGGGCTCTCACGAGTCGCACACCGACGTCCCAAGTAAAGGGGATACGTCCCTAACACTTCAGACGGCACTTTCCTCCCCGTAACACGAGGCGCGAGAGAGAGATTTACCCGCGTCTCCAGCCACGAGGACATCACACGGAACGCAATAAATTCCCCGCCGTGTGCCTCCCCTGGCTGCCAGCACTTTTCGGCTGGTAATTGCAACCGCCGCTGATCGCCCATGCATCGCGCCCATATCGGCCGACTCTCGCCCTTGCGGCTCCATTTTTTTTCCCTTTTTTTCGGTCCTCTTTGTGTCACTCCATCCGGTCTGCCCCCTTCTGCGACACCCGACGGTCGATTTCTCGCTGTTATTTCAGCCAAGTGAGAGTTGTATTTAATTGATATCCCATCCGAGTCTATGGTGAATGGCCCAAAAGACCATACACCACCTAAGGGCAGCCTTGACCGTTTCACATTTTCGACTATGAAATAACCTTTGGGCAAAGGCCGAGATGCGTGTAAGAGCCATGTCAACCGGCCAAGTTTCTCCGAGACTCTTGGACGTCAGTCCATTGTCATGCGGTTACACGACGATTGTAACGCCATTCACAGAGTTGGAAGGACAATGCAAGACCCGGAAGTCTTCCACGAGTTTGTCCGTAGTTGCTCCAAAATATTTCGCGTACACACACCCGCCCGTGTGTCACGCCTAAACGATTATTTACGCAACGCGAATAAGAGGAAGCATAAGTGGTTGTAAGTGACTAGGAAGATAAGTAACGAGTAATGTATGTTAGAACGATTTAAGCTCTTCTAATTGGTTTACAAAGCTTACGATCGAAGATAGGTATCATTCTTGGGGACGATCATTATGTGGATTTGCAACTAACGATTAATATTCATCGGAGATCTGATTTTGTTCGGAACGGAGAAATGGCAGGGGCGAGAAAGGCGGATATTTCGACGGTTGCACGTACGGCCGCGGGCCGGGCTTACGCAAATGACAAGCAAATATGGAAAACGGGCGCGCCGGCGGCGAAGCGTCGCTTGGATTTCAATTAATTTTTATCTGTAAAAAAGTTGATCGACCGGGCGATATTTGCCCGCCGCTAATGCGTCCCCGGGAAGCGTCGATCATAGCGCGTGACGCGCGTCTGCGCCAAAGCGAGCCGGCTTTAAACGTATCCCGGCGAAAATAACGGACTAGGACGCGCACGGCTCGTTGAGCAAACGAAAAACAGAGGGACCAGAAGTGCGGCCAAAAGACTGCCAAACAGAACGTTTCGCGCGCAATTTCCAGCCGAGATATCCGGGAATCGACCCCTTGTTTTCCGAAATATGCTGCTCTTCATAAGAATTGTTCCGCAGCATCGACGGTCTCCGTACCTTGAAATTCTACCGTCGAATCCGGCAAGACCGTCGTTCAATCTCGCTTAGTCTTGCCGGGTGAGAAATGGATTCACCGGGAGGATCCCGCCGATCCTGCGTTACTCGTTCGTCGCTCCGGCGAGTCGATAAAAAATCTCCGTGGAAGCGGAAAATCCGCGTACCACGGTAACACCGGCGGAAAACGCAATTGAAATTAATTTCGTTGCCGGGAAGACGCGCTTAGAGGGAGAAGGAGTGGAAGCACAGAGACAGCGATTGATCGATTGAATTCGTAATCCACTTAATCTGCTCTACGAATTATCCGACGAGAAGAACAGCTCTGCAATTGGTCCGCACCGGCGATAATCTAAGAAAAATAGCAACATAGCGATATTTTTTGCCAATTTGGCAAACTGGAAATGCGCACGATGGACACAAATTATGCAACAGAAAATTAATCCGACGGGAGGCAAACCCCCCCAGTCGTAGAACAGGTGAGCGAAGGGAAACGAGGTGGACCGGAGACAGAGGGGAGTGAAAACAAGGGCCTCGGGAAAGTAGGGGAACGACAGGGAACGAATGTCCGAGTTGGTTGTAGAGTCGACAAAAAAAAGAACCCGAGCGAACGCAGAGGGACATACTCGGACGGGGTCGAAAGTGTGTTCGCCTAGCGCAGATTACGGGGGAAACGACGAACCACCATGGAGCAAGGGAGATGTTGACGAATCAAGCGACACGCTCCTCACTACAAAGGGTTTTCCCCTTTCTTCTCCTCGAAAGTTCTCGATCAGGAAAAAATATGTCTTTGTTTTCATTATCTTTTGCCTTATTTCCTCAAGCCTCCCCCTTTTGTCGCATTGCCTTTTCCTGTGTAGCATTGTCTGAGTTTCATCTTCGATCGTACTTCCACCGGCACGTTTTTCCCCGTTTCTCTTTGTTGTCCGAGGAATTACATCATCCTTGGTCTTTGCTTACGCCGGCGGAGGCATTCACGTTCCCCTTCCTCCGTAAACTGTCCTTTCCTCGTTACCCGCAGACTCTTCTCCTATTTCCTGCCTAGCCGTACCTTTCTTTTCCGTGTTTCTTTCCCCTTCCTGCCTTGGCAGGCGTCCCTCTCGTTCCGACATTGGCCCACGCCGCACAGCCCTCCTCCTACCCGGCTCGTTTCCTCGGGTTCAGTCGGCCGAGAAGCTCGCGGGCGAAACGCATCAAAGAATCCATCAAATTAAAAACGCAATTATAAAAAAGCGTCGTCGCCTCTTTGTCGAAAAGCAAGCGTGTGTCCTCGGCCCTCCCCCCTCCCCCCGTCGTCCCGGGCCGGCGGGTCCCTGAGCGTGTTCGCCCGTCGTTTCCGCGAGTAACCGCGTTGCATCGTCGGCTCTACGTGCATGCGTCGCACCCTTCACAGGTCGGCATCGCCTCCCCAACCCCTCGCGCGCGCGCCTCCCTTTCTCCTCTCTGCCGCCCCGTAAGTCATGTGTACTGCTCTCTCGAGCTCCTACCCCGAAAAAAAATGCTATCGATCCCTCGGCCTCCCCGTCCTCCCCGTCCTCCCGTCCTTCTCTCTCTCCTCTCGCCACGTTTCCTCCACTTCCGCTCGTTCTCTCTCCTACGCCCGGCACGGTCTCAATTATGAAACGCTTCGAAACATGGCCCAGCACCCTACTCCCTCCCCCCGCCCGCCCGCCCCTCTTCGCCCAGGCCGCCAGACCCCACGGTGAAGACGACGACTCGACGTGCGGAGGAATGAAAGACACACACGACTCGCGTCGGCGTTATGTGCACTCGCGACGACGACGCTGCTAATGCCTGCTGCAACGCAGACTGTGCTTCGTGCGTTCCTCTCGCTCACCCCCTCCCTCCTCCCCCCGCGCGTCGCCCGACCCACCCTCACTTTTCGTCCTTTCCAACGTCTCGCCGGAATAACGTGCGCGAATTTCAATGTCCTAACGATTATGCGCAACCCGAACCCGTTTATTCCCCAAGTCGGCGATATAAGTAGGTCTGCCTGCGGAAAGAATATTACACGTACTCGTACGTACTCATGGTGATCACTTTTTAAAAACATCGGTGACATATAGGCGTCTTGCACCGAATGAACTACTTTTCGTTTTATCGCAAATGTATAGTCGATAAAAAATAATGACCATTGACGTTTCATGCGTCGCGTTTATTTTACTACGGCGAATTACGCTTATGGATTTGCAGCGATTATCGGCCGAGTAATTGGTCTTCGCAAACTTCGCAATTATGAAAGTATTAATTCAACGCTAGACAAGTGAAACAAGCTGGGTCGACACGAAAGTTTCAACAGCAAGTACCCGGGAAATTACGGGAAAACAATAATACAATGTATACAAAATATTTAAGCGCTAACGTTTCGCTGCACATTTGATATCGCCGTCAAGATACGATTACGTTTAACAAACGCGTTATTACGGACGGCGGCGTAAATATTTGCTTTTGTAAAAATAATACCGGATGAAAGCGCAAAGCGATTGGTCATTTGGAGGGCTGAAAATGCGGGCTTGGAAAAATCCTGTTTTCGGAAACAGTTAGATCGAAAGCGATCGAAGTGCGTTTATTCTGGCCATTGCCAATGCAAACAACCGACGATATTTTACGACGGTGTACGCTCTCGTCAGCGGAGACCGTGAGGTGTCAAACGTAATTTAGTGTCTCGCGTTATCCGCGCCGCTCTTTCCGTCTTTCCAAGTCCGTTCGTTTCTTTGTGCCGCCCGCACAAAGGTGACAGAGCGAGTGTTTCCTTCGATGGAGAAGCGACAGCCGCATGTCTTTACAATTTAAACGAAGGTTAAGAAACGCATGAGTCGTACGACGATTGACCCTCACGGCAGGACGATTAATCAAGCGGATAATCGATACGTGGACACTCGTAGGGAATTTCGAAAAATCAGTTAATCGATGCTCGTTGAGGCTTCGCGAATGTCGCGGAATCGTACGATCGACGTGAAGTTTCAACGTCGGCTTTTGTTCGGCCCTCGTCCAAATGAAAAATTAAAAGACGGAAGCGACGAAGCGAATTCGCGGAAGAACAGCGAAACGCGGTGCATCGATTATTTTGCACTCGGGAGAGGGTCAAAGGGCGGGGGACGAAGAGGGGGCCGGGCAGATAGGGAGACATACCACGTATCAAGAAGCAAGTTATAACTCGCGCAGTTCTCTACACGGAAAGTCTAGAACTAGAGTTTATAACAGCGACCATCCTGCGATGTAAGTCCAATGCATACGATGCCAGGCAGGGCGAGTTTTTCATCGAATAATTAATCACGCTGCGAGACTCGGAATTTTTATATCATTTGCTAAACAACCGGCTGGTTTACTAACGGCCACGAACTTAGTCGACTCCACGGTTAAACATGCGGCATTCACCAACTGAATTTTCTATGAAAGTGGAGGAGTTCGCATGGGCTGATAATGAATAACACAACGGTGAATATTCAGACATGAACTGCTGAAATTAGCCGACAAACGAATCCGCCGTATAGGGGAGCGAAAAACCGAGGAGAATTGATAATTAATTGAACGGACGCGAGTTTCGCAGCGTCTCGTGGAAGGGCCGATAAATCTTGCCAGGTGTGGAGGCTCGCGAGGGGAGGGCCGGGCCAAGGGGTCAGATGAGGAAATCAGAGGGCGATTCCCGGTGCACTCCTCCCCACCCGCTTTTTTCCAGGTACAGCCAGCCGCCTATTGATCGGATATTCAAAAATTTTAGAAACCCGGAGATAGGTAACGATGGAAGAAAGGTAGAAAGGTGAGTGGGTGGGTGGGACCGAGAGAGAACGAGGCTGCGGAAGACGAGATAACGGCGAAAGGGGGGGGGAGTGGGGTTTGTGCGGAACGAGAGACGAAACGAGTGGGGAGGTTGTCGCGGAAGCGAGGCGACACCCAGTGGGGGTTAACTACCACCACCGGCCAAGACGCGAGATTCCTTTTTTGTTTCTACGATTTCTTTTTTGTTTCTCCCTCCAACCCGCCCCCACCTGCCCCATCGACCCCCAGCTACGCCGGAGCTCGCGGCCTTGCCGTTTTGCTCTCTCCTCCGTCTCACTCCTTTCTTCGTTCTTCATCCCCCCTTCCCCACGGACGGTCCACCCCGTCCCTCGTCCACCTAAAATACGAGTTCGATATTACCTTTCGCCCGGTCGCCTACTCACGACCATCCGCGCCACTCCCGACGACCCTTGCCCGGCTTCCTCCTTCTCCGACCATTACCGCTCTCGGTGCAATTTAATTGCTGGCATTTTATTAAAAGTATCGACAGCCACCGTCTTGTTTACGACTTTGCAAATTAATGCTCCCGGGTACCGGGCTACGGCTTTGCCAATATCAACGGGCCACTGGAAACCCCGGCAGCAGGAAAAAAAATGGCGCAATTAATATCATTCCCATCCCTCATCTAGCGTTTCAAAGGGAGGTTCTAGCCCTCTACAATTGACGATCGATCAGTAGCGATAATTCCAACTAAGGCTACGATCGTCCTCAATATTTTCTTTCGTTACCCATGACCCGGATGAATATGTTTCGGCCGATGTACTCGATGCGTACATTTTGCGCATCGATGCGACTCCGCAGGAATTATGCACGAGCCGCTACACTGCAGATGGACGTCCAATAGACACGTGTGAACGTTTACACGTGCTGGACAGCCAGAGATGACGCATAGACGCCGATAGTCGCCGTGCAGTTTAGTGCTTCTAATAACAACCGAGCGCACCGCGATCGATGTTGTCCGTTTCTACGCAAGAATTTCAACGGAGTTCCGCGAAAAAGAGTGCCCTCGAGTCGCACCTCGCTCGAGTATCGGGATAATCGACGAGGCCGAATTGGACGAATGAAAACGTTATCGGATCCATACTCGAGCGACGAACAAGTGGTTTTTCGGGGCAGCGAATAAAGCGTCGAAAACGCTAGATGTGGAACAACGAATTGCACCGATTTCATCCGATTACGTGGAGCGTGGGGAATGGCTCGACGAGGAGAATGAAAATTGAAACGTGCCACGAAAAGCAGCCGGAGAGTCGGGCAGGGCAGACCAAACGACGGGGGAAGGGGAAGGGAAAGGGAGGAGAGGACAGAGTTGCCGATGCAACGCATCGACGCTTCGCTCTAAATTGGCCGGGGCTGGAGCGATACGTGACGTTTAATAATTATAGGAAGTGGAATTTAGCTGGGGGAAGGGGTGGTGGTCCGGCCTGAACAACTTGTTGACTCCGGCTCGCTGTCCGTACGTACCGCGTCAAGCGCTTGGCCTCGACCAGCACAACCGTATTTACATATCTTCAGTTTCCACAAGTTCCGACAAACTATTATACCTGAACGAAAGAAAAGTTTCTTCAAGTTTACCAAACTCTACGTCGGTCAAATGATTATTACCTTCCTACCTTCGTCTTTCACATCACTCCACTTTTTACCTATATGTTTGCAACGCTTATCCGTCTATACGTATAAAACTTCTAATTAGAGTTCAGAAATTATTACTAATTTCACTCTTCGCCGATAAGTGACTTTTCGATTTTACACATTCAAAGTAATTGCAACCGTGCTATAATTTGTAGATACGTTTATCTGCTTTCAAATGACAGTGGTTTACACGGTTGGAAGAGGTCCAACGTGGATTTTATGAAGTTTTGAAATGCAAACGAGAAACCGTCCTCGAGACAATCGTGCGCTGTGCACGCGTCGTAAATTGTACGGTCAATCGCCAATCATTTTTCCTCTTTTCGCGTTTCGCGGTGCCGATAAGCCGTTTATTGTTGCGTTTCGCCGGCGAGACAAAGAACGGGGCATACAGCGAAATAGAACGGCGTCAGGATATCTCCCTTCGACGGTTTCGTAAACACGGTCAATGCTCGGCAAACCGAGGTAATGGCAGAGAAGAAACGGGAGGAGGGTCGAGGGGCGACGGGAGGGTAGAGGATAGTTAAGGGTTGTAAGAAGTGACGCCCGCGAAAAAGCCCAAGATAACCGAGCTTCTCCTTTCGATGTCGTAATAGCGACAGATAAGAAGCCAAAGAATCGCGCAGAAAGGAAGCGAAATACGGAAGAGGAAAAACTCACGGATATCGCGAAACAGGGCTAATGTAATAATTTTTACATTTCCCTGGGGTAGACATGATGAAAAATACTTGTACAGACGGCAAACACTATCTAAACGCGTCGAATCTAATCCGATGTGATTTCGGATAGACTCCGGGAACTCGGACAAAGTAGCGACTTCTCCCCTGCGACCCCCCTTCCTTTCTCGTCGCTCGAGTCCTCCGTTGCCTCGGAGGAAGATCGCCGTGATTCTCCAGGAGCAAAACGAAAATCCCCGCGTCTCTCGTTCCGGACGTGCAATCGATTTCCGAAGTTATCTCAACGACTCGGCGTCGCGGAGACACGGCCAATTCGACGGGTCATCGAATGAAGGCGCACGGAAATTCGCTTTCAATTTCGGAATGACCCGCGACAAATCCAAAAGATTTCGGAATCATGGCACAAAAGCACCGACTGCTCCGTCATTGTTTGAAGTCCGAGCGTGGTGGTTAAGGGTGGGCGAATCGTAAGGTTCGACAGAAAAAGAGGGACAGTGGTGCTCGTCATTGGCCGGTCTGTAGGTACCGAAATGTCGACTGACAGGTTTCGTGCGCGGTTACGTAAAAGCCGGCGATGTAGATAGCCCAACTAGAATGATTGAGACAAACTAGATGACTAATGACTGAGACAACTAGAATGAGAGACTCGTCCAAACGAAATGCACTTGCATGCATTACTGCCCGACGCGAAAACATGCACCTCCTTGTCCTCCCGTCTCTTTCCACCTCCATCTATGTCGTTGCTCATCTCGCTCCCTTCTTTTACCCGGCCGTACGTCTCACTCTTTCCCTTTTCCTCTCGACGTCTTAGCCCACGCCTCCCTCTCTCTCTTTGCGTTTCTTCGACCCCCGTCTCCCTCTTTCGTTCACTTCTCCAGAGCTCCGGCCGTACATGCGTTTATTGCACGAGCCGCGTACTCGGCTGCACGCGATGCATTCGAGTAAGTCGCGTATCCACTTTCGGAGCGGCCTAAGAGACGTAGACCGAAATACGTTTGTACACGTAAACCGGCTGTCAGAGGAAGAGGCTCGTACTTGGAGGTCGAAAGAATCATGCCGAATAACGAGTCCATCGTTTCATCGCGATTTTCTCGTGGATTTTTCAAATCCAAACAAGTCTGCCCGTCTTTTTTGCGACGCTTCCGAATTGATCCTACGGAGCTGTACATCTTGGCCGACCAAACGACGTCCACGCTGGTACTTGCATTTTACCGTCGATATCCGGGGAAACGTTTCCCCGCGGAAGTCTCGACGGTTTCTTCGCCGGTAGTCGCCGTAAAACCCGTTGTTACGGGCGTCTATTACTTTTACTGCGCATCTCAAGTATCCGTCGGTACTCGTGAGGCCCGCGGCGGCGCGATTCGCGCGATCTTCATCTAAATTGACAATAAACGTTCGTGCAAAGATCGCGAAACGTCACGAAAGGGATAGGCCATGAAGGTTCTTCAAATGTTCTAACGTTGCCCAGGGAGATCTGCCAATGTTCCACGAACTCATTAACCGCACAACGCGGTAATTCAGTAGCAACGCTAAACTGCCGGTCGAACACTCGATACACGACTACTACCGATAAACGTGCCAGCATTACACGCGCGCACGTCCGTGCGTTCTTTGAAATTCAACTACCACTTATACGGCCGCGCACAAATAGTCGTTACGACAACTACTGCATTATGAGCCGATATAAATAATAAAAAGACAGTTGCACGATAGGAGCGTGCGCGATTACAAAGTGTTAGTCAGACGTTTAGACGATAAGACAATCGGTCGTTTCGGCGTTGTCAATTTTGGCTCGTATTAAAATACTATATTCATGCTTACAACTCACTGTAATGCGCCACAAAAAATCTGTCTATCGGTGACCACTTTCGTAGGCTCCGTTAGCGGTAAAATCTTCTCGCCGTAATTAGCTTCCTGGGGAGTAAGTTTCTCGCGCGGTCGTCGGACTATCGATTAAGATGTCCGGTCGCTCTAAAACACGTGTAAATCGTGGATATCGCGATAAGCAGCGGCGTAAAGTCATTGATCAGCTGGGACGTCGCGAGGAAACCCTGAACGATCGTTGGGGAGAAAATCGACGCTCGGATAAGAGCGGCGAAAATCGACGGAACGCAGTGGCCGTATTTCAGGCCGACACTTACGTCAGCGATGATAAGATCTTAATAACCAGCGCGAGGAATAACGTGAGGCAAGAAACTCAGGCGGACGGAGAGGAACAGAAAGTTATTGTACGGATGGTAAACGCGCACGCGGTTCACGAAATAGCCGAGCCAGGAGGAAGAGCTGGACACTTAACCAAGCGAAATGATTATCGCTAATCAGCGGACCGCTCACTAAATTAACGCACTGGAGATACTCGCGGAAAAAAAGGACTCCCGGTGCGGGATTCCATTGACGGAGAGGAGAATAAATTGCATTGTTATATTTTTCTCGCGTTGGAAATTGCAACGGCTATCGGCCGTTGACTCGGAAAGAGCGGAACCGATGCTCTCGTGTGTAATGACCTAGTAAAGCGAAGATGTACCTCGAGGACAGTGCGTCGTCGTAAATACGTGGCGTTGTTGCGATTACTTTTATTTATACTCGGCCGGACGCGATTTGCAGAAAGAAGCAGTCGGCTGAAAAGGCAGCGCCGATAAGCGTCGCCGGTGACCGCGCTTTTTAAAACTCTCCTTCGAGTCACGCTAATACGAATACGTACGAATCACGCTAATTAGCCTTTAAAGACGTGCTTGTACACTGTCGGCCGAATATCCGGGCGAGTCGAGAAAGTCCGCAAAACCTCGCGGCCACTTATTGGCCGGATTCGCGCAAATTATCAATCTTAATAAAGTCCCGGTCCATTAGACGCTTTAGAAAGCGAAAAACGAACACAAATCCTGCCAACCGCCGTCCCTTTTGCCTGTGAAAAAAGCAGATTTTTCGTCGCACTAAATTGCCGGTGATTCCTTGAAATCTATGAAATTCATTTTCCTCGTCGTACGGTCTTCTTTTGCCGCGGTTTCCCTCGTTTTCCCGCTTCCATTTTCTCTTAACGAGGCGATCGCCGCGAAATTATTAGACGAGCCAAGCGAGCACGGCGTTTGCGCAAGATTGACTTTTCACGAGACGGCGAGGAGAGGCACGCGTGGGCAGGTATTGTCCGTGGGCCGCACACACGGACGGCTCTCTCTCGGTGTGGCTGTTTTCGTGAGTACATGCGGAGGAAACAGCACGTGGGTACCTCCTGTACATTCAGCGACAGTAACGGCCTGCCGGAGATCTCTATCGGTCGGACGCGATTCTAATTAAACGTTACTTTAGCGTCTTATCGCACAACAAATTGCCGGCCGATGCGAGTAAGCCGCGAGAGAAAAGGACAAATGAAGCCGCGATGCCGGGATTACGTTGCCTTCGCCTTTGGTCGCCTCGACTGTACGCCGTTTCTTCTTACGGCCAAGTATTCCAGCCTCGTGCACGTTTGCGTAAGGATCAATTTCATTCGCCACGGGAACGGCCGTGTCGTTTTCGATGGAGCGAGATCATGAAACGCGAGTAAACGTCCGTTTCGCCTGAAACTCCCAGTCGCTTCGTCGTTCAAGAGCTTCTCCGACAATTCCACCTCGCGCAAGATTTTTAGGAGACTGTCCTTTTACGGGGACCGGTATTGCATCGTACGAAACATTTATAACGTTGTCATGCCAGCAAGAATTAATGTGGCATCGCGCTAGCTTTAATTAGTCGGACTGTTGATAAACGTGTATCATCGGTAAGCTCATCTAGTGGCTGTTAATCAGCTTTACGTGACTATGTTGATAGGAACATTTCATTAAGGCAATGCAGTGTGCGCGCCAACGGCGCCGTAATTTTACACTGGGTTAGACTTTTTAACATTCAATTACGCCGGCGTTATACACGCGTTGGCCGCATCGTTATTTTAGCCGGCAAATCACTACAATGATCGACGTTCAGTCTGCGGACATCGTTAGAAACCGATGCACGTTGATGCGGCCGCAGGTGAGCCAGTCGCTGGCGATTAGACGATATAAAATTTAAGCCGATCATCGAGCTAACAAAATGGCCGTCAGATTTGAGCTTACATAACGTCACGTGTACACAGCCCGGAGATTAATTATATGACCAAACGTGTTGTCAGTCTGCGCATAGGTTAAAATCGACTTTTCCAAAATTTAACATTTCTTCGTGCACGTCAACAGCGAACTTAGGTATATTGGCAAGGTTCAGAAAAAGTGTACAAGATTTTTCAAACGTCTTAGACTTTTCAAGGGTTGTAAAATTAGAGGTAAGGGAGTGTCCTGACATTGACGAAAGGTTGTCCGTTTCTCAGTGATTGTCGTTCAATTGGCACTATTCTCCGACAAGCTTGAAGAGCGAAAAAATGGTGTTGGCAGACCCGGGGCTAAGCGTTCGGCAGACGGAGCTTCGCGTTGCGTAACTCTAAATCTGCCGGCCATTTTGCTAACTCGCGGCCCACACTAACACGCGCCTGGAGAACGAGTGCCGCCCTTCTCCTCTCCGCCTCCGCCTCCGTTGGCTGTCGGTTTCGCATACGCCGGCTGCCTCGTCGCTGCCCCCCGGGTTAAAATACAATATTTCGAATGTCACCGCATTGAAAGGCCGCGTGATCCGTGGACGTCTCATCTCGCGGGAACGTCAGCGCAAAGCCAACGAAATTGCTACTCGCCGTAGCGAGTGCTCGGTTCTCTGGTTTAACGGAGATGGCCTTCCGTTAAGACGACTTTTCTATTAACAAATAAATCACGCCTACGTGCGTGCGAATAACTGACAGAACGGGCGAACGTGCGGCCGCGTGATCGTGCAGGTCTGTGTGCGTAATCGCGTCAATCGCATTGACCATCGACGTACAGTCATAGCCGCGAATAGACAAAGAATCCGATTTCTGGATGCTGCGGCCGTAAAGCCGGACAATAGTCATCGGGATTGGCGACCTTGAAGCAACCCATGCGCCAGGTAAAAGTGAGCCACGCGCTCGGCGAACACGTTCTCAACCGATTCAGGATCGTTGCGCAATGACAAATTCTTCCGTTGCTGCGCCACGAGCGTGTCAATCTGCGATTCTTGAAAAAAGAAATGAATAAAGCTGCCCTCTTTGTCGTCACGTGTCCGCGATAACATATGTCGGACAAGAATCACGTGCTTAATTGGACGCGGAGCAATCAATTGGTGATTTCAAGAGAACGCCATTTTTCATGCGGTTTACGCGCCGATGAATCTATCGATTTCTCCACTTTCCGCTGGCCACGACGTTGACTTTTATAGCGGGGGATACGCGGTGCATCAATCTTCATACGCTTGCCGCGGAAATAGACGGAACATTATATTAGAAAAGTTGGCCCCCGCTCGGCGGTATACACGGAAAGTTTTACTCGGATGTTCCGCCGATCTTGGCAGGGAAGTTGCCGGCTTTGCCGCTCCGACTATTGTTCGTCACGTTCTCGCGATAATCGGCCGAGTACGAAAAGTCGCGCGGCAGGAATTCCCTGGCACGTTGCCGTGCGTCGAGCGATTTCGAAAATATCCGCGGAGGCGCCAAGTTTTCAACTTCTCACAATGGCACAACCTGTTGCGCGGCCCGGCTTAGAAACTAAGCGTTTGCGTTCCAAACTTCCCGTATTTTATATATCCCTACGTATATAAATGACGTACATACGCGAACGTACGTAGATCGGCGCACAAATACGTGAACCGATGCGGTACGTCCTAGCGGAGAGTCGACCCATTTCTGTCGGAACGATAGATAAACGGATTTCCAGCAATGCGGCCTTTTGTTCGCCGGGAAAGCGGGGAATTTTCGGCCAACCGAGAAACCCGCGTTACGTTTTCCCCACTTATTCGCACGGACGCGAGGCAAAAAGTCGACGACCACTGTACCGAGATAACGCGGCCAAAGTTTCTCCCGAGAATCTCTTCCTGCCAGCGCAGCATACCGATGATTCAATGAAAGATGGACGTGTCCCTTTTTTTATTCCGAGAGAGAACGAGCAATATTTCATATCGCATCGGCCGAACACGATGTCGATGGAATGGTTAATTCGACAAAATCTGTCTATTAAATAAATTGGCTGAAAAGCGGGCAACCGGTCGCTTGAGTTGGATTCACTTCAATTTTCGCCCCGCTACATTTCCGCTCGTTTCTTTCATTTATTCGGGGCGTAAAAAATCCGTGTACACAGAGGGGTATATCCGCTCTCGAATAGGAAATTCCCCGTACAATTGAAGCTACACTTTTGCACTTTTCGCCGGGGTTTCATGATTCCCATCGATGGTATTAAATGTTGAATGGTTCGTCGCGGTTTTCGGACAAATTTGCGCGACAAAGCGAGAGGCGCAATATAGCCAAGCACGCAGGGTAAATTGGCCGTGTTAATTTTTCACCGGGCGCTTCGAGGCTCGCGTATTACTGGATGGACTTTCGGCAGTGCAAATAATCCGGAGCACGACCCACTGTATACATATCTCGTTTCACGAGGATGCTAAAACGGGAAAAAAGCCGCTCGCGTTACCGCATCATGTGCCACCTCGTCGCGTTATTCTCACGTTCGATTGTTTATCCTCGCCAACGGACGAGGGTCTGTTCGACGGCAACCGGCGAATTAACCCATCTGCAGGGATACCGATAACGGAATTTTCGCAGAGCACGAAAGACCCGGGGAATTTTGTGAGAATTTTTCGCTCCACAAGATCCTCAAGTTTTTGCACCGATGTTTCTTGCCTCCCACATAATTACGCGAAAGCTAATTACGCTCGGCAGGCGTTCAGCAGGTTTTTAACGTTTGTTAGAAGCTTCGAAGGCGATGCGTCCAATTAATGACCCCCAGGATGATTCGCACGCTCGATTCTGTATTTTCTATCTTTCTTTTTTTGCGCATCGGAGTCGGTAACAATGTACGTTGCGGGGGTTAACGGTACCTCGCCGATCCAACTTGTTTTCCAGCGTGCACCGCTTTTTCCCCATCGGCCAAGAATTTCCCGCGGTTGCATTTTTTTCCATTAAATTTACAATGATTTTCGCCGACACGCAACCGCTTTTGTGGGGGCAGGGAAACGGCTCGTCGTTCGCGCTAATAAATTTCAACGAGCACTGTTTTATCCGCCGATTGCGGGGTAATAATCTCGTCGTCCTCGGTTCTCTAACGGCTCACATACGTGACAAATATTTTTCGCGGGGATTAACGAAGCCTTTGTCACGTAACTAACGCGTCGACCAAAAATAATTCCCTCGAAACTGCTAAACGGATTATGCCGACGCCGAGGACGGCAAGGGCGGGGGAAAATCGGCGCGACTCGGACGAGTGAGTTTTTTCACCGATCGGTCAAACGTTCCTGACGGAAGTTCCTGTGCGCGCGAAGATGCCGATCGAACGGGCACCTCTCACCGGGAGAGCCTTAAGGACTTTGACACTCCATACGCGCCGCTCTAAATCGAGGTCAAACCGAATTTTCTACTTTAACCTACTGAATACGCGTGCGCGGCGAATTTCAGCTTTCTAAAACAAGAAGCCGCGGACGCGGTGGTCGTCGTCTTCGTCGCGAAACTACGCGCGGCTGAAAATTAGCACCGACGGCTCCTCAGAGACTCCAAACGACCTGCGGTGCATACGTGCCGCGTAGAAACGCATGGAGATCTCGCGCATGCATGCATATACGTGCATGTACAAGGCCACTTCTCGATATTGATCCTTCGCCGAGTTTTCGTAGCGGTCCCGCGCCCATCCACGAATTTCGTCATTTATGAGTTACGCGGGAGGTCGGCAAGGCGAGTAGAAACGCAGGCAAAACGGGCAAAACCCCTCGTGTTCTCCAATAACCACACGATCATTGTATTCCTCGGCGACCATCCTTTGCTTTATGATTTAACAAATGCTGTTACCAGTGGAGAAGCCACGTGGAGAATATCGTATCAGCCATTATCATACGGCTATGGCGAGCCTTTCGATGTCATCGGATTACACGAATACACGTCACGTGCGATGAGTGATATGGAAATCCGCTATCTTCTCTCCGCTATCTTTGCACCGACAAGATGGTCCGGGGAATGGCTGATTTCGCGCGAAAATCGCTACCGTTTTCTTCAGAGTCGAAGACTCGATCGAGAAGGTTTGTCGACGAAACGTGCGGTACTCTGACGATAGGAATGGCAACCGGCCCGAAACGTGTCCGGATAAAGGTGTCGACAGGATGAGAACGCGGGGCTGAATAACGTCACGAGTCGCGATACACCTGAGGCTAGATTCAAATTTTTGCACGAAACTCAACCGTCGGTTCCTGAAATCGGTCATTAGGCACGCTGTTTCGTTCGATATATTCTCTAATCTTCAGGCTATTTACGAGCATTCGATACGTTAATCGGGGTAGGTACCGCGTGTCGTAAGAGGAATGCAGAATTAGCCGACTTGAGTTTCGTTCGAATTTGCGGCAAAGGTAAAGGGGAGACACGTGTTCTTCCGAACGATAGCGCCAAGTTTGTTATCTCGCAGCGTTGAACGTCAGGCAATTGCGAAACCGCCCATCGACAGGACGTTTTGGCGTGGCGAGGGATGGATAATCGTCGTTAACCGTGAATCATCGCGATGACTCGCGAGTCTCGAGTTGACCGTCGATTCGGGTAATACGGTGACGAAGATAAACGCCGGGCGACCAGAGTACAAAGACGACAGAATACTGCGCCACCGGCGATCCAGAATCCAAATTAACGATGGCAAATTCAAATGGTCGTTTAACATGCGCGCTGGCACGTTGCAACGCTCGCCGGAGAATAAGAATGACGGAACGTCCTCCTCGCGATACTGTATTGCGTATCCTAATTGACAAATTACTTGCTAACCTCCTCGGAGCAAAAATAAAATTCCCTGAGCGTCACATCGGGGTCCACGATTGGCAGATCGGTGCGAGATTAAAAGGTTATCGCGCTGATTACACGGCGTTTGGGAGGAAGATTCAGCTCGTTAGGTAATCGCGGCGCAAGCGCCCCGTTTGCACGCATTTACCATGAACAGAAAGGAAGAGTGGGGGAGGGGCAGGGTGTGAGAGGATTATAGGTCTTTTTATTTCGAGGCAGCCACGTTCTAATTGCCCCGCGACCCAAGCGCGCATCTCGGTCGATTGGCCATGCTCCGCGTGCGACTGCTTCGCGGGGAGCAAAGCCTGTTCGGCTGGCGAAAGAGGAAACGTCGAATCCGTTTACTCGCCCGGGAAAAGGGCCATCCGTTTAGAGCCCATCGTCGTGCGTAAGCGACGTGCTTGCCTGTCCGGAGGAATTCATCGACAAACTTTTCAGCGGACCGGCCGGCGCGAAGACTTCGCGACCTGCTGCACAAAGAAAGTATTGAAATCGTGTCAATTGCCCTACTAACTGCGAGAGATCGTTTAGCTCCTGACGGTTACGCAATGGAGGGGCCCGCGGCTGCGATACGCGCCAGCTAGCAATGCCTTAGACAGTTAGAGCAGTTGAAACGGAATTCGTTTAGATGCCACTGTCCAAGGAAAGTATCGAAACGGCCCTAATCACCATTCGTTTAAGCGAAATTCCAACCGTGCTTAATCGGCCAGAACTACTGTCGCTTGGCTCGGATAAATTTTCGACGAATTGAGAGAAACCGTCCGTCAGGTGGCCAGTAAAAACGAGCTTTTCACGATACTACCTACGAGCATCCGGTTTACCGGATAATACTGAGGCGCGTGCGAAACTAGGTGGTATCCGGTATCTTCCGGTTTCCGCTGCGACAACTTCGGAACACGTGACGCGACCGGCTTCGTCGAGGAAAGCGGCATCTGTGAGAGGTATTTCAAAAAAGGTGCCAGCGAACGCACTTGAAAATCTACTGCATAAATTGGAACGTAAGCAAAGGAAAATAAATTGAAGAATATGTAAACTTTTGAAAGGCTTTTTAAAAGTCCTTCAAAAGCAACTACTGAAACGACCTTGCTCATTCTTGGCGATTATGTCGGTTGAACAATTTTTCAAATGACGATGAACAGTGCACTAATGTAGGCGAATAAATTATTCAGAGGTATTCGCGGAAAGGGGATTCGTGACAGAAATCGCGCCAAGCCCACTGTGTATTTCGCGCTTTGAACTGTGACTGCATACTTAAACGGGCACCGCGATCGCGTTGTTCGGAGAAATTAATTATGCATTACAGGAAACTGTGTAAAGTTAATGAAAAATAAATCATCCGAACGGTGCAACATGATTTCGAGCCACGCAGAGTTCCAGAAAATAAGCTGCAAAAACAGGCGCACCGTGTTATTTGGCTTTTTTTAATATATGGAATTTGAAAATGGTGGGGAACGTTGAAGACGATTAGCTAATCTGCCGAACGGCAGATAAGGAAATATCTTTTGGCCGTGCCAATGCAGTTCCAGCTTGGCGTTTAGAGGACGGAGCGGAATGTCGTTAACTCACTTAGAGATGTTTCGTACACGCCGAGCGGATAGAAGGGATGTGGGAGACGGAGAAGGAAAGAGAGAGGCAAAGCGGATCAAATACATCGCCTTGGGCGGGCCTAACGAGGTCAGCCTCGCCGTGAGAGAGGAAGCGGCCCGACGAAAGGTGGGCAATCGCAGACAAAACACCGATAAGGAACGTACCTGTCTTGGCGAATCTCCGGAACTCCTAGCGGCTCTCATTATCTCCTCGCCGATGCATCGAGAAACAATGTCAACCGCTCGTAATTACAGTCCCGCAACTACATAGGCTCAAAGGTAGCAATCGTCTGCCAGCAATTTGCCTCCTTCAAACCGAAACCGCGACAATTCGAGCACACGACAAGTAGCGGAATTCCTTGCGGTGAAAATTAACAACTCGAAGAATCAAACTGTCGGCCTCGTGTAACGCTTCAAGTTTGTTTTACTCTCTAACCGTTCCCTCAAAAGGCGAAATTCGGGGAGATAGACCGCGCGCTGAAATCTCGCGATTTCACAGTGAAAACAGACACGTTTGCACAGACATTCTTCGGTTGGCCGTCGTCCGACGGCCGAGGAACGCATCGCAGCGAGACCCGCGGAGGGAGGGGAAAGCGGAGAGGGAGAAGGTCGCGCGCGCCTTGAGAAAAGAGAGGAACGTCTTTCGAGACTGTACGCCTTTTCGGCCATTTTGGTATCTAAGAGGCGCTCTAGAGTGCCTCGATCTTCTCCCTCTTTTCTTCCTACCACAGAGCTCGGTACTCTTTCTTTTTCTTTCTCCCGCGTTATGCTCTTCCCTTATCGTTTCAGCGCGGATCCATGGACCTACACGCCGCTCAACACACATACGAGCCTCCATTTCTTCGATACAACCGCGTGCTAGAAGATTCTCTTCTCTCGCTCACTCCCTCTCACTCGCACACGCGCTCCACAATGCTCCATTTTGTACACACACACATGCTCGAAATCGTGCAATCGCCAACACAGGAGAATTTCACTCTGTCAAAACGTTGACCACGATCTACGAATTGGGACATGCCCTCGCACCGTAGGATAATTTTGTGAAATTCTATTAAATCAAACGTTCTAACGCGAACTCGAAAGCACGCGCGCCAACGGTTTGATCGATGTCAATAAATATGTAGCAGCATTTAACGAGCCGGAAAGTGAATGATGTTCAGCGGAAGTCTGAAAGGAACGATTACTGGAGTATTATCTTATAAAAAAGCTTGTTTTAACGAACGCTTTGAAACGAACCGCTTGATCCAATCACGTTTAACTGCATATTTATTAACAGTGGCTAAGCTGCATGTGATCTGCGCACTTTCAAGGGGTAGGAATGCACACATATGCGAGGGCACGATTGCACGATTCATTCATTTGATCCGCTGCCCACCCAGCCACACACATACACACACTCGCACACACCGGTCGTACCAACGACTAAATATGAAAAAAACACTGGCATGATGATGTTACTCACTGTCGCGACAGGTCGAAGAGTCGATCGCACCGGATGCACTTGGAAATCGTCGTGGTCGTTCCCGCGGGGCGAGGGAAGCCGCGTTGGCGTCGTTCTCTAGCGGAAACGTGTCTCAGATCGACGAGGGGTAGAAAATTGCGACGGTCGCGCGACCAGCCGATAACCGGGATCGAGATCGTCGTGTCTGCTCGTCGGCATCCTCGACCGACGAAGTCCTTGCCGAAGGAATCCCCTCACTTGTGGCCACGCATCGTCGACACCGGGACGACGGAAAAGCTCGTAACGCGATTTCTTCTCTTAGTCAGCGCCGATCGGCCGTCCAGCTGAGGAAAAACTAGGAAATAATAAGGACGATCGGCGATCCGAACTCTCTTGGCTCGCGTGTGCGACGTGTCCCTCTGCCCCCTCCTCGCTGAGCGCGTCCTCTTCCTTGCACGGAGCACGGGGGAGAGAGCCTGTTGCTCCACCTCCTCCGGTCGATCCTCCTGCGTGATCCTCGCGCACCACCCGCCGCTCGCTCTCCTCTTCTCCCTCGTTTCCCTTACGACCACGACGACCGCGACGAGCACGTCGACGACGACCACGACCACGACGACGGCGATTCACCGCGAGAATCAACGAGCACCGACACTCCGACCAACCTGGATCCCGATTCTTCACTTCCGATTCTCCCTGGCTGATTGCCCCTCTCGATCGCCCGACCGACGCACTTTAATTACTTTAATTAAGACAAAGACGACACTGACAACGACGATGACAACTACGACGATGATGACGACGACGACGACGACGACGATGATGGCAACGATAACGACACCGTACGACCGCACGTCCACTAGTATAATCGAGCTAGCACGGAATCCACGTCTTCCGTTCCGCTTTTCCTTTCCTTCCGGCGAGCGGCAAGAATATCGGCGGTTAGCTCAGTGCGACGAGCGTACTCGACGACGACGTCGACCGGCAAGGTCGTCCGTTCTCCGGCAGGTCCTTCGCCGACAGGTCGGCCACGAGGTCTGAGCCCGGTGTCTTGGGATCCTGCGTTTCCTGTCGCCTTCAAATAATCCTCCTGCGCCCTTAAGGAGGCGTCGGCATGCCCGCGTCTTCCGGAGCCGTCGGGCTCCTCTTACTTTCCTCGCGCGGACGAGAGAGAGGGAGAGAGGCCGAGGACGCACCGTCTTGCAGCCCGACGTTTTGATCCGGCTCTCTCTCTCTCGGACAATGCGACGTGTTCGTCGAGTTGCGTTGGGTCGCGCTGCGCTCCCGTAACTGCATCCCGCGTCCGACGGCACGGCTTGCGCGCTAGGAGCGCCGCCATCCAAACCCCACCACCCCACCCCACCATCGTCCAGCCACCACCATCGCCACCGCCACCACCAGCGTCTATCCTCACTACTACTACTACCACCACCACCGCCGTTGCCGTCGTCGTCGTCGTCGTCATCCTCATCCTCATCGTCGTCGTCGTCGTCGTCGTCGCCGGCCTCGGCTCACCAATACACTCCGCCGACACTCGCCACCTTCGCAAGCGCACGCCACTCTCGATGCACTAGCACACCACCCAATTCCCCTCCCTTTCGCCTTCCATCCACGCTACGATACGCTCGCACACCACCAAACACATCCACCACCAGCAACAGCAGCACCGCCACGGGACTCGGTTGACATTAGCACCGATACAGGCCACGGAACGTTAGGGCACTGTTGCGACCTTCGTCCATGGGTCCACCGCTACTACTTACTGCCTGATCATGACAATCCTTTGACCCTATCTACTCCTTTGCCAAACCAGTTTTTTCAACCCCCAAAATCCCACCCCTCAGCTATCGTATGTGTAGTCGTTCCGAAAAGGGTCAAAAATAGGACGAGCTAACGTATTTAGAGTCGGGCAATGAGTTACCGAGGATCGGGGAAATTCGATGTAGCATTAACTTAACCTCCAGTATTTTTCTTAAAAATTCGCCCACGAGCAGCCAATAACGCGTCTCCGTCATTCATTGCGAATGTGTCGGCACGTGCATTACGCGTTTGTTGCCGGCACGAGTGGCAAATACACGTGTGTGTCCCGTATGTGCGAACAGCGAGGACGGACGGACACTCCGGCAGTGAGATTGCGAGCGTGTCGTTGTGTCATCATCACCGTCGACGTCGTCGTCGTCCTCGCCGCCGCCGCCGCCGCCGCCGCCGTCGTCGTCAACGACTACGGCGTAAGTTCAATTGCCCACTTTCCACGTGTGTAGCCGACTTTTCCTGGACTGCTCGTATCTCCTTCGGAGACAGAAGGGAAGGGTCGACGACGCGAAAGTGTTACTTCACAGGCCGATTACCCGACGACGTACTCTCCCAGACAATCACTTCCGGACGAATGATTTGCGAAATTTTTCAAAACAAAACCGTCATAAAAGGGAGCGCCGTTGTAAAATTATTTAGCACGCTCCGAAGAGCGCAAACGCGTTCAACCCGAGCGATACTATTGATGTTAGGTAATCGAATCGATATTGCATGTAAGTGCATTTGACAGATGTGACCTCGTTATCAGCAACAGCCTTACGCGATTTCGGGAACGCCAGAACAGCCAAGCGGAAGCAAACACAGAAACGAATCCCCGACAGATCGTACGCCTGCATTACTCGATACACATATATTCGAATCTCCGCTGTGCATTCGTGTGCATACGGCCGCGTAGGAACGCATACGGTCATTCGGGAACTGGACTGATGTCACCGCACTTCTCTCTTCCTCGCACGCCGTTTCCCCTTCCTTTATGTTTCCACCTAATATTACTATGTTACCGTTGTTATCCTTGTTTTCTATTTTATTTTCATTATTTTTACTGTACGAATGCTGGTTTTCCACACTGGACAGTTTGCGCCCATGGAAATAAATTATTTTCTCTCTCTCTTCCCTCTCTCTACGTTCTCCCCACCTCGTTATCTTTCTCGCTCTATCTGAACGATGCGTGCAACGTGGCCATGACACTTTTAATAGGAGACAATGCAGTTGCTGCTGCGATTTGAAATTTAAACACACTAATCGTCAGAGCGACGGCCAATACAACACATTTTCGAGCGGACGGCAGAGGAGGGACATTGAAAATCAATTTGCCAGGATGTCCTGTGTCATTTCGCGCTGACTTACTTCGGCAATGAGTAAATGCCGAGTTCTCACGATATCCGACCAACGCGCCAATTGCCAATCCCCGAAGAAACGTTCGTTTTGACTAGCGTGGAAAAGTAAAATTTTCCCAGAAGCTTGACAAACAAAGAATTGCTTCTCTTCGTTCGGCCAATGAATCTTTGCGGTTGCATCTTCGGTTTACAAAAGCGGTCGATAAGGTTTTCCGCGCATTCATCCGAAGTCCGTATGCCGTAATGAAAAGACGCTCGAGGCACGTACCGTCTTCGAGCCAGTCATACTTTCCGGCCAACAGTAAGAGTAGAATCGCGGCGCACGACTTTGGGCCGTCGTGTGCATCGTGTTGTGCTTCGATAACCAAGGCAAAATGGCCCGGCTTAAGTACGGAACGAATGCCAAAAGTCATCGACTCCCTCCCTCCCACCCCACCGGGTTTTACGAGCGTTAAACGGAGACGAATTATCGCCGGCCAGCATCGGACTCTCAGTATGGTTTATTTCGTCGTTTTTTTTACGGGCAATCAATGAATCGACGGGATTGGAGGGTCGACAGGCCGAGGATTTCTTTCCGGCGAGTCGAAGTCCGCCAAGGAAATGGGGCCGACAAGGGAGTGGGGCGACGAAAAGAGCGGCGATCGCGACCCGCGGACCTTGAGGCCGACGTAACGTACGTAGAGTTTAGAAATTCGTTAGATAATCTGCGGCCACGGCGAGCCTCGGCTTTCAAGATGGCAGCCGAAAGTGGGAGATTAGATAGGGCGGCTCATGCTCGTCGACTTGCCCTCCCCCTCCCTCGCAACGCCGCTCACTGACACGTCGTCTTACGTAACCACGAAATTGATGTATTTTCCAGAAAACGTGTACGCCGAGAATGGCGCGCGGCGATAAATAAGACTTGCGACAGAAATGACTGGACTCGGAGCCGCGAAAAGACGCTCAAGACTCGCCGAGGGATTTTAGCGCGATCGTTATTGACCGGTTAGCGAGGTAGCATGGAGGATCGTAGTACAGGATCCATTGATTGCGCTCTATGCCGAGGGAATGGCATTCCTTTCCCAGGCTAAATAACGATAGTTCTTGACATTGACATAATTCAACGGGAAATGCAGTCGTTACCGCGATAATAAATATGGACGGACGTAATGACGGGTAATCTAATGACGTGAGAATGATTACCCAAAGGGATACGAATTTTTCCTTCCAGTTTATTTAAATCCACGCACAGTCCCACGTCTATCTAGGCGAGTCAGTGACAATAGCTGCGTGAATCACGATTGCAGCAGAATGCACCGTCTTAGGAGCCCGCGGACGGGGAAAGGAGAGAGAACGGAACGGTAGGCGCCGATTGGACGAGCTCCTTGTCGCCGCAAATCTCCGATTCCATGTATACTTGACATTAAATTCCGTCGGCCTTCTAAGCAACCGGCGCAAATGAGCCTTTCTCTTCGCCGAGCCAATGCCTGAGCCACGCACCGAAAAATCTACGCCTATCTGCGCGATAGCGAACTCAAACTATGGCGTAATCCTCACCGCTGGCAATCCACTTGTCGGCCATTTTTTTACCCACTTCTAAGCCTCTATCGAACGCGTGATCGTCCTAAAATCCCGTCAAAAATGCAACACGATGCAATTCGTCTCAATCAACCGAACCGATTGGTGATCATTAATTTCGTGTCACTGCATTGAACTTTACAGTGAACAACTCGAAACGAGAAATAAGCTGCGTGCTTGTCGTATGTTCGGTGAGAAAATATTAGTCTGAAAAGTTCCTCAACGCGAGAGAGAAGGGCGGGAAGAAAGAGCGAGAGAAAGAGAGTGAGAGAATTAAGCAATTCTAAGCAGGCTATCGTAAAAGTTTATCTAGCGCTCGGTAAACGGCTAAATTTATGCCCACGCTAGGAAATAACGAGGAATCGCAGGCTTGGGAATGGCGATATTAAAGTTACGACCTGGCATTGTAACGAACGAATTAAGACATTACCTGCGCCTCTGGAGTTTATTAAAAAACTTGTCGGTCAGCTAGATCTCCTTTCTTAATTAAAGGTCTAGCCAATCGGGACTGTCTGATATTGGAAAAAAATTCGGAAGGGCACGAATTTGTCGGTGGGTGTAGGCTTTGAGAGGAAGGATCAGGGGCGGAAAAATGATGGGAAGAGGGCAGTCACGTGGGTCGAACGATGATGATTTGGTGGTAGGTAGGCCGTTTATGGACAGGCTGAGCCGCTGTTGTGCCTTGTCACGCGTGAGCGCGTGCATGCGTGTTGAGCTGTCCGTGTCGACGAGCGCGCGAGTGCGTGCGTCGACGCCACGTGACGTCTAAATTCAGTCGGCCATTTTGGAGCATGATTCATTTGTTTAGAATGGGCCGGATAGGAGTAGAAGGCGGAGCAACGGGCGCACGAAATCTTCGCTTTGTCGGCGGGGCCGAGGCGGTATCTCCTCATGTTTTTAAGGGAAGCTATCCGATCGATCGATCGATCGATCGACGCCGTTCCCTTCTTCCCTCCTTCCTCGATCGGATCTTCAGAACTGGTTTCTTTTTTCTCGCAGATAGATTCCTCTCGAACGCGGAAGGACGAGCATGCGGCCTTCCTGCGCCGACGCTGATTACTATAAATCACCTTCTTATCCTCCGAGCTTGTTTTGCCCCGCGTTTCCATTATCCCGATCTTACGGACTGCGGAAAACACACATGTGAGATTTAGCGGGTTAATTGTCCCCCCAAACGATGTTCCATTGACTCTCCGTTCGACGAAACTTTTTAAATCTTTAACAGGCAGCCATCTCCGAATATAATTCAGGCACACTTGCCGAAACCTGTTCCTCGTTTCCCCTGCTCTTTTTCGACAGTTCGACCCTGACCAAACCTTCCGAGCGAATTTCGCGCCCTCGAATCATCCGCGAAACTGCACTCTGGCAGGCAGTTACGTCTCGCATCGCGGGATCAAGGTGCACCGCAAGGTTACCAGGCAAACATTATTCCGACGCAAAGAAAGAGCCATGAATTATTTATCGGGCACGAGCGAAATAAAAGAAATCGTGAAAGGACGGACGTATCTGACGGATGAGGGCTGCCGATGGTTCGCTGGATCGGCATTGTAAATTCGCCGGCAGGAAAAAGACATAAATTTTCTTAAACCAACGAGAATGGTAAAAATTGAAAGCAGAAAGGTCAGTGCCCTCGGCCACTTACTCGGCCAAAGTAATTGCTTCACGAGCGGAAGACAATTTCTTCCAACGGCTTTTCTTTTCCCCCCACATTTCTGTAATTCCTGATAATTCGTGGACTTTGGCGATCTTCCTTCCGAGCACGGAGATCTGAATAACAAAGTTGTCGGCGCGGGGTCCCTGCATTCGTTCCCTTGAACGTAATCTCCGTACAAGATCGCGCAGTTACGCGCAGAACGTATGGTACGAGTTTTCCTTTCCGACAAAAGGGGCGAGCGCAAAATTTGGCCCTGAGACGGGCGGTGCACTCTCGCTTCTGCCGATGCAGTTGTCTTCCTCTTCGTCTGGCATTCGCTCCTTCTCCGTCGATCCTTTTGGGCCGCCTCCCTCGATAGATCTTTCTTTTTCACTTTGGGTCTGGTTCGGCCTTCCTTTTTCGTGCCTGTTCTCCCTCTCTCTCCGCATCGAGCGCACTTTTTTCGTCTTCTCTCGCTTCTCGGCCATGCACTCTTTATCTCGAACCGTCCTTCTTCCTCCGGTGTCGTCGGTCTCGCTCTTTCGCTCTCGCTCTCGACTGGAAGTTCCCGCCGACACGGTCCTCCGAGCATTGCCGAATCCGGCCCGAGTGAAGAGACCCTGCCCCTGTGCTGAACCGGCACACGAGTGTCTGCACCGACGGTCCCAAGGTCACTGCCAGTGGGTCAGTCGGGCCAATCGCATGGTCGGCCCAACCGGCCGTCACCGCCGAATTCGACCGCCCAACAACCATTTTACTTTTCGCCGCCACGGTCGTCCACCAAGGATACACCAACCGAAATAACCGAGACGGGAAGACGAGTCGCAATTGGCAAATACGATCGATGCAGCGAAAGTTAAAAAATAAACTGTCGCACCGAATAATTCATTATCGTACAATGGAATAGTAGGACGGAATGAGACGTACAATGTGGCGCTCGGAGGAAGGTTGCTCGCGTACAACGGAACGTATTTATCCGGTATTCCGGGCCCGGTGTGTCGGAAAGGGAACGGATAGGCCGGCATCCGCACGAGGCCTTGACCATATCTCCTCTTATCGTATCGGCTGCGTTATACGGCTAACACGTCACACGTCACGTCGGTGAAACTATCTGACGGGACACCAACGATTGCTGATGCGCCGACGATGCAACCGAGAGTCCGTACCCCAACGACAAATTGATTTTAGCAAACCCTGTCCACGTGGGGAACGTAGGTAACTTTCGAAGGTTCGTGCGTTGTATCCCCCAGTCTCGCGACGTGCAAGTTTATTCGTAATAACGAGTCTCAAGCAGCCAAAGAACGCAGCGAACGAGTGGAGGGGGGGATCGCAATTAACGAGCGTCAAATTAAATCGCGCCGTCGGCGCGACGCGCCGCTCCAAGGATACACGTGGCTTCATTGCGAAACAGGCCTGCAATTTAAATTCAATTAACGCCTGTTTTTAGACAACACCACGGATAAACAAACCGCATAGCGAACTGCCCGATTACAGGATATTTTAAGAAACAAAGAAGAATTAGAGAAGTAAGGATTTTACGACGTAATCTATATCTTCCGTAGGTCCGGAGGCTAGTCAAGTTTAAGATGGCCTCAGGTAATCGCGAGTACCTAGGTGCGCTGACACGTTGCATAAATGTGTGCATAAACGCTCGTAACGAGCCAATGCTGGCTCGTAACTATCCTCGATACCGTAATTAACGTTGCTCAAGCCACAGCGGTCGCACGATTCCAGCTTCCACTGTGCACATGGAATCGAGCCAGTAGGAATAGACGTGACGGTAGTTAGACCATCACTTTTGTCAACGACGTACCGAGCTGTACCAGGTCACAGCGATCCAGATACCATTTTAACAGTCTGCCCGCCGTCTGGCTCGTGTCAGTCGCGGGAATTACCAACGAGCTCGCCCCGTGCATTGGAATCGTCCCGCGGACCCTGAGATTATAATCGCGATGCGCGACAAGAGTGCCGGAATCCTACGTAATGTCGTTGCAACGCTCCAGATAATTCAGGATCCTTCTAGATCGATCTTGATAGCTATCTTCCTTTCCGAGGCGCAAGAGCTTCTCAGAAAATGTATCAAAATATTCCTTCGCAAGCCACGATTGTTATTATGTACTCGTGTAAATTCAAGGTCGACACAGCGATTTTCCTGAAGGCCTGAAACGTTGACCACGCTGTTGGTCGGTCCTTTTCCCTCTGCCGGTCGTCACTGGCCACATTTCGGCTATACCTACTTGTTGCACGGGAGGAACGAGCTGCGCGCACATATGTACTCAGCCATCTACATACACATAACGTGGATTGGTCGCTACGTGCACCTATATATATGCATAACCAACCGACGAAGCGAGAGTCGCTTGGCACCGGCACAAATAGAGTCGTCGACCGTACATCTCGGAATAGAATCGTCGTTTTCTCGGCAGGGTGCCATTGTTTTCATGGATAACCGTGAATTGCGGCACGTGAAGTTTCGCGAATTTATGGCCCCGAATTCCGTGGCTGAGTTAGTGGCGGAATATCTTCTGCCAGGAGCAAGATTGTCGACTTCATCAATGACTTATGCAGACTAGGTAAAAATACAATTTTTCATATTTCTTTATATACATCTAATGGTGAAATTTCGTGACGGTGTGCTTTGGTGCAGTACAGGGTGGGCCATTGTAGGGCTAATTAAAAATGACGAACCGAGCACCGTACAGCCGGCTAGTTTATATTTGGACGGTTGGTCTTACGGCCAGCACATGGCCGTATTACACGCAGCTCAGTTCGGCCCAGTTGGAAATTTTTGGTGGGTGTACCTGACCTCGCTTTAACCCGGCCGCAAGCCGGCTGCATCAGCTCCATCAGCTGCCGCCGACCTATATATCCCAGCCGCGTTTATGTATGCACGTACGTGCACTAATACCTGCGTTCGTGTGCATCCACCACGTCGCCCTGAGAGGACGGCGATATAAACGGCCGTTACTACTTGTTGCTCCAGTCCCAGAAACTAGCTGCCGCTAGAGGGAGTGTTCTAGGCGGATTCCTCTTCGCTCCGGGAGGATCCGAAGTTCGTCCACGTCTGCACGGTGGACAACCTTCCGTATAACGCAGTCGCTGGGAAATTTCGGAGACGGGTCGTCCTTCGCCGGCCAATTGTGAGCCGGATTCAATAATAAACGACCTCAAGTTTCGGCGGCAATATTCGGCCCTGAGTCAGCGAGATCGTCCGTGAACCCACAGATGCAATAATAAACGTTTCGATCGAACGAGATACTCGTAGAAAAGAATGGAGAATCGAGTAACTTTCGTTCTTCCCTTCGTCAATAACCGTTTCTCCTAGCTTTCTTTCTTCGAAAAGTAACTACCCTGAGCTACGATTTACTGGCAAACGCAGAAACCACCGAGACGCAGCCAGTTGCGTTTGATAATCGCCCGTAAATGGGTGCAAGACACAACACAGCGGGACGTATTGCATTGGCCACGGTTTGTCGTCGCTGCATCGCCGAGCGCATCCGAAGCGCATGCAGACAACGGGGGCCCCGGCGAAACATGCACCGGGCACGCAAGCGCAGCAAGAATGCGCGCGACAAATGCATAGGATCGTTGGGCAAACGTGCGCAGATGTGCAGTCAGCTAAAGTACATGCCAACATATGTGCACGGGCTGCAATTCGAGACCGACGATATACAACTGTCCATGGGATTCATCCAACTTTCCGAACCATCAAACCGTGGCTCGATTGCTGAGGAATTTTGGATTTCCTGCACGTCCGCCACTAGTATGAGAAATCCGCCGGAGGTACTACTTTGGAAACCGATCGGAGGACTATACGAATTTATTGATCCACTCCTTTCGGAGTTTGCCTGAGATTGCACTAACACGGGAAAGCTCGTGTGCCCGCACCGATACGTTGGCGGGGTAAATTCACACACGTGGAGACAGGAACGCACACAGAGGTGCACGTGGTCGCTGCTGAAAGAGAGGCGCCTATGTGTGAGGGAATCGGCCGACTGGTGGATCCTATATAGACGCTGGCACGTAGTACGCGCGCGCATGGCTGAACGCGAATGCCTCGGTTGGTCGGTCGAGACTTGCCTCTGTGTGTGTGTGTGTGTGTTTCCCTCTGCATCTGTGTTCCGCATGCACCCAGCCGGCTTGTCCGTCTACGCGAGTGTTAGTGCGGCCACGTCGGTGCGAAACACGATGTGGAACACACTCGCTCTCGATGGGTCACTCTCACTCTCTCCCGGCCGAGAGGGAAATTTGGCAGCTGTTTTAAACCCGGCTAACTGGTGAAACTACCGAACCCCAACCCCTGTAACGTCGCCCCTCCGTTTCCCGAAACGCGTGCACGAACCGACGCGCAAATCTCGTTCGCTCGCTCTTTTCCCCGTTTTCGCTGGCGACCAAATTACTCAGCCACCATTGCACGGGATGTTCGGCCCTAACGAATCAACGGAGAACAAAGAACTGCCAAAGGAGGGGACAAAAATTCGATGGTTTTCGTTAAATTCGCGATATGTCCGTGGACCTTGAAGGGACTGTTTAAACGTTACGTCGATATTAAACCGCGTGATCGATTTTCGGAAGAATTCGTAGGACTAACGTTTGCCGGAAAGACCACGCTACCTTATGCATAGGTAGATTTACATGCATGTATTCTCCCGTTGATTTTCCATTGGATGGCCGAAGGTGGGCGGCTTGGCAGCACTGACCTGAGCTAACTTGCCGCGCGTTGTGCCGAATATAAAACGACCGGAACCACTGAACCCCTCTACCCTGACCCTCCGGCCAAGCCACAGAGCAAAGCCAGACACACGCACACACCTACTTTCGCTCGGCTTCTCCCCCACCCTCGGGCGAAACCCCTCGGCGTTGGCCAAATATAAATGCTAACCAGCGAGAGTGTGTGTCGGATGCACAGTGTTGGTGGAATGCACCGAGTGGCACACAAACCGCTGCAGCGAAGCGAGGGCAGGGCCACGGTCACCCGAAAATACTGCCTCGCCTCGCTCACTTTCTCCCCATCGAACCCCCCCCCCCCTCACCATGCTCCTGCACCCACCCCTCTGGCCCTGTTTCTGTCGCTCCCTCTCTCTTCCTTTTCGGCCGTTCTCCGTGGCACGGTCTCTACTCTTCGTCCTCTCTTTCTCGTCAGCGCATCGCCGAGTTTCAATGGCTCCGCGTCTATATAGGGCTTCAGGCTGATTCATGCAACGCTCGGGCACCGTGCCCACGGGATGTTCCTCGTTTCGATAACGAATTTTACTCTCCCCTAGCCAAAGTCCTGGACTATTGGACGGCTTACTCGTTCCGATTATTTCCCTCGGAAATTTGAGATAAACAAAGAAGTTTCGTGGCACGAGAGAGCATGGCGGTCCATGATCTTGAAAAGGGTATGAACTTTCGCTCGGAGCACTCGGCGATTTCCCGTTTGCCGTTCAAAGAGTCATTGGGAATTCGAAAGAGCCGGGTAGGACTGATTAGAGGGCGGGTAGGGGTACGCGGGGATGGAAGGGGGAAGGCAGTGATTACGTGCCTCGAGGCTCCGGCAAAACAAAGCGGCCTCTGTCCCCCCTCCCCTCCCCGCGCACCCTCGACCTATCCCAATGTGTGCCAGCGGGCCCCTACGCCCCGCTCTAACCAACTCTAACCCCCCCACTAATCCCCGCAAATCCATCCCTCGCGGAAATGACGAAACGGCAGGGAAACAAAGCTCCCGGCGATAAAACCGCCGAACGCGATCGCCCGTAAAATGCATCGGCGATCGACGTGACTTTCTGACTCATTCACCGTTGCACGCGAGTTCCAGGTGAGTCAGTTTGCTCACGACGATCCCGCGCCGTTGCCAAACTCAGAAGGTCGCTCCAATTAACATTCCACCCACTCATTGCACCGTGTCAATTAACTGTCCCTCAAGAGACGAAATTGTCGAGAGATCTTGCCACGGATTAAACCGGATCCAATGAAGATAACGGTCCGAACGAAAACGAATTTATAACCGAAAGCATTCGCCTGCACTTGACACTGGAGTACGTGAAAAATGAATTTTTCGATAGTTCTTTTATGGATTTTCGACGGTCGATGAATCACGTGAAATGACTTATCGCGAAAAGCCAATGCGTAAAACCGAATCCGCTATCGGCCTTGTCCCGCGAAAAAGAACGTTATCATTTGGTTTATCGAAACGACTTTCATCCGGCTCGGTATATCTTTAATCGTTTTTTTACTTTTAGAACCGAATTTTTTTCCCTCACGCACGTTATCGCGTTCGATCGTCGAGATAATTACTTGACACCCAGACCTGTTTGTCCTTCTTCGAAATTCATTAGAAGGACAAGTAAATAAGATAGAGCGTGGGTTCTCTCGTGAGAAGATTTTTCGCGCGCACTTATGTCGCAACGCGACGAAACTCTTAGACCGAAACTCTTGTGAAATCGATTTATTTGGAAAACAAAAGATTAAACCTCCTGTCATTTACAATAAAAGCGTTAGACGAAAAAGCCCGGTCGACGAGAGTAATCATCCATGCGCAACGTCACTATTAAATCTGCTAAACTTTTTATGGATCTTATCGCAGATCAGAGCCCGCGTAAATTTCGCTAATATTCTTTGCCATTGCACGCGTTAATTACCGATGAATCATACGTCAACAAGTTACACACCGAAATCCGTTGTTTACCTACTCGAATTTATGATTTGCAAACTTACACGTCACTTACGTCCGACGTATGCGTTTCGTTTTGCGACACGATAGTCCCGAGATAAACGTCCGAAGCGCGAGAAACTATAAAACGTTGAACCACGCTGCATCCCGTCCCGCTCTTCTAACGTCGTGTCGAAATAACACGGAACTTTGCACCGTGTCTTTCAAAGTTACGGCGCGCAACGCCTACGACAATTGCATGTTGCAATAAGCGCAGCGAGGTTGCACGTGAATCATTGGCTAGTGGTATTTACATTGATATTCCTTTCGCACGATGCTTTGCATCGTTCTACATCGCTTTCGATTGAATGTGATAGCGAACGGTCTCCTTCGGGAGAACGGAACAGTGGATCTCCTTTAAGGACGGTCATGCTTCGCCTCCTTCAAGCCTCATTTTCCCCGAAATTTCTTTGCGATTCATCACGGAGCACTGAACTTACTGGCCAAAGTTCATTCACTCCTTTCCGTATCCACTGACCCATTTCCGTGCCCTTTGCGTGCAATCGGCAATGCAAATACTTGCCAGAGACGTGTTTACCGTAAAAATAAAAAATACGTCCGCGCATGGAAATAAATCAATTTGCTGTGCTAAAAAAAAGTGGCTAATTACCAGGGGGAAATATCGAATGCTTTGGCAACTGTTTTATTACGCATAAAAATGTCGGAAGATTAGGGGAATTATTTTCTTGCGTGTGAAGCGTGCTCGCGATAGGAAAATTCTAATACACTTACCTGGCCTCTTTTTTTGTCGGTTGACGTAGGAGTTGCTACGAAATATCCTCGAGATAAGTGAGCCGTGATCGTTGGAAGTTGCCGGGGAGGAGAATCAATGGGAAGCACTGCTCCGGCAACGAGACGGGCACGAGTACAATGACAATCCTACGTTGATCGCTCTGCGCACGACGATCATCGTTTAACGAGGCTGAATCGTCGGAGACGTGTGCCACGCGCTTCACACGTCGAAATCACGAAAGTCCGTGGACGAAAACGACACCGAAGGAAAATAATCGGCAGGAACGAAAGATTAGGCCGGTTCGTTGACTCGTACGACTTGTTGGCCGGTCAGCGGTGCATTTTCAAGCACGATTCCTCGTTACCGTAAAAGTACTTTGTCGATTGGAGGAACGGTTTAACGGTGCGCACGATAGAGCTTCGTACGGTGATTTCGTCGTTCCGATGCGATTATCGCCTTCAACTGCAACTCCGCTTCCGAGGGTGCGACTTGTTTTTCGCCGTTACGACTCGTACGAAATTCCATCGGCCGGGTATAAGCCGGCTGGTTTATGCAGCGCGTAGATACTTTTATCAAGCGGACCCGTTGCACTTCCACTCGTGCGACGAAGTACGCGATCGCACACTTTCGACCCGTAGCGGCGCTTTCAAAAGCGATCTCACGTCCCGTACAAATAAATCGCCGTTGTCGAAACAAAAAGAATGCGCGCGCGCACGCGCGCGCTTCTCGACAATTGACGCTATGAGGGAATTACGGCGATTAAACCGATGGTCGTTTGCAACGCACGTACGTCAGCCGAATTTCGTAGCAACTGGATAAACACGATGCACCTGCTTGCGGAGGTGCAAGCCTCTTTCCACGCACGCACGCACAATATTTCCACAGCCTTCGAGAGGAAAAGTTTTCGCTCAGCCGAAAGGTAACCAGTAATCACCTCAGCTGTGACGGCCTCCTCGTCAGATTGGGAATTATCCGAAATTCATTTTCATCAGCGACCAGTCCATCCCCTTTATTTCCCAACGATTCGTAACACCAGTTGGCCGATACTACATTGCCAAATTAATAGGATACCAGTATCTTTATTTAGTGCCACAAAATTGATTTATCACACTGCACTGTTTAATTGGCCATTCAAAGTGTTTCCGCGAGAGGATGCGTAAGAGGATGCGGCTCGATCGTCTTAATCCGCCGTCGGTTGCCGCGAGAACGAAGCCTTTAACCGGGCCACCTTCTTCAACTTCCTATCGGAGAGAAACTGCACTTGGCGCGCTGGAAAGTGCAGTTTAAGTGCCGCACGCGGTGCCGATTCACCGGTTTTGCTTAAAGTGTCGCTGTTTCGCCGACTCGGACAACATGTTGTTCCGTACTGGTCGTCTGCACGTTCGGTGCATCGAGATAACACGACCGACCGACCGACCGACGATTCACTAACCTACCTCACGACACGAAGCTACAGGGTGGCTCAAGTTTGCTCGCCCCTAACGCGTATTCAAGGTCAAGCGAGGCAAGTGCCTTGCCGAAAAATAAAGAAACGGGAGATTCATGAAAAATTCATTCGTTTCATCGGTCTTGGCCCTGTTTTGCGCGAGCCGATTTTCCGACAAATATTCCGCCACGTATTTACGACGGAGATACTCTTATTAATGCGAACCCACCAGCTGCGCTACATAATTTCAGATCCGACCGCAGAGGAGATTCGTTATTCGCCGCGGCACTCGATTACTTTCGGCCTGTTAATTGAAATAATATTTTCATACGGTTTGCCAATTACACGCGGCACGCTCAACGTCACGTTATAAATTCGTCAACCCACATCGACGCGCGGGTGGTTATCGAATGAATTCCTCGAACAACATTCCCAGGAAATTCTTTCTCAATGTCTGTATTTTTTTTCTTTACGACAAAGAGTGAATTCATGAGAATTCCTCGATTACGTAGCTCTCGTCGTCCCGCCAAAATACGGCGATTTCCGAACACGGGTAAGGGCCCCCCATGCGTCAATGACGATAAGATTGCGTTATTTTACGGTGCGTGCAACGCTCAAGTTTATTCAGTACGCGTGATAGGCAATCACCCTGTCAGATCGGACCGCGTGATAGATTAATGGAATTCTAATCCCCATAAACGGAAGGCTGCGGTGTCAAGAAACCAAGGGAGAGGGGAGTGGTATAGCGATAAAAAGAACAAAGTCGGGAAACGAGGTGGAAAGTAAGACAAGCCAGTGCGAAAGATGCAACTGAATTGCATACAACGCACCGTCAAACGTCATTGGCCTTATGCCCGAGAGACGACCTTATCACTGTGCTATTTCGGCGATGATAACGCGTCAGCCGAATCGCGTTGTCGTCGACAATCCGCCGGCTGCCAGGTGCAGCCATGAATTCCACAGTGCATCGCGATAATACTGACTTGAAAATGCGCTTTCGCCTTCTGCGACGAAGACGAGGCTACAGGGTGATTCATCCCACGATCAAATTAACTCACCAACTGAACGCTCTACATTTTATGCAAATAAGTTTGCTCCTTATAGTATGGTAAAGCCTTTGGGAAGTTAACGAAGGTCCTTGGGAAACCGAAAATTCTGGAATCCCTTACGAAATTCATTGCGAGAATCGAAGCCAACGGTATCAGCGATGGACATTCCGCGGTTGCTCATAAATGCAAGATAATAAATTTCACGTCAATGTCATATCGATGTCTTCACGCGAAATAACATTCGTAAATAGAATCATGTGGGTACTCAAATGCAAGAAGATTTGAGTCTCGTGAAAATATTTACTGAAGATACTCGAGGCTTCGACAAGGATGTGATTGTGATTCTTGGAGTCTTGGAATACGGTCCTGGACCACGAAGCTGGGCCCGTCGTTGCACATGTCCATGACAGATGCAACGATTCTCGTTTCTATTGCTCTATCTGTCGCAATCATGTAGACGGGACGCAGTTCTGTTTACAGGCGGAACGATCTTTTCCGAATTTCGCGTTATCTAGGCGTTCGTGTTGCGGATCGACGGGTCTTCCCGGACAGCGGGCTGTGAATCGAGCGATAGCTGCAGCGAAACTCGCTCGCGCGTTGCCCAGGGTCAATGAACTCCTCGGTGAGACGATGAGCGGGACAAAGAGAGCACCGAATTGTAAGCCCAAAGTGCATCCGACGATAACGAGGCCCGATACTACACTCGTTTGGCGGGAAGCCGCGTCGTACGTGTGCCGAGAGTTTCTCGCGATCCCACACACATGTCCCCCGAAAGCTCGCGCGCTGCTCGCCGGAGTTTATTGTTTCCGAGGAAAAGAAAAGACTCGGCCGAAAAGTACGATAAGATAAAAGCCCCGGGCGTTCGTCGCGCGCGCACGACTCTCTTCTCTCGCGGGAAAAAAGTCGGCTTAATTGTTTAATACCGACGTGTGTTGCTCGAGAAACGGCACTGTTAACAAACAATAAGATAAGCCGTAAAAACAGCGTAATTATGTAATGGCGAATAAACTCATCGTCATTCATTCGCCAATATTCCGGGCTTTAATAAAATAACGCCGAGCGTATTACTATCGACGCTGCATTCGTGCGAAGGTGATTTTACGCCGGAATTTCATTCGCTCAGATCCCTATCTGCCGGCCAGATAAGATAACGGAAGAATAGGGAATTAAGTAGTACGTAGACAGAGAAAATAATTTCTCCGGCGTTATCGAATTTCCTTCTGTTTGCTAAATTTTACCGGCAATTATACCGATGGCGGAAAAACAATAGTGGTCGATACGCGAACGACAGGTTGGTAGATATTTTAATCATCGTCCAAAAGATACTGTGCCGCTCGATGTCGAAACACTTGCCCGCTAAATACGCAGACGTATATTGGCAATTTGCATTTACGATAATGACTCATGAATAGATAATTGGTCTTATCTCTGGTGCATTGTCCGAATATGCCTCATCGGTTTTCAATCACTAACAATCCGCCACGGCATATTCCCTACGAGACGGGAGTAATGCGCGCCTTGCTGCAACGGCAGTGCAGGTTTCAACTAATCGTCCGTCGTACGGTACCTTCGAAAATCGGTACAACATCATTAATCTTCGTCCGGCCGCTTCACGTGGGATTCGTTAAGCCTCGGGGGACCGACAATTCCCCGACGTTAAAGTCTTATAAGGAGAGAGAAATCGGAGTACTCGCGGAAATGATAAACGAAGAAAAACAACGTGCTCATAGTTCTGGTCAAAATCATAAGAAGGAAAGCACCGATGATACCTGATCGTACGAAAAAGTCATTTTCGTTTAGACTGGCGAGTATACGTGCTTTCGGTCGGCCATGTGGAGGTGAAATGCACGCACGCTGATCTCCCGTGTACGTGCAGGAGACTCGCATGTGGCCGGCCAGCAGGAGAGCACGGCTATGTGGCACAAGGCCGACATTAGCATCTCTACCGGTATACCCCCTACCATTTCGCGTCGTCGCCGTCGTCGGTTTCGTCGTCGTCGTCGTCGTCGCCGGTGCACAACTCTATCCGCGGAAACCCGCATTCCGGTTATCTCGCGCTTTTACGCCAACCGAAGGCTCACTATTTCCCTACGGCCAAACATCTCTTGCCTTCCGCCGATTCCGATGCCAGGATGACGCGAGCATCGAACCTTTCATTGCCCCGGAGATAAGCTTCAACGGAGAATGCCCAACGATACTAAACGATATTCATTATAATTCGTTATTGTCTTCCGGAGAGTAGCCATATCGTAGTCATATCGCTTTCGCGAAAATTGGCCACGCCAGCGAATCGGTTCAAAGTGCAGCGAGTAACGATCGTTTCTCTCTCTCTCTCTCTCTTTCTCTAACGTGGGCAATATTGTTGGATGATCGCAATTTCATCGGCAGTCCGGCTGGTAGGGAAGAACGTTAGACACGAGGACCGCCGGCTTAGGTTGGGACCTCCTTACGTGCCTGCGTGCGTGTGCGTGGCTGGCGCGAAAATGCGTGAAAAACTTGCTGTCCTAGAAACGAACTGGCCAGTCAGTGGCACAAACCGCTCCCGACGTCCGTGCACCGTTGACAACGTATTATCCGTCGAATGCCGGCCGTGTATCGACAGGCTCTTTCACAGAGGCTTCGAACTCGAGGCTTTTCTAATGTGCCGCCATCGGAACCAGTTCGACCGACTGTCCGGGTTCAGAGATCGACTCCATTTCCAAAGAGGTTGCGATATTACGCGATCAAACGACAAACTCCACTGCGAATTACTAAACGCATGGAAATCTTCCGATAAAGTCCACTGTCCTCTGTCTCAGAACTTTCACCGGTTGCTAGTTTATTCGCAAGATTCGCTTTTAGGCCAACCGAGTTTTACCGTCTCCATCCGGCATTTGACGTATGATTCATTTTTATCCTCAGTTTTTCTCCACTATTTTCCTCGATTATATTGACGGTCGCACCTGAATTGACGCGTTGAAACGTTTTTGTTCCATCGAGATGCGTAAAACATCGTGGACAAGGAAAATCACCAGGAGTAACGACTAATGATGATGCGCATAAAATGATGAGACGTGTCAGGACCAGTTTATCCGAATGTTTAGAATTATCATCGTATGCAATCACATCCTAACACAGTGAATCGGTTATAAAGGTTTTCCTGGAGCATTAACTTACGGCTAATCCGAGATCGCACCGATCCGGCCAAAGGTGTACAATTAACTTGTCGAAAAATGCCATAATTTATATGAAGGTCCGTGGAGAACCTTTGAAAAGTTTCATTTTCCTCTTAGGCCCGCTATTAAGTTGATTCTGCCGGGCTCGAAGCGCTATACCTGAACTCTGAGAGCTCGGGGTATAAATCGTTACGGTATAAGGGTAAAGTTGAAGCAGCTAATTAAATATGTAACCGGTTACGTCATCGACACTCGCCACGATTGGAAAGGTAGGCGTGAGCTTCGGCCAGTGCAAATAGAATCCGTGGAAACAAGCCTTCGAAGATGAATTTTTCGCGGTTGTCCGCTCAAGTTTTCCGCTCATTTCTTTGGCTTCCGCGGAAACGCCCTTCGACCGAGCAACGCGGTCGTCCAATTTCCTCGAGGCGGTTCGCTATATCGCGAGGACGGGGATCGATAGCGGAGATCGTCTTTCTTGGACATGAACCGTGTTCACCTTACACGCCGGGGATTGCCGATAGCCGAAAGTCAATAGGGAACGATGGATGGAAGTTTCGGGTAATCGGACGGACATGATGTTCGGTTCGAGCGGAAACCAAGGGAAGGGCTTTTTCTCTCTGAATTGACGTTGCATCGCGAGGCATTAGAAATCGTCTCGCAGCGCGGATTTTATTATGCGGATGCCTGAGGGTCACGCGGCCGACGCGCGCGAGTAATAATCTTCGAGCGTGTTCTCTAATGCGGACTTGGAACCGGGCGGCCTCCAACCTGAAATCGCCCAGCCGTCCCCTTCCCTCTCGCGGCCCCCGGCGCGGGGGCTCCCTTTCCGCCCCACCTCGCCGCCATCTTGTTAAAACGTGCACGCCAAAGACCACCGAATGCCGCCATGCTAAAAGCGACAAAGAAACTTCTAAGCCGCCTCCTGTCAGCCAACTACCCGCGCGGTTCATCCAACAGGACTTTCCTCACCCCGCCCACCCCTCCCTCTAACACTGCTTTCTACTCTTTTCCACTTCCTCTCCATTCGCTCGGGCTCCCCTCTTCTCTCTCTTTCCCTCTGCGCAGGGTTCGAGCCGCGGCGAGAGACGTCGACCACTTCAAGGACGGCGATCGAGAACGCTGAGATCGATCTCGGGAGCTACGATCTCCCCGGCGATCCCCGGCGAGATGAGAATGACGCTACGTTCGGAGAAACGCACCGACCGTATCGTGAGAAACGAATCGCCGTACGTGAACCGATAGTAATGCGGATTGACCGTTCGATAAGGCCCCACGGGCCGGGCCCACCGCGCTCGATCGCCATTCTTCCGAGATTAGGAAGGGATGGGCAACGGGCCGAGGGGGCAAGGCAGTGCTGGGAGAATCGACGGGGGGAAGTGGGGAACATTGGAAGACCCGCTTATGACAAAACGGGCGACAACGAGGATTGTTCTTGGCCCAGCAACGAGCTCATCGGAAAACAGCGGGCAGCCACTTTCCGGACTGCGTGCGTTCCGCGCGGACAATAAGCCGAGGACAGCCTGGCGCGGCCGACGTGTCCCCCTTTTTTATTTTCAATCTTCGCTTTAAATCAGGCAGCGCGCTCATTCGCGCGTATTTGTAAATATCGATTGTTGAAAAGCGCCGAACAATGCCGCTTATTTTCCCGCTTTCAATGGCCATTGTCGTTGTCGGACGACACCGCGCCGGCTCCACCCGTCCTCCAACGTCCAACGTAAGTCGCTCGGAAGTCTTACTGCGAGAATCCCGGGTCTTCGTTCCGTCTCCAGAGATGACCCAATTCCTTTGTCAGAGTGTCGCGTCGATCGTTTTTTAAACCAACTAAGCCCCCGAACCGTTAGTATCAAAATAGTAGAGCGTCAGGGAGAATCATAACGCTATTCGCGGACATGCATGCACTTTGTTCTTCCGTTCTACCATTCGCGACGATCGAATCGACGCGAGCGACGGGGAAGGGGAGGCCGATGGTAATCTCCGAGAAATGGAAACGGTATATGTATGTATGTGACACGCCGGTTACGTTACGAACGATCGTGTATTACACACGCGGAATAAATGACGGGTTACGAAAGCCAGCGGGGTAATTCGACGTTGTACCGTGCGTAAGAATACATTGTTCACCTTCTACCCCCGTGCTTTCCCTCCTTCTCCCTCTGCCGGTGCGTATCGCGCGTACACGTGCTCACGTGTTTAAATATAACCGCGCCGGTTACAGCTGTCCTCGCGCGAGCGCGAGCGCGATCGTGTTTTGTCGATAGGATTGACAATTACTGCGTCTCAATTAACCGATTCGCCGAGCTATGCCGCCAACCTGAGCTCCTCTGCGCCTTTACGACGTAAAGTTCCGTGGACGTATCGTCGTTTGTCCGCGAGGAAAAATTCCGTCCCAACGACCATCGTTTGTCCCGTCCTCGGCGAATTTTTTCCATCGAATCATCTCCAGAGAGACCATCGTCAGAAATAGTGAAACCCGTGGCGCAAATTTTTCTCCCCAAATGACTCGCGATTTTTCCTCCTTTTCTTCTTAATGTCCAGGAAAAAAAGAACCGGCCGCGTGTTTCATTCAAATTACCGACGTCCAACTTTGAAAACACATCGCGTGTATTCACATGCGAATACCCACACAGACGTTTACCTTAAATGTCGTTTCTACGGAACATTGTCAATGGCCCCGTTTGCAAATCGCATATACGAAACTCTTGCACAGTTACAGCTGAATGATATTCGCCCGATAAACGGCTAAGATGTGTCACAGAGTTCCGAGAATGTTAACGAAGAATAGGTCTTTCCTTTCTGCTCATCCCCGGAAAAAAATCTTAGCAATTATTTTACCCTCAGAACCTTGCCCGGACCATTAGAATGGTTTGACAGTTTCCCAGCTTTGGAAGAAGCCCAGTTCTGGTTTCTCTGGCTATACAGCTTTATGGATGAACCAGTTAAGTGACGGTAGGACCGCGGAGGATAGATTTGTCGGTGGTGCACGTGTCGTGGCGGCAGAACTCTACGGCGGAGTGTCGTCAGAGTTACAATTTGCGAATGCACGCGGCAGAGAGCCGAAGTGAAAGTACAGAGCGTGCAGCGGACGGAGAGCCGTTGCTCTCAGGCGTCTTGCGAGCCGGGGAGCGCGGAACCTTCTGACCTTGTCCCAAATACTGCGACTGACTGGCTCGTTCGTACCTGGACGACGGCGGTGGACGCGTACGACGGTGTGGGTGCTGCGAACACAACGACCAACAGCATCGTACGTGCAAGAGGAACGGTGCCTGTGTCCGTCGCACCGCCTCTCCTCGCGCTTTCAGCGTGTTTGTGAAACCCCGGGCTCTTTGTCTCCAGCCGGCCGCGGACGTTGTCGTCATCATTCGATGACTTCCTGTCAGCGAACTGCCAGCCTCTTGCGACACGGCCTGCGCGAAACTGCCACGGAAACCACCGCCGTGCATGCGTGTTCCAACACACGCCATTCCTCCTATCCACGGAAACAGCGACGATCGAAATTCGTCGAGGAATTTCAAAGTAGATCGCACTCTTCAGAAGGATAATTTAGAGATCTTTTTTGCGAAATAGTCGCTACATAGAGACGTTGCAAAGGTCTACGGGAGAGAAAAGTCGGAGCGTCGGATCGATGGATACAACCTTTTTTTACGATCCGCCAGCGCGAGCTAGTCGTGAAAATTTAACGTGCTCTCCGGAACGACGTTCTTCGCGGATTTCTCCCCGAGGATCCAAAGTGCCGGGCATCACGTTCGTTTATTACAGATCCCTGTAAGGCACGTATAACCGAGATAAAAGAAACGTAACGATCGCTCCTCGACGTCATCCAATCCCGCGGCAAAAATTCTCCTTCCGACGTCAACAGAACGTTTAACGAAACGCCAAGCTCAGACGCAAACTCGACTCATCCCCAATAAATCGGAAGTTCCGGCGTTGCCTCGTTACGTACGAATCGAGGAGGACCGATATACGATTAAAAATACATGCTGACCGTTGGTTTATTATAAATTCTTTTACAACATCGCATGCCATTGGCACGTTGAACATGCGAGTTGTATGGCGAACCACACAAGTAGATACGCTCGGGATAAAGGTATTATACAATCCCTTATTGAATATTCATAGGAAACCGAATGGTGGCCGGTTTTGCAGACACCGCAGGGGAAGTGCCGTAGTTTAACATTTGTGCAAAATGCATGCGCATCCACGGGAAATAAATAAAAGCCACGGTAGTTGGAGTTACGCGGAGGATTAAGGACGATTTAAACGCTAGCCTCAAGTGGGTCAAAACACCCATGGGTAACCGGAACACCGAAAAGTCCGTAAAATATTCCATGGCATAATCGTTGATCCTGGACAGAGATTTTCACGCGACGTTGTTCATCGCGATTCCTCGAAAGCCTCGCGGCCAGTTGTTGAGCCAAGAAAAACCGGGCCTTGCCATTTCCCCCCATCCGGCAGTTCTTGGCCGATCCGTCGGCGACACTCTCCACCTTCCTTCCGCCGGCGGTGTCCACGATAATTCGTATCCTTGCAGGCCGCGTAATCGAAAACAGAACCGGTTTATCGCGTACGCGTATCCTGTATTATTATAGCGCACTTATATCGAATCGTACGTGTGCGATCGTAAATACAGGCGGGAATGACGAAACGAGGATCAGTAGGCTAGGCGATGGTCTCGGAATCGAGCCTCAGGGAAAGGATGGTAGCCGAAGTTTCCTGGAAAACGTACTCCGCCGATTCTTCTGCTGACCAAATAAAGTTCTTTCGTTAAGGATCGGCAAAGGGACGGGATTTAACGGGTGACGACGACCTCGGAAATGGTTTCGTTGACGAATCCGATGTTCATCGACATGTACGATGGAGTTGAGGGTTCGGTTTGCGGTGAACTTGGCGGAAGCTAGGCGGTTCCTCGAAGTCGCTCCCGGCTGTCCTCGCTTCCCATGACTCGCTCGCGTGTCCAGGCAATACGCAGTCGACGTGAGCGTGCGCGCGCGTGCTCGATTTGCATGTCGCTCGGGGTATCTCTCCCCCCCCCCTTGCCTTCCTTCTCCCCCGGCAACCCCTCACTCTCCGCTCTGTGCCGGTAATGAATAATAGATTAACAGCCGTGCTTATTAGGCGGCCCGGCGAGGCCGTCCGCGACCGTCAAATGTTCGAACCGTTCTAAAATGGCCGCCCCGACGGCCAGATCGAGTTTTTACGACGACCGGTTTAGAAGCCGCCGCGGCAATGCGCGACCGACGAAGAACCAACGGCGTACATATCCGCGCAAATGTATCATTAATACGGCCGCTAGAACCGATACAATGGCTCGCTGCCCGCGGGAAGACTCGCTGGAATTAGCAGCGAGATAATCTACGATTCACCTCGGAGTACTGAAAATGAATACGTTCTGCCGCTAACGAGTGCCTACCGCGGTCATTCACTGTGTTCTCTTAACGCTCGAATTCCCTTCTCAAGCGCTCGAATTAAACATCGACATTCCTAGGTGGTCGATTTATCCCCAAAGTGTTGAAGAGGTTGATTTGAAATCGCCGCCATTGGCCCTGCGGGGCTAAATATTAATTTTTAAACAGTCATACTGGATCGTCCAAGTGGTTCTTTGGGATTGATGCGCGGTCGAATCGGTGAGGCGGCACGTCTCGATCGTCGATCGGTGCGCAGGGTGCCGTGTTCAGTCACGTTCAACAACCGCCGCGGATCCGGTCGACCAATGAAAGAAACGACCGAAAACCGCAGCTGCCGGTTGCAGAGTGGATCTCGTCTTCCCCGAAGAGACGCTCGTAACCGGATTCTTCGCGTTTTCTAATCCGAACGGAGCCTCCGAGGTGTCACGAGTTCCAGCAGTAATAACGATATCCCGTTCACAAGAGCAAAAGGCGATCGCCGGCGAGGTTTTGCCTCGATCCTCAATAAATCCACTGGCAGGAGTGCTCTCTAACGAATCGGCCGACGATTGGTTAATTACTCGCTGGCCGTTTGAATAATCGTAAGCTCGGGCGAAGTAGGAAGATCGTAGATCGAACGTCGTGTCGGCCAAGACAATGGGTTCTCGCGTGTCCGGAGAATGATAATTAGTCATCGATAATGGCTCGCGGATTAAGATGGCTCGGCAAAGACGCCGGATGAATAAGATCGGCATTGGATAACGTGGCGAATCTTGGCTGCTCGGCTTTCGGCGGAGAAGCTCGAGTGGCCTCTGCACCTGCCCCATTCGACTCTCCGGCATTTCGCCACGGCGGTTCTGCCAAACGGCCGCTAACGAGCCTCACGACCGTCGGCCTTTCGCAATTCCCACCGTTTACCTCCAGTCCGATCGTCCGCTATAATCTATCAATGCATAAGCTGTTTTTAATGCTACGTTGCGATCGGTAGCGAGAATCATTGTTCACGACGCATCAATCGTAATTTCGTTCGTCGCCGTTTCTCCGGGGCAACGATGAAAATAATCGGACGATCGCGCTGAATATCGTAATCCATCTATCGTTTGTCTCGGCTAGCGCGAGCGATGGCGTCGCGTTGTATCCGCTGTCCTTGTAAAATTCTAATGCTAAATCTGTCTCCCCGTCGAACCTCTCTCTATCTTTCGAGCAAACCGATTGGAATGCATTACCAATGGTTTTAAGAACCTTGAAGCTGCGCACGCCGGCCACGTTTGAAAGTGAGCTGCACAATTTCTTACCCACAGGCCGCTCCGGGGCACCCACTTAGGATAATTGCACGTGTATATATACAGATAATGAGAATCTCAATGCGGACTCCACGTCTGCGCCTCGCGCGGAATCCAGCTTGTTTTTCCGTACGACCGAGCGGAACATGTTCCCGATGTTACTTAGTTGCTTAGTTTCCTCGAAGAGGCCGAAATTCTGCAATTCCAATACCAAAGTACCGCCCCTCCGGTATTGTCCGATATTGTCGCTAGAAAAATGCGTTATCAATTATCTGGCGACATCGGTTTTCCGACGGTTGTCGTCGCTCGTCCTTCGGGCGTTTTCGATGACTTATCGAAAGTCGAATCTGCGCTATCGGTGGCGCGATTAGACGCGTCGTTCGATTAGCGGGCCACTCGATAGAGTGGCGAAAAATGCGGCAACGCGGACGGGCCATTGGAGGATCGATATGCGCGCTGATTTCCACGAAATTCGCTCAGCCAAGTGCGTATCAAAGGCTGCGCGCGGCACTTGCCAACGCGGAAGGTCATTTCACGTACAACCAGACAAACATATCCCCCCTGTTTTCGCCTTATCGCAGATTTTCCGGAATTACCGTTCGGCATCGCTCCGTTCTTACGGCAATGTCTTACATTTTCTTCGATTTTTCCTCTGACTGACTTCGGACGAACGTAGGAAAAAACGCAACGATTTCGATTGGGTTTTTCGTGCGTTTCATCGATTCCTCGTATCGATCGACATTTCCTTCATCGAACCAACTGTTTCTGCACTGATCAGAGACTTATAATCCAAGCAGGGACTTTCAGGTAAACGTGTAGACGTGAGATCGGAATTCGACTTCGCGGAACACGCTCGTTGTGACCTTAAGCCACGTGTACGCAGAACACCGCCACTCCCGCGAACAGCTCGGCAAGATAGTCAAACAATTCATTGAACAAAAGTTAATCAGCGGATCGTGTCGCAAGGAGCATAAGCGATTTGTTAGACCCGTCGCTAATACAGTCCCAGAGAGTTTTCCGTTCTCCTGAGACCCCTGACCCTTCCATCTCGCTGAAAACCGTCCAAAGTTCAGTAGAGAATTTTCTCGCATCGTCGCGGTAAATCGTTGTCGAAAACAGTCGGGCATTTTTTTATTGCCAATTCATGTTTTCCAACGTGAATAATCAGCAGCATTAAAAATAGGTGTATCCGCGAGCAACAAGATCGTAATTCAAGCGATAGCATATTTTTTACTCCACACATGGATAGTCGTGTGCACGCACGTATGTGCCTGTATGTGTATCAAGAGCGGGGCCTTTTAAGACGCAATTCTCGTGGCATTCCGACCGCCGGCCTTCGGACCGCCGTTCATGACGTCAGGTCCTTCTAAACAGGAGGGGCCCGGCCACTAAACATGGCCGTGAATTTAGGCAGCCAATAGCGTTCTGCCAGCCTACAGAGGCCCCTTTCTAAGCGACCCAAGTGCCATGTGCGTGAGCTGAATGGATTAGAATACCACAAGATGGACTACGAAAAATGGCTACCACGAATGCCACTCTTCGTTCCATTTTCTCTGCATTACGCAGCCCTCTGTTTTCTCTTATCCTTCGTCTTTCCTGTCCCTCGGCACAATTTGACTTCTTCGCCCATCGCGGGTATTCGTATTTGACGTTTCACGTAGTGCTCGCTGATACGCGAGGAGCATATAATTTAAGTTGCACGTTGCGTTTCGTCGGGCTTTTTAATTTCGTTGTAGAGCCAATTCAACGATTGGCCCGATCGTGTCGCTTATGCAGTTACTAATTAATTTGCCGGAGCAATTAATTTACAAGGTCGCTCGTTTGGCTGGGACGAAAACGTGGCAGTTGTATTATGATAAATCATCTTCGTCGTGGCGCGAGTGTTTATGCCGGTTTACGCTCGCCGGGGAAAATGATTTGCATTCCACTTTCTCGGGGTTCTTATCGGCGCGCGGCTCGAAGCATTGAGTATCGGGCCAATTATCCTGTTCCTAATGCGCTCGCCCGTCGGTGGCAAATATTTGCGCGAGAGCAAGCGCAGCGCGCATCAATATTTATCAGATGCAAAGCGCAACGCCGGCCTCGGCGTTGCTGCAATCGCGACAGTCGCGCGACGACTGGTCCAATTTCGATGATACCCCCTTGGATCTCAATCTCCCTCTTCCAAGGGACTAATTAAAGAGCCAGTCTCATTCTCACGGCCGTTTTACTACCCCCTCTCCTCCCGTGGGGAAGATTGTTAGCCGGATTTTCGTAGATCTGAAATTGTCGAGGTAGCATCGCTTGCACATGTGCAGTGCGCAGGGTTTCACAGGGACGAGGACGGCGACGGTCGGCATGCAGTGGGCTCTCTTTCAGGCGCCTCGAACAGAGGTGAACGCCGAGACCGAGTCCCAGTGTGTGTGGTAATCGCCGTTTGCAGGATGTTTACGTAATTTCGCCTTTTTTCGCATACATCTCCGACGATCGGAGTGTACCTCCGTCCCCCCCCCCCCCCGGCTCCACAATCACCGACTCGCGGCTCCCCCCGTCCCTCGTCGCCTTGCCCAGATAGACGTGCACGCGAGGAACGGTTTATAATACCGCGAGAAATGCACTCGGACGCGAGCTCGATCGCCTCGCGGATCTCATCGGCCCGACTTAAAGTACGTAATGGTCCGCTGACAACGGGAAATACGCGAAATAACGGAAGTAATTTATCGCGCTGGACGAAGACTCGGTCTTGGGGTATTATCGCCGTATTTTTGCGTCATTTGTTCCCTCATGTTGAGTGTATTAAAAAGTCGATTAAGATGACCGGCGGTGTCTTGAGCTAGAGAAATTGTTGAAACTTTCCAACGAGCCGTATATACGGGATCTTCGGTTTGCCCTCCCCCCTTCCATCTCTCTCGTCTCTTCGTCGTCCATCCTCCCCTGTCGGGCGATCGCGGTCGACGTACAGTCGTGCGTGAGTTGGAGCTTTTTGTCGGCGAGGAAGACCGGACCAGGCCACCGTTCTCAATGATTCCCGACTCGTCTGAGCCTCGCGATTCACAGTTCTGCCCGGCCGTACTTTCACGAACGTCGCGCTTCATCCCCGATTCTCGTGAAACGGGATCATAAATAAGTTGAGCCCTATTTACATGCGGGCCAAATGAAGGAGGAGAAATAATCGTATTCGCTGGGCTTTCTCGAAATTTGCTCCTCAGAGCGGAAACTCCGAGGAGAATCGGATCTATATAATCACTTCTGCTAGCAGTTTATTTCGCAATACACTGAGCGTGCGTGTCGATGTACATTAAGCAGCTATGCATCAACCTGACGGTAGGTCAGTACCTACTACTCATCCAGCGCCGTCCTTTTTTCCCCTGTCCGTCCCCTCGCCTTCCACTCCTCCTGCTTCTCATCCTTCTCCAGAGAGACTACTTCGTAAGAGCAGTCCTTGTCGTCTTCGTCGTCGTCGGACTGCCAGCTCGAACCCGGTCATTCGAACCGACCAAACTGGTTTCGCGTCGTTTTCCGATGCCACGCGGAGAATTTGATAGATCTCTACCTTATCCCGATCTCCGGTGATCTTCCAAAGTGCAATGGTGAAGGTAAGCCGGCACCAACACCACTCCTCGCCGAACGGCTTATTGCACACTTTGCCGACGTCAACGATCAACATTCTAATTCTACTATAAATGTTCTCCCATTTCCATGGTCTATTCTAATTCATTCGTATATTACTCCGTCTAACAAATCGCTCATAGTTCAAGGAAAAGCGCTCTTCGAGTCGATTGAGTAATCCCTCCTAGTGTTGAAATACACGTACAATCTGGGTTTCGAGTAGGCAATGCAAGGTATCTAGGATTCGTGACAGTCGATCGAAGACCACACTTCGAAGATAAAGGAAGAAAAATTCAGTGGAAGGATGAAGAAGGACCGCACGAATTTCACGAATAATCCGCGATGAAAGTGCGACGCGTTATTATAGGCGTAATTATTGGCAGCCTTTGTTATCGTTTGCTGCACAATCGGAGATACGCAGATACGCACGGAATAATTTTTGCCCTATCCAACGTAGGGAGAATTAATGCCCATGTGCCAGCGGGCGTAATCATAATTCCCTCTCTCTCCTTCTCGCTTCGCTCCGTTCCGTAGGCTCGTTTAATGAGAGCAGGTGTTCAAAACGGCCGTTTCCACGATGTTAAGAATTCAAACGTGTGCAGGTTGCACCGTCGTTCGCGCTGCCAGCCTCTCCACGTCGATCCGTAATCGAACGTACGTCCTACCCAACTAATCTTTAAATAATTACAAGCAAACCTCTACTCAGGTTATTAACTTAAACAGACCAGCGGCATGAAACTCCATTTTTTAATGTACATTTTTTTGAGAGTTGACGTGGGAAGGTAGCAAAAAATCGTAATATTTCTGACGGTTTTACCTCACGCACAATGTTTGAATTCAGGGAATCCTCATAATACGAATCTCTGGTTCTTTTGGTTTCTCCTGCGTGGAGTGTCACGTGAGTATCCCCTACGATTACAGTGATTTTGCTGGTTCTTTTTCAGCGGCGAGCACTTATCGCGAGGGGCTGGCTTTCCGGGAAGAGTCGTGGCCGGCATGGCCCAATTTCGCGCATAAAGCGACGCCCGTGCGTCGGCCTGACGCCACTCAAATTCACCGGCAGCCCTTTAATATATCCGCATGCACGACGGCGGTATCATTACTTACATCTAATTACCCGAGCCGTATGTGCATTTCCTTTTTCATTTCCCATAGTTGCAACGACCGCGCGTATTGTTCCAAGGGAGGGCAGTATACACGCCGCGGGATATAATAAATTCCTCTGTCTGTCTCCCTCCCTGAGCGCCGTTCTTCTCCGTCTTGTGGCAGAATCGTTTGGAATACGAGAATGCCGCCCGGCGGACGAAGAAGGACGAAAAATAGGAAACCTCGACGTACCAGGAGAGATAGGCGGGGAACAGCGAGGAAGACGAGATCGTTCGCTCGTCGCGTAATTGAAACGTCCTGTACACGCCTATAAGGCAAACTGCAGGAAAGCCCGTTGCAGTTCATCAGTCATTCCGGGCTACGGCGGTGCAGTCATCGTGGATGCATTTTGCAACCCCACAGAGCGCGAAATGACGTCCGTGCCGCGGGAGCGGAGCTCAGGGCGAGCGGGGCACGGGGAGCCCGAGTAGACTGACAGAGAGAAGCGGGAAAGGGGAAACGACGTGAAACTAGAGCGAGGACAGAAAGGACGCCGGGGGACGAGGGGGTGGAAAATAAGGAACAGAGAGAACGGCAACGAACGCACCGATAGCCAGAGAGGGAAGGGACAGCCGGCCAAGGAATGGAAATTTAAGAAAGGGAAGCGGAAAACCCGGCAAAGGGTAGAGTGGGAACAGGATTAAAAAGGGCCAAGGGGAAAAGAGACGCATCTACCGGAGGTACGAGGGGGAAAAGCAGGATGTGTAAACGCGCGCGAGCGCACTGCCCGTCCGTGATAATCCGGCTGTATGAGTGCGCGAGATGTATATTCACGTACGTCTCGTATACTCGTGGGGTAGGTCGTGATTGCTCGACGATACAAAGGATGGACAGAAGGTCCCCCCTGGGCACCCTTCCCCATTACGGCTCTGAAACTTCTCTGGAGAGATACAGGGACATCGGCGCGCACCAAGACAGCCAGAGAAAGAGCCCAGCAACCGAGGGGTCGTGCGACGGGTAAAGACGGGGTTAGAAATGCCGAGCGATGAGGTGGCCAAGGGAAGAGAGGACGAGAGAGGGGGGGACATGGGGTAGGTAAATTGAACTAGCCACTGAAGACGTTCCGCCCTGGGCGCGTTTCCATCGTGTCATGACGATTCCCCTCTCTCCCTCTGTACTACCCACCTCCCCCCCTTCCCCGGCCCTCAGCACACCCCGGTTTTTTGCCGACCACTCTTTACTACCCAGCACTCGTCCTTTTTTTCGCTCTCGTCAGTCGCGCCGTCCTTATGGCGAAGCCTTTGTTTTCTCGCTGCGGCGAGATCGCCTTCGACGATTTAATAACGGCCTCGTAATCCCGCCGGGCTGCTTGCCAGAGTGGACGAAATTATTGGGGTTTCCCTCCGTAGAGCGTGCCAAACACTTGACCAACGGCAGACTCGTTGCCCGGCTTTCCCGCAGCGAGATTCCCCGCGCCGGTTAGTCACCAATTTTCGACCTATCCGCGAGGTAGCTCCCTGTCTTTTTGCCGGCCGCTAATTGCGCTTACCGTAATTAACGTGGATTCGAGTGGAAGGAGACGATGGAAAAATCGACATTTCCCGTGGTAGGATGAACGCCACCGCGCGTAATTAAGGTCGAACGATCACGCGATTCTCGGAAAAAATGCACCTGTCAGTAGGATGCAGGAAGGAAAAGGGTGCAAGGAGTGGGGGAAGATGGGGGAAGCTTTACGAAAGGCTAAAAACCGTCTTAGCCCCGCCCCTCGGCCGTTTGGCCAATTCAGATGGCTGATAACGCACATTTTATGGATGCACGCGTGCATTCGCCGTCGGGGAGACTTCAGGCCAGGAGGAGAAGGGGGCAGGGAAAAGTGTGAGACCGAAGCACAATGTGAAAGCTCTGAACCATTAGAGAATGAGAAGTTAATATCTTCTTCTGGAGTTCTAAGCGCGTGAATAATCTCACAATCGATTATAATTCTTTGTATTCCTCATGAATTTTCTCTCTTAATGACGCTGATTTTCCACCTTTCGTGAGATCCATTAGCATTCGAAATTACTTGCATCAAAGGATCGGTGAAACCAGAAATCGGATGGTTAACACCTGAGTATCCTGCTTTGTATATCTTAGGGTTAATTCCCTATTTTGGTAAACCATAAAAACCGAAAAATTCCTGAACCACTGGGAGTTTCGAGAGGAAAACCAGGGTGATATGGTGGGGCTAGAGATATGGATTTTTCTCGTGGCCATTACATATCGACTCCGTGGAAAAAGATTAATTTGTTGAAAACAAGCTTTATCTGGCCGTGCTCGCATTCGTCCGCTCGTTCACATACGCGTGATAAGAGTTATCGAAATTATTACGCTATCTGAAAATGTCTAATGTGCGCTCGCGAAAATCCATTTATAGGTGTGTCCCCCGTAGATGGAATTTCGAAAGTAGCAGTCGACAATTACCATCGCTATTCTTGCGATCCTGTGCTGTTGGTGAAACACTGAAAGTCAAGCTGCTCCGAAAGCTTCTCAGGACATGTTAGGGCGTTGCGTATAGCCGCTTCTTCAGCTGGAATCTCGCAGAACTGTTTCGTCGCGACCCGCGAGACTCGGTCGTCCTGTAGACAAGAATTTCTCAGGGTTAGCGGGAGTCGTAAAAAATATTTGAAGCGCTCTCGAACCGCGACCTTGGAGGAGTTTGTTTGCGAGGGCCGTCTTATCGTTTGACTCGACACGTCGATTATTTTTGCGGAAAACAACGGCTCACCGTACACACTCGTATCGTGTAGACGTGCGTGTGACGCATCGATGCTTTGTGCCAACAAGCTTTTCCGAAAGAAGACCGCTCGTTATTTGTCCCGTCGGACGAGCCGAGCGAAGTTTCACAACTGACTAAACAAAACGGCCACGGAGGAAAATGAATTGCGCCACTGCCAGAAGCCCAGCGATCAACTCCAACTTTCCAGCGAAACATATTAAGTTCCCGCAAAATCCCCCACTTTCGGATCAGCGGGACAACAATATATTGCTTTCACCTGTCAGTCAGCTGGGAAAAACTAACGACCCCGTTGCTCCGAAATTTTCCTCAATTTCATGAAAGCTTAAGCCACACCGTTGGATCATTGAGTGAAAACACATTGTTCCGAATTTTCTTCACTTTCGCAACTCGCCGTGCTAAAATTGCGGATGGTGGCGAACGGAGGACAAAGAAAAGCGCCCTGAGTTTATAAATAAAGCCGTGAACGTAAGCACGACGCATGAAATTTCTTCTGGCAAGTTTTCTCGGGCTTATCGCTCGCCTCTAATTAGTGTACGAGCGACGAAGGCGTATTCGCGCGAACGCTATCGTGTTTCGGGTGCGAGCGAATCGAGTTTTTCTCGACCCCGTGTTCCCGGCAGATAGGACCGAGCTTCTCTCCCCTCCCCGCCCGCTCTCCCCGTCTTTCTTCAGCACTTTGTAATTTCGTCTTGATCACGACGGAGCACCGGCTCAGAGGGGAGTGATGGAGGGGTCGGGGGCGGGTGGAATCGTACGATCGGACCAACTTTTCCGACGACCTCCGCGGTGCTATCGGGTCAGCAGCATAGCTTCACCGCCGCTAATCGGCCATCGGGAACGGCCGAATTGCCATTTAATAAACTCGTCCCCGCGTTTTCCCAAGAGTTCAAGGTGCACTCTCGTGTGAGAAGTATGACGGTTCATTTGGGAAACATCTCGAACGAGCACGATACCAGAGCGAACGATAATTCAATTATTTTCCGCCTTGGTAGGAAAGTTATTTCTGTACTTGTCGGAGCACGTTATCGTCGGCACCGAACGATAACGTAAATCTGTGGGAATTTCACGGACGGGACATCGGTTTGATTGTGCCGCTTTCCTTGGCGATATAACGCCGGCAGGTTTGCCATCGTCGTGCGCGCATCTCTTCCATCTCGGTGGCATCTGTCCGTTCGTTGCTTCCTTTTTCTTTTCCGCCTCGGTCGGCCTGCTCGAGCCCAAGTCGCGTTGCATAAAGGGTCCCTTGTGCTCGAACGCAGCACGAAATGCCCGATGGCGATTCCATTTCGCTGCGAGATAACCGCTCTCCGCGTTCCTCCATATCCACACGACTACCGGTGATTCCCCCTTTCCTTCCAATCTGTCTCTTCTCCTCATCGCCCAACTCCGTCCCCGTTTCACCGTCCTTCTTCCACGGCGTTTCTGTCGCCCGGCAAGCCAGAGCACACGAGTCGGAGTCAATAAATTTAACCGCGCTCGACAAACGCATCGATCGACCGTCGCGGAAGTCGACGTTCGTTAACCCAATGCAAATTGCACGGAGGAGAAGGATAGAAAAATTCATTTCCAGCCGTTCCTGAGAATTGAGAATTGCGCCTCGCTCATCGGCCCCGAAGATCGTCACGAAAGCTAGATTAATGAATCCCTTTTTAATTAAAGCCGAAAATTCGCTATTTCTACCGCGTCATCGGTTGCCGCCGATCCGAGCGCCGGTAGACGGCTCGGTTTGCACGACGGAAGGATTTCAATTGGAACAGCGAACAATTTTTTTTCCCCGAGCATGCGTGCACCAGTAACGGTCGCTTTTTTTCGAGGGAAAACAATACCAAGGACCCGGAGTGTATCGTCGAGAGAGCCCGATGGCATATCCGTTTCCCACGCGGAAGGAGGACGTCCTGTCGAACGGGACGATCGGCTGCGGGACAAAAAAAAGGGGGATCGAAATTGCACGAAGACCGGGACAGAGAGCGACGGCGATACCAGGAGAGGAGGAAGGGGAGGGTCGAGGGAGGGAACTATCGCTAGCGTTCGCAACGTTGTCGTGCATTGCAACCCGGAGGAAGGAAAGCCAGATGGCACGCATGCTTCGGCCTATCGCTCGCACCACCACGACAGACATGTAAATGTTTGTACGAACCGCTCGGCGCGTTTCTAACGAATCAAAAACGATAAGCCCGCGATTCTTCTATTCCTGCCGGTTGGAACGCCATTAATCACCGAGCAAGAAATCAACGCTCTTTATCGCGCGCGGTTCAAGAAATTCCGTAAAGTTTATTAAGCCCCCGTATAATGGACATTGTAAAAGGATAGACCGACTGGAAGAAGGCGTCCAACGTTTTCGCCGACGTATGTGTGTCGGCTGTGGAACCGGCTCGACACGGTTTTAGAAGCACGTTCGAGCGGTTTCGTTACGCGCGGATCGGCCGAGTAGCAACATAGTAGTCCGCCGTAGGATTTAACATTGCACCGGGGCGCACGTTAGTATCGGCCTCTCACCGATATGTCATTAACAGGCTGACGCGCGTATAGAGGCACGTGGGGCAACCCACTTTTACCGGGTGGCCGCTTTTCTCAGGCCCCGCCGCCGTTGCCGCCGCCGCCGCCGCCGTCGACGTGCGGATTTCCGTAGAAAAGTTCGCCCGGCTAAAAACACCAGCCGTGAAACTAAACCGCGCCGCCTAAGGCCGAACAAAGCGGCCAGCGCACAAAGTAAACCGAGATAGACGTATTTAATGGGGACACGGGCAGTCCAATGCTTCCAGTTAAATACGCCGGAGGAAATTTACGCTGATCGTCAGCCAATCTCGCGGGCAGTTTGTTTAACGATTATTCGCCATTGACCGGTCGCAGGTTCCACGGGGTTTTCCGCGTTCACGTGAATTTCCCTCGGAGAGCTTGACCTATAGCGGGAGAACGCGTGGGCCAAGTGCAGATAGTCGACGAGCGCAAGGCGATCGCCGCGGCATTCCTCGCGAGTGGTCGATCGTAAAAATCCCCCTTCGAAGGCTAGATCAACCGAGCTACAGCGCGCCGCTCGCGCCAAACAGAGAGAAAGGTCTCTGTCGGGATAATCCGAAAGATGATGAAATTCCGCCGCGGCGCGGAATAATCGCGGGAACAGATCTCCGGGACACGTCGAGCTTTATCGCCGGAGTATCGCGAGGCCTTCGCCGACGGATAATCGGTCTTTCGCTCCTTGAGCTGCCCCATTAACCGTGCCCAAGTGCACCGGCCGATTTTCATCGGCGATACTACACGAAGAAACGGTAAGTAACGTCGCGAGTGGTACGCGCAAAATTCAACCATCGGGAAAAAACGGGAATAACGAAGGGAACGTGAACTCTCGGGACTCGAGACAAGGGGTTTTCTGCGAAAGCATTTTTCCAACGACCAAGAGTGCGTAGGAAGCACCATTCGCCGGGGATACGCGTAATAAACGAAAGTTCAATGAGTAATTATGTAAATGCGAAGCGTCAGCGAAGAGTCGCGCTTTTGAATGTTAATAACGTAATCGCCGGCTGAAAGGGGGTTTACGTCGTAACTTCTGACAGGCCGGGTGAATGGAAACGTGAATGGGCGCCGCGCGTTGCCTGTGCTTCGGCACGAAAGTAAGAGGCGTTCGTGAACGAACGAGGGAATCGACGCGACCGAACGAAAAGTCACAGGCGATCCCCGCTTCGCCGCGTAACAGATCCGCCAAGGTAACTGCGGAATAATCCCTGGAATCCCCGCGAGCACAGTCGATGCATCGACACGCTCTATCTGCCACGGAGGACTATCGACAGCGAAATTTTTACCAAGGCCTAACCACCGTTCTTGCCAACAAGACAATCGTACGCGGGAGATGACCTCACCGAGTGGACCTGGATCCGCGCGAACGTGATAGGTCCGTCACGGCGCGAAAAGTAAGAGGTCTGTCTCAAAACGCGACTCTTTAGCCTACGGGAGAGGGGGGGCAAGTCAAACGGTTAACTCGAGCGAAGGCGAAAAGAGAATGACCGAAGAGGTGGAACGAAGGACGGGGGCGTAATGAGTACACAGCTGCAGTTTGGTATTTTCTCGGGTTCGGTGAAAATGCCTAGGCAACGTTTCAACTGCGCAGGCTCCCACGATCGGTTCATGGTCTCGCGGTTCCACAAAGACCGGCAAAATGCGCCGGCGTTGCTCTGCCTACGCGCCTGCCTTTTCCATCGGTTTTTCGCCCTCCATTCATTCCTCCGGCCGGCCCTCATTCGCCGTATCTCTCCTTTAACACTCTCCTTTTCTCCATTGGACCGTCTCATATCTCTCGAAAATCGTCTTCAATGCGAGAATAATAAACTGGCGCGGATAGTCGTGGACCAGGCGATTCTATCCGCGAAAAAGCTGGATAACGATTTATTCGAACATCCCTATTTATAGAAAGTCGGGCTATTGAATGCGCGTAAATGCGCCCTTACGATCCCACGGCCAGTATCGACGGCCCGTTGGTGCGGCCTTGCCGCGTGAAAGGCACACGGAAACCGACAGGCAGAGCGTCCATCTTGTTACGTAAAGCCCGGGTTTTCATGAGACCGCGCGACCAGCATGTATCGAAGATGCTAAATAACGGTAAGGAGGATCCGTAACCGCAAGAGTTATGGTTCTGCCGAGGCCAGGCGAACATCTATCGAACCACCAATTCAACCAACGTATACGTACCAACGGCATTTTATTCCTCGATACGTTTTCAGACGAATTCCGCAATCTCCCGAGGCAGGGCTCCGTTCCGGGGGACGTTGTTGCATTACAGAGGGAAACCTACTGTCCACGGCGAGTTATAATCACGCGCGTAATGGTCATGCGACTGTTAGCGACGGCCGAGGCAAATAACGAGCATTAAAGGGAAATGAGGAGAGATCGCGCCGCTGCGTTTTCCTGCGTGAGATAAGCATGCGAATACGCGGGATTTCAAGTTTCCCTCCTCACGTAGGAAGTCACAAAATGAGCCGAGGATATATTCGCGGGCCGCTTTCACCCGTAAATGCCCGTTAGTTTCTTCCTGCGAGCAACTCGCCGCCAAAATTACACGGCTCTCAACCGTCCTTTCGCCCGTCAGTCTAATCCGCAGCTGGCAAAAACCGTGATCGCCCCTTCTCCGGAAGATCCCCGGAGCGTATTCTTCCCGTTACTCAGAATTCAACCGAGGCGGTTCGTCGTTAGTTCATTGTTAGAATTCTATTCTCGAGGATATTGGATTAACCAGGAGAGGGGTGGGCGGGGACGTAACGGGAAACTTCGGGGGAAAAGTCGCGGAAAAGTTTTCGCGATTCGATAGGCGATAAAGAGAAGAAGGAAATCGAAGACCCCGGCGACGTTGCGACATCCCGCTTATTACTCTATTGCGAAAATCCCGGAGTGGCCTGAAAAAATAAGGCACTCGCCGGCTCACCGATAAGAACGGGCTGCCCGCCGATAAAGCCGCTTTATCGTGTTTGCCCGTCGCGATAGCGATGCGCAAAAATGAGGTTGAAATTGCAAAACTCCGGTAATTCCGAGCGCCGGGGAGCGCCGAGCGCAGAAGGGGGCAAAAGGGGAGGTATGAGGAATCTTCCTAATCGAGTAGGATCCCTGTAATTCCTATCATTCTGCTCCATTCGTTTATTTGGAATAAAATTCTTTTGTACCCCCCGGAAAAAGGCGGGCCGACCGATTTTTCCACCAATCTCTCGATCGAAGGCGGAAGGGGGATAGTGGTTGACCCGTCGAATTCAGAAGAATCGTCGGCCCGTGAAAAGGAAAAGAGGGAAAAGTCGAGACGGATGAACGAAAAGTCCGATAACTCGTCTCGTTATCGATCGGTGGAGAGAATGCGGGTTTATAAGCTTTTCAAATTACGAAGATGCCCACTTGCCAGAACAGCCCATGGCACACTCCCCTTCCGTGGGTCGTCGGTTTTTCCCTCTTCCTTCGGTTCATTTCCAGAAGAGACGGTACGCCCTTCCCGGCGGCCCGGCGTGCCTCAGTCTTTTATTAATTGATCGAAATTAGAGCGAGCGCACTCGGGCAGCTTCATTGACAGAGGGCTAACCGACGGTTCAATGACCGCGCTCGCCCGCTCATTCGACTCATGCCGATGACGCACTGCCGGTTCAGCGGACGAAATTTTATTCCTTCTCCCTCCTCCCCATCGCCCTTCGATCGGAACCCTGCGCATTTGCCTTTCTGCGAAGCGCTTTCAACGGACACGTTCTCGCGCACACTTTTTACCAAGTACGATGAAATTACGGCCCTGACTTTGTCCACGCTGGACCTATCCGCTTTCTTCCGATCCATCAATCTTCCCGGAAGCCACGGTCCTCCAAGTTTCCCCGTGCGCCTCGGAGGCTTTTTAATTACCGAGCTTCGCCGGCGATTTCCACGAAAGTTCCGAGTATCCCGCCTTCGTTGTAAAATTGACTTCCATTCGAGATTAGTTTCGTACTACCGGGTGGAAGCGGAAAAGAACGTAAGCTCTTAATTAGGTTTCCCCTTGGATTTGACGCGGGGTTGCGGAGATGCATAAAAATGACTAACGTCGATGATTAGCCAAGTTTGTTCCTGTTTGATCGCTATTACTGCGCTTCGAGTTCATCGGCATATGGCTGCTGAGCATTAAGAAGATCGGCCGTTTAGTTGAAGGTGTAAAACGACCGTCGTTAGAGCAACAGTCGCTCTAATAACAGTCGTAATGGCGTGATTATGGAGCAAGGCGGACGTTAGACCGTGCGAGATCGTCTATATTGCTGTTTCTGTGATGTTAGTTTGCCTCGTCGTTGACTAGCGAATATGACGACGACAGAATTCCCTCTCTAATCTGTTCCACCGGTAACGATCGTGCCGGGAAAATCGGTCCAGCACTCGCCGACGATCCTAACTATGCATCCTGCAAAAACTAACCGCCGTCTAATGACCGTTTTGTTTCTGCAAAGCAAACGCGACTGGCATTACTCCCCGCCGAAGACGTTGCCATTCGCCCTTGTTTGAGAAGCTGGTACTTTCGTTCCTCCACGATAACGTAGAAAGTAAACGCGCGATAAACCGGCTCGAATGCCGTACTGCTTTCAGAGAAATGCGTGGGGTCGATGTCGATAAAACACCAACGAACCGACCTTATCACAATCATTATCGCACTATTTCAGAATGGTGATACGAATTACCTAGAATCGCATACCGACTCTGGCTACTCACGAAGGTTCATTGAGGCTCCCGGACTGTCCTCTTAATGAATTATTGGGCTCGGGATACCTCGGAGACCGGTGAGCAGCCGGACGAGAAAACCTGCCAGGCATTCGACCGGTGGAATGCATTTTTCAGCCATCTGCACGACTCGCCGCGAAGAGCGAGAACAACTGGTAAAAAGTTGGCTCGTCGGAGAAGGACCAGGAGATTTGCCAGAGGGTTCGAGGTCGGACCTTGTCTGCTCCGCCAGGTCCGCTTTCGGGCCCGCCCCCGACCTTCGCCCATCTAAGGACGACGGTCCCGACTGCGGACGTTTTATCGACACGCTGCGCAAAAACTGCGCTTCGGCAAACATTCGGCCAGCCTGAGGAATTGACCTCCTTCGAGGCTAAGTAAGCTGAGGCCCGGTTCTTCGGCCAGTCTTGCCGTATAAAGACGTTCCCGTGCCCATCGGTACTTGGCCAAATCGGTTAACATGGTACTTTTTTTCTGGCGTACATGATAATTCCAGCGGCACGCATACCGCGAGTTCCCTGACCTAACATCTCCAGGCGTTCATTGTCTTCCACCGGGCGACATAAATCCGCACATTGTCGTGCTACGCGAACGGATTAACAGCGCACAGCCACCGCGGGTTTAACATCGAACAATGCTCGGCAGGCTTTGCCGAGCAACAACGCATTAAACGAACACCCTTTGCCCTTTTTCGGACAACACCTAAGAAAAATCATTTTCATCGTTTTACCACAAGGAAGACCTGATTATTCGAAAGTTGTGCTTTCGTTTTGGTGATGGTGGATCCTTATCGTTGATGAAGGAGGAAGAAACTCGCGTGGGCAAGGACGCGTTCGTCGGGTAGACGCCTATCAGGACGGCGGCGGTGGTGGCGGCGAGTTCGATCGGAATTATTTATTTATCGCTCTGCCTACCTACTGCGCCAGTTACCGTCGGCATTCCGTGAACCAACTCCTACCTACGAAACGGCCAACGCCACCGTAGGACTTGTGTACGTGATTCCGCAGCCATCCAAATGCGCAATAGAGAATTTTTATCATGCTCAGCTAGCACGCGGCTCGCGTTCGCTCAATGCAATAGCCCACTAAAAAAGCCCGTTTCAAACGATTCAACTTTTTAAAGAGACGCAAACGTTGCCCTCAGTACCATAATCCATGAGATACGACGGACTTACGCGACGTTTTTGTCGCTTGATATTTCCGAAGACAAAGCAAAAATTCGCAGATATTGAGTTTCCTTCTAACGTTCGTTCAGCTGCTCGAGTTGCCATATTTTTTCAAGCGCTTCAACGTCAATATCTGTTCAAACTTGCTGCACCGCACGAGGCGCAGTGCAATGCACCCGAGAATCGCAAGAAGGTGTCGACGTAGCCGTCGAATCGATAAGGAAAAAATGCCATGTTTACATAAGCCGTGTCGAACGAGAGAACGAAACGATCGTTCGATCGTGATAGATTTATTTTCATTTTTTTTCGTCACCACCAGAAAGTGCATTGACACGAGTCGGGTTCGTTGGCGTGACGCGCGTATCTGTTGTACGCTGGCCGTTGTTGTGTCAAAAGTCGTTCGCTCGGCGACTCCGCGCAAGGTCGGGCAAATTGGCAAGACGATTGTTGAGCGACCGTGAAGCCGCCACCGGAGAATGTCGTCTTCTGTAGGCGCGCGAGAGCTCAGGACAAAGGGGATTATTTGAACGGCCCTCTGCCCAACGATTGTCGATTCTCACTCACAACGGCAAGACCAGCAACGACTCTGCCTACGTATCGAGAGACTTACCGAGGCGGTACTCGGAACGACGGATTTCGACAGCACCTGCCTACCCAATTAATTAATAGACCGACCAACAAATGGCAGGAACCCACGGAGTTGAGGCAACTGAACGTATCGTCTGCGGGCAGGACGTGCTCGAAAGCCACGCAAGAAACGGCAGAAGACGGTGCGAGAGGACCAAAGAAAAGCACAAAAGCAAACGCGGGGAATTGCCGACGTGGGGGACAGCCGAGCGGAAGAGAAGGAAGGCTCGAAGCGTACATAGGTCCGCACACCGAGCTTCGGCATTATGCAACGATGAAGTTTTAGTGGGTCGTATAGTTGCGCCATGGGATACGGCCGTGCACTCGTATACTCGCTTCGTTTTTCCTCCTTTTTCTCCGGCTGTGCGTCGACCTTCTCGCCAAAAGGTCGACAAAGAAGCACCTTTTTTTCGGAGATTTTTTCACCACGACATTCGTCGCAAGCGTATCGTGCCGCAAGGGTAAGACTGTGAACGTTGCGTCGACAGTGAAATGGAAACTGTCTCGTCATTTCATTTTCGTATGCGGCCGGTAACAGTTGACGCAAGACCCTTGTCGTTTCCAAGTTCGTTGCGACGTCCCGCGTGCACGCGCGTCGGCCCGCATTCGACGATAAGACCTGACCCAGCTATTTCCAAGCACGCGTGCGTTTTGTCGCAGCTGCAACTCACGCAAAATACCCACCTGACGATATGCCGAGCGAACGTCGAGCGTCCTAATGTCGTTCACCGCTAGAAATCGACAAAGTCTTGACGAAAGCCCAGGTCCGTCGACGATTTGACGAGCAATCGTTCGCCGACGGAGAAGCTTCTCGGCGATTGCCAGGGGACGCTCGATTAAGGACGAAAATAGGATTTGGAATTAATTGGCCGCGCTCGGCGCGTCAGTCGATACATCGAATGTCGGGCTAATTAGTTTAAGCCGAACAATTGAATAGTGCGATGCGGGGAGGGGGCTCGGCGCACGCGCGTTCCCCAGGCGTGCATAAGTTTGTGCAACGTTTTATCGCTCGTAACCCATAAACACTTCTCACTTATTGCCATTGCAGACGTAATATCGCCGGGCGCGCGAGCATTAACATCGCCGGCGTGCTGCGATGCTCTAGAATAATTCGCGCCACTCCCGGGAACACCTGTTCCACGGTAGCCGCGCTAGATGGACCGATAGCTTCGCCGTAACGAGCAAACTCCATACTGGCTACTCGTTCGCATTCAACACCGGCTTGAATTTTACCGGTGGCAACCGGTCCATCGACCCATTCGATCGAAATCCCAACGTTCTTGTCGGCACGCACCATTGCCAGGAACGCGCGCGATTCTCTCCTCTTTATGCCTGTAAAATCTACATACGCTTAAATCGAGCAAATCGATATTTTACGCTTGATTTACGACGAGTTTATGGACCATGAGTAATCGTCCGTCTCGCAAACAGGATCGGCTTACTGCACGAGCCCCGGGGGTATTAATTTCGGCATTTCATCCACGAAGCTTAAGTTCTCATGACTCTTGGCCACTCGCGAAACGTACAATCTTTTCCAAGTTCACCGTACCGTTCGACTCGCTTATCTGCCATCTAACTTACACAATTTTTTCATACGTGTAAAACACGCTTTCCTTCTGGCACGTGATTCGTGCAGGGGCGAGGAGACGGGCGGATAGCAATTAATGAGTAGATCAGTAACCGTAACGATCCGCAAACCGCGAAGGTGAAGCTCGTCGTTCGGCTAACGAGCATCGCCATAAACGATCGGCTTGAAATTCGCGCCTCGTGGATTCCCGATTCTGAAATTCCTTCGGCCCGTGAATAGCTTTGCATGAGAAATTTAACGGTACAGTCGGAGGCGGATGCACTCGGACAAAAACATTGCACGGAAATCGATGCAACCCAATGTGTACGCGCGCATTCCCTTTCGGTCATAAATATTTGTACGCCGAGGCAGAGATGAAAAGGCAAAGAGCGAAGTACGGCTTTAAATTCTTAGATGTACGCGTTCGGTTAATGACGGCTTAATGGAATTTTAATGTATTCGTCGGGGCAAAAATGAAAGAACCTAAAGACGCTGATAGTCGATCGGAATGGGTGGGATGATAGAGAACGATAAGAAAGCAATAAGTCCTGAATATCGGGGACGCAGGCCAGAGCACGAGGATGCAATTTTATTCGGGGGAGGGAAAGAGAGAGCATGAGGAGAAGGTAAAGAGCGAGTATATTTTCGCTGGCCTTGACGCAGCGACGGAGGGCGATGCACCTATCCTGGCGAACACACTTGCGAAAGCCGGGAGCGTGTCGCGACGGACGCACACACACACACACACACACACACACACACACACACACACACACACATACACATATACATACACATGTCGAACACACGGAGACGCTTCCGTGCATCACGTGCACGCGTACGTCTAGCTAGTGTGTGCGTGCGTGCTCGTGTAACGCCAAGTGCAACGCTGCAGAGCAGCGGCAATGCAGTTGTGTGGGGATGCAGCTCGACGGGAACGCACACGGAGAAAGCATCGCGTCGGCACCGGTCCAACGACGGGACCAACAGGCCCGGTCCAATCCGCGAACGGTCGACACTGACCTCACCCAACGACCGGCAGCGGTGCACGCTGCGTCCCCCGTCCCCTCCCTTCTCCGCAAACTTCCTCACCTCCCCGCCGCGTTCCGACCCTTTCCATCGTACACTGCCTGCCAAAAGTCGCTGAAGAATTCGCCGAGGGAGAGGCGATGCAGTTCGCCAACCATGTCGTTACTACCATTCCAACCGGTTCGGGTCTTCGGGGAACTTTGAAAATTACTTCAATCAACCCAACATCGTTCCTCCAATGTTCAAGAAATTTGGAAAATTTTACCAATGTATAGGATTACGAGTACATTAACAATGACTGTATATTTCGTGTGTTGAGGCCAAATTTGAGTAAAAATAAACGTATTTTGGGCAGGTCATGGTCAGATTGGTTATTTTTTCGCGTGGTCAATGATCGAAGCGCAAGGAATTGAGTGAAATTTCGACCTACGGCACAGCTGCAAGTAGAATTACGTAGGTTAACGAAACTACTTTAGCGGCGTGCTCGATACGGCCTGGGTTACGGTCGTGCAATGACTATGGAGCGGGCCCAAAGGGGCCCGCCGTCTTTTTCTTCGGTTTCTGCGGGCTGCGCGCATTGCCCCTCGGTGCATCGCACTGCGGGGACGACGAGGAGGCCTGCTGCAAACCCGGCGAACGGTCTCGACCAAATGACGAGAAGGAAAGACAAGGAGAGCTGAACGGAGAGGGAGAGAGGGAAGACGAAGGGAGGGGCCCGGTCTCTCACGGGCCCACGAGCGCAGCGTCCTTCTCTTTCCCTCTTTTCCATCCTTCTCTGCAGTCCCACCTCTGTCCCTCGCTCGACGATCTTCGTCCCTCGCGAGGCCCAGACTGGATCCATGGGACTGGCTTGTGTTTTGGGCCGGCGGGAATGCCACGGAACGGGGACGGAGGGATAGGTCGGGGACTCGCTTTATGGGCTCCGCAGTAGGGCCCCACGGCCTCCCTCCCTTTTCTGCGCACCGTCCGGTCCACCTCCGCTCCACTCCCCGCCGCAACCCGCGTCTTTCCGCGATCGTTGCCCGTGTGTACGCGTCTTGTTATTAAGCTCGGTGCCCACGGTCGCTCGCAGCGGCTTGCGAGCGCCAGCTTCGACTCCAATTCTCCGGCCTCTTATTAATCGTACGACGACCTCGGAATTCAACCGTCCTCGCTATTTATTACCTTCGATTGCGATCTACCTCCTAGAACAACGATCTTAAAGCTCACTTCTCTTGGAAAATTCAATCTCTTGTGTCGCTCCAGAACTTTCCTCCTGGCCTCTCTCCACAGGAATCTGTCTTCCTCGGCATTGAGGTCCCGGTAAGGTCGGGGCACCGACTGGGAAGTAAGGCCTGGACCTTACGGAGAGAGACCGGGGCCGTTTTACCTCGCGGTATTACACGCCATCGCTATCTCGGCCCGAGGCTAATGTAACTCTTGTGTTGGCGCGCGTGGCAGGAGATCGCGCCGTGAAGACCCGTTAGTCGTGGTATCGGGTTATTCGGTGGCTGGTAACCCGATTACCACAGCCGAATCCATCCTCGAGCTCTTCTTACGCCTCCACTTTCCCCCCACCCCTTCTCCTCCGTCCCGGAGTTACGTATTAATGTCACAAACGAGCTTTCCACGTAACTAATTTTCCTAGGCAAAACGCGATTCTTCAGTCCTGAGACCTTTGTAGAATCGGTCGAAACGGGTTCGCTATGAAATAGCCGGCGAGCAATGACGTTTAATGCGCATTTCACAGGCGCGTAACCACGGCGCGCAATAATCGCGAGTTTACGAGGTGCCGACAGGAGGCACGGATGAGATAGGCCGCTCGTCCGCGCCTCCGCTATCCACCGCCTATCGGACTTATCCGTCAACCTTTACGACTCGATTATCACCTTGTTCGAGATACCGGCGGACCACCTGTGAAGCCAGCGGAACAGGGTACCCCTACGTTCCAATGGAACTTTGCCCAAAATGAGCAGCAGTGTCGTTCCAAGCTGTTCCACAAAGTAAATCACTTTCCCGTAGATCACTATTCATTTTGAAACGTAACTGTATAAGAGGTATTACGTTACATCTTCGTACTTGATGTAAAACTCGTGTAATGCAGTTCACTCAACACGAGGAATCGTGCGAAAGCATTAAAGTTAATGAGTTCGCATAACTTGATAAACGCGCGTGCGATAATTAAAATGTATTCTTTATGACATTCAATGGAAAATACATCGGGGAAGGAAATCTTACTTGTAAATGCCATGTAATATATACAAAAGCGCGCATCGCTGTCGGCCTTTTTATTAGGCTTACAGTTATAGGTTTCGATAATAATAGTGGTGAGGAAATCTGACAAGGCTTTGAGGGAAATTCCAAGAGCGGTTATTGCTTTCCCAAGGAGCAGTACGGCTCGCTCGCGTCGGATTTACCGATTCTTTTTTTCCGCGGGGCAGCGCGTGCGGTGCGTGCAGGTCGGAGCCCTCTCGTGAGCCTCTCGTACTTTGGAAAAAGGGCGACGCAGGGGGAGGCGAGTGCGCGCCGCTGAGAAGCGGGAAAACGAATGGGAAAGCCGCACGAAACGAGCAACGACCAGGAGGAACGAAGCCGGCTAAGGGGAGGACGGGGGGAGGAGGAGGGGGACGACGACGGGGCGGCAGTCCCCGGCCCGTAGTACCGGTATGAATGAATAAACAGCGGCATAAACAGGCTGCTTAAAATTAGCTGTTACGAGCCAGGCGAATTGCATTTAAGATGTTATCGACGGTCCGAAGTGCCTCGCGCGAGGCTTGGTCAGGAAGGGTCGCGTTGATAGCGAATAAGGGAAGAAAGTTGAGCTCTTCTCCGTCAATCGTGAATGCCTGGCACGTCCTCGTCCTCGCCGGAAAACGCGGCAAAGGGGGCAGCTGACTTCGAGCCAAGCTTCGATCCGGGGAAAATCAGTTTCCGGGGGAATCGGTGGGGCAAGAAACTACAGCCGGACGAAAACTTCAGCCTACGGTTTGCCTCGGTACCGCCATGGAAATTTAGCCAATGCAGAGAACGCATAAAGGGAATTTGTGGCACATAAGTGCCTTCACCCCTTTGTTGCTAAAGGGTAGGAAATAATGGGACGTGTATCATCGAGAATGTGCCTTAATGAATTGCCCTTATGCCGAAATAACGATTGTCCATCGTACGGTATCCCGGACTCCTGGCATGACGGCAGTAAACCCTCGAAGAGGGTCATTACAAACGGGAAAAATTGTTGCGAAAGGTAACCGCTTACGCAGGATGTTCATCGAGCAGGATAGTCGGGCTGTAAATGACGCTGACGTTTTCGGAAAATTTACGACGATGTACCGGCACTTGCTTTTACTACCTTCGCATGCGATTGACCGGTCTTTGATTACATTCAACGGCTCATCATGGATACAAACTGCGACTTCGAATCTGCATATTGCACAAAAAAGTAGCTATACCAGAGGCGGAATTTACGCGCAGAAACGAACGGTTCCTCGGCAAAGCACAGTTGGAATTCAAACGGACGGGGCCATACGAGCGAAATTCCGAGTGGCGAAACAACTGGCGATTAATAATCGTGCGTGGATTTTGACGTATTTCAAGGGGAATTCCGCGGGAAGTGCATCGCAGAAGGTGGACGTGGCTAAGAAGTTTTTACGGCGATCGGAGCTATGAGTTTTAGGGGGGCTCCACGTGAACCGCGTTACGCGTCGGTAGTTTCTTATTTATGAGATTAGAGGAGGTAATTGGTAAGGGAAATGATACTGCCTCTCCCTCCGTCCGGCCCAATCTCTCCGTCCCGCTCGCTGGCGTTCCCCTCGTCTCTGGCTTCCGGTTTCTCGAGGCTCAGAACCACGGCGGGGACGTTCGTGCGTAGAAAATAGGTATACGAAATGAGGAAAAACGGGGAGCCACGCTCTTAATAAAGCATGGCCCCGTGTGTATGCGATGCTAATGCGCAAGGTATACACGAGGACGTACGGTGCACGCACCGCAGTTATCGAGTTGCAGGTACACCCACGGAGCGTAATTAATGCTTTTCCAAAGTTTCAATTAGACCTTCTCCAGAGGCCGCGCTAATATCCCGCGACAGTCCACATGCTCGTTATTTCGTAGCGGGCACGTCCTTTATCCGCTATTTTCTTCACCGCCTTCGCCACTTCCCCGGAGCACTCTATGAAAAGCCGGATTTACATATTGCCGCGATTTCATAAGCGAGCGCCGACGTTTCTCGGCCGAATCGTGACACCCGCGCGAACACGCGCGGACGTTTATCGGATCGTGTCAGCGGATTTATCGGGCTCCTTCGATCCTCCTTCCCTTCGTTCGCGCCTTAACGAAGACGGACGAGCCTGCCGCTTGTCCTGCAGCTGCTCGCGGAGTCTTCGTAATTACTTTTACAGCATCCCCGAGGACGAGGAAGCCGCGCATACGGACCATCGTCGAGAGTTCACAGTCAGCTACAGAAAAATGGAGAAAATTGGCCGCGAGCCGATCCTACGCTAGTAATTCCTCGAAGCACCGATCATCCGAGTGAAGCAGGTAGGGAGATTTCCGAGGGTGCATTGACATTCGAGCGGCATAAACGCTACGCTGGACATACTCGTCGTCGTCGACATGGCCGGGCTTTACATTCGCGGCAAATATTTTAGCGCTTCTCCTCGCCAGAGTCCTCGTATGGCTGGCAGAGTAGGAGGACCAGCTCGATCATCGCTTCGACCCCGCAATTTCGATCCAGCACGCGCGGGTCGTTGCACCGTCGACGTCGACGTCGTCCTCGTCCTCGACGTCCTCGTCGTCGTCGTCGTCGTCGTCGTCGTGGTACTCGGTGATGGTGGCGACGTCGACGCCGAAGGTAACGCGGTGCACGCGTGTAAACGTGCGTCTGTGCGTGTACGGGAGAGCTCGCGCGCACGCCTGTTACGGTTCGTATGCGCTCGTTGGCGGGCACTCACGCATACAACGCTGCCACGGTATTATGCACATAGCCACGCGTGCATCCCTTTGACGAACGTAAGCCATGGTTAGGGGTGCCACGATGGAACGTGTGCGACGAGAACGAGCCTGTGTCCGTTCGCCTACGCTTCTATAGTCCCGCCGCATGTATGCGCCCGTCTCTCTACACGTCTCGTGGAAACATTGTGCGTGCGTGCATTCGGCCGTAGGATCGATGGAAATAATTCGTTGCCTTTTTTCATGATTACCATTTCAGTACTCTCGCTCGCTCCTCCCGCACGGGATGAGAGCCGCGCTCTGCCGCAAGAGGACCAAGAAAATGAGGGCAAACCGCCGCACGCTCCGTTCCCAATGACAGAGAAAAAGAGGGAAAATCAGAACGCCCACCGGTATATCAAAGGTATACCGAGAGAAACACGGAAAATCCACGGGAAATATGGGGGAGCGGAAAATGGATTATATTACAGATTTACTTAACTACGGCCAACTCGTGTATTTCATCAAATTTCAATTTACCTCTTCCTTCGCGCTAATTGTTTTTCTCAGCGTGTGTATATTATCAACGGTACCGGGTTCATTGAAATTGCAACAAAGACAGTGGGAGAATAAGTAGAATGTTCACGGTTCTTTTTCTTGGCAAGGAAGAGGGAACAAAAGCCGCAGGAGAACCGAGAAACCGAGGCAAAAGATGGAAGGGGGCTGGTGAAAGGGGTAGAGGGGTCTCCGATCGACGACCAAACGACCAACAGTGGCGAGCAGAGGGGGCGGGTATAATAACGCGTAATGGACTTGCCATGGACGATCGATTCGACCTTTTTTACCGGATTTTCCGGATAGACGCAGCACATAGAAGCCAATGAATTCCCGCAGACCCGCCGGAAATCATTTCCCAGCTGTTCCGAGTACACGGAATTAAAAGCTTCTAAATCAATTTCACGTCCTGACTGGGCATATTTTTTTTTTCAAAAATTTCAAACGGACGACGAACTATTCGTTACTGCCGTGTTTATAGACGACATTTACCTGCGACGGGAATACCTTTCCCCGTGCGCATTCGTCTTTTGTAGTTTCGCTGAGTGTGCGAGCTCGTGTACGTACGTACGCGTATTCATTTTCCTTTCGTGCGTGCTATTCAACTCGCACAGTAACACACGACGTCGTGGAAACGTGTGCAAGTGCGTAAACGCACGGCGGTTACTCGCCGAGTTATCGGCTATGCGTACTCGAGAGACGTACGCAAAGCAGCTACCTGGTGCACCCGGCGAATGGCAGTCACTCGGTGCAGATAAGACGAGAGAGACGAGAGAGACGAGAGGAAGCCGATAACAAGGGAAAAACAAGAAAACGAAGAACCGCAGTCATAGTCGACAGAAATTTGTCCCGTCTCTCGAACGATTCGTCACAGAGGAAACAAAAAAAAGATATGCATGTATGTTGAAATTTGGAAGATTGCGCTAGAGTTGTTTCATTTAGGAAAAGAGTTGTCTTTTAGGGGAGCAATGGTTATTCGGTGCGTGAGGTAGACTGGTCGTCCTTTGTCCGTCTCACGCTATTTTTCTGCTTCTTTCACAGTAGTGGAAGGGCAACGAGCCCCGAGCGGACGGTGGGGCGTCGACGGACGGTCAGACGAGTTTCAGGGAAGGGTGGAATTGAATTTGGGGTAGGTCGGGAACCCGACTTTCCCGTGCCGGTCGCTTCTAAATCGCGCATCACGTGTTCTCCGGCTCTGCGTGCTCGACGGTTTTGTTCCCTTCACCCTCTCTCGTCCCTTCTTCCGCAAATTTCCCTCCTGTTCACCGACAGACCATATGCCACGCGTAAATGCTACTAACGTGACTCTTAAATACGTAAGCGTATTTTAATGCACGAGAGCTCCACGGGTAACCGTCTAATCCGCAAGTGCATCGTGTCTAGCGCACTTAGATAACGTCCGTGCCGGAACGGACGACGATTTTAATACATTTTAACGCGAGCAACGAGAGTACTGCCTGTGTTCCGCTCCCGCGCGGCAAGAGCAAATCGACGCGCGTCTAACCAGCCATGAAATATAGACGCATCTGATAGAACGAGCCGGACGACAGTAATGGAAGTGGAAATAGAAACGGTACCAGGATGACAGAAGACGCGGAAGGTCTCGGCCAGAAGTCCTCGAGATGTCACAGTGGAGAGGGAACAGAGAAGAGAGAGAGTAGGAGTGCCCAACGTCTTTAGGATGGCCAAGAAATAATGGCCGCGGCCTTTTTGGGAGGACCCCGCATAGTCTTCTTTCTGCTAGAAACCATAACATGGCTACCAATGGTGTCGTCTAAAATGGTTGACCCACTCTACCTAGGCCAATCGTCTTCTACTTGGTTTTTTTTATCAATTATTAAGTATTGCAGCTATTCGAAGGACACTTTTGTCGAAATTATGCCTGATGTGACTGAATGGAATTACTCGCATACACGGTATATTTCTTTATTGGCGTGTACAAGTGTGTGGATACCCCAATCCCAGTTCGGAAGGATCGGTTAGTCGACGCAACGAGCAACAATTGCTCTCAATATCCGCACGTATCAACATCTATTTAATCGAATCGGAGCATAGCACGACCGGACGCCAAGTCCAACCTGTCTTTTTCCCTTTGCCCTCTCCGCATCGTCTATCTCTATTGCAATATTTGAACGGAAGCTTCCCGTCGGTTTTGTGGAAACGTTGATGAAAATGAAACCACGCACACGCCTCGGGAATTTTCTTTATGAAGCGTGCGTTCGGCTGGGGAGGAGCGGTGCGTTTTTCGATGGAATCGGATGTCGTAAGTCAGGAGAATCGCCGTTTATTTTCTTCCGTCCGATTGAGAACCAGTTTGGCGAAGGCGCTCGCGCGCATTTCGAGCTGCTTCGTTGTTCCTCGTGGCGATTTCTCACGGAGGCCCCTTTTTCCGGTGGCCCGTCGTTGTTCGTTGACACCGCGCCGAGTGGGGGATACGCGGCTTCCTTCGACGGAGATGGGAACGTTAGGCCGAAGCGGGACAAACGGACGGAGAGAGCCAAGGGGAAAGGGAGACAGCCACGGTTTGATGCACGCCGTCGTCGTTTCGATCGAGAAAACTCGCGACGGCCTGCGGAGGGCCTGCTGTACGTACAAGGGACCTTGGGGAGGGACGAACGAACTCACCGGTCTTCCTTCTTCGTCTACCTTCCTCCTCGTACTCATAGGCGTGGGCATTCCGAGCGAACGCATCTTCCTTCCAAAGGGTTGCGAGGGAAACTTTCGGTAATGTTTCACCGTCCTTCCCCCTCGACGGACGACCGCGAGCAAAAAACTTGAAGGGCAATTCTTGCCGAGAAAAAACTTGATCGTTTCGCAAAAGAAGAGTCGATCTAGATGAGGTACGGGGAAGTACGGCGATACGAGCGGTAGGTAAAATTGTGCGCAGTTTTCCCAATTGAGATGCGGCGAAACAGGGTGTGGTCGAATAAAAAATGATTGAAAGGAAGACATCGGTGGTCGGTACTATTCCGATGACCGACGCCACTGCGTATCCGTCTTCCTTCGTGCCGCGGCAACGACGTCCACCTTTCTCGCTCCTCGAGCGGCCAAGAGAGTGGGAGAGGGGCAAAGGAGGGTAGGCAGTTGAGCCAACTCAATTTCTCCTCTTTTGGTACCCAACTTGTGGCTCTCTCGGCTCTGACCACCCCACCAGGCGGGCCCCGGTTGCGGACGGGCCCCCTCCGCTCCCCACGAGCCCCGCGGGGCCCACGGAGCTTACGCCAGGAGGGTCCTACGGCCATTGATCCCGACCTTCACGCGCCGAACGAGCGCGATTGCCAACGAAAGCCGACTTGCCGAACCCGAACCTGCCACAACGCGGTTCCGCGCTGTCCCTCCGCGTTCTCCATCTTCCCCCCTCGTCCCGGGCCCCGCGGCACTCCGGCTCTTTCTTGCCAACCACCACCATCCTCGCTCCTGACCCGCCCTAACCCAGCTCTCCGCGGCTTGCTCCGTTCGCCTACTCTCTCCCTTCCTCTTTCTCCCGGGCCCTTCCTTTTGCTCTCGTCTTTCTCTCTTCTTGCATTACGTGCCGGTTGATTCGCGAGGGACCCGCCGATAGAGCAGCGACCGGACGACCACGGAAAGAGAGACGGAGACACTCGGATCATCGTGTACGTTTAAAAATAACCTTCCGAGAAGGCGCCAGCGAAGGCTTTTCTCGCTCCCCCTCCCCCCCCTCTCCCTCTCTCTCTCTCTCTCTCCTCTCTTTCTCTCGCCGGACGAACCGTGCAGACTTTTTTTCGACTTCTTTCCTCGCGCGACGCTCCCTCGCTTTGAGCGGCTCCCGCTGCTCGTTTCCTCTTTTTCGGTATCTTCGGCTTTGTCGAATGCGACGCCTCGAGGCTCTCTGCCGTCGTCGACTCCGATGTTTTCGGGCTAGACGAGGACCCGGGGGATCGTATGGCTTCCGTGAAATCGTCGCGACGCTGCGGATCCGAAGTGACGTAAACGGTTTTTGCCTCGTCGACGGCCAGGTTTACGGCGCTCACCAACTTCCCTACAGTCACCCTTCAAAACGGCCCGTTGCCCGCCTTAATGTGAGCAACTTTCGACACGGCTTTCCTCAAAATGTTCCAAACTTCCGGCACCTACGAGCCGGTTCAATAAATTCCTTTCGCGAGAATTGTAAACTCAGCGGCTGAAAAGGGTAGCCTACGAAAGATCTTTTGATACAGCGCATAGAATTGACCCGTTTCCCTGGCGTACGTGAATTTAGACATAGACGTCGCGTCGTACGTGGCACCGTGAAACGGCTGTCTTACCTTGAATTCACTGCTATTCCGGTTCTGGAACAGGCGCAGTTCGACAGCCATGCTCGCAGCACGTCATATAAACCCGTCCCCGTCACGCGCCACGTATTTCGCGTGTGTTTTGGTTGTTGCTCAGCGCGTACCCTCGCCCGGTAGCCGTTAATTGTTATCTCCAGCGCCTTAATAACATTTTAGAGCGGTGTAGATTCAGCGGATAGCAGAACCACCTTGGAAAACCGCTTCTGAGAAAATAAAAGCGCGGTTTCCACGCCCTCGGCTCCTTCGTGGATCCTATTTAACATATCTGTTAAAGATTTCCCTCGGCCGAGAATCCAACGTCCAGTCGTAAAAGGCGTAAGGAATGTCTTTGAACTTCTAAACACGAGGAGAGTGGCGATAGATAAGAAAACAGAAAGTATGCGAGGCGATTTGATACGTAAGGAGAGAAAGAGCGGAAATCGATCGATACAAGCGCGACTAACGTGCACGAATCTATGTAAATGTGTAATACATACTCGCAAGTAGACACGTAGACACGGTAAGTAAGTAATCGTTACCCTGGCTACCGGTAAACCGGCAGTGAAATTATAATACTAAGCAACCGACACTTTAGTAACTCCTTCCCATGTGTAACCAACATACTTCGTTAACTGCCGTGCTCTGTGCGCCAAGAGATCTTCGCAGATCTCATTACCAGAATCCCACGACGTAAATGCGTTTACTCCTGCGATACGCACCAATTTACCAACATACGCAGTCAAACCTACCAACGTATTTCACCTGGTTGGTTCCCGGAATTATGAAGTAGGATGAACAAATTATTCAGCCAACCTTCTTCCCTCTATCAAATTTGAAACTCAGTATCCTTGAATTTGGGGGGACAGGGGAGGTAATATTTGTCAAGGTGGAATACCTTTGGAATACATTTTGAAATACACATTATACGCACTGGACTATCGCGCATAGCTGAACGACGATCGGAATAAGGGGGAAGTGGATATAGTTGGAGTGACTATAGCCGCGGCACGGCGTTACGTGAATAAGATGATTCGAAACAAGGTTATTGGCTCTGCAGAGTGCAGCTGCCGGCTGGCAGGCTGCACCGTGCGCTTCTCTTGGCAGTCCTCTTCTTGCTTTCTCTATCTCCACATCTCCCGCATGTCCTTTCTCCTTCTTCCTCTTTCCTTATCTTCGCGCCTATCTATCTGCCATTCTCAGCTCGTTTTTACTTTCCTCCGAGGACAGTGTTGTCATTGTCAACGGAGAAAGGAATTCTTTTCAGTCGCTCCTTCGGCTCGATGCTTTCGACGTTTCTAAACGGTTTAATTTTACTTCCAAAGACCGATTACCAGAGAATTTGTTGGATTTTTAGATCGCTGTTTTATCCCTTGACCTGTCGTCATATTTTTCTCCGGGGCATGAGCCACGGTCACACGAGATCTTCCTGTGCGCCGAACAAGGGAAGCGCCGATCTTATCGAGAGTTTTACGATGCGTGATTCGACCCCCTCGTCATAACGCCGACATAACGCTGACACGATGCCGCCATTCTGGGACTTTCCGTGTCCTTCGACTTATATTGGACTATCGAAGGCATCAGCGAAACGATCCAAGACGAGCCTCGTCACGTTCTCCTCGTACGACTGATGCCCTTCTTATTCTTAAACGTCCGAGTTCATTCTCCGAGCGTATTACCACGGGCTCGAACCAGAGGAACGTAGCAACCGATGCGCTTCAACTTTGCCGACCACCAAAGTGAGGCGCAAGCATAATAGGAATGCCGCTGGGTCAATGGACCTGAAAATATTCTCCGTAGAACAATCCAAGGTCTTTTAAGGAGAATATAAAACAGTTTTCATAGTGAACGACGTTGCCGGTCAATCACTGGAATTTACGCTTTAGCGGGTACTTCGGAAAACACGTTCGACAGGAAGAAGGCGTGAAGATAATGTTGTCGATAGGGTAAATAGCTTCTCGATCGTGCAAATGGTTGTTATCTAATGATACTTGGATATTTGTAGGCGATAATCCGTTTGTCGGTGGCCGAGGAGCGAGGAGAATTTCATGGCGAGCATCGGCATGCTGGCCGTGACTGTACCCGAAGTTTGCGGGTCCGCCAAAGTGAGGTGTGTACCTACCTGCCAGGTACTCTCTCCTGGCAGTCGTGGTAGGTCAGTATACCCTGCACAAGTATTCGAAGGAGTAACGTTCAACGTCCAACCAAGCGAGCAGCCAACCAGCCGGCGTGCCGAGGGACAAAGAGCGGCCGCCGGCCCAAAAGAATAAGTAAATAAAACAAGGAGAGAAAGGGAGGGCGAGCGAGCGCGGAGGAGGGGCAGACGAAAGAAGGAGAGACCAACCGAGAGAAATAGTGAGAGTGCCGTCCAAGACGAGGAGGAGGAGGAAGAGGGAGAATGCGCCGTGATGGAGCCGATGGAGGGAATAAAGTGGTACCGGCCCAAGTGCCCGCCATCAGTGCCAAGGACAACGACCGAAATCCAAGGGTACCTTCAAGGCCGTGCCGAGGGGCCCTCGTACCCGCGCCATGCTTCCTTTATATTCCCCTCATTTTCGGTCGTTTTCAGACCGCCTCGTTACTTCCACGACGCATGCCAGTCGCACAATTCATTGCAAACATTATTCAAATAAAACAAAGAATCTGCCAATATCGCGGTAAATAGTACACATCCGGAATATTTTCTTCCATGTTCCGTGTTTTTAGGATAGTACACGATGCTTCGAGTTTAAGAAAGAAGAGCAAGAAGATACAACAGGCCGTCGGCGCCAAAGGCACCGACCGAAATGAGCGGCACGAAGGCCAATGGTAGGGCGGAGCTCTGCCTACGCCGTAAATGCAACCAGTTGTCCGGCGATTCGCGGAAATTAATGGTGCCAGCCCGATCTCCGGAGGGCACTTGCGTTTCGACGGAACTCTTAACTGGAGAAACGAAACGACGCACGTCAGCCGAGCGACGTTTTAATCGCGGCAAAGTAAGAGGAGAGAAAAGAGAGAGAGTCGTCAAAAGAACGTCGCTTTATCCTAAGCACGTAATTTGTCTATGCAGCGGGCTAGAAGATAGCATCGAGTTATGATTTATCCGTGCATTTAGCTGCGCACAAAGGCACGTTATGACGGCCGAGCGCAAGTACAAGTCCCGATGCAGGGCAGTCCCTGTGCGGGGCGGACGAAAAAGCGCTCGAGTTACCCCCGGCATTATCCTAATTACGCCGACCGCGAGCCTTTCAGTTGGCACTCAGCCGGTCATCGCCATTGATATCGCTCTCTCGATCCTCTCGTCCACCTTCCCCCTAGGCCTCCCATTCTCTCTTTTTCCTTTGCTCCGCCATTGCGCTGTTAATTGCCAGCAATGAAGGCCCCCCTCGTCGTCGTGGCCGTCGTCGTCGTCGTCGTCGTCGTCGTCGTCGTCGTCGCCGTCATTAAAAGAACGAGGCCGATGGTGGCTGCGGGTTTCGAGTTTCGAGCGGAGCGGCGAGATCAGGTGGATGACCGCAGGTCGCTGGCAAGGGGTTGATGACTCTGCCGCTGGCTGCAGCTTCACCGCCGGCAGTAGCAGCCGCCGCCGGCACTGGCCGAAGAAAATAGCCAGAAAAAAAGAGAGAGATCGAGGGAGGTGCAGAGAACGCAAAGCAGCGTGTATCGTGGCTAGGCTGATGCGTGAGTATATGCGTGAATATACGGAGGTTGCCGGAGGGTCGGTTAGCCTCGGCTGCACCCTCTCTCTATTTCTCCGACTCTCCGTCTCCCTCTCTCTCGCAAAGCGTGTATACACGCATAGGCGCGCCGGTCTTTCTCTTTTTTTCCTTCATCCCCTGCAGGAGGATGAGCCTCCACGGGGTGGAGCCACCCACGCCCACGCAGAGGCCAGGCCTAGGCCTACCTCAACGTAGCTCGCGGTGCGTGTCTACCTACCCTTTTGGCCGGCACAACCACCCCCAATACCGGCCGGTCTAGGGGGCGTGTACGCGCCCCTGCTCTCTGCTCGCTGCCAGCCTGCCAGGCCTAGCTCACTGGTTGGCAGCACGTGCACGTTTTGCATGGGTCGGAAAGAAGGGGATATGCCGGCGACGCCGAGGGTGGAAATCTCGTCGTCCGAACGCCGAGGGAAACGAGAGGGCTCCGCTCCAGAGGGGAAAAAGCTTGATCTCACTGGGCCACAGATCGGAGATCCACCCACGATTGTAAACTGCCTGCTCTCTTGCCGGTGCACTCTTCAGTTTCGCAACGCACCCTTTTTACCCGTACTACCATCCTCTGGCCAACGACCAACATCCGCCACGCGGAACGGCCCAAGCATTTCGTCATTATACCTCCTCATTGTCGATCCTTTCGATGGCCCGATGAATGACGATTGCTACGCAATGACGATCGATTATCGTCAAAGTGATCCATACAATGGCGCAACTTTCCAGGGAATTATGCCGGCGTCGTTACGACGCTCTAATGAAAGACTCGCCTATATTATCTTGGCGGCTTTTCTCTTTTGGCCCTTTTTCCATCGTTCCTCAGCGAGCCGTTTTACTTTACCCCGTGCAGATGAACGCACGAGTACGGTAGGCCACTAAACCGATAAACAGCCATCGTCCGACTGTAGGACTGTACGTAGGACTTTTGAGCTTGATTTTATGCCGATTACTGTCAGCGAAATCTCTTCTCTTCTGGTTTGGAGAATCGGCCTTCACGGGATACCGCAACGCTCTCGCCGGTGCTCGTTTTGCTGGACGTTTTCTTCCTTGCATTTCCTGTCGCTTCGGCTCGTCTCAGACGTGGGTACACACACGGACGAGTACTGCAGTTCGCGCAATGCAGTCCACGGCCTGGCCGCCCGTCCTCTCTTCGTTTCTGCCCTTCTTCCTCGCTCCTCCTCTCCCGGTCTCTCTCCATCTGCGTCCCTCCCCCGGACCATTATGAACGAAAGAGCCCGACCGAGGGAGAGGGGAAATCCGAGGAACAGGTGCCAACCGGTTCGCGAAAGCTTCGTCCTGCCAATAAGTACCCTCGCCCTTCCTCGCTTCAACCTCTTCACGGACCGACAGGTGGACTCACCGATCCTCTTTACTTTTGTAACTTTGTCGCGCTAATTTCCAAGCCAAATTACCATCACCGCTGCCCAGGAATAGGTTTATACAATGCAGGTCATCCGACCGACCCTCGAGTATCGCCGCAAAAATCGACACACAAATTGGACTTTGCAACGACACTCGACCTTTTCTCCCGGCGAAATTTACTTGCTCCTCCGTGATTCCTTAATGTCCTACATAATCTCACGTTTATTATAATACTCTCGTTGAGTTTCCAGGGCTGACGCGGCGTAGAGAACCGCCTGGTCACGAAGCCCATGGTCAGAAGTCTCCGGCAAGAGATTTTTGTGGAACGCAAGCGGGCCTCTCATGTAACACATGCTCCGCACGCACACGCAACTCTTCCTTCCCCTCTTCCTCCCTGCCGGTCTTGGCTCTATTCTTTCGTCCCGACCTCCTCGCCTTTCTATCCGCCCCTCCCCCTCGAGCCCTGAGCCCTGAGCCCTTCCTACGGTCCTCTTCGTCCGACGGACCTCTCCGTAGCGACACTCCGATGTAAAAGGCGACTGTGCGAGCAAGAACGAAGCGAAAGGACGTCGACGAGGAAGCCACGAGCAAGCGAGACAGCTCGAGCCGTTATTTTTACAGCATGTTACGGTAGGTTAGAGGCTCTACCGCGTCCGACCGACTAGCGTTCCGAGCCTAACCTGACCCACGTCGGGCCCTCTTGTGCGAGCATCTCTCTTCTTCATCCGTCTCCATCCATCCGTTCGTCGTTCCAAGTCCGCTTGCTCCCTTAATCCATCATCTTTTTCTCTTGGGTGTCTGCCCCCTCCGCCAATCCCTCTGGCCTGGCTCACCTCTGCCGTCCTACCCGTACCCCTTCTTCGGCCGTTTACTCTTCTTCTCGCCATCAGTATCGTCGATCGCTTTGGTGGCCTCATCTTTCCTTTTTTTTTCTCTCCAGGTCCGCAACCCCTTCGATTCCTCTATTACCTACTTTCCTAATCGCTCCGGTGTCCCGTGGTCGGCTCGTTCCTTCCGTGTCGTCTCTCGTTTTTCACAGTAGCTTATTTTTCATTTTACCTACTTTGAGCAACCCTTTCGCATGGTACCTCTTTTTTTCTTCGGTAGACCGGCCCCTTCCAGCGGTGTTCCCCTACTGGTCTCCGTTGGCCTTCCTCTGGCTGTCCAACCGGCCGGCATAGAGCCCGGTGCACATTTATAACGCACGCAAAATTTCATGCAGAGGCGCTTCGCCGGCCGTCCAATCCTTTGATAACGCGCGCTCGCATGCACACTCACACGTCGGGACGTATCTGCCGATGAGCTGTGTGCGACTATATTTAAAAGTACCCCGGTACAGGTCTTTTCAACCCCCGCCCCTTGGTGCCCGACGCTACCTCTCCCTCTCTCCCACTTTATCCGGCGTGCAGCCTCTTTTCTCTCCTTTTCTCCGGGCGTCCTTCTCCGAGGATGGACGACGTGCGACAATTTCCGGTGGCCGGGCAGCGCACGCTTGCACATCACCGCGTCTCTTCCTCTCTACCTCTCTTCCTCTCTTGCTCCGCGGCTTCGTCCTCCTCCGTTTCTCGAAAAGATATCAACCCTCCCGTGCGCGTACACGAGCGCGTGCTGCCCCTCCCCGGCCTTTCTTCCCCTCGTGCATCCCTTCCTTGCATATTCCTTCTCTCCGTGCCTCCGTCTCCGGCCGTAGCCGCAGCCTCACTTTCCCAGCGCTACCTCCGCAGCATTTTGTAATCTTTTTATAGACGATAAGCGACGAGTTACCGCAGAACACGGTACCGCACACGCGGTAAACAGAGGGTACCGCTGAGCTAACTGGAATTTCAGAAGAGCCTCGTGTTCTCCGTTTTCAAAAGAACCGATAGCGACGCATCCTCCGAGTATCCTGTTATAGTAATTTTATACCTTACGGCGCACCCTAATGCCAAGCGACCCCAGCAATTATGTGATCGGCCGAAAACCGTGATTAAACGCGTTATCAAACCACGTCCGTCGGACTAGGCAAATATCCGATAGAACGAAAAAATTCTGCCACGGTAAACGCGCCAAGGATCCTCGTTGAACAGTATTTTTATTCCTCTCGGCACGGGTATATACCGGCGCGACTACGATTTTGCCCTCCATCGCTATCCAACTATCCGTCTCTATCCGCGGCTGACCTCTTCCATCCTCACTCAATTATCGGCCACTCGAAAGCTTCGTTCGACATCCAGCCCCGCTGTTGATTGACACCCGTTTATTTTGAGTTACGCGTTCGACCGGCGTTGATGATCGAAACCGTACGAAATGAAATGAATATCGGAAATGGCTAATTAATACCGCAGCGAGAGCGGTGCGCATCGGCGCTAATTCGCGCGCGGCGTGAAAAAACGAATCAATCGCCAGCAGAGGCAGATTGAAACGTGCAACGAATTCCGGATAAATGATCCGCAACGAGCAAACAGACACGGAATAATTACCGACACGTCGATGTTTAACATTTCCATATAATTTTCTTTTACCCTACGATCACGAGCTTCCGTGCCGCGCTTTCCGAAAGTCCCTCGACCAAATTAATTCCGCGTTATCGCTCGTCACGGTAGGAACGGTTTTGCTTATCGAAGCACGGAAAGCTTCCAAGACACGACGCATCTGGGAACGCTGATAATAAGTTCCGCAGCGAAATATCCGCCCCCGTGGCCCTACGGCCAGTGTTCCTCGAGGGCGCATCACGGCGGAGGAGCTCGTAAAACAAAATTTCCGCTCTCGTTCCGATCGGAAACGCAGCTATATGCGGACTTATGGGGTCGTAATGTTTTATACCGCTCCTCGGCTCTCGAAAGGGACGGGTGGGGATCTCGGAGAAAGGGAGATAGGCAGAACCGGCGAACGAGAGGAGACGTAAAAAAAAAGGAAGCCAAAAGGAGAGGGAGAGGAAGACGAGAGAGAGTGCAAGAGTGCAAGAGTGCAAGAGTGCAAGAGTGCAAGAGTACAAGAGTGCAAGAGTGCACCTCGGCGTACGCATGCATCTGCACTTTCGCCCCCCGGATGCAGCGGCTCTGCAACGTGCATTCCTCGTCCCCGCGCCACAGAAACATTACTCCAAGCACGCGTATACCACCGACGGACGAACGAGAACGGAAGTTAAGTTAATTAAGAGCGGTTCGTCTTAACATGATTACCAGTATAATCCACGCGCGCCTTTCATTATTCCCCTGGCGCAGTATTTCGCGGACATGAAATTAATGGACGGAACGTTTACGCGAACGCAAATGTATGCTAAGACGTCAATGAGGCGCTCGCACAACATTCTACATTCTATTGATTCGCTGAAAGCCACCTTTAATACTATATGTCAGGATAGTACTTTCATACGATGTAGTAGCTGATGGGGAGGGGGACAAGTTCTAGGCGTTTCTAGATTGGAAATAATTTTTCTATTCGATGCGTCGGCCGACAGTTTCACGCGACTGAAACGGAGAGGCATTTATATGTGCGTACGAGCGAGCGAAAACGGGAAAGCCGGCAGCTAATTAAGCGGTTCTCGTCTTAACACGATTACCAGTGTAACGGCTTTTAATTATTCGCGACGCCTCGTCGCGGGGCGCGCAAATCCCGCGTTTTCGGTGTCGAGAAAGAGAGAATGAGAGAGAGGGAGAGACAGAGTGCGAAAAAGAGAAAGAAGAGAGAGAAACGTAGTCAAGTGTCGCTGGTAATTGGGTGGCTCAGCGGCTCCCTAAATTGCTCCCTCCTCAATTATTCAGTAGCGTTTCGTTCCTCATTTCACTTCATCCCTCTCCTACTCGACGGTTCGCGCTCGTTTCGCTCCTTCAGTTCCTCTCCTTTTGTCTGTGCGTCCCTATTTTGCCCTCTACGTCGTGTCATTCGACTGCCACCGTCGCTCTCTTCGTCATCGACGCGCCAAGATTGTTACGTCCCACCCTCCCCCAACAGAGAGGATCATCGAGACAGCCCGGCAATAATATGACGGAATTAAGACGAGTGCCGGCAGCCGTGTCGTCGACATCGATTTCCAGTTAAGCGAGGAACCGTTAAACCGTGGCCTTCGTGTCTCGGATTAATCTCGATCTTGAATGAAGATGAACAATGTCCTATTCCTTCCGCCGATCTTCCCTTGGCCTTCTTGCTTCTTCGCACATCGTTACACGGGCATTATGCATCGACAGTCGAGCGGGCGAGGTCCTCAATGCTTAACCGCATAGACATTTAATTCAGTTGAGCTCTACGATTCGCGCCTGGCGATGTTCCATTAAAACCCGAGACAATAACCTGACAGGTCTGATCGGCGGGCACGTCTCCTCCGTGCGAGCGTTTGCCACGTTATAACGCGACGACGACTCCGTGAGGCTCGTTGATACAGCGATCGATCGCGCTGCTTTGTATCCCAATGCTCCTCGCGTTCCCCGAGAAACCGGCTTCCGCCCTATCTACGTGTCTATGCTGTCATCCAGCCGCGAATTAGGAGTCCCGTTTCTCCCTTTGCAACGGCCCCAATACAAAGCAGACGTGACAACTCGTATCACGATACTAGCGTGACCTCGTTTTTTCCTTCTCTACTCATTTCAAGTATACTCATTTCAAGACGTTAACGAAATATCTCGCTCCATCGGTCTAACAAGTACAACCTAATTTTCTTCTCGCAGCATAGGCTACAACGTATTTCGGGTGTTTCGATTGGTCTTCTAGAACCCATGTGTTGTTACGATTTCTCACTTTCAAGGTATCGCCGGTCTTTGTCACGGTCCGGCGAAATGGCTGGCAATCTTTCAGCCAGCCAACGAGTCGCAACGACACATATCGCACTCGACGAAAAACAAACGAGGGGCGAAAGAGAGCAAGGTGTGAAAATGTAAATCTCCCGTTGGTACTGACGTCACGTTAGGCGATGGTCCCTCCGAACGTGCCGAATAGATGGGTGCGAACGAAACCACTTAGACAACTAGGGCCAGGAACTCTTGACTACGAAATTCAATGGCGTTATAATTCATCACCGCCTCTAGCTGCTCGTGAACGAGGACAAAATTTTCATCGCGAATCCCCCCCCTGCCAATAAACTCGGTTGAAGCGAAGGTAATCCGCAGTTACTCGTCACGGGTCGTAGTAAGTTTTATTGCGATTATATCTATGTCCGACATAGAGAAGGGTCATGGGATTCGCCGGTTTGCGCGTAGCGTGTGCTTGAGGGAGCGAGAACGAGCGAAAGAAGCAAACGAGGAAGAAAAGAGGTAAGCGTGCTGGTGAAAGAAGGGTCGAGGAAGAGGGGGGGAAAGAGACGGACGAACGGGGAGCAAACGAGGAGACAACGGGGGCCACGCAGTAGCGTTATAAGATCGATAGCTGATGCGATACCGACCCAACCCGACCCGACTGAACGGAGTGTACGACCCCTCGGTTCGTTCACCCCCGCGGCACATTCGCGCCATTATCTGTTCCAAATGTCGTCAGCGCGGTATCGTTTCGTTTACGGCCCGGCACATCTACCTTCTCCGCCGTCCCTACCCTCCCCCGCGTCAACTCATCGCCTCCTCCCCCTCTCCGAGAAGCCGTGCGAGTCAGCCGAACCGCCTGACGGTCCTCCCTTCGCGTCGTCCTTTTTGCTCTTACGTCACGTTTGCTATTCTCCTGGTGTCTCAAATGTCCAAGGAAACGACGCGTACACAAGACCAATGGCAATCTATGAAATTTTACCGAGGAAACGCTGGCCTATTGCCACCGCTCCGACAGTTTTGACAATTCTCACGAACCACTGGCTCCCCCCGCTGTATTTCGTGTGCGTAAGATTTGCATTCGTCGATACGGACAGGCCTGTCCGCGCGAGTACGACGCGAGTACAACGAGGTGGTGCATTTAGGTGGCAGCTGCCACTCGAAAGACTCTCTTCCGGCCGGTTTTATGCCCGCTGTGCACACCTCGGCGATAACGCCAGAGCGGAATGCGCCTTGCGACACCTACACTTGCCTATCACGGATCACACGTACGCCAACGAGGGGCATGCGAGCCCGCAACAGTACGCCGCACAGCAGAAGAAACAACCAGCGACGTATAATTGGAAGAAACACAATCCGAGCGATTGCCATACTGGGATCGCAGGTGATCGCTGCGCACCAGGATCAATAAAATTCGAATCAACCGGCCCAGGGAAGATAGCAGGACTATCATCCTGTCGTCCATGTGTTACCATGAAACGCGACACCTCATCAACCGTGACAAATAGAAACGCAAATCAACGCCTCAAGATGATCGTCATTCGTGAAGAGCTACGGAAATTAAATGCATCGGGGGATTGAGTCGCGAAATGTCGGTGAATCTTAGAGATATAAAGTGGACGGAGATGTAGAGTGCAGGATCGACGACAAAGCCAAGAGACGAGTGAGTATGCTTCCCCTTTTCCAGGGTTTCATACGGTCCCCTTATCTCCGCCTTGCGATCGGCTTTCGGACTGCACGGAACCTCCTTCAGTATGCGCACTTCCGGCGAAGGCCTAAATTTAGGTCTTGCAGTGCCGCGCATGCAGCCGGGAGGACCGGCCACGACTGTAGTTAGACCAGGAGTACAGCTTTCTAAGGGATAAAACATTTCTTCAAACTCCATGACGAAGAGAAGAATTGGACCCGCGGAAATCTTTTCAAATCCTTGTCTTCATCTACTTTTTTTTTTGCTAACTCTCTCGTAACATTTTGACGCGATGACGAACCTTCACGATGACGGCCGGCGGGTGTAATGAATTACCGAGGGTCTTGTCATGTACCGCCGTCCCTTTTCGTTATTTTCCGCGGCGTGAAAAATGAATTCTAAGGTCGTAACGGAAACTACGATGGTTCTCGTGAAACTGATTACACGGGAAATTGAAGTTAAGATAAGAATTCTTGCGATACATTTTCCCCTCGCGTACCACGAGGTCTCGGCAAAGTTTCTTCTTTATTTCGCATTGTGATCGACGTCCCGAAACTTGCGAATCAGTTTTCCCCCGGCTTGCCCGGCTTTCTTGTTTTCTTTTTCAGCATGGCTTACGTCTTCATCTTGTCTATTCCTGTCGGGACTCTGGCTTTTAGCACATTCTCAGGAGCTGCTTCCTCGGCCAAGACAGTGTCGTTCCTCTCGATGCGGTCCTCTTCTTGCACGTTGCTGTACCGGCCGACCGGTAGATTGCGGGGCATCCAAGTTACAGCGAGTTAGAAGAAGGAAGAGAGGGAGGGCCAGGGGCTTAGGTGAGCGTCGAGCCTACGGTACACACCGTCACGCATTCACCCTCGCCTCGATCCCAGACCTGCCTGAACTCTTTTTCCCTTGGTCCCTTCTCTCCGTCCCTCTTGGCCGCTCTTCCGACTGCCTCGGCACGGTCTCACCGCGTCCCAGCTTGTCCCCACTACGAGTCCACACAGCCTTATCCGACCCTTCGTTTCTTCTCCCCCTGGCTGCCCCCGCGTCCCTCGCACGCACAACTCGCAGGGCTCTGGCGTACCCTTCGCCGCGCCCCGTGCACCGCTCAGTCGCCGGTTGCACGCGAAATCGTACGTGCCGTCTGCTCCCTCCTTCCGCTCCTTTTTTTTTTATCTTTCTCGCTTAATCGCTCAGCGATCCGATTTATCCTCCTTCCTGGACATTCTGCCGTTTCATCGTCCAGTCTCTCCTTTATCCACTTCCGATCGGTCAGGTTCTAGTTGTCTTTCTTTCGACTGTCCGATGGCACGTCTCTTCTTCGACCGGATCTGCCCTCTTCCGCTCTTCTATCTCCTCTCCTATTCCAGCTTGTTCTTTTTAATGATTCGTCTCCGTCGGTCACGCGCGATATGCCAGCGGTCTCTTTCGCTCGCGGGACCTACGCGTCTCCCTCGACGGTCTCTCTCTCTCTCTCTCTCTCTCTCTCTCTCTCTTTCTCTTCGGCTCAACCTCCTCCACCTCCTCCACCTCCTCGATCTCCCTTCCCCTCGTCGTTGGACTTTCTCTCTCTTTAGCTTGCACTCTCTCGCTCGATCCTACGCTACCAGGGGTGAACGAACCTACTAAATGACGGCCATGAAAACAGCCGAAGCTCGGGCACGAAGTATGAAGGAAGGCACGGACCGAAGACGCGAAGGGATCCACCTCCACCTCCTTCACCGACCCCTCCCCCTGCCACACAACTCTTGCTGCTGTCCTCGTCTCTCCTTATCCAATTTCCCCTCGTTCCCTGTCTTCTCCTCTCTTGTTCCTCCCTTTCCTTCCTCCGTGCCCTTCCACCGGTGAACTCTTAATTTTCTGCGAACCCGGACCAATGATTCCCTCGGCCGACACGTCTTGCTTTTTCTCTCGACTTGGACGTTTCTTCGCTTCTTGCCATATTCTGCTCATCCTGTCCGGAGATCAGGGCCTATACCTTCAATTAGTTTCATCCCCATTTCTTCAGCTTTCCGGTCCATCGGATCGAATTTTCGCACAGCTGATTTCCCGCGTTTTACTTCCCTCCCGTCGAAGCGGCGCAAGTGACTATAACGTTACCAAAGTTTAGTATATTTGCATACATTCCAGAGCGGATTTCGAATTTGATCATTGTACATTGTCCCGGAAAGGGCGGACCGTGAAATCGTTTCGTCTGGTCTTTCGTCTCGACAGGTTTGGCTACCCCCGCGTAAGGCGACGAACCGGAAGAGAACTCGTCGGCGGAAGTTCGATTCTCAGGATCGATTCCGTATGCCGTCGGGGCGTGGGTGCGTGCGCCTCTCCAACGACAACGGGACGACGGGACGCGAACGCGACCGGCGTTTACGAGTCGTTTGCCCGCAGGGCCGTACCTAACGATTACGAGGATCGCCAATTTCATCATCGACTCGATCACGGCCAAACTCGGCACAAGCCAGGAATCATACGATCTTATGTGGAAACTTTTGAGCCACGCAGAAGGGGAGACTTTGTCCCGCTTATGTACACGGCATCGAGATCGAGCAGTAAGAGGAACAACACCCGGTCGTAGAGCGCTATCGCACGATTGTCGGCCCTTTTCTCCGCGTCAAGCGACACAGAACGGTTCCCATGACTGCTCGATTGGAAAACAATCGCAAGAGGACGAGAAGGAGGCAATTTTCGTGCAGCAGAATGGACGCGGAAGGAAGAGGAAGAAAAGAGCGCGGACAACGAGTCCTTCGGAAGTGGCAGAAAAAAAGAACGACCAAGAGGGAGGAGAGTAAGGAGGAAGGAAGAGAGGATAAGGGCGGCGAGGGAACGACTTGGCATGGTAGTTGCTCCGGTTTTACGACTCGAAACCCGAGGCTCGTCCCCCTCCGGTACCCCGGCGGGCACGGCGACAATAACTCGCCGTGATTTTTTCGCGATCACAAGAGCCGTGCGTGTTCGCGAGCCCAAACAAACTCTCAGCGAGGGACGAACGACTGGCACGGTCGGTACAGGCCGTCGGGGATAATATCGCCGAAGAAAATTCCGATGAATTTTACTCCCGGAAGACTCTCGGACGTACATCGATCGTCGGCGGGGTCGAATTAGCAACAATGTTTCCCCGTACGGTTACGGTGGTTAAGGGAAGGCAAGGCACGGTTAAGAGCCGTTAACGCCGGCACACAGAGCGAAGCCGTGCGCGAGGACAGCAAAGAGTCGAGGGGGGAAGAACGGAGATAGCCACGTACGGATGTAGGCTAGCAGAGTCACGACCCTCTTCCTCGGCGCTACACGATCATCGCTTCTCCTCCGCCGCCTCCGACGCCTCCGCCGTCTTTCCTCCTCGGTTTTCTCCTGCCGAGGGAGATCTCGCGCGCTCGCCCCGTTCCTTTCCCACCCGCTGCGCGTTTACGTCTTCTTCCCCGGTCCTTCCTCCCATCGAGATCAGACGGCCCGCCGCGGAGCCACCTGACGACCAACCCGCGCAAGTTGCCCCGCAAGAAAGGATGTCCCTCAACTACCGATACATCTGCCTCACTTTTCATCACATAACCATGTCCCTAAACTCGTCCGTCAGTTTTAAAAAATTATTTCTCGCCTATCGAAATGGTATTAACCGATTCTATTTAGATGAAACACTGCATTCCTAGCCCTTGGAATCAGCCGTTCGGTTTAACGAACCACCCCGAAAAGTAGCTATGGATTTAACGAGCATCGGGAGTTATTGGGAAATAAGGACGGTTCGCGTGTTATAACGACGGAATTGCCGGGCAGTCGGCGAGAGTAAGGTGTACTGCCTTCAACCGGTAATAGATTAGCCGGTAGGTAGTACGTAGGGAGCAGCGATTGCTGCACTTGGACTTGCGCTATGAGTCGACAAGTGGGAACTGCGAGAGCAGGAGAAAGGCACGGCGAGCTAGGAAGGAGAGAAGGAGACACAGGCGCAGGCCGAGCGGGTTAGAGAGGAGGGTGGTAGTGGCATTAATCGCGATAGCGAACGATAAAAGAGGTAGACGTTAGCCGAGCAACGTGTCAACCTTAGAACTGTGCTAATGAAAGTCAGCGTTCCGGCAAAGTTTTCTTGCATTCACCTTGTCAACTATAGCGGAGAATTTTTTGGCCGCGAATTTTAGCGCGCCCGTTAGTATAACCCTTTGAAGTCTTCAAACGTTCCCTACCACCCATATAGCGGTATCCGTTGAAGCTTTTCGGCTTCCTCTCTGCCGTCCTTGTTCCTCTCTCTCTCTCTCTCTCTGTGTCTCACTGTCTCACTTGGCCCGCTTTCCTCTCTTTCGCGGACCACTCCTCTCAAGTGGCACTTCCGCCGAAATTCAGTTTATTCGAGTACCGCCTCTTTAAAGCCACGGGCGTTGCTTGTACACGTGGTTCCCGGCTCAAAGGGACTTTCGGCTTATTTCAACCCCGCCGGTAAATCGAGCAGTCCGGTTATCGAATCAACCTCGACCTCCTTATGCTCCTTCGCCCGCACAGGCCGCTTATTATTTCCCGTACAATGCCTCTCGTATTTCCGCGCGTTCCGTCGCTACGAGTGTTCCTCGAAAAGCACTTCGCCCCAAGGAAATCTACTTTTGGGAAAGCCGGCTAGAAGAATCGGGTCCCAGGCTAAGGCGTACGAAAGAAGGTCTCGATAACCGCGTCAACTGTCGTCGAACGAGGCCGTTGCAATTATCCCTCGATGAATCCGGACGAGAGAATTGGACTGTTCGCGCGCGCGCGTCAAAGAGGTGTTTCCTCGAGTGAATGACTTTCCCCCCGAGTGCGAGATTGAGTTTCGGCTTGAGAATTAGCGCGCGTTTCCCGTCTCGAGAGGTCCTAGAAGCGTGGCGACGTCTACGAGACGGGAGGGCGGCAGTGCGCCTAGGTCGCCGTGGCAGCTTGTTATCGCACCTTCCTCGCGATAGTCGAGAGACGAGGGGAAGACGTAAGAGGGGTGTCCGTGGTCGCAGACGAGTCGAGAGGGAGACCGCAGGAGAAGCACACGCCGAGCGCGTGCTTTCGAGGGTTCGAGGGTTCGAGGGTTCTAGGCATCGATGACACAATGGCGCGTTTGACCGCGCCCGCACGCTTAATAACTTAGCCGACGCTCAACTACGGACTCTCCTCCCTTCCCTCCTCATCGTCACCCAGCGAGATTCAGATAGCGCGTTTCCCGAGCTTTCGCAATTCGCATTCCACCCCCGCCAACCCCTCCTCCCACCCCCACTCTTCGACCGCCCGGCGCAATATGAATTCCCCGTAAAACGATTTCACCGTTTTACCGCTCGGACAAAAAGGCGAGTCTTCGAGCAGACGGGACCTTTTTGCGAGGGAAATTAAAATCTCGTGAAATTTCAGAATCCAAACAGACGCCGAGAGAAAACAGACCTTCCTAATAGCTAATTCCGTACTCGTGTACCCCTGAAGGGGTGTGTGCACGTGGGACGTGTGCGCAATAATTTCTTTCTCTCTCGCTCCTTGCCGACATACGTACATTCGTCCTCGAGGTTCCCTCGCGACGCGCCCTCGAGTCCGTCAACAACGATTTTCCGTCGTCGCGGTCGCACGAGAGGAGAGGCCCTCTTCGATGGCGTCTGCAGCTCGGGAAAAAAAGTCCGCCGTTCGTCCCGGAGGGGGCAGGGGGAGGGGAGGACGCGCAGCGAGGACGAAACCACCGGTGGAAAATGAAAATGAGTCTGCGCGTGCTTTTTGAGCGCCGGCCCGTAGATTTAATTACGGAAGTTACGAGGAAGTGCCGTGCATGGAATGCCCCGCACATGCATACCATCTCCGGAGAACGAGGGACCGCTGGCGGCAACGTCGATCACAGGCCAGGCTAAAATATAAATTCTCTTCCGGCCCAATGTCGCCCCGAGATTTCTACTCCTTCCGAGACTTTCCAGCATCGAGCCCGTAGAAACTTATTCGTCGAGTCGGTATTTAATCGAAGTCCGCCCCGGGCCGGCCATATAGTGATCCAACAGTTTCAACGAGTCCCTCGGATAAATATTTTTTAATAGATAAAAGCTCGTTCCCGACGTAAATGGTTTGCTTAACTCTCGCTTTCCAGCTCGCTCCTTTCTCCACTTCCCTTGCTATCTTCGTCCGGTCTTCGGCCAGCTACGTTACTCTCCTGGAAGTTGGTCCGCATAGCGTATGACGTATCGCGTGCCCCGCGGAACGCATACTTAGGATCGCACATGCACGTACACAAGGTTAAAGAGCTTGCAGTAGGGAGCTCGCGCGCGCGTCGATGCGTGCTTAGGTGTTCCTAGGTTTTTACGAAAGACGCGCGTGTGCGAGAGCCGAACGCAGCCGAACGAACGAACACGGATGGAGCTTTGTGCACGTAGACGGGACGTGCGTGGCACGCAGGGCCGTTGTTGGTGTAGGTCCAGGGCCCGGCTCGGCCAATGAGGGGCCGGGAATTCGTGGCACAGCGACGGCTAGACCGGCCAATCGCGGGGCCCCGCTCAAAGGGTTACTGACCTGGCCAACGCGTTAAATATCCCATCCTGAAAAATATCCTCGTTTCTCTCTCCCTCCGGCTCCCTCTCTCTTTTTCCTCCCTTTCTCTGCCCCCTCGGTCCCGTCTCTCCCTCTCTCCGTCTCGCTTTCACCTTGTTCCTCCCGCTGACCATCGGTCCGCCGACTTTAACCGGGGACGGAAAGAGGGAGAAAGAGTAGAAAAAAGAGGAAGGAAGAAAGGGCACGAAATGGTGAGGCCAATGCCGGGCAGAGAGAGAGAAAGAAAGAGAGAGAGTAATATGCGGGCGCATACCCCCTTTGTTTGCGAGGCCGCGTTTGCCGGAGAGACTCTCTTGGACTCTCTGACTCTCCGCTCGCGCGGACACACGCATACACATGTGCGGCAGCATGGCCGCGCGCTGCTTCGTATTTCATTGATTAGTATTGCCCATTAAAAGGGTGCCTTCATTCGCCAGTCTCTTCTCTATGCCGCGGCCCGACCAAGAGCACCCGCGGGATCGCGGCCACCGAGTCAGAAAGCCGCCGTTTTCCAGAACGTTTCGGTATGCGGCCACCGAGCGTCATGTACATAGGCGCGTCGCTCGAGAGCACGGCAGTCGCTTTCGACGAGGCCTGCACGCAAGAGAAAACACCAGCCCGAAGGAAAGAGAGGGATGCAGGTAGGGTGGGACTCGGGGACAAATTTTTAATTAAGCACGACGCCGCTTGTGTTTCGTCCTTATGAAAAATGTAATTACGTTGATCGATAGAGCCTCGCGCGGCCGAAACTTCATACTTGTTACACCTGCACCGTTCCACAGTGTCACCGAAGAAAACGACGCGCAAATGCAATGACCGCAGAGTCGCCTGGCCAAGCCAAATTCTTCCGGGATTCCCCGACAAACGTCCAAATCTAATACGTCGAAGCTCTTGAATTTCGTCGCGGCTCCCGCTAAAATATTTCCACCGCTGTCGAAAAAGGAGGAGCTGCGTTCCGTTAGAGGATTTTTTTACAGCCCCTTTGAGAGCAGCTGCAGTGCGCGCGCGGTGCAGTTGCACTCGAGCGCGGTCGACTGCACGTTTGTGCGCGCATATAATACCGGGGCCACTAAGGCGGCCCGACCCTTGTGGACTTTTGTATCGATTACCCATCGGGTTGGGCGAGGTTTCGCTACGGCGTCGTCGGCGGGCGCCCCCGTAATTTTACCGCAAATAATCTCACGTTAATTGGACCGGTCCGGCCGATTGCCGGTTATATCACCTGTCACCCGTCTATATACGTCCCCGCACACGTGTACATACTGTATGCACGCTAAATTTACGTCCTATCCACGTCCCGCAGCTCACCCCTTTTTCACCGAGTTTTGGCAAAACCTCGTTAATTAACGCGCTTATTTAACCGGCTATTATACACCGATATTACCTGGCATTATTGCGGAAAAATTCTATACCGGGCTTTCACGCACTTGCCGTACACATTTTTCGCGGTTTTCCACTGTTCGCCAACACGCCTTTCGACGGACGTCCACGCAATTTTACGGGGGTGCAAGGGGGGGAGAATGCCGACGACTTTTTTTTGGCTTCACGGCAGCCGCGCACAGCATATCGTGTTCCATTGCCGACGATAATGACCGATAACACGCGAGATCCGCGACGTTGGGTAACGCGATCTTATCGGCAACGTCGGTTTCAGAACTGCTATACATTTACCATTGTCGGCCCAGTCGATCTTCAATGCGCACTTTTGACGGCTTATTGTTGGGGAATGTCATCGCCATGGCGACACGTCATCGTCAGACTAGCGTGACACAATGCCTATCTACTCCGCACACCTTAATTATAACTTTTTAACCCGTTTAAATCATCCGGGCAAGTCGAAAAATTATTCGCAACATCGTCTACTTTCCCCCTCCCGCGGGACTACCTACTTCCTCATGAATACTCGATTCCGCTGAGTTTCGTTTTTCATTGACACGTTCGACGGGGCCCGTAATGGACGACTGTAATGTTTCAAACTGCAAAGAGTGCATGTAAATTGGGCGAGCTGCAATGCCGGTGTCAGGTTACGACACCCGATGGACCAACCAGTTTCAGTTAGCTGAAATAGCGGAGGAACATTCTTCGCTAGCGGGTCGTGAAGATGTCGGAGGACGAAAGTAATATAAATAGCCGCTGTCGAAGTAAGATTTGAAGACGTTGGAGAGTTACGAAGACGGTAGAGAAACGAAGAATCGAGAGCACGTATCATTCTTCGCTGTCTGTGCATAAATTTACCTTTTCCACTTACCACTATTCGACATTCCTACGCGACGGCGCATCAGCTTTTTTCCAGGACAAATTAAAGATATATCTCATCGGAATGTCTTTGCCGTTGAGCGAGATAAGAAGGTCCTATGACTTTCACGTGAGTGGTAATTCATTTTAATAGATTTTTAGGCCCTCGGAACGACTCTGTCAACGTATCTTCTTAATGATGGCGGGCTAGCAGACCGCACCGATATGTAGTGAACTGCACGCATTGGAACGTGCATCTGCGAGCGAGTTGGTTGTCCGGGCAAGCCGGCTCGGTAAGCCGATTATCCACCTAAATACGAAGCCGGCGCGATGCATGTGGCTTAAATTGATGTTGTTTCTACCTCTTCTTCGTCTTCGTTACAACCATCTTTCTTTACCACGTGCAAAACAGACAAGACGATAGGAAGTTAAGCGAAGCACAGTGTTGATAAACATTCCGCTTGGTTAAAGAATCTGCGGGGGACAGTCGAAATCGGCATTGGAATATACAGACGAAAAGGCTTTGATAGGAACGAGACCGAAAGTTTGTCGGCGACACGAGGGAGAATCGAGGATTTACGGTCTCGGCATGGTACAGTGGCCGCTTCGGGGAGCAGAAGGTAATAAAAGGAGGACGACGTCGAGGTGGAAGATGGACGGGAGCGGAGGGGACTCCGATTTTTCCGTAGGCGGGATTTTGAAACCTGTTTGAGCGCTTTGAAATCTAGAGAAATAGAAGAGAGTCGAGGCCAAAGGCGGGCAGGACGGCGCGGAGGAGCCAGGCAGCCGGAGAGGGAAGCGATGCGCAAAGAAAAAGAAGACACAGACAAGGATAAGACGAGAGCCAGCCGAGCGATCAAAAGAGAAAGAGAGCGAGAGGGGGGAAGAGTGAGCACGGAGAAGGATGGACCCGAACGACGCCAGAATGAAGGCAAAGAGGAGGAGGAGGAGGAGGAGGACCGACAAAAAGTCGTTTGGCGTTCCTCGCAGCACGGTTACGCCGATTTTCTCTCTCTCCTCTTCTCCCCCTCCCCCCTGCTCCGCGGCCTCTCACTTCACCAGACCTTTCCGTCTTCCACTTCGTCCTCTTTTTCTGCGGCATCGATACAAAGAAGCGCCTACTCTCACGGACACACAATGTTGTACTTACTCTCCTGCCGGGCTTACCTTCGCGAACGTACAATCCCGTAAAAATCAATCGCGCACGAAACTCGCCGAACGAACCTATAAAATACGACCCAACTACCGGATTTTAAGAAACGGACGATCCCCGGTCAATCGTAATTTTCTTTCCAAAGAGATTCGGTCCTATCCAGGAAGCACGCTCAGAGAACGAGCCGCGTTCACGGCTAACGGCAGGATTAATATGTCTTCGAACGAAGCCAGAAGACATCTTTATTAGACTATTACTCAACGACTCGTTGTCGAGCCGCCTGCGATTCACTGAAATGCAGCCACCTGGCATAGCTCCTGCAGATATAAGTTTCTATTCTCTGTCATTCTTTTTCTTTCTACTCGTGAGTAAATACCCGGCAAGAGATCCTTCAAATTAAAAAAAAAAAAATAGAAAATATGAAATCGCTCTGTTGAAACGGACATTTAAGAAAATGTTCCAAGGTAGAATTTTGAGGGTCCGAAGATGATACATTCGTTCACGTAGATCCCTTGGCGAACGTCGGATTGAAAAGGTCCTCGCTGAGCGGTATCGCCGTAGAGACGGGCCGGGAGGTCGTAAAAGGTTACGCCCGAGCCGGCATAAAGCGTTTAATGCGCGACTCTTGAAATTGTATTTGCATCGGCGATGCACCGGCCCCGCCGGATGCAGGAAGTTGCAACGCGTGCACGCACCTTTAGCGCCATCTACGGCGCGATGCATTTCGCGAGGCTTCTGTCGAGGAAGTCACAATTGTAAACCAACGAAGGTGAATGGAGATTGGCAAAAATTGAAGGCAGTAGCTTCGGAGGAGGAGGAACGTCGGGAGAATTTATGGACGAAGAACGAAGAATGGCAAGACGGGCAAGTCCGCAGCGAACGACCATTCCGGAGTGGTACTTCGCGACCACCCGGTAGACCCTCGAAAGCTTATGTAGCGTATGTGCCGTACGTCGTGCAGTGAAGGACGTTAAGCGTTTCCGCCCGAAGTTCCTTCGCGATCGATCGAAACGAACGTGTCGAGTGTCGTATGAGCGCGCCCACGCGAGAAAGCGAGACCAACGCCAGAGAGGAGAGGAGAACGGAAGTATGCGAGGGCCCAAGGGAAACGACGGGGGACGGGAAGTCGGAAAACGGAGACGAACTCGAGAACCAAACGAAGACTCTTAACGTTACCGCGAAGGGGGTCTCCTCGCGAAAGATTCTTAAGAATGGTTATTAAGGAAAGGTTATTAAGAAAAGTAAAAAGTCTTGTTCATCCACTCTAACCCACCCCACTCTTGACAATGGGGTCAGATTTGTTCGAACGATTTTGCACGGAATTCGATGAAAAATATTGGTTACGGTGCAACCTCGGAAATGGCCGTCACGTCGACCGGACGAGGTTGTAAAATGAATGATGCGATTAAAAGTCAGTAATGGAAATAGCTCGATCAACGTATATCGCATATTTCGCCATTAATATTCCGTCTCTCCTCGATCTGCCCTTTATCTCGGCTGCACATTAGGATCTGCTTGCCGACCATGTTGCTTTAGGTCAGTGCCGTCTTTTTCCCTCCTCCACCACCACCATCCTGGGACCGTGTTTCTCTTTTCTCTTGGCCCTCCGCATCCTTCCTACGCCGGCACCGGAGAAACGCACGGGCGAAAGGGACGAAGAGGAGAGAGTCCGAGTAAAGGCGTATGAGAGAAAAAATGCAGAAACGAGAAGAACATTGCCGCAAGAGGAAAGAAGAAGCCGCAACAGGGCGGAGGGAGGAGGATGAGTAAAAATCGGCGAGGGGGAAGAAGCGGCCGAAGAGAGAGCGAGAGGAGGAAGAGGAATGGTCCGAGGAGCGAAATGCCAGGGAATGAGAAGCAAGAGGAAGGAGAGGGACATAACGAGCGGTTTGGGGAGGGGCAAGAAAACCGCCGACGGTCCTTGGCCGGTCCTCAGTCTCTCGACTACTCTTGCACGACTTTTTGGAGCGGCCCGCAGGCCTCTCGATCCTCGGCGCCCTTTCCAGCGTTGCCGGACTGCCCATTTTTCGGATTCCCAAGCATTTTTTCCACGGCACAGAAACCTCGCGGAATTCCTGGGAAAATCGCGCGATCCATCCAACTCGCCCGGATTTCTCGTCACATTTTTCTCAGAATTCTTCGGAGCTCCGGCGAGCGGGAGGACGAATCCGGAAGGATCGAAAAAAGTTCCAGTCTGGCAACATCGGCCCTTTCTTCGGGCCTCCTCGCTGCGAACCGCCCCGCCGTAACTCGCGTCCTGGGAGGATCGTCCACCTAGCGTCATCCTTATACCTGCCTACCATGGAAACATCGCTGGACACACCCAGAGTTACTGCCCAATTTCGAGAAATCACAGCCATCCCGATAGATTTACAATTACCACACCCTTTTCCTTGGAAACGCACTGACTACTTAACCCAATCAACGAAATCAATCATGGTTTGACGACTTTGGCCAATCAGAAGTATCCCAGAGTAAAGATATAAATGGATAAAATATGTACGTATATGGCTACCAGTACGATAACCCATATGCGATAACCCATTGAATACTTTTCTATGGGGCAGGTGCATGGAGAGGCGATGAGAATAGACACTCTAAATTTTCTCATGCAGCAAAACACCGCTTAATGACAGCCTCCGCCATGAAGGAGAGAAAGGGAAAGAAAGGGTGAGAGAGAGGGAGAGAGAGAGAGAGAAAGCGAAAAGGAGATGGGAGGACGTAAATGCGCCTATCCTCTGCCACGCGATGTGAGTTAACGTAATGGCGGGCGTTTAAGTTTACGACGGGTTCTTTTATTTTTATTCCTTTACGCTAGCTTCTTATGCTCGAAGAGCGCCCGCGAATGCCTCGGCGATTCAAGCTTTTATCATTCGATGACCCATCGACAGTAATCTTCCAGATTGAGTAAAATTATGTCTTCTTCTCCGGAGCGAGGGTCGTCACCTCCTTACGTCATCCACTTTATACGTTATTCGAAGGAGCAAAAGACAAATCGTGTCGGTGCTTTCTCTTATTTGTACCTTCCTCTTTTACTTACTTGTGCCCCTGCCCCTCTTGGCGCTTTTCCAATTGCAACGTGGACGCTCCAGTTTCGCGACTTCCCTTTTCAACTTTCTGCCGTGTCTCTCTAGGCCCTCGTCTTCAACGTTTACGGAGGGTGTTACGGAGGTCTTTCTCTCGCCCCTTCCGTCCCTCCCTTTCCCGTCGTCCATTACGCGACGTCGAAATGGCTTTAAATTACAGTTTCGGCGCCGACGAATTACGCCGGCGGTGAGGAAGAAGGAAAACGACGAAGAACCCTTCAAACGGACTGCTCTACGATTATCACTAAAGCACTGGTCTCGTATAACCGCGGACTACGGCCTCGGCACTGTACCGACTATGGCAGCTGGTACTTGCATGAATCGTTCGCACACGTTACAAAGTAATGTCCGGTAAAGTAAGAGCCAAATTGAACCCCCTCACGACGAAGGCTACAGCCTGAGCTTACATATAGTTGGCTAAATTTATCGGTCAATACTTGGCACCCTGACAAGGTGTCAGTTGTCAGCGTCGCTCGCTGATAGCGGAGTTTCGCATGATGGTAGCAGCTGTCGTTACCCAACGGCGAGTTCGCTCGTGACTAATCCTCCATGCCGAATCCATAGCAGCCCTTCCGCGGCCTGGTTCTACCGCTACCCCTATGGCCACGATTAACGTCGACCTCCTACCGGCCCGTCATCATCCGGTCTTCGTGAGGAAACCCAATCAATAGCGTCATTTGTCAGAGACCCACTAACGGACTCTCCTTCGAAAGGTTACATTAATTTTGCGAACGTTGCGGCCAGCTGTATAACGTATTTTTCTATTATAATCCCTGCTGGGCGTAATATAATGTAATCCTCCGCCAAGCTCACGGAAGGAAAATTCGTGTCTACCTTCCTGAACGGTTGCTCCTCTGTTATGCGTACTTTTATAGCAGGGTACACTTGGCCCATTCCTCTCCTCGATCCTTGTCCCGAGAAGCCCTTACTTCTTCTTGCTCGCGCTGTTAATATCGTCGCGCGGATGTAACGCAATATTTTCATTGCACTTTTGCCCGCAGGAGACGCGAATGAAAATCGCTTCTCGGCCGCTCCGATATTAAAGTCAGATCAGCATGAAACCGTCGGACTAAAAGAAAATTGGTTTCTGGCGAATGAATTCTATATTTCGCAGTGCAAAAGAAACAGCTACGGTTGTATTTAAGGAACGCGGAAGGTTCGCGCTCTTGACTTTCCGCTGAATTTATAAACGCAAATTGCTGATTCTGGCCGGGGGAATATTATTAGTCGAAAATCTTGATTTTTCTCGTTTCAACGGCGGAGTGAACGGGGCGAGTTTTATGAAAAACACGGATATCGACGGGACCATTCGAGTCTTCGCTTTACGGTCCTTTACCGCCGTTGCTTCTGTACTTCGACACTCGACAGAGGAAAGAAATTAAACGACGCAGCTTTCTCTCAGGTGCGGCCCCGGCAGAAAAGCTCTCCGCCAATTTCCTACCTTTCCCAAGAAAGCCGGCTACCATAAGAGGGCGCTCTGCCGTAATTGTGTACCTTGTGGCACTTGGATCAGCAGGCCCGTGTAACCAGTTGTCATACGCGAGACAAGAACAGGATCGATAGAGAGTCCACGTCTCACGTCATCTATCTACATCGTACGACGATTTTCAATTCTCCACGATTTAAAGAACAATTTATACACAAGCTCTTGAAATTTAGAAACCAAACGAGTGCCCAAACTATTGGGATAATCCAACGGCTACAACGGTTTCTGTCCATCTCTTGCCGTATTTTTAACACACGCGTGACAGGTTTGAGGGCTTTGCGCACGACGGACTATCGATCCGGGTGAAAGGAATTTTTTCGCCACGCACACCTCGTTTGGGCCTGACGACGAGGACGACGCACAATGCAGCTCGGCATTGTTCAATTCGCCTCTCTCGCTCCGGCGACGGTTGCGTCGACCGCGAGAGCCCCTCTCTTTAATTTTCATGCCGGATTTCGAGGGCGAATGACCGAGCCATCCCGCATATATCAACTGTGCTGCACGCTCCTCCACATATGCGGAGTATAATGTGCAGTCGCAGCGTGCATCGACGTGTGCGTCGCGTTTATCGGCACTTACCTCGCCTATCTACTCGTCTCACGAACGTTTGAATATCAGCTTCAAGATCCGTCGTATACCAGGAACATGTATAATTTCAAAAATTTCCCTACAGTCGTCTTAACGTGGTTCAGCAGGAATGCTAAGATCTTTAAATAATCTCCCGGGGAATAGATGATTACAAGACGGACTCTCCTTATCGTCGTCGCGTGATTGGCAGAGCTCCTGAATTTCGTGTAGGCAAGGATTTACATGCGAGTGCCGAACATACGTGACCTGGGCTAAGGCAGGAAGAGGAAGGGTGAAAGTGGCCGAGCGACGTGGAAGGGGACCAGGACCTACCCTAAATCCCCCCGTTAGGCCTTTCGGGACGTCGCCGGACGAAACATTCGCCGCACTCGTCCGGCCCTAACCTTCCCCACTGGGGACGAGGTTGCGTGCCCTCCCCTGCTGAATTATTGTCCATTACGCCGGTACAGTCCGCGTAAAAATCAGCCAGCAAGAGTGCCGGCCCGGTCGTCGCCCGGACGAATATTCCAGAAATAAATATGGATTCACCGGCGCCTCTCGAGTCGTCGCTTTCCTTCGCATTCTATTTTACGCACAATTGAATTCGTCGAGTAGCCAATCGATTAGTCGGGTATTTTCAGAGGAGATTGAACCGTGTAGCGAAGACCATAAGCTGTTTCGTCGGCTTCCAGAGGGGTCATTTTCAAGGAACTTTTTTCAGCTGCCGGCAGAGTTTCTCGCGGGATAAATAACGCTTGTCAAAAGGGGTCCCGTCGCGTTTCGAGCGTGTTAATTGAGACGCATCGTCCGTTCTGCTCTCGCAGATAATATGCCATGGATTCACGTCGATGCTATAAAGTTTTTATGAGGTGATACGGTAACGCGTTACACGGCATTACGCTCGGGTTGCCGATAATTACTGCGTGGGAAGCCTGTGTGTAAGCTCACTAGGAGAAAAAAGAGCGACAAAGTAATCGGTCACCGTGCGCGCGATTATACGCGGCTGGACTATTAATTACACAGCGGCAATGTAACAGCTACGCAGCTACGGTTTAGTAACCGAGTTAGTAATTTAAGCAGATCCGAGGCACGCACGGTTAATCGCGATTTCAGATCGAGCACGACAGCTGCCGTTTCTCCGCGCTCATGAAAGTCCCAGTGAATTTTCGCGCCCAACCGTCCCCCCCCCTCACGTCCATCTTTTTTCTGCCGCGCCGCGCGAGTAAGGCTGAATCCGATTAACCGGAGAAAACGAGACGCGAACCCCCGCGACTCTAGCCGGCTTATTAGCGGGCCGAGTGGAGGTCGAACGACTGGAAAACACCGTTGCAACCGCGAACGAGCCGGAATTCGCGATAGGCGGGCGTAATAAGCGGGACGGGAGAGCGCCAAGCGGGTCCCGTTACACTTTCCCATAGTTAATGATAATCGTAATTGCGCCCGCACGGCAGGCCGCGATTCGGTCGGCCGGTCCATCGATCGACCAACAAACCGCACGATCCCGCCTCAATACGACACTCTGTCAAGCAGAGACCGCCGAAAAATCCAAGAAAGTGTAGACGTGCCACTGAATAATTCGGTGGAAAGGATCTATCGATCTTTTTAACATACTCCTCGAGCGAGGCAGTTCGCCAAGCGAATCGGCAGCGGCTCGACGCTGCGAATCCCAGGCTTTTCATTTTCCCCAATGCATTTTATTCGGCAGCTGCGCTTTTTTAGTCGACGAGCGCACTCACGCACGCATGCAGGCACGCACGTAGGTACGCAAGGTCATTGACGCGGTACACTTTTATCGTTTAAGTATGGTCGACGACGACGAGTGCTGTACGCGCACCGGCTCTCATTTTTTCGTCTGTTCGGATTAAAACGTATGCACGTTTCGCGTGGATTAAAACCTCGGCTGGTGTTTCAACAACGAACCGAGATCCTCGTGCCCTCCGGCCCCTGGAAACGACTCCGATCGCGAGAGGCAAATCTATCTGTCGTATAATGATTCTTGGAAGTCATTGGTGGTCCTCGTGGCTCGCGAGCTACTCTTCTCTTGCACACTGTCGTCGACAAATTCACGGGTCTTTAGCCCCAGTATCCCAGCAAATAAACGGCCTGATTGGTCAGGTTTATGGCTGCGGTACTGAGCTGATAAGATTCAAACGAATAAATGCTTCGAAAAAGGTTGAGCGTTGAATCGACATGTGCCCCGAAAACCTGGCGCTACTGCTATGGCGCTTTTATAAGCGCGCCTCTGCGAATGGAATTTTAGGCCCCGACGGCGATCCACTGGCCGATCGACGTGTAGTCATTGAGGAGGGTCAGGGGCCCGGCGCGCGTTCGTCCGGACGATATTTTCAGGCCGGGCAGTAGCCATACAAATGTTTGGTGCATTGCCGGTCGTTGAGACGTGGTTGCAGGTCACTCACCGAATATGCGATTAAACCGCCAACAGCGTCGTGCCGTCCACGACTTTCCCCCCGCGACTTTCTGCCCCCTGCCATTCATCCGCGGTCAATGTACACACCATTCCGACGAGCGGAAAAGCCTATTTCCCCGAATTACCGACCAAAGCCTCCTCCTCTTACGGTTTAGCGGTCCCCTTTAGCGACTTACTCGGTCGTGAAGAAAAAAGGTGAAGCAGGGTTGAAAGAGACATACTTCCCGGAGCAATGTCACTCCGGAGTTAAACCGTAATTACCGGAATTCAAGAGAATTCGTTTCACTTGCTGCAGACGCCACGTATATGTGTCACTATGGCTAGGTTGAATTATGCGGCCTGCACATTTTCCGGTCTGTTTGGTGGGTCTCAAAGCCTAACACCGCTAGCTCCCGCGACTCACGCATCGCGCGAAAATTCTTCAATTTCACAGCAGGCTGCGCCCGTCTGACAGGCCGACGCAAAGATAAGGGAAAATTCAGCAAGAGCCGCCGTTTCCTATTCTTTCGGAATCACCAAGAAAACCCTACGATTCTTCCTCATTATTCCGTAACTTGCCGACTGTGCTCGGTACCTAAGGAAGAAAAATCGTGGAAAGCCGGTGATCCTCCTCGGAGAAGAGAAGTCATTTCGTTCACGGGCCGACGACTCGAGTAACCGCGTTTTTCCGCAGGTTTCCGGGGCGCGTGAGTTCGCTACTTAAGACCCGCGTTTAAATGCTCGCAAAAGCCGCTCCGGATTCTACCGTTTTCAGCGGACTAAACGCCCCGCTCTCTCGCTCTTTTTCAATCGTTCCGAGTCTTAGTTCCTTCTTTCATTCGAGCTCCTCCTTGCCGGCTTCCAGCAGAGCCGACCTTACTACACCGGCTGCCAGTGATACCGCTCGACGTATGTAGATGCCTGCTCTTAACGCTTTTTTAGAAATTTAGGTTACGCTAAATTGCCGGGCACTGAGGAGTACGCTGGCCTCATGTTTCGGTCTGATTCGACGCTTAGTTATGTACGTACGCGAGGCACGTGATTACCAGCGATGCACCAGCCTGCACGCCTTGCTGAATAACAAACGAAAGAGCAGGCTGGACAATGGTTACGCGATAGCCAAGAAAATCCCGTCCCCCGTACGGAGGTGGAATCGATGGGATTATTACACTCGTATCCCCTATATTTCCGTCATCCCCTACTTCGATTTGCTGTACTACGGGCACTGCGGGTCTAATGCAACGAAGGCCAGGGCAGGCTCGTGGTTGGCCGATGGCAAACGCGAGGTACGAATATTGAAATGAGTAGGTTTAAGTTTTAAATTTCCATTTTCGTCCCTCGGCGGATCGTCCCTGTTGCTATCGGGCACCCTCTGCCCGGCCCGAGAACCAGCCCCGTAATTAGCGTACTTATATAGCGGCGAAGGGGGCGTGGTGGGCGGCAGGGTTCGAGCGGAACTTTCGCAACACCGATACACAGGCTTTCCAGCATTTTTTCATCCACCCTTCTGTTCCTTACGGCAGCCTCGACGACGTCGACGATGCCGGTAATTGCCCGCAATTATTGCCCGCCAAAGAGGGTCGAAGACCCATCGCCGTTCGGCCGCGATCGCTCTTACGAGTGCTACTCGATCAAACAACGTCCCGATGAGGTTTACAATGTACCTTCCGCGAGCCATTCTCCTCCGACAGCTGTGTACTTCGCCTCTCCACACGAACAACGAATTTTCTAAACGACTATGGTTACGGTACACCCCGGAAAGAAGATGACAGTAACGGTTATTCCTCCGGTTCTGTCCCTCCGGCGAAACAGGATCGAAACAATTTCAATAATCTACAATGAACCAAGTCGCTCATTTTTGACGATTTTTTTTTACCAACGCTGCAAGTAGCATTGGCAAGAACGTTGTTAGGAGATAGGCCGAGGAAAAAAGTGCGCGTTATCCGGTGAATAAGATGGGACATCGGACTTGGCACGGATCGATAGCGGCCGAACGAGAACGAAAATAGCGGAAGCGCACGTGCAGGCACGAAAGGCGAGGATCCGAGGCGTCAGAATTTAATTACGGAAATGGAGTCCGGCTTATAACCAGCACCGATGTGTCGATTTCACACGGCAGAACTTGGAATTCCGTTAAGTAACGGCCCCCAGCCCCCTCGATTCCCTCGGTGTTTTCAAATCGCACGGCGCCTATATATACACGTGGCTCATCGACATCCGTTGTCGACGTGCGAAAATGCGACGGCCCGTGACAATGGCACGTCGCTTCGATTAACGCGCGTGAGCCGTCGAAAATCCGACGGTTTCCAACGTTTCAGATACGCCCCAAACGAGGCCACGCGCCGCGAGAAAAAAAAAAAGATAAACATTTGCGCCTAACCAACGAAATTATCATGACGCGGCCGTCCGTTCGCCGATGGAAATTGACGTGAAAGTAATTCTGCGTGAGCAGGGTGCGAGGGACATCGTTTAATTTCCACTGGCAAGATCGAACGGTCAACGTACCGTCACTGTCGCTAAATCCCGCAGACGTTATTCCGCACGGCTCCAATAAGTGTAGCTAACTCTTAAGTAGTTTCCAATTAATGGCCGATCGGCAGCCAAACGTTCTTCCACCTGGGCAACTTTCCTTTTTCCTTGTTTTTTATCTCTCTTGAATCGGAATCCTCATGGTCTTCCCCTCCGTCTCTCGGTCTGCCTCCCCCTTTCTTCCGCCCCTATCCGCCCTCTCTCCCTACCGCTGGTACACGAACGTGCACGCACATCCGCAATCGGCCCTCCACCAACCGGCAAACCCATCATCCGGCATCGATTAATTCATTTCGCTTCCAAGCAGGCGCACCCCGCGTCTTCGTTTCTCCGCTGGTGCACGGGGTCGTAAGTCGTGCACCTGAAAAATCTCCTGTCGTCGCCAAACCGGAGCGTATCAGCCGAAATTAACACTGCCATCGCACGGAATATTGAATTTGCCGTTGACGGTGCGTTACGGTCCGCTCTTCGAGTCTCAAATTTCCCGGCGAAAACGGAGCTAAAATTCGCGCAACACGGGGACGTGGGACAGAAGCGGGGGAAACGATTTCTCAATTAGTTCGGATACCAAAACTGAACGGCGGAACGTCCAATCGGCGGGGAACCGCTTCCGATGGAATATTCATCGAAATACGATGAGCAATGACGTTGCTCGCCGACGGAATTTCATGTCTGCCTGTACCGGATTCATGCTCGGCCAAATCAGAAATATACAGGCCGAAGGAGCAGGTTTCGACGCGCGGAAACGATCGTCGACGTCCGAAATTCGCTATAATCTAGAAACCATCCAGGCGTGTCTCGCTTTACGCTCCTTTGGAAATAGTATCATGTGGTTATAAATGAAACAACGTCGTTTCACCGCAGACCCTAAAACGCGGTCTTGTTATTGACGATTCGAGAGACCCCGATTCTCGTAATTCCCGTGCAAACATCTCCGGCTCTCCTGACGTGGCATTTTAATTTTCCCCGGGGTTTTAAATTCCTGTCTCTTCGGCGAAGATGTATTTCCTGGCTGAAACCCACCCAGGGCGTACGTTATCTTTTATAATCCGGGGCGATATTAGAAAGAATGCGGATACCAGGATGGAACGAGAGCCGCATATTTCTTTTTTTTTCCAGTCAGTCTTCGCCTTCGCCGTGCCGGAAGAAGCCGCGACACGCCGGACGGCCATGCCGACGAGACCCAATCGGAATTTTCCAATGAATTATGTCAAGTTTTTCCGAGGAAGGTCGACCAGGGGGTACGGTCCTTTTTTCCACGACTTTCCCAAGGACCATCGTGAGTGCACGCGTGCATGCATTCCGCTCGTCCGGCGGAAACACGCGTGCACAGTCGGAACGTCCTGCGTGGCGAATTCTCCTCTTGTCATCGCCTAAGAGCAACACTATAACGGCCAAAGACCAAGAGGAAGGGAGACGGCACGATCAAATAAAAGCCTGTGTTTTCCCTGATATCGAACCCTAAGCTAAGCCTAACCTGCCCCAACCTCCTGACTACCGCAACGTGGTCTGCCTACCGCACGGAAGAGCGATGGTAGCAGAAAGAGACAGTGGAAGAGCGAGACCAACGAGGAAAGAGAATGGACGAAGAAACGGAGAGCGAGGAAGACGGGGAAAAGCCGAGACAGAGGGTGAAACGGCGAGGGAAAAGGGGAGAGAGAGAGGGGGGGGAGGGAGTCGAAGGAGGAGACCGGTGCGGTAAGGGAGAATGGGGTGTATGGCAGGTAGGGGGAAGCCACCCCAACTGCGGACGTTGACCCCGCACGCACACTCCCAGTCCGGCCCGAACCCACACCCCTCAGGGGCCGACGACACTGGTGCCGTCTCACGGAAAAGTATTGCACTCGCATTGCAACCCCTTTTCACAACTCTCTCGCTCTCCCTTTCTTCCGGCACTCCTCGACCCCTGCCTCTCTCTCCTTCTCTCTTTCCATTCTCTTTATCCATTACTTTCGTCCTTTGATTCCTCGTTCTCCCTATCTCTTATCATTCGTCCCTTCCTTCATCTTCGCGTTCTCCTCGACTTCGAAATAACACACTTTTTGTCCTTTCTTTCCCCCCGTCATTTCCTCGGCCAATGTTGGCCTTCTTCCGTTTCTTTTCTTCGTGTCCGTCTCATCGGGTTACGAGTTCCCGCTTTCTTTTTCCCAGATACCCGGGACTCTTGCGGTAACGACCTGGAACGGGGCTAAAACTTCGCAGGTGCGGCTACAGTTTCGAGCTCGTCCCTTGCCACTCCGCCTAATTCTACGGGCGCAAACGACAACGATTTTTTTTAGGGCGGAAGATGTTAATGGCTATCGTTTGTAAGGCTTAGAAGTCGCGTTTAAACCTCTCATTAGCGCGACGTGTGAAAGGATTCCCGCTGTTCTTATTTCGTAGGCCGAGAAAGGTTTCCCGTGTTTACCCTGTTTTTTGGCGAATACTCGTACGTGACACACATAGGACAAAGAATTCTGCTAAAAATCTGTATAATCCTTGCAGAAATACCTCAAGAAGTCCTTCCTCAATTCTCAAACAGTTAACGACCCCACTTTTGGAGCGGTTTAGATTTTTTTTTAAGGCACGTCCTTCAGCACGTAACATATGCAGGAATAAACGAAAGTACCGGCACGGGGAAGTATTGCGTGGATCCTGCGGACCCTTTCAAAAAGCGCTTCCCTCCCTCGTGGCTCTGTGGAGGTTTCGTGGCGCCCCGGCTAGGTTCCGTCCCGTTTAAAAACTTTCAAACAGGGACAGTGAGCGCAATGCGTAGCAGATATTAGCCGGCTTGCTCGAGGGAAATTGACGAAGAACTTGCTCGTTTTCGCAAAGCTCGGCAATACATCGGTGGACGTTGCTGTGCTCCGGAAAAAACATTCAAAGGCGGATCGGGTTACGAGGCGATGGCGCTCCGGGGGGATTAGCGATGCCGCGGAAAGAAAATTCAGCGAGGAGGTTTTATTGGCTCCGCCGATGGTCGATTTGTTGGCCAGCCGTGCGGATGCGTGTGCGCGCTTTTACTTCCGGGTTAGGGCTCTACAGGGTGCTGCTCGACGACCCGTATCGGCCGGCACACACCTCTCTCTTTTTCTCACCGTGCCTGCGACGGAAGGGACGGTCTTTTTCTTCGTCGACCGTCAAGAACTTCTCGCGCGGAGAGCCAAGTGGCCGCGCGTCGAGATCGCTGCTGCATGCGCGCGCGCGCCAGTTTCTCTGCTTAAGGGAAAAAAACAACTCCTCGTACGATGAAAAAAATGCCGACGAGACGCTGGCAAAGTGTTAGACAGCCGGGCTTTAATTACTACGTGACTCATCGGCGTAACAGGGAAATTCCGCCGATTCTCCGGAATTCCAGCCGGTACTCCATTCGCACAATTTTTCCGGGAGATTCTCACGAAATCTAGCCGGCCACGCGCCAAGTTTTTGCATCAACGTTTTCAGTGGGTTTCCGGCTTTCACGTGGCTGGCGAAAAGCGCATATTCAGTAGCGGACTGTACGAGTACACGTGAGACCCTCAGCTAGTTCCAAGAGGGACGACCCACCCTAAATTCGCGTGTCTCGAGCAGCGCGACTCCCCCTGCCTCTCCTCAAAGTTTCGACCCTCCGCCGAACGCCCCGCACTGACCTACCCCTACTACGTGATTTATGTACGAACGACGCGTAGACAGAGGCCGAGGAGACGACCCCTTCTCTTCCCCTTCTCGCCTCCTTAACCCTTTGGAGATTCGCCGTTACGATCATCCCCTCGAGCGAGCCTCGGAAAACTTCCTTGCCAATTATCCCTGGCTGCCTACTCGCCGAGAATTTCTACTGCAGACACTTCCTTCTGCTGAAAAGGTATTTCGAAAAAATGACGCTACTAGCCACCCTGTTTTCCTCCGTCCTCATCGAAAAACCGAGATATAATGGCACGGGGAAAATAAAAAGCAAGGATAATAGGAAGAAAGGTGGACATCGGGGTGTGTTTACACGAGTTGAAAAACAAGGACGAAAGGGTAATGATAATCTGCGATCTCGTTGGTTCGTCTCTTTTTTATCGCTATTTCCAGGGCAATGCTCACGGCGGGGCTCGGTGCGGTGTCATCGACCTTTCTTCTCCGAAGAGGGGTATCGTTTTCCATTCCGGTTAGTCGGTCGTAACATCTACTTACCGGTGGTGCCACCCCCGCCTCGAAACGGGGTACACGAGGCGAAACGCGCGTATCCTGCCACGTATCCACACCCTAATATGGCGGATGGCCTCTAACCGAGCTAAAGAGTGCCGGCATATCGAAGGAAAAGGGGAAAGAGCCAACGAAAGGACGAAAGGGGCAGAGAAAAAGGACCTCAGAGGGACCGACCGGTGGGAGACATATTTAGACAAAAGGGAGAGGGAACGGAGAAAATGCCAGGAAGAAAGAGGTACAAGAGGAGGAAAAAAATATGGAAAAACGAGGAGATGAAAAAAAAGAGACGAGAAAAAGGCAGAGGGTGGGAGAGGGAGGAAGGGGGCGCAAGGTAGAGGAGAACCGCTAGCGATCCCGGAGAAGATGCGTGCGCGCTTTCGTCGAGGTAACGCACACCCTGCGGGTCTCTAGCTTTTTCTCTCTTCCTCCGTCTCGACTACCCTCTCTATCGGTCTAACCCACTCTCATTCCCTCTCTCTCTCTCTCTCTCTCTCCCTCGAGTCGCCCCACCCCATTTATTCGCGGCACTAAATTACCGGCGGCCTGCGAAATTGCTTTCGTACGTAAAAGAAACCACGTCTAGCCTCCTCGCTCAATACGGAAAGTAAGAAACGCGCGCGCACGTGGCTTTCCGGCTGTTTAACGTTTTGCCTGAAAACACGACGATTAATGTGCAATTAACGTGGACGATATTGGCTCGATCTAAGGCGCGCGTTAGACCTACTACACGGGCCCCTCGTTCGTTCCCGAGGACAAAAGAAGGAGCGCAAAGTTTTTTCCTAATGCGGATCACCCTCCCGACAATGTCGGCTCATCGTTTATCACGTAATCGCAGCAATCGCCGTTACAGCACTGCTACTCCGACTACGGTCTTAGCTCCCCTCGAACCTCACCCCTCTCAGACTGGTTCTCTCTTTGTGCCACTCCGGTGCTCTCCTTCTCCCTCTAGTTTCTACGAAGCACGAGACCCGAGAAACTTGTTGCTCTCTAAACCAGAAGGACCATGACGCTTTACTCTTCGTTTACCTCGCGTCGCTTCGACCGACTGCATAGACCTCGGAAATTCGACACTTTTTCCGACCGTCCAGGATCCAGGGGAAATTCGATAATTAGCCCGGACAAATCTTCTAGTTATAACTTGTTGATTGACCTACTTACGTACATGAAGTAAACGCGCTCCGGACAGGACAATCGGATTTTGTGTAACAGAGGAGTGTAGTGGAGGGATAAATTGAAATGCAGAAAGTTTTTTTAACGTATGTCGTTGGTCCGAACGAGCGCATCGATCGTTCGGAAAGAATAAGCCACGCCGTAATAGCAACGTGTATCTCCATGACGAAATTGATCAGCGCCGTTGCCACCCACGTCTGCTCCCGACAGAGGATATACCGGAATCCACTCGGACCGCGTGCACCTCTCCAACCCTTCCCGCATCTCGAGAGCATCGCTACGGTAGGGCATGACGAAAGGGGAGGGGGGACAGGGAATTCGTGCCTCGGCCGTTCTCTTCGTAACGCGTCCATTTCGATACCCGGATCATTTCGAATCCGGCGTTTATCATTCAAGCACTGCACTTGACACTCCACTGTTGGCCAACAACAATTGACAAGCGAATACCCAACGCTTACGTAATTTTCTGATAATCCATTGTAAGTCGGCAAAGCCGCAGGAAATTGCAAAATTAGACGGCAACATTGTCGATTTTCTTTGACATTTCGAAGCAACCGGTGCAGCTTCCGGGGTAAGTGGCTTTCGCAAGAGAGATAAGGATATTCGCAACCGGTAGACAAAGTCGGTGTTCGAAATTAATCAAACGACGCTCTGAAATTGCGCGGTAAGTAAAGGGTTAAGAAAATGCAGGCAATAACGTCCGGATTCTCGTGGGGAGGCGGTTAGGATGGGTGGCAGAGCGGAGATGGAGATGGCAGATCGTTGGAAAGACGGTTGCGTAGGAGCCGTCGAAAGCGAGACAGAAGAAGAGAGAATTGAGCGTTAGCCGCTCGCGGCGGACCGCGGAGGGCGGACGGAGAGGAAGTGCGAGTGGGCCAGACGACGAGGGAAAGAGGCGAAAGGAGACGGCGGTGAAGACGAAGGTGGGGAATGCGGAGGGGCTCGGTGGGTTAAAGGTAGCGGGCTAGAGCCCCGCTTTATTTTTATGCAGTTATTGATCTCCGTAGAAGCCGACACCCGTCCCTCCGCGTGCAACCTCACCCTCTTCGAACCTCCAGCGTGCTCCCACCCCACCCAACCCTTTCTCTCTCATTCCCAGTGGCCCTCTCTCTTCGACCGCCTTGCCACCCTCGCGTCGTAGCGCGTAGCAGGGTGGCGGCGGGTAACTAGCTTATCAAAAAATGGGCGTTGCCGGCTGTCCCCGTCTCTCTCCCCCTTTCTTCGTCGATCGGACCTTCTCGCTCTCGTAGATTCGCCGGCTTCCTTCCTCCTTTCATTTTCTTTCGCCTTCTTTTCTTTTCCTTGCGCTTCGCCAGTGTCCATCCTTCTCTGCCGCTGCCCGCTCCTGATCCTTCTCTCTCTCCCTCTTTAACCCCGTTCTGCGTTTCCCTCTGGCGCGCATTTTCCACCTTCGTTCTCCGTCGTACTCGTCGGCGTCTTCCATTGTGGCCCGCGCACCTGCCTCGTCGCGCGGGGTGGCCCTCATTGCCTCGACGGTGGCGGAGGGACACAGGGGGAGAATGGGTGCACTTGGGGCCGCGGGAGCAAGAGAGAGGGTCGCTCAGAGAGAAGGGGTATGTCTCCTGTGGATAGTGCCGTACAGTTCGGAGGGTGAGGAAGCGAAATAAGATATTGGGGGTGGCCGGATAGGGTGGCGGAATCGGGTGGCGCGGCCGTATCCCATCCGCCGCGTGCGACGGCTCTCCTCTCTGTTCGACCCTCTCATCTCTCGGCGCCGCGTCGAACGGCCCCTTCCATTTTCTTCCAGGGTGTGTCCCATGCTTCTTCGATTTAGGGTAGGTTCGGGGCCAACCGAACCACCCGCGTTCCCGACCGTTCGTTCCTTCCCTATCGCTCTCCCGTTCTCTCCGTTTCTCACTTCGTTCCCGTCTCCTTCTCTGTCACGGGGTTCCTCTTTGCTCCCCTTATTCCGGCGTCTCTCGCGCGCCCTTCTGCTCACCGGAGCGCCAGGCAGGTGTGTACGCCTATACGTGAGAGCCGATCGATGTCTACTCCCTCCTCCCCCCCCCCTCAAGCCACCCTCCTCCTCACCCGGTCTTTCTCCTTTCCGACCACCTCCGCTCTTCCTCGCCGAACCACCCCTAGTCCTTAATTACGCGAGAGGGTCCCTACGTTTCTTTTTGCCGTCCTCTCGCTCTCTCTTTCTCCCTCTCTCTCCTGGTTCCCAGCACGACTGGTTCGACGAAACCAATGGGGCTTGCCCGTGCCGAGCCGAGGACCGAACCAGTCTGACTCGAGGGCAGCCTGATACTCTTTTTTAAGAGTGACTGGCTCGCCTACCGCGGATGACCTCGATCGTCGCGCGTTGTAATGATCGTTTATGCTTCTAGAGTTTCAAATGTATATCTAAAAGAAGACTCGAGACGATTTTCAGAGAAATATCACCAAGAACGTACAGTGGAATATGTTCCGTAGAGATATAAAACTTTCGATAAGTCCGACCTTTCTAATTCCGTGCGAAGCATCGTACGGATAATTGACGTTGTTCGAGGTCTACCGGTGACGGAGACAAACAAAGACGGCCGTCCATTTTGGGCGTCGGGGGGTGCGCGTGCCTGGACTTCCATTCTACCCCTATTTACGGTCGAAGGAAGGAAGGGTCAACGTCCGATCTCCCGGTAAGGAGGGCTAGGAAGGTCCTGAGAGGGTGGATCGGCCGCGGGGAGGGAAGGGGACCAGTCGAAGGATAGGTGGGTGGAAGTTGGAACGGGAGTCGAAAACGCAGCATCCGCCCGGGCCGCGTAGCAACAGGCATCTGTTGCGATAGAAGAGACTCGCGATAGATACGTGCCGGTTACATCTACTCCCGTATCTCGGCCTCGTGCGCACGTCCACGTGCACGTCAGTTCTCCTGGTCGTGGTGAATCGGCGACCCCGCCAGCCAGGAACTACCACACACCCACCGCAAACTCCGGGGGTAAATGCGTTCGCTCCTACGAAGTTCCCTCGTGCGCGTGACATCCGTGAAAATACCTGCACAGAGGTCCGTTCGCGGGGATCGCCCGGCGCATGCCTATTCGCCAGAATCGTGCGGACGGATCCCACGTGTCGGTGTCTCGCCGCTATATGGAATTACGTCTCTATTCCGGACTATTTTCGCCGCTTCGAAGCGACATTTCCAACGCTCACCACGCAACAATGAGACCTGACATAACGACACGTGCACTGTCACGACGAAAGAATTATCGGGAATTGATCGATGCGTCTATTTCTCCGAGTGCAACGTCGACTATTGCATTTGCCAATGACGGACGGTAATAATACTCATGTAAAGGCTCTATCGGATCGGCAAAACATTCGGCTCCTAGTACGTACGTTAATGTCTCGCCCTTCTGTCCTATGTTGAATTGCGCCGGAGGTGCTCGCAGACGCGCCTAAGCGCTTCCAGATGTTCCTAGTTGTGAACGCGGGAAAAACTGCGCGGCGAGCGGCCGAATCGCTCGGCGGAAAACAGGCGTGGACGGCACGAAAAAGCGCGTGACGGTCCATGCGTGGAAAATTGTCGGAATAGCGCGGAAAGGCAGCAACAGGGGGAGAGAGGCGGGACGACCACATCGAGCGTCATGCACGCTCGCTAACCCGCATGTGTGCACACCTACGTGCATACCGCGCTTGCATGTGCATACGCGCGCGTGTCCTTGCACGAGGAATAAATTTCGCGAAGCGCGAGATTAATTAAAGGCGATAAGGGGTATCCTCGATCATGGAATGGCAACGGGTTGTGATACTCGTTTTCGCAGCGCGCGATACATTCGATTAAAATAAAGAACGGAACTAAAAAAAACTGTCCAGCGAAAATTCAAATTGCTGTCGATGTCCCGCTACAGATACGCGTAATAAATGAACAATACGAGCAAGCGATTTATTGAAGTACCTTTTAACAAGGATTTTTATAGAATCTCCATAACGAAATATTTCCATGTAAATTTACAATTTGTGACTAGAATAAAACGTGAATTAGAACGGGAAGGCGGTCTGGGAGAAAGGGAGAAACTCCTCCGTGTAATGAATTCCTGTGTTTCACTCTCCCCGTCTGTTCATTTTGTTGACTCTACGCAGGAGCCAAGTGGCTGTACTCATATGTTCATATGCGTCCAAAGCGTTCGTGTCTACCAGCGATTCGCTGTTGCAAGAAGCACTGTAATGCTGATCATTTATGCGCCGAAATAACTATCCTATTCTTTATCTGAAAATTTTCCAGAAAAAACAATTTGCGACGGAGAATATCGATCGAACGCGCTGAGGCAAACAAATCGCTGGTTTCCTAAAAGAAACACAAAGCTGAATTCCGCGAAAGCCGCAAGTAGCCAACACGCGTCGAATGGAGACACGCGATGCATCGCGACGGATACGTGAGCAACACGCTGCAGCGTTATCATAACCCAGTGACGCCAAATATTGATTTTGACACGTACACGTGACAAGGGACTGAACACAAATACATGCGGCCGATCGCCCGCGTACATATCCGCTCGCCTATAAATATGTATACGTTGTGCGTGTCGTGCAAGAGCCATGCCGATGCACGTTGAATACCCGCGCCCACACACACACCCGTGCATTCGTCACACACGTGCAACTGACGCGCTGGTGCATCGCCGAGGCGCGCCGCCTCGAATTTGTATATATGTGTGCACGTGCAGCTTGATCCGTCGAAAGTTCGGCGCGGCTACCACTTGCCAATGCATACCGGGTGTGGAAGGAAAATAATGCGTCACATAGCGTCCTCGCACGATCATTCGATCGATCGCACACAATACAGGTGAGAGTACCATTCCTGTCCCCAACTGCCGTCCAATCAAACTCTATTCTTGCGATAACATATTTTATTACAATTAGGACGACGTGCATCAAACAGCAATGCTGCTGATGTACGCTAAAAATTACAAAAATAGGGATAAAAAGAAAGTATGATTTTTCTAGAGGGAAGTTGTAAAAAATGAAAGCGCACAGTTGGTGGTAGAGTTCTTTATTGGACGATCATGAGGATTCTTTAACCCACATACATTTCTCACGAATACGTTATAGCTCATTACCATTTGTTTTTCGGGTCGATGTTTTCATAAACGGTTAGTAGGATTGCATGTGCGCCATGTAAAAGGAGGTCATGGTGCAATCAAATAGCAATAATAATAACAGAACTATAAGTTCACGTCCCAACGTCCCCAGTGTGTTCTAAAACCTGAAATTTAGGAAAATGCATGCCAGCGAACTCTTAGAGCAAAGCTTTCAAATGCACCGAAGAAGGAACATTGCAGGTCTCTGCATTATCTGCAGACGCTGCACTTGCACGATGCACCTTGCTACGTACACACTGCATCGACTGTACCGATAGTGCTGGAAATGCAGTCTTCATCACAGACCTCGTCGGTGTCTGCGTCACTGAATAATATTGACAACAGCTATTGAACGAATTATTTAGCAAATTTACTTTATCGGTAGAGAGTAAAATGTTAATGTAGCTTTCTTCAATATTTATAAAAAAGAGATGGATATACAATTACTTCGAGCGAAGAAATTAAAAAAAATCATATCTTAAACAGCAAACCATGTGTTACTAACAATAAGTAAAAATATATTGTTTCTTGAGCCATCGATAGATGGCATAGCATACTCACATGTTCACTAAAAATATCAATATTTAGGACTCAAATCAGCCACTGTAACCACATTCGTCACGGTACGGAGAAACAACATTGTAGTAAGTAGATGCTGGAACAATATTTACATAATTATACAGTTAGTAAACTATTATTTATTTGTACACATATTCTGCATCGAGTTGATTCATAACAAGATGATATTCGTCAACAACCGGAAATGATACAAATTGAGAGGGAATATAATATTTTTAGCTAAAACGAGTAATACTATTGATTAGCGTGGAGAAAATTGCCACTATTATACTTTAGCCAATAATAAATGATGTGTGTGCCTGTCCATCACGAGGAAACTACTGTCAATGATATTATTTTAACGTACATTATCGAACATAGTACTCTATACAAGAATTCAATGCGCGAAAAATACTACCGCCATTTTGAAGCGTTCAAACCCCCGTGGCGGCATAATGTTCCGACGTGTCATCAATAAAAATAATACAGCTACGCGAATAAAAGAATATAATGGCCTATTATGACGTAAAAAAATATAAAATATATTTTGATGTTCTCAGTAAAACAAATTTACATAAGATTTTACCGAGAAATTCTTCTTATAACAAACCTGCCAGATGCAGTACACTCCGGTGTAAAAGTAATGGAGTCCAAGATCCAGGAAGCCTCAACTGGAAGGTTTAGACGATAAAATCATGCATGGCGCTTCATAAGAAATATTTTCTTCGTAAAAAACTGATACCATTTTGTAAACGCAGTATTTCGTTTCGACGTGCAGTTTTCGAGATATTGATTTTTCCGATTGGACCATTCCATTAGTTTCGGCGATCATCTTCAACGCAACTGTACCACTAACACGACGAAGAAACCAAGTGGTTGCTTCGACAATCGCGACCTAATGAAATATCACACTGATTGGGCAAAATGCGAAATGCACTGCCGTTACGCAATTGGTAAATACACTATCATAATATGATGATTAATATTTACTACAAGAATACACATACAATATTATGGTAATCGGATTACATCAAATATAAATTTGATTTGCATATTTTACATTTGTCTCGTAGGACCTCTAAGAAGGTTACACGGCTAAGAAAAGCAAAAGATTATAAACTTGCCTGCAATATACATAAAAAGTATAGAACAAACGTGCTTATTCGGCGATTCCATTGTTAACAATCCTATATATTTCAGTAAATGTAGTTGACTCCTACAATTTGTCACATATATATTTGCAGAATCATTGGCTCATGATAAATTTTTTGCAATTTTCGTTGAACATGTTGCGATTGTCATACGATGCAACTATATCCTCAAAGCTCTGAGTGGTCTGCTCGCTCCTGTACGCTTCGTACAGTCGACTCCAATAAATGCAGCGTACGTCTTGTGGAAAATACGTATACGATGGCTTAAATCGCAATATTGGGCATGGGGCGTCATGAGAAACTTGGAGAGAAAAAAAAGTTGACCCGATTTGGTGTATATTATATCCCTGTTGGATGCCGTGAAAAAAAGATATGGATTATCAAAGGTGAATTTTCCGAACGGCAAAGCGTCAGTAATGGCAGCCGAGTGTACCGTGGACGCCAGCGGCAGCCACGAGCGGGCCGCTCGTTGTACAGTTCAATCAAGAACTTTTGCCGAACGTCGTTTCGGTGCCGTCGAATAGGTGCTTCCGATCGCAAAATTACGCGAGGGGCGTCATGAGAAAATCGTAGCTCGTAAAAAACTAACACCATTTCGTGTATATTGTATTGAATTTTGTCGCAAGATAACGGAGTTATGAGCGTTGAAAGAACCGTTTCTACGGGACGTTAGGAGTCGCTGTTGGAGGGGACTGTACAGACGGACGCTACGGGAGCCCGCAGCCGGCATCGGCTCAGTTGGCAGCAGAACGTTAACAGAGAAGCATGGCTGATATATCGAAAGAGAACCTCCGTAAGGAGATCACCGGTAAGTCGTAATATCCTTTGATATACCGTACATCGAAAGCTCGCTACCGCGGAACCGAGTCCGTCTCATCGTTTGGCCAATATTTCGTCCGGGCACCGTCACGGGAATACGGAGAAAATCGGGAAGTTTGCTCTTGTTGGGCGACGACTTTAGCGCGCACGTATGCACTCGAGTGGCGTGCCCCACGCCGGCCATTATAGACCTCGAGCCCGCCGTATATTCCGTCCATCTATGTATCGTCCGTCTCGTAACCAATCGACAAAATCCACCGCGTGTAAAATGCTCAGGATTTTTTGGGAAAATTTTTTCGTTGGCGTGGGCAAAGCCTGAAATTGGGTGGTTGAACGAGAAACGTTGGTTGAACGGAGCGTCCTCGTCATGATTCGTCGTATGACGCGTCTAGCGGTAGTGGCGCGTGCCAGAGCTTCACACACGCTTTGCGTGTCTCCTCTTCGTGTTCCCTTTCAACGGATTTTACGCCACGAGAACGAAAATTCATCGGCCACCATTTCGCGCTTCTTTTCCTCGCGGCGAGGGAGTTAGCTCGTCGGACGATAGGCATTTTTCCCCGCCGTTATTCGCGCCCGAACGTCCGCGACGTATATTCGTCGTAACGAGAGTCCACGCTGAGCACCCCTTGGACGCGCTTGTATTTACCGGTTTTTCGACTTTCCCTGACCGAGTATATCGCCTTTGCTGACCGTTCGGTGTATGACCTTCTCGTTTCAGATTATACAGAGTCCGATGTTCATGAGTAAAACTTGCATTTACTGCCACATTACGTGCGATCCCTCTACTCCTATCTCCACGAACCTCGGGCATTTCACGATTTATGAACCTTTTGTCGCTCGATATGTTTCGCTCTCGTCTTCCCTTTACTAAGATTGATTTTTCAAAGCGTCGTTTTTCGACGCATTTTCTTGCTTCGTGGCTTACTTTCAAACATTCTTTCCTTTTAATGACGACGCGATCACCGACCGCCACCGTCGTAAGAGCGGCCATCTGCGCTCGATATTTACTAGATTCCCGCCGCGGGAAACCAGATCGCTCCAGTAGGGTCCGTGCTTTACGTACATCAACCTCCTACAGCACACTTGATTTTATCGACCAAATGACGAATTTTTTGAAATATTGCCATGTATATAAAAAATGATGGTTTGCCAAAATTGTTGTTTCGGATGGTTTTGCTCATTTGTATTATTATTTTTTCAGCCATCTTAAAGGATGCTGATCTTACAACCATGTCTGCAAAGAAAGTGAGGCAACAGATAGAAGAAAAACTTGATGTTGACCTCACAGAAAGGTACAGTAAACAAAAACTCTTATCTCACAGTTATACTGATTCCACATTAAACAATGGACAAGCCAGGATGATACAGATGTAACAAGCACTTGTAATATATAGATTGCAAGCGCAAAGCTTTTTTCATCCAAGAATAAAATGAGGGTCTCTGTGTAGAGTTGCGATTTCTTAGATTTCTACCTCGTTCCCCCTCCAACAGATCTTCATAAATTATTAGTTATTTTTTATTGTGATCACAGCAGGACCACAAAATCACATGTGTTGCATAAAATACTTACAGGAAAAAAGAGGTGGATGATTTAGTCATGGAGTGCCTACAGGAGAAACAAGATGGTGGAAAGAAGAAGAAAAAGGCAGCGAGTGAAGAATCTGAGGATGGTGAGGAGGAGGAAGAAGAAGGATCTGAAGAAGAAGAGGAGGAGGAAGAAAAGAAACCAGCCAAACGAGGACCTGCAAAGAAAACAGTAAGCAAACGTAAAAAGGGATCATCTGACGACGAAGAGAGTGCCAGTGATGACGACGCTAGTGACGAAGAATACAATCCAAAGAAGCCTAAAACATCACCTAAGAAAAGTATGAGGCCCACTTCATAACCATAGCTATTTATGTACAAGTGTAATGACGCATTATATTTATAAACGTATTGTCTATTGTCATATTAGGTAAGCCCGGTAAGAAGGGTAAGAAGAAGGGTAGCGATAGCGATAGCGATGAAGACTGGGGCAAAAATAATAAAGCTCAAGGAGGTGGCGCGAGAGGTGGGCAAAGAGGTGGACAGAGGGGTGGACAGAGAGGTGGTGGGCAGAGGGGTGGTTACACACGCGCTATAACATTGTCCTCTGAACTTGCTGCGATTGTCGGTGCTGATCAAATGCCACGACACGAGGTTGTGAAGAAAGTCTGGAGTATTATCAAAGAAAGGAATCTTTATGTATGTATTTCTCGTACAGATATAAATCCTGTGCTGTTGAATGATAAAAGTGAGGAGCTTAACATGAACCTTCTGTTTGCAGGATCCCAAAAATAAGCAGTTCGCTATCTGCGACGATGAACTGTTCAAGGTAATGGGTGTGAAGCGTTTCAGGACTTTCGGTATGATGAAGTACCTTAAGAACCACTTTGTAGACTAAATCTTCTATCTTCGATTACCGATCTCCAAACGGATTTACAAACATTGTATAAGATATTCCAAGACGCAAAATGCGTTGATCCATCTCTCTTTGTCACAGAATAGATATACACGAAAAAACACGTACACACATGAACATACTTCTTTGGAGATAAGACTTTTAGCCCGTGTTTACACCATTCCAATGTATTCTGCTAATCATGATAACCGCTTTCTCCCGTTGTCTACTGTAGAGTGTTGATTTTTATGGGCATTATCAGAAGGGTGCACGTCCCGATAGTGTCGAAATTTGCATTGTAATATTAACATCAACGACGATCACATATGTACAAGGAAAGAAGTACAGTCGGGACGAAAGTCGTTAGCATGGTCATCCAGACAATTTCGTAATATGGAAAACATACAAGTGGCCAATAGTCGATAAGTCGATTTTATGTCTCGTCATACTTAAAGTCATTGATCACTCGCTTGGTGGTTCTTTCGAGCGATATTTTACATCGAAAACATAATGGTAACGGTCCACCGCGGCAGTGCAATCGATACTATTTACAATCTTCCGTAAATACTTGCTCTGATTCGCTTCAAGCTTTCTTTTTTATGTTTCGTTATTTTATCAGTGAATGTTCTTTCGAAAACACTGTAACGAGAGTCGGATTATTATCGTTTTTTGTACGGATTCAGCGTTTTAATTATCGACGATTCTTTGGGAAAAAACGTAGATACAATCGGTAAGGTACCTGTGAGGCGTTGTACCTCGCTCTACCTAACTTTCATTCAAAATCAAGCACGAATTTTAACGCAATTCGTTGCCAAATATAAACGAAGGACTCATGAAAGAAGGCGCAACACGATAACAGGGAACCAGATGCGAAGAGAAAAGAAAATCAACATCCTGTACCTCTTCTGTATAATAGCTACATTATACACTGAAATTAATGCTAAGCGAAGTTTACTTGTATTATCGTGTAATTACTAATTATCGTCGTAATGTAGATTTTTTGGTGTAAAAATTGACCTAACTTTTAAGATTTATCGCTGAAGTGATTGATTCAAGTGAAAGGTACGATGTAAGCATAAAACAAAGAAAACGTTTGTGCAGTGATTTCTGCGCAGTGTTGAAGAGTAGGGTAGGGAAAAAACTTATAATAGGCTCACGAGGCGGGGCACGGAAACGATTTTCGAGTACGGCCGACCGTGCTTCGACATGCTGGAAGAATTTCTGTATTTAATAAATAAATTAGATGCAGGCCTAATATCGAGGGAAAGCATTACGTCCTTTGAAACGAAACATTGTACACGAAATTATTAATTACAAAGTTTGTTTTTCTTTCTTATTGAGAATAACTACGGTTCGGTAAATGTATCTGAAACACGTATTATTAAAAGGTATTGCTTTCATTTCTTTTTTACAAAATGGTTTTACGTGCACTTTATTTCCTCGCTGATATTCCTCGTGATCCTACGACTCTCCACTTTTCGCGTGTGGTCATGTGTGCAGCTTTTCCCTATCGTATGTTCTCGTACTTTGCACGTGCATGCAAAATATGTGATGAAAAAAGAAATAGATTTTGATCCTTGGAGTATTTTATTGCCGCGACATTGACGGAATATCATGCGTGTAAGAATAACAAGACGAGTGCATTTGTGTCACGCGCACTCAGATTCATCTGTCACGAAGGATACGACGCGCTGCTGATCGTCGTGTCTCCCTCGCAGTCCGAAAATGTAAGTTTTCGGTTTCTTCGTGTTCGTGCTGTTGTCTCGTCTCGTCTGCGTTTCTGCATCGCGAGCCGGTGCTACTTGCACGTGAACGCCCTGCCGAAAATGCGATTTGCACGTTTGCGTGGCGCGCGTCGAGCAACGACTTATGGAAGCCTGAGGCAAAACGTGCAACAGTGCGTTACAAAGAGAAACACCTGCTGCGAACAAATGTTTGCATACGGCCCTAATGAACGAACCATAGCTTCGAATAATCAACCTGGGGCAATACGTCGTTCATGGGAGCCATGCTCAGACGACATTCAAAGTAGACTGAAACTATTATTTTTTATTTCGAACTTTTAATACTGAAGCCTCGATAACTCGACATTGTACTGATGTTTGTTTCTTTTATTAAAATATAATTTACCCACGAATGTCTAATTTTCGTTGAGCGCAAGGGGTGGGTAATACACTGACAGACTTATTTTCAGATCAACCCATAAAGTAGGCAGTGAATGTATTTCTATTAATAGCCAAATAAATACCTTGTAAATTCGTGTAATTTAGAATACGTAATATCGTAAGTGTTGGATCTTCCTGTGCAATTCGTACATCGATTTTGTATACGTTTAACCCAGTTTGATTGTATAGTGCTGTCGATAATATAATGAGATTTACAGCTATAATCGTTGCTTACCAAACGCAACGCCCTTCGCTTTAGTTCCCAAACATTAGACGTATAATCCCGGTCGATGGAAGGTGGTAGTATATGCGTGTCAGTCTGAACCATTTGATGATGAACCGTTTTTAGTTGAGGTCCACTTTCCGTTAATCTTAAACATTTTTTTATTACTTCACTGTTAAAAAATTTACCTCGAAGACACTTTTTAGATTATTCTAAAAACTTACTCTTCGCGGCTCCTCAGCGCTTCTATGTCGTCGTACAACTGAAAGAAATGCACGTATTCGGGATGATTGCGGATAAAGTTCAAAGCTTCGTAGGTGCATCTGAAAATTTCATTTATAGAAATTTAAGGACTCTACGTTATCAGACGAATGTGAGCATGATGGATGGCCAATGGACCTGTCTGGATCTTCTCCAAATTTCTGAGCTGCTTTCCTCGAACTGAAAGCGTAGTATTTGCCTCTCCACTTAGCGACTCCGTTGTTTGGATTTCCTGGGATCAGAGCACCCTTTCCGATCACAAAGATCCATGGGCAAAATCCTAAGAACTAAGATGTTATTTCTATAAATATGAATATTAAGCTTCGTGTAAATTTCTTAAGAGGGTACGTCCTTACCTCAAGATTAATTTTCTCAAAATCTTCCGTTGTGTTGGCGTGAAGGACGGTGCATTCCCCGCAATCCGCTGAAAGTAATCGCTAATCATTTGTTTCATAATTTTATTTGACTTTGACAATACGTAAATTGCAAGGAAAGAGAAGGGGGTCATTACTTATCAGTGCGCCCATAGATTGCTCCAACCGTTCGGCATCAGATAAGATTTCTCTACCGCCTAACATGGATTCTAGTATTGTTTCGTTGTTCATGTTTAAAGTCTGCAAATATTAAATGAGTTGAAAACATTCGCAGCGAGAAGATATGATGCTTAATTACCTTTGTGCTAAGACCCATTAATTCCCACAGAAAGGCGTTGATACCACTCAAGACAATTACTTCGTCTTGCAATCCCATCCATATGTCAGCTAGGTCAATGAACTGGGGCTGATAACAAAAAATATTAATCATCACAATTTTTCAACCGGCGGATTTAATGTTAAGCAATATATTTACATAGACTTGAACCGTAGGAATTGCCGTTCGGAAGCGGACGGTATCGTGAAGTTTAAAAAGTCGACCCTGAAGTCTCTGTATGAGATTATTTATCTCACCGTCGCACCGATCCATGTCTTTCAGCAACTTTCTAAAATGTATAATATTGGAATCACATGGAAGACTAGATAATCGAACCGGACTATAATGAATAGTAGAAGAAAACCTGATGTAAACTTCCTGTTGGCGGTTGGCTGTTAACATTTCAATAGCCCATTCAATATCTTCTTTCGTAACATCACGAGGTAATTGTGATTGTTTCGTATTCCTAACACAGCTGCCTTCATCGACCGAGGACATAAAGATTACATTTTCCACTGCCGTAGTGAATTTATAGATCTCCTTCATCAACTGCTCCAACAGATCCAGGATAGTGTCTCGACTCTTGCTCACCGCACTGTGTAAAATGCTCGGCACTATAAATGTAAATTTACACAATATAGGAGTTCTAAAAAAAATGGAAATATCATAAGAATGTCCTCACGATCATCGATCCCTTCCCCACCACGTTGACAATCTCTATTGAACAACCGAATCCCTGCGACTATACACATCAGTTCCATTAGCTGTTCCTCTTTTTCGCGTTTCGATAGAGTCACGTAATGCGCTAGTTCCGAGGGTTGAAATACGCTTTGCAAAGCCACCGACACTTCCCTGGAAGAATGTATTTTTAATCTTGATTCACAGGTAGGAAAAATGAATAGATTACGATACCGAAGGATGCTGGGAATCGTAGGATTTCCGAGTCCGCTAAGCAGGGTAATCACTACGAGAATTTTCTGATAAAGCTTCTCAGTGTCCTGTTCATTACCGATTCTGTTGGTCTTGCATATATCAGCTACTAGCGGTCCGGTTTTCTGATGCAAAAGGAGCCTGTGTCTCTTTATAGTTTCATCTACATTATACAGTAAAATTGAATGATCCGAAAGTGTACCACTAGACGTGAATAGCTTACCTCTTTCATGATAGTGTTTTATAAAATATAGTTGATTTTTTAAAGCCACTAAACTTGGTTTGGAGAGATCGCAAAGTCTTGAAGTCACTGTTTCGATTATTCCCTCAATGTTATTATCGTCAACATGATCAATTTGGTAAGTTGGATTTAGGCGTAGTAAAGAGAGCTAACAGGATAAAAACCTTGAGAATATTATTTATCTCCCTCTTTATTATTTTGGAATAACACGTGTGACAAACGTACCAAAAAATACACCAAATCACCGGTCACGCGCACTTCCTCCTCTTTGCATTCGGCAATAATTTTCTTCACGAGAAATTCATGCGGATCATCCATTATTTTAAGAAAGGACTTGGACAGGATATTGATACCTATCCTAATTAAACTTTCAGTTTCCTGCCACAACTTAGACACACACCGTACGAGAAAAGTTTGATCAATAATATCAGAGAGACAGCTGTCAATATTGCAAGCTGGTTTCCTTTCACCTCTGAAGATGTCTTCGCTTGATTGTCAGCTAAATTCGAAATTTCGAAAAATCCTCATTGTTCACGAAAGGTTTTTGTGGAGTATCGGCGTTTGAAGGACGATCGTGCATCGTGGGTCATGTTTAGCGTTTGTGTCGTTCAAAAAGCCCGCGTTGCCAAAGAAGTGTCTGCGAGCGTGAGGACGTCGCTAGAGTCGTGGAGCTTAGCGATCGCCGAGGAGATACGCAGAGTCAATCAGTCGTGTTGGATGCTCGGAACGGCGAGGGTTGCGTTTGACAGTGGCGAGGAAGCACGGCAGAGCGTGAAAGAAACGTCATGACGTTAGCGTGAAAACCTTCGTGTGGACACCGTCGGCGCCTATCACCTATCAATATGGCCAGTGATATTTGGTGCTCGGATAACCGGTGGGTTAACGCCAGTGCGACGGCAGTTCAGTGGAAATTCCTTCTGGTTTTTGTGCTCCTTGCGATTCTTCCGGCCGCTCACACCGTAACCCAAGGTCAGTCACCGTTCTCTTTTAATAACGATGTATTTCAAAATTCCTCGCTAAAGAAAACATCGTGTGCCCAATTTTAAAATAAGTCCGTATCATGTGTGAGAACGCTCGGATTAAGTGCTTCTCTTCGACGACGTTTCCGGCTCTCCTGTTCTTAAAATTCCTCTACTTTTTAAAAATACGCTTACTATACGAGTGTGTTGTCGTTGAGACATTTCCTGATCCTTAAATGATACACGCGGATCAGCTGTGTCTTTGTTCACCGTTGACTATACGTACCGTTTACTCGATCGCAATCAACGTGTGTCAGTATGATTCATGCTACGTAGTTTTTACGTTTCTCCGAAATCTTCCACGTATACTCATTCATCGCCGATTTCGCTCATCAATGAAGCGTCGGACGGAAATGGAGAACGAAGGACACAAATAGGAATCTAATTCAATACGCATTCAAAGCCGTTAGAACGTTAAACCCCCGTGCGAGAAACGCATAGAGATTATAAAATGCGGGTTGGCTTTGTGCGTTTCACAAAGAAGATTTCAGAAAAATATATACTTGAATCGTGACGCATTGTGTGCACAACTTACGTGCGAATAGTTTCTCGCGATTGCTACTAATTGACACTAATGTGTCTGGCCGCTTCGAATTGCATCGTAAAATAGTACTATAATTGTGGCTAATCATTTCTTTAAGTCGGTTTTGCGTTTTGTTTCGCTCCAGTTTTAGCTCCGTGTTTTTCAACGGCATACTCAGCCGACTGGCCCGGTTATATTTCGAGCCGCATAAAAAACAAGACGTTAGCCACATTCTCGTGTGAATGGTAGATCCGAATTTAAGATGTTTAGTACATCTGTTTTTCTTCTACGTACTCGCACCTTCTTTGTTAGTCAGCCAAGACGATTAGTCGGACGGCGCTGATGGAATCATTAAAATGCAGCCAGCTTAGCGCCGGTATGAGTCATTATAGACATTCGGCAAGAGAATCAAAGAATTTACGTATTCGACAACGATCAACGTTTCTCTCTTCTTTTCCTCCCCCTTTTTACGTCAATGGCGTCGACGTACTCAAGGGCCCCTCTGGCTTCGAGTGTTATTCATTATAGGAGTGCTTGTTAATTGCGAACGAGCCAGCCTAACGGGGAGAAAGTCGATATAGACTAAACACTCAGCGGAGTAACTCAATAAAATCAATGAAATCATTTTCATGAGCCCCCTTACCGAGTGTATCGGTTGCTATTTGCGGCTCCAATCCAGTCGTACGCGAGAACCAACGGATTAAAGCTGTCGGGAAAGGTTTTGATCCGCTAAAGAAAAGTCCTTAACGAAAATAATCAATTACCTTCGATAGACTCTAGTCCGTCGAACACGAAATTTCAGAGATAACGATGATGAACTATCGACGGTATAGAATGAACTAATTAATATTTTCACTCTTGGTTCTTGAATGTCGGAACGTAATTAACCTGCTGAGATTGCCCGCCGCAAAAGTGCTCGGCAATTGAAAGCGAAACTGATTGGAAAACTTCTCCTACTTGAAGCGTCTTGTTTCTCCTCGTGGAAACTCGAGAGTTGTCTTTGCACCTATGTACGTGAATTTCGAGTGAAATTAATGAGAGAAAATTGATGAGGTATCGATGACTCCTCTGGTTCAATTACGGCAGTTTACTTCAATTACCCACGATGCTCGTTTATGAGTGGAATTAAACATGCGTTGAACCTTCAAAGATAGCGCGCGGTCGGTCAAATTGGACAACCGGCTAACTGTAAACCTTAAATAACGGGCACCGTTCATCAGTGCGCCGTTATGTATTGGAAAGCTTCGTACACCAACGAAATAATGACGATACGGCCCTGGGCATTACGAAAGCGGCTCAGTATGAGTCGGACCTACATGAAAACGTATTCTTCCCCGCGATAAAAGTCTACGTAAGTCTCTTCGTGCGATACGAATCGTGTGTCGCTAACGTTAGGGAACGTTGAAAATCAGTAGCGCACCTAAATCATACAACGCCAGACTTGATGGTACGATTAACAGACTTTTATGGAAACTAGTACCTTCTTCGTCTTACAGTCCTAACGTAGTGTTCTTTGGACTGCGATTCTCGAGAGCGCATTCCTTCGGCTAATCTATGTAATCTCGGGAAAAGTGACGCGTGACGAGTTGTTCGGCTTATCGAGGCTTCTCGATTCCTCTTTGAACGCCACCTCCTACAGAGTAGAAGGGCGAAAAAGCGCAAGATGAGGGAGAACGGTGAAAAACGCAGGAAGGAAGGCAGAGGAGAGCGGTCGATGCGGTCGATGCGGTTGATGAAGGCGACGTCAAGTTCCTGCGGGCTTGCGCTTATTTCGCCAGCGCACAAAAGTGCCCCATTGTTGCTACTAAATGACTTAATCGGGCCACAATGCAGAAGTGCATCGCGCTCCCCTCCCGGTCTAGCCGGCGGAGTCAACGGCCATAGAAATCCTCGTTTGCCCGACGGAACGCTGGCAAACAAAACCGTCATGAGGAATAAACGTCCAAAGAAAGACTCTCGGTGTAAATAAACGTGATTCCTAGCGGCGAAACGCGACCGGTAAGGCATGACTGTTAATTAAACATTCTTATTTATACCGCCAGCGTGGCACTTCCGTTCCTCGGGTTTTCGAGGGCTGATCGTACGGCTGCTCGAGCTGGGATTTTCTGTGAATTCGAGTTGCAGCGCGTGCGACGACCGGAGGAAATCTCAATTGTCCGGAGCGGATTAAATTGCTCGTACGTAGGAAAGCCGCGGGTCAAGAGCGTTAAGCTCAACGAGGACGATCGGAGCCCGCGAGGAGAGGAACGATAGGCTCGTGTCAAGTGTGGGTAGACGAAACGCATTTCATAACGATCTGCCTTTGCTCGAGTCCTCCCACCCCCTCCACCCCGCCGGAGTCGTTACTGTCGTAGGCGGGCTCGGACAACCACACGAATTAAGAACGAAGACTTTCGAAACGCGTCCCGTCATCATTATCAGCCGTTTACGACCGACAGAACGTTGATCATGAGCAGCGGCAATTTCGTAACACGAGACGGACTCCGAGATTTTTCCAGGACCTCACAACACAACCCAAGACTTCCCTCGCTGCACATGAGACTTTCAAAACGTCAGCCCACCGTTTAAAATTCACAAGAGTTTATGGTATTTTCATCCTTCACTTCCCTCCGTGACTCGAAAGTATAGATTCGACGTAAAAGCCTGGATAAACGGCTTATAAGATGCACGTCACGTGGGTGGACAATGACGGTCAGGCGTGACGGTTTCTTAGGAATGAAAAATGCCTCTTGATTGCGCTATGAATTATTTCGAAGCTGTATGGCTCGCACGGTGGGCGGAGGACACCATCTTTGAATACGATCGGTCCATCGATAAACGATCCGATGGCCTTGTACTTTCTTCCGGCGGATTATCCAGTTCGTAGTGGGTGTCGTTGATGTCATCATGACGGTGCTAGTACCGCGTAACATTGCATTTAACTTGAGAGTTTTGAATAATCATGGCGCTTTATCGGCTCCGGTGGACGAATATCCAAGATTCGAAGGTTCATAAAAGTCTGTCGTATCTGGCCACTTTCGAAGCTTCGTGCCTGGCTTGTCTCGTTGTGCTCTCGTTTCCTGCGTATATATCAACGGAGATTTTAAAAAGGCAACCATCGAAAACACGAGCCGTCTTTACGAGGTCCTCGCCCTTCTGTTCCCCTCGGCATTACGTTCTTCTCTCGTTCGGCTTCGGAGCTATATCCGTAACGGGTCTAACCGTCCTCGGCGAGCGAGGACTTTTTACTCGAATGGCTTTTTACGCGAGCGGCCCGCGAGCCATCTTGCCGGATCCCATGGCTCCGGAACCCGAGGGAAACTCGTCGAGCCGGGAGATAGGGGAGTCGGAAAAAGAAATCCGTCGAAGTAAATCACACGGGTTAACCAGCTCTCGTCGAAGAACCCCGGGAGAAAGATCGTAGTTCCCGGAAAACTCTGATTACATCTGATTTATAATCCCCCGTTGGAGATCCCCTCGTCGTCGCTCTCTTCTGACGGTTTAATTAAAATCCGCGACGGATAATTACGTTACTTTCCGTCGGAGCACAGTCGATCCTACGCCCAGACGAAGGATATTCTCGCCATTTTAAACTTTCCTCCTGTTTACGTGCTGCAGTTGAATTCGACACTCGAGTCCCTGATCCCTGCTTTATACGTACTTTCCCCTGGCTAGAGAGATGTCACGCTTCGGAAAAGACGTCTTCTCGAGAAGCTCCGGGGGGTTTATGATTTCCCGTGGATTTGAAAACGTCGTTTCGAAGGTGGAACCATTGGCGATCCATGAGCCATTTCGAGAGGTGGAAGGTCGCCGGTGGCAAGGTACAAAGGCACGTCCGAAAGCACCGTTGGATTTATGCCCGGTACCACCGTCCCCGGGACTACACCCCCTTTTCTATTCCGAGCAGCGCGTCCATTGTACTTCCCACTTTTATTGACACAGCCACTTCCGGCGCTCTTTCAGCCACTTTCAATGCACCAGTCATTCCTACGATATTCCGCGCGTGTGCCAACTTTGCGCATATGCCCGAAACTCCTGCTTTTCAGGAGCACTCCCCCCTCTCCCCTCTTTCCTTATGCGGAGAATCGAATTTTGGTGTACGCTCGATTTACGTGGCAGTAGGTCTGTGTATACACAGGACCAAACAAATAGTCAGGCGACAAAGGGACAAAGTCCTGCCCTAATTTCCGGTAATGACAGCCAGTGGCTTACGGTGGTAAAAATCAATTACTATATTTTACCGTGTTACATTAACCGGTATAGAATTTCTGCTTCACTGTAACGCATTGTAAGCATCGCTAGGATTTGGCGATATTTTTCATTCTTCCAACACGATCCATACATCGCTGAGGCCTTATTCATCCGGTAGAATGCATTTCCATTGACGCACCGAATCTTAGTTCGACACGCTCGGGCACGGCACGTTCTTGTCGGCAGGCTCGTCCTCAGAGGATCAATCTCTGTGCTCGACATCACGTCACGTTGCATTTGTCATAGGCAATGCTCGCTCATGCATAACGCAGCGTTCTTCCTTCCACAGAAATACGAATTTTCAGACGACGAATTTCAAATAATATCTCGCCGCGTGGTATCCGTCTATTGTTACTTTAAATTCCACTCTGACGATCGAAGAATTCACGAACCAACGAAATTCACGGAGACGAAACTCGTACATTCTCGTGGACGCGTCTCTTATTATCGAAACCGGATTTCGATAAGCCAGAAGTCAATGGATCGGAGCGACGGCACGTGCGCTTTTCGGACGTGGAAGTCCGTCGATAAGACGGGAATATATATTTCACGCTGGGCTCTGCGAGCAGGGACGATGTACGTATAAAGATAGATCGCGCGGTCGGCGGTGCAAAAATTTCTCCGGCATCTCGACGATCTCGTCGGATCGTAAATCGAGAACGGTGGCTACACGAGGTCCACGTAAAAATACGATGCACCGAGGCGTTGAGCGCTCGAAAATCGCCAGGCATTTCGTACGAAGCAGCGAGCATACAGAACGGCGAATTTACGTCTCATCGGATTTCGCGGTTCTCAGAATTTTCGTGAAACCTTGCTCCTTCGAAATGAAACCACGTGATTCGCCGTTTCTTCTCGTTGACCCGCTCTTGCGTGAAACGCTGGAAACCGTCACGAGCATACGTTTCGCCGAGCACGAAGATTTCTACGTTAATCTCCCGCTCCGGATGCAATTTAACGGTAACTCGGCGATTTGCATAATTGGCCGAGATCTAGCGCGACCCCACCGCGGACCGATATTCGCACAGGTCCAGCAGAAGTTCCGATGGGAGAAGAAAGCACGCATCTACCTTCCGCCAGGATCACCGACATTAAATCGGTTCACCTTCTGACTCATTGTTCTCCGAAAAACCGTATGCACGAGCGCAAGTCATATAAATTTGAAATTTACGTTTCATCTAGCACTCTTAGAAGTGACGTCCTTTTATCGTGGGTTGAAAGGAAATTAATGCTGTGCCTGATAATATCACATTTTCCGGCTGACCCAAAATTCCTCCGGTGATGGACCCTAAGAATTTGGGTCTTCAATGCTCGACGTGGATTTATGACGATAACGACTCGTTTTCATCAAGCCTTTCGTTTAGGCTTCTTCGTAATTTCGTTTTATCGGAGCATCGACGAAAACTGGAGTCGCATGAAATTGACTCCGGCCTTGTAATGGAGTTGAGAACCGTCGTTAGGCTGGCGTCTGCAGCCAGATCCAAATCTATTCCCGGCTTAACAATGGTCCACAGTTTTAACTCGTCTCGGTGGCCGAGCAGCGTACTTTTACATTCTGCTGCTGGAAGAGCCTGACTTCTGCCGTGTGTTGCGTTTTGTCGGGATCGACGATCCGTCGATGGAAATTTCCTGTTCCTGCTTATCCCTGAATAATTACCGCCATACGTCGTTAATATTTATGGACTTTAAAGGCGGGGCTCCTCTTAGCTTTATCTATTTCTTACGTTCCCTGCGCACCGCGATAAATGGCCAATGCTAGGTACTGTGTGAAACGGGCACACATGGTAGCGCATTTCAAGAATAGTAAGTAGATCATCCTATGAACAGAGAACGATGCATACGCGAAGCCAGGTTTATGCTGTGCCATCGACCACTCGTACAAAAGATGTGTCAAATTGTCATCTACTCCCTCACTAAACATTCTATTAATTCAATATCTTCTACCTTCGTTCACGGTGTATTTCCTTTTTTTATCGGCATTCTACGGGTAAAGTAATTAAAAGTTTGTGGCTAAGGGATTTCGTAAACGTTTCATCGGTCGGTAGATCCCGCGACAGTTTTCCCTTTTCCAAGTAGCCAAGTTGCAAAGTTAAAGGGTATTACTCGGGAGTTGTTCGAAGGCGTAACAAGTTTTTCAATGAAGCACCGCGCGCAGCGCGTGCCCGCCCTTCCTCGATTTTTCAGAGTTTTATTTTCGAAGGACGCAAAGTCGCGTGTTCCACGTCGTGGCAGGGCGTGTCGACTAAAAATGGACGCGGGAGGGGCTGTCTCGGCCGAAATCCCTATACACGGCGGACCAGTCTTTTCAAATACTACCCTCCTATAACGCTGCCGCACGAATGCAGCTTTCCTCGCTCGGGATGATCGGTCTCACGTACAGTTGGAGCTCGTCCAAGTCGGACGACTTCCGTCATACGTGTGTTCGACCAACGCATTCGACAAAAGGAATCAATCAAACTCGCTAATCGCACTACTCAACGTTTTCCGATGTGCCGTAAAGCGACACGCGCATTTTTTCTTTCGATTCTTCTCACTAAAAGGGGAACGGAGAATTGAAATTTAATGTAGCTGAGGGCCGCATCGTAGACAGCCGCCACAAAACGCATCTGCCGATCCTCATGACCTTCCGTGCGGGACGATGGTTCTCAACCGGCCATGTTTTACCTTAGTGCATCTGTTCAGTTGAGCCAAACTATACCTTTTGAATGACCCACAATACCTTCTCGATAATGGTTCAGCTCGAGCGGCAATGTTTTATTCGTGAAGCGTAATTTTCCTCAAGAGTCGCGATTGCGCTTGGCTGCTGATTTTTTCGTCCCTGACTCTTATCTCGTGATAATTCGTACAGGTCGATGCACCGAGCTTTCTCTTTGTCTTCTCGCTTCTCCTCCTTGCGTAAATTGCTAGAGTCAATATTGACAACGGCAACTGCGTCGTAATATATTTTTTACTCTCCTATATCCGATTCCTTCCGACGAATTTCAGCTTTTCAATGATTTTTAAAGCTCCCCCTCAGCCGTCTTTAGACGATAAATTAACGGCAAGCAATTTCTATTGTTATGCTTTCTACGTAAGAATCGAGATTATCGTTTCCGTCTACCAACTGGAGTAGATCGGAAACGAGGGAGAGTGGAAATTCTCGTCGTTTCCTGGAGCGTGCCGGGCTCCTCGGTTTCGGGCCGGCTGAAATAATACGAAAGGGTCGTAGATTCGTTAAAGGTAAGAAAAGGGAAGTCGAAGGGTCCACGTTTCTTTCCCCGACCTAAAATTACTCCGACCCCTTCCTTGCGGAAAAGCAGTGAGCGTGGGTCGTGTAATCGGCTTAAACGCGATCCAACTACATGGCATTATTTCCGTTGGTCCTATTAGCGAGTCAATTCTCAATATCCACGTAGGCATAAACGTCGCGTGAGTTTAAAAAAGACTACGTCTGCCTTTTTGTCTGGTCTCATTCTCTGGCGGTTCGCCATAGATAGCTGGCATGTATACACGATACGCTCCTTGGAGCTAAGTGCCACTCGATTGCACTTCTCGTCTCATCGTCTCGGATTCTTCTCACGGGAGGCCCGGCACGTACCCTTTTGCGCGGGAGTATCGCTCTTTCGATCCGTGACATTATAAATGAGCGACGCCAAGGGCGCGTCTCGATCGACCGCAGCCAGGTCCCCCGAAATTAGTGCGCCAGACGAAGTGCTCGATTTAGCAGCCGGTTCCGTCATTCGCGCACGGACGTGGCCCGCAATTAGGTGCCACGGGATGGAACAAGCCCCTAGCACGAGAGGGAAAGCGAGAGGACGTCGATGACTCACGTCAAGTTCGTTGCCTTCACACCGACGCTTTATTTATCGGCTTTCCATCGTCGCCGGCCCGACGGCACACATATATGTATAACCAGTCTGCCTAAACGTACGATATCGTCACGACAGCACATTATTGCGACAAAGCAAGCAAGGTTTTCCATCGAGTCCTTGCATAGCACGAACCATTGACGCTAGAAAAAATGGAGCACGAAGGAATTGACCGTTAATCTCATTTGACAATGAGGAGAAGCGTAACGTTTTACAGCGAAAGGTTGTAAGCTTTGAAGAACAGACCGACTGGTGCAACGCGAGGTCGAAACGTATTCTCGCGCTTGTCCCTGTGCACGACCCCGTGGTCGTCACGCTACATGTTCGAGGAAGCGTTCGCGTGTCGAACGCCGAACGCGTCTACGTCGCCGGGGTATAAGTAGCTGCAAAGGGCTTCGTGCCCTTTCCGCTGTCTTCCTCGCCAAGCGATCGATTCGTCTTAGACGAGTTTACCGCGTGTTATTGGCAAAAACGAGCCTTAGGCAAACGCCGAAGACCCACGAGTAATCAGCCTACAGTAGTCATTCTCATCTACTCTATCTACCTCACGGAAGCTCCAAAAATCGTCGCTACAACTAATACTTTATCCGTGACCCCTCTGTTAGCGCATTAAACGGTTCCGAGAATTAGTGGCGCACGTATTAAAAAAAATATTCTTCCTGAGTATTCTCGTAGCCACGTGATCGCCAGGAAGCTCGTCGCCCGATGAATCACGCGATAAATTATTTATGAACGGCGCCCGCCGACGGTTCGGCGATTTTCGAGAAAAGAGGAAATACGTGTAACGTGACCGACGATTTAAAAAAAGAATCCAAGGACCGCCGACGATGTCTCGCGAAGATAAGCTTTTCGGACGATAAGCGCTAGTCGTTAGCGATAATTTTCGTTTCTCCAATTATGATAAAGCGATTTAATCGAAATTCTCCTCATAATGCCGTTGGCAGTCATGAAGTTGTAATTGTTACGGCACGAGGGGGGCGGGGGGGTTTGAAGTGAGAATATGATTATCCGGAGCGACGTCATTAGAAGGGGCCGGTTAGGGCAGTTGACCGTCCGAGTTTAATGAAAGCCAGCGTAAATGATGACCCAGCGTACCTTTGCGGTCGTCGGACGATAATTGTCCCGGCGACTGCGAATTTGCATCGTCAGGAAACCGGCCCTGTTTAACGTGTAAATAATGCGTCGGGCTGGACCTTCCGCGTTAATTGCTTGCATACCGTTCGTGATTCACCGGACATTGGGTTTCGCGGAATTTCGTGGAAATGGAATTTCTTGTATCACCAGGGGAACGCAAACAGCTCGGAGGAATCGCATCGGTGTCGAATTATCGATGGAATCGTCTGGTTCGTACGATTTACCGGAGTCGATGTCTTGTTAACTCACGTAGCACGAGCTCTGATTACGCGGAAGACCGTAGTACGTGGAAACGTTCGCAAGAGTGCTAGGTTGACGAGCGTGATAGGATTCACCGATGGCCTTCGCCAACTCGAAGACCCTGGCAAGTCTGCCGAACCTTCAACCTTCCTCCTTCCCCCTTGCTTATCGGACAATCATCTCGGAACAATCGGAATCGTACCTTTTACTAGCTCAACCACGCTCGGAACTGCTTTGCCCGTCTCGCCGAGTGCCTTATAAATAACACCCCGTCTCTCTGGCGTTCCCCGACTTTCGTCCGCTCGTTAGATCTTACCTATTTACCCAGTCCTTTGTCGTCGGCCGTTCGCACCGGAAACGGGGAAGGTTACGCGAGGAACAATTGCGAAGACGGACGGTCTCTCTCGGCTGAGTCATAGAAATCGTCCGTGCAGATCGCCCTCGCGAATCAATACGCCGACTTTCGTAACTCTTGCAACGCGGCCTACGATAAAGGAGAGAAAGCGAGACGACTCAGTGCCGTCCCGATATTGTGATACCCTCGCACCTCGCCCCGGAGAAATAAATGTTATTAAAACGCACTGAAAAAACGCGCAAATGCAGGTCGAGGCTCGTCGAAAACGCGGCGACGCGTCGAAGATGCTGCTAAAAGAGTGCTCAGTGAGTCATACGGAATGCAGGTTTCCCGGGTAACTTGTTGCAAATCGATACACGACGTCCGAGCGCAGGAGAGACAGAACGAGGGTGGCTGGGAGGTTTGGAGAGGTCGAAATTGACGGAGGCGCCCGTTAAGCGCCCATCGGCCCAGCCAGTCCGACGGTTCCACGAAGATACGCTCTGGCCCTGGCCCCATGCATTCACGCGCAGCCAGAAACGAGAGATCCACACGCTACCCGTTTCTACGCAAGATGCGCACACTCCACTCATACACACAACATACATACAAGTACGTTAGTTGTGTATATTGGGCGTGCGTCATCGGCCCGCACTGTGTGTCTTTCGACCACATGTAGGTACCCTAAAAGACATCCACACCGGGGAAATGCATCTCACGATGAAAATTCTTATTCCTTCCTTTCCACCATCCCCGAGAACCTAGTCGCTCTGAGCAAGAGTCTGATGAACAAAAAAAAAACGTGTCGATGTGATTCATAAGAAACCGATGTTTAGATTCTTTCATCTGTTTTATTTCCGATAGATAATTTCCGTCTGCCCCGTGTACGAGGAAGTCCGGCGATTATAGCTTCCTGTTTACACGACTCTAGGAATAATATCAAGCCTCGTATTCGCGGCAATTTTGTCCAAACTGTATCGAGCACCGTTGAGCATTGTGTACGAGCGCAGGAGTATTTTACGACGTCCACCCCCGCTCGTGGGGCGTCGAATAAAATTGATTTCCATGTCTCTGGAGCAAGTTTCTCCGACAGAAAGAGCGAGAAATGGGATAGCAACAAAAGCTGAATGCGGGACACGCAAGTACCTGAGCACCTAGATCCATAAAATTTATTAGTCGTTATTCCGATGCGAATGGCCTTTATACCCGGCGCCAAACCTTTTCCGCCGGGACGTTGGCCTCTCTTCGCTCGGCTATTTGATTTCCATTCTGCCCGTTGTCGCAAGTGCCGCCCACGTTCCAAAGTGCATTCGTTTTAATCTATTCCGCATGAAAGTTCGTTTAAAAAGGGCATTTTAAAATGACGCGCATTAAACGTACGAGGTCTTTCATAACGCGCGTTAAATATAGCAATTGCCCCCGGATTCGCTAGAGTGGCACGTCCTGGAATTCGCCCCACGTTCGTCTACTTACACAATGAGTTTCGATTCCGCTGACGATGAGTGGCGGAGGACGTAAGACGAGACGGGAATTTATAGAGCGCCGACAAAATGTGAGGATGTGCATACGGCAGGAAGAAAAGAAAGGGATGAGAAAATGCGAGTGGGCCGAGGGGTCCCAGTGAAAACGGTGCTAATGCTATTTCTGGGATGAGAAAACATCGCCGGGGCCGGGAAAGCTCGCTGCACCGCCGCCTCCCTCGCGGAATATCCTCGAAAATGTCGACGTAGCTTTCTTCCCAACAACGGGAAGAACCTCCCCGGCCCCTCGTAAAGAATTTTTTATCACCAAATACTGAAACTTGTACTCCTCCGGTCGTAAAGGGTGTGCACTTTGTGAATTGATGGCGCAGATAAGATGGAAGTGGGTATTTCAGAATTCTCCTAAACCCTTTACCGCTCCTCATTCAATGAGGAAAATGATCGAAAAAAGGACAGATTTCCGAAACAATGTCGTAAATGTTATTGCCTCTATTTGGCAGCGGAGTGGACTAATGATCAGGTATACTTTACGGAGTCAGTAATTAGCGGAAGTCCCGAGTGTTGTTATGTTTGTTTTTTCCGTCTGGCCCTTTGCTCTTTGCAGAGAGGACCAGAGGCAGTTTATCGTTTCCTCGCTTGGAAGGACTCGTACGCATCGAAGGAGATAAATATTTGAACGGAGATACGAGTCATCTCTCCTTCTTGGTCTGCTCATCTTCTTTCCTTGCTTCTCAACGACAGGGAAGGGCCAAGAGGGGACCGGGTACTGTCCGAAGGGAAAATTCTTTTCTCCCGTCATGCCTGACTTTCCCCGGTTTTTCCAAACAATGCTTAACGGGTCACGGTCTCTGCGTCTCCCAGTGTGGTCCGTCGAGCTGTTTAGAATAAAATTTACCTAACCCTCGGCCCTGAGTAATTAATGTCAGTCCAGAATGTCGAGGGGTGACGAACGATGTATAGCCTAGCCCTGTAATTTCCCTGCCTCGTTTCTGCAACGTTATCGACTGACGCAGGCCTCGAAAACTGGGAGGAGTTGAACGATGAAAAGCATCGAAGAACGAGCCGACCAGGGGTCGTTGGGTAACGCAGCCTGGCTTTCGCTGATGAACGCACGCGGGACGCGAAACCTCCACTTGACGCCTATTTACGGCAATTAACCCCAGCCGGGCTCCGACGAACTTGAACTCATCGCTTAATCCGACGAGCTAGCCGGACACCGGCCCGGTGTCACCTTTTTCTCGAACGAATCTGCTAACTCAAGTTTTTAACGGGAGCGTTGCTTCTAAACTCCAGCGAAATAAATTGGGACGCGCGGATTGTTCCTTTGCACACGATCGTTGTGATTAGTCAAACGAGCTTTAGGACGAACCGGGATTTTCTTGCGGTGGAAGAGATTTTTCTGTTTGTTTTCTCGTCTGGTAATTCCGATGGTGGTAGAGAGCAGCGCAAGGAGAAGTCGACGAGATTGCGTGCGCCTCGGCGGCGCTCGGAATCCGCCGTTCTCGGTCGAATAAATGGATTTCACGCTCACCTTCGTCGTTGCACGCTCGAGCGCGAATTAATTCAGTGAACGTTCGGTAGCTCCAATCGTCTCGGAAATCCTACCGCCGCAGGGAAACGCCACGCGATTGCTATATGCGATCCCCCGCGAAGCCACCTCTGTACGGCTAATACTTTACGACAATCATCGCCCTCCAATTCGTTCGACCATATAATCACGGCGAAGGACTTGTAAGGATTGAACGATAGAAAAAATCAGGGGATTTCCAAGCACAGAATACTTGTAAAGCCGTGTTAACGTAGCTCCATTAATGTCTACCTTTAACGGTGGGGCGAATGGGCTGGTAGCTTTGATAAGGGTAACTAAGAGTGTCGGTTCTCAACTATCCACGTGGCCTTTCTCTTAGGAGATAACCCGATGCCTACCGAAAGATTTTATCTCTCATCGTCGATTGTTCAAACACGTGCTACACTTAGGATGGATCTGATTCAGCGACAGAGTGGATGAACAATATCCTTCGAGACGTGAGGAAAACATAGATGAATTCCTCAGAAGTGGTATTATCATGATTAGAGCTATTTCCGGTTGGCTTTGCGGTAAGCATGTTCACCCGCGGAAAGTCAATTGTTAGATCTAACTAGATGATGTGTCTTGTGGTCGATTCGATTGACATCATTGCGCCCGGTTACGTGACAGTCCAGTCGTATTGGTTTTGTATCTTGGCATAGATGAAACGGAGAACAACGACTGGCAACGTCCGGTGCTCTGACTCACCCTAGCCGGGCATTCGTAATTATGAAGTTTAATTGGCTAACGAGCCCGGACGAGGATCGGCCAACCAGTGCAGAAATGACCCCCCTGATTGGTTCATTCACGGAATCCATCGTTCATTCTCCCCGCGATTCACTGAAAATCGTCTCGACATTTCAAATAATTCAGAACACCTCGTGTCGCATAGAATTGTAGGAATTTGATCGATAATTTGCTATTTGTAGCTGACATGGTTGGACCATTACGTGAAACGGACTCGAAGTCCGTTTGCTTCCGCGCACTTTGAAGGGCTGGAAAAAAAGTGCTGATGGAGGAAGACGGGGATGATCGCGCGATGACGCGCGTATGGTCGCTGGCATATGTGAAATTGAGGATGTGCCATGGGAACGCGAAATTGAGATCCGCCTGCACATGTGCTCCGTCAGCCGCACGTATGTGTCCCGTGCACAACGCCGAATTAACGTCGACCCAATTGACCGGCGTTAATTTCCCTGGCTTCCCGCGCGGACCTTCTTGTCGCCTCGTTTGCGAGCACGAGGTCGATGATTCACACGGTGGCTCGTCGCGATATTATCCACGGTAAATCGCGCATTGATAAACCGAAAGCCGCGCCGACCGGTTCTCATTTCCCGTTTCGCGGCACTCGTATCTACGGCCGTGTTCAATTATCGGCCGACCGTGCGGTTAATGTCATGGATTGCGTTCGAATTGCGTTAAGCCTCGCATCGTAGCAACCCGCATGAGGTTCAATGAGATACTCTAATTCAATTTCACGTTGGGCGTAATTAATAAATCATTCGCCGCTCGGCCGGCACTCGCGTAAGAGGGAATTCTCGTTCCCTCGCACTTGGACCTTCTCTGCGTCAGCAACCACTTCCTTTTTTCTCCTTGACGTCATATCTCTCACCAGGCCGAAATTCTCACTGACGAATATGAAGTTGCCAATGAAATATCTATTTAGTATCCACGAAGAAGTCATTTAGATGTGTCTCCGATAATCCTTTCGCGGTGCGCAAAGTGCAGCCGTAGGAGCGTCGTTGAGTTTTAAAGAGCCAATCAAAATTCCAGGCTGACCTACTTATTCGACGAGGAGAACCGTCCCTGATTCAGCACGACGCCGTCATAATCGCGTATTCGAACGTGATCGCGTTGTAATCGCCACGAGGGGAATCTTTGTTGAAAATAATCACCCTCCCACCTCTGACCGTCTGACGCAACTGGTCCGAGGGAACAATGTAGCGACTAATCATGTACACGCGACAGTCAGAACGATCGAATGACACGCTCGGTGATTGTTTCAGGTCCGTCCCCGGATTTCAGCAGGCACACGTTGGTGAGGCCAAAGGTTTATCATGGCCGGAGCAAAAGACAGATCTCATCGACCAAAGAAAATGTGAGTATCCGTGGACGTTTACACTGTCTTACGACCGTAAGCGCGCCGGTAAAGTAGCTCGTAAAATACGACGGACCATGTCATAAACAGACGTCGTAGACACGGCGGAATTGTAAACAGTAAGGACACGAAGAGCAGAGGGGCTTTTTCCCGATGCTCGCAGCGAAACGTAGGTAGGACGAACGAGGCGAGGGTAGTTTGCGATTCGAGGCGCGACGGCAGCCACGGTGCGACGATTTCGATGCAAATGCCGCTCTGCGGAATGAATACGAAATCTACAAATTGGGTTGCGCTATTAGCGGGCAACCCTGGAGCCTGCTAAGAGAAATTGGACTCGCGAGACAAGCAAAGTTCCACCAAGTCCGACGACTAGTTGTGTTCCACGTAGCTGGGAACTTGCTAAGCGGCACCTGCGATCCTCGGGACCCAGATATCCCCTCGTTTCGGCAGCTGCAAATCCATTAACCTCGCTGATGATTAACCCCGTTTCCTCCGAGTTATCACGACCTCGGATTATCAGTCATTTCGCTGCTCGTAATGGACTCGCGAAAATACAATGGCCCGAGTTTCAGCTGAGCCATGACGACGTTGGCCGTTACGATAACGCTCCAAACAGGCACGGCGTGATATTAATTAAACGATTACTTGAAATACTTTTCGATGTGATTAGCTTTACGTTTCGCTCCGGGATAGCCAGTTAAGGCTTCCGAAAGCGAGGTCGTCTTAATAAATTTCAGCTTCACTTCCGACAAATAAATTCAGTTTTCCCTGCAAGTGAAAAGTTTTATTATCCCAGTCGACCTCGTTTCTCGTTATCCGTGAGACCGGAACGAGCGCTATCGTTACTTTTCCAACCAAGTAGACCGCCCCGGACCTGCGGTCTTTATTTCTAAATGGTCCAGGAAAAATTACTTCGGCTAATAAATTGCCAGGCTTGAAAAGCTCATTTTTATTGGAACGTACTCGCTGGGAAGTACACCCTAAACTTACAAGGCTACAAATTGAGAGGAGCTATGGCCGATTCAAAATAGAAAGCCTCGAAATCGTCTGAACCGGTAATCGGTTTTATCGGTGTAGAGAAACGCCGTGGTCTTTTAGGGTTTATCGTGGCCGACTTTAACCCACTCAACGATTCTCTTGACGGCGGCATGTAAAGCGCAGAAAGGAAAGAGAGAATGAAACGTTTAAAACATATAGAAAGAGAAGAGAAGCAAGGAAGCTCGGCAAAGGGATTTATGTACTTACACGCGATATATGTATATATTATGTATAGACACATAAAACGTCCGTTTCTTCGGGGCAGAGCCCAGCGCATAAAGGAAAATGGAGTCGTTTCTGAATTGCAGCCGGCTGCATTGGTGGCCGAGTAAACGCGCGAGGCACGTAACGGTCTACGTACACATACGTGTTCAGATAAAACGCACGTGGATTTCAAGTACCTTGGCGAAAATCGCCGGCAAATGCTCGGGGTTGAAGCACGACTGACGATAAAGATCGAACAGCTATGTACCGTAGGTAGATGTATGTAAAGAGGAGGGGGAGTCAATGAGGTCCACAGGTTCGTTTTTCCCCATTTTCCACAACCCCTGCGGAAAATTCGACTCTCAGCAGTTGGACGACGTGATGAACTTACAGATGCCAGTGGAGATTTGAAAACCCATCCAGAGTCACATTATTGAATAAATCCTGGTGGAAAAAAATTTGCATCAACTCCAAGACGAGTCTAACGAGTATCGGAATTGTAAAAGTGCGCAGACATTAACGGAATTTTCCGGTAGATTAGGCTAATCGGCATTGAAGCAGGTTTTCCTTTCGCCTATCAGCCATTCGTCCACATTGGAGGACACGGAAGCAACATTTCCTGTCTGTGTTTACGGTACTCGCGATAAAATCAAATACTCCTCATTTCCGGCGAATCGATGCTACAAGCGCGTAGAGAATCTTACGCCCGGTGATTTCGAAATCAGTGAATTATGTGTCTGGAATTACGCAGAATCGTGGAAGCACGTTCGTTCTGCGGTTTTCAACCTCTCGCCGTACTCTGAAGACCTTCGTGACTGATTGTCGATGCTAGAAGGACGAAGAGAGATAACGAAAGAGAGGGGAAAGCTAGCACAAAGAGAGCATAGTGTCGTGTAACCTTGGCGATATCGTTCCCAGTTGCTAACGTATTATTCCCGACTTTTACAATCACGCTCTTGGAGCTACGCGGCTCAGCGAATCCGCGAATGAGACTGGATAGTCGCTGTTAGTTGTTTCCAGCCTATTCGGGATTTACCGTGAGCCAATTGGACAATCTCTTTGAACTTGCTCCGCGATGCGTGTTGCCCGTAAAAACTCGCTTCAAACAAGCCCTTTGTACCGACGTTGACGAATAACGAACATCGCGGTTTTTGAATCGGACGTAATTTCCTGTCCTCGTCGTCTGGCTTATCTAACCGCGTAAATTTCGCCGAATGCCCTTGTCCCACGGAATCGATTCAGCGGCACGAACCACCCAGAGGAATCGTTGAGATCACGAAACTGACGGAGCATCAGCATGATTAAAACAACCAGGTGCGAGCAACCGCCACACCTGGTGCGGAAACTCATTAAATTATCTCCGTCGTCCTCGCTCACGAAAATAGTTTCGCTTTCATTAAAGGAATGGCACTACCGAGATGTCGCACGTGACGGTATTGTCGGGCATCGCAGGTATACTCTTCGTTAACTAGAAAGAACGGAACGAGCACGTTGGCTCGCATAGTTCTTGTTATTTTAGAGGGAAATGCGCACGGTCGAATATCCACAGGTTGCAGGTGATTCGTAGATCGTTGAAGAGCTTCAGGTAGATCCTGTTATATACCTGCCTTTCCTTTTGTCCCGTAAGAAGCCCGGCCACCTGCCTTTTTCTTCGCTCAGCAGATTTTCTACAAACCGCACCTTTTCTGTCCGCGCTGGCAGATCTTTCCTACGATAACCGTACTCCGCTCTTCTTCGATGCAGAAACACGAAATTCCAAAGAGACGGAAATTTATTGCAACGGTCTCCAAGGGGAGAATAGGCCGAACAGTGAGACGAAAATCCTGGGATTTTATGCGCAAGTCTTACCACTCGAAATTTCTCCTCCCAAGCGCATTAACCTTGGCTACGAATCGGTAAAAGCGGATGGTTTCCTTTTACTGAATTGCGGACACATTGGCAATTGAGAAACTGCTCAGTTGATTTCTCCAGCGTTTCGATCTCCACCGCGGGGGCTTATGTACCTTTGAATTAATCAAATCAGTTCTCGGTGATTCCGGGTCGACTCCAGCAAGGAATCGGAGTATCCGAGGGAGGCTGTGTTCAATATATACATTGGACAGCCCTGACCTCCGGCTATACTCACTCCTCTCGATATCGACGAGCAACGAATACAGGCCATGGCTGAAATATCGCGCAGGCCGAAGTGGTGGGGAAATCGAAAACGTTTCTACGTTGGCCGGAAGCCAAAAGATAGGAGATTGCCATAATATCGCCGCTGAGCGATGATGGAAGGCAACGCTGGGATCCATGAATCATTGAAGAAACTACTTGCTTTTAGTTCAAAAGCTTTGTAATGTCAAAATAAAGACCAGCAGAACGGATCATTGCCACGAAATTTATTGCTCCTTCCCTCGTGTACTGAATAATTCATATGGAACACGTCGTATCGATAGGCGAATCTAATAAGCGGGAAATAATGAATTTTCAGGAAATCGACCATGCAGACGTACTGACCGTGGGTTTCAACGTTGACGGAGTAGAACGTATTTTGGATCTCCGACTGAACACGGACTTGATTCCTCTCGGATATCAGCAGCGGTATCAGCACCGTGGCACGTACAAAGTCGAGACGCCTTCTAAAGTGGTAAGTAGTAGTTGAGAAATTTCTACAAAGAGGACCATCTATATCGGTGATGTACTTCGTAGCGTATCTGCGCGGAAAATTGTTTCGTTAACGTTGATGAGATGAAAGTAGCGGAACAAATATGTAAATAGCTGATAGGCAATTTACTGGCAGAAGTTCAATTCCTCACAACCTCTCCTATTTACACGCTAATCGAAATTACGTAAATAAATATTAATGCATAATTATATAGATCCACGAAGTAGGTTTTTCCTAAAAACCAGTGCATCGATTGACGCTGAGTCACTCTTAGAAGTTTTACTGCTGGCTCATTGTTCGTTGCAGAGTATAAAACTCGTGGTGTAGTTGTGACGGTTGTGCACGGACGAAGCTAAAACACTGCCCCGCGGTCGTAGCTTCCGCTTCATAATTCAGTAACGCGCGGGGGAAGCACGAATTGTCGGCGAAATGGCAGAGAAAGAAACTGACATATTCCACTGCCGTCAGCGCTAAATATTTCATGAACAAAACAGCGGTTTTAACGGGACGGATATAATGTCTTGAAATGTTTAAAGTGCCGTTTTATATCGCGAAATCGGGTCACCATGTAGGGGAATATTTTTTACATAGATTTAGCACGAGTAAGGTTTAAACGTAATTCACCTCCCATTCGTCCAGAGCGAACTGTTACTTAGCAGTGCGTGTATTTGATTCGTCCGATTATCATCTGGCTCTGCGAAAAGGGAACGGGCAGCGTCATAAAACGGCAGTCGACGCGTCGTCTGTCATCGTCCGATACGAGTTCGTTGCTCCCCGTCGTCGTTGGTTTCGCGTTTTACGCAATTGAATTAATCAATTGCCACGGCCGACAAAACGGGCTTCCACCCACCCTCCGGGGCCGTTCCACCCTCGCGAATTCCGCGTATCCACGCGTGCTTTTGCTCCCACGAGCACTCACTCGGAATGGACAAATCAATTTCGTGCGTTCCGCCAAGGAAAATCAATGGAAGCACACGCAGTCGGACGTAAATGGCCCGTGAAAATTCGTAGCGTTCGTCGGGGAAATACGGGCCAAAGCCATCGCCGTTGACAGCCAAGAACGAATTACCGCGGGGAGATTAAACCGCACGGAGAACGGGGAAAGGATCCGTTTGGCTTACTCGAGATTAATAAAACCGTGAGTCGCTCGGCAGAAATTCGTTTGAAGCAAATACGGTTCTTGATAGATTCTTGCCTCGCGGCGTTCGGAGCTAATCAAGTCTTCGTTTGATGATCTCCGACAAGAGCCAATCGACGTGCGCACGAGGATGGAATATCGATACCTCATGTTGCGCTGAAACAATGGCAAAGCGGGATTCCAGCAACGACGCGAAAGAGGGATGAAAAATCGTGACGGTACACAGCGTTGCTTGAACAGTATCTGGGCCAATTCTATATTCGTACCGGTGCATTCTCCGAATGTACCTCCGCGCTGTGCCCCTTACGAAATAGTAGAACATTGAAGAAAAATTCATAGACGTCTCGTATCTCGTTTTGACTTTTGCCGATCAAAATCAAGTTGAGGGAATCCATTAAAAACACAAGGAAGATTCCCAATGAGAAGTTTTCAATCACAGTGCGGAATCCAATAACCATTAGTTTCGTGCGATATCAGTTTGCCATGAAAACGAACCAATCATGGTTCATTCGAATTCCAATAACGACCCGCTGGTACACATTGAACTGGTTGCTGGGGTCGTGTTGAAAACAAATCGAGTTGCTTTTTGCCAATCAAACAGGGAATAACGATTGGCGATGATGAACGATCGGAATAGGCAGACGATTCTTTGAATTTTCAGGAAGTCTGTCACTACCAAGGTAGCGTGAGGGGCGTTCCTGGTTCTTGGGCCGCGTTGTCGACTTGCCGAGGACTACGCGGTGTCGTCTATGATGGTGAAAACCTTCACCACATACACCCGGAAGACGATACCTTGGAATCTATGCATTACGTTTACAAGCAGAGCGATCTCGTAGCCAACAATACCTGTGGTAAGCGTCCATCTCTTCCCCGTAAACCATCCTCCTCCCCCCTCATTTTCGAAGTTAATGACTCGCGGCGACTTTTCTTGGAGGAACGATCGATCCTTAAATATCCATAGACGATGTTGAGATTAAATCTCGAAAGGTGGTTTCTCCGGTAGACGAGAGCACCCTTTTCCCTTGACTTAGGCGGACCGTTGGCCTTTTCTGGCCGCAAGCGACCAGTTCCCATCTTCTTGGGAGACGATAAAGACTGGTCTCTCCTTAACGGTCTTAACGAATGTGGGAGCAAGGTCCCACTCACACGCACCCGCTCTTTGTCCTCCGCTTCTACCGGGAATCCGCGCGGCGGCCGTCGTCCTCATGCTTTTTGCTCGTTCCAGGTTACGAGGGGACACCGCATCACCACATCCACGAGCTCAACCGGCTTAACGCTCATAGAGCCTCCAGGGTAAGCAGAATTGTATTAAAGAGGGATTTACGAAGCCCGCTGGGTCTTATCACACCCTTTGGGAATTATCTTTCACGCTCCAATAACCCACCGACTAGAACCGCGTAGTCGACCGTCCCTTACCCAATTCTGCGTTAAAAAAAATCACATGTTTCCTCGCAGCATAAAAGGGCGGCCGAAGTCATACGGGGTCCGTACAATGCAAACAGACAATCGAGATATGTCGAGCTGGTCATGGTCATCGACAAAAAGGAATACCTAGCGCTCAATGAAAACCTCGATACGGTTTACCAGCATTGCAAGGACATAGCCAACATCATCAATGCCGTTAGTACAATCGATAATACGCTGAAATTAATAGGACGTCCGATACGTTCGTTGAAATAGTCCGTTGAATCTCCGGAATTAAAGGGGGATCATTCGATATATTACAGCTCTTCGTGCCTCTTAATATATTCGTTGCTCTCATCGGGGTTCAAGTCTGGACGGACTCGGACGAGATAACTCTTTCGCCTAATGGGGACACCACTCTCTCGAATTTCCTACGTTATCGCAGGGAGAAGCTTGTACAGGATATTCCCAACGACAACGCTCAGCTCTTGACGTGAGTGCATACGATCTTTCCGGAATACAAAGAAGTAGTACGCCAGAGATACTGCCGAGTGGCGTTAATATTCGTCGAAGCATGACTCGAAATGCGGCCGATTACGTGAGCCAATAATTCACGGAGAAACTCGTTGATTACACAGGCGAATTACGTTCGAAGGCGGAGTAGTAGGCAAGGCTTTGAAAGGACCGATCTGCACGTATGAATTCTCCGGTGGCGTTTCCATGGATCATTCGAACGTTGTCGGCTTGGTGGCCGCAACAGTGGCGCACGAGATGGGTCACAATTTTGGAATGGAACACGACTCCGCCGACTGCGAATGTCCCGAAGAAAAGTGGGTTATCGTTTCATTCAAGGACGAACAAATTTTTTCCCTAATATTTCCCTCCCGGCAGCTCTCTTATCGTTATCTTAAATTTTGTCCGGATAGGTGTATCATGGCCCCGTCGAGCGGTTCTTCCGGGCCAACACACTGGTCGACGTGTTCATTGGAACATTTGGCCTTGGCCTTCGAGCACGGCATGGACTACTGCCTGAGGAACAAGCCACAGAAACTCTTCGACAGTCCAATCTGTGGCAACGGATTTGTCGAGCCCGGTGAGCAATGCGACTGCGGCTTGAAGGAGAACTGCGATAATCCCTGCTGCAACGCGACGACCTGCATGCTCCACGGAAATGCCAGCTGCGCGACCGGGGCCTGTTGCGATTTGACGACGTGTCGACCAAAGTCGGCTGGCACGGAATGTCGCAGCGCAGAACACGAGTGCGATCTGCCAGAATACTGCACCGGCCAGAGCGAGTATTGCCCCGATGATGTATTCAAAATGGACGGTGAATCATGCAACATGGACAGGGCCTTCTGCTACCAGGGATCTTGCAGGACCCACAACGATCAGTGCAAGCTACTCTGGGGACCCACTGGTAGTTCCTCGGACGTACAGTGTTACGACATGAACAATAGGGGAAATAAAAATGGTAACTGCGGCTACAACAGACTCGATTCCAGCTACATCAAGTGCACCGACGAGTGAGTATGATTTGAGCCAAATTTAGAATGAAGAAAAATTGTAATGTATTCATGACTTCGTTGACTTTTTTTAGGAATCTTCGATGCGGCATGCTGCATTGCAAGCATCTGAACGAGAGGCTCGAGTTTGGAATGGAATCTGTGGCGATATTGAGTCATTCTTTTATTAACAATGGCGGGAAGATTATCCCTTGCCGGACAGCCATTGTGGACTTAGGCCTCAACCAAGTTGATCCGGGTCTCGCACCAGACGGAGCGAAATGCGGCCCTGGAAAAGTGAGAGACCGTTCCCTGCAAACTAGAAATCCCCCCCATTTTTCCGATAGGTGCCGTAAATCGAAGGATTTTTGTGTGCAGATGTGCGTGAATCAGAAGTGTATGGCTGTGGCTGAACTACGATCTTCCGTATCTGGTGGGCAAGCTTGCCCGAACAACTGCGGAGGTAACGGTGTATGCAACAGCCTAGGTCACTGTCACTGCAATCGAGGATTTCGGCCGCCTGATTGCACTCAGCCTGGTGTCGGTGGGTCCGAAGACAGTGGACCAGCGGAAGACCCCAATGGTAAGCCCCCATCCTCGACCATTAAAGATTCCCGCAGTAATTCTTCTTTCAATACACATCGGAATCTTTACGTGACTTTGAATGCTTATTCTATCGTTTTAACGTTGCTGTCTATTGACCTACCCTTAGCGAGGCACGATTTCGCGACGGCCTTGTATATCGTCTTCCTGGGCATCATCCCGATGATGGCGTTGTCCTCCTTCGGCGTGTGGTACATGAGGAACTCAGGGCAGCACTGGAAGAAGGGCGTGATGTCAACGTACGTATCTAGTCTCGAGCGTTTACGCGTGAAACGTATGCCTCGTACGTTCGCGTCGCGAAACGTTGGTAACGCGGGTCCGACGACGTCTCGGCTCCCAGGGAAATCGATCTACCAGAATGCCGCGTCGTTTTTCGCGTCTAAACGACCGAACCAACAAGCTCGCGACCCCTGCCGCGTCTTCACCATTAGCGACGGTCTGCCGTCCAAGGAGAAGCTTCAGATAACCAAGACCGATCTGATATCCACCACTAATCCGGATGCCATTAACTGCAGCAATAGTATCGGCGAAAAACCCGTGCCTTTACGAACTACTAAATCGAGTGTTAACCAGCCGTCGGAAAATCGGCCGGTTGCCGATTCTCAACCCGTCGTACCTTCGTTTAGGTCAGAATTGGGCTCGAAAGTAGCCGAACGCGTACAGCAATTTCAGAAAAGATCTTCTAAGAATCTCAAGGGCCTTACACTGGACGTGAAGTTCGATCGTTTGAACGAAAGCCCCTGCAGTACATCGGGCATCACCCCAAATACGTCCGACGCTATGTTACCCAATAATAAGCCCACTGAAGGGCAAAAATCGTCCGCCCCTTTTTACAATAAAAAGCCACCGCCGCCCCCAGCGCCGGCTCAAAGCCTCAAACCAAAGATTTGAGGGGACAGCGGGGTTTCAAATTACTTATCGTGACAATCGGAAATTTGTACATCTGCAAAAGTGGTTTGATAAAAGAACTACCAATGACAAATACAAAGGGGCAGGGCTGAAATGTAGGGCTGACGATGATGGTAGTGGGGTATCACGAAAATAATCCCTGTGATACCAAAATATATCGCCGTATTTTTACCGTTTTCTCTGTGATCCTAACTCGTAAATAACGTAGTATTTTAATTCGCCGTTAATTGAATAACGGCGGACTTTATAAAAACTATAAAGTATAGTCAAAAGTATAAATTTATATATTGTATTATCTTACATCTCTGAAAATGGGAATAACGAAAAAAGATGAACTTTACTCATTAGGCATAATCGTTTAGTGTATATGTAGTCTTTATATTAATTAAAGTCATTTTATTTATTTTTAAATAATAATGCTCAATTAAGGATATTTAATTACCCGAGGCGTTTAAGTTGTACTTACAAAATATCAGAAGGGCATATTACGTTCGTTTAACCGTTTTCGGATGACTGCATGATAAATCGTGACGATTGTCGTACATTCCCGTCGGGTTACCAACGAATAGCGATAAAGTATAGCATGTATTAAAGATTTATGTAATAGCATGAGCATGTCCGAAACTGTCTTATTAGTGGCTTTGCATTTCATGACTGCCGAAAGTCTCGTACTTAAGCCGAGGGCGTTTAATTGACACTGTTAGCAATTTTCATTGCGGTCAGTGCCTGTCGGTTTCCGACATTTAATGCCACTGACTCGAAGAATTTGGATTTGTACAATTTTATGCAATAAATGAACTAGAAGTACAAAGCTTGTACCTTTGTCCACGTAATCAATGGTTTTCCTTCTTCCGCAACTCGCAGCTAACACTTTAATATCTCACTAACCGTTTCCTGCTCGTGCATGCCTGTGAACATTGTGTGAGATTTTGTTTGGAAGCTTTTTAAACGTTCTGCACGCTTTATCGACCGACTTTACGAACACGTATGCGATCGGTCGTCCATCGAAGAAAGTTCTTTGAGTGGAATGAGAGTATGCGCATCTGGCTAACATGTAACGCGCTTCGAACCTCGTTTCCCTGGCTTATGATTTTGCTTGAAAATTTCAGGACGGATCGCGGCCGCGGTGGATCGTCGATAAAAACGATCGACCGCTCTAGCCCGATGCCACGTAGCATCGAAACGATCGATTCTGGTCTGAGCCAGGACCCGGCCTGTGCCAGTCTCTTACCCAAGGCCGAGCAGGACGAGCGTTTCAACGACAACCTGTTCGGCCGGTTCAAGGGCTTCACTATCACGCCGATTCACAATCGGGCCAAGGAGCCGTCGAAACCAGCACCACCGCCGCCTACGATCCCCACTGTCGCGATAAAGACTAACATCAAGCCGGTTCAGAGGAACAACATTTTGCGGAGTACTCTGAATTCAAGTTCACTGCGGGATCCAGACATAGACACGTCCAACGCACCGGCCTTGCCACCGCTGAACCCCGGATGTACCGCACGTCCGTTGATAAGCAGCCCAGTCTTGGCCGCGACCACTTGCACCTCCATGGAGTTGATAGGGGCAAATATGCCCAACAGGCCTGCCCCAGACGTTCCTTTGCGACCGGCTCCGCCTCCGCCAACGACGTCTGCCTCGTCAAAGCCTCAGAGACCGAACAGCACACCCCTCGCTAATCTTATTGTACCCGGACCCGAGAGAAAACCAGAGAAATCTGGGGGAACTCTGAACAGAATAGCATCCATGCTGCGGCCGAACTCTAGTATCAACAAAACTGGCACATTGACTCTCCAGAGAGATGAGAAGACTACAAATTCTCTGCCAAGAGGTCATCATCTCAAGGCAAACAAAGTCATCGACAAGGAGATTCTCAGAAGCCTCGAAATATCAAACCCCATCCCTCAGAAGGAAATAGAAATACCGACGCCGGTTATACCTGTGATGCCAGCGGCGGAGAAGGAAAAGAGAAACGTAGTTTTGCGGGCTCAGTCGATGAGGGATACAAAGGTCACGACCCAGCCAGTTATTCATACTTTTGGTTCGATGCGACGTGCCGTACCTGTGACGAGACCGACAAGCATTCCGACTAGCGCCAGACCCACCTCTCCTCCCCCAGGACCTCCCGTGACGACGGAAAAAGTGCCCGAAACTCAAGCGAAGATCCCCGGACTGCCAGGATACCAGAATCCTCCCGTCAAGACGAACCAACCACCCGTGGAAGACACTTACGACGATTGCATGAACTTGATCAGCGAACCGGCCTTGACAAAGATCATGGAGGAATCACCCTCTAGCGACAATATTTATGCGGTAATCGAGGAACCCATACCAGAGAAGAATCGTAAAAATATCGGCCTCGAGCAATCGGACACCGCGTACAAATTACCAAAAAGCGTAGAGAATCCAACAAATACAAATGGAGTGGATTCCATGGGTTTGCTGTCCGAGATCGTTTCGGAGATATCAAGCAGAAATTTTGACTCGATATACTCGACTTCGACTCTTGCGAGAAAGAAGAAAGAGAAGGAGGAGCAAGCGAAGAATGCGGGTAATGCCGGCTCTGACGGTTCTCTCGGCACTTACATGAATTCCAATTACTACAAGTCTCCGGGAAGTGTGTATTCCAACACAGCAGCGGGGAAGTTCCCCTCTACCTGTTCGACGACCAGTTCTGGTTACCTTAGCCCCTCTGCGGTTAATGTTCCACAGATGAACAAAGAAAGTCCGAAAAAAGAAACGGCAGAAAAAAGGATATCGGTGACGTCAGATACTAAAGATTCAGTCACTAGCGAGACGTCATCGAAAGGCGTGGATGCTAAGTCGCCGAAGACGACTACAACGTATGAGCCCTTCGCGTCGATTCGTAGCAGATTAGCCTCGTCCTTGTCGGCGAATCTTAAGAAGGACACGACCAAGGATGACGCAGGTAAAGCTCCGGAGAAACCCCCTCTGAACAGGACGAAAACACCTCCACATATCGCCAAGGGTACAGCGCCGAAGGAGACACTTTCGACGCTAGTAAAACCGGTCGGATCAAACTCCGATGTAAACACAAAGACTAACAAACAGTATTCCGACAGCAGCTTAAAGTCGAAACAAGGTGCCGACACGAACGCCGGAACGATTCGACAGAACTCCGAGGGTAGTCTGAAATCCAAACGAGCAGCTAACAAGCCAAACGTCGTAGAGAAGTCTGGTGGAAATCCAAGCAAAGAATCGGACGCTAATCACAACGCGGTATCCCCCAAAAGTGTGCCTTGTAGTCCTAAGGATAGTCCGGGGAAGCTCGACAGTCCGGATTTAGTGTCGAGCTGTTCGGGGGGAAATCAGAGCGGCACCAAGTCACCGGACGTATTAGGAAGCACCCCTAAATTCGGTGGGGCGTTGAAAAACACGCAGAAGACCCCCACACCGGCGAGAGGCTCGAAAACGCCAGCGATGCCGCCCAAACCATTGAATATAACGTCCAAACCGACTAGCCTCGCCGACAAGAAAAAGTCTCCGACTGGTAACGTTAGTGTAACGAGATCGCTGACCTCGCCCACCAAGGAGAACGGCCCAAAACCTTCAAGAACTTCGAAACCGTTGGCAAAAACCGATGCAAAGCAACCTACTGAGTCGCTAACTAAGTTGAGTTTAGTGCAAAAGGCAGCCACGGGCAAATCAAACGTAGCGTCCCTTCAGCAAAAGTTCGAAGCCAATGAGTATTCCACACCTCGGAGTACGGTAACCGTGAACAAGAGAATTGCCGGGAAGTTGGCCGATGTACCTAAGAAATAGATGGTCGACGGCCAGAAACGTAAAACTTACACGTAACTTTCTAGTCCATCAAGAATTCGTTCGAAATGCGAATCGACGTAATCCGCGACGTAATTCGAATAATGTCTTGACATTCTCTTGATGAAATTATCAAGGCGCGTCGAAGAACGACGAATCGAACGTATCATTATATCGGTTTGGACTGAAACCGACTTCAGCAGATCTTAGGACTGGCAAGGTTCTTTCATCTTCAAATAACAGTACGTCAATGATGAAGAATCATCCCGTATCTTAAAATTTGTCGGTTTCGGGCTCGTACGACCGACATAGGATATATTAGCCCCGGAGGCGAAGGGGTCGTTATTTAAAAATGTTCATACGAGCCATACAAAAGTCGTAATATTTTTTGTAGGAACTATTCATCGCCACGATGTTCAAGCGTAGCTATGTGAGCTAATGATTACCACGATATACATATAGATATATATTTAACTTAAGGCTTTTATAACGGAGATGAAGAAATAAGATTATTTTCGAATTCACCGTTCGCATTAAGGGAATGACGAGTAAGAAATTATTGAACTCTGTGATATATGTATAAAAAAATAGCACGGGAATATTTCTCTTTACATTGTTATGGAAAGCGCAGGCTATCAATTGCAAACAAATTCGTCGTTTTTTACCGCACTATACAAACGTGGTGCGCGTGCGTAAGTGTTCACCCGCTGAATTGTCAATGACGAATGTGACAAAATAGATCTCGGAACGTTTTATCGCCAAACAAAGAGCATATCTAAGGGTCGTAGCAAAATACAGGAACGTCATTTTCCAAAGATTAATGTGAATTCCACTGAAAGGACGCAGCTGTACCTTCGAGATTCTATTGTGAATCGCAAATAGTTCGGAGGACGTTTGTATGTATAGAACATTAGATATTAGTTCGTGCTAGGCTAGATCTGTATTTTCGAAGTAAAGGTGAGGTCTACTCCGCGGCAAAGTTTACTGAAATCCCACAATTCCTGTAGTAATATTTTGCTGGAACTCACCGTCTAGGTATCATCTTTACTTTATACGTATTTTCGCAAACGTCGAAGCAGACTTTGGTTTAGTTCGAACCCACTAGTAACAAAGACTAAAAGAATATTTATTTGACTGATTCGTGTAAATATGTCCATACGAGTAACGAATATAGCGTAAGCGACATTTTGTACAATAAACCTTCGTGCTCGATAGCTTGTAAGTTACTTCTACTGCGTACATGCGACCTCGACGCTCGGAAACTCATATGCATTTTTATGTAAATCCCCCGCACGCTCTTCATTTACTCGTTTTGCTATTTTCTTCACTAATCGTTATCGCAAAAATACAGCGAAGGTAATAATCCATGCAGTTCCTATGTACAGACATTCATCATCGGTTCATCAAATGTGTTAAGCTTCAATCAAGTTATGCCTAAAAGCTTTTTGTTAAGTTTCCGCTTTACTTATTGTAAGTAAGTAACGTTCGACGCTTTCGATTCTTTGCAAATGATGTCGTATGTACTGCTTTATCGTAAGGACAATCAGACGGTCGAAGGGTATGCAATATTTGAGTGCATACAAGCTCGACTTAAAAACGTCTGACCCTGATTACTGAATAAAGACGGGTTTTAAGCTACAAACTGTTCTCCAACATATCGCCACCTGCAAAATACGATCTAAAAAGAATTCCACTTTAGAAACTGATTTATTTGTATTTCATCGCGAAGGTAGGTATATGAAGTCAAATACAATTACACGTCAAAAACATTACAGGTATCAGAAGTAAGAAATAGTTGGCTTGGTATATACAAGTGATTGGTTTGTGCCTGATACTTTCTTAAAATAGATGAAACTCATAGTGTTGCCAAGATCTCTTATTACTGTGTTTGTATGAGAATAAGAAAATGGATTAGTATAAAACCGGGATGATTTATTGATGTTTCACTTGTTACGGTTGCGCTGATTTATAGTCTGTGAATTTTAAAAAATTACTGGCAACGCATGCGCGCGGTACAAGTTATCGTCATGCAGTAAGTGTGCGTCAAAATTCTGTTGCGTTCATTGATGAGGGTACGCACAAAAAGCAGTGCACACTCATTTCTTCGTAAAGATTGGCCAATGCAATTCGTGTGGCAAGTTTGTACGATCAACCGGCAGCACGGGCAAAGAGTTTGCATATAACACGCACGCCGAAGTGTCATTACACGAACGTTCGAAAACAGAACATCGTTCCGTTTATTCTTACGACTAGTATTTAACCATTGCGACGGTGCTACTCCCACTGGACTATTTAAACGGTCGAATTAAAACCAGTAGCTCTCCAAAAATCTGAAAAGTCCAAAATATCGGGCGAAACTTATACTCTGTTCTTCGTGAAATAACAGTGTTGATGGACATTTGTTGTAACGAATACAATCTTTATGACCTGTCCTCGTTAAATAAGTACGCAGTGTACACGGTCGAATTGGACAAACAATAATACAAAGTGCCGACTGTTTGTGTAAACGAAGTTAACCTATAAGTTCGCTATCGTTAGAATACTCTCCGCAGTGTTCGTCAGTTATCAGTCTACTTATTTTGTGAATTGTGAGGTCAAGAACGTTACAAACGATCGCGACCTTTTGCAAAAAGAAGTGACAATTAATCGTTCCCTGATTTATGGAGTACATAAAAAAAGACACTTTATAGGTCGATTTATGTTTCCTAGAAACGAAAATGGCCCATGCAGAACTGCCAAAACTCGTCCCTATAGATAATTCCAAAATGTGTCCAAACGATTTCACAAAAATGACATTGGCAGAGGTAGGTGCTGTCATATCTCTGCTTAATAATTATTACAAATTATTAGGAATTTTCCTCACAAATGATCATTTTTTACAGGTGCTTCAGTCTGATCCTGTGAAACGTTTATTTAATCAACCAAACATCATTGTCAAGACTGTTCCACTGAATGCAAATTCTGTACAGAATAGAAATGTTTTTGGGGATAAAAAAAACGGAGCAAATGTAGATCTAAGTGAAGTAAAGAAACCAGAATTATCTATACTCCCCATAAAATCTGATGATGAAAAAGGGGAGGATGATAATCTTCTACCTTCAAAGAAAGAAGGTAAGTCAGAAATTACCTTACTACCTGTTAAACACGAAAAGAAAGAATGTGGCCACTATGAGCCATGTGAAAATATCATTTGCGACGTGGCAGTACAGCAGTATGTTGATCACGAGGGATCATCACCAATGTTGGCCTTTAGCATAGAAGAAGATGAGATCAATGCACCAGTAGCTAAACATTGTAAAAATAAGAACTGTGATGCTCTGAGTATAGATCATAATCGATGCCGTAGAGCAGTAATCAGACTACATAGATGTGATGAATGTAATGCCTGTGACATTTGTGGTCTCACATTTGAGACACGGAAGTCTCGAGCGAGGCATAAAAAATGCACGCGTCGAGAAGAGTACAGGCATAATGACACGGATGGAGCGCAGATATTGAAAGAGAGAATGCGCGAGAGAGAGATTCAAATGTTAGAAGCTGCTAAAACAAAGAGGAATGATTACCTAGATCCGGTATCGGGTTATGACCGTGCGATGGAAGTTCTTAGGAATAATGACGAGTTGATCGTTATTCCGAAAACATTACCGCCTCAGCCACCGATTATCACCATAACGTCAGTACCTAATAATCAAAGACAGCAACGACCGCACAATGTCAGTAGCACTTTTGACAAATATTTGTGTAACATCTCGGGAACCTTTGCACAACGGGGAATGCAATATAGTTCAAATCAATCGTCGGATGAGAGTGATACGTCGTCAAAACAATCGGGTTTAACCGATTTCCTGAACAGCGCATACGTGACGACTTCTATCCCATCAACCACGAATCAAAATCAATTCCCCGGTTTATCGCAGTCGAACTTACAGTCTCTACAGTTAAATGACTGGCTTATGTCGCAATCTCACGTTGTCGCTGGTACTCCGATTCAGCCTAAACCGTTCCTAACTCCCATTCGGGTGGTTCCTATTACGAATCTGATTACACAGCCTTCCCTTCTGCACCAAACGCAAGGCATTCCAAAGTTCTGCATCGTAGCAGACAGTGTGACGTCTCCGTTGACGATGACAAATCAACGAATCGTCCAACAATCGGCGTCGGATAATACCCTTAGTAATAACGCCGTGGATGATCGTAGGCCTATTGCGCAAAAGAAAAAAAAGGGGAATTTAAAGAAGATTACAAAACGCAAATTTAAGAAACATTTTAAATGTGGCTTCTGCTCGAAACGCTTTAGCACTGATTGGTATTTTAAGATGCACGTGGCAATGCACAAAGGAGAAGTGAACTTCTCCTGCTGGATTTGTAAGAAGTCTTTCACCAATCGATACGATATGAAAAAGCACATGATCAATGAGCATAAGAACGAGGATATACCCTGCGACGTATGTAGTCAAATCTGCGATTCCTACATGTCCTATGAAAAGCACGCGAAGACACACTCCGCGGACAAATCGTACAAATGTTCGGATTGTGATGTTGCGTATACAAATAGCGCGAATTTGAAACACCATCGTCGAAAATGCCACGGAAAAGTAGAATGTAAGCATTGTCAGAAGGAGGTTGAGAGGGAATTTCTACAGAATCATGTAGTTTTGGAACACAGTATCAATGAGGATAATGTTAACGACACCGAGGGTCGTGGTAATGAGGAAATTTCTCAAGAAGCGAAAATAACGGATCAATCGCCGAATGAAGGTGATACAAAGAAAAATGGATTTGCGTCGGATCTCTGCGAAGAGAGTAGGGCAGAATGTAAGAATACGGTAGAAATATGACTTCATACAGTATAGTCTAAATCACCGAGTCTTCCTTTGAAAGGAAGGACTCGGAATTTGAGTAAATAAGAATTTGCATCACATACAAATTTCACTCAATGTTTCACAAACCGGGAGTATATTTTTGACAAATGTTCTATTTCCCGAATTCGATCTGTCCAGAGACGTATTACACCTATTCTCGATACTATTTTCGTATTTTGTAGCTCATTTTTTAAACACGTGTGCGAGCAGCTAATCCCGGTGAAGAGATTCGCGTTGATATGTTGCTAATGAATCAGCGAAGTCCCCTCAATGCATACTACCATTTGATGTATTAATTAAGTACCTAAGATAATTGCGAAGTTCAAGAAAAATTATCCTTACCAGTCCCTACGCAACCTACAATTCCATTTGTTGTTCCAATTAAATTATGGATGATACAAAAGCGTTATCGATCGATGCCCGCACGTAACTCTATGCTGCAAGAGTTATATGAACTGTGATAGATTGATGCCTCTTCGAAATACTGCTTTCAAAAAGCATGTGACACAGGTCATTAAGGAGAAAATTAAACGCGGTAATTGGTCGTCGGGTGAAAAGTTACTAAAGGTGAAAACTCTGGGAGAGAATGTTGTAAATATCGTTAATTACTTCTACAATTCCTAATCTAAGGTGAAATCACTTTTGGATGTTATGAAGTCGTGCACAAGATTGATTTTAAAAGACACAGTATTTTCTTGACAATGAAAAATCTGTCGTGCACTTCTAGATTTTATGTGCTGATTAGTGCATCGTGTCACAGCTTTGTTAGTAAGCGAACGGGTTTGCGAAAATGTAGCGAGTAGCTTCAGCGTTTAAGCTAATCGGCAGTTTATTAAGGGATAAGCCAGTCGTACCAATGCGAAGTATGACTACTACTTTTAATATGCTGTAGCACATCTTGCCGTTATTAAGAAACCAATCTAAGGCATCACGTTTGTGCTTGTCAAAATAGCTTACTCGAAATATTTTGTTCTGCTTTTATGTCACAGAATGTATATTGTACACAACTTAAGTAAGGTGTTTACTATTCACCGGTGACTGTAATCTCAAAAAAATGTTCCCGATACAGAATTGGATGAGATATTGTGTGCCTTCTAAATTTTACACGTTGCTCGCGAACAAGCGAGTCACGTTTGTTTACGATCTTTATAAGCGCATATAGCAGATATTAAACAGAAATGTATATATATTGGTCAAATTGAAATTGAACTACAAAGTGTTTTTGAATTTCATTTTGATTAATTAAAGACGTACTTGTATATTTACATTATATCGCTTTATTTTGAATGTAAATCTTACAAAGAATACAAGGACCCACTAAGACTGTACATGGTGTAATTTTCGTACTATTGAGTGTAGTATAGATAGAGGATTCCGTGTGATGGTAATCGTAAAATAAAACGTAATGCCGTTTTAGCGTTAATGGAGGAACTGTATTCATGTGGAGTCCAATGTGGGGGCAATGAAGTAATGTCATTTGGAGAGAGAATCAATAAACATTATATTAATATATTTTATCAAATTGTATTCATAATTATTTTCTTAAATATACATCCAGCAGCAAGCAATTGTGTCAAGTGATGTCATATCTTATCCAGTGCTTCCAGCATAATTACACTGTTCCCTCGTATGACCTACAAGTATGAAAAGATATTAAGAAAAGGTTTTCTAGTATCTCACAAACTGTGGTTCTATCTGTATAACTTACCACCATACCAATGTTGTTTTTGATACCATCTCTACATTCTTCTACAGTCTCATCAATCACCATGTTCATGAAGGGATCAAAACCACGTAAAATACCAATTACATGCCTACCACCGTTAAGTTTCACTGGAAATATAATTAATTTTAAATGAAAAACCTGCGAATATTAACATTTTGAATAAATTATATACTTACGTGATAATTTCTTGTCCATGTATCTGAAACAAGACGAGGATTATTACCACAAATACTAAATAAGGTAGTCACATTTTAAATAACATAACCTAAAATGCACAGCTATTTGAATTAGTGCTCGAATCACATTACGCCTTCAAACTTACTTCTTAAGTTCTGGGGGATGTGCCTTACTCATTTTTGTGGCTTATTGGAATGCCCTTTTAAATTTATGGTGATAAATACTTTTTATCGCACGTACACGACTTTCCCGGCAAATCCTTTTTCTTGAGTAAAACAAACTCTATTATAAATATGTCTATGAATGTAAGAAGAGGGTAGACTGCATCGTACGAACCCCCTAACTGTGACTTTTGGAACTAATGTAACGAGACTAAGAATATCGTCGACATATTGAAGCCATCGAAGTGCCGCGAAATTCGAAGGAACAAGAAGGATTAGCGGGATTAAAGGGAGTCATAGAGGGCATGAAAAGGGTTGACATTATTCCTATGTGCAGCCATTGAAGTTATTTACCAAAAATACGCTTTTTGAGTCATTCTAAATACACTTTCGTGATGTTTATGAATAATTGTTTTTTTATATTTAATTGTCTGATGATAGCTTATACAGACAGTTGATTGTTTCCACGGTTACTACGTTGCGCTTACGATAGCCGTTCTCGATAGACGACCGGTTCTGGGCAAAAATCTCCAACATGTCCTTTCCATCCATAATCGCCTTAAGAAAACCTTCAATCGCACTGTAAACTATAAAAATGTGAGCCGAATGGACACGCAAGACCTCGGAGAATCGATCGTTGGGAAGGCATCGTAAATGGCACTACTACACAGGCAATTTACTGTCAAAGAAACATGTCTTGCTGCGAAGGGACCGGCGGTTTAGAACGGTTTCCTGGCACCGGCTGCTGCGGTTAGTATTACACGGATCAGAAGATCAGATATCCATAGGAAACGGGATATAATTAGCGGCTATTTGGCAGCAGTCCCTATGTCAAGGATATTCGCTTACGACCTGCTAGTAAATAGGAGCAGGTCATCCTGCCTTGCTTTAGCTTATCAGGAAATACATTATGGCGAAGCTAATTGGATTCCTGATAATTAACATCAAGTAACTGCCGTTGAATATCCTTAGAGGCAGACATTTTGCACAGATTTTCGAGGGTGGTTGCCACAATATCTATAGAAGCGAAGTTTCTCAGACAGTTTTGATGAAGTATATCCTGACACTCAGGGACCAGCTGCGCCGCATCGACGACCGGCTGTCTAGCGTCTGAACCGCGAATTCGCACCTGCCTGTGCCAGCAAAACGTCGGCTGCATTGATCGCGCGGATTGTGGTGGCTTCCGGCCTTCAGGAACCGCTGCGACTGGTGCTTGTCCTGGACCCTGTCAGTGCGCCGAAGAGGAGGTGTGGAACGCCAACGTTCCTCCCAAACCCAACTGCGAGTGGTTGACAAACTTTACAGAATTGCGTAGACAGTGGAGCAATCACGGACGACAGCTGAATTGTAAATGCTGTAACTGTCGGCCTTGGTAAGACTTCAAAAGAAGAGATTTCTTATTACCCCCCGTTCGTTGGAAGGAGCTGTCTTATGCGTACATTGTTTCTTCTTGTTTGTCTGTGATTCGCAGTAGAATCGCCGCCCCTTGCAAACCCTGCTTACCGGCTACTCCTCGTTGTTCCCACACTATCTTACCCCCGTCGGACTGTCAGGTACACCGAGGTAGATTCTAGACAAGATTTTGTTATGTTTCTGCGAACTCCTCCTTTTTGTCGACCTCTCTCGCGTTGCTACGTGTTCCAAACCACAACAGGAATGCTGTGATACTCGTCGATTGTCGGGCGGAGCTTACGAGAAGTTGGAAACAACAGCTGTTGATTCGCTGACTAGTTCGACGATGGGTAGAAGGGAATCTGGGGGTGGTTGTCCTCCATCGGGCTGCTGTGCAACTAGTTTACAATGTCCCAGCTCGCATACAGAAGGTAGATTATTCTGTACGAGGAATTTGTTTGAATTTTGACATGATTATCCTGCAGCATCAGGTAATTGCCAACCGTGTGCTCCATCCCCGCGGCCAATCTTAAAGAAACGTAGTTGTTGCCAGTGCATTGGCGGCTATTGCTTGTGCCAGCCAACCCCGCGTCCCTGCCACTGTCCTCCGCCGGTCCAGGTAGATGCACGTGCCGAACGTGACTGCAGCTGCGATTGTCCGTCTTCAGCAGAATGTGCATGTCCACCGAGTGAACGGCGATTTCCGCGAACCAAAGTTCGCTGTCCAAACGCCAGATTATGCTGTCCTCTGCCTCGATTACCGCCGGGTCCAAAGTGTCGATGCACCCAATGCCAACCCTGCATGCCACCTCCTTGTGATCCTTGTACTTCCAACAAGTGTCGAACGGCCGTCCCACGAACGAAACCCTGCCAACCCAATTCTCCCTGTCCAACCCACGCGCCCTGCCGCCCCGCCTCGCCCGACGGGAGTCAAAGAATTCCACCCTGCAAGCCCAGCACACCCTGTGCTTCTTGTCGCAAGATGGCACCGCCCTGTCGGACCGACACCGTCGCTTACGCCGGTACTTCGCAGTTGCGGAAGCTTAACTGGCCGCTGTCAACAGGGTGCAATGGAACAGGTCAGTTGACAGGTCTAATCTAGACGAGCGCAACTGTCGCCCGACACGATCCTTTCTTTAATCTCAAAAGGATCATAGAATGATTTTCAACCTTCTCGGCTTTTTGAACTGAGCAAGCAATCCTTGAGCGTTATGAATCTGGCGACATTTGTCGGCATGCTTCGAGGACGAATGAGGAGAGATTATAATGATTTTGCGCTTGGAAAAGGATCGTGTCTAGCGACGTCGGCGTGCACTCTCGGCGGAACCGTGGCAGAAGACGGTGGCGATCGTGGGGACGCAAGGTCCGACGAACCGCAGTGCATTTGCGGCCCGAATAAGGACGGCTGTGACCTTGCTTGCGATCACTGCTGTTCCACGAATTGTGCCGCAACTGCCGTCGACGTCGGTGAGGATGAGGATCTTCACGGTTGTTCCTGCGGCCGAGGTACACCGCCGAGTGCTCATCAGGATTTGAAGGACACGGCGAAACCTGCGAGCAAGGTTCCTACCATTAGCAGTCATGGTGCGAGGAAGAATGTCCGCAAGACAAAGAACGTCGCGAAACAGGGAGGCGTGAGTTCAACAATTCGTGGCAATTCACCGACAGCGCGTATTTTTGGAGCTAGTCCCAGTCGGTCTATCTCGCCCGCCCGAACAGCCACGAGTCGTAGCACGCTGGTCAAAAGTAAAGTCGAAAAAACGGATAAACATTTAAAGGTCAAGGACAGCCGTGAAGGTCTGAGCGCCTCGAGGACCACCTTCCTGTCGTCCTCGAAAAAACCATCCTCCTCGCGATCGTCATCACCGGTTATACGCGATCGTTCCGTTTTCGTTTCTCTCCGTGATTCACCGGAATCCGCTGCACGTTCAGCCGAGAAACCGAGGCGGATTGTCTTAGCCGCGAAACGTCGGCAAAGAGAGATCTTCATGGCGAAGCGTTAACGCTTCTCTAAATGCCAGTCGGTTCCCCAAAGCCCCCGAAATGCATTATAACTTTTATCGGTATTCGCGTGAACTGCGAGCAAAGGATAACATTACCTTTAGTTTCCACGCTCTCCAGACTTGAGAGGAATATCGAAAGCGACAATGTCTGGGGAGTTTGGACAAGGACCACTTGGAAATTCTCGTGTACGATCGACCGAGACTTATGTTTCTTTGTATCCTTTGTTGTGCTCTGACCAAAGGACCAATGTGACTGTGCTGTGGTGCGTGCAGTAGGTGCTGAAGCCCCAACGACGGCAGATGCGTCACAATCGTTTCAACAAAAGTGCAACGGGGCCGGTTGCAGCGCGCTCGCTTGCATCATCAACATCAGCCGCGCGGTTTTCGTGCCGGCACCGTTTACCCTACTTTCCTTTGTCCTTCTGCTCCTCGTCGCCGTTACCTGGTCCTCCGGTCTAGCCCTCTACCGTCGCTACGCGTTCCCCAAGAAACTATGTTACAGACTCTCCGGTGTATGATTAAACCAACCGACGTCAAAGCAAAAGCTTACTGGCCGTTGTCTATTTATTTAGCAATAAGAATTCATAGGAATGCTCTTCGTCGCTCTTCCAGAAATCGAGGACAACGCTATTTCCGAATCAGAATGGCGTACATGTTCCGATGCGGATGATCAAAGGTAAGGTTTGTCATTGGTAGACAGCAGAGGACGTTGCAATGATTTTTAAAAACCCTTGGATATCAGAGGTCGAACTTGGACAGACTTTCTCGACGAACGTAGGACAACAGGAGATCATTTCTTATGCGAAGATCGTGTTTGTCCGTTTACCATGAACTTGCTACCACGAGTCTCCGAGTCTTCGACTTCCACCGGATTGTCCAATCCAATCTGCCGTTCAATCCCTTCGCGTGGCACCTCGACCACTGATTTACGTACCACGAAACTGGAGCACCTTGGCAATCGGACTTCGATGCTTCGTCGTACGAACACTGAGACAAAGATCGATGCGAATGTACCAAAGTCTCTGACAAATTTATGTCGCTGTGGAACCCTTGATCTCGAGATTGCAAAGTCCCCGAAATCGCATGGAACTCAGGAGGGGAAGGAGGATACAAGCTACATACATTCCCGAGGATTTTTCTTGGGACATTATGTCCAGGATACGAGCCATTTCGGGAACAACTGGGACTTTCAGGAATGTAGGGGTTTTAAATCGGCTACGGACGATCTCTATTGTCCTTGCTTCTCCGAGAGTCATGGGCTTCCTTGCGAGTCAGACGGAACCTTTGGCCGCTCGTTTTATAGCACTCGAGAGTGCCCTATCGCGTATTCGACTAAAAACATTGGCACGGATCCGATCTGCGGTGATTTTGCGAACCGCAGGGATCGCGAGTGCAGTCCATTTAGGGCTGCGATTTTCCTCGACCGCTCGACCAACACCCCGACCTTTTCGAAATCATTGACCGTCCGCCCAACGGTCAAGAATGATGACTCGACGCGATTTTCGTCAACTCACCCGACCTTCAGCGGAACGAATCTTTCGGACAAGCTCAGTTCAGACAGTTTGGAAAATATTGTTTACGACTCTGTGAGAGAAAGCTCGACCAGAGGACTGAACGTCTTGTGGGAGTCATGGAGAAACTTTTGAATTACAGTCGTCGGTCTACGAGTTACGTTTATTTTTTAACTAATATTTTCGTGCTGCACCATTAACTACGTACCTGATGGCCAGACGAAATTCCTGTACAGGAATTCACTAACGAGCCGTGTAGGGTCGTTGATCGATGCACAATGAATTCCGCAGATTGTAATATTAACGCGCTGTGTAGCTGTCAACACGGTTGGTTGACGGAGATTTATGCTTTCAAAGCTGTGGCAGGGGAACGGGCGCAAAATCGTCGTTCAAAAGGCGAATTGCAATTGCGATGATTAGGTAGTTTCATTGATGCAATAAAAGAGAAATTAAGAGAATGGCATTACGGTAAACAGTCCGAGGAAAACAAGTAATTGATATTTCTTTTGCTCTTGAGAAATACGGAGACGTTAATTTCGACATATTCGGGAGGTGCATGTGATTTATTATCATTCGACCTCGCGATTCTCGTGTCGCTCTTCCGCGTGGAGATAGCAAGTGCCTGCGAACTCTCGGCCAGCAGTCAGTCGGCGAGATGACGCGTCGAGGAGCGCTTAAGTCGTTCTCTCAATCGTCCTTCGCACTGGCAGTGTTGATCTGCACGTCGGTTCTCAGCGAATCGATCAGCGCCAGCCAAGAGGTAGAACGGACTGGAAAATCAACGGTCCCGCTCGAGGGATGCATCGAGTGCGGCGATTACAGGTACCCCTTTTGACATCATTTTTCAACATAATATACATTTCGAAGAAAGGAAAAAATTCCATAGCGACGGATTTTCCTTTCGACGTGGATTCGATGTAATTTCGCGTGAATTCAGATGTCCCGAGGATCCAGCGAAATGTCTTCTGGGTTCGGTGCCCGATCCCTGCGGATGTTGTTCCGCTGGGCTTTGCGCCCGATTGGACGGTGAGCCCTGCTGGAACGGTACTCTCGGAAAATTGCCGGCGAAAAGCCGCAACGAAGGGCTCTGCGCAAGAAATTACCTTTGCCAGCTACGATCGGATCTTCAGGAAGAGGTATACAATTTCCACCGGACAGTTGATGTTTTCGGAATTTTTCCAGACGTACAAATTTCTATCTCTCTCGCGTATTTTCTGACCCTGTTAGTACCGTTCTGCCGGACAGATAATAGCCAGGCATTATCGCGAGATCCATGACTTCCTCGCGAGAAAAATAAGCGCACGAGATTAGACGAACCTTCCCATATACGTCCTACGCGAACGACGTACACATGAAATACGAATGAACGGTCGCTGACCTGTCCGCCGTTCTCTTTCCTCGTAATTTCTTCGTAACGCGGATCGTGGGCCGACATCGCATTTAGACTTATACCGGACAGACTGGGCAATCAAACAATCAGACTGAATCTTCTCATAGACAATGGAGTAGATAAATGTATTAAAAAATATGAAATCCTGTTTTGTGAATGATACGGCGCTTAGAGGACACGAAATTTCTCGTAGTTTCCGAGGGTACTAAATTATTACGACAATGATAAATTAGGACGAACCCGAAGCAATTTGCGTGTGCATGGAGCAAAGTCCTGCCTGCGGCAATAACAACGAGACATACACGACGCCTTGCGCACTTCACGAGGAAGCTATGAGGCTGAGGAACTCGTCCTCCTTGAAACTACAACACCTCGGCCCGTGCCAGAGTCGTCCTTGGATAGTGTCGCCCCTCGAGAGCGTCGCCAGTTCTCCTGGGCAACGTGTCGCCCTTAATTGCGAGGCCAAAGGTTTCCCCACGCCGGACATCTTCTGGGAATTCCACTCGGCCGACGGTAGCAGAGTTTTCAAGTTACCCGGTGAGAATCCTCCGAATTTTCGCCATGCTAGAAAGCCCCCGCTAAAAGTTTCTAACGATTCAACTGGGCGAATTCATTGGCTCCGAGGAATCCCCCTTGCCGCCCTTCTGGCGGAATCGTACGATGAATTATCCATTTCCAGGAGGTTGCGGGGAACGGCCGATAAATCGCGCCGGGGAAACAGGAAAGCACGGGACAGTTTGCAGTTTACTTTTTCCTCGATCCGGCTGGCGCTGTAATAAAGATCGATATCGGTTTGCAGCCAGTGAGCACGAGGCGACGGTGAACACGAGCGAAGGTCCGGAATCCCTCATGCGAACTTCCTGGATGCAGTTGGCGCGTTTCAGCCCCGAGCAGGTCGGAACGTATCATTGCATTGCCAATAATTCGATCGGCGAGGCGAGCGTAGCTGCTCTGGTGTCGATGGCCTGAGAAACTTCGCGCAAAACCCGTCACTCCCGAAACGCTAATGAAAATGGAAGGGACATCAGCCCGGGGACAGAGACGACAAGGGAACCAGCTTACAATTTCCCAATACCGAGAAACAAAAATTTATTATGTTTACGCTACGAGAGAAACCTTCAATTTGATTATAAAACGAAGAGGAGATGCTCGTCCTTCCGACGATCTACGTTAATATCTTTTTGTTTTACGTCAGACCTTCCGCTCTCGAAATTCACCAATTACTTTCGGGAAGAGGCGGTGGACTGAAAGAGATAATGAGAATTATATCGCCGTCATTAATTTCATGTCCAAGCGATTCCAATACTCACTCTGGCGTTTGCCAAATTTCGTGCTCGGCAATCACAGTGTCGGGGCTTTCTCTGCGTAAAATAAAATATTATCACGAAGAAAAAGAAGTAAAGGAGAAGCTAGAAAATTGGGTAACTTACGATCTTGCTGGCAGAAGGGTTGTATCCTTCTTCAAGACGGTTTCCCTTCTGTAGACCAAGGATAAAATGTGAGCCGTTGGAGTACTCGCTATCATAGTGATTATGCAGATTAAAGTGGCGAACCAAAATCCATCCTATTGAAACCGAATAATAATTGGGGAATTATTTCTGACAGAAGACTAAATTCTCTGGCCATTAAAGTATCCTACCAAAGGTCCTAAGATATGTTGGCACACTAAAAACCTAAGTCCCTCGAGAATGTTCCACAATGGACGACATTTGGCCACGCCCTTACCGATTTCAGAAAGGACGTAAGTTCTCCATTGGTCTAGGTATCCTTCTAACCGTTCCACGTATGACTTTGTTTTCTGCCACACAAAAACCAATCGCATTAATCATTCCACATAATGAAACAGACATTTTGTGGGGCATTACAGTAGGAAATGTTAACGTGCCAGCATTGCAATTTTCTCTCCTTGATTATCGATGTAGTATTGAATGGTCTTCAAGTGCGACATCGATTGGTTGACCTGCCGTTGCAGCGGTTGCAGATGCAATTCCAGTACGGTCAGTCGGTAGACCAACTCGTCTTGCAGTTTCATTAACGGTTTCAAACGGCGCGACGTTAAGTCCCGCATTTTAGACTCGATGAACTGAAATTCCCTCGCCGTCGTCCTGTCACTTAACTGACGGCCGACGTTTAACAATTGGTCGGACAATGCGTTGAGGTCCCTCTCGAGAATGGGTCCTTGAACCTAACACAGAGCGGTCAAGGACATTGCTGAACCGCAAAGTAATTGAATAGCAAATTTTGTTTAGACAGCATTGTACTTTGATGACAAACCAGAACTCTGTGTTCAGTGAGATTCGATCCACATGCATATAGAATATTTTGAAGCCGCTGTTGGAGGTTTGGTGTAAGGATGCGCAGGCCCTTTAAGCCGACGTTCAACCTTGACATCGACTTTGCCAGGCCTGACCAAGTCCAATGAGCCGTCAACTGTTCCAACTTCATCGTGTCGTCCAATCGAAACGCCGGATACGCTGCCTCGTTGTCGCGACATTTTCTGTCGTGACGTGCCAAGAGTAATAAAATTTAAGAGACGGTTAGTAGGGAGAATGAGGAGGGAGTGCGTGTCTTACTCGAAGAGATCTTTTAGAGGGACTGACAGCCGTTTCCCAAGGAAAGCCTGTGTCTCCAAGATTGCCTCGACGGTACGGTACTCAGGATCGTTGAGTGGTCGGCAAAGTAGCATCTCCGTGTGGCTGGATAGTCCAAGGCCAGCGACGAATACCGCCCATAGGGCGATCGACATCAGACAACTCGTCAGCACACCGCTAGAAACCCCATCGATTTCCCAACTTTACTTTCGCCGACATTTTTACACAACCCGACGCCACGCTTTTCCGTGTTCTCTTTTTTTGGTACTCTTTACTTTACATCAGGTCGACGCGACCTGTATTTCGCGCTGTGAACGGGAAATATGTATGCTCGCGGTATAAGGGTTACGGTGTAGCCGATTTTCCGCCCACCTTATCTCCTGATTCACGTGTCTCCGGTGTACTCACCATAAAAGGGTCGGTCGTACTTTCTCCTCTGTAGAACCGCAGCGGCAACAAAGCGCCCCGAACAGCAGCGACCAGACTGGAAGAACCAGCGTCACAGTTCCTGAGTACGAAAATGACAAGAATGTCATTTTAAAGTACATGAAAGGTCAAGAGCGTATACGTAGGGTAAGGTTTATTGCGCACCTAATCCGATTAGCCACCTAATATTCTCGAAGGCCAAGATATAAGGTATCGCGTAGTCCGCGACTTTCCGTGCCGACATAATCTGCCGCGAGAGCTCAGAACTGCTGGCCTCGACGCTTCTTGCCTCTCCGGAAATCCGGGCTTTCGCCCCGTTGATCTCTCGGCGTATCTCTGGGAGCAATAAAAATCCCCGGGAATCAATCTAAACGTTGCCCGTGAATCCCTTGTTGCCGGGGAATTATGCAGCGTTCCCGGCTTGCCTCGGATGTCGAGGGAATTTTTCATCGCGTCGAGATTAACTTCGTTACAAAAGTTTGCACCTTGCAGCGGCAAAGTTTTCTAGCTTGCGCGAACCCGAGTACCCAAGTATTAAAAGGAAAGGTGGAATCTTTTAGCCCGCGCCGCTCGATTAAGTGTTTTCAAAATAACCAAAGACTACTCTGCGAAGCTTTCGCAACACTGAGGCCCTTTCAACGCGATAATCCGTTTCGCATTTTAAATTGACTTTCTTAATGTTCATCTTGTCGCGACAATTAATAATGTATGGACTTAATAAGTCCTCTTCTAGTTACTTTCGAGGGACCATTTTTCATCTCGGTGCTATTCGGATTATTTTACCGACAGTTCACAGCATCATTAAATCGATGATAGGTGAAGGATAGTAGGGTTCCAATCGGTCCGGGTAATCCGGAGAGACTCAGCCGCACGTCTGATGTTCCCTCTGCATCGAAGAAAGTCACGCTTCACGCTTTCACGCTTCCCCTTTCATTCGGCTTAATATGACGCGGTATGGATTTCGCATTAGCCACCGTCCCCGACAGCTCTCTATCATCGAGCTTCCTCGTCCAATGGAAAATAAGATCTGCTGCGATTTCATAAAGCTCAAAGCCAGAGCAACGAGAATGCACCATTCCTAGGTGTAGAGAAGTTTTCGAACGAACGTAGATACTTTTCGATTGACGCAAAACCTCTCGGTGGATAGCAACACCTTGTGGAAATGATATCTCTCATTTGACAATGCACTTACGATTGCGAGCGTCCAATGTGCTCCTGGCTATGTGCTGAGGAACGTAGAGATATTCTCCGCGAACCTGCCGGCCCGCATCGGTGAGATTTTCTCGCTTAATGCTTCGCAATCGCAGCAAACGGTCGTCCCTTAAAAGCTGAAAAAACGCAACAAAACGAATTAGTAGTACCGACGGGGTTTTTCTCATGATTTCTTCGTCGTTCTCGGAAATAGGATTGCCGGAGTTTTGAGAGGCAAAACTGATGGCCTTGCCCATTCGAAAATAGGGAAAAGTTGGATGAAAGTGGCTCTCGCCGTTCGTAGCGTTGAATGACGATTCTAGTTGGCGTTGCTCGTAAACAGAAGTGAACTGTAGACGAAATGTCCCGCGAAAGTTCCGGGGATGCACTTCGGACCGGCCAATTCCCGTCGGTAGGTCCACTCGCGTCGTCCCATTTTCCACTGGTTCCATCGGAACGACCGTGGGACGATAAACTTCTGACCCTTCATCCGTCGCGGCTCTTTCTCCGGTTGGCAGAGCCAATTGTTATACCTGACCAAACTGTCGTTGGGCAGGGGAATGAACCACGCTGAGAGGATCAAGCCTGAGAATTCTATCGCAACTATTTTTACGGATCTAACAGGAGATGTGAGAGTACATGGCAAAGGTCAACGCGGGCGTCTCATTTATCGAAACATTGTTAATTAAATTTTTCCCTTCCGTAATCTTGAAGAAAATTCTTCGTGCCCGCCGGAGAGATTCTTCAACGTCGAGACTCTCGTGCGGATGAGAAACGAGCCGCGACGGATTTCAGGGGAGAAAATCGTACAACGGCCAGTCGTACACGGTTCGTTGAGGACGTGGATTAATTATCATTGCACGCAGGGGGGGGGGAGAGGATTATTTACCCGGTCCATCCTGAGGGCCAGATGCAGGCCTGAGGGGTCGACGACGGCACAGAGGGGCCTGTCCTGGGCCGTACAGGCCCTCATCGCTATTTCCAGGTCGCCTCTTATAGCTTCGATCTCGCGGCTCAATTGCGAGGCAAGTTCGCGGGTTTTTTCGGCCTCGTTCAGCAACGAATCCGTCTTTGCCGAGAGTTCTTGGCTCGCTGAAAGGCACACCGTTTCCGTCCTCATTAACCTCTCGACACAATCATTACCCGGGAGCCGATAAACTATCCAGCAAATCACGCGTCTTACCGAGGAATTTCCCACACGGTTAACCGCGAGTCATACTCTGCCTCGCTGTCAAGTAATTTACCGATATAACCGAGGATCGGAACGACGTTGAGCCATAATTACGTAACAGTATGACGACTGAAAGGGAGCTACTAGTGCGATAGCATTGCTGCTGCGTAACGAATTTTCAGCGGTGGAATTAATTGACCGGGAATGTAGGCCGTTAGGGGTAGCGATCTCCCGGGAGAGAAGCTTGCATGAAAGGCGGTGGGAGTGTGCTTCGCGTGCAGCAGGAACCGTCCCTGCGTATGGAAGTTGACGGCAACCATGGGGTGGCGGTTGAGAGATCGCGGCCCACGGGTAGTACGTACTAATTTAGTTAGTATACAGTTAGCAAGTCGCTACCGTGACTAAGTGACACTCTCGGTCGAAGAGGTCACTTAACGGGGAAGTTCACTCTAAGATTCCGGCGAGTTTACTTGTCGCACCAACTTAACCACCACCCCTCCATCGAGTACACTTTTTGCAAGATAATCACTTCTGTCCCGACCTTCTTCGAGCACCAATACACGCCCACTGACCCCTAGCGTTTATTCAATTAATTGAGCATCCGATTAGATAAAGATTCGTCCCTGAATTCGTATCAACCGTACCGTCTCTAAGCGAGGAAACTGTGCCGAGTATTTCCGCCAAATGGGAACGCTGAAACTCGTAGAAATTTTTGCCAGAGGATTTACGGTGCGATAATTCGAGAACTTGGTAGGAACGAGTAGTTTCCCCAGCGCGGCTGCTCGGGGCCTTATCTTTCTTATCAGCGGTGCACGTTATGTTTACGCGCCGTACAGACGTATCGAAGCGCGGAGCTTCCGGTGAATCCGGCAAGATGAAATTAGAATTTCCACAGCGCGTTTCTCCCCCCAAGCAAGGCACGGTACCTTCCCCCAGGCCTATGGCTCCTAATTGAGGTAATTTTAATGCCATCACGTTACCTCGTAACGTGTATCACAGGTACTGGGTAATTCGAGCTATCACGATATTCCCCGAGCCGTTTGTACTTTGCTGAAAATTATACGAGTGCGGCTTACGGCTCGTCCGAGCGTTTAACCGCCCGCTAATTGTACCCCGCGGTGAGCACCATCGTCGAAATCTTATGCGGATTAGTCGAAGCAGCCAAACAATTGGGCGAAATTCTCACGAATATACGACTCATGGGGGGCTGGGCAATTCGATCTAAAAGTCAATGGTACGTGTGGTAGGCGAGGAGGGGAGGAAGGCGACGAATCCGAGACGTACTCCTGGCAGCACGCGGATCTCGTACGTTGGACGCATAAATTAATACGCTCGTGTAGGACGGGGAATCACCGGGCGTAGATATTACGGTTATGAATATGCAAGCAATCCGTGGCGTATCGCGAATCTTGCTGTTCTGTCATACGGTCGGACTAATATTGACCGGGAGTAACTGTCGGCGATGTCTCGTCGTCCCCGTCTTCCAGGATGTAGAATTCATAATTAATTACAGGCTAAAACTTTGGAAATATGCTAGAAAATGTATGTTTACTTGACCTACCGTTGGCAACGTCCATAAGAGCGTCAAGGGCAACGTCCAGGCCTGTTTCCGAGGCCAGATCCTCTTGCACCGGTTTCCCCAGTAAATCCTCCACGTCTGTAAAATACAACCGTGTCAACGGGAATCCATCATCGAATACCTCAGTGGAGCGATCGGCACAACGCGATGCTCGCCGAACACCTCTCTGCGCCATTCGATATCTTTGATTTACATGAACTTCACTGGATTTACATGGTACGGTTACTATCATTGACCGACCCTGGCAAACGACCTCACCGTCTTTCCAGCTCACCCGCAACAACGGAAGAATCACTAAAAAACTGGGTAAATTTATCACGAGATTCCCCGGTGCGCGCTACGTATTTTGTGTCCTTTATCACGGATTATGATTTTATTGTTACCGCGGGTATTACCGCTTTACGGAGGCTTCCGCGGTGAATTCGCGGCTGTCTCCCCGCTTTCGACATCCGTTCGCAGGGACACATGGGCGCGCGTGAACGCAAAAGCTTGCATTATAAATCTCGTCACGTCGATTCGCAGCGGTAATAATTTATCCAGCCCATAACGGTCGCTCGTTATCAGGATCTGATATGAATTCCCGGCGCAGTCCCAGGTGATCACGCGCCTCGTAATTCTACGACTCTCCATTGAGAGCAACCGGGGGGAGGATCGGTGGAAGACGATGGAAACTCTTGGGCTTCCTCGCTTCCTTTTCTCCCCTTGGAGCGTCGCGACGATGGCAGAACAATTCACCGCGGACGTGGGCATTAGAACGAGATAAGTCGGAGAATCACAGATTCGACCGACAGACCCAACCGTCTCGCGGTTTCCTCGCGCCCAAGTTTTCTCCATTTTACCAGGGTTCCTATTTATGCGGGTAACGGTTATGCATGCGATAGGATCGAATAATCGATCCCTTAAGCCGCATTACCGAGGTCTCAGATTGCTCCCGTAACCTCTCGTCTAATGAACGTTCATCTCGTACCGGCCAGAGACGCATAGACGTCTAATGAAACCTATCGACAGACCATAATCATCCTCTAATGGGCACATCGTCGGTACACGTTAATAACCCTCTGTAAATTGGCCTCATTAGCATAATGCAACCCTGCCACGCTCGATATTATACGACCGGACCTACAAAGCCCAATCGGTGTGCACATTTCCCATTTGTTTTGCATATTTCTACGCGGAAAACGATACTTCGTTGTAATGTCGAATATCGACTATAACAGCGTTGAAATTGCTGTACCGGAATATGTGAAAAATACCTTTTACTGATTTCGGATTTTCCGGGATAATAAATTTATCCCCGCAACTCATCGTACGTTATTGAGTCGATGTTTTTGTTTAGCTAAAACGATGAAAACGTTAGCTCTAAAGTGCCGGAGATTCAGTGAAATCTTTTTCCATGGCTTCGTGCTCAGTCTGTCCGCCTTATTCGCGTGCTCTCGTCTGCGCTTCCCCACTGCCGTTGTAACCCGCCGCCAAATCCTCCTCACGGGGGATTCCGAACGGTACACACGAGGAAACGGGGTAAGTGGAACTCGAAAAATCGGAAACAACGTGGCGTAGGACGAAACAAGGCGTGGTCGTTAGGGGAAACCAGCCACAGACGAGATTCTGTCTGTTGAGGTCCGTGTGTACGGGAAATTCGGATTCGTGCACGTGTCTTGGTGGGGAAGTTACGCTTATGCAGAGGGACGAAGGCATAGAGGAACCACGAAGCCTGTTGTAGCTAGTGCGACACTCGAAAAACAACCCTCGAGAAACCCTCTCCCCGCCACCCTTCTCGGTCGGTCCACCCGGAAGGAAAGGGGCAAACCTACAGATCCGCTGAGTTTTCGTTTTATCCCCAACCCTTTCTCCGTCCCATTACTACTCAGATATTTATCTATCCTCCCGTTATACGAGTACTCCTGGCTTTATTTATTCCGAGGACCCTTTGCATTTACGTTAACCCCCTGTTCTTAGTACTCACTGTCAAGATCCGCGAGAATCGCCTCGCTGGCTATGTCCAGGCTCCTCGTCAGGCATTTCCGTAGCTGCGCCGTCGTGCCGACGTGATAATCGTTCAAGTCCTGCAACGCCGCTTCCACGACACTTGGGATCTTTTCCACCCCGGCCGACACTGCCCCGTTGCAGACCATCATGGTAACCATGCAAGTTCTGACGGAATTTAATGCTCAAGGTACACCAATAAATCCGCTAAAAATCGCGTAGATTTAAGTCTTCATTGAAAATGCAGGAGGCTCAATATCGAGCCGTTGCTGCACACAGGGCCTGCCTGTCTCACAGGAGCTTTATAAAGAAGCAGAAGGAAAGCTTTAAAGTGGAACACTCCGAGGACCGGCAATCGCGCGTGTAACGTACATTCTTCTTCATTACTTCGCCGTTCGCCCACTTCAAAGCGATCCTTGCCGCGCTACTTCTTTGCGACTTGCTGAATCTACTATGATTACAGGCTTCGAGAATGCGTCTCAGAGGAAAGGAAAAACGTCCAGGGGGATACAGATACGGGCCTTTCTCCTCAGGTAGGTAATCATTTTTCCTTCCCACTTTACGTACGTGCACTAAAGGAAGATACTATTGAAGCAATGAAATATTTCCTCTCTGCACAGGACAATAAAATGAATCGAATGTGTCATCGAGAGAATAGAACGTTTTTGTTGAGATCGATGTGTTGTTTTCGTTGATTTCTCACGTACCCGAAGATGAAAACGAAGATGGTGAGGAGGAACGAGAGGGCTCCAGGATGCCGGCTAGGCTTGTAATCCTCTCTGATTGGACGACAGGCCAGCCAGAATTCAATGCCAGGTATTATGCAGGCCAAAACGCAGCAGACGCCTATCAAACCCAAAAAGGTTGCTTCCACGTGCATCGACTGCAATCCAAAGAAAACACGGAACACGGTTTTCGCCCGGCACAAGAAGAGGCGGGGGGAAGGGGTTCATGGCGACGTACCTCTGAGATAAACTTGGACGTTGTTATTCGACTGTCGATTGCATCTTGCAGAAGCCCTGCAAAGAATCGATCGACTGAAAGTCCCGTGCTTATGAGGAAATGCCCCTCGGATGTCGATAAAATATTTTGCAAGAAGGGAAAGGATCTGTGGATTGTCGTATTACCGATCGGCACGTCGTGCGGTTGAACGACGCGGAGAAAGCCCCTGAGGAATTCGAACACGAAGAATCCTTGCTCGAGATGAAGACTCGCCATTTTGTAGCGCTCGTCGCCCGTTGTCTTTGGGAAGTCGAGTTTCGGGTGCAAACGTTCGTCCCAATCGTGCGGTGCGATGATAGTCCGCAAATGCGACACGTTTGTGTCGTTTCGCGCTCCGCCGATCAACACATCGGCCATTAGGCCGCTCGGATCGTCGGCTTCGGTTTCTTCCTGTGAGCGCATCGTAACAAAAGCGTCGGTGGTCGTGCAATTGTTGGACGCGGCATTTGTTTCCAAGAGATCCTGGACCGTCAGGGCTATCGACCATCCCAGGAGTAAGAGCATGGCTGCGAGGCAACAAATTAACACGGTTTATCGCTCCGACCTTTGTGGCGACATCATTGAACTATTATTTCGGCTAATTGTACCGTCAGACGAGTGATTAACCGCTTAGAATTTCGTAAAAGCCCGACTATGGCCCGCTCTCTAAATTACTCCAAGGTAGAAATTCTATCCAATTAGAACGATCGATTCTTTAATGGGAACGTGATTGCGCGTGAACAATTAGCTACCGTTAATAGCTGTACCCTAGCCGAGAATACGAGGATACCATTTCGGAGGGCACGTTATCGTATCGTCAGAGTATCGGCTAATTGCAGCCGAATTTCTCGTTAACGTGATTCCTCGTTACAACGAAACTATTGCCACGGATTATCACGTTTAGAACTACCTCCGAAGTATTGAAACGAATTGCTGACTTTGCTGAATTTCAGTGTTCGATAAATATTAAATTTATCCACCTGTAATCGAACGAAATAGACTTCTCCGCGGCAACGCTCGTTTCATCTCGTTTTCCACTTCCGCCGAATATCGTTCAATGTCTCGCGTTGCACCGCGAAAATAGAATCTACCCTGGGTCGCGGTTGAAGCGCAGCAAATAAAATTACTCCGTGCCTTGGACGACGGCCATTCTCCGACGATAGGATCCTTTCGGCGATTCTTGCACTTCCTGGGATCAAGTTCACCCGAGACAATCAACATTCATTCGCGCCTAAACTCATTAGAATACCTTGGAAAACCGGCACGCAGAATTTGATCCGCTCGCGAATTTCATTAGAAAGGTGTGCATTCTCGGGGGGTGTTAAATTGCATCGACTTCGCGAGACGTTCAGAAGCCGGAATAGCGCGAGGTCGGATGCGAGGGAGGAAGCGGGGACGGAGGGGGCGGTAGCAATTCCGAGTGGTCTGAAAAGTGACGGGTACGATAAGCGAAATGTTTTGGAGAAATATTGACGGACGGACGAGGCGCGTGTCTGTCGAAGCGCGACTGCGAACGTACTGTCATTCCGTGAGATTCACAGAGGCTTCGTCGAAGCCTCGCAAGCTCGAGTGCAGCCGACCCCCTCGGCCGGAGAAGAGAGGCCAATGTTCGCGGCAACGCGACAGATGAGGAAGACGAAGCGAGGGAAAACGAGGGGAAACGAGGCTCTCACGAAACAGGGACGCCAACGTCGGCTGCGAAGTCAAAGTAACCCGGTTATTCGTGGTGAACCGATCGGCGCTGCTGCCGATAAACGGGCCGACACCTTTTATGCGCGACCGCGGGTGCAATGCACTCGATGCACGTGCGGAAAGTCAAGCATTCAACCGTCGCCGTCATCGTCGTCGTCACGCCTCGTCTGCGTGTCGTGCTCTGCTTCTCTTCGATCTCCTAACGAGTTTATAGACGCGGCTTGTCGCGTTTTGCATTGTCACCGATCTCCATCGAATCTCCTCTGACTCCTCGTAAAATGCTTTCAACTGCAAACTGTCCTTGCAAAAAGACCTCCCTCGGACAATGTTAAAAAATCCGATTTAAAGTAAAACACGATATATTTCCGGAAATACACACAATTTAATTACGCTTGAGCCACCTCCGGAACAGACCGAAGATATTATTCTTCGTAGTATAACTGTTTAATTTAATCACATTTTTGTGCAGTACCTTCCACGTTGCACAGAACCGTGCTTAAGCCCGGCAGCGTCGTTTATAATCCCCGGCAGTGTCGGAGAGAAAAAGAGATCGAATTCACCATTGTCTTCCCAACATCGCCCAGTATTACGTGCTACAAATTTGATTATGTCATTTACAAAGTAATTCTTTCCCGGGCCCTTCAAGCCTTATAAAAAGCAATAGCACCCGATGAAATCCGAGAATGAATTAGAAAGAACCGTGTAAAAAAAAATGTAGCCGATTCATTAGCTCGGGAATTTTGGTCGGTTAGCAGGCCTTTTTTATTAGCAATAGTTTGCCGCGACAGTGATGTATCGATTCTTTTGGCGGGCACAACGGCAATAAATAATTCGGTCGGCAAGTGGAGTAGGTCGCGCTATGGTCAGACGTTGGTCCGCCGCGGGAGAAAGTCGATTGGAAACGTCTATAATCGCGGAACGTTATGGAACCAAGTGCCAAGGATCGGGCGGAGTCGTTTCATTGATTTCAGCGGTCATGCTTGGCTAGAACGACCGTAATTAAGAAGTTCTAATTGAACTGCCGAGATGACGGTACGAGGCGATCTTCAGGCTGACGATTAAATGGGTCCGGACAATGCACAAAACTACCACGAATTAGCAGCTTAAAGTACATGCTATTTCTTCATTTGTATTCATTCGTATTATCCATTCGTGAATAGCAAATCACGGGGAATGAGATTACCGGCGATTGGAGGTAGGAACGAAGTTCTCCAATTGGGTTCCCCCCAAGCGAATTCCTATCCCGCTCGATGAACCTCGATCACTCGTCAATTCTGAGTGCTGTAAAAAAAGAAGTCCGGCGATCTTGGACGGGATTTCTGCGCGGTTAACCTCGAGTCGCTGGGGTGGGGGAAGATGTAACGCGAGGAGGGTGGCAAAGAGGAGGATGGCCATGGGCGAGCAGAAGATTCGCGTGGGCGTATGGGTTTTGGCTGGCGAGCGTGTCGGCCAGAGAGAAAGAGTAGGGGCCGAGGGGTGGTGGATGAGGAGGGAATGGGCAAAGAGAGATCGGAGAATGGGGCTGCACCGTCGCGCACGAACGTCGAGAGCAACCAGCCGGCCAGTCAGTGCGTCGTCAGCCCTCGCGTCGTCGCGACGCTCCTCGCTCACTCGCTTTTTCTCTCTCTCTGCCACGCGTACACACCGCTTCGCTATCCTTCTCCCTCTCCCTCCTTATCTCCTTGGGCACCACTCTCCCGGCCAAAAAACCAGCCGAACCATTAGCGCTTCTTTCGCCACGGCAGATCTTTACTTCTCCTTTATCTCAACTTTGCCGGTCAACAGCGAAGCCAGAAGCGTGACGATTGAATTATGAAGGAATTTCACGTAATCGCTAGTTTGAGGCTTGTTTAAAAGGCAACGGTTTCGCGGTAATAGTATTAGGACACTGGCAAAGAAATGTGAGTGTGCTAACAGTGATTGTTGTAATCAACCTATTCGACGAGCGTCGTATCGGGTTCTCTTTGCTTTTGACGCTCGACGAAGGTATCCTTGCGGCCGAAGGGTCCACGAAGAGGAAAGGACCCGCGATTCTTCGACCTTTTGACGCCAGCGAGAAGGCGAAGCTTCGTTGAAACAGGAGGTGCGCTGCTTCGATTTCCTCGAGAGGCTGATAGCAGAGCGCGTAATTGCACAAGGACCGGAGGGACTATCACATTCGTGAGTTTCTTACCTTACTACCGGCACAAGGTACAAGAAGCCCATTCATTCCAGGCACGTCGCATAAGTGACTTCCACAAGAGCATCGATATGCCAGAAAAATAAAACTCGATATAAAATTATCTTCTTATCTCGCTATGAAAATTGTTCGGTTTTCCTCGTAAAATTCCTTCGTCTGGGTTTTATGAATTTTTGAGCATGGCTTTGGCAAGAGAATATTGCGAAATTTAAAGATACACCGACCCCACCGTTAGCCCCTCGTTGTCAAAGCCCCTCACCGAAGCTTCCTTTAACTTTGCGAAACTTTCTTCGGAAGCTTTTTAATATTGAAAGTCCTCCGTAGCTTGCCTACGATTATAGCTAAGTGCTTCCCCTGCTCATACTGCGCTCTGAAACTGGTAGGTACTGATGTATGCAATTTTAATCGAATTCAAAGCATTCGAATTTAACCTACCAAACTTTCGGGGGAATCAAAATGTAATGGCTCCAACCAAATGTTTTGCGAATGCTTCTTCCGGATGGCCAATTCGACGTGGTAAAGTTAAATGGACACCGCACGAAAATGGATAACTCGATAGATTTTGTAGATCTTTCGTTATTTTGCGTAGGCGAAAACGCGCGACCCACGGGACGAGAGAAATTATTAGACCCGGGCGATAACGGCCCGCTAGCTGTTCGCTTTTGATGAAGAATATTCCTTTGTCCGGCGGGTTTAAAAGAAAGCGTTTACCCCGAAGAGCACGTTTCGATAATCGATATTTCAATCCCTCCTAGGAGTTCATAATAATTAAGGCGAGGACAGGTGTGACGTACTTAATGGGGATTCAAAAAGATTTTCTATCGTAACCCGGCTTTAAAAGCCTGCTGACATTTTACTCTAGCCACAACCTTCCCGATTCATCGATCGGTATATCTCTTTAATGATTTTTGCGAAGGTACGATAAAAAAGATTCCGTTGACTTTGGCATTATCAGATTATCCTTTATCACGTCCCTGTCATGTTCTTCACTTTGCAATACCTCCAGATCTTTTTTCCGTCCGCAGACGAGATGATTCGAAAACGGCATGATTCGGCAGAACAGAGGAGTCGCTCTGCCATCGGCATAAAGACGGATCAGTCGTCGTCGTGAACTTTTCCTCGACAATAAGACGCGTCGGCGTCGCGTTAGAATTTCCATGAGAGTCGTAGAGTTCGTAGGTCGTTGGCGATTTACAGCGGCGCAGGGGGGAGAGGGGGGCGGGGCGACGAAGGTCGTCGGGAAAATCGCCGAAACCCTCGGCTATTTCTTCTTTTTTTTTACGAGAGACTCGTTGCTTTGGACAAGGCGCGTGAGAAACCGTTCCATTCCTGCCGGTTTTACGATCTCTTGGGGAAGTTACGCCGATGGTTGGTCGCCTCTCCCGCACTTGTATTTCACTTTGATTTCGACCGTAAATTTACATAAATATACAGTTAGCGATGGAAGTCGGCTGGTAGGCGATGGTGCGGCGGAAAGGAAGAGAATGCGCTCCGCGTGTGCAGTCTTACGCAACTTGGTTATTACTACTCGGCTTTACCCGGCGCTCCCGCTACTCGCTTTATTACGGATTTTACTAGCAGATTTGACGCAAGTTTGCTCGTCCTTTTCGGCTTGGCTTTCCGACTTCCTCGTTGTCTGATCGTTCCGGAAGATAGTACCTGAACACCGGCTTCCTTAAAGCACCTCCCTTATCAAGTTTTTTAACTGATGCAGGGGATTCTGGTCCGTTCGTACAAGTGGATTTATTGCGAGGTCTATCGAGACTGAAATTCATGGAGAAATAAATAATTTGCCGGTATAGAGACTCGTAACCGATTCAGTTGTAAAGCACTGAGGGTTCAATGAACGCACCGACGGTTTCGTCGGGTATTCGAAAGCTCGTTATCCTCGCATTGCCAAGTACTACGCGGTTTGAAAAGCTCGCTCTTACGGATGTACGAGGAGATTAAACCTCCGTAAAATCGCTACGTCGACGAGAGGATTTCCCGAGTACGCGGACCGTCAGCCGACGAGGCAGAGTCGCGGGCTGATTCGATTCTCGAGGATCGACGGAACTTCCGGCGCTCTTCGCCTCGACCTTTTGTCCCTATCTTCATTCCCACGGGAATCGAGGGATCGCTACTCCCTTCTACAATCTTCGAATTTACCTCACCTTTCACGCTCTGTGGATTCATTTGGTCGCCAGGCCAAATTATCCTAAAGAAAGTAATATCTCGATCCCGAGAAGTCTTGATCTTCCTTGTCCGTTCGAATTGATTAGGTCGAAGAAAATATGTGAGCAAGTTCGCGCTCAAGTGGTCCGTTTTAAGCCTCTTTCTGGCTAGACCGACCGTTTGTATTTATGAAATTACTTTCGTTTAGCATAATACGGCGGATAACACAAGAATGGCGGAGCAACTTAGTGGCGGAATTCCCAAGCAGGAAACAGAAGTTCCATTCGGACGAACTGCAGTGTCGTAAAGTCCTAGGGGTTTCGGAATTGGTGGCTGGATATAAAGCCATGTGGGCGTTCCGATTTCGTATTTTACCTAACTGGCAAGCCCGCGAGAAAACTTTGGACTTATATAACATTACATCGTACGCATAGATTTCCCTGGCACCCAGTAAAGCCCACTGCTTAGAAAACACCAACTACAACGGCTCGTACTTCGATTTTCCTCGCCGGGAAAGTTTGTTCCCCCTTCGAAGATTCCAACCGTTACTCATAGCGGCCGGCTATAAATCTCGTGATCGCGGCTCGTCGACGTTTACGTACACTGGCGTTTCGGATAGGATGAAATTCATTTCCGTCAGTGCTATCGGAGCTCAGGAAACGGACGATCCTGCGGCAGTTGCTTTCACGGGAATTCCGACAAATTTGTTGACTCACTTTTAACGTAGCAAATAATCTCGACAAATTTCTGCCGTCTGTCGGCGACGGATTTGCCAGGTGGAAGCACAAAACGAGTGAGTCCTTGCGTTTACGGGCTCAGTAATTTAGCGGGACTAATCCTATGAAGGTGTGGCCATTCTGCTGGCCAAATTCATCGGATGTCCCTTGGCTGAGCGGCTCACGAAACTCCGAAATCCCGTGAAACCTTATCGCCTCGCCTACAACCCTGTCGTGCACATCTCAACACTCCTATCTCCCAAAGGATTCGCACCATCATGTAAATTAGAGTTCAGAGAAAACTCTAATCAGCTGTACCCTTCTTGCGTCAAAGCGTTAAGCATCCTTGATTAAATTTTAGCCTAGTACATAAGACAGAGACACACGAGAAAGCCCTAGCGTCGCTGTGAATTTCACTCGTAAATTATTTCCCTTAAGATGTTGTCATTTAATCGATAAGCGACGATGTTCCATGGAGGATCGGTGATGTCTTCCGGTTTCTTAAGTGGGGACTTTTCACTAGATATAAATCGATAGCGAGGGATAGGGTATCGTAGACATAAAGTCGTGTTTGGGAAGGTGAAAGGCGAATCACAGTTCAGTCGACTGGGAGAGGATTTACTGGGGCTAAGAAATATGTGAGCCGTCCGGTCGTTTTTTCGCGGACATCGCATCATTCATAAGCTGGAGGAAAAACTGTCGGCAAACATATATTTACCGTATCACGTGGTATGATCTTTTTCTGCGCCAGTATGATAGAGGAAACACGTTGGAGGTTCAGCCGAGGGCTACATATAAATTTCCTCCTTCATCCTGACATTTATATTATTCAGTTTTATACGAAAACCACGGCGATATTAACAAGCCCCTAACAAAGCTGTCAGCTGGAATACGACGAATTTAATTCCTGCCGAAAGGAAAAATTCCAGCGACTTACAGGAAAAACGCGCGAGTCGGACACGGGGAAATCGCATTGGCGAAGATGGATATTCGCCGGCGAAAAAGATCCCCGCCATTAGACCTAACGACCCTCGTAAGTCGTTACCTACCGACGACATTCGAGGCCCCCGGAGGCCGGAGGTTCGACCTGGCGTTCATGCAGCCAGCATGCCTATATCTCGCATCTTTTCGGACCATTATCCCCTCACGCCTCCTGCAGCACGCTCCCACTTTTCCTTCTTTTGTCTCCCGAATTCTATATCCTCCGTTCACCGTTGTCTCTTCCATCCCTTCTCTTCATTCTTCCCGAACCTACCCTCTCACCTTGGGCGATTCTTAGGCCCTATCTCCGCCGGTGGGTACTTGAAATTCCTCGGCGAGGTCGAAGAGTGCGCTCGGCGGTCCGTCGTCATTCACGAAAAATCCTAATTTCGCCATCTGAATGCATCCGGTAGCGCGCTCCAGCTAAATCGTCGCGTTTGCGTAGTTTACGTGCAATTCGGAGGTCTGGGGGAGGGGGCAACTCTCCGGGGTGGTAGTTTCTGACATAATAAAGCCATTCCGGACTTAATCCCCCCCCCCCCCCCCTCCTTCTGGGACTCTCGGCGTGTCGCCGACTGTACAGACCTTCTCCTCGCTCCTCCTACTTTCTCTTTCTTGACTCATGCTTCGCACTTTTTCACCCATTCGCGTGTTCTCCCTTTCGGCTTATCGCTTTTATGGCTCCTCCGTCTGTCCTATCTGCCGCGGAGACTTTTCGTCTAATGCAAATAAATTTGCGGGCTAACGTAATAATCTCTCGCTTCGACCGAGTTTGCATTCATTGCTTTAACTCCGTCAGTAGGAGTCCCGAGTTTAATATAAAAACTTGGAGAAAACGATATCGACGTTTAACGGGCATTTGCATACTGCATCCCGCTGTATACAAACTTTATAAATCCGGAAAATAGAGGTTGTCACGTTGAGGCAACACGCTGCTAAATGTATGGGACTTGATAACTGGAACGTGCCGTGTAATGTCATATGAATTATATCACAACCACACTCCAACGCGTAACATATCGTTAATAATTCAGTTCTAATACCGAATGAATCTCGCCAAAGCTAATCAAATAATCATGCCTCATGCTCAATAATTTTGTAATTATATATCGTACCTAGTATATTCAGTGTTTGTGGAAACGTTCATTATTTTGTTTGCCATAGGAGTATTAGCCGGTATAGGTATTAGCCGGAGGACGATTTTCGGATTTTGCTACTCGGTTTGACCGCGGGATCGAAAATCGTTAAATAAGTTTATAACGAGCATCGGTCGAGCGGAGATCCATAGTCGACTGTCAATTAAAAAGGAAGAAACGGGCGAATGTCGGTGGGAAAGCGTGAATATCGCATGCACGCGTTTTCCATGGCACAGCGTCGAGCACTCTCGAATAATTATCAGAAAGTGCTGCTGGAATGGATAGCATACGAAATAAAAGGGGAGAAATATAGCCGAAGGCGCAGCGCTTAGAGCCGGTGAGGTTTTAATTATATCGAAACCTTCGACCAGCCTCGCATCAACCTCGTTAAATTCCACTTCGTTATTCACAGATTCGCGTCGTCTTTCGATTCGCCACGTTCACCGATTCCAAAGTTGCGCACAAACTTGCCCCCCATTCGTTGAGAATTTTTAAGAATACATCCAACTTCCGTCAAGGTTTACGGACCTTGGCCGCTCTTTATGCCGAAAGAAAATGTTAAGTAGCTTTCCTCCCACGACGGTAAAACCGTTATATTGGAAAATTCATTTATAATTATGTTCCATTTAGAAGGAAATTTTCGACCAATTCCGCAAGAAATTCCCATGGGACTTGTTCAAGTTTTCAGCAGGCACGACGTGAAATCTTAAGCGCGGTCGAATGTTTTTCATAGAATTTGTCGCGTGGAACGTCAAAGAGAGCGCTGTGAAAAGCTTCAGCGGCATTTTACGTTCCACGCATTGTGCCCAGTTGAGACTTTCCCCGCCACAGTATTTTCCCGCTTTTAATGCCACTCTGAATGGACATTATTTAATGCGCTAAGATGGCTCTCCCTTCCATTTTCCTGGGATTCACATCTGTGCTATAAAAGAAGGAACTCCGACGTACTGCCTGAATTATAAAAGCAAATGTTATGAATATATTTTTCCATGCAGTGCATTTGATGGTTGCCAAGCTCGAGGACATAATTCGTAACATGTTGCCGCAATTTTATAACATAACGTTCATTTTATGCGTCAATAAATCATTGAATTAATAAAAGACGTGTTTCCCGCGGGACGCGAAGAGTCGAAATCTCAAGGCGTTGATTGGCCATGATGAAAGATTCGTCGCAAAGTCATTCGCGTGTCACAATTTATTTATCGAAATCTCCGGCGTGGATTGTCGCTTAAATTACATTACGGCTTCGACTTTCGAGGCTAAGCGGCTTAACGGCTCTGCGAAATTCCATTATTGCCGTCTATCTTGGAAACGATACGCAGGATCGGCACGGTTGATCCGTGGATCTCTGTACGGCAAAGAAATTTTCCACGTGTGGACTTTGCCCGGAATTTCGAGGGGAAAAGAGTAGCGCGGACGTCGCTCAGCGACATTTATTTTTTTCAAGCTCGTTTTTCAACGCGTCACTGGCAAATGCGGCTGAATTTTAATCAGCACTCACTGACCCCTTGCGGTTAGCGCACACATTTTTCACCTCAGTTCGGAGCATTTTTTATAATTTTCTCCTGTTCCTTACGGAGTGGCAAACTCGCGAGCGCACTTGTTAATTAAACTCATCTCCAACGTTGCATCATATTTCACGGGAACGTACGGCGAAAAGTTTCAAATAATCATGGAGGAAACCTAATTAATGTGCCTCAAATATGTTATTTCAATTCTCCGGTATTCCCAGGAAAAATGAACAAGGACCAAAAGAGTGACGAGACCTATGATTAATCTTGCCTTTCTCGCAGAAACGGGATGTGTAAAGTGTATATTACTGAATGATTAAAACGAGTGGTGCAATAGAATTTGCTTTTCTATTGTTCGTAAGGGCAGTTCATTCGCGTTATAGTATAAATTCCATGTCCGACCTTCACTGCCGCATCGTGAAACAATACGCCATTAGTCGAACGTGCAGCGGAAATCGAGGGGTTTAGCGATCGATCAACGTCGTTGAAACGTAACCGTATCCCCACCGTTCGAGTAAATAAAAGGAGATTAAGTTTCAGAGCACAAGTGACAGATGGCTACGGATAAATATTAATACGACGGCCTAGGACGCGTCGCTCTGGGACGCGAAACGTTCGTATATTTTTCCGGCAATTTTTTCGCCGATGAGGAGATGATTTTTTCCGGGCAGCTTCTTTGTCCCGGACTCGAATGGCCCGGAATATTTTGCTTTGTCAACGGGCCCTCCAATTATAAGTAATGGAAAGTGCATGTTTGTAGATTCGTTTGGGCGAAGCGTTCTTCCTCAAACATCCCCCGGGCAAACATTTGATCGGCGCGACAAAGCAACGAACGTCCGGGAATTTTCGGGGGAAACCGGGCCGGCCTGTTCGGGACGGGCCGACTTGCCGTGGCGGTTTTCGCGATACAAATTATAACGAGAGGCATGACCGTTGCACGGGCCGTCGCGCGGAATTTCGTGGCTCGTCGACGCGAATCCAGGCCGTCTGCGTCCGACGCACTGGCCCGTTAAATTACGTTGCGTTCCGTCCTCGCCACGTTCGAGGACCGCAGTTATGATAAAATAAATAGGCTGCCAGCCGACACTCCGCCGACCGGATGTCAGGGTCTTCTGCTCCCGCGGGTTTTAATGTCCTCGTTACGCCTCGCCGGGGTTAACCCGAGCTTTCTCGCGAAATGCGCAACTTTTCTCGGCCAGGGGGAAGCTTAACATTGCCCGCGGGCTTGAGCTAATAAAAAGAACCCGCACTGCTCCGCGCCTATTCGCCGGAACAGCCGCGAAAGTCTCCAGACAGCCGTCAGGGTTCTACGAAATGCTTTCAGCTACTCAGACTTAGCAAAAGGCTACTGCCATTTGTATAAGAGTATTTCCCTACAGCCACCATCCACGGGACTTCTTTCCAACGCGGAGAATCGGACGACCGTTTCATTTTGTTCCGCAGGATCTCAGGAGGTTCTCAGCAGCATGGGCCGATCAGACTCTCATTTGCCTCGTCCTCGGGGACCGGCAACTCCCAAAGCTGCCGAGTGACGGGTCTTGCCCAGCGGCTTCTCCTCGAGGATGAGGTTCCCCGTCCCTCGGGGCGTTGTCGGGCCACTGTCGCGACGAACGATCTCCTGGGAACCGTGCAGGGCACGAATAGGGATATGAAAGCCTCTGGAAGGGAGATCAAAAGGACGCGTGGCTCGCGTGAGAAAGGCGACGAGCCTCTAGCAAAACTGGGTAACTATATCAAATGCTCTTTTACACCGGCTTCTTCCCCTTCCGTGCACTTCGTTACATACATATTCAGCCAACAACGAAAACTTTGAATCCACGTTGCATTTTTCATGGGCCCCGGAAGCTTTTCGAACATCATGCTTGGAAAAAATTACGAGCTCTTGTGTTCTCCTTCTACGGGCACTTTGAATATTATTTTTTTATCTTGAATTTATTTGGTCATGTCGCGCCGTCCGGTCTTGGGGGAAATCTAGCGGCGTGTCGGTGTATCTAAGTTTTTGCACGTGGAACTGGTCCAAACAGATAGCCAGGTCCGGGCTGAACTCGTTAACGCGGGGAAAGAGACGTTGAGCTCTCGAGGAGGATGGAGCACAAGCAGACGATTCTGCTGGCGCCGGCGCTGAGCAATAGCAGCTGCTGGCGGTCAGGCACCTCCGAAGGGGCCTGGTCGGGCCCCGGGCCCGGGGAACTCATACGAGCTGCCCTCATTCTCGTCCTCAGCGTCGGCATACTCGCCGCCAATCTCCTCGTCATATGCGTCATCAACAGCAGACGGTACAGCAAGTACATCCACGCCCAGGTAACTTTCTACAACCTCATTCCCTATAAAATTACTTCCCCGACATTTCTATTAATTTCGGTAACCAGTTTGCACTACTGATTGGAAGCATTATTCAACCATGCCCTGAGTAACCGTTTGTTTGCCCCAGCGACCAGCATTATTTTGTTAATAATGGTAGGACCAATAATGGTCCTCGACAAATTCCAATTAACTGAATTTCGCGCGTAAGTTGCCCGTATGGCGTTGCACGTTCATTAGCACGTCCCTTATTTATGCACCTGCGGGAAAGAATGAAAAGAACAGTCGTATCGATTCGTGGCGAGTACGCGGAAACGACGTAATCTCAATTTTCCGAGAAAAAGATGTAATCAATTTATATGGTAAAAAGCGAGATGTCATTATCCGTCTATGGGGAAACGAGGAGGAGAACAAAATGTATTGGAGAATGCCAAGGTTTTGTCAGAGCCATTAAAGCGGTTGTACATTAAAGAGGAGCAACTCTATCGAAAAATCAGAGCCCTTCGCGCCGGGTAATCCCTTTCCACGAACTCTCCAGATTCGAATACATTAGCATGGGATTACACATTTATGAGTGGGATAACCAACCCCTTCCAGTCGCCTAACAAGCGAATTCGGTTTGTCCGCCGTGTTCCTCGTCTCGGGATCTCTTGGATCCTAATCTACCCTCTTCAATCTTGTCTCGATCCCACCTCGACGTAGGCATAGAGAACCGAAGAACGGGAAATCGGAAACGGTCGATTCATACATATGCAAATTTCATTCCAAATAGCCTATTAAATACATCAAGATACCTCGCGGCGTTAAGGGATTTTCTACCTCTCTCCTACCCCCTTTTCTGTCCAACTACGAATTCACTTTTCGAGAGATCCTGCTACACGATTAATGGTGGGTGTGAATCTGACCCACTTTCCGGATTCTCGCAAAAGATCTGGCGGTATAGCAAAAGGAAGAAATTCTGCATACATAACGAGGACAATGGATGTAGCGTTAAACTTTCGTGATTTACGCCGATGTTGCATATTGTTATCTGTAACTTTATGACTAAACATGGCCCTCAAGGGACAAGAGCGGTAGCTAGCTCTTCTTGTAAATAAAGCGAGCGAAATTAGTTCTATGCGGCCGATACATCATGAGGGTTTTCTTTAGGACGGTTTCCCCGGGTTCGTAAGAACCACAGTGGCGAACGGGAATCGTGTTTACCGAGGGAAATGTTTGAGCGTGTTTTACCCCGCGACGTATTTACGAAATCCTCGGTGTCCTACGTGTTTCGTAAACTCGTCGGTTGAGTGAAAAGCACCACGAAGTTTCTCGGTTGATACCGTGAATAGGGAAAGCGGAGCCGACTACGTGACTGCAATGATCAACAGGTTTTCTTCAATTTTATTGCAGCCGAGGTATCTGCTGACGAGTCTGGCGAGCAACGACCTCGCCATCGGCCTGCTGGTGACTCCCTTCGGCTTCTTGCCCGCTGTCTACGGTTGCTGGCCTTACGGCGAAGTTGTTTGTCAAATCCAGGTATCGGCCAATTTATATTCTTATTCCACCCTTTCAACGACAATTCCTCGTGAAAGTCTCAACCATGCTTTTACAGCTATGTCGCGAGTCACCGAGTTTTCGATTTACGACTAACGCAATTCCTAGTTTCTCGCGGAATGATCGATCCACCGGCCCTAATTCTTTTTACGGATCAGCCGAAGACGCCGGGGAAAAAATCCTCGCAAATGCCAAGCCCGCAAACCGGGTGCTAAGGAAATTATTACTGCCGGGAACCTGGGCCCTACACTACCGGTACTCCTTCCCCCCTTCGAGAACTCCGCATCAACCACGTTACCGGCCAGTTCCTCACGATAACGTTGCCTCCTAGCACCTCCGCCCCATTTCCCATCTTTCATCGGACCAGTCATCTTCGTTTCAACCCCCCCCCCTTTCCTAGCTTAGGGAATACTCATATTGACAGTCCTGCCTACTTCCCCCTCACCTCAGGGAATTCTCTTCACTTTCGGACATATTTCCCCCCTCTTAAGTCCACATGTTTTGTTTCCACTCGATTCCTGATTATCGCTTGGTTCTATTCTCCGGGCGTCCATTCCTCTTTGGTGGTCTGGCCCGAGACGTGATTTGTGGCGGCGTACTTCTGGATCTTCCAGCGCGAAACTCCATGCAATGCGAGCATTCCAGCGGTTCCGAGTATTCGAGGTTGCTCGGCTCTTGTGCTCCTCGTTGCCGGGCCTCTAATAATTCAGGACACTAAGGTCTACTGCTGTCCGGACTTTTGCCCCCTCGCATACATCTTGTTACGCGGTAGAAGCAAGCGCTTGGAACAAAACGCTCCCTGCACCGAATCTCCATTCTTAACCCGACGTAATACAGCAATGATTGTCTAATTGCGAGTAAACCCTGGAACGGTGAAGACACGAAGGTCAGCTGGCAACGGCAAAAGGTCGCCACTTCCTACGCAAATTGGAAATCTGGGTCGTATCCGTAACGACAAATCATCCCCCTCCCCGTTGAACCGGTCAGCTGGTAGACTTCCAACCCCGCACGACGGAATGTGCGTTACGTCGCCAGGATTCGAACTCACGGGCTTCGAGCTCTGGGGAAGAAAAATTTCCAAGAGACTTATAGACAAGAGGGGAAAATTGGATAGGAAATGGGACGGGGAGAAATGTTGCTCGGAGGATCTGCTCTTGAACGAGTCTCGGCTGTCCGTGATTAATGGCGATATTTCCAGTCTTTTCACATCGTCCGATCCGATTAGATTCTTTTCCTCGACGAAGACCAATCGTCCCGAACGGGAATTACCGCGTACCTGATTCCTTAGGAATGCAATGGCCCGCGGAAAAGTCCTCTTTAATTAGGATCTCACGGAACCATTAAGTCAACGACGAAATTTTATTATATGGAAATTCAGGCACGATAGTTTCCGGTTTCATTGGCACGTCAGGGCGAAATTTTACGACGATCATAATTACGGAGACGAGGGCTTCGCCGGGAATTGGAGTGCTCGTTTATCGACCTACGGTGCTGCTGGGGCGATAATTCAAGCGAAGCTTATCGTTGCTGTCGCCTTGGATTCGTATTCGCCGAGTGTGGTTTTAAGAAAATTCCTTAATGACGGCGACCGATGGAAAATATTTGCCCAGTCTCCACGGACATTTGCGGCTCCAATGAACAGGGGGACATAATTCGCAGGTAGCCGGGCAATTACGAAAGTTGGCCCTGCATAGGGGGCTTTGCAACGCCATACCAATCTGCCGAAGGAGTTATTCCCCAACTTCGACCCGAGTTAATTAAAAGGTTCGCCCTGACTTTTGCTACGTGCCAGCCGATGAACTTGGACGGCTTATCGGAAGCCGCCCTTTCCCTTTGAATTTACCAACTCGTCAATGAAACCGTTTGCCTCTTCCCGTTTGCCGCGAAGCGTCTCACTTGGGGCGTAGTAGCACTTAGAAGTGTTATAGCGTTGTCACACAGTTGTTGCGCGAAGGAAGCGTTACGTACACATAGTCGATTTACGAGTCCTGCGAGCGGTGATATTCAAGTTCCCCGATAAACTCCTTCGATAGAATCCGCCCGTTTGGAATTCGGCGGTTCCGCGCGTTCAGCAAACCCTCTCAGAGCCCAGTCATAAACTCCGACAAACTACCGTGCTGAGAGAGTTCGAACGACGCCCCGGCAAATGCCGGTATTCAAGGATCACATCTCCTTGTCTTGGAATGCGCGTTACTCGCTCGATCGTACCGCAAATCCTGTCACCCGAGGATAAATCCCTCACGCACTCGTCGAACGACTGCGCCTCACTCGGCCGGCTTTTCTTTTTATACAGTCGAAGGAAGGAATAGCGAAAAACGTATGCACCGCTGAACGCGATTGAAATTCTTGTACTTCTCTCTTTTTTTTCTCATCGACCGACCACTGGACTGACATTTTTATGTCTCGCCGGTGCAAAAACATTGCACCGAAAGAGCGGGGCTTTCCAACGGCCGACCGGGCAAAAAGTTTTCAGCCATCGTGACGTGAATTTCACAGCGGAAGAAACAGTCTCGTCCCCAATAAATCTCAAACTTTTGTCCCGGCAATGCAAACGTACTTCCCCGTCGACGTGATTCTTCGCTTAGCTTCCCCTTTTTCCACTTCAAGCTCAATTCGTTGTGTGGTTGATTTTTCGAAGATTTCGGATTAGAAGGTATTTTGCAGCGTCGCGACGACTTGGCCGAGGGAATGATTCTCCCCCTCGGTCCTTCGTGTAAGTCGGTTTGCGGTGAAAATATTGGGTTAAGGTCCCTCTCGGGGGTGTCTCGACGATGGCTCGAGAAACGAGGCCAGGCCGATCCGGGCCCTCCAGATTATCAGGACTTTTTTCCCTGGCTAGACGCCAACAGTCACCATGGCAACCATCTTAAACGTCCCCCCTGCCGTCTCCGAGCACGTTGGTACCTAGCTTTATGGATACACCGGCATCGCTGGTCCACCGAATGACGCTAGTAGACCACCTTCGCGAACCTAGGTGCTCCATTCTCTTGTCCCCTCTTCCCAAGTGTCCGCCGAGAGCTCCTCTCCAATTGTTCCTAGCGGTCTTTGGCAGAAAATTGCCCGGCCGAAATCACGGTAAACGAGTTAACAAAATCCCTACTGACACGCTGTCCACTCGCTTATTCAATCCAAAGTGGACCACTGCTGCGGTAACTGGCCGGTATAATCCTAGCAATTAACCATCAATGGTGAAGGTTTTCCAATTCTGCTGTCGGGATTGCGAAAGGCAGGATGAGAAGTAACGAAGGCTCGAGGGAATCGAGCTTGGATTCCCTCGATAATACCGAGCTAATTCATCGTTGCAGCTGCCAATGCCGGATAGGTGGTTTCAATTGGACCGAAGAGGGAGAGGACGCCGGCCACGGGTTTACCGGTAATTTGCTCGTTCGCAGTCCGACACGCGGCTTGTTTCGATCGTCATGTATGTAGCCACACACCTACGAGAATACCTAGAACGAGTTGCCTCGACAAGACAGACAGCGGCTGTCCGGGCTAACGCGAAATCCCTGCCTCGTGTTTCCAGGGGGTCTCAGGAAGTCAGACTGACGCGTTAATTGTACGGCCTTAATTGCAGAGTAAATCGCGTCGGGATGAATCGATTAACTGCCCTATCCAATATACATTTGGACAATCAATGGAACTCATTGCCATTCGAAGGGAAATTCTTTCATGGCCGACAGGGACAGAATTTTACACCAATTTTCATGCATAATTTTCTCTCGCTCGTAACGGTTAAATCACTTTAAACGATCGGCTATTTCGCGCCGTTCGAGCGTCAATAACCAACGGCACCGTTATGTTAATCAGACCAATTGTTATAGTACGACGATTAATCGGGTTATCGAGGTGCTATCTGCCGCAGATGAGCTCTCGCCACCGAAAACTGCAACCGTGAATTCCCTCCTGAATTTCGCTGGTTCGGGGGAAAATTACCGCGAAATCTCCGGGGAACGTTTAAAAATGTACAAACTGAGGTTACTTCCTTTACTACAGTAGGCGAAAAACTTTGGGACTTTTATAGCAATGATGTGCTAAAAACTTTGTCAATGTCTCGTGTTGCAGGCACTTCTCAGGGGAGCTTTGACTCAGCAAAGCGCCGTTATTCTCGTTTGCATGGCGATCGACCGATACGTTTGCATGTTACACCCTCATCGTTATCACAAACATTCATCAAAAAAGGTAAGTGATAAGTCCTTCTCCCGGCAAGTGGATCGGTGCACTCTTGAGTCGCGATTAAATTCTCGCCAGTCCCATAAAACCTCGAGGGTAACGTACTGTGATGAACGATGACGATTTCCCAGTCGGCGCGTTATGCCTCGTAAAGTCCGGCGTTTGGCAAATAACCCATACGCGAATTACGAATCAAGCTTATATGGGTTTACGACTGTCCCTGCCGGAACTCGTTACCGATGCGATCGTTTCTGTCATTCGCATTCCCGTCCGTTCCTTTCCGTATACAATGCTTTCGTCCTTACTGATCGATCTTTCGTGCGGATTTCCAAACTCGTTAGACGTTCCGCGCTAGTGTATTATGGTACATGACCGCACGGACTGACGTGCCATGCATTTACCGGCACGACAATGGGCCTCCCGCACGCCCGTGGATTCGCAGTTGACGGTGGTTTAATGCGCAAAGCCCGTACGCGTCATAAACGCTTCTCTCCTCCCTCCTTCACTTGCCGTACGCTCGCCTTGACACACTGAAAACGCACACGAGCCATCGACAAGGGTATCTCGCGTGCCAGACGAATCTACGGACCCCTACACCGGGAAAATGCAGATGCAATCGATCTCTCCCTGTCTTTTTTTTCCATTCCCGCCCGATATCCACCCCTTCTCCTTCACCCCTTTCTCGGCCATTGGCGTGAAATGCGCTCGACCGAATCGTTCTTTTAACCGTGCTTTTTGTTCCCGTTCCGGCAAAAACCTCGATGTCCCGCGGATTTTATCGGAGCGTTGAATCCGTCGCGAGGTCGACGCGAGAACCAGTCAAACGCGGATAAAAAATTGCTACATCCTCCAACTCTACGCTCCGAGGAATCGCTCTTTCAAATCTTCTCGTGTTAATGCGAATGTTTTACGGTGCAACGGTAGATCGTTGGAACTTCTCGTTTCTTTCGTTTCCGAGTACAAAGTGTTGGCCTCTCTGAAATTCATGCTGTATATAGTAAATGGATATTGCGAGGGGTACGTTGCGTGAACCGCCCGGGAAGCGAATTATCTATCGACGAAATTGGATACAGTCTGGCGCGAATGGGCTAATTCGACGCGACAGGCTTTGGAAAACATTGTGGGAAGCCTGTGCCCTTTGATTTTTATCGTCGCAGTTTCCCCGCTTTTATTGCTTTTAGGCATCGACCGATGTTAAATTGGAAAATCAAAATTCTTTCATCGTGTGTCAGAATCCATCATTCTCGTTGGTATTATGGGTACACTTTCGTGTAAATGCATTAACCGCGTGTTAGTTGTTCCAGCGAAATACGATATTCTTCGCCGGTGTGAATTACACGTCAGTTTTACGAGAATTAAATCCAGCGTCGAGTTTCTCTGGCACCAAATAAACAATTACCGACGCGTCACAACTACACAAGTATTATGTGCACTTGCGCATACATGTAGTCATCGGTAAATTGCTACTTGTCGCATACGTAATCGCCTTTCGCAATGTCGAGCTGCACACGGATATTTTTGTTTCACTTCCTTCATTACATGGCGTTTCATTAGCAAGAGAAATGCATGATTCGTAACAAATCTACAAATGGTTCTCCAATAATTGGCAGTCGTTAATTGAACAGCGACACGTGAGTGGCGTTCGTTTAAATACATGCAGATGATTTGACGCGTACAAATGGACTGTGCATTGTTAAATGGGCGAAAAAAACAATTTTCAAGGAGACGAATCTCGCGTAAGGAAGGAGAATTGACTCGACGAATCGCTGACTCGTTCCGACCGTTTATTCCGTAATTTTCCGCCTATCGAACGGGATCGTCCTATCCCGACCTTCCTTTGTCCTCTTTTCATTTCTTTCTTTCTCCTCGAATCGAAGTTCCCCTCTTCGACAACCGTAGTACATCGTGGTCTTTGCTTCCTACGCGACATTTTTCAGTTCGATTCCTCCCAAAAGATACTACCGAGTACGAAAAAAAATATCACACCAGTGTGCTGATTGTTCACCGTCGAGTACCGACTTGCCGGGACTTCTAAGTTGAAATGGAAAAGTTCAGCATTTTCTTTTGGAAACTTTAGTCGAAAGTGTAAGGAGAAAAGTTCCCCCCGGCGTAAGAGATATTTAGCACGTTCACTAGCTTATACTCGTATATAAAGCCCTATCTTCGATCAGAGTAACGTCCGCATTTCACGACCTTTTTTCCACCGTTTGCTCGATCGACGATAAAACAACGACGATAAAACCGACTGCGCTTCCACGAAAGTCTTTAAGATACCATCTACGAAACGTCGTCGACGACCCCTAAAGATTCGTATAAACACCGTAAAACGTATTTTTTCATAGCCATAAGACTGTGAAAAAAAGACCGCGCTATTTGACGTCGAACCGTGCTCAATTTTTCGGCTCTGTTAAACGAAGCGTAAAATGACAGTTACACGTGCGTTTCAACGGTTTCCCGTGCACCGGTGCGCATAACATGTAAATATGTGTGCACAGGCTGTTCGATTGGATGATGAAATTGATGGTTTTGTGTGTGTATGTTGGCACAGTATTACATGCGGCAGGGTTGCGTGGCAGTGATCTCGACAACGTGGATAGCAACGGTGGCGATATTCGGTGCCCTCGTGCTCCCCAGGGGCGGATACTACTTCAACGGCTCTGGTCTGCTCGCCTGCGACCCTTTCTTCGCCAGGGCTTCCCTTAGGTATAGCATTTGCGCCGAAGCGATAAGCTCTCCGTAAGGCACATCCCACCGGATGATCCTTCCTCGCGATTCACCAACAACCATCCCTCTCATTACATTCACAGGACACCGCTATCCAGATTTTTTCATGTTGACGGATGTATAATAATAACGAATTAATAATCCCTGTCACGGCATCCTTTAATTTGTCCCAGGAGACCTGGAATGCTGGAATGTTCGTTAAACGTTGGCTTTTACGTACAAGAATAACTATACATGGCGTTGCGCATTAATTACAGACGGGGCTTTTCGAGCGGAAAAGTCTGTTCGCGAGGTATTTACAGGACGGAAGAAACACTATTGCTCAGTGGCTTCTTTTTTCTCCGGCGAGCATTCTCCTCCCATTTGGCCCGTGTAAATAGAGGCACTCGTTAGTTTCCTTGCAAGACTTAATTGCCAGCTTCGCCGCCACCGCTGATGTTATGTGCAATCCCGACATTTTACGATTATCCCGTCTCTAACTACTTGGCAGTTTTATCAGCAAGACGGCGAGTGTCTGCGTTCATTCGGTCTTTAGAAGCTTCGACGTACGTGAGAATGAAACTCACGTGGCTGTGCATCGCTCAATGCTTTCTCATTTGCAGGATACTAGCGTGTTGCTGCTTTTACTTCCCCACGACGATGGTGCTAATGTACTGCTACGGTTCGGCCTTCCACGTCAACAAGCTGCGTCTCAAGCGAGTGGTTTGTGTTAATACGCCGGAAGTCGTTAGCGGTGGTCACATTGAGAGGGTAAGTCGGATTATCGGAGGGCCAAGAGCCGCCCTAGCAGCGCGGAAATGCAAAATCGACGACATTATCCACGAGATAAAGACAACGGTGTAACAAGTTGCCGATAAACGTTTCGACTAATTACGCGGGATCGTTCCCCTGCTTTATCGATTCTTTGACCGGATTAACTCGGAGCATCTTTAAAAGACCCGTAAAGACGATATTTATTTCCGAAGGCTTAAGCCCGGGATCTGGCAGAGGGGAACGTGCGGCTTGTTCCCGTTTTCAGCTTCCCTCCGTTAATTACCCCGTACGGACCTGAAACGACGGCGAATTAATCTCCCAATGTCTGCTTACGATCACTCGTCGCCGAGGACTTAATACGCCGGAGTGCAGGCAAGTGCGACGACTTTGCACTCGCGTTAATTAGTATTCCAAGTGTAATTCACCGACTGCCATTTCCGACACGGTTCCCCGGAATAAGAAAATAAAGGAAAACAAAGTCCTAAATCAAGGACGAATGCCATTGAAAAATGAACGACGCCTTCCCTCGGTGCAATTAGAAAACGTTTGCCATCGTTAAATCTCGTCGTACGATTTCACGGAGCAACCGTTCTCCTTGAGAAAGTTTCTTCGGTTCGTACGTCTGTCGATGGTCCATGAGGTTGGCGCAAGTTTTGATTATCGGCGAGTTGCGATCACGTTGTGGAGTTTCTACTTGCAGCGTGCGTGCGCGTGGCATAATAGCGGCGGACAAGTTTTGATGACGGTATCATCGGCGTCTCATAGTTTCCACTTACGCGACGCTCGTGGGGAGACGAAGGGGGGGGGTTCGGTCTGCGGTAGATGCGGGGAGGACCGATATCTGAGGAAACTCGAGGAGAAGAGCGGCAAGTTTCCGGCGATAGGGCCGGCACTGAGAGCGGGGATGATTCGTATCAAGGCCCTTCGGGCAAACGTCCACTGGGAAGACTGATCGTTCCATCAGAAAGGACATCAGGCGATATGCATTGGATTCTTCCCCGACGGATCCTAATTTGCCCCGTTCATAACGTTCCCGTGCACGTTAGATTCTGCCGATTGCGATGCATCCCTTTATAAGGCTTCCGGTCGATCGTCCCGAGCCCCACGATTAGACGACTTTGCCTTGTAAATCCTCTTTCGTATTTTGTTTCCTCGCTGGCGCGACGGCAAAGCCTCCGGTCCGCTCGTTCTGGCCGGATGTGCGCCCCAGTTTTCGTGGCAAACAATATTTCTCTCCTTGCACAGCCCGTGTCACAGTGAGGGACGGTAGGGGAAGCAACGAGAAAGCACGGAAAAAGAGGGTAGTCTGAAGACAGAGTGGGATGGAGGGAGACGGAGTTGTGATAGATAGCGGTAGAAGGGACAGAGAAGGGAAAGCGATGGAAGACAAAGAGCATCGTTCCCTGTTGGCCAGAGGAAATCGCATTTATCTCGACATTAGCGAGAAACGGTCGACCAATGTTTAGTAGGCTGAAGAACCAGTGGGATGTTCCGACCTTTTTCTCGTTAAAGCCTTGACTTTTTCCCGGTTGTCCTTATTTCCTCTCAGTGGTTACCTCCCGCCATTGGTCGTTTGCTCTTTAAACCGATAAACAACTCGGGCAGTATCAACTGATTGGGAATTTTAATCCCCTCGACGTATTCTTTCTCCGACATTTTGGTTGGATGTGTCGACGGTTTCAAGTGGATGGAGGAAATGAAATGGAGAGGTGCGGGTTAATCGAGCGAGACTCCTTAGACGGAACGCTTTTTACCGAAATTTCGTTGGCCCAAATCGGGCCTTCACGGTAGCCGAGCAACTCTTTCTTCCGGCGGTAAATCGCCAGCGATAGTCGTCGATCGACATAATTTACGGAGTCGAACTTTCGGCTTGGCTAGAAAAAAATGACAAGTACCTTTATCTCAGAGAAACGAAGTCTTAAATGGCGAAACAAACGAGCTCTACTCAATTTCAAATGAGGATGAGTCGTGAGCAGAAAACTCTGCCAAGTAAATGCGTGCATGAATACGTGGGAGGAACGATGATACGTACTCTTTCCTTGAGCGCGAAATTAATATACCAACTCAATCTGAAGAGGAAGCAAAGCGGAGCGGCAGAAAGGGTCGACTGGATGTTCAATATTGCCGAGATATGGTCCGCGGGATCTTTATGACCTATCGCTGGCAGACGGGTCTTCCACGCAGGATAATGCGCAATTTACGGGCTACCAATAAATCGTCACCGGTCGAGGCACGCTTCTATAGGTTCGAAATCGCCGCGGAGAATCGTGATTTCGTCATTGGAAAATTTATGCCTAAGTGAAGGAATGTGGATGCTGGGGAAAACATATTTCCTTGTGCGGTCGGTTCTTACGATGTCCTCGGGAAGATGAATATAAGTTTTAACGGACGTTGAGTCGCGCGAAACCCCTTAAGTCTCTGGCCCTTTCTCCGTCGTTTGGGTAATCGACGAAGGATCCGCGGGTCTTTAGCGTCCCCCGCTCCTCGTATTTTCCGGCTAGGTAGGATCCCTCGGCAAAATGGGTTAAGTGCACCGCGGGCCAGAGGCGCGTCGGACATAGGGAAGAGCAGCCATTCAAGGGTAGTCTAGTTCGAAATCCATTTCCTGCCACCCGCCGCCCCCTCCCATCTCCTCCTCACGGCAAACCCTGTTTCCCCTTAGACCGGTAATGAGCGGCTGGTATTTATTTCTTGTGCATTCTCCCGTAATTTCTCCACCGCCGTTTACGGAAAAAACGCTGGCGCGTCGAATCACCTTTTTATTCTGTCCCCTCGTAAACAATTCCATCCGTGTGATTCCATTGATTGCACATGTTTCGCTGAATCGGTGCTCTTCGTAGCGTACGTTAATTGCGAATACGGGCGAATCGAGCGCGGCGAACTCCCGGCAACGGAAACACCCTGGAAACTTGAGATAATTGAACGAAGCCACGAAGTAGGGCATAAATAGCATTGCACGATTTATGTCGAAACACGAGCCTCGCGGTTAATCCGCGCGCTCCTTCATTTCGCGGGCTTCCCGACGCATCAACGATATTTATCGTCCGGGTTGCTCTTCCCCTCGTCCGTCCCCCGCCTCATCGCCATGGTGCACCCGGTGGCAACGGAAGAGCGCGCTCGAACTTCCGGAAACGTCGTCAATTCCACTCGGTTTCGGTCGACGGTCGTCGTATCTATCCGCTCGGGCATTTTGCCCTCGTTACAAACGCGCAACGACGTTATAAAGCGTTCAAGTTGAAAACTCGCGGAAAAAAGGACCATGCATCATTGAACGAAATATTGCATCGATATATTTCCCCGGCCGTAATGCGATCCTTGTACGCGAGAAAATTCAATCCACCAATATTTCATCGGCTTGAATTTTCAGTCACGTTCGCCCCGAGGACTCTTTTTCGTTTGTTCTTTGGCCTTGTACCGCGAGTTTTGAGATCGACGCTGAATCAGCTAACAGCCGGGGTACCTAAAAAAGTTGCCCGGCTAGATGTTTCAAGTTCTTACGTAACTGGAAGTTGAACGATTCGTCGTAGGTCTTGGATAATGGGGGACATTGTGGCTGTCTTATTTATAAGAAAAAGTCTGGCTAGTTGTCCCCCGTTCCTTCTTACGTCGGTTCGCCTCTCTTTGCCTTTCTGCTTTCCGGCTGTCATAGCCGCTCCGCCGGGGCTGCCATGTAGGTCAATAGTTGCGCGAATGTCTCGAGACGATGGCCGTGTCGATGTGCGGAATCTTTCAGGCTGAAAGACTGCGCCACGCCTCCCGGTGTTTTAGTGGCCCTGCCATGATGATCGGCGCTCTGTCTCGAGCACGCGTTTAACGACGGACATTATGGCCCGCCGTAAATGACCCTCCCTTCCCGGAGAATCCTGTCGCCGAAACGTTGCAGAGAAATAGCCCACCTTGCCGTTACCCCGTGGCCGAAGAAATGAAAATCCTTCGTTAAAGTACCGTCGATCGATGGGAAAGTGATATTTCGTAGGATTCGTAAATATCAATTGTCCTCATAAAAATTGTGTCGCCCCGTTATTCCAATATCCGGCGAGATTTTCGCGAGCGCGCGCGCCAAATCTGTGGCGGAACTCTCGATGAAATATCGTCATTGTTATCGCAAAATTCTCTCGCGCCTGCCGGAGTATTTTCGGGAAAATATGGATTTTGCCGAGGTGGACGGTAGGCATCGTTGTATTTGCCGGATTCCTTTCGTTCTCGGTGATAAGATTCGCCCTCGCGGCTGCCCTGGACGGCGTTTTTTTTTACAACCTAGCCGCGGGGGATTCTTACATTTTTCGAGTTATTGGATGTCGTCCAGTTCGCGGTACCGGCCGGCTGGAAGTGCGTCCCTCGGGACACGGGAGAGAGGACAGAGGAGACAAAAATTCAAAGCGGAGAGAATTCAGCCGCAGGCGTCCAACGCAAATCGCTCGTTTTCCCGATCGTTTCCACTCCTCGCACCCTTCCCTTCGCGTTTACCTAAAATAGCGCCATTCCGGAAAAAACCTATTACTATTTTGCAGCCGGGAAATAACGGGAAAACGAGAGGCGTTTCTGTCTAATGGACTATTTTACAAAAACAGGGCGATCGCAAGGGACTGTTGTTCGTCGTTGTCAATCATTGGAACTGCAACAGTGTCGGGTATTTAACGCGGAAACTCATTAAGGACGAAAGGGCAGCCGGTTGATCGATGATAAGAAGAAACCCAGAGATCGCACGATGCACTGGCAACTTACGGTCACTGATCTCGCGAGTACCCCTCTTTCATCGATTTCCACTTGTCCCTCCCACTCAGCGTATCTTGTCCACCTAATTCTTCGTCTCCGCGTAGCGCTGCTTACGGTATAACGAGGTGGAACGAGAAGATGAGAAATCAAATGGGTCGGTCTTATTTCCTTTGCTCCTTCTTCTTTTTCTTCTGCCATTTCTTTGTTAAAGTTCCGGCGACGAGGATGACCTTCGACTTCCATTCTGTCTCCCTTTCCTTCGCAATTCCCCCTTTTCCTCGACGTTCCCCTCCCATTCTCGTTAACGCGTAGACCTACCGGTCTTCGTGTTCAATTCACTATTCCTGCAAGCTTCGCAAAGCACGGCTCCTGATACTCAGATTTCGCTGCACGTACTGTCGTACTATCGTGCTGCGTCTAAACGGCAATCCAAGTAAATAAATATCCCACGCTCAAACGAACCAATCCGCGTCCAGCGACGAATTTCATTTTTATGGATTTTTGCTGTGGAATATAAAGGTCCTTAACGGAGTATACCTTAAATCATTCTGTTAACGAAAAGGTAACTCCATTTACAGGTAAACCAAGTTTCATCTTCATTCTTTATGGCGAGGAAAAGCGAAGCCGTTTTTATTTCCGACGAAATTTCCACCTCGGTAGATCCATGCGAGATGACCGACTCATTTTCTGGCGGAGTTGATCTCTTTTATTTAACCAGGATTCGTCGGTTTGGTCCTCGTTAGCGCGAAATACCGCCATTCTTTTCGACTGTGAGGTTTTCTCGTGTATCCACCCCCTCGGTACTCGTATTCCTCGAGTTATTGTTTCCCCTTAAAGCGCCTGCAATCGCGTTAGAACGGCGAGAAGGGTCGGAGGAGTACGGAAAAATCAGTTAAGAAACTACTGTTCACGAGCTTCCGGGATTTCATAACTCGACGATGCTGGCATTTCGGTACACGCCGGAGAAACTTCCTCCGTTTAGAAGCTCATCCCACGGATATTAAAGGAAATTTTTCACGTTGATACCTCGCGCTCCTGGCCACAACCGCGAGACAAGTTTTCAAAGCCATCGGACGAGAAATAAACATCTCTCTACTAACTTCATGAATGTTGTATTACGTATAATAAGTTTCGAACGTTGCCATCCTTATTTGAATGCCAGGCATGTATCTTGCCATATAAAATGGCTCTGCGTGTTAGAAAGGGCCGAGTAAGGCACGTTGGCAGTCGATGAAGCGACCCCGTAAATCCGAGGAAAAAGGAGTAGTCGGAGGGAGAGAGGGAGGGAGGGAAGGTAAAGCTGCACTCGCTCGAAATTGAAATTGAAATCTGCCGGCATGCATAGTGCGTCGCGCATAGACGCTCTCCAGGTATATCAGGACTATGTACACTGAACGTAGGGAGGTGGACGGGGGGATTTCCAGATCAACAAAGTTCGAACGATAAATCGAATTCGAATACAAATGCCAGTCGGAAGGGAGTAGTTTGTCTCGTGCTTTGCACTTCCGGCACATCCACCGTAATATGCTAATGATCGTCAAGCTTCCGTAGACTTTACATTCAGCCAACTTCCGTCGCTCGTTTCTTTCTACGCAATTCTGAAATGTATGTGTGTGTGTGTGTGTGTGTGTGTGTGTGTGTGTATGTGTGTGGGTTGCTCCGATTTTTATTGCCGAATCTCGAGGCTCGAGACGACATCTATATAGGCGGAATCTTACACGCGAGAACGTCGAAACTTCTAGGCAGAACTTGTCCCCTCGATTGCTGCGTGATATATCTTCCCCGAACGAATGGGTATATGCTCTTTCCGCTCGATTTTACATGCCGCTCGAGAAGCGGACGAGCTTTCAAGAAACACTACTTACTCGGCCGAGGTCGGACCAAGATGTTGGCATTGTAACCCGACGAGTTTGTCGAGGAAGATTTTAACGTCCAAACGATTCTTGTCGGAAATGCAAGGACGAGGTGTCAAGAGGACAGGGAAATGAGATAGATAGAAAAAGGTATTAAAGTCCGCGAGTTAAGAAGACATTTACAAGAGGAGATTCAAGCTCGATAATGGGAAATGGGGATAAGAGCGGAAGGTAAGGACAGTTTGGCTCAAGTATAAAAGTAAAGGTTCAAAAGCTCATGGAGGGAATATGGAATAGGAAGTGGGGAAAGTAACGTTTACCTTAGTACCCGACAGCGAGGGACGAGGGATAACGCGATAGGAGCATAGAGGTGAGAAGAGAATTAAAGATCGCGTGAAAATGAAGAGCATTCGGACAAAACGACGACGCTCGCAGGTGGAAAATTCAAGGAGAGATGGAAACTCGAAGACGCGCTCAGCGACGTAGCTAAACGAAGAGATACGTAATCCCTTTACAACTCGCTGCGACGAGAGGCTCTGTCGCTGACGAGCTTAGAGCTTAGCGACTTTCGTAACCGTGTCAAGCGCGACTCTAAAAGACGAGCCCGCGGATTTTCTCCACCCCTCTACAGCCCTCTCCCTCCCTCCTTCGGTCTTCGGTGGCCGGTGAACGACTCGAATCCGCGTTCGTCCATTCGAGCGCATTTCTTGGCTCTTACCCCACGCTTTCGAGTTACCGACTTAATGAATCGGAAAAGCCGCCTTCCCATCGCCAATCCCCCCCCCCTCTCTTGGCGTCCATTCAGACGGTCACCACCTTGGTATAACCAGCGGGTAAACCCAAAGAAATCGTCACCTCGAGATGGGCGGCCCTCTTTGATTGGAATCCTTTTCGCCCCATCGACATCCGATGATTTATCACGCGGTAGTCTATTTTGGTCCCCTCAAAAGAGCCTTATTAGCACTTTCCTTACGACGGGTATACAATGGAGGAGAAAAGTAGATGCTTAAAGCCTGCCGCACACACTGACACTTGTTTCTTTTCCCCTGAAACTAATTCATCGAACATGATTTAAACGTATCTATTTTTCCGCGCCTGTATAAAATGATTGACTGGACTTGAGAGACTTTTCCAACGAACGGGGAATAGCTTGCGTCCCTGGAAAACCGTGAGAGAAGGTCGTGGGAGAACATTGAATTACCGGCGCTCGTGGTGGGCAATTTAAGGACATACGTGACGTGTTTTAGATACTGGCGCACGAGAGACGACTGTCGACATCCGCCTCGCGGACAATGGCAGCGATGAGCCTGGGATTCATCGTAATGGTGACGCCGTGGACCATCCAGGAAGTGGTCGCAGCCTGCACCGGAAGCAAGCCCCCGCCGTTCCTCGACTTCCTCGCCACGTGGCTCGCCCTTTCCAACAGCTTCTGGAACCCCTTCCTCTATTGGCTGCTCAACAACCACTTTCGACGCATCTCCAGAGAGCTTTTCTACACCAAGGTGCGACAATCCCCGCCGGATATCATTCCAATATCTTGTGTGCCCGCTCATTCGGCTTACTTCATAGCCAATTCCAATGTCAATACAAATTGACCTCAACCTACTTGCTTCCCCGTAAAAAGAGTTTTCTTTAATTTAAATCAAGCACATCAGGACGCACATCAAGCAGAGTTGGTGAAAACCTCGGCCCAGTAACGCCAATAGATCACTATGTACCGACATCAAAGGCAATGATCGTATTTTTCTCAATGCCTCCAATATCTTGAATGGGGCCAATAAATTCCGAACTTGACGTTCCATTCGCACCGTATTCAAACGTCCGGGTGTGCCGAGTAATCTACGTAACGGGAGCCGTACAAGGTTCACGAGCACTTTTCGTATTCGAAGTAGTTGTTGTGTAGTCGATGCTCACCCGAAAACAGTCGTATCCTTTGTCTTAGGTATAGACAACTGAGAATTTTAACAATAAGCGGACAAAAGGCTGCCAGGTTTCATTTAGTGTTGGACGTAAAGTAGTAGCTCATTGAATTATCCTGATTACTCTGTTCTTTTTAAATTTCCCCGTAGTTCTTTGATGGAAAATTCTCGGGACGGCGCTCGATAAATTGAAAAGCGAAGAGTTGCCGACGGCGTCTCCGGGTCAGCAGAGTCGAATAGCCAACAGTTATAGCGGAAGATGGCTTTAACGTTGCCACGTACAGAAAATGTAAGATTTATCGCGGGCAAAACGAGTTACTCGGCACGTTTTCAATATGTTCACCGGCTCCAACGGTTCCCACCCCATACCTTCGTCCGGACGATTGTCGCGCATATTCACGACCATGCATCTCCGCAACATCGACCACAGCGGCCCATGAATCTCCCGAAAAAAGCCCTGCCTCGACCGTAAATCTCTAATCGATTCCCGTTCCCACCTGCGTTGAAGATTAACTGCTCAAACTAGACGACTCGTTACGTCGTTCGGCGAATTAATTATCCTGTTCTTCCGTTTCAGATTCTTTGTAGATCAAAACCACTGGGACCGAAGCAACACTGCTGTGCGACCAGCACTGGTGGACTCGATGTCTGCAGCATCGCCGGTATGGACTTATCAGGTAAACAAATAACAACTCCAACAGCGTCTAAATAACAAGTAAGAGATTAAACAAACAACTCATTCGATCGCCGTTGTATTGAAACAATTTCTGTTTCAGCTCTGGAACGATGCTCGATAGACCGGTGTTCCATCGCACGGGGTTCCAGTTCGTCCCTGGCAAACACACCCCCTCCGCTCCCGTGGGAGACCGGACATGTGATTCGCGGTGACGTTGCGTCCACGTGAGGTATGCCCCCGTTGACAAAACACGTCGATCGAGTTTCAAACAAACGTTGCACGGAATAAATCGATCGACCAGGTTTAACGAGAAATTTGTATTCAGTCGAGCAGAATTCTGTAAAGACTTAGCTATATATTTCTAGGATTTTTAACGATTTTAGTTGCAAAACTGTCTAAATTTGATGAGTGAGGCGTTTGGTAAGTTGAGTAAAGGTCAGCTCTGCTTAATTTTCATTAGGCAGGGATGCCGCCACGCAGACGGAGGATCCAGGTTCTCCGGATCATTGCAGTTAGTATCGCGTGGCGGCAGGAAGGCACCTGGTGTCCCACCATCAAGGACGAACCTCCTGTTCCCTGCGTCCCCTCTTCTGTCGCGTAGGCGAGGTGTCCTCGCTGGCACGCGGACAATCGCTGTACGTGGAGGATTTCGCCGGAGGACGTCGCGGGCAGTACGCGCCGTTCAACAGCCTGCCAGATATCCTGTGGGACCTGGAGTCCATCTGAAATCCTCGGGGATCCTTCCCCAGCAGGCTTTCGGGAATGGCAGAGCTCGTGTTCAAACGTACCGACAGTCGCTAATGAGGATACCGCAAAATCTTCTCTTCTCATGTTCAACCCACTTCTCCACTCGCTAGCGCTATTGCCAGAATTTCGTCAATTTAACGACGGGGTAGAATAATTAATGTTTTTTATAGAACTTCAGATACGAAGCATTGCCCGAGGGATCCACTTTTTTAACTTTCCCCCTCATTAATGTCAAGTATCATGAGCGACCTTGTACGGAGGAGTAACTCCAACGAGAGCAATATAAATTTTATGTAAAAATTTACCTTACGATTCAACGACACTTGGCAACTGAATCGCCTACTTGACGCAAAATTTTGTCATTGCTGGTTCGGTCTATAACTTCGGACCGGCTTAAAATTATCACGAGACTTTTCCAAAATTTCTTTAATAGCACCACGCAAGACCCGAAGCTTTAGGCCATCCATGGTAAAATTCATTGGGGCAAATAAAGTCATGGAAAAATGTAAAAGCGTTTGAAAAAATAACTTTGAAATGACCTACTTGAGCGAAGAATCAATTGTCGAAACTTCTTCCTGTAGTTTTTCCAGAGGATTTTCTAGATAGGGTGTCATTGCAATAAGGGGATAATGTATAATGTTTAAGCGGTGATCGTCATGGACGGACGGTAGGAGTAAATCACTGCCCCTCGACGATTACAATTCGCGCGAAATCTCGCGTCTTCCTTGCCGATGAAACATAACAGAACGGTGCTTGAGAGGCATATTGTCTGCTTCTCTAGTATGTCTTTCTATCGAATCTAGCACAAAAACCATCTTTTTGTATGCGTACACGAACCGATCACTGTACATATTGTACCTCCTAATTACCGACTCTATCATGTAGACGTCCCGTACGAATCGGTATAGATAAGGATTTACCAATAATACCAGTGAAATGCAATGCGCCGACTAGACAGTTAACTAAACTAGCATAAAAGTATATACATATTTAAATATAGATATCCTACTGCGTTGAATTCGACGAGTTTTAGTAAATCACTCCACCGAAAGATTGCCTTAAATGAAGGATCTTTTGTAAACCGCCGGCAGAGCGAGAATTGGACAGATTAAGGCAGCGATCGTCAGAGGAGACACTAAGCAAGGACATACATGTATGTAAAATGGAATTGTACAAACGGATTGTAGCCGTGTGTATATTGCAGTACCAATAAAGGTAAACATATTGTTGTTTTCTAGAGACTTAGTTTATTAGTTCGTGTATATAGCTTTGTTACTCGTAGAAACAAGGTATCGAAGAAACTCGAAAAATTTCATGCGATCTTCGTCGTACGTCAGTTATCGGCAGTTTTTTCAGTGAAAGGAAAATACAGAGCTTTGTTGCGCTGTCAAGCGTTTCAAGTAACCGTTACAAATTTCTTTCGCGACTTCCGGTGCCAACTCCACTGGGATCAGTCGACGCACAACACGTTTTACGAAATTTCGTTAGTAATAGTACTTTTGGAATATGAGTGAAATCGTTTAACAACGATTCGTATGCAATGGACCTATTGGCGGGAAACATTTCGAACTGTACAAATGTGTAGAAAAATAATGGCCGGATGTAGAAAATTCCACAGTGGAGACAGTCACACGCGGATTGGCTGTATTTAAATTTTAGTTGACCGTGGAACCTTCGCATCGGTAAGGTACGTTATCGTCAATTAAATTCGACTGGACATCGATAATAGACATTTTAATCTTACCAACAGATACTTTCCAACGATAAGAGGAAGAACCAATCGGGGCCTCGCATTTTACTAAAACAGGACGATGGAGTTTCTTAAGATGGCACATTTTAGAGGGCACAATCCTCTCCGCATTCCTGTACCAACGCACACGTATTTGTCTTAAAAACAAAAACAACATTTTCACGTTTTCGAGAAGTCGAATTCGTATTAGGGATAGGATATAGCATATAGGTATATTTAAAATTTTTCGCTGAATCGCAAGGCTGAAGCTGGCAGGTTTCAATGTAGATATTGACTTGCAGAGTTTATTCCCAATTGGAAACGTCTTGGAAATGAATAGGAGAACTGCCAGCATCGGTCTTATTCGCCGAGTTTCGACGAAACACCAGAGTTTCATCGATAATTTAATGCATCAACAGTATTTCGTGAATAACGATTTGCCTTTTTCAACTCACAATTATCGTCCACATATCGGATAAAAATCTCACAGCTCAACGGCTTCGAACTTCGAATAAATTCTATAACACATATTTCAAGAATTGTAAACCCACTCACACGTATACGCACGTCCGTCTCTTTTCCATTGGACCTTACAAAATGGTGAATAGTTGCGCAGAGGAAGTGAAAGAACCTAACAGGTTTCAGGGGACTGGTTTCCATTGCGTCATTTTTTTTCAAGGTATTTCAAAATGAGGAAGTCAATTCCACGGGATAAAGATAATTCAAGTAGGCCATGGAATGTAAAAATACTCGTCTTTACATACGATCTGTACAACTACCTATGAAGGAATGATTATAGTAGAGTCGGATTCGTCGGATACTACGAGCCTAGATTTCCAATAAAATTCGGCTCACGCAAGACGATTGTAAAACTACTGTATTACATATAGTTCATACGATATTTACACTTCGCCATTCACTCGTTTCGAGTGGAAAGGAAAGAAAAATAGATATCTACTGACGATAATACATCATGCGTTTGGATTCGCATCAGACGCGACGATAGTCGGAGAGCACCAGAGTCTTTACAAGTTATGTACAAATTTCATTAAACTCCGCGAGCACTCGATCCAATCGACGATTTGGGAAGGTACAACGAATTCGTCTCACCATTCCAAATCGTCCGTCGCGTCCTTCCTTCGAAACACAAACTTTCGATATGACTCATTGCATTTCCTGCCTTACGCCGGCATCGCCTGACCTAGGAATCTCCAGAGATATAAAATTAATTGTTAACCGGCGCCGCACCGCCGTCTTTCACCGCACCTCGTAACACGAGACTCGACATTCGAATTTGTACGTATAAAGTTACATACACATGTTCGAAAATGACAGAATCGATCGTTTGGTATGATGATAAACTTATTCCACGCGCGAGTCCAAGTAGTTTGCGTCGAATACGAGCGACTCAATCTCCCCTCGATTTCCGCCAAGGAAATGTCTGTTCCGCCGAGCATGTCGATATGCAGGATTCAGGAATGGTTGCGAGATGTTTATCAGCGTCGGCGGGGTCTTCCTTTCTGAATATTTTGAGGACAGCATCGAAGTGAGGAGTCGGTGTATTCGAGCGAACGATGACGCGTGCTTAAGTCATCGGTAGACTTAGCTCGACGATGGAAAGGATTAGCTAGGGTCCACGGCATATCATCTGTAGGCGAAGAGGAGAATCACGATGGCAAACGTCGAGAGGTTGAGGGCCAGGTTTCCTGCCGCTGCACAGTGAAGCTCGTCCCTATGGTAAAACGTGGCTGGTGGGTGCTCATCGCCCGGCTTGCACCATTCACCCAGGGCTTTCAACTCCGCCTTTCAACAGACAAACAGCTGTTAAATTACATTTATCTTTCAGCGACACAAGGGCGCGACGTATTCTGCTTGCGGAATATGGTCGGTCGCATCTCCGAAATTTAGTATTGTCGGTGGTGCGCTTGAGTCTCTTAAAGTAGAGACCAGCGCGGCAGGTAGGGAACTCGAAAATAAACAGAGATACGTCGTTGCGTTATTTACTAGCGCGTTAAAACGTATAGTAGACGGGGCAAGTTGGTAGAAGCGTAAACTCAGCAGCCGCCACAGAGTTGGTGGCCTCACCTGGCAAATGTCTCTGCACGGTGGACAGATCAAAGCACCCTTGTGCAGCCAGCCGTTCTGCATTATCCTGATAGCTATTTCCTGGCCCGCGTGATAGCAAGTATACGTGTAGTTGGCGACCTGGAAGAACAGAGAGAGAGAGAGTCGAAAGTGTATTTCTATGGATAGGAATGCATTAAGCGCGCGTATTGAAGGTCCAGTTGCGGGGTCAGCGCGGTCGTGCTCGATAATAACTATAATTGACCTCCACAGTAGAGACTGACCATAATATGCAGCCTGCCGGCCTCGCACTTGTACTGGTAACAACCGGAACCCCAGTGCTGCCACTGTCGCACCTGCTTGCACGTCCTCTCCTCCCACATCTGACTCGTATGATCAAAGCACCTCGAGTGCGCTCCGTACTTCTCCAGGGCAAAATTTTTCTCCGGATCTACGAAACAATCGCTCGTAAAATCTCCACCTTCTCCACGAGAGTCAACGAAAAGTGAATTATAGTTCTCCGAGACATGCGAATTAGTTATTCACGATAAAAGCATATCCTGGGGGAGCGGAACTAGTTACGGTAGTAATCGAATACCCGGAATCTTCAATTGACTAGACCGGAGAGTTCCGCTTACGTGGATTGTTCTCCTCGTAGAGACAATGCGAGCCCCTTACGACAATGTTGCGGGCTCGCCACGTGAATTCTTGAATGTAAGGACAGTAATCCGCCAGAGACACCGAGCCACCGTAGTATTGTTCCTCTCCAGATGGAACGTGGGGAATGGAATCGAAGTTCTGAAAACCGAGGTATCGGTGTAACGAGAAGTTTGAGGGTTGAACGATCGATAAGACCAGTTGCCCACACACTTTCCTCACCTGATATTTTTTCGGTAAGGGTGTCTGGTGTTTGACCAAGTTGCACAAAGCGACGGAACTTCGGTCGTCGGTGCACTCGGTTTGGAGCGGATCCTGCTTCACCTTATTGCAAAAAGGATGTATCGATTTCCCCCTGAAACGTCCAAGGTAAACATTCTTTCAGTTACGCCAACAAGTGCCATTACATTTTCCTGCGGGAAGCCTCGAGTAAGGCGATTTCTCCACCATCTTCTCTATCGTTCGGCAAGGATGCTGGGGCACATCGTCTACTTCGGACCGTTGGATCGCCCGGGCAATGGCATTAAACCAATAAAACCTCCAGTTTCTCCCGACTATCGTTCTCTCACACATCTGGAACGCGCTTTTGACTTTATTCGCGCGTTCTGTCAATGTTCCATGAATGTTCCGACGAAGGGACAACGAATAAATTCCGAGACATTGTACTTTACGAGCTCGTCGCAGTCGTGAAGAAATAATACTCTTTTTACGCGAGAAAAGAGAACTGATTCTCCTACGTAGGAATATGTTTTATCATCGTACGTCGATGGTTTACGAAAAGCAGTCAAATAAAGGACGCTAGAGGATAGGCGAAAATCAGTTGCTAGGGGAATTCACCTGGCAGATTGGGATTTCTGCGAATTGCCGATAAGGTTCTAAAAAAATTTACGAACGGTTCCGCCAAGCTTTGAATCTTTGACGACCTTCCCTGCATTTTCCGATATTTTAGAGTGGTAAGAAAGAATGAACGGGAAATTCCATACTACGGGGCAACTTAAAGGTAATTTAACGTTCGTTCGAGGATACTCACAGTAGCCTGGAAGACTTGCTAGAGATCCATTCTTTACAGGACTTCATGGCAAAGTCACAGCCCAAACGTCGACCCCAGCCCAGTTCCTGGGCCATCGAGTAGTTTGCGCTGTACCAGCCGGTGTCCTCCATCAGAGCCAGGGTAATCCTCGAGTAAACAGGATTCTGCGTGTGAGTGCCCGTCATCGCCTCGTTCTACGCAGAAACAAGAAGATCCTTGACCTACTATTATCATGCTACGCCTATCCCCCTTTTTCTCTCGTATTTTCCTGCAGCTACTTAAACCCATCCCCCCTTCCCTGGAAAGCCCGACAACAATTGCATCCTCGGTAGAAGATGTGACTGGTGCAGCGAATCCTATCGGAGCGATTGTATCCATGCATTCATGCAGAGCTTCGATAAGAACCTCCTTCCCAATCCCCTTCCCCGGCGGTGCAAGTTGATCTTGGTAGGTCACCCACCTCAAATACCCGCTTTTCCCAGTGCGTCAGCGCCGTGCCATCCTCACCCTGGTCCTCGAGTTCGGCACCCTCGAGTTTCGGGCAATCGAAGTGCTTGCGAACTTCCTCCCGCACACGAGGAGTCACGATCATTTGCATCGACCTGTTGACCGTGCCACCATGCACCTGCCAATGAGACCGGTAGACCGTTCTGATGGTGTCGCTGCTCCATTGGTGCGTCTGCAGCCTGCAGAGAAATTCAATCAACGTCTCCCCTTGTCGTGCACAAACGCGGAAACGAGGTAAACGCGACGATTCGCTCGAAATCCGGGCTCTTACGAGGCTTGCCAATTTAATGCCGGGGCAAATATTCGCGGGACTTACACCCCTTATCTCGTCGGAGCCTGCCTCGGCCATTGTCTTTTATGTCTTGGCGTCGTGCCGTTATGTCCGGTTACTCATTCATAAGGTTGCATTAGAGAAATGACAGTGCAACGCCAAAGAGAATATCCACCCCGAGCGTTCGCGCAGAGAAATCGGTAAAGAGTCGGGTTACGGATGAGCACCGGAAGGGGGGAAGTCCTGCTATAGATCATTGTAGTAAGAGGATTCGCGTAAAGAGGCTCAGGACATGAAGGGATCGAGATAGAAGAAGATAGAGACGGGGATTGAGATAGACAGATTGTGGTGGGGGGAAGGACGGGGGAGAAGGGAGCCTCGGAGGGTGTCTCGAAGATGGATGACTCGTAGGAATGGAAGTAGCGGCAAAACAGGAGATTCGTTGGAAGGACGAAGGGAAGGGAGAAAACGAAAGGGTGAAGAAGAAACCGGCACGCCTGCCGGAAGCTGCTTCGTTATGGTCCGACCAGTCGGATGGAACGAAGAAGTGCAGGAATTTTCCAATTTTAAAGGCAGATACACACGTGCCACGAATGCCGCCGGACGAGAAGAAGAACGCGAGCCACGGAGGAAAAGGAGACTGTGCAAGCCGTCCTCGCAGGATGATGGATATCCCAGGCGCCAGTACGACCAGTCGATTCCTCCTCCCCGGGCGCTACACGTTCGCAGTAATCTCACTTCCTCTATCACCCACCTCCAGGACGTACTGCACGTTGAACCTCGTAAGAGGAAACGGCAGGACGACTAGCCAGTAAGATAATGAGGAAATTCCAGTCCCCGGTTCGTGGATTTTTACATGAGCCACGGAAAAGAACGACGACAAATGTACTCGCGCCAAAGAAATACGAGCAGGAAATTCTATACCCCCGATGTACATTCCATCGACAGGATCGCTTTCTAAAGGACTTCCATCTTACGCTGTTTTACGTTTGCTGTGCGAATGGATCTAAGGCGGGGACTTACTTTTCGTTGAGCGGCGGTTTTCCCGTGTCGCTTCGTCGCGGTGTCCTTGGCTCGCCGTGCTCGTCCCTGTAGAAGGCGTAGAGGCTGACGGAGAAGCCAAGGGCGTGCAGGATCTCGTGCTTGACGGTGCTCAGCAAAGTTTCCAGCTCCTGCGGCTTCGTGCTGATACTTCCCGGGCAGAGATTGGCGTGTCCCGCGATCGGCCTACACGGAAACGGTGAGATCGACGTTACGCTCATGGATCGCTGTCACGCGCTATTCCTACGTCGGTTTCATAAAATGCTCGCTCGATAGAAAAAAAGGGGTCGTTTGTCACGCGCCAGGCACGTACTCGTTAGAGATGAAATAGCGCGTGTAGAAACTCCCCGTGCGAAATGCCGGCTTGGCAGTACAGCGAGAAGACGACAAACGTCGCGAAATAAATATGTAGTCTCGCAGGATGTGAGATGAAAGGAGATTCTTGTAATTTTCTAGGTTGCTCCGTTACTCCAAGTAATCCCCCCCGGTGGCCGAGAGTTAATTACGAAGAAATTCTTCGCAAAGTCCATCAACTTGAGCTCGGTTTTCAACGCGCATCTAATCTTCAAGGCACGACAGTAGGAAGAGGTCGATAATGAAAGTTTAATGAAACGATGAATGCTCTAGTTGGTTCTCGCCGACGCAATAATTAAGTCGCTCACGGCTGGAACGACGGTCGATCGACGGCTGGGAGGAGGGATTATCAAGGCGGGTGCAACGAAAGGAAAAAATAGTTAATTAACGTCGACGGCACGAACGGCGATCGGCGTTTGTCTCCGAAGGGCGGGGAAAACGCATCAAAGGGCCGCGCGAACTTTACTTTATCCAGGATAAACGAGGCGCGTATACGCGTCCCTTTATTCCTTTTCTTTCACCGTCCGCGGTTTCTCCGCGCGACATCGGCCGGCCTGCATGTCACGCGTCGTTTGATATGCCACGGCGCGCGAGCTCGTTTTAATTACACCCTGACAATGAACGCCTTTGCCGTGCTGTTGACCCCCTCGCGAGCCACGCTAGCGAAACGAAAAATTACTCTCGCGTGCACACGGCGATCTCTCGAATGTGCTTAATAGATGGCGAGAAATTCATTTTCAGTGTCCAGGGAAATTGTCCAAGGCTTTTTGACCAGCCGGATAAGTTATGTCTAAGACCCGGAAAGTGCCAGTTTTACTCAGCTATTTCGATCTTGGGATATCAATAAATCACTCACCTGTCTAAAGCTGCTTCCTGCTGACAGTGAGCGGCGTACGCGACCGTCAGACCTTTGTGGCATCTTTCCGTTTGCATAGCGGAAACGTAGAAAACGAAATCGGCACCGTCTATTCCGGGCCCGGCCTTACTTCCTTCGGCGATTCCACAATTATGACCAGTCGCGTTGCACGTTCTACAAACCTGAAAATTGCCGTGGTTCTTTCGCTTACGACTGACAAATAAATCCTTGGAATTAAAAATTTTTATTCATCGCTACGACAGAAATTTAATAACCAAATTCACGTGACACGTGGGATAGAATCTCTGCGGATCCAATATAAAAATCCCCTTTGTTGGCTGTTCCGAGCTTTAGGGGCTCATATCTCTGAGTGAAAAACTTTGAAAGGATGACAGAAAATAAATTCGGCTGATTTAATGGACCGTCCCGAATGTCCAGTTTTTTCCGCACATTTTCCTTTCGAAACCTGACGCAAGCGCTGCTGCCATAAGTAATTACTTACGTCGAGATGGTCCTCCGGAACAATCACCTCGCCGCACATGGTCGTGGAACGGCAGGTGTCTATACAGTGGGTGTGATGATCCTTGACAAAGACCTGACTGCTTTCGCATTTCCTGAAAGCACGACATTCGATCAATCGGACCGTCACGCCTCGTAATTTTCAACCGAAACGGGGATTACGTTCAGCCACGTTTAATGGCATATGCGCAGAATCGTGGCATTAATTAAATTCTAGAACCGCTTGGATAACCCTTCACAAATACCGTCAATGAAATTTACTGACCCAAATAAAAGGACTATCGATCGACGGAACTTTTAATTGCAGGTAGATCTAACCATTTGATTCAGACCGATATCCGCATTTGCTGAATCGTTATCTTCTTACTTCGTCTTGAAATGTAATTTAAATTTCCAGATGGATCTATCGGTTGTCCGTGGATATAATGGCTGATCGTGCATACCTATACATAAATGCCAGTATTTCCATTCGCGGTGGGTTCATAAATCAGGGGAAATCATAGCGCGAATCGCGAATGGCTGAGTAAGAGCTATTTTCCTGTCTCTCGCGGTTTACCGGTGATGGGTAAAATTAGTGGGAAATTACTGGGCGTCGAGACGAGTCGCGAATGGGCACGCAAGCGAGAGAAGGACGTCTCGTTGCAGGACAGGGATGGAGGGGCGTGAGAGACGCCAACCGATGGCTAGAACTGTCGACATTGGAAGGGGAAAAGGCGAACGAGCATGGCGAAAAGGTTCCATCCTCGAGGCCTGGTAGGACGTAAAATATGTACGGATCCTTGAGTTACCGGCGAACGCACGAGAGAGCGCACTTCCGATCCTTTGATCTCACGGCTTTGCTCGGGAATATATATCTCCTTTCTCGCCCCCGCCAGGCTCATAGATGCACACGTATGCGCAGCCCGCTGCAGTCGTCGCCAATGTCCCGAGTTTATCGGAAGACCGACGAGATGTATCTCTTAACTTACATTTTTCCAGCTCGTCTACGGTCTCGCTGAAAACTGCTATTCGCTGTTTCTAATATTCCACTTAGAGAGAAAATGCACCGGCAAAAGGAATTCGAATCGACCGTAGTTTTTGCCACACAGTCCGCTGATCATACATCGAAATCATTTTTCATGGATCGAAGGATTGCCCTGCGATCCTGATGGCGGTTCTGCCCGGACGTAGGACGATCCGGGGGGACGTCACACACACACACATTCCTAAGAATGTACAGGTGTGCAGGGGCTTTTATAGGATTGACCGTGGCGCAGTGGCGTGGAATAGTAGCGAAACGACGGCGGTTCGGAAGGTAGCCGGGGATAAAGAGGACTCCTGGGAATTACGTGCACGGAGAAGAAGGTGCACTCCGCTAAATAAACGTCGTGCCGGGCACACGGCATGTATTTGAAGTCCCCTTGAAAGCCGCAGAGACCCGGACCGCCCAGCAGATTCGCCCAAGGGCCGTCGTGTGAGTCGCCGTCCGTGTGTCATCGACGCTCACTCCTCTGCTCCTCCGGTACCGTTGAGTAGGCGTATACACACGAGATTCTCACGCCCTAGACAATCTAGTCGCACGCGGCAGATTCGTGATCTTGTTTGCACGTTGGCCTCACGAGGAAGCACAAAACAGCTGCGGAAACCGCCTCGAAGAAAGGAAGGAACCATCCAGCAAACGTCAGGGGACGGAGTATTGTGTTTATTTGAAAAGAATATACGTATTGTAAAAATAAAGAATGAGTGCTACACGTGTGGGTCTCTGTCCGTTTGCAGGCATGTATTTGGGTAGTTTTTCACTGGGAAAATAATTTGGAGTAACGGCCTATCCGTATAACGATGGCACAGAAACCTTCGATTACCAGGATGGTGGGGATCTCGAAGAAAAATGCTGGCTATTCGGGGCGATAGCCCGCGTCGATATCACCGGACCCAGCGACAAGCCGGCCGCTCGAAATCGCGCGATCTTATCTCTACGAGAATAGATCTGCCCTGTTGGCGTTAGCTCGTTTGGTCTTCCACCTAAAGGAGGGGCCCGCAGGCCGGTATTCGGTTGGCGAAAGAAGGAAGACGGCCAGGTATGGTGCGAGGAGTAAGCGGAGAACACTCCCCGCACGGAAAATGGAGAGGGGGAGGAAGTTAGGAAGGAAGAGGACACCTTAACGGAACGGTAGATTGCCTGGAAAGCAGTGGAGTATTTACGGGCGACGGTTTCCCGTTTCCCCGGGAGGTGGAACCGGCGAGAGGGCAATAGAAAGGGAGATGACCGGCTAGGGAAACGGGGGAGATATAGACGAGGATGAAAGAGGGAGATGGCGACACACGGGGAAGGGTCCTGTGGTAGTCCCGAGACATCCAATTCCTGCTTGTCGTTGAAGGAGATCGAAATCGTAAGTTCCATGAATTAAAAGCTCGGTTATATCCGGTGGTGCTTATGCTCCTGGCAGATTTTCAGTAGTCGAGGAAACGAGGCAGGGCGGAGCCGAAGCTGCAGACTGCTAGATGGAAATTGAGAGGTCGTCGCCGAGGAAGGACGGATAATAGGAACGGATAGAAAAGGCCGAGGTAAGGAGACGAGGGCTGCGTAACCGGAGAAGGACCAGAGGGAGACCAAGAACAGGAAGTTGAGACGAACCGAGCAAGCCTGACAAGACGTCGGAAAAAACGCAAACTTATGGCAAAGCAGCTGTTCGTTTCCAGTGACTTAAGCTCGAATTTTCCGGATTGAAAGGATCCCCCGAGCTAGTCGCGCGTTATGCAAATGTCTCTCACCTCTCCCCCTCTCCTTCTTTCGCCGTTTCTCTTGTCATGGCCGATCCGATTATCGGATTAGGGATTATACAACCGTTGTTCGTCCAGTCGCTAATACCGCGCCACTGTATCGAGTTCGTTCAAACGTATTCACTGGAAAATATATCCCAACGAAATCACGGACAATCGAGTTTCCCACTTATCGTGTCTTACAGATGAAATGTGCCGTTGAATCATGGATTTCTCATCGCATCCAGTCAAGTCTCGGACAATACGGGACACGGGGGGTAAGAGGGAATCAAATGGAATTTATTTATTACCTGATATACAGTTGCGGGGATTTTCAACGCGAACCAGACTTTCGCATTATCGTATCGCAAAATTCGACGAAATCCACTTGCTGTTGAAGTGAAATTCTCTAATTTTACACAAATCCAGGGCTGTGTATGTAAGCCCGAGGATTTTTAAGTACTTTCCACGCTTTCATAGGATTAATAGGGATGGCACTGTGCCGAATGAAAATGCGAAAATAAAACTCATAATAGTCGTTATAGCCAAGTGTACTTTTGCGGACTATATTTCAATCTGCCCCCCGCGGGAAAAAGTTTGCTTCGGAGAACGGGAAGAGACTATAAACGCGCTCGTGCGTTCCAACAATCACCCATTTGGGAAGGTGACGTGAGAGACTTCGCAGGACTTTATCGTCAACGGACTTAAAGGAGTCCCGAGGACGTCCTGAGCGCCACTCACTTCCACAGGCTCGCTCGAAGGAAGTAAAGTCGACGGGTAAGGATTTGTTTCAGTGACACGTTTTCTGCATTACCGAGCACTCCTTGGCAAACACATATATACATGTATAACGCTCGCCTTCTGTCAAACAATCAACGCTCAATTTCCCCATTTAGTGTTTGTTTCAGTTACAACCGTCAAAGAAATCCAACGAACGAGCACCTTTTATACCTGAAATCCCCGTTAACTACGAGCTGCAGTGACTATAACAGCGACAATAGTAATAGGCCGGGGGTCACTGTTAGTCATGCAACGGTAGCACTGTTTCGCTATTTATTTGACCAGGAATTAATATCGTAAATCTGTTTCTGCGCATGGCACCACGATAATCAGCTGTAATATGTTGAACTACCTTTACACGGCTCTCGTGCACAGTTATAACGCCGTATGGACATTATCGAAATTAACGCGTTATCGTTACTCCCGCTGAATTTCAGATTTACCGCGCGCAAATGGATTAAACGCATCCCCGAAAACCGATCGCAATCTGCGTCTCAAACTTCAATTAAAAACGAAAAATCAATTCTGTTTGAACGACAATTACAGCTTATTACAGAAATCGTGAAAATACAACATCAACAAGCGGTACTTTGTTATTCGATAAGAATGGAAATGCACGTATTAGGTTAACAATGGCAGGATATGAGCGGACCTAATTATTTTCTATAATGCATTCACAGTTACACATGTATGTTATTCCGTGCTTTACTGTAAATTATCGGTAAATGTACAAATGAATAGTGGAGGCCGTACGATATTAATATCCGCATCAAACGTAATACAGGAGAATGTGTTGGCTGGTTAATGATAAACGAGAAGTGGGAAAATACAGCGACGGCTGACCTATGGCACGTCGTTACTACTTGCCCGCAGCCACTATCGTCCGCAAGGAGATACGGCCGTGTTTAAGCGGTCAGCCAAACCCCCCGATGCTGTTTGCACTGGCAAGTAGTGGGTCTTCGAGTATGCTCAGACAAAACCGTAGTATAATATTGTTGGAGGATTAGCGCGGATATTCGGCAAGCCGTAAAGCTGTAAGACACACCAAGACGTGTTACCTTGCCGATAACCTTAATCGGCCTTTCCTCCGAGTCGTTAATTAATAATTAAGAGCAGAGCTGATATCGCCCAAAGGAGAAGTGGGGACAATGTTACGTTACGTTAAGAAGAACCTTCGTTCGAGCATTTTTCCGTCATTTTCATCGTCTCCCGAAGTGAACATATTAAATACGGAGATGTATTTGAAGGAATACGAAGGAAATGTCTTTGTTGTGTCGTGGTTGGCTGTAGTGAAAATTGTGTTTCACCGCACGGACGACAGTGACGCAGACGCAGACGGAAATAAATGAGATAAATGCCGAGTCATCGTAAGGAAGATTAATGCTAGCTTGTCAACTGTCTTGCGGTCCGTCCCGGGCTCCGGGCCGACGCGAGATTGCCTGATAACGAGACAATGAGGCAAAAAACCGTGGAGGACGGCGAGATGTCTTTCGAAGATCGCCGGGGTGACGGGGACTGGAACGAGTCGGCAAAAACATTCTCGATCGATCTTCCACGGCTGAAGGATTTCGTACCTTTTGTGTCCTCCTCCCTTTTTTGTCTTTTTTCCCTACAAAAGGATCGTAGTTTCCTCACAACGATCCCCCCCCCCCCCCCGAATTCTTGGCAAACTGTTGTCTTTTGAATACACTCGCGATCGATCGTGTCATCCGCGGCTCGAAAATCCGTGCAACTTTGCGTTTCCTCGTCGTCAATGCAGATTGAAGATATGTCGTATCTCTGCGTCGGGACATTCGAGTCGCGTATAATGGACACCCGACATGTATCATTTTTTTAATAAAATCCCCCGTGAATCTCCGTCCGTGTAAAGCCGATTCAGCGGCTTCAATAACCGGTGCTTAATTGCACTTTTACACGGCTATGTATTACCTCTCCGCTGCGAGGAGGGGCGTGTGGCAGAGCAAAAGAGAGGGAGGGAGAGGGGGGCAGAGGGAGACGGTTGGGGGTCGCAGTAAGAGGTACAACGCGATATTAAAAGCGCCTGGCAGTGACGGCTGGAGGTGCAGGTGGGAGGAGGCAGCGGACGACGACGGAGGGAAAAGGTGGCCAGCAGCGGAGTAATCCCTCCTTGCTTTTATACGGGCATCCTGCGCGAGGCAGCGGCCAGCAAATTTATATATCCATTACGTAATTAAAGGCAGAAAAAGAGGAGGGGGAACGAAACGACGTAGAAGCACGGGCCGTTATATCTGGAGATTGCACGCGCCCCAGTGGCGCGTTGAATTCAAGAAGTATGCCCTCCCAGCCGAAGCGTGCGGCACTCGCAAGAATCTGCCGAGGAAGTAAGGCAAATTAGCTGAACAAAGTCAAGTCGTTAAATAGGATAAATTAGCAATCGCGGGCGATTCAAGGAGCCACAGTGCTCGGGAATTTCCTTGACGCAGATCGATGCAAACTTCCCTGGCCTCCCAGCGTATTCATTCGAAATGAGGGGCTATTCTTCCCCCTGGATCCTGGGAACGTCATTAATGCGTTCTTCAAGTGCGATCATTTGTGCTTGCGTCTCATGGACCGCCCACTTGGGGAATAAATGCACTACGGTCTTGCAGGCAGCCATGAACGGCCCGGTAAAATGGTCTTTTCCGCCATAATTGCTCCTATTCGGCTTGATTATGCAGTCAGCGACAATAGGCCGTGACGAAACATCGCATCCACTTCCGGATAAAACCTTGGAGCTTCCCCCAGAGATGGGTGATTGAGCAGGACGAAGGAGAAGCAAATGGGTAAGGGCGGAAGGTAAATCGACGGAGGGAAATAAGGTAAATGTAGTAGGAGGGATCTCGGAAAAGCCTGGGAAAAGAGACGGCCAGGGAAGAACGGAAAGAGCACGCGTACATTGAGAGCATGTCGTATTGAAAGCGAAAAACACCGTCGAGCCTTGCCAAGGTTATACGAGAATCCACACTGCAAAGAGGTACTTTCAGCACATCTCTTGCACGTGAAAACACACACGTACATGCAGTCGCACGCATACATTTCCTCCGCTCGTATCAGCAAATGCATCTCATGCGACTCGCTCGAGCTGTCGCAGCTGGTAATATTCTGTCGCGAAATTCCGAATGGTCTCGTCGAAGATTAGCCCCTGTTTTTCTTTCTCTTTCAGTCCGCCACTTTCGAGAGGAACTGTCTCCTCGCTGTCTATAGATGAAAATTTCCCGGCCAGGCGAAAATTTCCAGCGGCTTCCGAAAAATCGACGCTCTTGTCTGTGAAATATGGTACGACGGTCCTTCCTCCCTAAACGAATGTTGGAACGAACGCTCCAGGAAATTTAAGATATGTATCGTATCATACAAGCACAATGTACGTAAAATTGGAAAAATTTCGGTACGGTAGAAGCGCAGTGAATGTAGAATTGGAATTTCGAATAATTTCGAACGGATAATAGTATTGAGTACGGGTATAACAAACGATTGTAATGAAGCCCCTTGTTCCCTGTAAACCACATCGTCTCCGAATTAATATTATGCCGGGTATAAGCACCGTACAATAGTCTACCTTGTTTCATCGTTCCACTGATTATAAAACAGAATTCGTGGAGCGCTCTTGAGGAATTACGATAAATTCACGACGACTCGTTGAATTCCAAGCGTCTCAACTCCACGTCCCGGGGGGTTCAGTAACAAATGCAACGAAGAAGGAGCTGGAAATTTGGGGATGATACTGCGAGGGAATTGGAGTCGGAATATTGTGTTCTTTGCAGTGCATCTAGGAAGGTGAAAGGAAGAGAATGGCGAAGGACCGGAAGTCGAGGATCACGGCCCCCTTGGCTCGAGGCAAACGACGCCGCGAATCCTCGGCATAATGGAGATCTAATTACAATGGGGCCCGCTGGCGCGCTTTAAGTGCACCGCTTATTCTTTGTGCCGCAAAGGATCCTTTGATCTCGAGTCTCCTTCCCATTCGAGCCATAGGCGAGGAAAAATATTCGCGGCGGGTGGCTAATAATTAATTCTCGCACAATGGCCGCACGGCTATGGAGCACGTCGGTTTAACGGCTGCTGCCTTGGCTAAAAATAGTCCATCCTCAAAACCGGATAGAGGTAGCCAGCCGGAAGTCTGCCGCGAAATCTTCCGCCGTCACGATTACGGTCCTTCTCATCTCTGCCGACGAACAGTCGACAGAGCACGATTAATTCGCAGGCCCTACGTCACTATCTATGCTCTTTTTAACGTTAATCTTACGGAACGACATTTTTTTCTCACGCCAAACTTGTGGCCAGAATTTACTGCAGGTCAGTACGTAAGAAGTTTCAATTTCAGGTCTCGTATCCTATCTATCGCCTGGCAGAAATGGAAGTTGATACGACACCGAGTCTCAGGGGGCCATATATATGATTTTATTGGATAAAGTAGAAGTGAAACGGGCTGACAGTACGAGAAGTACTAAAATGTTTCGCGATACGTAGACGTTAGTGGAAAGTCTGGTAAGAAATTTCGGAATTACCCACATACCTGCTGTTTTGGTGCGGATTACTTGTGTTTGTAGTTTAATTATTTACAGAAACGTCCACATATTGTATCGCGTAAGTACATTCATCATATTTGTTGGTAGGAGCATCCCGAGGGAGCAGGCATAGCGACAGTCTTTCTCCGGTATATTCTTTATTTGATGATGAGTAGTTTGATGATCAGAGCGTAAGAAAACCAAGAGACCCTGGCCATTCGAATGATCGTGAGATTGGCAAGTGCCTATGGGCCAACTTTCCAAGAGAGATAAAAACTTGTCTACCGTAACGCTTTGCCGCCAATTTTATCTCCCTTTCGGGAGACGAGAGTGAGAAAGCAAAGTTTCCGTATTTCCTGCCGTTACGCAGGGACTTTTCTAACGAGCTCTATCGATCGTCCCTGCAACTTAACATCCCCGATAAAATCACAGCAAAGAGCGATTATCCAGGCAAGGACAAAACCTAGATTGGTGAGTTTTAATAAGCTCCACCCATATGGCGCATGTAAGCCGACTAGTATTATTATTTAAATCGCGTATAAATTAATGCACGTAAATCCTATAGAGAAAGCTAATCGAATTTTCGTTCACGGGTAGCCCGAAATTGTATAATCCGAGTGATGAGCGGCCGGGAATTACGCATTGTGTCGTCTCGACATGTCGGTATGGATCGCTCGTTGCCGAAAATACCTGAAAGCAGCTTTCAGAGCGGAGTCGACGCGAGTCTTCCATCGGTGGGAACTCTTTATTTTCAGCGACAGCAGGGGTGCGCGGAGGGTCCAACTAGCTCCCTGAAAGGAGACTTCACTGCTGGATTCTCTTCCTTTCGCGGCTACATTTTTTGGCCAAGGTCGTAAGCGTCAAGCCGCGACAAAGTAAATTTTTCGACGGATTTCGCTGGGAGAATGTAGCGAATTCGCGAGCGGAGGAGAAAGGGCGGGTTAGACGATGGCGAGTGGGTTGTAGCTGATATTGTGGGTATCGTGCCGACTCACGGGAGCCTTTTCACCGAGGTATTATGGCTCGGTGGATATTTATGAATCGAAGGAAGAGGATCTACCCCCGGAAATCCTCCGGAGGCGGGAAGGGGGGAACGTTATCTTGTCCTTGTACGCGTAAGTCCGTGCGCGAAGCAGCCCTCAGACTAGCATCCCATCCAGTCTTCGGTAATCCCTATTGGATCTGATGGGCTTGATAAAGGAAAACCGTACGGCGTGCGGGGGAAACCGTGGAAGACCAGCTTGTCGTCTACGGCGTTGTTGCTATACTGTCTAGAGGCCATCAAAGCTGCCCTGCCACGGTTTCTCTTTCAAACTGGATGACTGATTTAGATAACGCCCGCAGGAAAGCCGTTTCTATAACCCAACCCGGACCTCAATTGCCCGGCAGTTTTTCAGCATGTCTCGGCCGACAGACGGAGTTCACGGTTTACCCCGGGAGGAACAGGCGTAAGACCGTTTGAACACGTGGAAAAAACTGTCGAGGGATGAGAAAAAATGAATGAGCCAACGATCCGATTAAAAGTTTGAGCGGTATACTCGTCAGTTGTGTATAAACCACGGGAATGCTTCTCGCGATACGAATACACACACGCGCGCACCCTGGTAATGGATTTTAGAGTACCCGGCTGAGTGAGCCGACCAAGGCTTCGTGAATTTTTACAACGGAACTGCCGTTTTCGCCCCGCCCCCCCCCCTCCCCTCATATTGTGCCAGTAGGCGAACGCACGTGTGAAACCACAAATGGGCCCTGAAACGGGCCTAAGCGGAAAAGTACTTGTCAGTTAATCATTTCCGTTTGTAATACAAGGTTGAGAAACCGTGACCTTAGTGGGCTTTGTAAAGTGCAAAATTCTCAAAGGTCACTTATCTAATCTCGTTCTTACCTAATTGTGGAATCATGGGGCGTAATTAGGGAATGGTGAAAGAGGGATTGTAAGTATTGGGAGCAGCTCGTCTCATCGTTTCGAAATTAATAGGGACGATGCGCAATTGAAAGACCTTTCTCCTGAATATAGCGGAATATTACCTTCTCCTCCGACGGCGTCCTTTTTCAGCTCTGCCCTCTTAACCGACTGTGCAGGTCAAACAGAGAGGACGATCTTTCCCATTGGCGTGTCGCGACCGCAATGTGGCTTTTCGCGCGCGCTCTCCCGCACCGGGCCAGGCCCTCTTGATTTTATTTTCTAAATGGATTCGCGGCTGAAATGGCTTTGATAATGCAACCACGTCGCCCGAGCTGAGTACTCTCTTTTCCCGTGCGCCGGAAAGGCGCACAACTGCACGGACAGGGGTCTTTGTTGCATGCAATTTCGTTCCTCCGTTCGTTTCGTATGGGAATCATTTATATTCATGCTCGAGGACCTAATTCCGCACCAAAAGGTGCTCCTCCGCATGGCGAATTACATTTCTCGGCAAAGCACGAAAAAAAAACACCCTTAACGAACCGAGCATATTTCCAATTGCCGTTTAGAGCAACGATAACGTTCGAGAAACCGCCGTCTTATGTCTGCCGCATAATCGGTCGAGAATTACACCGGCGCATAAACATTTCATTAAGTAAAGTACGGAGAGGAGCGTCCAAGTTTCACGAGGGGAGAGGGAGCGTTTGCGGTGGAAGCCTAGCCCGCACGGTTACATATATCGAGACGTTTGTCTGCCGCGCGTACCTACCTCGTTGCCCTCTCGTACAAGAAGGTAGCTCCTACCGATGGCCGCCCATAAAATAAGGCCAACCCCCTTGTTTCCCCGCAGAAGCAGGTGGCCCAGCTCGTTTGCGCGTGTATGGCCCGCGAAATGCCAAGGAAGATGGAGGGATCTCCCTTAAAATATCAACCGGGCATCCTTCGCCGGGCTAGCCACAAATTCTCCGCCGCTTTCCTTCTCTCTCCACGGGAATTCTTTCCACGAGCGGGTTCTGAGCTTCCCGTCGCCCGACGACGCACATAAAACACCGGAAATTCTTGCTCCGAGCTTTATGCTGCAATAACGTTACCTGGCTTTACCGTAAATCGCACTTGACAATCTTTTCCGTGCGAACACGTAGATTTCGCTCATCGTAAGAATGTTCGATGTTTCCAGCGAGAACTGGGATGCCAGAGGCGGTCGAAAGTTCATCGATATACCACGATAAAATATCGAAACCTTGTATTTCGTTTTATTTTAGCCCCCGGTCGTTTATCAGCCGGACGAGGTGGTCTTTAAAATTGACTTTTCGCCAAGCCAGACATTTCCACTTAGGGCTATCTTCATTACGTTCTTTTATCCTTTTGCGCCAGCACCAGTCGGCCAGTCGCTCGTTTTGGCCTTTTTTGTGGGATCGGTGGTCGAGCAAGCCAAGCTCGTTCCTCTTCGTCATCCGGAACTAGCCGGTCCCGCGATACCCACAACGAACGGTCCAAAGCGAAAAAGAAAACTGACCGCGAGCCACCAACGGGGAGGAAGGAAAAGCAAAGAGCGACGAAAAGGACTGTGGCGAGGAGGGGGAAGGGGCGCGCGAAGAGAAAAGGAGGAGAAATGTCCGAGAGAGAGCGAATAAAAAGAGGACCGTATTAGAATTGAAATGAGAGAAAGTAAGGGGCGGGAATGATGGACGAAAAAATAAAGTACCGGAGAAAGAGGGAGAAGGTGAGGAAAACGAATGAACCGGGCGAGCGAGGAAAGGAAGGGACTACAAAGGAAGAGGGAGAGAACGGGGGATAGAAGTGGTCAGTCGATCGATAACGAGTAGATAGATTGGCGCCGAGGCAATGTGGAAGCGGCGTACGTCCGTCTCTGTTTTCCACGGTAACGAATAGTCCGGGCGCTCTCGTGCGGCGAGATTAAGATTAATAACGGGAAACGACCGAGGCGTCGGTAACTAATGTCACTAGCCAGCCGGCCCGTGCGCATCTCGAATTAATGTCTCTTCCCCTCTCGTGCCGTCTTTCATCCGCGAAGACCATGTCCGTTTCTACCGTCCCGTCATGTTTTATGACCGTCAAATCATACGTCGATATCCAGCTGCACGTTGGTCGGTATTAAATTACGAAAAGTCCGATTTTATTGGAGATACCTCGCGAAAATTCTGGCCTTTATCGCGCGGGGTCAAAGACAGTGTAATAGATGCCCCGTACGGCAAATTCCCCGACCGTCGAGAGACATCGTCGTGAGTTTGTAAAAATAAGAAACGTTTCCCTCCGTGCTCGACACACAGCGGGGCGAGGGCGCGCGCTGAATAATGCAACGAACTCTCTTTCACATCTCGAACTCATGCCCAACCCAGTCCCTTCGCTTCGCTACCCTCCCTCCCGTTCCCCGGCGTCGTCGAGTTGCTTCCCGCGTCTTCTCGCGTTGGCCCCCGCTCCGCGAAATGTCAAAAGTCGGCAAAGGATCCCAAGAGGATCGTGCAAAATAGATTTGGCGCATAGATTTCGTTATACCGGGTCGCCCTTGAACGGCAAACACGGAGAAGCCGAAAAGAAGGGAAGGAATACATAAGCGGACTTAAATTCAGCTTCTTATCCCCTCTGCTGACTTCCGACACGAGAGTAACCGAAGAGAAATATTAAAGGAAGATATGGTTTTATGAAAACCACGTTTCAGCGGCACGACATGCCTACAAAATTAGGAACTGCCGGAACAAGTGGATCATGAAGAGTTTCCGAGGATTTTCTTTTGATCAGGGGGAAAGATAAGGGATCCTTAAGGGTAAAACTTTGTTATAGAAGGTTCAATGGGAAATTGTGTGAATCATTCGTTCTTTCAATGTTTCGAATTGAACCGTTCCGGAGCATTTAATCGGCGCGCAGAAAGGTCGATAGATGCACTTGACACGCGGTGCAAGAGCGATGCAGGCGCGATGCATTTCTGCCTGCGAAGGACACCGCGAAAGAAAGACCAGCGGCGGTGAACGCAGTGTTTACCCGCGAGATTGGCCCCGTGCCAGGAAACGAAATTGCTTCTTTGCCAAAAAGTGCAGCCTCGCCCCGTCGCCAGTCAATATCCAGCAACGGCCGGGACGCGTGGAGTTTCGCGTTTCACGGAATATCAGGCTGGCGCAATTTTCCACGCTGTCCGATGGTAATTCGAGGCTTTCGCCCGACTGTGTAACATCATCGCGACGATCTGTTTGCAGAGGACTGCACAGCCGGCGCTGACGTTTACGCGTCGAACTGGCGTATTCATCGCCCCTCGGGATTGATTCGACGTCATCGACGTGCCAACGAAAACCCCGGCGAGTTTCACCAAATCACCCGGAAAATATCGGCATTGTCAACCGGGAAGCTGTTGCATGCGGCAACTAAGGAAATATTCGTCGATTAGCCGACAGCATTGCGCCAAAGCGCTAGGCTTTTCAACGACGACAGTGAGTTTCAACTGGGCGATCAACTATTTACCAATTAATTAACGAGACTGCCGCACGAAACTTTCGCTATTAGTCTGAATAATTGGCGCGGGAGTGCAAAGTTTTACCCCAAGTGGCCGTACCGCTCGAGCCAGCAGCCAGCCACGCTCGATTCACGGTATTTCAGGCAAGGAGCTGGCATTCTTCCGACCGTGCAAGTCAGTTCCGTCCTATACAACGACGCCGTGGCTCCGTGACAAAAACTCCATTGTAAATTCCAAAGAGACCGGCGCTGTTGACGGTTCAAGGTCACGCCTACCGTTTATCGCCTACTGCCTCCAACCTACGGCCAAACTGCGAAAAGTTTCGCCAGCTTCGGAGGAAACGCGTAAAGGGGTCGATGGCGCACAGAAAGCGGAAGTAAACACCGTAGGAAGGATGTAAGGACACTCGATAGTCACAGATCGATCGTTGGATTCGCATTTTCTCGTTTGTCTTTTGCATGGAGATGAGTCAGGACATATTTTTATACTCGAGCAAAATAAGCCGTCTTGTTTGCGAATTTGTAATCAAGGGAGCACGGAAATTGCGATCCTTATTTCTCCATAGACTACCCCGTGATTATTATTGGCGTACATCGAACGAGAAAGGAAGTCTGTCGAAAATTACCTGTCAACCGCATCTCCATTGCAAATTACGAGTATACGGTAATTTCCCTCAGGAAATCCAGAAGTAAGCTTTCAGATAGCCCGAGTACCCATCACGGCTTTTGCTACGCTCCGGAATCAATAGAGAAATAAGTTGTGCTGTCTGTCACACGAACGAGAAATTGTCTATTATGCTGTTGTCGAATGGTCTTCGTTCCTTCCTGAAAATTAATATCTATGAATGAGGTTCATTCGAAGCAAATGATGACATTCTCATTCTGCGTAAGCGACTGAGTTACTGATAAATCCTAGAAGCCGTTCCTATCCCTTCTTACGTGTAACTTAGTTCGATTTACTCGATTTATCCCTGCTCCTCTTCACTTTCTCTCCTCCCCAGTTGAAGGAAAGTTCTATCCCCATTTCCCGGTAGCCGCTTTAACGACAGAGCTCTCTCGTGAGAAGAAGGGCAAGGGGCTAGCACTCCCCTCCCCCTCAGGCCGGCGAAAACGATGGAAGGACGAGTTAAAAAAAGGTTGGCGGGTGGGGCAAGAAGTAGGCAGCTGGCCGCCTTTGGACTTGGAGGACCGCACGAGAATCAAAGAGCAAGAAAGTTTTGATGAAAAAGTTTCCTCGTAGAGCTTGGGAAACTGCCACGGGCGAGAGAGAGAAGTCAAGGAGGGGGGGGGGGGCAATCTGTATACCGTAATAAACGTGCGGCGAGTACCGTAAATACGTGCTTATTGCAACGTATAAACTTGGAGAACGATGCACCGAGTTTCCTACTTTGCTATCCGCAGCCGGCACCGTTATTAAACGTTCCCGTCCTATATAAAGCCGATCGGATTATCCTGCGCGATGATTAGACAACCCACAGCAGATCCACACGAAAGTATTGACCTTGGCAAAGTCTTCAGTACAGTGAAGAGCAATTGCCTGTAATATCTCAGGCTTCTGTCTGATTGCAAGTGTCGTCGCGTTGTACCCAGTGGACATTTATCTCTGCCGCAGGATTCAGGCGTGCCACAAATTGACAGAAAACGAGCGTCCTCGCGCGCATTGCCAGAAGATGGAACGAAGGGAGAGGAGAACGGGCACGCTCTCTCCCTGGAACATCGCGTCAAATCCAATTACATCGGCATCGGCGGTCGTTTGGTGAATCCGTAACACCGGGTCTGGCTTAAAACGATTCCGGTGCGGCGTGGGCAATGGCGTCTATTTATCCGTACACGCACGGCCAACGGAGACACGCGATTCCAATGGCCCTGGGATCTGGCCGCACCCTCGCCCTTCCCTCAATCGTTACTGCACACACGCGTGCCTCTACGTAACATCGGTGCAAACACCGCAGGAAAGATTTCGATATACAGCTTCGTGGAAAATTCTGCTCAACGAGAAAACCTTCGTGAATCTGTCTCGTCGATTTTTTCCATGAAAATATATTAACACTTTCCTGATTCATCAACGAGGTGTTCGTGGACCTACTTTACACGTGTTCTTCAGCGTATATGGCACAGCTTATACATAATTTACGGGCAAGTACACGCAAGTCCGTGTGTAATGCCGTACGAAGACACAAACACATAGACGACTGCGATTATTCGCACACTGGCGTTACTGTGTCACACGCATACGTAGCTTCCATGCACGCGCTGCATCTAGCATCCGCGATCCTAATTGCCGCGCGTGATTTACAGGCCGGCTAGATTAAAACGGAACGATCCTCGTAATTTCTGAAGCCGTTACGATGCAGCACGCGCATCGCCGATCGCTTTTATGATAGTCAGATCATGGTTCGCGGAAGGCACTGTTAAAACGATGTTGCATTATAAAACAGTTAGCGCGAGATTTATATTTATGTAAATGATTTGGGTCTCGGCGATTATGGTTTCCGGTCGGTTGACGGGAATGTGCGGTTCGTGCAGCAGTTTCATAACTTAACGAAATTCTATCGCGCTCGACGTGTGCCAATTTGTACAAAAATCATGGGTGACAAAATTGCATTGCCGGCTGATAGGATCGGCCGGAAATTCAAGCACCGATGATCAATAATCGTCGATACCTGACGCACCATGTGAGTAACGTAATAAGCGCGCCAATACTCGGAAAACGATTGCACGGAAATCCTAACGACCGACGAGGAGACAGAGCCGAAAGAATCGTCCTAATTGCGAGCAATACATTTCGCGTTAACACACGAACGTGCGTCGCGCGGGGAAGAGTAAGGTCGCTAATTAATGCTATCAACGTGCGTTAACGCGCGATGCCGCTTACGCGCGCCAGATTTATGAGCCGCACAAAGTAATTACAACTGCACCGAGAGTATAACGATGAAACCTCGCTCGGTCTATCTCGTGGAAGGAGGGAATACTTTGCGACCCATTACACGTCACGTTAACATTAGCCACGGAAAATCAGAAATTACTTACTTGATTCGACGAAGGAGCAAAAATACTTAGACCATTTTATGGAGCAATCTACTTTACTGTGACATTAGAGACACAGAGAGCCGAGTGTCGGTTTAATTATTGTGGAAAAGGTGGTCGGGGAAGTCATTACAACAGGCGAGCTTTCGTTGCCACGAGGATACGTCGGGATTCGACGATCCTTGAGACGACTTTAGCCGCTCTGCTCACGGAAACGACGTGCGACAGTGCGTTAAGCCGTTACCCGCCGCTCGTTACGACGTAATACCGCGTTACGCAGCTAAACTGCGCGTGAATGTCAAATGTGGCCTTTGCGCTCGCACGAAGTCTCCTTTCACAGAGACCAGAGACACGCGATAATTTAACTTGGAATAACTTTTGTCTTCCGCGCGTACACCTCGCTCGCAACATCTTCTATTCTCCTCGAACTACTGTCAAAAGTAATTAATGCAAACCAACGAGAGTACTGTGGCACGTCTTTCGGTGAGACAGACTTTAATTCGTCCGTCTAGGAGGGATTTATTTTGAAGAATTTCCTCGTTCTGTTAGTATTAACATAAGTATAGCAGATGCACCCTTAAAACATGAAATTACCTGCAACTGTTTAGCTGCTTCGATACCACCCTCCACCATCAATCCATTTTGTAATTATCATGGAAATAGTATCGGTTATCGACACATCCCATCGGGCGATCATTAATTAAGCAAAGGTCCATTAATCACAAATGGGAATTAAGTACCGACCTTCGCACGGTATTTACAGCGCACGGGTCCCTCTCGATTTCCTTAATTATTCGTAATGAGATATTTTTTGAGCTTCATTAGCGCGTTTGGAAATCACCATGAAATTCTTCGAATTAACAAGGGAAGGGACAAATTTATCTACCTCAGATTTTTTCGGAATGCACTTGAACCAAAAGTCTTTGTGCGAGTCAGTTGGCAGTTTCATCGTCAACTATAATATCGTCGAAAGTTCTTTGGAGATTGATATACATTTCTCTAGAGATTCGAAACCCCGCGCCCAGCAGCTTCAACTTATCACTTCCGCTCAACGTCTTTGTCTTGCGCTTCCATTGATTCACCGTCTCGCGGGAGATACGGAGGACAGACAGAGCGAGGAAAGCAGCAAAGCAATAAGAAGAGTAAATTGCTTCAACGCGTTTCAAAGTCTAGCCTTCGGACTGTGCAGAAAAATGTCGATAATTATCATCATTGTAAATCCCCCACCAAACCGCACGTATTTATGTATTAGCTATCGGTAAATCACACATTTGGCTATAATTTGCACATGAATTATGTAGGCTGATTTTCGTGCATTACGGTTATTTAGCCGCTGCACAGAAAGTGTGGGAGACAGTGCAAATATACACACAGAAACATATGAAGTAGTATAAACAGCCGAACGCATACATTAACCGTCTGCCGTACGTTCTATTTATCCGTAGGGTCGACGCGTACATTAATTTGGGTTACTTGCCTGCCGTGGCTAAACCGCCGCGGCTGAAAAAGGTAGAGGAATAACCGCAAAGCTACATGTACCTCATATACGTATTTATACGGTGCACAAAATAGTTGGGCAAGCACAGATGCAGGCGCACATGACCTTCTGTGTCCTTGCAAAATATCGTCGTCTTACGCCCCTTCCCCTTGCCCGGACAAACACTCCCCCCCCCCCCCCGCTCCAGCAAATCTTCAGAGAGATTTCGTTTCCTCGCTAGCGACACACGTGACGACGACGTCGAAGATTTAATATGAAATAGCGCGAGCCGCCGTAATAAGTTGCACATTCTACGTGCCTTTAAGGGTACCTCATGTAAATTTACATGGCGTTATCGTTTTTAAATGACGTCTGCACCTGCCGCGGTTATAACGTATAGGATGACATTTCGCCGGCACATGATGCATCGTCTCGCTGTAAGGCTGTGGGAAATGGTCCCCGGAAGTGCCAGAGGACAAGCCCGTAGGTTCGAGCAAATCGAGACTTGCATTTACTCGGCGCAATTATTTAATCGTAGAATTGAATTTTCAGAAAACTTGAGACGCAGCAGGGTGTTACTCTCGATTTATTTATTTTCACACGGCCCACGAGTCTACGATAATAACGCGATAATAACGACGACGTGGTGTTGACGATAAAATCAGTCCTCGCTGGCCCTATACGCGTACGTAAATCCGGGCGATACATATTCACACGCTTTGGCTTAGTGTTTCGGTCTCTATGCAAATAAACGCCGTTGGAGCACGTTACATACGCATGTTAAGTGCCATGCATAGTACGTTCTTGGGACAGCTGAAATTACCCGCTGCTAATGCGTCGAGCTTCCTCCGGGACCGTCTGAGTGCATTAAATACATTTTTTACGCGCCGCACTACGCCCAACGATCCTTGAAAAGCGTAAACTTCAACGCTATTCTCTTTCAAAGGCGGAACAAACAATTAGGTGTAACGTAATGCTGTTTATCTCAAGCTGCAATCCCTTTCTCTGGTCCCCTCTGAGGGAAAATGTTAAAATAGAAGTAACCTTACCTGTTCAGTCGTATGGTACTCTTCGTTTCCCGAACCATCAGCGCTCGTTCCCAAAAGTGCACGGCTTCCGGCAAAATGGTGTTCTGTAGGAAAAAGACAATTTTTGAATGGCATCGAAGTGAGATATATTTGTTAGCCACAGAAACCGTGAGAAGTTTAGACGAGACACACCGGCCGGGAAACGGACAATCGTCGACGAGAAGTTTGAGGAAAAAGCGGCGTTGGGGAGGCGGGAGATAACGCCTGCTCGATAGACGGGAAAAGCACCGTGCCGAGCTTTGTGTAACCGGAGCATAAAAAGAAGGGATGAGCAGTTCCCTCGCGCGAGGAAAGTCTGCACGTACGACTAAACCGTCGGCTCGTGATCCGGCACTCGGTGAAATCCACATGGTCTTTATGTCAGTTTGTTCTCCTTGCTAACTGGCCGCTTGGAATTGTTGAAAACGCGCATCTGGGAGCGCGCGTGCACCGCGATACTGCCGGCTCTCTTTTCCCCTGGGGATACTTAAAAAAGTATTTCGCCCGCGGACCTCGTGAATATTTCAAGAGATCGTTGAGATCCGTCGGCTGAAATACTTTTTTAAGTATCCTACAGCCGCGCCCCGGCAAAACACGTAACGCCTGTACCGGCCGTGAGCGGAATAAATTAGGTCGTCTCTCTGTCCTTGCCGGCGAATCGACGTAAGTCTTTCATTTCGGGCTACACGTTTCGTCGATTAATGGCGCGGCTTCTTCCCGTTGAGGAAATAGCTTGCGGGGACTCGGGGGTAGTGGCAGAGGTTTTGGAGAAAATCCGCAGGCATCTCCGGACCCGCCGGCATAATGAACGAGGAAAGTGCCGAGAGGAAGAAACGAGCGGGTTTTACTTCCGGCTGCCTTAAACAAACGTTCGTTACTTCGCTCTGACGGGAAGAAAGGAGAGCGGGGCGTGGAAGGGAGCTGGAATCTGCCAGGGAGTTACGGCCGAGCCGTGTCATTAATATTGGCCTAATGGGACGCCGTTGATAATTAAAACGGAGCCGAACAAATGGCTCTTCGAATGCCCCAACGCTTAATTTCCCCCGTCTTCAATTATTTTTCGTCGATCGCCTGGCTTCTTCTTCGCCCACCAGCAACGCTGTTAATGCCCCTACGAATCGTCCCAGTTTTTCATGCCACTCGGAAGGAAGTAAAGGCGTGTCAAAGCGAAGGATATATTTGGATTTTAGTCATTTGAGTAACCACTTCTCAGAAGTTACCCTGTAAATAGATCTCGGCTACCGACCACGTGGTTCTTCCGTGAATTAAATACGTCTTCTGACCACGTGTCCTAATTTGCTCCATCGACAAGTGGAGGAAAAGAGTAGAAACCGGGGACGATTGACAATTGTCGATTGGCAGGTAAAAGCGGGATACGTTTGAGGGCATTTCGCGCATCGTTACGCTCGATTTCCGCGATGAATAAATCGATACGACCGTAGACGCGTGGCTCGAAAATATTACAGGCGATGTATCGGCAGTACTCCGCTTTTCGCCTGACGAGAAATCCCTCGTCGGAGACATTTTTTTTATCGGTCACGTCCGCTTTGTTACACGCATTGACGAGACCATTGGAAAAGGGGGGGGGGGGAGTCAACCGGTCCCACAGTGGAAACGGACGTTATGGCAATGCCGTGATTATTGTTGACAGACTGTCGACGACAACGTGTCTGGCTTTTGAAAATTATTCACGAGGTGTCGCGCGAAAGTAAATTCAATTCACCGGGCCAAATGGCCTGGAAAAGATAGAAAGGGAAAAAAATGAAAGCCCCGGCACAGCTTTATTTCGGCAGAGTCATGCTGTATTTTTTGATCTCCCAAAAATTCTGGAACGAAGCGAGCATTTAATGGCAATGTTTTGTTTTAAAGCTCTCCAATCCCAGCTGGTCTGAATTTTCGCTTGATTCGATCCCGACGACGCTGGAATTTCACGTTGCAGTTGCTTATTTTTCTCGTATAGTCTTCTGCTCCATTTCGTGGCAAAACGAAAAATTTCCACCGGTACGGATTTACCCGTCCGAATAACAGTATGGATGAATTTTCCTTCGGCGTACCGTCTGAATTGTAAATCTTTAAATGGAAATCAGAGTTTTTACAGTGCTCCTATCGGTATCGATTCGTCGTTTTCCTCTTCTCTGTTTTCACGCCGCTACGACCTTCGCTCCGCCCTTTCCGTGTATTTTTTTCCACTCGCGAATGGCGACCGTCCGTTCGTTAGTCCATACTAATGAATACGAAGAAGAATGAGCTCGAAAAAAATTCCTTAAACGCAGTAGCTCGGTAGTCGGAGATTTTTATTGGATCGGCATTCATTGACCCGGACTACTGAAAATTGGATATCGCCGACAAATAATGAAAAACGCCCTTTTACGATGCATAAATCGATAGTGCATTGGATTATATGGCCGCGGTGCTGCCGTGTCGGAGATATATTTCACGTTAGATAAAGTAGCAGCGCCGGACTATTTGTTATAAATTTTCTCGACAACCAGCATGGTCGTGCGGCGGAACGATTTTCTTTTCCAAGACGATCTTTCCAATTTCTTTTGCCATTGCCCAGAGTAAAAGGAGGAGATTCCCGAGAGCCAGACAGACGGCAGAGTTCCCGACGAATTAATTTCCCACCGTGGCGAAAGGTCCGCCGTTTCTCCCTGGCTCCTCTCTTTTTTCGTCTCCTTCTCTCCCGCGTCCAATTTTTCTTACGTGCCGGCATGAATTTCAGCGCGCCTCGGCCTGTCCATTACGTCGGCTCTTCATCCTCGTTAGTCCGGCCCCAGCGTCCTCCGACAGAGGACAGCAAGTGGGTTTCCAGCCACAACCTGCCCCCTCTTGCCCCCCCCCCCCCCCCGGCGCTCCAGCAGTCCCGCTGGTCGAGGCCTGCGCGCACGTTTATCACCGCTCTCGGGAGGGTGGCATTCTCCTTTATCACAATATTGCCTAACTCCCGTGGTCTTATCGGCCTCCCGTGGGTCCCCTTTTCTCCATCGTCTCCGCATCTTACGCAGACCGCACGGCACTCGCCCTCCTCACTATCTCGCCGCGGAAAACTCGAAACTACCCTACGACATTTCTGAGTGCTGCTACGCAGCTGTTTGAGTACTCGCCGGCGGGCACAGACGGCGATTAAAACGGAACGCGACCTTCAAGCCAGCCTTTGACCTCGTGAAATCATCTTCCCAAGCCACTCCTTGCGGCGAATTCTCTTGCCGTTTCCTTCGTATTATCGAAATCATCGCTGACCCGTAAGAGAACTCCTACTGGCGTTTTTTTCTTTGGCTCGGTAATGTATTAGATGTTCTCGAGGAGAGCCAAGGGAAAGAAACGAAGCGTACGCATCAAAATGCTCAGTCACCCCGACGGGTCTGAAGGGCACCCTTGCCGCGTGCTCGAGGACAGCCCCTGAGTTTTGCCGCGCGGTCGACAGTGGGGGGGGGGTGGGGCTGGCTTCGGGGGGTCTCGCTTTATCGTGCTTTGCACGGCTAGTTAGACGTCGGTATTAAATGCAAATTCCGGGCCCATTTAAATTTTAGATGCAATTAGATTCATTTACTCGCGGGGATGGTAATTATTCGACTCACGGCCGAGGCACGAGAGAGACCGACGGACCGCAGGTAAAAGACGGCGGAAAGGGGCGGTGGAATGGAACGGGGGGGGGGGAGAAGTCACGAGAGCCAGAGAGAGGCCAGGGACAGAGGGGGCTCGGAGGGAACGAAAAGGGAAATCGTATCGCCGGCGAGAATTTTCTGAATAAATCAAGCGGCGCTGATGCACGAAGCACGGTTCCCGGCGAACACGGTTCCTGCCGTTCGGCTGTGCGGACGTTAACGGTCGAGGTGCCCACCGCGGAATTTACGATCTCGATAACTAGCATTTTATTCATGAAACGAACGTCGTCCTACCACTAAGTAACGGCCGATCTACGATCAGCTGCGTAAGGCCATTATCTTGCGAAATCGACCGCAACTCCTCTTGAGATATACCTAAAAGTACAGGTAAATCGCAGGAAATGAATATACCAATACTCCTAGCATCATAGCAAATTGCCGTTAAATGACGTACCGAGTGATATCGGTTGACATATCTCCGAAGTAAAGCTCACTTAAAATGCCTTCCCATCGCTCGATCGAAAGACCTCCTGAGTACTCTTACTATCTTAAAAAGTCGGAAACAATTTTTCTTTCCAGCAAATGCGTTAATAGGCCGAGTGCACTCCTCCGTATTTACGGACTCGATAACCAGCGTTTTATTCATGAAACGAGAGATGCACTTGAGCTAAGGGAACGGTCTATAAGTAGCCGCGAGGGAAAGAGCAACTCACCTCTCGTGAAACCGATAGAATCCTGTCATTCGATCTGTCTGTCCGTTATGCCCGCTTGCCAATCTGTCCAACGTCCTACGGATTTGTAGGTTCTTTTTTCCGCGGTAATTTGCCAGCTTCTTCCCGATAATTTGGTCGCAATTATCACCGTTCCGTGAAGTAAGCGTGTTAACGGCCGACGCGCTCCCTTGGCGATTTACGATCACGATAACTAGTATTTTATTCATGAAACGGGCGGTGCTCTTCGCTACTAAGTAATGGCCAGTCTAGGATTAAGCGTGAGACTCTTGCCTCGAGGAATCGATCGCCTAGATTCGCACCGACTAAACAAGACGGCAAGTCTCGGTGAACCTTCTCACGAATTTCTTCTCAAATTTTTATTGACGCAGATTTATCTAGCTAGGAGCTTCTTTCGATTTTTCATTTTAATTCGAACCCCGGTTTACTCGTCTTGCCCAATTTCTGTGAAATTCGAACCGCATGCACGGTGAGGTTGCGCCACTCGGTAATTACCGCACCGAACAAACATCACACAACGTAGACAGTCAGCAATTACTAACGATAACTCGACTGCAGCTTGAAAGATTGCTTATGCAAATATACTTACATTCATTCAATTTTCTAGAGAGCCGTGATTATTTAATAGGAATAATTTGACATTGCTTCCCAGCCGAATGACCGATCATCATGAGGTAAAAATTGAGAAGCACGGTAAAGTTGGCCGGAAGTTTTCGTCCGTAAATTATCGAGCCGTCTAAAAGTCTCGGGAATTCCGGATTGACCATCGGAAAGCGGGAATACATCGATGTTCCTGGCAGGGTTCCCGATTCTGCTGGCTGGTCAGCAGGCCGGGAGCGACGGCGCGCAAGATGGTAGCTCAGGCGAAAACCGAAGGGCCGTAGAGGGGCTGAAAGTAGGTAGGTGGAGACCTGGCCGGCACGGTCGGACGTGTTCGACGAAGCGCGAACACCTGCAGGAACCATGGAAAACCACGAGGGACGTCGGATCAGAAAGTTAACCCCCTACCCGCCCCTTATCGACTATTCGTTTTGCCCTTCCTTCCGTCTTATCTGGCTACATTCTTGGCACCGCCTCTCACGGTCGATCGTCCTTGAATTTTCCGAAATTTCCCCCGCGTCGGGAGGATAATGCATAGAACAGACGGATTAAGGGCGAGACGGGAATTGTATTTCCTCGTGAATCGCGGAGAAGTGAGGTACGCAGGGAAGTAAGACGAGGAACTCGTGGGAAGGGTGGCCCGTTAAATGAAGCGCCTCGGGTGAAAAGGGCGCGGCAAGGGATCCGTTAAAAGTTAAGTCAGGAGGGGTCGAATGATCCCACGGTTGAATGGGGAAGGCGCGCGAACCGAGACTGACCAGGTCGGTGCTCTTGCTCGTTGGATATGAGCCTCGGGCCATCGGCAACTACCCAGGCAAATGCCTCACCGTGAGTTCGACCCATCTTGTGTTATACCGAAGACAGCTCGGCCGTTCCTTTTTATAGGAAAAGCGTAAAAGGATGTAGGCGGTGCTTATGTATAATGGAACTGTTGTAATAGCCCGTAAAACTTCAGGCCCAACGAAAGTTTAGCCATCCGAAGATTTTAATACTTTTGCCGCGTTTTATCGATACCCAGTTAAAAGTCCACGATATTCCTCACGACGATTGACTTCATAAAATGCATTTGAGTGGATTAATAGAGCCGGTTATTTCTCAGATGATTACCCAATGAATGCAGCCAAGGACGTAATTAAAAAAAAAGAACTTTGATGCACGTTTATGAGGCCGTCGATACGGGGGAGGGGAATGATTCGCGGGGCTAACGAGGTCCTCGCAGTTGATAGGCGCCGCTGGCCCGCCCGATCGAAAGCTGTGCCCGGTAATTTCCGGTTATTTGGCGCGGACAGTTATGTGCGACGCGGTGCATTAGGTAGCCATGACGTAGGCGACGTTTGATACGCTGCCGGATCAGCGTTCATAGAGCATTTGTTTCATCTCCACGTCACTGCTTGTCGATCGAGTGTTTCGCAATCCTCCGAGATTTTACGGGGTATCGGAAAAATTTCATAATGCTGAAGAATCTGTACTCACGTTTATGAGATCCAGCTTCTCGTCGTCCAACCTGCAACAGAAGAAGAAAAAGAACATTATTAAGGCGGGCAGTTGGAGGCTGTAGACCCACAGCGTCTATACACTGCGTCCTCATGGAATTAGTGGTAATGACGTTAACCCTCGAAATACAGTGGCCCTTAGCCGCGACCCAACCCTCCAGCCCTTCCCACCCTTGTCGCGACGGAAAACTATTTTCGTCGGCGCCGAGTCAACCAGCCAATTTCGAAAGTTCGCGGCGAACCGACGTGCAAACTAATTTACCAACTAATTTTCCTAACTGGAATTTCAAATGGGAAGCCACGGGTACACCTCTGTACCCCGTGAAATTACTTTTGAGACACAGCTAGGGCTGTCCCTCCGTCGGTTTTTCGCTCGACAGACAATCGACTTCTTGTCCCGCGTCTCATTCGATACTGTCAGCCAATGGCTTTAGTCGGCAAGTTTTTGCCGATACAACCACAGCGCATCGGCCAGCAAACTTCCGCTGGCCATCGAAGTTGAGTAATTGAACGCCGAACCAACCGGACACTGATTTGCAATTAACGACGTTGCTGTCAATTAGTCTAGTTTTGCCCGGCGGGTAGACCGTAAGTGATAGAGAGCATTATTTTCACCTGGCCAGTCCCCTCGCAATCGGCCATTGGTTTCAATTATACGTACACCGGTTCTTCAATAACTTCCTCTTAATCATAATGCGTGTTATTTATCTGTGCCTTGGAGGGTGGCTACGAGAAGAAGGTAAGGAAGACATAAGCAATTTTACTTAGGATCATGAGCCATTAATCATCATCGTCCGGGAAAGGAACACTGCCATTGGTTAATCAAGACAGACGACACGGATGGAAAAGCCGAGTTGTGGCGACCGTCCTTGATGATCTCCTCCTTAACCGTCTAATTCCTCGATTAACATTTTAATTACGGCCGGTACGTAAGGCGAAAGTTTGCGGCCCTAAGCTTTAACGAGCGAAGAAGATTAGAGTCTCGTTAAACGGGAGGGAAGTGCCCACCTCCCCTGAAAACCACCCAGCCGCGCGACTAATTCAGGCTTAAAGTACAGCGATACCACCGAGCTCGAGGAAATTATTCGTCTTGCTGATCTGATATTCCTTCTCCCGTTTGCTGCTCTCCAAGTATATAAGGCGTAATCCCAAGCACCGGGGGATGGCAATATTCTTTCGAAATTACGGGAACTAAGGAGTTTACAAAGTGTTGAGATTTTGGCTCGAAATGTACGACAGAAATCTGCCGTATAATTGCTTCACGCTTTCCATGTCCGACAACTTAATAAACCATTTGGCAATCCTCAGACGTCTTTTAGAAAAGACCCTCTAGATACAAACGTTAACGACGGCGATGCGACTGGCTGCAGCTGCAACCGGCTTGTCCTTAATGCGTTGCAGGGGGGAAGATAGGCGGAAGAAATCTTGGGGGTCCGCGAATGAAATTCGCGTTACTGCGATTTCATTTCCACCATTAGCGTGGCCCCGTTTCCCAGGAGAGCTACGCTTTTCCTCCTCGAGCGACGGACGAATATGAGTTTCGACAGCTCGTATATCATGGCCAACGAGAAGACGAAAACGACACTTAGCACGAGGAAACGTGGAGAAAGGAATTTGTCTACGGATCCGATAAACGTAATGAATCGTACCGGAGGAAGGTACTTGGAGTAACCTCCTTCGTTGGCTCGTTGCCGGCTACCGACGCTGTTAGGATAATACTCGTTAATTCATGGAAATGAATTTTTTTTTTAAACGACGGCATCGTTGGCGCGTGAGCAAAATTTCTCACGCGCACTCTATAAATCTCTCGTTATCCCTTCCAGCGGGAACCTTTCTCCCTTGGAATGCACGTGTGCACCTACACGCGCCGACCTTTTATCTTCCGGCGTGTTCATTCGCCCTTCAGCGTTCCTCTTCACAGGGCCAGGATATCGTCGAGACTTTTTTCTATCCCCTCTGTGTTCCCTACCCTTACCCCCCTCTCCCGTGCCTCTGGCGCGCCATTTTCATTTCGCCCGGCCGAGCAATTTGCAGTTCTCCTCGCCGGTGATTAAGATGCTTAATTTGTGCGCCAGGGCGCGGTGCAGAGTCGTCTACGTCCTCACCCTCGGCCGCTTCTCCTTGACTTTCTATCGCACAACCCCACGCGCCCCTCTCCCAGCCACATCGACCAAGAGGTTTTTCAAATCTCAACAACCGTCCGAGCTGGAAAACTTCCCTAAACATGACGGCCAAAGTCGGCCGTTTGTTCGCCAACTTTTCTATTCATTCCCACGGCGCGCCTTTATAAACGAAATGGAATAGCCGGAAGTCCGTCGGCGTTTTCAGCAAAGAGCATAGCGATATTTTTGAAAGTTCACCATCGACTATTCTTATCCTTAACAGCCCGGGTCATTAATGAGCTTTTAATAAACTTCCTCTAATAGCTTTATTTCATCAGAATCTCGGGCTGACCTTTATCCAGGGGATCGGGAACGACGTGAATTTTAATTAACGATTTCATGCATTATCTAACTGAATCTTTTTTTATGCCGGCAGATAGGGAAGATCGAATGCGATGGGATCGTGATATCGATGGTACAGCTTCGGCAGTTTCACCGATTAGCGTTGATTTAGGACGGTTAGTTATGGGCTCGTGAGCCGTGGAACCGCAGTGCCGTAGTAATATCCCGCGGAATATGGTGGTGCCAGATAAATTCTAGTAGCAATTAGCGACTGGCTCGCGATAAAACCCATAACGTCCCACGCTGCCTGGCTGTCGAGCCTCCAGAGAAAGAGAGAGAGAGAGAGAGAGACCAACTGAAGGACTATCGTGGAAAGACAGGATGGGAAACGAAGAGAAGGGAGGCAAACACAAGGACATCGAAATTAGCCAAGGGAGCGGCGACCATAGTTGCCGCGAAAACATTAACACCCCGAAAACGTGCGGTGATATTTTATAGAAAAAGTCCATTTCAGATTCAATTACGATTTGTGAGGCATAATGAAAAGCTCGTTAAAAATCGTTCCATCAAATTTTTCTTTAAATAAATCAACGTAAGTTGGTTGAAACCTCAAGAATGGTGTATTATTTGCTCTTGTGCTAATGATATTCAGACACGAAAGCGCAATAAATGCGCCGGCGCTGCTTGGATGGCAGACTCAAACAGCGAGAAATTATGGCTGGCTCACAATTAATAACTATTACGGGGAAGTGCAATTTCAGCCCTGGCAAGGAGGGCGCACTGAGGGATGTTAACGTGCATTAGCGAAATCAGTCATGGTTTGTCGCGGCAGCAGCAGGTTACCTGGCTGCCTCGCTAATGTCCTGTAAATTGCGGCTTCTGTTCTGCGCGTTAAGGATTATTGTTGATGGCAACGGTGAACAAGTCCATGTATCTCTATTAAGACTTCACAGAGTATTGAAGGAGATCACGTATAGCAAAGCCCAGCTACACGGGTCGGTTCATCCATTCATCAATGCTCGGAAGAAACGCCCTGACAGTTGTGGCGGAGAAAAATCTCTTCCGACGACGTCGCGGCAACCATGAAGGCGTCGTAAAGAACGGATTCGCGACTTCCGGTCCGGCCGGTGCTGTTTGGCCAGCAAAAAGAAAAAATTGTCCCGCTAAGGGGACGGTTTTACGGTTTTACGGCTTTAAGTCGTCCTGTCCGTCCCGCATATCCGGCTACCGAGCTTACCGTTTCCCCAGGAAGAAACTCCCAGGAGATAAAGGAGCGCCACCGTCGTTAATGCTAGAGCAGCTCCTGACAGATTCTGCGGAGACAAGCGGGGACGGGAACTCCCCTTTCTTTGCCGACCACCAAAGCGTTCCTTCGATTTGCCTTCCATTGCGCCGCAGAACTCATTTGTATTCACTCTGCATACGGACGATTCGACCGAGTTGCCGTACCGCCGGCTGAAATACTCGGAATTCGCATCTTTATTTACCGGACCCGCCGATATTTTCTCCTATCTATTAGCCATTCTCACGACGCTTTCATTTCCATCATGTTTTTCCCCTGCGAATGCACAAGCTTCGCTAATCAAGCTAATATTTACTCACAGGGATTTTCGCTTTGGAATTTCAGTAATAAAAACGTAGTGTTCGTAGAATGTGAAGGCACGATATTGATTCTGCGCTTCAAAGGAAAATCCCCGGCGACGCGTCTGTAAATGAATTTCAATTCTTCCCCGTAAACATCGATGGATCTCAACTGCCGACGTTCCGCTGTACATCATTCCTCGTGATAGACAACTTTTTTACTTTGCACCCTAGAAAAACAGGCGCGATGATAAAGAAATCAACAATCATGAGATTCGAGATAGGAGGGTAAAAAATATCGGCCGACTTACAGACGCATATTTCTGACTGTGACGTTGATGAAGTGCGCCTTTATCGAGATGGTTACCTATTCCTAACGCGTACAGGAGCGAAAGTAAGGGAGGAAAGGGGCGAGGGAGGGAACGAGGGCGCCGAGAAAAAGTAGATGGAATGCGAGGGCGGGATGTCTGTGTCACGCAAATGCGGCTTTATGATGCAAATGGCTGTTATACGTGCGCGTATACAGACCTCCCGGTACACCTGTATCTACATCTGGATATGCACGGGAAATACACGAACCGCGGTAATAATACACGCTGTCTCTGCAGAGCGAGCGTGTAGCCGAGATCTCGTTATTTCCGACATTTGTCTGCATCAGCCGCCAACAAAAACGGACCGTGAAAAAGCCTACGGTCAGCCCCCGAAGCAAACGTTTCCGGTTCTTTAATGAATCGCGCGCCATCCGAACGATTCGTCTCGATGTGGAGGGAGTGGGACAGGGCCGACGGGGAAGAGGGAAATGCAAGGGGGATGCTGGAATTCGTGGCAAACGCATCTCGGGCGTGGAAACACGTGCATAAGACGACTATGCACCTGCATTCGTACGTGCAGAGGAATACATATTGCTGGTATCTTGGCCCCCGGTTTTCCTCCGAATAGAAGGCAGAATTCAGAGGTAATTCAATGACGACGAGCGACCTTAACGGCGAACTTTTCTACGCTTAAAGCTGGTATTAGCACGTGGAGAGCTACCCTCGAGAATGGCCGAGATACGGTAACGACCAGGCCTGCACGTGTGCCAAGCGCCGTAACGATTAACGCATATTTCAAACGCGTAACGATTCGAGACTGCGACCATGCGAAAAGCTCAAGCTATCCCCATAAAAATGGCTGTTCGTCGAAGGCAATTTAATGAGTACTCGTAAGTGGATATCGAGGATGGAATGCCGCTGATGAAATTGAAAAATCCAGTTAACGAGATTATCGACGAGCATTGAGAGGAGCGGTTGGCAGGATCAAAAGCACTGGCCGAATTGAGCCCTTGCCGAGAGGGGCGGTCGATCATCCAATTAGATCAAGATGGAAGCGGCAAGCGGACCGCTAGCTTCTTGTTTTTCGGCGAACCCTCTTCTTCGACCGGACACGCTTCACGCTCCGGAAGCGACCGTTCCAATCACGCCTCCCTCGGCAGACTAGCATCGAGCTTGCCAGGCACAGAATCGATATCCTCGAATTATGCGTCACCTGCACGACCTATTCGAAAAAATCTGTTCGGCGACCGTTAGTCCGTAAGACCCTACATCTGGGGATTTCGATAAATGTATTATTGCACGGCCAGATTGAAGTTGACTCGCTTCAGCGAGCGCGTCATTCAATTGTCGATCGTCGCAGGTAGAGCTGGAATTTCCGTAAAAGGATTCCTTTCATTTTAATAGGGAATAATTTAGAACCACGGCATTATCGCTCTTTCCACGCTATTTGCCGCTTAACCGTTGGACCGTTTAATTAGACGGAAGAAAAAGAAGATGCGAAACGGTGACAGCCATTGGAGTCTAACGGGCTTTTGGCTGGTGGGCGGGCTTTACGCTCCGGAAAGCATCGTTCCAATCAGGCTCATCAGCTTATCGCCCGATGGAATCGATACGTCGTCGAATCAGAGACCGGCAGGCTCAGTGGAGTTGGAGCTGCGGGTTTATATATCATAGGTTCGCGGGGCTACCGCACGGCGGAACAGTTTTTCAAGCGAATATACGACGGTTGGCCGGTTCACACTGCCACGCATACGTACACGTTACACATTCGTGCAAGCTTAGCCATGAGTTATGGCAGGACAGAGGAGAACGCGAGGAAAGCTAGAGGGAAAGGACCAAGCAGTCCGAGGGAGAAAGAGGAACACGGACGGTTGCTGGCGGTTAATTATACGCCGGGATTAGCCGGGCCTGCACCGCCACAAACCCACCTCTATAATTTTCTCGAGAGTTCAAATTCGAGCGTAAAGCGTGCTCTCGTTCAACCAAGGAGATCGAACCCAGAGAGGCCCTTTGAGCGAAGGGATAACGCGTTTGCGGATTACCTTCTCACTATGCTCCTATTGACCGTCTATTTGCCGTCTATTAGAATGCCTCCCGCTACATCGACCGTATTATTTGAAGGGTCCAAGTCGATTTACGATGCTCTCAGATATTTTTGTCGAACCTTTCTGAGGCTGTTGTACAACGTACAACAGGACTGCCGGTGGAATTGAGAGAAAGAAAGAAAAGGGAAAATCGATAGAACGGTCGGGGTGATCAAACGGCTGGAGAACCTCGGACGAGGATGTTATCGCGGAAATCATTCGTGATTTCCGTCGGAAGGCACGAGGGGAGAATGAGTCGCATCGCTCGCGGATCGTTAGGATCGTCAATTACGTTTCCTTTGTAAACGGTTTTCCCGCGCGCGAACGCGCCAATGACGAGGACTCTAACCGCAGATCAAAAGGATCCAATCTTCCCCCGGCCTCAGAATCGATTACGATGGTCGAATCGACCCTACCGCAGCGATTTTCTCTCCAACCCACGGCACCCCCATCCCCAACGAGCTCTTTCGTCCTTCCTCGTCAGCTTTCTTTCCTCCTGTCTACCGGAATTCACTTCTGCCTCTTTACGTCCATGTCCCCAGCCTCTCTCTCGCTTCTCGTTCTTTTACCGACGGTTTATCCACGCCTCGTTTCACGGGTGTGACTCCATCGTCATGGCAATTGGTTCGAATCTACGGTCTTCGGTCTCGATTGTTCTCGATAAGTCAACTGCACTGCCAAGCCACTGATCGAGTTAATCAATCGGAAAATTTATATCACGCGATATCGGGGTCATCGAAAACGTCAGAGGGGACCAGCCGGGATAAAGGACGTGGAAAGCCCGAGGTCCACGATATCCTGGCAAACGGTTTAAGTTGTGGCGATAACAAGGGCCGAATATCGATCTTTGGGATGAATGGACATCTGATAGAAGACCGTTCGGATAGGGGATTCGCAAGGCGCTCGTCTACGAAGCTGACGATTTTTCTCCATTACTCGACCTGTGAGGGGCTTCCCTTATCTCACTCCACGAACACTGGGCCGTTTCTCCTGATCGTCGACTTTGTCCAGAAAAAGCCGGAAATCCACGTGACAAGCGACTTCCATTAGAAACATAAACCAACCGTTAAAGCTTTTCAATCCACAAGTTTTCTCGGTACAACGAGAGTTTATGTATTTGTGTGTTTATACTGACTGGCTAAAGGTCGAACGAACACGATGGGACAAATAGTGTCAGCAATGATACGACCGGGTTACGCGTTGTTATTTTGTCGTTGACGGGCAAACTTTCCGAGGCCGGACGGAACGAACAATCGGAAGGATTGCCAGCTGGCTAGGCCGGCAATCGGGGCCGACGTGCCCCAAGCGACAGATATTGCTTTCCCCGTTCGTCGTAAATTCGTGCGAGGCCGTATGAATGCCCGCCTATTCGTTGGACCGAGACGAGAGGCAGGACATTTTCATCCTCTCCAGTCGTTTCTAGCGCGTTTCCCGCCAACGACATTTTGCGCTACCTACGTCCCTGAACTATCACTTTATCGTCGAGCTATTAGTCTCCGAGTTTTACAGTTTCAGCGGCGAGGCGCGTGGCTCCAAAGATTCATTTCTCAGGACGTAGGAGAATGTATGACGCGGAGAGGGCACTGTGCCAGTGTGTCTGGCCCGATTCCCTGCAAGAGAGGAGGAAAGGGATAAAATTCGTGGGGCTTGCGAACGTCGACGTAGAAGCATCGTCGAGCGGAATTAAAGGAAACGAAGAGAGCATGGGGTGCAAGTCGACGGTTTATTGCATCCCCAGGGAGCAAGGCCAAGACGAAAACGACGAAACGATATGGCCAAGGACGAACCCGACAAGCTTATATTGCCACATAGGATCGGAGTTATACGATCCGACCTGCCCTGTCTCTCACGGGCGAATTTTAGTCCCTCTGCCATCGGCCGAAACTTTCCACCGATATCTCCACCTGTCCGCCCTGTGTGCCCCAAATTCACGCGCTTCCAAGTCTCTTAATCCCTGCGTTTGCCATTTCAGGCAATCCTCCTCTACGATGAAAAATAGCCATAAATTCCGATAAAGGGATTTCCCCGTGATAATCCGTTAGGGTAACTTTGAAGCGGTTCCTTTAAATCTCCCGTTATCCCAGGAGCCGTACCACTCTCGCAATTTCCCGATGACGGACAAAGCTTTGCCCGTGCCGATTGCTAATGCGTCGGAGGTATCGATCGTCTGACGTTCATTTAGTTCTCGTGAAAAGAGCGTTCCTCCAGTCTGTAGGGATGGTTCTGCCAGCCGACCGTCGCAGAAAGGGAAGGTGACGTTCAACGTAATCCCAGGGCGCAATATCTCGGCCGACAGCGTGTATTCGCTCTTTGCTTTGTTCATGTAAGTGCGGCAAAGTGTTTCACCGCTACGCACGTTGCTCGTTGAACCACTCCCGGCTTCGTGACGACAAACGAAAGCTTTTACATGTACTTTCATACGCAGCATGGTCCTTTGCTGAGGCTTCTGACGATATTTGCGGCATATAAACTACACACGATGGCAGACGTCCGCGGAATAATGCCAGGATTGCAAAAGAGTAATCGTTTATCCCTTGCTCGCGAAATTTTCGCTGTGCCGGAGGTAAAAAAGACTATTGGCCGATGCTCCCACTGAAAAGTAGTACATCCATTACGGCGTAATCGATTTCAATTTTCCAGGATGTAGAGGAGGATGTAGAGGTGATTGCTATTTTCCAGGAGAGTTTCATCCCCTACTCGAGGACGGGCAGCGTCAGGCACAAGATGCACGGGCTTCGTTTAACGGGGCGCTTAATTAACCGAAATAGCTCATTACGTGTACGCCGTGTCTCCCTGTCCCCTGCTTCTTCCTCTACCCCTCACCCGCGTCTTGCCTACAATTATCGAGTTATCGACTACGGAGGAAGGGGGAAGAACATGAAGAATGATGAAGCTACATGACTAAGCGATATATGAATCCTTTTAATAGGACGTATTTCATCAAAATTAATTAACGCCGTCGTTCCTGAAACAATGCATCGTTATGTCCATCGCAAACGAGTTTCCATGAAAGCTTCGTCATTTTTACCAGTGCCAGTCTCCTGTAACAATCCACCAACGAACGAGGAAAATAATTGGTGCAAAACGGTTGTATCCGGTTCAATATGGAATAAACAGGAAACGAGAGAAAAAAATTGTTCGCCAGCTGATTGCCCCGTCGATTATCGAATGGCAGCGATCAAACAAAGCCATGCATCATTGACAGGAATTTCTATTTCCAATGGAATGATATCGCGCGGGCAAGACAAGGCGATTGGTCGAGCCGTAATGCCGGGAGAACGACGTCCGGGTTGCTCGATTGAGCGGAAAAACGGGGCAGGCTTTGACGATCGACCAAGCTGGCCCATTCGAATGCTTGACACGCGCTAAACAGATTTCCCGATGCCGCGGAGAAACCCCCCACCCCAGCCCAACCAACTTTTGGCACACGTTACACGTTACACGGATAATATATAACGACACGTACGTCTATACGCATCGACATACATATATGTACAAACTCACGTACAGCTCAGATGCCACGGGACTCAGAGAATTGAGAAAAGATATGTACGGCGCATGACTCGGAGCGTCAATAAACCGCCGACGAAAGAGGACGTTTATCTTCTTCCATATTCCACGTTTCTGCTTGTCTTAAAAGTATACACACACAGCGACTCGCGCAATATTAACTTTGATAAACATTCTAGAACCAAAAAAAACGGCGCATTTTTCCCCGTTTATCCTGGCTCGAGATTCATAATTTCAATATTATTTCCACGAAAAATTCTTCAAGAATTCTGTATTTACCGTTATTTTTCATTTTCTGCTTTCGTTTCGTTCCGTATGTACCGGGTTTTACAGAAATTTCGGAGCAAGCCAACTATACAATATTTCATTTAATCCAAGTTGCAGAGTTCATGGCTGACGATAGCGTCGACATTTCGTCTCGCTCCGGCCGTCTCATCTCATTTCCGGCTACCTCGTCCCATTTCCTAGTTTGCCGAGTCCCTCTCAGATTTCTCGACTTGTCTCTTGACTTTTTCACGACTTCAAACTCCGCATCTCCGACTTCGTAACGTATCCCCAAGCTACTCGAATTATTTTTCCTGATTTACGTGCGTTACAGTTGGGTGGAAAGCACGTCTCGAAATACTTTGTTTTTAAGTTCGCCAATGAACTACGAAAGGAAGGGTAGACCGAGGATAGAGACAAAGGAGTTATTCACTCTCAACGTCGGGGAAAATTCAATCGAATTCGCAGTCGAACGTAACGAAAATGTTTCCCCTAAGCTGCTGAGGTTCAACGGGAAGGTAAAGACCGAGGGAGAGAGTGTTTGGCTAGTCGTAATTCTGGCATTAGCTGGGCAGTGTATGTCGACCTAATTCGACGGCAGCCAGCAGTAACGGTGCAACGATTCGAATATTTGGCGTACCGATACGAGGCAGGATATCGTCTGTCCGAGCGAACGGTGCCTCGATAAATCGCATTCCGCCTCCCCGGATACGGTAAATGAGATTTTCGAATTGCCCGAGTGCACTCGCGCGAGAAATCCCGGCACACCGGCGGAAACCGGAGAAGAAAGCTTCCCTGCCACCTTCCGTCGGATTAGAGGAGTTTCCAATTTCCCTCGTCTTCCCCCCGTAAGACAGGAATTTCCCGAGATTTATAATCGGACATCTCAAAGAGTTCCTGGCTGTCGGTCCGGAATATTATAAGGGCTGGCCAAGCCTCCTCCGAGGAACGGGCCACACGCGAGAAATTCCATGACCAGGAGGGTCGAAATACCACGCGGTTCTTACGTGGAGGCGGATATCGTGTCTGCGGAGCACGGCAGACGGTCAATCACTCTAACACCCCTTGCCGAAGCGAGGAGACACGTGAGCCAACGAAAGAGGAAACTCCGCGACGAGGTCGGCAAGGGTCGAAGGCCAAACGAGGTCGTTGGACATGAACAGCCAAGTACTCGCCGCTCGACATCTCCTAAACTAAGGGGAAAAATGCGCGAACGTGCATAAGATATTGAAGGAACCGGACAGGAGTGAGGACACTTGGAATACTGTGTTATTGCTGGAAATACAGTGCTACGCGAACGTGTCAACTTGCTGTCTGTCCCCAGGGGCAACATGTATCGACTTTTTAATGAGTCGCGGAGGGAGCACGTAGAACAGCTTTTCGTCTCCTCCTTGCTCGTGGTACATGTTTATCAGAGGCGTATTTTAGTATGCAAGCAAAACATGAATTATGAATAAGTCGTTAACATTCTCCTTCGCACTAGACACGTATCGTTCCGGCCTAAAAATAATTAACATAATTCCGATAGTGCGCCAAGGGGAATACCGAGGCACGATGTTGCACAGTTAAACGGTGACAAAGTGCATTGAAATAGTGCAGGAAATACTAGAATGTTTTCCCGCTTGAGAACGCTATTGGGAGGCAGGAAAAATAAAATAGAAATGGCCCTGGCCGATTAACGGTACAGCGAAAGCCAAACCGTAACGATTTTTATATGAAATCAATTCAAAACGGCAGGAATAAAACTGATAGCGAATATACGAGTGGCCGGCGGAATCTCTATCGACGATCGTAATATTTTTCATTTTATTCTACGACCGCTGAATCAGGCCGGTCGTCGACGGTGATGCCGGGCTTTGCAAGTCAAATATGAGGCGCTAGTCGGCCGGATGGAGGGAGAAGCAAGAGGAAGCGTCTAGGATCGGAGGAGAGAGGAGGACGGCGGTTCAGAGGGCCGCGATAAATCTGATTTATCGTAATAAGGTCTTTCCGCGCGGCGAGACTCGCAAGAGTTTTCCTACCCGAGGGATGCACCGTCGACTCTGGAGGACGGGTCGCCAAGTCCACCTGGTCGTTATGCGAAAGCTCCTTTTGAGACCCGGGAGCGACCGAGAGAGAAGCGAAAAATGAAGTAACTTATCGAACCGCCGTCTCGGTAATAACTTACGGAGAGTCGGTAATAACTCGGCATTCCGTCGGTAGGCCAAGAATTAAGAGGTACAAGAGTGTACGATCCAATAAATATTGCTTTACCAACGATATAAACAGTCAGCAGTCGCTAAGCCATTAAAGATGAATACACTGCAGCGAAATTATGGTTCACAGAGGCAAAAGAGGAGACGAGGAAAGGAGAATAATAATTCTTCTGCCTCGGTTAACGTTCTCTATTTTCAACCGTCAGACGAACAGAACTGTCCATTGCAATCGGCCAAGCTTTTTCTTCGTCGCGTTTAATTGTTTGCACTTTTATGAAAGAGAGATATTACGAGCGTGAGTGAATTCACGTGGATTCTTCGAAGGCCATTGGTCGGAGGTTTATCGGCACTCAGGGCAGCATTTATCGGTTGTTCGGAAATGACGTCGGCGTCGCCGTTGCGCTTCGGTAAATCGGCAAATCCACGGCAACGTTCCTGGAAGGGCGCCAATTATCGGACGGGATAACGAGGATCGTCGGCGACGAAGCGCAGTGCCGCTCGTGCCCGAATCTAATTAGTTAAACTGATCTTCGTGGACGTTCCATTCAGCCACGCACACGCGCCACTTCATTCCACGTAGACACACCAAATGAAATTTGTTGATTACATCCACTAAATGCCTCGAAATTTCTTCATTTGGAAATACCTTTGCGGTGGGACATGTCAGGACTTGTTACCTTTTCATTGGATATACGGAAGAAAACAAGTCAAAGTATCGAAATAGCCGAGTGTTCGCTAATGAAGGGATCGCCTTTTTCAAATAGATCGCTCAGCTTTATTTGCACCATCAGCTAAATCCTCATCATTAATTACATTTTTCTCTGGCCGTCACGGCCGTTCGCTTTAATTTCCACGCGTATTATTACCGGGACTTAACATCTCTCTCGGAAAACGATTTCACAGAGCCGACGAGACGTCATTGAGCAAGCGAGCAGGCAGATTCATCGACGTGTCGCGCCCGATTATTCGAGTGCTCAAATTTACTCTATTCATTGGGATCGGTTCGCCGTTGATCGAGTCGATTTCACGGGCACGCGAGCAGAAGGCTCGAAACTTTTCCCCGGCAGCAGACGATTTTCCTCTCGCACGAGATCCCTTCAAAGTGCCAAACGTACCGTACCGCTCCGGCAAAGAAAATCACCGACCGTCGGCGGAACAATGCGTGATTAAGCCACTTAAACGGTCGTTAAATCCTTCGGGGCGAGATAGCAGCGCCGGTGTATGCGCAACGGAGGGGCCCAGACGCGGAGAGGGGAGTCCCTTAACGAACATCGTTACGTTTTAACGACTGCCTCGAAGAAACACGTCCGCCGTTCCGGCATAACGATGCCTACGAAAATCTACCGAGGTGGACGATTGCGATCTTAAAGGGTTCACGCTCCAAGTGAGAACATTTAGCCCGAGCCGTCCACCCCCCGAAAAATCGCTCGCTCCAACGAAACACGGGCAACGCTTTGGAACAATGAAAATCGATTACAGTGCTCGGGCCGACCATCGAAACGCGCCGCGAATGAATTGTCACCGGTGAAAATTAACATATCGACGAGTGGCTCGGCAGTCGCGCAATTAAATATTGAAGTAATAAATGCGAATACTCGTGGCGGCGTTTCGCAGGAACCGAAACGAACGCATTCGACACGACAAGCTCGTTTTCCCAATTTCACGGCGAGTGCACCGAATGGGAAACGACCAAACGTTAAAAACGATTCTCCGGCTGATCTCGCGTGTAAGATGAGTTTGTTGTTTGTCTCTCCTGTGCAAACATTTCTGTTGTCCATCGACCGTCGTCCCGGCGCAATAACACTTCGGATTGGTCCGTTATTCGACTACCTCTTACAGTAGCGCAGTTTGTAACGCCGGAGGAAAATCCTCGCTACGACCGCGGATACTCACGGATGCATGGAATTTTTTACTAGACACGAGCAAGATTTCTATGCATCAGCGAGTCGCGCCAAGCCAGCCACGAGGATGCCACAGCGAAGTACCTTTTTTTTCCACTGCACTCAGCGTCGTTTCGGCAGGCTACGCCGTAAAAAGATTTCCCCGGAACGAGTGTATCTATAAAGTCCGTCGTATACTACCTCTGCGATTATTAAAACCTTTTAACCCTGGCAAAAACTCGAATAAGGCTATTTACTCGGAACGCACGACAAAGGCAGGTACGCTTTCGAGCGGTGAAATACGGGATGCTGAACTTGATGAATTCCGCCGAATAATCCGTAATCGTTCCGTTCGTTAAATTTCGTATCAGCCATTTCGTGGGATTTCGAGGAGAAACGACGGATACGTCGATGGCTCGGAACGATTCTAAGCGACTGTCGAATACAGGGGTGAGAGGGGGTGTGGGGCGTAAGACAGAGAAACAGGGAGACTGTAGATCAAGAGAAACGTCCCGAGGGTATTCGTAATGCCAGTCGAACGACCTCACGTTTGCATCGCTCTACTCGTTCCTCCGTCTCCCTCCTTCCCCCTGACATATTCCTACCTCGTCGCCTCCCCCTGGCGTTCAGGAGCTAGGAACAAAGCTCTTAACTTCCGTAATTTCAATTTCAGATTACCAGCTCGGTGTACACGGTTTCCACGTGCATCGTCAGCCGAGAAACGTCGCGCGGCAGGTACTCGTCGGCCAGCCGGCGTTGTTCAAATTCAATTTCCACGTGGGAACCAGGCGAACATAGACTCGGATACGACGACGAGGACGGCTCGTTACGCTTTCCTCTCGCGAATCGCGCTGATAAGCTCGGCCGAAAATACATTTACCACGTTAGACCGGCTTGGTAATTTATGCCTTTTTTTATCTATCGACCGAGGCGTGGCAAAGAGATACACGTGTCCCCTCCGGGCGATGCGTACAATAATACATGACGAAAGGTTATTCTAAATCATGCGGAAAGAATGAATGTTCACTCGCGATAAGGTGACGGTAGCGAAACTTAAGTGTCCCTTTTATAGCCGCGGGAATTGCGTTTTTAGCGAGGAACACCTGTGCCATAAATATCCCGTGAGAAACGTCGTCGGCATTTGTCGCAGGAAATGTAGTGGATTTATCGATTTCGTTAGATAAACGAATGCGAACGCAGGCGTATCGCCTCGGCCGTTCTGTACTTTTGAAATTCCAATTTTCCCTCTGCACGAATTCCGTGGCGTACTTGCTCGGAAAATCTTTGCGCGAGTTTGAAAGAGCTTGGTTTCCCAGTCGCGTATTCCCTGCAGTCGTAAACGCTCTGAAGAATCGCAGAGCATTTGTTACGGCTGCAACTCCGCTTGCCAGTTGCACGCCTCGCCCGTAAGAGAGGCCGCGTAATTAGCGTACTGCGTTAAATTAATTTTCCTCGCGTGCTTAAACGGTCAGCAGGAACGTTTCCGTAGCTGCGAAACTGTCGCTGCTCTTAATTTCATTAACGATCCTGTTATTATTCAGCCTTTTTTATCATCCGCATTTGCACTCCTTCGCACCTGTCTCGCCGGCCACATAGAAAATTAACACACCTCAGCTGGAGTTTTATTTTCTCGGAGGTTTGTGCGGTAAGCCGATAGACCGGTACGCTGTTTCTCGCTCTCCGAAAACGGCTCGACGTTCTTGGCCAAATGAGGAAAAGAAAATGGCAGAAATCGGAAAAGCCCTAAGGTTCGTTGGGCTTTGTTAGCCCGACGTACGCGTAACTCCGGAAGTCTAATCCGCTGCTCGAAAGGAACTCCGATCTCCGTTCTGCGAAACGGCCACGGAAGCAACAGGTTCGCCGAACGGAAGAACCGGGGAGGAAGACGCCCGCCAAAGTCATTTCTCGATAAGTTTCTTCTTGGGCCGAACTCATCTGGCACGGCTCATCCGGTTCTTGAAAACTTAACGAAGAGTAATTACCTGCCAACGACCCCACCTTCTCTGTTCATGCTTAGTTCTTGTTTTATGCGGAAATGCCGTCGGTCGCAGCGTATCGACGAACCGACGTGATTCAACGGTTTTTCCTCGCCGCAAATCCTCCATCAGAATATGCCAGTTCGACAATCCCCTAATCTAAGGTGTTAGAACAATGCTGCCCACATTTTTCCCTACTCCCTGGAAAAACTGGATTGTAAAGTGCTCCGGGCTAATCGCGGATTTCTCTACGCTGAACAAGACACAAGCAAGATCATTTTTCCAATATCCTCTAAATATCGTTAAGCGGATTTTTCGTTCGACAAGTACTTTATGCAGCCTGTAACGTATTCTACCATGCGGGAATCGCACAATTGAGGATGCAAAGAATGAGCACTTGGAAGACAGTGAAAAGCGGACAAAAGGCAAAAGTTCTTTAAAGGCAGAGGGGTAACTCGGTGTAATGACGATAATTACTTCTTCATTTCTGAATAGAGGGAATTTTTCATACGTGATGAAGGATGGGGAATCCTTGAAAGGGATCGTTGAAAGCGCTGGACGTCCGTTCATTCTATCCACCGAATTTAAAATGCATTCCGCGACTTTAAACTGGACATGGGGGAACAGGGAGAATCGTATGGGAGGTAGGGTAATCGGAAGGTGTCAGTGAATCGTCAAGAAATGAGAAGAGCTTGAAATTACGGGCTAATGGATGCTCTTTCTTTAGGCGATAGCGATAATTACTCGTCGACGCTGGATCCTTTTCACTAATTGTCTTTGCCGCGCCGTGCACGAGGACGTCTGGTCAATATTTAACAAGAGTAGTGTCTGTAACATCCATGAATTCCCCTCTCTTCCTATCCATCTCTCTGTTTTTCCCTCTCGTTGGCTCTTTGTGCGTCTACTCCTCTGTCCCCGTTGCTCTTGGTATCTCCGAGCATACGGTCGCGTTTCTATTTGCATCGGGGGCGCGTATGTACTCGCTTCTCGTTAGTTACATTTCCCGGCGAGTTCCGCAAACGACGGTAGCCATTCCGCCATCCGAATTCGCCATTCTTCGGGTAAAATCGAAACACGGCCTGCCAGCGGGCAGAATATCCAGTCGGCTGATTACGTTTGCGCTCGACGCCGCGGGAACCAACTTCTCGAGCGGCTGGCTCTTCCACGACGATGCACGCGTCGGGAGTTACTGGAATCCCCAGTCCCGTTGGTTTAACGAGCATGCGACGTCAGTGTCAACGGCAACCGCCCCCGTCTACGGGAGTTTCCTACACGTCGGGTCTTTGTAACGGTTCGATCGAAACTTGCTTCGCAAGCGGGCAAGACGGCCTCCAAGTGCACCTCGCCAACTTTACACGACGTTCTGTAACGAGCAAACTCGCCCCCCCACCACCCGAAAAATAGGAAATTAGGCCAAGATGATCCAGAATGGGACTCCTTGCCGATAATATGGGAAGCTGAGATAATTCTCAATTATCGGAGATCGCGAGATTAGAATCCAGCGGTTCGACGGTATTGTTGAGCGTGTAATTTCGTAATCCTCGCACGGCTGGTAGTCAGAAGCCGGGAATAGCCTTGTAATACTTGAGGAAAACTCGTTGTAAGTTATCGTCGACACCCGCGTCCATCGGCGTTCCTCTCTCGGGTCGGGTCGATCAAGTTACACGATGCCCGGCTCGCCTTCCTCCGGCGTTTCTCATCGACGACCCGCCGTAACTGCCGACATACACCGACCCTTTCACTCCTGTCCCGACAAATCGGCTATCCGATGACGCGTTAAATCCCGAGACTCGCGCTTAAGACAATGTACGCTCGCAAGGTCCCGACGCTAAGAAAAATGAAACAATAATAGCGAAAAATCCTCAGTAATACCTGACAGCTACAACAAAAAGATGATTTATTACATTTAACTGCTATATCGTTTAAGATTATTGCAAATGTGTCTTCTTTATCCCAAGTTAGACGAATAATGGCCGTTTCAGTGTGACAATCCGTGAGTCTTTCAATTCCATTTGTCTCGCGTCATACACGCGATGCTCGTTTGCTAAGGGACATCTGCAATAAATGACAGCAGTAATTAATTACAAGGTGATATGTGTATAACACGAGTCGACGTCACACAATCTCGTTTAACGTAACTCGAAATGCCAATGGACGCAGTCGTAACTTTAGAATGTCGATAATTTCTTTGCTATCAGATTAAATCGAAGCCTGATTACTCAGAAGCTTATTTTACCCGAGTAATCGAATTCCGCTACATCTAATATTCTCAAATTATTTTTCATGTACGTGCCACGATGCTCCCCGCTCATCTCATTAGTAAACCTTTTACAAATAAGTGGCCAATAATGAGGAGTAAATCGTGCATAACCGGGGCAAAAGGACATCGGTTTCGTCGGGTGGACGGTAAAAAGTGGGTCAGAATGGGCGGAGAGGCGTGGATCGAAACCCATTGGTTCACCTGCGGCAAACAGAGTCTCTGCCTCGTTCCTCGACAATGGGCGCACGGTTTGCCTGGGAACCACGCGCCCTTTGTACGACTCCGAGACCTCTCGTGATCACGTGAATGTCTTCGATCGGCCCATTTTACCATACCGCCACGAGCTGATGAACTCTCCGGGCTCTCGGGAACCCACCGAATTATACAACAGCCCATTTCCCCGCGGAGCAAGTACGAAAGAATGACTGCGAAAAAGAATTTCTTGTGCTACGAGCCTCATTAGCCATAGGAAAGATTCAGTCGAACGAATTCAAGGAATAATCTTGTTACGCCGGGAACAAACGAATGATTTAGGCCCTTAATACTCCAGAGGGGATTAAAATCCCGGCCAACTGGAAACGTGAGTTGGGTTTCCGGTGGAAGCCGGAAGAAATCAAAGGACGAGGGAGCTCGATATCGGCGTCAAAGCCATGAGCGAGAGCCTCATCGAACGGGAGTTGGAAATAGTCCAATGCGAACAGGAGGATCAACGGACCTAGCTTTTCGCATGGACAGTTCACTGGCAATGAACCACAGTCTCGATCCTCCACATCTCGTATTACGTTTCTAACTTTCACATCTGTTAAATCCTCGGGCGCGTACCGACTGGGAAGATAGAAAGATCCTTTAAAAAGTACCAGCCACCACGCCAATATCTTCCCAAAGAATTGCCTCTCTTCTACCGATTTTACAGGCTACCTTTTTTTGCTGTCTTTGCGAAGTAAAGCGATGAGTTTTATTTGAAATGTCGTCCCGCAAAGGGTAGAGAGATTAGGAATCCTTTTGTCCGTAGGAAGGAAGGTGGAAGCCGAGTTTCCGTTAACCTGCGTGCAACCGCGCATCCGTAGGATGTCACACGCATTTGACATCGCGTGTGCAACAGGTTTCCCTCGGTCGGAACGGCCTGGGGAGCCAAGAATCGCGAGACCGTTGTTCGGTATCTCGCGAGCTCGGTAGCAGAATGTCAAACCGACGATCGTACTCTTCAATGCTTTCCCATTGAGACGTTTCCACGCGCCTACATCAATTCGCTGCGCCAGCCAACAAACGCTCTCTCTGTAGCGGATGACAAAAGTATTTCCTGCCTTCTCAATGTTTCACAAAACCGATGACTTCATCCCGTGCACATTATTTCTCTACCCCACGAGAAGAAAGCAGGGTACAAGGGACATTGCTTTCAATAATTTTTTACTCCGTACGGTGCGCAAAATTTCATTAATTCTTGACGAATGAATATTCGCCGAAGCTCTACGAGTTCTCCCCTGTAAGCCCGTTTCACGGGGGAAATCGTTGTACGTGAAAAATGCCGAACGGATTCGCGCTTCGCCCGTAGATCCGCACGCAGGGAAATTGACGGAATGTGTTTCGACGTTGTAAACGACCGCCAAGCTCGTGGCGAATTAATTGATCGGCGATGCTCGAGCTCGTCGCTGTTTTCTCCCTCGTCCGGCGCGCAATCGGCAAAAATACCTGGCGTCAGGGTTTTCCCACTTTTATTCCCACGCGCCGCACCGACGTTTCGCAGCTCTCCTACTCCTGTTGCCGTTAATCGAATCGTCCGGCATGTTATTTGCTGTTCACCGTACGCGTGGGACGCGAACAAACATCCCACCAAAGCCTCGCGTTTCCCGGAAATAAATTTCATTATAAAATTCTGCCAAGCGAGAAATTCATTGGCCAGATAACACCGCGGAATATTGAAATAATTAAACGGTCATTGCTATACGAATATAAATAGGGGCAGGTTCGACAATTCACGTGTCATCGATTGACCTGAAATTTTTCCACATTTTTTACCATCAAGTATCGTGTTCCGGCGTAGACCAAATAATCGAATCGCCAAAACCACATGCTATAATGATCGTATCGTTGGCCAGGCGAATCTGCAAAATGAGTTTTCGCGTAGCTATGCACGACTCGTCGCAAGATAATTGATCGACGATGAGCGCGTGAGTGTGCACACGCGTGTTCTCGCTGACGGGCCAACAGCATCGCAGTCGGCGTGGTTGAATCAATTAGCGCTGATGTATCATGGCGTCATTCGCTCGTACAATCGAGCGAATTACGGCCATTTCTACCTACCTTGCCGCACGCTCATATTGCACGCCTATTATGTTCCTTCGTTTTTATTTATCTAGTCAGGAATGCCCCTCCTACTTTCGCACAGCTACCGTCTTGTCAATCTTTTGTCGACCGCCAAGATAGATCGATCGCTCGACCGTGAACTTGTTTTAAAATGTTTCTTTGCAACTCGAACGACTGGTGGTCGGTCTCTCTCGTGAGCCATGGTTTCTCTTTGCTCTTTGCTTTTCTCCCAACTACTCCCGTCGTCACACCGGGCGAGCTGCATTGTTTACGTTAAACGCGGTCGACGATAACGGGCGCCCGCACACGTCGGCGTTGACGTAGCGCTGAAACGATGATAATGACGCGCTCGTGATTCGCAGAATAATGACCGACGGTTTGTCAGCATGCCGGGATCATCGGGCCGATTGTACTCGCACCAGCGAGCATCGTTCGCGCGCTCCACGTCCAACGACCCGAAATTACTGCCACCCCCGGATCCACGGAAGACAAAATTTACCACATCCCTGGAAACAATGAATTCAGATATCCGAAAAAAATCGCTCGACTGCCCCCCCCATAAATGGCGTAAAACCGAACGGCGCTGGATGCTAATGAAATTACGATTAATCGTGATACAATGAAAAATCAGCGAGCTGGTATAATCGATGCTCGGCGGGTACGGTTTTCAATCGGCCACGTCGACGGATTGATTGGAATTCCGAAACCGGCGGCGATTAGTTTCCGAGTTTCCAAGTGTCGGGCCGCCGTAAGATCCCGACGAGCAAGGCTGGGTGACAATTAAGCGACGTCGAGAGGACGGCGATCGTGCGGTGCTTACCGTTCCGATTAATCCGGGTATAATCGGGCAGTGCGCTCGCGGCAGCCTCGTTATCGCTCGTTGTGAATGCCGTTCTTGTCGAACAATGGATCCGGAAGATCCCATTGTCTTGTCCACGGCTCCGTAATGATTTCACGTCGGCGCCTGGCCCTCCACCGATCCGTATCTCGGCGAGTCCGCGTCAATGGCGATCGCCAGCTTCGTACTTACACCGCTCGGTGACGGTTGAGTTTTGCTCGTTTCTCACGAAATGTTGGAAAATATAGGAACAGTCTTGTCGATAGATCCGATTTAACCGAGAGACGCGCCGAGCTGTCGCGACAGCAGTATTTATGTAATTGTGGAATATCGTTCTCCTTTAGACACGATTAGACCGACGAATAATCGCCGCAGAAATATGTGTCATTACTAAAAGTAACCGCACTGAATGACGACGGCAGATTGGTCCATAAATTACTTAATTGTACGGTACGTGGTATGTGTGCGCAGTAACCAGGCTTGATTAAATTACACCTTTCCCGTACGCACACAAGCATGCTCGAGTTCTATATTCGCTCGTCGCATACATTTGCTAGATGAAAATAACAACGGCGATATCTCTGCGAATTTGACATTCTGCTTAACCACGCAGACACGTAATCACGCGATCCTACGTGGTTCATATTAAACGTAATGATCAGTCGTCCGATCCTCCTGAAAATACGATTAACAGAGGAAAGAAATGTCGAGTCGAAGTTGAAGTCGTCGTATCGAGTAATAGCCAATTGTGACGATATAAATGAGTTCCATTAAATACTAAACGATTAAGTCCTGGACTCAGTTACGAGACTTTGCCAGTCGGTAATCGTTTGAATCGGGTTACTGCGACTTTTTACGAGAAACTTATAATCGAAGTCTCGTTACTGGAAAGTTCGCGTGGGTCCGGCACAACTTGCTCGCCTAGACCGCCACGGAGTTTCCCTATACCTTCGTACCGTCTACCTCTGCTAGCGTTTATGTACACAGCACGTATGTAGTACTCCGTACATATGCAAATATGCAGCTGTACGAGAAGCAGAAGGCTTCCCCAGATTCGGCACGCGACCGTTAGTTTACCATTACTTCCGTTGAATTAATTAATCTCATCAATCTTGCCGAGGTGAAAAATTATTCACCTCTGAACAAGGCTGTATTTGAGAAAAAATAGAAACCCGTGGGCCTATTATATTTTCCTTATCACCGGCGACGATCGACGGTATGAAATGTTACTTATTGCGAGCGATAAGATCGTTCTCCTGTCGCACGGATTGCCCGCTTTGCAAAGCGATGTGATGCTAATGTTCCTCTAGCATTTTCCGACGCGTATGCTTTGCAAACGTAATGGCTGACGCCGAGTGTTCCGTACTTATGCGCATTGCACACGATAGTGCGCAAGGTTGAAAAAAAGTTGCCACTGAATCGGTTCGCGTGCAAAACCAGGACCGAGCATGCACGCAGGAAAATATATCGAAGCAATTCTCTGTGTACAACGAGGTAAAACACCGGACGAATTAACTGCTCTTGGGAGAAGCCGCCGGGAAAGTCGGTAAGGGCGTTTGAGGAGGGGGAAGAGATGGAGGAGGGCGGAAGATAAACATAAGGAGACTGCAGGGAGTAAATGGGAAATGGGTAGAACGTCCGAGACATGCAGGACGCACAGGTAGTTCCTCCCTTCCACGTCGTTGCGCCCGGAGCCTGCAGGTGTGTGCCTCCAGACACTTTAATTCTGCTGAGTGCATCATTTGCATCCTCCGACTCGCCAAGAGCTGTCAGGAAGATACACCGGAGATATAGGACAGCCAACGAGGAGTACCGCTCATGCGTATTCCGTATTTTTCAAGCCGGACAGGGAAAAGGGGCCACGAGCCATTAATTCCCATTTGTATAATGTTTTTGACCCCCCTCCTCCCCCTCTCACGCATCTTCGACGAATCTCCCATTTTACGGGGAAAATCTCTGTCGAGAATCTAGCGCCGAGGATTCGCATTTCCCGTAAAATCCCCTAGAATGCGCGAGCTTGTATGCCCAACGGGGATGACAATCGGTCAAAGGGCGGAACTCTACAGACTCCTGCTTTTCGTTTCTACCAAGCCGTAGCATGACCCCCAGTACGGAAAAAGGAACAATACGTGCACGCATGCGTCCCCATGCGTAAAGAAAGTAGACGACGGGTAAGAAAATACCGGCGAGGAAGTTCGTAAAGGCCGGCCGACTGTACTCGCCTGTCCGAGACACACGACGAAAAGTTTTTAAGAATGCGAGGAACGGACGGAACGGAATTTCCTGGCTTTATTCCTCGGCCGAGCTTCGCAGCCATGTATTTCCGGAAATACGTTCCGTTCGCTACGTACGAGGATACAAATCTGCTATGATTTTTTATTCAGTTTCTTTCTCGATTAGCATTTAATGAAGCTGTCTTATCTTTGAAGAGGGTTTCGACAGGGTGCGGATTCGTTTGATGATGGCGCTGAGAGGATGAGGACAGGTAATGGGAAGGTACGAGCGGTTCCGTCGACACTATTCTCGCCTTCGTCGTCGTCGTCTCAAATCGACGGCATTGTTGCCGTCCGTGGCTTTTATTGCCGGCAGTTTAGACGAACAATAAAGCTTCTGCTCGACATTTCGGCCTTATCGTCGCATTCATATCAGGTCGGATGCCTCGTTTGTCGGTAATGGACCGCCGTGGTAACCCAGACTTACATTCCACGTCCCTCTCTCTCCGTCAGGCTTTCTCTCTCTTTCGTTCTTTTCACAAGCGGCTTAATGCCCGTCGTCCTTTCGTAGAGCGAATCGCCCGCTATCGCGGTACTTCGATGACGCTGCGGAAAAGACGATTCCTGACGGTATTGTATCCCTCGTGCGCACCGGTTCGTCGATTCGCTGCAGAAACGTAATAAACCGCGGGTATTTTATCAGTTATGTTGGCGAATACGAGTCGCTGAAAAATGCGGGTTCGACTTCCCCGTTGGAAAGCGTTCTGCATTAACCAGTCAACTAACAGGAAGCTCAAATTGTAATTGACCAGTATTTCCCGTGCGTGTCGGCCAACGTAACCGGCCGAAAAATTGCAATAACCCGCAGAGCGCCGAGATGATGGGACGTAGCGTCAGCGTGGTGAGGTCTCGTAAATGTTAATTCCGTGCAGGCCGGCCGAGTTTATGAACGAAAATCCAGCGACGTTGCGCGTTTCGATGAGCACAAATAATTACCGTCCACGGAAAACGACGTTCGTTACTTTTTCAGGCTCGTTCGTTCTCCCTTTCAACGTAATGCCGAAGCCCATTGCCGATGAGGGGAAAAAGGGGCGAAAAGGCTCGACCGCCGTTAGCTCGAGGAGACAATAATGCCACCATGATTTATCTCGCTATAACAATATCCACGGACGTTACCACGGTGTCTATGTGTGTGAGCAGTTACCAGAGAGGGAACACGATCGCTGCGCGAGAGAGCGAATTTGTTGCTCTCTTCGCGGCCCAACCGGGAATTTGCATTTTAATATCTAGCCCGGCTGTAATAAACCATCGTACAATTTATTCCTTTAATTAACCGCATTAATCGCAGCACGAGCCGCTTTATTTCGAGCTCTGATTGCGCCCAGGGAGGAACGGCACGCGCAACACTCGTAAAGAATCGCGCCAGTATCGCCATTTTCCGGAATACCCACCCTTGCCGTGTTATCCATTTTTCCTTGTCTTTTCGACATACCTTAACGTTTAGTAATTCATTGGTATTTCGGTTATTCGCGCGTGTGAAACGTAGCCGTGCATTTGTCGTCATAAATGCGCGATGACGGACTTACAGTTCGAAATGCCGAGAGCGAAGATACTACACGAACGGCGGTGCTTGCAGGGAGTATTAATTGTAGAGCGAGTGTAACGAGACCAATAGTGGTCGGTCCGAACTAATTTCCCTTTCGCTTTGTGGGAATCTCGTGGCCGATTCCCCGGCCAGTGGCTTGATAATTTCTTCGATTCGCTGGGACGGACAGGGGAAGTGGGAGGAGAGGTGGGTGGTGGGGGGGGATTCGCTCGAAATCGAAACAACCGCTCTCGATAACCCAGGATCCTGTCATTAGCGCCCCGTTACTAATAGCCCCGACGGGCGCTAATTGGGCCTCCGCAAGCGGCGCGCAGTTCTCGTTAATCGCCTCAATAATGCCGTCATTAAAACAACTCGTTCGACCGGAGATCAGTTGGCGAGCGCGCGGTAGGGGGTCTACGTTAGCCGCAAATCCAACGCGGATCGAGAAATTGTTCCCGAACACCGAGAGATCCGCCGCGATATGGATATAGGATCCTTAATTAGCGCACAGCGCGAGATATTATTACGCACGCAGACTCCAGAGTTTATACCCTTTGCAGCGCTGCAGATTATTTCAACTCGACCCCAGCGGAACAAAGTTTCACGTTGCAGCGGATTCGCTCATCACAAAGCTGAATCGAATCTCCTGCACCGTCGCGATAAATGATCTATCGTGTGTTTTTTTTTTGTTCGGCCACGTACCAGGACTCTAATTTTCCAGTGTTATTATTCTAGCGACCCATCCGTGAGAGCCGGTTCTGATGGGCAGCCGCGATTAAAACTGCAAGTGCAATGTAGCTGGCGATCAAGCCCCTATCTGTCTGCCCTGAAACTCTTATTTTCGCAATTCCAACGTGGTTGGCAGGACGTTGAAACGTGCCAGGAGAATGGATTTTAGGCGCGATAAATAATGGAAGGCCGTGGGGGAGGTGAGAATGTCGGTCGTATCGCTCGACAGCCAAGCGTAATGCCCAGAGGGACTACTCCCTCACATTTTTCGTTGAATTTCGGAAATTCGGGGCAAACGAATGCCAAAATCGTTCTCTCAGTAGTTGCAATAATTTTCCATTCACCGCTACATTTTTTGTCGCCATCTTTAAAGTCGGTTTCTCGAAAAAAAAAATATGTATCTGTGCATCAGCAGGGTTGTTATTTTAATATCTGGCCGTGGTTGTAGACGTCCCAGAATCCTCCTCCTTTCAGACTCCTTCCGTTTCTCCGCTTGCCATGCTTTGGGTCAACGGTGTAGCTTCCTCCCTTTTTCGCGTTTGCAGTTTTTACGCAGCTACGTCGACCGAGCAGCATTGCATATATTTTACAGCGGCTCGTAAAGCGCCACGGGCCATCCTGCCGAGGAAAGTCGGCCAGTGCGGGGGGGGGGGGAGGCATTTCAACGCGACTGGCCGCGTTATCACGAGCTTTGCGGAGGGCAACGCTCGTCGGGCCGGCAGTAAACCCTTCGAGAGATAATATTGAGATACAAGGGATGCGTACACGTTGCCGTCGGACGCTGCTGCAGACGGCGAAACGACCTCACCGGAAATTCAATTTGGCCCGCTAACCAAAACCTACGAGAGCAACAGGCTCGATCGTGTGAGTCTATGTTCCTGTGCCATACACCTATCCTACAAGTAAACAGGGCTAAACGGCGCACAGCGCCAATAGACTCGAAACATGATTCTTTCAAAAATAGGGTCTCATGTGAAAAAAGCAGGAATTAAACGAGAGTCAGAATTTTCTGTTGTGTCGGGGATTCGTGTAAAAAAGTTGACTGTGTAACGAGATCTCGCGGATAATACATCTCCCGTTGATGACCCACTTGGAGATAACGATCGCTTTTCCATACAATAGCCATCGTCTTTCATCGGGAACTTTAGTCAAGCTTTCCTCGAGCGAATTTCGAAGAAGAATCGCGAGTGCCCGGACCCATGGTTAGAGGGCAAGGGGTAAGAGAGAAAAAGAAATGGGAGGTGGGAGCAACAAAACGAAGGAACGTGGAAGCTTTTCAAACCAAAACTGCGCTTTGTGGAGGACTGGAAAAGTCCGCGTTGTGGGCACAAAGGGTCCGGCCAAACGGAATTGAGCCATTGAGAACGGCAGCCGGACACGCGAATATCATATTCTTTTCCACCGTTTCTCCTTCTCTTTATGAAATATCTCGAGCGACGTCCACTTTCACGAGCAACTGCTGAACGTTAGAAGCTTTTCGCTGCGTTCTGTCATAGGAAAACTTTACCACAAACGGACGATTTCACTAGATATTCCACAGAGTATTTGGTTACAGTGCCAACCGTCCAAACAACCAGTCGCAGAATTATTAGGAAAATACAAGTTATTTGTCCGTTGCTCCAAGTTCCTTCTGTTAGCATCGCTCTAACATCTTAAGAAGCCTGTCAGGAAAAAGCCTGGCTGGTGACAGCTAGAACGAAACTCGTTGGACGCTCCGGCTGACGCGAGACGAGGTCTGCGTGTGACATGGCATAAATAGGACGATGATGAACGATCGTTGCGAGGGCTTCATCGACGAACTTTCCTCCACGAAACTTCCTACAAACAATTTCGCCTTCTCCCGCGGGACGAGACTCTGGGTCCCATGAAAACGGAAACTTCTGCAACCAGGACGGGCCAAGTATTTCTCCCGCTACGATGATACACGCCAGGCGTTGGGTAAATACGAGCGTTGAGGAGAAATGTTAACACGCTTGTCCTCGGTTTAACGAAGCAAAAGCTTCGTCCCAGCGCCACGGAAGACAGTTCAGCCTAGAATTTTAGGAAAAAGGCTTCTAGCGTGTGACGTAGCCTAAAAGACGGAAATCTTTGCGTTCAAGGAAATGTTTCTTGCGAGCCAAGAAGCTTTTTTCCAGCTTACATCACGACACTATGCTCCTATCTTTAGAGAATAATCGAGGCGCTACAACTACGTCATACATGTATAGGAGGGGGTGGGGGGCACGAAAATGTGTTTACACGGTCGTTAAGCCCCGGACGTGTCGGTGGGTTGTTGTCGTTACGATTAAAGTCCCCACAGGTTACGAGGTAGAGTTATCGGCCAATGTTTTGCCGCGCCCTTTCATAGTACAGGCTGCCCATTACCTGCGGTCGATCCTGATGCAACGTTTAACCATTCACATCATAAATGTAAAAAAATGAAAGAAAGTGATTTACCGTCGCTTAGTCGTCGAAATTACTGTCCTCTTGGCGTAAGTATGAAATTCTCATCATTATTGACGCGTAACCGGCGGCGTGTCGACTCCAAAGGGGATGAACTAAACAAGGATAGAGAAGGGCGGCGCAGGGAAGGTCGTTTAGATTTCCTTACGAGAGACGAGAAGAGGTACGACGCGTTCCTCGAGGCAGAGAATATCGTTTCCTCGACGGTTCTCTAGTTACCTGTACCACACGACTTACTCCCTCCCCTTCCCCTTCCCCTTCCCCTTTCCCTCCCCTCCGCCATTCCATCGCCCCTTGACTACCACTTCTTCTCGCCCGATTGCTTAACTCCGCAGCTTCGCATCCATCTACGGTGCACTCGGTATTCTATCTTTCGCCCGACGCTCTTTCCCTGTTTGCCGCTCATTAAGGGAAAGCCCCTGGCACTTCACTACCACTAATGCCAACCCTCCATACCACGGGCTTTATCGCAATAGGGCTGGAGTTAACGTAAGCCTGACTATTCTACGAAAAATTCTATTATAGGCAAACATACGTGAGCCAACGAGGAAGACGCTCCTGTAATTAAAAGCTATATGGAAACAATGTACAATGATGTTCAGTTTTTATTTTTTTACTCGTTGCTTGGTCAGTGGAAACTCGTAGAACCACGAGTAAGAGCTGAATTTTTACAAATGACTCTACGTAGGGAAACGATTTTCCATTAATTGCGAAGCGATCGGATTAAAGGTGGAATTTCGAAATGACGATTAAAAAGGGTTAATCCGTGGAACATGGAGCGAGACAGCGGAGCTGCTTGGCATCTGGCCAGATTGTAGAGGATGAAGATCGACTGCCGTTGTCTCGCTAGCCGGCGCGTTTTACGTGGACAAAGAGCCGAAGGGGTGTCTCTCTCCCGGTGGACCAAGTCAAAAGCCGTTAACGTACGGCTTCTCGCGTTTCAAACGAACGCGCGTGACTCGAGGACACGTTAAATGTCAGCCTGTCGAGAGCTAGCTCAACCCCTAACATTCCCCTCCCCCCGGCCCTACCGTCCATCCTGGAATTCTACAATGTCAGCAGCATGCGTTTGAACCAAGCGCAGTGTATTCGTTAGTAGTCGACATTAAATGACCTACTTGTTCTCTGTCATTAGTGATCGCGTTGGAATTATCGTACTCACTCGTCCTGTGGAATCAATCCGGCGAAATCTACTTGGTGTGTTTCGTGGAGCAGAAGCCAGGAGCGAACGGTTAATACCTCCCGAGTGACATTTCAATTACCCACCTCAATTTCCCACGGTACAGCCAGGGACACGTCAAGAAGCGCGCGGCTTCGAGATGCTCCCGATCGATTATGCTTATTACGTCTGATCGACAAAGTGCTCCGATGCGTGCCGGGCTTAAGTTGAAGCATTGCGATCAAACGATTACCTGGGACCATTGCATACCTCGACTGCTCAATTACTTTCCGAAAACGTCCGTCCCAAGGAATCCTTTATTCACGACCTACTTCTTACATTGCCCCAATCCAATTAGAGTATTACAATTCACCGACATCGATAGAATCGGTCATGTGGCTTATTTCTCTCCTTTTCTGGCGCAAGTGGGAGAGGTTCGGTCATCAGCCGTGCTCTTTGTCTACGCGGTTCAAACCGCGGTGAAAGTAATTATGCGTACAGGGAGAGTCAAGTTGAATGCCATGAGAATGAGTTGCACCGACTGTGCTTGGCAACGCCCATCGCATCATGGAATTCTTTTGCCCTGATCGGCGTTGGCGTAGATAAAATTTCACGGCGTATATTTTTCGAGAATTTCAATTATATTAAAAATACAATGTAACGAATGGAAAACGCTGGATAACAATGAGGCCGGTGCACAAAGGGACCAGCTGTTGCGAACGACAGTGCGGCTGAGGGGCGGAGGTGGACGGATTAATCAGAAGCAGTTGGAAATGAATCGAATTAATTATCGCAATTACGGTGATTAGCCCGGGCAGCGGCAGCCTACGTGATTCTGATACTAAAATGCGAATGGCAGTGGGCGTCGATGGGTCAGACGAATCGCACAGGATCACGGCCGAAAGAGATACGTTGTTTAATTACTGCGATAACCGGAATTGTAATGACCTCCTTTTATGCCGTATAAGAATAATCCGAAATATGCGAGGGATTTCAATGGTATTTCCTTTGCCAGTGATAGCTATATCTTTCTGCCAATATTTGGCCGCGCAGCAATGAAATTCAAGACGCGTAACGACATGAAGAATTCAGATCCTCACGAAGGAGTTCTCGTCCCGGGCGGATAATCACGATGGCAGGTCGTATCTGCGAAGACGACAGGTAGTCGGGAAAACTGAATTACACGAGTCGCTAGCGGCCGCGCCGTCGCGATCCCTCGTCAACCGGATCAACCGGATAAAAGTTCGACTCTGTCGTCCGTCGAGCTGCGATCCAACGGACAATATTGACTCACGAAATTGCACGACTCGTGCACCGACGGACCGCGGAAATTTCCACTTCGTCCTCCATTTTACGAACGAATTCGTCTGATTTCCATTGCTTCTTGGCAAACAATCCCACGGATACGAGAATGATTTTGCGAATCGATAAGACTAACCATCTTTTTTTTTTTATTAAGCTCTCTAAAGGGTATCGAGTGCTTCTTCAATTCTACGACATCTATTTCTCTTCCGGTGCATTCTGCTGGTTGATCCTCTCCCTCAGACCTTTTTCGCGGCTGTTAATGCTCCTAGCACCTCCGGGCCGCGGATAAAGCGATCGTCGAAGTTCGTTAGAAAGTTTAACAGGCCGGCGGGCATTGTTTAAAAAAGCAATAGGAAAGTTTCGTTCATTAGTCGGCGCTGCAAGGCGTCGGGACTCTGAGCTTCGCGGGAAAGTGGAAGTTAGTTGGAAAAGTAGCGTAAGTCCCAGCGAATCGTGCCGCCCTCTGTACACATACACGTACGAGCAAACCAACACAAACGTGTCTTCTTTTACGGCGGGCCTGTAGAAAATTCATGGCCGATCGGGGGAGTCTCGCGTACCAGCCACTTTGGCGCCCGAGTTTCCTATTTAACCGGTAAATAAACCTCGCCGATTAGCGGCATTAACTGGGTCCCCTGTTTACGGGACGTTTTAAGCGAACTTCCCGGCGCTCCAACTTTATTTCGAATCTGCTTGGGTAACATTAGTTTCCCGCTGTGGGAACGCTTCAATTTCGCGTCACCAGCTATGGGTTTCCACGAGAACTTCAGAAAGTGCAACACGTCACCGGAAACTTGTAGTCTCCCCGGTCTAGTATGTCCAAAATGAGCCAGTGGCGTGTTACAAGGGCCCCCGTTGCCTCGGCTACGATCGACGTCATTACCTGCACGGCTAATTAATTACCACATGAACTCGGGTCAATCGATAGGGTCATTTGAGGAGGATAAACGCGTTGTCAACGGGACTGCTGCATTTTCCTACAAAGGAGATATCATTTGTCTCTCTTTGGATGCCCTGCGGGCTAGCCGTTGTAGAAGAACAACTGCCAGGACGTCGGTAAACATTTACCGTAGCTGGCTAATTCACAATTTACATGTGCAAACGTAAACGACCAATTAGGGAAGGCTTTCTGACGACGCGTCAGCGATGTAAGCCCGCATTGCCCTAACGATAATGGTCGTGGATAAGAATCGTGGGATCTCACTTGAATGCAGGAGAATCGACGTAACGGGCCGAATCGATCTGAAAATTGTTAAGGGCTTCAAGCACGGTAGCTCCGAGTAGTTCCAAATGAAAGGCATACGTCGCCTCACAACCGGTTGTTTTACCGCGGAATTCCATTACGCGCAATTTACGTCGACGACTGTACTCATCGCTTTTACTCCACCAACTGCTGCAAGCAACCAAGTTCGTGAATTCTCCCCAAACTACCCACACCCACCCGTCTATCTACCTCTGACGCGCATTGCTCGGCCATTCGTCATTGTATCTACATCGCTAACCCACCCCAACGACAACCATATTGTTTTTACCATTTTACTCCTCCTACGATATTCTTCGTCTTCGTATTTGCTTTTGCCAACACAGCTTTTCCCCTCCCTTCTCACTGTACGAGGTAAGCGATGTAGAGGGACGCTCGTATTACTCCCAAAGTGGAAAATAATAAATTGGTAGAGCGGCCGGCCTGGGGAACCGTGCACACAACGGTACCCGCGTTTTACGCGATATTAATGTACGACTGAATAATAAACGAAAATAATACCAGCGGTAGAAATATTCCAACAAAACGGACGACGAGAGAGAGCTAGCCCTGCAACCGCTTTTTGCTGGCGGAGGGCAAAGGAAACGTTTACTAGTTGCGAGTTTACGACTTAACTCGTTTTTCGCGCGACACAGCAAGCTTGAATAAAACGAAATAGAATAACTCCATGTAGTTACACGTAGTTATGACTAGTTACGAGTAGGTACGCAAAGCTACCGAGTGCAGGAGCGTAAAAGGAAAAGCTTAAAGCAAGAAACAGTGTTTTCGTCTATATCCTATTAGCCTTTTGTAAAGTGTTTAGACACGTCTGCGCTGTTTGCACATGTTTTTTCATCGATGCCGCGAATCCGCGTTACCCCTGTTCCATTTTATCTACGAGCCGGACCCAAGGGACAACGTGTCAGCGGATCAACGCGCGACGTGTTGATTTCATTTTTTTCCCGTTATTTCGCGCGGTGCACGAGGCCGGATTAATTATCGATAACGAGGAAACGCGATTAAACGTCATCGGCTGTTCCCATGGACGCGTCGAGTAGAACGAAAATTCGGCTGATCGTAACTCGCCGAAATTGCCTGTATTCCGGGAATTTGAACCAACCGCCCAATGCGCTAGCCAATATATTCCGACGCTACGTGAAAATAGCTTTGTGAACTCGAATTTGTACTAGAAATAAAGGATGAGTACAGGCCAGCGTAAGGGGAATTCTCGTCGGTATTACGCGAAACATGGACATTGTGGGGTAAGGGAAAAGATTTTTCCCGTCCGATTCGTCATTAACGAGTCGGAGATTTGGGACGTTCCCTGACGGGGAACGCTGCGTCAGCGGAGCATTTTCCAGCGACGTATAAAATGCACATGCAGAGCAACGGCAGAGACAGAAAAACACAGAGAGGGCGGCCGAGCGAAACAACTCTCGACAGAACCGAACGGTGGTACTCGCGTCGCTCCATAAGCCGTCACGGACTTTTCGACTGACTGAAAAAAATATCCCTCGGACGATCGATTCGCGAGTGCAATCGCAGAATGCCCCGAGCGAGAGAGCGAACACGGGCACAATTAATTGCGCGGAGAATCCTGTGTTTTCTGATGAAATTGAAGCCATCGGGCTTTTTGGAAACGAACCAGTGCCAGCCATTCGCGGCTCACCGACTTGTCATTCAAAACAATCGAAATGCATAAATGCCGTATGAATGAGTAAAATAATATTTCCGGCTGTCAGTCATTTGTTTTTCAGTGGGCTCTCGTTTGTACAACGTATGGGACTTGATCTGAACGCAGTATATTACAGGCTGATTATAGGCTCATGGGTAGTTGGAGAAAAATGTCAGGCACGGGATATTGGTCGGCGTATCGAGAAAAAGTCATGGAGACCGGTGCTGGTCGTTCTGTCGTTCGATAAAATGATGAATCGCCGGACGACAGTGGTAGAAAACACATGGTCGGTCGCGCAGTTGTACAGGATTCGATTTGCGCGAATCCTCCTGCGCCTCTCTGACGGCTGTAAAACTAACGCGGCTGCGTTATAAAGCTAAAGCGCGAACATTTCAATTACCGAGCGCCCTGCTAGCACGTTTGCTAATTATTACCAGCTTTTCCAGTGCCGTTTGCTTTCCCCTCGTTAGATCCTACCATCCCTTTCACATGAGTGAATCCCGTTTCGGAAAAACCCTACTCTTTGATTAAAGGCCCTCGGCCTTTGGTTAACGATACCCGCAAAATTACACATAAATCCTATCCATACACGTCAAAGAACCCTACGGTAGTGGGAAAGTTTGATGAATCGCTCGAGTTTACGATGACGGCTTCGAAGTATACGGTGCTTTTGAATTTATTTCATCGCTATCAAAGTTATCAAATCGATCTCGTGGGCAGTTCCTGGCTAGCGCGGAACGAAGACAAAGTTTGTCCAGAATTCCCGCAGGACGGATACCGACGGTGCATCTTGGCGGACGATTAAACGTAGACGAGCCATAAAGTTGTGTACGTACAACGTCGAACTTGCCCGTGACGAGTTTGCGATGACCGACCGTCCGAAACTAAACGACCGTAAACCCCTCGGCTGCCACTTTATAGGAAAATTGTGGGCAAACCGGTCGGCCCAAGGACAATTACGAGCCAATCGATATTCCAAGATCGCGAAAAATCCGGGAAACCAGGAATAATTGGCCCATGAATAACTTTGCCATTACGGTGGACGTTATTTGCGGAGAAAACCACATGCCGAGTGCAACTCCTTCGTGTCGAAAGTGAAACTGCACGGAGGTGCTGGCCATAAAGGGTCATCGGTCGTGGCTGTCGCGGATATAACTCGATCCATCAGTGTACGTGCCGTGCATACCGCGTAATGACAGTGTCGCGGCTGCATTGCCCGCCGTGTAGTCCTTATCGCGCCAAACACCAGTTTCGTGACTTATTCCAGGCTGGTGCCAAAGGGAAAAAAACAAACCATTCCCGTCGGAAGCAAACGTCACTCAAGCCCGGCGCTACCGTAATGCATTCTACCGATTATCAGTTCGCGTTGGGACTATGCAGCTGCATCCTCGTCATTATCCTACGAATAAAGTAAATAATAGCAAACCTCCTGGGCGCTGGAAGAAACAACTAAAGTTACTGCAATTACATGCTTTCGTTCCTACGAAATTCCCGAGGCACATTATTGTATAAACCGTACATGTGAGGATTTCTTGTAGCTTGGTGGAAACATCAGCTCTACGAGCCGCATAATGAGCATTACGTAGGATCTTATGTACTCGAACGCACTTTATTGGTTGCTCGAGATGGACATGGGCGACGGGAAGCCAGGAAACCGGCGAGCCACGGAACGCAGCAACTTCCAGCGGCCGTACTGCCACTCGAAAAGTTTGCCGTGACCGCGCCGAGGTATTCAGAGAGCAACCCAGCTTCCGGCGCGGAAGTTAAAAGTTCCTGGCTGCCTTAGAAGCCGGCTCAACAGGACGCACGTTGTCGCCGAGATTCGACGAGCGCGTGGGCTCGCGCACCGCTGAATTTCCGTAAACGACAGAACCACGCGGATCTTATAAAACACGAGCTTAACTTGCGAATCAAGTTACTTCCATGCAGGCCAACGGTTCGAGGCGAAGAGTAACTTTTCATTTAACGCGCGGTTAATCCAATCTCCCCGGTGGTGTCCTATCGTCGTAAAAACCGCCAGGATATCACGGACAGGGACGATTCCAGCGGCGCAGAAATTTGGCAAGAATCTCCCAAAGTTCCGAGCTGCAAGAAAGCTTAATTGGAAGTAGCAATAGCGTTCGCTGCACGACAACCGCAGAAACCGAGCCAACTCGCCGAGAACCGACAGAAATATACGGCTCGCGTCGCAACGAAATCACAGCTTCGCATTCCTCATAAGCAGCAAAACCCTGAGCACGGACATTTCTGCCATCGTTTTCGCGGTCGTATGGCGCCGGATTCCCGTCGTTTCCCTCTTCAAGGAAGAGCTATAATTAATTCGAAATGGAGAGGAGCGCAAACGGAGATTCGAGCCAAGTTACGAGACACCTCGACAGTTTCCGATATGTACAAACAAACGAGCGTTCCTAGAAGCAATGTAATTAGACGACACCGAGGACAATAATCTTAAAAGCCCGTTACTGTTATCCTTGACGCAAAGGTACGGGCCCGTACAAAGTGAACAAAGTACTATTGAGCGTTCATTTACACCGCTCGAATTTCCCAGTGGTAACCCAATGGTGGGCAATGGAGTGGGAAAATGAAAATGGGTCGATCCATTGACGATTCGATTGGAAAGCCAACGTTAACATTGCTACTCGCCGGAATGACTGATCACGGTAATGACGGTCGGACCTTGATTACTCCGCAAGAGCGAGTTCTCGGAGGGTTCGTGCATCGGTTCGTCAGACGTAAATTCTGAGGATTCCCAGCCTCGACGTGACGATTTAGGGAAATCAGGACAGTCCGCTTAACGAAGCTCGGACGTGCCGGGTTCCCGCACGCTGTTGCAATTGGAGATGCAAGCCCGTGGTTAGCCACGAAACCCGTAGTTTTATTGGTTACCTGAAGACACTCTCGTCGTAGGACAACAATATCCGCAAGGGTTGACTAATGCTCCGTTTCTTCACCTCGTGTGCCGGTTCCACGTGAACGCCGTGAATCACCTGAAACGAAAAGGAAGAGCACGTTAGTCAACGTCCCAGGAAATGGTAGGGCGTGTGGCGGTTAATGAAGGCAGCGGGGATGAAAAAATAACGTCCCATTAGCATGTTTCCGTGGGTGAGGAAACTCGAGAAAAACTTGGACGGCGACGGTGTCATCGCGACCTCGTTAGGAATGCAATTATACGGCGAGGCCGGGGGGTTAAGTTTTAATCCGATCCGGTTTTCCTACTTGCCGGGAGTTTACGTGCTACGTGGAAAGCTCCTTAGCGGTAATGCGATATCTTAAGAGAATGCTGGAAGGTAGGGAGGAGAATTAACTTGGCCATCGAATGGTACGACGCCCGGCGCCGGATCGAAAGGGCGGCACTCGCCTTGGAAAGCTTCGGATCGGAGGTCGAGGATCACGGGAGACGAGAGGAGACGTTCAATGTAAGCAAGCTAACGGTAGGTAAAACCGCGGTATAGCGCCACCCTTCTAGCTTTCCAAGTACTCCGGCCGCGAGCTCGCCAGTGTTCTCTTAATTATCCAAGTTCAGACGACTTCCTAATTTCCAGCAGGCAGCAGCCAGCCTCGAGGAGACATCGTTTGTTCGTAATGTAGCCGAAACTTCGACGGACTTCTACGGACGAGTTGTTCCTTATAACTTCGTTTCCGAATTTACCCAATGATTTGCGATAGAGTACTTCTTTGAAACCTGCGAAATGCCGCGATATCATCTCGCTACTTCTCGTCGCGGTCCAAAGTCCTACAAAAATCCGCCAGGATTACTTCTATACCATTTCGACGTAGTACCGCCAATTACCATAACGGAATACATAAAGATAGTCGTTCTGGTTAGTATTTTTACGAGGTATTGTGAGGCGAGGAACGCATAAACGAGGACCGCTGATAGCGAATGGATATAAAGATATTCCCTCGATTTCACATATGTAATAGTATATAAAGAGACTTTATTCGCGCAACTGTATTAATCGCAGTCAGCCAGCCGTGTTGCGAAAGAGTGTTTTAAATTGTTCGGCTGCGCGAAAAATGAACTGGATAATTTTGTGCACGGTGCATCTGGTTGCCCTCTGCCTGATTAATATTCCTTACTCAGGTACGAAAAGGGTAAGGCAAGGGCCTTAACGAGAAATCTAGCACTACCGTTGCCATTAATCGTCCTTTGTTTTCCTCGTGGAAAAAGATGCGCTGAACCGCACTCGACGGGTGGCACATGGCGTCGACGCTGAATGGGGCATGTTTCCATTTATGGCCTTGATAAAAGGAGTCGCTGGTAGTAACGCCGGAAGCATCATCAGTCCACGTTACATTCTCACAGTGAGCGGGATCGTACGCAAGTACATATCTTTCAATTTTTCCCACTTTTCCACGTTGACCCTGAGTAACTGAATAATGCTTGTAATTCTCATATTAGAAACGAGAAGCACCTGTCCAAGGTGATCGTCAGAACGATCGATAGAGACGGGACCAATGGAATTAAGTACGATATCGAGGATGTCGTAGATTATCCACATTTCCAGGCTGTTTGCTTGCTTCGCGTAAACAGAAATATTGCCTTCTCTCCGCTGGTACATCCGATAAAGCTCTCCGACAGTCCGAAAGTCTGCGAAGGTTGTCCCGCAGTACTCGTCGGTTGGGCACATCTCGTAGGCTTCTTATTCTTAGGAAATTTGTAAAACGTACAATCCAATCGCCCACTAAACAAAGTCTAAGGTAGAATTTCCAATTTTTAGCCGAGTAAACAAACAAACAAGCTACAAATGGGTCACAATTACGTCGCTCGTATGGACAAATGCGTGAAGACGTGGACAAAGGTGAAAGAGCATCCGGAAAGATACGTATGCGGAGAAGTGGATAATAATTTGCCGAAAGCTTGCTGCGTAAGCGAAATGAAATTTTCCTTCGCTCATTTATCTTTCGTACAGCATCGCGTCATGTTCGGTAAACAAAAATTTTTTATTCCCGCAGGGTGATCCTGGTGCGCCACTTGTCGTTGGCGGAGAATTGATCGGGATTATCTACTTCTCCATAAAAGAAGATTTACCTGGCTATCCGGATGTATACTTCCGAATATCCTATTTCAGGAATTGGATTCTTCAAAATATGAAACACTAGAGACGGTGACGAACGAAAACGTATCTCTGTTAGCAGAGCTGTCCTTTTTTGTCACTACGTTCCTTCGAAATGGTGATGCAGGACGAAATAGTTGCGATGGGAATTGTACCTGACCGATGCAAGGAGGGGTGTAAGGCAGTGACGGCGCAGGAACACGTCCCACCTTGGACGACCGCAGGCCATCGAATGGCAATGGCTACGAAGAGGATTGGCTCGGTAGGTTTGGTAGTTGAGTCCCAGGCGGAAGGGTTTCACATGCGACACCTTCCAAGGACACCGTGTCGTCCCGCTTGGGACAATGGGAACTGTAACTATCGGGAAGGCAATGAAGTGACACATAAAGACAAGAAGGAACTGCCGGCAGGAAAGGATCGACGAATCTCTCGCTCTCTTTTCCCTCTGGACCGCGCAATTCTTGGAGAACATTGGACGTCTTTGTTCCCGAACCGATATAAAAAGCACGAGATAACTGCCGCTCCTACACTTCCGAAAGCCGCGAGGTCGATAAACTGGAATTCCACTCTCGAGTCCCCGGAATCGTGGAAACAGTAAAACGCAGCCAGTCCGTAAGAAATTTCTAGCACCTATAAAGAAGGACGTTCGAAACCCGCCGGGCCAGTTTCTTCCAGCATTGGCTTTAATTAAAATAAGAACGAGGTGGCGCATTTCTTGGGCGAAGTCCTCGCGAGTTACAAGCTTTTGCTCCGGGCCTGTCCGACTTCGTGTAACGCAGGGGGGTGGGGCTCGGACTTTGGAATTCCAATTTGGAAATCGCCGCAGGATCGTCGCATTGTCCGACGGTCTCGAAAGACCACTACGTAAGCCGACCTCGCTAATTCCAATGCAAATCCGGGGGACTACGGAGCACGAAATGAATCCTTCGGGAACGATCAGCTCCGACGGAAATTATGTTCCATCGAATTCCGCGCGGTGTCTCGTCGAACGTTATCGCCCGCATCCTGTTATCGCCGACGAAAGATCCAGCCAGAAGGTGGGACGGGGAAATTCATTGAATTCTCTTTCGGGACGGACGCGGGACGGACGCGAGACAGCCGTTTTGACGGCAAACGAATCTTTCGGCCTGGGCGTCGGAGAAAAGAGTTGGCGGAGGCGCAAGGGAGATTGATCTACGACGGAAGTTTGGCGCGTGGATTTGAGGACATTATCTGGCCGCTTTGAACAAGTAATTTATGGCGGTAGTTTCAACGGGGAAATAAATTCTCGGAAGAATGGATGGCGCGGCGTGAAGAATGCATGCCGGATCCCGTTTGTAACGTCTTCCCGGATAAAAGTGGTTACTTTTCGGTAGGACGATAAATTGCGCGTAATTAAATGCACCATTAATTTAGCTTCAGAACAGGTATAATGGTATTCTCATGGTAATGCGCCGGTTCGTTCGTAATTGAAATAACGATGACAGAAAACATCGTTTAAATTTATGTGACGCGGAAGTTATTTCTGCCAGTGGTAACAAAACTTTTGGGAAAATTCCAATTCTTCCCTTTTTATCAGTTTAACGCTACAAACGTTGGCGGAAAAATGGCTGTCTTGTTTGAACCTGACCCATTAGAGAGGAACACGTCGTCAAAAGGAAAACAGGTGGCGCAGAGAAGTTCTACTGCTGACAAACAATACTCGGCTCTCGTTGTAATTACAGCCGAGTGGTTGCCAACGGGCCCTGTTATTTTATCATTTGCAACTCGCTATTTCTCCGAAGTCCCGTCCTTCTGGCGCGCTTCCACGTAACCTCTCGATTCGTTCGCGCGTCAGGATTCCTCCCCCTTTCCCCTCAGTCCGGGAAATACCGCTCTTGACGCCATCGAACGTGAAAATCGCCTCTGCCACCACGGAAATGTTCAAAACTTTGCCGATCGTGACCGTTTTTTCCTCGGTGAGTTACATTAAGACGCTCCAAACTCGGAAAATTCACGTGCCATTATTTTAACGGGTGAACCCAAAATTTCAACCGAGAGTAATACGTAAATCCATCGACGTAGAAAATCTCGGTGCAAATCGCGCGGAAGTGGAGGGGAGGGTAATAACGAAGACTGAGCAACTTCAGACTTTCCGCACTTAGAAAAGAGAATCCCCAGGAAAGTTAGAATTCCGAAGTGACAGAGAAGCGGGGCAAAAATTCCCTGGCCTTTAGAGGAGCGTAGAGAGAACATAGTGTCCCAGCGAATAAAAGAAATAAGGAAGAAGCGGTACGAGATGAAGAAGAAGGGTAGTTTAAGTTGGAAACAGAAGAAAGACAACTGTGGCTCCTGCTTAGAGGGGTATCAAATTCGCTAGGACAAACGTGAAGGGACGGGAGCGAGGGTGAGTGGCCATTCGACGGCGTTCTGTCGGCAGGGGACGGCAGAAAGGTAGAGAAAGGCGCGAGACGAAGGAGGAAAATGGAAAGGGGCCGCCAGTGGCTCGACGAAAGGTCGCGGAGAATGGAGCTAACGACAAGGAGAAGACGGTACTGTCGCGCGCGACTAATTGTCGCCCGAGACGAGGTAATTTTACCACCTTTGACGCGTCGTACATAGCGAATGAAGCCTCGTAATTGCCAGACGCCCTACTTTCCCCAAACGAAACCCTATACGCCGCCTAATATGATAAATCTAACTGGAAAATTGCTATCATTCTCATTGTCTAGCGCGTGCGATGAAAATGGACTTGAAGTCCGTTAACAACGAACGAGGATACGTGACGGTAAATGGAAATGTTTACAGGATGTAAGATCTTGTCGCACATGCATGCCGTGCACCTGCGTAAGTGCATCATCATGCACGAGTTGCCAGGACGATCAAAGCTCCTCGTCCGAGTGCTTTGTCCTCCTGTTTATGCCGAACGCATACCTCAATCCCTCTATCCACACGCGAACGCAAGCACGCCACTATCAACGGCTGTGTTGCCACGCTTCGGCATGTACATGCATATGTCGCACACCTCTCGGATCGTTGACCTACTCCCAGGTGTAACGTATCTACGCGACAATCGTCAATATTTTTCGAATTATTACTGAGCAGGAAATTGACGTTTAGATCGATCGCGAGGCGAGAAGAGTTTAAAGGTGTTTTCCGTTAGAAAGCTGTTGAGAAGAGTGAGCCGCGGAAGACCCGGCGCGAAAGGCCTCCTCATCCGATTTTTTCCTCGAGAGCGAATTTCCAATCTGGGAGTAGTGCGATACGGAGGTTGCACTCTTGAATCGGGATGCACAGAGATGCAGGCGCGCTCGAGTGCAAGGCGTGTGCCAGACCGAGCATACAGCTGAGGGGCACTAAGGCGCGGCGTTTCGTGTCTCTCCCTGCTGTCACTGGCACGTGAGTATCAGGTAAAAGCATTTCGCTGCAACGCGATCCTACCGGCGCCGTCTACGGCCTCCACCCACGCCTCACCCTCTTATCCCAGGTAAATGCACTTAGACGCTCGCCGAGCCGCAAACTTCCCCGGGAGAGACGATCCGGCTCTCTGTCTTCAAGATCGTCAAAGGCTTCGCTCTCTGCTTTTAAATGCACCTGACGGCAACGGAAAATCCGTGGCAATGGCGAGCGATCGAATCTAGCTCGGTTCCTTACAAGCGAGTCTTCGTAAGGAGCTAAGATTTTCCGTCGAGTCGCGCAGTAAAAAATGTCAGGCCGTTTTCGAACAGTTCTCGCGATATCGCGTGTAGCATTCTTACTTATGCCAGCCGTTATTTCTTAGCCGATATAATCGGCCCCATTCTACCGACCCGTAACGCGACCTGTGAGCCCGAAAGGGCTCCTCGAGGACTCCGCTCGACGCCACAACAACGGACCGCACTGTGGCAAGGAAGTAAAAGCACCTCCGTCCTTTTATCGACGAAGAAACGACCGACGGCGACCCAGTGACACGCGGACATAGCTCGGCCGATCGTTAAGCCCGTGAGACCGTTGTACCACCAGCGACAGTCACGAGAGACTCAAACGCAGGGGACTCAGCTGCGCACAGCTCCCCAGGTAATTACGACGTAATTACGTCCAAGCCGGCGGGATGAATAACCTCCAACCGAAGACAAGGACAGCAAGTATACAATGATACGTATCCGATGGAGCATAAAGAAAAATAATTACCGTTCATATTAAATGTCCTTTCGAACGTTACGTCGGTGTTCCAAGCAGATCCATCGGGAGATGCAGAGAGAAGCTAGGCTGGCATTATTTTTCGCGAGGAAAAAACTGCTCGGAGCCGGTGTCGGGTGATGCTTTTCATAAAATTCCTTTCTGTCCGTGAGATAGAGGAAATAGGAGGACGTAATTATGGAACGCGAAAGGCGCGAGTGATGCTCCTGAATGACGACAATCGTATAACGTGTGTACGTCAGTCGGTAGGTCGTCTGTGCGAGTTCTAAAGCATCATTCTTCGTCGGACGACGATTCAACGCGCCGGCGATGTGCTTTCCATTCGCCGTGCGTCTCCCCGTTTTTTCTCGGACACAGAGAGCCATAAAAGCCGATTTGCACGCGGCATAATGGGAACTGGCTGCTGGCAGGACGGCCGGGGAGAGAAGAGAAGCACTACAAATGAGAGAGTGTTTTTCTTTGAAGGCCCGCCACGTAACTGAGAGCCTCGCTGAAAGGAGGGGGCTTAAAAATTAAGAACCTCTCGAGCGTCCTCAGACTTTATATTAAATCCGATTTCCTAGCTCGACGGAGAATAGGCTACGAATATGTGTGCATCCAATGCCCCATTGCCACAAGCGCCGACAAATTCTTAACGTCCTAGTGATTTAACATTTCTCTCCGCGCTAACTTCCCTGCTAATTCATGCGTCGAAGAACCGGGTATTTTCACACACGTATATTCTCGCCCCTTTCATGACGGTACCCTTTGTTTTTCTCTCCCTTCCTACGATTGACTATCGGCAAAATGCCTCGAATTCGCGACAGCTTTATGAAATATAGGAATCTACGACGACTTCATTCACGGTTCCTATTAGATTCGAGCATCTCACGTTCCGGAAGGTTTACCTAGCCTCCGCGAAGTGGTATCATTGCTCTCGCGAATCGCATGGCGGACCTGCGACGAAAATGCTAATCGCGTATCCGGTACAGGTACATCGTGACAGATCGCATTTACCATTCGGCGAATAGGAGGCACCGGTGTACACGACGCGACCGACATACGAATTGATTCTACCGGATCGCTTAGGAGTGAAGCTCGTGAGGGTTTATTACCCACGGTTCATAGATTCCCCGCATCCGTGATCAGATACGGGCCCTAAAGCGCCGCGCCGCTCTTCATGAATATCTACCTACCGACTGTTATGTCTAGACCGGCATAAACGACGCCACCGCCCATGTTTACGAGAGAATCACGTTTCATTTCTAACGTATCGTAAGGGACTTTCGAGTGGGATGTCGTACGGGATACACACCCACGGGAATAATCGAGATACAGAACTTATGGAAAAAATATTCACTTAAGTAGGACGCAGCGTGAAAGGAAACTGTGTAAAATTGTTTGCTGATTGCTTGAGCGGGGTGAGTGGATTACGAAGAATCGTCCGGATCCTGAAGTCTGTCAGGTTGAGTTTCGTGGAGGCCAAGAGGCTCTTCGCACCCGCGGTGTGCTGTCTATAGCCCGAAGGCAGCTTGCGCGGAATCCAATTAGACGGATAGACGGCTCGTAGAATCTGCTTACCAGGCACGGCGGACGCGCGCGGACTTCCATTTCCTCGAAGCAAGGGGGAATCAAGCCGGCATAACCAAGCGATCTGGGCAGAGGTTACAGCGCCCGGCAGCCTCAAAGACGGACCATCAGGGTAGCAACGTGAGATAACGCGGATCCGCGTGCCATTCGCCAAGACTGCAATCTCAATACGCCAAGCAATTTACTCGATGCCGAATTTAAGTGAACCCCGAGTGCACACCACCGTCGATATGTTTACGTTCACTGACTGAGGGTAGGAAACACGAATACGTTAGCATTCTATTCACGAAAAAAATTCGCCCTGCTAACCCCCACGAACGTGACGGTCCTCGCTAAACTGGAATAACGATAAACCGCCGAGCTGACTCGATAGAATTCCCGGTGTTAGGATAACACCGCGGCGACGCGAAAGTTGCCAGAAATATACGAGGTTTGCACGCGTCAAGACGCACGGGACACGATATGTTCCGCGCGGTCGGCCTCAAATCGGGTTCTTTATCTTCGCCCGCTACGGAAAGTGTAGGGCAGTGTTGGTAGGTGCGAGAAAGAAAAGCCCGGGAGTCGGAAAGAAAGTGAGAGAGGGAGAGGCTAAGGTAGGTAGAAATAGAGGGAGGGCGTACGAGAGAAAGAGGAGGGGGGAAGGGTAGCATGGGCGAGCCAGCCGTGTAATTTATGGGACTTCCTGCACGGCGCATAGTGTCGCGGTGTGTATGGCGTGTACAGCGCCGTTCATAGCATGTATTAAACCACGGTTCAGCCAGCAGGACCGCTAGCCCACTTCTCCCCTGCTCCCTCATCACTTTACCACGATGTGATCTATACGTGATAACATTACACCGCACGACCTGGATTCCCCTCTAACTGTTTCACCTAATAGAAATTACAGTACCTTTGCCAGGCCCATCGACTCCATGAACAGAAACGACTAACGAGCCATGACTATACCTTGTAGATTGAATCATAATTATTCACGGTCATCACTGGATTTCCTTGGCGTTGGGTTCATTAAAAATCGCGTACTTCACGAATGCCGCGAGCTTTTGTTTGACACGGTTAACGGCGTTAATTAGAGCAGGCTGGGGTAAATGGAGAATGGCATGGGCGATAAATCGCAGATCCTTAAACCCCGGAGCAGCGGCCTGCTAGTGTGTTGGCCTTACCACCGGGGCTATGCCGGCCTTGCATCGCTGGTCGAGTGAACATGGTCCAGCCATTCGTTTGGACTTTCAGGAAACCAAAGAAATATCCGAAGAAAAAGGTGGCTCGTGGTGTACATCGCCCCTCTTGAGCCATATCCACCTCTTCGTTTCCGTTTCTCCCACCGTTCTCAACCGCCAAGGAAACCATCGTCTTCTCTACCTCACAAATCACGCTTACGAACGGTACATATATGCCTAGCCGCTCCGCCGAGGCAGCCCTTGATTTGTTCCCCAGGCCGAGACAAGGACCTGGCCGTGGAGGCCGGTTTTACGAGCAGCAAGGATCCCAGACGCACAGGGACACTAAACGTACAACGTGATCGATAGTCGTCCGATCGACGAGTACCCTCGGAAACTGACAAAAAATACTTCCATCGGATTTCCTTTAAATCCTACGAAAGATTCGATTCATATCGTAATTTCGTTCGATCGAAAACGATATGGAATCCTGAGATATCGTTCGGGAATTTGTTGTATGTCAGCTGAGAAAAAGACCAGAAGGGACTGAGCGAGAATCTTAATTTTGAGGAATCACAAGCTTTGCTGCTGGCTGGCACGGAACGAGACAGCCAGCGAGCAGATCCGCCCACGGATTCAGAGCGTTTCTCGCTAATATTGCCCGTAGCATTTCGGCCTCGGCCGATCCCATAATTCATCGGTTATATACGAGCGTGATCCTCTTACGAGCTCGGCGTTGTGTATGCAGTCAGCGGGGAACGATGGGCTCGGGCCGGCCTGGACAAATCAGCGTCCTCCAAGTGCCAAAGATTAAACCTGCGCTTGAGAGATCGGCCAGTCGCAGTCCGCACTGCGGCGATACGCTCGTCAGCCAGGAAATTTCTCTCCAAGGCTGAAAGCCTCGGCTTTCCGGCTAATTAATAACGGCGGTTTCGAGCCATGGACCGATAGCCCACCCGATCCACGGGGATTCTAGGGAAATCGTTCGGGAGGAATACCTTAATAGACGACTCAGAAAGTTACTGGCCATTCGGGATAATGGCCTTCATCGATCCGATTGGATAATGGAAATCCGCAAAGCTAACGAAATTACTCAACGATAGCGCATCACAGACCGGGATGATATCTCTTGAAATTTTATTCGAAAATCATTTTCCTCGGAATATTACGCTAAGGCGACAGTCAGCCTCCTCATCTTCACGGGGCGGAGGCTCCGTCGAAAAGTCTAAGTGGCAATAACTCTAGCACTTTCTCAGCCGAGTTCTGGACGACGTCGAGAGTCCACACCCTCTCGGTAGCCCTCGAGAAGTATCGAAAGAAAATAATCTCGAGGGCGTCGTGCTCGGGTTGTCTTGAAACTTGAAATTCATTTTAAAGCCCACTCTTTAAGCCGAAGCAGAGAAACTTTCGTCTTTTATTCTGCAATCTGCCTCAGCCTTTGCGACGGAAATTAAAAGTAAATCGATAAAAAGAGAGACGCAATGGGAATGAATAATCCTTTGTAAATACAGACACCGAATTGGAGCTGGCGATAAGAGGTCTACCGACAGCCCTTCAGATTCTATGGAAAGAAAATAATACAGAAACCGACCAGCTAGATTGCCGTCCACCTGAAAGGAGTTTTAAAAAGTACAATACCGACGATACCCCGCAATGCAATCTGCCGGGATTTGTTTCGAGACGACTGCAAATAAAGGACAGAAGGCAAATAGCGAACGACTCGACATGAAATTAGTTGTCCCATTCTTAAGCGCTGCACCGAGGAACGTCTTTCCTCCGACATCGTAGAAATGAACTCCGTAAATAACAAATTGACTACGTAGCTCAACGATATCCGCCGTGTGAAACGCCGGGAAACTCGGGAGTAATCGGCCGTGCTCGCGGCTGAAAAGCATTGTAAAAGATATCGTCGGACATTTCCTCGGAGATTGCGGAGGGCATTCGCGGATCCCGCCGATTCTTTCCGGAGCTAGAATCCGTCTGGAAGAAACGAGAAGGCTTTCCTGTCTTCTCGAGTTTGCAATATGCGCGCGCGCGCGCGCACGCGAGCGGGCAAGCCCTCGATATTACGGATCTTTGCTCGTCCAGCTCGCGGCTCACTGACGTGACTATATATGCCATGAATTATGCAAGAGACGCCAAGCGAAGTCCTCTCTCTCTCTCGTCCCCCTCCTCACCGTCTCTTCGTGGTCGAACGACGCGGAGATGGAAACGATAAAAAGCTCCCAAGACTGAGAGCGTTCCAGTGCTTCGGGATTCGCATCGATATGCATAGCTGCGAATCGGTTTCTCCACCCCTCACCCCCTCACCACCATCCCTCGGCGAGAGGGCTGATTAAAGCCGATCCGGACTAACTCGATGAACGGTGCTTATCGGCGCGACTGCCAACGCATACCGCGACATTCAAATCAACTCAGCGACACGATTATCTCCACCGCATCGCGCACGTATCCACAGTTACTGGGGCAGTTAACGAGTTAAACTATCAGACGGGTTGCTGTTTCGTCGGAAGTGATATATGCCCTGCCAAATTTTAATTAAGAAGAGTACCGGAGACGTACGGCTCTCGCATGGCCGAGCGTGCTAATGTCCAAGGTGTAATTAACAACTTATATTAGAGTGCTTAGGGTAATTGGCGCGGATGTAATTCATAAGTTTCGTGGAAGCGGCTGGCGTCGCGCGGAAGATAACGGCTCAGGCTGGCAGCCTCGTGGGAGAACGTCGAGGGAAATCATGACTCGTGGAATTGGTGCTCGCGAGACCGGCCGACTCGTCACGTTCACGAACGCCAGAAACGCTCGCGATCTTCCTCGTTCTCAGCACGCGCGTGCACATCGCGTGTCCCCGTTTGCCGGTCACCAGCGGAGAAGTGAGGGGCGGGAGGGGTGGGGTGAGGGGGGGGGGGGCAGCGTATGGACTGCACGACGAGACAGGCTGACGAATGGGCCGGCACGTCCGACCGTCCGCAAACCAGTCGAATTTGGCCTAACAGACGACGACCTCGCCCAGCAACGGTCTTTCTATAAATTGAAGCAATTTGTATACCGTAGAAATAACCGCCTCCGCCAACCCCCACCCCTCCACTTGCCATCTACGCGCGCCATTCTCCGGTGGGATTTGGACGTCGCCGCCGAGGACGATCGTCATTCGTCACGCGTTTAATATAAAAATCTCCGGGCTCTAACGAACGGCCCACGGTGAAAAAATGTCGGGCGTCCAGGATTTTTCCTCGAGGACGAAGGGAGAAGGAGTGTAACGGGCTCATCGACGGTGTCGCCGGCAATTTCGGACATAGCGGCATTGAAGCTTGCGCGCGAGGTCGACACGTGGCAGCCTGTACGTGGGAAACACCGGGCCAACAGCCACCTCTCTCCGTTATCGGCATTAACTTCGTTTAAATCACCGCTGTTTACTTGCCATGCACACATATTTGCATAACAGAACGGGGAAATTAACACGGACGGGTCATTCTCTTTATCGCTCTCCTCTATTTCTCTATTCCTCTCCGTTCGTCCGATCCCACGTCTGGCCGGGGGAAAATTCGTGTTTTTCCCTGAGCGTAGAAGCGCTAAATGAACCGCAGCTGTGATTCTACGTCACGATCAATGAAAAGCGAATGTTGATACTAACAAGTTGACCGTTAAGAATAAGGCCATTCATTATCTGAGAAAGATGCAATTCTACCGCCATCGTTTCAATGATCTTGTCGTACCTTAGTAACATTGTAACGAGCCGAAATTCTCCATTCTCTCCCCATTCTCCTGGTTCCCCGGCACTCTCCCTTAGTCTCCTTTTATCTCGTCGCGAAGCAACGACGGCGCGGGGTAGCTATGCGACCATGTTACGTTCCATTATGTACGCCAGTCGATTCTACTCGAGCGATTTAACATGCATTAACTTGTAAACTCGCGACTCGCCGTGCACTCGATAATGCAGCTCCCGCGCACAAGCCCGGGGCGGAGGGCCGCGTTTTGCCAGTCTACGTTGCCGCGAAACTAGTTCCGAGACCATCCCCTCCCCCACCCGCACCCGAAAGCTCGTATCGCCACGACCGCCACTATTCCGTCTTCCTTCGTCTTCCCAGACCCCCGAAGCCCCTGAAGTAACTAGACTCGAGGATGACGTAATTGCGTCTCTAGCGCCTACCTAACTTCTCCTGAAATCGCGGGATCGAAAGTAAGAGAAGAAAGACTAAACGATGCGCCGTTCTGGCTAACGGTCGCCCTTAAATGGACTGTGAATTCTCGCCGGTGCTGAGGGACCTGTTTGCCGGACTTTTTTTAATAATGTTTACTAGCTCGGCATTCCGGCGAAGCGTTTTATCGGGCAACACCGACACGTTTGTCGCCGAGCGTCGAGCGTCATATCGAGTTCCTGGCTGACGAAGTCTTTGTCGCGCCGAGCAGGAGACGCGACGTTTGCATTCGTCTGGTTCGCCCTGTTATTACGAGCCAGTCGGTTCACCCCCGTCCTTTCGTTCGTCTGGCTTACCAGACGCCTCTCGTCTTTCCCACTGGCACCAGTCTAATGCCACCCTCCTCTCACTGTCCCTCTTTCGCCGGCGCAAATGCCTTTGAATCGCAATTCACTGGCACGCTGGAGTGCTTGTCGACTGCCTCCAATCGCCTTCCATGTCGTTCGACGACAGCCGTCAACGAAGCCAGAGCCCAATTCGAAACGCGCCTCGGAAAACTCCACAGACAGAACTGATTCGCCTCTAATTAACGGGGCTTGTTAACTTTTGTGTCGCTCAATTAGCCAAAAAGAACGTTACCCCTCGAGCTCATCTAATCAGCAATTCTACCTTAAAGCAAAAATACGCTTTAACGTTGATTTTACGAGAATTAAGGATCACACTTTACGTATAAATTCTCGATGCCCATCACGATTTGCATTTAGCGTGATAAAAATTCTACGCGACGCTGTCGGGATCTTCCAACTTCCGGACTCCCGACTTTCCGGACGTAGGTTCTCTCGTTATTGAATTTCTAGCTGGCTTTTTCCTCGCATTCCCCGACGGCTAGCAGTCACAGATGTCTCTGATCGAAGAGCACTTTTCCCTTTTACCATCCGGCCCTAATTATCGAACGCTGAAAAAGCCAACTGCACGAGCATTCCTACCAGACTTTCCGTTCGTAACCCGATGATAAACCCAATTATATAACGAAATGCCACGAGGGACGACCCCGGATAAAGAAAACGGTAGATAAAAACTTCAGGAATTTCGAAGAGTGACAAGGCAAACGTAGCAACAAGCAACCTCCAACAAAGAACAGAAAGAAAAGTAGTGTTTTTTCCAGAAAGGCAAGGAAAAATCGGGAAGGATGACTGATGGCCGACGGAAAGTGGAATCCAATGGCGCTTAAAATAGGGTCTTGTAGAGGCAGGAATTCAATCCAGTGTAAAAAGTGGTCGTTATTAGTTCGCTTATAAGAATCCCGAGGGCTTTTCGATCGACGTCAAAGGTACAAAGGGAACGATTGAAAAATGTAACTGGGCCACGCGGGGGTTCGCGTAATGTATCCATTCCACGTGTCCTCTGACATACGGCCAGTAATTAATGGCGAGTCATGCTTTCGATGGCCAACGAGATTCACCCTTTTACCTCCCGCCGGTTTGTGCACGGACAGTCGAGCCGCATGTTGCCGTATTTCACGGTTACTGAAAACATCGGGACACAGCACAAATCATTTGCTTACCTCCGCGCGAGCCGCTTCTCATATAGAAATATTCAAACAATGATAGCAACCTACCACCTACACAGTTTTATTCATTCGCCAACGTTCGGAACATGACAATTGTTTTACCGTCCGCGCCAACCCATGTTTCACTTGCGAATATTATTTTATTCAACGTCCCGTCAATTGTACGGTTCTATTAATTTCACCTAGAAGCCACGAAACTTCGCATCTACGAATCGCAATTTCAGCTCGACCGACCTGGGCGCGAAGCCCTACGTTGCGTAAAAAAAACCTATCCCTCCGGCCGCAAATAAAAACGGTATTATTCCGATTCCAAACATCCTGCTCGGTATAAATTTAAAATGTTATGGATTCCAGGCACTGTAGGAACAGTGAATTACAATTGCAAACATTTCCAACGGACCGATCTGCGCGGCAGGGTAGGAAAAGTTAAATCGCCGGAAGGAAGCCCAAGGCACGGGGGGAAGGGAAGCGTACGATTCCGCTTTCACCGGACCGTCGGTGAACGTTTAAGCGGGGGCATGCGTATAACTACGACGTTTTCCCCTATACGACCCAAGCGTGGATAAGGGGAAACGGAGCGGGGGACAAATTAGCAATTTAAGTGACGAAAGCGTCGACGGAGAGACGCTGGTAAAATAATAATTAACGGCCGGTTGTCGCCCATTTTCACGGCACGTGAAAATTGCAGTGCAACGGCCCTTCATGTTGAAAAGTTGCGAACATTCCCCTGTACGAGCGGCGTGGTCAGGCCGTTTGAGTTCGGGGTTAATTGACGAGACCAAAACATACGACGAAAGGTAGCCCGTCGTTCGTTCCCACCTCTCTCCCTCTTTCTCATTTTCCCTCCCTCTTCTCGTTCCACGCTCTCGTATTGGAGAACCGAACTCACAAATGTACACTGACGGAATGTTGAAGTATCGTTACACGCAAGACAGAGGAACCATTCCGACGACAAATGCAATTTATTCGATAAAGAAAGAATGGTCAATTTGTCGGCATTTGCTGGCGGTGAAAATTGATTAACTCAGCTGCTGAGATGAGGTCGGTGGTAAATTTTCTTTTCGGCAAATCTGCAGCCACGGGGCTCGGAGAAAATTGTTTTCCTTAGAGTGGATCCGTGGCTAGACCGGGGATCCGGCGGAAAATCCATGCTCCCACGCACGGAAAATCCCTGAGGCGTCGGTGGCGAGCCATCCTCGAAGCCACCAAACTATTTTCCGATAACGACCGGCAACCCTGCTGGCTGGCCCGCGTCTCGGCACGCTACATTTGTTCGACTCTCGTGGCCTGATTGCACGCCCAATACCCCACCTCGCCCTTTCCCTAATGCATATTTTACGCAGTTGACAGATTTATCGACGACGATCCCACCCGACTCTTCCTCTATCCCCGCGTTATATTGTTTCTTCCCTGTCGTTTTCGTCGGATCTTTTTTATTCCCCTCTCTTCTTCGCGGCTCGAGGACGTCGCCGGCAATCACGCGGCAACTGCGTTCCCACCGAGGGCGGATTACTCGCGATACTGTGGCCGACCGGACTGGAATAATGAAATATGTATCTGCCTGAGGGCCGAACCATCCGAATATATTACCGAGGGATCCTGAATCGCGTTGAGGACTCTTCTATCGGTCGCATCTCATCAACGACGTTAATGATTCATCCATGTAAATTCGTCAAACAACGCCCATGCATCAATGAACGAACAATAGCATCGTCAATGTAGCATTGTCACATTCGTTGAACCCTGACGATGCACTAATGAGACAAAGAATCAAAAACAACGACGAAAGTTCTTTGATATAGCATGATATTGTATATTTCTACCGTCGGAACACTCACTTTCAATCCGGAGTGCGATTCCACGTACGATTGTTCTCCGCAGTAACTAAACTCGATGCGCACGTGCAGTCGGGCTTTATATACGAACAGCCAAACGTGAGAAAAGAGCGACGAAGGTCGGCAGAAAAATCTCGGGGAAAATTGCGCCGCCAATAAAAACGCCAGGAACAATGGTAGATGACCAATGACCGGAAACTAGACGGAAAGCCTCGTGCTTCGAAAGAAAATTAGTCTACTGCCATAGGCGATTCGCGCAAAGAATACTGATTCAATTTATATCGCGGTAAGCTAGAGGCACCCAATTAACGACGGCTTTGTTTCTTCGACCTGCCTATTATTCGCTTTACATTTCGTTCAAAAGAAATTACAATAATTGACGATTATTGAGTTCTCTACGATTGTTCGACTCCCCAATCGCTCGTCGAACAGAGGAAAATAATTAAATTTTATCCTCGAATGTGTTCCTATTGTGTTTTGTTCCATAATCCATAAGTTCAGGGGGAGGGTAAGCTTTTTCGACTCACCAATTGTAAAATTTCGCAGAAGCCAGGCATTACCTCGATGCCATTAATTAATCGTAGAATCACTCACCATACCGGTAAAAGCACGCTCAACGCCACGCTCAGTTATAAAAAAAGATCGATAGAACTGTACCGTCTCGGCGATCACATTACCTGCACAGAAAAGGAATTGTCTTCATTTAAAACCAATGGAACGTAGTTACAAGAATGGGGATAATGGAAATAAAATATGATATGCTGAAAGGACTGAAATTCACGATTATATACACGCTACTTAAGAAACATGCTATTCTGTGGTTATAAATCAGTAGGTATGTCAATGATCGTTTCAAGGTACGAGGACTTTGATGCATATTCATTAGACTTTTTTTCTTTCGTGGTGTTTACGGTGTCCCCTAACATGCCGTTGCAATCGCGCCAATCATAACCGCAGAAGGCCTGATAATTAATATCGCCAGAAGTAATAGAAACTCGCATCGAAGTACTTGCGTAGCATGTCTCGAGTAAATTAGCTTGCAGTGTTAGTTCGTCAAAGCACACCATGTTTGGACTATGAAAACACCCTCCCCGATGTATGGTTTACGATCTTCGACCGTTGCCACTGACGAGAGACCATGGCCCCTTCCAATTACCTTCGAGTAACGTGTTTCCGTGACCCTCCGTGGAATGTTAAGTCACTCCCGTAATTAACTCCGGGCGCAAGCCGCCATTATCAAAGTGCACTGGATGGTGTCGAATCGTTGGCGAAGTTTCGTCGAAGCACGATTAAGAATGTCCTTCCTCATTACAGATTTATCAGGAATCTCAAAGTGATAGGCGGGATCTAATCCCCCCCCCTCATCGTAGTTCCACGCGATTCGGGCTAAACGCTCTCACTCTGGGAAATCGATTTTTCGACGAGTTCTCGATTAGTGTAATGCTCGGCTAAAGCAGTCTCGTTGCGGGAAATCGCAAGTTGGGAAGGGCGAGCGTCTCTAAACTCCGCGGCTAACTCTCGAACTTCATCGGGCTATAGAATTAATATTCGTAAGGCCTGGCGGAATTAATTCTCGACCGGTGGGGCCGGCCGGGGGCAGCTTAAATGGTAGCCGGCGAGGTCTCAATCTACGTTGGTTTACAGAATGAGCAGCGCGTCATCATCGGCCGGTCGATCCATTAATCGAGGGGAATCCATCCAACGAACCGGCCGAAATGGGGGTCGAACCGTGGCCGGTCAACGATATGAGTTCTCCAAACGAGTTCCCAACATGTCGCACGTTCTGCCATATTTCCGAGGGAACCTAGTCATTCGACAGTCACTCAACCATTTACGAATGCCCAAGTGTGAACCACACGTGTCACATATGGCTTCCGCAATTCCCTTCCACCCGACTTCTCACCCCTTAACAATCATCTCTCCCGCTCCTTTCTCTTACTCATGTCTCTATAGCTACAAATTTTCCATTACGATCCTACACTTAAATATTTGCTTAAGGCGAAAGAAGGAACGATGGTTTGCCACTGGAACAGGTGGATCAAAATACCAGGCACCATTCTGACAATTAATATACTCGTCCTATGTAAAATTTGATTGCCCCTCGCCTGCTTTTTGAAAGGTCGAAACAACTCCGTTTGTCGTCTCATTATTTTAACATTCTGTCTCGTTTCTCTTTGACCGAAAGCTGCTCGCACTTCTCCATCGGTTTTGTTGGCGCCCTGCTTTAGCGTCTGCTCTCGGTAGTTTTCCTTTCCACTCGTACCTTTCATTCTACCGTTACGGCCGTCGGACCGTCAGCCGCCCTTCCGCTCCCTTCTCCATGGCTATTCCCACTCAGCTTCCTACAAACGAAGGGCGGAACAGGAAGAGCCCGCTTTAATTACTTTCCACGAGGGACAAAAAGTCCGGGATATACTTTAGGCCGTTGAGATTGAATTTTAACGTGACGCTCGGAAAGTTTTGCGTGGACGTGCTCAAATTACACGTAGTTCCGCGTAGAACAGTGGTCCAGCAGATACGCGGGATTTCATGGGAAATTGCAACCGTCCGAGATTCTCGCAGGGAAAACGTATCGATTCTTTTGCAGCGCAAAGCTTTTCCAAATGGAGCACGCTGAATTCCCGGAAAAAATACATGCAGCTATATTTTTAACAAACAATCGCTTTTAATTAGTGAGTTGTACAGTTCGGACGATCAAAGACTATTTCCATATGTTTTCGCCAATTCCATCTCATCTCTTTCATCTTGATAGTCTGACAACATTTTCAACATTTTTTTTCGGCGATACTTGAAAACTGTTGAATGATATTCATAGCATCGTGCATCCATCTGACCTAATTAAAAAACGAGGAAATAGCAGGTTTAAAAACGACCAGGGAAGTGCATTGACCTGTTGAATCTTCCATGGGCTCCTTCATTAAAGCTGGTACGATACAAAATATGATTGACGTTCGCGAAGACTCGCGTAAAGTTTGTGACGTGACAGGAACCGGTAAACGTCTCGAGATCCCCGGGGACGTCCTGTCCGATCTGTCTAACGCATGCTCGTGCCTCGAGAACGATAACGCCCCTTTGTCCCCAGCAACGAAGCTAAAATTAATACATCTCGAAAACAACGAAGATTAATCAAAGGGGAAATGCTTGATTACTGTGCAACTGTTAATTAATCGGTCTGAATGGGACGGTCAGATAATTCGGCGAAAGATATAATATCTTAGTTGACGGAACAAGAGGCATAGAGAGTACAATGTTTGAAACACTATGATGGGACTCGGTGAGATACGCAGCACTGCAATTGCTGCTCGATCGAACGGCGCAGCGCAGAACGATAATACTAATTCGCCGCGTTAACCATTACATTGTTCGACCGGTTGGTAAATGTCTATCGAGACGAAGCGAGATGAAGCGCCATGAGAGACGTGTTCGAATACACCCCATTCGAGTACTCCCCAGGGCTTGGAGGGAGGATATTTCGCGGCAGCCAGCATGAATATTCGCGGATGATATAATCGAACGCAGCCGCGCCGTTACGCGGAATACAACGGACTTCGTTACCATACATTTGCAAGCGTACATTTTTATCGGGTGCCTGTTTACCTTTTACTTTCCGCTGGCCGATGCAGTCCCGACAGTTAAAAAGAGAAACAAACATCAATTGTTTTACCTCGTTCCGATCGACGGACGAACCGAAGGATATATTTGTAAGGGATGAACAGTCGGGGGTGAAGCAAAAGAGTTCCACCCAGGGAAGGGTCGTCGATGGAATCGAAAATCGATCGTAACTCCGTCTCGCGTCTGTCAGACAGAATGGCGATAAAACTCCCTGCATCTCCTCTTTTTTTTTTAATAAAAATTCACAATCACAGCTCGTAAAATGACATACTAACAAAGTCATGTAAACCTTTGAAGACGTTATTTACACGGACACGAGAAAAAACGGAGGAAATTTCTCATGAGATTGGCACGGATTTTAAAGAGCTTTTAGATAAAAGCGAATAAGGCGTATCGAAGTGGATGAGAAATAGGTTTCCTGGATAAATAACTTGGCCCGTCGTGAAGGGACCTCAAGTGCCATGACGGAGATTCCTGTTGCTTGCTCGCTCGGCTCCGGGTCACGCGAAATCCGTTGGGACGTACCACTTGACACTCCGGCTCGACTCTGTCCCGCCTTCTCTGTGAATAACGCGGTTTGCCACGAGCCCAGAAGAATCCGCGGCTGGGAGCCGTTCAACAAAATCAGAAAACCGAAAGCCCTCGAACGAAAAATTTAATCCTACATCAGCTTTCGCATTTTACTGCGAGCCAAATAATAAATGTTACGTGAAGTTGGTCGTGATTAATTGCGACTCCTTCGGGTCTTGCCTCTGAACAGTCTTGGTCTTTTTCCCGGGCGAGAGCAGCTTGCCTAATTTAATCGAACATTTAATTCATGTGGAAGTATAACAGAAATACTTCAATTATCTCCGGAAGCAAAGTGCATCAATAATATACGGCCATTAATTGGCTCAGCAGATCGTTCGATCAAGTGACTAATTAGTTCCAATCAATCGACTGCTTTAATGGCCAAAAATTTAATTAATCGTATTCTCCAGCAATGGACTAATTTACTAATGAGTCGATCAATGGTTGTAGTCCCGGCCGTTAAAAAATCACGTGCCGGGAAGAGTTTTGACGGTAGGAGAGGGCAGTAGGGGTGTGTAATTAAAATTTTCGCACGATGATCGCTCGATAATGTAGGGCGGGGTGCGAAGGTGAATAATTATCGTGTCTTGACAGGGCGCGACGGCAATAAAGCTACGTTCACACCGTGGGACTTTTACTGACCGTCGCACTCTGACACGTGGCACAGAGGTTGCACGAGAACACGTTGTATCGCGTCAGTCTCAGAATCTAATCTCAATCCTGCCAGCCGAGGGGCGTAGCGCGCCCGTGAAAAACGTTCTGGCGAATCATCGACCGTTAGTTTGCATTCTTTTTACCCTCCGCGGCAACGACGTTCCGTGAAAACTTAATCATCGTTTTCCCACTGGGACTGTTGCCACTAAAAAGCTTCCCCAGCATCGCCACTTTTCATGGCGAGCCATTAACGTGCCCATCAACTCCGGCATTTCCCTCGCAGTATTTCTTTCCTAGACGCGATGAATATTTCGCGCGACTTTTTCCACGTTTATCAGGCATTTCAGATACGCTACGTCCCGTATTTAATGTCATATCCACAGCCCCGAAGATGCTGGACGCGCAAGGAAACACTCCGGCTAATCACAGGCCGCGTTAGCGTAACTTCCATTCCCCTCGAAAGCAATCTCCGAGACGCAGTCAAAGAAAAAGTCGGCGCGAAAGCGGCTCTCTGCGCGTCGCTTTAAAGCACGAACACGTCCACCCATTGCGACGCGTTTCTCGCATTAAGCTCGCTCTAATGGATGAGTCGGCAATATCTGCTCTAAAAACGCTCGAGTAAAGACGCTCTACTTTCCACTCAGCCTCTCCTATCTCCTACTTTTCCTCCACTGAAATTTTTATTCAACGGTGCATCCATACAGCAAGAATATTTATCCGATCTTGTAAGATTTTTCTTATCTCAAAAATTACCATGGATTTCAGGGATATCGCTTTAAGTTATACTAACGATAGAAAATCAGGTTTATCAAGCAACCCCGACAAACCGATATTACAATGTTATTCTGTGTACCGTGGAGGGTACACACAGGGGCTTAGGTAAACAGACTATCCGTCCTGCCGATGCGATTCCAACGATCCCACATACGTTACAAGAAGGATAAAACATTCGGAAACATCTCCAACATTCCTCCGGTCCCGATCTGAAAACCAGGCGGCATTTGCAACCGTCCGGTTCGGCCAATAACGTCGACATACTACAAACATTTGCGAGCTCTCCGCAAACCCGTCACTGGCAATTAAGCCGGAGCTTTGAGCCTTCGGCCAATGCTGGACGGACGCTCGCGAATCTCACTATGGCTGTTGCCTCCTCACAGGATCCCTTTGATTGCGCTCAACTACGTCGATTGTAAACGAGGTGCCACCACATTGCACTGCTGCTGATTGCGCCCCGATACTCGGCAAATTAATACGGAATATGTCCGTCCAAAGCTACGCTCCAATTACCCGCTATCTACAGTTAAAGTGTTCCAATTAATTTTTGGCCAGTACTTTTGCAAAGTTCGACGGTCCTAGAGAAAGTCCCGCATTTACCTTGCGGGACACTCCCGAAACAATCAATCAATCAATCAATCGAACAATCACACAGCCTTCTTCGCACTTGTACCAACGGCAAAGGTCATATGCAATGCTTTGGACATGACGTCGACTCACGATAGAGGACTACCTGCACAATGAGGTTGGGGCAACACCCTCCCTTCCCCTCGTTCCCTTTCGTTCCAGTCAAGCGCCTCGTCTAAACAGAAGTTCGCACAGGCCACAAGAACGCACACCGACAAACGGGCTGCACACATACTCACGGTACCCTCGCATAATTCGCGGAATTCCGACCACGCTGCGCTTTCGCATATTTGCATAAAGGAAGTCAACCCTCGACTACCTGTCTGCTAGGTGCCAAGGGCCCTGCGTGCTTTGGACGATCCTGCGAAACGCCTCTTCCTTGTCACTCGAAAATGCACTCGCTGAAAAATACTTTGTCACGGCCAACGACGAGGACTTCGTGATTGAGTAATTCGAGATTTAATATTCCTTCGGTGTTCGGCCGAATTTTCGAAGAAATATTGCGACCAAAAAGGAGAAAGAAAAATTTCTTTATGCCTCACAGGCATAGCTGAGGTTGATCTGTCTTGAACTGCCTCTTACCAGCGACACCATAAAGACGTTGCTTCCTCGGAATGACTGTGACATCCGGTTGGTGGATGGAGGTGAAACCACGCTCTCGTCGGACGTCGTGCCACGTCCTCAGAGAGCCAAGTAACGAGAGTGGGAAGGACGATGCGAGTGGTAACGCGCTTGGAATTTTAAAGGCAGAAGAACTCATCATGACCCATCTTCTTTTCCGCCGTTTGCCTCCCCCCTCCTGTCCCTCTCCCATTCTGTCCCTCTATTCTCCATTCGTTTCCTCGCCTCTCAATATTTCATTCCACTGGCCTATTCTTTCTTTTTCTGCCGTTTCGGGATCCGCTGGTCTTGGAACGAGAACACCTTAAACGTACGAATGATATTGTACTTGGCATGCGGGGGATCACGGTGTTATCTGACCTGGTGATTTCGACACCGGCGCTCCGGGCTTCTGAAAACGTCCCTCGGGGTTTCCCAGGTGAAAAAACTACGGGACCGAATAATGCAGGAAGAATTCGAGCACGACGCGTGCTCGGAATCCCAAAAGGAGGAGCAAACGAGCTTTCACGGGAGTCACTGTGATCGTAGCGTGCATAAAAACATGAAGAATCTACCTCGGGGATAGCGACAGTAACGTGCGGGAACGCACTGTAAAAGGGTCGTACGTAAAGGCGGAACGTAATAGAGCATCGATACCGAGACCCACGAGGCCAGGAATGAAGGTAAAGGAGTAAAGTGTTTTCGTGAATTGCGGAGGCGACCCCCCGATAGGGCGTGTATCGTCGGCCCTGCGTTTACGATGGGCGCCGCGATAAAGTTAATAACTTTATAGAAACGTGTAGCTACACAATGACTTATCGGACTTTGCATATCAACCGTTCGCCATCGAAGGCCCTAGCGCGCGTGTTGACACGAAAGTGGGGAATAAAAATGTCGCGTTTTATAGGAGGCCGACGGAGAAGTCGGTCGTTTCGTGAAAATCGTAAATCAGGAGAATCTCGTCCAGGTAGCGTTTACGTCGTTACATACGTGGCGTGATTTTCGCACATGAGGAAATTCTAAAGCCTCACCGCCTTCGAGGTGTTCTCCAGGCACGTCCGACTAAACGTCGTCGCTCCCTACCTCCGTCTTAATTAATTACCTGCACTCCCCCCCCCTTCCCCTTCTTGAAATTAATAGGCAGGGATAACTGTGGGCGATGCCGGGACGAAATTGCTTGATAACGGCGAATCACGAAGTTAAGACGTACATTCGCGAAGAATGAATAATATTACGATCAAGATTAGAAGCAGAGTGGCTGACGAGGGAGAACCATATCCCCGGCGTAACGCTTGACGGTGATTCGGATACGACGCCATAAAATCGAAGCTTTGCTGCTTCGTCCATCGTAGCTTGCATTGTATGCCAGGAGCGACGACAAATTCGTTTACGATCTCATGATTCTCCACTTTCCGCGGGATTTTCCGCATCTTCTAACCATGAGCCAAACACAAGAAGGCCGTAGCTAAAGCCCCAATGCTCGTATCGAGTGGAATGGCAATAAAATTGAAGCGATACCTTATGTACATAAAAATCAGCGACATTGCAACAGCGTTTACTGGCGGTAATTAAACAACGAGCGATACGCGGGAGCGATAGAGAATTACTGCAGCTCGAAATGCTATTTGCAACATTTGTAGTGACTAATGAAAAGCGTTGGATGTGCGGGATGTACTCTTCTCGGTGGCCGATAGGCCGCACAGTCATTTGCCGCATACGATGGATTATTTCGCCTCTCGTCGATTCGTTTATTCACTGCGCATTCGAATATTTACGCCCACCCCACCGGCTAGACTATTTAATATTCGTCCGTTGCTCCAAGATAAATATTTGCGCGCAATATGTGGTAATATTAGCGTGCAGTAAAAGAGGGGTGCACTCGAGCTCATCGATTTCAGGGAGGAGGGAGAGAGAGGGAATCCAATGGAAACAGGCAGAAAACATGCGTAAGAGCGATTCCCCTGAATGGTTCGCGGTTGAATTTCGCGCTAGCCTGTATGCCGGCACCGTGGCCGAAGGCTTCGTTTGCGAATTATACACGTTCGATTATCGGTCGAGGGACAAAAATTCGCACAATGCTTTTAATGAACACCGATCCTCGATATACCGAGTAACTAATAGAACTTTGCCAGCGATACGATTTTTTCCTCGCTACGCCACTGATGGAACAGGAATGAAACCGTCGAATTTTGTAGAGTGAAGGAATAATTCACGCTGAGCGAAATTGGAAATGCATCGGATGTGAAATGCGTGAAGATATTTTCAACGTTACCTACGTACCGACGATTCGCCGCTTTTTCTTTCACGATTGGGTTAGAAAGAATCCACGCTGTTCGCTGAGATGGGGAGAGGAAAAACGAAGTACGAGAAGTTTGTAGTAGCATCTCGTACAGGCTGGAAAGACAGAGCCAGGAGAGTTGAGCGAGAAAAATCGCGGGAGTGAATTCAACGTGCTTCCATTGCATCCGGATCGACCGTCAGCGTGAGAGAAAATATTTGGCCGTGAAGTCAGCCGAAGAATTGCGCTTTTCCCGATAAACGACTCCGGAACCGGAAAGAAAGCACAGACTGGCCGGCTTGAAAAACACCCAGCAAAAGGATCGCATTGTCAGAAGCGAATCTTACACCGGGTACTCACTTCGATTCATCATGAAAATGTTTACAAACTGACGCATGAAAAGGTGGTGATGAAGGAAGCAAACGTAATGCGGGCCTTTCAGCGGCCCTTTCCACGGTCTTAAGATGGCTTTTCGAACTCGTTTCACGAACGGCCAAGCAAAATTAGAGACGAAACGTGCTTTTAGATCCGAGCTTTCCTCGCCGTGCATTTCGTAGGACGTTCGCAACGACGAGTCTTGCCTGCCTTTATTTTCGTCGACCGGCCGACCCTAGCGCGGACGTTTCCACTTGCGGTAGCCACGTGACCCAGCAACGTAACACCCATAACTCCCCCTTCGGCGAAGCAGTTTCCGTGAGAAGAGCAGACTCATCCCCCAGGCCCAACTTCTCCGTCGTAAATTTCCAAAATATCCGCGGTATAAAACAAACTTGCTGGCCATGCTTTTGGTGGACGTTGTTTAGCCATTCATAATTAGCACCACCGGGAATACTTTCCCTTGGGGGTGGGGGACGTAACTTCCGACGAAAATGGTCGGGGATATACCCGAAGGGCCCACATTCGTATATTCAAACGCGGAGATTTACGGTAAGTACACAGTGGATCTAATGGGGACATTATTGGACGAGTATGGGTGCGCGACGGGTTTACAGTAATATGGCCACCGGCCGTGGACTATGCTAATTGGGCAAACGCGATTGTATCCCACAGGACGGGAGTCGGCGGTGACGCTGTGCCCGCGGGGACGCGCCATTTGTTTCCTAATTTCCAGACCCGGCGCGTATAGATATTCCAAGGCAATTGAATTAGCCCGATGATGTCTGCGATCTCCCACATGTCTGAGTCTCGTCAACGTCCCCTGCTCATCGACCCCCTTCCCTTCTGGCAGGCGTACAAGCGGGGGAAATTCAATGGAGGGGGAAGAGTTCTGTAAGGAACAACCGTCGAGGAATCCATCGGCGCTGAGAACATGACAGGATCCCTCGGTCCGATTCCCTCGAGGCAGCTCCTAATCGATCTAAACAACGAGATTATCCGGCTAATTGGTACACGCATCCGGCGAACACTTGGAACGGCAGGACACGACGCTGCCGGAGCTTGGCAGACACGTTCGACGCGAGAGGCATATCGCGGATAACCAGCAGCAGCGTGCCAAACCCGAATTCACCTTCAATTCGGATCGCCCTTTGCCAGAGAATCGCCGACCAAGAACACGGCTAATACCATTACAAGCTGCGGTTACACGTGCTGCCTCGATCGCTTCGGTAGATACTCGAATAAACTGGCAAAGAAAGGAAACTGCCGTGCAAAATAATATTCAGTTTCTTGCTGGGTTTATACATTTTTTTCCTCGAAATGACGAACGATCAGACCGCTTTGTCAGCTGTGATTTATTTAGAGAACATATGCACGGGCGACCGTGCTATAAAACAGACATAATGTTTGAACCATTGGCGCGAGTAGACGGTGGAAAAAGAAGTAGGGAAATGAAGTAATAACGGCGAGCACGGCGAACGGAGGTATGCGCGAGCGCGCGAGAGAATGAAACGTAGCCGTTATTATAGTCCGATGGAAGAAGGGGACAATGCGAGGCGCGTTAGGTAGGGATGAGCAGGCACATAATCAAGTTATTTTACGTCGTGCCATCGTACGCTCTCGCAGCATAAAGGGAAAAACAGGCCGTCGTCAGCCGCAACGCTCCCCTCCGTTGATTTAACGTGGGGCCGTTTTACCGCGGAAAATGCGGAGCGAACGGGACGCTTCTTGGGTGACACTAATGGAAATAAGGCCGTGACTCCGTATATATTTATTCCTGCCAAAGGATTTCACCGAATGTACGCTGCCGAGGGCACCGCGAGGAATGCATAGAGTTAAAATGTAAATTCTGCCGGGCAAGTCCGCCCTCAAGCGAAGCCGAAACATCGCTCTCGCTGCCTTAATGGAAACAAGAGAATCCCCCGGAAAAATAAGCTCGTTCCTTTCGACCTACCATGTCGAAAAAACAAGCTGACAGTCCTGTTCAATAAGAAATCGCACAATCGCTCTGCACTTCGCTCGGGGAATTGTCTTTCGTAGTTAATGAATGAAGGATCTTTTCTGGGGCACACGATTTTTCGTCGAGTAATGGACGACGTACCGGTCGACTAACCTTTCCGGCAGATAAATCCCAAGAATGAATGAAGAGGGGGAGTATAGGGGACAAGGAAAGCAACGGTCTCTACTTCATCCTATTTAATCGGCATCAGAATGTACCTGACTTGGGAGTAGTTAAGACTGCCGGCTGCGATAAAACGAAAAACGATTGGCAATCGTAAAAGGAGGAAAGCGACGTTATACGATCGGCAAGAGGCCGTCTCTAATGAAATAGAGAGCGAATAAAGGCTCGTTGAAAGTACACCGGGCTAAGACGGAAATCTTACGTATCGGAGGACGATATCGAGAAACTCGTATTAGGTGGGTTTGGCCCTGTGTATCGCATGCATCGTCCGTCGACTCACGTGACCTTCGAGGGAAGTCTTTTATCCTGGCGTCGACGTCGTAAGAAACTTCGTTCCTCGGCTTTTACGAGGGACATTATGGCACGCCGGCTCAATCGATTTCCCCATTTCGGGAGTCGAACTTGGAGCTAATTCACTCTGATTCTCGTTCCTACCCACACCCCCCAGCCCTCACCACTCCGCGAGTTGCTCGACCTCGTTACACGAAACTGGCTACATGTGTTGTCGATTCCCCTGGAAGAATGTTTAACATGCATGTTCGATTTTACGGAGCGCACTCGGGGAAATCAATGCCGGTGCCGTTAAACGTTTGACTGGAGTAAATTAAAAACGTATTTTTTTGCAGCAAGCTCTGTCGCTTATTTCATTCGGGGAAATATATATGGCAGAGACTGTCGGCATGCTCAATGGAGGAAAAAGCCATTCGTGTATGTTTGCTCGATAAAAAAAGATGATTGATCTCTGGGAACATCAAATCTGCCGTGTCAGTGGCAATGACGGCTGAGCGGTGAATCAATATCGAGGTGTCGTTATCTACGATGCGGATAATAAGTCCTAACGACGATCAATCTTGCTCTCCAATTTCGTTAAAACACCTGCCTCTCGGTCGATGAATATTTTCACTCCCCCTATCTAAAGACCCGTGAGAATCAACTTGCCACATCTTTCTCCCATTCTTTCTTTCAATGAAATGTATGCAAAAGTGTAGTCAAACAACTACGAACGAAATGGACGCGGAAAAAGTCGGAAGCGGGGGACGAAAATTGCACGGAGAGAAAAATGTGGGGTAGAAGCGCGGGAAAAGTCGAACCTTCTTTTTCGGAGTATCGGAATTTCATCGACGACTTTGTCTCCGCGCAGCGAATCCCTGGGACGTATATAACGAAGTCCGCTGGACGGGAGCTTTGCGAAGACTTTAAGGAAAAGCGAGTTGGAAGTTGGAGGCGTAAAGCCAGCTATCCTCTCTCGCGGGAAACGGAGGGCTTCAGGGCGAGCGACCCTATTCGCAGAAAGAAAGAGACTCGAACTTTCCACTTACCTAACCGACGGCGTCGAGTTGACTCCACGTTGAGCCCTGCGTACCACCAGACACCCCCTTTTCTCAGGCTTTTCAAACAAGACTCTAATTAATGACATTGAATTAGGGGCGCACAAACGTGGCTTGCCCTCTTACATCGACGTTTCTTCGACTCTGGATAAACAGGAAGAAAGAAAACGTAGAACCTAGCGACTCTTTATAATTTCCTCCAACTAAAAATCTCTGTTGAAATTTTACAGATTGTTTAGCCCCAGCCGAAGAAAAAGGTACGGTGCAAAGTCGGGGATGGCGTTCGCTTCTGAGTAAAATAATTCATGGTGAAAGCCGTCCGGTCGAGTGTCAAGCGGAATTGGAAGATCAAAAATTCACGAGCCATCGCGCCAAGACCTTATCGTTCTCGTATTCTGACCTGTGCGATACGGGTTTTCCTTGCTTCCCGTTTCCCTCTCTTCTTCCCTCAACTCCCTCGTCGCAGTGGGATGACACGACGAAGGCTCGCGATTATGCTCGGACGATCAGATCTTGTGGCTGTTTCCCCGACGCCGATGGCCAATCGCTAGTAATTATCACCGAACCCCCTCTGATCAATTCCCGGTTAATGTGTGCCTATCGATCCTCACCAGACATATACTAATGTGCACGTTAGCAACGAGTTATGTTCGGTATGCTCAGTGTACGTGCATTGCCCTGCTACGGCAATTACAATGACCCGTGGATAATAGCCGGAGATTCATACAATCGACCATTGTGTCGGTAATCGAAGATACGTTCAAAGGAGCCGCAGGGTTCACCCAAAGGGGATACGACGATTCACTAATTGGAGCTTTTCAAATTATAAGATTGTTGCTCTTTCGCTAATGGTTTCGTGGAAAGTTGAGAATGTCAAACGCGCAGCATTGAGACCGATGTAGAAGGACTTTAGTAAATTCCATAGAAGAGCAACGCAAATGGCATTAGCATAATGAACAGTCGACTTTCATCACCGTCGGGTTATCTGTCAAGCGAACTTGTGTGTGGTTACGCGTATTCTCGAGGCAGAGGCCGCAGGATGGAGCAAAGCGATAACTCACACCCCGTTAAACCACTTCATCCACATCGCGGTACAATCTACTCGGCAGCTATGCCGCGCAAATGAAACTCACATTAACAAGGCTCCTATCAAAACGGGATAATTATCCTCACCGCTATTATTTATGGTACGTAGCTCACGTCCAGACTAATTATTTCCAATGGTGGATCGCGCTAGAGGCTTAGGAAAAGAAAAACCACGGTCGTTATCCCTAGGATGCAACGAAACGAATGGAATTGCAGGGCTCGGAACTTGTTTCAACGACCATCAGAAGGGTTGGAATTTTGTTGGAGGGTGCGGCTTTGCCGCTCGTTTCTAGGACATTTTAAAAGCGAACTAAACCAATCCCTACGGAAACGCGAACGAGGCGAGCCGGCGGTTGCGCCAGGCGGGATACAATATACCGAAAGATATTGTTTCGCGTACGTGGTCAAAGGGGCAATAGGCGGTTCGCCGAACAACCGCAGTATTTTCATCATGGCGAATCGACTAGGCGGGCGCACTCGCACTCGCACGCGCGCGGCCACTCTTATATCGATCAAGCCGAACCGCGGGGCAAACGTCTAATCCATCATATACACACATCTACAGGGGAAAAAGCCGACGAACGCGCGTTCCGCTTTCTAAATCGCTGGTCCGCGAAATAGGGAGCTTTTGTGCGCTGATGGGAGCACGGTGTTTCGATTGAATTCCACGCTGGCCAAAGCTTTTTTTCCGAACTTCGACGCACGGCTAATGAGTGAGTTCCCTTCATCTCCGTCGCTCGCGAGATATGCGCGCTCGTCATTCCCGGAACGTCGGACGAATGGTCGCCGATGGACCGGCAAATTTCCCTTCCTATCGCACCGCCGATGGGGTGAACCGCAAAAAATCGGCGATTCAGTTGCCGCGCATTCCCGAAGCGGATTAATTATTGAATCGACGAGACTATGGCCGACCCTTTCGCGGCCCGATATCGATTAATACTCGTCGCTCTAAGTTTTTGCATTCCTCGCGGGATGTGCCGACCCACGAGGACTTAACAAGTCCCCGCGGAATGGGATCGATTTATCAAGCGCTATGGGGAAGAGAAAAATTGCCGGGAAAGCTGGCTAATTCCGTTAATATTCTTCCCGATATTTTATTATCCGTCCACAGAGAGAATTATGTTGGGCACCTCTATTAATATAAAAGAAGACGCGTTTCAACGCGAAGTTTGGCAATATATCTTGGAGGTTTCTTCCGAGTCCAATTCCCGCGCGTGTTCCGAATGAAAGGTACGGCCGAGGCGGTCGAACGTTGACCGATTTTCCCAGTGCAAATGGACGCTCGGCAAGGCCGAGAAAGTGGTTACATTCGTTTGATATCTGCGGCACGTACCGCACGAAGTAGACGATGCGCTCGAGAGACCTTGCCGCGGAAGTTCGATCGAGGCAACCCCCTTCGCGTTATTCGCCCGAGCGAATTCACTATCTGCGCGAGACAGCTTCGGCCGAAAGTTTAATTGTACTCAGTTATGCAATACCGCTCCAGTGATTACATTTGCCGAACGGAAATGAACATAGCTTGTCCCCCCCCCCCCTCCCTCAAGAATCCGCGCAAGCTTCGTCTCCGGACGAGAGACAACTTGGCAAACGCGGGAGAGAACATTTTCTAACCCCGTAATGTGAAATTATTTTGCTGGAATTCCCTGAAGAGTCCTCATTCCGTCGCGGGAGTCTATCTTCGGTGGGTTCTTGTGTTTGTTCGTTTCCTTCCTTCAGTCGTCCGGTCGACCAGTCTCGATCAGCCGGCTTAGTCTCGGGGCTTTCCGGATTAGGAAAAAACGAGCAGCCGGAAATGTCGAGCACGGCAATTTGTTCGCCGGGAGTCGAAGAAAAGAGTGAAGAGCGATTGGGTTCTATCGCGCCTCGGATCGTGAAATCACCTTTTCCCCTGCGCGAGATATCTGCTCCTCGGCAAGAACCTTCGTTTCCTACCGTTTACGACCGAACGATTACCAGCCGAATGATCGACGGATCGCCTATTCCATCGCTAGTACGATAAACCCTTGCGCCGAAAATGCCGCTAACATTTCGAAAACCATATTTTTGACGTGCGCGAGCAGCGAATGTCGTTGTAAAAAATATGACAAAAGGGCATAACCGCGTGGAAACGTCCAAGGGTTGGAGGTTTTGGCATGAACCGTTGATAACGTGGACGAGCAATTGCGGAACGGACCAATTACTCGTTCCAACGATCCAGCGACGGGATCGAAATCCAGAGAATTCGGCAAATAACCCCCAAAGATATCTCGACAGTGGTCACTCGATTTTGTCGGGCGATAGGAGCGGCACATCGATGGGGGATCATCGACATTGACCGCCAACAGGGGACCAAGAGAAAGAGCTTAATTACCGTCCGCTGCTATTACCAGAGCGAAGGGCCCTTCAGCGAGAATGTACTCTGCTCGAAGTTCTCCCCGAGGAGAAGCCTCGCGAACCGAGAAAAAATGCCAATAAAACCGCTCAATATTCGTCCTCCTTCAGCCGTGACAATGAATGCCGAATATCGCCGATAGATGAGGTTGTTTTCGATGAAACGCTTTCTTAAGTGTCGATTCGAACGATCAACGAGGCGCCACGGGAAAGAGGAATTGGAGAAAAAGGGCAGGTACGCTGTAAGAAGGGAATAAAGGGATATAAGCGCGAGGCAGCGGAAAATAAGACTAAGAGCGATGAAGCGTGCGTCTAATTTCAATTTCTGCGAGAGTGCCTCTCAACCGACCGTCTCTCCTTGCCCTACTCTTCCTCGCGCTTTAATTAAATTTGTTTGGAGATCATGCAAAATGGTTCAGTAATGAACGAGTGAAACGGCGACGAGCTTTTCCTTTCCACATCTTTCACCGTTCTGAGCATCGACAGCAAGTTCCGTGGGGATTTGCTTGTCCTTGGCCAACCCGTGAATTATTCGAATCATAGGAATTGGAGTAAATTTCAACTCGCAACTCCTAACGTGCAACTCCAATAAAATGGACAACTTATCTCAATTCACGGGGCTTTTCTCACTAACTTCTAATGGCCCTTTCGTTTAGTATTATTCGGTGATCATTGCGTTTCTCGTTTACCGTCCCGCAAGGGATCGTTCGATTAGAAATTGTAATAGCGTTCCCACTTCTTGCCGACGTCCTCTCTATCTTCTCGATCCGTTTGGCCGTTTGCGAACGTTCGATTGGACGACCCTATCGACGAGATGGAACTGGTCCTCGACTTACCTGGTTTTCACGATGGGAGACGTCGCAATCTTGCGGGGACGTATTTTCGGGATCGCTCTCGTTGACGCCCGCGGGGAGACGGTTCGGTTCCTCGTAAATGCTGAAAATTTCAGGGAGCAATGCCGCGTGGCCGGTCCCACAAGGGTCGCCGATCAATCTCGGGATAAGACGGCACAGTGAACTCGCTCCCCTATTCTCCGGGTCGCCGATACATCAAGCACGACTCAGCGGTGTAACATTGACCTCGCAAGAAAAACTAGAAGAAACTTGTCCTACGTGAAAATCCGGAAATTGTTGCTCAACGGGATTATGTTCGTAGAGCGCGTAATCCGAGGGTTTCTGTATGGCAACATTCCGTCGACTTTTACGGGTTCCCGGAACTCCCTCGGAAGGTGAGCGAAGATAATTCTGAAATAGGAATCTTCGCCGCTAGTAATGGGAATATAGGAGTAACGAACGGGAAAGGGGATACACGCGGGGTGAATATAGCCTGTTATGAAGTAGCAGGTAAATACGTGGCGGTACATGCGAGGCAGAAAGTTACAGCGATGCCGTTCGGTAGTACACTTCATGAAATATCTATTAGACCCCTCGTCACGCACGTGCTTTTAAGTTCTTGCTCGCGCGATACGAGCTCCTCTGTTTCCCTCCACCTCCCACTGCCTGTCTCTCGCCATTGGCCGTATCCACTCACCTTCCCTCCTTGGCTTTTATCTTTTCCTTTTCCACCTCCAAATACATAGCCGTCCTTCGTGCACTTTTCAGCGAATGATAAACGCAATGAACGGTGATCGCCCTAGATTGGTCACTGTGGAAGCGCTGACTCATCTCACCGTTTTGGTATTTTTGAAAAACTCTGACACTCAGTGGATTGCAACGCGAGTGCTTTCAATCCGTAAAACGTCAACTAAAAAATACGGCTGTTTCTCGACAATTTCAGTGAGTGCTAAATAAAAGGTGGTACGATTTGATTAGCAACGATCGCGAGTGAATGTCGACTCATGTGTAAAGTCTGGAACTCGTGCTATTTTTAAAACATACCAGGAATGAACGACAGAATGACACTATTTTGGACATCAAGGCTAATGGAATACTTCCTGGATTCGATTGTTCGTTCCGTCAGTGCCAGGAGAATAGCGGCTAAAACGATGATGGAAAGAACGAGACGCTCTCTGAATTTCAGCCGGCTAAATTATTCTTCGCACGCTTCGAAATCCCGGCCACTCGTAATCTCGTTCACGCGCGAACGCCTCGAGGTGCTCCCGCGATGTGTTACGACCGGACGGTTATTAAGTTCTGCTTGGTTACAAAGTGCTCCGCTCTGTCTCCCCCGTAATCGAGTTAGACTCGCACACCTTAAAACCTGTCGAGAAGATTTAATAGACTTTGTTTCAACACAATCTTTACGTCAACGATGTAACAAGTAATTCGATATGCGAATAACTCCATAAAGCTCGCCGTCCTCTGGATATTTGTAAGAAAACAGTTGTGTATTCTTGCACGGAGAGATTTTCCTTTTTTCCCCCTCTTTCCATACACTTCAGCCGAAAGATATTACGTGAAACGAAGGACGACACTTTTCGCCCCGCTCGTATTCCAAGTGCTTTCTTCCCCCTCGGCCTTCCGTGTGTCCGTTCTCTGACACTTGGCCTGTGTAGGATGCAAATTGCGATAACCCGAGAGGGTGCACGATTGTATAACACGATTGCTCCCTTCTCTTTCCATATGCTATGCTTCTGCTGCACGCATGGGCTCTCGCGGCTGGACGGCCAACGAAGAATCGGGGGAACTCAAGGGATGAACGAGGGTGGAGCGGGTCGCACATAATGCGAGGGATATTGTGGTCTGCGCGTGTGGCAACCAAAGAGAGAAGATCGATCTTTCTCGTTCAAAACCATGGCGAATCGTGTGACATGGAAAACCTATGACGAGAGTCCCCTCATTACTCGACTCCGGAGAAACACGTGTACGCGATAAATCCTTTTACTGTCTTCCCCGGGAACTCGAAGGAACTGCAGGGACGATGGAAAAATTTTAACTCGCGGATCGTTCGTGCAGTAATAAAATGGACAGTCAAAAGAATTTGCCAAGTTTAACGAGCGGTACTCAATTATTCTAGCTACGTGATGTGAGTGCCCCGCACAGGTCAAACATGGGGTATTCGTGAAATATTCATTGTATCTACAGTAGTACGAATGCACGAATGGTCCGACTATATTGCTCGCCGGTAGAAGTTAATAGGAGCAAGAAATCGGCGCGCGAATCGATCGAAAGGGGACACCGTTTGTCCGTCCACATTCGCACCACTAATACAGTGACAGGTTCTTCTAATTTATCAGAGAATGATTCTCATCCCTGGGGAGAGTCCACTCGTCCGCGGGGAGCGAATAAACACTGACGCCAGAGAAAGTTATCCGACCATCCATCTATTTATCTTCCTACGCAATCTGTCGGCAAGATTCCCCGAGGGTTCTTCCATTTCTCCGTTCATCGAGATCCGCTCTAATAACGATCATCTTCGACAATTTCCACGGTGCCTCTACGTCTTTCCGTTTCTCTCCTTCCCGGAGATTCTACGGGTGAGCCGCTCAAGTGCGCCTTTAAGTTTCAATTTACCGTACGTGCCGTGGAGCGCGGGAAGAGCACCTGTCGTCCGCTTTTTGCCGACGAAGATGATGGATACCTCGTCACCTTCCGTGAGCAGTTATCGATGTTACACAGGCTGATAGATTGCGTCGGGCAAAAAGGATCCTTCGCTAATCTTCTTGTAAATCATTATACGTTTGTTAAAATAATGGAACCGTGTTGCGCGGAAGCCGGGATAGACGGTGAAGTTTCGGAGGCGAAATTTCATCCTCCATCGCTTTAAGTGGAAGAGAAAAATGTGAGGGGGGGAATGGACGGAAGGGGCGAACGACCAACCCTACCACGATTACGACCACCATGGTTACTCCGCCATGAAATTAGAACGGCTGACTCGAGTTTTCACTGTTTCAACCGCGCCTCACCGCGTTGTCAATAATTGCCCGTCATTTCGTGCCATTGCGGATAAGTACTTGGACGCCGTGAAATTGCCGCCGAGTGAAACCCCTCTGCATTCCCCTCCGGCTACCCGCAGGATCGAACCACTCAGCAAGGGAGTTCCTTCCTCCTTCGACGCTCAATGTACATCCGAGGATTCCGTGAAGCCCTGAGAGCCGCAGTAATGACGATATTTACGGAATCCATTGCGCCCTGAGGATCAGCCCGGAATTTGCGTCCTGAGACTCTGCCCATTTCGGGGATGAACCCTAACGAGCTTGTACTTTACGGCTCAGGCATTTCGGCCATATCAACCTATACTAATCGATCGTAAATTCAATTGTACCTTGCAATGCGCCACTAATAATGAACACTAAAGTCGTGTCGATCTAACATTTCCTCATATTAAATAAATTTCTTTACGATTTGCATGATCAGATAATTAGAAAATCAGTGTACTCGTTTGCTGGGAAATTAGAAGAATGACATTGGCAAAGAGGGAATGCGGCGATTACTTAGTCGGTTGGGAAGGGAGAAGGGGAGGGGGAGTAACTAGTAGTTGTGATTGGGAGAAGGCGCTACGGCTAAATCATTCTGAATAATGCGACGAGCAGTTTTGTCGGCTCGCGTTTCGCACGCAACCAATGGCGGCCGGTACAGCGGCGAACTCGTCGTGCCGACCGGCACCAATCGCGGATCACAGCCGTGCCCGAGTTAAGATTACTTTTTTCGATAGCACGCCCTCACGTGAACGATCCAACGAAAGCTTCGTACCGGCTAGTCGCCGAACCGCCGGATTCCTGAGAACGAGTTTTCACGGAAAGCCGATCCTCCATCGTCTTCCGTTTCGAAAGCGCGCGCGAATCAGTAAATCAACGGAGTTACATAAAGCCGTCTGCAGAATCGAGAAGCAGGCCGCTCGCGGAGCTTCGGAAGGAGACGCTCCCTCGTAATTTGCAGGCTGCATAAAGCTCGTCGTTCGTGACCTAAAATCGTTTGTACAGCTCTCAGGAACAGCCCAGGAGAGGAGCGAAATTCCTTGAACCTGCCAGACTCGCTCTCCTCGGTACCCTTACGAAATGGATCAGGAAAAACCTCGCCAATATGTCCCATCTTCGCAATATTCTTTCGAGTCAGCATTTCCTGGCCATGCATCTGCTATCGATCGTCCTTAAGTCGGACGAATGATAAAACGGTCACTCACCGCGCTGATAAAAGCTTTCTCAGCCTTTGTCACCTCGTAAAGCCATTTAATAGCATTTCCATTCCGTATTACCTGCACACAAAAAAACGAAATTTTTCGTTAACGACGACGAAGTACATTGGACGATCGAATGAGCTTCGAAAGAACTTTACGATTGGCCGATTAAAGTTTCGGCAGAGGTTGGAGGGAAGTTAGCTAAGCAACGGAGTGGGTAAGGAGATAAGGTAACAACCCTTAACGAATCCACTTATGATAGAGCGCCGGCCGTAGACTTGTGCTGGATATCCATCACGTCTCCCAGCTACTCTGCATAGTAAATAGAGTATGTATTCGTTGGGCTCGCGATCGAGGCGGTGCGGGTGGGAAGTTGGCTCACCGTGCCGCCATCTTAATAGAATCAGGACGATGCTGAGACTGCCTAAGTAGCTATGAGAGACCGTCTTCCCCAAGACGAGCTAACGTTCTCACACTCACGTTCGCCGAACATTCATCTCGCGCAATTTTCATCGGGAACATTAATATCCATCTAGCATCATCCCGAATCAAATGGAACGGAAAATTCACCCATTTCCTATCAACATCAACTCCGCCCTCCTACCCCGCTTTCCCACGTATCCGCCTTTTACGAACTTTCAAAGTTTTATAACTTCCTTAGTATATATACCGTTTTTATGAATATCTTACGCCTTCGGAGGGAACGTTAAATAATGCACCATGTTAAACTCCGCACGGATTTGTTGATAACTTCGCTCAAAGTTTACACGAAAATAAAGTAGTGAGAAAACGGTTTTACGAAAGTAAGGCAAACCGAGTGAATCGATTTCGGACTATCTCGTCTTTTTGGATAAACTACTTCTTATGGGACGTTGTTGCAGCTAAGCTGTAGACTCGGCAAGGCAGAGAATCCGAGCAATGTGCGTCAGCAGGGTGTGCAGTATTCCCGCGGGTCTATTTTCTATCCGGTGGCTCGATGATTCGTCCTTTCATTTACCTCCTTTCGATATTGTAATATTCGTGACGGCAGATGAAATCCTATCCCTCCACTCCGTTCACCTTTTGTCAAATATTCATGACGGCATCGCTTTTTTCCTGCGACAAAGAAGACGAGGGAGAGAGAGAACCGGTGAAAGATGGAAGGGAAAGCAAGCGCGCGAAATACTCGACGGAACGAAAAACCAAGGATGGATAGGACTGGGCGAGCGGCACAAAAAGAGGGATGAGTCGGAAGAGTGGCAAGGAGAATATATTAAAACGGTATTCCCTTTGGCTACGGCGAGAATTATACTTTTGATACGTTTGAGGATTCGGCGTTGGTGTAAAAAATAGGAACGGTAGGAGCCGACACTCATGGACGAATGACTTTGTCGGCTTTCACGAGAACCCTATATTTTCAACAGCGGTAACGCTGCCGTCGGGCCTCCCAGATAGATCATACTTGAAGCTCTGCTTTATAGTTGAAATCCAAATCACGCAGAAGGATCAGTTTTTGGCGAAAGGCGTGGATTGCGAGGGTCCGGCGGGAGGGCGTAGGAACGGAGAAAAGAGGGAACAGAGGACCGGAGAAAAGACGACGGAGTTATCGCGAGATAAAAGTCGAGAGCCCGAGCGAGAGCGAAATTACGACTGGCGCTAAGTCCTATACGACGTTCGAGGCAGTGACTTCTCTTACGCGGCTCGGTTCTATAATGTAACGACATGATGTATGTGCTCCTGTGACCCTGGAGCTGAGATGGGAGCCAACGACAGAACAGAGAGAGAGAGAAGGGGAAGCCAAGGAGAGAGCGAGTGGGGTAAGTTATGAAGGCGTTCGGAGTCCGTGGCATTCGAGGAAGAACCGAGGAACGTATCCGCCGTGTTTAACATCCGAAAGGAGTCGACCTCGATGAAAATCTTCCTCGCGCACCGCACAATTAATATATCGCCCGGACGTGACGTTAATTTCGGTGCACTTGCCCCACGGCGTGTTAATTTCTCCTTAACTAATGACCGGTTACCGCTGCTTATTTTCCCCAATTAACGGACCAATTTGGAGGCCCCGCCCGGTGAAAAGTCGCGGTGAAAACTCTATCGATCATTGCCCTCGGTCGTTAAACGACGCGCACGGCCAACTAAAATAGCCCGGCGAACATGACGCGCGTGCAAGTGCCTAACGATGATGCGCAAAGCTTCGGCAATATGTTGCGCTATTTTATAGCTCGTAAAACAAGATGAATTGAACGGGCAAGAACGGAGGTGAACGAGCGGCCTATATCTAAATGCTAATGTCGCCTCCTCCCTAGGCCTCCCATGAAAACCGAGCTGTAGGAGCTTCAGCGGACCAAGAGATGGCCAATGCAAGAGGACAGGTGCCAAGAGTAACGTCGGCAACACGCGGAAGACGAGCCGAGCTCTTCCCACTAGACTAATGGCCCATTATAAAATGTCAAGTAGAAAAGTATATTGGCTCGAACGGTATTAAGAAAATGGAATGCCCGGCAGTGGAAGAGGAAAAAGAGGGAATTTGTATTATAACCTAGAGCTGGAAACTCTCCCAGGAGGGTGACCAACGGGAGCGCTCCGAAGGGGAAGAAAGGAGAGAGTGGATTTATTATACCATGGGACGCGCTGCCATCCCCTTTAGAGGCGGACTTGAATATTACAAAAGAATAGTTTAGCCGAGAGAAAGAGCCGAAGGACGGACGGGGATCGTCATGAAATCGGCGGGGAGGCCGGGGGGAGGGGAAGAAGGACGACCAACACGATGAAGAGGTATTCAGACGAAGGAAAGGAGACTGTAAATGCGTTAACTACACCGCGAAATATGCGCTCCTGTCAACCAGAAGACGCTTCATCTTCCACAAAGACATTCATCCAAAGTTACTGGCCTATCTCGAATAACTAACTCCGATAAAGGCGAAGAACCCTTTCTCCTGGATAACCGCCACGGCTATTCCAAGTTTTCCGCAGTGGGATAAAACGGACACAGTTGCTAATTAAACGTCAAACGAAAAACATGTAACGTCTCCACGGAGAGTGGGTAATGACGACGGGGGCGTAACTGGTAGGCGCTTGGTAGGGGGAAAAAACCAAGAAGCAAAGGCAAACCGAGACCTCATTAGCGTCATTTGTGTTTTTCTCTTCGGTTTCCCTCGAACCACCCGCCTGCAATCTCTGCCGTTTTTCTACTCCGCAAACCTCTAAGTCAGGTTTTTATTTTCGCGATAAAGCCAACTTTTCGTGGCATCTCAGTGGCCTTTATTTACGCGACAGAATGGTAATTATATGATCGTGAGACGCGTGTCGGTGCATTCCAACGTTCCCTGCCCATCAATCCGTACTCTACCAAGCTCGCTTCCATCGCTCATAATGTAATACAGTGAGGACGACTAAACGCGGAATAACCTGTCGTTACGTAAGCCCGGTTAAACGGACGTTCGCGTGCGTCGCACAATAATCGTCGGTATTGTCGTAAAAGATCAAGTCTGCACCGGCATTCGCCACACTAGCACGCTTTCAGGCATCGCAGGAACTTTGCGTAGACACGAGAACGTACACTGTGCACTGGCCACGTGAGCGCCGGCACGTTCTCCGCTATGATTTACAGCTGCGATCGAGCCAAGTGAACCGAAGATGCCGCGGCAAAAAGACGCATTGGACACACGCGAAAGGAAGCGCTGAAAGATAAAGCACAGAAGAAGGAGGATATGTAGACTCGAAAAAAAATTGTCACGCGCAAGAGAAGATAGTGGAAATTCCTCTGTGCACCGATTAGGATCGCGGTGATTTGCATAAAACGTGACAACGCCTATATTTCGCCGGTATAATACAACGGTCGCAATTGCGATAAAGCGCCCGAGAAGGACGGAGAACAGTTTGCACGGCCGGAGCCGGAGTAACGTCGGTACAGCAAGCAAGAAGCGAGGTGGGAGGCAAAGCGAGACATACACGGCATTGCTAGCATTCACGTGATCTCAAGGTAGACCGGCTTGGTTTCACGACGAGGCATTAAACTTGAGATCGAATTCAACAGCTACCGTGTTTACACGCGTGGCAATTAGGATTACCATTTAAACGAGATGTCTGGGTTGCCACAGGCGCACTGGTCGTTGTACGCGTCCTGTTGAAATACCGTTGCACATAATTGCATAGATAACTAGAATCGACGAAACGCCATTCGAGGGATAAGGATAAACTTTGACAAAGTAGTATCGTCCTCGTCTGCTCAGACGCACCGTTCGTCCAAGTACTCCCGACTTATTTTAGAGAAAATTTGTCAGGTCCCGTAGAGTATTTGCTGTGGGTACGTCATCGCGAATGCCGAGAGAACCGCTCGCGAAAGCTCCGAATCCTTACGATTGTATATCCTCAGTCGGAGATGACTTCGCCCTCTGTTTCCCGACATTCCATTTCGTCGGCGGGGAAAAGAATTTCCCTCTAGCGAACTCTTGACTCCCGTTCGGCGGGCACGAAAGATAGGAAAGAGCGGGAGGTGGGGTTCAAGGGGCACGTCTATGTGGGCTGCAAGACGCGCACACCCAACTACGTACACACAAGACCGCCAGGAGAATCTGGAATTGCCTATGCCCTCCGCGCGTTCTGTGTGTTCTGCCGGCGTATTGCGCCGGTTGGGATATTGAATTTTGTTGGAACGGGGCGTGGAGGGACCACCTCCACAAAGCTATCGCAAGGTGAACCGTGAATCGGGTAACAACCCGCACGAGAAGGAGGAGACGACACTCGCTCGCTGCACACTGGGATGCCGAGAGGCTTTTGATGCTCGCACGGGACTATCTTCTGTCCCCCGTGCATGCTCGCCCTGAATTACATTCGCCACGAAGGTGCCAATGCAATCGCTTCTCCGCGTCCTTTCAACCCACAACCCGGTCAGGATTCTTCTCTATTCCTCTAACGATACTGGCATTGTATTTTTTAAGTACAATTTTCCTTGTTCACCTTTCGCCAATCGTCCTAAATGGCAATATTCTTGAGCAGAAACAAGCACGGCGATTTGCTTAAAAGTTATAAACAGAGGAAAGCCGTTGTCGAGATTCCGCCGAGGGGAATATTCAAGCGCTATTCGTTACGGTGATGCCGGGTTAAGCCGCAAACCGTAGGGATACCGGAATACCCACGGGGTACCGCGAAAACCGGGACACGAAAATCACGAAAGAATATTCCTCGGAAACGGCGGTCAAATAAAACTGCAGATAGGTAAGCGGCGAATCTGTTTTTCGCCAGATACGAATGCAATAACCGCGCGCAGAGATGTATCCTCTTTATCTCCCGCTGTACTTTCAACGGCGATAAAGCTGATGCGGGGTTCCTGGTTTCCCAAGCTCAAGCACTGTCTGTTCAAACTTCACCATTTTACAACTCTTACTCGCGCTCTCTTGCTCCACTTAGCCAATCATAAAAAAAATGACGAAGCATTTTCAAATACCTCATAGCTAGACGATCCACTTCTTTTTCTACACAGCCGTTGACAGGTGACTACCGACTAATCTGTCCAACGAGTGTAAGGCAACGGCACCTGCCGCTACGAGGCCGAAGAAACGAAAACCGGTTTGCCGATCTCGTCGATTGACAATTGCCATCCTTTCGCTTTCTTCCGATCGGCCAGCGATATCCAAGCCTCGGGCGATCAGTTCGCTTTCAATGGCTCTCCTTGTAAATACCGACAGACACGAGCGCACGGCCTCGTAAGCAAATGAAAGTGGAATGTTAAGGCAATGGACATCATCAATTTAGAGCGACCTCGTTGCAGTTTCTCCTCGTTGGTCGCGTCCGGTGACGAATGGAGTCATGCGTTTGTCTCGAATAGAAATCGGTCGTAGTCGTATCGCAAGAAAACATAGTCCACAGATCCTATCTAGAATTCTCGAGAGCGTAAGACGCCATTGTCAGGCTAACATTACGACAGCTCTACGCACATCCATCTCCGCCGACGATCTACTCGTCGTAGTTAACAGTCTTGTTGGTTTATAAATATTTACGTGCCACGGGGAATGCCTACCCCAGCGAACGGAGATCGGGTTAGAGTGATCTTCGTAGTGGAGGACGCGTACGGGCACAGTAATGCGTTATCGATAATCTTCCGGTGGTTATCAGCATGAGCACCGTGCGCAGAAGAGCGGGTACCTTCGTCGTCTTCTGGCGCAAGTGGAAGGCTCATTTCCAGCGGTGAAAGAATAAATACAAATCGACGAAGAACATAAATGAAATTAGTGTCGTATCTCGAGGAGGATCGTTTCTGAGCCGATCTGCGACTACTTCTTCTCCCACTATCATCTCGCTCTGTCCCTATCTTCCTTGCCTTCTCCTCCATTTCTCTCTATCTGCCTGTAGTTCCTCCGTTCGCCCTTTCCGAGCAGTGATTGGATCACGCCCGGGTGCACCGAAATTTGATCAAGCCCGGTGATAAGATTTTCGCGTAAACGACTATCTGTCTCTTGCGCCATTCCTCTAGTTCTCTCTCTCTCTTTCTCTCTTCCTCTCCCTTTCTCTACGAGACGCCAGATTAGAAACTGTAGTAATACGCCGACTAATTGCTTTTTAGTTGCCGTTCGGTAATGGTTTCTCCTGAAGAACGATTCTCGCTGCGACGATAAAGTCGACGAACGTGAATCGAACTGTCAGAAAAACGAGCAAACAGGACAACTACGTTTGACGTCCCTTAAAATCGTCTTCCTGTTCTCTAAAAATAGCCGTCGGCCTCACCCCGAGGAACGCTCCCTGGTTAAAAAAGAAATGTACAAATAAAGGGGCGTTATACAGAAAGCGCGGAAGATGCGCGCGAAATGAATAAAGAGCGTGCATAATACCGGAGGACGATAATACTCGTAGACCAACTAACGACGGGGAAAAAGGAAGGAAACATCAAAGGGTTTCGGGAACGAACAACGAGGGACGTACACGCGGAACGTCGTCCCTCGTCTTCCGTGACGGGCGGTTCGCTTTGCCAAGCCCTGCGGAAATAATTTCAGCAGAGGGTGAAGGGAGCTCTGTTCTAGTCGTAGAAATGGGCTGCTCGGAGAATCGAAGTCGAACGAGCGCTCGCCCATCGCCAACGGAGAGGACGAAAAAGAGCGAGTCGAACTTCACTGTCATTAGATTGGACATATTTCTACGGCAAATTATTCGGTGGGGGCGAATCCGGAATGAACCGTTTCCTCTGCCATGCAGCCGCGCTCGAATTCGTTGGACGGCCTTAATGGAAGGTAATGCACCGCGGCTTAAAGATCCGCGAGATCGGGGTCGAGTCGTTCCCATCGCGAGATATGACGAAAGGGAAGAGGAAACGCACGCGCCGTGCTCCGACGCAGTTTCCCGCGTGCTCGTTACGCTGTTGCTAGTGCTTATGAATTTCCTTTCATTGCTATGTACCGAACCGCACGAAAAATTTCACGCAGCGTCGTACAACTATAAAATTTGGAAAATTTCTTACGTTAGATCCCGAATAAAAGGGCATTTTTCCTTTGCGATTCGTTTAACTCTGACCCTCGGGTAATGAAATAACGGTCGACGAAACGATTTATCATCGAAAGCTCATTCTCACGGGACCTCGGGATGGCAACGATTCATTTGCCGGATGAAACGCAGCCCGAAGAGCAAAGACTCTGTCAGAATCAGGATCATGCGACTGAAGGAGTAAAAAGTTGGGTCGCGACGAAAGCGACGGGAGCCGGGGGCGAGAGAACCGAATAGTTTTTTAAGTTCTAAGATACCTAGAAGGGGGCGAAACCATTCTCGCCGGGCGCGACGTTCCTCGATTCTCCGGAGATATTCTCCCTTTATTTATCGAGGGTCTGGCTTAGCCGCGGATAACGAGCGGTGAACGGTAGACGGGAACCCTCGAGGGTTCCTTCCCGAGGCGACGAAAAACGAGAATGGAAATCCATCAAGATTATTTCCGTGGCTCTCATTTACGATTCTCCATTTGCCCCTTTAACCGCAATCGTGCCGGGGTTTTATTCTTAGACGCCAACTGTATGACGCTCTAATGCGAATTAATCATTAGGCAAATCGCAAGATATAACTGTGAATTAATAACTCAGATTTCAGAGCATAGTATGAATTTTTTAGATTCATATTACTTCGCGACGATGAAGAAGGTGATCCAAAAATATATTCTCCTCTGCTAATAGAGGTAAAGTAAAAATAGTTGGACGTAGGTGTCTAGCCATTTCTACGTCTCGAATGCCTGATTGGAAGAAACGCAATGTGAAAAACAAGATAACAGGCAAGAAACGATGTTTCCTGGCGTCGATGTTCCTCGAAAACGACATAATGATCTCGTTACATGGGCTTAACGATTCCGGTAATTCTTTCCCCGATACGTAAGATCCCCGTCCAGCGGACGAGTAAATTGCTTTCGAAAAGGGAGGAGTGGCCCAAGGGCGAACGCCAACGACGAGGGAAAATGATTCGCGTTGTCGTTCGGCCGTGAACGCAGACTTTCCCCTCTCCGTAAGCCCGAAAAATAACGAGGAAAGCGGGCAAACCCCAAGGCTGCCGACGTCATCCATCACCAATGTCGTATTTCGTCGGAAAGCACGTCTCTAGTCGATTCGACAGGAACAGAGGTTACACGCGTGTCGCTTCGTTCCATTCGATTAAAGCGATCGCTCGGAACTTTATAATCCACGGGCATTATACGAGGATTTTCAAAACGACAGCACCTGAATTCGATTGAAAATGGATTCCGGGCCGCGTAAGGTGAAATCCGTTTCCGATGGGAACTTGGAAACACTCGAGTCAGGGTGGCGGGGGGCCGGGGGGAGCGGGGGGTAATAAAACCGAAGCGAAACGGAGGAATGTGCCGTGCGTGTTATACGTTTGGCCATTCTCTGCTGGCTATGATCGATACGAATTTTCGCTCTGGCATCATCGGCACGCGCGGCGAACCGAGTCGTCCCGGGTTCATCCAATTCCAAGGTGCTCACTTTCCGCGACAAATTGCCCGAAACACGGTTTTGCGCGTCGCGATGGACTGCTTTGATATCCGTCCGGTCGTTTGCCCAACGAAACCGGCTTCGATCATGCGTTTAAACGTCTATCCGAAAATCGAACGTTCATCTCTGTCCGCGGCTTCCCCTTCTTCATTTAAAAACGTTACACCAGATAATACTTTCGTATGAAAAACGGTGTCACCGGCACACATATATATATCTTCCCCGGAACAGGAGACTGTTCGGTAGGTTTCCATGTCTGGAATAATTATCCGAGCGAAGAGTGAACTACGATTGCAGTTTTCGTCGAAACCCTCGACGGGCATATCCCGCGTCGAAAATTTGCCCCTTCAACTCGAAAAACAAGGCCCGGCTAGTGCGTTACGGCTGCTCGTTACAAAACGAGAAGAGCCTTCCTGGCTCCCGCCCCCTTCTACCCTTCCCCGTTCCCCACATTCCTCTCGCAAACGATAACATTCCGGCTAGCTGCCCTCGGGCAAGTTACAATTTTCATCCCTCCTCTACGGCTAGTAGCTACACACGCGCGCGCCAGCAACGCCAAAGCTTTTTCGTAAAACATCCACCTATTCTCTCGGCCCGTGTTCAAGTATCGGCCAAAATCCCAGTGCATCGGGGAAAATGTTAATTGAATAACACGCGTTCTAATGGTGTTTGCTCAAAGGATTACAATACAACCGTCATTCCTGTTGGTCAGTTTTGTTACGAACGGAGAATCAATGGTCTCGTTTTAAAAATACACGCAACTCCGCAAACCGATGGGACGCTCCGATTTTTGCAAGTGTGTACAACGGACAATGGCGACTGGTCCGTTCGTTCAATCCAGCCGAAAAAACATGTTCGGCCCGCTATCGAATGTTCAGTGTTGTGGAGAATTTCCCGGGAAACGCTTTATCGGCCAAAAGAGATCGGCAGTTGGTATATTCTGTTTATAGATTCTTCGAGGCAAGAGGAAGGAGGGAGGAGATTTTCACGGAATAGTCGCCGGCGACGCTGAAGCGCTGCGCATCGGCTAAAGGGATGAGTGGCTACGAGTCGGCGCATAAACGATGTCGATAAAGTGGCTCGATAAAAATGCAACGCGGCGGAGGTGCACGCGCCAACAGGGAACGGGCCCCCCATGCAAGCTACACCACGTCCAAGCCGTCTTCCCCTATAAAATGCAAGATTAACGTTCCTGCGAAGCATGCACCAACTGCAAGACTCCGTTCAAATAGACAAAATACCCTTCCCCTGTTTCCCCCCTTTACCCTCTTCCTCCTCCGCTCTGAGGCGCGGAAAGTAACAACTGAAATTCCAATTTAAATTACTCGGCATACCACGGATTAACCGTATTTCACGGTGCGCCCCGTTGGACTTTAAATAAGATTCGCAGAAAAATCAAATACAATCTGTCTTGCTTATGCGATTAAAGTGAATCTCGAGAACCTCGGAAATATGGCAAGACGCCGGCGGAAAGTTTTTCTTCCATTATAGCCATAATACAGTTATGATTAACTGTCAACACGGAATGTCGGAACGAGGACTGTCGTGGGTAGGAATCAGGGCATTCATTTTATTTTATTGAAGGAGGATCTACGGCTGGTTTGCAAGGGATACGACAGAAACGTAATGCCACGCGATACGTTAGCGTGCTTTGACGCGTGGAAACGTGATGAGAGAGCAGAGAGGGATGAAGGAAAATCTAGCGAGTACTTTCGCCTCCGCGCAACTCCCTATCGCGACGTTGACGGATGCTCCGCGATAGGACGACGGTACGAAACGAGAGGGGACGAAGACGGAGGTGGAGATTTCGCGAATCTCACGTCGAATAAAATCGAGTTTTGAATATTCCACGGGCGAGGGTAACGGGGTGGCAAAGCGCGCAAGATGTGGCTCAAAGCTCAAGGGGAAGCACTATTTATTGCGAAAGCAGAGACACTATTTATTATGGAAACCAAATACACATGACTTTCGTGGAATTTGCCTAAGCGTATGACGATTTCGCCAAAGTAACGAGAAGGACGATTCCCCGAAAATCCGAAAATAAGAAAAGCTGTACCGAGCTTCGCTTTTACAAAAGTAAAGGATTATGCAAGGCTCCAGCAAATGTAGGAGGACTCTTTAATACCCCTGTGACTCGTTATCGAAGTCCCCGTGATTTCGTAGACGAAGTGGGGGGTGGGGAGGAAAGACCGGGGAGATTTGGTAAATCTCTCATAACGAGAAATCGAGTTTTCGGTGTTACGCGGAGACGAATAATAAAACATCGCCAGTGAGCAGACGGGGATGGAGGGGCCGATCCTGACAGTGGGAATTTTATATTCGCGCGACAGCAGGCTGCCTGACGTATATCTACCTGTCGACGAGCTGTTTGATGCCACGGATAAGGGAAAAGAGATCCTGTTCACAATTTCATAGAGATTTGCTGCCCACCCTCCCTGTTTCAACGAGCGTCGTCCGCTCTCGCTTGTCTAATACCCATATACTGAAAAAAAGAATAATTTGATGGGAAAATAAGGTTTGAAATTCTACTACCAATTATCACACGAGCAGGACGATCTAATTATTTCGGAACGAGACTCTTATAATCGTTGTAACGTCGTAGCCGGTCCTTGTAACCCAGTACGCCTTCTAATTGATGGCAGGATGAAGGATAGCTGAGTAGCGAAGTAACGGCAAGTCTACCTTCATTACAGAAGGTCGGAACCTCTTAGGGCCTTCCTCAACATTAACTCAATTCAGACAATGTCCGGAGTTGAGACAAACATCAAACGAACAACTGACGATGACCTACGATGAATCTTTTACGACCTCGAACCCCGTCAACGCCATATGCAAATAGCTAGGCCTATCAGAGAATGACAAACGTCTTCACTTAAGTGCATTTTCATGTGGCCGTGGGAATACTAATTCGGCTGTAATGCAAAAAGTTGTAATTACGAACTTAGCGGTAGGTTATGGATGCTGGGCGAATTTAAGGACTGGCAGCTAACGATTCTCCCAATGCCGACGATTCAGGGTAAGGGTCTTACCGCGCAACAACGGTAATTAAGGAGCCACCGTGTCGTTTGGACGGTATACGAGTGATCTCGGCGACTGGAGGTCGTTCGAAACGGGAGGCAAGGCAGTAAACCGCGAGGAAAGCGTCGTAATGTCCCGCCTAATACCCGCTATGACAACCGTGAGGGAATCGGGCCAAACTGACAGGCAGGGGGGGGGGGCGGAGCGCAGGGGGCGGTCGGCGAGAGTTGCATTGTTGACGGTTAACGATAGCCGTAACGAGCGATCGCTCACAATTATCTCGAAGCGGGCGTGTTGCTCGTGTTGCTCGGCATGTTGCATTACCCGGACGCATCGCGTTACCTCGTTATCGTAATCGCCTGGCACGTGCCTTTCATTATAAAGCCCGTAAAAAAGTGTCGTTACGAGCCGGTTACTGCACCGACGATTGATTCCCATCGACGAGGAAATTCATAGGCAAATCATTGCTCGTGTTTAACACGCCACAGGAAAATGTAGTATCTTTTCAGAGAAAAGATACGGAGGGTCATTCCAACACTTTAAAGGAGCTAATACCGTGCCCGGGAACATTTTTAATCTATGCGAGCTTCTGCCCTTTATTCCGGAAGTCTCTTAAGTAATGACGACACTCGGCATTTTTACACGACTAACCTCCCCCGGGACGTAATTACGTTTTAACTGGCAAAAAGTTCCTCGGAGATTCCGGGGAGCGACTATTAAATATTATTAGCTGGTTAAACGAGTAGTGGTGCAGTTGTGCGGCTGTCGCGATGAGAAAGTCCATGGCGGGACATTGCATTCGTCGCTGCGAGACCGGCCAATTTATAACAAGCTAAAATAAAGATAAGTCCCTGGCGAACCGCGCATAATTGCACGCAAGCCCATTTTCAACGGCGTATCTCGTCCCACCTCTTCCTCGCGTTTATTCTCCTCACGGTCCAGGGACGTTCCCACTTTCATCCCCGCTTTCAACCCCGCCGAGGCCGTCCTCCCGGCGGAGCTGAGCTCCAACACGAGAACCGACCTTCGACGTCTCCTTCCCCCTGGAAATGCAGAGAAGGCTGCGCCGCAGTAGCGTCTTGTTTAAGACATCGGGACACGCGACACGTTACACGCGAGACGACAGCTTGGCCGCAGCGGAACGAAGACTGACAGCACGGGCGGGTACCTTCCGGAGAGCATTTAAATGAACGCCTTGCTCCCGCCGTAATGCATGGTCTATCCTCGCAGGGGCTGCTCGGCGAACAATGAATCTCGGGATACAAAGTGGCCCCGGAGTCTAGGCGGCTCAAGACCATCCCTCTCCCCGACCCTGCCCCACCTGCCTCCTCCATCTCGCTTTCTCCTCCGTGAACGTCGTCCTCCCACGCGCTTGCCGGACGACAATTCGTGCGCTGACGAGGAAATCTCCGGTTAGTTGAATACCCACTTCATGGTAACCGCGCTGTCGTGGAAATCGCCGCCCAACCGCTGGCTTTCCACGTTGGGATTTGATAAAGGACCGCAGAGTCGCGTATTCGCTAGAAAAAAGGGCCATTATGTCGACATAACGATTCCGTTATTTTCTTAACGTTGCCTCTATGCACCGGCAGCCAACAATTCTCCCACCTCAATACTTCTTTGTACGTACTTTTTAAAAGGAAAGGTACGTAATACTACGACTCATCGTGCCTCGGGAGAAGGCTTAATAACCCTGAAAATCACGTCTAATGTATCACTCGGCTTACATAGAACCGTCTACGATTCTCCCGTCGGGTCCTGCAATTTATCATTGGCAAACGGGTAAACCGGGTCAGTGGTTGTTTGAAACAGATGCGCGTGTGGGAGTATCTTAGGGCGAAGCTCCGAACGCTTGAGTTTCTCGATTAACCGTACAGCCGATAGGATGCGTGATATTTCTCGACGACCCATCGATTCGTACGGCTCACTGTCAGAGCCGACAAAGATTGTAGGCTCAGGATACGATCCTTCCTATACACCTGTCAATGTATATTCGGGACCAGCGAACGGTCGAAGCAATCGGGCAAAAGTTTCGCACAGAATCCGCGAGATTTTGTAACGCAGACAACGGCTGTCGTTAGAGATGAACCGGCTAGGGAGTACCGTCCCACGGTCCGATTTCAATGCGAAAGTCTTAATTGCGTTAGCTTGGACGGATGCATTCTCAGGGCTGGTCATGCTGCGCTCCAGAGAATCCTGGCAAGTGGCCAAAAGCCGTCGCCGACAGGACAGCAAGCACGCAACTTGGAAGGCACCACGCAGGAGAAGCAGGGCAAATCGCGTGGTAGTTAGAAAATTTTAATTAAACCAACCACCAAGGGCTGTTTGCACTTGGCAGTTCTCCGTAAGGAGCCGTGGGAGAGCTAGCGCATTAAATGTGCACCATCGTTTAGAATAAAGTGTGCACTAGACTTTGAGGCCCATTCGAGGCTTCCTTAATTAAGAAAATGCGTAAACCAGCTAACATGAATCCAGCGAATGAAGTAAGTGAAACTTGAGGTACCTCGAATGGTAGGGGGAACAGTAGTCCCCGCCTCTGGAGTTTCTACAAGCAGCCCGGATTAAGAGACGTTAATGATGGGTTATTGACGGTGGGGGACGATGACAGGGGAATGAAGTTCCAATGACTCACTGGTGTTTGAGGAGGTTACGCGAAACACGTAGCCCAGAAGCGGGGAAACAGGCAGATCTCCCGAGTGGCTGATATACGTCTTGCCAACGTTCCGTTGTCCAATGAAAATTACTATTGATTCTACAGTAGGACGCAGCTGAGACGGACAGATAGCCACGGCAGGCCAAATCATGGCAGTTATTTGGACAGACGACCGATCGATCCCTAGCACGGTAAATACCGAAAGATGAGGGAGGCCCAACGGATAATCCCCTCATCGAAAGTGACGGCCCCGTCTCTCTCCTATCGTCTCCTCGAGGGTTGGCACAAAGAGTCTCAGAAATCCTGCAATCACGACGTCTTCGAAATTAAACCGAAGTCGTGGATCAAGTCCATTCGCGCCAGAGAGAACCAACTTCCATCTCTGAAAACCAAGCGCGGTTGATCGAGCGATACGGCCCAACCAATGATTAGCGAACTTGCAAATAAGGTTGGTAGGGCGTTGAACGCTCGAAGCTGTGACGTATTATACTGATACCGCAACGCAAAGTTATGAAGTTGCCATTCGTTCGGAATCGATCCTCCTCTACCGACAATCGCCGTTCGTTTTCGTAATCTGCAGGACCGCTTTTATTCTCCGGCAAGTTATTGACATGGACCGAAGTGTAACAGTTCTGCCGGTAATCGAGAGATCAGGCAATTAGAAAGTTGCAAATAGAAACATTGCGAAGTTGTAGAGTGACGTGACGATATCGATCGCTGTCTATAAGGAAACGAAATTACCAAAATAAACTTCAACTATTCTCTTGTAAAATCATTTGGTTTTATTAACGGTCTCACTTTGATCTTTTAATTTCCAAAAAGAAATCGAGAAGTTCTCTAAAGTCCTGGAATTTATAATTTGCAATTACAGAGTTCCTCGGAGCGTACCGCTGTTATAACGTTTAGAACGAAATGTCATAATAAACGTCATATTCATTTGCTGGAAGAGGTATGCAGTGTTTGAAAACTTTCGGACTTCTTTATTCGGCGCACGAACTCATGCGTCGTTGCACGGATGAATCGTCGGATTATTACGGCTGTACGGGTACATACGGCTTGGGAAGCTTTCAGCGATAATTAGAACGACCCAATTGTAATTTTCTGAAATGAAATAGCGGTTTCCAGCGACAGCGGTCCACGCGTTTCTTGCTCCATCTTTCGTCCTTCGCTACGACTGTCCCATTTTCCCGGCAACTCCTCTCCCCCCCGCCCACCGTTGTGTCCCCTTTTCCCGCTCTCTTTCTCCTGTTTACCGACTGTCCCTCGTTCCCCTCCGGGCGACCGTCCTTTTATCTTGTCGCCAGCACCGTTTCCCTTGCCCTTCTTTCCCTCTCGGCGGCCCTCTCCCTGCCGCACACTTCTCTGCCCTTCGGAGCAGACGCACTGGATTAACCCCTGAACCGTCTTGCGGTTAATTAAAGTGCCTTTGTCAAAGCTGACGCGAGGTCGGTTCGCCTCTGTGCGATGCCGTTGGAGGTTTCGCGAGATTTCCAATTACCGTCGGCATTCGCTCACTCGCTCGTTGGCACGTCTTCGCCGAAGATGGTTACACCGACTACTGTTCAATTAAACGAGCAGTGAAGGACCACTGTTGAGGACAGTCCGGCGAGAGTTGCTTCTCCTTTCCTTCGACCTGTTAGCACACCCCCCTCCCATCCCACCGTCCTCTGCAACAGAAGAGACCAACGTGCCCGAAGATGCTCGTCCTTGGCTATTCCCTGCGTAAACCACCCTTCCGAGTAAAACGTATTTGCTTCGTTAAGGCCTTGTAATAACAATTGCGGCAAACAACCGGGCTTTCTTTTCAATTACACTTTTCTTTGCGCTCGACAGCAGCTTCGAGAATCCCATTATACATCAAGTACTCCATTTACCAGCGGTTATTAATAATGATGAGCGAACGTGGGACGCAACGATGTATCATGCATCACCGTTGAATAATGTCGAAGTGAAGTAACGACTCGGTAATTGGACATTTGAGTAATGCGTACCTTCGAGCTACTTTTTGTTCGAAATGTGAACCAGCGAAGGTTGGTACATAGACGAGACGAGGAAGGGCAGACGGGCAGGGAGATAGAGACACTATCCTCGAATGTAGTACCTGTTCAGACTGCCTAATATCCCGGGAAGATCGGCTTTCCAGACCGACACGACAGACGTGTAAGTACAGCTATCTTCGGCAGCGCAGCTCCCGCGCTCGAATCAACGGGACGGAACGGTACCAGAACCAGAAGCGGAGGCAGAACTAACTTAGGCGAGCCAAGTTTTGATTTATGCCACTAATGCGCGCACGCTTGAAGCCCGAGGAACGGATGAGAGGCTGCTCGGGCGTTCTAGAATCTCAGACGAGATCGACCGACCTTCCACCCTCCCCGACACCCCCCCCCCAGCACTCTCTCTTTCCCTCCCGCCGTAGCAGTAAGCGAGTCAATTTGTCACACGGCGATTAAGCTAATTGGTAGCCCGGCTAATCGACCGTGCATCGATGCACCTTCGCCGCGAGAATTTCCTGCGATGCAAACAATTTCCCAGTGATATCACGGCTAAAGAGAATTATTTGAAAGACGAGGAATGCTTTTCTAATGATATCTTAGAAGGGCAAGGGTTGTTCGATGTCTATGAAATTCCATTCTTATCCGACGTGTATCGATTTGTTTCCTCGATTGTCCGTAATATCGTTGGACATGGCAGAACCAGCGGCACTATTCCAATGGGATGGACTAGCCTGCAGCTGGAGATCTGCAGCAGTGGCCGCCGATGATGGTTTCTCACCGGTCTCCGTGCAATTAATCACTCGGCGAGCCAGGAGCTCGGGGTTTCTCCAGGAGCAGAGCCAAAACGTACCCTGGAGAATTACGAAGACATATTTCTTGGTCGTTCGACCCTCGATCTTGCCGAACCCAAGAAGATTTATTTTCCTCGGATGTTTAGTCCTTTAGGTTGTGGGAGGAAAGGGGGGGGGGGGAGGAGGGGCATCGAAGGAGTATCGCAGGACGGTCTTCCCGACATCATTTCGTCCCAACAGACCGGGACTTTTATTTCTGCGACTTTCCGCTATTTAAGTGGATCCTCCGCGGACTTTATTTCGCAGGAAAGTTATTGCCGTGGGAAGGGATATTGCGAATGGGTATTAGGGAGCCGTGAAATGCTCGGCGGTACGTAAAACGAGATCTCATCGAACGGTGCTAATGACTTTAAATTATTAACTCGGTTTATAACGTGAGCGGTAATTCGGTCAATAACCTGTTGAGTCCGTGGCGGAAACTCGACAGACGTCACCGGCTGAGTCAGTGGCCAGACACTGTTTTCCAGTACGAAATCGAGTCTTCTTGGACTGCCATTCGATCGACGACGTTGAGATTTGTCACGGCGTCGCACGCTCCATTACCGGCTTGCCGTTAATTATAAGTTTGGTCGCGCGAGGCTTCGCTTTCACGACAGAGAAATTCATAATGCCGTGCTCGTGCGATGCCATATAACAGCCGGCGAGAATGCACGCCGGCTCGTATGAAGGCGCACAACTGCACAATTCCATTGTGAAATGAAACTCGGCGCGCGATTATATAATTAATCGACGACGAAACCTCAGTCGCGCTACTCGCATCGAAACTCAGGACGACTACTGGGAGTCAATTGTGTGCGAAGGAAATGCGTTAGACGAAGGAGATGGCTTCCGGTAGACGTAACGACTCTATCTAGCGCGTCTATCTTTTCAGCGCGAAACCTAATGAACGTGTTTAAAAGTCGAATCAATTGAGATCCCCGGAGTCGTCGATAGGAGCCATTGTGCGCACTTACAGCGTTAACGATTTCCATTGCGCGAACGTGTCATATGGCTCTTATCATAACTGTGGAATGAAAAGGGGGAATGTCGCTATTGACGGCGGTCGAGTGCCGATGAGAGCCGTGGATTTCGAGCTTTGATTTCAAAGCGCGACAACGGCAGACCCGCCGTACGATTTTGGAATTCGACCACAGGGGCTCATTAACGTATCGCTTCAAAGCACCGTCTACCAAATCCCTCACATGCCAATAGATGAAATGAATTTTAACAGCCTTTGTCCCGGACCGTTATAAATATCGCTTAAAAACGCAATTGAAGCACCGCTGAAATGCTCGTTTTTCGTTGATCTTTGATGTTGCCGATGCATCGCTGTCAAATGAGGCCGATGCTTCGTTAGCGAAGAGTATTGCATTGCGCGGGACGTTAAAGGACGAACGACAAAACGGCTGACCGTCGAAACCGCTGGAAACAAAGGCCGTAGTGACTGCGCCACGAAATTGTACGGCGGAACAGCCTCGCCGGGCGAACTTAAACGAAAACACGTGTATGTCGGAGGTCTGCTTTGGAACACTTTGTTCTGCCGGTTGCACATACATACGGCAGCCATTATGATAAAACGCAGGCCACAATTTATGCATTATTCCCTGTGGAAGGGAATGCCTGCTTTTTGAAGCCAAGTCATAATGGTACATTAGCGAGCAACTCTCTTGTCACCGAGAAGCCAAGATTATGCCCGGAATTTCTGAAACAGACAAGCATCAGCTCAAACGCTTCGGCGGGAACAAATGTTCGACTTGATGCATTGACAAAAAGTAATCAAGAATATAAATAGGTCCATTCTTTCGACAACGTCAGTTATGTTTTACATCAGCAATTGTGGATGATTGGCCATCAACATTGGAGCAGCATCAATCCGCGGTAAGTGCTGAATCCAAGTCTGCGTTGCATCTGGTATTCAGCGACTCTAAGTGCGCCAACCGAAACGTGTGTGAAACCTCGAAAAGCCGGATCACGGCAATCATGTACAATTCGCAGCGTTGCCATTCAATTCATAACGTTAACACGATCGACATCAAGTTCGTGCACGGTCGCTCCCGATTTACATGCATGTGCGCCTACGTTCCGCAGTTATCGCTGTTAACGACAATCAATCGCGAAAGAGAACGTGGACCGTCGCATTTTCGGTCCTTCCCCTACTCCCTGGGCATCGCTTCATTCATCAGAGGACAGCCCCCTCCTCCCAGTGGACGTTTCATATTAATTTTACACCGCACGATCCTTTGGGCGCACGAGTAAAAAGCCCGGGGCCGATGAGTTTATTTTGAAAAATCCAATACTGTCTCATAACCTGCGTACACTAACGTAATTCACTTAAATCTGGGGTTTGGCTGAGATCGTATTTTTCCATTAGTTTTTAAAGTACAGTCTGAGAGGCAGTTTCGTCGAGACACGCGATGCTGTAGCGTATTCTTGAGAAAAAGGAAACTCCGCCCTCGGCGGGCTTAACCGATCGCGCCTACCTGCTCCTCTATCGGGGAACGATCTCCACAGTTCTCGGGACTGCGAGTGAGCGGCCTCGGAAACAAGTGCACTCGAGATGCATTTATCCGCGGCTCGAATGAACGTGTGCGTGAGCGCCAACTCCTACCGGCGGTTCCTTCCTGTCGACTCGCTTCCGGCCAAGTAGAATGGATACCCGCTTCGTTCCACGAAAATAAATGCGCGCTCGCTTGCCTGCACGCCGAGAAAACGTATTTTCCAAGGCGCGCGACTCGCGATAACAAGATCCGCCCTCTGAGACTACGTACTCTCTGCAACTTTCCATGCACCAACCACCGAAATATCATCCGCTCGCAGACGCGCTTGAAAAAATTCATAAATCCGTGTCAATCCAAGGCAGACGCTTCGTTAAGGAATAACACGAATTTCTCTGGAATTTCGTATTCGCCAAATCGCGGAGCATCGCGCGTAGTCGATAGGGATCGAGGGGAAACAGTGAGAGTTAATATTGAAAATAGCGAGCGGGCAGGCGGGCATGAAGACGAAACTACCCCGTTGGTGAACGATGCGCTCGCTCGCCGGTGTGTTCGGGCTTCATTATGTGCTAGAATCTCCGATAGAGTTGCGCTTTCTCATGGGGGGGAACGCGAGGGTGGATAACAGGGCCGTAAAGTTGCGACGGAGGGCCTCGAGGGGTGGTGGGGAGGGGCGGGACGCTCCTCGGATTATGCCATACAATGAACGAGAAGATAATACGAAGCCGCTTGCGAGCGAGCCGAATTGCGAAGCAATACGGGGAGAAGGCGCGCGGAGGCAGAGGAGGAGGACAAGGGGGGAGATGGAACGAGGCCGTCGAAAGGGATGGCGAGACTCGTAGGAGGTAGCAGCGAGGGAATGAGAAGGAAGGCACATAATCCAGTTTATCAGGCCGAAGTGCATAAGATTATGCTAACCCCCGGGCTAAGCTCCGTCGGATAAACGATATTACAGGTTGCATCGGCACTACCTGCAACATCGTCGCACCGACAGACCTGCCACCGTGTCTTCGCAGTCGAGTTTTACGAGGAAGTCAGTAGCCTCGCCGTTCCCGTTGTGTTTGGACGATGAGACCGTCGGCAGGTACGTCGGGAGAAAAGGACAAGCGAATACCAATAGAAATCCGTAAGTCCTGAGGATCGCGCGGCTCTACATCGGTCCGACAGCCGTGAACGGTGAGCCACGTTCGACCGTCCAATAATGCGTCTCGACAAGGGAGCGGATGGGCCTGGAATGCCAGGAGGAATTTGAATTTCTCTAGGAGAGAGTGGAGAACGTTTGAGGGTGCAGGACAGAAGACTGTCCGGAATAATTGCGGACCGCTGCTTCCAGGAGAAACGAAGGTTTACGGCTCTCACTCTGACCCGACCCCCCTCCCCCTCTCTTCTTCTCGTAGACGAGCGGGATGTTGCAAACTTTTCGACGTTCCTAGGCAGCGACGGGCGCCGTCAGCGGGTCGTTCACCCTCGTAGCCACGCGAGAGACTGACACGGGAGAACGAGGCTTCGCGTCGGAGACAAAAGGCGCCTCGTTCCCGTGCCGTTTGTTCTTTCGACGCTTCACCGTCGACCTACATAACTTCCTCCGGACTCGGAATTTCGAAGCGCGAGTCCTCTCCACGAGTTGGCCCGTTAAAACGTACGCCGCGTTCTCCGCTGCTGGCGTTTTGAGCTTCTCAGTTGCACTCCGAACTCTAACCGGAATCGTGCGATCATTCGATAATCCTCGAGTGCTGTTTCATCATTTCCACTCCTACTTCCACGACCTACTTCGATCCTTCCGTGCTGGCTCGGAACGAGTGCAGCCTGCCCCCTAAATTCCGCGCTATCAGCTCACACCGTTAAACGACTAAGACCGGCATGCAGTTTCAACAACTTTCCACGCAATTTCTCCGAGCACCACCTCGGCTTTGCCCGAATTATTGCGTTAACTATCATCCGCGTAACGCCCGGCGCCCGCCGTTTCAATTATGATTTAATTTCCCGGCAGAAGAGGAGGAAACTTTTAACGGCCGTCGAACATGCGCCGGAGCTTCGAAGAACTCGTTGCTCGTCCGAGCGGAAATTACGTGGGCCTCGTTGCAAAATTAAACGACAAGGAATAGTCGAGAAGGTCGACCGTCCAGGGTTCTTGGCAAAGTCACTGCACTTCGGAATGCAAGGACCATAGATCCAACTCGTGGCGAACACCTTTCCCCGACTACAGAGATCCGAACAACACCTACGTCTCGCAAAGAACTCGCGGCTCACTCCGAAGAATAATGTATGTCCTGCAACTGGGGCCTATTCAAATGGATCGTCTGGCGAAACTGCGGCCAATATAGCGAAAGTGACAACAATCTCTATTCAACGCTCCCCGTTAAAAAACACTATCTGCATCCCGTCGATGCAATCCACCGCCAACGTGTATCAATTTGTATATCGTTAGAAATCGCTCGTCTCCCACGAGATACATCTAATAAGTCCCAACTAGAATTGGATTCCGGGAGATCCCAATCGAAGAGTGAATTCGTAACGAGATCGATGCCATCACAGCCAGCAACGTTTTTCCGGCGTGCCTGCGCAGCCAACGGAAGTGCAGATCGTTGAGTGGAATCGAATGGTCCCCGTCTCGATGGAAATCGAAATTTACGATCGAACGACGACTGCTCCCGCGACTCGGCGCTCATGGAATTCGGGAATACGTGTACCTAACACGAGCATATGCGAGTTTGCGTCGCTTCGTACACACTTGCGTACCCTGCTGCACCAATGCTCATTGCATATACAGATGTTCGTATGCACAGAACGTTGACCGAAGCTGCGTTATGAGGCTAGCAACAGGGTCCAGAGAGAACGACCATCGTTTCAACATCCCATTATGACGTACAGTTCGAACAGACAGATTTTTCATGGACGACTGCACGAACGATGATGAATGAAATAAGCTCGTCGTAGGTGGAAACCTACCCGGAAGTCAGGCGTAATTAGAAAAGTAAGATCCACTCGACGTGACTCGATTGCTCCGGAATCCGCCTCGGAAGAACGGTTTCCAGCAGAAAACCGCAAGGATTTCGCTTTCGTGCAAGCACGACGAGTCTCGTGAGAAAAATTCCCGCGACTCACGATTTACAATTAGTCGGCAGCGCGGTTAAATCCGAACAAGTGCATAATTATTTCCTAGCCGGCGCCGGAAGGGAGTCGGGGAAGATCATTATCAGCGCTTAGCGCCGTGGAACAACCGCTCTCAGAAGTGCCATTAATTCGCGGTACACGCCGTCGACAAGCGCGGCTTCCCTACACGTACAGACACTAACTTGCCGAGCAAGAATGCGGACAGATATATACGACGGCCAGGACAATGAGGTTTGGACTGGTACGCGGCTCCATGGCGAAGATTTCATTACAGATACCGTGAAATGAGAGTGACATCGCACAATGGTAATAATGCTCGATACGAGGACGCCACTAGGAGGATGAGCTCGACTCTAAGCCCCGCACAAAAGCACGAGAACCTCTCGATCGATTCGCATCTCAAGAGCCCCCGCCAAGTGTCCCCTAATCGCACCAAGGATAAAGATAATTCGTCGCTTAGCGTGCCCCTTTACGAATCTTATTAGTTCCCTACTCTGCAGGTTGTCAGAGGTCAAAGGTAACACATTTCGAGCGTCATATAAATCTCCCTATCGGCAAATCACCACCGTGGGAAGCACCAATACTGAGCATTGATAGCGATGAACGGGCAATCCATGGCACGGGGACGTCGCGTGATCTATATCATCGCGTGTCTATTAGGAGCGCGAATTCAGTCCTATCCACGGATATATCCGTACATGCCGCACACTTTTATTCCTCGAGATGTCACGGTAAGGTTCGTAACGAACGTCGATAGGTACCTCGTTTCATTAATTATCTCACTCGATATACGCTAGCCGTAACGGAGAATTATAGCTTTAATGCAGATCCCTCTGGTCGCTTCGTGAGAGCAGGAAACACGTCGCGCTGTTACTCGGCCCGACTGATTTACACTCGCGTGAGTTCATATTCATGGGTCGCATAGAAGCCTCATCAGCCTACCGCCTAAGTTAAAACAGAGGAACAAACGACCGATCTGTCGCGAGTAAATGTAAAGTCCATTTTGAAGCGCGAACAATTACGTGCGAGGCCGCCATTGAGGAAGCAAACGCCAAGGATCTACGGCGATTACGCTCATCATTCTTTTTCTCCCGTAATTGACGCTTTTGAAGGAGCATCCGGCGGTGTGTTGGGTGCGCGGTTACGCAGCAATCGTGACGCACGGGTCGTTCACTTTCCCGAAGAGCGAGGCTTTCACGCGAGCACCATCCATTCGGATGGGAGTCACGTTATCCTCCGATTCCGGTCGTGATCGGACCAGCATGCAGCGCTGCTGCAGCTGCGCGGTTCCGACTTGCAACGATCCGCAGTAACCCGACGACGACAGGGACGTCGCGATTACGTGAGAATTGTGGTCGGGCGAAACCCAAGCACTTACACATCCTCGCGGCTTACCTTACGACCATCGGAGAATTCGCACGGGCGAAAGTCGGCCCCGGCCCCGTTCATTGATCCGCAACTCCTCGCGCCGCGAGATCATTGCAAAGTTTTCGTGCAGCTGCGGCTTTCCGAGGGGTGGGATTTAATCGATGAAAAAGTTTGACCGCGCTGCCAGGGACCATCAGGATCGAAAGTAGAAGCCTTTATTAGTAAAACCTCAATGGCAGAGCGTAAAAGCCCACGAAAGAGATAATCGCGCATTTTATCCGGGTCGATTTGATGGACGGTTTAGAGGCCGCGCTCATCCACCGTGATAGATGAGCCTTCGAAAATTGTTTTAACGTACACCAATAACGCTATTCTGTGTATAACGTATAGTAAGCCCCCCCCCTCCTCCCTTCCCCTGTTCTCGTTGGCTCAGCTGGAACAGCTATCTTCCGCGATCCGTTGAACAGCATCGTGTTTACCGCGGTCCATCGATATTGATTACCCCTTTTGTCTATCCGCCAGCTTGTTAATGAGCGCCCGCCTTTCTATAACGTTCGCCGCTAACTTTCCTACGCCGTTTGCGAGAGCCTTCACGTGATTTAGGTGCCAGAAGGTCCCTTACAAGAAGCGCAATGTACATATATTGCCACTCATAATTCGCCGTCATCTAGACGCCACCGGTCTTTCCACGCGTTTCCTGTCCCCGTAAGATTTACCGCAACCCGCAAATCCAAATATCGATTTATCGATGTACCTGGTAGAAACACCGGTTAACGAACGAACATGAAAATGATGGCGTTTTGTAAAACCCTACGCGTATTGCTTATGCACGAAGCCTTTGCCGCGTATGTACATGGCGGGCGTGTTAATGAGCGCGATAGTTCTCGATAAAAGCCGTTTCGGAGTTTCGTGCTCCATTTACGAGCCATTCCGCATGATTTAAACACTACTAGATTCCTCAGAGACTCCGGTGATAACGTATTTCTACGCTAATACGTACACAAAGAAAAATTTATCGCGGCTCGGGCAAGAAGTACGTGCTCAACGGCATATATTATACATTCTCGTCCTAACGAAGGAGAGTAATGAAACACCCCGACTTGGTTAAGCACGCCTCTTTCCTCAAAGGGTGTGTCTGATTTAATAAACGATGACGACGATGGCTGACCAGCGAAGGAAACTATTTAACCGATTGATCGTCCCGCTAATCTTCTCAAATGATCCGGCAACATCCCACTACGAAATCGGCCCGATTTATAATTTATCCCCTCGATCGCCGTGTCATCGGCAAGGGAAATCGTTCAAAGTGACGGAGAAATACCTGTGCGTTAAGAGTCGCACATGGATGCACCATTTATCATGACCCAAAGGAGTCCAGCCCGTCCCGAAGGACGAGAAGCCGAGAACGACAGATACGTCGTTAAGATTAACCGTTCAATTTCGCTGGTGGGTAACTCTGCCCCCCTCGACTGCGCTTCTCTCTCTTTCCGGAGTTAAATGGACTCCTTCGTCACCTGCAATCTTGACTATCCGAGAAAGAGGGACCGGATGAAAAGGAACGGATCCTCGGCGGACGTTTATCCCGGGCCAGAGGAGGTGGGTCGCGCTGAAGGCGCACAAAGGAGCTTGATTTCGGTTATTGAAAAGGACCGAGAAGGTGTACCAAGGCACTAACGTTATCGTCCGACGTAGTAAAGTGTCTTTTATCGGCTTTATCATGGGTTTTCATTGCCACGAACAGACACCGCGAGTCACAGCTACCGACGAGGAAAGTTCCGTGGATGCTTTTCACTGGAACATTACTACATTTATCGCGACTCGATGGGACATGAAATCTGATGGTTGGGAAACGGTTCGCGGCGGTGTCTTCGGCATTTCGGGTCTCGTAAAATTTGCCCAACGGTTTAGGTGTGAAGCGAGTGCCGGCGGATGGTGCATGGTTTTCTCGGTGCGTCGACAAACACACGCGTGAGCCTCGTGCTTACGCAAACACGTGTAGACTGTCGCCAGCGCAGAAATTGGATTACCGACTGCTTGTAAAGCCCTTCCACCGTGTATCGTCGTCGTAAGCTTCTTCCAGGGAATAGAACTTCCGCCATTGTTTTCTCGCAATTACCGACAAGACGACGGGTAATATCGTCGTCGAAAGCTTCCCGCCAAGTACTCTGTTCGATCTTTAAACGGCATTCTCCGACCCTTAGAACCGTTCTCCTCGTTTCATTAATTTCATTAAGATTTTAATGGCCGATTGCCCGCAATCTCCCGAACGATTCTTTCCCCCCCAAACATTCCTTTCCCTGCCGGTATATGGCACAGATACGAGCTTCTCCAGCTACAGGACGATCGTTACTTTCTTGCTATATGCATGGGTAAAGCAACGTCGCTTCTAAGGAGATTTCTCGCGACTGATAGAGAAGTTTATGCGATTTTCTGGTGTTTATGCAACGTCCGCGGGATATCTGGCGATAGGTAGACGGCCGGAAATCAACGTCTCCGAATGGCACTGCTAATCTGGGGAGGGAAGGCATTACCCGTATAGTACGCTGAATGTTCCCTCTCACGGCTAGCCGGCCACCGACGGTCCTTTCGTGACCAAATCCTCTTTCGGCTTATACGGTTTTACGACTATTAAGCGAGTACGAATGGGCACTTATACGAGCGAGCCCGTGATAAAGGGCCGCGCTTAGCAGCTTGTCGCGTCGCGCATTTCAGGCGCACGCTCATAGCGGTTCATCGCTGTAAGGCGCCAAGAAAAACAGCGGAAACGGAGATCCGACGAGAAATCGTTGTCGTCCTCGTCCTCGGATCGCAGATATGGAAAGGGCGGATGCAAAAAGCCGCTTTACGAGCGGCACATCGGCCCACACCGAGCATTACGCGGGTGCTTAACTCGACGACCGTAATCCAGCCGGCCTCGTGCCCGTTTACTCGAGGTAATTGTTCTCCTCTAACCGACAGTGCCCAAAGAGTCCGTACGAGCGCGTGCCTCTCCTCTAACAACCGCCGCGAACACGTCTCAAACTACCGCCTTGCGGTCGGCTACGAACGGACAAACAAGACGCCGGCACGTCGACAAACTGCTCCTTCGTCTTCTCGCAAAACGTCCCTAAAACGGCAAAATACCACTTCTCGCTACGTACTCCTCCTAACCGGCTCGATGCAAAAAAGCTCGATTAACCGTCGGCAAAAATTGCCGCCGTTAGTAGAAAGGGGATGCGATGGAAGTCCTTTTACCAACGTTCCACGGAGACAGCAAAATTGCACGGAGGGAAAGGTGGGGTAAAGTCCTTTCGCTGAAATAGAATCGGAATTCTCGCGGGAAGCCTGAATGGGCCGGACTAACTCCTGGACGCGCGACGTTGTCCGGCTCGTATGTAAGCCAGTGGGTTGTCGGAGCATTGGTATGCCAACCGACCCGTCAGAATGGCCCGCTGCTGAACCTGCAGAATCGCTATTCCCCACACGAACGACCCGTCCTAACCGCCACGCTTACGAATTCTTATAACGAGTCTACCGTGCCGATGGCTCATGTTCCAATCGATCATCAATGCCGAACGCCGCTCTTTGCATCGACCTACCACTTTCCCACCGTCCTACTGGACTTAGTCTTAATAATGTAAATACTCCTGATTATCGAAACGAAGCTTCTAATCACCGCACTTTGTTCCACTTGGATGTTACTCGAAATCGAGAGATAATATTTTTATCCGAAGATGAGCTTCGGCGCAGGGACTTGGGAAAATTTCCATCGAGCGCTCCCAGGGATATTCGAGGGATATTCGCCCGGTGAATATTCGTATGTAAATAGAGAAAGTACGACGAATATCCGTGCACGGCTATGCGGATCCGGCAACGATCGATGCTATACGCGACTCTCCATGTTTTTTCGACCTCCCCGATATTCGCAGGTCATTGACTTGAACCGTTTGAGAAAGTTTCGAGCGATCGTGCTAAAGATCCGAACACACGTATACGGATAAGTAGATACGTGAAAAGCACGTGGGGAAGCATCATAGATTTTCAAGAGACAACCACTCGTCCCCGAAGTAATCCGGTCAAATAATTCAGCTCATTTCCATGCTCCATGAGATGAAAATTTGAATTAAGATTGAAACGTCTCATTATAAATTCCGCACAATTCCGCTAAATTAACGTATAACTGAACCGCTGGCTCTTGTGTTCTGTACGTCCTCTTCTTATAGATATCGAGAAACATACATTTGTTTATTTCCGTTCCAATTGTGTCCGAAATTCTGGAGCGAGTGAAAATTTCGCTGTGTCGGTGTCGTTATCGGTACCGCCTACGTAAGCACCCCTCGAACGCCTATGAACAAGGGGAGAAGAGGTTGCAGGGGCGGGGAGAAAGAGAGAGAGGGCTGGACGTGCGATAAGAAAAGGGCGAAGAAGACCCTATATACCCGTGATACGTACAAGCAACCCTTTGTTCAGCGAACGTAGCGAACTAGGCTCCTCTCTGCAGCAGTCTGTGTTTGTATACATATATAGAGATCTACATGAGCGCTACCCTCGATTTTCCGGGCTGGAGGGTTCGATCGTGCTCCGCCTACAAACACGATCCGATTAGACGAGCGACCGAGCTGAAGACCGTTCGATCGACCGGCGCTCAAGATCTGAATTTCGACGCTAATTACGCACGGTTAGTTGCTGCCACGTTGCCGAATTACATCTACGTTCGACCCTACGATGCCGAGGTGTAGCTCGTCAGTTATAGCCGGAATCGGGAAAACAGAGCGTAGACGGGCCGACGTATATTAAACGCATCTCATTAACCCACGTCAATGTGTCCGCAACAATACTTGTCACAGCTGCATCAAAGCACGTCACAACGGGCTATCGAGAACTCGGAGGCGCTCGCAGCGATGCATCTGACAGATGGGAAAGGATCAATATGACGAAATTGAACTTGTATCGTCCTTGCATCGTATTCTCGGTCTACGCGTCTTCCAAAACTTACGCTCAACTTACCGAATAATTCAACATCGTTCGGGAAAAGGAAGTAATTCATTCGTTTCGTAATTTTACACTTGGAATGGCAGAACTGCCAGGGGAAAAAATTCTTTTTATCCAGACACGAGTTGAATGATAAACGGCGATGTTCTTTCTCACGCGATCCAAGCAAAGGGAATTTCAGTTGTCAAAAGCTTATCGTCGAGAATGAGCTCCGTAATAGAGTAGCTCGCGTCGGGAGTATGACGGAAGAACTTTTAAGGGTATAAGAAATTTTGCGAAGACTCACTTTTCGTAAGGCAATATCGTCTGAGTTCTGAAAAATCGCTACAAGGTTTTCCGTTATCACGTCACTTTCCATTGGTCGTTATCGCAAGTGAAGCGAACGTAATAAATCCCTTTTGCCGAGCTCGTCGTAGCTCGTTGTACAAAAGCCAAGAAAACAGCGAGTAAATACGAGCACTTTGCCGACATGGCGGAGGCGACAAGTCAACGCCACGGAAGCTCCTGTAATTTCCATTCGTCTCCTCGAAGGATGAGGGCGAGGGCGAGGGGACGATCCAGCCGGCAGTGCATCGGGGCACAGTGCGTTATACCGAGGGAGAATAGACCGTAGGAAAATGCGAGGTAAAAGTTGCCCACGCTATGGGGCCCCGAATAAGTTTAGCGCATGCGGCGCTACGAGCGAAATAGTATTTGCACAAGAAGCGGTAAACTCGAAACTCTTGGCCGGGTTGAAGTTTCACGGTAACTTCGCCGAGTTGTAAAATCAAGCGGCTAGGCATGCTTTCCCCTCTCCTGTCCCCACCCCTCCCCTCCCTTGACCCTTCTTCGTTGGCCGTCAAAGGTCGGCGCCCAGCTCGCACGTTTACGAAAGCCACCACCTCCCAGTCGAGACGGAGTCTACCCACGAAACAACTCTCACCGTAAATCTCTTGGGGGAATTCCTTTCGATCGCCAAAACTGACCAACTCCCGCGAAACATTGGCAAATCGTTATCCGCCAAGCAGTTGCCTCTTCAACTCATTTGATGACACGCCCGAATCCTGAGAATTCGCAGGAAATGTTCTCCCATGTATTTTTCTAGCGGTAACCTGGACGTTGAAGCTGATCTCTCACGGGAGAAACCGTAGCGTCGACTGAAGAGAGATCAAATTGGATTTTTTGCCGTTGTCGTGACGAAGCGGGCCACTGCATTTTGGCTTTTCAAACTTTCCAAGCGGCCGACTATTTTTGACGCGCTTGCAGGCAACGAAACTCGTTAACGATTTCTGCATCATAGGCGAACGGGGCAAACGTTTCAAAGCACTCAGACTGCACCCTGTGCCATTCTTGTATATGTTGCTGCATTAGCGTGACTACGTGCGGATCGTGGTTGGCAATGTAAAAAATAGTATCCGTGCCAAGGAAACCTGTTCGCGTGTTAATGCAGACGGTTCAAGAGACTCTAGCGCGTTGTTACGTAAGTGATGTGATCGATCCATACGTGAGCATCGACCGACTAAACGCACCGCTAGCTTTTATGAATCATGCTGTTACGGCTAGCCGCGGATGCTAGTCTAAGCAGAACGTACTACAGGTCGCACACGTTTCATTTACGAATGTAACGTTGAAACCTCGGTAAAGGAAAAAAAAGTTAATCTGCCAAATAAAGCCGTGAACGATTACATCCACTTTGAACGTGACCTAATGTCAACCGGAGCCAGGACAATTAATAGTTTAATTCCCTCTCTCTCTCGGCAAAGCAGCCAACCGATCGTAGGCAAATATTTACAGTGGACCTATGTTCGGTCCGTCACGTCAAACGTTTCTGACGTCCCAATCGATTGGGGAAAATTCGCGCTGACGCCCGTCGAAGGATCACCATTATTTTCCCTCGCATGCAGATCCACCGTGAATCCGTACCGCCCTACAAATGTTCGATTTTCCGAATAGCGCCGTGCCGTTTGTTCATAAATATTGATGCGCTTAAAGCCACGGCCAAATGAGCTATACATCCCGCGGGCGCTTTCATTTTTAGCCCGATTATTTACGGGGCTTCTACGGCCCCGCGTGTTCAGAGGCGCGGTTGCTCTGGGATTAACCGGCTAACGCTTCCGCTAAATACCCGATTATTCCCGCTTCTTCGATAAATTACAAAACAGTAGCGTTATCTGCCGATTACAACACAGCCGCGCCGTTCCGGAAAGCTGTTTCCCCTTGGCCCTTAATGACGGCTTGACATGCAAGTCTCATATCCCGGCCGAAACAAGCCAAAGATCTCCGTCAAGAAGGTAATGAAAGCCAGGACATAAAGTTAATAGCGTCCCTTACAAGCACCTATGAAAGGAGAAAGATCTGATATTCAAGCAGAATGCTACCATCTTAAGTCTGATTTCTGGCCAATGTGAAAAGTTAGGGAAAAGCCCTCAAGGTATTTTTACGGTACGCTCTTGAGCCTATCCCCCCATTTTCATCGTTGGTTGCGGTTGCCCGACGCGAACGATCCGCATTAACGCCGACCAATAATGCGACGGTGGAATTACGCGGAGATCGCCGGAGTAGAAGGAACTTGGACCGGCTTAACAGGGAGCTTTGGCAGATGTGTAGATACATGTATACGCGTACACAGAGTGGGAATATTGCCGAACAAGAGAATCGACCGATCGATGGGAACTGTCTGCTTCGTTCATCCCCAACCCCCTCCCCCTCCCCTTTAGTTCGGACCACCTAGCTGCAGAAACCAGCCGTCGGTGAAACTTTTGCCGAAAGCGAACAGATCTACGGCTAAAGCCTTCGACGACCAGATTGGTTTACTTCGGGAATCACTTCGCCCCGGATTCTCAACGGACGTGCGAGGTTCGTCCTGTATCTTTCGCGCTTCGTTCTCGGGAAAATCGAGTGCCTTCCCCCCACCTCCAAGAGTATTCGCTCAATGAGGAAATGAGACCGGCCGCTCGTCCAGCGATTAACCAGCACCAGCCGTGGCTTTTCACGACTGAGGATCAAGACCTACCCGGCAACACGATCGTCCTTTTACCCGATTTCTCTATTGGCAAATCACTTTCGTGTAAAGTAATCGCGTTCCGAGGATATCAGAGAGCACGACAAATAAACAATAGCTGCGAAAAAGGTTGGAATGTTGAAATAAAAACACAGGATATGCCATTTCGGAAAATAAAGTGCATTTTACTAAAACATTACACGTATGACGTTTTATGTGAATTACTTAAGTAGCCTAAAAAATAAAGATAAGTATGGAATTACCAAGAATAGCACATAATCATCGTTCCATTCAGTTTTATGATATTCTACCGTATAGAGCTTTATGCATTCTCCGATAATAGCTGCATCCCTTGGAAACCATGAATATCGTTGGCTGCTGGGTAAATAAAACAATAGGATACATGAAAGCTGTTTCTGCCGGTAAATGTAAAATCATCCAGCGACTCATCATATCGTGTAAAACCAAGTGATTTTTTTTTTATCTCCGAGATAAAATGTCGGATAATTCATTCAGGCTCAAGATTCAAAATCCTCGTCTTTCTGAAAATTGAAACTCAAGCTCACGTACGAGTGGTCTCCACTAATTAGCTCACCAACACGACCCCGTGAGCTTTCCATCCGAAATATCCTCCGGCCCCCCTCAGCCTCGTACCTCCCCTTTTCCACTTTGGACCCTATTCACCTCACTCGGAGTTTGCCATGACCGCCATTGTCTGTCCAAACAATCCCCCGTGATTAATCCGAAGCGTTTTCCGTGAAAACCGCGACAAACCGGCTGACAAGCGAGCGACTGCAGGGCTGGCTAGGATTTCAGATTCATGCTGGGTAAAATTCAATGACGATGGGAACGTCGTTCCAAGATGAACGGTGCTGTATTTTCCTTGACATATCGAGCAGATCCTAATGCATCAGACAGTCTTACGAAAAAAAGCAGTTAACCCTTATGATAGGCCAGTCAAGTTCCCTTGTAATTTACAGACGGACCGAAAGTAGAAATATTTGAGAGATGGATTTTAAGCTTTCCGATGCCGTTCCCATTTCGGCGAAATCCTCGCTCGAAAGTTCCCCTTCGACAAAGCTTCGTGGAAATTTCGGATTTACGGCTTATAAAAACATCCTATACGGATGAACCTTGGGCGATATATCGGAACAGGCCGATCGTTCTTTACGTCCATTCGAGTATGAATATCGGCGTACTACCGTGAAGAAGGACCGGTGAAAGGGGCGGCGAAAGCGGAGGGTTGCGGGAAATTACACGGCGTTTTTACGATCGACCGGCTGTCCCAAATGGGTTGTCCATTATTATCGAAAGGAAGGGTTAAAGGCAGCGACGCCGCGGAAAGTTGCCGGATGTATGCATGACTATGCGATTCACGCGTTCCCCGGGGGCGCACGGGCTTGGAAGAGTGAAAAAAGAGGCCAGGCGGGAGGAAGGGGGTGGTTGATGAGGGTTGCGAGAGGGTCATGAGGCCGGTGGACGTCGGTTCAAGGGGCGAAGAGAGGGCTGGAATCGGCCGGCTAGCAGAAAAGAGATGAAAAAGAGGATAGAGGCCGTAGAACTGGTTCGCCATCCATTTTCATCCGACGAACGCAGAATCCCGCGAGCTTGAGGAAACTTTCGGACGACGACGCGCTCGACTGCACCAATTCCACGGCACACTATATCGGCCGAGGTTAAGGTTACACCGCTACCTCACCAGCCGGTTCGACGTGCTTTATTAAATCACGCCACTTTGCCCCGGGAACGAACTGCACATCCCATTGGCGAGGAATCTTTCTATTATCCCTTCGGTTAATCAACCTCACCCCCTCCGGTTCTACCCTGACGTACGATCTATCTTGTAGGCTTCGCAAATTGCCGTTTATTTTCTTTATCGTACACGGAATCAAGTACCAGTTTCAGCCTCTCTTTGCCACATGCAATCATAGTGAACGAATTAGTCCATTGGGAATTAAGCACGAAGACCCTACTACCCGCGTATTACACGTCAGTCCGAAACCCCTGAAATGCAACATGTCAGCGGGTATCCATTGTGTTTCAAGATACACGATATGTAACGTACGCTACGCATACGGGAGCGTATTGACTTTCCACGTGTATCGAACTGCACGGACCTTCGCCGGAGGGTTTTCGCGTGTTGCTATCGTACAAAGTCCGCACATAATGCAGTTTACAAACGACGTATAGACGGGCCACCTACACGGCAGAGCTGCAGCAGGCACGGTATAACGGGGAAAACGGATAATTGGCCCGCCAGAAATAACCGGCACTTTAACAGCGACCAGAAAATACGATAATCTCGGCCAAAAACGGAAAACAATTACCCCTGTTAACGGTTATCAATAATGAATCCTTTCGGTTGTAACGAGACTCTGCTCGTATCAGTTCCCTGGGCCATCTCTCCTCCGCGCAACTATGGACTATTCCCAGCCTGGTTTTTCAATGACCTCTCCTCGATAAACCGCAAAGCCAGGAAAATCGATGACGAAGGGAGTGTACCGGCAACTTTTTCCGATTCAATGCTCTTTACAGTAAGTTACTTTAAATAATACAAAGCCCAGCAAAAAGCAAAATTACCAACGTCGCTGAATTTCGACAGATCGCGTGTTCGACGTTCCACCACAACGAATGCCATCTTTTGCAACACTATAGCATGGAATACTTTCCCGCGCAAAAGAAATGAACGACCGGAAACGTGCGGCGCACTCATCCAAATCCTTCTCCAACATTTCGAGTCGACAGACACGATTCTCGTTAGTTTCCTTCGACGATCGATAATATTACGAGACCACGAATGGCTGACCGTAGACCGCATAATTTCGGAAATTCGCAGGGCTCTCGTAAAATCATGCTAAAGCGCATTGCGTGCTGAGCTCTGCAGCTCGAGCCCTAAATAATGAAGAAAAGTAATGGCTGTTGGAAAGACAACGAAGGAGCTTGCGACGATCGATCGTCGAAGGCAGATTGGAAGGAACGATCCGCCCTGTACTCGCGTGTCGGCTTCGCTTCCACGATACATCCCTTTTCGCATAAGCTCCCGACGCGACGGGGATATCGGCTCGAGCCGTCGTCGACTCGCTCTCAAGAAGCCCCATAAACTTCGATGGGAATCGAGTTTCTTAATAACCCCAGCGTGTACGTGGCCCGGACGTGTGGTTTCGCGCGAATAAATCACTAGCCGGCGGAACGACGTCCGAGGGAAAATAATTCCCTCTCGGTATAAAAGAGCTTATAAAAATCCGGCCTGATCGTGCACGCAATCTTAATCGTATGTCATACATCTCTCGAGGTTTATAGCGCGCTTTCATTGTCACATAGCAGGCTAGAGGTACTTTTAAGCGCACAGTGTTCCCAATCTGCCAATTACCTTTCCGAGTGCACAGTCGTTACGATAAAGATTCGGAAGGACGTGAGATAAACCGGAGGTCGACGGTCGATGCATTTCAGGACGACGTCGAATGGCCGGAAACAGAGAGAGGGAAGATGGCAAGAAGCGAGATAGAACGGACACAGGATACGTTATAGATCGGTAACGGAGAACCAACCCGGGAAAACGTTTGGCATGCGGCCAGGTAAAACGGCGCATAATTCATCGATGTCATCTCTTCTTTCTTCCCTAACCCTCTCCTTCGAGCCAAACCGGCTGCATGAAATTATGAATTACGGTCGCAGAGGAATAAAGAACTCGAGAGGAGCCACGTGACGTTCCTGCGAGTGGATCGTCTCTCGATCGTCTTGGAAAACCTTCGGAGCCTATGTTGACCTTTAATCGATGGGAACATCGAGAGGCATTTATGCCGGCCTCAAATTACGTGGCATTAGCGAGATCTTTGTAGTAGCTGGCCATTGTTGCGCCAGGAAATGTGGCGTTTTGTTGCAACACAGTATCGGAGAGAACCTGAGTGCTCAACCTACGCGGGAAATACCGATTGACGTTTTCATATTCATTGGCGCGAGCGAGCGGCGCATCATCGAAATCGCCCGAGTGAGAAGTCAATCGAATAACTTTGTCCCTCTGTCGAGTGATCGAACGGACCGCCAGGGGCCTGCAGAGAATCTGCCTGAGTACATAGACAGATATATGCACGTACCGTCCGATGCACACAGTGGCTGCAGTTACGCTTCGGCCGCTTCGCTGCACTTTTTTAACCGACAAGAGGAGAGAGGAGAGAAGAGAGAGAATGACGAAAGGACCGTTGGTCGGCGATTTCAAAACTTCACTCGCAGTCGGGGCATTGCTTTGCACGTTGCGCGGTAAAGTAGAGTATGTATATCACCTAGCAGTTCCCAAATGGTCAAAATTAAAGTGCGCTTAAAAGCCCCGGAAAACGATGCGGAGAAGCTTACACGAAATTGCGAATATCACATGCTTTTGCCGCAACTCAAACGGTAATTAGCTCCACTCAAAGTACATGATTTAATTTCATGAAATGACAGGCACGGTTTTGCAACTATTCAAAGCTCGTTACGTGCACAGAAATACGTGAAAATCAAAGGCAAGTTGTAATGTCCGCGCACAATTAACCGGACTGGTATGTCTATATTTATTTTGGCAGTGCGGTCAAATGATTAGCTTAATTATGCCACGTACGGCAGTGAGAGACTCCCAGCCATCATTCCAAACGTAGTTGCCGACCTGCGGTTGAAGAAGATTCACGAACGGATTGCACTTCCACTCATGTACACAAAGTTCAACTACGCTCTGGCTCTGAATACCCTCTGTATGCATTCAAGGCAGCTCAATCATTATCGAGCATTACTAAATGCTGAACTTTCCGAAAATTCCCTGACCGATACTAACCAGGAAGAGACTGAACAGGTGAGTCGAGAACTTACAGTTGATTGAGGTTGGAAATGAAATTACACGCTAGACTTGTTATTACGTAAAAGAGTATTATAAAGAGTCGTGCGGCTAGTAAGACTGTCCAGCTCTTATTTCGTAAGACACGTCACAGTGAGCTGATAGTACAAGTGGTCCCCATAACTACCAAACACTGCGCAAGGAAGCGATTAAAAAGTATTTCGAGACACCGATGCAGAGAAAGCGCAGATCACTTGTTAATCGAGCAAGGTCGACCACGGTGAACCTTGCACGGAAGGAGACGCCGGCGGTCAGAGTGAGAAACACTGGGGAGCACGTGACTGCGGTGAAAGCACGTGGATCGTGCAGACGGACAATCGCTTCAACGCTCAGACGTCTCTGACAGACAACGGTATATAAATATCGACAACACGAACGACCTGTTCCAGCATGAAGTTGAGGAATTACCTCGGTCGAAACTTGCCAAACGACAGGGATGTACAACCACTCATCGATAGATTCGCGTCCGTATAACGCATAACTAATAGGAAACGTCATCAGTGTGCCATGTCCTGTGGCACGCAAGGAATGGATCGAGGAAAGGACAAACGATAATTTATTAAGCGGTTCCACGTTACATCTGAATCACTGACCGGTCAGTGCAGGATTTCTTGCGTAATGACCCTGAAAAACAGGTTGGACAACGTAGGAGATTGGGGCTGAGGAATCGGAGAATGAAAGTTTAAGAATTTGTTGAAGCGATTAAAATTGATGTGTCGTGAAAGTGTGGAAAACCACGTGGATTTGCCTTGATATTGTTTACTTGACCCGTAACGGGGTGTTAACCAGTGAATGTCGCGCTCGATTTCGCAAAGACCACGGAGCAAAGGATCGAACACGTGGGTAAAACGTCATCGGACGAGGAATGGAGCAACTGTCGTAGGGGGTAAGTTCGTGGTTAATTCTTTCTCGATCATCGACCATTGACCGGAACGGATGTAAACAACGGAGGTGGAAGGGATGAACGATAAACAAAGTCGTCAGCTGGTCCCCCGAGAGCAGGTAAGAAGACGGATACACGTGACAGCGGGAAATTGGAGCACCGTGACAGGAAGCGGCTGGAATCCTTGGGTGAGAATCACGGGGAAGAGCAGCAATGACAGGCTTTATTGGCACAATAGATATCTCTAACAGACGGGAGCGATAAATATCGACTGGCGCGAGAGAAACTGGGGGAAGGGAGCGAAGGCGACTGGCGACGACGAGTCGAGCCGGTCGAACGGGACGGGCAAGCCGACGACGTTGACAGTGAAAGGAGAGACGAGAAGAGGATGGAAGAAAGGTCCCTGCAGCAAAGGACAGACAGTCCAACGAAGGAAAGGTTAGGAACGTGTGCGTCACGCGGGTTGTTTTCCCCTCTCTGTCATACAGACAGCCGATCTTCGTCCCCCCTGACGAGGACTTACCTCGTGTGCTCGTGGATGCTGGTGACTGCAGTGCCGATGCTCCAACATCCCGGCAACGAGGTCCACACAGTGCACCACGAGGAGAAGGACGACAACGAGGGGCACGACGTTACCGCATTGCATCTTCGACCGCACTCGCGCCGTCGTCACGGACGACATTCGCGCTTCCAAGGCATGACACATACTGAGCGCGCCCGCCGACGAGCAGCAGTTATATAGCCGGCGAACGATGCCGCGCGCGAGCAGCGCCACTCCACTCACGCTCGATACTCCGGCCGCCGTCGACGCTCTTCTTCGCCGACCTCCACCTCCACCACCTCCACCTCCACCTCCACCACCTCCACCTCTTCCTCTTCCGCCTCCAATTCTTCCTCCTCTTCTTCTTCTTCTTCTTCTTCTTCTTCTTCTTCTTCTTCTTCTTCTTCTTCCGCTGCCGCCTCCTCTTCCCTGTAGCTGCCGTCGCGACGCCACCCGCCAAACCACTCCACCGACAGATCTGACAAAGAAACGCAGAGACACGAATCAGTACACTCGAAAATATTTCGCACACATTTATCGCACTATCGCGCACAAACAGAGTATCGTAAAATCCACAAGAGGCTTAGAGGCTGTTAAAAATTTTCCAACTTGCTATCCATCTTCGCAACAGACGTAAACACACGGCGCCGGACTTACGGGAACGTCAGTTCGAGCCTATTTAACGTTCCTTGTGATTTATTCCTTCAGAGAATCGATCAAATGAAATAATGACCAAGAGCACGTTTGGCATCTATTGCTGGTAATTTAAAGGCCTGCAGTCAAGGTGGTTCGTAACTTATCTTCTACCAGACTCATAATTCTATTCTTCCATATGAATGCAATCGCGAAAATATATTGTATATCGCTTAAAGCAAACGACAGTGAAAGATTGTTTTTCATGTTGATTAAGTCATCTCAACTGATCAAATTAACCAAACGTACTCCTCGTCGTCTCTGCACTTGTAATAACTATCCGATCGTTACTGAAAATCGTCGCAAGGGTCATGTAAGAGGTAAATAAGAAACAAGTACCTTTTGGTACGATAAAAATATTTGTATTCTACAAAAGTATTACATACTTAGAATTTTTCTTATAAATTAATCAATCACCAGAGGAAGGGGAAAAAATTAAGTTTTTATTATCTCTTTCAATTCTCATCTTTTACAAATCTGCGCGAACCAATTTTTGCTCTCACCGCAATTCGGATTCACACAATGCGGACATCGCGTTAAGAATTTCGGATTTATAGTTTGATTAGATTTAAGATGAGTGCTGACAATGTCCGTCAGCGCGTCAATGAACATCGGATGGTCATTTGGTGCGGCGGATCTCCTTATTTTCTCGATGCCGATCTGCAAAGTAGTAAGTATAAGATTTGAAACAGATGAAAGCTTAAAAAAAAATCAATAATATTTTCCCTCACTTCTTCGGCCAATTCTTTGCAATATTCAATGTCCATCTCGTGGAGCGTTTCAATGTGTTCATTTACGAAGGCAACGGGAACTAATATAAAATTCTTTTTTCCTTGTTTCACGTAACCCTTTAAAGCATCATCCGTGAATGGCGCTAACCACGGTAAAGGGCCGACCTGAATCGAACGATATGCTAACATATATATTTTCACTTTAGCGGGGTAATGGGTTTTGATAGAATTTCAGATACCTTCGACTGCCATACTAAAGAATACGGATTACAATAATTTAATTCCTCCATTACGAGTGCCACAGTGGCACCCACCTCAGAAGGATAAGGGTCACCTCTGTTCACTGCCTGTTGCGAATATTTAAATAATGATTATACTCTTTCAATTAACCGCGAACGAGATACGACCGAAGCGTTACCTTCAATGGAAGAGAATGGGCTGAAAATAAAACTATAACATCGTTTCTAACATCCTCAGGAAAATGAATTAATTCTTCTTTTACCCTTTCCGCGATAGTTTTTATGTATAATGGGTGGGTAGACCATCTATCGATTATGCTCCACTTCATATTATCTGGTACCTGTCTACCAATATTTCATGTAATATTAATTAACAGTGAAGTGAAGCATATTCAAGAATAAGTTTTAAATATTCCTAAACAGGGTCATTACCTATCTCTGTAATAATTATGAATAGCATTAAAACTGGAGCCACTGGTAGCACAGCTATATTGTGGATACTGTGAAAATATTACAGTACGTTCCACACCATCTCTGAAAGTAAGACATTCATATGGATATTCATAGAAAGAAATACAAGGTGAAAAAGAAGATGTGAATCGTACTCTTCTATTTCACGCAGAGTGTCTTCAGTAAGAGGATCAACATATCGAAAAGCTACATAGTATTTGTGTGGAGCTGTTTCAGGAGAAACTTTGTCCAACTGTTTACACAGGAGTTCACCCTGTTTATTGGTCCACTTTAAAATTGGGGATCCTCCACCAATTTCTTGATATTTTTTTTGAACATCTGCTGTGCGACGTTTGGCTATCCAGGGTCCCAATTGGCTGTAAGTCATTTAAGCATTACTGGACCCCACTTACAATAATGAATTTGTTAATAGCATATAGAAGCTCAGAGACCTTTGAATAGGTAACTGAATCATGTCCCTATCAGTCATAATACGTAGTAAATATTCATGCACTTGCTCAGTGGATGTTGGCCCACCCATATTAAGCATTAATATGCCAGTTTTTGGCTTAACTTTTTCCTCTTGTTTTGCTTGAGTGGCTACTGAGATTGGCCGAAAATACGGCGCAAAAAGTGGCATGCGTTGCGTTCCTGTACAATACCCTCATTAAATTAACATACGCGAGTATCGCAAAAAATGTAAAATCCAAATACACGTAGGCAGGTTTCGTACAGTTTATTGTTTACATTAATATTTTCATTTTTTTTATACGTTAAAACAAGTATACAAACTAATACTTACCGAAACGCAAGGCGTTTGATAGTTTAAAGATACTCATCTTTCTAACTGTAACACTTCAAACGCTGATTACACTGGAAAAAATGGTGGTAATAAAGCAGGAAATCTTCCTGACGTTTCGCACTATGTGCACAATCACGGTGATGCAAACGGAGTAGAGTTATTTGGAGGTTAGATTTCTATTCAGAAAATAGGTTATGTATGCTGGATTGCGGTTTTGAACAGGTTGTATTAACGAGCACGTTTCCCTACTTTGGTATAGGCAGTTGCCTAGACCCGTGCACGATAGACTTTCCTGATAAAATTGTATTAGATAAACGTAATTCTAATCTAAGATACAGCTACCGGTCGTCATTCTATACGGTAAGAAACGATGACGGATGAAAATTCTGAAGAATTGCCATCATCGGATTTGGGGACGCTGGATTTGTAAGTTATACATACCGTTTTGACACGTCCAACTGACCGAAGAGGTACAATTCTTCATGTCATAAACACTGCTTATTTCTCTTGACAGTTGGAGAAAGCGATACGCCGAAGAATTGGATAATTTTAAAGATCACGGTGACGTTGGTGAGGTTTGGTTTGGGAAGAGAAACTCGAGGAAGGTCGTGGAGTAAGTAAACAGAAAAAGCACGAATATTGACTTTTAGAATCACTGTTACTACAAAAAGTGTGACACTTTCCCGCGTGAGTAGAAAACAATAAAGCAAAAGGCTACTCCTGGTGCCACCTATCCTCACAGTCCTCAATTGATAATGGTACCAAAGGATAAATAATCCTTTTTTAAAAAAAATTCCAATAGGATAAAAAATTCGACACACTTAAATTTACAATAATTGTGCTTCAAAAGTTTATGCTCAAATACACAGATCCCTCTTACCCCCATATTCTCATTAAAAAGTGTTAATTTTACCCCTCGACATAGGTGGATGGATAAAGAGCTCATCCTCGACAAGAAAAATGATAAAATAGTCGATATTGGTTGTGGAAATGGTATGATGTTGGTAGAGCTGTACAAAAAAGGCTTTGTAAACTTACTTGGGGTAGATTATTCCGAAGAAGCCATTGATCTCGCTCGCGAAATTTTAAAAGAATCAAAAATAATAGACGGGGACAATCCCTCCAGCGTCGACTTAAAAGTGGTCGATATTCTTAACGTGTCAACAAACGAACTACCGAAAGACATTAAAGTAGCTCACGACAAGGGGACTTACGACGCGATCAGTTTACATCCTGAGCAACCCGCAGAAAAACGACAAACATATATTGAAAACGTCCACAACATCCTACCCCCCGATGGCTACTTCATTTTCAGCTCCTGCAATTGGACGACGGAGGAGTTGCAAGCTCATTTTAAAAACCGTAAATATTTTTACCAGAACGTAAATCGAAATCACAAGGGTAGTTAAAGGAATCCTTTTAATTAACTCGTGTATACGTTGCTCACAGATTTCGAGATGGTGTGTCAACTTCCCGCCGATTCCTTCCAATTCGGAGGCCGTACTGGCAATTCTGTGACCCAGTTGGTTTTTAGGAAAAAATGAAATAAAATTCAGGAATGTACAACATAAATAAATACAATTATTTCATATATTTGTAATTGATTATGTGCACAAAATGTATTAAAATACATAAGAGAATAAAAGAAGTGCGATTGATATGCGTTACACTCTTTAGGGTACGATCACATACAAACGTTACAAAAGGCACTAATACTTAAGTAAATATATGTATGTATATAGATTTGTATATATTTAAGGTAGGTAATTTTAGGACATTTCCTTAGTGCAGTTACTTTGGTACACTGAGGCATCCTTGGCAAATGCAGACTTCTCATCTTTTATAATATATGAAATAAAAATCACTCTCCCGAAACCGGGCTATCGTTCCATTGAACAAAAATAATTCTGTATCATTCTTATTATTGCATTATTTCTACGTGGCTGTGTTTACTATTATTTGAAATTATATAGATCCTGTGTTAATACCCATTAAGAGCTACAGAAGACAGCCCATTATGAGACAGGAAATAATAGAGATCTATTATAATGGCAAACGTATATCCTATATCTTATGTATCCTAAATTACAACATTATAACATATTAGTCTATGTAATGTCAAAATATTCGGTGACATTGTCAAACCGGTACGAGGTAAAACACTACAGAAGATTGTTTATTTTTTGTAACTTTACATATCTAATTATAATCAGTTTAAAAAGAATCAGAAAACCACACACTTCCTTCATTTATTCCAAGTTCTCAGGAGATTCTGCAAAACTTACAGCCCATTAAGTCTTCCGGAAAGTAGTGGGATAATCAGGAGAACGGATGCATAAAACATGAAGACTGAGGAGCTGCCTGAAAAGATCAAGTACCGTATTAATACCATTAATACTTGAATATCTTTTTAAATAATTCGTAAAGTAAAGTAAACGTACCACTGCACATTAAGTTTTCCTCAATATAGTCGTCTTGACAGTAACATCGCTTCCCTGATGCAGAGGTGTTGTTTCTCATGACACAATGAGCTCCTTCGATACATTCGGAATCGTCATTGCAGGGTGCTCGAATTGCTGAACAAAGCACAACGAACCACCGTTTGTTTGATATAGTTCAAGGTATAGAATTTTCAAGCCTTCAATTAAAGCCTTAACAACGCGTTACTCTTGACTGGTTTACATATGTAGATAGTTGGAACATGGCGTGCGTGTAAAACTACTCCAATCATCACGAAAATCCAGCGAGACGTAATTTCGTGGTACCATGTAGTTTTACACACACGCGAACCCATTTAGAACTGACTGTCAGCAGTCAATTTATCACATTGTGCCCCGAGTGGTATGCCTAAGTATTCCGCACTAAATATTTCATTTTTCCAGAAAGGTCTACACGTGCGTAAAACCAAAGGAGTTTTCACGTCCGCGTTCTTTAAGAAGGACCAATTTGCATAGATAACTGTACACGTATGCGAGATTTATGTATGTACATACTCCTGTAGAACACACGAAAGAATCTATACGCGAATACAGTCACGTCTACCGTAACTAGACTTCTCCTTAAGATTCCCAAAGTAGAATGACGGTCTTTGGTCGAATATACAAAGGGGCCAAAAAATGTTTTACCTTTAAATTTGTTATTGCAAGCGCCGTTGACGGGTGCACTGTAATCACCGCATAGACAACGTTTCCTTCCATCCCGTGGATCCGACATACAAGTGGTGTTTTGAATCCCAGCGCAGTCTGATTCCATCTGACACTCACGAGCCTTTCCGACTGAAAATCGACAACAATGATAGCAACATTACGAGGGAGGATGCTGAGGGTCGTTGAGCGAACGTGCGAAAAACAAGCGCACGAGATATCGTGACGAGGAGCGTAACAGGGGCGCAAAAATGGAAATCCTCGATGAAATTACAGAGGCGTTATGAGCGACTCGAATTGCGATCGTTAAAAACACGAGCAATTGGCGGGGACGTCGCGATCCACTGACGTTTCAACCCTGTTGTCAGGGTTGCAGCGCTGGCATTCAGCGGAACATTAGTATGCATCTACACTTAGCCTGACCTTGACACTTGGACGTAAGATCTCCTCGTAAGATATGCCGCCTTGTCACACCATATAATGCGGCGCTCGTGTGTGCCGAGGAAGCGAAAAACCGATATTAACAAATTACAGCAAACTTTCTCCAAGTGCTAAACATCGCGTTAACTTTCCACCGATTACCTCTGCGCGCGATCCAAGAGGAAAATTACCTGCATATTTTCTTCCAGAAATGTCTTCGAGAAACGTTCTCTCAACGATGGGAATAAACGGACGAAGAATAGAAATATCGATCAATTAATTACTCACCCGGCGTGGGGGGCGGTGGAGGATTGTTGTGATTCTGCGGATTTGTCTTGCCGAAGGTGGTGAGAGCACCGGCCGAAGAAGGCGAACCAACGAAAATGAACAGGAGGACCGCCCCAAATAATCGAACCCTCAGTCCTTCTCTCATCGTTCCAGGATTTTTATACCTTAGGAAGATCCTCACCTGACCCTCCAGTGAGCGATACCACTTATTTGACCAACACCCAGCTCTACTAATTTTCCTATGCGAAACGCACTTATTTCCTGCTTCTGTCAAATGCGTCAATTGGAGTTCCTGGCACTTGGAAATTTTTTCTGACGTACGAGGCACACTAGACTTTTTTCTGCGCCGGTAAAACTCCTTAACGGGGTACCATTGGACTTCACAGGAACACTGCGTCTTACAAGGACGTTGGAAGGCCTTTTAAGCCTTCATACCACCCCCACTCGCGAGCACCACGTGCTGCCACCACAGGAGGAAAAAGCACCGCTAGCCAAAACAGCAGCAGCTTACTTTACCTGAGAACCTAAACCTACCGTTGTTCGCCCCTTTTGTTACACATCGATCGAACACGCGTCAATTAGGAAAACACCCTTTGTCCGAGCAACAATGATATCGGAAGGCGGACGAGAAATATCAGGAAGTATAATCCATGCTTGTCAACAACCCTCAGGGACAGCTCAATAGATGATTAAATATTTAAAAGCAATACTCTGAGTTCATTGGTTCTGACAACTTCCTGAAACAAGTAAATTGGGAGAAGGGCTGATCTGTTTCTAGATAGACCGATATTTTCTTTTTGTATGTATAAATACTCCTACCAATTGGGGTTTACTACAGGGCGTATAAAATGGGCAGTTAACTGTTTGAAAACTACCACGAACGGTCGAAAGGGGTGAAATTACCGCGGACTCTTCCGTACCCCTTCCTTGCCCCAATACCATCCTCCTGGAAATAGGTTGCTAGAACCACCTCTATTGGCAAGGGTCGCCAATTATTCCAATGACTGTTCTTATTCGAACTCATTTCCCTTTCCCCCAGACATTCGAATCCAAGTCGTGTACGAAATTTTCGCTTCTCATCTCAGCCAATACATAGTCTTAATTTTAGCTTGCTTCTTTCGCACAGTTTGACCTATTCCTCAGTAAATACTAACCGGTTGTAGATAGTGACTTTTGCTTTATCCAAAGCAGAATAACTAGCCTGACTTAGCCGCCTAAGAACACGAAAGCGCCAGGAAATTTATTACATTGTTACCACTATTTTATGGGCAGACAGTCGCTGAAATGTATCTTACCGCACGCCATGTGTCTTATCTATTTCTATATACTGCCAGCGTCACGTGCGATCCAACAATTCTCAGTTCTTGAATAAAACGTAAACAGATTAGGAATTGATCGTCATCCTCCAAAAGAAACGAGCTCTTAAGACGAGTTCCTCTATGGTAATAGATGATCTTGTATGCGAAGAGCGTAAAAGACTGCGTCAAACAAAGGATTTATCATTAATCCGTCCATGCTCATCTTACTCCGTTCGCATACAGGATCGTGGATTTCCCACTGCAGAATACGCATCTCGAACCATAAGAATATTGTCCTTGACGTACTCGTACAGATAATGCCTTCACTCGAAATTGAAGGTAGAAGAATGAATTTTTAATGAACGTTGATAAAGAAAGCAGACGTCGTGGCACATGTCAATGTACACGACAGGCAGGCTATGTTATCCCCTCGAACCTTCACGGATCGAAAGGAAATCGCTGATATCACGCGATCGTCGCAAAACCTGCGATTTAGTTATACGACTTCTCTAACCCTCCCGTCAGTCAACACAAAAGGCGGACAGTACTAATTGTATTGGTTAAGAAAGTACGCCGGGGAAAATCGTTATCACGGTTAACGCACTGACATAAATCGCGACGGATTAGCATAAAGTTCAAGGGCACTGCGCAAGGGTATGATTAATTCATTAATTAACCCTTGGCATGCCTCAATGCATATGAGCTCGCCGCAAACATTTATGTTCTTGTTTTAGGGATGAAAATTATATCAGTCGTTATTTCTCGTAGCATTATAATTACAGAAGCACATATATTCACAAATATTAATATACACATCGACTGTACACCACTTTCATCATAGACACGTTGAACATATTTTTCTTCGAAAGGGTCACCATAATTTCTCAAGATCGTCGCACCATCATTCAAGTCTCTTACTGAAAGCATTATAATACAATTCAGTAACGTCATTTTGTTGAAATATTTCATTACTGCAAGCTTTTATCGCGTTTTTCTGTACAGCTGCGATATCTGATAAGAGAAAGCACTGCTCTTAGGAATTCAATATGATTAACAAATTATAGATTTTCTTCCGTCGAGAATTCCTTGGAAACGTAGTCATCGGTAAGCTTCATCCTGTCGAGATATCTTTTATGAAGTTTGTCAATGTGCCCCGCTAAATTTAACATCTTCTCATCGAATTTTTCAAATTTCTTTTCCATGTCGAGATTCCGCAGACTTTCGGGCTTTCGCGATGCCTGGGAATCTATCTTTGCTCGCACTCGTTCATAGAACTCCTCTTTCGACGTCTTCTCATCTCCTATCTCATTTGAGATTTTTCCTGTGGCAATATTTTTCGTCTAAATTAATTGAGCAGTGATAGAAAATACAGGCGTCTAAGTAGAGAAAGTGTAAGGGGTATACTTACTACCAGCTGTAGTCGACCGACGGAACAAGGAATGTTGGCCACCGATAAAAATGCAACCCCAGCGATGCGGCCATGACGGGTAATGCGGAAAACCTCTGTAAGATGGATGACGCCAGGGATATAATATTACAGTTTCTTTCTCCGGCATTGAAGCATCCGTTGTATTTTCAGGCTCATCGTCTAAGTCTTGCTTCTCCATTTTTCCAAAAAAGTATGTCAGGATTTCAGAGCTGGATTTTGTTTCTGTACTCTTCATTTCATTTTCCGGATCGTCCGGTGTTTCAACTGCATCCAGATCTTCTTCGTCGATTGAACGTCTCTTTCTGAAATAATTCAATGACTCGTCTTCAAAGTCTGGTGTGGGCTGCCAATTGTCATCATCCTCCGTATATGACGACTCGTCTGTTGCGAATTCTAAAAAAGATTTACTTCTATTATTTATTACTAGCTGCGGCTGTGTTTTTCTTACCTTGTCCCCAAAAGGAAGCAATGTTGCTCTTCGCTATCGTTGAGTCCCCATCGGTTGTTACGGTATCAGTCAGATCTTGATCCTCAACCTCCTGACTAATCCCGATGTCCATCATATAATCGAAGGGAGCCGGTATAGCGTAATCTTCGTCGCTCAAATAGTCGTCGTCGAAATCATAGACATATGAGTCGTCCTTGGGACTTATTTCGGATGATACTTGTGTATTCTCCAGATTGGTATGAGAATCTGTGGCTGTACTGTCATCTGAGACAGTGGCCACAGGAGTTACTTTCTGCACATTTGTCTCCTCTGTTGCCTTCAAGTCATTCTCGAAAGTAGCTTCCATGGTTGTCCCATCGGTATAACTCGCAGTGGTTGGCTCAGACATTTCACCCCACCACGTACCATGAGTATTTGATATTTCTTCCTCTGTGCTTGTCCAATCGTTAATCAGAATATCACTCGCGAAATAATCTAGAGGTATCAGCTCATCAACCGGACGACATCCTTTGACAATCCAATAAAGACTTCTCATGTTACCGGGGCATGCCACTGTTGCTTTTGGTATTCCGTTGAATATAAGGAATTTCGTTTGAATCGTTGGAATGGACAAGAATGGCGAATTTCGCAGATACTCATTGGGCAGGCAGTATTGAATATCCTCTAAGTAGGAGGAAAGTAGAGAAGGTAGGAAGCACGTTTCTTGTTGTATTGTAGCCATATTTATTCGATGGATCTTCCACAAATATGGACCGGTCGAGCGGTCATAGCCCACTTCTTCTCCTGATACAAGGCTTGCATCTTCTGTATCCTCATGAAACATGTTAAAAGTATGTGCCATCAGAAAATCAGTTTCATCATCTGCTTCCACGATGGAGAAGCGTCTAGCAGCGTTTAGGAAATCGATGGTCCTTAAATCCTGCGACTCGCAACTCACGATATTGGTGCCAATGTATCTATACAAGAAACAGATATCCACAACTTCGATGTAGGGATTCCATACAAAGAAGTAGTCTATGTAAGGATTCCAGTCCGCATGGGGGAGAATGTCTGCGAGCTCGCTGAGTGGGGCCTTGAATGGTTCACAAGTCAACGTGTACATGAGATTCACAACATGTTCGAATTGACACCTCTCCAATTTTCCATATCTGTATCGAAGCAGAGTTCCTTCAATGAAATCGCTCGGTGCACTGCTCGTTTGGACAGGATTTTCACTCTTGAACGAACGTTCACTGGACGGTATTTTATCAACGAGTTCAGCTTCCTCTGATTTCTCGTTGCTAAAACCAATTTTTTCCTGATCGCCCCAAGATGACGAAGAATCGGACTCTTCGGAGGGCCAGAAGAAATTTAAAGGCGTCAGGATCTCCAGATGTTCTTTCTTTTCTTCAGTTGACGTCGGGGCCAGTAAGATTTCATCCTCAACTCCGTGTATGGAAGTGTCCGACACATTGACCTCCTCTTGCTTCTCTTCATTCGAAACAGTCTGCCCCTGAATTTCATTTGACGATGACAGTTCAGGAGGGGATGGAACAGTGACAGCATCTGTGTCAGATGCCGTATTAACATGCTCAAAATTCTCAGCTGTATGCGGCAAGTCAGTGGGTTCTGAACTCTCAAGTTCATCATTGCCTGTTTCTAATTGCGAACTGTTTTCCGTGTTGGACATTTGTACTGTGGGAATTTGCGTGGTAGTTTCAGAGACGGTCACACTGTTCGAAGCTTCTTCCTTTAGATCTGAATTTTCTTTGCTTTCGACCTTCTTCGGTTCACCTTCTTTGCTCCACCGCTGAAATTCCTCGAGCAACATCATCATCTCACGGGTCTCCAAGTGGTCTGGCTTCGACGTCCCGTTGAATCCTGACGACGAATGTAACGATGAATCGCGGGTCCCATTCGCGCTCTTCAAGTCCGCCCACCCTACGTGGTAAGCCTGCCATGTCGTATAACTTGCCCAACCGATGAAGAGGGCCAATTCTACGTAAAGCACAAGTTTCATGCATTGTATCACTCCTTTATAGAAGTGGTGTTTCCCAGCTGGACGCTCCTCCTTTGGAGCATCTTTCACTCCCGATCCTCCTTCCAACCCCAGCAATTTTTCTGCGTGAAAACAATAAACATGGATATCTTATTGTCCGATATCTCCTAAGCGTCGAACAAAAGGGGCCATACTTACCCTCGCTAACGCTCCAATGCTCCTTCATGTCTGTCGACTAATCGTGAACTGACGATCCGTCCACTGCGGGGACATTAAATGTTCGGACCGCAGTAGGAATTAACCTCGACCTGCCGGTGATGAGTGAAAAGAGATGCGAAAGGTCGAGAACTGCTGATAAAACTGGCTCATGCACACGATCATCTTAATACAAGGAAGACATCGCCGAGGTCGAGCGTTATCAGGCCGATGGGTCAGCTGCTATATGCCTCGTCTTGTCAACACAGCTTCTTCAGACGTTCATTCCGGTGTATCTAGAATTTCCGATAGCGGGAATTCCTTTTCATAGGAAGGAACCGCTCAACAATGCCGTTGTCAGTGTCTTCAAAGTAATCTAACATTTCTCCAACAACAAAGATTACCCATTAGTCAAAATTCTTCGGCAAAATGGAAGTTCTCCTTTGAAATGCACAGTTTACAGTAAAAGAGTGTTCTCTCGTTGCATTTTGTAATTCACGTCGCGTATTGAAATTACGACGTACTGAATGAAAATTATGCAAATCGTAAGAGAAACTCTGGAAATGTGCTATTATTTGACCTTTTCAACTAGCTCGTACGCTTTCTAACGAAATCGCTTCGATCCACTGTAATCACTGCGGTACGGAATTCCAAGGTCGATAGAAAGCTCTGCCGCGCAATAAACGCGTGCGTTTCTGCATAATCGCCGATGATGGCCAGAGTTATTCAGCAGTAATTGATATCAGTTCGATAATGTGCATTTGCATTATTGGACGTCATTCAAGCTACGAACGAAACGAGACTACCACCCTTTATCCGTTAGCTGGACAGAATGACAATCCAAAATCAAGATTTTACTAGACGACAGTTACTGTCTGCTAAATTTATGTATTAATCTGCTGGTAATTGATATCCTAAAGAAATCGACGTATCAAATATGACACACTTTCAGAATGTTTTGTCATATGCTTTGTGTGGATGCGATAAAAGACCAAACAAAATTACAAACGTTTCTCAGAAATACGGCCCCCGAAAGTTTTCTACGGTAAACAAGTGTCAAAGACCAGCTACTTAACTCACTGATGACGCAATCTGTAGAAAGAATGATTATTCGTACGATACAATAACAGGCCTAATTAAATGCCGTACATTTAATACGAGAGTCTATGTGCCAGACGAACTGCATGTATAAGTCACGTGATTAGTCACAGCCGCCATAAATGGCATGGTCAGGGATTTTTCTATCAAAGTAGGCTGAATATAGTCATTGTCATTTTCAATAGGCTAATGTGCCTACCGTCAATTCCTTATAGCTACTAGATTTACTTATTTCTATATCCTTAATCTACGCTTACGACTAAGTTGAGTTTTAGGAATTAATGTTTGGGAGGGATTAATTCTTCGAGAAGGCTTGCGACTTTTACTACTGTCGCCGAACATTCTCTCTGCCATGTGCCTATGCTGGGGATCAGGTGGCGGAGCGTGAGTGGCAACCCTAAAAGCAGGTTGCCGCTTTCGCTCCACCGAACGCTTGCTAACGATCGGGGGACGGTAATGAGGACGTGCCTGCAGGACATTTTCCATCTCCTGGCGTAAATGACGCCTGGCTTTACGCCGCAGAAGACAATCAGACCTGCAGACTCCCTCCCACTTCCGGGAAACCTTAGCAGCGTTCAAAAGCGATTCCGCGTCCAACTGCCGAAGGATCAACTGAGACACCTCCAGCGGAAGGTCCGCAAGGAAATCCACCTTCAGAGCAAGGAATCCCATGGCGCGCAGAAGTGATCTGAAGAACTCCATGTTGCTTCTTGCTTGATGAGGGCTCAAGTGACGATCTCTCCGCGGACTGCACCTTATGTACCAATCGTTGCGACGGTCCGGTGAATAATCACTTTCCGGTTGACCACACCGGCGAATCACGATGAGGGGAAGTGGTGGGGTTGGGGGGGGGGGTGTCCTATGATTATCTTCGTTTTCTTAGCTAACATCAAGCTTCGACCTTGATTCGAACCGCAAGAAATGAAGCGAATAGAAGTGTGCGTAAGGCGGAAGTAACGTCATCCGATCGATACCGCATTTATGCATCACCTAACAGAAATGTCCCTTGATAAAATTAGACGACATTGAAATGGCGTTGACAAGGCGACATACAATATTTTTCGCTTTATCACACGTCGATCTACTCCTTTGACTACGCGTTCAACATTGTCGTCCGCGGTAATCGGTTAATGACAATGATGATTATCGAAATCTCAGATTAGGCGATGTCGCCGGCAACGATAATGTTGCAGGTGTTCAGCTGTTATCGCCGTTTCTTGATATCCCAATGCTGATAAAACATCGACCCTAGACTTCTCGGTTAGGAATGTTACTTAGTCTTTAACATGCCACCCACAAGAGATTTTTATTTGGCGTTTCTACTCCTCGGACTACAACTGTGCCTTGGTACGATTCGAAACTATTTTAAATTGTTTATATCAGTCCCCGTGTCATTCAGTCGTTCAACACTATTTTGTTTATCCACCACATTTCTGGGTCAAAATGGCCAGTGAAGGAAGCAATTTTAATCTCGGGAAATTGATTTACAATGCCTTAAAAGCGTTTCACCATTTCGTGCTTGGTTTCTGGCGGTGCTGACATTTGTAAATTATCGGCGATATACCTTCACGTCAGACGGTATCTGCTTAGAAGTCGATCTCCGTCAATCTCTTTCTTTTAGGACACGCGAGATTTCACGGGTTTCGTGCGAAACCGACTCATCGTTCGTTCATCCGTCTCGCCTAGGATTTTTTTCTCTACACGTTTTCGCGTGACCGTATCCTACCATTCGGTTAATTTATTAGAATGCCGCTTCGCTCGCTACCCCTTTTGTCGAGTTTTTCTCCTCTATAACGTAACGTGTCATATCTAACAGGGTCATCGTTCGATGGATTCCAAAGGCAGCAGAATTTCTATAAACCTGTGCGTGTGCCACGAGATATCAAGTGGGAATGTAGTACGGACGCAGAATGCACGGCAATGAAGAGTTCATGCGTCAATGGACAATGCCAGTGTACACCTGGATATGTTTATAACGCCGACAAGACGGCTTGTCTGAAAGGTAAATTTAATCGAGCGTTTCACCATAATATTCTTCCTAAGGAACATAAGCACAGAAAGATGTAGCCGTGTTTGGAAGTTGGCGAAGTGTAGGTTGCTTCCTCGGGGGAAACCCGTCTTGTTAGTTAATTAATACCACTCTCGTCCTTATCGGCAGTCGCAACCACATACGAAGACGAATGCACGGAGACTGTACAATGCTCGGCATACCTATTCAGCGGTGCGAGATGCGTTAATAGTACCTGCGTCTGTGCTCCGGGATATCATTACCTCCACGGCAGGTGCTATCCTTCTGTAGGTGAGTAAACAGGGTATTCACAAATCCATGTATCGACATTAGAAAAGTTTATTGACTTCTCATGGTGTTCTTGGCCGTCTTAGGTTTGCACGAAAAGTGTCGCAGTAATGACGAGTGTTTTGTCAATGCTGAATTCGGAGCGGTATCATGTAAGAACGGTATTTGTGAATGCAACTCTGGTTTCTATCAACGCGAGTACCGAACCTGCCGTCGCGCTGGGAAAAGTAATACTATCCCCATTTTCAACGAACAGTGTGCCGAGTTTTCATAGACTAACCCATTTTGCAAATGCTTTCCGCAGAAATTGGAGACGAGTGTACGGTGGACGTGGACTGTAAGTTTCACAAAAATGCCTTCTGTAATTCCAAACTGGTGTGTGATTTGAAACAAGAGGAAGGTGGTCGCCGCGTTGTGGCCCTAGCAAACGTCATTGACAATAACTCAACAATAGTCAGCCCTCTCACAAATCAGGTTAATAACGGAGGTAATTTCCAACGCAATATTTCCAAAAATCTCTACTCTACGTCTAGCCTCATATGCAATTTTCCTTAGAAGTGGTTACAGTGGGAAGCAACTGCATGGGAAACTCTGATTGTTCGAGTTTGGGAAACGCACTGTGTCATTCGACAGGAAGATGCGTGTGTGCCCGTGCGCATTTTGCGTCTGAGGATAATTTGACGTGTATTCCAGGTAAAAAAAGGGAATTATTTTTGTGAAGAATAATCCGAGAAAATTGAAACATTGATTAATTTAATATATGTAGAACTCGGAGAACCTTGCGATCCAAAAGACAAACCTCTTGTGAAAGATTTCGTCTGTCGTGATAACATATGGTCGTGTAAGAAGGGAATGGGTGCCTTACGAGGTAATCGGGTTTGCAAAAAAGGTAGGCAGAAGTGTAACAGTATAGTTTATTTGACCTTCGATTTGCTACAGCTGAGAAATGGTCGAGTCTCATGGTTTTATTACGTTGCAGTTATCAAGAAATACAATTTTTCCTGCAAGGAAGACGAACAGTGCAATATTTTTGGACCAGACGCTGTGTGTAATAAAAGGTGTCTCTGTAACGACCGTTCTCATTTGGTGGAGGATGAACTCTTCTGCTGGATGAACAAAGGAGTCGGTGAAGAATGCCGACACAAAAACGATTGTTACATGAATGGATTTTCCGGCAGCTTAGTTTGCGAGGAAAATGTCTGCCGTTGTCCAAACGGAAAGCATCTTAATTCGGACAAGACCGCTTGCATAGACAGTCAATCCAGTATGCGATTTTTAAAATAGACTCTTATCTTCAGATGTTAATTCCTTGAAAAATCTTGATTAATACGTCTTGTGGCTTCTTAATCTCCTTCCAGAACTCGGCATGATTTGTGACGTGAACGATGATTGCATTACTGCCCACTCAGCATGCGTGAATCACACTTGCACCTGCAAACAACATTATTACGAAAAAGAAGGCACTTGCTTTCTAGGTAGCTCTTTGAACATCTTTTAGCTACGATAAAGTCTAAGTACCTAATCGAATAGAGTAGACTTATGGCGAATGTTATCTGTCTGAAGGGCTCAATGGGAAATGTACGGAGAACAGCGACTGCACTCCGATGAATTCTGTCTGCCAAGGAACTTGCAGTTGCAGAGAAAATTTCACAGCATTATCTACCAACTCCTGCGCACCACGTATGTAATGGCAATTTTCCTTAATTTATGAACGAAGAAATGATCAATTACATCATCTTTCAATTTCAGTCGTCTCATTCGGTGAACCATGTCAGTATGATGTTCAGTGCAGCAGCAAAACGCCTCGCGCAATTTGCAAGTCGACGGAAACCGTTAAAACCGATGAATTTACATCATCCGACGTAACGGAGCCGAAAAATGGAGTGTGTGATTGTGAGGAGGGCTATCATTTTAGGTTCGGCCAGTGCTTTGAGAAAAAAGGTGAGAAAAGGATTAGGGATTGAGGATGAATTTTATCGAATGTATGTATCTCTTTCACGACTTAATTTGCGTAATACCAGTTCTCGGTGAACGCTGCACATCCCTCGGCGAATGCTACCTCGATGCAAACCTGTGGTTGGTAAACTGCATCAACGAGGAATGCAGGTGCACATGGGGCTACAGGACAGCGAACAGAACGTTATGCTCGAAAATAATGGAGAGGGACCTTCCCGGCAACGGTAAGTCTTACCTCGACTTCATTATTCAGTGGTTCTCGCCGTGACGTTGATTTGACATTATTTGATCGCTGAGTGGCATTCGCGCAAAAGATCAAGGGCAATCCTAGTACTTCCAACGACGGCCTTCTTTTTCCGGAGCACACATAAAAGTCGCCCTATGCGCCGGAAATAATACTGTGCTCTCGCTATTACGAGCGAGGTTCGCATGCGGCTTGAAAAGCCGTGTATGTTGCAATTTTTTCGATCGTCCCCGGCGATAAGACGGTGCCAAGCAACTCCGTCGTTCGCCGGAGACCTTCCACGAATTCACGCGACGGAAACCGCAGGTGTTAGAGCCGAACGCGTCGATAATCCTCCGGTTAACGAGGCCTACGCCAGCCGTGTTCGATTGCTTTTCCTTATCGCGCAGTTTATCGATCGACAAACCGATGCAAATTTTATCGACATCGCTTCAGCCAATCCGTAGATTTAACCTTGTTTATTGGTCAGTCATTAATTGAAAACAGATACCGATTGGATCCTATGGATTTTCTTTATTTCAGGATCTGCTTTCAACGTGCCTTCAGCAGCGTGGCTCCTAATAACCCTGTCCGTCCTCAAATTGACCACCTTCGCGTGATCTCAGTCCACTTCGACGTGGCCATTCGATTCAGTATTGTAAATGATTTATTGTATTTTATGTAAAATAAAGCCCTATTTATATGACGACTATTTAAACAATAATGTTTGTAAATTTTTCTGGCCGACAAATCCGTGCGCTTGATTGTAACGCCTTAACGAAATAACCAACATCCCTGATAATCCTTCAAGTTCATCGCTTATGTTAGCGAGCCTAAAAAAATATTACATACATCAACGAAAGGAAGCTAATGTAGGGGAACGTAGCGGTGCGACGGCAGTTCATCTTGATTACAGACAAATTGGTGATACCGCGCGCCACCAGCTATTTCAGAGTTCTTGCATTAATACGGATTTAGTTCCTGGTTCCACCCACTCTTAATAAATCACAAAGCTCGTTTCACGTGCAGCCCAGGTAATGACTAGGACGATCGATAAATGACCGTGGAACCGGTCGAAATTACCGCTATAATTTGCAGAAATTTCTGAAAGGTGCTTCCTTTCTGTCGAATGCTCGCTTCAGTTTCGCAGGGAATTCATGCTGCGCTGTACAGCTTCTAATGGGCTTTTTGAAAGAAGTTCCCTCGTTATCGAGCGGAGAAGAAGCTTACGCGTGGCCGCCGGGAGGGCCGCGTAACTCGCGACAGGGTACAATTTAAATACGAGCATTGCTCGCGAGCGAGATGAGCGCGATTATGAAAAAAAATTGCGTACTTTGGCGTTCCGAGTTTAGCGATAAGCGACGAAACGGTCGGCACGCGATCGCCAGTTCGGACGGCTAAGCGCGACGGCAAAGCCCATTAACGCCGTTTCCACTCTCAGGGGCGAGCAACCCCGTCGTGTCCGAATTGCTATGACGTCGCAGGCGTTGCCGTCGTTATATCCGTGACGTCATTCAGCCCGAGAAGGTGAAAGAAAAGAGCGGGAGGAAGAACGAGGGACGAAGGGAGGTCAAGGCGTCCTCGATTATGGATTCCCTTCAGCGGATCGATCGCCCTCTTATCGCGTTTACCAACGCGAAGGGCCCGTTACATCCGTCAACCAACGACGATGACGTTCGTGCGTGCCTCCCCATGTCTTCCCATCCCGCTCCTCCACCATCCCCTACAGCTGTCGTTCCTTTCGATTTATACGACACGATAGCGACACCTCGTATCCCGATAAAATCGCAAGTGTACCGGCGAAGACGAAATAAAAACATCCGATAACCGTATTCACCTTTTACCCAGAGCACACGCACCGAAGGAATGTCCTTTACGGCATCGTTCGATCTTTCCCTCAGGAAAATATTCGACTCGGTAAGATCGTTACGACTTAAGCCCTTTCGTGACAACGGTTCGTTTTGCCAACTCTTTCGCCAGCACTTCTGTATCTCTGAGCTTTTTCGCTTATCAGACGCCTAATGTCATTGCCACGAAATCGCCGATAGTAGCAATTATTCCCGAAATCACGCCAACCCTCGCCGAAGAACTTTCCAAAACGTTCAATGAATCATAGAGTAATTGTTTAAAAGGATACGGTAGAGACTTCCTTCGACGAGGGTAAGGGAGCCTCGATTAATCTTCCTAATTGCAGACTGCCTCAGGTGAAATTGAAGCCACAAAAAGCGGCTCGATAAAGAGTTAATGCGTTAACGACTGTGAATCTGATATCATCAGAATTACTCCCCCTTAATACCTTTCCGAACGTTTTTGAAAATGTGGGCGGAAAGGCTCTAATCGTGGATTAGATTCTCGACTTTCTCGATTGGTCGTTTGAACCGGTTACATTGGAGAAGTGGGAGAAATCCCGAGGGGAACAACCTTGTTTATCGCACGAACGAGAGGAATAGCAGCGACGCCACGGTCGTAGGGAATCTGATTGGACACGCAATCTGATCGTCGAAGGACGGGCAATCTGCTTTTCAGACTCTCAGACGGAACTCTTGGTGCTATTCGAAATACGTTGGCTCGCGGCGTTCAACTTATTCGCGGGGTGGAAAGCCGAGGATGCGAAAGGTCACACGCCAACGAGATGGACAGCCGATAGAGGTACGGCCTAGCTTCTTTCCAGGCGAAATGGGTCAGAGTCGACTTGGCCGGCACGCGGTCAGGAAGTGACGACGCCACCCCGCCGATCGCCGACGTCGACGTCGACGTCCACGTCCACGTCGCCGCACGAAATACAAAGGCACACGATCGAAACCCGACGCCTCCAATTTGCCAGATCTCCCTATCAGCGGCAACCTGTTCCCGCCAAATGTCATGGCTCGCATACCTCCGGAAAAATGTTACTTATATCGCCTTCATCATTGGAAGAAAGCGAACCCTTATCGAACATCAATCAAAGTGCTCGGCTACGCCCCCCTGCAGGATAAATCCTGATTATTCAAAATGGATTGGACTTCGTTTAGGACTAAAACTTGCCTCGAGATACCGCGCCGGTAGGTGTCCCTGAGCTCCAGATAAACCTGAGCAAATTGCACCGTCCAGCGACATCGTTCTTCACGGCTGACTCCAAATAAGAAAATCAGAATGAAGAATGATTTGCCGAGATTTCCGTCTTACGAGATAGCGTGTCCATCGTCGACCCTCCTTTCTGTGTCTCTTGTATTATGCACCACCGTCGACTACCCAGGGCCGAGAACTCATCTCTACATCTCAGGGAAAGCATGAACTACTCCTCGGATAGTCCTAAACTTCAATCTCAATGTCAGCAAAGACCAACATTTAAACGCTGGGAAAAAAGGTGGTCGTGTGAGAGAGCTTTGTAAAATTTTCGAAAGATTCATTTTCCTCCCCCCGTAGACATAAAAACAACGTAATATTACTTAATTTATGTATTCCCGAGGTTTATGCGTCCGTTGCGTCAAACTTTTCACGCGAGTACCGCAGTAACGCGTTCGTAATAACGAATACTAGCTCGATTTATAAAACAAAGTGCTTTATTCATTAGTGTTTTATTTTCGTGCACGCCGGAAAGTAACACTCGCATTGCACGACACGCATTTAAATAAATTCCGCATACTACCGACCAGCAGAATTTATGGCAGAGACCTATAAATTTATTGCGATGCTTTATTGCAGAAATACATCATTGCTCGCAAAAAACCACTGCAGATAGGAAAGTTCTTCTTGTTCTTCTGCGAAGCGCGCTAATTGCTGCGAAATTGATAGGCGTAAAAACTGATGACCAATGTAATTGACAATCTAGAGTGCCTTTAATTACATTGCTTCATCTTGCAAAACATTCTCCTATCTATTGCCTAGCCGATTTCTCTACATTGACCAGGATTTGTAAGCAATATTATCCGGTAGATTATCGTACAAAGTTCGGATTCGTGTAATTGCGTCGACCGATTAAAGTCTTTAAACTATTCGTAGAATCATAATAGCTAGCTTAACGAATCGATTGGAGACGCAAGTCAGGCGCTAGATGTTATGCCGATTAGATTATTCCGCGACTTCTGACCAGCTGATTAGGCGGCATGCCGACAGAAGATAATTGTAAAATTATCTATAAAAAATCTGCATCGATAGTCCAATAAATACAGCTGACTTAATTCCCATCACATTTATTTCGTATAGTGTTACTTGTAGAATGTTATTAACAACATGTTGTTGTACAATGACGCTATATCCCGGCTGTGGTACAGTCTGTATCCACTTAAATTCCTTGTGAAAGAATAAAGTTACGACATCTATCATGGTTCATTTCAAGCTCTGCCAACGATCCGACTACTTCGAAAATACTTACCGCATCCACAAACTGGCCGACTGTCTTCTGCAGGCTTCCGTAACCACTGCTAGTAAAACCGAGAACTGTTTGTAACTTTCCTCTTGAACCAATTGAACTATTTCTTGAAAGAAATATAGGCTTAAGAAAATAAAACATGCAAGAGGAAATGTCACGTTTATAGGCGTCAATGTCAAACCATCATGAGGCACTCTGCCAACAAGTACATCTCAATAAGCCGATTAGGAAGGCGCTGAGTTCGACGAACTTTGGTATTTCGTGCTACTCGTTTGTCGTGCTACATGGCAGTAATGATTTTGTCCGATGTGTAAGGAGGAAGAGAAAATCACTGCGTCGACACGACTCGATTTTGGACGATGGCCAGACCTTTTCCGTTTTCATCTCCAACGGTTCCGGCTGTTCTTCCTTCGGTCGACGCAACGATGCTATTACCATTCTCCGATAGCCCCTACTAATCCGCCCGGATATCCCCGGACAGTAACGAACCGTCCGACGGAAATCCGATGATCGAACGAACCCGCAAAACGAATAGCACAAAATATCGTTAAGTCAATCTTCAGTAACTACGACTCATCCTTGGTACCCATGTTAACGTCCTTAAATACATCCATTTACGTTGAAAGGAGAAAGTTCGTTTGAAAATTGAGAAACAATCTCCGAAAATTGGTGATTCTGTTGGTCTGAATCCGGAAGCACGGAGATTGATTTCCGTAGGCTTCGCAGCTGGACATGACGTCTTTGATTAGCTAAGTATCTTGTTACCTGTCGGAAAGCATTAAACACAACGAGCAACAGGGCACTGGATAGCCGTCCGGTGTACTATTAAGGGGTGGCTCGACTCGGAAGGCGCTTTGGGCCGGCCGATGGAAACCGAGATAGAGAAGGACAACGAGAGGGTTTAGGAAGGGAAATGACGGGGAACGTAAAAGCGCCATTGGGAGAAAGAGTGTGAACGAGGAAGAGCGGAGAATAAGTTGAAAGGAGAGGAAACGTTTGGAACACTCAGTCGGGGGAGGGGGGGGGGGGTTGCGTTAGAGGGGGGATGTACGGCTCACCAGGAGCCGACAGCAGTATCGACCAGCCGCACACGCGTTCGTAAACCCTGTCTGGATGGTATACGACGATTTCCACTCGCGATTATTCGATCCATCATCATTTCGTCTACCTTTTCGGCAGTCATTCTCCCACTCCAAACCCCTCTATTCAATCACACCGTTATCCTTCATTACGTAAACGTAGATTACACAAACGACTTCCTTGAGTTATGTATTACCCCCCCACAAGTATCGAAAGAGACGGAGAATCTCGCGGGTCGGCAAACACGAAGGTTCGGTTTACAGCGTAAATTATAGGAATGTCGGTATCGAGCAAATTGTGGAAACGTAGTCAACCAGACGAACATTTCCATGATTATTCGATCCTGAGGGACGTTCTTCCCTATGCGCTCTGCGTCCGCGGTTCCGAGTTAATATGCAGCCTCGAGTTTATATCGAAGCCCCCTGTTCGTACTCCATATACTCAACGTTCGGAAAATTCGATAATACCCTGGCATTGCAGCGTGTTTTGCCACGGGCGAAAACGTTTGATAATTTAGCGAGACAAGTGAACCAACCGGACAGTTCCGCCTTGCGGCCCAGCATCGGTCGACGTTAATTTCATCTGCAAACCTGTCGCTTGTCACGATAACACGTTGACACCGAGCAGCACCTGCCCATCAGCTAACTACGATGATGAGCAAATGTCTATTATCGAGTACATTCCTGTAACGAAAAGCTTGATCGTGCAAATAAAGGAATATTCGAAACCCAGGAATCTCCTTCGAAAAAATCCTTTGAATAATAGACAAATACACGAAATACCTGGATAATCTATTGTGCGGCATTATGGGCGTGAAGTATCTCACACTATCAGCAAAATGGTTGTAATGTCGGAACGATATTGCATCGGGAAAAAAAGGAAAGAAAATCGCGAGCACAAGCCGCTGAGCTGCAATCTCTGTGGATTATGATGGGGTTACAAAGGGCTTGATACACAAAGGCCAACGCCGCACGGGGCAGACTCGCTTATGCACGGCAGAAGAAGTCCGGAATGTGAATAAAAAACCTGCCATAATGAAAGGACGTGCATTGTAAGTCGCCCGTGTACGTGCCACATGCTCTGATTTGCCTTCAGTCCAAAGTCCAACTATACCTCGATAACACAGTTCGTCTCAAGGGCTGATCGAACGATAAAAGTATCGTGTATCAGATTTTTATGTATACAGAATAATAGACATTACATACAAATAGGTGGAAAATGGATAATACCGTACTTGTCTGGTATATTGCACAGAAGAAAATGTAGAACATTCGAGAGTGTCGCTTAATATGCGGAAATAGGTTTAGCGTCTGCAAAACCTTCTAGCAGCACTACTATTTTCTGTGTCAGGGCTCACTGAAAGAATGCATTGAGACCATGATAAGTCCTAGTGGAAAGAGTCAATTGTCCAATCCCAAGAACGTCCCGAATCCTACCACAAGAGACGATCGATCCATAAAAACGCAGACTTATAGACAATAGACAGCGAAGACGGATTCCTGCAGTGTCTATCAATTCGCTACTCTCCGAAACCGTACTTCACTATTTATTAAATCGATCACCTCGCGCTGATCTCCACTCTGATAAGGAGAAGTTCGTGCTCGAGTCCCGAATCCCTTGATCGTGATAATATTCTATTAACCAGATCAACCACCGTCGATAATCTAGGACGCTTCGAGAAAAATCGAAGGTTGCTGAAAACAACTTGAGGTAGATTTTTGTGGCATGGAAATGATAAAGTGGTCGTTGTTTTCTCCTGTAAAGGGGAATGGAATTGAGGAAACGAAGAAGATCCTTCCTCGCGACCTCGGTCGCGTTAAAACGAAGTACAACGTCTGACCGATGGCCCACGTTCAAACAGATTAACAAGCCTCTGTTTTGCCCGGAAGTGGGCTCCGAAGAACCTCGTATTTACATTGTCGTGTCGCCGGAATCCTGAATTACGGGCCGGTCGCTTAGTATAAATTGCTTTCGCTCGCTTTCGTGCTCGAAGACACATAAGTATGCACAGTCTAGTAACCCTTCTCTTAACAGGCACGTTAGAAATTGGGTCGCATTTATCAGTGAATGCTTCATTTTCGAGCCTAACTTAGTAACACGTAAATTTTAAACTTCCTACGCAACGAACGTTTTTAGTGCGTTACAAGTCCCAGCGAGGATGGAAAGTCTCCGATGCAATTTCCAGCTGTTTTCGTAATGAGCGTGGCTCGATCCGAGTCACGAAGGCGTCGCTGAAAATCCCAGTTGAGCCTTGCTTCAAATGTAATATCCTTCCTGTCGCCTGCGTCCCCGCAATTTTTCAGCTTTAGCCGTATCATTTTTGTCGTATGATCGCTAGGATTTTACGGCTGAGGAAATAGCTAAACGTTTCTCACGAGCTTCCTTTTCGCATGAAGGACAACGGATAAGCAGACACACATCCTGTCCTCCTGCTGTTGGGCACTTTTTGAAAGGCGCGAAACATACCCTCTCAAAGCTTCCATCGAATTATGCGTTTCCCGCTTTCGCATGCCAAGAATAATGACTCCCTTTTTTAGCGCGCCTTTGAAAGGCGTACATGTACACGAAAGCCGGCATTATCATCCGGCACGTTCCACTGAGGTTTAAAGCGACGGAGCTTCACACATTTCGCGGTTCTACGATCGCAACGTTTCCATTTTAATACAGCCAGGCGATATGCTGCAGCGGGCAGATGATTAAATCGTCTCGTTATCGGAGCTAACGAGGACGTCTTACAGTCCTCTTAGGAATTCAGGATTTTTCATGTCAGTACATCGTTGACGGGTATTTCCATCTGATGCTCATTAAAACGTCTTGTGTCATTAAACAATGCGATGATTTTATTTACATGCAGAAGTCGTTGTCCAGGGACATTGTCCGCGCACAATAACATTTGACAAACTAAAAAAATTCAACATATGAGAATCGAAGTAGAATAGAAGGAAGTAAGTCATGACATATACTTACATTTGTGGAGATTTAGATATCACCATAAAACCATCATCGCTGTAGGCTTTTAACGTGAAAATCTCTAATGCAGATGATCACCGTGTCCATCATTTCCGCCATGCCCACCATGTTCACCGTGCCCACCGTGCCCACCGTGCCCACCATGATCGTCTCCGTCAACCATTACATCCGGTTTATGGAGTACGAAAAATGCTATTCCCCAAGCGCAGAAAAGTACGACTAGCAAAGACCAGACTATGCAATTAAATCTGTCCCATCCGAAAATCACTTGAGTACCGTTCTGAAATTTGTTCTCTCGCGATTTGTCCTCGCCACAGCAAATCGTTTCCGCGCTCTGACTGGTTTTCATCGTTATCCGGCGAAGAGTCTTTTCCCTTTCTCGGACCCGACGAACCGTACGATCAAGAACCAACTAGCTTTGTCGAAGAACCACGGAATGGACAAATGAAAGATTTCATCGCGTAAGAAATGTGAGCACGAGATTAGATAACGATACTGAACGTACTCGATGACTCTTTTTCTCGACAATTTCACCAAATTCCCAATTCCTGTGGTGGTGAACAGGAAGTCATTGCGTTATCATGCTTTTAAATTTTACATTGACTTTAGATAAGGAACATTAAATTGTGCTCTTTATATGTACAATATTGATTGACATCACATTTATTGTTATCAATGATAATACGTACGGAATTCACGGATATTTAATGCGCCTAAACGTTTGAATATTGTCGAAAAAATGTTGAAAATGTCATTTAAGTTCCTGCTGTGTTCACATACAACAGTCCTCCGTATAGTCGTCGTTAGACTTTTGCCAAGCGAATAGCCAATATCCGATGCCAGAACCGACCAAGAGGGCGATGCAAATCCAAATATTGTAAGTCATGAAGATCAGCATGAGAAAGTACCCCAATAGCATTTGCACAATGTGCATAACCGTCTGGAAAAGATGTAATCCGGAAAACAGCAATTCTCTGCAACGTAAATCACGTGAGCAATCGACAGCCTTGCACCGTTAAATTAAGAGTAATCGTGTACACGCACTTCCTCGATTTCTTCTCGCATTTTTTCCTAAGCGCGCCTGCAGAGACGAAAATATGTTCACTGGCAACAAAAGAGAAATTAATGGGCGAATGAACGTGAGGGTCTAGCAATTGATACAAGAATTATTCACCGATAGCTCTTTAATCCTTCGTAAATCGCTCCTAAAAGGACGACACCGAGCATAGACCAACCCATTCCAACCCAGTTGGTCGTTCGCCATTCGTCGAAAAGGATCGTCTCTGTCACTCCAGTATGGAAGCTCATCTTTAATTAAAATACTTTGATGTAGGAGAGCACCGAGCTATAATTAGCACCGCTGGCAATAGCCGGTGTTCGATAACAAACGAGGTTGACACCGATACACTCTCCTTTACAAAGCGGACGACTCTTTGTAAGTTTTTCTAAAATCTTAGATAAACTGTCCTCTGCAATCCGTCGATGAAGAAACGATCACTTGAATTTTAAGATCCTCTTATCGACTTTGGGAAGGAATTTACGAAGAATCGTCTGCTTGCTCGTAGCCACGGTTTCATCGCTAACGTAACTCACGGAATGCATTTTACGGCAGTGAGGTCGTCGAGATGTACTTTGCTAGGCTCGATACGCGCTACTACGAAAAATTTCTTGGCAGACGAGAACGTCCCCTTTATCAAATACAAGATAACGTATCGAACGGTAATCTCACTTAAATACAAACATAGCGGAAGGTGAGCGAATATATTTCGACCTGATGGACGACTAGGTTTTTCAGAAAACATGTACATGGGCACATGTGCCATGGGAAAGTTGATCGTTTCAGCTTGCTCAAGCTTTCCGAGGGGGACTACTAAAAAGCTTCTACGCTCGGCGATTGTTCCTCGCCCTTCGATACCAAACTCTGGAACCCCTCCAACTGGCACCCACGCATTCACCCCGTTAATACTACTGTCCTTCCGCCCCCTGTAATCGAGCACAACCTGTGGCTAATCGAAACTTTTCTCCTACCATCGTAATTCTTTCCCGGACTCCCCGCGAAAGTTACAACAGGCGAATTGTAAATTCGCGAGAAGAACAATCCTTGCGCGTAGTGTAAATTCTTGGTAGAGGTTGTCTTTTTCCCTTGACTCTTCTTTACGAGTAGAGGAGCTACCCCCTTGGGGTAAGTCCTCCGGCCCCCGGTCGTTATCCCATTCCCCTCGGTCTCCCCCGTTACGGCGAGCATCCCTCCTCAAGGAGGGAAGGGTGGCTGCGTGAGCATAGGGCAGACGTGGGCGCAACCTGTGGCTGATCCTGACCGGCGCGCCTCCCTGCGTTCGGAAATCTAGCCACGCTCAGCTACGAAACTCGCTCTTCGTCGCGCTCCTCTCGGCCAGTGCTAATCTCGCCGTTCGGCCGTTCACGTCGCCGACTCCTCGGCAACTGCCGTCCAGAGCGTCGCCAGGCAACCAATTCCGAAAGGAAAAGGGAGGGAATACCGGCTGCAGGTGGATCCGAGCGTCCATGCAACCCGGAACGCTTGCAAAGCTTTACGTTGTCTCAAATCCCGCTGAAAACACGCCACGCGCCGGCTTGCATTGTTCAACGAAGGACGCTCAGTAAGCCGGATATAAGGAGGATTTCGACTTTATCCCGAAATCGGAAATCGGTGCGCGATTCGTTAATTCCAGCGTGAAAATCAAATTATCACTGAAAATACATCGATCGGAGTGTCACACGGATGCGCATCGATCCTCCCCCGTGAATTCTACGTAAAGTGCATCGAATTTTCAGCCGGACGAACCACGGGAAATCAAATTTTCCGTCCTCATGTGAGCACTCACCGACATACTCTGGAATAATGTTACGACGTACTATCCTTGCTTCGAAGTTGAACAAGTTTCTACACGGTAAGTATACGAGCAACATTGTAAACTTTCTAAGCTGCATAAACCGACCGTTGTTAATAAAAATGCTATTATAATGCACCGCTGGTTTTATGCACGCGCTGTAAAATGTTTTTATGCGGAAAAGTCACATTTCAAGAGGCCCGGAAAAAAAGAATCGCCGTTTCTCGTTAAAAACAGAGAAATGGTCGTTGGACAATGAATTATTACGTATTTTATGGCGGACTATACGATCGCAATTAGCCAGTAAATTACGTTCAGAAACAGCGGAGGTAAAGAACAGTACGTTCGAATATTCGTAACGAGCAGGAAAATGTCTGGTCAATTTATGCGATTCTCGTTGTCATGCGACGTGTTTCATGCTCCGCTGCACATATCCTCAAGTCCGACAGACTGGATTCATCATTAGCGGACAAAAAACAGCCGTAATCCAACTGTTTGCCAGCTTCTTGTAATTGCCGACTTACGTAGAAGGTTGATTGCTAACCGAGGTTTTCTTTACATAAAGTCCGAGCACTGTACAACCGACTATTACGGCGACAAACAAGAAATTATGTAAGAATCAATTAATGGTAGGTCGAAATTCCAAAGGAACGGTGGTAGACGAAAATTCATAGCCGTGGTATTTCGTAAAATTAATCGCAACGCTCAGGCGGGACTCACAGCACTCGACGCACTGATTCACGTGTCTGTCTGCGTATGGCCGTTACTACTGAATGACATCCACTCCACCTGAAAATCTGAATTGAGGAAAATACATTCGACCCGACGACCATCAATGAGATAGGTTGTAATTAATGTCAGGTTCATTGAAATTAATTAGTGGAAAAAATTCAAAAAGATGCACTCCATGTGACGTGCATTTCGCTAAAATTAGCGGCAACGGTAGTTACTGTCGGAGCGAATGACTTTATTGTCCTTCCTGACTTCTTGTCAAAGAAAAAATAATGGAATCAGGTTAATCCTACTATGTTCACTCGTCGGCAGGAGGAAACGAGGAGACAATCGATCCGTTTTGAGAAGCTTCTTGAGATTAAAATGGAGAGGTGATCGAATGACAGAAAGCTATATTCCTCTCATAATGTAAGGGTCATGTTTCTGTTGAAATGGGAAGACAAGCTTCTAATAATGGTTGCACATGAACATTTACGTACAACTCGATGATAATAAATTCAAGGCAATTTATGTCAGTGAAATTAAATAACTTCGTCCGGTCGTAAGAAATATCTTCGACCCAATATTTCGACCGTCATGTGCTAAATCAACGACACCGAATTCGTCCGATAAATTTTCCTTCATTATAAATAGGCACGGATGTGTGCGAGAGGCATACTGGCCTCAGACGCGTACTCTCGTTTTCTGTTTTTACCTCAGCGGCTAATTATATATTATTTCCGTCTCCGTCAAAAAGAAACCCATGGTTCGTCCGATTCGAAGATCTGGCCAGTTGACTTCGCAGAGAATTCGCAGGGAAGAAAGTGTATTTATACATCGGCGTCCATCGGTCACGCAGCGGCTTGGGTTAAGAACTTTTTATTAGCTCTATATCGATCGAGAAAAGCGTAATCAAGCTCAGCCACCGACGGCTACAAAAGCTTGTAATCGGTCTTTGAGGTACAAGAAATGCCATGAACCGCTACTAAAAGGCACAGACGGTTTGCAAGACATAGAAGTAGGTTAAGGCGGGAAGAATCGCGCGGCACGGTCCCTCCATTTCGCTGTTTAATTAACGACACGCCCCACAGGGCTGAATTTTCGATTTTGTTGTAGGTAAAAGGAGTCCCCAGGACGCATCGCGGTGCTTCACTGAAAGCCCATTTACCTGCGCGTCAAGAGTTAATTAATGATGCACCCTGCGACATTTCGAGGGAGTTAAAAGCTCGACTAATAGGCGCTCAAAGCGGCATGGAAGTGACGAGCTGGCGTCTTTTGGTCCCACGCAACTACATTCCTCGTGGATATCGGCGGAGTTAATTAACAAAACGGTGGGGATAGGTCGAAAGGTTCAAGACAGACGGTTAATTATCGTTAAACGGAACGGGAGGGCAGACCGCAGAATGCATTCGTCACTTTGAAAGCCACCGTAAAGGCTCTCAATTGTCCAATTAAAAACGTACAATCGGTGTAGCCGGCATTAAAATCACTGACGATTTGCATGGAAAATGCCGAGCCAGCGGAGCCACTCAGAAATATTCAAACAACAACGCACAATTACCAATTAACTCGAGGGGATTTGCATGAAAATACCTATGCATTTGCACTTCAATGTCCGCCACTATATTCCACCGGTATGAAATAATATTTTGTAATTTTCATCCGGGACGAAGAACGAGCGGATGTTTCCAACGCCTTAAAACGGAAACAAATATGTACGACAACTTTTCCACTTCAAACACTGCCTCTCGAGGTGACGCGAATCACACCGCGTTACACACTCCTATTTTTTAAAACTTGTACTTCAAGTTCGGAAAAGTTATCCGAGGCAAAACGTATCTGGGTGTTCTCTGTTATGGTCGGATAAGAAGTACGTACGGAGAGAAGGTATCTCGTTGTGGAAGCATGCAATCCGAGACACGCGGAAGTGAGGCGAGAAACGATCGAAGGAGTCGGGAGTTTAGCGAGTAAGGAGCGGTCGAGCGGAAGGGAGAAAAGATCGAAATGCCGACCGGTACGTCGACGAGGGAAAGCAGCGAGGCCATTCGCATGGAACCCCTCGGCAGGACATCCAGTTCTAGGAGTCCCGGACAAAACGGAACAGCCAACACCACCGAGGTTCCCATCAATTCAGGTAAATATACAACAAGAAAACATTGCCCCACTCTTCCCGATCACTCCTTCATTATGTTCCTTTTTGGCACATTCGTTCACGTACACGGGTCAACGTAGGCATGTACGTATCGCACTTGAATCGTCGATGAATTTTTCAATACGGGAGATATCTCCCGTTGGGCTCAATACGAGGCCGTCATAAGGAGCGCAAGGTATTCCGAGGTACGACGGAAATATCGGAATAATTTATGTATGTAGTGGCACGTTACCGAGGATTCTCGTAAAACGAAGAACAGCCTAACGGAAAACACGGAGCACGGCATTTCAAACGGTCGGAGGTCACAAGTTCAAAAGTTCAGTCTTTTTTAAGCGGCCCAATTCGATGAGCATCGCTGTCCTTCCTATTATTCCCTGGTCGATTGATACTCAGGACCTTCCGATGGCCCAGGATTTACTTGGACCCTCGACGATTAATAACTCGTCCAAGTTTTCTATTTCGAGGGTCAAGAGCTCTTCGCGTACGAAGCAACACATTGCCCTCTTGATACTTTCACGTGCAATCGACGTATATTTATGATCATGACGTGCAAGAGCGAAAGTTCAGAGTCTTCCAAGTAATGAACTTATTAAAACATAATAGACAAATCTGTTCCGATGTTCTTGTTGTCTTCATCCTTCTTATCTATCGTCTAACTCAGGTGGATATAAAAAATTGTTCTGTAAATAACGTTGAGGATTCCTGCATCGAAAGATTTTCCAACGGCACTAACTGGTCCAACCCAGACGCCGACAATACCCGCGGTAAAAATTTGTTTGGGGAGTAAAGGAGAATACTGATAGTCCTTTCCCTCGGAGCGGGAATTCGGTGAGGTCCACCAGAGAATTTCGTTACCATCGACAAATAAGGCGTACTTTACCGAGGGTGGGTCGCGGATGGCGCCACCGTGTAGTTCGCCACCCCCTGGAAAACGGGGGTGACGAATCCACCCTCGAGGCAGCGGGTTGCTCGCACGCGGAGTGACGCGGACGAGGGGCCGGGGGTGCGATTCGGTAAAGGCCGCCATTTCCGACGAAACTCCGCAGTCGCTATACCCACGCTTTAATGCCAATGAAATGTCAAGGCACGTCGGCCGTTATAGACTCGACGAGAGAGTCGTTGTTCGTTGTTGGAAGGTCGTGAGTGAGATCGGGCGTCGTCCTCGGTTTATCGGGGCTTCTCGTGGCGGTGCTGTTCCTTCTGGCCGTCCGATAGGACCCGCGCTCCTCGTAGACCTACCCGTGAGCTTCCTCGCTCCGAGTGCGCGTGAACGTCGAGAATTCCACTGAAGAGCCAGCGCAGGCACGGCTGAGAAGGAAAAGCGCGAAAACAATCGGGAGGAATTGCTCCGGAGGGTGTCTTGGTCTTGGATCTGCTCCACTGAACGAAGGTTGAGCTGGTGCGCTGAGGGTGGCGGTGAGAGTGGCGGTGTTGGCAGTGCAGTTGGGCGCCAAGGGCTGCCACGAGGCGCCTTATCCTACGGTTCAACGGACGAATTCTGGCTGAACAGAGGGAACCCCTCATTAAGATCGCATATGCCTCGCCGGACGGTCAGGTAAAGGGATTCGTTTATCGGAGACCCCCGCCCAATCGGTTCGCGATGAGCGAGCAGGATGTCGACGACGTCGCTTTTCTGACAGGTGAGCTCAAGCCCGGCCATCGACGACCCCTTAAACTCGCCCACTCATCCTTCTCGGATCTTTCACCACCTCTCTTCGCTCACGGCCCAGCCGGACCATCCCCCTTTTTCCCTCCGATATCTCGCCGAGCAAATGGCCCACTTTGAATCCTCTCTCCGGGTTGCGAATAGACTGCACGGCGAGCACGTGCGTGCGATCAATAAAAGGGACAGCTTCGGATCTTTCGAATTAAACCGCGCGCATCCAATACGCTCGCCACTATTGTACCCACATGTGTCTCCTTTACATAGAGACCACCTTCCAGGGGACTTTTCACAAGGACCCGTAACTCCGAATAATGGGAATCAATGTTACTCATCTCTCCTCGATTCGATGATAACGTTTTTTTCTATGATTCGATAAAATGACATAGGTGTATCAGCTTAAAAAGTTTGGACATAACAGCATTGTTGTGCATGAAATGCATTACGGCTTGAAACTACAAAACTTTCTATTGCACCGTTAGTTTCTGGGCAACTGCATTAACGTCGTTGTAGAGATTCGTAAAGCGGTCGAAAATTTGGGTCAAGTGGGTTGCCGCGGATATGAAAGTTTCATGTCGTCCGTATATGGGTGTACTTGAGTTCCGTCTGGTAGGAATTCGCGATTAAACATCGTCTTTCTTCTTTCTTCAAATCGCCGAGAAAAGTACGACTAAAGAACGAAGATGGAAACTGTTTAAGGAGACACTTTGTTCCAGGAGACAGTAACACTGGATTGCACAAACGTAGCATATACGAACACAATGGAGTTGCCGTGTGTTCTCAAAAAAGGGCTCTCTGCATTGCCACCGTCGTTTTCGCCATACTTTTCGCCATATCACTAATCATTGCCTTCGCGGGACCACAGAATGGTGAGCATTTGGAAAATATATTTCCCCAAGGGAATACGCGGTTGTACATATTTACTCGGTCGCGCTCGAATTTCCAGACTGCCCTTGCGCTGGAGAGAAGCCAGCCAATTTGGAAATCGAGGACGACGAAGAGAGCAGCGAGCCTCTCGCTACTAACGGAGAGGTATGTCATCAGCCCTGTTTGTCCCCTCGTATCCGTTCATAGCCTTATAACGACGTCGTTCCCGTCCAAATGGATTATGCGACGGGCGACGTACGTACATCGAGTATCATTTGTGCCGAGCGCCTGAAACTCTTCGTACGATGCCAGGACAGCTCTGCACATGACACTGCTTGGCGGGAAATCAATCGCAGGCCCCTCGACTGCCGGCATAGCATGAGCTTATCCCATCCACTGAGCATTTATATTTCAGTGACAACGACGTACACCGTAACGAGACAATGTACCCGCTATAAAAGTGTATCGATGTCTTGCCGCAAGCATTAGCCAACAATTCCATCGAAAATATTGCTCGAGAAACTATTGCGTTATGAATATTTTGCAGGTATTTCCTTGGAACAATGTTAGACTACCGACATTTGCGCATCCTACTAGGTACAACATTACCATCCATCCAAACCTTACCACCTTAGAAGTAAAAGGTAACTTAGTCGACATTGTCAGTCACTGCAAATGACTTTTCCATGAGTTACAAAAACTTTGTATTCACAGGCCAGGTCACGATCGAATTCTATGTCGATAAAGAGACCAATTATATCGTCTTCCATAGCAAAAACTTGACAATAATGGAGAAAGTGAGTAAGGCGGAAATCGAGGAGGATGTAAAGAAGGTGGAGTTTTTTCAATGACACATGATTTATAGATGATCACGGATCGAAAGGGGCACAGGCTAAAAATTGCCAAGCTACTGGAATATCCGAAACACCAGCAGGTTTATCTGGAACTGGAAGAGAGTAGATTTCGGAAGAGAGGAAGCTACACGGTTTACCTGAAATTCGCCTCCAAGCTAACGAATGAGCTCGAAGGCTTATACCTCAGCAGCTACATTAATGCAGAGGGGGAAAAGAGGTCACCATGCAATTTTTATCATTTCTCTACAATGCAGTGCATCTATACCTTATTATCACATTGATGCTTTGCAATTACCTTGTAGGTATCTAGCTACAACTCACTTCGAACCGACCTACGCGCGCTCAGCGTTTCCTTGTTTCGACGAGCCGCAGTTTAAGGCAAAGTTCAAAGTCTCCATATTCAGAGATCGATTCCACATAGCGCTCTGTAACATGCCTGTCATCAACACCGAAGACGCTGGGTTCTACATGGGCATTGGCCTCGTAAGTAAAAATGCCATGAATTATTCACAGCTTAGGATTTCGATGATCATCGGATTTTAGCCTGTAAAGAATTGTCTTGGCACTAGCCTGATGTAGAACGAAACTTGTCTGCAGCTTCGCGACGACTTTCAAGAATCAGTGGAAATGTCAACGTATCTGGTGGCATTCGTTGTCTGCGATTTTAAGAGGGTTTCCGAGTTGACGAAGAGAAATATCTCCGTGAGTGTTTACGCGCCTGAGGGAATGTTGCCTCAGGCCAAGTATGCTGTCAACACCGCTGCGCGTACAATGGATTACTTCGAGGCTTTCTTTGGAGTTCATTACCCACTACCAAAACAAGGTTCGCTCAAAAACAACAGACACCTCAACGTGTTATGACAGAAACGCTAAGTGAAAACATTGCTTGGTAGACTTGATAGCCATTCCTGACTTCGCCGCCGGCGCCATGGAAAACTGGGGTCTGATAACGTACCGTGAGACGTCAATTTTGTACGACCCTCAAGAGACGTCAACGTCCGCGCACGAATGGGTCGCCGTTGTTGTCGCCCACGAACTTGCCCATCAATGGTTCGGGAATCTCGTGACGATGAAATGGTGGAACGATCTTTGGCTCAACGAAGGGGCGGCCAGTTTCTTCGAGTACAAAGGGGTGAACCACATCTCACCGGAATGGAACATGATGGACCAGTTTATACTAGACAAAACTCAACCGGCTCTTGATCTCGATGCTCTGGCCAGCAGTCATCCGATCAGCGTTCCTGTCAAAGACCCCAGCGAAATCGAAGCCATCTTCGACACCATCAGTTACAATAAAGGAGCTGCGATTCTCAATATGCTTGAAGGATTCCTCTGCGAGGATATCCTCAGGAAAGGGCTTAATGAGTACCTCAACTCTCATGCCTACGGCAATGCGGATACCAATGATCTCTGGGCAGTCTTCACCAAGCATGCCAATCACTCGTTCGACGTGAAAGTAAGAGGAATAAGATTTCACCGAACGGTACATTATTCCTCGACGTAATTTCTTTCTCTTTCGATAGACGATAATGGATACGTGGACGCAACAGATGGGATTTCCATTAATTACCATCAACCGCGATGGGGACACCATAACAGCATCGCAAAAGAGGCTACTGGTATCTCCGATGGAAAATGAGACCGACCTCCTTAAGCCCAAATCACCTTTTGATTACAAGTGGTACGTTCCATTGAGCTACTACACGGATAAGGAACCACGCAAAGTTCACACCGTATGGCTCAACCTCACCGAAGGTAAGAAGACTCGTAACAGGTTATCGACTCGTTGAATAACCGTTTGTTTTCTGTTCTTCAGCAACTTTCGAAATACCGAGTGACGTGGAATACATTAAATGCAATGTCAATCAAAGTGGGTTTTATCGCGTGACTTATCCTGAAGAGATGTGGACGTCCATCATTACGACCCTCTTGACCAATCACGCAAAGTTCAGCCCTGCAGATCGAGCTAATCTCATCGACGATGCATTCACCCTTTGCCAAGCGGGCGAACTGAATGCCACCGTACCCCTCGACCTCTCCCTCTACTTACTCAACGAAAGGGATTACGTGCCCTGGGCTACAGCCCTTAGCTACCTGCACGCGTGGCAGGAACGAATGAGCGAAAGTGCTGGCTATAAGAAATTCATCTCCTTCCTGAAGCTCCTGCTAGGGCCGGTGACCAAGTACGTCGGTTGGACTGACGAGGGATCTCATTTGAAAAAGTTAGTTGCCTCCCACTAAACTTCGACCAATGGAAAATTGTCAACATTGTCGTAAACTTCGTCCTGTTAAATTTCTTGCTTTAGGTTACTGCGAATCACCGTGCTACGAGCTGCCGTTTCGGTTAAACTAGACGACGTCGTGAAACCAGCGAAGAATCTCTTCAACGATTGGATGCTAAGAGGCACTCGCATCGCTCCGAACATTCGGGAAGTTGTCTATGCCGCAGGAATAAAGTTCGGCGGCGAAGAAGAATGGAATCATTGCTGGGAAACGTATCAGAATACGCAGACTCCGAGCGAAAAGAGACTAATGCTGCACGCCCTGGGAGCTAGCTCCGACCCTTGGCTTCTTCAACGTTACCTCCTGCGTACCCTAGACAGGGACATGGTCCGGCCACAAGACGTGGAAACCGTAATAGCATCGGTTGCCACAAACCCTGAAGGACGGTTTCTCGCGTGGCGTCATCTCAGAGCCTACTGGCCCGAAATGCAAAATCTTCTTGGCAATGGCTCCATCACCATGAGCGCCCTTATATCCGTCGTAACGTCTCATTTCTTCACGGAGTGTGATTATCACGAGGTTCGTACAATTATAATGTTAACTCTGAGAGGATAAGTTTTGTGTAAATCATGCCTGGGGATGATCTGGTCTTTCGCAGGTGGCAGAATTCTTCAAGAAAGTCGACGTCGGCAGTGGTCAACGGGCGCTAGAACAAAGTCTGGAATCCATAAGGTTCAACATCCATTGGGTAAAACAGAACGCGGACATGTTCGATCAGTGGTTAGATAACTACCTGAACGTACGTTCGAGTTAACGCTCAGAGCTCGCAAATAAAATGGTCGACCAGGGGCACAGAGTGGCCTCAACGGTATGGCTCTTTTCTTTGTTTGTACTCATTCACGCGCGATATCAAGGATCCTCACGACAGCCTACGAGAAAGTGAGATTTGTCTTAATATTTTACGATAACACAGCCGCAGTATTTCGAACTCGAGTACACGGTCGATGTCTGCCATTCTTGTCAAAAGGACAATTGTTTCTGGTGAAGAAAGATCTACAGGAGCTCTGAATATAATTAGGCAGAACCGGAGCCAACCTTTTGATCCTGATAAACCGAAGCCGAATTGTTTGTACGTAAAGTAAATTATACACCGATTTATACGCACTTTCGAAAATATTTATTTATTTATACAAACACGCAGTGCGTGAAGATTGGATTACTACGTATAAGTATAACGATAGCGGAGCTACCGCTGTTATAGGATAGTCCGTAAATATAATTTCTCATCAAAATAAAGGATAATGACATATACCTGTTGTACTTAAAAGTGAGCAGATTTACTTATTAATCCATATACTTTTCGATACAGTTACATTTTTAGCTCACTGTTAATTAGGTACTTCAAGTTTTTACTAATCAATTTAACTGCTGCTAACGGTTTAAGTAGTCGATAAACTGTTAAGCTAAATTTGTGATGGAAGTTGCAATAGCTCATTTTGTTTTTAATCTCTAATCAATTGGTTGTGTTTATCACTAATTAGATGATAAACACATGATCCGATGGTCGTTGTCTCCTCGTGGTATACTAAAAGCCCGTTCCTCAGCCATCCAAGTTCGTATGTTAACGTAACGAATAGCAAAGAGTTGGCGCGAAATTCAACAAAACACGGCATCTCGCAGACGTACATTGCGGTAAACGCAAGGCAGCGGTTAGATTAACCGCAAATTATTCTAAGACACGATATGTCGATGGTGTTAAGTGTACAATGAGTCTACATGTAGAAATTACCAGAATGGTTGTAAGAACGATTATCCTGTACGTCTAAGTAGCATATCAACATAAAACGAGGTGTAACTACATCGCGGGACGACAGCTAGCTGTGAGCCAAATAACTGGAATAAATAGAGGATTAATTGGGACTACGACATGGGTTTATATATATGGGAGTAAGATTGATGTACCGTGTGTGTCGTGTATTCGTGTCGTCACAGGCTGCTGAGTACGAATTCGTTTTTTCATGTGAAGTAGTGTGATATAGAGATGCGAATATTTTATTATGAGAAAGTGGTATAAATTTACATAATCACGTGACGCTTTGTATGGAGTGGATGTTTAGAGTAAGGATCGTCGTGTGCATCGTTCCGATGTTAAACGGTCGAAGCTAGCAGCCGATTTCTTGCCATTCGGTAATAATAAGACGAGTGAAATGAACGTTTTAATTGGAGCAAAGAATAAATTAAAGGCAACTTCCGTCGATCGGCTTTTAGCTTTGTACGTCGACCGGCCTTCCGAAATTGCCGTTCGATACGAAGAGCGGAGGCGGCATTAACGCTTATTAATAACAGAAGCAAGAGCGATCATGAAACGAATTCCTGCCCTAATCGAAAGATATTGAGACACCCCACGTACGTTCGAAAACACGGTCTCGTGACTATTTTTATGACGTCTCTTACACCCTCCAACGCCCGTACCAATGGTCTAATCAGGAATGCTGTGGATGTATATTAAATTTGCGCGTTTTTATTCACCCCTACAGCACTCGTTAGTCGAGACGATCGTTCACAAACACATGTTTAAAATCACCACAGTGGAGGAGGCAGTTGAGCTGTTTTCTCCACGGACTTGTAAGTACTGCCGAAACTCGAGCACGAAAGTACTTTCACCTCGACGTGTGGTATTATTGTCGTGTTTCAGAAATTCTCGTCGGCTTTCTAAAACATCGTTAATGGATCATAGGAAAGACAATTATATTAGTGTTTCTTGAGATTTTTTTCATTCTCTTCCTTGACACTTGTTAGTAACAAACAAATTACCTTTAACGTAGGTAGCACGTAAGGCTCGATATATTTATTTTGCAAGAACGAAACGATGCTCTCGAAGCAAATGATCTCGGCAAATGTTCCCTTTCACAAGAGTGCAATTTCGTTAAATTATGTCGATCAATCTTAGTTCTGTCCTTTCCTCGGTATGGCGGGGCATAAATTCGATGGCGTGCGAGGGAAACCTTGTAAATAATATAGAGCAACATCGATTTCTCGTCATCTCATTAAGTAGATTTTGATACACTCCAAATGGCGAATTATAACGAATTGACGCACAACTAGAAACCCTACTTGTAAATAGCATATTTTTTCACTAACGAATTCTCCCACTTTCTCTTTATCTCGTTCGAGAGCAAAATAAATGTTCGTCGGTTCGAGCGAATAAGCACGGACCGATCGGCCTACACTCAAGATCGTTCATATAATGTTCGAAAGTATTCCTGTAAAATTCGTGGAATTCTGTGCCTCGCAATCGATATTAGAGCATCCAAATCGATTCAACTTTAGCATTATGAGTCACCCCGATTTTTCTCTACCACGATGCGTCGCTTGATCCTGAAAATTATTGTTATTGCGAGACACCGAACCAATTAGCTGCTTCCGTTCTGTTTCACGAATTCAGACACGTCCAAATAAATATTGTCAACTTAGCATGCGTGCAATTCGTATCAGCATGATACATTCGAGTGTCGATCGCAGTGTTGTCTACTTCTTTTTCAAACGAAAGAAGAATGGTTGTAATTCGATAACGTTTCGATCGGACATTTCGATCACCAAATGCAAATAAGTCATTAACATTCCGGAAGTCCGTCATTTTTTCAAAAAGTATTAAATAAATTTGAATTATCGCATCCTCCAATGATTTTTCTTAAGTCGAGCCCAACTGTGTTATACCGAAAGACTGGACACCAGAATAATCAAGAGTATTTATACAATACTCGTGTATTTTGTGCAATCACGATTACGATTACATCTTAAGAGAACGTGGCTGTCTTGCATCTTATATTTATGAAAGACCTTTCGATATACCGATATATTGTACGCTGTGCTCTACTGTACTGTTGTCATAGATATTTTATTGTATAAAAGGAATACGGAAATATGTACAAGAATACAAATGAATATATTATATGTTTAAAGTAAACCACCTTTCGATATGAATAAGGTCATTAAAATGCACTTGACTGTCTCGGAGCATTCTCCGAAGTGGTACTAAATTATTCATCATAATCTGTTTGGTGTATTATCTGGTATCTTATATTAATTAAATTCACAGCAGCAGGAAGCATAAAATATAATACTCTGGTTACAAGGAAAGAGGAAAACTCTATAAGTTTGATTTATTTAAACGAGAAGAGTAGAAGGCGCCGCGAAGGGTAAGGGACCAATAATAAATGAGCGCGCCCTTTCGTCGCCGAAACGACCAATGACAATCGCGAGCGTTCAAACGTGGCGCGCGAAACGTGCGCGATGACGTCGTCAAGCGAATATTCTAATCAGCTCACTGGGATACCATAGGCAACAGCTCTGCTATCCCGTTTGACTATAACGAAGCACAAATTATCCCAAGTTAGCCTATCGCGCGATAAACACGAAAAACAACGTGGGACGACAGTTTTACAAGCGGTCGTCGCGTGTTCTTGGACTATCGGCTAGAAGTGAGAGTAAAGAGTAGTCACTCGACAAGCGCGCGAGGTGAAGCAATCTACAGAGGTAACGCAGTGCGTGCCGTGCTTTCGACGTTTTCAGTGAGTGAGGATCGGCCCAACCCGGCTCCTAAGAAAGTGATAACGCGGTTGACAGCGGAAACACGTTGCTCACGTTAGTTCCAGAGACATCAGCACGATGATCGAGATGGAGGATCTGCCGAGGATGAGACCTTTGTCGCCGAACAACGCCGGCCTTCTTCACGGAAGAGGAAAATCTGCTCGTGCGGTAAGTTGAAAAGGCGGTATTTTACGCTGCCGTTTCATGTGTTATTACGTACGTAAGTGGCCGCGGTGGTGGCCGTGGTGGTGGCCGTTAGGTCCCGCAACGACCAGGAAGGTTTCATGAAGCCGCGGGGAAGAGCGGCAACGCCGCAACGCGCACCACATGACCGCGGTCAAAGTTCGTTCGCCATTCATTCGATTACGCCTTTCGTCGTGTGCCTGTCATTATTGCCAACAACAACACGTCGGAGATCTCCATTTCGGATTCGCTATCAGATACGGCGGCGACGTGTTTGAAAATTTACGTAGTCAATGCCGAATCGTTTACGGATTTAAACAGGACACCGATAAGGTCGCAGTCTACCTTGTCGGTCAGTACCTTGGAATTATTACAGTGCTTTTCTTTACTGACTAGTTCAGGTAAATTCAAGCACGTTGAACATACGTAAATTCTTTACTTGGCCAACTTAAAACAGTTGACCTTGTCCGAACGGGAGAAGCACTCTATTGTGTCCTAAAGGCCATGAATATGCATGACTCCTTTTTAAATTCGAATCAATCTGGGGTGCGCCTTACCCGCGTAAAAGTGTACATGGTTTTTAAACAGGTCATCGAATGACCTTTTACAGAAAGGCCGATCAGAACTCATTGCTTTCGTCAGATAAGAAGCGCATAGGCAACCACTCGGTATGCACGTGGTGTTGCTTATAATGATACGCTTGATTGAATTCTAGTCGCTGTGCTACGATGGGAAACAAATACGCATGTGTAACGATATGCCTTGGAACGTAGGGATCAAAGTTGTTGTGCAACGATAGAATAGCAAAACCTCTTAGAATAAAAATGAGTGAAAATGCAATGAAAAGCGTACGTTGTTATATAATTGCTAGAGGAATCTATCCCCAGCAGTAATGCACAATTCGTGTGCTGCTTATTTTATTCAGACTTTGTAAGCAAAATATGAGTCGTACGGTGTTCAGAAAAATTTCACTTATATCGCGCGAGTGTATGCGATAAAAAAATGCGGTCATCTGCTACGTGTCGATTTAAAAGAAGTGTCGATCTGATCACGCCTTGTTAACGTTAAAACTGCTTATGTTAATTAAAAGTATGAGACCTACAAAATCATCAGTTTGTGGTGTACCATTGCCATTAATTTTCGATTTACACCCGACACGGAAGTCATCTTGATGGAAGAACGTAGGAATTAAAATGCAAAAAAACGTGCGTAAGGAAAACAGTTTACGGCCCTGGTGCGCACGACGTTGCCGGAGTGACTGCTGAGTCACATATCGCGAGCAATCTCTCTCAGCAAGGTGCGTTAGTACGTTTCTCCGTGAAAAGTATATTGTCTTTTTGGGATAACAATAATTATTTGTGTTGTGTAATCGACATTGGAAGATAATGGTGTGATACGAAGAATATTTGGCGCTTGTCGCGAGCCTCGAGGATAAACCTTGGGAGATCAATATTGAGAGTGATATTACCGACACAGGGCCCGGTGAAATCTGCTCCGAACGACCTGTCAATTGGGATTCTGAAATCCCACTCTTTTTTTGCGTCAACCGATACAGTCAGTGTCAGTGACAAAGGACGTTTCACCTTGTGATTCGAGAAGACGTGCCCCAGGATCCTCAAATAGAATACGAAAAACGTTTAGGAGTTAAAAAAAGTGTATAGAAGCTCATTGCGGTCTGTGCATGTTTTGAGGTTATTTCTGTACCCATGTAATTGACCTATACTCATTGAAACGGAGCTCCGACCCTTTATTTTCATCCTGACAGTCCGACGAGCAGGGCGGCCTGCCTCATTCTAAACGAAGTCTTTTTCGCTGCAATAGCCATTATTTTCATTACTTCGAGACTAAAGCAAGAAGCCCCGGACAACTGCTAACCTCAAAGTCGATTGCACCATTGCTCCGAATTCATCATGAATGAATTTGCACGAGTAACGAGTGCTAAAAATAATTTTTAGAATATTCAGTGTGCTACCGGACTGGACAAGTGTCTTGGGACATTGTGCCGGCAAAATAGAACATTTAAAACACCGCCTTTGTGTGTGATCGCCTGCTCGTGATGTTTGCTCCATTTCACACGTCACCCAAACAGTTTTTATGACGGCGCAACTACGAAGAATAATATCCTGCTAATTTTTTGTGGAAAATTGAATTTATAAAAGCATCAAGATGTTGTGCTTAAAGAAACTGTACAGTGAGGAGCTTCTGCAACTTGCATTGCTGCTGTCCCTTCTTCGGGTAGATCCTGATTCTTACCTGCACTTGGACATTCGTGCCATTGGAGTAGGTTCTCTGGATCTCAATAATGGATCAGGGTGGCATACAGATGCCCGCACAATTGTCCATCGACCCATCTATATCCATCCTAAAAACCTGGATTCTATGCTTCTCAACTATGAGAGAGATCTCTTCGAAGAACTCAATTCCCTGGGAAGGTACAACAGAATGAACCCAAGATTGAATGACATCCATGCATACCTGTTGAATGTCGACGACACTGGCAGAACCAACATCACAGATGAGCCCAACGAGCCAGTGTCTACTGATCCAGCAAGAAACATGACATCTCCAGACCCTCCCAGCTCATCTGAAACTCTTGCAGAACCTGCTGTAACTACTGCAGAACTTACTCAAGAGGTACTTTTATTCTATGACTAGAAGCACATTCCATATTCATTACAAGAACTCAAGAGTAAACCATTCAAGGATCCATAAGAAATTACATTCATGGAAAGTTTAGAACTCAATAAACTACTATTGGAATCTGTTTTATTCAGAAACAACATACATAAAATGTCTCATATGGTATTACAAAATTTTTTAATACGTAATCTGTCTCTGCCCATCGTGACAGTGAAAGATCATATTTATTTACAAAATCGCTTTATCCACCCTCCATTATATTTCGTAATTGGTTCGCAACATTTATCTTATCGTATTTTCTGATATTTCGTAGGAATAATTGTTAAAATTAGTCGCAATTACGCTCATAAGTAGTTTTGTTCTGCGATGAACTTTGCAGTGCAGTATTGTTTAAAAACACTTTGGTCGGTACACAAATATCGGCGGAATTTCTCGTTCCGAGAAAGAAATTTCAGTAACGTGCAAAAATAGCCGTCCCGACGCGATTGCTTTAAAAACGGGGAACCGTCCTGACGATGCTTTTGGAGGGCTGTATAATTCGCAAATGTAAATGACCTCAGGCACCTGGCAGACGCGTCATTATTGAAATCCTTGCAGACGACCTTGCCGAACAGAAATGCCTTTCTTTTCTGTCGGCAGCTTGGGCTTCATAAGTTTAGACTTCGCCGATAGAACGATCACGCGTGATGCGCTGACTCAAGCAACTTTTCGGTCGTGGCTCTTTGTTTCGTTCTAAAATCAGTAGGTACTACGCAATTACACGATGCGTCCTGTTCTCACATTCGTCGTGTTTTCGTGACGATGTCGCCGACTTTCCGTCTTCGCGTTCTCTCTGCAGTGTCCTTGCACATGCAGGCTCTCCTTATTTGCGAATCTAGGCTGACTCGACAATTACGATCCTTAAATACAACTGGCATCGTGCAACACGTCACAACTGACTTTTAAATAAAATCTCTGTCACGTGCGTGGGGTGAAAGCCTGCACGTTTGGAAAGTATAGAATAATCTGAGACTGAAAATACACAGTTGTCTGCACGTTTTTTTAAATTATTTGCATGCCGTTTGAAATTGATTGTAATATACGTAAGGGGAGTGGGGTAAACTATTACAACTGGAATGGTGTCAGCTCGATTTGGCCGTCAATACCATAGCGATCTTTGGTTGGGTGAGGTCATTCGAAGCCATCGGTGCACAAGGCCGCACTATTCATACATTCTTTCTAGATCAGTATGACTCTTCTGCCAATCACCTCGACTATCTACACTGCTGAAATTAATGTGCATCCGCAAATGATCGAGGAAAATTTCTCAGCTGGTATTTAAAAGCAACGTACTCTCCGAACGGTGTGTTAAAAATATCGTTAAACCGCTCGAATCTGCCGTATGATAGCGTGCCCTTGTTGTGCATTGCCGTCGATGTTCTCGGAAAATCTCTTCTGCGGCCTCGATAACGAAAATAATCATCGTATCGCGAATGCGTCTGTGTCGGGCGGAAAAGATTTTGCAAAAAAAGAAAACTGCGGATACCGCGGACTGCGACCCCAATCCGTCGAGTATTAATGAGGACTGCAGTTGACAAATCTTTCGAGTACCTCGAGGACGAGGCGTGAATCCCGAATTAAAAATTGGATCGGAGATCTTCGCGGCAAGCTCAAGAATCTTCTGTAAATCACTTGTCAGATGCAGTTAAATGTAGATAATCGTAAGAATAACAGAACACATTTTGTTTCGCTTGGCTAACTAAACTCGATTCAACAAAGTTCGTACGACGAAAAATACGCCGTTCGCTGTGCCAATTATTTACATCCGCTCGTCATGTCGCTCAGTGTTTGCTCGGGATTATATTCAAGAATACTGCGTATACAATGCTCATGCGCTTCCACGTGTACCTGATACGAAGCGAGTCTTCAAGCAGTCCGCCAATTAGACCGACATTAGACTTTCGCTCCACGTAGAAAAGCAGAAGCGGTCGACCGTGTGGCAGGAAAAGTTGATAGACCGTCGCGATACGGTAACGTTACGAGGACAGTACCGTTTGGCAATTTCGCCAACATCCCGTAATTGTCTTTTTTCTAGAGAAAGTTTCGTAATAATAAGGTGGCGATAATTATACATTAACTTTTTGAAATGAAAATACGAAAGTATTAGGTGCGTGTCGATGAAAATTTTGTTGCCAAATATTTTCGTTGAGGATAGTAGTTCAAAGTAAATAAACGGAAATATGCAAGGGTATAAACTTTAAAAATTACAAAGACGAGATCTCCGTCCTTGTGTGTATGACTGGCAACGTGCCCCAAAATAACGTCTTTCATCTTCTTAAAAAAGACTCATAGGTGCACATGTGCATCTCGTAATTCTTCGTAAGGTGAGCACAAGGAATCGCGAAAAAATAAGCAGAACAGACAAGTGCAATCGTAACTTTTATAATATGATATTGCGCGACATATCACTGATAAGATCGTCCGGCTCTGGAATGTGCAGACGAAAGGATATTCTCCGTTCAGATGGAATAACGGTGTATGAGTAACTTTATTTCACTCAATATGTTTCTTGCCATCGTTTACGTATCATTCGACTATTCCTACAGAAAACAATCCTTTTTTGCCGATGTTTTTTAGAACGAGTAAAATTTGCGTCATACTCTACCCATTGAAATCTCTCAGCGTAATAGTACTGGATAGTGTGAATGCTTTGTCTAGTAAATGCTTATCACGCGCGCGTTTATTTATTATCTGTCAATTTACTTTTGGGATATATACAGGTGGCTCTGAAGAGAAATGAACTTTGGTCAAGGCTTTCTTATGCAATCTGACAATATCCTTCTTGATGCGCAACATTACACTAAATCTTACTTTGAGCTCAAACGAAATTTTGCATTTCTAAAATCTTATGCCGTATTTGCCTGTACTTTGCGGTCTGCTTTAACGTCGACATGTTTAGTATCGATAATGATAAGGCACGACCGTTATTACTCATACTTTGCAGTTTTTTCTTTGCAAACATCGTCTCGATTTACAGTGCAATCAAATGAGACTGGAAAAACTTGAAGGAATGATAATATATAGCAATGTGCGTTCCGTGAGGTCTAGGTAAACGTTGAGAGGCGAAGGTGAACCATCTGAACGTTGATAAAACACTCGATAGTTTTCCGCCAACCAGTTCCCGTCGTAATACGTGGACGGGACTTCCATAGTGGCAGTTTATCAGATTGAATGCTAAAGACTTGGGATGCCAAATATGGTCTGGTTTGAGAGTGGTCCGACTGTTTTCGGGTTGTGCGTACTCAGGTTCTTCTGTGGATTCGCATGGACGATTCCCTTTTGACATAGAGCTAACGTTCGAAAACAGGAAGGTCAAAGCAAAGTCAGTGCTTAACTTCTGCTCCCAGGAATAAACGGGCGTTCAAGGCGAGCAGCTGTCGTTGGTCAATGAGAATAAATTATTTGTCTTGAACCTACGAGTTGTGCGATTTTCTTCTTGTCAAAAGTGTCGCTGATTAACATTGACGGATATGATCGTATCACATCCTTCTTTTTTTCGTTTATCTTTTTTCACACTTTCAATCGCGCATAAACCGTGATTACCTCTGTACGACGCAATTCTGCTTACGAGAATAAACAACGAACGATTCAAGAATATCTCTGTCTAGATGGTTTCAGCTATTGAATCTATTGAACGATCAAAGCTTTATCAGATACGTCCTAGTTGAGAACAGTATCGGTTATGATTCATATTGATACGAACGATAGACTGAAATTAACGCTTGTATCTTTAAATTCCAATGCCTTAATGACCCGACCAAAACCATTCACTTTCGGAGTTATTGTTTTTTGGTTCTTCAAGAACCTCCGAGGAATTTGGATAAACATGTGTTTACTTGACGATTACATAATTCGTATGTCATTTTTTGCATGACGTAAGGTCCTTTTATGATTTCCTGACATCGTTGCAAATGAATGGCAGATTCTCATCTACGTGTGTAGCGCGTACATGATAATAATTGATACGATGTTGATGGATGATAATCTCCCCCTTACGCATAAAAAAATGTTTATCACGAGACGTACAACTAAGCACTAGAGTAAGAAAACCACTGTTACTTTGGCATCTGCACATTAGAAGCGAGGTATCTACGAAGCTAGAACTTCTCTAAGGAGTAGACGGAAGTTTTGTGGAGTAAAGCGAATCGTTTGGGAAGTCCGTCGTTCCTTAATTACTCTTCGTAAGTTGCGTAGAAGCCTGTCGTAAAATTCCTCGCGCATGGATTCGGTAATAGCTGAAACAAAAAGTTCCTCGAAAGTTTCCGTAACTGTCGACCGTCCACGTCGATGAGACAGGAAGGCCTGCGACCATTTAGCCACGTTGGAAGGAGCGTACAGTTGATGTAAACGCGGCCGCGTGTCCATCCGGGGGATCCATAAATTTTCATAAATCAACATGGACTCCGTATGCAAAAGACGACCCCGGCGACCCGCGCGCGATCGCTCGTCACAAAGGGATGCGCGGCACCTCCAGGCACTCGAGTTCCCATACTCGACAGTCTTGTCGCACGAATAAGGCCTCTTCGAAATCAAGTTACGCCGGCGCGATTACAACTTTACGCCTTTCCCGATAGCAGGTAATTACTAAGTGACAGTGAGACCGTTCTTCGTGTGCAAACGGGGCCCAGCATGCCACGAAAGAAGAGGAAACAACCCAGGATGATCTCCGTCTTCGTACCGGATGACGTATGTTTATCACTCCTTCCGCACGTACACAACATCGCATTTACCGTTACCTTATTTTCACCTTTTCCCGGTCTGGCTCGCAGTAACTATGAGGGTGCCTAATGGATTGTTTTGCTTAGTATTTGCGTTATCTATCAACGTAACACCTTATCGTTATACACGCACTTTTCAAAACTGAATTACTTTCGTTTTATCTTGATTAATATCTGTCAGCAGATAATACTTTCGCTGTGACATCATTCTCCTAGGTATGAAAAGACTTTCATATCGAAAGTATCGATCAACTTTTATTCTAACTGAGTACAACATCTGGGCGAGTTTTATAACGGATAATGTTGCAGGCTTTTAGGATCTATGCGACATTTTTGTCGGGCGTTGCTCTTAAGCAGTGAAATTCACTAAATAACCAACAATGCGAAATTCTACCGGTCTCAAAGTTTAAAGTTTTCGGTCGCAAGGTCGTAAATAAAAACGAGATATAACACTCACTTTAATGATAAGGGAAAGCTGTATCTCATTTTTACACCGCATGAAGCCAATTGGGTGATTGTACGGCCAACGGAGACTCCTATGAATCAGAACACTGCAGACTCTGCCAAATTACCAGCACGTGTGTATGTGAATCTCAAGTACAATTTTATTCGGCGAACGTGCGCATCCACATGTTCTCTTTGCCCGAAACTGCGTCTTTAGAAAATAGCAAGTGAATTTGCGAAGTTGGATCGTCATAAAGCGGATTATTTTTTTTTTTAAATATTTGGAGCGGTCCACGGCAAGGTCAGAGACGCGTCTTTTCACCCTCGCAAAAATAACTACCCACTGTTTTTCAACATCTGTTTGGACGAGTGCAATGTTCGTGTAACCTTCGCGAATTTCAGCCCACGCAGTATCACGAGGCAAACCCACCTGTGGTTTAACAGCTCGCAGACCCGCGAACATACAGATATCTCTATAGTCTTTCTTCGATTCAAAAATAACCGTAGTTATGTTATTAGTTCGAGCAATAATCAAAGCATTGTTCACTTAAACTACCATACCTAAAGTTTTAACTGCACTTATCACACTTTATTTTTAATAGAACTTCAAAATCTTAAGAATTTTGAACGAATCTGTGAATGAATAGTGGTTTCTGCTTTATCGACAGAATTGAAGAATCTCCTATGATAAAGCCTCCTCTGTTTGACAGTCGACACTATCGAAACCGTACGTACCAATTATCGCGCGATCACGAAACCGTAGAAACGCACGTGACACGTTTAGTTATCTAAAAAACCACGAAGGATCTTTCAAGTGATAACAATAGATTGCCTTTCTCGTTTTATTCATATTCTTTTATGAAAAGATATTAACTTGGTAGTCAAGCAAAATGAATTGACTTCTCGGTTAGTGGGTTAAGATGATATAAGATGGCATTGTATTTTACTTGGATGTGGAAAAGCTGATGCTATCTTCTCGGTGATAGTGCCATAAAGATAAGATGTCATGTCGCGATTTCATGCAATAATGGGATATTCCGCCCGAGAACCTGCTAATGAAACAAACATCACTTTAACCGATTAATTACGGTAATAACACTTGTAGTGCACTAATCGAATCAATTTACACCATAGTTTCATGTAACTGAGTGCAGTTTGACGGCGACCATTCGACCATTGCAATTTCAAAGAAACTAGCATTACGCGTAGAATTTTTCAGTTACTTTTACAGGTAAACATGTTCCTGTCACGCGGCAGGATAATTATATTCTTGTCCGACACGCGATCTGTCTCACCTCAAAACTTGTTTTTCAAATGTTTTTTTAAGGCCGTTCGTATACGCTCAAATATTTGCTCTTAATTGGAATCTCGTCTCCTCGAATTGAACTTCCTCGAGTGGGATAGTGAGGTAGTCGCCAAGCGTCGATGTAATTGTACGGCTGACGAATGACGTATGAAGCGCCCGTTGAATAATGTTTTAATGACGTGCTCGCAGCACCCGCGGAAAATGACGGGTGTTTATGGCAATGAGCAGCAAGTAAATTTCATGTTGTACTGCTTTCCTATGCTGATAGAATGGCATTTTACAGAACGATATTGCAGACCTTGACGTTGACCTTAATCTTAGGGAGTCCGGTCAAACCAAAGTAGTCGCGACCTTCCATTTTCATCACAGATGATGCTTTCCGAGTTTTACGTAATCGCTAGGGTGCCGGAGAACCTTGAGCCTTACTTTGTTTCGCTAAATGCCTTCATTTATTTACACAATGTTATCGTAATAATGGCAAACCTATCTATGTGATTATTGTTCGCAGGTACAAAGAACACACATAATATAATAGAGTGTTCCTATGTAAAGCGTAAGAATAATATTTTTAAAACAGATTAATGATCCATCAGCGCCGTGGGGAAATCGTCTTTCGTCAGAGACTATTGGCTTTTCCACAACTACTTCTACAGCTAATGCATTCTCGTGTGCTCCTTCGGATAAACGGTTGCTCAGAATTTCTTCGCATTAGGAATCGTCAGTAGATAATTTATCTGGTTGAAGAAAAATTTGGATCGTTGAGAACGGATGGTTCGAATCGAGAGACTGTCCTGTAGGAAAAGTGTTTTGGCATGGGGTCATGCGAAGCCCAGGGGAACGCAATCTTGCGGAGGATCCGTCTGCGGTGCAAGGTCCATCGTTTCCCGCCGTTGGAGTAAACTTCTTCTAGTTGGCGTAGTACCGGACGAGTGCTTATACCATATCCGTCGTTATCTCACCACACGCGGCCGAGCGAACTCGTCTGCCCGTCCTCGTAGTCGTCGTCCTGGTAATCAGTCCTCGACACTGTGAACGTTCACTACGCGCCCGTCAAGTTCTCTTCGCCTTCTTCAGTTAATGCCATACCGATAGTCGTTCGTTGGCATTCTCTCCGGCATTCTTAACCGTTGCGTAATTGTCGAATCGCGTGTGCCCACGACAAATTTGGGAACACTGTGCGAATCCCCCAAGTGCCCCTGGATATTACAGTTGGTGCTTTGGAATGAGTAACGCCGTAATTCGCGAAGCGGTAGGTCGTGTCGATGATTTCTCTTCATAACAATTATTCCAATCGTAAGTCAATGCTTCATTTATTGACAAATAATCGATCAACACCAATCCACGTGCCTTGACATACATTCAAATTGCTGGAATTAACATCATGTCTTTAACGACGGCTTGCTTCCAATGGATTGCTGAAGAATCCTATTTAAATCTAGTTGTATTAAGACGACTATTTTTTTGAGAGGGCTCAGACATTCCCTGCCACAGAGAACGACAGGTTCTCCCGTGGTGGATTTTAATTGGATTCGACCGTTGCGTCACGTGTTCGTTCCACGTGCGACCGATTTCTTGAATGCTCTCTCGTGTCCAGGAAAAAGCTGTTTTTGGAGATGAGATGCCTTCTCTCTTTCCCCACTCACCTGCACCGACCGGTCAGACTTGTTTTCGCAAACCATTCTAACAGCATGTTGAACGACGACGTGTGCGTGTGTGTTGTCTTCATGACATCATTGTAGATATCGACTTCCTCGATGCAAAGGAGTGCTCCTGTCCACGTGGCTCTTACACCTCTAATCCTCTTTCGTTGCCGTATCTAATCTACATTGGACACCTTCGTTTGGCACAGTGCATGATATACATCGCTAAACTTTCCAATTCGTTGTCGAATATTTCATCTCAGTGGCCGTTTATCTTCTTTTCGTCTTTTATTGGAACTACAACGTAGAAGATTTGTGCGCCAGATTAAAAGGCTTAGGATGTCAAGCAATTTTTCGTATTATCTGCGGGTCGTGATTGAACTCCGTTTTGCATGTTATCTTCAACTTTCGTTGTGTGACGTTGCTCGATCAATAAAGTACTGCTTGTTTTCCTTTAATTGTTATCTAAATGTGCATGAGTTGACTTACAAGGGTTAACACATCATTCATCATGTTTTGACAATTTTTACCATTTTCATTAGCACGTCTGGCACTCCGGGCCTATCTTAAAGTACTCGTTTTTAAATACCTCTAATATACCTAACTTTTTATGTATAAAAGGTTGATAAAGAACAGTCTACTCCAAATCCTTGAACTATTTTGGTATACCCTGAGGATCACAATCGGTCTTACCCATCGATCAACCGCGCCAGATACTTTTAGTGATAAACCCAGTTCTTGCAGACTAGACACATAATTGGACTCGATGCAATTTTTCATTCGCCATTAAACATCAAATTAATAAGTTCAAATATTCAGAAAAAGATTATTCCTAATCATTCTGATTGTGCTCGCATGCGTCATATCACCATAACGAAGTTTCGTAATATCATGTTATGTATCACAATGACTTTCAAATTACTCCAGTTGCGCACGTTGCAATAATCAATAGATTTGTAGTTCATCTATTAATACTTTAATTTTTTCTGATCTCTTCTATAAAATGATGCTACAATTTAAGGTGAAGATTTTGCTTTAACATACGCGGTAGTTAATTTACAATCCTGTAAATAGTGTTCTTATGATTTAGTTCGAGTTGTAAATAATTATTATACGAATTTTATATCATGATCTTTTGTACAAGACATTTCTTATTATTGCCTGAGGATTATTTAAGTAATGGGTCTAAGACCGTGGCGCTATCTAGAGAAGAATCGTAGTCCCCCATCGCGGGTACCGTCTGTAAGACTGCCCAACACGTCCAGTAGGAAATTTCCCGTGGTCGTCAATAGATGGCAACTCAAACGCACGACGGGAACTTTTGGGGCCCACTTTTCAGACTCGTTGCAATCATAGACAATAACTCCATTTATCATTATCGATGCAACTGCGATATTCCGCATATGGCGGGGCGTGATTATCGATTGGAGATAGAATTATGCGAGAAGCGAATGGCTGTTGCACTTGCAGCAATGCCTGGCGCCTGGCTTTCCCAGCGAAATCAGGTCCAACTTGACAAATTGACCTAGCTGAGAGATAGTCGATGAGATAATCTCCTAGTATGTAGTAGAGGTGGTCTCTTGTCAGGTCGCTGTCAATGTGTCAAGTCAGGATGCTCGTGCCGACTTTGAAAGCCAAACCTTTCTCGTATCAGATTCTATATCGTAGACACGGATGTCCTAGAGATGCGTATGTACGCCGCAGGAAGGGTATCTCGGATCGTACTTGGAGCCGAGCTACGTAGAATCATCAATTACGATTTTTATATAAACCTCTTAGGTTTGATTCTGTTAATCGCGTAGTTGGATCGCCAGATCACTCCCTTCATCAAGTTTGCCCTGTGAAATTGCTGGCGCATTTACGAGATTAGCCGAACTCATGTGCAGTTTGCACATATTCTTCGAAGAACGATCGATCTATCTCCGGTGTAATTGAAAAATGATGGCGCGGAGGACCACCTTGGGCGTTTTACCTAGGAGTTCCGTAAGATTACCATAAACACCTCGACCCGCGCGCACGAAGAACGCGTATAATAGTTTTGCGTCCCCTCTCTCGAGGGCCCGAGGAAAGTAGCGGCAGTGACTAATGACACTGCGAAGAAAGAGGGCCGAGGGAAAACACGGGGGAGAGAAAGCCAGGGCTGTATCGTTTCGCGTCTGACAAAGCGCCGAGGACCGCGCGACGTTTCCTCCCGTTAGATTGGTTTCACACGCCGAGGAAAAATCCGTTGGACCTCCTTCTCGGCGATGCATTCTAGGGCCCGAGGTCTCACGAAGCTAATCACGCACGCCAATGCGGCTCTCGATTCATTAACGGTACAAGAGATCGCCAATGATTAATCGGCAATTACGCTGATGGCACTGAAGATACCAACGTAGATTGTCGCGAACTACCGAGACGCATAAAGCGCCTATATACTTCCTATCTGCGATTCTATCCGATCGGTAATGTTGTCCTCTCGAGCTATCGCGGCCATACGTCCATCTATTCGTCGATTCCACCGCGACCTGCCGACCTATTCCACGAATACATCTCCCTCTGACCTTATCTTTCGCACATTACGATCCCCTTAACCTTCCAGTCGCGTCATATCCTTCTCGTTAACATTTTTTCCATTATTAACAATCCCCGGAAAAGGCCTGAGCAAAGAAGAGAGCTAGTATACTTCGGAAGTTCATTACGTTCTCGTGGGGGGAAATTTTATCTCAACTGGTTGATGCTCGGAGAAGAAGCGAGCACAGGGTATATGAATTACACTTTGTCGATTCGCGGCGGAGACACGTGTGTAGGTGTACATGCGGTCTTTAGAGGACGGATTCAAAGGGACCGCCGTCTTCTTCATTTGTCAGCTCTCCCCTTCACTGCGCTTTCTAGCTGTACCACGATAAAAAAAACTACCGCCAACGCGCATGGAGGTGTGTTCAGTTAGGATTCTTCTTGCCCGTGTGTTAACAATTTTTTCGTTTCGATTTTCGTATCTTTATCAGCTTGCTCGTAAATTTGGAATATTTGAAATGGCATCTCCGGTGCATAGGTGTAACAAAGTATGAATGTTCAGCGGTGCATCTCCCTCGGGGGAAGCACGCAGCCTTCTTATTTCACTTGGGAACTAAATAACAGACTCCTTCTCTCCCGGTTGAATTGAATCGACTTCTGGCAACCGTCGCGCGAACTGTCCCTGAAAATATTTTGACATCTGGGAATATCGTGGTGTGATCGATGCCCGTTCCCCGGAGATTACATCGTGAATTGCATTTTCTACGAGCCGCGGAGGACGATGCTCGCTGGCTGCGCGTTGCTTCGTGGACCGCAGTTCAATGTAGGTACGAGCGATTCCCACAGAAGTCTAGCGCACAGCGGGCTGACGAGGTAGAACCATCTGTCCTCGTATTTATATATTTTTTCCGCAGGGAAATACCACGTAATTTAGCACTCGCCGACGTGGGAAATTTCGCTCGTACAATTTAACGATTGTCTTAATGAGAAACAGAGGTATTCCTAACGAATAGTCTCCTCGAACCGCCGAACAAATCCAGGACGTCTTTCTTGTTAGATTCGATGGTTTTGCTGGGATGAATGCCATCAACTTGGCAGGATAAAAATATCCAGCCAAGTTGAACGATTCGTCCGATCTTGGCAGTTTATTTGCACTAATGGCGGCTATAACAGAACGGCCAAGTCGCCCATTGTGAACACGTCAGAAGTCAGGACCGGTTTCCTCTTCCACGCGTAATTACGAGGTTCGAACCAATCGCGTGAGATCCACCAAAAAAAATCATCCTCAACTGGCCGCCATTTTTCTGCCGATTCTCTTTTTTCGTTTGATATTTCGTTGAAATGTCGTTTTCACCTCTTCAGGTGAGGCTCATCCGCACAAAGGGATGAGCATTGGCTAGAGATAGGGCAACTTTCCTGAGATAAAGGCTGAACGGTTGGCCAAGACCAGGATCGAGAAATTATCCGAGCTTGATGGATGATCTTCTTCGACGTATCCCCTCCCGAGCATCGTTGGTCTCCTTTTATTGGATTGTTTCTAGACCCATGCGTGACGTTCTCTCTTCCTCTCTTCCCCAAGCGATATCAGCTAGGAGAGAAAGGCGGTCCTTCGATTGGCCGTTGTTTATCCTACCCCTGCTTGCTACTGATACGACATGGCCGCTCCTCGGACTCATCCTCTTCTTTCTCCGATTTTCCTTGCAACTTCTCGCTGTGTTCTTTCTTCTGGTGAAAGCGCAGCATGGTCCCTAGTGCAATTCCAAAATACCGTCTTCCGTAGACGATCTAACCGTTAGCGGTACGGCGGTGAAATAAGACAAATAAAGAATATCCGACGAGAGGGGCTCTCGAGAATATCTCCGCTCGGTTTTCCAACTTTGATCGCTCTCTTCCATCTGCTCATTTTCTCGCGCGTTAATTGAAGCGGTCGTTTTGCGAACGTCACGTAATCTCAAGCTCCCTGGAAGGCGCTCTTTTCATCGCTAATCAGCGGCATTCACGAGGGCTTCTTCAAGAATTCAGGAACCCGGTTTAGTCTCGAAAGGACAGGGTAATCGCAGGAGCTAACGGGAAGTTGACGTCAGGTTGACGTTCTTCAACGTATCATGATTTTTTTCGCGCAACCTTACCTTCGAGCACTACAAATTACAAGGCTCCTGAAATCGAATCGTACATTGGTGTTTCATCACTCCGAAGGAGGAGTAGCCCAAGGTGTACCGTATAAAATTACTTTCTAAGGTTGATGGGCGCACAGCAGGTACGCGATTTCTCTTTGAAGAACGGCAACCCTATTTTCTTATTCCGCACTGCGGACGGCGGACGGCGAACGGCGAACGGCGAACGGCGGTGCAGCTCGCGCCTCCCTCGCGAGTGACGGAGGAAGAAAAAAATAATAGTAGTGGTGAATACATAATACGTGGGCTTGGCAGTACGCCGCGGGGAGGTCGAGAAGGAGAGAGGGTTACGCCCCAGCGGGGTGAACGATCGTGACGGACCGTCGGCGTTCTCTTTGTATACGCACCGCCCCTGCCTGCTTGCCTCTTCGATATATCCCGCAACACAAATACGCATCTATCCCTCTTCCTTCTCTCGGTCTTCCTATTCTTTCGCCGCCTTTCTCTGCCTTTCTTTCCTCCTTTCTCCTGCACCTTTCCCATCGTCCATCCCTCTTGCCCTCCGCCGTTTGTTCCTTTTTTTTTCTTTTCTTGCCCGTTCCCCCCAGGCCGCGCCGCGTGGATACATTATACGAATTACATCGATGATACACGTCGATGGGACACGAGATAGGGGGTGCTTTGGCTGCGACCCACATCAATAGCGCCACGAAACTATTTTTCATGGGTCCACCTCCACCCCGGCTTTCCTATCGACATTTTCCCTCGATTACCTTGCTCTCTCCTCGTTTTGCACGATAAAAGAACACACCGCCCTCTTACGTGCGATAAAACTCACGTACGTAAACGAACCCCACTTACAATTAGACCTAGAACACAGCTCATCATTCGACCGCGTGCGATCATACAAATTAGACATAATTATGGAATAAGGCTTCTTTGTTTGGTAAACTTTTCGAGCATTGTTCAGAAGGACCGCATATCTCGCGGTGGGATCTCATTGTTTTCTCTTTCCATCGATCCTACCAGTTTTCCCTTATTACGGCAGGATGTGTGAGAAGCTGAACCTGCTTCCCGCGATAGCCAAGTCCGCAGACACAAAACCCACGCTAGGATGGAGGCAATTTTTTTGAAAAATCTCATTTCTTGGAGAAAGGTATCGGGGAAATGGATGGTCGTATCTGGCACGGCTTGCGATTCGGATCACGGAGTGAAAATATTTGAAACATTTTATTGTGTATCCCAGTTACGTCGCGGTAGACGTATCGTCGGTTCACGGCAAGACAGGCGTCCCCCAGGATACGCTTCCTCCCCTCTCTCGACCCCCTCCCTTAGGGCTCTCCCGAACCCGCAGGATCATTAATCAAACTCCCCTCTGGCCCTCTCGCCTCCCCTTATTCGTCCCCACTGCGCCAGCGGAGGCGAGGCCGCCATTACTGAGCGGCTGCGTGCACGACGCACTAATTAAAACCAGGAAATTAATGCTTTATTCCTTTGAGCCCGTCCCTCACCTCTTTCTCTTTGGTTCCCTTCGTAAGACTCGCTCTTCGATAAAAGTTTCCTCCCTTTTTGTCCCAACCATCGAAAATCGGGGAGCACCTGTCTCTTATTAACGTCTTACCATCGGCGTAATTAATCTATCGGTTGTTACTAATCTTCTCGTTATTCATTGGCAGGCTTTCTACCGACTGAACGATCTTTTTTAACAAACTTTGCCGACTGACGTTCCTACAGGGCTTTTAGCTCGGAATCGATGTACTCCTTTTGTGCGTTCGTTTCGTTAGATTAGATAAGAGATTTTCGTAGAAATGTCTTCCTTCGGGACCCCTTTTCGGGGCGATGCGCCGAAAAAGAAAGAACAGGACGAAAGGGAAGAGTGCGAGAGATTTTTGGGAAGCGAATAGGCGTGACCCATGGGACCCATTAGCGGTCAGTGGTCCATCTCGGTCCACCGCAAAGTGTCCAAAGCCACTCGCAAGTGCGCGAATGCTAAGGAATTTATGAACACGGAACAAGGATTTACGGGATTCGCCACGGTTTCTTTCCTTTATTCATCGAGAGGTCATTATTTTACGAGCGGTCGACGGAGAACCTTCTCAGGGAATTCCTTCTATCCCCACCATATCATTGTTACTGACGTTTTATTCAATAATAATTACCTGTGAATATGTACGTATCGGCGGCAGTCTTTTGGAAGACGATACTTCGGAGGTACGAGGAACCAAAAAATTCTTTTATCCATGAACGCATTCACTACGAAATGACTTTTCATCATCATCGAACGTGGAATTTCCTGAGTGGGATGCCGCAACCCTCTCCCCAAGGAGTACGGCGAATATTCAGTCTATATCCCATGGGATTGACGGCAAGAGCGAGAATTCGGCGAGTTCTCTAACGTCAGCGCCGTGACGAAGAATGTCGATGTACCGAGGGCCTCGAATACAAATGAATGATGGGGATACACGAAACAAACGATGATAGAACGTTTATTAGAAACCGTGCTTAGCATCAGAATGCGTCTCGGGCAATACTTACCATGCATTCGGAATGGACTGGATAATCGACTTGAGCTAAAATTACATCGCCGATCGGGAAGGTATTTTATTGTCTTTTGTGTAGGGGAAGAAGACAATCGGTAGGTAAATGGTCGACCACAACGTCTTTCACCTGCGGTAAAAAGGTACTAAGCAGTCGGTGCACTGGCTGGGGAAGAGAGGGTGGCGTGAAAATCGGGGATAATGCCTGGTCAACCTAACGGTAGAGCCACCATTAGGACTATTTGTCGTTTGCGGTGTCAGGTACGCCGCATTCTCATGGATCCACGCGGCCTAGGAGTACCTTTGCTCCTGCCAAAAGGATTCGGCATGCCATAGACGATTCCCAGAGGCGTCGGTTATGCCATAACGAGATTACCCATAACTTTTTGAAGATTACCCATTCTCGGCGGAACGGCACTGCCTCCGAAATCGTTTCTTCACAGAAGCGAACGTTGTATTATCGCCAGTACCACGTGGGTTCTTACGTTTCTGCATAAACTTTCGTCGTGGAAAAAGTCTGCTCTGCTCAGCATCGCCGGATCTTTCGTACGAATCGCTGAGCAGCTTAGAAATCGTATCGCGGGAGGAAACAGCAGAAGAGTCGACTCGTCGAAGACTAAACGGTTGAACGACTGCAGAGTCGGATGCATGTCGAAAGAACTACAGAGCAGACTGCATTAAAATCAACGAAGAGAATTGCGAGCAGTTTCCGAAATCTCTCTAATTTCCAACATAAATAAGACTCTTGAAGCAGCCGGCTAGGCTTCCGCAGAAGCTAAATTCGCACATTGCATCATCTCGGATGATAAGAACCGTCCATATCAGAGACTTGGGATGTCGATGAACAGCAGGCCCACACCTGTTATTACAGCGAAACAATCAACTTTGGGAATTTGTTCATGAGATAACGGGCAGAGATAAACCGATCGATATTGGCCGTCTGGTGCTCCCGAAAACTATCCGCGACACATCCAATCAAATCGCAGAGACGGGTAGCGAAGAAAGAGAGAAGGCCCGATGCTAGATAAACCACTCATAGACCATTACCGGACCACTGCGTGTAATTGCTGATCCAGCAGATACATCGCTCCCTTTACGAGCTCTTCCTTCGATCTTCCTTTGCCGATCGATTCCGCACGGTTGATCTTTCGTTGGGATCCCTCGGATCACGCGTTGCATAAATCGTTCAACACCTTCCACGACATCGCTGTACCAATCCTTATATCATTATGACATAATTAAGACAAGCGGTGCGTCTAATTTCGCGGCAGCAAGCGCGTAAGACGCGCCAGAACCGCGGACTCGAATTCTTTGAGAATTTTTATTAGCCGTGAGACTTTTTTTACTCAATACCGGGGGAACTTGTAGATGTTGGCTATTGTAAGGAGATTGCGGGTAAAAAAAGTGTGACGGGTTTGATATGAGCGCGGCGTGCGCAGGATCGGTACGAGGCGAAACGTGGGTCGACAAGTCGGGGGAGTTGGAGAGCGATGCCCGGCGGTGGGCGCGGCGGATATCCCGCTGTGTCTTTCCAGCATGGCCGACGTGATACGCACACCCACGCAACGCCTTATCCCCCATCGAATTACACGGCCGGCGAGGTAATTCTCAAAAGGCACCTATCCGATAGATTCTCCCATAAGCGCCGATACGCGAAGACGGCGCGGAGGAATTCACGATCGTCGATAAGTTCTGCTCAACGATTAATCATTAAACCGGCAGTTAATGACTTGGGCTTTTGCGCGTCGGAAATATCGAGCGCCGCGGGCCAGCCTGATGCGAAATCAAAGACGTCGTTTGTTCTACCGACAGAGAAAGGACGGAAAAATCCTAGCGTAAACGTTTCTTTGGAAAGTACCACGGTGAAAATGTATGGCTCCGCCGGGAAGTGTATCCGTTTCTACGTGTTCCAAGCTTCCTCGTTCGTTTCTCCTGCCGTAATTGTCCCCTGCCAAGAGAAATCTATGGTCCTCGAAGAAACGCGAAAAAAGTCTAACTGAATGACCGTTTGACGATGGCCACGACGTTAAGCAGGGCTCGATCGAGTCGTTACGCCTGTCCACCGTGAAAGAATCGGCAAACCTAATCGCTTCCTCATTCAATTATCCCTCCGGCCGTCTTACACCGAGGACTCTCACCAGTTCACCCGTTCACCCGTTCACCCGTTCACCGTGGCATTTTCATCGAAATCGTGTAACGAGCCCGTCCGCTTCTGCCAACCTTCACCGTTCTACACATAACACGATCCATCTACAACGACCCTGATCATTCTATTCTCAAGAGTTTTATCACCGTTGTCACAATTTTCCTGTCACTTTTTCTCCGACTCCGAATTCACCGAGTCTGACCGACGAATTGTCTGCCGAATAGCTCCGAGGCTACACCCTTCTCGCTGGTGTCTTCATGATGTTAACAAATACAGGCAGGGCAAGCGTGGACAAATTGAACTAGTAAGAATCTCCCGGCTTTTGCCGACGTCTAGATTGGCGAGGAAAATCCTTGGATTGGTTAACAAGGCCGGATATATACGGTCTCGACGAAATTGGCTCAATTAAAAGCCCACGGGGCCAGCTGGCCGGGTCTTATTTGTGCCCCGTCATGCGATTGGTCCCTTTTATACCGGGTCCTTTCTTCGATCTTCTCCACTTCGAGATGCATCGATGTACGAGGATCATTAATCACGCACTTTTGTACATACTCGTCGACGGGACTCCCCGCGAGAGACATCCCGACGACGAACAAAAATGAATCTCGAGAATCGAGGCCAACTCTCAAGGAGACTGGCCATGCCCACCGATTAAATTCCACGTAAAACGAACAATATGTGGAATGACCGAAAGTCATCCGCGGAAGATTGATTTTCCATTTTCCAATGTTTTTAATTTAATCCTCTCAAGTTGACGGCGTGGGGGGAAATGTGGCCAATCAAGCGGGAAGGAAGGTGAAAATCCGATCCTCTTGCATGGCCGTTTTTAACCCACGATCTCAGTGGATGACTGAGTTTCGATGCAAACGATGGTTTCGCTAATTTATAGCGATCGTCTGCGCGAATCGATCCATAAACGAACGGAAAGCGTATCGCGTATTTACTTTCTTCCGACTCGACCCGGAATCAATGACATAAGCAGCTCTTTCAATGGAAATTATCTTATTTGCCGCGACTTCTATAGTCCCTCTTGTGAAATATTTGAATGTTTAATCGGAATCTTAACAGATGTTAAGGTTAAGTGGGCGGGTTGTACATGTTTATTTCGCCTTGTTTCAGGACATGGATCTAATAGAGGTGCTTTGGAAACAAGACGTGGACCTGGGCTTCACCTTGGTCGAACCAGCCACCCCTACAACCAAACCAATCGAAAAAGAATCGGAAGATGATGTGGAGAAACTCAAGGCACTTAAAGCTATCAATGCCACCAGTGAGGAGGTAAGTTCAGTCTCCAAAAGTCTCATTAAATTGTGCGACTCCTCTTCGAGCCTTGACCATTTCCGACTTTCTCATGTGGAGCAGACGTGACTACTAAAATTTCTTACGTCTCTATTATATTTCGTGTCATCGCTGAAATGACGTTGAAGATTGTCGAATGATCCTGATGCACCAGTCTCGCAATTCATCTACAGTTTCTACTGCCGTCCCGCTGGCATCGTCGTAATTGCAGATTTGTCAGTTAACTGACTTATTGTCTAACCGTCCATTATCGTTTGCTTTCTCGTAACGCGTAGAAATATTAGCTGCAAGCTTATTTGTCCGAGCGTGGCTACCTGTGCGCCGAGACTTGTCTCAAGAGAATGCTCGGTTGTTCGGCCTATCGGTAAGAGGAACTTTCTATCGGAGGACGTCGAAACAGTAAGGGCAAGGAATGAATTACAAGATCCGTCGATCTCGTTAGAGTTCTTTGATATCGTAGCTAGCGTCCGCGACTGTACAAAGGGCAATGCGGAGGCAGACCGATGGATCCGTGTCGGTAGATCAATATCGGCTGGGAGTCGACGGTGTCGCATCAAACAAAGCTGATTCTATCCGTTCCTCAGTCGACGCTGGAATTCGGCGCTCAGGGTGGCTATCTCTTCACGATCTCCCGATCAGACACATTCCCGGTCGATCGTCAAAGTTCGCTCGTGTACCGTTTGTCCACGGGCCAATCCGGATCCGCGCTGCACATACCACTTTTTATTGACCCCGCCACGTTATGCGACAACGCAATAGGAATCTTCTTTTGTAACCATGCCGGAGAAAACTGACAACCTTCCCGCTTGGCAGTAGAATGCCGGGGAACTCGATTTGTCCACCGGAGCAGTGTTCGCTGTTTACTCTGTTAATGAGACCTTGACAGAGGGCGATACGAGGGAGGTTTTTCTGGAAATTTCATTAATCCGTCTTATCGTACATCGGGTGGGCTCGCGCGTGGCTTTTCGAGCGACAATCGGCCGAGAGACTGTCGGTTCCTCGAGGGACATTAATCCGGCAGAATCCATGCTGGTCGTGTTCGGAGGAACGCAGAGGAGATTAGACGGGGAATGAGCGCAGCCACAGGGGCCCGCGGATGACCCGTCTCGATCTGTCCTCTAATCTCGGCCTTTATCGATCTCCGGCTTGGTCTTCCTGTCTTTCGCTTGCACGGAGAACAATTCGTGGGAGTCCCGAGCACGCGTAGTCGACGATCCTCGACGGTCCTCGATGATGACGGTGCATCGACGTTCCGGGCGGCTAGCTCATCAGCCTCCTCGACGTTTTTCTCCTCTTCCTCTTCCTTTGCCTATCGATCTTCATTCCTTCTCTTTCTGCACGGACCGGAGAATTACGCCGACTAAATACGATCCTCGGATAAATGACATTGTGCTTCCGATCCGAGTCATGTTGGAACCACGCAAGCACCGCCGTCTCATTACTTGCTCTAATTAAACGTCACCGAGGACAAGACAATATCGGTATTTTTTCCTGTCTGTCCTTTGGCCATTGCGCTCTGCCGATCGTTCTGTCCTGTTCTCACGACCTTCGACGTGTCGTTTCCGTTCATCTCGCGCTGCTATCTCGTGCTTCGTTCTCAACCTCTGATTCGCGGAGATCACATTGTTCCGACGGGTTCCCGTGGCTTTGTCAGAGAACAGCCCGCCACGATCGAGGGCCCAATAATACGGGGACGCCCGTCGTCGTCGATGTCGATCGCTCCGAGACACGGTTCGCCAACAACTCGGAACAAAAGGGACCACTCAGTCCCCGGATTCTCCTCTCCTCTCCTTCACCGTGTTTCGTTCACCCGCTCAACCGGCACCGTGCCATTTGACAGCCATTGTCCGTCCTTCGAGATTGTTTTAAACCCCGGGCCAGTATCCGCCATCGATTTCGACCGCTAAATTAATAGCCGCATCGGCCCAACGGTCTCAGGTTCGCCGTAATTTCCTCGATCGTATTTCGATTTATCGACATTCCGACGACGCCCACTTTGATTCCCGATGAAGCGGTTTCCGCGCGGGACTGTATCGCAAGAATTTTTAATTGGAGAACGGGGTTCTAAATGATCGGCGCGCATCCGGACGACAGGCTCCATTAGAGCGGCTCCGTTTCGCTACGTGGCGAGAAACCATTGCTCTTTCTATTACGTCGCTGGTGAGATGAGAGGGGCCATTCGCCGAGGAGGAAGTACGATGGAGTGGATCGGCATGGAAAGGGCGGGGGGGGGGGGTGGAGGAGAGGTTGGGAAAACAACGCGGGGGATATCCTCTCGTTCGCTTTCCGCCCCCATTTGTGGCGAACCCTCCCAAAGTGTATTCATAAAACCATCAAAATGGCCAGCGTTCATTTGTTCGTACGTTGCATTCGCCTGGGGTCGCAAAGATGATGGATGTACAGCATCCCCCGGAACGAGGGTGCTCCGATAAACCTCGATCTGCCCGAAGGATGAAAAGAGACCGACGGGAAACACTCGGCGCTTCCGTCAAGTCCTACACAGATAACGGAGAAAAAGAGCGAATAAATATGGGGCTCTAGAAAAAAGCCAGAGAGGAAGGATCGAAAAGCAAGAAAGAAACGAACGGAGGGAAAAAGCACGGGCTAAAAAAGATGGACGATCGAAGGGGAAAGACTGGCGGGAACAGACGGAAAATAGAAAAAGGTAGGCCAGCCACGAAAGGACGAGTGGAGAAGGGACGAAATCGGGGGAGATGAAACGACAGACACACGATACAAGGCTGCGGAGAGGAAGCGGGGGAAGGGGGAGCCTGAACCGAAGAGATTGGAGCACCGTCGACAGAGGGGGACCCGCCAGGACGTATTAATGGTCCTGGAAATTGAAAACGCGCCCGGCCAACCATAGTGGGTTTGGCCTCCTTCTCCGCGTCCTGATTGTTTCCGCCGACGAAAATTTCCATCTAAAATGGCGACCCTCTTGAGCCTATTCCGTTTCTCCCGTTAATATACTGCTCGCATATTTCTTCGAATTTTTCAAAGTCCGATGCTTCGAATTCCTAAAGCTTCCTTTCGTATCACCATTAAATGCGGACCATAGTTGATGAAAATCGATTGGGCCAGCCTGTGCAGCCATTATCCGAACGATGTAAAAATGAAATTGCGATGTATCGACTTAGACGAGGACAGGCCATATTGAAGTTGCTAACTATGGTACCAGGGACGGTGCCTTGGAGACTCATAATACCCCATGGCGACGGAAGAATTGTGTCGAGTTCCGAGGCGATTCAACGGAATCGTGACGCGGCAGCAATCGCCCTGGGCGAAACGACTATACGACAAGACACGTTCGACGTACCCTGCGGCGGAGCACTGATTTCATATTTGTTCGACGAGCCATCAAGAGGTAGACAGGGAGAGAGAATTGTTGGGAAGACGCTGAGGAGGGATCGACCACGAGCCTCCGAGGACTCGCTCTGAAAACCTTAATTGAGAGCTATGCCAGTAATGCAGCCTCCAACCGTTGACAGGACCTCCATTGTCGTACGGACGATAACGCCTTCGAGATGAGTCTCGTATTGTTTCGAAAGATACAGTACCGATCGGCCAAAGTTTACAACGTTTTCACCGACGTACCGTTGATATTCGCGACTGACGGTCGACCGACACGCGATAGCTCCACTAAAAAAGCTCCATTTCGAGGGTGGGGATTCGATGGGGTGGTTTGCACTTGGTATTCATAACCCTCGGGCCTCGGCGCAAGGCGACCACTCAGCAACGATACATCATGCCAAGCACGAGCGAGAGACGGACGGAGAATCACGCAGAAGGGGGATGAAAAGTGAAAAAGCACGCACAAGCTGTAGAGCGGGCGTAACGGAGAAAAAATAAATGGTTGCGCGAGAGCGGAAAAAGGAGGGACGTCGAGTAGAATAGAAATGGACGCAGGGAATGGCTGAGGGAGGCAGGGATAGGAATGCATTAAGAATGAAAAGGAGAGAGGAAATGGAAGAAGGGGATAGTGGGAAAGGGAGAGTGGGAAAGGGCAATGAAGAAGAGAGACGAGCGGCAGGGGGAGAGAATCGAGCGCTCGGATGGCCACTATCAGTACCTCGCTATGATTAATGATCGGAATACAATGCTGTTTTCATTAAACTCATTTCAGTGCAGCTCGTATATAGCATCCAAGCTATTCTACGGGCCCAATAGAGGCGCGTATGTGTCTGTGTACGAACGCGCGCGCGCCCTTGGTCCCTTTTTCACGTCGGTCGTAGGGTCGCTTGATTATGACGTCTCTATGAAGATCGGCCTTGGCTCTGCCGAATGGCGGCTCGATTGAATTCCGCCATTGTCGACGATGGCGTTGCTTCGATTCCTCCCAACTCTCTCGACAAGAGGACGATTTCAAACCCAATCCGATCTCTTGACTACGTCTTCAGAAACACATCTTCATCGACGCTTCATCACCTTCGGTTCATGTAGTCACCTAAGCTCAACTGCTTCCCCCGAGTCATACTTGAACCGAATGAAATTTAGGAACGGAATTAAATTCCATAGATTATTTTTCAGCTTTCTGACGAAAAAAGCTTTTAGTTACAGGAAAAGACAAAGGAACCCGAAAAAGAAGAGGACGATCCGTGGGCAGGGATTCCGTACACCATCGATTTAGAGACAGGTACGTACGCTTCTTGAATTTTTATTCACAACACGATCTATTACTTGGCTTAACTGACAAATTGCCAACGAATCCTATTGTCGATACCTTGACTCGTCGATCATAATGTCCCGTTTGTGAACGCTATGTTTAATTAAGCAGCGAATCGAGAAAGGATTGCTGCTCGGCACAGAGTTCCCGCTAATATAGTTCACTGAATAACGGCTGAACACATCTGGCCCTCTTAGTTTCTTACGTTGGATGCGTGTCGAATTAACGGGGCAATTTGTAAGAAGCAATTGGAACGTTCAAAGCCAGGCGCACCTGGCCGCACCTTTCGCGAGTCTAATTACCATAAACACGTCGGGTAAATGCACTTTGCCGCCCGTTCCTGCCGAAACAAAGTCCTGAAATAATCGGAATGACGTAGACACGATGTTTCGTGAGGAACAACTTGAAAAGAAAGGTCTTTCGAAATGTAGGGCCGACACGAGCAAGATGGGTTTCTAATCGAAATCTATTGAAAATCGGCCGACTTTGTTCGGGTGCTCGAAATGCATAAAGGTCACCGTAGTTTAAGAGTTTGGCCTACTGTCGCTCTGAAATTTGGTCAGCCGAAATTGGTAGCGACGTTGTCGCGAAGATTCGAAGAAGATGGCCCGCGATGCGCATAGTACAGTGGCTAGCCATGCACAAGGTGCAGTTTATCCAGGTATATAACGACGGGTTTCCAGGCTGGTTCGAGTTCCGGCGGGACCCGAGGTTGGGGAGTGGCTTGAGGAACGCCCCCGCCGCTTTCCCCTCTATCCCCCTTCCCGCCGATCTTACCTACCACTGGCCCGGCCCTTCGCTCTCCGGTCCCCTTCTACCGCGACTTCTTCTCTCTGCATTTAATTACTTTGCGTCGGACGGAACGAGAGCCACTCCATGCTTTTACCGTGAACGCTCGGCGGAGGTCTTACACGTGTTCACGTCAAAAATCCACTAATATTCAAGGTTTTTTCACGAAAAATTGAAGATAACGACAGGAATGCCGCAAGAACCGAAGCGTCAAGGAACTGTTAATAACGTATTTAAAGGAAGAAATTATAGTGGATGTTGGTAGATCAGTTTGCGATGAACCGTGCTTGCACAGGACATTTTTGATGCTAGGCCGCTCCTTTATCGAGGTCGGACAGTTGATTGAGGTGGGATTACACGTGTACGGGGTTGCATTACGATCGGCCGCGTAATAAGTTCATTTCACGAGGCAACGGCCGATCGACCGCGAGCAGCACTGGTAGGACTCATTACGTGGCTATCTCGTCGCCGATCGATCGAGCCTATTCGACGTACACGGCAGCGCTTGATTAATGAATCGCTCCTCTCTTATACGTACACATACACGAAAGCCTCCCGTTACCATTCTACGAGATTTACTCGCAGAAAATAGGGGGAAAAAGCGCTAGACGCCGAGTGCGCTCTGATAAGGGAGAGAAAAGGGCGTGACTCTCGTCGTACCAACACGAAACGAACAAATAACTCCGCTCTTACGTATCTCACTAGCTTCCTCGTGAAAGTAGAAAAATTATTCGAACCAGGCACATGATTAGCAAATTTATTCGCAACACCTTATCGCGAGAATGGTACTGCAGTTTGCGTGCGATAACGCTTTCGTCCAATGCAACTCGCTGGAAAAGAAAGAAGGAGGATGAAAGCCGGAGAAGCGGTTCTAGAGTGCCGGTCGCACACACCAGAAACGCTTGTACCAATTTGATGAAGCATGATGGATTACATGGTGGTTCGTGTAAAAAACTTATATAAACGGAATAAATTATCATAGAATTGTCTCGGGATTGCGAACACGCTTTTGGGCGCGCCAACCGATCATTTCCCACTGCAAGCCGTACTTTTTCTTTTCACCTTTACCGTACAGATGATCTACGTCCAATACATTTCCTTTCCAACATGAAATTGTTGGCTTCGCTCCGTCTTCGACAGGGCGGGATTCATCTATCCGCGGAGCATGTAGAAATACTTTTCCCCGGTGGAGACTGAAGAAAAAATACAAAACTTATCGCTCGACACGAACGATGTATCGTATCGAAGTTCCATGTAATGGGCGTTCAGTTCCACGGACTCCGCCTTCCACGCCGACTTGCCAACTGCAATGTTATCCGCAGCGGGCAGAACTAATCGAACCATGCAGAGCGGACCGTCATTCATAGATTTGTTATCTGAAAGAAATGAAGACCGTCTTGACCCGTGTTATAAAATCGCACAATTTTTAAATCAATCGTGGAGCAGGCAGAATCTGACATCGATTTTCCTTCGCTTAAGAAAGAAGAGGAAGAAAAAGAAAAACAAAACACGATTCGTGTCAATACCATGTACATTTTCACGCGAGACAACAGGCACATCGTTGATCTTAAACAAACTAATAATAGCAGTAAGGGGGCAAGACTGACGGTTGATCGATCAGTCGGCAATGGCATTACATCCGGTCGGTTCCGCCAGACTGACGACTTCCGGACAGCATTTCTTTGGCTTCCGTTGACAAAGCTACGCGAAGGACAAGCCTATCTCAGGAGTATCGCAGGAAATTACGATTGCCACGGAGATCTACTCGATCGATGATGCGTGAGGGCAAAGCTAAGGCTGATCAGGAGGAGATAAGTTATTCCATTGTGTTTGGAAAGTGAAAAAACAATATCGCGGGCTAGATTATTAGGGTCGGCTGGAAAACGCATGCGTGAGCGCATAAAGCGAAACATCTGCCACGTGCGCGGGCGGCGCATACTGCGTATCCATGCGTGGACGGCTGAAATCTCCAAGGGGGAAGAATAGTCCAAGCATGGCCGCGTCCGCCATGCGGCTGCGCATCGCAACCGTCCCTCTTCTACTTTCATTTTTTCTAACACTCTCCAACTTCTAAAACGAACTAAAATCTTTATTCCTCGTAAATGTACTTCACGAGTAAGTACGGATTTATAAATTTTCCCAAAAATTTTTAATAACGGTGGAATTTAAACGATAAGGACATTCGGCAGATAGTACTCCCAGAGCTGTTGGTTGCTTAACAGCAACAAAGATGTTTTCACTAGCCTCGGATGCAATTTACCTCGTGCTCCGTATTAATTTCCGCTTCGATTCGTCACGAGGGCCTTGGAATCGAGGGAAAAAAATAATATCCGACTGCTCCGATGCGTGGCAACAGCCGTGACTAATTTCAACCGAAGTGGGTTGGAAATTGGGCGCGCAGAGCCGGCTTCGGTGTATTAGAAGCGGTCTTATGCGGGATGCCACGGTTTTGAGTGGTTCGTTCTCCACAAGGTAGAAACAAAGACCAGGCAAAGACCATCCAATCGATTGCCCCGCGCGTTCACTTGCACGAGTACATTTATCTTTGGCTCGTTAAATCAAAGTCGAGAACCGCTCGGTCAGTCCGAAAGGGTTACCCTTGGGGCTATCCCCGTTAGAGCGGAATCCACGTGATTCCAAAGACTCCCTCACGAATCCGGTAGCTGCTGGCGAGGATATTTTTCGAGAATTCGGAAAGCTCGTAGCTGGCGAGCAACGACATTCGTCGTCTCGTCAATTTTCTATGGAGGTCCATAATGAAATGCCAGAGAGTTTCTATGGAGGATTCGGAATAGTCCGTACGTCCCAGGAGGGAATCAATATTTGGAGCCCTGCATGTTCCGCCATGTTAGTCCGGCCTTGGCAGCGCGCGCTCGAAAAGGAAGCAGAATTAGAAAGAGAAAGAGAAAGAGAAAGAGAAAGAGAAAGAGAAAGAGAAGGAAAAGGAAAGAGGGCAAGATATCCCCATGGGGGTTGCGCCAGGGGGCAGCTGCCCTAGCTGCCCGTGCATGGGGGCTTAGAGGGATACTCTCCGAAGCATGACTTGCCACATCCACCCCGGTGTGTAACACGAGCACGCACCATTACTCATATCGTGGCTCGTTGCGCGCCACGGATTCGGGAGGAATCCGGGAGGGCACTTTCGCCAAACCCACGGGATCCAACTGACGACAATGGCAACGGCTTTGCTCGCTCACTGCCGAGTGTACGATCGTCGCGGAGATGGTGAGAAATGTTCGAAAGATAGGAAAACTTTGTGCCATAGAATGACGATATGAGATACAAAGTATTCCTCGATGTAGACTCCTTCCAATCAATGGGAGACGATGTTAATTTAGAAAAGATGATAATCATATTTCGACAGTGAATATTTGTCTAGTTTGAAATTAAAAACAGAGGCAAGTGTTGGAGCGGCTGATTGGATAGAAGCCAGGCACCGTCGGCATGATTATTTCGAGACGGACGTATAGTCATCGTCTAATCCTCGTCCGCAGCATTCTAATTAATCCGTTCATTAATCTAGAGGGAACGAAAAGCACGGAGACTCGCGGACAACCGGCTTAAGTACGCACCGGTTTTTATCCTGGCACAAAAGGGCCAAATTCCATTGGAACTGCTGGGCACGAGACCGAATGTCTTCGGGTTTCCCCTCAGCTGCGCACTCGCGAGCGGACGATTCAATTCCGTCAGCGGATTAAAACATTAACATAAAACTCGTATTTGAGCGGTGCTAGGAGGACGATAGAAAGGAACGAGGAGGAGAACGACGACAGTCGGCCATGTAACGATGAAAAATTAAGTCGACGCCGTGGCGTCTCCTCCTCTTCTCCTTTTTAACTTTTCGAACTTCTGCCGCGTTACAATGGAGCCTGTCTACGACCGGCGAGGACTGCTTTTACCTGGCTCCGATCGGCTCCACGATTTACAGAGGCTTTTTTTGCAAATCATCCTGCAGCCATAACGCCGCCGTGCTCCGTACGGTCCCTCAAGCATATTTCGCCCTTACCGCAGTTTCTTCGTAAGATCAAAATTATTTCCAAAGACTCTCGTCAATTGGATCACCGGTGTATCGTCCGTACGAGGGAAATTTAAACGAACAGAACGGAAACTGGAAAAGAGTACGATGGCTCGCCGACGATTTCGAAGAAATTCCAAGAGGGATACATTCCGCGCGGGACTTTTCGATCGAGCCAAGAGGAATACGAATTCAAGTATACTCGTAAGAATGCAAAGCCAAACATTAAATAAACAAAGGAGCGGGCCGAGGCTAGGCTATTCGCCGTTGAATCGTGTTGGTTTAGGATAGATATGTATCAGGCCGTACTGGTTAAGGTCAGCCTGTCACCTCAAGTACCATTAGCCCTTTCTGGACACCCTCTCCAGCCGACCTCCAACCTGTCATTATTGCATCAAGTCGTTTTTTGTCGAGGGCGAGCCATGTCGAGCCATTCCCTAAGAATCTCGGCAGTTTTACGGGTGCATAGAAGGGCTGACCTGTGCTACCAGCTTTCCTGCGCTTCTACGAATATTATTGGACAATTACCAATGAAGGGCACTACCGGAAGATCCGTAGGAATGTTCACAGGAAGATGGCCGCATTCGAAGAATTTCAACTTGAAGATCCGAGGGACGACGTTCGACGACTTTCGAGGAAAGGAGAAGAGCATATTCATCCTGCCATCGGTCTTCTCGAGAGCCTAAAGTGTTGGCGCGAAAGATCCAACGGAGGAATCTCCATTCTATCCTCTTCGCAACATGGAATGCAATAGGAGAAAATAATAAATTCCTCTTGGACGATAAGCCTCGAACCGCCATAGTGGAATTGACTTGGTTCGGTGAAAATTGACGGTCGGCCATCGATCGAGAGGTTATTGCCGCGGGAAAAGAGAGCGTTCCGAGGAGAAATTTTCGCGTGGTTTCTCGCGTGAATATAATCTCCGATCGCGGATCGCTCGGAGTCTGAGGAAACGAAAGTTTCGCGGACTACTTTAAAGCAAGGTTGCAAAGAGGATGCCTAACAGGTCCGCTGGCAACCGATACAAGATCTGTTCCGTCACGGCCCAGGTCACTGTGCCATCACCGGGGAGAATATTCGTGCATCATAACAACTTGCAAAGACGTACTCCCAGGACCCCGGCAGCTGAAAAGGAGTTGCTCGCAGGGACTAATGGAACGCGGAAGCAACATCGTACAAACATTCGCCTAACGGCATTCACGGAGGATCATATCAACCCGCGTGGATAGAGCGATCTACGCGAATCTCCGCTTGTAAATCCGTAAGTTACAGAAGAGAAGATCAACGAGCCCCACCTCGCGTTAAAGAATCTCTGGAAAAAGGAACCTTCGAAGGTGAACCTTCCGCTGTGAGCTCTATTTCCGCGGATCGCCGGGCAAGATCAAGATCGTGACGGTCCACGGCCGTCTCGTAAAGTCCTCGCGATACTATCTTGCCTAGGTACGAGTGCGAGGAGAGATCGCACAGAGACTCTGCCCGACCTTGCCTCTCTGCGCTCACCGTGCGATAAATCAAGCGCTTTACCGTGCACCATATAACAAGACGAGTTGGCATTAAACTACAGCTGTCTACGCGCCAACGGCAGAATGTTCTCCCTAACGATGCCGAAACTCTACAAATTCATGAAAGCAGAGAATGGATTTACCGACTTTCCCAGCTCGTCCGTCAATTACAATCAACCGTCTTGCTTCTCCGAGCACGTCGTAATGGACTTTCGATCGGTCAGCTCTGGTCTTATTACTTCCTACATTGTCGCCTAACGGGTTCGTCAAAAGTTGTGCCCTAGGACAAGGTTTTTCGACGGTCAAAACGTGTGAAATGCACCCTCTAAGCATGACTCGCCTGTAGAGACTCTCGGAGGACGCGCTCCCGTGACCGTCGAAAAGTGCAAGCTAAACACCAAGACCGCGAACGTCATACTATGAGGTGGCAACGATTCTCATTGACGGCCACCATGAGAGATCGGCAATGACTCATGGCTACGGGACCGGCACGGTTTTTGACCCAGTTTTCCAAATTCCGCGTCACAACAACAACAACGACCCCCGCACGTCGAGGGCATATCAAACGCAATTAACCGACGGTCAAACTAGCCGTCGTTCTCGAGAGACGAATATGAGCGCAGACGAGAAAGAAGAGCGAGAGAGGTTTGGACGTGAGCCGTGCCGTTGTACTTGCAGTAGAAATAGGCGGCTCCGCGTCAGACAGTAGTACGAAATGAAATTGAGGAACTTTCAGGATTCGTACGTTCCGAGCGTTGCCGTCGACAAAGATTCGCCTAAAAAGTTACGCTGTTCAACATGCATTTCGAAGGTTTTTTTAGTCTCAACGCGTAGATTTACTCGCGTGTTTACTTTCACGGTTACTGAACCGTGCCGCGACGTATCGACGAATCTTGCAGACTCTGTTTGCTCGGCAAGTGGTGTGACGTCGCGTAGCCAGCTTCTATTGTCCATTATGCGGCAGGTTCGTTGTCTGTAGGATGACCGGCCGTTTTTCAACCGGCATTATTCCTTTAATTGCGTTACCTTACGGTGAATTTCGTTGCTCGGGAATTCGTCGTACTACGGTCGATTGGCCGATACGCCGTCGATCTCTAAAAAGCTGCTCCCGGCCATTTCTTACCGTCGTTAGAACTGCAAGAGCCTTTTTTCGACGGTTCCTTATTTACTCGGTCGCGTTACTTACCCAGTAACGGCCGTCCATAAACGATCGTCCATTTTTGACGGCGCTACTTGTCGTCGAAAGTTTCCAAAATGCCATAAGGATGAATTTCAATGGTTTGCGAGCGATTGGCAACGATGATCGGTGCATCGGGCAGCTATTATTTCAGCAACTACGTCCCACACCAGGTTCGATAAAATCAAGGCGAACGGATGGACTCGACCAAGTTGCCGCACTTTCGTGCCTCGCAATGGATACTCAAAGTCGCATTATTCCTTTGAGAAGGAAACCGAAAAAAGTCAGAAGAGCGCGATCCTATCGGCCGGCACGCCAGGACGAGCCTACGATGCTGGAAAAGTACAAGTTCATGCGGCTACTATTATTTATCGTGCAGGCCCTGTCCCGAACTCCGTTCTTCTTCGACGGTTCCGAGAGATCGAACACGCATTGTTGCGTTACACTTTTGTAGACGAATGTGCCCTGCCCCTCTCCAAGGAAATGTACAGTGATTTGCACTTATCGCTTAATAAATCAGTGCGACGACGCGAGCCCTAATAACGCAATCAATATCTTTCGATATTTTTCTGCTATGATAATTCTCGTTGCGATGAAGGGTAAATTGACCTGCTTTCTAAGCGACCAATACACAAAATTCAGTCGACCCGCAAGCCTACAGTTATCGGACTTATCGAATCGTCGCTCTATCTTTTTTTTTTTATGTTTTGTGTTTCGACCGAGGGATTTTTCAAGCGAGACGCCGGTACCGTAAAATCGGTGAATTGAAAAATACTCGGGCTCGATGAAGTAAAAGACGGAGAGGGCCGTCTTGGCATCCGTGGAAGCCGGGCTGTTCGGCCAGTCGACTGGCTGGCTGGTTAATATCGAGAGGTGGAAGAGCGCCAGCCTCCCTCTCCTCTTTTCTCACTCCCTCTCCCTCCAGAAAGCTCGAGAAGACGTTCCGGCTAAAAACCCAGTGGGAATACAGTCGAGGCTGAACAGAAGGCACTCTGATCGGAGAACAATGGACGACAAGAGGACCTTTCCATTTTTTCTTGCCTCCGTGGTAGTGGCCAGGCATAATTGTTTCCATCAATGACGCCATTAATAGTGGCAAATGTACCGTCGTATCTCTTGAAACCTTGGGTTACTGCCACTAAATGCTATCCTTTAGATTCTCTGTCGGTTCTCTCGTTACAACGGAGAGGTCAGCGGGCACGTGAATCCGGTGGTGGTAATTACAGAATTAATCTGATACACGGGGCAAATGAGAATCTTTCGAGCGAGGTGCGATCGTGAGTGACGACACAAGAATAAAGGGTATCGATGGAGCAGGCATTTGACAGGATTTAGATAATATCTTAACAGCAGTGGTTTACAACCTTTATCTTGAAACCAGTCTGACTCGGCATGCTCGAGCGCGAAGGAACCACCAGTCACCGTAGGGTTCGCGGCTCGGCCATGTTTACATCGATACTCGAAATATGAGAAGACGGAGTCGGTAGCGACTTCTCTTTCGATGTTCCATCGTTATATTTGACTTTATAAAACAAAGACGATCGTCAAACCGACCTCAGGAGTACCGAGAACGAGGTTTAAACACCCTCTACAAATGGATCGGTTACAAGTCCTTGAGGCTTGGTTTAACGATGAATCTGATGAGCCCGAGAATAATAAATTGTGGAAATTCATGGAGGTTGATTCCTGTGCCGAGGGTAAAATGCACCCCTGGCGATGGGCTGTACCGACCGATCGAAATTCCCTCGGCGCGCACACGCGCTACACGATCTTCGCTCTACACACACGCATCAATACAGACAGAGAAATACACAGTGGGGAGCCGGAGAATGGCATTATGGGTAGAGACTCCCTCTCTCCTTCTTCCCTCTGCTACACCTCCAGGCCGCTCGTATTGTCCGCCGGTACCGGCAGCCATATTGGAATAGCAGCCAACCCCGTCGTGATTGGTCCGTTTTTTAAAGGAGAGAAACCCGTGCCGCGCGCACTCACAATACGGACCCAACCCGGCCCCCCTGCGCTCTCCGTTAGGCAATTCCCCGGTACCCGATACTCTATCAGTCGACTTCATGCTGCGCTCACATCCAAATCATCCGGGAAAGATCCGCGAGTTATCGCTCCCGGCCTGATCGGATTACGTGTAATCGAGGATCCTCACCAGCCGCCAATCGGGATGCTTTTCGTCCGACCAGACTCCTTCGATCTCTAGTGTTGACCACGAGATCGTCCATCGAGATCGCGTGTGATTGTAAAATGTATCGTATTGTCATTGTATCGTAGTGTCATTCAATAAAGTCGTTGTGCGCAAGGATACACTTGACAATTCCTCAAAGTTCCTGGACGCTAAAACTGCTCCCCTCCGTAACGTGATAAGTCAGTGTCCGCTGTATCTTGGATTACCGCAGCATCCTGGATTAATACGACAGAGGTACGTCCTTCGGTCATGTATCAGCGGAGATATCGAGACTATCCGGCAATAAATGTACCGCATCGTCGAACCTCGCGTATATTATGCATCGTTGCATAACTGGCGATTTGTCACAATCATCGATTCAATGGCAGACAAGTCGAGCGTCATTGAGAACGTATCACTTAGATGGAATGTACGCTAATAAACGCCTTAGAAATGGTTTGTTTCAACTCAACTTGCTCTGTAACTTTGAAAACGGAACTCATTAAAACCGCTGCGTCGGTGGGTAGTCGCTCGAAAAATTCGGGATTAATTCGCTTTTAAAAGAAACGCGTCAGCTTATTAGTTAGAGACGGACTGTCTGCGGAGCAACTGTAGAGCAAGACTGTCCGACGGAACACAATGAGAATTAATGATTGCAATTACGGTTGCAACGGGCCTTGTCGGAGCGCCAGGTGACGCACGACGACAACGTTCATCGGCCTCGTTTGCCTTCGGCTAGAATGAGTCGTCATGCCACGGTTTGGATGATTTTCGAGGCTTCATTGTCACCCTTCTGTCCATTTCCGCACGATATATTTGTCAACGGTCGGATAGGAAAACCGTGCCAGGGTATTGACGCGAGAGGATTCCTCCGGAACTGCGGATGCAGAAACGACGAGCTTCCTATCCTACTTTGTCCCTCGCACAGGCCCATGATTTTCCCTTCATCACCTCTCTCTTTCCCGTGGCGAGGGTGCAGCAAGAGGCCCCGATCGAGGGGCCCGTCGGCCCGAAAACTCTGTCGACGGCTCGAAAATTTTGTCGAGTAACGCTGGAATTGTTGTCCGGGACGAGGGAATCTGAACGATCGTTAAGCGTAGCCGCGCGCGAAATATGAGAAATGATCTGTCGGCGTTGCCGTCCTCGTGGAAAAAGCCGTGCCGCGAGAGTTCAAAGAGAGCCGAGTAGATCCGAGGGTATTCATCCTGCCCTGCGTCGCGCCGTCGGACGCGCTTTACGGGGATTACCTGCACTCTCAGAAATATATAGTCAGAATCGATACCCCGCTTCACTCGTCCAAACGCAATGAGAAAATCCCCGGTTCTACAGAAATTATTTATAATTGCTAAAGTTAATGGAGAAAGATTAGATAGTCAGCAATGTCTAACTTATACCGTGCTTAATTACACTATTTCATGCATAGTTTGCTTATTCATCATGTATTCTTCTAATTATACGAACTGTGTTTTTCTTTGACAAAGTACCATTTCAACGGCTTTCAAACTCCATTTAACGTTTCCACAAGAATCACTCGTTTGTACGGATCTCATTGAAACATATATCGCTAAAATTCTTGAACCCCTGGTAAGAATGTTATTGGAGGAAAGACAGGTCCGCCGAACGACGTGAGAAGGTGGTTCCGTAGTTCCCTGAAATTATAGGCGGCCATTATCGTGCGGCCGGGCCTGCATTCGAGGCCGGACAATGGCGGGCACCACTCGTTAATGTAATAGGCATCCGAAAGGTGCGATCTTCCTTCAGCACTCATCGAACCAACGAAAATCCTCTGCCTTCATCCTGCGGCCCCTTTTCTCCCCTCTATCGTCTTCCAGCAGCGCCGACCTGTCCGGATTCTCTAGCCACCGTCCCAAGGAATTATTATTTTATGAGATTATTATCTCTAATAACATCGACTCGACGGTGGAACGATGCTAGATGCCGTCGTCCCGTAGGACCTTCTCAGACTTTCTTAGGAATCCTCACGCGCGGCTTTTCACTCCCTTCAAACGTCAGGGCAGCGTCAAATTCAAGACGTATTACGAGCCACCTGTTTCCCATAACGTAGCATCTCCGAAGATTCACGGGAAGTAGCCTAGAATGACGTAAATCCGGAGATTTGCGAGTTCGGGGCTAAGATTGTGATGACTTGGCGTCGACCCAGATGACGATAGCGAGAAATGAGATCGCGCATTACGCTTCTCGTATCGGCAAAGTTGCCGGCCTTTCAGGCTCGCATTCCAGGTCATCTCCGGAGCGTGCGTAAGGGGATGAAGTAGGGAAGAGATGGGGACGCGCGATTGGCCGTAGGGCGGTAACGTTCCGAGGGTTGCCGGGACCAGCAGGTGGATCTTCAACAACACCCCCTTTGTCCCTCAATTAGTTACGTCTTTTCCTCCCTCTCCCTCGCTCCGTCCTCCTTGTTCGCCCTTTCTTGCTGGCTTCGCTGCTATCCCCTCTCCCTTGAAAATTTTACCTGCCCGTCGTTAGCAGTCAGTTTTCAAGTGCCCGAGTACAAGGTAGGCCGTTTCGATCGACTCCCACCGAATCCGGTTTGCCTCCATTCTTTCGTAAACGCCGTTTTTTTAACTACGGAATACCGTCTTTTTATAGATGTTCGTAATTCGATAATAGTGAGTGTTCTCGTGCGGTCAAAAGTGTCATGTGGTTCGCGCGGGTTTAAAAAACCGTCAACGGATACAAGCTTGTAACAGAAAATGCTGGTGATGGTACGAAACGTTGGTCTATAATTAATGTTACTTTCGTCGATGGAACTGTTTCTTAAATCGCAAGTGTACATCTTTGATGATGAGTGTTATTTCGTGGGAATTATTTAAGAGATAGCGGAATTCCGTTACAACGAAGCAGTGACCTCATCGTAAGGAATTATTTCATTTTTTAGGTCCATTGAGATCTTTCGTTTCTATCGAAAAAGTAACAATGATCGGACATTTACGAATAAAATAACCTATCTGAAGGCGCATTTACGTTAAGAGACCATTACCAACCGAAGGACGATAATAACGTACGCTGATAGCGTTCAACACATTAAAACTAAATAAAGCAGACGGGTGCTATTTTTACGTAGTTGTGCAAATTATACAATTATTTAAAATTGCCAGTAATTACCTTTTGGCTGATTACCTTGTTTACTCATTTCTACAGCAGCATTTGAGTCCTATTCACTTGTAGTAAACGCGTTGCGTTGCATATTTTCGATTGTTGGTTTAAATTCAATTCCGCGTACGAAATAAAACATTAACGATAAGCCAAGTAAGTGATTCGTTTAATAAAAAATCGGTGTCGGTGCTGAGGAATTTCTGGCAAGTACGTAAGATAAAGTAATGCGAAACGTAACGTGGGATTGCAGGCGAGTATATCCTCAGTTCCGGTAGCCAAGAGCGAAGCGGATCGAGCAGTGCGGCCGAAGCCGACGATCCGCTTTTACGGGAGCCATCTTTGGGCCTAGAGAATAATTCCCTGGTCGGATTAACCGAAGACTCGTTGGGACTTAACGACACCTTAGGCCTCGAGAATGACTTTACGTCGGAGCTGCTCGGCGGTGGCCTCTTAGGTAGCGCCGGTGTCGAGGGCCTCCTCAGCAACGACTCCCTCGGCTTGCCGGACGGCTTCAACCTCGAGGAAGCGCTTCAGCTCGTCGGCCTCGATGAGCCTCAACCAGAGGTGCGCCCTTACCTAGTCAAACCCGCATCCAGATCGTTCCATAACCCACTCCGACCCGCTCTCGCTTTATCGCTATTCACGTATGTATGTAAAAGTTGAAAGCCCGCTTCGCAGGAAACCAAGCCGGAAGTGAAGAAGAAGAAGAGAGAGAAGTGCAGCACTGACGACGAGTCCAGCAGTGAAAAGGCAGAAGGTGCTGCTATCAGAGACCCCAGCGACGTTCTCGAGCGATCGGAATCATCGAGGCTCGACGATCCAGAAACCGGCGACATGATCCACACGCCGCAGTTCCATCATCCCCATCACCCGCACCACCGTTCCTTCCAGGTACGTAAAACTATACTCGGCCAAGTACTCGACTAACGCAATTCCGCTAACCAATGAGTCACAACGATATGGGAAGTGGAAAATGACTGTGGCTAAGATAAGGACCCGCGGTCGACGGACAAGCGCGTATAACTAAGCCGACGTTTACGGTCGGCATAGGCGTGCCACCCTGTGAAAGATAGCCGCGGATGTCAAGATAACACAAGGGGTTGAGTCAACACCTCGGGGAGCCTTCCCCGCGCGCCCGCACTTTTGCGAAAATCCACTAATGAGGACGGGAAGACGCGCGGTGATATATGAAATAAGAAATGTGCGCGAACCGTGCGATGTAAGGATAACGTTTAGCTGCCAGCCGTAGGACCGTGCGAATGGAAAACGGCAGAAACGTCTCTGAATCTCCGACGTCGGGTCGTCGACGTAGTCAGAAAGTTCTGACAGGCCGCTTTTTAAATCCCTAATGAGCGGTTTGTAGTACCGAGAGTGTCGTGAAGAAGCAAACTCGAAGCGGTAGGAAAATCAATGGCTCAAGTAATACCGTATAATTCATTTAAAACAGCCGAAAATGTTTTCCCGTCCGTCAACGTTTCGCAACTGATAGCGATTTACCGGTGTGCGATTGGAATGTCGGTCGGTATTGCTGAGATACAACCTGGTAGGTTCAAGGGTCGTGTACTTGTTAGGGGGCCTTAATAATCGCCAGTTTTTTCCCCCCGAGTCCCGTTAATGAGGACTCGAGGAAGGGCAAGAGCGATACCGCGAGGCTCAGGCGACGCACGTAGTAGGAAACAAACGGCGAGGAGATAAGAGTCCGCTCTCGACTCGGAAGAGCGGCTAGTGTCGCTTTGTTAGGGCGGCATTTACGGTCCATAAACGGGCCACGCGTTATTTACAGCGCACGAGAGCCAAGCAACGGCTAGAACCGACGATTACTGGCAGTATCCTCGTCGCATGAAACTCATCCGACTCTTCTACTTTCAGCAAACAAACTAACGCCAGGAGCACGTCCCTATCTTGTACCATACACTTCATTACTGATTTCCAATAGCCCATACCTCCTAATGAAATTTTATTGGCCCTTCTGTAGGATGTGCGTTTAGTGACTTTCTTCCGTCGAATTGTTGCGTATGTGCAAATTTGAAAATTCTCAGCCGGCGGTAGGCGACTTATCCCTAGTTGCCGGGGATAAGGAAAGAGGGAGAGAACGCGTCTAACCTTATACAGCCGTGCCTAACTATCCAAGCGCGGCAATCACAGAAGGGCTATTACCGATTGCTGTTTTAGAAGCAGCTCAGCCACTTTATACTCACGTTCGCCGGTCGTTGCAATGTTGTTACTACTGGCGATGTTGTCGCGCGCGAGCGCGTGCATCTTACGCAATACGTTTTTCACGAGCTGCCACTGATTGTAATTACTGCAGCTTGCGAGAAATCACGGCTATGTGTTGTACAGAAACACCGCCGATACTGAATACTTGAATTTATTTGCGAACATGTCTGATACACGAAATACATATACCCCAGCTAAAAGACTTCGCGTGACCATTGACACCTTTGCCATCGGATTACCGAATATTACACGCTTTATATTTTAGATGGACTTTTTCATTCTCAAGACAAGAAAGTCAAGGAATGTATCTGTACTCATTTGAAAAATAACTTGTTTAATTGGACATTAGTCGTCTGATCTCACAAGTTGTCGTGATCGGTGTATGTAGTAATCTAAATGTCTTTTACATGTGGCCTCACTCACGCATAGGATAATAAAACCGGACAGATCTGCTGCACCAATTGCATAATTACGTTCGCCAATGTATCATTTTCGTAATTGCTCGATCTGATAGTATGTTGAATGCTGAGCCACGAGGAAACAACTCTGCATTAACCTCCTGTCGAATGTGATATAATCGCGTATTTCACCCAGTAAAACGCACAAATTACCATTTTATGAAATTTTTTGCAAATCGGTTAGAGACGGATCATTCGAAATTTCCTACTGATCATCGATGTGATAAACCGGCTATTGGTTTATCCTTCGGCAAAATGCTGTTGCCAACGCGCACGATCAATCTTTACGGTTGCCTTCCGCGCAGAACATTATTGGACCAAGTGAAAGTAGGTTTTTTCCATTTTTCAACATATTCACCGGGGCACATGGTGCAACCAAAGTCCAAGTTGGAATCCAATCGATCGAAATTCCTTTGATTCGTCGGGACGCAACTTTTTCGTAGAATCATGGAGATAGTTTGACGGGGTTCACGGCTCCGAGAGTCATCGTACGGCGCACGGAGACGTGCAAGGGAGTAGGATCGTGACAATGACCTACCCAGATAGTCTATTCTCGAGGTCCGTGGTGAAACATGACGCAAGGCGTCCGTGTGCATGCAAGAGCCGTGCGTGCTCGCACGTGGAGAGGAGCACACCTGAACACTCGTCCACCAATCGGACGTACAAGTTGCCCCTACCAACGGGCTCGACATATCCTCGACAACGGACCGTCCGCGATCTCGCCTCCGCGGCGACGCACTCGTGCCTGACATTCGCGCGCGACACGCGGCTCAACAGCAACGACAAACTAACCGAATACCCGGATTTACACGGCCGAAGGTTAAGGTTTGTCGAAAGTATTGCACCTACCTCGTGACGGATCTCTTGAGTGAAAATCAACCTTTGGACGATCTTAATGAAGGACTATCTCAGTGTAATCGACAGACGTCGTCGTTCGGGGCAATTTGTCAACGATTTCCGTGTAATGGTATTCGTTGAAATTTACCTCCACGAGTTTCGAAGAAGAAGGAGGATTTACTGATCTTCTCGAGAACTGTTGGCCGACTTACGTACGAATGGCAAAGGACACACATGAATGAAGTGCAGCAGATCGTTCTCAAATCACGTCCGCCGGCCATCGAGCATCAAAATCCTGCCACTCCAGAATGTTGGAGTCTGATTCTCGACGAGAATCTCCTTCAGGTACAGAGGGATTATATTTGTTTCATCGTCTCGGTGCGAGATCTCGCGATCCCGACGTAGGATTAAAAAAAAATTGGACGTGGATTCGTAATGAATGGTATGGGCGATTGTTACGGTAGACCTGGTCAACCTTTTGCGCGGGGATAGAGTACAAGTAAAGGCGGGAACCCTCGACCTTGCCTCTCCGAGGAGATCATGCTAGAACCGTGATTACGATGGCCGTGGGGCACTTAATACCTGCCGCGGCATGGTATGTTCCGCGGGACGGTCAGCGGGTAATGAGCACACTAAATTAATATATTCCGCCGACCGTCCGGGACCTTTGCCTAAGCGAGCCGACTTGTACTCACGCGTGCGTATTGTGCAAAAGGGTTACGCAAGAAAACACGGGCTCCCGGGATCGCGGACGCGAACCGTATCATTTTTGGAAGTCTTCTCTCACGCGACTGTCTTATTAACACTGACCTCGGCCACCTCTAATTGCTACGTGTTATAGCTATGCGCCGTGTTACGCACAGACGACACAGCTACTTAATACGACATATTATACTGTCCCCGGCGATGGTCTTACGTATCGTCGTGTCGATTCCTCTTTTTTCACGCGAGCAAACGGAGCCTTGGCGTCGTTGCCTTGGTGCGAACCCACCGCCTTCGTTTATACCATCATTTCCTTTACTCCCGGCTAGTTGTCTATCCTAGACCGCGATCTGCCATCCGCCGGAGCCGACAAAAACTTTGAACCAGTCATACACCGCCTAACAGTACATCTCTACGAGCACTGCGCGCTATGAGGTAAATATAGACAGTGAGAAAATATTTACATTAAGAAGAGATCCAAAAGGAAAAGAGTCAAGTACGTCAGTAAAAATTTCGAGGTGATTTGCTGTCTTTAAAAGTCTACGACTTTTGGCCAAAAGTTGGCCCGACCAACGAAGACAATGGGTAACGCAGGTACGGCAAGATTAGGAGAGGACTCGGGATATGGCAGGTACTCGGTCTCTATTCAGACGAAATCCTACGATCTTGGAAATGGGAAGGGCTAAAAGCGTTAGATGCCGGACAAGTTTTGACAGGGATGAGACCCCCGAGAGACTTTAAAGCGTAATTAAGTGGGCAAGACCGCCAGCTCGAAGAGGATTATCTTTTGTGGGCTACCAGTGGCCATTTCTTATTGACCTAAGCGGTACACCAACATAGGCCCTCTAATTTGTCCATCCTTCAATAGAACTAACGAAAAATTAGCTGCCAAAATTCTTCGACGCCCGCGAAGAGAGGAAGAAATTGAGATGTGTGCTCTTACTCGACATTATCCAGCTAACTACATAGTTTCAATAATTCATATTCAACAAAGATTCGTGTACCATTTTATACCCTGCAGTACACGTGTATAACTTTTTTTATCAACGGACTGGCAAAAAACAGGCAATCTTAGCGTAAAATAAACCCGGACGGGCAATTATTATGCGCTTAACAAGTATCACGTAAGATGCCGACTGTATATCACTGATCACTGCGTAGCTTTTTTTTTGTCGAACGCTCAAGAAAATGATCTGTCAGGTCGTTTAGAAGCGCGAAAAGTACGCGCCTGCAGAGCGGACAGACGCAGTTATCATTTCCATGCCGCTTAATTACCGGCAATCACTCACCGTGGTCAGATGTTATGATTTATGCGCTGTCCCACGTGCATTCGCCGAACAACGGCGCCAACACAAGGGATAGTTTCTCCGCGTTCCCAAAACTCACTGAAAGACGTAATTACCAAGTAACGAGGAGTAATTAAGAACGACCCGAAGAATCACTAGCCTCGTAATTGCGTAACAACTGCGCGTAGTGCGATCTACGAGAAGAAGTCATCCATTCATGTAGGATAGCTATATGAAATTTTTCGTATCATCATTTCACGCGGCGATCGAGAGGCAAAAAATGTTGCGATTCGCGTGAGCTTTATCCCATTTAATCTTAATTAGCGAAGACTACGGATAGTGGCACTTGGGTCATTTGTATGAGGCATTTTTTGACAGTGAAGTAGGAAGCATGCCCGCTGGAGGCACAAGGGGTGAGGAGATAATGTACCGAGGGGACCTTGGGTGCATCAGAATGCAACGATAATTGCAACAACGGCGATGCTCGCCTACGGGTGTGAGCAACTGAAGGATGCTCGCAGATTCAAACTAATTGTACTTCTCTTCGCATCTCGACGTTCCCAAAAATGGAAAACCGTGCCATTTTCAGCGGAAGTAAATGAAGGAATTCTTTTTCCTTTCTGGTGCTTGCAATTGCCCGCTGCGAGAAAAACACCTTCACGCTTGCAATTGCTATAAATTACCGGCGTCTACCTAATGAGGAGGAGTTTGCCGATCTGCGAGCACCGATCGGTCGTCCTTATTATCCACCTGCGACTCGTTATTTCGTAACTATACGAGCCGAGATCAGATGGTTCCGGGGATAGCACGGAGGTGGGCAACTATCGTTCAACCTTTGGCCTCGATTGACGGACTTCTCCGTCTGGAGTCTAGTCGACCCAAGTGTATCGCAGGTAGCACGATATTTGCCGTGCTACTCGGATATTTGCTTAGAACCTCGAGCTCCCGACGAGAGAGGATCCTTGAAGTATCCTTGGACTTTGCACAATATTTGCGCACAACATCGAGTAACGCGCGGAGAACGGAGGGATTGACTCTCGAGCAAGAAGAAGGGGGGAGCGAAGGAATCAACGAACGGCAGGGAGACAGAGGGAGGAAGAGACCAACCGGAAAAGGTTGGAGGGTGGAAAAATTGTGAAGAGGGGGTGAGGTCGTGAGAAGGGAGCGACAGAGCGATGAGGAGTGAACGAAATGGAGCAAAGGACAGTACGGGAAGACAAGAGAAAATATTAGAGGCAGGAGAGACTCTGTAGCCGAGCATTAGGAGTGATGCACTTGCGGCAAGGACTCGCAGCCAACTTACTACAGCAAGCCATGCCGGCGCGCATTAATCCGATGACTATCTGAATGAATCATAATTAATATCGCGGACCATTAGCCATAGGAGCGCGGCTGCCGACTGAGGATAATGCTCATCGTGGGTTTCGTTGCGTCGTCGTTAAGCCGCGGAACGTTTAATTACCTCTACTTTGTTCGCGGCTCGCCACAAGAGTTTAGTCGCTCCTTCATCGTCAACTTTTGAACCCCTGAGAAATTCTTCTATCTGCTGGACCGTTGAAAGGTCGTGAAAAAAATAACTTAGTTGTCCATGTAACAGCGTGCTCCGTAAAATCGATGGAGCACTTTGGTTCGCGCCCCGTGGAAACAATCATACATTCGCTCTGCTGGCCAAGTGGCTGCAATGGAGATGTATTGTAGGTACGTCCACGGCGCAAAATGAATCGTCGCCGGGACGTTTTTGCCAAGAGGTCTAGTTTTTCAAGCGCGTAAATTCCAGCGCGATGCGCACCCCGACCGAGCAATTTTCGCGAAGAACTGAGAAATGCTCGACGGGACGTCACGCGGTTTATTCGTTTGCACCTACCTGGGGATTCCAAACAGCTGCCGGACTTATGCTCTGTGAAATGCGTAATGCCTCGCGGCACGAGCTGTATCTACAATTTATTCGACGCGCTTCTGCACTTGCCTCCACAATAGAATCGTCAGAGATGAGCACCGTGGCATAAGAAAACGCGTGGATCAAAGGCAATTGACTTTGGGAGAAATCGAGTTAATCGAAGCACGCCTGGGAAAATGGCTGCAGGTCGCTGCTCGACGGGAAGGACGAGAGAAAAATATTTTTCTTGCGACGGAACTCGGCCGGCGCGTGGATGAAGCCAACGGCAGGACGGGACGGTGTTCACCAATATTTTCATTCACAACTTTGCCGTCAGAAACGAGACTTGCCAGTGGTCACGTACGAAAACAGAAGGTACTGGCAGGCGTGAGGTGCTCCTGTAAGCACAGGTAAACGAGGATGATAGCCGATCAGTCGATCGTTGTCAACATTCCTGATCGAGTGATACCGATTCCACTTGGAATTTATGATCATCGGGATTTACGATCGCGCATATACCTGCATAACAGATGAACACGTTTCATTACAGAAACCTCCTTAATTGTCGGTGCAGTGTATCACTTTGTAGCGAAGTAATTAGTGGAGCCCAACAAAAAAGAGTTAATGCCGCAAGAAGTTGAGATATAATATCTCCTAGTTGCAAAACGTGTTTTTTAAATGAGGGTATTACACATTCCGCAATAAAGTGAAGATCATATGGTACAACTTTTTATTTCGATTGATTCCCAAGTACATTATAAGGTCATATACTCGGCGTGTACGACAGGTCAAGCAGTTTCGAGGAATTGAAATAAAATGAAGGACGAAGCAATTATACAGCTGCATCGCATTATGCACATAACCGATTGAAGTACTTCATGATACGGTCATGTACGCGGCCATTTGAATTATCTTCCGTAGGCGAATAGACGCGCAGAAGTGGGTAAGGAAGAAGCGAGAGCTCCGGGGGAGACGAGTAGGTCCTCGACGGCTCGTCTCAAACATCTGCTCGTGCCGTGCGAGAAGATTCGCGCGGGTTTGATGGACTGTACCGTCGACCGAGACAAACTATGCACCTTCTTCCTTGGTAGACGAGGCGCAACAGGAGCGCGAGCGCGCTGCGTCGGGCCTAACGCATAAATCACAAGCGCCAGTAGCCGAGGAATGCATACAACGTTCCTACGGTACGTCCGAGCCGTTCCTCCTCTGACAAACCGAGTCTCTCAAATCCCTTCTGATTCACCTCCAGGCGGAAACACCACTCTCGCGCGAGATACCAATAGATACCTCGATGATCTTGTAATTGGAATGGACCCTCGTCATTCCTTACCGCCGGCCGATGCCTGCGAGGCAAAATATTTTTGCAATCGCTCGCTCTGTTGTTGCCGCGACAATGCCATTTTTGCGCGGCTCTTATCACAGTTGACCCGATTTTTGTCTAGCACGTTGAAACGTCGGTTAGATAGAAAGTAGATCGCTCACGATAAACCTATTGGTTAAATTAAACATGTCCCAAGGTAGTCATGCCGCGCTGTTAACTACTTTCTCGAAATTTCTCCTTAATGTTTCCGTAAAGTACAGTCAATCGAGTCCTCTCAATCGAGTATGTTTGTACAAAGATGGGAAGCAACGACCGGCGAATAGCTTTTGTACGGCGTCGTTTAGCTTGGGGTATTTTCACGAGTTGCCGGATACACTGGCGCGGAAATTAGGCTCCCGGAGGATTAAGCGCGACCGATGTCCTCTTCTCACTTCTAGTCTTTATTCTCGTGGAAGAAACTGCTGCGGCATCTCTATCGCGGCCACTGCGGCGAACCGGGTCGAGTAGATTGGCCACTGGCCATTAGAAACGTGGGACAAATCGGTTGGTCCTCGGCGACGACGACGTCGCCGTCGATTTGCCTCTTGACTGCGTCTTCTCGTCCTACATTTCCGGCCGACAGATGCGTGCTGACAAGCGAGAATCGTCTTCAGTGCCGATGCATCGCGCACGACAGATTGCACCGACCGTCTCCCTGATTGATGCACCCCGGCAGCTTCCCTATTCATCTTCTTCTTGCACATTAGCGACAATGCTACGTGCATTAAGCGTCTCGCCGACGCGGCCAATGCGTTCCGAGAGGAGCACTACCGCACTTACGCCGCCACGACAGAATGTTTATTGGAAGGGGATAGGGAAATTCGACTCGTCAACGTTCCTGTAAGCCCAGTGAAAAAATGTCATTAATAAAAGGGTCACGGCTGAGTAAAAACTTTCGTAATTCCTTGACATAGACGCTTGGCTATATTTCTTGGCGACCAGGGGACGTATGATCTTGATTGACAGCGCCCTTCGAAGTAAGGGATAGTTTTGACACGTAGCATCGCGACTATTAATAATATCCCGCGCCTCGGCAGAGCTATCTCCGTGCGACCGACGCCTACGCGGTCAGCGGGGTTTCTTCTCCTTCGATTCGTGCGTCTACCTGGTTGACGCGTGACAGGCGCGCCACACGAGATTCATCTCGCGTGACAGCCAATCGATGTACCTACGAACCTATGTTAATACAGGATATCAAAAACAGCGTAATTGTCGGATCCTCGGCCCTTGCTCGTGGATTCAATCAGAAAATTTCAATGTTATTCAGTGATAATTGCAGCAGTGTCGTACTCGACGATCGTCCTACCTGTGTAGCGCCTCCTCGTAATGACGCCTAGATCCGATCATTATCGCGGCAACATTAATTTACGATGATCGATGAAGGAGATGGCGGGTTAAGGCGAACATATCCGTACGCATCGTTAGCGTATATGCAGTCCGTACGATTGTAGAGAATTGTCAAGAAAGTCCGTCGAATGAAAACTAATGGAAACTTTGATGATTGTAGGGTCGCATGCCGTTCGTGCGTGCAATGAGCATGGAACAGCGGTGGCAGGACCTTGCGTCCCTTTTGTCACTTCCCGGTGCACCGGATCACTTTGCTCATCCGGCACATCCTGGCTACCCGGGACATGGCATCAGCCACAGCCATTACGAGGCTCAACGTAACGTACTGCTGCACAATGCCACACTCGCACCGCCGGTCGGAGATCTCAACTCCACGGGGCCCTACCACAACGTAGGTGAGTACCTCGCCGTGTAGTACGCGGATATATCCTGAGGAAATGCTCGTCCACGTAGATGTAAGCCAATGCGAAAGATTTCCTTGTCTGAACTAAGCTGCTCACTGCTGTAGGTGGGTCGTCGAATATCGGATCAGCCGTGGCCACCTCGATGAACCTGACGAATAGTACCGAACCCATGGGAGCAGAGAGCGGTGCTGCTTACAAATCCGAACCCAGCGACATGATGTACTATCATGCGCCAACCTCCGATACTATCAACCAAACAACCGACGGATTCCTCTCGTCCCTACTCAATGACGAAGATTTGCATTTGATGGACATGGCCATGAACGACGGTAAGCATCATTTTTACTATTTTTCGATATAGGCACAGATACAATATTGCAAAAATCAAACATTTCTTTTATTATAAAAGTACAAAACTCATACAATGTAACGCTTTCAAACTCGTCTCTTATATACTGTCAGGTAACAAGGTAACAATGACATAACTTTATAAGAAATTTATAAAATAATCTTATGAAATATTAATCTCATTTTACTCTGAATTATCATACTGAGGTAGTCGACGAAATTCGTTAAACGTAAACTAGTCTATATTTTGCTTAAGATTAAATATTTTGGAACTGTATCAAAATTATTTGGGAGACTCCTTATTGTATTCACGTGGGCATTGAGTATTTTTAAGTATATCTAACTAAAACATAAAAACATAAAAACCCATCATGGTGGAATGATTGAAAGAAAAACACAAAACTTATGCATCACAAACGTGTATACGAATAAAAGGAAGTCTCTTCTTTGACACTGCGAGGACTGTCCTTTTACCAATCTTCCACTGGTTCGTTTGGAGCTGATTCGGCGAACTGTACAGGAAAAATGAGTGTTTTTCATTAACATTTGAACTTTATCGATTTGTCAGTTTTCAGCATCATTAAAATCAGAATATACTTACGTTTCGAATGTCCTCACCGCCGAATTTGCTGGATTTCCCAGGGCCGAAAGTTCTACTACCACTGTCGCATTCCAACCACGGTGGTATGTTCTGATTGGCCTGACGTAGAATTCGCACCAAATCTGCCCTAAGACCTATATCTTCTTCGGGATCATAGAAACTTGTGGCCCTGCCACGATTTCCTACACGCCCGGTTCGTCCAATTCGATGAACATAATCCGTAATGCATTTCGGAAGATCGTAATTCACCACGTGGGCGACATTTTTTATGTCTAGTCCCCTGGCTGCCACGTCCGTTGCCACGAGAATCGGGTACTTTCCTGATCGAAAATCAGCCAATGCTTCTTCTCGTTCCTGTTGGTATCTGTCTCCATGGATGCTGGTAGTAGGAAAATCAGATTCGGATAGGAATGCTGCGATGAAGTCGGCGATCCTCTTTTTTTCGACAAAAACTAACGTTTGCTCTATTTTTCCATCGTTCGTCTGCTCCAGCATTTCTTTCAATTTCTCCCGCTTTTTGAAACGAGATACCTCGAAGAACGCTTGCTCGACATCCGAACATGCTCCACCGACAATACCCACAGCCAAGAAAATATAATTATTGAGGAACTTCTTTGCCAAGTGCTGGACTTCTTCCGGGAAGGTGGCTGAAAACATTAGGGTTTGTCTTTCTCCGCAGGGAACCATGGTTTCGTGATTTACCATTTTTTCCATGTCCGGTAGGAAACCCATGTCCAACATTCGGTCGGCTTCGTCCAAAACTAAAAAGCGTACAGAACTAAAAGTAATTCTTCCTTTATTGAGGAAATCTAGCAGTCTTCCAGGGGTTGCGATGAGAATGTGGCAGCCATGAAAAATTTTCTTTGCCTGATGTACAACGGAAGTTCCTCCGTATACGACAACGTGCTTTAGAATAGAACCCAGAGCGAACTTGGCGACTTGCTGATATATCTGGATGGCCAGTTCACGAGTAGGTGAAACAATGATGGCTTGTGGCTCGCAGTGACTAGAATCGACGACTAGCTCCGTCGGATCTTCTAATAGTGTGTTGACAATTGGAACAACAAAGGCCGCCGTTTTTCCCGAACCCGTCTGGGCACAGGCCATCAAGTCTCTTCCGGCCATAATAATTGGAATTGCATGTTTTTGTACTGGTGTTGGTTTCTTGTAACCAGACTTCACAATATTGTTAGCGACGAGCTGTCTCAGGCCAGCGTCCGGGAATGTCTCGATCGCCGGAGGAACATTCTCTCCCGAAACATTTACCTTGATATTGTCGTATTTATCAAAGTTTATGCCAGCTGTGACATCGTTTCCAAATAACGAGGCTTCATCCATCAGTATATCTGGTGGTACATATAGAGGTCGTTTCTCAACTTCTTCTTTGTCATCTTTGCCTGATTCTCTATCTTCTCTGGAGCCACCTCTACCTCCTCGGCCTCCTCCTCCAAAACCACCCCTATTTCCACGACCTCCTCCTCCAGAGCCATTCCTCCTATATCCACCATCTTCATTTTCAAAGTCATCCCCTCTATCTCCTCTATCTCCTCTATCTCCTCTATCTCCTCTGTCCCCTCTCCCTCTTCCACCTCCGTAACCACCTCTTTTATATCCCCAGTCTTCATTTTCAACGCCATCCTCTCTATTTCCTCTATTTCCGCCCCCAAAGCCACCTCTTCTGTTTCCTCTATTATCATTATCAAAGTTTTCCCTTCTGGGTCCTCTACTTTCTCCACGAAAGCCACCCCCTCTATTACCACCTCCCCTCTTGAATCCCTCTCCTCCTCTAAAGTTGCTTCTATTGTTGTTGTCTCTATCATGTTCGTCTTGATAATCATTAGTGTCATCCGCAAACTCATCATTTTTACTGCTTCCATACTCTCTAGTTTGATCGTCCCAATCATTGTCAGTGTTTACTGTTTCGGATTTGGACTTCATATAATTGTTATTATCCGTACCAATAGGTTGCTCATTAGCAGTGCTATTAAGTGCATAACCACGACCTTTTCCGGAATGTCGACCTTCAAACTGTTCCAAATGAGAGAATGAAAAAATTGCAGTAAAAAATTTACTCGATGGCCTACAAACTTTTTTAACATAAAAGGACTTACGATTGAAGCTGTGAATGATTGATCAAAATCTTCTGTCCATTCGTTAGCCATTCTGTTCAAACAGAAGACAATTTGTTTAAAATTTGCATGCTAGGACATGTTATGTATAAGTAATACACAGCTTTTTGAGGAAGATTTTAACACATAATAATCCGGATATTATTGATAATTTGTCCCTTCTAAGTATTTTAACGAATATCCATAAGTGGTAGTCAATGATTTAATAAGACACATCTTAATACTTGGCTGGGGATCACGGAAATATAAAGTAAGTGTAGGGATACTGTCGAAAAAACAGTAAACAAAAACATAGGCCAGGCCTTTGTTCGGCAAGGTTCCATGCGGTTCCACGTGCTTCGACACAAATTCACCGACACACCAATTCATAAATTACGAGTTTAAAATATTACTGTATTAATACATGTTAAGCAATAATCAACTCGAGAGAACAGAGATGTAACAATATCGACGGATACGTATGTCGTGAAGGGCGATTCGCAACTATTTAAGGATCAAACGCAATATCAAATACGATATGAAACGCAATATCAAATAAGATATCAAACGCAATATTAAACGCTTACTTTGATGAAAATGAATGGCACCCGGATCCGTTGAAAATAAGCGATGCCGACCGTTCTCCTTGTCCGTTAAATTTGACCGTTTCGGCCAGGCGTTTCCGTGATCTCGTTCGTTATACCCTAACGACAACTATGTTCCGTTTTCGCGGGTCGACGGGTTAACCGAACTCGTCTAGTGAGAAAGTCAGTGTAGCCAACTTGTGAGAGGAGACTCACCAATCACTTCGTCCAATTCTTCACTATAGAACTGCCGTATCTTTTACGGGTAGACTAAGAATAGGGCCGTACGCGTAAGGCATTTTTCTTTATTAATGTCTCAAAAATTTATTTAAAAAAAAAATACATTGCTTATAAATAGTCTGAATAAATAAATCGATAGTGAATAATCCTAAATTTCGAACAGATGTCATCAGGTACTTCCAATCTGCAAAAATACAATTTTAAATGAATGCAAAGACCATTAGTGTCAACTTGAAGAATGACTCTTCGAGTTCACTTGAGTACCTTCAAGTATGCTAGATTACCCTATCTAAAGTATTTTACACTCAAAAGTGTTAAAGTGATTTACTTCTTTCAGACATATTATTTTTCCGTCTGCTTGAGGGGCCACGATTTTCTAAAGATCTGATGATATATATTTTCCGTTCTTCTTTCTTCAACCCTCGACATCAGTTTTTATCTCAGGAGCTCGTTTGTCGAGTCCCACTCAACATGTTTTTATATCCAAACCAATAGCAGAAATATAATTCGGAGTGCAAAGGGTTAAGTGTCGCGTGAATTAGCCTTGCACATACACAGACCTGCTTAAAATATACAATGAGTTATATATAATGTGTGTAACGCTGAATCATGATAAGAATTCATTATATTGAAGCACTGCAGTTGCAATACTCGCATACATTCACGATACTTGTGCGTCTGATATAACGACGCTCCTTGCAAATAAGTTGACTGGATCAACTACGTCGATGTAGATTAGCAACTTTATTGGATGTTTAGGAAAAATATAAAATCCAACATCATGCCAAATACTTATAGCAAGTAGAAAAACTGGTATCGCAATGACGCATCAGCTATACCTGGATAGCAAACATCATCATACCTTCGTCTAGTCGAAAATACATCGATTTACGTGTGTATCTCCGCAGGGTGTGGATGCATAATCCGTTTAATAAAACGAATCATCGTAACATTCGCAGTAAATCTTCTCCCCTTAATTTCTACACGGCAAATAAAGTTAAATGCTACGGTTGTTTGCGGAGCAAGTTGGACCGTGTTCGGAAACGGCGTACGCTTAAATTCGTAGGACGAGCAAAGAGCGATAAGATGAAGAATGAAGAACAAGTATCGTGGAGCACGTCATCGGGCGGACCGCGAACGGTGATTGTATTCTTCTTATCAGCTCTTGGCTCGGCGATCCGGGACAATCCGCCACTCGAAAGATGCCATTACACGGTGCACGTATGCGATGCAACATGTGTAGGTACGGGCCGAGCTGTGCAGCTCGAGACGAAGAGTGAGAGAAAAAAGCGTAGTTTCGCCAGAGTCACGAGTAGGAGAGCTATAGACCCTGTTTCCAGCGCGTGCATACGTGTCTTCGTGGAGGTTTTGCAACGTCCGACTCGTCACACTGGGAATATATCGGTTTTACTCTCCGCGGCCGATAGTCTCGCGACTTCTCCCGGTGCACGTTCACCGACGCTCAGTCTCGCGCGCTCGACCTTCCGCCAAAGTTTTCACGTCCAACTCCGCAACGACTAAACTTTGCGCCTCCACGCGAGCTAGTGGATTTAGTAATCGCCTACACATCGATTCGGTTTTAGTTGAGTTCTCTCGTACGACATTCCGCGGAAACCGGATACGTGACTTGGCGATAAATAAAACAGTGCTGGCTACGAGAAGGTCGTAGGTCAGCTTTGCCAGATATGCGAGGCTTATTTCGAAAACTCATCTCGTTGAACTTTAGTGTATCGGAAAAGTGTTGCCCAATGGAAATCTTCCCGGGCGTGCAGCATCGGTCGTAACAATAGTGAGTCCGACTGCATGTACCATAAAAAATAATTCATTCCTCGTCTGGGTATACTCCGTTCAAAGTAGGAAAGTTTGAACAAAGACGCCGGAAAAAATGTGTTTTCCCTCAAGGACCCTTCTGGTCCCTTCTGGTTAATATCGCAACACTAACCGCCTGTTTGGCACGTGTTCATCCTTGCCTCAAGTAGAACCGTAATAAACTCGATCTACCTGGGACTCATAGTTTTTTGGACATATGAACTACACTCGACCTAAACACGATTCTCTTTATTGTGCTTTTCTTCTTTCTTTGAGTTTGTTATCCAAAACAAATATTCGATAGGATCGTTGCGCAATGCATTACATTTGCGTTGGGGAGGTCAGTTGCGTGACAATATTCCTGCCGTCTCGCTTTACAGAATAACATTTCCCGCGTGTAGTGATCGAGTTATATAAATGAAGAATTACGTTACATACATTAAATTTTCGTAGAGCAAGGACAAGGAGAATTGATGCAATGATCGCAGGATCATTGGAACGTGCGCGTTTATGTTGTTCGACTCGGTTAATTGAGAGAAACAATGCCGGTACGACGACGACGCCGACGACGCAGACCATGAATATTCACGGGGGCAAGCGCGGACGGTGAATCGACGATTTTTCCAAGCACCGCAAACACCGCGACCATCTCTCGTCGCTTACAATTTCGGCCAGTTCTAAAGCAGCAGCACCAGCAGCTGATTTTCTCAAACGCGATTCACCGCCGATGTCTCTTCCGCCCTGATACGCACGTTCCATTGCGCGTCGACCGATTATTACGCCGCAGGAATGGGACTCGATATCTCCACGGCGTTCAATCGTATCAATGGTAAGATAGACAAGCAGATTCCACAGTACAATTGTTGCATTACGCCGACAGATTCTTTAACGATATTTACGAACAGACGCGATAGTTTCTCATAATTGCAAAAATGTTCACGTGCCTGGCGGAGTGGAACGTTTGATACTCGTCGCGATTTCGGATAGGTATTTCTCTGGGTAATTATACGATCATGCGATGTGCGGCTTCCTTTGTCGAGCGGTCGAAATTGGATCATAAACAATTCGAAGCCGTATCAGCGGTCACAATAATATCACTGTCGAGATAGAATTCGTTCAGCATATACAACAGCAATCGTCGAACTCATTAGACTTCGCTATACGTAACGTAAACACTTTCGAAACGAAGCCGTTGATATTTCATCGAATAGCCGTCATGCATTCCTCGTGAACGCGTTCCGGCGTGACGTCAGCCGGAAAAAGAAAAAAAATAAATCCAAATCGTGCTCGACGATACTCTAGGATGACTCAAGCGAGATACGGCACGCGGTCGGAGAACCTCGCGATCGGATAATTGGCCACCGCAAGGAAACAATGAATAACAAAGAATCTCCGCTATAAACGTAGCGATGTATGAAGTAACTGTTTGATAAGGAAGTAGGAAAATGCTGTACCATTCGCGGAATCGACTCACGTCACTGATGCCGAAGGGTAGGCAGACCTGCTTGGTATGTTGCGCAAGAACGAAAAAAGGCCATGTACTTGCAGGAGGTACTCGCCTAAGGAACGTGATTTGCATTGGCTAAAAGAGCGCGAAAGATGAGTAATGTAGAAGGAGCGACGACTGCGCTCGATTAGTGTTGAGCCAGCATAACGAGTTGCTTTGCTGATTTTCCCAGCCTCGTATGCGTGCGTCTCTGCATTTCAGTTTTCTCATGTTTGTACAAGCGTATAGGGCCATACTAATCCGCATGCATAAACAAGCGTGCGCCTCTGTAACAACCATTTATAATGCGTGCACGTTAACGTTTCGTATTTCGGTAAGAGCTCAGCCGATATGATCAGCCGTACTATTTTATTGCAGTAAGACCGCTAATATATTGCCGATCGCATTATAGACGCAGCGTAGGTCTCTTCGTCTATGCATATATTGTATTAAGAGGAGTGTACAAATATGAGCATATGTGGCCTCAGGTGTGCAACCGCGAACACGCATTGCCTACGGAGGAATGCAAATGCATTGGAAGGAGTGTGAACGTGTTTACGAGTGCATGAGCCTGTATATATCAGCGCATATAGATAGGTGTTTTGTCACCGGAGGTGCGCGTGTGCGGCTCGTAAGTCGTGTGTCACAATCTGGCAAGTGAGTCACTCTCTTCTTTCGCCGTTGCATCCCGCAACAGCCGATCGTAATAATAGAACAAAATTGATTCACGCACGAGAGCAGCGACGTCACTTGCCACGGCTTATTCTTCTCTTATTCTTTCTCTCTCCGTCTCTCTCCCCCTTGTTCCACAATTAACGCCGATTCCGGCTTATCGTTAAAATCGGTCCTCCAGGAAGCGTGACTCATTGAAAATTTTCGCCCAACTTTCGCTGGGTCAAAACAGAAAATTCTGCCAGTCAGCGTGTACCAATCAAGAGGCAAAGTGAAACGCGCGAATTCTGCTCGCTGATGACAATCTAGTTTGCGATCGGACTCTCTTATTAAATACAGCGCTTGATCGAATAGTTTCGTCATTGATGAGAACCTACGAAATATGGAGAATTCTCGTTACGCAATAGAAAGCCCGGGGCTCGAATAAGCTCATAAGGAAAACAGAAATGGCCGTAAGTGGCTATGACGTTTAATACTCGCACACTAAAGACAGTCGCCCTGATCGTGTTACGTATGTACGTCTCCACGTCTGTAGAATATTATAAAAAGGATTCAAGTCATACGAAAAAGTAGTTTAGCATGCATAACAAATTGTTAGTGATCTCAGGAGGAACGAGAGATATCGATTTCGATTGCATTTTGAGTGGATCATACACAAAAAACCGGTTAGATAAAATGGTAAGAAGATGATTGTCGGCTGCTCGTTCGACTTGACGTCGAGAATACTTCGAACACTTGGGCGTGGGCGTATCGAGTCATTATAAACTAGCTCATAGGCTTCGTTAATCGGAGCTCTCTCTCTCTCTCCCTCTCTCTCGCAGTAATCCTCAGTCGACGGTTAAGACGGTGTTATTATAGTAATAAGGACAGATCTGGGCTTTGGAACTGTTACGCACTGCGACCCTGACCAAGCTACGACTGAATCATTCCTTCAAATCAGAATACCCCGAACCTACAATGTCTCCTTCTTTCTAATTCTTCATAGTCCGATGGCTTTGAACAGCGACTTTAGTTGCAGGTATAAAAATAGCCCATAGTTAGCACGGCAGGATGCATAAATAAGAATCGCCGTGGGATTCGCGTCGATTTCGGTCGGCACGTTTGTTATCGACATCGGGTGGCCTGCCCGGCACGTAGAGCCACGCATTTTCTACGCTTCTAGATAATGACTTCCGCCTTCCCGATGTACCTCTAGCTGCGTCCAGGCCAAGACATAACGTCGCTTGCGCGTCCGTTCCGTCGGCGATAGCTCGTTAATTTCGCACTCAGCCGACACAGTGTTATCGGCTCGTAGAGTTTCGCGTGGCAATTGGCCGCACTGCCACCGCTCGGTATGGTTCTACTTTCGCAACGGCATTTCCGCAGCGCTAATCGCTGACGATAATTCGGGCCTTTAATGTCGCGATCAACTTGTTAACATCTTTCGTCCATCGATCACCGAACCGAGAGGAAACGACAACGCTGATAACAATTCAGTTGCTAACCTTTGCTTCACCATTGCCCACCCATCAAATCCATTCAGCAACGTTTTGTCATACGTATCGTAGATTCTTCTACTTGACTATTCATCGTGTATATTGACCTTTTTATTTGTATACGAATCCGAAGGTCGTGGAAAATGATAACATGTATGTACCCCTTCCAACTGTTTTACGCGTTTAATCTTGGCCACGGTCGAATCAATGTTACGGTATTACCGCACAACCGCGAGAATTTGGGCGACAAGTTTATCGCTTTCGATATTTTGCCGTACAATCATTCGTCGATAAGATAGTGTTGACGTTTAAATAACCATCGCCATTCCCTCGGAATTAGGAGTGCAGCCTGATTAGTAGTGTATTTATGAAATTACACAGCGTGAGACCGTCATTCATCCTTGAAGACTTCGCGTCGGGCTTGAGGAATCGGACTTGCCGAGCCTGTGCACAGGCGATGAGATCATAAGTGGATGCTGCAGTGCCGGCCAGAAGTACCGGCTTTGCCTTAACTCACCGGAACGATAAATCTCGCTGCGTTGAAGCACTCTTGAAACACCGTCCGTTCGTTTTACCGGCGTAAACTGGTACCAAGATTTACAGAACTTCATTTCATGCAACCGCGCGTCATTCGAAAATATTTTACCGATGTGCTGTTCAACGTCGAGCGTGGCACATACTCGCAAAGCTACGGCTGTTATGAAAAAATGCCGGCGCCTGCGTAAGGCCATTGTAATATCACGTCGATCTCTCGGTTTTTTACTCGTTAAAGCATTCACACGTGGCCCTGGCAGTTGTGCATGGCGGTCATGCGCTATTACATGTCGTCTACACGCCCGCTAACTTGGCCAACTACGCTCACAAGCAACAGTGAAAGTATGAATGACATTACGCTCTTTTGTGGGTTCTGTTCCTTCGCATAGATTTACCATGCGCGATTCGTTCTCGCGGTTCAGCGGAACGTTCGAAAGTCGGCAGGTATAATTGAATTTTATTGACGACATAGGTGAAGCGCAAGGTTCAGACCCCCCTTTTTCGTTGGTTTGGACGATGGCTTTGTATGTCGGCGCTCCCACCGTCGGCCCGTTTCGTCCAATGCCGAGGAGAAAAGTGCGACTTATCGTCAGCCTCCCACGGCGAGTGGTGACGCCCCGTGCCGGGTCAGCCGCGCGGCAAACCGATCCGATTAGTTCTGTTTACGCGCCGTTCGCGAGCGGCAACTGTTCGCGCTACTCCAAGTAAATCGGACACAGTCGATCGACGTTGCTTCTTCTCTTGTTTTCGTTATACATGTTTCCAGCTAAATGGACTGCGGGGGCTCGTGTTATCGCAAGATGCGACGATATCAGCGCCGAGAATTGCCTCGGGATTCCTACTTACTGTCAGTCGTGTCGCGAAGCCTGTCTCCAACGTATCGCTGACAGCTCTCGGAATCGAACGATCATCAATTTCCCTTGGAATTGATTTTCTGCGCATCGATCAATAAATCAACGCAAATTTACGAAAGAAAATCCTTCTCATCGAAGTTCCAGTGTTATGGTCATCGTGAATATTTCTGTCAATCTGGCGAATCTCGTCGCCGATCGCCATTGGAAAACTGGTTGTCACGTTTCTCCATCCCGGACAAGCAAACAACAGATTGAAGGAGTGCGCGAGGTTGCGAATTATAATTAATACGCGCCAACGGGTTGTGTCGGCCATTGTGAAAGGGAGAAAGGAACATCTGGCAAACTGGAGACGTTAAGTACCTCGCCACTCGAGGAAGAGAGTATCATAGTCGTGATATCCTCGAATATGTACTGTTACACGCACTACAGCATTTATTACGCCGCTAAGATCCTGGAGATTTAGCGCCGTGTCGCGAGAACATCGGAAAGAAACAGATGCACAAATCCGCGAGTGTTTTAACGACCTTCTCGCGCACTGTTAAAGATAGTGGACGATCTAAGAAGGACAGTGCCATCGTCCTGGAATCCGGATACGTGGAATAACTCGACAGTCACGTTTGATAGATAAAAGCTCCTCAAGGCGAGCTTGAATGGCGACTATGGGAGTAATCGTGTATATACCAAGTAGGTCCTTAGTTTTCATTAGACTGGAAATCAATTTACCATTCTTGGAATATCTCGTGATAAATTCCTGTGAAAATAGATTCATCGATCCATAATTAGATACGTTCCGCGATAGCACCCATGACCTCTTGCAAAGCACTGTTATAATATCCATTAACTTTTCCAATCGTTGCTGAAGGCGTGGTGGATAATTCTTCCATTTTGTTGAAGGTTTCAACCGATTAAAAAAAGGAAACAGCAGTACAGCACGTACGATAGTTTGCTAATTGCTCTGTGTTTAGTATTTACCTGTCTAGTGACGTGGCGGGAACTCGAAAATATATGTCTAAAGGAATTCAACGGGTATAAATTGCTCAGTCACTTGTACAATTTATACCACCGTCGCGACGTCAAATGTTTACTGACCCTGACTTCCGACCGGGAAGCAAGAAAAATATGAATGGTGACCGAGAATGACTGATCGCTGAGCAGTCTGTGAACAAAACGCGTTGAAACTTGGCGCATTTATAGGCGGGCATGCATAATGATGCGCACATCGGGAAGTGTTGACTTCCGTTGCCATCCAATGCGGCACGTGGCCTATGCTACGGCCGTGCCACTGCTAATTGTTTTGTCGCAAAACGACGTACATTGACAATAACGACGCGGTAGCAGATATTGAAAACAACTGAGGAACATTCGACATACGACTTTCCACCGATGAAAAGTTACCGATCGTCTCTACTTGCCACGAAGAAAAGTTTCCCTACGATTTCGTCAACATTCCACGAGCGTGTTGATGACCAAGTTGGTTCAATTGTGCGTTCGCTAATGACGAAACCATTGTTCCTACATTAAGCCAGAAGAACAAGGGGCAAAAAATTTGCGCTGAGTCATGGAAATTCGAACGCGTCGTCGGCGAGAATTACATTCGATTCACAGTGTACAAGCCATACGCGTGTTAAGCAGTGCCGACTATCTTTAATTCTTTATCGGCGATCACGTGTACGCAGTAAAGGAAGAAAACAATGGCGAAATCAGCTACGTATGGCTCGATCGGACGTTTTATTATCAAAGGCGACCGCCTTCGACAAACATTCAGCCGCATAGATGTGTAAAGTCGCTATGCATTTCGCTCAACATATAAAATCGATAATCGGGCTTTCGGTAGAAAATTTCCATTCTTTCTTCTCGTAAAGCCAAGGACAAACTCCTGCTACAATTAACACGTAATATATTTTTCGCTCTCAGCGGTTTAATATAATAATGATAATGGCTACTGAAACCTGAATCCAGTCACGTACGATCCCGCGATAGTTGGATACGCTGACTGCTTCTGAGAACGTCGTATCAGCGCATCGTTGCGCCGTTAGTTTTCGTCCTGTTTGGCTCATATAGTTTCGCAGACGACCTTACTCGCTAAATCATTAACGCGGAAACACCGATCGCGAATAATTACTCGTTGGTACAGGAGGTACAAGTTGACGTACATGACGTACAAGTTTCGCGATATAAATGTAACCGGCGGTGACCTCAGAAAAACCTTCTAGTCAGGTGAATATAAGACAATAATCTTAAGGACGCGTGGGCAAAGATCAACAGTGCGAGGCCGATAAGAGCGCGTTTGTGGGATTTGAGATGCGCTTTGGAAAGACTGCAGCTGGCAGTATCGCCAAGTGTGCATACGATGGCGATGATACTGATCTCAACATGACGGTATTTACGCGCGCGTGTTTTTCTTGCGTACTCATAACTATTTTACAGTTGTCCGGGTTTATCTTGCGTAACCGAGCATACTTTAAATGTGACAGACATTAATAGGTATGTTCTCCGATCGCCGATACACATCGCCGGTCCACGCGATTGCTGGGCCTTGAGTTCTTTATGCTTCCTTCTTTGGTTGGCCAATAACAGATAAACCACGCCGACCGACGTGCTTTACACGCGTAATAAGTGATATGCCAATGGGTTCGCGATATGAAATCTTGCGATTTACGGTCGAAAATTCTTTATCTTCGCATTCCCACTTCAGTGTACAGAGAATTAGATGCGATTTCTTTTCACTGGCGAATAGCTCAATAAAGGAGGACTTTTTGCCAATGTTTCCAGGCATGTACACCATGCGGATGCTGGACAATGGCAACAACAACGCTTCCGGGCCAACCGGAGCTGCGGCTCTGCCCGGAGTCCAGACTGCTGGTGGCACAGCTTCCTCCGCGACGGCCGTTACCACTCTGCCGGGAGTCACCGATGAGAGGATGGACGCCTCGAGCGACAGCGCCGTCAGCAGCATGGGAAGCGAACGTGTGCCATCCCTGTCTGACGGGGAGTGGATGGAAACTGGCTCCAACTCTAGCCACACGCAGGCCGATTCCCATTATTCCATGGATTACGCCAGGTAAGATTGTCTCAAACGATAGCACGGTGAGAATTGGAAAAGTCCGACAATAAAGAAGGATTATGATTTGTATTGAACAGCAAGTACCGCATGCCCTACGACTGCAGCTATTCGGTTTCCGGAAGGAATGCCGGATCCCCGAGGTGCCAGGCGGAACGAACAATGCCACCGGTCGCGCAGAAGAAGCACCAAATGTTCGCCAAGAGATACTTCCAAGAACAAGGTCAGTATCTGTCATGACCTACCGCAAAACCATCTGCAAGCTTAGTCAGCTGAAGGTTCTTTCAATACAAGTATATTTTGATCATTTGGTAGTATCTTCTTTGGACTATTTAGGTTCGCCACTCGGAGCCACTGCTCACCCGACAACACCGATGAAGTACGAATACGACAACCACACGGTTGGTGCTGGGGCACCGGGAAACGCTTACTCTGGTCCTATTGAAGGCGCGGCTGGTCCACAACCGGAGATCAAGTACAGCTGTAGCGTCGATTTTAATCGCCATCAAACCGGTAAGATGAATTTTAGGAATGACTGTGCCTCACCTGGATTTTCACGAAGAAAACGTTCAGTCGTTAACCGTATGTGTATTGTTTCATGCCTAGGTCGATCGGCTCTTGAACATGTCCACCACAATCACACATACCACTTACCTGCAGAGAGTTCAGGATCCTTACAACGATCACTTTCACGCGATAAGAAAGGTATTTGCATATCGAGCTGTTCAATAAATACGGACAATCATTTTTGGCGTCGCCTTATTTTCAATTTGCATATAATTGTTGAAATGACAGTGCGAAAGAGCGATGGGGAGGAGCACCTAACTAGGGACGAGAAACGCGCAAGAGCTCTGAACGTCCCTATACCAGTGAACGACATCATAAATCTACCCATGGATGAATTCAACGAGCGGCTCAGCAAGTACGACCTCAGCGAAGCCCAGCTGTCACTCATACGTGACATCAGAAGGCGGGGTAAGAACAAGGTGGCGGCTCAGAACTGTCGGAAGCGAAAACTCGATCACATCATCAGTCTGGCGGATGAGGTGAAAGAAATGCGCGACCGCAAAATAAGACTCATTCGAGAGCGGGAATTCATGCTCCTTGAGAGACAGCGCGTTAAGGACAAATTCAGTCAACTCTATCGTCACGTTTTCCAGGTAGGTTGCCAAACCACAAGAAAAAATATTGACGTTTGGAATCGCATGCTTAGAACACGTTCCGATATAATTATAATTTCAGTCTTTACGGGATCCGGACGGAAACCAGTATCATCCGTACGAGTACAGTCTACAGCAATCCGCAGATGGGAACGTCTTACTGGTCCCGCGAAACCAGACGAATCCTCATCATCCTCGTCAGTCCTCGATGGAACCTAAATCGAAGCCCGATCCGGAGCACAAGGAGTGAAACTGCTTGAAGATCGTGTTCACGAGTGATTGCTATCCAAGGAACTTTGACTGCCCGACGCTCAATGTCAACGGACATTGAGCATGCGCAGCAGGAAGCCCGTTTGTTGTTCCGCAACTATCGAACCCCACTGTTCTAGTTGTCGCGTGAAGATCGTTAACGTTGAGCTTGCTCCGCACCTCGATAGATTCGAGGCTCATTGTGACGTAGGTACTATGAAGACGACGTAACCGGCTGTCGAACTCTACGTTCCGTAAGCCGGATATTTCAACGGGGAAAAGCTCGAAGCATTTTTCTCCCGCTGTGCACCCAGAAGCCGAAAACAAGACTTACCTTAATCAATAGCCGGGGTGGCACCACAGTACTTTCATTGGGGCATTAATACGTCCTGTGTAGACATTTTTTCGACTAAGTCTGACCTTTGAACGGTAGAACTGTGAAGCATCCTATATGTGACGATAATATAGCTTGATATTTGCAAAATATTCGAGGATACGTTAAGTCTTCATTCGATCATCATTATCTTTTCGTACGAAGAAGTTAACGACAATGCGTAGAATGTGGCGTCATCGCACTTAAAGCAGTTCTAAATTCATCCCTCTTATTCCTGCTTTATGCGTGCGATATGCTTTTTAACGTTTCGCAATGTATACACGCGCGTTTGCCTGTAACTTTCTCGCGATGAAAAGCTCATTGCATTTCCACGCGTTCGCCTACGTTACGATACGCATAAAAACCAATTAACGAGATAGCTCACATAGATATAAGGGACTAACGATTATGTCGACATTTTGCCATCGGAGAACCGAGTGGTTCTTATCCGTCGATTTTGCGATTACCGTCGCAATTATTGCCAAACCTATGATTCGTTCAAGAATAACCGACTAAAACAAAGCACCTTCTTGTGCTTAATTATCGATATCGTATATGCGGCCCAAGATATACAATATCGAACGAGGCGGTGTATAAGCGTTCATGGTGCATTTAAGGTGAGAATAAAAATGAAAATTGTTGAAGCGATAAAAGGCAAATGATTGAGACACGCTGTTTGAATATACGTCAGATTTTAAATACACGTTCACAGCTTTGATCTTACGAATTACAATCTGTTTGTATAAGAATACCGGCGATTCGTCGTCATGTACAAAAGAGTACGATATGGGAAGTAATGCGAAACTTGCGAACACGTATAATCGCGTTACATGCGCTGTACTGCTACAATATTCATAATAGAGTATTCATTGAAATACGAACAAACGTAATAAATACACATATTTTTATAAAATAACAGACGAGAAACGCATCAGGTATTTCACATTTGCCTTTTTATGTAAATATTATATGTCAATGTAGTTAGCATAATTTTCTATAAACACTTATAAATATATGAAAAAAAATTGTGTTCACGTATACGCTCCCGTGTATGTGAATACGTATACGCAAGAATTATTGAGCTGAATATATGGTGTATTACGTAAAGAAGTTCGAATGATGAGCGCAATTTCTGTCAACGATTAATGATAATCGGTCCTTTATTAACATTTACATAAACGATTGTATTCATACTACTGGGTGTAGGATGCCTTTTGCGTACCGTACTTGGCGAGCGGAGATCCTATGTTGTTATACAGTCTCTGTAGAAAAAGTATGTTATTCTTTACGCTCTGTTCGTTTACTATTAAGATTAAATGCGTATTTGTGCGAATTCGGCTAATCGCATTCGTGATCTCCACCCGTCATTAAATTTCTATATTGTATAAATAAAGCTGGAATAAAATCTCTGGGGAAAGTATCATGCTGGTTTCTCTGTTATATCTATATATATCCTCATGTATTCTTTTTTCTGGACATCGTTTACACACACACGTAGACAACATGGGACAAAGCATGCAGCGCCACATTACGGTGATGGCAACAACTTTATAGTTCTTAATTCCGTCACCGTGTTAGGGCGTTCTAGCACGTTATTACGGTTGCTAAGAAACTTCCAATCTTTTACCAATGGCATCCGAGCAGTGGTTGCGGTCTATCCAAAATGCTAAGAAAACAGCTATTATCCAGCATGGTGAGTTAATATAAATATAATTATGTTGTTGGAATTGCGTACTCCATTATTATGTTCCTTCTGACATTAATCATGCACTTCTAAATGTTTTTGTCCCTAAGTTCACGTTGTTAACCTCACGTGCGTTTGATCGATAATGTGTCAACTGTTCATGTTAGTATATTCATGTTCATGTGATGATTTCATTATTTACAAATAAAGTTACGTAGAACACAATTCCTGCCACTAATGACATCAACAGCGCATATCACGGTTAATAGCAAACTCCTCACAGGTAAAAGAAAAGTACATTTTTTAATGGAAGATGGAAAAGAAATGGTAGAAGAATATCATTTGGATACAAATGTTTTGGTAAGACGTGCATGGAAAGAGAAAAGTGAACTGGGACAGGATATTGGGTGGGTCGTAGAAGTTGGAGATCCTGAGCCAAAACAAGATGCTAATCTTGATATATGTGGCATACAAGAGAGTTCAAATGCTGTATGTAATTCATTATCAACTTTGAAGGCTATACACATAAATATTTCCTGTAGATATTTAAAATAATCAATTGAAATATTTCTTGAAATATTGACAGCCATTTATCACAAGGAGAATAACAAAAACAGCACTTGAGTGGCGTATTAGAAACTTACCACATCCAAAAAATGTATATTCTGTGACAGCAGAAGATGATGGCACTATAACTGTCCGCACAAGTAATAAAAAATACTTTAAAAAAATCAAAGTCCCAGACTTAGAACGTGTTGCATTGAAGCCGGAACAAGACAGGATATCCTTCACACACCAATACAATACTCTCATCATCACAGTAAGCAAAATAATTTCCATACTCTTTTCAATATAAAGTTTATCTGTTTGTATTGATTTCAGTACAAGAAACCACCTGCATTACTGGATCTTGAAAGAAAAGTATTGAATGAAATCCTGAAGCTGAATGCAAATAATGAGGGAGAAGTACAATGCCCCACAAGTTAATAAATATTTGCCCACCAGATCCTTCACCCTAAGTTTTTAGGTGTTTTACGATTGACAAATATTTTTTCCTGTATATAATTAAATGATTTCTCTATTACTTCTTAAAAGAATTTATCACGTTAAAAATCCTTTTTTTTCTCCATGTTTTTTATGAATAAATTATTTTACAGTTTTTTTTAATTCATCTGGTCATTTCACTTCAAATACGGCACAATAGGTGTCATTAATACTTGTTAAAATTTTGTCTATTAAGATTTAAAACTGTTTGAATTTGCTGCGTGGTGAAAGGAATAACATTGCGCGCGAAAGTCGAGAGATCGATCAATCGTTCTACGTCGGGACGACACTCGCTTCAACTGCGTCTGCTGCTGCGTGTGCGTAGTGTAGTGGTATCACAAAACGGCGTTTCTCGTTTGATTTTGCCGAGGAATCGGCGCATATCTAATGAATACCATGAAAAGTTTGCCAGACAGGTACGTACCGTCATTTATTACTCCCAACAGAAAACGGCTGGCTTGTAAATATGAAAAATTAGTACTTGTTTACTAGACTAAAAAGGATCACACATTGCGTTGAGGTTATGTTATGTCGTGTACAGTTGACATTTAGAACGGTTTTGGAAGTTTTAATGAACAATTCGTATTCCATTACAGCAATTAAATCATGTATCGTTAATCGTTAATCATAAATTATACCACTGCATACTTTTCCAACTATGGTAAGTACTATCCCGAGAATGTGCAATTCTTTCATCGCGGTTTACGTAGCGACTAACGGCTTTACCGATCGAGTTAAACAGTCCGCCCTGTTGCAAGTTTATTTCTTGAGATGGCGCTGGCTGTCACTGATTGAAATTGTTGAATAAAGGTGTAAATTTCTAAGCATGTAGAGTACGTTGTTATTACAGATGGCTGGATTACAAACCGTATGGTGAAGTGATTAAGGGGACAAAAATTGTGGCCTTTAAAGTACCTTTGAAAGAGGTGAGTAGGACTATAAATAAATAAACAATTGAGGATGGAGATCCTTAAAGCGCATTTCGATGGGCCTCATTTCTTTTCATTTAGGACATATTGCGTCGGCCCTTTTCATCTGCGACCCCTGCGGCGCGTTCCCCGACTATTCGTCGAATCGTAAATTTCAAAAATTGCATTAACGTTGTCACTATTACCCATGGTCATGATTTAAACATTTCCGAAATAGGAAAGGTCTACGTAAAGTCTTTCCCGACTTAAAGTTTGTTTTTGATATATACATGACAACCACGTAACACTAGAGATAACTGCGTTGAACCACCCCATACCTCGTGTTCAGCTAGCCACGAGGAAGACTATGCATCTTCGGCAGGGATCAATCGTAAATCATATTCTTGTAATATTCTTTCGCGTACATACACGTGGGTAAATTTTACGAGCCTGTGAAAAAGTACAGGCCAAATTCTCGGCAAGTAGATTTATTGAGAGTTAGCGTGCGAGCGGACATGCGTTGAACGAACCGTCGACCAGGTCGGTCCGGCGACGCGGTTGGGAGCGACCGGCGCGAATCCTCATTAGCATAGCCACGATATTCAATTTCGCGCTTGGCGATTAATTATGTGAGAATTAAAACCTAACAGCAAACTCGACAGCGGTGATCATGCTCCTCTCGAACACGTTCCGCAAAGCGGACTCAACGCGTATCGTTAACATGTGTTTACAATGGCAATTATGTCGGTACAAGACACCTCTGTATGTCCACTCGTTGGACGGCCAAAAATGGTATCGCTCTGATCTTAACGAATTTTTTGCACCACTTAGCCTGCATTTTTCCAAAGCCGTTACTTCTGAACTTGGATGCTCTTTTTATACGTTAGTCTTTCAGTCTCACTAGTTTCTGTCTTCCACCGCAGTAAATCAAAGATCCTCTTCGCGGGGGTCGTGGCGGTTTCGTGGTAGATACGATAGCATCGAATTCCCGAAAGAACCGTACGGCAGGCACCTATGTGCGTATATGTATATGTATATGCATGAGCCGCAGGCATTGGTATGCATTCACGTCGTTGGCAGAATACGTGGCACGGGCCATCGTCGAATCGATAAGGAACATTCTTACGTGCAATTCACGAGAATGGCAGAATTTCACCGGCAGTAGACATTCCGGCATGATTTAACCGACAGGGGAACAAGAGCTAAGTCGACTTTGCTTTCGCCGAGAAATCACAAAGGATTGTCTATTGCGATCCCGCGTGAATCCCCTGGCGTTTCCGGGAGAAGCTCGTAAAGCACATTTCGGGTTTCGCGGCAAACGTCGTCGCAAGGATTTCTTTTCAGCGATGCGATGGACCGGGGAAGCCGGGGGTGGGATAAATAAAGAGGCTGCGTGAGAGATCCGCTATCGGCCGGGCCAAATTATCCGTATTGTTGAGCGAGGCTACCCCCCTGTAAGATATAAACAGGACTGATGTATGCGCACTCCTTTCATCCAGTACACACGGCACAGTGCATCCTCAATGCCGACTGTTTGTCTAGAAGTCGAGTGAACTGAAACGTGCGTGCTCCCATGCTGCTAGGAAGTGTTGATGTATGGCGCTCATGCTGCGTCCTGCGGTCGGCCACCTTCATTCAGATCCTTGGCATTTTCACGGGAAAAAGGACCCACGCCTGCGTGCCTGCTTTTTCTCCCGTCTTTCTACTTTCTTCATCGTGCCTGATGTTTATCGTTGCCGGCCAACCGGCCAAAAAACGAACGGTATATTTCGTCGACGCGTTTGCTTCACCAACATCTCAAGTTCCACGGATATTTCGAAATCATTCGTTCGAAATTAACGTCCCCATGTCCAGCGACTCATTTCTTCCTCTGTGAGATAACTTATTCGCGGACAAAAAATTGTTTGTTGGCGATCGATAAAAAGTTGTTCCCCGGGTGGACAGACCGACGGATGGCTGATTATAATTTCATATCGAAGTTGCAGAATGCGCCCAACTCACGAAGAAGGTACCGTCTTTCGACGTGGATGCGTATGTAGAGTCGGCTGTGTTGGTCTCGTTATCGATTTAAGGGCCGTCTCATTTGCCGCGTTCAATATGTTGATTACCGGTCGTGAAGGCAAGGGGCAGAGGCAGAAGGGGCCGAAGGGAGTCGTACCGAATCCGTCTAATTGATGGTACCGCGGCGCCTGAGTTTCGCGGGGCATAAACCATTTTTATATCGTCGGCATTGCGCGAGCTTCGCCGCCTCATTAAAATTCAAAGGCTTCACCCGCTAATTGACCGCTGCAACTCGTAATACATACGTATCCATGCGCGCCGAATCCGAGGAGTGAAGGATCGCTTCTTTAAATTCTCGTTTATTAAGTTACAATGCTGGATCCCAACCCCGGCTATTTGAAATAAATAATGGCTGGACCTCTGGTATATTTTAAAGGCCGACATAGACGGGGATAGATTCATCCGAGATTTAAAACGTAATAACACGCAGGTATTGTATCGCTGATTCAATCAGACAATCGTTACGCGAAGCGCCTCAAGATCCGCCTATCTCCCACTTTTTCCCCATTCCAATTCCGAGGGGCTGCGAATTTATTTACAAATTCGTCTCCCACGCTAAAATTAGCGTTTCTAATTCGTCGTATCGACAGAAGACGCGTAACATACCGGTCTATCCCGGTTCCCCTCTGGAACCATTTAATTTTCGTCTAACTTGCGCCGGGGAAGACGAGAAACTGGGAACCGGTTTTTCTCGTCGAAATTCTTAGCTCTTTCGATGCACTGGACAGTTGCAAATAAGTTTCTCCGTAACCCCTTTTTTCGGACCAAGACAGAAAGTTCTCGCTGATTGTAGGTCCTTCGGCTAATTGATTCTGGCATCATGGGTATTGCACAAAAATTGCTCCCTTTCTCGTCTTTTGTTGCGACCGTTTCTCTTCCTTCTTTGAGGGGAATTGAAACCGCGAGCTGATTGGACCCACTGCGCCTGTCCGCGGGGGGTCGCTCGTTAATAGGGCCCCTCGAAAGCCCAAAAGTCAGTGCCTATGCGGACCGCTCGGACCCCTCTCGAATGGTCCGACGAACGTCTCTTCATCTTCCTCCCTTTTCCTCTCCTTCTCTTCTTCTCTTCTTCTCTCGGCCTTCCTTCCCCTCTGTAGAAACTTGTAACAAATATCGACTGACACGAAACGCGATACGTTCCCCGTTGACGCGCACTTCTCTGTCCACTTCTCCTCTTGGAGTCGGTGAAAGGAATCGGAGAGGTTTCGAGGAAGCTCAGGACGATATTAATTAGACAAGTTGGTTGTTTCTTAAATGTTCGTCATATTTTCACGTGGTAAGCCGACAGAAAAACAAAGGAGATCGAAAAAAGGGACAGTGTTGGAAATTTATCGCAAGATATAGGAGATATAGCGATGTTATAAAGTGGGGGCTAGCTGAGATTGATAGTAATCAAGGGAATAATGCAATTGTCTATCTCGTATCTCAGTTCTGTAACGTAGGAGGAATGCCTCGGCCATATGCGTCGTACAGACTTTTAATTTATATGCCCTTTCGATCTGCTCGAAGTCTCTCCGCAGTCGTCGTAAACAATCGCGAAGAACAACAAGTTGCGCAGTATCGTAGCTCTACGACAAGTGCGTAAATCAAAGGAATATTGCCGTCTAACCGCGATTCTTAAGAAATCTTCCCCGGGCACACTCACGCAACTTTAATTAGCCTTGTTAATCGTGCGATTAATTTCCACGCTCGACCGTCCCGAATTTTTATGCGACTCTGCGGCCCCGCTCGAAACCGTGTCATCGCGGAAATCGTATATCACGAGCTGGCGCGTCGTTATAGTGGATTTCGAGACACGAAAGAAGCAAAGGCGCGTACGCTCCAGATGAGAGAAGACACACGCAAGCTTATCTGTCTCAGGGGTCAGGGATTTTTCCTTTTCTCGCCAGTGTGTGTCCTTACCACCCACGCTCGACCGTACCGATTTTCCCCGTTCCTCGTAAATACTTGGACGCTCTCGAGTCGTAACCGCTCTGACCGCCGTGATCGCCGAACCCGGGAGTCACGGCCGGGGGCGATTTCTGCACGGCACAGGAATATTAATTTCTCCTCGTCTCACGATGGATGGACTCTCGACGTGGGTGATATCTGTATTTTCGTCTCTTGGAAATCCTCGGCAAAAGATAGCCATCGGTCCGACTTTTCGGTTATGCCAGCACCACAAACCACCCTCATCGCCAGGTCTACGTTTCTGACGTAGTAGAAATCTTAGCTTTCATTGACGGTGCAAGCCTTCATTTTAATCGTCCGGCAAGTCCTTTCATTTGCTGCTAGAAAATCCGAAGGGTTTCGCTTTAAAATAGAATTACAAGGCCGCGAAGAAGGTTCGACGAGTCCGCCCGGCGCGTCGAGATCATCATTCAAAGCTGCCATCTCTGACATTTTCGATCAGCGTACCACGAACGTCGGTTGCGGACGAATTTTTATAAATACACGTATGATTTATGAAGAAGCCAATGCTGGCGAACTTTAATCGGGAAAATACGCATTTGTGTCATGGCCGGAAATTTCGCCTTTCTCGAGCTTTCCGCTGACCTGCTCTTCATCAATGGTGACGTTACTTCCCGACGTTAAACTCACGGATAAATACTAACCATTTCACGGTACCTTCATTACGAGTTCACGAGAATCCTGCGATCCCCTTGTAAACCTTGACACACTTGGATGAATTCGATTACGGTAATCAAAGTGTTGCGCATATAATAGGCTCTTTATTTCAAGGATCCGCTCTTCGTTCCTTCGTTTATTTGACGATCCAATTTGTTTCTGAAACGGATTGTAGAAAGTACCCGTTTCTCGAAATCTGCTAATTTCAACGTTTTCGGCTGCACGAATTTGTTGAAGGTAATTTTGGGCCAATAAGGCGGCGACCACAGTCCTGTTATTAACAGCGGCAAATAGGCTTTCACGAAGCAAAAAAGATTGGCCATTTATCATCGCGAGGGATCGTTTCTTCGGTAAAACAACTGCACGATTGCTTTCGAGACCGTTTTCCGTCACCTTTACGGCCAGTAGAATCTCCGAGGCACACGCCTCCCCGGGCCAGTGAAATTTATCGTCTTACCGCGAGCCAGACGAACCTTCTGTGTTATTAGCAAGGGCAAGTGTTTGTTTAACACTCCCCGTAGCGAGGTGGAGCTTAGCGCGTGCTCCTCCTCGTCAACCCTCTCCCTAGAAGTCTTTCCCTTCGCGGCAAACCGGCAGATTCGAGTTCGGCAAACGGAGAAGGTCGGAGGGAAGGGACAGGAGTAAAGGGAGACGGGCTTTGTAATTTATGCCGAAGTTAGCGAGCAACTTCGATGACTTTGTAAAATATTACTGATCCCCGTTTGGAAGATCTTATCTCGAGTCCGACACACCGCGCTCCGTTTCGTCGGAACGCCTTCCTTCCTTCCTTCCTCGTCTTCTTCTCCGTCTCTCCCTTTCTTCGATTGGTCGGCGTGTCCCTTTCCCGTCCTCGTTCATCCCATTGTACCGAGCTGGCGCCTCCGGAGGGGTTGTGCGTCACGTCGCGCGCGGGAGGAAGTACGAGCAAGGCAAGACCCACTGCACCAGAACGACTGAGCTCGCGAAGTTTCGCCGCGATCGACACCCAAGAACAAAGCGTATAAACATGTCATTTGTGACGAAACTTATTGCAGTCTTCTTTGAAGTTCCGCGCTGCGGAACTGCTGCGGAACTGCTGGGGAACTGCTGCGGAACTGCTGCTCCTCACCGAAATCCCAGCGGCAATTTCTCCTTCGGAGATCGAGTTGCCGAACCGTACGATTCCGAACGCTGACATCGAACTTCCAGTACTTTGCGGACTCGTAATTTTCCAGAAACACGCTCGTACGTTAACTCCTAATTTCGTAAATGGCTTCGAACGGTAGTACAGGTAGGGGGAAGCTGAGTCCGCCGTGCAGGACACTTTTGTCTCGTACTTTAGTGTCACGCGGTCCCATCCGTCGCGTTTCATCAGATATGCTAGCTGGGCCACGGCCTATCTGGCCACTAGATGAGATGGCGAGTGTCCATCCTCCGAGGCACCGTGCTCTTTCCGGGAACCCCGTCGAGCGAAGGAGATCTCGCAGTAGCCAGCCGTATCTCCCTGTCCGATCGTGTTTCGCCGACTCCCTCTCATTTCGCGAGAGTCTCGTTGCGCTTAGACATTGCCTATTTACTCCCGTACGTGCACTCCAGAAACTCCTGTCTTTTCGATGTTCTCCAAAAGTCTCTGTCCTTCCTCCCTCGGACCTGAAACTGGGTAAACATCCATTTATTTCTAAGCTCGGCAATAAATAAAACACAGGACGATCAATTAAAGGCGTCCTAACTAAACGTAATAAGTCTTTAGTGAAACATCTATTTTGTGACGATTAACGGATAACAGGAGAATTTTCAGGAACGTCGAGGTTTACCCAAATGAGACGTGTGTATATTAGTCTACGCGTAGGAAGATAAGAATCAACGTACATTTATACCATTCACAGGCACTGCAGTAGATTCCAGCATCGTTTTGCATGCCTTCTCACCCTATCGTCTGCTCGCATCTTACGTATAAATGCTTGTCTCTGGAATTCTAATGTTTTCGATGCTGGGATATACACGTTTCCCGTGAATTCCATGCCGATGTGTTTCAATTAGGTCGCTCGGTGGCCGCCTCACCTCTAGCTCATTCAGTCCTCCTAGCCGGCACTTAGTCATCTAGACTCGTTTATTTCGCAACGCGTATTCCAGTCCATTCGTTGCATCAGATATCGCAATGCACCGCCAGAAATATAGGTCTCCTGTCTATTTTAGATATTAAACGATGTTATCGTCTTTGCCGCACCGTGTAAACATTCAACGACTCATACTTTAAGCATGGGAAATGCCTTCCCGTACAAAGGGCCGGGCAAACTTACTCCTCGGTATATATTTTACGAATAATATCCTCGGTTCTAGGTTCGCGCGTATGATTTACCCTCTGACATAAATGTGCGGTATAATACTTCACGAACGTCCTGTATGGGCTTCCTGCAGACCCACGATTGCCGTCTCGGCCAGACGTAGTATCACATTTTTTCTTATTTCCTGGCTTCCTTTCCACCCCCACCTGCCAGCACTTTCCCTGCTTCCGTTGGCTTTCCCTCGGCTCTTGCGCTACACGTATTATTATACAACGAAGGCATCCGTACGCTCAAGTAAGAAGACGGAGAACAGAATGGGGAGAAAAGAACATTTGTGGATTCGCCGGTGGTTTGGACAGTTCGGTATCTGAGACGCGGCAGAGGCTTTATGCTTCTGCTACATAAATTTCCCTTGAATGCAGCACATGGAAGCCGGCGCCCACCGTTCTGTCCCACCTGCCCCTTTACCTACGATTCCTATAACTTTCTCTCCCTCTACGCACCCTGCTTTTTCATCTATCTCTTTCACTCTAGTCGAGAAAGTAATTGTTTGTAGCGGAATATCGGCTGCTAGAAATCGTGATATATATACAGATAATTTTCTCCCCCGGACGTTCTCGTTCTTGTGTTCTTCTCCTCTTTCCTACCCATAAGAATAAGAATCTCTGCCATCTTCTTGGCTGGTCAGTCTGTTTACAAAACTGTCACCCGTTGTATCGACGACACGGGAAGAATCGGCGAATTTATCGTCAGCCTCTTTTCTCCCTGCCTTTGTACCGGCCCAGCATGATTAGTTCCAGCTCCGTGTTGGAAAGGAAAACAGCGGTAGCTCGACAGAAGGCCCGGCCGTAAATTTGGTTACTTGGCGTCGACAAAATTGACTGACAAAAGCCATTCTGTCGGCCGAGCGTATTTACTTGACTATTTCATAATCATTTGCCCGGAAGTCATTTGTCGTCCGAGATCTTTCAAGGGAGAGAGGGGGGGGGGGGCGATTTGTTATGAGCCTACTTGTGGATCGCGTCCCGTCACTGAGTTTAGCGTAAAAATCGAGGATGAGGGCTGGCTGGACGGCGCCACGAGTCCGAGCTGCGCGGACCTTTAGATCTTTCGGTGCAGTACAGCTTATACCTACTTTCGGAGGACTGACGAGGCGGGGTCAAGCCGAGGCAAGAAACAAACATTTGTTTAAACGATCCCGACAAGTCACGGCCCGTAAATACCTGCGAGTCGTTAATCTTGTCTTCGGTCGTGCCGCTCGTCCTTTCGTTAATCTATAATGTATTCTCACCCCCGTAGCTAAAACAATCGACTTTCCTCGGCCATAGGGGGAAAGACCTTTCGGGATTCGGAAATCGTTTCGTCGAGTAATTTGTAAGAGGGTGGACGGTTCCCGACGTGTCGATAAAGACGAGATGCCTCGGTGGCCCGTCCCCGTCTTCGTAAAAATAGGTCTAGGTCGAGACAGGTAGGCATTCGGGGCAATTTATTGAAGGAACCATCGGAGTTATGCAAATCCTCGCAAATAGAACGTCAATAGACTAAGGGAGAATACTTGGCTTCGTTGTCGGAGGCATCCCTTTCACGAAGCACTTGATTTATTTGCGAGAGAGCAGCTCAAGTACCTATTCAGACGTTTCTCAGAGGTTCGTACTTTTTATTCTCTCGTGCCAAGTATTCATCGGCAAGATGCTTAGGCGTTCCAACGAAGGAATGACGGACGGACATTTCGTCGTCGTCCTCGTCCTCGTCCTCGTCGGCGCGTGCGTTCCCGCGGTTCTTCCTTTTGTCCCGCGGCTTCCATTAGTCGTGCACACGACGGTCGGCCAGCCAGCCAGCCAGAGACAACGGGGCAAGCGAATTTCGGGGAACAGAGTCGCGCGGCCAACGGGAGAACCCCTCTCGCGATTCTCTCGCGATCCTCCCTTCTGCTTTCGTCCTGGCAAGAACGCAGGACCTCCCGAGGCGCGGCCCCACCGGACGATATTTCGAATTTTATTACGGCCTGTAATATGGAAATTCGGCGCTCGTGGTTATCAGGTGTGAATTGAATTATAGCGACTGCCACGACGCGGGTCCTCTTATTTATACATTCGCATTCGCCCGGGAACACGTCCGTAGGGGCCTCGCGGTGCTTGCTTTTCGGCACGACTGTTCGCTGAAAGTCCATAAAAATCCATGTAGATTCGATAGTAGTCCCTTATCTACGCGGCAAGGATGTATACATTGGTCCGTCTATTCATATGGCGCCTGTAATTAATTCTTAAACGTCTCCTGGCGCCATATCTTCTTACAACCGCGGGTAAAGCCAATGTCCGGCGAACGGCAGGAAGCAATAAAATCGTTTTTATCATCGACATTCGTCGCTGGCAGGCGCTTTCAAAGGCCACTCGTAAAACTCACGTTTTCTGTCTTCCCAATTATGAATTGGATAACAGTTAACTGCCGGCCATTTTATTACACCCACTCTCGAGATAGGCAGGTGCTGAAAACTTTGAAAAATCAGCTGGGCTTGCTGTGCGAACCGTGTTTGTCAGAGTCCCGCCATACCGGCCAAACCCTTTAGATAACGCTGTAAAATATACGTAAGTAACCGGAAAAGATCAGTCACCGGTCAAAAATGGTGTTCTTTGTTCTTGAGATCTTTTGGTTCGTTGGTCGATGGGCCCTTAAATCTTGGCCCTTCGACATATTGCGTTCGAAACTCGTTCTGAGAATTTCCAACGGCTCCGACCTACACGGCAGCCATTTATAAGTCGCCACAGTCGTTGGGAAACATGGTGATGCGCAGAACAACGACGGACGTTCGCAGATGACGTTTGGAAAAGTTGAAAAAAAGTTAAGGCCGACACGTTGGTGGTGAGTGGCACTCCGTGTTGGGGAAAACCGTGGGGCAGAATCGGTCCGTCTTCTTTTCGAAGGGGAGAACAGGCCGTTTTAATTGCCGGCTTATCGGTAGAGCGGGATCGGGCCATAAGGCGAACATAAATAAGGGAAAAAGATCGGCGGTGGCTCGGCAAAGGGTCCCCCGCGGCTACCGATACCATTTACTGCCGATGGGCCTGCCGGAGTCAATGTTAAACGTCCGTTACAAGGCCCAGCGCGGTATTTCCCTCGATACAAAGTCGACCCTGGCGGATTTTACGAACCGCCTGATTCCCTACAACTCAGCCTTATTAGTCCGACAAATGCCTCCTAAGCGATCAACCATCGACCGATCCGGCAGACGGCTTTTTTTTTACGAATGCCAACGACGCGTGCGATGATTATCCTTGGACGCGCTAATGGGCAATTCACTCTCGGACAAAGGACTCAATAAGCCGGTGAAATGGTCCCGAAAACGCGCCGAACGCGGAAACCAACGGTTAACGGCTCAGCGGGCCTCGATTCAATTTTCTCTCGACCGTTGTCTCCCTATCTACCGTGCACGCGCATGCGGCGAGATTGATGGAAGCTCTTCTCATTTTTCATCCTTCGGTCTACAGGAATTCCCGCTTCCATGCCAAAGCTAAACGCGCAACACCTGTTGGATGCCTTACGGCGCCATACGTGACGATAATTAACAGCCGAGAACATTTCTCTTTGCACCGTCAATCTCAAATGGAGAAGAGTTTTGACAAGCTCTCGGAGATGTTCCAACCATTCATAGCGCTTATGCACCTAGTGTATTGCTTTTTCAACCGAATAATTATTTCGGAGTGAGACTCGCTGAGAATTGCATCTACTGGAAAAGATGCTTGTCGGTGCAACGTAGGTCGAGCGTTTACGCGAGCAGCGCGGAAGGCTACCTCTCTTTTCCAAAGGGAAGGAAATGAGAAAAGGCTACTGCTACTGCTGCTACTGCCGTGTGACCCATTTTAAATCGCTCCGAGTCTTCTGCCAAACGAGGAAGTAAGTGGATACGGATAACGTCGTGCATATATCAGCTCGTGGCGGCCATATAGTAGTCTATATGACTTCACCCCCACGCGCATATTCCGTAGGAGCGCGTATAACCGTTGGCCCCGCTCATCCGGCGAAATCTTCCTTTCTCTCTCGCTCAAGAATGGGACACCGTAGAACCGCGTTTACGTGAAATCGCGCGCACTCAGAGGAAAGTTATCGCTGCTTAAATCATAGCGTATAGTGAATTTCGGCTTTAAGAATCGTTTGCAGCATCTCACCGCGAATAACACGCATTTATAGTGTCGTGCGTTGGTGGCTGCGCGAATGAGGAGTCAGTAGTACGCAGCATTCACCGAATCCGTCGTGAGGATGCTCTTTGTCTCTCGTATTGTGCACAAATAACTCTTATCGGGCTCGTGAGGAATTTTTCTGCCGATCTAAGGACACGCCTAATAAAATATTCCGAATGAGAATCGAGCGATGCCTACGGCCGACTCACGCCTACGTCGTCGCCGAAAATTTCACGACGTTCGCTAGTTATTCGAATGGCGACGCCCGGGGACAACGTATGACGTGTCCTGCGCGAGCACGGCCGATAATCCTGATTCAGACGCGGCCGTATATTCGACTAAGGATCGTGAAATTGAATGGTGGAATCAGCGCGAGCGATCCCGCTTCTATTTCCCGGCCGAGCGAAGAATAAACCGCGACCCTGCCGGCAAGGAACAGCGGGTCTCAGTAAATTTCGCAGGTGGGCAGTGACCGCCTTCTCGGGGCCTCCTTCGCACGCGTTTCGGCCACCCCCCTTCCACGAGGCCAGACGTGCGCTGCAGAACCTCGTAAATCTTCCTATTTACCGCTCGCTCGGCCGCCTCTCACTGCCAGCGTAAATACGTAAATCCTCGATTACTCGTCAAATCGCTTTTCGAGCCTTTAATTCCTTCCTCGCGGTTGTCCATCATGGAGAAAGTTGTCGACGAAAAACCAACGGATTGTCCCGAAGCATGATCCTTCTTTCTTCATCACCTACCCTTCGGTTTCCCCGGTAGATCCGCGATACGGAGGAACAGTCTCACGCCTAGTCAATGTCGGATTATTACGTTCGAGCCGTACGGGAGATAACCCCGTGTACGGCCGTTATTAATGCGACCAAACTGTACGATACTCATTCCGTACTCATCCGTAGATACAATCTCCCCGCCCAGCCAATCGGATCGCACGGTCTAAACCCGTAATTACCATTAGCCCACCCATAGCGGGTGCGAGACGCTATAAACTCGGACGATCCGAAAGTTTCAATTTACGTGGGCCCTTCGATCTGTTTGCGTACATGCCACGCGAAAAGAAGATGCGCAATCTTCTTAATAATTCCTCAGGAACATTCTGCGCTTAGATCGGGTTTAGGCGCGGCCCAGGCAAATATTCCAAAGGAATGACTATAATTACGACGTTAAGTAAATTAACCTTTTCTTTCCTTATCGGTCCGTCGTAGCAAGTACAACGGTGTCGACAAACGTCTCATTCGTGACGATTCGGAATGCTCTCTGGGATGCTAGAAATAATTGTCCTCATCGTGTGTCGTTATCTTCGAGCCGAGGGGTAAAACCGATCGATCACTCAAGGGTTAGACACGTATCGTAAACATGGCGGCCGACTCGTGCACGTTACCCTCGCACTATTAATTACCCACAAGTAGACGATGACTAGCTTTTCCGCGGCCGTCGACTGGCCGAAGGCCCAAAAACCGAAGGACTGGCCAGTGAGCATTATAATCATACGGTGAAAAGCCGCTCCTGGAGGTGCCAGTTTGTCCGTCTGTTTGAGGCATCTTGCAAGACCCATTAATTAACGTCGAGAGTGCCTTTCATTAGCCGAAAAATGTCTTCTTTCTGTTTCAGGCCATTTCCAAGTTCCTTCGCGAGGATCAACAGTGAGTATCGTAACGATTACAAACGCTTCCAAGAACGCTCCCATAAACTGACTCGGTCTTTTCTTGGTCGATCCCATTCGTTAAAAAAAGAATCTGCTTTGACCCACTGCGTGTTTCTTTCGAGTCACAAAGATTGCCCTTCCGGAGCGAGAATACTTTGGAGAGTGTATAATAAGTTTGTTGGCACGAGCACGGCGAGAGCCGTTTCGTTGCTGGCGGATCGCCCCTCGAGACAAAGCACGGCTGTTCCTCGGGCCCGAAACGCACCTGGACGAAAGATCAGTGGGGATTTTTGATATATCGAGAGGGACGGCGAAACTATTTCGGCCGACACCCCCGCGCCGGCCCTCCGCCCTTTATTTTCTCTTTCTCTTTCTCCTTCTCCTTCTCCTTCTTTTTCTCTCGTCCCTTCCCTTCCTCACCGATACATTATCGAGCCCGCCGCATCGTGCTCTCCATCATGCTTGCCTATAAACACGCGGTTCCCTTCACCTCGCCTCCCCTGCCCATCGGAGGACCAAAACGAAACTGAAGAAAGACGTCGCACTCTCGTTTTCAAAAGCATCCGACGCTTGCTTTTTTTTGACGATTCATTCTCACGATATAATTAGGTCTTGTTACACCGTTGTTACAGATTCACGACGGCGAAACTTCGAGAAGCGTTCCCGCGTCTCAAGTGTATCATCGATTTGACAAACACAGCTCGCTACTATGACGGAAAGGTAAGGGAAAATGATTGACAATCGAGAATGCGGAGGAAAATGTGCTAAAACTGATGTACGATACATCGGTCGATATTTGGCTGATCGCAAATTTATTGTCGAAAAGAAAGTTATCCTCGTGCGGCCTTCGGACAGAAGCTTGAGATTTGCATATCTGCGAATTAAGTCTGCAGATAAAACTGTACGATTTCGTTGAGAGAGGAATTCCACGTCTTAATTTACGCACGAATTCCTTAGCTTTTGGTAATTTGAGACAAGAGACGTCTTCTCTTCTCGACCTCCCGTCACCTGCTGCATTCCTGAACCGAATAGATATAATATCACAGAGGATGTCTCTGTTTCCTCGAGGCCTTCTACCCGTTCTTGCTTATCTCTGTTTATCTTCACCGACTCTGTTTGCCTCTTTCTTTCGCCCACCTGTCTGCCATTCCAAGAACACCAATTGATTTTTTGCTCCGTTTGTACGTCGTCGCGCGCCAACGGAACTGCACTTTGCATTGTTCATTATGTATAATAAAGGGGAATGACCGGAAAGCCGTCGAGTAGGGTTGTCAGTGATCTTCTCGGCGAAGTAAGGGTGGTGACATTGTAGAGCCAATTAATGAACCGATGAGATTTTCGGGGCAGCCACCGGCGCTGGCGATTCGATCGGATGGTTCGACAGACAAGAGAGACAGGAGAGCGAGAGCAGGTCCGACACTTTTCTGGGTCAGACCTGTCAGAAACGAAGACCGATCAATTATATTAATAAGTCGAGCGGCGGCGTCTCTCGGTCCTTAGTGCTCTACCTTCTCTACCTTCTCTACCTTCTCTACCTTCTTGACGGTCATTTGCCACACCGAATGGAATCTCTCAGTCGACCGACTAGAAATACTTTAGAAACACTGTGCAACGGCATCAATCGAGCCGCCTGAGTGATTAACGCACGGATCTTTCGGCTATCGCCCCCGCCTAATTAGACCGCGTTATATCCGTAATGAAGTGCTCAGACGGCCCTTTAATTTGTGCTCTCGTAAGACTTGTCACGATAAGCGCCAGAGATCGGATTAGTCGGCCAAGATTATGCATCGTTCCACGAACTTTCACATCATCTTCGGAAGTACGGATCGTCGATACGTGAGTTTTTAGGAGAGGGACGGGTGCTTCCTCCGATGTTCTCGCGAAAATCCCTCGGCAATCCGTCAAGGAGGGACACAGCGAAGCCATTAGGTTGGGATAGAGTTCCTAATGTTCGGCTGAAATAGAGAAATACAAAGATCGATTATCGCGACACGATCCCCCCATCAGTACGTAGAGAAAAACGAGTGATAACCGTTGGCTGATATTTCATAACGGGTTCGAGTTGCGACAACCTGTGGTCGCGCGCGTCAAAGAGAGAAAAAAGGAGTGGATAGGGAACATACGAGGCCGCTTCAAGGAGATACGCGTGTTCTTTAATTTTGATTTTCACGGGGATCGCTCTCGAGACGACGGAGAAACGGGAGGCGAGTGGCGTGTCGCCGTTGTCAGTGTCATGTTCACCGATCGGCTAGATATAATTGGTTTAATATAATCGAGCGAGCAGCACGACAGCGGTTGTCATTTACCAACGGAGACGTTCATTGCTCCAGCACTTTCTCGATAGTCTATCATCAAATCGCTACGACCACGAGAACCTCCAAGACTCGACTCAACGTTCTACGGGATTAAATTGTCAAGCTCGTGGCAGAGTCGTTGACGGCTAAAGCCGTACCGTAAGACACTGATAAAAAGCTCCCAGAAAGGTCAAGGTACTGAGCCTCCGGTGCCACGCAAACACAATTCTTATCCCTCGAAGAGCGAAATGATATTGATGTACGAGACACAAATTTCCATAATTATTTCCAGCGTCCGTAATTAAAGGGTCTCGCGTTATAATTAGTGACAACAATGCGAAAGGCAGACAGGCCGGTGGGCCGAATCGTAGGCGCGAAACAGCCCGACATTGCCTTCTTTTTCAATGCACAGTTCTACGTCTTCCGATTAGGCAATATTCCGATGATTTTTCGCATTTTGTCTATATTGATGTCCCGATTTTTGTGCCTAGGAATTCACAAACGCCGGTATTTCGTATCAGAAAATCATGACACCTGGCAGGATAGTACCGCCCTTGGATACGGTGATGCAGTAAGTACACGCCTCTTTGTATACGAATTTTCGGAAAATAAAACGACAACTCCAAAGTCGTGTCGATTTACGATCATTGTGCACCCTTTTGATGGAAAATTCGTTGGTATTTAACGGGGCGTTCAATGGACACGTTCAGTCGCTTTTTCTTTGTCTCTCTATGGACCCGCTTGGCAAAAACGTTTGCTTCGTTAGAGGTTCCGAAAAATTCCGTCATTTTATCTGGTTTCCTCGAAAGAATTAAAGAGCTCAGGAACCGTCGGCATAAGTGGATTAACGTGTAGCATGAGGACCCTCAGTTTTACGAGATAGGCGCACGCGCGAAGGAAAGGAAGACCGCTTTATCGGTGATTTGGCAAAAGACTTTGTCTCGGCCAGTTTTCCTCGGGTCAAAGCACGACCTTACAAAGGAGGAGTCGTTCCTTCCTTCTGTTTTTTCTCTGGCCGTCTCCTCTCGAAACGAAGGTCGAACGGCCAGGCCGATTTCTATACATCGACAATAAAACGGTGATTCAGACGGGCTTTTAATAGTCTCTGAGAATAGGAATATTCGTAGGGGCGCTACTTCGGCCGATCCCTTTTACCAGCGGTGGACGACGCGATGGTTCGTTGGGCCCACGTTCTCCGCGGGCTGTAATTAACCGTAGCCTTGATAGCATCGGATAGGTTTACTCGCGCGCATGGCCCGCGAAAAGGTGGGCGAGGATGGGCCACAGAGTCAGAGGTGAAACTAGGCGCCACTTAATGTCCTAGATATCCTTGAACTCAACGGCCAGTCACACGAATGGAAGGAAGAGAGAGAGAACGTCCAAGATGGACAAGCACCGCTTGCCACAGAATCCACAATGCCTCACCTTTTCTCCTCTTTCCCCCTGCTTCTTGTCTTGGGACCAATTACAATAATTCCTTTTATTGGACGCTCGAATTTTATGGGCGTTCGATCGGCTCGATTTCTTTGTCACTTTCGATAGGTATTGCTTTGCGTATCGACACTTGGGAAGATCCTCGCTACGAGGTCGTACCGGTTGTATTCTGCAGATTTATCTGGCAATAATGTTAACTTACATGTCAGTCGCACCGCGAGGAATCTTCATCGTCCCGCCTTATACGCGACTCTCGCCAAACGGAAGATCGAACATGTCGATTCTGATCGTCAAGGGCGACGACGACGATCTTGAATAAACACAGAGGGCTTTACATAAACGCCGTATACAGCGATGCTATTCCTGGATCAAGGAAGACCTCCACAAGGATGACGATGTATTACAAACCAATGCAGAATCTTCCTCCCCTCTCTTTCTCTCCCTCTCTGTTATTTTTTGGCCAATAGACGTCGGTATGGAAAGTTATCCGAAAAATTGCACGCCGGAACGAGGGACGTATATCATGCGATTGCTAGTAGCCGGCCACAGGAGCCAGAGGAATCGACGGAATCGTCTCGTTTACAAGGTGAATGTCCTTGCACGGAGGCAAAATAACGTGGCCGATAAAGATCTGAATTCCCGTGGGGCTCGCGAGGACGACTTCGAGTCTTACCTGAGCGGTAGTCGAAGCCGGAGAATTGGTCGCCCTCGTGGACGACGTCGTTGGTAACGAGCGACCATTACACCGCCGCGTCATTTCACCTCTAATCGAATCGTATGCTCCCCGCGGGCTCTCGAGCTCTCGAGCAGGGAAAGGCACGTTAAACGCGACGACACGTTGTGACATCTCCCTGGGCCCGTTTTACCGCGAGATCGCTGCGCTCGCGCGACCGCCTCCTTTCGATCCTCTTTAAACCCAATGAAACTCTTTAACATAAACATGCGCGTTTTACGCGCGCTCGTAATATATGCCGACGTTATTCCATACCGCCGCGTTTCCTTTATTGTCGCCGTTAAAAAGTCTTTTACAGCGTGTTCTCATGGACCTTTTTAGGTAATTTAAACGGTACGCCGATCGGGGTAATTGCTCGTTCTCGCATTTCTCTCACTTATTCCCCGTCCAAGTTTCACGGAGCGCAATAATTAATGAACTCGGAGATTACGTTCTACGAAGGAACGACAGTGGTAAGTCGTCTTTATCGCAATCGCTCGATTCACTACAATGTATCCGTTCACGTGGACCCGCTGCCGAAACTTCTCACGATAATTGTCAGAGTCCAACGGCACTTTCATTACTCATTCCTCGGCGTGCAGTTAATTAAAAAATAAGCAGGGCAGGCTCGTCCATTAGTCATTTCTGAAAATTCTATAGGCCCTTAGATTCGACGAGTCACGTTGTCGGTCCTGGGAGCGCGTTGACAGGGCACAAACGGCCGTCCAATCGGTCTTTCAACGGCCTCCAGATAAAACGTGCTTTGACATTTCTAACGGTACCGGAGATCCAGATAGGGAACGTTCTACGTATGCGCGCACCGGATTAGAGGGAGCGACAATACCGCACGCTGGGGACACCTGCAGCCGCGCGTAAGCTAGTTACCCGTCGATAATCTTCATGATAGCTGGGCCAGCGGGGATTAAGCAATTTCACATGGAATGCGTCGTTAATTGAAACATAAACAGGCGCACCATCAAGGCAAGTCCTCACCTACGGGGAGGAGCTCAACCGTCGCAGGCTTTCCCTTCCCCTTGTAACCGACCTATGCATGCACGCGACGTACATCGTTCATCATGGCTACCTTGGCTTCTGACAACGACTCAACGCCGACGCTTCCTCATCCTCGTCATTTCAAATACTTTCCTATGGGAATCTCATGGACGCGAGGAAGTCGTAAATTGTGGATCGTCGACATCGCGTTCGATCGATCGCAAACTTGTGAGGAAGACCTCGAAGGGTCCACGAAATGAGGCCCTTTCTCGGTGGCGCCAAGGCGCTGGGCCCCGCGTCACCATACGTGTCAGCCGACAAGGGCCACGTGGGTGTTTGCCGCATATACGTATATATTTATGAAAAATATTCCATGGAGAGATAGTCCCGTCGTCCGACTGGAAGGTATGCCCTACTTGATGAACTTTCTTCGAACAATTGCGCCAAGAGCTCAGCGTCTCCTACTATTTGGAGAATGGAGGAACAGACGAAACGAAGCGTTCTGGGCCCTCGGCGAAGGGCCCAAGCGATGCGCGTGTCGGCCGACGAGGTACGTGGGTGTTTGGCGCCTCACCAACGACGTCTTTATTCGCCGGGACATCGAACATAGGTTTTCGCGTGTTCCCCGTCTCGTATTGCGAGACAATGGCCATACATCCCGCGGTACGTAAGGGGATACCTCTTGCCGATGTCTTTTCCAAACGGACGATATCGGGTAGACAAAGGGACTGCCGGGGGAAACCGATGTCCAAAGCCAATCGAGATCGTTTATCACCATAGATTTTATTGCCAACTGGTACGAGTTAACGGTGACTTCGCAGCTTTCGCGGATTCATTAGCAATCCTCCTCTAAGGAATTCCTCGCTTGAAATACTTGGACACGTGTCGTTTGCTTTGGTGCGAGTGGACATGTGAGGGAAAGAAGGAAAAGAAAGGTAATTGAGAAACTAGCGTGGGCGCTGATTCGTGCGTCATTTATGCATAATACCCGTATATACGCGGACTTGCATTGCTCCATACTTCCGGTGTCTTCTTTTCGCGCCGACATTTTCCTTGCCTCGAAAGTCGTCCTCGCGGGCACCTCGGCTTTCTTTCTCCTTCCCGGGATTCTCGTTTGTTTCCCGACTTCCCCTGGCTTCGAAGCGTTGCCAAGATGTCGGGGAAGGCATCTCTCCCGCGTCGGACCACCCGGGAGATCGCTTCATTACGTAAATTTGCCACTACATATTCCCCGTCTTCACCCCGACGGATTATGCTCGAGCACTTACCACGCTAACTTCTGTAAAGTCTCTTCACGCCTCTTTCACGCCCCCCGAAGAAAAGCATTGGCTACGAGTATTTGAAAACATTCGAAGACACCTTTTGAATTGCTCATAGGAAGTCCGAGGTTGTCCGGCGGCATGAGCTTTCGATGACAAAACGTGCGCGCCAGTCTATGAGGAAGGTGTGACCGTGAAAACTGGCGCTCGTAAAGACCGTGCGACTTTTAGAGGGACAAAGAAATAGTTAGTGAATCACGCAGAAGGAAGAGTAAGAAGGAAAGAGAGAGAGCACGTGTGGCATCGATTGAGAAACAGTCGGATCGAGTGTTTGCGGAGTACTTGTACGATCCCTTGGCAGTGCCTGCCGGGTCTGTGCTGAGAGTACAAGCCATACAAACGCTCGGGACCATTCACCTACCTACGATCGTGCGTGGCCCATGCATTAAACATCGACGAACGTCCGACGCCTTGATCTCTCGCGTCGAAACGTTCTCCCTGCCTCCGACAGCCTTGCGTCCACTCCTCCGATTTGCGACTATAAACTCCCTCCTCGTTTATTAGTCGTTACTCGGAGCCGTGGGAATTGCCGGAAACTTTACAACTGCCAACGGGAAGAGGTGTAAGGAAGGTGTGTTCCCTTTAATTTTATCGGCACGGAAATCCTGGCATTGACTTACATAGAGACACTTCTGCCCACCACGCGTAACTCTCGTCATTCTGGGCGCGTGCTGGAGTCTCGGTTGTTGGGGGAATTGCGGTGGTCTCGTGCGTTTGATCGAGTAGGTTTTGCCCGGCGCAAACGGTACAGGGCCGCACGGAGTTGAAGCAACTGGCGTCGACCTAGCGGTATGCCACGATTCGTCGGCTATACCCACGGAAAGTTCTTTCTTTAATTACTCGCCACTCTCCGCTCTTACGCTTGGACCTTATCCAATGGACGATAACTCACGGTACGACATGTACGAAGCGTCTTCCACATCCGTGTCGTCGACTGCAAGCAGACAATTGATCGAGTATCGTTCAAGGAAAATATCCTCGGGTTGTTTAATGTGGGGCCGTATAAATATCTCACGACGACCAACGACCCGCCCTATTGTCATAGTTTCGCGCATCTACCCTACGGACACGATTGTCTTACATGCTAATTAATGGCGGAATCGATAAACCGTTCTCTCAACGTACACCTGAATCAACTGGCTCGGTCCGTGTTTGCGCTTTTGCCACGCCAACGGCTAACAGAACACAAGTTATATTATGCAGGAATTTATATTGACGCAACGCAGCGCGCCGTGCGACCGCGGTACGGTGGGGTGGCCGCGGTTTATGATTTTATTCCCTGTGCGGAGATTATTCATTATGATCCGAGTCGTTGGGCATTTCGCGCGAAATTTATTATCTATTAATTTGCCGGGGCTTCGAGAGAACAGGGCCGAGCGAAAGTTATGCAGGAATTCGTCAGCTTGATTGGTAGTTGAGGAACGATAAGATGGACCGATATCGTCCGAGCCGAGATTATTCGCAGATTAAATCAAGGCGGTTTACCGATCTGCAAATCGTTCTCAATAATTCCCATTTAGTTTTACGACTATTTTCCACGTCTTCCGCAAGCACTTGACGAAGAATCTTCTGTTCTGTAAAATCTGCTACGTTCAGCCCGGAACTTTGGAGATTCCCGAATGGTGAAACTTTGGTATTACCTAGTCCGTAGCCGGGCAAGAGATCGCCGCGGGAAGGAACGAGGCGTAGGAGCGTTCGCGCGTTTTGTAAGGCTCCGTGGCAAAAGATTGTATTATGCAAATGGCCGTAATAAAGATGACAGTTCACGAAGAGGGGCCTACGAGGGAGGCGACACGCGGCGCACTCGGCAACTCCGCGGGATCTTCCTTTCTGAAACGCAGAGGGAACTGCCGAGGGAACAGTCGGCGACGATTTCGCGTGTATCGATGGGATTTAAAAGTCGGTGGCGACTGCCGCGGCGTCCCCCTTCCTTCGCACTCCCATAAATATTCAAATGCAAAGACCGTAGACAATCGTGAGTTCCGTTAACGACGCTCGTCCAGTCCACCCAATTTTCCGAATGCCCGAAGAAAATCGAAGAAACCGGGATAGCCGGACGAGAAACTCGCACAACGATTCTCCGGCGGGATCGTTGCATTCTTCCGCGACGAAAATTCCCATGTTTTCAACGTCGCCAGTGCCCGGAAAAATGAGGAAGTTTACGAAACGTCTGCTTTACGTGAGTACGCCTACTAAAGAGAGCTATAAATATTTAAATGTAATGATTGAAGCCCGTTCCTAAGGAGCTCGGCTAACGGCGCTTACAAACACGGTCGCCTTCCATGAGAAAAAATTAGGCACTTCCTAAAACCCTGTACTTGGGGCGAATACGATCGTATCGCGAGATGCTTGAGATATCGCTTGGTGGAAGGATAATTAACGCACAATTCAGTCTGCGCCGTGCGATGGCCACGCCGACCATCAAATCTGGACGATTGACGATTCCGCCAAGTGGGCCAGCCCTCCGATGTTGATTTCCACGCTGAAGAAATAACGATCCTTCGGGATCTTCTCCATATCTCATTGGTTTTTGTCTCCTCTGCACTGCCCGTCTTTCGTCTATCGATAGTCTACATCACGAAAGGAACCATCAAGTTTTTGCATTGGTCCGACAAAGATTAGCCCATTAATAGCCCACCGTCCTTATGAAAGACTAAAGGTGACAGGAAAATGATGTCTTTGAGGTTAACATACGATTCATCATCGATGTAGCCACAAGAACACATGGTATTCCCTTACGGGACCGCGCTGCAATTCCCGTCGTAATTTTGAAAGGGTTTTCGTCGAAAGTGCTCACGGGGAAAACAGATTAATTTTGCGCACTCTCACATTACGGAAGGCATGTTGGCACATCTATTGTTTATTCGAGCTGAAGCTGGCAACATTTTTTTTCGAGGCCTTCGACAGCGAATCACGGAAATAATTTGCGTAATATCGGAGAATTCGGCGAGGGGGAGGGGGGAGGTGAGCGGATTACGAAGGTCCACCGGCGCAGAGCGACACAATAGGCATGAAAAATACGAGCGCCGACGTGAGGCGCGTTTATAAAAGGGAATCCGTGGGTAGGACAATGGGTCAGAAACGAGCTTCTGCTCTTCTCTTATCCGTAGGCCTCGATCGTGCTCCTCTCGCGTTGCTTTCGGCTCGCGCGATAAATTCGGCGGTTTGAGCGTCAAGGGTCTAACGTGAAGCTTCGTCGAGTTGGGTCGAAACGGGGGAGACACGCTCGTGAAACCGCGAAACGACGTTTATGGCAGCGCGATAGTCGGCCGTAAGCGGGTCTCATTTGAATAGCGCTCGGTGTGTGGTCCAAGGCGCACGCGCCCACCGTCTATACGTGCTCCATACACTCTCAGCTTCAGCTCAGACTCCTCGACAAGCGCGGACCAACGATCAATCCATCGGATTCGCCGAAAACGGTTCGAGTTGGCGCGATCAAACTACTACTGGCTCGATCGACGCGTAGATCTCGAGGGACATGGCGGTGTTTATTCCTTTCGTCCTGGCAGGAAAGAAAAATCGTACTGGCCTTGAGGAGGGTAAAGACACACTTCTGAAGGAAGCTCGGCACTGATGGATGGAGGGTTTAATAAATATCGGTGCCCCATTCAAAGGGCAGAGCTTTTGATTTTAGTTTTCCGACGGGAACGATGATGATGGTCATCTTGATGGTGATGATGATGATGATGATGATGATGATGATGATGATGATGATGATGATGAAGCTGGATCCTGGCGCTAGATTTTCTCGAATCAGAGACCAGGGAGTTCCCCACTGGGTAGGGCGCGAACCGCCGTGTATCACCGACACCTTCGCGTCTGCGTCCGAGATAATCTGTAATTCAAATCCCAAGTGAAATTAATTTAACGCTCGTCATTTTTCATGGAACCTCGCCGCCAGTGGCGCCCTGGCAGCCATTTTTCGATATTTCATCCCAGAAAATGCCACTTCCCACCCCCTCACCGGCGGTCCTTGTCTCTCCCTTTCTGCATTCTGATAGATGCATTTCCTCTTGATGTTTCTGTCATGTCTCGGAAATGAAAGAGACGTACAAGGAATGACTCGAGGATATCGCGCGTCGTTCCGACGAATAAATTTCACGACTCAACTTCCACAGGATGTACGACACTTTACTATGCAAAAAAAAAAAAGGAAAATAGTACACCGCGGATGTCAGTTATACCGAATAAATTTTATTGCGATACACCTTTGCAGCGTGAAACGAACCGCCCTTGTATCGTGGGAGTCATTATACGAGTTAAGAGGGGTTCCGGCATGGTTATTGGTATCTCTCACCTTATAACCTGGCGGTATTAGAGCGGCCGTGTAAGTCGGTGGGTGAGTTAGTGCTTATAATCGCGTTAGACTAAACGGTGACCGCGAAGGGGGTTCGTGTAGGGACGCTAAAACGGCCCTATTAAGAGCCAATAGGTCCTGGTAATTGGGCCACTCTATTCCGACACAATGACGACTGGCAACTTTTCGAGGAACCATGGTGCGTCCCGAAAGGCACCGGCTGTGCGAGGGTCGGAGAGCGATTTCACGCCTGTCGGCCGGTTTATACGTGTACGCTTCGCATCGGACCGTATTCACTCGAAAACTCCACAAGCAGCTTCGTAAACGGACCACTAATGCGCATTCTATTTCTATTTGCTTACCTCCCTCACTCCAATGAAATTTGTCCGACATCAACGGGGAATATCTGGCATTAAGAATGCCATAATTTGATTTGCCGACGTTCCGCTGGCCGCCTGCGAATTTCAAAGGAGCAGGAGCAACGAGAGAGACGGTTCAGCATGCTTGGCATGCCCGGAATCCCCTCGGCATCTCCCTGGAATGCCAAAGGGGAACGAACACCTTGCGATAATTTATCGAGTAGTCCGAGTAGGCTTAATTCGTTAATAAGTTCCCACTGTCTCTTCTATTTCCCCCCGCGGAGAGCAGGAGAACAGAAGAAAGGGATGATGATGCAGGGTTCCATCCTGTAAATTATTACGAACGCTGTCCTATCTCCAAATCTGCGAAGCTTCGAACATTTTTCCCTTCTGTCTTTGCCTTTCTCTTCCATTCTCTATCACAGATCACAGGAAAGCCGCCCTCGGAGTTCGTAGAACAGTTTACAAAGAACAAAAGAGAAATTATCCACTCGACGTGGAAACTTTCTTTAGCTGGCACCGATCTATCTTTCGCTCGTGTCATAGATCAGTCGCAAATTGCCCCTCTTAATATTTCTTTCACCCAAATTCTTCCTTCTTCAGCCATTGAACAAAAAGATAAAAACATCTGCTCTCTTTCCTTACAGATTCTTTAAAGCGATGGATGTGTTCACATCGACATGCGGAGAAGGTGAGTCTAAGACACAATATACTTCGTGACCTCCCCATCTTTTTTCCAGTGAGTCTACAATTTGAACGATCGGCGCCAACTAAATGCATGTGCGGTACCCTACTAATTTTGCTTATTCCGTTTTCCTATGTTACGAAGGAGCGTTGGTCAGTTAGCTCGAATGGTGGTTCACTCGTTTCCCAAAGAGAACCGCCAAGACACGCGCTAGCCGACGAATTTGTCGGAGAGTTGGCGGAGCAGAGTATCGCCCACGCGCGTCTATGTATACGCGCACACACCTACCGGCGCGTTGTTAATTATCTGCCGCCGTTTATCAACCGCCGGAGAAGAAAGTTCCCCCGAGCATTCCACCTTTCCTCTTCTTCCTGACTCCTCTTGCTCGTCTTCTTCTCCCCCGTTCCCCGTTCCCCATTCTTTCACCGGTTCTTCCTTCCCGGATCGGACCAGTCGACAGTTGTCCCGTATCTGCGTGGCTAGATCGTCATTCGAGTACCCAAAGGAACTACGGTGGTCTCCCGTTCCACCGAGAAGACAGAAAAAAGAAGGACTAATTGACGATAAATTTCAAGTCTGCTTCCCTTAACCGCCGGAAAATTGCTACCGTTGGACGGTTCTTGCCCCATTCCCTGACTAATGAATGTATCTCGACGCGTGATCGAAATACGATTCTGGTCAGAAGTGGATTTCAAAGTCATCCCGTTTCGATCGATCAGCCGTACAATTATAAATTTCTTTCTTTACGTGAACGGCCGTTTGTGTCTTCGGTATTTGATGTTGGTAACTGCACGTGGGAAATATCGGGGAACGAAATCGAGAGAAACCGAGGCCACGAAGGTTCCTCGAAAAACGAGTCGAGACGCATTCCATGGGAAAGGGAAGGGAACCGCTTCGAAAAGCTCGTCCATTGACCGGCCACTTAGCATTTATCAATAGCCCGCGCCCAAATGCCTAATATCGAGTGCTCGACCACCTTCGGAGGCGAAGATCGAAGCCTCAATCGAAACCCACCAACCGAGCCTCTGACCCCTCACAACTTTCTGCAGTATCTAGCCTTCGAAAGGACAATCATCACCGTTGTAGTTCGTTGCATAGTTCGCTTCAAAGGGAAATCGTTTTAAGAAGCAATTATCCGGGTGGTCCTTCACTCATCGATTACGGAAGTTCTTTTGGGCGAGCTTCTTGCCGTAAAGAAATTTGATTGGACGTTACCGCGGGTGCGACGTGTACCTAGCTCCGGTCAAATTGATCGACGGCTCATTCCTAATTGATGGTCTATCGGCATCGCGAGGCCGATTTCTCGAACGACGCAACATCATCCTCCTGGTGATATTTGGCTCCCGTTGAGCGATGTTTGATATTTCGAGTGCCGAGCAGCGGGATACCCGGCTAAAGAGGAGGATTCGACCATACGTGTCCACCTTTTTGGTACTTATCTGGGTGTGTCCGTTCTGTTGGAACGTCCGTCGGCCTGTTCTCGAGTGCTCGGTTAATCGTAAACAATTCTTTCCTATCACTCATAGTCACCGTTAAGTAAACTCCGAACTTTTGTTCGCCGGTTCTGTTAGTCCGGTGTCGCTACAGTTCCTTCTGTCGAGGCCACAATCCACTGAGAATTGTTCCAAGATTCCGAGAAAATTCCTCCACGGTGAAACATTGACGTCTCTGATTTTCAGTAATTTATGAAACACGCAAAATTATGATAAGGCTTAAAAAGGCAGCAAAGGGTGAAGCCGAAGGGGCATACATCCCGAGCATAATGGCTGGCAGTCGGTTCTCAAAATCCTCGGTAAGGGTTATTTCGTTATAAGTGACCTTGCCTGGCAGGATCGCCTTATAAGGTGGTCCAACGATGAAGAAAGTCGCAGATACGGAGCGTGATAGTCAGCTCGATTGCGACGTGTACCCTCGCGCATATCGGGGCACCGTGTGTAACCCGAGAAGATTCGATCGACGCTCGTAAGGCTGAATTCCCGAAATTCGCCGCGCCGATGAGGGTACTTATCAAAGAGGAAGCCTCTCATTACACTCGCCTCGCGCAGCGGTCGTTTCTTCCCGATTCACTTTTGCCCACCGAATGTCTTTGGCCCCCCTTGGCTCGTGCTTGAGAAAACTCTCGAGAATGTCTTCCTCCCATGAAAATATCCTACGGTAATGACGGGTAACCGCTCCTTGTGATTAGTCTTCCGATGCCCCTGAGAATTCCCATGACAACCGGTGGGCTCTTGCCCTCCAAGTAATCTTCCTGCGGATCACTTCATTTCCAAATCTCCCGAGAGTCATTACTCCGCGGGGATCCACGCTCTAGATTCGCATTAGATGCCGACGTGTTCCAAGAACCGTCGTTCTCTGCCTCACATCCGCTACTCGATGTAAGTCACTCGCCATGCAAAGTCGAGATGATCTCGCGACAGATAACACGGTCAAGTACGTGCGATTCCACGGAGATTTCGATGGTTTCCCTTAGTCAGCTGCCGGTTCATCGATTCTCAATGTTGTTGTTGTTACTGTGTTGTCAGGTTGTCGTTGGTTAGCAATTCGTTCTACGCAGCGGGTAGGATATGTCGGCCTGTTTCGTTTTCGTCGGATCAATGTACTCATTTGTTTTCCACGTGCATCGTTTTGTGTCAATGCCGGTGCGTATTATTAGTACCGATAATCCTTTAGTACGCAAGATCTGACCAGTAAATCACGGCGGAGCCACTGCCAAATTAACGGAACGATCGTACATTCGATGCGGAGAAAATGAACGGGTAACGTCGAGAAAGCGTAAGACTCGTGTCGTCTCTGCTAACGAATTCCGCGTGGGTGTGCACTCGTGAAGACATGTTGCGCTCCTGCTCAGCAGCGTACCAGTACTAATCGACTCCTAACGAAACGATAGCTCGGCATATTAAACGTTCCTAAGCCTATGAGATAAATTATTTTATCCACGACTTTTATGTTAATATGCGTAATGCTTGCCCCCCATGCATTTCTTCCTTTGATATGTTTCAGATGGACTTATTGGAGTTCACTGTACACATGGAGTCAATAGAACAGGGTATCTGATTTGCAGGTAAGTGTCTAGTCGAACTAAGCCAGCGTGTTAGAGCGGGTCCACTTTTGGTTGTTCATTGAATCATCTTCTCGCAGGTATCTTGTACAGCAATTAGGGTGGGCGCTCGAAGACTCCTTAAAAGGTTTGCTTCTTTATTAAATTCGGTGATAAGCAGCCGACTTGTTGGACTCGATTTGTGCAAACGATATTTCTCCATCTGTCGTAGCTTTCGCGGAAGCTCGGGGTTACACGATCGAACGTGACGCTTACGTAGCTGCGTTGAAGACAGTACCGCAGGGCAAGAAGATCGACACGAGCAATATCAAACTGGTGCAACCACCGGAACAGACAACACTGGTTAAGAAGATTCCTTCCAAGATATCGAGGGATCTGAAAAGTAAACGGGAAATGCCCTATTCAGGAAGATCAAGGTACTCCCGGCCACAACACTCCTCTGGAGGACCACCCTTTCTGTCGCAACCCTACGGTTTTGGCCGTCAACCTCCTGCACCGGCGGTACTTAGACCAATGCCGCCGCCAGGCCCGGGTGGACCGCCTCCGGGTCCGATGTTTAGGCCCAGACCTTTTAGGTACGGTCCACTTATGCGACCACCCATGCCACCCCCAGCGATGCCTCCTCCACCAATGCCACCTCCACCGAACTTTCTACTGGCATCAGGATTTCCACCCCGCATGCCTGGTCCTTCGCGAATGCCAGGACCCCCGAGACTAGGGGGCCCGCCACCACGATTATTACCCCCCAAGATGGCTCCACCCCCTCCACCACCGCCATTACCATCTAGACCTCTACCACCCATGCTCAAGCATCAACAGCCTGGTCCGCAGAAGCCTTCGCCGGTCCACCTGAGAAACGGAATGACCCTGCCCGGCAGAGCACCTGGTATGTCCTTTGTACGATCGGATGACGATCCAGCCATCGTCACAGCTTTGCCCAAGATTCTCAATGAACAGGACTTTACGGTCGATACCTTCGAGGAGAATCTCCTGGCACCCAATAGTGGTCAACCACGGTCACGACCGCTGCAAAGATTTCATTAAAGCAAGCGAAGACGAGCCATCTAGGTAGCCCGAAGGACGAAAGCGCTAATTGGTCGCAAATCGTGGACAACTGTGTGTCGGAACTCACTAGAGTTCGATAGCACGAGTCTATCGGACGTCCACAAAAGAATTTCTCGTCAACGAGCAGCAACGTTCATCCGATTATTTTCAGCCTAGATGGCTCGTCACTTTAGGTTATTATATCTTGTAAATAGCGTGTAAGACAAACACGTGATTGCTCCAAACCGTGGAATGTTTATCATTGAATCATGGGATGATTAAGATTAATTCTCTTATATTTTATGTGACGCTCTCAGTATTCGTTAGTTCTATCTGTTTCGAATTTTCCTTAGGTTTCCTACGTTTTATACTTATCAAGACACTTAACGAGCGTTCAATTCAGATAACCATGGCAAATATTCATTCTTTGTATCCGATCATAAAGAAAATTGTATAAATCTATTTGCGAAGCACATTCGTATTATAGGCTACAAATGTAAATAAAGTACACGAACATCCGTGTAAATACGTAACGTGTCGAACATAAATTGCACCTCACAGTCACAGCGAAATGAATAAATAACCGAAGCTAAAGGTATGTATATCTGCTGTGTGTACGAGAGGATGTAATTAACGCAAATCAAATCTTCGGCTACTGGCTGGTAGCAGTCGTTACATCGGGGAGACAGAGCGAGAATTCTCGGAGATTGAAAGTACGAGTTGGGGGCGAGGAGAGAAGGGAGAAGTGTAAAGTGGTCTCTCATCGCATAAACTGACTATCGTCAGGGGCGGTGATCGAAGGGCGATTACTGTAAACGAGGAAATCCGCGGATCTAACTGCCTCGGGATCGTCCGGAACGAGCCCGTCGATGCGTCTGCGACGGAGGTGGTTCGAACTTTTCGTATAATTCGTAAAAACTCGCGCGGAGGGACAAACAAGTCCATAAAGACCTCACCTCCCACCTTCTCCTTCCCCTTCTCCTTCCCCTTCTCCTTCTCCTTCTCTTCCTCTACCTCTTTCCCTTTCTATCTCCTCCTGCTTCCTTCCTGCTCCTTCCCACTTGCCACCCCGTCTCGAACCGTCTTCGCCCTGCCCATTCTTTCCCCCCAACTCCGCAAACTACGAATTCCTCGAAAGTAAGCATTACTTCAACTTCGAGCTAATCCGGAGAATCGTTTTCATTGCGTGCTTAAACGAGGAAAAAGATCCCCGTATCTATCCGGAGTAAGCGTGAATCAGACTTTGGAGTTTATGCCTTTGTACCGCAACGATAGGCACGCAAGAGCTATATTTATTAAACCGCCCCGTCGACGAAATTTTTCGCCGAACTACAGGACGAACGTGAGCCATAACTCCTCGTTGGTAAAGGTAGAGCGTGTTCCCTCGTCTGGCCTGGCAATTAGTCCCGATTAATTTCTCAAAAACGAGGGCGAACGCGAGAGCACACGTGCTCTGCGGTAGGTCGAGGCTTAAGGGCTCGGATAACAGTAGACCAGAGGCTATTCCCGGGGGCATAAATTCCCAAGCGTATACGCTGCACGTTTGCACTCTGGAGAAATTGACCGAACCGCACGGTACGTCCGTCAATTATCTTTGACCCTCGAAAAATCTGCCGAGCAACGCGGTAAGGATAAGAGTAATCAGCGATATCATGTCGTATCTATGATTGCACTAGTCGTAACCGAAAAATACCGACTATAAAGATCTTGGCCATAAATTTGAAGCAAGTATGAGCTTATTGGCGCAGCAAAGTACCAACGCGATGCTCAGCAATGCACTTTAATGCTACAGCGCGGCCTACTTAGCGGTTGGCTTGATTAACATGGAGTGATTAATAGTCTCTCCCCTCCGCTCGTAAGCAACCCCAACGCGCAGCGCGGCGGCTTCGGAGATCTAATCGCTTGATATTTATTGCCTGAGCTCCGTCCACCTCCGGCCCTTGGCCACGTTGCTTTTGCAAGTCTCCCTCCTTCCCTCCCCCACTTTCGCCCACCTCACCGTTTTCTACCCCTCCCCCGTCCCTTTTTCGACATTTTTTTCTTCCCCTTTTCCTCTCTCTTGTCCCCCTTTGTCTTGTAGTTTACATATCCCAAGATGGCTCGCGAAGATCTCTCCCCTCCTGGTCGTTCGTTCGGTTCTCCCGCGTTTCGTCGTCGTCATTTTTGCCATAGAAAATATCGGCGTTTACTCGAAAACAGCCAGGGAGAATCGAGCGCGTATCGTCCTGACGTCTTATCGCGAGTAACGGCTTCGTACGACAATACCGAACGGAGGGACGCGCGAGGCGTGGTGCATTGTGCATCGACAGGATTTCGCGGGGAAGAACATAGCCGTACGGTTCTGGGGAATGCATGATTTGCTCCCCCGGCGGAGCGGAGTTTGCCCGTTCGCCCGGCAAATCCTCGATGATACGACCGCAAACTCTCGCGCGTTCGCACGATCCTCTATCACGTATTTCGAGCGTACCCCCCTCCCGCCTCTCCCTTGTCCTCGCGACTATCCCACCCCCTTACGTGTTGCGTCAGCGTTACGTTGGCGCCGCATTCGTCTGCCCGGACCATAAGGCATGTTTACAATTCCAACCCCGACTCGGCTACTCGCGATTACATTTGTCCCGCGGACACTACTTTCGCCACCCACGACAACCTCCGACGATCTTATTATCCCCAGGAACACCGTTGATCGATACCAACGGACCTATCGATAACGACGCGATCTTATCGCGCCGACCTCTCTCGGGATTAACGTGGACGGTGTTACGTTACACAAAGACGGTGATGCATCGTTCGAAAAGGGTACGTCGGAGGCTGAGCGAGCCGAGAAAGGGCGCTTCGACTCGTAAGTTGTAGGTGTAGCCAGCAACGGGCCAGGTTTTCTCTAGAACGTAAGGTGGACAGACTCCGAACAAAAAGAGTTATTTGTTTAATGCTCTAGGTCGTACGTAAGGCCAAGGATATTCCCGCTACGACGGAGAACAAATTTTTGTTTCTAACATAGCTGCTTTATATTTACGGAGAACGCTTTTTATGGAAGGAACAATGAATAGAAAAAAGAAAGTCTACCGCCGTGATGTCCACGGCACGGCGCCGTTTATTACGGGGCAAAAAAGTTTTATAGTATCTACGAGTAGAAAGGCATCCCAAGTTATAGAAATTCTTCGAAAGATTAAATGGTTCTTCAGATGAGTTATCTCGTAACAGGAAAGGCGATACGATTAAAGGACTTGTCGCGTCAAATCCACCGAAGGCCGAGGTGGCCGATTGAAATCAATTTCTTAGGGGCAACGCTCATGGCATGCTTCATGGCCAGTGCCATATTAACGTTCGATCCTTCGTATCTTATCGACGTTCCCATTAGAGTAGTTCGTCAGTGCGCGACAGGAAAGACGAAAGACGGGGAGAGACGAAGAGGCGAAGGAGATATAGTCTAGCACGAGCAATGCGCACGTTGAGGGTCGTCGTTTCCGTTTCCGAATTTAATCTCTCGAATCAATGTCGAGACCGTCGCGACGGCTTCGATCGACGAAATGTACCGCTGACTGCAGACGCTGGATACTCGCAGCTCGACGCCGTTCTCCGCCCCAACATGAGCAATGTTTTCTCCCAACAACACAGCGCATCTTCAATAACAATGGATAATTTTTCGAGCTTCTGGAAACATTGATTTTAACGGTTATAGTTGCCATTAGTGCTGGCACGCATAATGGACCACCTAAAGGAAGTGATTGGCGAGCACTGCTCAAGGCGGCCGAGAGACCACGTGAGTCTGTGGGAATAGGCCCACTGTGAATGTTAATTGTTGTTTAAATTTATGACAGTCGGCCCCTTCTTCGCCGCCACTTTGGCCGATGTTGTTCTTCCTCTCATCGACCTTCCACCCTTTTCACCCAAATAACCGCAGCTATTAATTTGAATCTACCAACGAGCTCAGCGAACGAGCCAGACGATTAGTCCTGTGAGAATTAGCCCACTCCAGGTTCTCCTATACGCATCGAGGAAAATAGATAAGTAATTTTGACCAAACCTTAACGTCGTTTTATCCACGGACAGCGAAAGATTTTAGGTCATTTTTTCGGGGAGAATCTGAGAGTTTTCGAATGACGCGCATCTAAAATTTCGAAACTCTAATGCACCGTCACTCGACTCGATTTGACGGCAGAGACCGCTCGTCCTGTCCACTGTGTCGAGTTTATCGAGCTGCTCCGCGCAGAAACATTCCGTAGAAAGAAACCTGAAAGCTCCAGAGACGCGACACGTACTGTCCATATTGTCTTACTCGTGTTTCGACGACGAGGAGGACAGGAAGATCCCACGGGTGGAGGAGGAACATTAGTCGCGTGGTTACGTCGCAATGGTGGGACTGGAGGGTGACTCAGAAAATTCCTCGAGCCCTGGAGCCCGGGGGCTTGACAGGCGAAATGGGTCAGACGTGGCGCACTTAATAAAGCCGGAATAAAGTCCCGGCATTACCATATGAATCGCCGTCGAGCGAAAGAAAGGAAGAAACGGCCCGTCCGTCTCGGCTGGTATCACCGCGTGGCCCGTGCGCGCCAACAGAAGATACGCACGTATTCACACACGTGCTCACGCACACACGGGAAAGCAAGTAAGAGTCGTTGGCCAACGCTGGCGTCGACGGCGGCGGCTATTGTGTGTGGTCCAGGCCGTGTGCGTGCGCCATCATCGGTTGTCAGAAGCGGCCAACTTGACGAGCCATCGCTCAGCCCGCTGTCAACGCGTTCACGCGCACCGACCCCAACTCTTCCCACCAACCGGTTCCACCTCCCCTCACGATTCTCACGCGCGACAGTCTCTCCCCCGTTTATGACACCTTTCCAATAAAATTATTCGTTTACCGGCCTACCGTTGTTGCGGCGGATCGTTGACTTTCGGCCCCTCCTCCCTCTAAAATATCTTTCGTCAAATTGTTTCGCGACAAGTTCGAAGCAGACGAGACAATGCGACGTTGGCTGTTGACTAACGTAGGTAAGTGAACAAGTTGGAACAAGAGGTGTCTGCGAGGCCACTGAACCCATCGTAGCCGCAAGTGCAACGAAACGTAGGACATTTAAAAATCGATAACATTTTACAAGTAGACGTTAGCTTTATTCGAGCTTACGTCATCTCAAATGATAATATCCAGGCCTCTCGCACAAATGTTTGTCCCTTTCATGATTGAGAGCGGAGAGGCGTGTTCGAAGGAATCGTACCATAAAGATCATGAAGTAACGACAGGAACTTTCGTCTTCAAGTGCAGCTTTTTTTCCAATGGATCAAAGTTCATGACCTTTCCAAGTTCGCTCGAAAGGACAGCAAATGTGTGTTCACCGCTAGTCATCGCCGTTATGACGGCTAAAAATAACGGGCTGTCGAAAGACCCCAACTCGGAGTTCTCTAATCCAGCCGAAAGCAAAGCGCCACTAAATTACCACGCTACATGCCTCGGAACTCGGTACATTAGTCTTCTGTAGTATGGGATTGCTCGAGACGAATCAACTTGAGTAATTACATTTTCATCGTCCGTCAGTGATCCACGATACTTGAGAGTACGAAAATTTCCTGCACTTGCGTCACTTGACAAACCTAGACGTATGGGAAAATTGTTTTTTTTTTTCAACGTGTAATATTGAAATCCAAGGACGCGAGATACGCGAGGCTTCTTCTCGCACGTGATTATTCATTATGCGGGTTGCTACCCAACCGGTTCTCTCGTACTTCTCAAAGACAGCGACGAGCCCTGTCCTTCATTAAGCGCTATCAGGAAAGTGCTACGAATAAATTACGTCCTCGTAGGTCAAGGGAAAAGCTGACACTTCCAACAACTCGGGTAATCCAGTAATCCCGATAATCGAACGTTTCATCCACGCTTCTACCCTTCCGAAGGGCTCTAGTGTGTCAGGGTAATCGTAAAGTACGTCTATAATGGGTTTCTGACGTTCCCGAGTTGACGGAACTTTTTCCCCGAGGACGTTTTTCTGCTGATGGCTGATCGATAAATACCCGGGGTAAAGCTACTACGATGGGTGATGCGTTTTTAGATAGTCGCAGACGCCAGTCTCCGCCAAAAATAACGTCCATTGATTTTCGCGTTCTGAATGGACGCGAGAAAGCGCGGGGTAGGTCGAGGGAGAAGGAAGATAGAGGGGGACAAGGCGCTGCGGAGCGGCGGGGGAGACATGCTTATCTATGAGCATCGACAAGCAAATGGGAAGCGTCTCGCAGCTTTCTTCGATTACGCTTTCGAATGAATCTGCGAGTGGTGAATAGCTGCGAGAATCACCGTATTCCCTCTACCCTCCCGCTACGTGTCTTCATGACGCCGTTTTCCACGGCTCTACTGTCTGTACCGACGATAAATATCGCGGAATGTCCGCGGACGGCCGCGGACCGACTGCGTTTCGGCTTTATTGTCTCTCGTCGACGGGAATAGAGCTCTCTGTCTACCCTCGGCATTTCCTTCCCTTCGAGAACGCGCGAGCTCTCAGCCTTATACCCACTCATTTCGATCATGACAAATGTTACCAAATACCAACGCATTCGCAACAATGACGATTGCAATAAGTGTAGCGAGAGGATGTACGTAGTGAAAAAGAGCTAACGTCATCGATGCTATGTTATATTACAATATCACGGAATATGGAAAGGATCTTCTCTTTGTCTCCGTTCCACCTACACTTGTATTTTTAATGTTCCTCCGGACTGTGTCCCCCATGAGCGCCCACTCGGTGTAGTACGCTTCCAAATGCGATAAGTAACTGGAAACGTCAACGGATGCCTGTAGATGAAGTACATCTTCGCTTTATCGTCTCTCGTTGACGTGGACAGAGAGGTCTGAAGCATTAATAAAATTGTCCTCCATAATCCCGCTCTCCCGCGAAGGCTACTGTTTCCCGCGAGCTAGCGAAATTTTCCCGACTCTGTTGACAGGTCAGGGAAAATTTAATGTTATATCCGTGCGTTGCACAATATCCTGAGAAATAGGGGAACTATGCTCGGTTCCTTCGATTACGCCAAAATGAATATACATGTCGTATTTTAGTCCTTCCCACGTTCCCCCGCGACACCTTTCACCATTCCTGTGTCTATATGTCGCCGATAAACATCGGGCAAATGTTTCCAGACGGCACGGGGATCGACTACATTTCGGTTTTATTGCTCGTTGCCGACGTGAGAAGCGACCCGATCGACATCGTTGTTCGCTTCTCCCTCCACCATTGATCGGCCAGTGAAAAAATGTTAAACCTTTGCGTTAGCTTTTACACGTATTTGTTAAACTCACTCGCTGCTTTGATTTGCGTTCGTGGTGCTGCAGCGGGAAACAAGAGTTAAGAATTCCAAGGCGTAACTACCTTGAGAACGGTGTCGTTGCACGCTCCAACTGCGACTACAGGCTCACTCATTCTCCGCTGACAGAAATTTTCCCAACTTCAACTTTAAATCACCTGTTTACGGTATCGTAAGTACCGTTCTGTCCGGCCCAATAGATCATAACCATTTATTTCCCTGAAAACATGTAGCTTTGCGCAAGAGTTCAAAGATCGTGCGGCCCTAAAAAGTATCGGCGAGCGCAGAATTCCAGGTCTTTGTTGCGATAATACGCCGGATTGTCAGGTGAAGTTGAAACGTCAGTCATGGGAGTTTACGGGACAATAAGCTCGGTGGAATTTGTAGTTACATCAATTCCTGTGGTTGCTCGTTTAGACGAGCCGTTGAAACGCGGGAATGTCAGTCTTTGACCGCGCTTGGACCGAACTGTATAATGACTGTTATTATTTGCAGCTACGCTCGGCCCTCCCTCTCGCTTTGGCATCGGTACGTGCATGAGGCATACGTAGAACCCCATGCGTCCCCAAGTTTATTTTATGCTTACTATTCGCCGGGCCTGCCTCAACGTGCCTTCTCCCCCCGGCTCCTCCGTCACTCTTAGCTGCTCGTGTAATGGAACGGTAATTCCCCGTCGCACGTGGCCGATTCGTTTACGGAGACGAGACGCGAACACCGGAGAAAGGGCCGCGAGGTACATGTTTGATCATCGCCCTGTCTTTTTGCAATAATCCTACTACAAACAGCGCCGTACGTAGCCGAAGCTCGCAAGTGACCGTGAGCTTTCGTCATCATTCACTGCACAAATATTTCAATCGGTTTATCCAGTCATGGCTGAGAAGGAGAACGTTCGGTGGGCGGTGGGGGTAAGCGATTAAACGTAGTGACGTCGGGCGTGTACGATTCTGTTTTTCCGCGGAAAAAGAGCGGGGTGGTCGATGACGGTGGCGGAACGCGGAATGGATTTTCGCGTGGTCGTTTCCCAGGCTCCAGAGACCGACGTACGTGGGCAGATATGGAGAATCCGCGACGCCCACGACGTCGCCGGCGTTGCGAAAATGTCAAGACAGAGGGGGAAGGGAGAGGGGTGAGACGAGCTAGTACGCCCACGCGGGCCAAAGTGGGGCAAAGTCGATTCATTCATCCACTGATTCATAAGGGGTGGGCGTGAGGGGTAGCGACGGCCTGGTCCCCCAAGAAAGATTCACAAAAATCATTCCGCCTTGCACTGCCAGCGCTTTGCAATTTTTTTTAATAATAATTGCGCGATCGAATCTTCACCCCCAGTCTGGAGAATTCTTATGTAGAAGCTACACCGATCTACTCGTAAATATTTTGCCGGTGGCATGAGCCCCCAGTCTTCGATCTCCCCCTCCTAGCCTTATCCCCCTTTCGCTACAGTGCCAACCGTCATCCATTCCAAGTCTCTTTCGTGGGAGACGCGTTAAAAGGACCCTCTCCTCTCGCCCCGTACGTTTCAGCGGGGAATCCCCGACGCCCACGTGGGCAGCGCGAGATTCTTGGCTTTTGGTGCGCGATCGTAAGGGGGTCCCTGGAGGAGTGCACAAACATTGGGAGGAAGCGATCCGCGCGCCCGCGCACACCCTCCACCGCCACGGGATATCGCGTAGGTCGCGGAAATCGCGCCACAAATCACGCGTCGCTCGGAAAATGCACAAGCCCGGAGCAAGGGCTGCATTATCTCATTGATACGATAGTGCGAAGTCGTGCGAAATGACGTGCGGACGTTCCCTTGGAAAGCGTGTTAGGTCCACGTGAGATGAGATTATCGTCGATCGTGAGCAACAGCGGTGCTTGAGTGGACACGTTAACAGAATTGCGGGAGATATCGACGAACGAAGATGCAGGATTGGTGCGACGGCTGTGTTATCTCGAGGATGGCCACGAGCGTGGCCAATTGTCGCGGCCGCGTGCTCGACAAATTCGCCGATGTCCATGTGAATGGTGAGCAGGATGCTCGCGGGTGTCGAATTATTCCACAAGGCAGAACGCTGAGGCGACGGTGCAAAGATAGTTTTACCGGTAGTTTAGAGCAGAGGAATATCGCCAGACGAATCGAGCTTACGCGAGGAAGGTGCTACCAAAGGAGATACCTGGACAGGACGAGGCCCGCACTTACGTAAGTTTTGCCCTTCGTTCCTGATTCATTGCCGAAGACTAGCGAAGAATAAGCCCGCTAGGATATTGCCAAAGTAAACCGAGCGAACGTCCGCTTCCTAGGATTTGCCAGCTTCGGTTTCGTTTCGAGGTCAGATGACGCAAGAATCCGTGGACCAGCAGCCACGCATGCGTCCATGGGTTCTTACCTTCTTATTTAACAGCTGAAAACTTTCTTGGGGTTGTCGCGATAATTTTGGCGTTATACCCAGGCTAGAGGACAAATGTTCAAGCTTAACGATTGCCAGCACAGAGCTTGGTCTTAGGAGAACGCAGAGAAGTAGATGGGCAGGGTCGAAAGACGAAGGTCAGACCGTGGCAAGTAGAGTAAGACGATGACGGGAATCCACGAGCCGAGCGAATACTCGTCCCTCTTGAGCGTCCACCGGCCGGATGTCCTGTGCCACTGCTAAACACAATGGACCGTCTGGTATTTCTGGCCGTGCGCCATTGTCGATAACCTTTCCATTGTCGTGCCGATGATGGGAGTACGGCGATAGGGGACGTCGTCTGGGACGGCCACCGGTATCGCCAACCGTCCTCGATGCTTTCGGGAAATCCGCCCTACCGCGAGACCTCTGTCGCCTTCTCTTGCGAAATCTTCGAAGGTCAAAGGTCGCTGCGAGTCGTCCTGAGATTAGAATCGATTGCGAAACCATGGAGAACGTTGCAAAGCTACTGGACATTCGGGAGAAATGCCACGTGATTATTCTCCACTCCGATCCTGCGTTTTGTCCAACTTTTTATTTCGACCGAGTACCGCAGAGGTCCGTGAGAACGAAACGTCTCCGAGTTTATACCTCCTGCGTGGAATCGCGGAATCCTTGACAATAGAAATATCGGAATGGCCATGACGCGGGGAAATGTCAGTGACTGTCGTCGGGAATGGGTCGCACGATTAAGGATTCTTCGTTCCGCTGAGCGCCGTGGCTGCGTTCGAAGGTCAGAGTTCATATCGAAAAACCGAGGAGACCGTGGCCAGAAACAAGAGCACAAGAAATAACCCGTGGTAGTAAATAATTCCGGGACTGCAAAGTCGAGCACACGCAATTTTCGAATTCCCTCTTTCCCCGGCACCCTTCTAGACGTTGAGAACTTCGCCGAAAGTTGGTGCAATAATAAAAACACAAGACCTATTAATACAGCTGGTCGTTTCGCCCTGCGCTTGTCTAGATGCACAGAGGAATATCTTTATCCTGGAATCTCGTTAAATAAATACTGAGATGGCGCCGTTTCGGTAGTACGTGGACGCTTCTAGACACTCTGTCGCGGCGCTCCGACGTGCAGTGTCAACATTCCCGCGTTGAGCGATATTTTATTATTGCCAGTCCGTCATCGAAAAGTCGCCATTACGGGGGGCAGGTTTCGAATCTCAAATCTGCCTGTGCTCATAAGCGCATTACCAGTTGATTTTTATTCGGTTTTCTTGAATGGGCGATGAAACTTCTTGTTCCGAGTGCAAACTTTTGTCTCGGGATATAGTTTTCGGGTCTTGACCCTCGACATCGGGAATCGGGCTTGGCCGATGCCCAAATCGATCTGCAACCGCGTAAAGCCTCGCCAGTGATCCGCCGTCCCGCTCTCTTCCAGCCCTCCCGTCTTTCTTCCACGTTTTCGCGGAGCGGTGGCTGCCCGAGAAACGTCGGCCGTTTCTCCTATAAAGTCCTGATTGAGTGTCGTAATATAACCGATACAGCGGTCGCTCTAGCGGCCAAGGCTAATTAATCACCCGCCGGCAATTTCGGAGTTGTCAGCCCGCTAAAAACGGACGAGCTTGTTCGCCACTTGCCATCTTTCGCCTCTGCGAATCGATAAGACCGTTGCGCCCGACCAATAGACAGGAGATCGCCGTGGCAACGCGCTGAGAATCCTCTCGATTCATAAATCACGCGCTCATCGATCTCGAGGCGACGAATCGTGCGTGGGGCTGATATCCTTGAGGCAGCCGGAAGGATCGCGTGCGCCTCAGGAGCCGCTGATTATCCTCCGACACAAGTCGTGCGGTCCCACACGCGACGCAGCTCGGCACGCACGACGGCCACGAGCCGCGGACACTGACAATGAGATACATATACGCGTAATGTAGCGCGATAACATGACTTTCGGAGTAATTGTTTACGCCTGCCAAGTGAGTTATTTGGCATGGTGCCACCTCAGAGTGCAACGGGGGCGGCACCCACGTGCTCGGCCAACTGCCCACGGCACACTCTCTCTCTTTCTCTACTTCCTCTACTTCCACCTTGCCATTCCTTCTTCATCTCGATTCATCTCGCCTTCTTCCTCGCATACTGCGCCTCTCCTCCGCTTTTCACTTTACCCTTTATATTCGCTCCACTCCCACCCCCTTTCTGGATCTCTCGGGATCTTCCTCATTTCTCCATAGGTCACTTGGAGCTATTTTTGATAGCATCTTTCCTATGTTTCTTTCTTGTTCCACTTCCTACACGGCCTTGACATATCCGTACGTGCGACGTAAGAGAACGACAAAGACCTCGCGCGGTTTCAGTTGCGACCCAGCCACTTTACTTGGGCCGATTCTCATCTCTCTCGCAAGGAGAACGCGCCGATCTAATTATCGATATTATTATCAAAGGCTGTCGCGTCCGACTAACTTCCTTGCAGTGGCATTAAACTATAGCTCCTTCGAAAATGAAATGACTTGGTCGATGGGTGAATGCGATTTGTCGGCGAGCAGATAGAATATTCGGATCAAGTTGAGAGTCAATAGAAACGTCAGCAGGCACGAATGTGAATCTATGGTAATTTGAAATGAGCTTTGCACACAAGTTCCAAGGGGAAAGATAAAGAGAGCGCGATGTGAGAGAGGACCGCGTTCCGAAGGATCCTGCGCGTCGACGGAGGGACAGTCCCTTTTCGGTGGTTGCGCTCGTGTGCAAGGAACACGAGCTTGTGGTAGCTGGCGTCGTGACGCTGGTGGGGGCCACGAAATAAGGGTAGTTTGCGGGGGAGAGAGAAAGGAGGAGACGGGCGGCGGAGGACGCGGGGCAGAGGGGAGGATTCGTCAGTTTCCGGGTTGTTCCGGAGTGAGCGGGGGTGGCGGGCCGACGGGGGACAGGAGCCGTGGCGGGCCACGACACCGACGAGGCGTCGCGACGTCAGTAGAGCGCCGCGCTATCGACCACCGCCACGAGACACCGTCGTCCACGTCCTCGTTCTCTCGAGAGACGTTGCACGTCCTCATCGTCATCGCCGTCGTCATCGTCAGCCGACAGATCCTCAGCACCACCTGTCACCCGGCAAACAAGACGCTTAAACCTCGTCCGCTTACCGAGGATCCCGATCGTGGGGTAACTTTTTTAAAAAAAAGCCCAAACCGTTGGTGCGATCGGCAAGAAAAAGAAAACTTTCCTTAAAAAAATTTCGCTTTACAAAAATTACCTGATAAAAGAAAAACGAGGCCCACGAGTGGTCGCAAGGCGAAGAAGAGACGTAAACTGTTCCGAGCGCGGAACAAGAGGAAGAATCTAGATTGATCTCTGAAGGACGAAGGAAGACGAAGAAGAAGTCGGTTAATACAAAATGAGACGATCCTAGAAATACGGAGAGAATTTTCTACGGGGCACAAGAAGAAGAACAGGAAATCGAGCAACCACCGCCGTTAAGGGAAGAAGAAGAGAAGCAAGGATAGTTTCCGGTGGCGGAAAGTGTCGAAGAAACAGGAAAGCGAGCGCCGACTGAGTGAAACGCCGGGAGATCGTAAATACCGCAGGAAAATCACTGTGAACGTTGACGTGCAGTGCAGAGAGAGGAAGAAAAGCGAAAGACGCGGATAGATCGCGTTCGCCGGCCGGCCGGCCGGTGCGTGCCAGTCTGCGTACCAGCCTGCTTGTCTGCCCACAACTCCGTTGCTTATCCTACCACTCTGCTCCTCTGTGCTACCACTGAGCTGCGAGCAAACCGTGTCAGACCCAATGACTGTCCATCCAGGGACCACGGGACACACATGTTCGTTATAAGGTCAGTGCACACGGAAAACCGGTACACCGAGAAAGAAATTCCTCTCATCATCTGCCGCGATATCATGAGAAAGAAATTCTTATCATTGTCCTCATGAAAGGACATTCGTTCTCCGTGTACCGTTAGTACCAGTAAGGTACCTTATTAGATCGTCCCTTTTGGATTTTCTCCGATTTGGGAAATGCCCAAACGAGGTGATATTCATCGAGGGACTCACTAAATCGATCTATGGATAATTTATTTAATGTCGTAATAATGGAAGAAACAAAAGGAATACGACTTTATATTTGTCTTTACGTAGACCGTCTTTTGTAGGAGCCGCAACGCTCGGTTTCTTAACGTACATTCGTATCTCCTAATATCGTTTTCGGAGCGGATTTATTTCACGGACGTCGTCCGTGACGGTCGACTCGCGGCGGCTTCCGTTTTCCTCGTCTGGCCCGTTTGTCTTTCCCCGAGCGGCGAAAAGAGCGTGGATGCTTCTACCCGACGAGCAGCGTTTGCCCAAGGCTGCGTTAAAGAGATAGACTCGTCGCCTTGTCCCGCCTTCCTTCCCCCTGTCCTTCGTGCTCGCCGAATATCGCTTTACTTCGCGCCCGTATTTCCCCGTCAGGCACCGTTGATGCTGTTAACGTTAACGCAAGGGAAGTGCTCGCCGGCGCATTGTCTCCGAAAATTTATCAGAGCCTGGAATATCATTTTTATGGATGCACTTACGCAATGGACACTGCCATGACTGCACGAATAGAGCGAAGATTAAAAGCTTTTACAGGAGCGTAAGCGACGGATAAGTTAATTCCGACGCGTCGCATTTCGTCGCTAAGGATGTCTGTTGGCGATGCGGGGACGATTCGGCGGGCAGCCTCGGGAAGTACGATTCAATCCCCATGACTCGTGGCACATAGGAATACACGGATGAAGAGAGAGGGCTCTGTGATGGCTCTTACGCCTCGTGAAGCCTCGTCAAAAGCGAGACCCTCCGCGATATTTCCGAGTCAACGACGCTCCACGCTCGTTCCCCACTATCGTTTCGTTGTTCTACGCCGCACAAAGGGCCATATATCGCGACGAGATCGCGAGAACCCGCTCTAAGGGAGCGAGAAGTGCGTTTCCCGAGGAAACCGGTGGGTCCTCGCTTCGCGTCGGACCATTTCACATTGATCCTCCATGTTCATCGAGACCCATAGAAAATTACGGCAATTCTCCAGGGAATTTCTTTGCATTCGATCCTACGTACACTCTCGGCGCTTCGATAAGCGAAGGGAGGACAATACCTCCCCGCTGCGAGGGCGAAATTCATTTACAATATGGCCAGTCGTCGAAGGAAATTGGAAGGAATACTATCGTCCGATTAAAAGTTCGATTCGAATGGAGAGGATCGCAGGGCTAGCAAACTTGAATGGCTGCCAGTGCTTCCGGTCTCTGGGTTAGCGAACTGGCCGACGTGTCCTCCATCCATACACGCCTCACCCTTCTAGCCCGAAAGCGTATATTACACGGGGGATCGAACTAGTTTAGCCAGTGCCGGCGGGAGGGTCGAATCTTTCATCAGGTTGAATTCCAAATCGAGAGCCAGAGGCTCCAGCACGGACCGTTGGCGAAGCTCCAATCGCGATTCCCCGTTTACCTGCTCGTTTTTTCCCCCCCTTCTTTTTTCCCTCCCTTTCATCCCCGTGAATGACGGCTGGAAGTAGGTCGCACAAGTGCCCGAGGATGATCTTGCGATCGCGACGACGAGAAAGAACGTGAGCGAAGCCGTGAGGCCTTGACTTGTTCACCCTGAAGACTCGAGTGTCAGCGAGTTCGTGCCGGCGCATAGCGCGTTCAGGGGCGCGATATCGCTGCATACATGAGCGTAGGACAGACGCTCAGATAGGAAAATAAAAGGTGCCCTTTTTGCTAGAATCCTTCGGTTACGAAACTACGTAAAGATCGGGTCAGGTTGCACGGTGGAGCCGCCATTGTCGCGCGGCGCGATCTCACGAAGGACCTTTGCCTTCTTTGCTTCCCCTCCCGTCGTAAATACACGTACGATAATCGTCGTATATAACGCGCCGACCGTATAAGCCAGGTCGCGTGGAAGCCTGCCGAAATGTGGCGCGGCCAAATGCGCGCGTGTGCATTTTTTTATGGAGATTGACGTTTACGCCTCGTACCATTCGTTATTTATTCGCCGGACGTGCCAGCGTGGTTTTTCATCTGATCCCCCGCGCTGTCGGTGTTTCGTCGGAGCGATGCAATTACCGTCTAGTCTTAATCTAAATCGTCTCCTCTCTCCTCCTTTTTATATCGCACTTTCCCCCGGGACTCGCGCGAAATCTCATTCTCCCGCTTTCTCCCTATTGCCTTGGGTTTCGGGCAGCGCTTAGCCAAAGCCATAAACGAATCCCCGGGTTTATTGATTTTTACAGCGTGCCGGGGCCGTCGTAAAAATCGACGTGGAGTGTAAAGTAACGCGTGTAATGCACCGAAACCGGTAAGCCGGTGCGTGTACGGCGCGCGTCATCGACGGGCAGTAAGCTCGGCGAATTTAAAGCGCGCCGGACGACGGAACGAGTGCGAATCTCTCGCCCTGAAAAGCAAAACACGGTTCTCCTGGTCCACAGAGGTGTCCGCATAAACTACCGTCTCAAATCTGTCCTTCGCATACCTACACGCAGGGTTTCTGCACCCGCAGGACGAATGCCGGCCGACCTCGCGTTTCACCTTACGAAATTTCACGACCACCAGCGCGATTTATATCGACGTCTCCCGATACGTACATGTTTACTCGCGCATTTCCTCCCGGAGTAAATCACGCCATTTCGGCAGAGGTGCCTCGCGATTTCTCAATATTCTGCCTCTCGTACGACACCCACCCTCTTGGTCGCTTCATATTTTTTCATGCCGAGTGTGTATTACGTGAGTACCTGTTTAGACACAGATTGTGCCTTGAAGGTTACTGCTTCTTCGGGCGTACCACGGGCCATTGCGATTTTTATCAGAAAATTTTTCGCGCGACTCGCCACGTAAGTAAGCAGCTACGACGAGCATCTACGACACCGTTGCCGGACAATAAGGTCGATGAATTTAAGGCTGACTACAGTGGTATATATCGTGCATCGGGCTTACGACGTCGCGAACGATTTACATCGACGTCGACCTGCCGCAGCGTGTACCTGTTTACCGTCGTCCGCGGCGAGGGCTACCGCTGTAAATCAGACATTCCAAAGGGAAGTCTATTACCCCCGGGGCTGGATGCGTCGTGGCCCTATTGTCCAGGGACATGGCGACACGGCTATACGTATTCGTGCGGTTCGCCCGTTAGAACGAGGCGGACAGGTGCCGTTACGAGTGGTATTCGCGCTTCTTCGGGTCCAGCAGCCATCCCCAGGACTCTCGGCACTTGGCCTCCCACAATAAACTTCTTTTACTGCGGGCTCATTGAGTCGGCTATCGCCTACCGATTGTTGATCCGCCTTCATCCACCTTCGTAAAATCATCTCTCGTACCTTGCTGCCGCACCGTCCCCTTGATTCATTTGCGTTATAGGATAAAGACGGGCAAACTTAGACAATTGCCAATCATCGTATCCTCGTGGCCCTGTGCCGAACAGTTCACTTCGCGAAGCATCGTTTTATCGAATTTCTCGTTGAACGACGGAGCCTATTTTTGTACGGGCAAGAGTTCGCGCGCGCGTGTGAGCGGGGCAAGGTGAGCAGGGCCAGGTAGGTCAAAGCGATGATCGTGGCCTTAAAGGGACTGCGAAGGTACGGTTCCGTCGGCGTCAGTTGCGTCGTTAGAAAGTTTCCACGTCTCAAGGATACGCGTGTGCGCCTGTACGTGTGTTTGCTCTAACGCCTCTCAGCCACTCTTGGTCCCCGTCGTCGTCGTCGTCGTCGTCGTCGTCGTCGTCGTCGTCGGCGGCGGCGGCGGTGGCGGCGGCGGCGACGGCGGCAACACCGGAAAAACCAACGAACCGACAGGAGCACCTGTGGAGTCCCTCTTTCTCTCCGGGTGCCGCTTTGTTCTATCCAGCAGGTCTTTTTCCCGTGGCGTTCTTCTTCCCGGTGGTTTCTCGACCTACCCGCCCATACCTACCTATCTCCTCTCCTACCTACGCTATATAGCCATCAAGTGAAACAAGTCTGACGATTGTCTACGGCTGCTTACCTTCTCTCCACGCTTACTAACGACCAACAGATCGTTGCCTAAGAATCTATTAACGCGTTACTCCACGGTATTTTACCTACTCCATAGACGTTTTCTACCGCCTCAAAATCGTACGTCCAAATAATGCCGCTTCTCTTCTTCGCGTTTCTTCGCAATAATATTGTTCGACCAGAAAGAAACCAGTACAAAGGGTACGGACCGATGTACCTTCACTTAGGGATTAGAACCACCCGCTTGACCGACCGTTGTGCACTACTCACGCCTCACAGTAGGATGATTCGGGTCTGGAGTCGCTTTAAAGGGATTAGCACAATTTTCGGCTCGGACTCTAATGACGCATCGAGTCCATCGAGTGGATCCTAAGTGCGTCCCAGGGGAGCCAGAGAGAAACGGCTGAAAATAACGGCTCGTCACGACCGAACGTGAGAAAATCGGCCGACAAGCAGCGTGAAAGTCTCGTGAACGAGGCACACTCGACACTTGCAATTAGTCGGCGTGTGAAACCATCGGCCATTCGCCGTCGAACAAGAGAGAAAAGATTTCGAGCGATTTTCAACGATAAGAGGCTCGTTTGCCTCGACTCTTGGACGTGGAAGCCGAAATTGCTCCATTTATAGAGACCGAATGTTCTTCGGTAATAATCCATCATTGAAAGACGAAACCGTGCCGGCTAGTCCACCTCCTGAGCTTTCTCGAAATTTCGGTGTCTCTCGGGCGATAGATCTTAGACGTAAATAGGCGATGCATTCGAAATTAAAACAGCCATAATTCTAGTCGACAAGCAGAGACGGATGAGCATGGAGCTGCTCTGGACGGATTCGTCGTACGTTATCGCCACTGTCAACACAATCGTGTCGTTTACGTATACGACGATATTTTTAAATGAAGGATCGACGATGTTTTGGCGCAAACTAGGCGACACGTGTGGGTTCAACCACTTCAACTTACGAACTTGTCACACAAAACTCGCCGATTACCAAAACCGCAGGATTGTAAATTTCTTGTAGATGTACAAACACGTACGACGTGACACATTCGGCTTGACCCAAAATGCACTTTTACGAGACAAAAGGAGGAATACCACGAGTTTCGAGAACGATGCTTTCGGAAGTGCGCATATTACTGACTCGACAATGTAATTTTCAGGTCGACCATTGAGACGCGATGGCGTATCAGCGTGTATGTAGAGTTCTCTGTTTGTACGGTCGAGCAAGAGTTTCCAAATCTTGGCGGCTGGAAGTCGACAGAAATTTCGAATCCGAAACTTGGTCAAGTGACTCGGGAGGAGCCGAACCGAGAGGAATGTCCGCGCTAATTGAGCAACTCTGCTATACTCGAGGGACGCATTCCACGTTGGTTCTCCTCGGCGGGAAGGAGAAAGAGGGAAACCGAGAACGGTTCAGCACCGTTCTGCGAAGAGAAAGAAAATTGTGTGGCAACTTTTGATTTGGGCTCTCCAACTTCTCCAGAGACATGTTATAAATTTGTCCCGCGGGAAAACAACTGACATCGCATTGCCAGCAGCGGGAACCTCCCTCGTCCCTGCCCCTCTACGCTTCGTTCCTTCCCTTCCTTCTCATTTCCTTCTCGTCGCTTGGCCCTCTCCATTTCGGCCAGCCGCCATGGATCCCACTTCGTAAATGCATCCATGCACACGTACTTTACGACCTGCGCATTTGTCCGCCGCTAAAGCAGAACTGCGGAAAGAAGTAGGAAGGAGGAGCGGACAATCGAGAATAAGAATGAAGGACGACGGGTGGCGAGGAATGGCAAGAAATATGGAAAGCGGGCAAGATCTTTCGCAAACCAATCGCAAGGGAAAAGCAGATCCGATGAGAATGTAGAGCTGGGAGAAGGAGAAAAGAGAACGGCTATTCGTTTCCTCCGGCCCAGGTCTTTCCCCCGATATTTTCGTAGGATGGATTCTTTTTGAAAATACTTAAAACTTGGACGATTTGTCGTGCCGCGTGCATCAAGTCGAACTCGATAAAGCGCCGGAGAATAGCGCCGTTTCTTCGGGTTAGCGGCTTGGAAAAGGACGGAGCTTGACTCTCACGAAGAGGAACGACGAGGACGGCAGGAAAGATTCGAGAGGATGCTACGCTTCTGGAGATAAGAGCTTTCCGAGAAGGAGAAGCAGCGAGTACACGAGAAATAAACACGTTTAGGACAAATACGATTGATTTCGAACGATTAATTCTGCCGTCGACCGATGGGGTTCCTGGCAAGAGCCGTAAAAAGCAGAGAGACGGCCAGAACGAAAGAAAGAAATAACAGATGGAGATCGAAGCGGTAACGGAGACGGAGCAGAAGAATGGCAAACGTGAGCGCGAGAGAAGAGAAGCAGACGCGGAAGCAACGACCGGCAAGGAGGAAGAGTAGCAGAAGAGAGAGATACTCCGTCGCGCGGAACTTAATCACATAAAATCCTTAAAGTTGGCCGTTCTGCGACGGGATGCACTTTGATCGTAGAATTTATGTTCAGGGTGCAATGTACCGCCATTAAATCCCGTGCTCGTCGGTGCGTGCCGCGGAAAAATTCATCGCGTCGCGAAGATGCGGGGGCGGGATCTTCTCTTCCCTACCATTGATCGACGGCCAGTCGAGGAAAGGAGAGGCCCGAGCGAAGGAGCTTCTGCCAGAGACAAGGAGAGCGAGACAGGCGTCCGTTTCTTCTGGCCTCTCGTCATAAGAAAATATTATTCTTCCGCGGAAAAAGCACTCGAGACGAAGATTCCACCGACTGCTGGCTGGATGAGAGGGTACCGCTTTTTGCGAAAGTTTTGCCGCCGAGGGAGGGTTCACCGACATCCAGGCTGTCGGGCAGGGGCCATTTTCTCGGCTGTGGGTCTCGCGATAATTAGGGCAACGCCGAGTCCCTCGTGCCACCCGCGAGGAGAGACTTAGAACAGACACGAATTTTCTGAAGAACCGAGGGTGCCGAGTTCACGTCTATCTTCCTTCGACTCAAAAGAGATTCGTCACGGTTGGCAACTTTCTCGCCGCCTGTATATAGTAGCCACTTAAAAGCAAGCTGTCCGGGTCTACCGAGCCGGGCCTAATAATGAGACAACAGAAAATACTGCCATATTATTTCCATAAAGCTAGACTTTACGAGCCCGACAATTTTCCAGAGTCTCGTTTCCAGCCGGTAGCAGGAAAAAGCTCGTAAAACGATTCCATAAAGTATCGTTATACCCGTGGTACGATTGGGTCGGCGGGCGAAGACAAAAATCACCCCCAATTTCGCCACCAAAGCAGAAATTTATGTGGAATGCAATCTGTATACGTTGCGCGGGGAGTTTCTTGCGGGGGGCGTCCAACGGAAATGCGTTTCCAAGCGAGAATCCATAATTTAGGAAGAGGAATCGCGTGTCTCCGGGCGAGATTGCAGCGGCGAATAGGATTCGATAAGCAGGGAGGATCGGGCTGCGCGTGCCCGCCAATCGAATCCGCCTCTTACGGGGAAGTCGCCGGTTCCACTACGTCGTCTCCGTGAACAAGAGATACGGATAGAGATCGCGCTCCGAGAGGAACGCAGCCGACTTTTATGGTCCCGCGACCGCGGCTAAAGTCAGCAGAGACAATGAAAACATCGCGGTAAATCAGGAGGGACGACCGGTAAGGAGATTAGTAGAGCTTACACGGCATTACCGCACGGACCGAGACAGGCCACGCTCGACTCAACTTGGAAGCTCCTTCATATCTCTTTTCCTCTTTCTTCCTTTCCCCTCATTATACCCTTTCGTCTTTCTCCGTTTTTCTCCTTATCTATCCGTCTATTCCCATCTCTTCCTGCGCTTCTCCATTTCTCTTCGTTGCTTCGTACGATCCTTCTCGCTCCCGTGGAAGACGCCCGCGGAGATTTAACCACCCGTGAAGCCGGACAATATATCTCGGAGATAATTCGCTTGTTAGGGTCGCGCGCCTTTACATTAATCCATCTGTTCCGTCGCGGAGTCTTCTTGTAATCGCCCCTTTGCCCGCGAGAGACGATGAGCTCTGCCCCCTTCGTCTTGCTACAAATGAAAAATCGTCCCGTTCAAACAGGATCGCCGCGTCGTCGTTTAAGAACACATTTAGGCATGATGCATCGCCGGGCTTGTTTCTGCATTCTTTAAAGCCCACCCCCGGCTTTCAAATTTTCTACAGAATTTCGACAAACATGTGCGAAGCGGAGGTTCGTCCTTCAATGGGGGACACGGTGGGAGAAAGCTCTCCCACTCTCCCACGGTGCACATTCTCCGATGCATCGTGATCTCCACTCGTTCTCGACGCCGTGGGTATATACCTACGTCATCGAGAAGAGGATCGGCCCCGTAAGTCCCCGAGGTAACACGGAACGGTCGGCAGGGCACTTGTCGCCGTGTCGATGCCCCGCCGATACCGGCGCTCGCCTGTCACTCGCTCTCGATTGATCGGTTCTCGCTTCTCCACGGCATCCACCCGTGCGTATAATATTCATATTCCCCTCCTCAGCCCGTCCTCTTGCTTGTCCGCACCTCCTACGAAGCCTCTGACAGTGTCGTCCTTCTCTTCGACGCTCTCGTTTTCACCTCTCCCTTTGGCTCCACTAATTTCATGTCCTCCATTCTCGCGAGGAAGATCTACCCGACAGATACCTCAGCGATCCAACCCGATCAACGTCAGTGTGGCCAGCTACTTTCTTCATTGACTATTCCCAGAGTCCTTCCTTTCCTCTCTTGCACAATTCTGATTGTCAAGAAGGTGACCACCAGGATCGTGCGCTCATCTCCTTCTGGGTTAATCCCATTTTTGATGGTCCTCTTTCGTGGCAAAATATCGTACGTTGAGAACCACTGTGGGGTGATCTGTCGTTACAGGCGCCAAGCGACACAATTATCCAGCCGCCGTGTACGATAGCCTTATGCGAGTAGGTGAAATATTTGGAAGCACTTTTCGCCAGGCAAATAATGGTAACTGCCGGTACGTAGGAAGGACCGTAATACTTTTGGCTTTCAATATAATTATTACTTCTCTCAGGCGATAAGACAGTAGTGAAGAGAATGGTTGGACGTTGAAAAGCACTGAATATTGACGGGCGGTACGTTGACGTTTAGGGCGGCAAATAATAAAATCATCGAGGACCCGACTAGGACCGGCAGGACTGAGGGAGGAGGACGATCCCGATAAAATACTTAGCGAAGAGAGAGCTCCTTCTCTTGGCGGGCGAAGACACGATGTCGCGGGTAAGGGGAAGAGCGCTCGAAGGAGACCAATCAAGGCGCGGGACCGAACATGCCTGTGCCACCAAGTCGGCCAGCCCGAGCAGGCTAGCTCCTACAATCTGATTGAACTCTCGATCGCCCTCTCCCTCATTCTCCCCCGATGGCTAATGAGCAACATCCCCGCATTCCGTTCTCACCTTCCTTGCCCTCTACGCGTGCCATTATACGTACACGCGTTACGAAATCCTCTCTCTTTCTCTTCGCCTCGTCTTCTTTTTCGACCGGTCCTCCACGCCATACACGCGTTCTGCATAAGCGTGCATTCGTGTCCCGAGCATCGGCGATAACGCTGCGAGTCCAAGCCGCACGAACAAAACGTTCAATATGCAAATACCGGCTGACGTTACAAGATTTTACGGTCTGTCGATGGGCCGAATATCGCTGAGGCTCCTCCGCGTTGCTTTCTGTTTTCCACCACCATCATCCCCGGGCCAACGTTCTCACCGCCATTCCCTCATTATCAGCCAAACAGATGGGATTGTAATGACGCCAGGGGTGCATTCTTCCGGCACACGCTCAAACCTGTAATCCTCGTGAAATCGGGCAAACCCGCGTACACGGTCATATCCTTTTCTCGCCTCCACCCCCCGAACATCATGTAGAGCTTGTTCGACACGTTATTTCGCCATGCTTGAATATTCTATTGCTCCGTATTATTCGACCTCGGGCTGGTAGCAGCAGGCTCGAGTAGTTTGGCAGACCGAACACGATTATCGGCCAGAGACGATTAGGTACGACGTATCTCGATGTCGCATGGGTTCCCGCCGTCTGTTCTCTCTCTCTTCGCAGGTTCGCAGAAGACGAGAAGTCGAGAAGTCGAGGCAGGAGAGAACAAAACTTGGAACGAAACGGTGACACAGGCCGGGAACGAGCAGCGGAGAAAGAAAAAAAAAGAAGGACGAGCATCGGTGAGAGGGACGTGGGCGTTGCTTGCAACACTTGAGCAGTGGTGCTCACGGTTCTTTCTTGGATGATTGTTGGATCTCTCGCACATGCATACCAGCATCCCAATTGATCTCTTCACTCCTCGGGCCGTTTTTGCGTCACGCGTGGCTTTACTGCTTGATATAGGGAGCGCACGCGCGTAAAAAAGAATGGTAAAGCAAATAGTGATCGCGCGAAAATACGTTCGAATGCGGATAAAGAGAGCTGAACGGCGTCCTTTCGGTAGATATCCTCCGGTTTCCAATGAGACCGTCCTTAAAGTCGAACGTAGAGTTAGTCGCTTCCATGTAGCGTACCTTTTTACGAGCGTTCCTCGATACAGCGCGCATGCAGATGGATGCGTGTATGTGTATATATCTCGATCGTTTTAACCGATTCCCACGAGGACAGGTTTCCGAGAAACTTTGGCCTGATGTAAAGGACCGTGGCGTGAAAGCGTCTCAATTAAAGTGCTGCCGACTGGCCGAGCGACCGTCAAGGTTGAGAATTTGGCACGAGAAACAGAAAGAGACGAGGAAGAGTCTTTATCGTTGGAAGAAACGAGCGGTCCTGTTTACGAAGGATCACTTGGAAGCGGCCGGCTCGGCTCGTAAAAATCTCACTTTCCTTCGGTTAATTAATCCTTTACAGAAGCTCACTGCCGATTATCAATACGTTGAACTCTAAAAGTTTCCGTTGCGCAGAAATTCATTGCGCGTTATCGCCTTGCCGTACACGCTTAATCGCTTTAAAAACCAGGGTCGAGGTAGTAAGAATCATTCTCGTGCTAATTGCACTCACGTCGAATGTCAAGTGCGTTTCGAAGAAACCGGTAATTTCATTACTCCCGTAGGAATGAGCCGTAGCCAATAGGTGCGTTTTCTGGCAAGTGGAAACGGTCCGATCGACAAGGAGGTAGAGGAGTAGTAGCAGAAAATGTGTTTTCATTTATTTTCATGAAGCAGATATTGAGACACGATATTGCGAGGTTGGATTCTCGCGGAGTTGGCAGAGCGAGGTTCACGTATGGACCGGAGGATGGGTTGAGGCGGGTCTACGGTCCCCCACGTCGAGCTAATTAATTGACCAAATTGACTGGAGGTAAGGAATTAGCCCGACGTTGCGCTCGCTGACGAGCCATGTAACGTCGTTTCGCATCACCGTCCCCGTGTCGCCATTAGCAAGGATCTCGCGCAGGCCACGATCATTTGACGCGAATCGCTTCACAACCGAGACATTGACGCCTTAGTTAGCGACGCCCCGATGAAGGCCGGACCACTGACTTTACGCTTTATTTACGGCTTATTCGCCGTTATTTTCCGTACTTTATCATCGATCCCGCGCATACCGGCCGGCCCACCGGCGGACGTCTCAAGGGAATCAGCATTGCGCTACCAGCCAAATCATAACGAAAATGTTAACTTTATAATTTTCTCCGAAGGGCCATAAAAATCAAATTTAATATCCCCGAGACGGATCTGACTTTATCGCCCCGCGACTCTATTGACTTTATTGCTGCTTTTACCTTCGGCCAAGAATGGCACGCTGGTGGCTGCAGATTTCTCGCGGAATTCCCTCTACCGTGTCATCGATCTGCGCCTTTCGTCCAAGCTTTTCAAGGCCGTGCTCGCGTTACGAGAAAAAATGCCGTTATTGGCCGGCGAGATATGCCAACGCCGTGATTTCGATAAAACGGGGGAATAAAATTTCACGCCTGCACCGTTATTGCGAGGCAGTAGAAAAATCGACGTTGCCGTCGGTGTCGCACCGGCAGTAAAATACAAAGCCGAGGTTTGAGCTTCGTCGAATGATTTCTGGCGTACCGAGGGCGAACCTCCTCGAAAGCGGCCGAATCGCAGAAATCGAAGAAACGAGCTAACAATTAAGTCTCCAGGCTGAACGGCGTGCCGCTGGAGATACGACCGCACGGTAAAACCCCTCGTAAACGTCCTGGTAGACACATATGCCTTATAAAGCGAGGCCTGACATCGACAACGACTCTCCATCGATTTGCTTTACGAGCCATTTCCTCGCTCGCGCTCGCGGCCTCGCGCTTCGATCCTCCCTACACCCCCCGGCCCTGTAATCGCGGTCATCATCATTATCGTCCTGTGATCTCTCCGTTCGGTTGGCCGTACGAGAAGTCGAAGGGGGGAGAGCGACCGACCGCCGCCACCTTACTGAGGGCCTCCTGTCATTAATTCTCTCGCGTCGATTCCCGCCTTTCACCGATGCGATTTTCAGCCGAAAGCCTCGAAAAGAGGATACGATAGAACTCCGCCGGCGTATTCCTCTCGAAGAGAATCTCAGGAATTCGTCGATTTCGCAGCCGCTTTTCCCTGAAAACTTTTTCTCCGGCAATCGTCATGCTCGGAGACGGCCGTGAATCGGTCCGAAACAGTTGGCCAGCGAGCCGGTTATCGCGAGGAGCGACGTGGAACGCCGGTTGGTCGACCGTTCAGCACGATAACATCGGTAATAACGCTCGCGAGATTTTGCAGGAGCGCGGGCGGCCAACGCACCGCGCTGCTGTCTCTCCTCTACTTCTCGTCGTGTCCAATGATAATAACAGTAACGCATCTTTACTGCCGCACACCGGTAATGTTTATTATAATAACAGTAACGTATCTTTATAACCACCTCTGCCGGTTAATGGAATTAGTTGGCTCCCCCACACCTCCCCACGGTTCTTCTTTTCTCCGTTTCTCTTGGCGCCTCACACCGACGACGCGACACCTCTTTATCACGATACCCCACGGTCATTGGTATCGTTGTTTTAATAAGTTTCATGGCTGGTACGATTACTCCGCTCGCGGCATCAAGGCGGCATTGTACCTGACACCGAGCGATCCTGCCGGCGGATCAATGTTTGCCAGGGCGTAGGACGATTTGTAACAATTAGGGAGCTGATCGAACCGAAAAGCCATAGTAAGCCGTGTAATGGCAATAACCCTACGTCATCCTGAGCCACCGACAGGATCGTCGGACCACCCTCGAAAGCCTCCGTCGACGCTATAATCGTATTAGCGTGTAACGGTGCCGCCCTAGTCACTCCGGACCAAGCCCACTTGATCCTGTCTCTTGTCGCATATGCGCTCGGCTAGCCTGACATATGTACATCACTTTGCTCGTTCGCCCACTAATCATTCGACGTAGTGGTAAAAAATATTGCATCGCCGGAAAGGATGCCGATTCGTTACACTACCGAAAGTGAGGAAGAAAGAAACGAGGGGAGAGTCGAAGGTCCGCACGTTTACGAAGTTGTTTCGCGCCGTTCGTCGGCGGGATTTCTGTCGATCGGAATGTACGATAGGCAGGCAAACTGGTCGCACGCTTCGGCGACAAGCAGTTCTCGTATATATAGCGTCCTTCGCGATCCTCTCGATCGTTTGCCTTTAATTCCTGTGCGGGTGGAAAGCGGCTGGCAGTTGCTTTGGCCAACGTTATGCGCTGGCACAGGGCGACTTTCAGCAACGAGCCCGATGGTTTATCGTCGTTTAACGCTACCACCGGTGTGGTCGTTAATGCGTAAGGTGAAAATACTTTCTACACGGCGCAGCATTCTTCCCTTTCTTTTATTCCAGTCTTTTTCGGCAAGTCCATCTTCTCGCTTACCGTTCTATCTTTAGTCCTAATAACTCCATCGGCCACGATCGCGACGCAATAATAACGCAGTGTTACGATTGTAAGCGTTGAATCGCGACAGCAGTGACGTAGATCCGAGTCCTCTCCTTCCAAACGGCCAAGACCCTTTCTTTTGTAGCGTTCAAGTTTCTTCCGCGCGGCTTTTTTCCTCGCGCACCGATAATATATCAGAGACGTTCGCGGTGCAATAACAATGGGACATTACGATTTGCCGAACATACCGGTGACGTGGGTCAGGGTCCTTCGGTTCGTCCTTCCAGCAGACGTCCTTGTCGCTCCTTTAAGCGGGACCTAGAGTCCTTGCTGCGGAGAAGAGCGGTGCATTTATATACACATGCAGACGCGGCTGGATCGACGTACGAGAGATCTCTCGCGAGAGCATAATGGCCTGTAACACGAAACGTATATGCAAAGCTGAAATAATACGACACTCCGGAGCCCTTCTGCCGTCTCTTTCGGCCGAACCTTCTCGGATTCTTCTCGCTCGCGCGTATCGACCTCCACCTAGCACCGTGCGTGCCCTCTCACCCTCATCATATTCGCCGGCAGTGCCCACCTCCTGTCCGGACGGAGAGGTCTTTTCGTACAACTTGAAACTTAAGACAACGTAATGAGCCGGTCGTTTTGCCCTAAGGTCTCCGCTCTTTTCGGGGTTCGCCAAAGGTCACTCTCCTTCTTCTCTTCATCTTCCTCCTTTTTTCTCGGTCCTTTCTTCGCGCTACCCTCCTATCTTCCCCGGCGGCACTGACTCATCCTAACAGAATTTATTCCGAAACACGCGCCTGCCGGCCTGCCCATCTACGCCGATAAACAAAATGCGCGGTGCATCGTTTATTCCTCGACGAAAAATCATTCCTATCCTCGGCTTCCTCGTGTCCGTCGCTCTCATTTTCGTAATTATAGAGTGGAAATGAATCCCGAACTGCATTCTTCCTGTAACCCTTGAGAGTGGCGTGCAAAATTTCTGGCTGTTAGACGAGGTTGATTGAATTAACTAATCTGGTGCGCTTTCAATCCGATTCTCCTCGCAACGCCCAGGGCGTTCCTTCAAAGGGTTCTAAATACGGGCTTCACGGCGTGGGGGAGAGAAAAAGACGTTGCTCGGCCTCTAGTTGTCGGTGGAGAAAGCTGACGTCTGCTCACGAGCTGTGAAATTTAATATGAAAGCCCACTGAGAATCTCTTGTCGGCGAACGGGCAGCGTGAGACGCGATTGACCCTCGAGAGTTATGAAAATACTCCCCTTTAATGTCCTTCCATTCATTGACGAGATGGATTTGGCCAAAGCGGTCATTGGAATATTTCGATTAATTATCCTATCACTGACGGAGAAATGCGAGTGGACGTCGGTAGCGCCACCGCGTCAAAGGAAGTTCCTCGAGTCCTGGCGTTGGTCGTACCGATAAGAGGACCAGCCTCCGAGAGCAGTCCGCACCGACCGAATCGAACGCCGTGAGAAACCGAGCGAAGAGCCGTCATCGGCCGGTGATTAATAGAGAGCGGCGCGATACCGCGCGCGATTCACGTTCTTAAAACACGTACAAGACTCCTCGTCCCTCACCCTCCATGTGCGGTTCCCTGTAGATCCTCGACTCTCCCCCAATAACGAGGACCAGGACGAGAACGTACACGCTGTCCCATAAGCGCCCGACATAACCGGCTCCTCTCGGGCCGCATCGATCATCGAAAAGCATTTCAGGCACGCATTCGGCCCATTACTCAGTCAATTCTCCTTCGGTCCCTTGCCTATCACCCAGGGAAAAGATGTTGATTCAATAAAGCCTCTCAAATGACATGTCGCCCCTCGCGTTTCATGCCCTTCCCCCTTCTTCCTTTCCTATCAGGTATATTCGCGAATGCCCCGCTTTCCCGGTAGAATCTATTTGCGATAAAGAATTATTATCCGCGGCCGATATCTGCCGGTACCGAGGAAGACCGTTCGAGAGGAATAGAATCGTAAGACCGGGCCGACGTTTCTATTAACCTGAATATTTATCGGAGCAACTGGAACGAGCATTCGCGAGATCCCTCGTACTACATTTTCATCGAGTTCCGTATACCAAATTCAGCAGAATCCTCGGCAGTATCGTTTTGTACAAGCAGATACGTCGGGATTCCTCGGCACGAGGGTATGGCATTTGTCCAGGAGATCTTGACCTCGCCCAATTCTGTCCTACTCCGCATTCGAGTCAAGCTGTCAGCACTCGTGCTCCATACCAATGCATTCCTACGTCCGCGGCCACGTCCGCGGCTACGTGTGTGCGTGTATCGATCTCAATCGGTGTTACATCGACGCTTATCGGGCATCTCTCGAGGAAATTATAGGCCGCTCCCGAGCCAGAGTGACTCGAGACAATGCTACGGCTATCCCCGGCGCGCTATCTTTTTCTCATCTCAGTCGGCCCCGATCCTCTTAATTGGCCGCTCTTGACTTAATGTATTTCAATTCGCCGGCATTAACACCGTACCCTGCCACCTTCGACAGATGCAAATCGTTTTTATGACGTCTTTGACTGATATATCACGGCTACCTCACTTCCTTTTTCTACGGGGCAACGACCAATACATCGCCCAATGCGCACACGTCGCCCGTAACAAGGGAAGAGATTAAAAGTAACTTTTTACAGTCGTCCACGAATGCAGGAATTTTTCTAGCTTCGTTGGGGCAATTCAAGTTGCATTTGCCGTCGGTGAGAAGTTTGGAAAAAGGGGGAGGGAGAGAGCATCGGAACATTCTGGCTGGCAACCGAGGTGGCGCCCTGGCCCGGCCCCTTCACCCCGCTTCACCAGATCAGGAGGAAGGGGACATCGACGGGAGAATAAAATATTTGTCTGTCGAGTCGTAAAAACGGCACTAGGGCCGGGTTGATGCTCTTTCGGGAAGGGTAAGGTGGGGGGGGGGGGAGTATTCACGCGCACCCCAGGGGAGCTCGGTGGATTCCGATGGGAAACAAGGGCGATGATGACGACGTCGTCGGCGGCTTGCTGACGGGGATTTTATGGCAATATCAAAAACACCTTTAGGACCGGTCGTTCGGCTGGGAAGAAAGTGCTGAAAAAAACGAGGGTGGTCCGGGCGAAAAACGGGACGAGAGGTAAGGCCCCGTATTATTTCCAGAAGGGCTGGGAGGTTATTGAAAGTTATAATTTCCTGTCCTTAAAAAAATATATACCCGCTCGCGAATGAGAGGACGGTAAGTTTGGCGTTGAAAAATTGTCCTTGAACGTGAATGCCTAGGGTAAGGCGATCTTCCATTAGGCAGAGGGGAGCATCGGCGTGTTCGTTGAAAAGTATCAGGTATTAAAGGGGTTGCGATTTGAAGGGGAACGAAGAAGGGCCCGGGAGGATAGATAGCGAATATCCGAGGGGGACGTATGCGGGCTGCCTCGACGGGGGCTGAAACTTGCCGGCGGAACTCTGATATACGCCGTCGTAAACTCCACGAAATCTTGCCTGATGCCTCCATTTAAAGCCGCTGATGTTATTACGGCACCGCGCTCCCCATAATTTAACCCCCCGCTTCCTCCGGTTCTTCTTCTTGTTCGTTGGCCGCTGGGTGTCATCCTTCTCCTCCTAGAGAGCCGTTTCTGGCTACCCCCTTCTGCGTATTTCACGCTTTGACAGATCGACAGACGGTATTTCTCTTCTCACGACGGCAAGCGTCCCATTCGAATTCCTAACCGGCCGGTTCGTAAACATCGATAATATTTATAGCATCGGTCTGCTTTATTCCTTCTCTCCTTTGTGCCCTTAATTAAATATCCTACACTGGCCGGCGGTTGATCGAAGTAATAGATGTTACCCGCGGATCTCTTTCTTCCGGCGATTTTATCCCTCACGGTAGGACGGGTAAACCCTTCTTTTCGGTCAGTCAACACCCTTCGGCGTGCGCCAAATGGCTTATTATACACGAAAGCGATCAGTCGCGCGGTGCGCAGGCCCTTTCCAAGGTTTCATCCTCCTCTATAACACGTTTTGCGCCCGCGGGTCAGCACCCCGGCATTCATATGCTAACAGGGCTCGTGGGGTAAGCCCTGGGCCTTGTTACGATCCAACGGTCCTCAAACTCGGCCCATGAGCCACCCCGTTGCCGGATCTTAGGGTGAGTGCCAAGAAGTATGAGAGAAATGGCCGTTGAGTACCACTGGATGGCCCTCCGGTATGCCGGCAGCTCTGTAAAAATTCAATCCAGCCGCTCTTAAAAATAATAACGCGGCGCTAGCCTATACGAGATCCCATAACGCGCAGACAGCGAGCATATGGGTACGCGTATACCTGGCTCTATGGGATTGCGGTTCACCCGGGCCTTCCTCCACGTATTCTCATTCTTCTTCACCTTCGTCTTCTCCATTCTCATCGTCGACGTCGTCGCCGTCACCGTTCGCTTTTGCGGTCGAGCACAGTAATTGGTTTTGGTTGCAGCGCAATTAACGGCTCACGGCGGGCTTGCCATTAATTGAATCCGCGGAAGAACGCGTCTGTTCTGTCGACTCTTGCGTCATGGCGCCATTATCCACTCTATTTCGAAAACACTCGCGCCTCTAATCGAGTCCTCGAGATCTCGCCGTTTGCTTTTCCACGGACCAATGACTTCCGGGACTCGGCTCTTTGATGCTAGCCAATCGGGATTTTCCCTGCCCCCACGAACCTACATCGATACCTCTCTGCAGATCGCTTAATTGTCTCCCTTGCGAAGACAGCCTGAGATCTGATTATTATAAATTAGTCGGGCTCCTCCTGTTTTTTTGGCATCGCGCTTCTGCCCGCTACATCCCGTCGTGATTTACTGCTAATTATCGTTCTGTACGCGAATCTGCTTACGCCCGAGGAGAAACGGGGGGGACGGAGAAAGAATGGAGCAGTCAACGACCTCCTGTGGACAGGACAGCTATAAGGCAACAACGTCGTGTCGCTGAAATCGACGAGCCAACGTCGTGCAGCGCACTATTTCGTGGCTCACACGCATGTCCGACATGAGCCTTGTACGTACATTCGCTAAATTATCATTCCTGTGGTGCGATGCCAGAACATTTACCGCCATGCGAGAGTAACTATCTCAAGACTGCGCATTTTCAGTACGCATTCCCCACCCTTCCGATGGCCATCCACGTGGATCATACTCCCTCGTTTGTTGCATTTTACTTTCACGAGTATTCCACGAGTCTCTTAAGGTTCCTTCACCTTGATCCCCGCCCAAGTGACCCCCGCGACCTCACCGATCCCACGATGAAAAAGGCGCCGACACGCCACTAAATAACTCCTGCGAACACGCGCGTGCAAGTACACGTGAGAAATCGTAAGTTAGCTTCTCATTCCCGGGCCACGTCTTGCAGCTTTTTCCGAGGGTCTTCGTGTCTCTTAGCGCTGGACAATTCGAGGAGAAAGGATCGAGAGATTGGGAAAATAGAGAAGAGCCGAGCGGTCGTTATAGGCGCCAAAGTGTTGTCGGCCCCGGCCGCTCTTATTATTATTCGGTCGTATAAGCACCGTCTTTCGCTGAGGGTTTTATATAGTAATTAGGCCGTGATCCGCGAGCCCACCGGGTCTGGCATAAAATGCGCAGCCGAACGTCTCTATTATATCGCGGATTAACTTGCGGTAATCACAACGTTCGAGGGAACCGGGGCCCGCGTTGGCGCACGCTCTACAGTCTCGCTCGTAATGATCGACCATCAGAGCGGCCCCGGGCCTTAATAGACTACCCGCCGTTCAAGAGGTCCGGCCAACGGCATTCTCCTCAACTTCGAGGAATCTGGAAACAAGACGAAACGAATCGACGATCCATTCGCAGCTGATAATTTTCTATCAATTCGACGATCAACACGGATTCCTTGCTATCAATTTTCAAATCTACCCACGCCAAGGGTGTTGCCCCTCTCATGCGAAAAACATTGTACAGACAGGAATGCCGATGTTCAATTAGTTAGCTCGCCGATCGAGTTTGTTGATCGACTCGTACGTTTGGTGGCTAAAGCGATTGAACAGGCTGGATAAGAATCAGTGCGTAACGCAGAGGATACTTGGCCTTGAGAAGCTTACGCAGCTACCCGATACAGAGTGGCAATTTCGTTACGAGTCACCCGAGGCAAATGACCACCTTATTCGGTGACACTCGATCAACGTTAAATCACTGCCCTCTCCGCGATAATACCAGGCACATACTTAAACGCAGTTGCATATAAAGGCATGAGCACGATACCTGCGCCAAACCTTAATACGTATAGGGTTACACACATGTAAGTGCGTGTAAAAGCCGACTATCGTGAGCCTCGTCTGTTCGTTCTCCCTTCTACTCCATTCTGATAATTAAATGAACCGTCGAGAAGCGATACTCCTAGGTCTCACGCGAGAACCTATGGCAAATTTTGGAAGGCAGCCAGGAAACGTCCGCCCATCGGTGGGACGAGACCCGTGGTGACCCAAGCGAGATGGGACGGAGATTGATGGAAAGGCGATTTCCGAATTTCAGGAATTCATTTGCCCTGACCACTCCCCGTAGCACATACGCGAGAGACGACGATAATGGATGACCATTCTGACCCAAAGACGAATATCTGCAGTGTGGATCCGCGTGAAGAAATTGCCACAGGTTTTGTCGAATACGAAGACAAATTCACGAGGAGTGTGTCCGAAATGTTTGCAAGCCTCTTAAAATTCAATCCTCCTCCTCCAGAGGGTAAACCGATGGATGTGCGACGGTGCATGGAAATCGCAGCTTCGATTTCCTAGAACAAAGGACCCGCCTTCACTCACCATGAGCAGTGCAGACCGCATAGAGAGCTGCCAGACCAGAAACAATTAAGCTCTTGGTTATCTTCCGCGACCACGCGGTGCCATAGAACGTAACGGTTCTCAACCAACCGATTTGGCTTAACAGTCGTTCTCGTCATGAAGAATTTTCAAGCCCTACAACGAAAACCAGTATATCGTTTGGCGCATTTCCCGACCAAACAGATGTACTGTATTCGGAGGAACGAACGAGTCTTGGCAGATTGATCGACCGACAAAATCTCTTTGGTTCTGCCGCGAAGAAAGCACACAAAAGCCGACAACCCTTTCCACTGGTAAACGCACATGGCTCTCGTACATATTTATGAGCGCGAGTTTACGAATGTTCGGGAACCCTTATAGGCATACCATGACAGGGTGTCAAACTCTCCTGTTTGCCTTTGGAAACCTCGTACGTCAATATTCCTTTGCCTTCCCTGCGTCTACGGGTCCTCATCCTCCCTACCGCGGATTAGGCTGTCTCGGTAAACCCACTGACAATTGATCAACAAACGAAAGGGAAGCACTATGGAACGCAATGGGGCCGATTGACTTCCCACAAACTGCTACAACCGTTGCTGTACCAATAGTTTTCGGGTCATAAAGCATAAAGTAAGAGGCATCACGCTCCGTTGATTACATGACGCAACTGTTAATAATATTTGTCGAAATCGAAGCAACAGTTGCGACACAAAAGTCACGAGCCGATGTAACAACTCTCCAGTTTCGTCGCGTCAGCTATAAAATTGATTAAATCAACAATATTTTTTCATGAGTATAGAGGTTCTCGACGTCCCGATTTTGTCATAGTCGCGTCGTCGATGAAGGTTTTAAACGACAGTAAATATAGACCGTTTGCCCCTTCGTGGCCGGAAGCCCGCGAGTAATCAGCCGATTGAAACAGGGGCACGTCCAAAGCGCCGCTCTGTATATCCAGGGCGAGTGGCGAGTGGCGCGTGGCGAAAGGGAAAGAGGACCGAAGGGCATAGGGGAAGAGAAAGAGAGAAAGAGAGATGCCTGAGGCCGATGCAAACCTCGCGTGCCGCAAATTGCTACGGCAAGGCGAGTCTCTCTCGGTAGGCGCGCTTACTTATTTCGTTCACTCGCTCCTTCAGGCCGTTGGCTAATTTCCTACATAGAATTACATTGACTTTAAACCGTCCTCCCCCGACGGCCCTCCATGGCTTCGGCAAATATCCATAGGCTGGGTCCTCGGTCTTCATAAATTTAGCTATCCACTGTTGGAGCTTTACTCGCTCCACCCCTGCTTGATCCGTGGAGAACAATAGGACTTTGTTGGGCGGGCAAATGTCGCGAGCGGTAGCTTAACGAGCCTATCGATATCCCGCGTGGTTTTAGCCCCCGGAACGGGGAGTAGTGTCGCGCCTAAATTAGGCAATTTACTCGAATGGAGCCGGTGTGTCGCCTCTCTTCTCGTCAGTTGCAAATACGAGCGGGCCCATTAGCCCCGCGCCGACTGCAGAAAGGAACGACCGCCGGCTTTTATATCCGTCGACTCGCGCCGACGAACATTAAGGTCTTCGAAAAAAGGGGGCGGCGGCGGTGGCGGCGGCGAGACCGCCAATATCTTTCGCCCTCGAGCGCCGAAATATCGCAGCGCGTGTTTGAAGAAACGCTCGCCGGTCTTTTGGGTAAGACAGCTCGGCCCGGCCGATTAGGCGCCCCGCAAACGGTCGGTTATTGAAAAAGGGTGCAGGAAAAAGGAAGGATCCACATTCGCTTTTAAAGGCCCGCCCTCAGCGAAGAATGCAGGATGAACTTGGATATAGAACAGGGAGGTGGACCCTGCAAAATAAATCCTCCAAACTTAATGATGCCGTAATTAATACTATTCTAATTATCGAATACCGTCTTACACTGTTCTTGCAAGTTAATGGAACTAACAACGAGCCTTTCAATAGACATTCGACAGGATGGGGACTTTATTTCCGATCTGCTTCTCCCCCCCTAATAATGAATTCCAGACTTTAGCACGTGGTTTGCTCGTTTTAGAACATTACTTGTGCAGGTGCCGCCCACGCTGCCGGCGAAAACCGAGGCAAAAAGCGCACGGGAGAGCCTTTTGCTTCTAAGACGTCGTACGTTTTCGCGGGTCCTCCCCCTTGGTTGTGGCATAAATTCAAGCTGGCTCCTTGTTAGCGCGGTAATGGCAAGTTCAGTGGCAGCACACGAGCACCGACAGACCGCACGCAGAGTCCAATTGTTTTCACTCTCTCCACAAAATCTGCCTGACTTATTTTACCCCAAGGAGAATTCCTACGCGACCTCTTCCCCGAGCAAAGATGATCACCAATACGGCCAAATTTTGCGTTTCCCGAAGATGACCCACTTATACCCCAATCGTACGATAATCCTCTGTATCGTTTGGCCAATCTCCTTGGAGATATAATCCGAAAAACGATGATGCAATTGAACGCCTTCCTAGCCATAAAAGGCAGGAGATCCATCCTGTAATTTACTTATGCAACGCGCTCGTTCGCACTGCTCGCTCTATTCGAGAGCAGTTTCGTAAGTAGCGAACTCGCCCATAAATCCGTGTCAGTTGCGAACCGGCCGGCGAAAGAATGACGGATATTACCGTGCGGCTTCGTCTCTTCTCTCGTACGAAGTGGATACATTATGGCCGTTAGTGCTCGTAAGGTCTCACAGACCTCAATGAATAGCCATCGCGTGTCGCGCAGAGAGCATTCTCCTTCGTGTATCGTCCGGTTAGTCACAGTTTAGAACGAAAATCGGGGCATACTTTCTGGCATAGCGAGGGCCGAGAATCTCATAAAGAGGATAAGACGATTCGGGTCCTTCGGGATGCTCACACAGCTGAGTAAACCGGACGTTAAAGGGGTCTTTATGCCGTTCCAACGCGACGAGTACCCAAACGCAGCCCGCTAAACGGCGGTCGAGTTAATCAGCTTAGCTCCGTGGAAATCTGGTCGTCAGCTAGATACGCACCTCATCCTCAGCCGATATTGTACGGGCCGACAGACCGTTGACACTCTCGACAATGACTGTTTGTTACGGGTTTAAGGCTTAATGGGAGGTTCGTGCCCATAAGACCGCCGTCGAGGCCTTCTTCCATCTGCATAACTCGTTCCTAATCGTTTTATTTATTGCTACTTTACATACATTCGAATCGTATTATCAGCAACCATACGCGCGCCATTCTCAAGCTAAATTATTACGAGAATTGAATCGCTCTAAGTATCCGCAGAGAAATGTCCCTCCTGCTTAGTTTCCTCGGCGAACAATTGATGGAGATGTCAAAGCATTCTTCAGATTAACTCGTTTGTGGCTCGTCGGCCGTTGGCCTTGTGGCAAAGCCGATTTTCGCGGACAATGCGCAGCGAAAAGACCAACAATCGATCTGACCGGCTCTTCGCGGCTTCCGCGGCCAGTTGGCCCAACACACGGGGGTTCCATAGTTGGCTCATGACCTTCGCGAGCGAGAGAATAAACTCGGCGATCTCAGCGCGGCGAAGCCTCATTTGAATAGTTATTTAGACATTATCCTATTGAGAAGAACCCGGAGAAAGGCCGGGGGAGAGGGGTGGGGTCAGATTCTGAAAGAGAGCGAAAGTGAGCGAGTAGGGACTCCGATGCATCAAGCTGTACGTCATGCTGAGAGGAGAAGGATGCAACCACCCGTTTGGGAGCATTCTCCGTTGCCCGATCTCACGGAAGAGTAATTCGAAAATCCTCACGAGCGCGCACACGTCGTATCCCAGAAAAGACTCTCATATTTTCATCCGTACAGAACGTTCTTACGAGAATATACAGTTACCTGCCTGCCGAATCTCTCACTATTAATAAACCAATTAGGCTCGTCGATTATTTACTACTCCGATTGACCTTGGTGCGCAGGAAACGTCGCGCCTATAATTCATAGTTTATAATTCACATGAGCCAGCGGACAATGAAAAACTGACCAACGAAACGACCCGAGCAGAGACATATCCCAACGATTATCGTCGAGTTCTCGTGCTAAGAGAATAAATTTCATCGGTGGGGTATGTAGGGGACGGACGAAGAAGAGATTGAAAAGCGGGGAACGAGCCGCACCTGGTCGCGCCTCGAGGATACGCGGAGCCAGCGTATATGCCGACTTTTGACCGGTTGCTCGTTAGCGCGTGACCGCTCGGCCATTAGGGAGCTCCCGTAATTAGAGTCCCCCAATTCGCCGGCAGTACTATCCTCTGGCAGCTCTGCCCCCCTCTTGCTCGCCGAGACACGTGGTGGGACAAATTGCTGGACGGTGCGCACATCGCGTCTCCTTCCGCGCAATTAAGATACACGGGACTTTCTCGGTGTGAGGTCCTCCCAGAACTCAGGGGATTCTCTTCTCCTTCTTTCCCAATGGTCACACGATCCGGGACCGGCCAGAGAAGACAATTGGGAATGTCCATGCACTTTCCTCGTGAGAGTTTGATCATGTAGCGTCGATGAAGTTTCAATCAATTCTTCATCTGCGCTCAGGCATTTACGATCCTGCGGTATTCTCTTGCGCTGCATTTGCATTTTTATACTCGACGTTGAACCTTTCGCCGGCTTCTGAGGAGAGAGACGCTCTCGAGGGAAAATTCTTGATCGATGACGGTTGCCCTCGTCGCATCGGGCCACCGTCGCGTTGACGCGCGTCGACAGAAATGGTAAGACAAACATGCGCTTCCAGGGGATCGACGGAATAAAAATAGCAATTCGCACAGGATGGCTGACATCATGGCAAAACAACTGTGACGCAAGTCGAGGGATTAGTTGAACAATTTTTATCAATTCGTGTTTGCGCCAAAACCTTTCCTACGTCCGTATTCTTTTTTCTATGTGCATCACCGGCCGTCACTTGCTCCGAGATAATATGCAAATTTATGAGGAATAAATTACGCAAAAGAGGTGAATCAGAATTTATCGAAGACTACTAGGAACGACGGTGATACGTATTATTCGTATAAAACCTTGGTTGAATCGAGTTTCCCGGCCGATGAAATACATCGGTAGATTGTCCTTTCCGCTGGGAGTATTTCGTTGTTTATCGCACTAAAACCTTACAGTGCATTTTGATAACTCATTGCTCCGGATTACCTGAACGTAAAATCTCATACGGATCATTGGGTTGGCCGATGCGCGTACATCGTGGCATGTGCAGACGTAAAGGAGCAACACGAGAACGGAAGAACTTTGGAGGAAACAGGAGAAACCGAGTCGTAGAAATGCCAGGAAAAAGAGGATAAACGCGGACCATTCGATTCGAAACAGTCGAAACGCTAACGGTCGAAGCTTTACGACCACTGCCCTCTACGAGCCGTGCCATTGTGTATAAATGCACGCTCGTAAAGGTAGAAGGTGGACGATAGAAAAATGCCATCAAGAGACTGGCCAAGTGTCCAGTTGGAACCTTTTATGCGCTGCCCGTGAGTTTCGGGTCAGTGGTCCGATCGAGCTAACACACGGCCCTCGGCAGTCGTTTAACCGCGATATTCCCGCTATTGCGAGCATAAAGCTCCCTCATAATGTACCGTTCGAGGCGCACTTTAAACGAACGGATCAGCAAGTTAACTGACGAATTTGCTTTCTCGCTCAGTCAGCAAGTTACAACCGTTCGCACGAGGTTGAGGATCGATGAGAAAAGTACAAAGTCGTTCTTATTTGCGACTTAGTTACGATGGTCCATTCGGCGGAGTTATTCGCGACGAAAAGTTGGGGAGAAACGGTTGCTCGCGTACGTGAATTTCCAAGTTCCCGCGAGGAACAAGTCGTTTCGCTGGCGGTTTATTTGCAAATTCGACTTTGCCGAGAGCGTTGTACCTCTTTCGGCGGATTTATCTGGCGGATTCCCCTCGGTAGCGTGATGGATCGGGACAGTTACGAAGTGGGCGAAAGCTTGGAGAAATCCGTCGAGACACCCGTTCGGTTGGCGCATGCGGCCCAGGGGATCACTGCTGTATTATTCACGGAAGCGACGTGCCGGCCGTAAAGCCAGAGAAAACCCAGAGGTCCCTGCACCCGGCGCCGATCGATAATCGATGGAACAAAAAGTTGGAATTTGTTTACAGTTTAGTAACCCAAATCAGAACGCCGACCTCCCTCGCACTCCTCGCACTCCCCGCAACCCTTCACGTTGTACGATCGACGCGGATGCCTCGCTTCCGTTGCCACTCCTACCACCGGCTTTCCCCTCTATAGCTTACACTCCGAAGGAAGCCTTCGACGAATCCGGCAAATTTATAGCAGCGAAAAAATAACTTTGATCAAATAGAGTTCTCGCTAAAATATTTGCAATAATTCAGTTGTTTAGGATCGTCAGGATAGAATTTCCTCTTTCTCCTCCAACCCTTTGGTTCGATTTTATTTTTCAGCCATTTTCCCTCTCTTGCGCCGTTTCGTCCCGTCAGACGAGTTTGCCCAACTACTTGCCCGTTCTGGCCCCGAATGCATTTGTCAAACGGTGAAACAAATTGGTAGACAGCTCACAAATACCAGCGCGTCCGGCTGGTCCTGCTCGCGAGTCTGCGCTTACACTCGGCGACACGGCCACGTAAACTGCCTTTGACTAATGTGTTGTTCATCCCCCGACACGGCTCATGTACTCCACATTCGACGAATTTTATAACTCGCGTAACGTCCGCCCCCTTCCGCCCTGGGTCCTTTCTCCATTCTCGTTGGACGCTCGTGGACGCTCGGTCACTGTCGATCGACACTTGCCGTCTCTGTCCTTTTCGATGCATTTACCGACGTATTCGCGGCATAACGGTCCGTGGCAAGAGTGCAGACGCTTCGTTTTTACGACGAGCAAAACCCTTCGTCCCCGTTTATCCACGCCCGTCTCTCACCCTCTTCGCTCTTCTATTATCGTTCGGCTATACCAATTGCCCTTGTTCGCCATGAACGTCCCTCTACTTTCACGATTACACGCGTTTCACACACTTCAGCTCATTGGGCGGATTACGACGTTACAATACGTCCTTGGAACATCGAACGCTTTTCTCCGCCATTTATCTAATCTTACCTCTGATGCGGCACATGGCGCACGGCTCATACGGCATTTTTTTCCCGAAAACCGTCCGGCACGAGAATCGGTGACTGTGCCGTAGATACGCGAATGGCCGTCGATGCTTAGGTGTTGGATTTTATGACTTATTGACTCTCGTGTCCGTGTTTACCGGAGTCGGTGAGCTCGGCCCGACGGCCGTACGGCGCCAACTTGCAAGGGAATGCGACCGCCTCTGCGATGCCTTCGTCGTTGGCCTCCGGTTCTCCATCCGCCTCCACGCCGTCCATCATCGATCCATCCGCGGCTCCATCGATCTCCTTCCTCTCCTCTCTTCCTTTTGCTCTCTTCTCGCCGTTCACGGACCGCACACGGACCGTCGCCGCAACGTCATCATTATCACCGATCGACTGCCCGTCGGTTAATCCTTGTTTTCTAGCTACTCGCTGCACTCCGATGATAATGCACGTTTATTTTACCTAGGCGATAATATAGCTGTCTCAGCAATAATCGATCAGCCGTAATTCGGTCCGACTTGAAGTACTCTTTCGATCGTACCGAAATACCCTTCAATTAAAAGGCTGATCGGATAAGCGATACATGCGATAAGCGGATAGTGGAGATTTGGTATTTTTCCTCAGCCACGAGAGACTGTTCGGCAAATATACGTGACTGCGCTACTGCCTTTGAGGCCGAACACGAGGGTTTCACGAAACACCTTCGCCTAGCCGGCCGGCCGACAGAGGCGGGATATCTTCCACTCAAATATTGAACCTACTCGATCCGTACGGACGGTTATCCAAATGTTTGAGTGTAAGGTGAACCTTCAAGGAAATGCCGTCGAAAACGCCAAAAGCCATGCCGGCATCGCGTTCAGATTGGAAGCACCGGTCAATCATTGACATTCTTTGCCGTCGTAAATGACGAAGCGTGTGAGGCGATAAATAAGTGAATCGTGGCGTAACGAGCGATAGGGGGCAATGGGCGCCGGGAAAAGGCGATGGGGGATAACGGAGCGAACGGTTTATCGAATAGCTCAGGGATTAAGCCTCAACTGTTGACGAGACGATTGCGCCAGCTATCTGCCATTGGCAAATAAGCCGGTGCGTTCTTTTCCGCAGAAAGGAAAGAATGGAATGCCGCTCGATGCGCCACCGGAAGCCTTCGTGACGCGTGTCGATGACTGGCCAACCAAGCGCACCGTCGTCCGCGCACATAGATGTCACGTATTCCTTGTGGAAATGCAATTTCAGCGGATACCCAAGATAGTAGCATAGTCCACGATATGGAAACTCGATTCTACTAGTTACAATTTCGGAGCGACCATTCGACGAAATCGAACTCCCTTATCTTCGATGGAACTGTGCGGATCTTTTCCATCGTGCTTTCGCGATCTCGGTGTAGGCATTTTAGGTCGAAACGATCTTGCCCTACAATTCCGCCAAGGAGTTTCCGAAGCCCGGCAAAGACATGTGAATGAGAATAAATGACGAAACGATAAACGGTGCATCGGCTTTCGCCATCGTTGTTTGCTCTCGATTTCATCATTGGGTCGTTCATCATTGGACGTCGACAGTTCCGCGGAAACATCGAGGGCCCTTCTTGGCGGTGAGGCTTCTGGTACCGAGGAACATGGCGGCCGTGTATAGTGAAGAAGTCGCACACGGGGCCCCTTGTGCAAACATTTTTAACCGGCCGTCCTGGGACCAGTCTCCTCGGATCGCGCTGTATCTCCGCGAAGAACATCCTCTGCACTTTCCTCCTTGTCTCTCTCTCGCGCGCCGCTTATCCACCTCGCGAACCTCTTCGTTGTAGCCTCCTTGTGTTTGTCTACGCTCGTGTTTGCCCGGCGCATTCCACTGTCGCTCACGTTGCATCGTGGCAATCTTCGAGGTAAAATCGCCACTCTCTCGAGACGCCTCGCGCAAAAATTCTAATGCCAACTGTCGTAAAATATCCTTCGGTTGCGGTAGAAATAATGAGAAAGTTCTGCTTCATTTAGTAGTTAATATAAGTCGAAAGGTTTGGAGAGGTATACGACGAAGATTTTTTAGCATACGCGGGATTCTTAATAACAGCCTGCCAGACGTTTCTCGTGCAGACACGGTCAAGGTGTTCGCATTCACGTGCATTCATCAACGGGCCCAATGTATGGGTTAGAATGCGTGAAAACCAAGGGGAGGTCCTGAGATTTGTCACTGTCGCGATCCGTTCGGTCCTGATATTGCACGCAAGACGGATTACCTCGTGGTCCTCGAAGCTTCGGCAGACCCCACATTCGTACGTGAATGGGCAACCGATGACGAAACTGAATATCTGGGCTGAATCGTCTTTCGGCCAGCCACTCTCCGACCTCCTCACGGCCTTTGCTCATTGACCAATAACAATACCGAACCATTCCTCAAAATGCTTAACATCTTCCTCTTCGGCTAATCAGGAAAACATACTACATCAGGGCCAGGTAAATCACCAGATGATTTATTTATAATTCCGCCGTTTAAAAAGTCCAGCTGTATATATCGTCGCGGAACGACGTTAACGCTGTAAGCTGCGTTGGGGATTAATTCGGAACGGCATTGACGATAAAAGTCTTTAATCTAAGTTGTGGCCGATATAGCTCATTCGTTGCTTATCGACGACCTCAAATCTTTCCTGCGTGGTGCTGTCTAAGATTATTCAAATCTGCTCCATTGAAAAATAACCGATTTGCCCAGCTTTCGGAAACTGTATAACGTAAAGTGAGAAACGCTCAAGTATTCGGTGAATGTTATTCTTGTCGGCTTGAAGTCTGTTCAAGCACAGAGCACTCTTGTCGTCTACTACCGCGAATACTAATGATAATCACCGATAGTCCCGCTAATCGGACGGATCTAATCTAGCCTTCGCACGCATTCCTGAGCCACAGATTGCGAGGTGGAATCACTGGAAAGGCATTGCGGAAATGCCTTTTGTCGAGTCACTCTGCCTACTTCTACGGAAGCCGTTGAGGAAACGGAAAATGACATTACAGATTACGTCTATCTCATTGAATAACAGCGGCGCGATATAATAATATTATTGTTCGTATCGAAGGAATTGGCTTATCGAATGACTTGGGTGAGACTAGGGTAGTAGGATTTGACTGTTGGAATTTAGCGTCGATACGCTAAACCGATCGTCTTGCTTGAGTACTGCTGAGGCTGCGTCGGTGAGTTTTATGGACCATAAGTTGGAGCTGATCCTCGATTAAATTGCTGTTAGCCGCGGCTTATGCCCGCGATAAGTCGACTTCTCGATGCACGTCACGGCAACTCGTCGGCGCTTGCGTGAAGCACAGCATTAAGTGCATCAGGCCGATTAACCGCGCGCACGCATATCCTGCGCGGTGTTCCTTTCGCGAGGAGAGACCAGCTGGACACGTGGCACGCCGTGTCGCGGCACGTGGACCATTGGACCTTCGTACGGTCGAGCACGTGGTCGCGTGTCGCAAGTCCACCTCGCACGGTGGATAACGCAAATCGCCCATCCGACACCTTTCTGCCGAGATATCTCAGCCGAGCTGTCACCTTTCCGACGATAAGGCTAATCATCCATTCCTTTCTTGCATTCAATTCGCTGTAATGCCAGCCCGTAGCAATGTTTTCGATCGATCGACAAACCGTCTTTTCAATTCCACTTGTAATATCATTCCTCAACAAATAAGGGCGAGATCGGCGAAAACTCGGATTACTTCGCTGCTGATCGATGAGGAAAAAGGAGATCCTCTTCCGTGCGTGCACGCAGGGGTCTCAATATATCGGCCAATGGCGGGGCACGCGGCAACGGCATAGGTGTGTATCTCGCGGACAATAAATAAGGCTGAGCGATAACAAAAGTACCGGCACAAGGAGAGACAAAGAGAGCGAACGAGTGGCAATCTTATCGCCGGCACGCAGATGTCTCGAATTTATTTTCCAATCAGCGGCAAGCGCGTCTATTATAAGTCCCACTCTGAACGTATCTAAGAAGCCACGGTCATGAGATTTCGAAGCCTGCACAATTGTGTCGTGCACTTTAACCATCCGACCTGCTGTTCGGATTAAACGGTCAATGCGAATGGAATATTATCCTATGTCCTCAACTGTCCGTTGAAAAGTACCGCAAAATAACGTGTTTTATCGTTGTTAACGCATAACTGATACTTTGTCAGGTATGCACGTGTATCGGCCGGTACCTTTGATACGATCACAATTTAAATGGATCCATATCATTATGTATCGGTCGTACTATCAACGAATCTGTGTATTTTTAGAATAAGTTATGCGCCGATTCTCCGCTGTGATCTTGATTCCGCTAATCGCAGCTTTATTCACGCGCAATAAATACCTACATTAATTACGGCTGGTGGCATATCTTACGGATGTTATTATTGTCGAACAACATACGATCAATTGGATCGATAGCGATGAACATGGTTGTTAATATTTTTTCTCTACTAAATACTTGATGTCTGTTCGCACAGATACGAAAAATGCGAACGGTGGAAGTTGCCGAGGAGTGCAAGGTGAATGGAAATCTTGTGGATCTCTCCGCGCTTTCTGCGAACAGAAAATCCATTCGCACATTCGTCGACCGTTTGAACAGCACGGGGACAGTTCAACACTTATCGAGGCGCCGCGTTCTAACGCGTCTATTACCCGCTTGCAAATATTTCCTTGGTTCGTTAGAACGTTTTCCCAACGACGTCTCATCGCGGAACGGCCACACCGTAGAAAGATTCCTTTCTTTAGCGCATATTAATGTTCGATTCGCCGCTGAAAGTTCAAAAAATCGCGCATTCTTGCACCGTGACTTTCCACGGCGACTGATTAGAATGGATTAGTCGATAAATTGGCATATCTTTAGAGGTGTTAGACCCAAGACTGCGCGATTTCATGCGCGATAAACATGAGCACCGCTGAAGCAGGCCACACAAGCGGTGTTATTGTTGCAGAGTGGATCTCTCGTCTCGTCTCGGCGAGTGCTGTTGTTGTAAAGGCGCGAATGTTATTGCAACGGAAAGTTGTGGTGTCACAGTGAGCTGCTGCGGTGGGTCCGGTCCGAGTCGCTTCACGACGCCTACCTCTGATTACCTCCGCAAAAAACCGGCTGAAAAGAACGCATATAAAACGGTCGATTCAATTAGAACATTAGTAATTCAAATCCCTCGACTGGTTGGGACGATTTCATCTTGATTTCGCCAATAAAAATGCTAATCTTGCGGCTAAATTAGTGACGTGTGCCTAGCCATATATCGGCCCTAACTGGCGCTTTGGATGAGCACAAAAACGTAGAGGCGTAGATGTACGTATCGTTCTCTGCCATGCGGCCGTTGAGCCAGCTCGAGTTTCACGTTTCCCCCAATAAAAAGACATAGCGACGACCGAAAACCGTGCCATTCGCTCCTTTCTGCCGGCTTTTATCCTCCACTCCACGTCTTCATCTTCCCCATTCGGTTGACTTCTGCGCTAGCTTTAACACGACCGCCAATGTTCCGGATAACCGATATTATCCATTTCTTGGAAGCCAAGATGTCCTAATCCCAAAGAGCACGAGGCTTAGGAAAGTTTATTGCACTCCCCTCGACTATCAACTACATCGTTCGTGAATAACTCCCGCGGAAAAATCATCATCCAATCCCCTATCTTCCCATTTTCGGTTGGTTTCTGCTACTCTTGCATGACGTGTATCGATCGGCCAGTTGGAAATACATGCATTGGACCAACCGTGCCGTGCCGTCGTTGGATTAATTTTTACTATAGATATCGACTCCGTGCCACGATGTTTATCGGTTTCACGAGATTGTCAAAAATATTTTTGCTCCCGGAGGCATCCAATTTTCTGGCCAAACGGTAATTGAAGGGAATCGGCACTCGGTAAATCAATTAGCGCAGTGCTGAAATATAGCTTGGTCCGTGCGCAGAGATAGAAAGTTTTTCATTGGCAAGAAGTTTAATTGGCATATTTGTTCGGAGAGCTAACTGTACAATTTCACGAATATTTTTCTCGACGTTGAAGGAATTCACGAAATTCTAGGCAATAATTCGAGGAAGCACAGGACCACACAGATTTGGGGGTGGATCCGACGAAGGACCCTGGCTCCCGAGACGAGGGTTTATATGTAAACCTCCTGGCACGTTACGATGAAATAAAACGTGAACGTTACCTGCGTGCCTCCATCCACATCACAGCAGTCACTCTCCCTCTCTTTCGCTCCTACCGTTGAGCCTTACTGCCTGTGTCGTTACGTTAATGGGATGGGCGCTATTATTTAATTCCACCAAATTGGAGGGCCCTTGGACCAGGCGTAAAACCTCTTAGAAACCGCCGTGCGTCCCTCTTTCTCTCTCACTTCGCTTCCTTCTCGTTTCATCCGTGTCCCTAGATTCCACGAAAAAGGAAAGCGAACGGAAGGAGAAGGAGGCTAATGGAGAGCCAAGCCGAAACCTATTCTCCCTATTAATACTAATCGTCCTTGTATAATTTATGTCTAATTAACGCAGTCTTCCGGAATCGTCTTGTCTAATCAACGATATTAATATCCACGTAAATCATTTGTTCGGTCAGACCACACCGACCGCATAGGGATACCAATGCGGATCGCTATCATAATGGATCCTACCGTTCTGCTGCACTTTTTGCCAAATTATAATAACGGAAAACGATTAGTCCGTTGGCAGAGACCACCGAGGAATTCTTCCTTTCGATTCGACGTGTTAGGGACAAAGAGGAAGATGGAGATATATAACATGTATGCGAGAGTTGAGTTACGTCGTGGTGTCGCTGGCAGTGGAGGCGTGGGGGAGGGGAACGAGGGACGACGTGGGGGACGTGGAGAAAACGTATTAAAGGGTGTAAGAGAACGGACCGCGACCACAAGCTGATTAAATGCGGTTTGTGCTGGCTGCTATGACTCCGTGGCTACGTACCCAATGCGAGAGAGCACGTTGCGCATTGCATTGTTTCCTTCAAGACTACGAGCTCGGAAAAAGCTCGCTCAGAATCGATTGCCGAGATTGTTTTCGCATGTCCCTATTTACGCGAATAAGTGCGCTCGATAACGTAGCTTCTAGAGCGGCGGTTCGATAAAAACCAAGCGAGTTACTACATTAGAGATACGGAACAATATCGGCCGATAAAGAGCAGAATGAAAATAAACATTCCATTGTTGGATGACAGACGCGGACAGAACGGTGCGCGACGCGTGCTTTATTCGATCGAGGCAGGTGGGCCTTTGGGAAAGGCGGAACAAGCGTAACAGGTGGCAGGTAGCAGACGCGGTGCGACTGATTGGACTGCAATCTCTACTCGATGTGACCGATAGACGAGAGGTCGGAGGAGGTGCGTTGCTCTTAATGCAATCGGGAAGGAATTCCTGCGATCGCGATAGCGCCCCTGTCGAGTTTCACGAGATTACAGAAGCAATTAGTGGTCGTTGGCGCGCAGAGAAACCTCGCGGAAAATCGAACGTCGTATTAATGTCTTTTATTGACATCGCAAACAAGCCTGCCGTGAAATTCATTTTTACTACATCTTTTACGCTATACCGAGAATAAACGTAGCCGATCGCAAATGACTGAATAAATATTTGTCGTCGTGAAAACTTATACTCGTATTTCGAAGACGTTTGCCATTGTTGTACGCCATTTGGAGCTTCGTCTCTTTTACTTTATAGAATATTCCGTTTCACAAGTACAAGGGGCATGTAATGCGCGTCAATCTAATCTCATGGGTGGCGAATGACGTTAATTGTGGAAGACAAATGTTTCGGTCGATGCCCAAAAATAGAAGAAAGGACACAGAAGCCCGTCATCGGTTACTCAGCGTGGAGCAGCAGGAGGATGTGGCTTGATCCTGCCAACGATTCGTCATCCGAGCCGTCTCTACTATTAATCTACGCCCGTGTGTCCTTCAATTCTATTTAAAATCCGCCATCGGTCCCGCATCTTTTTAATTTTCAACATTTTCTGCTGCTGCTGCTGCTGCTGCTGCTTTTCGTCACGAACCGATTAAAGGTCAAGGACGACATGAGCCGTCAATATTTTTCTTCAATCAATAAACCATGGCCTGTATTGCAAAAACTATTCTTTTTCTACAAGGAACTTTGAAGCCTTGGCAGCCAAGCGGTATTATCGTTTATACTACGATTCAGATACGGTTTACTCGCCACTATTAAAAGTTACGCGCCCAGTCTTTGTTATCTGCTAGCCTTGAGTTAAATTAGCGATAATAAATTGGGCAGCGCGTCCTCCAAAGCCATGAAATGTTCAGACTACGGTTTCCAGTTCGGTAGACTTATTCCGTGAAGAATATGAACAGACATCTATCAGCAGTTTCTTTATTTCTAAGATGTTCCAAACTTTTCTTATCGTCGATTATCTCTTTACGGTGGACGTTTTTTCTCGTGCGTGGTTCATTGTCGGTAGTCGTCGAAGGTCGTTCTCATTGACGTATCGGGGAAACGGATCAGCGATAATTGAGCCGAACGAAGATACTAGTTGATTTTCAAATGTTTCGCTTGTTTTCCACTAAGGCCAAAGGATCGGTCTCATTTTCCCTTTCTTCACGTTGACCCTAAATTTTCGGCCAAAATCTACCAGGGATACGATGATTTACACCACACTAACTGCTGCGCAGTGTCGTACGCCACACCCTTTACATTTTTCATGCTTTTTACAATGAGGAAAAATCGTAATTATTACAATGAAACTGTATGATCGTAACCAATGAGATAGTCGTTGAAAAACAATTCTGCTACTACGGCTGAACGCGAGATAAGACTGATTTTTGATATCTCTTACGAAACTGTATTAGAAAATAGAATTTCGCTTGGTATTCCCTCGCGAAACTTCATCGAACGATGAAGTCGATACCAACGATAAGGGAAGATTGTCGATGAAATGATAGAAAATTGTTTTGTTGCTTTGGAATGTTAGGAAATACCTGAGGCTCTAGATGATCGTAGTTACGGTCCTTTCCGCAGGCACTTTACCAGGTATTCCCTTAAATTTGACCTGTGCCATGGCACCGGCACTTGTCACCTCCAGTAATTAAGCGCTTTTCCGAATAGCCGAGGTCGTCGGCTTGTCCCGCTCGTTTTTTTCTCTCCAGACGGTAAACCAAGTCCCTGTCAGTGAGTCCTTCGTGAGATGTTCCGTAGGTAGCAAGACATTGATGGTCCAGACTACTTTGGACAGGAAACGTGCTCGACAGTGATCAAACGTGCCGCGTTTATGTAGGACCGTGGTTTCCCCCGGAAATGCTTACCATTCTTCGGGCGGCAAGAAATCGGCATAAAGTGTTACGAAGCGTCGTGAAGGAAGAACAGAGAACGAAGGTCTCTGTACTTTGCCGGGTAATATTATTCTTCGACTTGTTTGCATAGCAACGAGCACCCATGGGGACCTTCAGGGCCTCCTGCCAACGAGATACGTCACTGGGAGGTGCCAAGTACTCAAGAAAGAGGCATTCTCTCACGATACTCGCTTGGAGATTTGGCGACAAGCTGCCGGAATCTCAAGGGAAATCCTGGAGGGACCGAGAGGACAGTTTCGGTGATTCAATTCCGTGAAATCTTAACACGAGTCCCTATTTTTCCACCGACAATAGGTTTGACCGTCACGGTACGTCAGCGGGAACTAATTAACCACGATTTCGTGAAGAAACGGATACCTGCCGCTCATTCTCTGATTTTAACAAACTCCTTGGCTCCGTAAATCATGGAAAGATTTTACGACGAAACATGGTGCGTGGCTGGAAATCTGCGCAGTATGCAAAGATAAAATAGCTCCCGAATAACAGTGTAACATTATAGTGCAAGCAGAAACACGAGTATTGACGTCCTCGACTCACGAATAGCGTACGGATAATGCATCATAAGCATACGCATGGAATACCTCTTTAAGCTCCATTTGCTAACGTTTGCCCTCGTAAAATGAAGTTTATGCGAAACAAATTCCCTACGACCGACGGTGAGGCAAGAAAATTTCTCACGTGAAAATATTTCTGCAAGTTTCTAAAATGTTTGGAGCGTCGAGTATGACGCTTTCCTTGTTGCACACGCGAGGGTCACGTATGATTATCGGACGAACGTGAGTCCGGCGCTCGTTCCATCGGCGTTGTCAATTTGTCGAAATCAAGTTGGCTGAATCACATAAAGAACCGACAGACGTGTGTAGGAGCATACGTGAGCACGATCGTCGTGCTCGTTTACGCTCGAGCGTCACGAATAATCGGCCGGGCGGGTCGATTGATAATTAATTATCTCGGGCCGTTGCGCGCTGTCTCAGTAGCTGCCGGCGAGTTTTGTCACCAGTGTCTCGTTCTCGCTCAGGCGAGATGAGCCGCTCGCTTCGATTCGGACACTGTGTTTTCATCACTCATCATCGTTCGCGTTTATCTGTCTCTCGTTTTTCCACCCCCTTTTCGGTTACCTTTCACGTATCAGCCACATTCGGCCAAACACCGGCTCTCCTCAATCTGGTCCCTTGTTTCGTTCACAATAGAACAATAGATGGTTAGCCACCAGTGAACAAGCGCAAGGAATCCAGTGAAATGAAAATGTTATTATCGGACAAACTGTCGAGCGGTCTCAGCTGTAAACTATTGCTGGAGATTCCGGCCGTGGTCGCTGAGGAATTTGTTCTTCGCCAGTCTCACGTTCTCAAGTGTTGTGTAACTGTCTAACGTGAAATAAATTGCATCGGAACGATCGTGGCGTTGACTCTCGTGGCAAAACAAACCTCGGCCGGCTGTGCGTGCGATTGCGCAACTACGCTTCTGTCGGCTCGAGGCTCGTCACCGTTCGCTATCGAGTGGACGAGCCAGTTGCTGCTGTTGCTCTTGCCGTTGGATTCAGAGGAAGGTGGAGGTGGCGCTGAAGAAGAAGGAGAAGGAAGATCCGATACAGTGGATCGTAATTCATACCGTGGACCGTCCGTGCGGCCACCGTGTCCACCGTGTCCACCTTGTCAAACGAAACCGAATAAAAAGGAGGTGGAGCTAGAAACAGAAATCGGAGCTACCTCACGCCTCGACCGACCGAAACCCATTGCATGACTTCTTCCTTTGAGTCCTGATTACCTTCGCTTCTTGGAAAAGCATCTGCATCAGCTTTATTTTCTTAGCAGATTTTCGGAAGTTTTCGGACCTTTCTACGTTTCGCGCCAAGGTTTACCCGTGTTTACCAGAGTCGCAGGAGGGTTGTAATGACGGGGGTAAGTGGAAGGTGGGAAAACGTATCTCCCCCCGGGATTCTTTGTCTCTCTCTCGGTTTCTCCGTCGGTTAGTCGTTTGGAGTGAAGGATAGAGAGAGAGAGAGGGAGAGAGTGAGAGATTGAGGAGGGAAGGAGGGGGGGGGGTTTGAGATCTTCGTATGGAGGGGCAGCCTCGTGTGCGATACGAGTGGAGGGGTGGCGAGAGAGGGGTGGGGGTACGCTCTAGTCGAGCAGGGCAGCGGCCAGGTAACCGAGTGTCGAACACTAGTGGGGCTGACTCGCGCGCCTCCGAGAGCCTCGGGACACTCTACGCAGCGGCTCTAAAGCGTTACCGCGCGTGCTCCGTTCTCTTCTCTCCTCTCCTGCCGTCGCTATAACGCGCTAAGATCGCGCTGCTCTGTGTCGTCGTTGTTGCGCGAACCGCGTCCACGCGTATCGTCACGTGTCGAGCGCTCCGAACCACCGAGTTGCACCCTCTAGCGCGCCCTCGGTTGCACCCCCTCTAGCCTTCGGTCAGCCGCTGTGCCATCGGGATTCCTTGGATTCGTGCCGCATCTAAACTGCCTTCCAAGACCCACTCTAATAATCAACGATACTGGCCGAGTTGTGATTGCCTGGACGTCGGCAACCCCTGGAACATCCTCGTTTCCTCTTCCATCGCTGTGGAGGTCGAAAAGGGTGAAGGAAAGATCAGCGCGCGCGCGCGCGTGCGTGCCCGCGTTGGCGCTTTACCAAAGGGTTTTCCACCTCTCGCCGTTCCGAATCGCTTCTACGAGCTGCACATTCCCTTTCGTGCAGATTCAAAGAGCGTTCCTGTCTTTCTTCTACGGCGATTTTTTCCTTACCCGTCCGGGGAGGAGGAGGAGGAGTAGGAGGTTAAGGGGAGGTAGGTCCCAAGCGACACGCCACTTTGGTCGGTTGCCAGAGATCCTGGGCACCTCTCGCGACAGGCCGTTCGCGTGACGATGACGCTGGCGCGCTTCCAAGTGCATCCCCGAGTGGTGACGTATCCGCGCTACCCTGGTCCTGCCACTGACCGCGCCGTCGTTACCCCCGCTACGATCACATGTAACGACTGAGAGCCAGAGGATTCGCGGGATATTCGCCCCCGTTCGACCTACCGAGCCGAGAGATCGCCGATGCAACGAGGATAATCGATGTACGCTGCTTTCGCGTGTCCCACACGATTCACCTGATTGGGTGCCGGTCGAAGGATCTAAGGGGAAAGGGCTCCGCAGGCAGGCAGCGCTCTGGTGCCCCTTGGGCCCGACTCTTGGACGGGGCAGTGCGCGAAACCGATCGAACCCAAACGGACGTGTCGGTCCTTCTGCTCCGAAATTTCACGACATTTCAACGATACCCTAGCCAAAGCTGCATCGATAAAAGGGAGACACGCGAATCGTTCTTAGTGAACAGGAATCCCCTTCAAGAGTGACAGTGCGACGTGTGAGGTGTGCTAAGGAAAACAGTCGGATATAGATCCCGCCTTGCTGTGTATTCAAAGTGTTTACAACTCGACGACCAGTGCCGGAGGGATATAGAGACGTTAGAGAGGAATTGTCAGCGGGAGGCAAAGGTTGCTGATGGTCGGATAGTTTCGACGGTCCCTCGGGATAATAGTGGTGCGTTGTCACGGGAGGGGTTAGTGGGTGGATGTGAAGCCAGGAAAGTCCGGAAGAAGCGGGAAAAGTGCGCGACAGGAAGGGGGTGTCGATAGATGCAAGGATTTCCAAAGCAGTAAACGAAGGCCAGCCCGACGCAATGCGTCGACGCTGCTGACGCAACGCGCCTGGATGCGTCTCACTCTAAGCACGTGAGTGGTTTTCCATCAACTCGAAAAATTAATTATCAAGTGTAAGAATTCGCGCATTAAGATCGATCGACAATCTTTGCTGCGATGCTTTCGAAGACGACGGGCAAGAGGACGATCGCGAGATTGCCGAACAGCTCTGGCAATCGGCGTTATTGAAAATCGTTGGCCGATAGTGAGACATCGCCGGCGCTAGTCAGTGATATCGCGGCGATGATCCTCGCGTGTGCACGCGCCAAGAAGGTGGTGAGTGATCCTAGCTTGGGGCTGACGAAGGTTCTCGTACACGAATGCTGGGATGACGTCCGCTTCGGGGTACGCGCTCCCTTCAGGATCTCGCCACTTCGCGTCACCTAACGTGGAACCAAATGTAAGTCGTCCGTCAGGCATCCCCCCTCACGCGGGGATTACCTTTCTGTCTCTTCTCGTAGAAAAAAAGTCATAGAAAAAAGTCTTGCGACAAACGGCCCTATGTTGTACGTATCGAAAAGTAGCGACTTTTGCCGGGGTTGAAATTCGTTGGCTGCACAACGCTATTTTACCAGGGGTTCTCATGCGAGCATTCGGAGTGCGCGCAACCCTTCGGTTCTGTCATCCACCCGAACGAGCATCGCCACAGGTCCTTGGCCGCGATTTTGCAGCTAAGACTCGACAAAAACTCGACTCAACGGAGAGGGAGAAGACGAAGGAGAGAAAAATGAGACGCACGAAACGAGAGCCCGGGTACCTCCGTCTTAATCCGACGGTTACGTGGGGGGAAGGCGAAAGGGATTTATGAGTGATTTCACGGCACGGCCCACTCTAACCCCTCCTCATCCTGCCGGGCTATCTCACCCTTATTCTTCACTCTTTCTCCGGGCATTCATCGTCATTTCATCCCCACTCGCGTTACGTGCGTTACCCTACCTGAACGCTACACGTACACCGCGCTCCACTTACCAAACGATCGGAGCTCTTTGTTACCCGACTACTGAGCCGTTTTCATGGGAAAATACGTTCCACATCTATCGCAGTCTCACTGCCCCGTTTCGTCGGTCCTTTAGAAAAATCTACGACTTTCTTCTTGGTCCGTTGACAAACAACTTTTGCAAAGATTTACTTTTCATCGAGGGATTTATCGAAATCAACTTCGCAGAAAAATCGCACGAACGTTTGTCAAAGGTCGTTCGGAAAATGTGATCCCAGGGCGTAATTCAATTCGGAGCAAACTTTTGAAATACCACTGCGAGGACGACGTTTGCGCTCTCTAAGTGAAACGAAACACAATCTAGACAACAGCACGTCGACGCGAGGATTGGAGCAATTGTCGATATTGCATCGAAATCGCTCACGTTGTTCGCAGGCGAGATTCCCCGTGACACGAAAATATCAAAAACTTTTCGATCCGCGGATGATTAATTATCCCGCAGTTTCCGAATTAACCGGTGATTACTGAAATCTGCCGGCTCCAATTTCGTGATTTTAGCAAACTCCAACGGATCAATCGTGCACGCTGGTAAACACTCGATTACGGAATTCCAGTGCCGGTCCGGCAGTTATCGGAGGCGGTGGGTTGTCAGCCGGAAAATCAGACGATACGCTCACGATAAGCAGACATATTTTAGATAAGCGAAACGCGCAATTAAAATGCCATCTGGATGAGCCGCTTACGATTAGGCAACATTTCCGTTCTTCTTTCTCCTCCTTTCGATCTGCCACTTCTCTGTCTCTCTCTCCCGTATGCGTGATCATTCGACTAAATATACATTTTTTTAATCGATTCGAACATTCGGAAGGAACACTTACGTTCCTTCTCTACTTTGTTCCGCTCTCTCGGGTCCTACCGTTGCTCATTTCTTTCTTCTCTCTCGTCCTCGCCACTCGTTCTCATCCGCAGCAGGCCATTTCCACTCGTTCTTTCCCTTTTGTTCCTCTTACTCTCTTCCTCGGCGACGTGTGTACCGTGCGGCAACTGGACCTTGCGTCCGATAAATCGATGCACATCGATTAAAGTCACGCTCCTCTGTCAATGACGAATTAACGGCCTCCAATCAGGCACAGGTATTTTCTTTTGTCTTGTTGACGATCGGTCGTACCGATAAACCCCGCACCATTTTGTACCTCGATTTAGCCATTGCACGGAACCCAGAATGTCCTTACAAGGAACCCGCAAGTGCCGCTACCAGTTTTCTCTATTTATCATTAAAGGCTTATACATGGAAATTGCGGGTTACACTTGTGTCAGTTTCATTGGACTTTTGCAAGTAAGAAAATGAAAATAGATGCTTTCATTTGTTCGACTTTGGTGGTCAAAGGTAGTCGTTCCGCTGTTATTTCCTTGGCGGTTGTGAAAATTGCCGGGAATAACAACGACACGTAGTGTTTTACTCGAACCTTTCGCATATGACTTGGTCCGATCGTATTTTGTAGTAATGGGTAGTGAACGACTCACGTACACACCGTGCAGCCCCGGGTTCTCGGGTAACGGCTCGACCGAGTCTCCCTTCGTCGCAGCGCCGTTCAGCCTCGCTCCTTATAAACGAATACGACAGCATCTAGTGCGAAATACGTTCCTCGCCGTAATCACATCATCACCGCACTCGCACTGCGCCAAAATTTATGTTATTCCACGGCCAATGAAATTACAAAGCTCGGGATGGAGTTTGCCGCGGTAAAAGGGTGCCTTTCCACGAGGAAATGGCTGTTTCGTTGATTCAGGAGACGATGTGGAGAATTCATCGACGGGTACTTGACGGTCCGCGCGATGAGGATCAACCTACGCCACAGACGCGCAAACATTGTAAATCCTCACGGACGCGTCTGCTAATATGAACAACAAGCGGACACAGAAAAGATTTTAACGGATCGCGATGCTACACATGTGCACTTTGAAACCATTGTCGGCGATTCGACGAAAGCATGACGTTCGCTCTTGAGATCAGGCCGGTACTTTCTGAAAACCCATCGACAGCTCACTTAACGTCAATTTTCCATCATTAACGACAAGGCAAAAATGTCGTCAGCTGACGCGTAAATCCAGGGGCCTATGGAGCAAAATTTTCCAAGAGAGACGAAATTAAGAAGAGTTTACGTCTCCTTTAAAACGAAATGCCTGAGGGGAATGGCATCGCGTGGCTATTCGATTGGAGACAGCCGGATAATCCGGCCCTTTTCTCCAGCCAGCCAAAGATCCATTACCTTTATCGTCGTGTTTTCGTCCGGCGGGGCCGCGGAAAGCACTTTGTGTCGCAGCCCGTTTCACTTGCGTACCAGCCGTAATGTTCTCAAGCGACTGACCCGGACGATCTCAGCCGTATCGGTAATTTGGTCAATTACCAGGCTCGATAGGGCGCTAAGCGGGGAAAGCTCTTCTGTGGAAGTCTAGCGAGTTTATGCAGCAGCAGGTGTACGGTTAAATGCCCTCGGATCGACTATCTGCTTTAGGGGCATCAACTATATCCCGGATAGTCGTTCGATCGACCTTCTCTTCCTCCCTCCGTCGATCTCCTCACTGTCCTTCCAATAAATAACTCGATAACCGTTCCAACTGTCCCACAATGACCATCATTTTGAAGCCTCGACGAATTTGTTTTCACACTCACGCTTCTGGAGATACAGTAATGGATTGCTTTTTATTTTACGGGAACTCGTCTTTAGTTAAACCGATTATTTCTATCACAAATGCACTCGGTTCACGTTAAAAGCAAATCGACAGAATTCTTTCACACGTGAGGAGAGGAATTTATCGATGAATCGTCAAAGCATCTACTTTTTTCTGAGAACCAGTGAAATCTGGGATACAGGCGACGATGCATCGGTTATCTCGTATATCGTCGTGGCAATGAAGGTTTTAACAGGCACCTAACGTCGCAGAAATCTCCCGCGTAACCCCACGCAATTGTAGGGGGACTGTTGTACCGCTTGGCAAACACGGCATGAAAGTAATCCAACGCCGTGCGTATCGTGTACCTACTCCGGTACTTACTCTCCCTCTGCGTGGCTAAGTACTCGCTCAGAGTCGGCCGTGTGGCCAAGAGAGACAGCCAGAGTGTGGGAGAGTCTATAGCTTCCGAACACGTAGCCACGATGCACCACCTTGTACACCGAGCCACACGTTCCACGATAACACGTGTTTTGCACGTTTTGCACATTTCCCTCGTACAGGAACTCTACAGCATTGCTAAAGCACTCGCAGTAACTCATCGGGATTTTTAGAAGGAACTAATAATTATTCACCGATCAGAAATTTCTATTCGATCGTAATTCGTCGTAATTCGTGACTCGTCAAAGGACAATGTTGTTCTCCGATGCGAGTCGGTATACGTGTTACACCGGGCTGTTGGCTACCGTGGCGGTTAAACTGTTTTACGTTGGTGCGTGCCGGTCGGCGCCAGCCTCTTGAGTGAGATTGAGTTTTGACCTCGAGGCTAGCGTCATCGACGGTGCCTTCTCGCCCCCGCGTCCAGTTTATGTCAGTGGCCGGCGGATGGCTACTAACTGCTACCTGGTGCGCCGCGTTCGATTCCCCACCTTTCCGCGCGACAGAGCAATCGTATCGCGTCTGTTGATTGCCAGCAGAATAGCGACCGCCAGTCGTCAGCACATTTTTTGTGGTATTTTGAAAAGCTTGTGAATATTTGCCACCTCCCATTAGCAATCGGCACTGCGTAATTTATCGCGCGCGAAGAAATGCACTCGCCGAGGGATATTTCTACATCCGGTGTTCATTACGGGACGGGTGTAAGGTGACAGCTAATCTGCCGGAATGGCGTACGCGGCTCAGCGCTAAATCTCGTACTTACGGACGAAAAGATATAGCGGTATTATGGCTGAGATTGCTAATACACAGCTTGGGTGGTCGACCATGCCCCGAACATTTTGCAACCGACCGCAGTGTCCTGTATTATTTTTTATTTCCTCCGTGCATTGCCCCCTCGCCGGAATACACGGAGAAAAGGAAAGTAGGTCGTAGGTAAGCGTATTTTTGCCGATCGACGGGAAGACATGATGTTTGCTCGTCAGCTCGGCATTTGGCGGTCGGGTCATCGAATCCCTGGCATTGGCGAACAAACTCAGAATATCGAGCCAAAAGAATTGGCGAGGATGGCAAAGACCGAAATATGACGCGGGAGGTGGAAGACGGAAAGGACGATCGAGGGCAGATCGTTCTGACCGACAACTCTATTCGGCACGCGCCTCTTCCTCGCGCGCCTATCGCTCGACTCTTTCATAAAAGCAGCGCGAAGCCGCGATGAGATGGAGCCAAGAGGCCCATTCCCGCGGAGGTCGTTAGTCCAACGAGATCGGGCTATTGCACTTTTAATGTCGCCTCTTCCTGGGACATATCCAAAAGTCGGCCGTAAGAAGAGCATATGGACCTACTCTCCTTCTCTGTGAATTATACCGAGAGCAGCCTCGTTTCGAAAGCGGATCATCCCTTTATCATATTTCGACCCTACGATGCAATTATCCGAGCGAATAATATTCAGGACTCTGCCGATAATTTCGAGGTAGAAGAAAATTGCAGAGATCGTCCCGCAGACATCTTCCCACGCGGTGTTTGCGTGGCACGAGCGAGTGTCATTGTTCATCGAGATCAGGGCCAGCGTGGCGAAGATCGCGTAAACCTCTGGCCTAATCGATTATGCAGCACCCCTTTGCGTTCTCCTCTCGCGCCGACGATGACTCCACCCTTCCTCTTTTCTCGTGGCCGTGAGAGCCCCCGACGTCCAACCAACGATCGTTATGACATTGTCAACCGATTCTTCTTCTTTTTTTTCCACGCTCTTGCAGCGCGATTTATGGCTCATTGCCGATGCACGGAACGAACTCGCGTATAATGAGATTACCGATACCAACGCATGCATATATGAATGTTTTACCGTTGTGCCGCTATTCGTAAAACTTTGATTTTTTCATACGTCAAACGAGTTTTCAGAGGGAAGGAGCAGTGCTTTGGATTCTAGTGCTCTTTCGATTTACCCCGATCCCATTATAAAGGGTTTTCGGTAGTATTGGCACGTTCGTAATTTCAGCGCGAGTGCTCGGTGCCTCTTACTTTTTCCTTGCCGACTGACGTATCGACGATGGTGAGTTGGGCAGGAACGAAGAGAGTGGGAGGACCATCAGGAATCCGGTCAGTCCGGACACGAGGGGCTGCGTAATGAGGATCACTTCGTCGCTCTAATAAATCACTATACTGTCGTTTCGCAATGGCCCACGTATGCGTATTAAACAGCCTGCACACGAGAGGAGGGAGAAACGTCCGAGCGCCAATAAGAATTTCATGTAATACTCTGCTACTAAAAAATTCGTTTCCCCTCTAATCGCCCAGTTTTCGTATCTTTCTGCCCGTTGCGTCGATTACTATTAATTAACGAAATTTTCAATAGCGACATAGCGTGATTTCTACTGGGATATTGACGCGTGGTATTTACGGTTTCACGAGATCCAAAGGAGCACAAGAAGGACGAAAGTAATTGCCGGTCGAGGTGGTTCAATTAAAAAGTCAATCAAGCCATTGGACGTACCGCGTGGTTGGTCGAACGCCACTGGAACATCAGCTTAGGCAACAGCCCGGATGATACGGTGAGAGTGACTACAGCGAATAGAAATCGCAAGCCACTTTAGAGAAAGTTGCACAACAGCCTAATGACATGTCAAATGTACTATAGCTTTTTAATTTCTCCCCTCGGTCGAAAATTTGCAGCCTTCATTTAGGCTCAGTGAGATAACGAGCTCGTAAAAAGATTGTACATGCGGTCGGTACGTCCACCCTTCGTGCAAAAGTATACCGTCCCCGAAAGATCCGCGCCCTCCGATGCCGCGTAAATCTCCGGCTATTCGTGGCTGTGTCCTTAATGATCGTGTAAATCACGGCCAACTCGGGAAGCCGTGGATCCTTCTCGACGACCTGTTTGCAACGACGCTGTCGTTTTGTTAGGGTCGAAGGAGCACATGAAAGTCGACCCCCATCCTCGTTACCCATTCTGACGTCATTGTCTTCTAGAGACGGTTAACGAATGTCCCCCGATGGGATTCATTGCGCTGTCGCACCCTGTCTATTTAATAGGACACTTTTGATAAGACGGTCAGTGTAACGAACCTCGCTATAATTTACGAGGATTTTCATTTTTGTTTCTTCGTTTTTGAACTTTACGAAAACATATTGTGCCAATACAACAATGGGAAGGCGTTCTTTAAGTACCCTTGCATTTGTCGAAAGTGCTATAAATGTTCTGGTCTTAGACGATTGTCTTTCTTATCGTACATTGTAGTTGGTATTTGCACGGTTCGAGATAAGGAGAGTCGACATTAACATGTGCGATAGTGCAAGGTGGAGTTCCATCCGAGTTGGGAGGAATTCCGCGAAATCGATTTAAACGCGTGCCCATACTCTGCGCGTTTTTCTTTGCTACCGTTCTCTCCCCGGGGTGTAACAATCTTCCATTATTGAGGGTCTTGTTTACAGATCCAACTCGCCAAGTCGATCGTGCGCGCCGAACGCGCTCTTTTCTTTCCTTCTTGGCCAGTTTCTCCCTCTCTCCATCTCTCTCTTGCTCCTCGAGCGAGCGGCCATCGACTTTAGTTTAGAGTATTGCCTCTGGGAGCGGCCATCCTCACCCCGTTCCCTTTTCGCCCGCTGCACACTCGAGCGACCGAGCCAAACCCTCTTTCCTCCTCTCCCCCCCCCCCCGTCGTCCCCCTGAACCTAGGTCCAGCGGACACTTCGAGTTTCACCAAGTTTTCAGGCGCCACCGCCACCTCCGACTTCTTCCACCCTTACCCTTGCCCTTCTTTCCCGCGTCGTCGTCCTTTTCTACGTTCTTATCCCCGCTTGTTGCTACCCACCCTACATTTTTTCCGCCCTGTCCACTCCTACGGGCTTGGTTCTTCCCCCCGCGCTGCTAACGCTCTTCTTCGGGATTCTGCCACTCCCGTTTTCCGTCGTCGTTCTCCATATCTTCGCGCCTCCTCTGCTCCTCTGCTCCCGTGTTCTCCGTCCTCGAACGTCGCCTCCGAGAAAACTTTATTCCGCTGACTTGTTCGCATCTTGTTTTGCCGAGCGTTCCCCACTTGGCTTTTCCTCGTTCCGCGGGGCGTCGAACCCGCCTGTCACGTAACTCTTACGAGAACCAACCCGTCGCGCTCTTCAACCACCGCTTCTCCTGCTGCTCCACCAATGCCTCCGAGGACGGTCCTGTCATTTAAAGACCGCCAGAACATCAGTGGATTTTCCCACTCGTACAATTTTACCCGTTCATGCAAATTCGCCATTTGCATATTCGCCAAATTTTCAGAAAAATCCAAGTACGATAAATGCGAAATTCCGGGGGCATGGGATTGGCCGGTAGTACGCGCGTACTACGTGTACGGCAACTGCCGTGGAGAAAGCTGGAGAAGGGGAATGAGGATAAAGGGCACAGCAGGGCTCTCCCGTAGCTCGGACGCGCGTTTGTATCGCGAATCGTCTCGGCTCGTAACACGATACGAAGGCGATAACGAGCCTGATGCGTTATCGTTCGCTCTCCACAGTATATTGCACCGGACTCCGTTGCTGCTGGTGTTGGTGCTGGTGTTGGTGCTGGTGTTGGTGCTGGTGTTGGTGCTGGTGCTGTTGCTGTTGCTGCTGCTGTTGCCACGATGTGACCGTAACTGACCGATGAGCGTCAACAACGGCAAACCCATTGAGAGGGGTCAGTGATCGAAAAACTAAATATTTATAGGATCAACCTATCGTCAATATTATCGGGTGTCTTTCGACTGCAGTTCGCCGAAGGTGAATCCGATACGGCTCTCTAAAGCCACCACGAAGGGAGGATTTTATTCCGAGAATAAATCTACAAATGCGCGTCTAGAAGCATTAAGCAACAAAAAGCTATATCCCATTTATGTGGCATATAGCGTTACTACAGTCCGAGCTATTAAACTCATTGTCAGATGAAATTGGTGGCGGTGCAGCTCCGAGAATAAAGCCGTTAGAAATTGTGAGGAAAATTGAATACCGTTCCTTGGCAAGTGGTTCCTGGAGATTTATGAAAGTGTATATTTTTCTTAATAGAGGCACAGAGGAAGAAGGGGGGCTACATAGTAGCCGGCGGCAGTGGTTCGCGTGTCCGCGCGGGTTACTCCGGCAACGATCAACTAAATATAACTCACACAGGGTGGTAGCTCACTCCGTACGGCCGTATATACCTATCAGGGCTTTAGACCGCCCGGAGTGACGCGAGAGAGGGAAGCAGATCGAAGCGGAGACCAAACAGTGGCATTCCAGCTTGAGATATCGACTTCCAGTGACGACGACCCCGTACGTACCGCTGAAGAATTCATGACGTCGATTCGATTGAATCGAGAGGCGACCTGCACGCGACGTTCTACACTCTACCGACGTGGATCTTCCAAACGTCTGGCACAATCCTTCCATTCGTATGCTCCGTAATTTCCCTGCCGGGCCGTGCTTATTTTTCGCCTAACTCTGCTGTTTGTCGATACACCTCCACAGAAGTATCACGACCCCACAGAGAAAATAACCACACCAGACTGCCTGACTGGTACGATTTTGACGCGAGTGGCAACGATGTCGAGGACACTAATGATCCGCAGTTACACGAAATCGTCGCGAGATCTAACAGCTCGAGTAGAAAATTGTATTGGTTTGTCAATATTTTTTCAATGGTTTCCCTGCTCAAACACTGGCTAAAACGAAGCGAGCTAATCGCAGTAGTTAATTTCCCGTGTCGTCCGTCGCTCTTTGACCTCGTCTTCGAGGGTACTTGGAGTTGTCTCATGAAGGTTGCGCAATTCTACTCGAACGTGTCACGTCCCCCCGCGCACGTGGATTCCAGGATGTGGAGGTCGGCGACGAGCGACGATGACGAGAACGACAGGACCAACGACGAGGCCCAAGTACTCCGTCTTGGGAAGCATCCCTCTCTCTCTTCCTCCAAGGGACGCACTCTTCCCTCCTCTCCTGGCGTACACGGGTGGCTGGCTTTCGAGTATGCTTCAGCGGCATTCTTCGTGGGAAAACCAAACAAACATCTTCAGAGTACGACGCGGGCGGCCCGGACGGTTCTGTCCTCAAGTGCCCGCGGAGTAGCCAATATTGCAAGTCGTTAACTTCCTACGATAGAGGACTCAAACTGGGGATATTTAGCGATCGAGGAGTATAATTGAGCGTCTTCCTCAGCCTCTACAGATTTCCGTCATAGTAAGGAAACTCGATGAAATTATAGCGAACGAACGGACTAAAGAAAGCAACTGTTATTCAATCTCCGTAATTTGTCAGTTGGCTCTTCATTTGCGATGATTTGCCAAAGAAATTGCCTGTAATCTTTCATTCGTAAAATTCGCCGGTCTCCTTTCACATACGTTTAGCGTACGTGGAATTGTAGCAGGGCGTTAATATGTCGGACCTCAGGGAGATAGAACGTCGTTACGTGGACCACCTAGGATGAGGTTTCGTGCCTCTGGCACGTCGCACGTGATACGTAAATGCGTGGTTTCGAAGGTGCTTATATTCGCGGCCCTTTCGTTCGGCAGGTCCCTAATAGCCTGATCGATTAGACCCGAGAAAGAGATTCGCTCCCCGCGTGCAGTATCCAACGCTTGCCTACTCTCCCCTCCTTCTCTCCTTTCTTCCTTCGGTGAATCTAATGACCAGCCTTATTTTCATGCCGTGCATCACCGTCGCGCCAATTACACATTCAATCAGAGAATATAATCATTCGGGCCGCGATATATCAGTGCCCTTAACTGATAATCTCAGCGTGCCGCACGCGTGTAGAGGATGGTATACATCCTCGCAGGATGCATTTATGGGCGATCGCCACGCGTCACGTTCGACTGCTCGATTATTTATGTTGCTCATCCGCAAGGGGCGTGATCTTTCACGATCGACCACTGGAAATCAATTCCGACTGATCTCAACGTACTCACCGTATTCAGAAAACCCATCAATCGCTGGCAATTTTTTTCAGCTTATGTCGTAAATAAGAATATCGATGTTTCGCTAAATGGAGTAGAAATTATGCGCGGTGCTCGCTCCTCCAGGGCAGAAATAAGTATAACTATCTCGTTCCACGAACGATTTCACCCATGAAAAATTCAAGATCGTACGTGTACGTACTTATTGTTGGCAATGCCGTGAGACAAAGCGTGTAGAGCGTGGCGTGCGCGCACACGCTGCAACTGTGTCGTGTTGAACGGGTGCACCAATGTTATGGCTGGTCGGTTTATGATCTCAATCTGGGTCAGATAGCGGGGACTTTGTTACTTCTCACAAAACACACCCTCCTTCGAATTAATCCCGTCGCAGAAAATTGTTCTCGTACCGAGGAATACCGCGAACTGTTCATTGTCGGCAGGGACATCCAAGACCAGCGGAAATTTAGACACGAATGCCCAAGAGCAAGGTGACACGGAATTAATGTATTACCGGCACTCTGTTTACGGTTATACGAATGGACGCATGCAAGCCAATCAATCACCGGCTCGGATTACCATACACTTATCTCACCTGGGCTCTTAAAGTCGTTAGATCCGGAGGATGAGGCCGTCTTAACGGGGTTGATCTTGGATCGCAATACGTTTCTTCAGAGTAACAGCAAAGTTTATGGCGTTTTACGCGTCTAACCAGTCGCAGATCCCAAGCTGTACGATTTATAAGTTCAGAATTGTGCACGGTAAATTGTTGTTAGCTCCTAAGCGCTGGATTCTTATGTAACGACTGCTAAACAGCAATTCTCATGAAGGCGGTGGGTATGCGTGAACGTTGTCGTAGGTACAGCTTCACTTACGATGACGGCGTCGTAATAAGTTTATAATGATCCGTTAAACGGCGAGGTTGCGGTTTACAGCTTTTCCTCTTGGCCCGCGGGCAACCGGCACACCAAGTGATTGTAATTACCAGATATTTTCTGCCCGCTACATATTTTGCATACATTACGGGCCGATATTTATGCCGGAATTATGATCGGAATTTTAATGCCAAGCTGAATCTGCTCGACGGTCCTCCATTCTCACGTGGCGCGTTTCGACCAGCTTTGGACACAAACCGCTCGTTTACCTTTAAATCATTGCACGTTCTTAGCACTTTGGCTGCTGCTGTTCGAAATTCATGTTATCGTCGGGATTTCTTCGTTTCAAAACCGTCCGTTTGTTTACATCTTCACTGCACGTGATCTGAGTTTGGTACAACACGATTAATCGGTGAGGATTTCCTTCAGTAGCGGACTCAAAGTCCAACCCGGAAGATTGATCGGGTCCTTTGCTTATAGAGGAATATGTTTTCGGTGCGTAAGTTATCGGGCTTGATCGATTCTGTCGTACTCGGATTCCCTGATGACAACGACGTCGACAATGACGATGCCGAAACGGGCGAAATTGCCCAGAGATTCTTGTCCTCTTCGTGCAGCCTGGCCTTCTTGGCAGAGCGTTGTCTTAATGTTGGCTTAATGGTCACGATAAAGCAGAGTGATATACGCCCCGAGAGAGCGTACGCATTGCTCGAATATATGAGGAATATATCTCTACATACACTTACATTGATACACGGGCAATCGTTTCTCCTCAATATTCGTCGAGGTGGATTCGTCCGTGGAGTCTGGCGGATGGGACATGCTTGACAATAATTGCTCCGCCAGATAGAGAGGTAATGGCAAATATATGTGTACGAGCAATTAAATCGCAAATGTCAAGGAGATTCGCTCTGTGGGGCCTCGTACGGTCTATGGCAACGTTTATAATATTTGCCTTGTGAAAGCGTTTATATACAAGTACTCCTTCTGGGTACAATTCCTACTGAGAAATTGGATAATTGTTGAGGTAGTATTAATTGGACATTTCGTTTTTCGTAAAAAAACATAGAGAAGCCTAGATAAACGAATGGGCATGCGTAATCGTACGTTGGATTCATAGAATTTCTGAGTACTGATGGAAAGATTACAAATGGCACCGAGTTGGCTGGCCGAAAGGAACCTCAAATATACATGCACGATTGAAATCTGAATCTGAAGTGACGGTTTGCATTGCGGCTTAATCTGCAAATTATTTGATTTCGATCCAAGTACAAGCCGGCTGAAAGGCTGATCCATCATGCGGCGAGCAGTAAAGCTCAGTAGTCATGTGCCAGTGGCGATCTTGATCATGATAGAACCCAAATATCACTTCTATAACGCAAGAAAACGCGCGCTTATGTAACCACCGACAATCTACACTTGTTTTATTCCATTTTATATCAAATCGTAAGATGTAAATGAATAAAAATTGTCATATCGCGTGCATTCGATTGATAAATGACTTACAAATCTGTGAATGAGCAATGCAGTAATTTAGCATTAGTTTCCTGCCAACAGGTTTGTCTTATCCCAAGTGAAATGTTCCTTCCATTGTCCCCACCTTGCCAATTGCTTCCATTGATCTCGCGATAAGGTACTTACTTTCTCGCTCTTAACTCCTAGAGACAGCGGTGAAGCGCAGACCTCGTGAGATCCACGCAGGGACATATTTATCGCAAGATTAGATTATCGTGGCCGAGCGCAATGGCGCCAACCTGCCGGGCAACGCGAAAATAACACACCGGCCAATCCCCAGCGGTGATTCCCTTTGGTTGCACCTTCCCGACGGGCATTTTTATTACTCGTGATACGAATCGCCGGGGCGATTGATAATTCCTTGCCGTCAGCGTCGACGTCAAAGGGAAGAAAGAGAGGGAGCAGATAGAAAGTGCGAGAAAGAAAGAGACGTCGACCGATCGATCGCGACGCCTCGAATGCTTTTTATTTTGCAATCGTCGACAGTCGGTCTTCTCGTATCGAGTGGCCACTTGACGATCTTTTCTTGTACTTCCAGGAGAGCGAGTCGTGTCTTCACGCGCGACCGACGATTCTCTAGCGTAAACCACCTTTAATCTAATCGTATACGTGGCGGATCGAAGAGATAAAGCGCGGATGGAATCTAAGGCCCTTGGCAGCCAGCGAGAGAAAAATTGCTACACTCTGGAAATCTACTGCCGTTGCCATGGAGGAGTCACCGTGGCTGTTTATTACATTGTTATGTCCAGAGATGAAAGAAAATACGGACTTTTATCGTCTCTTGGCGTTTTATTGCGTAATATTCTGGATTACTGCCGGCGACTATCCTCGTGATTACTGGACGACGGAGTCGCAGACATGTTTTTGTTAAAATGACAAAATAAAGGGATAGCTGAGAAGATGATGTGCTCTCGACGAACCCAGCGGGCCCCTCGACAGGCCAAAGAGGCTCAGCTGGCCGTTGGTCGGACGGCAAATATTTTTGGCGCCAGGTTTTCCGCAAAGGCCTGTTAGCATTGTCGGAGGCGTCGCGTCCTCTTCTCGTCCGTGCATGCGTGCATGCGTGCATACGTGCATACGTGCTTGCTCCGAGTCAACTCGACGACTATTGACCCAAGGCATTATCGCGGGCAAATGTAAAACGAGCCGAGCTCTCGCTTATGAGTATGAGTACGGCCGAGTGCGACTCTCGTCCACCCATTGACGGTCATCGCCGTCCCTCCAACGCGCTTCAACGCGCTTCAACGCGCTCCAAAGCGCTCCTCCGCGTCAGATCGAACAATCGCACATGGCCAATGGGCATTCATTGTCGACGACGTTTCCTCGAGGATTCCTTCACGTCGTAACGGACGCTCAAAGTCCTGCTTGTCGTAAATACTCCCGCGAAAAATAATTAATATCGTTAAAGTCTGTTTAGTTAAAGTCTTAAGGCGATCGTCAAAGGAGCTTACGAAACGCTGACGATCCGCGGTATTAGCATTTTCTCCATTCTCATGCGCAGGCCTTAACTACAGCGATACCAGAGATTCGATAATGCCCCTACGCGACAAATAGGCGCATGGTAACAGCGGGTAGGCACAAGTTCGACAGTCGACGGCTAGGATCGATTGAGGCCAGTCAAGAAGATTATCAATGACACCCAAGATCGGCGTCAAAAAGATCGCCAGTCATGATCGTCCTACGGTTGAATGGCACCTTTTATCGGAATTTCGTCGATCCAACAGTTATCACGCTGCCACGGCTAAGATTTCATTAGAAGTAACGCGATAGCATTATCTGTCATTATTAAAATTTACGCACAATTGCGTAAGTCGTCGGGGATCCAAGTAAAAGCTTTAGAGTAAAAGTGAATTGTAAACAATAATATTAGCCGATTCGTGCAATGTACATCTGTACGGTTAATCTAATCTCGGCTTGTCACGCGCCCCGCAGATAATGACTGTTATTTTAAAAAATGTGTCGCGTATATTAGAAACGACCACTGCGCCGTACACGTTGCAGTTATCATACGTCCGTTTCATCAGGAGAAAAGGTCGGGCAAAATCTCGGATGGATCTTCGTGGCTCAATGGAATATGATAACAAGATGAAACGTGAGTGCGCGCACTGACTAAAAAGGGTGGGGCGTATTTAGTAAACAGCCCGGAATCCTAGACTATCCGTCTTTTGACCAAATTTCAACGACGATGAGAGTCGCATTCCAGGAATGTAGGTATTGGCCCGCTAGGTACAAGTGCTCCGCAAACACGGTAAATGTATTTATAGAGGGAAGACGCACGCACGACATCCTTCTTCTCGTTCTCTTTGCTTCTCCTCTCGTCGGCGTCTAGACTCGCAATCATCGTGACGGCCATTGTCATTTTCCATTCATGTCCTAGCCTCTCCTCTGTCCGGCGAGGACACCCTGTCTCTTGTCCCCGAGACGAAATTTCATTGTATTCCACGAGAAGACGTTTTCCCCCGAGTTTGTCCACACGGCTCGTCTGTCATCGGCGTAATGTCGGTTCCTCAGAATTCTATCCCAAGATGACGTATCACACAAATGGGGAGCTTCTACATTCAAGCCCTTTTTGTAGTGACACGCGCCCGTTTAAAAGATGCCTGCAACTGACGTGGGTGGTAATAAATTCTTAACACGTTGACGAAGACGCATCGAGTAGCGCAAAACGGATGCACGGAAGGATCGACTGGCCAAAGTGTACGGACCAGTCACGCGACGTAACCCGAGACTTGCTTAAATTCCTTGGCGTACGAACCGGGCTTTCTCTTAATTTGCATTTTCGGCGGCAGTAGCAGGAGCGAGGACACGACTCGTACAAACGTTGGGCAAATAATTCAATTATTAATGTGAAGACTCCTCGTGCCGATCACGTGGCTACTTAACGATAGACTCATTTTTATTAGAGTCAAGAGGTTTTGGAAAAAGTTTTAAAACTTTCCGAATCGCTCAAGCCAGGCCGCCATTGATTGCGTATTCTCATTTGTAATCGAATTCCAAGCTTTCCGAGAAGCCAAGTGATTGGGTGCTTGCTGCACACGCCGACTTCTCCGATTAGCGTGCAGAGGCGATAAAGAAAATGCATCGGCCGGCGTGCCACCGAGGAGACCGATTACGCGGTTCTTAGGCTCGCGGGGAATTCACTTGCATTAAAACAAAACCTGCTCGATCGACGGCATTCAACGTTCAACGTGCAACATCCTATTTGTCTTACGAGTTCCATACAAATATTCTTGGAACATCAGTGTGTCGATATTTCTTCCAATTCTCACTCTGTGTTTTGTTTGCTGACACTGTGAGTCACGTGTTTTTGTGCATTTTTTAACGTGCACTATTACTCCGTAGCCACGTGGAATAACAAAGCTCTTGTGAATTGACGCACATTCGGATTTGCAATAATCCCTGCCTTAAGCATAAAATTTCTTTTTCTTCGCGCGAAGGAGGAATGGTTAAGCGGGCGAATAGAACAGTATGCGCAGGAGAAGTGGCCAGGAGAACCTGGGCGGGGTGCGGTGGTCCGAAAACAAATAATAGCGTAGAACATTTCAATCTGCTCGAGTAACGCCGGATGTCAGTCACCTTTCTCGGCTTCTTCCCTGGCTCGCGATGCTGCCCATTGATGTTTCCAGAAACGAGGGAAAAAAGGAAAAGTTTATTCGGCCGATCGTTACTGGCCATCCGACGTCATCCGCGAGGGAGGATGATGAAGAGCCAAGCGAGGGGAAAAGACGACGACTCCTCCCTGAGCGGCCGAAATCGTTGTAAATTATTGCGCCGTGGACATGTGGCGTTTAGCGGCGGTAATTGATTACCATAGCTAGGAGCCCAAGAGCGAAAACCTGCCGGCGTCTCAAGAGTTCATAAACGCGTACTCACACGTATACGAATACACGTGCACGTTTAAGTATCGACGTGTGCACATATCTCCAGGGTATAAATTATAATTGAATTAGCTTGAGCTCTTAATTAGTCAGCTCGAAAGAGAGAAAGAGAAAGAGCTAGGAAAAGGTTGGGAAGACAGACTGCCCCGAGGGTCGCGTCCCATTTCACTTTGTACCTCCGACTCTTTGGCCATTCTCACATCGTGAACGCACTTTCTTCTCTTCATACGACTATGTTCTGCTCTTCCTCCTTCGTGTCGTCTGGCTGTGCGAGCTAATTTACGGCGTAGGCGCCGTTATTACTCGTCCAATGTCGTCCTTTGTCTCCCGACTCCTGTCCTTAGACCTCCCCCTTGAATAAACATCAGTGATTCAGCTAATCGGCAGTACGGTTTCAGTATATACCCGCTTTTTATGAGTGAACTACTGACATTTGGTACTATTGGTAGTTGGTATGGTAAGGGGGTAAGAGACTTATCTGTCCACTTAACCGAGGAGACCGGGCGGTGGGGGTCTCTTGCGTCAGAGGGAAGGAAAATAAACAACGAGAGGGGGAGTTGCACTCTCGATTGAGCATCGAGCAAACCACGGGCGCACAATCGCGAAGGCATGCAATTAATGCGACATCGATCGCGAGGGGGGTAGCCGCAGACCGACGGCCAGGGAAAGGGTAAGAGACAGGATGTGGCAATCTCTCTTCTAGCCCGACTTAAAGGCTCATCGTAACTCCGCCTTTTATCCGGGCACTTCGTTTCCGGCGGCGCGTGCAAAACAAACGACGACGTTTCCCTCTGCGCAAGCCGGATCTGCAATTTCTCTCTTGGTCCTTCCTCCACCCTGATTTTTCCTGCATTCCTTAACGACGCCCTTCTTAGCCCTCTACTTCTCCGATGTCTCCTTTCGCCTCGTCCTCTTCTTGATATTACAATCTCCATAACAACTATACATATATCCAGCTGTCTCACACCTCTCCTTTCTTCAACGTCTTATCGCAAATTCTTGGCCCTTTCTGTCTCTCTTGAACCGCTAGCGAAGCGCTACGCAGCTCCGCTTTCCACGATCGTAAAGCAGACGTTTATTATCACGAGACGCGAGCGATAAGACGCTGTACTCCCGTCGCGAAATCTCCACCCTCCTCAAGCACTTCCATCCCCGTGAACGCATCTCTTTTCCAGCGTCTTCCTCGTCCTCGATACGTACTACCGAACTTTTCGTTTCCATGGGCTTCTCATATTTCACTAACGACGATGCATTGGTATGCGGCCAGCCGAAACGGCTCTCTTATCTCCGACAGACGGATAGTGGAATCGCATTTAAACGAAACCGCCTTCGCGGGAGAGAACGAGCAGCGTGAATCACGAGCGAATATTCATTACGTGAGAGAATTAATAAATCATCCGGCTCGTGTTTTTCCACGAAGGAGTAATGGAAACGAAGAGAGTCGGCGTAATTTTAATAGCATATTTCCACACGTACCGCGGCACATTTTTTATGAGTAACTATTCTCTCGTTTTTGTCCGACTCGCCTCGTTCCCCTCTTCGAGTCCACACCGAAAATTTGGATTGTTAATTATCCCGGCTAGCCACGCGATCCCGAATAATTAATGATTCCTCCGCGAATACCGGGGAAGCCTGTTTTTCAGCAAATTGTTCTAACGATCGGGGGTAAAAAATCCACAAGTTATTATAATTGTGGTATTCCTAACGGAGCGACATCGAACGTAAAGCTGTCGACTATAAATTTGTAGCCGGCTTAGACGGTAGAGGGATGGGCCGAAGAAAAGAAACGAAATGGAAAGGGGTGTCTCCCGCTGCTAAGAATAGCAGGCGGTAGCCACTACGGCCGATGCAAATTCGTGGCCGAAAACACATTCCCCGTATGTATAATTGATCGCGTCGACACGGCGTCGACGATGCCTACACGCGATGCTACGCGTGCTTTCATGACCATGACACAGTGTTTGCGGTCGGCAGAGGGTGTGTGCCGTGTCGTAGATGCACGCAGGATTCCCCACACGCATAACTGAGTTCCACGTAAGGATACACGTGTAGGAGATAGAGGAGATATGCCGGGAAGCTTGGCCGCGAAACGGGAGATAGAGTACGAGGACATGTCTGAGGCGTGTGCACGTCGGAAATATTTAATGCAATCGAGAACACATCGATCGGACCTTGAACGGTACGCTTTACTAATTGCTTATGCAATCCCCTCCCCTCGTCTTATCTCGGAGTAATCCACTTAAGAATTATGAGTCGACGATGAACTTAGTCGAATTAAAAAATTAATTTAACAGACAATTCGAGGTAGAAAGTTTTATAGAACCGGCAGACGTATATCGTGGTTTACGGATTTTCCTCGCGTTTCGCCTTGGAATTTCCTGCGCTAATGCGCCGACATTTCTCGCGGGCCGCCGTATAATTCGAAGAATTAGAGTGGCGAAATTTACGCGCGGTAAGAAGCCGAGGAAGAACATTCTAGTAACGGGCAGCAGGGTGCAACGACGTACCTCGATAGCGGATAGCGGACTAATGGCAGAAGTTTCCTCGTCCGGCGAATATAACTCGAAAGAGAGCGAGCGAAAGTATCGTAGGGAGGCGATTCTCCCGAAAGCAGAGGCACAGGGGATTTCGGGGATGACGACCTGGACCGCCATTGGAATCCGGCTGCCGATCGTTGAACCCGAACAAACGGAGCAATCGGCGATACGGCTCGTAAAGTCGTAAAAACAAAAGTATCTCGACCGAATGGCTACCAATAACGTGGGTGCGTGCCTCCTTCGCTGGTTGTTTGTGTGTGCTTGCCTACGCAGCTTCGTTTGTCTGCAATCGCTCGTCCAACCTCAACCCAAAATTCTATCTCCCATCTAATCGTCATTTAGGCACGTTGATCGGCGAGAATTTGTACAACAATCGAAATATTTCACAGAATTTGGCGGCAATCTCCTACGCGAACCGCGCCAGCAAACCGTCCGATCATTGTCTGTCTGACTAGTGCGGACGCTATCTACTTGCGGGGCTGACCTAAAACTTCGTCCCGCATTTATCGCTTTAAATAGCCAATACAGAATTACACTTTTACGGCAAGACTTTTTTGTCTTCTTGCAAGTACGTGTCAATTGTCGTGACGTTTTTGCGTGTCACTAAAAAACATTTTACGAGAAGGCAGTGAATGGACCGGCAAAAGGCAAAAAGCAGTGAATTGATTTCTATTTCCGGAAGTGTGTTTATCGCATCCCGTGATCCCCGATTCGAGTGGGGCTTCCATTGAGGATGACGACAGGTCCTCTTGTCGGTGTTTGACGCAATTAGCAGGTCTCCCACCTCTGGCGCTGCTGTCCCTGCGATTATATGCTCGGTCACGACGAGGGTATCTGCGAAGAGAGATCGGCAGATCGATCGGGAACGTACCGGGCGCCCTGCGTTTTAGCACATCGTCGAAATACCGAATGTAAATAGAAATTAGAATTACAGAGTGGCCGTCGATGTGTACAGTCACGGCCGAAGAGGAAACGATGGGATTACGACGTTTGGTATTACGACATATTTCGAATAGTCAGTGTATGTAGTATTTTTCTGGTATTCTTCATTTTTCATGGGACATACTTCTTTCGATGAGTGCTGGAGTTGGTGGGGATATAGCGAACATGATACATGGCGAATCGATTATCGGGGATTTACGGGGTTTTAAGGCCGTCGACGGAACGAAGGCGCGTCACCATATCGGACCACCTGAACGCGCCCTGTTATGTCACTCGGTTTCTCCTTGTCGGCCGTGTATCGCCACTAATTAGCGGCAATTCCGCACTGCCGATTGGATACCACGTTCGTCCCGAATGCATCACGATTGGATATCAATCGGCCATGACGAACTCATGCCCGTATCGTGTTTGTACTGAACCGAGAAAACAGGATGATCAGCGGATTGTCCGAGTTAATTATTACTTTAAGATCTTTCGTAATAAAACATCGCCCTCCGTCTAGACCTTGGACCAGTACTTTTCCGCTTAGTGGCGATTAACTTCCGTAGCCGCGATATGCGATCATAGAACATAACTCGTTGGTACATGGCCTTGTCTGACCCTCGAACGTAATAAATTGATACATTCGTCTGGTCCTTTTCTCGGGCGTTCGTTCTGCCTCGTGTCGGTCTGATCCCTCGGTGTTATCGTTACTCAGCGCAAATCACTCGCTAATTACATCTAAAACGACTGCCACGGACGGAGGAAGAGGGGGGAAGAGGGGGGAAGAGGGAGGCAAGAGAAGGGGCCGCGGGAAGGATAGGCCGGTCGGCACACCTACGTGTAAAAGGCACGCGCACAATTGCAGCTAATGGCGGGCGGCGCGATTACACGCATATTGATGGCCGACTCTTAGCCGGGCGATTGATTTCACCGTTAATTGTGCCTAACCGGAGTGCTCGTTATCGCTCCGGGCTCGAGATACACTCGGCGTTCGTCTTCTTTTCGCCTCGATGCCAGCCGCGTTCCGTTCCCTTCGCGACTCGCGACTATCCAGACCGATAAACGCCTTTACTTACGCCGAGAAAAGGCCTTTTAATTAGACCGATGAAAACGGCCCGAGTAGACGAGGAGAAAGATGCCGATTATCGACGCTTGTGGCCCGTTCCGCCTAGGGAAACGCCAAGAGAGCATCGGCAGTTATTAAATGGGGGCTCCGTTCGAGCATGGTGGTTCATTTCACGGCGGCTTTGAGGCCGCGTTTCTCTCGTTCGCTGCCTCTTTGTGTTTCCCATCTTTATGGGCCGGCTTATAACTCTATGAATCTTCTCGCGTCCTCCTCCATCCTCTCTTCTACCGCTCCGACCATTCTCATCGACGATTCTCGACTTAGCGGCCTCGCCAATCACACGGGGTGGCCCGGTCATTGCCCATGGTAGTTAATTTGTTTTTTAATACATTTTCACAATTACTCCTACCGTATTATCCTCCGCTCGGATCACCACAGGGATTTCGATCGATCGGCGCGACAAAGGACGCGCTCATTGCCGTTGTTTGTCGATCGAATTGGTAACAAAGCCGATATCGCCGTGGAGCTTACCATCAAGAGCGGCATCGTCTCCGTACTGATAAAGCCTCTGCGTATCGCGACCCTTTTCTAGGGCGAGCAAATAACCGAGTTACGAGCAATACCGGTCACTCTGCGTCAGAAACGCACGGTCCTGCACGTCGTCCAGCACTGGACTTGACGTACCGATGACGCGTATCGTATGTCATTATTTTGAGTCGTGGAAAAATTGTCGCGATTATAAAGATTCCATGGGGACTTTGCGAGCAACCTTATCGTGCACCTCTTCCACATATCGTTATGTAACCGGCCTGAATAACTCCCCAGAGAAGTCATCGTAGTGGCGGGCTGACCTACATACTTGAATCGACGCAGAGGTTTTTTTCTGACCTAGCAATTATACTATGGCCTTCGGTACACAGGGTTGAAAGTGATCTTCCCAGCTTCCATGCCGGAAATGTTATGATCGATTTCCTCATTAGTCATTCTCTTCCCGAAATCACGAAGCTTCGATTTCACGGTATGTTTGGGGCGGTCAGGATCGATCGATAGACCAACGATACGACATGACGCGACACGACTGTAAGGTTCGAGTTGTCGAGACAGAGTCGACGGAGCAGCGAAGAAGCGCCCTAAAAGTGCAGTGGCTCTTGTGCGGATTCGGCCACTCGGAGTTTCGTATGACGAAACTCGGCTGAGTCATCGCCGGCGCCTGCGAGCGATCAGACACGTAACCGTCGCTTTCCCGGCGGATTTTCCCGTCGAGCGAGCTCCGCCGTCGATAACCCACCATCTGATCCCGTAAATCATCAATCTTCCCTGCAACTCGAGCTGCTAATGTTTCGTGGATCTTGGTTGATCGGGCAACGCTAACGGCGCATCGTTAGCACTCAGCCCTCAGAATCCTGCTCAAGAGAATGATAACTCCGGTTGATTCTACCAGTTTCTCCGGGAGGATAGTAACGGTAAAAAAATGGAAAGTCACCCGGCGAACGGAGAGTCCCTGGCACTTGAGGCGCGGCCAGATAGCGCCGGGCTTTTCGGGGAAAGGAAGACAGAGAGAAGGGGGAGAGCTTAAGTGACGGTGGGTGGGCGAGATGGTTATTTAAATACCCATAGAACCCATTAGAGATTACGGTCGAACAACAAAATGTCAGTGCTGGTAATGACGCTGGTAACACGGACCGAAGAAATACTATTTTCTTCTTTTCTTCGGCTTCCACGCTCTTCTTCCGTGTACATTCCTTACAACGTCCTGCGTCCGGCCATGAAATACGTGATATATCACATAATTCCCCCGTTCAGTGAATTTGTTGTCAATTGCCTCATGGCTGTAGTTGTCTTCTCGTCTTTTGTCAGTAGCGTAGAAAGGAATGAGGAGCCTAAGAGTGAGAGACTCACGTCGATTAGGGCCACTCGATGAATCCGACTGTGTCGCATTCGAGCGACACTTTAAGTGCGCATAAGTTTACACGTTTACACCGCTGACATCAGAGTCCTCGCGTTTCGTGCCTTCCTCTCGTCACCGTCGTACATGAATCATGTTCCTGGTAAGCGAGCTAACGAGATCAAACGGCCCTATTGGCGCTGCACGGAATTGCTCCAGTTTTTCCAGTTATCATGAGTAATGGAAGTCGACCAAGTTCCGCAATAGTCTCAGCTATTCCGTGTTAAACAGTCTGACACGATATGATTAACGAGAAAATGGCAAGGCCTCCGGAAATATAAGAGAGGGAAATTAAATCAAGTACCAAACACGCCGCACGCTGAAAGATAAGCGCGAGGCAGGTAAATGATGAGCCGGTGGTCGCTAGTTTTAATTAACTTTATTGCGAATACACACACGATAGCGGGATAGAAGGGAATAGGGGGGGGGATGGGGAGGGGTAGGGGGTAGAGAGCATGGTGGGATCGCCCACGTTGCGTCGCGAGGGACACGATGGAACGCGCGACGGAACACGCGGCGGCTTCGTTTTCGGGAGATACCGGGCCATTGGAAATTCCCAAGGCGGCGCTCGGGGGTTTGTCGGAAGAGGGGGAGAAGGGGGGGGGAGAGGGAGGTCGTTCGGTTATCGGCGACGAAATGAATTCCCAAAACTCAATTAACCGTGGCCTCCTTAACGGGCGAGGTGCTTAACGAACGAGGCGAGACGCGTAATGAATGGTCCCGCAGGATACTGCGGCCCAGCTTTTCAGCGCGCGTCCCCTCGAGAGCGCGAGATATAGCTCTCGCTTCCTCCTGCGCTCGGCCTCTCGATTCCACTCTGTCTTTCGGTTGTCCGCCCTGAGAGCATCGAGCCATTCAACCCTTTTAAGTAGGCCCGAGGTAAAACGCTAGGAATGCAAGGGGACCGGTCTCGATGGTACTCGATCGACTCTCACTCTCCCCGTCTCCGTCTATCTTACCTCTTCTCTCGGGGTAAGAGATCCGTTTCACCGTGATTCATCGTACGTTTTATCGGGGAACTCTATCGGAAATTCCATAAAGAATTCCAGATAGAAATCACACGTGCGTCCTGGGTAATGTACGCGTAACGCAATTGAATTAGGGTCCCCCGTTCTTCCGTCATCTTTTCGTATAATCGTTACGGTCGCCCCGCTATCTTAATGGAGTAAGTGAATGAAAATCCGGAGGAATGGCGTTTTTGCTTGGGTCGAGAGAGTAGCAGAGGGAAAATTGATGGGACGTGTTCGTTTTGGAAAGGAGCGAAATGGCATGCTGCAACCGCTTGGGCCGAGGTTCCCTCAAATCACGGCTATGCTCACCACTCCATGATCGTTTTTCTCATGGGGAGGGATGACGGGGAGCGTGTCAGAATGAATGTGACGCCGGCGGATCGTCGCGGCTTCCGAGCAAAAAGCACGTCTCGCGTACTCCTCTCGCGTGGATCCTCCGCTTCTTCGTCTTCTTTTTCATCCTCTCTTTTGCCGGCTCCTTCCCTCTTCCCTCTTCCCTCTTCCCTCTTCCCGTCTGTTCCTGTCGTGCAGCGGCAAGCGCGGAACACACTTAACTCACGTCGATCCTCCGCGTAACGTTTGGCCGACGCGCGCTAGTCATCGTCTCTCTTCTCCTTCTGTTCTCCGTATGCATAGAACCGTCGACGACGTTATGTGCCACTTGATGTGGCACCAGCCCGGAGACACGAGTGCGCGTACACTCCTCGACGAACCCAACGATGAAAAAGTTGCGTTCAATCAACGAGATAATTTGCATGCCGGCCAGTCGGCGCGACGTCCAACCGACGTCCAACCGACGTCCAACCGACGTCCAACCGACGACCAACCGACTACCGACCGGCTCGACGATAACATCCTCCACCGGGAGATACATTCTTCTACATATTTGGAAGATTCAGCTTGGTATACAGCTGTCCGGCTGCTCGGCATTACCCAACAAAGCTGCCCGTTGAAAAGTCAGCAGCGATGACGAATTCGACCATCTTCCTAGAAATCCGCCTGGGGCATAATCATCGTCGGTCCAGATGTCCAAATTTATGAAGCTTTGGCGAAATAGCCTGACTCGTTGCGCGCATTACGTGAATTCTAACGACGCTACCTTGGATACTTCCGCGAAGATACACGACACGATGGTAAATGAAGGGGCCGGCCAATGACATTACGAAAGCAATCGCCAGTTCAAAGTCAAAGCATTTACATACATGCCAGACGACGAAAGTTCACGGAAAAGCACAACGCGTCTTGGAAAAAATGTTCTTTTCATCGATGATAGTTTTTCATCGATAAAGACAATTGTCGGACCTGCTTACGAAATAGCGGCGAGTTCAAAGTCGACGGTTCTACGATCAATCCGTCTACGGAGATAAAGCCGTGAATCATTTTATCGCGACGACGCGTCAATTTCTGTACAACAATGTCAACAATGTTCAAGACGTAACGTAATTATGCAACTAGGGTGAGAATGACCTGTCCCGACCTTCGGAAAGTGATATTGGCTCGATGAAGAAGACGGCAGCCGGGCAGAAACGGAAAGATGGAAAGAGAGGGTTAGATCGGGGCTCGGATGATCTTAAGACCTTCCGAGCCGTGGGAGATTAGGGTTTTACGAGCGCGATGACAAGCCGCCGTGCGATAACGTTCCTCTCTGTTGACGCAAAACGGCTTAACCGTAGAGCCGGTGAGCGGGTCTCCGCAAGGTGCCATGAATCGCCACTTTCATTGCGAACTTTTTCTACCAAACAAACCTATCGTAAAGCGCCTTGCCGTTCTTTATCGCCTCGAATTTACGTGATTTACCAAAAGCAACTCTTGTGGAATTTCCCAGCTGTAGCGATTTCGGGAAGTGATAAAATTCTTGGTTCGATCTCTCGTACCTACTGGATATTCATAGGCGTTTCAGCGAAGAATCCTCGGACATTATGAAGTGCGTAAGCCAATTGGACACGGTCATTTATCGTTCGGTTCGGGCCGAAACGGCGCGTCCCTCATCGATCTTGGTGTCAGGATCGTCCGAGCCGTGACACAATTCGACACGAAAAAGGCCCGCCGGCCCGGAAAGTCCATTGACGCGCGGTTATTTGTCGCCATTTGCCACGGCTGTTTAGCTGACATTCGCCGGGGGCTCGGCATTTGTCCGAGCGAAACAGAATGGCCAGGTGACTTCCTCGACGTCGGAAATGGGACGCGCCAGCGCGTGCCCCAATCCACCACAAAGCTAGTAAATTTCGTGGTTTTTACTCAATGGAGACGTCCTCCGGTTTCTTCCTTTCACGAACCCCAGCCGTCTTCGTTTATACCCACGAGCCGACTTTTCCATTCACCGGTTTTTCTCGGCTTCGTGAAAACCCATAAACTTCACCCCGAGTGTAATCGTTTATTTATGACGTATTTATATGTTTGACTTATCGGTCGATGTGAAACGCGATTACGCGATAAAGGCTATTTAATGGCCGAAAATCGCTTAAAGCGTGTCGTTCGTGTCGGATTAGCTTCCATCTTACATGTTATACACATATTGGAACTCATTTCCGCCGTAATTTATGCCAGAGCACATCGTCCAAACTGGCAAAAGAATGCGATAAAAAATGAATAAATTACAGGTGCCGAAGTGTCATAATCCCTGTCTCGTTTCTCTCATTAGGAATTCATTTAGCCATGATTCTTGTGCTAATCATAGCGATAGAAAAGAACAACCAAACGACCGACCGGACCATAGCGTACGATAAGTCTATTGTTTTTGCGAAATTATCTTTTGCTCGAAAATGAAGCTAACGAGAGGAATCCGTCGTCATCGGCCGTCGTGGCAATTTCGCGGTTAGGCATGATCGTCGAGGATGGCACGTCCAGCCTCTTTTCCCTTTCTTCCCCTTGCCCCTCCCGCCTTCCCCCTATCTGGACCGCCGTGTTTTTCATCGGTCCGTCGGCCGACCTATTCAAGTGTTGGCGGTTTTTCACGTCGGCCGGCTGACAATATCCCCACTAGAATCCCCTTTGCAGAGACGACGACGGCGACGACTCCTTGTCGTCGTCCCCCACGTGGATCTGACGCGCAGCAGCACGCCGGCCGGCCGGTAGCCGCATTCAACGTGCTGATCTCTCGCGACGTTGACCGCACCGTTGACCGCACCGTCGACCGCTTGACTTTTCGGCTGATCCCACGCGCGTTAAAGTGCACCACCAGTTCCCAGGAGGTCCATCGAAATCGCGTAATCCGACTTAGAGGGGCCCGTCCGGGCTCTTTCGATGCCTGAGCCATCTTCTTACACGTAGGTGGCTGTCCGCATCGGTGGGCGGAAGGATTCCCGCAATCCGCTTTACTCACGCTCGTTATCCTCGCACGCTGCCTATCAACTTATGCGCCAGGATTTCGGACAGTCTCTGAGAAGCCGGTCAAACGAGCCTACTTGGCGGGAACAGGCCAAACAGAACTGCCTAATGTTGACGCGCGGCAGATCCGCCGGTGAACGAAATCGCTGGTATCAGTCATGGCTTTACAGGAATTCCTACACTCCTGTACGATACGCAACGATCAAAGGTGATACCGGCTTGTTCTGCCGAGAACATATATAAGCCCGATGGATCGGCCGATTCTTCTGCAATCCGCTTGTAACGTCCTAATCGACGCTCTTGCGCGAAACTTCGCGTCCTTTGACTGTCTGCTCGGGATTCGATAGTAATGTTTCCGTCCAGACGACGGCCAATGGACAATGGTACAAGTTTTTTCCGGCGATTCGATAATACTTTTGTGAATGTTATACACCAGCTCAGTGATAAACGTGTCTGATTGTTGTTGCTCATGGTCATTAAATGTACCAAAGTGACAAGGCTCCCATGAGCCAGGAAAAAAGTGCGCATCGTGATACAACGAGTTATTCATCGCGTGTGCCCTTACGTCATTTTACGGATTTGATTTATTACCTGGATGATCCGTGAGAAGCCGACGAAATCATAAAGCAATCAAAATCGTATACCGCGGACCGACCGGCTCGACTCCACATGCTCGCGATCCATTGTTATTATCAGGATACTCGGGCTGAGATGACACTTGGACGGGGAGGTTCGCGCAGAAATGACTAAGCCGTCCGTTCGGTGAGTTTTAAGGAATTCCCCGGTATTATATGGCCTTTGCGATAGACGTGCAATTTGAGCCCGACTTCGTACACGCGGGAATTCGCGATATTTCGGGGAAGTGACATCACTAAAAGTATTTGACACCTTCGAGTGACGAGGCGCGACGACTCCGGGGGGATTTCAGTATAATTGGCAGGATTTAGCGGGCCGCTTGGAATTTCCCAAGAGAACAGAAATTACCGAGAAAGTGTCGGCGGTTCAAGGAAAACCTAACTGGGAGGAGCTCGAAAACCGTTTTCTGATTGCATCTTACTTTGGAACTGACTTTCCAAACGTCTCGTGACGTATGGATATTCCGCTGACGGCGCTGAGCCGTGCCATTCGTAATAAATAGCGTTGGAGCTCTCTTGCGAAACGTGACGTCACGAGAGACGATCCCGTGGAAGACCCACCTTCGGGACCGTATGACCTCGACGATGAGTCTCGGCCAGAGCCGAGACGTCTATACTAGAAATACTGGAAATACTGGATTTTTCGCGGAGAGGTCGACACAAATCGTTAGGAGCAGGTGCCGCGTGGTCTGCTACTGCATCGGTTCCATTAAGCAGCGTTCCATTAAGCGTTTCCTTCGCGTTCCAGCGATCGGATAGTCGCGCCTTCGAGCCGACTTTGGCATTTTCTTCCTTACGTAAACCGCAGACGAGACAGAGAAAAAAGAGAGAGCGCCAGGTAGACGGATATTAAGATAAGGCAAATGAATAATGCCCATGGACCGCTTGCTACGTGCGAGATTTAAATCCCTTCAACCACATGGTGCGGTACAATGGAGAAAGTACGACTACGACGGTGGACGATCGTAATGTAGGAAGCGAACTGCCGATAGTTAACGGGAAATACACGGCGGAGGTGGGCAAAACGAAACTCTGGTAGCTGGAGTAGCGCAGGAGGAGAGCCGACGAGCTTCGTCGCGCCTAAAGCCTGATACACCGTGCGTTAATGAGCCGTGAGCGCGCCAACGTTGTCAGCGGGACGTCGTTTGTGACTAATTTTGCAATTATGTAAACCGTCGCCAGAGTCGGAGTAGCGAATCAGAGGCAATATATATGCCTATACACCTTGCCGCACAGAGGGGGGGCCGACCAATCGCGGAAATTGAAAAACTCTACAAGTCGTCGTAATATTTCCACAAATTTACTCGATCCAATTGGCTACTTTATCCATTTCCTACTCCTCCTCTTTATTCCCCTATAACAGTTTCATCCAAGAGTTTTCCTAATTTGCGCGCAAGCGTGTGACATTTAATTTATTCGACTAATCTCAGCTGGCATATATTTCATGTCGTAACACAGAGATTATGTTGACGGAAACGTAAATTAATAGATACAGTCGTTTCCAATGTCGTAATGATAGGCACAAGTGAACATTTGATTTATATGGCAGACCAATAAAGTAGGAAAATTATTGGGAAAAAGAATAAAATGTAAACACGCGAATATAAATGCTAATAGGTTTAATGAGGCGAAGTGGTGGGGCGAGTAAAAGCTAGGACGTCATTTATAAAGAATGCTAATTAAGTAGCGGATTATCGTGGAAATGAGTGGAACATAAATAAAGCCAATGGAAAATGTTAATGCGATTCTTAGTACGTTAATCGTAGAAAAGCGGAAGTCCCAAGACACGCGATTTTTTTCCACAAACGAGTCGATGAGAACATTTACGTGAGGAGAAAGAAAACCGTTCGGGATGCGAATGGGGCGACGATTTAAGTGACACCGGCGAAATAAAGCGAAAGTTTTAAAAGCACACGACACGCCCAGCGGCATTCCTTAGAGCGAAGTGCATTGGAACGGCGAGGTTGCCGGGACAAGGCGAAAGAAAGGCCGTTTCGTCCACCCCGGCCTCCACAGCCAATAACCCACTCGAATTAAACCGAAGGAATAACGAACGTCCCTGCCGTTATTGCTACCACCGCTCCAACACTCCACCACTCCTCTGTTCACCTGTGCGCCCCGTAACACGAGATCAATTCGCATTGCGCAACTATTTGCGGCGACCCACCGCATGCACGCGACTTACCTACAACTGGGTTATTACTTACGATCCGCCAGTTCAATGCGTCACGTTACTCTTGATTTCTATCGTCCTGGATTTTTCGCGCTTCGCTCACTTCCGTATAGCTGACCGCATGAATAAAGACATACCGCTCAATCGGAGAGCCGATCTTAACGCGACTCATTTACCCTCCGAATATTCTTACCTCGCCGATGGGCAAATTTATCGCTACCCAATTTCGCCGAGAGGAGCCTTAATTACGGCCAACTGTTTCTCACTTCACGCTAACCGGTCGACTTTAAATTAACCAGCGTTTCCTTCTCTGTTTCAGGTTACCACAGCTTGCCGTTTTAGCGAAGATTTTGTGCCTCCTGATGGTGAGTATCTTCGTAACGCAATAATTACGCATTGCTTCCGTCATTCGACAAACTGGTTATGCGAGTTACGAAGAGTCGCGCTGATTGAACTCTTTGAGAGGAGAAACGTTAACGAACCAAGACAAATTCGGGGAGAGTTTTGCCAAGGTACGCGGAAAATTACCGTTAACGAGGCAAGACAAATTCGAGCGGGGACTTGGATCGGCCACGTCGATTTTGCTAAATTAATGCGTCGAGCAAAATCGACCCTTTATACACGCTGAGGGAGAAAGATGGAAACTGACCGGGTCAGATCGACGAGATAGTTGCACCCGCAACCCACTGGAATATCGCGTGCGCTGCAAGCCGCTTGGAGACCCTGTAAATCGGCGATTACGTCGCCGCGAGCTCACCCTACCTGCCATGGATTAATGATCGGTGCTTCCATCCCTACGCGTTCACCACGCCGCCAATTTATATCGTTGATTCTCGCCGAGCGCCTTTCTCGCTCCCAAGTTTCATCGTGCTATCCAACTTCTTCTCACTCCGTTCATGAATACTCTGTAATGCCACGGGGTTTTCCGTGATCGACGGTGATTAACGTACACCGTAAGGTTTATGCGATTTTACGAATGAGCGAATTTAATGGGGTTGACTTAGCAACGGCTTAAAAATCCGCCAACAAGTCAAAGACACCGGTTTGCCGCTTTCACGGCGGTTAACGCGACCCACGCGGAACCGCTGTCACGCGCGTCTTCGCTGCAGTAAAGTCCAACGATACGAATTTAATGGCCCGCGGTGAACGATAAACGATGTCCTTCCTTGGCTCGCTCTCACGCTCACGCTACCATTCCTTCCGGTACTTACTTACGTTCAACGCCATGTCACGTGCTGACCATCGTTCGCACGATCCCGTTATCCCTTTATCGGAGCTACATTTAGATTAGTGGCAAATATACGATACCACGCTGGGAAACTTTTAATCGGAGCATAGGGGGTGATGGGTGCTCGGTATTTTGGCTGGCGGAGCACTCGGTTATGACATTCTTAAGCGATTGGGGTGTCGACGGCCGGTATGTGGAGCGAGGAACATTTGGGAAATGGGTTAATTCGAGGCGGAGGCGGAGGCGGAGGCGGAGGCGGAGGCGCGGACCGCGGTGCTCGTCGGTCCGCGCGTAATCGACATTGTTACGGCGCCACTTTTGGAATAAACGAAAGGGCTGACAGTGCTCGTCCGGGGGAGGTGGACGACCATTAATGGATGGACCGTGTCCGCTCGTTAACGGGCGGTTCTGCATCAGAGTCAACGAGCACACGGCGCCCGAAACGACGTCCCTCCGTCTTTCGCCGACGGGTACATTTTTAATCGACCTCTCCCTCGGCCCTCCCCACCACTCTCTCGTGTCACGACGTGTACGCGAATCGACTATAAACTCACGACACGACGCCAATCTCTTCGACAGACATTTCCCTTTCTTCGCGTGCTTTACGATGAGCAAAAAATTTCAACAGCAACGTCACACCTCCACAGACGCACCGCCGACTGCGCGGATTATTTGCATAATGTCTATTAACTTGCCGGTCCTTTTCATTCGCTCTGTCCGCCAGTTGCCGACCGGCGACAAGAGTAGGAGCACTTTAGAGCTACTTTCCGAGGCTTTCATCAAATTTCAGGGCGCATAAGAGCGGGTCTTTGTAATTGCAGGTGGTGATGTGCGGGGCGGTGCCGGCGATGGTGCGCTCCGTGAGTCTCTACTCAACTTGCAGCGGCCGCAACGTTACCGTAATGCTTGACGGCAGAGTCAGGGCCGTGGACAGCAACGATGAAACTGCGCCCTACCGTAAGTACCGACACACCATTTTTCATACCTTTAGACATTTCTCCCCTGTCGGCCTATCTCGCGAATCGCGCACATAATTACAAGCCGATGTCGATATCGTCGGTGATTAGATTAGTAATTAGATAGATTCAATTGGCCCGACTCAGTTGGCCGGAAGCCGGTGATCCGAAGATTGTCGGGACCAAGATTGTCGAAGGTCCAAGATGGAATCTAAGCGGCACCGTCTGCATTAATTTAAACGATGCTTATCGACCGACTTCTGCTAGGGTCTTATCTGTTCCGTAGCTTTCGCTACCGGACTCCCTTAATGGTCCACAAAGAAATGCAGGGCTCTATTTTTACGAAGCAATAAATGCGAGACTTAGCTTCTACCTCTCGCTAGAACGCCTCTCGCTCGGAGAATAGACCTATCGTTATTTTTATGAACTAATAACTCGACTTCCATTTCCATTGGTAACTTATTGCGGCAATCCCCCTAGAAACGGCGGCCGACAAGGAGAAAAAGAAGCGGAAGAGGAGGATTTCTATCCCGAGGCAGTCGACTGGCTCCGATGAATTACGACGTCCGCGCAGCTACCCTTCCTCCCCCTCTCTTTCACTCCTATCGTCGCGATTGTTTTCGACTAGACACTGTTTATTTCGCTCGTTGGCTCTATCGGGATTCTGTCGGATGCCGAGCTTATTTATTGAAAGTCTAAGAACTCTGGCCCAGCCGCGGGAGAATCTTATAGGCTGAGGGTCGTTCACCCGAAGACTACAGGGCGCCAATAATCGATGCCATTTGACAGAGTATAGCCTTGTTTTCCCTCAGCCAAGTTGACAGACTCGTTGAGCAGGAGTAGTTCGTTTACAACCGCTTTCACCCTCTCTCTCCCTCTCTGGCGGTCATTGGAAAGTGGCTGATATGCATACTCGCGGTTTTGGTGTGAGATTTCAGTAACCAGACTTTATCCTAGACAGCGCGGACGATTATACGCGATCGCCTCTACAATTAATGATTTACTTGACCTTCATAGGTCTAATAGGTCATTAGGAGCAAAGTGATAAGTCGTAGAACTCGATCTACGAATAGACAGATGAACGCATAGTACATCTCATTATAATGCAAGACAATGCATACATGTTGGGTCGAGCGAATGGAATGCAAAGATGAGGCGCCGATAAAACACAGGAGAATATATAGAGAGGCGGACATATGCATCAGTGGATATGTAGATCGATATCCAGACGGGCAGATACACGAGCAGATAGGCCGATATCAAACGGATAAGTCGGTATGCTCGGGAGATAAGCAACAGTGGGTAATTAGGAAGGGCTAGTGGAAACATTTGTTATATCCAGAGACAATGTTGTTGAAGCAGGAGCGAGAGAAGTGCGGCCAAAAGAGAGGGGACCAAAGCTTTGCCGATGCAACGCTAAACGAGCGTTCAAGCTGGAATTTAATTATTCTAGTTACAACGGGCTGTGATTACCGCGTCAAGCCGGCAAAGCAGGCTTCACCTGTCGCACCTTTGATCCGAGACGGGATACCGCGCGTTCCATCTTTCTTTTACCGGTTGTATGGATCGCGCAGCGGTGCTCCTGGCGCAAAGAAGGAGGAAGGAAAGAACGGTCCTGCCTTTAGGTGCTAATGATAGGGTCAATCTCGGTTTACGCGCGCGCGGTCATAACAAGAATCACAGTTATACGCCTGATTGCTTCACTCCCTTCCTTTCATTCGGCTTGGACCACTCGCACGCGCACTCGTCGATTCTCTTTCATTATTCATTCCTTGGTCTCTTTCGGTTCCTTTACTTTTGTCTGCTCTGTTTTTCAACGTTTTGTCAGTTTTCCCTCCCTCGGTCTTCGGCGTTGTGTTACGGCTTTCATGACGCCGACTTGGCGTAATTGTAGCGCCCCAGTGGTTCTCCAAGCTTTCCTCCGCGAATGGCCAGAGGAATACGGCGGGATTTGGAGGCGGAGAAACAAGAAATCGCCGCCTTTCTCGAAGCAAAGGTGACACCCCGCTTCGTGTCAGTCACGATGGTTGTCGAGAGGTGGATTCCGTTTTGTGTTGGATCGCTATAATGGCTGAGATTGGTTGCGAACCGGCGGATGTTGCAAAAATCGGTTCCTGTACAGCGCGGAGAGCACGTAGAAGTAATATATGGGATGCATTCCTCTCCCCCTGATGCGGGCCACATCTCCCTCGCTCTGGCGCTCACCCCAGCCCCTCCCGTCGGTTATTATCGGGGGTAATCGTCCCTAAAAGCTACTGGCCGCTTTTGATTAAAATTGCCTTTTAATTCATTTGGCAGCCTCTAATCTCGCGGCGGCTCCGATCAGAGAGGAAAGGGCGCACAGGTGCAGATCAAGAGGGCGGGAAGAGGGAGAAAGACAGGGCCCAAGAGAAGCGGCAAAACACTAACATCTCCTCCTTCTCTCGTCCTCCCCCTCTCGCACATTCTTCCAGTGCGTCATGAATAAATTCCATAGCGGCCGTTTTCGCCGTAATATATAACGCCTATCGTCTTTTAACGAATCCTTTCGGTAGTCCACGGTACTCCGCGTGAATGATTGATCTTTGAATGCATATTCAAGGAACGATAAGTTAAGGCGGATAATAAGCCGTGGAACACCGAAGAATTTCACCCACTCAGCCAATGTCAGTGACTACCGTCGATTTAGAGATATCGATTCAATACGTGCCTACCTGAGCCACGATTCTGGAAGTCAGGAAATTCAATTCCGAAACGATAGAGATATTTCAGAAATTCAGGTCATGCCCGGGTATCGAAATTCGTCTTGTTCAACCGTCCGTCTAGAAAGTTGCTAACAAACCGATTCAAAGCCCCGCTTTTCCTTGTTTTCTCCCTTATCTACCTCCATCGCTCAGTAGCGATATAGTGAGTAAGTTTTCTCGCGATTGCTCGGCTCGCCGGCTAGACAGGAAGCCGCAAAGTTTGCCAATAGGTAACTGGAACGGACGAACTGTGCATAAACATCTGTAGATGTGCCGCCGTGAGGGCGAACGACCTGCCGACTAAAGTTTCTGCCAGCCGTGTTATCTATAAATGTCGGCATTCGCCTTGTTTCGTCTCTGCTTTATTATTATCATCGTCAAAAGAATTGAACATGCCAAAACTTGACGAATAAATGCCAAACCAATCAGACTCTGTATGACGAAAGTTTGCGGCTCATTTATGAAGCAAATCTATCTTCCGTGTGATCAACGCGTAGATGACTCGCATTGCTTCTATATTCGTCTTCGTTTCTCGTGACTTCTTGCGTGCGAGTATTAGCTTATCTTGGCGATGCGACGAGGTCCAGATAATGCCTTCATCAGCCAGTAGTGGCAGGTTCACTCTGCACTTGGTACAGTCGATCGAAAGCAACGATGCCTTTGCTAATGCATTAGTTTTTTATCGTTCCACTAATGCTAAATTACGTCGTTGAAAAATCGTCGGTTGGTCATGCAACGCGCTGGCATTAGTGTTACTTGGATCGGCTTATGCCACATTTTCATTAAACACCCGTAACGACGTACTTAGCCGCGAACGATCGTTCCGCGGCAAAACTAGTTCCAACGAAATTACGCGACTCCGCTGCCGCGCAACATTTTATTCTCGTAGTTGGCTGCCTGACTAATTGCAGGCTCTTAAGCGCCGCTCGAGCCTGACTGACCGACGATGATCGAGATTCGCCGGATCGATCGGCCCAACCTGCGTGCAGGGGCTCTCTTCTGCCACTTAACGACTGCCCGCCAGAGAAGGATTATTGTATGGAACGATAAGCTTGGAGGATGTTAAAAATGTTGGGAGGCTCGCGGCGAATGGACAAATTGCTCGTCTCTCTCGTTGCCCTCGCAATCGGCGTCGGCATCAAAAGGTGGATTCAATTAATTAACGAAAGCGCCGGCAATTAATTGGCAAGTACCGCTTGCCACGGACGGCCATAAGGTTCCGAAAGAGCAGTTTCAGATTAAGTCCTCGGCCGTTCGCTCGGCGAAGGCGACGGAAGCCGATAGAAGGCTGAAACCTTCTTCTCGTTTGGCACTGTTTCGCACGAGAGGGACAGGAGGATGCTCGTAGGCTCGCATGCGTGACGACGAGCGTCGATTGGATAAGCCGAGGACGGGGGAGGACGAGAAACGAAATAAGCGTCGTGAGATAATGAGAGACAAGGAGAGGGAGGAAAGAGGGACGCGCGAGGAAGCAAAGAGAAGGAAAACAGAAAGAAAGAAATGGTGGGGAGAAGGGTTTACGAGGCAGTTCGGGGACATTCTTGATTTCGATGTTGGGAAGGCACCCGACGAGAACCACTTGAATTTAACGAGGCTCCGGCAAATGGGCCACCCTGCCGACTCGCCTCTTTCCTTCTCCATACTCATCTCTCTCCCTCCCCCCCCTGGAATATCCGCAAACGAAGAAGCAGACATGCTCGGACGTCTAACGGCCGCGTACAACCTTCTTCGCGTACTATCCATGACGATCGGCGAGGGAATCCTGTCCCGTCCGCTTTCGAAATGAAATTTAATCAGTCCGCGTTCTAACCGCTCGTCATTAGACCGACGAGCTGTACTTCGATGAGCACTTAATGTGACTTACGAACGTTCCCGCTCCTGCGTCGCTCAGAGAGACTTTCGGAAAGCGAACGTTTCTTTGACGGAAATCTTCAGTGGAAAAATTACGATCCTACGCGCCGATATCTTACGGGGAATATCTTATTTTCCTGTATACAGATATGTGAGCACGAATGAATTCATTAAGGAACCGATCTTCCACCATCGCGGCAGCGCTTCTAATTTGAAAATATGTTGTAACGTTCGTTCGCCAGGAGAAGTAGCAGCGTCATATCGGAAGATTTTCCCATAAACGTGTAACTGAAGCCTCGCGCGGAGAAACTGATCGACAGAGTGCTACCCGCCGTACACCTGTGTCCGGCCTCTGAATTCTTTTTTCGGCAGGGACGGAACAAAGGGCGGCTGCTTGGCGGTCGGTAGATTTCGTAAGAGCCGAGCTACGGTCTAAGGACAGAGAGGGAAATATGTTGGACGTGTGGACGAGGAGGTCTCTCGGCTGGACAGGGCCCGCGCTAAGTGGCAAAGCACACACCGGTCCGTCTGTTGCCTCCTTCATTAGCACCAACTAGCCACGGCACGTCGGCGGCAGCTAGTCGGTCTTTCTTCTCTCCGCTCAGGGAAGAGAGTCCCTCTCGCGACGTCGATGTAGGTACAACCTCGCGCCATAAACCTCCACGAGGTCTCTCTTCTCGGAAATATGCCAGCATACCGAGGGACAAAACGTATCGCGCCTCTCGCTCTCCCGCACTTTTCCCGTCCCTCACGACGTTCCGATGCCTACCTCCTGCGCACAGAATTCAATGGCTTTGCGCGGAAAACGCGACACGACTCCCCGCGATTCATCCGGACGACCGTTCAAGTTTTTTCCCCTCTTTATGTTTCAGAGATGCTCACGACGCAGTCCGAGGACTTCAGTCGGAAACTCTACATCTTCGCGGAGAGGTCCAAGCGATACATTTGCATCAACAAGATGGGGAAGGTCGTCTCCAGGGTAATTATTCGACTTCCTATAGTATAGTGTATCTGTTCGATCATCGATCGTCAAGTCGAATAATGTGCAGTAATAACGGGGAGCTTCGCTTTTGATTACAGAAGAGGAAGAACGCGAAGAACACGACCTGTGAGTTCTACGAGGTGTACAACGGCGCGTACTTCAGATACAGGAGCGTGGCGGACAGTTCGCGGTATCTCGGTTTCAACAAATTTGGCAAGGCGATAAACCGCGCGCATCACGGCAAAGACGAGTGCTTCAACTTCATCAAGTTCAATCCGAGCATGAACATACCGCTGCACAACGACCTGGTGAAGGCACAGAAGGACACGGTCCTGTCGAAGGAGAGCACGAACGCGGTGTCGCGGAAGGCCACGTCCCTCAGGCGAGCCACGAAGAACGCCCTCGAAGTCGAGCCTTCGAGGAAACCATCCAAGCACACGGAGCACGCGGAGCACCATCATCTTCGGCATTCGAATCGCTGGAAGATGCGGGAGGAGCCGGCACAGGTTCAGGAGGCGGCTCGACCGGAGAGGCAGCCACGACTGCCCCGAAAACGGCACCAGAGCCGACTCCTCTCGAGCCTCTATTGAGCCCCAAGTAGCAGCCGCAACCATAACCGCAAGCGCAACCGCAACCGCTATCGCCGCCGAAGCAGGGCTCGCCGATCAAGACTGCCTCCTTCTCCTACCCCCTCTCCTATTCCTCTTTTTCCCCAATATTCGCGAGACATCCTTGAGATCATCAGACTGCCAATCACGCTGCACGGTGGAACGGACGGTCAGGATGTGCCAGGACTAACGTCGATGTTGCACCATCACTCGCCTTCGAAGCACCGCAAGGTACCTCCGGAAAGCCCCCCCACCCATCTCTATCTCTAGACATCGCCGTGTCGGACCTTTCGTCCTTTCGCATCCCCTCAAAAGAAGAGCACCTGCTGCTGTCGAGGCGAATGGTTCTCAATGGTTCGCAATCATTTTGCCGCATAAGCAGTATTTTATTTAGCGAGGACTATCCTTCGTTACTGTGGTGCACGATTATCGAAATTCCGTGCTTGCCCCGACTGACTCGAATTCAGGCAAGTAACGATTGGTAGATTACGGTACCCGAGGAAATTACGTCCGTTCTGTTGCGTTCGAATAAATGATTAAAAAAAAAGACAAAGGCGACGGAACGTAGGCTTTCCGAAGAAAAGAACGTAGTAGAATGATCGTCGTGCTTCGATCGCGCTGAGGTGTGACAATAATCCGCGCGGAGAGACGCGTCGTCAGTGCACGTGGCAGTTCGGCCTGTTCCCATGAGCGATCCTCGCGGAAAAATATAAGGAAAAACAAGCGATTCATAATATTTGCTCGTTGCAAAAAGGCGTTAACCGATCGCGCCAAGTTTTTCATTCCGAACAGTCGTTTTCGCGGGCTCGACAAAAACTCGCTAATGTCGGTAAAAGGCGAATCTAGGAAACGTGGAAGCTCAGGGGAAATCCACGTGCACTGCGCGTCCCTCTCCGTCTCGCCACCCTCGGAAAAATGGCTGCGCAGTAGAGCCTCGACGCCGCCTCAAGACGCTCTCGCTCGCTGTGCTAATTGCGCCGCCTAATGTAGCGTGCGTGCGTGCGTGCGTGCGTGCGTGCGTGCGTGCGTGCATGCCCGCCTGTGTGAATTAGCGTGCCTGCTCTCGCTCTCGACGCGTACATGCCGTTCCATCCTCGTTTCTGCGCTCGGCCAAAGGCAGCCTCGCCGGCTCACTGTCTGACTGGCTGATGACATTTACGTCGATCGATCGTCCCTAAGCAGAAGAAACGATGGCCCGGGGAAAAAGAGCATGTACGCGCCGACGATCGACTGTTCCCGCGTACTTGGATTATGCTGGTGCGTGAGTGAGTGTAATATATTACGATGATCGTTCATGAACTTAATATTAGGACGCTATCGCAGACTGTATTACTAGATTAGGTACACAGAATATTAATGACGCGGTGGCGATTCGACGAGGAGATCCCAGGCGCTTCTCTCCTCAGTTTCCCCAGGAACCAGCCCCCTCCACCCACACACACACACACACACACACACACACACACACACACGCGCGCGCGCGCGAATTCCGACGCTATTCCCGACAGAATAGCACGTTCTTCCGGGAAACTCGAATGGTGGAGCACTTCGGAGCTGCTCGTTAACGCGGGATCGCCACGTAAGGAGCGCCTGTCCCAATTTCCCAAAAAGTAATCGCTCCCTAGATAGCTTATTTATTGAAATCACCTTTAGATTCCACAAAGGCCGGAAAGCCCGAATCTTAATACCTTCATTCCTCCCTCTTTTTATTTACGTTGCATGATTACGTGCGCCGCTCTCTCATGACGCTCTTCGGACAAAAGTACGTTGCTCTCTGAATTCTTTTCATTCATCGCTATTGTGTTTTCCCTTCGCGCGGGAAACAGGATTTGTGGAATGTAACGTACGCGCTTCGTTAGGATTTCATCGGAGCAAAATCTTTCTCATGTTGAACGGATCTTCTTTTCGATCTTCACCGACGAATAATTTCGAAATACTCGTTACCTGGTTCGTTTGTTTCTCAGTACAAATGATTTCGCGCGTAAAGGCCTCATGCCGCAACCCGGACGGTGCCTGTGTATGTAACGTTAGAAATGCAAGTAGGGAGCAAATAATGTGCGTAGGAATGTCACGGTCCATTCGACGAATCACGGATAATCCCCCCTTTTCTCAACATTTCCGCTCCCACCTCCGCATCTCCCTCGTTCCTCTCGTACAGTGATACTCGAGTGCCATGATCCCCTGCCCTAGAATCCCCGGTCCGCGTAAATTCGTCGAGCGGCGCGTGGCCATTGCAAAAGCTATGTGCACGAGCGCGATGTTGCAGCAACACAGAACTCAAAAAAGGACAAAAAAATCACGCAGCAGCTGACCATTTAAAACGTAAATCCGACGCTTATAATTTATAATAACGGAAACTAATGTTAACGTGTAATGTATTGTATTGTAATAGTGTATCGTAACACCACCTCTCTAAAGATTAACCAACTCGATTTTGTATGCGTATAAGTCATGTAGCGTCATCGTGTGACGCGACGAGGGCCGCCGTCGTCGTCGTCGAAAAGACCGGCAATTCTCGGCGAAGCATTAACAGTCGATCTTACGTAGAAAATCATGGCGGCTCTCGTTAAACGACATTCTCACAAATTCGTCGATCCACTCGAAGTCAAGTCACTCATTAACAAGTAATCGCGCTTTCGGTCTCATTCTTTCGAAACACACAATTTTCGTTTCGTTTCGGAAATTCCAGAATAATCAGTACCTGTTAATCGTATCCAAACGTGCGATTGTGTCCTCCAAGCCCGAAAGCCTCGCGAACATACCCCCGTCGTTGCTGGCCGCACGATTTAACCCCTCCTAACGTGTCCCTGACTTGGCTGCGAGTATCGCTCGACCGTCATACCCCTTTTTTTTACCTTCTCACCATCGACAAATCATGAAATCGGCCGAGGAAACGAACGGAACACAAGAGACGATGAATCTGACTACCCTATAGATAGATAAAGTACATACATACGTGTACATATACATGCACACGCGCGCATATGTACATGATATGTATGTACGCGAAGATGAAAAGAAAAGTAAAGTATAAATATATATATTATATAAATAAATAAATGAATAAATATATTGAAAATGATGTGTATTGTAAGATATTTAATACCGACTAATTGTCTTAGGCACACTCGTGTGACGATTCACGAGACGGTCAAAGCGACTACTATTATTATTAATATTATTATTATTACGTTGAAGGAGAGAAAGATAAAGAGAGAATGAGCGTGAAGAATGTTGTAATAAGAGAGACACCGACGACGAAGACGAAGACGAAGACGAAGACGAAGACGAAGACGAAGACGAAGACGAAGACGAAGACGAAGACGAAGACGAAGACGAAGACCAAGACGACGACGAAGACGAAGACGAAGACGAAGACGAAGACGAAGACGAAGACGAAGACGAAGACGAAGACGAAGACGAAGACGAAGACGAAGACGAAGACGAAGACGAAGACGAAGACAAAGACGAAGACAAGGACGACGACGCGACGACGATGATGATGTTGCCGATGATAAGATAATGATAAACGATACCGACGATGATGTTGTCTACACACTATAATTCGCGTTGTAATATAGAGGCCCACCCGTTACCCACTAAAAAGTCGATGTGTCGATGTGTAAAACCCGGACGAGCTGTGGCCGTCGATGCGCGCTAAAAGAACGTCGCTCCCGAGTTTCCAGCCGGCGTCGACGCTGGACGCTGGACGCTGGACGTCGGCCAATCAGTGCCAGACCCGAGGGCCATTTTTCTACGTAAAATTCGAACGAAGTAAAAAAGACGGCCGGGCGAAGCCGTTCCTTCCATAAGCAGCCGACGTACAGCGGACCAACGAAACCGTTGACGCGCAAAAATGGACACATGTCAATTATGCACAACTTACAGTAATTTATACGAATGACTCTGGCGCAGTACGCGTATAAATCCTATGTGTCCATTCTTGTAAACAGCGGTTCATATGCACGATTTATGCGCGAAATGCGCGAAATGCGCGTCCCTGCGAGGAACGCATAGAAAGGTTCAAGACGCACACTCACACAGAGACACACGCACACGGCCTAGCGTAATTTGCGGTTCGCATAACGAGCGTCGCGGACGATCCCGACGTTTCAGAACCGGCGGTATTTGGCGTTGGTGCGCAAGGCGCGCATTGTAAGGTCCCCGTTGGGCCAGTCCGCTGTTGTATAGGAAACGGCCCAAGCACGTCCGGCAGCAAACTAGCAATAAATATAACATTCCAACGTAAATCGCATTACATACTGCGAATTCTAATACTGTGTGCCGCTGTACGACAGAAGGAGAGAGTGACAGAGAGAGAGAGGGAGTGAACGACCGTGCGCGAGGGAGGGAGAGACTGTGTGAGAGAATGCAAGAGCTAGAAGAACACTGTCAAATACACGCTCATACACCGCTAATTCTGGTTATCATTCATTTATTAGCCACCCTCTTAATCATCCCCGCAGTTATCAATAATCCCTCAACTGTGTTTCTTTTAACACTATTGTACGCTTCGTTCGGGGCATCAGAAAATACGTTAACCGGATAAAAAAAAAGTGTAGATGATTAATCGATATGCGTCCGGGGGTAAGACTGGATCGTCGGTGAAAATGTTGTTCGATGGTCCGAGCGGTTCCATTCATATCCGCTGAAGCGGAGAAACCCTCGAGGAGTGCACCGCGGGTCGTCGAACTCTAGGATCCTTTTGGTAAACGCTCCTGACTTTGGAGGCTGCCAATTCGAAGCTGCCCGACGAAGAAACCAAGTGCAAACAATCCCGGCGAAAGGAGAAAGGAGTGCGCGATCGTAGACTCGATTTCGGCCTCTCAATAGAACTATTAACGCGCCGCGGCGCAAATCCTCTTGGGTCGAAAGCCAAAATCAAACAGCACTAGACGGGAAGCCAAAGTGGGACGCTTTACGAACCTGAGGACGTATTCTAGGCTCTGGCGTGTGCACAATTCGAACCGTTGATTTCCACCGAAATGCGGCCCGAAGAAGGGCTCCCCAAATATAATGTCGAAATATCCCGACGCCCTTCTTCTCACCCTCGACGGAAAAAAAAGGACGGAACGAGTAGATCCGACGAGATTGCCGAGGACGGGGAACAGGGAGAGGGGAAAGAGCGGGCCTCCAATTTCAGACGACACCCTCCTTTCACCGCTGTGTACCGGCTTGGAGTAAAGCGCCCCTCTCCCTTCGGTTTCCTTCTTAACGCTCTCGAGAGTGTTTGATCTAGAAATCACGCGTCCGGGCTTCGTCGACCGGGCCGTTAAGTTTCCAGCCTCTTTTCTCCTCCTTCCCCCTTTGCCCTCGACGCGACGGGCTGGCATTCACGCTCGCCACTCACTGGGGAAGTGGTTCCCCGCACGTATACGTTCTTCCTGTTCAGATGCTGAAATCATGTAGGAACCTCTACGTCTATTGCGGGCTTTGTCGCCTTTAACGATTTACATATCCGTCTTTCGTTGTCCATTAAATTAAGTCGTCGGAAATTTCAAGTTCATTTCAAGTTCATTTCAACTTCGTTAAGTTTCAAAATAATTGAATAAGCCAAAGACGGAGAGCACCGAGCGTGAGCATCGAATTGAACTTGAGGACGCAAGATGAGGCTTGAGGTGGGGGAGGAGATGAGCCGGGGGGAAGGTCCGCTTAGGCCTCCAATTAAGATCTCTCAATTAGCGTATCTTATCTCGCGGTTCCTTATCTGCCGACCGTCCGGGACAGGTTCTTCTCGCGCGTTTCTCCCGGTGGCCACGCCGCCGGCTCGCCATGTAGGAGTATATGTATATGCTTCCTCAACGAGCCGACTCTCCCGTACAACTCTTGATGCTCGGCTCTATTCCTTCGATGCCGCTTCACCTGCGCCTCCTATTCCGATATTAAATTTTCAAAAAATACCAAACAAGTATTCCGATTTTTCGAGTTACATTAGACTGAAATTTGTGGGAAATTGTAGCTGCTTTTATTGGAAGGGTGCTTTTAAAAAGTCGTTTCCCGTCGAGGCATACCGTGGCGTTAATGCCGGTCCATCGCACAATACGGCCGTTTGTCGTCGAATTAGGCACGGCTTAGAGACGGCCATTCAGGGAATTTCTCGGTCGGACGACGCCCCCGGACGACGGGAAACGGATATTCGTGTTAGCTGGATTCGCTCGAGAAAGCCGGAGGAAGAAAGGCAAAGTGGGAGGGTTACGGAAGGCCGGGAAAACCGTCCCACCTTGGCAGTTCTTAGGGCACTCGGTGGATCTCGCGTGGTGAGGAAGTGGAGGATCCTCCCGAGAAATGCGGCCAAGCTACAAATCCATCCCCGACAATGCCAGAAGCCGGACATCGGTAAATATTCGAGGGGTATTGTCGCACTGACCACTCTTTCTTTCCCTTGCGACCCTCTCCATCCTCTCTCCCTGAGGCACGGTCATTCCCAATTTAATCGACGCGTATCGTACGGAAATTTATGTGTGTCCTTCCGGGTGGCCACCGTAGCGGACCCTACAAAAAATCACGGGAAATTCTAGCTCGGTTTTTCGCGCACTGCCAACGTGCTCTCTTTTCACGTCTTTCTCCCCGTGAACGGAAGCGCCAGGTGCGCTTTCTCTGCAGCCAGGGTTCACCTTTAGCCGGCCTTCGACTACCCCAAGGCCAAGAAGAACGGTTACGTTCCTCCTTTGACTTTTCCACAAATTTTTGCGGTATCCTTTCATCCGAAATGCCTCCCTTCCTGCACCTTCTGGGCTCACGGTTTTCGGTAAACCCTTTGTTCTTTTCTCACGGATACCTACCACTGATCTCTAATAGGTTGCGCGGAATATGTTTGTTTTGCCTAACTCGCCTTGGGATAAATAAGTGGCTGAAAATTATTGGAATGCTGTGGCAGTTGGGTTAATTGGATCGAGCGGTAGGTACCAGCCCGCCTTTCGTTGATCATCCTTATCAGACCATTATCCGTAACGGCGACTACTTGGTAACCGGAAACACCGTCGGTCCTCGCGGCGCGAGAAAGAGAGGACCTCTGTGATCTCGAACAAAGGCCATCGGCGAGAACGTCGATTCCCGACAGAGAGCGATCCGTTGACTCGATAACAGCTACGATAAAGACCATTTCGGCGGTAGCTTCTAATTTCCTTTCGACACAGTCCGCGGCACTGGCGGTCACTGTATAATTATCGAGGAACATGCACGGTCAATAAGAAGAGCGAGAAACTCGCCACATAGCTTAGGATTTTTAAATCTCATGTCTGCGTAAAGTAGTTTGGTGAATTCAGTTCAATTAGTTTAGCCAGCGCGGTCTGCTGAAACGATCGGAAAAGGGTAAGTAAGAACGGAGAAGTTCCCTCATAGTCGATGCAGGATTTCATCTCCTCTCTTTCTCCCTCTTTCCCCCCTTTCCTCGTGATATGCACTACCGAGTACGTACACTCCATAAAGACACTTTCGATGCGCATACACGTCCGGCTGATGGGCCGGCGCGAGCGACGCAGAGGTGTAAAACGAGTGAATGCATATATCATGCAGGCGTAATGCAATATTGGCGGGGCCTCCGATGGCCTACCGTGTGCACGAGCCCGTGTAAGTATAAGTAATGCCCCTTATTTGCCAGGTATTAGTTTTTGCCCAGACCTAACTTATCGTCCTCGTAAACTCACGTACAATTACCTGTCTTCTACCGTGCGCGAGAACCACCTGAACGAAACCTACCGAGCAAATAACTACTCGTGTCGTACTTTCCGACAGACTGCCACGCATAATTGTATCTATGGAAAGCAGGAAAGGTATTGGCAGTTGGATGAACCGCCAGGAAAAAACCAGTCGAGGAAACAATTTACCTTTACTAAAACGCTTACGTCTTATTTACGAAGACGCCTGCGTCACATCGCTTCTTAAGAGGCAGATTAATGACGTGTACGGTTTGATGATTTACTGGGCCTTGGATTATAGACTTAGCGGTGCCTCTGTGAAAATTTTTGCCGATTGTATAACATCGTAAGAGTGTTCGATAATGATCGGAAGGCCGCTATTTCATAGAAGCGTGACTAATGGATGATTACATTTCGGTTCTTTTGTCGATTCCGTAATTTATTATGATACGAAAACATTCATCATAAATCCAGTAATACTGTATTAAATGCCCTAAACGTAACCGAGCAGTCGCTAGATAGAGACATTAACCGCCTTGTATGGGAGGCGCATAAAGTCTGTTCCAGACTTGATGACTGATTACTGTAAGTTACGACTAGGCGTCGTCGTGACAGACTGAGAAATCTCATGGGTACCGTGAAATTTCTAGCGAGCGCTTCATACGTTACCGAAGATTTTCTACGAGTCATCGTGGAACTGAACGTTCCGTCGTAAAAGTTCTCACTCCGAGGGACCAATAACGCGATTTTCCTGATCTTTATCTCGTTCTTTGGAACCCTTTACACTTATAATGCTTTTAATTTACTCGATTCCATAGGACTTCCTGTCAGATCATTCCAATGACAATCTACGCTCCTGGCAAATGACCCTGACTATTTTCAATTTCTTAGGATTTCATTTTCTTCGGTCGTACACGATACGCAACCCTGCGAAGCCAATCAAAGCTTTCCGCCCTTTATTCTTTTTACGAGCCCGTTACAGGGTAGCGATTTACAGAATGGCAGAGGAGCAGATTTCGGAGCATCGTTTACGAATCATATAGACAGTAGGAAGAGTATATTCTCGCTAGACAAAAAGAGCATACACGGGCGTTTCAGTAGGGTGCGGACTCATAAAATGAATGTAACTCAATTACGCGGTGAGACTGTAAAACGGATATAAATTCCCGGCAGTGATAGCGATGCTCTTCGTGGGATTCTTCCCAGATAATCTCGCCGGCACAGCAAAGCATTTCCCCCGTTTTCCTTCTTCCTTTCATCGAAATCCACCCCTCAGCACGAGCGCGTGTTTAACCCCTTCAACGACAAAGCCATAAATATTCACTCCCCTCGTTATGTTTACAATTCCTTCCGTTCCTGAGCGGCGCACAATGGCCCGATGCATGCCTTGAAATTTCTGCGCGTTCCGTTCCATGCTTCGAGATGCGCCTCAATTCCAGGACGTCGTGTCACGGGACTCCTTCCCTTACTCCAATGCCATTCCTCACAATTTTCAAACTACCCCCCCCCCCCCTATCTCTGAGCTCCGCGTGCAGTTTCCATCCCCGCTCATCGTACAAGGGCGCATGGTACTTATTATACGAAAAAAATGGTTCGCTATTCCACCGTAACTGTTAATTAGCCATTTGTAAAAATAACGTCAATCGTTTCATTTGACTTCGTGACGTGAGTTTAAAAGGTGGTATAAATAACCTGATCGTTTGTCAGGCTTATAATCTCATCGGTGTAAGCGATACTATTAAGCAGTCATTAGGCTGAAATTAATTTGCTCAATAATCGCGATTGCTAGGTTCAGCAGTTTCCACTGTCGTCATTAACGAGCCGCACGTGTAAAATGCGAGTTGAGCTCGTAAAGCGCGGAATAGAATATCGAGCCGTCTTCTGAGACTTATACCTGGCTGCCAGCTTACAGAGGCGTATTACGAAGGAGGGAAGAGGGGAACTCCTTCACGATCGTGGAAGAGATCGCGTGAGATTTATGGACGAGTAAGAGACATCGATTAAGACCAATCGCGAGTGATTAAGACGTAAACTCGTTGCGCATGTTCTCGATACAGGCGCATGAGAATGCATTTCACACGTACGCATACCTACACGGCCATACGTCGAAGCGTACGTGCGTAAGTAAATGCACAGAAACTCACTCCCGTATACATAATCACCGCGTTCACTCATCCTGGCACGTTTCACGTACGTAAAGCGCATGGTTATCCCGCTTTCGACTTCAGTTTGGCAGCTGTTACAGATTTACATTTGATTTCATGGATTACAGGTTAATTAATCTCTCGAGCATCGTCCCCATCGCTCGTGGATTGACTCAATGTTTCGTGGAGCATGCGCGATGAACGAAAGCATGGAAAAACGCGTCGGTATCTAATCAGATAGCCACAATAGCCTATCAGTGTCGCGAGGAAGGCGCCGCATTATTCTTTTTCAGTGATGTGCGGGTGTAAGGCCGGGACCTTTCGTTCCGGATTGCACAACGCTCGTTAACGGGCCAACACGGCGCCCTATTCGGCACCGATTTTATAAATAATCGCGTCCACGTGGGCCGCTGGAGCCGGGCCAGTGTCACGCCTAGGAAAATAAATAACAATGCCTCGTCCCGTTGAATTCGGTTCCTCTCGGTCTCTCCCTCTTTCTCCTTGGCTCTCTCCCTTTCGGTTTCTCTTTTCTTCGTCGGTGGAGGGCAAGTCAGTTGGTTTCCATATACTCCTCGAAGGTCTCCGTGTTCATTGAAGCTCGTGGGTGTGGATTCCTCTAAGCAACGCCGCACGGTTGCCAGCGAAATTCCCTTCCCAGCTCCCCTACGATTCTCATTGTCAGACGGTCTCCTCCTTCCGCTCTGCTCCTTCGTCACGCAGTCGCGTTATTTCCGATGAAAACCGTCTCCTTTCTTCTCGTTAGGTTAATTTACTCCTGGCACTGGGCCACGAGGACCGGCATCCTCCCGAGACGGAGCCCGTACTTCGATAAAGGTCCTCCAATTAACGACCGTGCGACTTTAAGCTCAAGGATCTAGTTCTCTTTTAAGAAAATCTCTCACGTTTTTTCGGAATTCATTAACCGGTACTCGCTGCTGCAAGAGCTTTTTCCATTAAAGAACTGGTCCACGGTTCTATCGCCTTTCGACCGATTACAGTAGAATTTGCATACTGCAGTTATTATGTCTTTGTCGAGAATATGGTTCTTTCAGGGACTTGCGCGTACCTCGGCTGCGTAACGGTCGTGCGAATTCAATTACCGGCTGAGGACGTGGCGAATGGAAGCTCGGGGCTCCGGAATTCGCGATAAGAGAGGCACGAAAAGCGCGTCTCTCTCACTCAAGCGTCTTTCTAAAGCTCCCTATCGTCAGAGACAGGTACTTAGGTCGCCGTGTACATAGCAGTAGTCACCTGCGTTCGCGGGGAGTCTGCCAGACTGGCGCTTGATAAGCGCCCGTCACGCGATAAGCCCGTGCACTCCACGAAGGCTAATGCACTCTCTTTTGCGCCTTTTGCAGGACAATTGAGAAACAGCCGATCGCAAAAACCCATCTGAAATCCGTCTTTCCTCGTAGCCTCTTGTTAAGACCCCTTGTCTTGGAAAATAGAGAGGCCCGTACGTATCGCGCGTGCCGTAATAAACATATCGTAATGACGCTCCGAGCTGACTACAGACGGGGCATTACTACTCTTAAATTTTTATTCCCGATTGCAGCACAATGGTGCGCTCCGGCCTTATCGGGCGATAAGTTTTATCGACAGTCAGCACGCCGACTATCGAGGGTACGCAGGAATTCGAAAGGACGAGGATCGGTGAAAAGAATAAACGAGGACGCGCGAAAGAACGATCAAAGCAGAAGGAGCGTACGACACGCAAATCCTTTATTTGCGATAAGAAACGTATGTTTAAAGCGTCGTACATCGGCCGAAAATATTTTCCTAAATTTACTGTCGCAACGAGATAATAATTTTGATTTTTAATTTGAAAACATAGTCGAAATATTAGTGATAATTTGCTTAATTTCTTGCCATACAAACTTATTATTTATTCGGCAAAATAAATCTCTTATTGTGGGTCTAGTAAATTTTTATTGCTTACAAACGATAAACGTGTCAAATAAAATTCCTATCTCCGAGGGAGCGGAGACGGAGGCAGGAATAAATAAAAGTAGGCGCAGGAGGAGATATAAATAGAGAAAAACCGAGGGAAGGAGAGATCTGGAGATTCGAGGGAGGACGAGCGAGGAGAAAGGGACGAAGGAGGAAAGAACAGAGTCCAGTGGTCGGTTAGTAAAAGCGTGGGCGTAGATGCAGCAAGATTACGGTTGGCTCTCTCTCTCTCCCCCGAGAGAGTCGCGTGGCCCTCTCCCCTTCCTCGTTCCCCTTTCGCTCCCTCGACGATTCATCGTTGCGGCTTTCCTCTCTTTATCCTCCTTTCGGTTATCTCGCTGCTCGTTCTCTCGTTGCTTCTCTTTCTAGAGATGGCCAGCATCTCGCATCGAGCATAAAATACAGCTTGGAATTTTAATAAGCCGGCCATTGTGCGGGCCACGCTCGCGCGCCTTCTCTGGTTCCCACACGATCATTTCGGACGGGCCCTAAGGGCTCAGTGCTCCTCTCTCGCGGCCGCGAACACGACGCGGGTGTAAACGGGACTCTCTTCCTCGCGCAGGACAACCGCCCGCCGTTTTACGCCTCTCTCGGCATCGGCCGCGTCCTACTCTTCCTCCTTGACGTTTACGACGTGTCGGACGTTCTATCCGTGGACATTTAGGTCGGGTCTTCGGAGCAAATTATAAATGACATAGAATCCAGCCGCGTTACGATCTTCCTATTAAAGAAATATACATATTTCACTCAACCAACAAGGATACTCGCACATCACCGAATCTTTCTCTAAATTTTCCATGCATGCTCACTCGAGGAGCATCTTCGCGGAGTTGTAGCACATCATTTCGGAGCACGGAAATTCCCATTGATCGAGGAGGGGGTAGAAAGTCGTGTGCGTCAAACGATGAGCGTAAGATCCACTCGAGAGAGACGCTCTCGACGTGAGCGCGCTCGATTCTCCTTTCTTGTTAACAGAACCGCGTTAATGCCGTGTATACGAGCGGGCAGTTATGCCATTCCGGAAATACTGGAATGCCGTTGTGGCGCCAGGACCGCGTATCGGCACACGGTGAACCGCAAATCAATTTGCACTTCCCACTACCCCCGCGCCATGGCATAACGCGACGCTTCTTCTCCTCGGAGAGACAGAAGGAGAGAAGACACGGGAGATATCGAAGTGGATGACCGTCGGACATGGACGTGCGCGCTGCGGTTTCGCACTGTCATCAAGCTTGAGAAGCGACTGGGTCAATAAAACGTGCCTTCAGCTCCGCAGGTGTGAATAGGTAAAGCATCCACGTGCGTTAATAGTAGCCAGCTCCAACACAGCCGTGGACTTTTCGTTCTGAGAATCATAAACTTACAAATTTGACTACAAAAAGTTAAAACGTCCTCATAGCTTTCTCGGCGTAGCCATGTTCTTTAAGTGAATCTGTTTAACAAGTTTTTCACTCATACGCATTACACGGCTTTTACGATCCGACGAGCTTCCTTCGAATTGGTCTAACTCGCAGATGGCCAGGGTAGCCAGTTAATTTCCATCTACGTGAGTTTTCCGTCCCAAGGATCCTCCTGAGCGAAAGGAATTTCCTACACAAAGTTTCGCCATAAGTTTACTCTGCTCAAACTATCTCGAAAGTATCCTAATTCGTGAACGAACAAAGAGCGGTTCCCGAAAAACGTCAGTTAGCATGTTGCAGAGGGACGTGACGGTTCTGCGAACGTCGTACTAAATCCCATAAAGCCGTGCGCCGCGAAAGCCTTGTTGACTTTTCCTGCTGCTCCGAAACGAGGTCAACTCGGACCGACCGTCATCCGGCTTCGTCCCCATTGCCCGAACTTCAGGGAAGATTCTCACGAGTAGACGGACCTTCTGCCACTTGGCTCCTCCGTAAATTCAATCGTTCTCCGGGAAAACAAACCGACGAGACATTAAAGAGCCGAGACGTTTCACGAATCTTCCACGCGGAAAAATGTTTGCACGTCCAGAATTTGTTGTACGACGTCGAACGAAGCGGCTGATATTGCTGCCTCGACTGTCATTGGCTCTGTAGGCCCTTGGGATGAGAGAAAAATGCGCTTGAGATTGCGCTATTGATTATATAAGTTTTGTGTAATGGCCGTTCGTGTATCGTTACCGTATAATGGCTTGAATAATGTTAGCCCTTATTCATTCTGTACGAATCACGTAAACGTTGTCGAAGCGGTAGGAGGTGGTCCGGACCTCGGGCCTCTGGCCTCCTGGAATTCAATTCGCGTTTGGAATGGACCACACGCGACCCTCGGGTTCGATGCTTCGACACACACGGTAGCTGAGAATGAAGCCGAAGGCAACGTTTCTCGAGGACGATCAGTGTGTATGTAAATGAGCGCTATGCTCCAAGATGCCGACGATTAACCCGTCGAAGATCGTCCAGTAGATAAAGCTTGTTTCTGGATTTCTCCATCTTTGAACCTCACAGAACTAGTAGCCAATACAATTAATGGAAATTTGGTAGATCGAAGAATTTATATGACAAAAGAACGACGAAGATTGTTATTTAGTATGGTTGACCGAGGGTGCAAGGGTTGACAATGAAGAGGGAGGAGAATAGAAGAGGCGAATGATTAACTCGTGGCGCCGAGTAAGATCGTAAAACCCTTGGAGCCAGGATGGGCCTATCCGCGCTCAGCTAAGTTCTCATCGCACTCACGAGTTCGCGGGACCCTTTGTCCGCCTTTCCCATCGGTCTCATAATTCTTCGTTGCTCGTCAGGGATGTACAAACTGTAATCGACTAGTTAATTTATGCGATTCATACGCTCGCTCCAAAAACACATCCCTTCCACGAGGAAGCAAACGAGAGAATTGCGTCAGCTCAGAACACGTGTACATTCTGATACATGACAAGGGATCCATACGGCTGTCAATTATTTCGCTTACTTCTCCTCTACCCACGTTGTGGTTGACGGTCAGAGCGATCGGTTTGGTCGATAAAAATTATCGGACAATATTGTCCCCGTCTTGAAAACAGCATTGCTCGCTGTAGTGAAAATTTTCAAAAAGTTATCTTTGCCAAGGGCAATTTTCTGCTTTTACGTGAGATGGTAAAAGAGTTGACGGAGCAGCCTCGGTAATACGTCGAGACTGCAAGAACCCAGCGATGGTAGCGTGTACCTTCAAACAATCGCGGCAACGTCGGCGAGTCAATTCGTTGCAGTCTCTCGAACGTGCGATTAGACACGTGCGTGAAGCGTTTAGAATCCCATCGCGGCACGCGCGACTCGCCCTGCACAAGTACTTGAACTTCGAACGCCCATCTCCCGTTAACTCGTCATTACCTCTCCCTTATGATTATCAATCTAACGTCCGACAAATGGTCTATCCTGACGACAAAGCGGAACTTTATTAAATGCACAACTATTCCCTTGGAATGCCGCACTTTCGCGCGATTGTCGTCGAAAGCGTATCTTCTAAACGGCGGAGGATGGCGTGTTGGACGTACGTTTGGAAGACGACACGAGATAAGGGGAATTCGGTACGTCGCTAATGCACGGCGATATAGTCGCGCTGCTGTCTCCCATAAAGTAGCGCGGTGCGATAAAATATCGAGAGGAGCCGGGAGATTATTCTGGATACTCTCCCGCGTGGGATGACGACCTCGCGCAGGTAGGACGATTGCGAGATCCAATCGGTACACATCGATACGGCCCGACAGAGAGAAAGAATGGAGAAGGGGACGATAGGACCCAGCAGACGGACAAACAGAGCGAGCCAGAGAGATCGAAGTCATGATCGTGGCGCCGATACGCTCGCGTGTGTACGACGCAGTTGCAATGGTACCGTATCACTTGAAACCATTAATACGCACCCCAGCGGACCGCCGCAGAGCGCACTGCCGATACATGCCGACTCATAAATATGCCGGCGGGCCGATACGCGGAATTACGCTGCTACTTTCTTACGTGCACCGCCACAGTATATCATATCCCTTCTCATCGTGTGCCTTATTCGCGGCCCTTCGGTGCGCATGGTAGACCGCATTTGTCCAATCACTTCCTCATGCGGATATTCCACCATCGTTTTACGAGTAATAATAAGTCGGTGTAGAGGGAAAGGAAGATGCAAAAGTTTTGAGCGGTGTCGACGCGTGCGGTCTCCCACGCCCACGTGGTGCCTAACAAAACCGTCGCTTTGTTTCGGATTAAGGAGCCGCTGTAATCCGTATAACGCTACGCCCGCTCGGGCTATGTAATCACTCTGTAACGTAAAACCAAATTAGCAACGCGCTCGCGCCGGTTCTCGGGGCACCGAAGCGCGACACATTCGACCAACTCCCGACCGGATTCCTTTATGTCCCGTCTTTACGACGCTGTCCACCTTCCCCTCCTTATTATTCCATAATTTCCCTCGTACGTCTGTTGGCGATACGTTCGGCCACCAAATGCGAAGGACCAGCGCCAACGGGGAACCGAAAAATCGCGCTCGTCTTGCGCCGACTTTACGACGATCACGAGGAAATACGTTTGCTCGATCGCGTTTGTATCGAGTATCGCGATATTCGCCTGACGTACCAACACGAGATCGACGCTTTCAGTTGCTCTTAGTAATGTAGCGTCTTGCCAGCATCAATTCCGAGAGTGTATTACGAAGAATTGTTTGCAAATCATTCTCTGGAATTCCTGCTCAAGCCTCTACGACGTCTGCCTTTGGCCTCTGCTCAAAATCATTTCTTTAGCTTCCAACTGTACGCCTCGGAGTATGCCTCGCTTTTGTCTTTCAACACCGCTTAGCTTCAAGAGCTTCAAAGCACTCGAACGTCTCTCGAAAGTGTCAATTGTTTGTCATTCCACGGTCGATACTTTAAATGCAACTTGTCCTTGTACTCAATAGCGCCGGGACGATTCAAGTAGAGTCGAATGTGTGCAGTGTATGGTCTCGGTTATACCTCATCTGCTCGCGTGCTCTTCAATCGTCGACTGAGAAAGATAATCTCTGCTCAGACAATGAATGAACCCATAGCTGCTAGATGCGTCGATGAAAGAGGATAAAGGCGAGAATCCCAATGTTACGCTTGAGTCATTCTTCCCTTGACTTCGTATCCTTGCATCTTAAGTACCGCGCAATCAGTGAGTCTAACAATTAGTTGCGTATTAACGACTACACTTTTGTGATCGTTGAATTGTTTTTCTTGTGATGACCTGCATTGATCTGGTTCATAGCATCTTCAGTGATGTATTAAAATATTGGAATAGTAAAAATGTTAAAGGTACTGCATCTTTTTTGTCACTTTGAGTGTTTAGAGTACTTTGAGAATTCACTCGCAACAGAAGGAAGTATCACAGCCATCTGTAGTGAAGGATTTGAACCAATTGCCCAAAAATATTCTGAGCGTCTCTGCGACCGATGTATCTCTTATGGATTATTGCAGATACCAACGTTACCAACAGCGAAGCAGAGTGCTGTTGCTGTAAGAAAAGGTATCGAGGTTCATTGCCAGATAGTGTAGTACAACATTTCCGTTCTCACGAAATACGTCAAGCACAATCAAAATGCATTGTTGTTAATAGCTTTTCATGGATTCCAAGAGTTAGCTTAAAGCTCAACAAAAGCTCCAAGCTAAAAAGCAAGAGATACCGTAGGTTAATTTAGCTACCAACTAACAAAGAGTTTTATTTATTGCTGTAGTATTTTTTATTATATTAACAATTTTTATTAATAATTTGTGGAATACGTTACAGGATTAATGCGAGTAGAAAGTATACAATTAATTTTTTATATTTCTATGAATAAAAAATTTAGTAAAAGAATTTGCCAAGTGTGGGGTTCGAACCCACGCTCCCAGACGGGAACCAGAGCTTAAATCTGGCGCCTTAGACCGCTCGGCCAACCTGGCTTGATATCGTCTGTACTCCTCAATAGAGTATAATAGCCCAACTTCCATTTTTGTATTTTATTTGTTATCATTGATTATAATGTTGTAATTTGGCAAAAGTTCGATGCAATTTTCATTAATATTACGTAATCGTCACTTACAACACGTCCACGAATTCACTGAATACACCAAGAAAAATATAAATTTTGTTATTCACCCTTAATCCGACGTTACTAGTAAACAAGATCTTTGGAGATCCCGCTGTTTTGTAAGAAACTTGATACCATTGAATGAAGATTACTGGTAATCAGCAGATGGTAATGTTCTTTCATGTCGGTGAGAGCACAATGGGCAGCGTCGGTGCACTCACAAACAGGATTCAAATGGATCTGACGCGAGAAAAGAGTAGATCTTATCGTTACGAACTGTCAGGGGTGCATCACTGAATTGCTCCTATCGCAGCCGGTCCTAACATTCATCCCCTTCCGCCTGCCTACTCACATCAACCCCTAAACCGCCTGCGCTCTATTACTAGCCAAATATCTCACGCAATAATGCATTTTTATTTTACAGATAAAATGTATAATCGCTAAAATGTGAAAGCTTTTTTAAGTAAATTTTAATTAGGCCGAACGTGATGATGGTCTGTCCTGAGTTTTACGTAATTGCACGTGGCGCAACATTAAGCTGACAGTTCGTGGCGGATTGGCGGCCAACAAAGTACGTATTAGTTATAAAAGGGAGAGGAGCAGTCCAGTGGAAAAGCCGGTTCGTGTAATCAGAGATAAAATGCGTAAAGCCTGTTGTGAAGTTTCATCTATTGATCTTTTTAAGTTGAGCTTATACACGTACGTAGGAGAAGGCAAATAAATTAGTGTGACAAAAATTTGTAATGTAAATTTTTCTACGTGTCCATCCAGTTGTTCCTTATTTTTAACTCTCGCAAATTCGTTGTAATTTATTCTTTAGTGGTCTTATCCTACCACACGTAAAACAAAAACGCGTACTAACGAAGTACATAAAATATGAAGGGCTAATCTTGCAAGGGAAACGATTTCCTATTGTATCCGCTGTGTAACGTTTGCAACACGACACGTGTCGATCACCCTTCTCCCGCCGCCACGTGCCGGCCAATCTAAATCTAATAACACAAACAACCTCGCAATAACGTGCATCACACGCGGCGCACCGCTTGCCGCCCGAAGGTAACCGGACACCATGTGAACTAATCGTTTCGAAGTGGCTCTCGAGATCCTGTTTCGCTATTTGTCGATCCCAACATGCGCCGGGGACTGAATTGAGAATGGAACTCCAACTGAGTTTGCCAATCAGCGCATTACGAATCGTATTCCTTTCTTTCCCTTCCGGAATCCGATGTATCATATTGAACCGAATGTAGGAAACCAAACTACCCTTAACACATTCTCACCAATAATAATAATTTTTGGTAAATTCTACTTACGTAACGTTGCGTGGGCTTTTCACGAAGAACGACGATAGTAATGAAGGATAAAAAGGATAAAAAAGGGAGATCGATAAACGTGACGGTTGTTTTAGTTCTCAAAAATGTAAGTTTAATTTACTTTAATATACATCGACGTGCCTTCGTACTCGCGCGTGCGTGCTCTCCTTACTTAAACGTGCGTGCAGGAACAACGCTCCCTGCGAGTGAGACGACACCGCATGATCGAACGAAAATTACAATCGATGATATATGTATAATCGGGATCACAAGATCACGGAGCGCACGGCCCCGGGACGAGGAAAGTACACCCCTCTTTTCTATTTCGAGGAGAGTACACGCCACGTCGATATGCAAAAAGGAACTCTTTACAATAATCATTATCAACGACATGCTTGCCTGTCCAGAAAGGGGACAATAGGTCTCTCTCTCCGTTCCTCTACTTCCTTTTCTCTGGCTTCGCATTTTCTTAAATTGCTGTAAAATCTGGACTAATCCGGGGAAATTCGATTGTGGTACAATGATAATCGTCATATAATAATACACTTCGTATACTTTCGTGATTTGCGTAAGATTCGTTTCGGATCGGTTCATCAAACGATTCAAATCAACCGTGTCTTTTTTACAATTTTGCGCTCGGTCCAACTTTTCAACGTTCTTCCTCATTAAATCGAACACATTTATTCTAATTCGTACGCAACCATTACAAAGAATCGCAAACGCGACGATGAATGTCAAATGACGATTCACGAATGCGACAGAGTACACTGAAAAATTGGATGGCGCTGTTGACAATTACAATTAACGCGTGACCTACAGACGCTCTACGATTATATACATCTATGTATAATAATTCTTGCTCTACAATCGCGTTAATATCGTTTTCGTTGGGCTTCCTGGAAACGGATTCCTTTGGCTCCTCCTCCTCCACGTCTCTCGCATCACTTCTCTTTTGTACATCGTATTATAATATTTACAGATAATTTACAGATGACGAGTTACACGCTAGGCTACCTAGGCGATATTGGTTAGTCCCTTAAAATCGTACTGGGGTAGGAAGTTAAAACCTCGAAGTCGAAAATGCTCTCTAAAACTATGTCGTGTGTGTACCGTCATCGATAAAGCGATATGTCCATCTAGCGCTTGGTGCGCAAAATCTCGTGTCTTTCACATAAAAAATTCACCCTCTTTTCCGCAAGCCTGTTCCGGAATCTATAGCATAATGTTTATTAACATACTCGTTGTGCCTGTGATAATTTAATTTAATCGATATTTGATTTAATTCAAGTGTACAACGGGGTTCACTATTGGAGAACCACACGAGTGATTTGCACTGAAAAACGATCGAAAATGTCAGTAGACACGCAATAGACGACCCTCCGCTGCGTCGATCGATATGTATCATTCCTTAATTAGGTGGATCGTCCCTAATAGTAGGAAACGTTCATTACCGGATATTTATTAGAACCGTTTCGACAAGTTAGCTCCACGAAGAGTCCAGCTCCGACGAATTAGCACAAGTGTCTCTATGAATCGCCCTGTGTCCTTCTATTTTCACTGTTCGCTGATGAGGCCGAGAAGAAATAGAAAGGAGATTAGTCAGGGCAGAAGATGTGACACGGTCGGATCTTCGAGCGGGAATCGCAAGAGACTTCTCATCTTGTTCGTTCCTAATGGTCCTGGACGTATGCCGGTTGATCTCTGGCTCTCCCGCTCGTACGACTTGTCGGAGCTTACATCTCGTAGCACTATTTTCCATTAGACGAGAGCAAAGGGCTGCCGGTCGTCGAGTAGCCCTGGCTGCAGGTGGGTAACATGAAGGGGTTCATGTTGAACGGAGAGCCGACCACCTCGCCTAGTCCTGCAACATGCCCACTGTCGGTTATACGTTAGTAATCGGCGACACCTTAATCGTTAGCACGGATACCTACCGAAAACGCGCGTCTTCGTATTTATTGGATTGGACATTTGGAATGAAAAGGTGAAATATGAAGGAGATGCTGTCCGCGGCAGAGAAGCTTCGTTCGCGAGGTACGTCAGTGAGACGCGAAGCCGTTGAAGGAAATTTATTGCGCGAAAGGCGGCGCATAAAAGATAGATCCGGGCATATATCGAAGACGCTCGTATTTCGTCGTCAAAGGGACGATAGGTCGGTACGTTGGTAGGTCGAACGAGGTCGCCCGTACGGACGACCGTAGATCTTACTCGTAGATAGCCGTACCTACACATTCTCCTTCCTCTTTTCTTTTCTCTCCGTCTCTTTTTCTCTCTAGGCCTATCGTTCTCGGTTTCTCGTGCAACTCTCTCTCTCTAACCCACTCTTTCAAGACAGTTTAATCGCAGTGCATAGGGTGGTGATGGTGGTAGTGGTGACGGTGTTGGTGGTGGTGATGATGGTGATGGTGGACGGTTAGCGGTTACTGGGCGGCTGTGGCGAGGTGGTGCTGTGTGGACCAGTGCGGTGGGACTGAGGTGGTCGGTGGTCGTACTACTGGGGCGAACGCACTCCCGTCCCCGGACGAATAGAAAATGCCGTATTGTTCGTGCGCTAAAACGAAAATCCAAATTCGAGGAAACCCATAAGTGCCGTGCACAGGCGGGAAGTTGATGAAACCAGAGCTGGCCGACCCTCAATAGCCAACGATACGGTGCTCTTGGTACGTTCCGCACCGCGATGTACTCCTTATCGCGAATCCTTCACTTTCCAAAGTCGGCCAGCTTTAGTCTCTCTTGGGAGGAAGGAGTCTCGGTGTGTGACTCTTCGTATATAAAGCGCATGCGTCACTCACGGGTACGTGCAAGCACATACATGCGTGAGAGTGCGCGTCGAGATTTACGTCGAGGGTGGAACTCGAGCACAGATGTCAGAAATATTCTTCTGCGCTATCAACTTAAGTAAATCATCCTCTGCGCGGCTTTTGCATTTGGTCCCCCGACTAACCGTTTAAACTTGTTAAATAATTCCCATCGGTCTACAAACGACTGGTTAATCGTTAGCCTGGGATTTCGCAAAATGATTTAAGGAAAAGCCGCTGATACCGAGAGGAGAACGGTAATTGAAAGACCGATTTCGCAACAACATGTACGTTATGGTCAATCTCATTGGCCGGACTGGCTGGAAAAGGGCATGTGCTTCCCTCCGATTGATTGAGAATTGGAACGAAGCACGTCTATGTGAAATTACTTCATTAATGGCGCCGGAGCAGTTGAATGAATAATTCAGCGGGTATGTCAAAAGGTTCCACCGTCGATGCGCTGCTCGATCGTTCGAAAAGACAGGGAAGTCGTTGATGATGATGATGATGATAGAACTCACGCGAAGTGTAGAGGGTCGGGCTGCCCGTGTAAGGATTGGCCACCGAATAGCTGCCGTTTGTGCTGTGGCTGTGCGGTGTGCTCGCCGAGCTGCCGCAGTAGCCGCCACCCGTCACAACGCCTCGTGGACTAGCGCTGCCGGTTTGCCTGTAGGCGTCGGTATTGCCGCCTACGCTTGCCGCACTACCGCCTCCACCACCCCCGCCGCCGCCGCCACCGCCGCCACCGCCACTTCCCGCACCGGCTCCTGTCGTCACGGAGCTACCGTCTAGAAATAAAAACCTGCCCGTCAGACGAACTCGTCAGTATCCGATCGGTTTGTTCGCTCGTCGTTGCCTACTGCTGTCACGAGAATGCTTCACTTGGACGTATGCCTATGAATTTTTCTCGGTCCCTTCACTTCCGAGTACGTACCATCCGTCCACTTGGCCGCGCTCCCGTTTTCTTGGACCGTGACAGCCAGTTGCCCCGTGTACGAGTTAAAAGCCGTGGCCGAGGTTGATGTGGGTGGCGCAGGAGGATGGCCCGATACGGGACTCCTAGGTGAGCCGCTTATCGCCGTGTTACCGCTTCTGGGCATGCTATATAGGGCTTCCGCGAGATCCGCCGCCCTCTTCAGTATCACCTCCTTCGGCAACTTGTCGGGGTCCCCTGGATGTCGTGGTACGAGCTTTTGTAACCTCTGGAATCCGTAATCGATCGTCGGTTCGCACATCGCTAGGAAAAATAAACATAAGATCCATCATTTCTTTTTCTCGTCACTTGGCATATTCGTCCTTAGCGAAGTTCTACTTACAGACATAAACGAATCTCCCAGGAGCTCCTTTACAAAATTGCTTACTCTTGTACGACAACGTGACTTCAACGACGCCGGGCATTTGCCGAGCCGGTGTTTGTACCCTGATCGCATTTGGCGTTATTAACTAGAACATGAAATTAACGTTAACTCGCTCTTAGGTACACAAGTCGGTCGTTTGTCTCTCAACTACCTACCTCGCTCCATACTAGCATCGACCCAAAGACCACCTGAAGTCCGTCGAAAAAATTTTCACCGATGATTATTACGGTCGATCCACCGGTCGTCCAACCTTCGTTCGGTGATATCGCCTTTATGCACGGCGTTTGAAGCGGTATCGGTGGGTAAAGACCTGAAAATGGTACATGTCCGGTGAGCACCATTTGCGTGCATCATTTTGAGAAACAACGGCCAGAATGCGGATGAACGTCCGGCAGCGGAAATCGAGCAAGAATAACACGATGATACTAGACGAATATAGTAGGAGGTAACACGGCGAGCAGCCACGGCCACAGGGTATATGGAAAATTATCTGAATATTCTGTTTATTCGGTGGAGGCCGAGCGGCAGATATATTTCCCGGCTTGTCGGGGAGCAGGGAGGTCGTAGAGGGCCGAGATAGAGGGACGCGAAGCGCGATAGAAGGGATCGCGAGAAGAAAACAAGGGAAAGAGAGAAACGCCGAGAAGAAGAGGGTCGACTCGGTGAGAAGGGTTGTAACAAGAAGGGAGAAGGAGAAAGGAGAAAGGAGAAAGGAGGAAAGGGCGGACGATCGGCGGCCGCGCGCGGTGTCTCTGCTTGGAATTTATAACCCAATGATATCATTTTGTACCCCGGCAAAGCCGAGCCACCCCCGGTGCCGACCCTGCCAGTGCGGAGCCACGGCAGAGTGGCTGACATCATGGTATATTGCTCCCAGTGACGCTCAAACACTTTCCACCGAGCTTCTTACGGCCGGCTAGCCACGATAAATCTCGCCAGCTTAAAGGACCTCTCCACTCCACGCTTCTACCCACCGAATCTGTCGATCGCTCTTAAAGATTCGCTTCGCGCCATTCAATCATTATCAACCCTCCCCCGACGTTCTAATCCAAGGTGTTCTTTCTCCCTCACCGGATTCTTTGGGATAATTTAAAAAGTGAATCATCCCGCGGGATAGATCGTTCGTCGATCTAGTGGACCTCAGGGATGACACGTGGTATTCAAATATTGATAAATCCTAAGTTCTTCGGTCGAACTCTTCCGAAGTATTTATTGGGCGGGGAGTACGAGAAAGTCGTTAAGGAGAATCGTCCGCGTTGGCAACCACCCTTGGTAGGAAATTGTCGAGAGGGATGGTGTGAGAAGGGGGAGGCGGTGGGTTGAAAAGAGGGATTCAGTGGAGAAGGCCGGAACAAGCGTACCAACCCGGAATAAATAAAATCCCCCGCGCCACTGAGTGGTAAGGGGTGCAATCCACCTTCTCAACCTCCGCCTCCTTCTTCTCCCCTTCTTCTCTCCGTCGACCGCCATCCCCGGCACGGAACCATCGGCAAAGTCGGGAGAAAGCGAGAAACCATTGTACTCAGACACGTTCGACCCGATTCTCTCTGATCACTGCGAGATCGCGTCGTAACTTCGTTTCACGCCCACGGTAAAGACTCGTGGAATTCTTCGCGGATGGATGAAAGAAGCGGTTCGTTTTCGCCATAAACGACGCCGTGTTGACCGCCGATCAGAACCGAAGGGACTGACTTTTATGAAAGACCCATAAAACGTGCCAATCTTCACATTTATTTTCGTAAATATTCTCCCGACTCTCAACAGCCATTTTTCTGCTTATCAAGACTTCTGTATCGCCTATCGCGCGATCGTTTCTTAAAAGCTCAGAGATTTTATCGAGCTGCGGAATAGGAAGGCGACACAGAGTTGGAAAGGATCTGATCACAATGTCGGCAAAAACAACGAGACACGATCTCGTCTCATTGGTATGCTTGTTCCGACGTTTCGGGGGTAGTTGGCGAGCCGGCTGAGGTAGGCTAAGGGGTGAGACGGGCGGAAGAGTGGAAACTTAGCATTCACAAACCAACGCGCGCCAACAGCCTAGCATAAGAAGAAGAAAGTGAGAGTGGAGGCGACAAATGAAAGACAAAAGGAGACAAAGCGTAGGCGATGAGATATTGGGAGGAAGAAATGAAGAAGAAGTAGCGAGCGAGGGAAGGAAGGAGGAAAAAGCCATGTAAAAGGAGAGGTAGGCCATGGCGTACCTTTCGTTTTTCCGCGTCCCATTGATTTACATCTTGTCTTGCTGTTGGATGGAAGCCTCGAACGTAACGGCCGTGGAAGAAAGGGACGGTTGAAAAGAAGGAGGAAGAAAGGAGGGATGGTGGAATGGAGGGGCAAAGAGTGGCGCGATATCAGCCGTTTGTATGCGCGGCCGACGCCAAACTTTGCTGAATTGCCCTATGACTCCTTATATCCCGTCCTCCTCCAGCCCGCCCCCCCCCTCCCCCCTTACGATTCCATCCTGCTGCGCGGCCCTCGAGTCGTTATACCGGTCCCGAAGAAAACCGACCCTCCTCTACCTAACTCCCAATCCTCCCGCGTGCCTCAGCAATACTCGTTCGAAGCGTTCCATGAAACTTCGGCCCATCCAATGGCGAATGACAACCGTGAATCGACCGTTCTACCACTTCGAATCGCCGGGAATATCGAAGCAAAGAGTCCTATTGCCATTGGGAAAGCCACCCTAACTTACCGATATCACAATTGTTAATAGACAACTTGTGTACTCACTGTTGTATTCGCCAGGATCACTCGGATCCAATCGCTTTGCTCGGCGGCCGTGCTTGCTGTTATTGTGGACGAACATATTATCCGATACAGCCAGTAGCGGACCCTCTACTCCGACTTGCGTGGAAATGACCACCTGTTAGAGAGAAGATCGTAAATCGTGAATAATCTGCCTTCGATCGAGGGCTGCTTAAGATAAGCGTCGAGATAGTTTGTCACAACCGTGCCATTCATTACATCGCTGTATTTTTCTGCCTGCCGCTTTCAGGGACAACCAAATATTTCTCGACTTTTCAACTTTGTCCAACTTACTGTTCGCACCGACAAAATTTGCCGCGAAAGAGGAAGACGTTTGCAAAATCTACCGGTGGCCGGCAATGGCCGAACTTTCTTCCTTTCTGCGGCAAAAGGATATTAGCCGACATTTCTAGTAAGTTCCTCGGTCTTCCAAAGCCAAGAATTTCCGAGGGTGATATGCAGCAATTTTAATTCGCAAGTTTCCGCAATAAGCAATTCAACGAGAAATTTCGACGCGCGATAAGGGTTTCAATTTTACTATTGCTTTCGGCGAGAGTGCTCGAGGAAAGGTGAATCTAAAGGAACGCAATGGGACTTTTTTCGCCCATTCTTTTTATAGTTGTCTTACCTGAAAACGCCTCATGTCTCGTGGGTTGCCGGCATTTTTCAAACAATTCTGATTGCACTTGAGGAAGAACTTGAGGAAAAACCTGTAACCAGAAGAGTTACCCAGAGTTAAACGGTTGACAAGGTGCTTAATGCGCCTCAACACTGGGTACTTAATTAGTACGCGAACTCGGACGGAAAGCAAGTCTGAATACTGCATTAGCCAATCGTGGGCCTCGCAGCCGCCTGTCTCTCTATTATTCAACATTTCTCTAGATTAAAACCCACCCCGGTTACGTGTTACCCGACCTTTAGGAGCTAACCTGGACGGCATTGTGTTACGTGGGAAATACGTGGTTTATTCGGCTTGCTCGTTGAAATGTCAAAAGGCCTCCCCCGCCTGTGTTTGCTCCTACGATAAAAAGTTCACAATGCCCCGAATTGTTCACACGTGCGAATGTACTTTATACTTCGAAGGAAGAAAAAAAATGGTAAAATTGTTTCTTCGACATAATAGAAATTGTCTCTGAGGAAACTTGTGCTCCATGGACCGTTCCAGCACTTGTGTAAGATTGAAAAATATTCAAAGAAATATAGAGAAACGAACGCATCTGTTCTTTTGTACGTAGACGCGTGGTCGTGAAGCCGTAGTCGTGATTCGACACAGAATATCGACAAACCATTTCCACTGGGTTACCGTGGTGGTAAGTCTGGAGGACAGACGAGCGTTTCGTCCTCGAAGGTTGACGTCGATAGAAAAGGGTGAAGGACGTGGAAAAAAGCAGGAGAAACATCGGCTGGTACGGAAAGAAAAAAGGAGAGGGACGGAGAAAGGTTGTCGACTGCGAATGGGAGGCTGGACGAGGTGGAAGGCACAGTGGGTATCCGACGAAAAAGCCGGCGGCTCAATTTTCATGAATTATGTAGAATATCCAGAGATATTGAATTGAAGGAAATTTTTCGGCGCGAACGCGGGGCGCCGAAGCACGGCTGCACGGGGATGGTAGGATAGACGAAAAGGGTAGTTCGCGCCAAGAGAGTCCAAGGGAGAAAGAAGGAAAAACAAGAGAGGCGCGGCTATATACACACATAGAGGCAATACCTATATGTATAAGGTACATGAACCGAGGAAGATCGGAGGAAACAATCAGGAAGGCCGGCGCTACTATCTACGACGACGACGACGACGACGACGACGAGGACAACGACGACAACGACGACAACGACGACGACGATGGCGACGATGGCGACGGCGAAGGGAGTGGTTTTCTGGGTGGCTGCTAGGCCTCCACTCCCCCGGGACGCCATTGTCGTTCCCCTGCGGAGTGCGTCCGCCCGATCCACCGCACTCGGCATGGAAAAATCAAACGCATACCTTCGACTACCATTCCAACCCCCGCGGCCTGACGAACGCTCCATTTTTACTCGCGTGCGCGCGAATCATCCGAGTGTGCTACTCCAAGGGTTCGACTCGCCCTCTCCACGCTTCGCGATCACCCTCTACCCCGTCTAATCTTTCCGTGTTTTTTCAGCATCGTTTCGCAGTTTCACCCGGCTGAAAAATCGGGGCTGCTGCTTCATTGTCATCGCGTCCTAAAATATTCCTCCCTTCCTTTTCTTATAACGGCCTAATGACTATTACTAATCGCTGACTGTGTATAACGGACATGTTTCTGCCCTCGGGGTATAATTATAGGAACGCGCATGGCGAATACGTGATGCCAGAGCGAGCTCGTAAGACGAAGGGGAAGGTAAAAGAAGAGAGGAAGGAAATGGAGTAGTATAGACTTGGCCTATCGAGCGTTCCTCCTCCGTCCAACAAGAAGTTGTAGCGCTATCGGCTGATATTTCCTTCGCGCGAATACCCTGCGAATTTAATTTCGTTTACTCTTAGAGAACGTTAAGATCCTATCGCGAATGCTGGATGGGTATTCAAAGCATTGTACTTGGGCTTATCGCTGGCATGGCTCGCGCTCTAAACACGATGTTTCTCCGTAGCCGTCGTGCCCGAAGGCACTCGGCCGTTTGCTGCTCGGCTTCTAGTCGTTCACAGATGGAAACTCCATCGACCTTCTCTCTGCCTCGAGGTACGGCGGTATCGTCCTGGCCGGGGGCCCAGGGACCGGCTGAGCGCTCTTTTAACCATACCCAATGACAACGAGAACGACCCGCTAAGGATTTACCTTGCGATTTAATTCTCACGCCTTCCAAGTCCCGCGAAACTCAAGGAAACGGTTCGGCTGAGAATCTCTGCTCGGGAAGATATCGTTCGGCCGGAGGATCATTGTCTTAGCCGGCTGTCCGGTTCGATTCGACGCCAATGGTACGGCCGTATTTACGCAGCGATGCAACGGGAGATGAAAGAGATTCCCCGACTGGACAGCCAGGATCGGGGGTAGAAGGATATGACGATAGAGCCGCGTTTCTCTCCCTTTTTCTCCTTTCGACTCACTGTCTCTCTCGTGTTTCACGAGAGGGTTGGTCGATCGACGACACTAATCATTCACGACACTCCGCGACTCAGTCAGTATCACCTTCATTCTCTTTCTCTTTCATCCCCTCGGCGCTTCTCTATCGCTCCGGTATTTTTTCCCTCGCAAGGTCGTTTCCGTCCATATCGTCCTCCAAGTATTGGCTGTTACAGGCTAATGGATTGCGTTACCGACTGATTCAAATGCGAACTGGATTTCATTTGGAGCCCGATGGGGCGTCAGTATCTCGGCTCAACGGAGGGAAGCGGGGGGGAAGGGTGGTCTAGTTTCTTACAGGGGCTCAAACTCGATTTCGAGCGTCTATTAGATTTCTCTCTTTCGTCGGCTCGAACTCGACTGGCGCGCGACACCGTCAACGAGGGAAAATCCATTGGGGAAGCCCGTGAGAGACACCCGGTATATATGCACGAAAGGTCCAATGAACGACTTAAGAGAAATACTTTCTCAACGATCGTCGATTCGTCGTCTTGCCGTTTCTCCATGCGTACAGATTCAGTAGGTGAATAGAGATAGAACGAAATGGAATGGCGCAACATGTCCGTGTTTTCCATTTCAAACCTCGCAACTTTGCAACGTCAGCGCTGAATGGACAAAACGATGCGATGGAAAAAACACGAGGCAAGGTAAACGATATAGATGAAAAAAGCTAAATATCGGTACAAGAGATAGATGGGGCGAGGGAGGAAGCGAGGGTTGCACGAGCTTGGTGAGGGTAAACAGAATCGAACGAATTCAATCAAACCTTGCAATAAATCATCGGTACCCGCACGACGGGTTTATTTGTACTTGCCGTGTACCAATTAGCGGTTTGCCTCGTCAGGAGAGGAACGAGGCACGCTCGTCCAGCGTAAACAAGCCGTTGCAGAAAATTCATTTCACCCTGAGAATCTATGACACTTCAATAATGAAAGCAGACTATAAAGCATACCCTATAACTCGAACAATTTGTTCGCTTTATTATAAACTCGTAGGTATTTGTTGGAGAATTGCCTGCTGACTGTTTACGGGCCACCCGGTGTGTGTATACTCGCCGGAGACCAAGTCAGGAGTAAGTACCTTCTGATCTAGTAAATATATTTCCGGCGGAGCGGGAGAGGGGACGGATTGAATGGATATAGGGAGCTTACTCGGGCCTTACGCGTAATAGTTCCAAATAGGGTGGCATTACGCGTATCAGAAATCCATTTTCTCCCACGTCGCAGAATCTTTAATCATGTTTTCAGCTCCCGGCGAACCGTTCCCTATCGGCGCAACCATAAAAGGCCGTTATATAACAGCGCCTGAGCTCAACCAAGTGATTTTCGACGCCGTGCAGTCTTTTGTCTTCGCTCTGTCAAACGATTTATGCAGCTATTAGACGGCAAGAAATTAGAATTATCTAATTTTTTTCAGGGCAACAAGCTGTAGGAAGTGTGGAGGGGGAAGAGAAGGAGGAGGAGGGGAAGATCGTGTCTATTCAGCAGAACGAAGGGCGTGTTCGATGGCGTACTAATCACCTATTAATACGATCGGTCCTAGCAGGATGGTCCGAAGACCGTCTAGCTAGGTGGCCTTTGGGGAACGACCGCCGTCCTCGCCATTATTCGACTGGCGACGCTGCCCTGAAATCCCATTTGCACTAAATTTCACGGGAAGGAGGGTAAGGTAAACAGGCAAATTGGGTCAAGCCGTCCTGACTTTTCCGACCTGCGTTGTCGGCGCAGACAGCGACGATCGGACATATTTAAGGGAGAAAACGCCGGCAGTAGTAATCGCGAATGCATAATGCACAAGCGCAGGACGTCAATTAGTAAGAATGTGTACGGAGGTTCGTAAGGTATAGGAAACCACCTAGAGCTGTATACCTTGCATACACCTTAACTGGGGTTAGTAAGGGGTTAGCGAGGTATCAGGGGATGCTTAATGTTTAACCAGCCTCCATTACGTCCCCTGCACCCGGTTCCTTCAGCCTCCCCCGCCCCACCATCTAGCCCACGTCGTCATCCAGCATCCTCCGGACTCGTTGCTTCGGATCCCCCTACTCAGGAAGTATTATAGATGGGAAATGGCTAAGAAGGATCGCATGTAACTATCGGCTAATTCAGGAAATCATTCCCAGAGGATAAAGCTTCTCGAGCCTCAGAGAAGATAAGAGAAAGGCAGAGGGAGGAGCAACATCGATATTTCGTCGAGAAAAGTACCGTGGATTAATTTACGATTATTGACGTCCTACGAATTTCAGCGTTCGACCTTTTCCTAAGATTCAATTTAGGAGAAAACCAACGGGCCGAAATGCTAGGAAAATAGAGGAAAGGAATGCAGTCATAGTCATAACATCCTCGTTTAAACTTCACTTGACGCGGCGACGAAATAAATAATACCTCTGCTGAGTGGCTATGGTTAAATAAATACGTGTGAGAACCATAATCGTGTAACTTTAACTAATGGCTATACTTTGAGTGTCGGCCTTCCGTAATGTCCGCCCCATGCTGATCTTTTTACACGAGGCGTTTGGAACCTTAACACATGTTCTATCACCTTCTGTATTCTGACGTTTATAAAAAAAATCAGGTGGCCGACCGTGTACAAGGTGGGTAAGTTAAGTAAATTCCGAGCAGTCGAGACGGGGGAGAAGGGCAAAGGGAGAGAGCGAGCGTTTGCCCAAGTTCTAAAGACGGCAGGAGCTGAGGCTATTCGACGGGTACTGCGGAACGCTTGCATAATTCATGCCTAAGTAATACGTCTTACTAGCTAGCGCGGGCCGAACTAACGCACCCTGTCGTGCCGTCCTCCAGCAGCCGACCACCCTCCGTCGTCCTCTTATCCTCGCCCCACTCTCCACGGGGCCCCCAACTCCGAGCGCACGTTTCACGACATATCGAGATATATACCCCTAATGGCAGTCTATCATATTAGCGACAAGACGGCTTGAGAGGCTGGCGCTAACGTAACTGCATTCCGAATGCACGCACAACCGCATCAACGGACGATTTACCACGTATCGCACAGTTACCCCTAACTCATCTTCTCCGTCATCTTCCCTTTATGAGACGTCCTCAAGTCCTTATTGAGCGGCTCACCTAAGATACATCATTCAGATCCTCAGCACCTGGCACAAAGGTGTAGACATAGCTCTTATCCCAAGAACTCCTCCTCCTTTAAATCCCTTCATATTTACTCCGATCGCGTTGCAAGAAGTGCCATAATTACGTTTGCCTCGAAGTAGTCGTTGCAAAACGTTGTTAGACCGTGGGCGGTTTAATGGAGGCAGGACGAAACTCGTGGGTTCTCGAGGGCTTCCGGATATCCGAATTGTGACGGCGGCGCGGAACGGTTGAATTATCTGCCGGTTGCCTTTGGGCGGCCTACACTCGGACAAGGCGCGACGGGACCATTTCCATAAACGCATCAGAATCCACTGCCGGCGTAAACTAACTTAACGTCGACGAGGAGGACTCCGGCAATGGTATGAGCCGGTCTGCACGTACAGGCATGCACGCGTATGGAGTGGGATTTATTAATGCTTGCATTTAGATAGGGATCCCCATGGGGGTGGCCCGTGCCGGGCAGCAGGGACCCTCTCAAGTTGCCGCGCTGTCAAATATCGACAAAAACCCGCGGGAAAGTCGCGCATGCTCGTCTCAAGGGAAGAAGGCAGATGCTCTTATAAATTTGTCCTTGTGCATGAAATGTATCGGCGCGTCAAGGTGCACCGAGCGGGGAAACGTGGCAAGTTTATCCCAGAGTTCGTTTAATCCGAGCTAACCAGATTGCCCAGTCACGGGAGTTTGTCGTCGGAACGCGACCAAGGCTAAAATGCGATTTTAATATTCGCGGCTCCTTTGAGAAAACTCGCGGGAGTCCTCCCTAACAGGCTTACCCAGGAGGAGCGCCTTTCGCTCGGGGAGGAGGTGCTGGCCCGCTTTGAACAGTGCGCCTAGTTCGAAACTCGGTAAAATCCAGAGAACTCCCGGCACGCTCGGCAACTTCCTCCCTGCTCGTCTCTTCCTCTTTACTACTTGACTTTCGACCGTTCGTCTTCACCGTCTATCGCGACCAAACGGCGAATTCACATTCGCGCCCGGTAAAACTCACACGTCGTACGAAGGAAAATGTTTCCCGTCTGTCACTAAACCTTCGCAAAATCTAATCATTATTGTGCGAATCAGATACGCTTTACGCGCAAAGCGGCGAAATTAGGCAGCTTACTAACATGTCCGCATTCCTATTTGTCTGGCCCTAGAGACCCTGCGACAAGAAGACTGTACACAGTGAACGGATTCGTTATCGGGCTTTATTAAAAAATATGTCTTAATTTCGCCCCGCGGCGAGTTTGTAATTTCTCCCCGTGGACGTTTCTCCGTGCCAATGAGTAGGGGTGCAGCGAAAAATTGTCAAATGAATGGACCTGTCGTCCAGTATTAATGCTCATCCCCCACGGCAGATTGTAAGATTGATTTTAGTGAAATAAAAATGCCTACATATTCATGAAATCTGATTGAACTAATTACACCTGGAATTGGTCGAACGTCACAATTATGTTTCTCAAGGTGCAGCATCGAATTTGACTGTAGAAGTTTAGCGAGGACTTGTGACAAATTGGAAAATGTGAATGGATTTGCTGGCGTGTTCTGTAGAAACGATAGAGCAAAAAGAGGTAGGACGTCGGGATGAAGAGGATGAAGACGAGAAAGAGAGGAACGGACAGCAGGAATAGAGTAAGGCTTTTAAGGTTATCGCCATGAATAGGCGGAGGAGTTGGCGAGGTTAGCAGTCGCCATGCTGGCAGGACATGGGAGCACGCAGGACAGGACGCCGTAGCGGCCCGTACAGGGGTTGCCATGGTGATCTCATGGGGAGGGCATTCGCCCTCTCTCACCCTCAGCAACGGAAGATAATACTGGCTGGCTGGCTGGCTGGCTGGCTGGCTGGCTCGCTGGTTGCTTGCTTCCTTGCTTGCTTGCCCAACTGCCTTTCTACCAATGTTGCTAGCAACCGTCGCGATATCAGAAGCTCCGGCAATAAAGCAAACATGCATCCTCTCTAGCGCGTCCTGCGGTTTACGAGTTGCCGTTCCTATTTTCGCCGAGTTGTCCGATTACGATCCGCCGCTTTGTCTTCGTTTCGCCGTCGTGAAACTTATCGCGTATTCCTCTATAATTACTTCCACACGGAAGCTTCGAAATTTAAGCATGAGGAATGCACGCTCATTAACGACCGTTGCCTCGTTTAAAAAGGAACAAATTTCCAAATCATCGTAAAAGCTATTACTCGACGGGACCGGAACCTCTCGGTTGTTTGACGTGTTTTTATTAAGAAATTTTTTATTCACTCTGTCGATCCCCTCGCTTCGTTTTTTGCTCGTGTAAAAGACGCACGAGACGCGGCTGCTTCGACAAAGTGTCGTCGTATTTTTGGTTTACGGCGTCTGAGGAGCCGAGGCGACAGAGTGACACGGTGGCACGGCTGAAGGAGGATACGTACTCTCTAACGTTTCAGCCCGAATGGAGAGGGGCGAGCGGGGCAGCCCAGAGAGCGATACCGCTCCCAAAGGTGTCGTTACAATTAGACATCTCTGCCAACTGGTACAGCCTCAACCGCTAAATAACTTACCGGTGCTGACAACCAGACCGCACAACGTTACCGGTCCCGCAAGCCGCATCCTCTAATTCTAACGCCAATGCTTCGAGACACCAGAGAACTCCTGAGCATTATCAGGCAAACTCTTTCCAACTCTCAATCACCGTGTCTACGCGTGTTTCAAAAGAACTACGGTACGAATAATCCGTTTCATTAATGTGCTCAACGATGATTAGTTCATTCACGCGTTTTTATGTTCAGTCACGATAATCTCGGTAGGTGCTTGTGTGAAGTATAATAAAAAAAGAAAAGAAAGTGGATGTATCTATTACGCATAGCACGATGTATCGTTTAGGAGTTGTTACGTAAACCGGCGCAGCGTGAAACGATTAGAAAGCGGACCACCCGTAGTGCAACTAACACCTCGTAAAGTCTAAACCAAGTAAAAAGCCGAAAGGAACGTGTCAAACAGTCGAGTCCACCACTCCGGCCGAACAGTTAGAACAGTTTCAACTGCAATTGCGTTTCATTGGAACGTTATGGAAAGTCGGAAGGCCATGAATATTAGGGGAATCGGTTGACGGTGATCGTTGAGCCTCCGTCCTTGAAGGAGGAAAGACGGTTTTCTTGGCGAGGCGAGATGTTCCGGTAGACGGACGGCTTAGGCAGGAAAACACAAAGAATTCCGAGCGCAGGACATTGGCGCGCTTGCGCCAAGTGTTTAGGACACTCGAATGTCGGTAGAAAGAGGAGGCGAGAGGGCCGAAGGGAGGGTCTCGTCGGAGACGACGGAAGCGGGGTGTCCCTGGAGTATCGACTCGCCCCACGGGACTCGGCAGTCGATAGTCCCGTGGGATTCGCCGTCCCTCTCTGTGTCTCGCGACTCCCGATTCCGTTCCTCCTTTTCCCTCCTGCTCTGCTGTCCTTTCCTTTCCTCCGTCCCTCTTTTAGAACCAGCTACAAACCCACGCGGGTCACCAAGACGGCCGAGTGACTCTGTCGTAGGGAACGAAAGCGCGCAGCAACCAGCAGAACCAAAAAAGATAGACCGTAAATGACGATTTTAGTTTTTAAAACGTACAAGAAAAATTTCGTGTTACTTTCAAGAGTCGCCGGTATGATTTAGTGAAAGGGTATTGCGTTTGAAGACGGCACACATTCTCGAGGGATCGCAACTTACCGAGAACACGAAGACAATTTAATAAATGCACGGGGTTGATAATAACTGAAAGTGGGGGATAAAACGTAGTAAATAAATAAGGACGTTAGTCGTGCAGAAAGGGAAGAGCCTCACGGGGGGTGCGTGTTTCCCTAAGATTGTATGAAATTCTACGGCTTGTATTGCTCCGTCCCTCCTCGACCGACGTCCCCTCACCACCGTTGCTCTTCCGTGCGTACCAGCCGAGGAGAAAAGGTTCCTCCGCCTCCAAGAATTATCCGCGCAACTTACAACCCCCATTTTTTATCACCCCGCGCGCACTGCTCCGGACCGAGACCGGCATACCGAGCTGGAAAATGAAAGTGAATCTTGAAACGTTACTCGGTATACGCGGCCCCAAGCTCACGGCACGACTTTTTAAATAATCGAGTGAAACTTCCGCGAGCACCCTGTCGGAGCGACTTCGTCTTCGAGATCCACGAGACTACTACTGCTTTTTCACAGAAACTCTTACACTCGCTTCTTCTACCAAGAGGATTCAGAGTCAGTCCGTCGCGATAACGTGACAGAATAATCATCCAGTTATATCTTGTTCATCGATTTATTTGATCATTGTTAAAGCCGAGTATTTCTCGGGACCAAGGAAAATATTCTTACATTCACGTGTCTTCCTGAACTGTTCTCCACGTATAGGCATGGCAAAAAATCGAAAGCCACCCCACGGCCGTATAGTCTCCACGCGGGGGAGGTGGAAGGCAGTAGAGGTATTGGCACGTTGGTGTGCACGCGCGGAAGAAAAGAACAGAGCAGGATCGGAGGAAGGAAGAAGGAAGGTTTCGACTTTCCCTCATCGTAGGTCGAGGGAGGATTCCAAGGGGCACCCCGGCCGACCCTCGGCAAAGGCCTTCGGCCACCCCTCAGCACGGAAATTCGCAAAATGTCCTCACTCCTCTTCGGTAATACGTTATATGGTCGGCGAAGGATCGTCCGTCAGTCCTCGCAGTCAATACTAAAGCTCCTTCAGGTCAAGTGACCTCGAATTCTACCATCATTTTCAGCAAGCACCATTTACGATGAATCGTACTTTTCAAAATCTTTCGCGATTAATTACAGTCTGTCGTCGAATTTCCGTCGCGTGTAGGAACATCCTGGCAATGTTCCGCCAGCTTGGACGTCTACCTTAGACTCGGGATACATCGACCTCCACGCGCACAAACAAAAGTTGACCGGGCCAGCGGGTCTCGGGAGACTTCCATTTTGACTCTGGGGATTAGGCGTGACTCCGCCCATTCGTGGAGAAAGTTTTGTCGATGTGTACGCGATGGCTAGAAGCGAAAAGTCGCGCGCGATATTGATGACTTCTTTCTACGTTCGAAGGAGGGTCGTTCGGGTAGGTTGCGGGGGCGTACAAGGTTGGCCGGGGGGAAACACCCGGAATATACCCTCGCAGCGGTACGTGTACCGATCCTAATGCTTCTTTCTACGCAGCTATATGATCCCTTGCAAAAGTGCGCCGCAGTTACTCGGCATCTTGCCGTCCTGATCCTGGCTTAAGGATCATCCAGGATCGCCAGCGGTATTTTCTTAATTGATAAAAATCATCAACGCAAGCCTAATCCTCTCGAAGGAGGATGAGCCAAGAGATAGCAGGTATCAGGACGGGCGATTCAATCGATGCCGCCACAATGATCGATACACCAGCATCGAAGGAACTTGACACCTTCGAGAGAATGGTATTCAGGCTCTTGCAATATCAATGGCTGTCGGACAGATGCCGATATTCCACTAAATGCTTCAACGTACGCTCGAACCGGCTAGATGAAGAGCTTGCAGAAGGAAATATAGCTCGTATGTCGGCCAATGTATTTATATGACGTTCTTACAACGATGCTAAGTGAATAGTCGCTGGCTTCAGTGTTTTACCAAGCCACAGTGGGTAATGGTCGACGGTGCAGCAGGGAGTAATTCGTTGCGGATTCGGCCGATTCGACGGGCCAAAGTGCGTAAGGCCGTTTCTTTATTCACGAGTGCTTTGTACGTAAACCTCGCACAAGGAGTGGCACGGGGTTCGAGGGTTGGTCGGACAACGGCATCATAAGTCGGGAGTGGTTTGAGGAGGAGGGGTAGGATCGGGCGGTTTGTTGGGGTGGCGAGAGTCTCTGGAGGCGGCAAGCTAAATATATCCACCTCCCCCGACAACCCCCTGGGGAGAATGTCAAGACAACATGGCCGACACCCGTCATCCCACCACACCGGCCCTATGTGTTGTGTACACTAGCTACCTACTAGCACGGTCACCCTCCTCTTCCGAGAACGTTCAAAGAAGCGCGCCGCGCTATTCCGACTTCCTCCGAGGTGTCTACAAAATGTCTCCTTTGCTCCCATCTCTAACTAATTTATTACCTTCACCCCCCCCCCCTAATTCGGTACTACTAACGAGCTCAATGCAGAAAATTGTTTTGCTGGAAAAGGAAAATGCTACTTTCTCACAATATTCACGCTACGCTCCAAGGAGAATGAATGAATCATCGACGTTCGCTGTTCGTTCGGTAGTAGCGATATTCCGGAAATTCTCGAGAGGTATCGGTGGCTTTTGTCATTTCGGCTTATCAGTGGAAGAAAAAAAACGGTTGGGCAAAGAAGGACGTATTCTGCGCCGTGCTGCGAAGATACCGAGGTCATTCCGCGTCAAATGAAACGAGGGGCTGGAATCGTCCGGAGGAAACAAAGAAAGCATAGCAGAGATTAAAAGTGAGAATAAGAGGGAGGTAGGTCTGGAATAGAGGAGAAAGCTCGAAGGAGGGCAGAAAGAGGGAGCCGGTGACGAGGCTGGCTCGAAATTAACCACCCTCAGGATTGTCCTGAATTAACAAATTGAAAAAAGTCAGCTTCCCCTCAGGGCCCGTGTCCTTAAAGCTCTCTCGCCTCGGTCGGCTCCTTCAGCTTGAAGCGCACGATCTTCGCCCGGAATGTCGGACCAACAAATTCATGCAAATGTTACTTGGCTCTACCCTGCTCGCGATACGTAAAGCCATGTCCGTGTGCGACTGTATAGCCACCGGTACCGGCGATAACGGCGCACTTACACAGACCGGCAGCATTATAACCGACTCAACTACGAGCCGGTGCAGCGACACCGACGAATTCCTTCTGACAATTTCACCTACGACCCGCTGCAGATTATTGCCCGACTGTTTATTCCGAAAAGCTTTTCGTCCGAGAAAGACTAAGACGGGCTGATTGGCCTAGCCTCTGCTCCGTGCTTTTTGCCGGGCTTCTTACATTGTCGTCGTTGTCGTTGTTGTCGTCGTCATCGTCGTTTGGTTCATTATCGTTGATTTCAGATGTACCGCGATTTACAATTTTTAATAACGCGACTGCCAGACTCGTTTTACCATTTCTTACGACCAACTGTCATCGACATATCATCGTTGGCTGAATATCGGGTAGGTACGAGACAGTTTTAATAACCCGTTCCTCTCGTGCCGGCTCACAAGAAGAGCGGTTCGTTTTCATGCCGGAAGACCAGCGGGTTTTCATCCAAGTTACCCGAGCCATAGACGTATGATCGCCCTGACCGACAATCGTCGCTCCGCAACTCTTGCCCCTCTTTCCTTCCTCCCTCTGTTTCTCTCTTTTTCGCTTCGAACGTGCCCCGAATGTGAAATCTTTTTTGTGGGGGCGGGAGTGGGGGCGGGGGCGGGGAAACAGGGGTAGGGGGGACGCGAAATAACTGCACCGGCGAATTGTCTGCATAAAATATTCAAAGCCAACGGAAGGGCCGGCTGGTATGGCTACGGTGTATGTATACGTGTATATGTATGTACATGTTGTACGCCCAAAGCCGTTATCCTTACGGCAGAGAGGCAGGGAGATAGAATTCAAGGTCCGGTTTCTCCACAATCTCTCTTTCCGGTTGAGGGCAGTTCGATGCGCGTAACGGTGGCTGCTCGATACAAGGTCAAAGAATACAGGAAGAAATTGCCTTCAATCCTAAGCCGACGATAAGAAGAAGGAAAAAATTCATTCGTTCCGAATAGACTTGGACACTCGTGTTTCCCTCCACTTAGAATTTCAAGAGTATCGAAGTTACAAAGGACAAGAGTGGGAACCGTGAGGGTTAAGAAAATGGGAGAAAGATAGGAAAGAAGGAATACTGGAGGTTGGAAAGCGCGTGAGTGCCCATAAACTCGGCTGTCGTTTGCGTTTTCTATTTAGCCATTTCAGTTTGTCCTCACCCGCCCCAACTTCCTCCTCCCTATGCTGTCTTCCTTCCGTATCGTTCCGTATCGTTCCGTATCGTTCGACTCGGGCAGTCACTCGAATTGAATTCCACCTGATTCCGCCAGTTGGATTTACATGGCCTCTGAATACACGTGATCCTCCCCACCTGAACTTTCTTGATGCGCAAAACTTTGTATTAAGAAACTTGGATAAAAACTGCCACGAAATCGTGTAAATGGTGGAATAAAGATGTTTGAAAACAGGGGCAAATTAATTCGCACGCCAGAAGGATGATATTGACGGAAAATTTTGATATGCAAGAAAGAAGGGGCGAAAGTGGAAAGCGAAGGTCGCGAATGATTCGTCCAGCTCTTTCCCACCGGTCTCTCGCGCTCTCTTCGGAAAATGTCGTGTAGGTATATCGAGCTCTTCGATTGCTACCTATATTCCTGGGACGGGAGAGAACCCGTATAAGGGTGTCTATCGGGAACGCCGTTTGCCGTACATTTATTGCCTCCGCCAACCCTGCACGCTTTCCCGGGACGTTACGACGTTATATTTGATATTGGATAGACTTCGTATACGTATCATTGGCGTCGTAAAGCCTCTCGTAAATAATATTAAATAAATGTAATACACCCGGGGAAATACCTCTGACCGGACGGTACACGCGTATGCAAATTTTTATCTCCACGTGGCAAAACGAAAGTACAATGCCAATCATGTCCCATGTACAAACATAGATTAGGGATTATGTGCCTCGTGTGAGACAGTAAATGAATTTATTTTTAAAGACACAGAGCAACGTAACGTAAAGTTGGATCGAAATCGACGAGGGAGAAACGGAAAGACAAGAGTCAGTCCCCTTGCTCGGCTCTGGAGTCGAGGGTCCATGCGCGATGATCTCTGAACGAGAAACGACGCGAGACATGGACGTATTTACAGCCACCGTAAAACTCGCTCGGTTAATTGAATGTTGGAGCGGGTTTCCGATATACGGTTGTCGAGGAAAGGGATAGCAGTGTGAGGGAATCGTCTGGAATCTGTAAATTTTCACCCTGTCGTTTCGTCCTGCCGACCGAAGAAACGACCACGTTTCTCTTGACGCCTCGTCGATAATCATTTTCGCTCTCTATGGTTCCTTCGAGCGGAAAAAGAAGACCCGAAGCAGAACGGAGCAAAGCGTCCAAGTATCGTCGTACTTGAAATTCAGTTTACCACAAGGATGATCCTTACGTCATATATGAGGTCCATCAAAAGAAGAAATTCTTGGGGAATGTGGATATTATTTTTTATAATTCAGTATGTACAATTGGCGCGCATGCGCGACTTCCTCGTTGTCATCCTCATCGTCGTCGTCGTCGTCGTCGTCGTTGTCGTCGTCCTCGTCTTCTCGAATTACAAATTATATCGGCAATTAACGAGGAAGCAGGGTCCTGTTGCCGGGCCTTCCACGGCGAAGAAGCGCGGCTCGATTATACCGGCACTCGTATCTCCGCCGTTTGTACAAGGAAACTTAGCAACGTCGTGCGTTTTGAGCAGCAGACGATGGGAGGGGAGGGATTTTTTTTCAGCGAGCTTGCCGCTAAGGCAGTCGTTTGTCCTTAAGAGAGCCGCCTATATAGCTGGCGGTGGAGCTCGCCGTGCACGAGTCGGGTCCACGATAGGCATAAGGGAGGGATCTCATGGAAAATGGAAAGCCATACATACGATTGTGTCTCGGAAGTCGCGGCGCGTCTCCCAACGACTCCTCGACTCGCAGCAAAAAACGTCGGGAACGTTACGAACTGTAAATTACCAACTACCGCAAAGCACGCGAGAGAATAAAGTATTATCTTTTGTTTCGTCCTTACATTCCCGAAGAATGCGAGCCTACAAAGGCCTATCTTGAAAGAAAAACCGTCCAAAGGAAACGGAAAGCAAGCCGATAGCCTAAAGGAAGCGCCTAAAGGAAGCGGGAGGAAATGTCTTTTGAAAGCAGGACGAGAAGCAGATCACGAGAAACCGAGTATACTGGGCGCCTGGCGTTTACCCGACCCATTGACCTTACCCGATCATCACTCGCACTCCCTGTGGACAGGCATTTGTCACGAAGGCGTCAAAACCCTACGGCGAACCTAAGACAGATCCTCGAGGAGAACGTCTCGATTTCGCTCCAAGTGCCTCTCTTCCGAGCGCTAAACATTGACACCCGCTGGGAAATTAGGAGTTAAGTGTTTTATGTATCCGGTACGGGGACAGCAGAAAATCACGTGGTCGTCGGGGCCGTAGAGTAGGACAGATCGTTGCAACAGGCAAAGCAGACAAATGTTTTTCGAATCGCTTCAACATCCAACCTACTGCAAAGTTCCTTCGACCGTTGATACGATCATTATCGTCATGTTAATTACTTCATTGAGAATGGAGTGAATCGTGCGCATGAGTGTTCTCTGAAACGCGTGGAAAGCCCGGAGAGTGAAGTTCTGGCGCGATGACGGGCAGAGATCTTTGCCAGATGCCATCTGAATCGCCCACCACGATAACGGGTCGACGGTAAAACGTCTCATAACTAACTCAATCCCGAGACTTGCTAATTAAATATCTATCGGTTTAATTAAGAATGATTTACCGACGGCATATCGATCGCATAGATCGAGCGAAACGTACGCACGACTGCTACCCATTGGACTGGCCGGCAATCAATGCAGGAATTATCCTCATTAGGTCGATCCGCCGTCTGGATTCTGCGAGCTCGCTTCTGGCTCTCTCCCTGCAGCTTCATACCAGACGTACGTCTTCGCCAGTCGAAGGAATGAAGAGAGCCAGAGTGAGAGACTGTGTGAGGGAGGCAAAGAAACCAAGAGAGAGGGGCTGAGAAAGAGAGAGCGAGAAGGGGGACAAAGAAAGAAAGGCAGGTCAGGAAGGTTCTGCGCGTGGACAAAGACGAATCTCGATGAAAGAGAGACGAAGAGGAAGAGAAGCATGTGGAGAAAGGATGAAAGGAGTTGATCGCAAGGTATGAAGAAGGTTGCGCTGGAAAGAAGAAGACGAGGCAGGAGAGAAAGGCCAACGACGAGAGAGAGGGAGACGGGGCGAGCTATTAGATCGGGAGCTGGTTGCCAGCGGACCGGAGAAAAACTGGAAATCCACGACTCTCCATGGAGAAGGGGCATCCCAAGGGGGGGGGGATCGCGAGAGGCCCGTTCGAGGGGTTGGAGCGGGCCCCTTGGCTGCCCCTTGGCTGCCCCTTGGCTGCCCCTTGGCTGCCCCTTGGCTGCCCTTTCCCTTCTCCTCCGGGCTCGCACGCATGGCAAAAAGGAGTCGGTGAGTTCGAGTGACAACTTAGCGAGCCGGAGCTCACCTCGGCGCTCCGATCCTCGGCCACACACAGACCGTCCCCTGCGAAAGAGCGCGTTATGACACGTCCTGCCCTATACGACAGGGTTCCTTCCGCGAAGTACTCGATCGACGGTTCAACGATGCCCGGTCCCTTCGTCGAATGAGGCACACCCGAGGCATACGGAATGCCTCGGGAGATCGCGGCTAACGAGTTTCCACCGGATGGCACGATCATTCGCGCAGACTTGGCAAAGAATAGCCTACTTCTTATCTTCCGCGACAGCTTTCCCGTGTTTCCTTAAGCGCGCCAATTTTCGTTGTTCGTCCGACAATCGGTCCTATGTCTCCCGAGATGCAGACTTTTCGTCGGGAAGACATTTCTATCGGCGGAGAAAAAATTCAATCGACTAGCTGACAGGCGGCCAGATCCTTGCGATTGACGTCATCCTACGTCGAATCCTCTGCGGTTTACGTGCCTATCGATCATATGGTCATAGAAAAATATAGGTAAGAGCAGACAACGTGGCCATATGTCGAGCACACGAAGGAACGTCGTTGCCGTTAGGACGTGCAAGTCGCCCCAGGCGACAAGGGTGGCGGCTCAAATGCGCTTTATCCGCCCCTGAATTTCGGCTCTGATGTGAGCTTCGCCCTCCTTTCCTCGGCCTTTTGCCGTCCCTCTTTCTCTTCTCTCCTACGTACACTTGTTCGTCTCTTTTACGTTCGCGCTCTTTCTCGCTCTCCGCAGTCCTGGCTTTTTGTCCCGCCAGCGGCACAAGAGCTACGGATAATGTTATTTCGATTTACATACATGCTCCGGTCCTTTCGTTCGCTCCTTTTCGATATGCTCCATGTTCGCGGCACCAGGAGGAATTTTGTCGTCGCTTTACTGATTTTCCCCTGCGCCTTCATCTTTATTCAGCGATCCGTTCGCCCTGGATTTGTCCAACTCGAAAGCCATTCGATGGAAAACGTAACGATTCACTCTGATAGGCCGCATAATTTAAAAGAAAAACCTTATTGCCGGCGATACGATATTACTCGAATGGACGCGGTAAAACTGTCTCGTTTAGCAGCTGAGTGGGCGTTTATGGGTAGCGTAGTGGTCGGTTAGCGCGACGCGTAAATGGACGTTGACGCAAAAGTTTAGCAGATGGGATTCCGGTTAGCGCTGATCCTCCTAAGTCCGTGTTCGAGGGGTCGCGGCGAGTTTGGTCGGAATGTCCTGTAATTGATAGCGGCACAGTGGGCTCGATGAGCCGTAGGAAAATAATAAGCCAGCGTAGCGCTAGCGCGGCCGACGGCAGGACGTGCGGTATTATTGGCTCTCGGAGGGTGTTAGACGGGCGAGAAGGGTGGCCTTAGCCTGGGCACAATGTATGCACCCTCGCATGCACCGCCGTAGCCGGATATCTCGGTCTTAGGGTGTGTCGGATGTCTATATTCACGCGGCCAACGCATCTCGGTTCGATAAACTCGCTCGAGCTCGTCGGACCGCCCCTCCACGCGCCAACGCTCCAACAATCGATGTACCGGGAATTAACGCCAAGACGGTACTCGTGTCGAAGGTCTGTGGACAAGAAACCCGCCCGAGAACTCGCACGGAGGTGACAAATTGTATTCTCCGGTACGCGCCGAGCGTTCCGATTAAAAAATTGACATGCGCCTTCGGTACCTACCGACGACGAGAGCCTCGGTTTTACCTCCGTGATTCCCCCGTACTCCCGTACGCAAGAACCGCGCAAAACTTCTAATGCAATAAGAAACCGGTTTCACGTAGCAGATGATTTTTTCCCATTTCCGTATCACGAATGGCCCCTCGTCACTACCGGTTGACTGATTGGTCGTAGCGCTCGCGCATCCTTTCAGTAGCCGCAATGATTTACGCAGGCCGGCCGTAAAGCCCGAGCAAGGCTTTCGAAAAAATCATATAAAAACGCCAGCTACTGAATTATAAATAAAAATCACTGAAGAAGAAGTCCAGCGGTGGAAATAAATCATCAAAAACAGTCCATCCATTACGGGTCGTGCCTTTAATTTGGTGAATCGATTTAACCGAGCCTGGTCTTCATTTTTTCCAGCCTCGTAAGCAGCATTTCTATACAATTTACGAAGAACGTGGTAAAATTCGACATTAGATGAAGCCCGTCGTATAGGCTGGCATTCCGATGCCTTCGTCTCGTTTGACGAGACTTAAGATGAGTTCATTACGCTACGATCGCAAGATCGTGCATCGTAATCGAATCCCGATGCGTCCGACTGACGCGTGTTGGGAACCGTTTCGACGACCGACAGAAAGCGAGGGGGGGAACACTCGATTAGATTAGGGCGGATTAGCCAATCAAAAACTACAATACTCGGCGCGCACCCTCCGCAACTAGCAGTGACATTTGATGCTGCAGGCGCTCTATTAGATTTGCGCCGTCGCTAACGCGATACGGAATCGAATGATCCGAGAGCTCTGTCGGAACGATCGCCCGTACCAACTTCGACGTCGTTAAATACAAAAAAATCGGCCTCCTCTCTTTGGGCCATTCGCGTCACACGCGACAAGCAATTACTTTTAACGAATCGCTATCAAATTTCCCTACCGAGGATCGCTATTTGCATTAGCGATTTCCTCAAAACGGCTTATGTTCGAACGCAAACCACATACATCATTTCCTAGGAGCGCATAAGCGCGTTTTCCACTGTTGGAGAGCACCCTCCACCGAGGGAAATCTCATAGACTATAAATTTCCTTCCTCGAGGTAATAAAGTGTATTAAATCAGTGTGAAATTGTCACCTCGGAGCGAAGGGATGGATCCTACATGCGTGCAACAACGGGGAAGATGTATCAAATTCCACACAGGTGTTTCAACCTTGTCGCTCGAATCTTGTCACTTTGAACCGAGGATTCCGTGAATGAATGGACTCGCGTGTGAGCACGTGAGCTCCTCGTTAGTTCCCCTCGGTAGGTTCGTCATACAGCCGTGAATGAAAAACCGGGCAGTCGGCGAAGCAAAATTTTCGTCTACGCTTGCACACGCCTATCGTGCTGGAATCACCGAGGACATGTGCGTATATGGGGGGGGGGGGGGGGGGGCGGAAGGAAGGTGCGTGAAAGCGCGCACGTCACGCGAACTCTACGTTCGTTTACACGGGTGTGGCGAGAATGAGTGGACGCGCGCAATTAGCTTCTTATCTTGGCAACGTTCTCCGCTCTTTTATCCGACGAGAGCAGCCGAAAACGAGGGAGCACGGCACCCGGCGCCCGCCACGAGTGAGAAATCCGATGAGAAAGCCAACCGAGAGAACGAGACGAATGTATCAGATAGAAAAACGAAGCAGGGGCAAAAAGCAGAGCGAGACAAAAGAGAAGGACCGTGCTTAACGGCGCTAACGCCAACGAAACTTTTAGCTGGTTTTACGATTAGCATGCTAATTGGACTGGCGACTTTTTAAAGGGTCGTCGAGAAAGTAGCTTTATTTCACAATGTTCCTGCGGTTGTCAACGAGGACTTTCCTACGGTTTCCGGAAATAAAATCACGATCGAAAAGGTTCAATGCGAAACCCGTGCCATCTGTTCGGAGGCTGAGTCTGCCTCGTTGTCAGTCGTGTCCATCGTCCGGCGGTACCACATGGAGAAGGGAACTCAATCTTGCAACGAGACATCCAACACCAGAAACCCAGCCTGGCCTTTATCTGCCTCCTGTGCGAAGAGCAACGAAAAGGGCAAAGCGTTTACCCGTCGTCGATCTCCCCTCCTCTTTCCGCGCAAGGAACAATTAACCGAATTTGCATTGTATCTCTATCGAATTACCAGATCCGCATTATCGATAAAATTGCCAATTTGGGGTGGCAGCCGAGTCCGCGGACCATTCAGGAACGAGGGCTCGTTCCTCTCTTATGTAGCAATATCTCGGCTTCTCTACTAACATAACCGATGAGATCGTAAATGAACTGGCAATGGCGCCCGCAGTAATGATAAAAGTTATAACCGATCAGACGACATGGTGCTGGAACATTTAGATCATTTCATTTGGCTATTGGTGCAGTTCGATCCTTTATCGACACACACGATCGACCGGTAAAAAAAAGTCGGGCTGTCGCTCTGGGTAATAGCCGTCGGCTCTGACGGTTGTTACGAGAGTGAGGCCAGCGGGGGGTGACAGGACGATCGTAGTGTCAGCAGACTGCAGTGCTGTAACTTGACACTCTTGGCGTGTACGCCCCTCTCACGTACACACTCGTACGAATATATTACTCGACACGCGTGTACGTCGCGCGAGAATACTTCGCAACAGTGGAAAAGTAGGCATACACGCGTAAGTAGAAATGTAGAGTCGAGTAGCGAAGCTCTGGCGTTCGCTTCCAAAGTCGGCGATAACTTTTTACCCTCTTCCGAGACGCATGAACTATCTGTGATGCCCGGTAAGAATGGGGTAACACAAGGGAAATTGTATTATAAACAAGGATTGCCTGAGATACTTATTTATTAGAGAACAGTAGAGCAAAGCGACTGTACTGGTCGAGGTTACAAAACGGAGTGACGCTGTTCGCTCCGAAAACTCCGTGCGTCCCTCCGGAAAACTGGCCTATGTGCCTGATTTCTATTTTATAGTTTTATTGCAACGGTCCCCTTTTCGAGGAATTCCAGACAGGCCTGGAATTTGCCAAAAAAAAGGGAAAGGGACTTATCTGAAACAGCAGAACCTAGGGTCTGTCCTGCATTATGTGTTTGGGCGCTTACGTAAATAGCCAAAAAGGGTCGGGGCATCACACCCCCCCTCTTAGATGGAAGATCTTTTACAAAAATAAGAAGATCTTCCACTAATACATAAACAATGGTTTTAGTTGCCTATTGTTAGGTTTACGTCTACCGGTTGTGTGCGGTGATGCACCTCTGGTGTACCTGCTTGTACCCGCCTCGTTCATGGGTACTTCCTCTGGATTGGAAATGGTTGGTCCTGCGTAAGATATAGTGTTGGTACTGCCGCTATTGTAACAATTGTTAAATATGTATGTAGGGCATGTGTTCCTGTCCTAGTCATCACCAAAATCCTGAAAATTGTTGAGATTAGCGAACTTGCAGCGATTACAGTGCACAGTCAGATGTTTTCCGTTTTTCTTTATTGTGACGTTTACGTCCGTCGGGACGTCGACGATTTCGTAGGGTCCCTCATACGGGACATTCAGACCCGTGTTTTTATCGCGGGCCTCGCGATGCAACCAAACATAATCTCCAACTCTGAAGATCATTGGTCTACAAACGCGGTCCAGACGTTCTTTAGCCCTCTCTTTTGCCAGGTTTAAATTTTGGGAAGCCTCGGCTTGCAGGTCATGGATCTTGTTACGTAGATCCTTCAGTAATTCATCGTATGTCTTGTTGTTTACGATGTGACTTCCGATGGTATTTGCTACTTCTCCAAAAACTAATTGGTACGGTGTATATCCTGTGCTTTCTTGAATTGACGTATTATAATTGAATATGGCAAGGTCTAAGTAATTATCCCAGTTGTTTTGTTCTTTGTTAGTGTAGATTTTTAAGTAGTCTTTTAACGCTTGATGGCTCCTTTCGAGACTACCATTACTTTCTGGGTGAACGGCTGTTGTTGTAATATGTTGAATTCCGGTAATTTTTTCAAAAGTCTTCATGAAATTCGATGTGAAATTGGTACCATTATCCGTTAGTATCGTACGGGGCATACCATAACGACACGCGTAATGTTTTAGAAATGCATTGGCGCACATGTCGGAACTGTAACTTGGCAATGGCCATCCCCAGCAGTGTTTTGTTAACAGACATTGTGCGGTTAATATGTATTTGTTCCCGTTATGCGTTTCCTTAAGTGGTCCAACTATGTCCATTGCAATCTTCTCGTTGAACTTTTTTGGTGTATCCGTTAAAACTTGTGGCATCCTGGTTGGTCTTCGGTTCGCTTTAGTCCGTTGACAATCTGCACAACTATGCACGTAACGTCTGACGTCGCCATGGATGGTGGGCCAATAATAGTTTTCAATGATCCTATAATATGTCTTTTTACTTCCACGGTGTCCGCCTATAGGGGTGTTGTGATTTTCTTTTAAAATTCTTTGGACGTCTGTTGTATTGGGAATAACAAGTTCCGTATCATGGAACACCATTTTTACATCCGGGTATCGATCGGCAATTTCTTTCAATACTTTAAATGTCTTCGGGCGAGTAAACCTGGTGAACTCTATCCATTCTTTTAGACAAATGTGGTAAGTGTTTTCGTCGACAGGTGCAAAGTACGCGCCTCTATCCTTTAGGCGATATCGGCATCCGATTATATCTCCATTTTCATTCCTATCACACTCAAAAATGTATTCCGCGTTTATGGTGTCGTCGTGTTCGAAGTGAAGACGTAGTTCGTTAGCAGGTAGTCGTGCAGGTATCGGGTCGTTCGTTATACGTATATTTTTTCGCAAGGTCTCTGTTATTAGCACGGGGTTCCTCGAAAGAGCATCGGCGTTGGCATTTTGTACCCCTTTTCTGTATTTAATCTCGTAGTCGTACTCCTCGAGAGCTATTCTCCATCTCATTAATCGTGAAGAAGGATCCTTGTTGTTCATTAACCACTGCAATGGTTTATGATCTGTGATAATCGTGAATTTTCGCCCGTATAAGTACGGTCGAAAATGTTTAATTCCCCATACAATTGCCAAAAGTTCTTTTTCCGTAGTGGAGTAATTCCGCTCCGCATTGTTTAGCGTGCGGCTTGCATAAGCGCAGGGTTTATCTTCTCCGACGTTGCCCTGCGACAGGATTGCTCCGATAGCTTCATTACTTGCGTCGGTCGTTAAAATGAACGGGTTATTGAAATTTGGGTATGCGAGTATAGGTGATGTGCATAGTGCGTCCTTTAGTTTTTGAAAACTTGTCCTGGCTCTATCGTCAAATATAAATTCCTTCCCTTTGGCTAATAATGAATTGAGCGGTTTGGCTATCGAACTGAAGTTTTTAATAAATCTCCTATAGTAACCTGCTAATCCCAGGAATTGTTTTATCTGTTTGGTGTTCTTTGGTTCCGGGAATTCTGCAACGGCTTTACATTTTTCCGGGTTCGGTTTTACCCCTTCCTCTGTAATGATGTGTCCTAAGTACTGAAGTTCAGTTCTAAGGTACTCACACTTGTCCGGTTGTAGTTTTAATCCATGTTCTCTGAGCCGATTGAAGAATTCCGTCACGTTCTCATTATGTTCTTCGAGAGTTTGTCCATAAATAACGACATCATCCAGGTAAACGAAACATATTCGTCCTATTAATCCGCGCAATGCGTTATCCATCAACCTCTGAAAGGTCGCCGGGGCATTTTTTAAACCGAAAGGCATTCTTAAAAATTCGTAGTGTCCTTGAGTTGTGGAAAAGGCTGTTTTTTCACGGGAATCTTCATGCAGAGATATTTGGTGAAATCCGCTTGCGAGGTCGAAGGCAGAGAAGTATCTGGCTTTTCCTAATTGGTCCAAAATTTCTTCTATATTTGGTAACGGATAGGCGTCGTGCTTAGTTAGTTCATTAATCTTCCTAAAATCAACGACAACCCTCCATTTCTTTTTACCTGATGCATCAGATTTCTTTGGTACTACCCACAATGGTGAGTTGTAAGGTGAGTTGGACGATTGGATTACTCCTTTCTGCAGCATGTCTTTTACCTGCTCCTGTATTTCCTCCTGATGTGCTGGTGGGTAACGATACTGTTTTTGATTTATTGGTTTATCATCGGAAAGCTCGATTCTATGTTGCGTTAAAGGTGTATATGGAAGATTATCTCCTGGTAAATAAAACAAATCATTGAAGCGAGATATTATCGTCCATAAGGCTTGCTTGTCTGCACCATTCGGCAAGTGATCCAACCGTGTATTGTCTTTTAATAATTTAATTCGGGGCTCCTCGTCACAGGTATACAGTACCCTTTGTGATCTTTTTCCTCGGAAGATTATTCTACGGTGACGCACATCTACAAGTGCGTCCTCGTCTGATAAGAATGGGCGTCCTATTATGCCATCAGCATCGATAGGGAAGCTATCATTCACAATCGCGAAAGTGTGCTCCTTGCTTCCGCAGTGGATTTTGCATTCGTAATCTGAGACTACCAATACATCGTTGATTCCACTCAGTTCACGGTAATTGCGGGTTTGCGGCATTCCTTCTGCTAAGGATGCTTTTATTAAATTAATCCCGGCTCCGGTATCGGCAAGGAATCGGCCATATTTTCCTCCAACCCGTATGTGTAACTCGGCTCCTGGATTTCGACCGAGGTGAAGTACTTGATCGGGGGCCTGTTTCTGGGGTCGTCCAGCCGAAAATTTGGACACGTACGCGCAAAATGACCTGCGTTTCCACAGCGGTAACATTTCTGGACATTTGGCTGGGTCATTCTCGGCTGATGTGTTGCGTTTACCGGTGATATCCGTTGCCTTATCGGTTGGCTACCTGGGAACGGTGGCGTTCTGAAGGCGCCAGCTGGTTGTGTCGATCTGTAAAGCTGCGGTCTCTGGTCTTGAGGCGTCGGTCTAAATTCTCGTTTATTAACCGTCCTTTGCGCTTGCAGGTGCATCCGCGCGTTATAGGCGGCTAGCGAGGCCTTTTCCTCATTAAAGGCCAATTGTTGTGCTTCCTTTAATGTCGCTGGTCGTTGTGCCGTAACTATTATTCGTAGATTATCGTGAAGTCCTCGAACGTATTGGGTTAGTCCGTTTTGTTCTTCATCTTTAATGCTAAAACTTCTGTGTATCGGTGTCATATCGGAGCGACTCATGATTGCTCTTTTGACGGCTAACTGAGCGGTGGTGAAACGTTTGTTATAATCGGAAACGGAATCTCTGTCTTGTAAGCATATGCTACGTTCGAGTTGGGCGACTTCTAGTGTTTTGTTTTCTCCGAATTGTACGCGTAATAGTTCTATGAACTCTTCGGCTGTTTGCGCATCATTCCCGTCAATCATGCGTTTTTCATTTGCTCTTATTCTGTGAGTTCTTACCATTCGAATAAATCGATTTCGCGCGTGTGTTGGTATTCTTGTAAGCGTTATTTTTATCTCCGATATAAAAGTCTCCACGGAGACTGACCAGTTATCGAATTCCGGCAATACTCTAACCTCGTTCCATAAGAATTGCGACATTTTATTATGTGTATCGTAGTCGATGCCTGCTTCTTCTGATTGCGATTGATCGTCGTCGGAAATTTCGACGCGCGAATTAGCGGGTCGTGCGTCGGTCGCCTGTCTATTTGAATCTATATCGAGCTGTGCCATTTTGTCCATTAATTGTTGTAGCATTAGTTTGACTCCGTCTAATTCGCCGCGTATTTTATCTGTGTTACTTGCCATTTTGTTTGCTTTCGGTACTTCTCTCAGGTTCTTCCTTAACGACGGGTAGTTTCCTTGGTTGATCGTCTCTCGAGACGCATGTAGATTTTCTTCTTTCTTAAAACACCCACTGACTCTAACTGAGAAAACTCGTCTTCTCGTAGTACCTCAGAGCAATCCCACTTCTGACACCAAAAAGTTTCCGTATGTGATGCCCGGTAAGAATGGGGTAACACAAGGGAAATTGTATTATAAACAAGGATTGCCTGAGATACTTATTTATTAGAGAACAGTAGAGCAAAGCGACTGTACTGGTCGAGGTTACAAAACGGAGTGACGCTGTTCGCTCCGAAAACTCCGTGCGTCCCTCCGGAAAACTGGCCTATGTGCCTGATTTCTATTTTATAGTTTTATTGCAACGGTCCCCTTTTCGAGGAATTCCAGACAGGCCTGGAATTTGCCAAAAAAAAGGGAAAGGGACTTATCTGAAACAGCAGAACCTAGGGTCTGTCCTGCATTATGTGTTTGGGCGCTTACGTAAATAGCCAAAAAGGGTCGGGGCATCACATATCGTTCAGTGATATCGTGTGCCGAAGTCGGAGATTCGTAATTGGTCATGGTAACCGATTCGTCATAACAAAAGTGCCACGGGGACGAGCCTAAAAGCGAAAGAGATAGGGAGTAGCAAAATTATCGGGGATGCAAGCTCGAGCGCATAACGCGTTCTATCTGATCGTTGGATCAACGAGTCGCGATTCTTCCTCCACGCGTGTTACGATGAGCGCACAGCATTGTTTTCTCGGCCAGCAGGACGGGCCGATCGATATCACAAGCGCGCAACGACGCTTAATTAGTCACGATCGGTGTCCGCGTAACTTACGATGCATTCGCCCACTGATAAGCATCGCGTCTGACAAATTACAGATCGTTTTGCCCGTTTAAGGAGCACCTCGCCCGCGCTCTTTTCCATTTCATTTCGGAAATTTGCATTCATTAGGGTATGACTAATCCAATGGAAAGGATGAAATTCCTCCTGAATGTTTTGTCCTCTATTGCGCCGTACTTTTAACGCTTCATTATATCGATCCGTGACGTGGCACGAATATGGTCGAACGTATAAAGCCATAATGGTAGCCGGCCCCCGTCCGATTTTCGTTAGAATCGGTATGTCGAGGGCTATTAGGTCGAGCGTGTCTTCCCGGCGAAGGTGGGCGTACGTACGCATTAACCGCGGTAATGTATGCGCGCGGCAACAACAAATGCCGCATAAGCGATAGTGCAATCCACGTGGCTGCTGCATAGGCGCAGAAGGGCACAGATGGTCGCCCCAGGCACTTACTAGTAACCACCCTCCGTTCAGCCCTAGGACGAAAGGGATCCGAGGGGCCTTGACCGGCCACTAACCGTATTTATTCACGGGGTAGCTGAATTTACCGAGCCGACGTCGGATAAGGCGTTATCCGCGGGCGTCTTGCGTAATGAGTCTACGTTGAGTCTACGTTGAGTCTACGTTGAGTCTACGTTGAGTCTACGTTGAGTCTACGTTGAGTCTACGTTGAGTCTACGTTGAGTCTACGTTGAGTCTACGTTGAGTCTACGTTGAGTCTACGTTGAAGAATCAAGAGGGTACGGGGCGCAGTATGCAACGGTTTCCGGGGCACACGGATCGCTCGAGCAAAGTCGACGAAAAGCTCACGACTGTTTATTATCCTCTGGTTAACGTTAACCGGCGACTTGCGATAAAGGGAGCGCGATAGAGACGACATCGAGGAACGTAGGCGCGGGAGCTCGGTCCCCAGGCACCTCGAGAGCCGCGCGGGCCGTTATTTAATAACGGTAGGACAGCCATGACAGATAGGAAAGGAAATATCGCTTGAGTGCGCGTACACCGACGAGTCCGTATCGCGGGATGTTTAGTCCCGTACACAGGGACGAAAGCGAGATCACCGGCAAGTGGCCCGAGCAACAGATAAGTTTGATTTATTTTAATTTCTCACACCGGCAGCCACGGCTCTCGTGAGTTACGGCCAAGTTATTTTCGAGTTCGCCGTGATTTACGCCCGGTATTCGGGCCATCCACGGCGTTTTACCGTCGTTACACGGCTAGCGCGAGACAGGTGTACCAGCGCTACACTCGCATGCCTCTGCACAGCCAATTGCCGAAAAGTATTCCACTTTTAAGTCCTACACGATGCATCGGTTACGATTATTGAAAGCACGGGCTAGAAATTCCAAGTTGTTGCGGTAAGCACGAGATCGACAACGCTCATTGTCAGCCGAGGAGAAAGGACTACGGAGAAGCAAGGAAATAGAGAGAATTCCAAGTGCCACAATTCCGCCGACCGACGGCCTCTGTTAGTTGCGTCGTTGTTTGTAACATTAATCATGGAATCACCCTTACCCTCGGTTTCCCGGTTTGGTCGATGAAGGAGATTGCGTTGCTGCCGCTTACCGAGTTAGCCTTTAGCTCAACCCTTAAACGAGCACGGCCATCCTACGCGGAATATTCAGGCAATTCTACGACTGCTGCCCCATAGCCGGATCAATAAGAATGATGGCGACGAAAAGCTTCTTCGATACCGTCTCATCGTAATGGAAGATCTCGTCGAAAGATCGCTTCGCCCTGTACTTTGGATCGCATCATTTCCCAGGCAAAATACGCAGAGAATTAATCGTGAGTTAATTACCAGGCTGGATGGGTACTTGTTGCGGAGGAGCCAGACTCCTCGGCTGCAACTGGAGGCGCGTTAGGGCTTCGCCATCGCGTAATAAGATTCCCTTTAATGGCATTACACGCCTCATTGGGACTTGCCGAGTCCGAAGTTGCGCGCGACTTCTCTGCGCCGTGTTTGACTTAACCGAAAGTTAACGGCATAGTCGGCGAACCGACGGCCGCACGGACAAGGGCTTTAACTCCCGCCCCTCGTTACCAAGGAAATAAGTCCTTCAAATCCTGCCGAGCTCTACCGACTGTGCTTTATATGTTACCGAAAAGGATCGTACGCAAAGACCAATTTCAGTGGGAATGCTACAAGACACTTCACCCGTCGAGCCGTCCAAATCTTGCCTACAGGCGCTAAGTTGAAAGTCCGAAAAACAAAGATCCGAAAATAAAGGTGTGGGATCGAGACCTAGGCGGTCGACCTTACAAGGTCTTCGGTTGGGTTCAAGCGACTCGAGACTAAGCCTGCGAATCCAGCCAACTGAAGCAAGAACCGACCAAGGCACATTTAATAGCTTAATTTATAATTCTCCCGGCAGGAAGAAATCGTTTGGGGTAGGATGAGGATAAAAGAAGCAAGAGCGGACACCGGGAACAAAGACGAAAGGACCCGCTGGTCCCGCAGAAGAAAGAGACGAAATGAATGAAGTAATTGCGAAGGGGGAGAAGATGGCAAGGTTCGAGAAAAAATTGGTGGATGAAGGGAAAGGGAGAGATGAGAAGACGAAGAAGTCGGCACGAAGAAGTTAAAACGGGGGAATTCCGACGCCGCGAGAGCAGTGAAACGGTTCGACAATGCCGAGTGCGCGCCGATCGTGGAGCTTTATATGGAGCGTCGTCCCCGTGGGTGGTCCCCCGCAAGACGTCCTTCCAGGCGTCATCCCGGATTCATCCGGACGATCCGCCGTGGCCAAGAGAAACAGAGAAGGGAAGGGAGAGGGAATCTGCGTTGAGAACCGTCGATGGAAACCTAGAAGGCAACGGAGAGTGAGATCGAGCCGCGACGCGTACTGAATCACTCATCGTGCGCGCCTAGTCTCTCATTCTCCTACCCTCTCCTCCTCACCTTTTCCTACATATCCGAGTTCTTCAGATACGTGCTATTAACTTCGCCACCGCTGCCGCTGGTATTCCGAGCATTTTACGAGGTTACATTATTCACTACACTCGTCGCGGTCGACGCAAACTTATCAGCAAGTTACCGTTCAGCGCCTCAACGGCCTATCGTTTTGTTACCGGTGAGAAATGCTATTCGCTAGCCTATCAGATTGATCGTTAACCGCTTCTTCGTAATGTCTTGCTGCTGCTATTTCGATTGAATCGTAGGCTCCTTCCGAATCTACGAGCGTGAGGGGGAAGAAAAGAAGAACAGGTGAAGAGAAGGCGGGAGCTGAAGCGGAGCCGAAGCGGAGCCGACCGACCGGAGGAGCCATTCTCTGAAATCCGGTGATTCTTTCGGGCGTCTTCGGAGATGATATTTGCTCGGATCAATCCATATGGTCGCCATGGCAACCGGTCAGCCAGGCTTGTCCACCCCCAGCGCGAAGCCGAAGTCTGGAAAGCCGGCCGGCGGCCCAACGAACACGGACGAATAGACCCGGAGGGAGGAGGGCTGAAAGAGAGAAAGCACCGTGCCGATGGCGATAGACGAAGAGATTCACGCATCGCGAGGGGTAGAAACACTAGGTCCAACTGTACCTACCTTCCCCCTTCTTATTCCGACATTGCCCACCTCAATCTCCAATACGTACATGGACCATCCTTTGCATTTTTTACACTAGGACTTTACTATTCTTCTTGTGAAGTATACGATACGGTAGGTCTTATGTGAATCTTAGCGCTTGACTCGCAGGGCCCTGCACGTACGATGGCTACTGGCCCGTCAACGACTCTCGAAACAGTGGACCAAAGCCGCTCCGATTGACTTGTTCACGTCGAGAAGCCGGCGCGGGTACGTCTCTTTCGATGGTCGCTTCGCTCCAGGAATGCATTATGCACTGTTCACACGTACAAGAATCCGGGAAAGGACCGGTACTCTTCTCTCGATCGGGACATTTCCCCGCCTGTTTTTTCGACTTGGCCAGAGACAACCGCGTTAACCACCGGGTCACTACTACACATTTAAAACGAAATTCGGCCTTAACCGAAAGAAGCAGATCTTAGGAGCCGAAAGGCGACAACGACTAAGGGAGTATTTCATGTTCCCTTATAAATTTGTCTCAAATTCCACGCAGTGGGGTGTCTGGCTAGTTCCGAAGAAGGCATTAGACGACGTAGAACAGTCCAGTAGATAGAGCGATGTCCGGAAACGCGCAGCGACAGATGCGACAGCCGATCCTCCGTAGTACGTCGTCGTGAGAACCTCCACGCGGGTATTCTACATGCAAATTTATAGAGATCCTTCGGACAGCGGCGGTATACAAGAGGCGAGGGCGGGTAGGAGGAAGCGGAGCGAGGGAGTAGAGGGAGGGAGGATAAGAGGCAGAGGACGTATACCCGAGGGACCGGAGACACCAGGACTAAGAGCGCTTCCTTGTACTGTCAGTCCGCTCCGTTCGAATCAATCGCATAAATCTCCACGCATCGATCCTACCATTCGGTAACGCACGCGTGTCCGCCCATGGAAGATTCATCGGACCTTCCAGCAGGCCCTTTCGAACCTTAAATATTCGCGCCTTTGCTAGATAGAGCGATCGGCAAGCTCAAACGCTCGTGGAATCCCTTACACGCGTCACAGGTCGTCATAAATTTATTAACGGCCCATGTCCGCGCGAAATTCCTGCGACACTGAAAACTCGTACGTTTGTCAGATGGCTGGCAGGATGCTTGGCAAAAGCACGAGATCGCGATCGCCCGAAAGATTCCTACGATCGTCGAGATATTCCAACGCGTTTCTGTTTTAGTGGCCAGTTGTCAGCCGCTCTCGATCACGACGAGATAGAGCAGTGGATCATCATTAACCGGATGGCACAAAACCGCCGACGGCTGATTGACAGGTGCGCAAAGGCTTCCCGTTTTTCCTAAACCCGGCTTCTTGGTTCTCGGTACGTTCGCTCCGAGATTCCGGTGGAGAAAGAGGGAGACGAATCCGGTAGGGTAACGTCGACAAACGTTCAGCAGGTGGGACGTCGAAAGCGGCCAAACCGAAAAAAGTACAGGAAATAGGTGAAACCGCAACGATACAGAAATGGCGGAAAATAGAACGAGTTAAATGGCGAATGAACAATCAAGGGCGGATGAAGAGAGGAAAGGAGGAAGAGAGGGACGGGGAGAAAGACGTTGGATGAAGAATTGGCAGATCCGGTGGACTGATGGACAGCCCAGAGAGGCGCCCAACTATGCCAAGTATTCGGCTCTTATTTTAACTCGATCGAGTAGATGCTTGCACGCGCGGTTTTAGGCGCGCGAGTAGAGCAGGCTGATGCCGATAATCCGAGCGGCGAATTCCAAGATGTCAATCGACAACGGGAACGACCCCGAAGAAGGACCGAATTCTTCCCTTCTTGTCCCGCGTCGATATAAGTACCCGCGACTCGCTTATATTCTTGCCTTTTTCCAACACTTCCTCGGCACAGCGTGAGAGACGCGCTCCTTCCCTTTTTTGTGTTTTCTCTGAACCGTCAGGTAAAGTGACATGTGATCCGGGAATCGTTCCTAGAGCTACTAACGCCTCGCGATCGATGGGACTGGACGTAGCGGATTTGAAAAAAAGCCTCACTTTAAAGGAACACTTTTAAAATCTATCTCTTCCGCGGCATTCTTCGCGATAAAAATCTTGTCAACACCGATCGAGTTCCGACCTATAAGGCGACAGAGCTCTAGCAGAGCGGAGGTATTAGTGGCTGCTCTGCTGGTGTTTCGAAGCACTAGAAAGTAATTGAGTTGGCCACGCGACTCTTCAAGTGGCTCCCTACCGGTGTTAGCACGATGGGGTCTCTGCTAACCACCTGTTTTGAGTGGATCTCCCTCTTCTATCTCTTCTCGTCTCTAATTCCTTTATTTTTCTACACCGCTGTCCCTTACTTTCGCGCTCTGTCGCACGCCCCGTCCCTTTTGCCACCCCATGCTTTATCATCCACTCTAGCGCGTGCCAAGAGAAATACACGCGAGTAGCCGCGCATCGTGCAACCACTCGACAGAGCTGCGGGGAGCTTTGTGCCACTCTTCCGACATACGGACGATGGGCGCCAGCGATTTCGAATGCCCCTCGCTACCCGCTCACCCATCATCCTTGCCACCGTTGTCATTCTATCGCTCCGACCCCATACACATGCACCACTACCAGATTCTGTGTTTGTGCATCTCCTTTTGTAGAAATAAACAGGCCCTTCCGTCCGCTCGTGCGATTTTACCGATAAAACCAACCTCTTAGTCAGACCGGGGGGCATAATATCATCGCTAACCGGTTACTCAAATTGCGCGCAAATTGAGCCCCCGCGCAAAGACTTTTTTCATAGACCGTCTTTCTTATAAAGCAGCGTCCTTCCTCGTCGCGGAAGGTGTCGTATCTTTTTCGTAGGGTAATAGAGAAGATAATAGAGAATGGAGGGAGGATGGAAGAGATCGATTTCGTAAGAACAAAGAGGGTGGTAGGTGCAAAGAGGGCGGTAGTAGAAAGGAAAGGGAAGTAGGTTGGATGGGGCAAGGGGTGGTGCGAGCGTGAAAGAGCCAGAGAAAAAGGAAGAGGGACAAGGAGAGGGAGAGGGAGAGGGAGAGGGAGCGCATGGAGGGCCGAATGCCATTTAGAGTCATCCACCGTGTCTCAATCTAGAGGCACCCTTCCAGCCATCGGCGAGCCGTGACGGTTGGCATCTGTTCTGCGGGCCGGGACCCCAACGAGCCTGCCAGAACGGGCTAGAGCAACCGAGAGACTCGGAGACACGTAAAGACGGAAGGACGAAGAGAACGAGAGGAGCGCATATACACAAAATGCCAAGGGTCCCGTGTCTCGACTTGGCGATGTCGCCAACCTCAATGCCCCTACAACGTGGAAACGACGCGGAGACTCCTCCTCAGACGCTCCATTCCTTCCCGAACGGTTTCATTCGGCAATTGCCCGGAAACGATATCACCGCCCAACGACTCTTGAGTGATTACAATTCCAAGCGATATATATTCTTCGACGAATCAACGCAAATGCGCAATCGCTTATATTTTGATATGCACAATAATGTAGGTAGAGGGTCCAAAGAATTGCATCGAATGGAAACCAGGGAAAAGTGATGTTGGCTGGAGGCGGTACAAAGGGGTTGTCTGGCACAGAGCGAATAGAAGGAGAAAGGGAATTCTTCCACTATCCGAGAGGTAGATCGATGGCGATTTTTCACTCACTTAGCCGGGCGCGCATCAATATGCATTAAGCTGATCGGTTCTCTCTATTGAGCTTTCTTTCTCCGGAGGTAGACGAAGGAGCGAAGAGAAGAAGAAGCATCGAAGGGATTCGAACGAAAGAGGCTTGGAAAAGAAGGAAAAAGCCCTTGCCTTCGGTTCTGTCCTTCCTTCTCCTCCCACCCTTACATTCGCAAGTTCTTACGAGGGCAGACAAGGCAAGGCCATAAGCCGTTGAGATATTCTTCGAAAAATAAGAATAGTCCTATCGGGTTAATTTTCCGCTGGCGAAATAACCGTAAGGGAATGGAGCCGAAGTCAGGCAGAATTCTGAGGTTTCCTACGAGGCTCTTGGGTACTTTTGGAGATCTGGTTAGGCCGCGATACCGACGCTCGTGTAGATGTACCAGTTTTCCTAAAGTCGTCGTTTCCGGACCAATGAGCAAGTCCACCTGCTTTCTCTACTGCTACATTTCGGTACGACCACCTTTAACTTTGGCACTCGCGCACTGCCTACTGACGCCCGGATAAGACTGAATTTACCATGTCAGTCAGCGCAATCTATAATGCTACAAGTTTTCCTGTGCAGATTACGGCATTAGGAACATGGTGCTCGTAAGGTTTCCGTCGAGGGCAAGGGGAAACGACTCGAGTTCGATTAGTCTGGATTTTTCCAGTTCGGTTGCTCCTCGAAGCACTATTTTCCGACGTGACTATTAAGGAAATCAAAACATACTCAGCGGAGCCAGCGAGGACTTCGTATGCGCAGCATATGGGACCCCATGCGACTCGGGGGTATCACACCCTCCAACGCTTTCGACGTGCCCCTAAAATAAATGGACGGTAGAGTAGCGCGCGCACATAGAAAACGAGAGCGGCCGACTTGCTCGAGCGGGAAATCGACGAACAAATAACCCCGTATTTGCGCGGCTAATTATTTTTCGGCCTTGCCAATCACGAGATTGAGCCGGCGAAAAGCCGAGAAAGTAGGGGGAGAAAAGCTTCTCCAATGCCGATCGTCGCAGAGTCTATAGAACAATGTCAAAAACCTTTGGATTGATAAAATTGTTGAAGACGATTGTACCCGTCGAATAAAAGTCCCAGCTTAGAGGCGAACCTCTTCTTTTCGGCGAAACATAGAAATTCTGTGCAGCACGCGGCGGCTTATTTTTCGTCGAAAAATCATCGGTCTTCCTCGTAAATTCGTCCAATTAGTCGCGAATGACGAAAAAATTGGAGGTAGGCCGAAGCGGACTCCCGGTGAGCCATGGAACCCTCTCCAAGGCGCCTAAAACACTCGCCTCGCACGCGAAATACGACTGGAATGTATATTGCATATTATCGACATATCCATCTATTCCGTCTGCTAATGGAAAACTTATGCTAAGCAAACCCTCCAACGATCCATTATGTATCAGCGGAATCGGCTGTGGATCGAGGCGACGTACCGTTTGCTGCGCTTTTTTCCACGCAGCCCTCCTTCAAAACCATACTGGAGCTCCACGAATGCTGCTCTTCGCGCCTTCCTCCGCGCAGACCGCCTTTTCTCATCCTATGCATTTCCATTTACATCTAAAATGCTGCCAACTTCGCCATCGATAATTAAAGGGGCAAGACTCAAATGCTCGAAGCGTAGCTATATCTGATAGCCGAAAGTTCTTGCGTAGTTCGATCTATCAAGCATCAACGACAACTCCGGAAAAGTGTGAAGGGAGGGTAAGGCGACGTTAACAATGGCGACCGCGGGAGATTTCCCACTGGATCGCCGTGGCCAATGAATGGCAAACTCGCTTCAGTATGCATCGAGCATAGCGCAGGCTTAATAAGTTTTTCTTATCGATTTATGTCATCTACGCGCGGTCAGCAAAGAGTTTGTCTTTGATGAACTCCACGTACCACGTGCGGGGTACATGTCGTCACGTGTCACGTGTGCCCTTCGTTGGACCCACTTTCCGTTGATTGGCCAGAAAAGTTGCCGATTAAACCCTGACCGTGTTTCGTTTCAATCCGTATGACGTGCAGTTGAAGGTGTGTATGATATACATTGGGTTTGAGAAATCCTTGCTCTCGGCATGAGCACATGCAAATTGAGGAAGGCGTCGCGGCATTCACGGGTAGTGGAAAATTTCAGTACTCCAGCGCGAACGCACCGGTTGTTGTCCATCCGTTTCCGTATCGATCGGCAATATCGATGCAGATTCGAAACTACAGAGAACGCGGGTACGATTCGCCCGGATTTGCATGCATTAACGCCACAAGCGCGGCTGATTGACAATCCGTATGTCATTGTGACATCAGTCAAATCGCCAGAGCGTCCTACGCCAATCGCAATCAATTAAGGTAACGATTGATTGTCATGCGCTTCGACGCGACGAAGGGAATACCGTGACCTGCTACGTCTGACGTAGGACAAGCACCAAATCCTACTCGAGTGATGTTGCCTCTGCTTTTTTTTATCATTCCAAATTGAAACTGCTACATTTCACGAAGCCCTATCCAAACAGGTTCTTCTCGGAAAAATACGGAATTCGTCAAATTGACAGGGTAAATGACAGCGAGAGAGAATCGCGATGGGGACAGAGCTATACGAGGGCTATGATCGATGTCCCAAAATTAAGGGCTTGTCCGGTCGAAACGAAAATAAAGTTAACCGATCAGAGACCTGCTTAATTCGATCAGGCGTTATACGATAGGCTCGGCTTTTTATCTCGTCGCCGCTGTCGCCAATTTGTTTTTGCCACATCAATGGCAACGCTCTTATCACAGTTATAATTAACGAAAATCAAGACTATAGTTATGTCGATTCTCGGTTCGATGACAGAAGAGAAAGAAAGTGAAACGACGTCGAATTAAAGTAACGGCGATCAGTCGGTTTTTATGAGCGAGATACCCCGATCTGCCAAGTTCTCGCGAATGCGAGGGGTTAGAGTGGGTTAGAGTGGGAGGAGGTGGGGAGGTGGGGTTGAAAAAAATGGCCACGTTCACGGGCGGGAAGCGCTTTGTTTACTCGATTTTTTTCGTCAGGTATACACCCAGCCGACGGGGGGTCGCGTTGTACTTTCTGCACAGCTGAGTGAGCATGTCACAATCGACGAGGACCGCCTCAATCAAAGTGGCATTGATACCCTTCGCCCACTCTTTCTCTCTTTCTCCCTCGCGCTTATACCGTCCGGCGCTCAATTGTGGTTTTGTACAAAACCCGAAAATCTATTAGCCTGCCAATATACTACTCTGGCACATCTATAAGACCGGCTATTTTCAAGGGACCAATCCATTTTTCTCGCGGACAAAAATGGACTTTTTATCGTCCGATAATTAGTGAATGGCGGCATTAATGGTAGGAGCATTATCATCCGATCGGGTAATTTTCGAGAGATCGTTTTGCTACTCTCGCGGTCTACTTGGAAAGGAATACAGCCCTAGGGGGTGGTTTTCTGCGTGACACGCGACCGCACCGACGGCTGCACTCACGTTACATGGCGTTCGCTACAAACGATGTTCCCGTACATGGGCGTGCGTGTCGTGTGCCGCGCGTCGAGCATTTTCCAGATTAATTTTTCTATCGTTCGGGCCAATCGGCCCAGCCTACCGTTCAGCCACGTAATCCCGTTCCAGCATCGGCTAAAATGCGTCGGATATTATTCTTACTCGTACTGACGATCCATCTTCCGAGAAATGCTCTTTTTCGAGCTATCCATAAGAATGCTTTCTATTTAGGGAATGTTTCGAAAACGTGGTGCTACCGGCCGAAAGCCATGTTTCAAACAGAAGTCAGCCCGGTGTGGCAGACTCGCTGTTAAGTCCCGCAGACAGGTAGTATCAGCGGGTAGAAAAATAGTTACGCGCGAGCAGGGCAAAGCAGGCTTTACTCCTCCCAACTAGGACGACTCGTATCCACCTTGAGGATGTAGAGATCGGGATTTCGGGACGGCCTGCCGCCGTGGATATATTTGAAGCCCAGGTTGAGCGCCCCTGAGCACAAGATGTCCTCCTCAGGACTATCTCGGCTCGACTCCCGCGGGAAACCTCTTCCTTCCTGCCGTTCCTATCTCAGAACACTCTATAGCCTATTCAGATACCGGGCTCACCCCGCTACTATCATCGCGTTAGACTCCACGAAGGACGAAGAGAGTCTCCGACTTGTGCGCAAAGTATAGGAGAGAGGAGAGAGACAGAGAGTGCGATCAAAAAAGACAAAATCCAGGGGTGCAAATAAGAGACCGAAACCGTATACAATTGGCCCTATTCCAGAAAAAAGGGAGGCACAAGACTGCGAGCCTTTGTAAGGCGGTAAGTCACCTTCGCGTCTTGGTATGACGTTGGTAAATACGCCTGTCGGTGCTGCGAGGAACCCTTATTCCGTAGATTCATAGCGGAAGAACTCGACGAGGCACGGAGGTGACGACAGAACGATAGGAGAATTCTACGAAATCGCGGCTTTTGTCCTAACACGTTCGTCAACCTCCAATCTGGATTCCCGTAGGTGCAGTACGTTCTCGTATAATACGTTATCCGCGGTCGTTATGCCCCGCTCGCGAGATAAATTGCCGATCGTAGGAGCGCCGAGCCATAAATCCCGAGAATGAATATGTAAAGGCGATTCAGCGGGACGACAGGAAAAAAATATGCGAAAAAAGGTGGAAAATGATTTCTGCAAACGGCACTCACCGGTCGATGATGACGGGATCGCTGGGCGTTTCGTTTCTGTTGCCGCAGCTCTTCTTGTCGCAGCAACGACTGTAAATCAAACATTAACGAATCGTTAGTCGACGCTTTTGTAGTCCGCTGGAAAAATCGCTTGGATTCTCGCTACGGTATGACTGGAGATTGTCAGAAGTTCTTGGCCCGTCTAAAAACTAACGAAACCCACGGGAATTCGGGGGTAGCGCGCTCGAAATCCCATGGGCCAATGAGTCAGCCAGCCCCGGAGAACGATCGAACCCCCGTGCGCCTCGTTACGTTTATGGCTCGCCACCGCAAGGGTGGCTGCGTTCCACTACCGATGGACTTCTCAAAAGCCAACTTTGATGCATCCGCATCATCACGTACAATGCAAATGCGCGTCTTGCCGGTTTCTCGCCAATCATCCCAAACCTTCCGCCGAAGGACCGATGTTTCTTACAACATTAAACTAATCCACCATTTACGTACCTGCACATCACTTCGTGGGTCAACAGGACTCTGCACATCTCTGGATTTTTGTCCTGTCCCTCGTACATGATTGCCTGCAACGAGAGATTTTCTTTTTAATCGCTTCATTAGCAGAAAAAGTCAGGAAGATTTGTAGATGAGCCGATGCAATGAGCTTAAGTGCTTGGAAAATATGTGGATGGGCATCAGTTATTTAATCGCTTCGCACACCTATTCCTCGAAGACGCAAACGAATCCATAGAAAATTCATCGTGCTTGTCCAATGATCGATTTGACGACCAGTGGAAGAACAGACAATGCATTAAAGAGCCATCGCTCGTGCGCAAAGTTACGAGAAAGGGACTGCCACTTTCCCCGCTGGGCCGCTAATCCGTAGGCGGTGCGAGTAAATCCGTTAAGCCTCCTTCACGACCTCCTGATTGATTTTTATTTAACGACAACATGTCGTTGCCTTGTATTCGTGCATTTATAGATGGGGAAGCGCGAGGCGGGGATTAGCTGGCGAATAATAAAGCGCGGAAGACGTTTGATCTCGTTCGGAAGAGATTTCCCTAACGTTCAAATACAGAAGGATTACAGTTTTGGCAAGCGGATAACGAGTCGTTCCGTTCATCCAAAAATATATTTCAATATCAATATTTCGTGACGACAAAAATGCGCTACGACTCGTGAATAAGCGATAAAATTTAAATAGCGTCGAATAGCACGAGCCAGAGAGTTCGTCTCAACTGTCGAGAGAAACGACAGGCGAAAAGAGTAGGAGGGTGAGGCGTATGGTATATACGCAGAAAACGACTAACGGTGATAACCATATCGAATACATTTTCAGTTCCCGTCGGGTAAGTGCGATTTTCTAAACGACATCAAATATTTATGTATCCGAAATAACCAAATTTGCGACGTAAACGAATCGACGCGTCGTTATGCGCGTATCGAAGGGGGTAAGTCGAGGAGAGCGGAGTGGGATAGTACCTGAAGGTTTCGTAGAAACTGAAGAAAGAAAGGAAGGGAGAAAAGGAAAAAGGAGATGGTAGAACGAGGAGCGATTGGAGAAGCAAAGTAAAGGGACATCCTAGACCGTATAGCTCGGTGTTGTTACGTGAGCTTCTGCCGTCACGATAGCTTAATAGTTGAGAGACATGCGAGCTCGTTTGTAGAAGGGATAATTAACATAAGTGTCCATCTTGTATATCGAATCAGCCGCAACACGGGACACGGGTCTCGCGCGTTTACTTACACCTGGTCGATTAAGCTACCTTCGCTACGCCTGGCCCATTTACCTAAACACAAACTTTCGAGGTCCTCGACTCGCCAACAAAACGCCTTTCTACCCACTCTAACCCTAAAACTATTAGTCGGTCATATAGAAAAATCCTTTTATCGAGATACAATGAAATAGAGCGGTCATTATGCATATTAGGAAAACTATTGTTGGCGAGCTTTGTTTGCCCAAGTACTAATGAAACAGTTAGCTGTCGGATAAGCGGCACACGCTCGTACCCGGCAGAATCGAAGGCAATTGCTGGCTTTAACGTTTGGCTTTAAGCGTTTGGCCGCGCCGCTACAGCGGCACATAACGGGTGTGCAATAATCGTCGAATAAACACGTAACGACGAAGAGCCCTGTACTCTAGACATGCGAGGCTATTTGCTCAACGACTGTTACGCATCTGAGCCGACACAATATTTATTTTCCGTACACTCTGCTCCATTTACCGACAATTTCGAGCAATTACACGTGCGCTGCCGAGACTCGGGAAAATTACTACATTCGCTTATCGCCAGCTGGGATTAGACCCAACGTCGACGCGCCAATTCGTCTTTAAAATTGACCAATACCTTCGAGTTCTTACGTACTGCCCATGAACTTTGACCAGCATTGTTGTGCAAAAACTCTTACGTACGACCCGTTGATCTTGAGAGAGATTTAAAGTCAATTAACAAAGTGATAAGTCGCGGAGCGGGCTTCGAAGAATGTCTCGAAGGAATAGACGAACGGCGCAGGGTGGCATGGGGTGGCGAACGACGATGTCGGACGACGCTCGTCCTGAGGGTTAGAGCAGTCAGCATAGGTCCCTCCGGGAGACTTCTTCCTTCGCCTCCGGGTCCCATCAGGAACCTTCGGGCCCCAACCATCACTCAATTCCCACGGGAATTACTCGCCAAGGACTAATAACGTTGCTACAGCGACCCCGAAGCTACTAGACTTTACGAAGCAGACGATCCTTTACAGTCTCCAGTTCGAACCCATGCAAATTATATCCAGAAATGAGAAGACTATTGTCCGCTCGTTCCTCGAAACCATCTGCTCGATTTTCATCAGGAGATTGTAAAGAATCATCCGATTCCTAAAAGCTACAAGCTTTGCAATCGATAAAAGCTATTTTATGCTGAAAAAGAAGGTTTTAATTGATGCTAGATTGCTGCCAATTATCGATATATCGATGATGCTTCCTGTGCTTTGTCGATCTAAGAAGAAACCCTTCTCACGTTACGGACCTCGCGATAATCTTTAGATGGCATTAGAACGGAGTTGAAGAGAAGAGAACGGATGGGCCGTAGATAAATACGTAGATAGTCATTCAAATCTGCCGTAATGATTTCCATCCCGAATCGATTCCAAAGTCCCTTGGGAATCTCCCCGAAGCGTGTATCGGCCGTACGCGACAAGCTAGTCTCCCTAGTCTCGGCCGTACATGCCAGCGAATGCGAATACGTTGCTACCCTCCGCCCCTCCCCCCATTCGTAAACAGTGCAGCACCAGCCGAAGGGTGCGAGCAAAGCCACGAGCACGCGGCGCGCGCCACTCTCTTTACCGCTCTTTATCTCCTCGAGGATTAACTTATCTCCAACTTATTATTTCCTTAATCTATAGTTAAACATCCATATTTCAGAATTAGCAAGGGTGCGTTTGGTGACTTTGTTACGATACGATTCGATTCGGCAATGTCAAAAGGATACGATCGTTGACCTCTTCGTCTATGAGAACGTTTTCTCTGGGAAATAAATATAATGCGTTAGTGCAAAGTACACTCGCGAGACTTTAAAGAATGCCGCCAGAAATATCATTATTTTAGTTAAGCCGTACGACGCAATGTGTTTTAATAATCGTATAATTCGTGTGCTACTTTTTATGGCGCACGTTTAAAGTTTTTCGAAACTCCGTTGTGTAATTTATTAAGCCTCGCGGGTACGTACAAACTGACGAACGAGCGTGTGTAGAGACCTCGGATGGAAGTGAGAGCTTAAACGGGGTTAGGTACAATTTCCTGTTGTTCATTCATTTGAAATAACGACGCCGCATGGTTCTCTGTTTTCTCCGTACACCGTCCCTGCCCTCTCTGCCCACCTGTAAGTGCTTTTTTTATCCCCGGAACTAATTACCATTTAGAATTTTTAATTCTGCGAAAAAGCGCATTCGGGGCTCTTCACTTCTGAATCCCCCCTTCCGTCTCCGCGTACCGTTACTCCCGTGGCCGGAAGTATGTTCTCCGGACGCTTAAAAGCACGCGGTATTAGCGCCAGTCGGCAGCATCGCTCTCGAAACTCGCCTCTCACTCGACAGGAAATTCATATTTTTACCAGGTATATCCGTGAAAGGCAGGAGAAAGTCTGTGTGGGCGATTCCTCTAATTTTTATAATGTCTCACCGCACGTTCGTACGTTCGAGTGGAACCGCGTAATTACGATATTCTTTTGATAAAACGCCAGTATGAGTAGGAAACTCTTATATTATGCGGCCAAAGTTCAGACGTAGCCGGCAAGGGGTATACAAACTCGGCGAGTAGAGCGAAGAAATTGAGAAAGAGCTTAAAGGTCGGAGGGTTTCGATTCGAGCTGCGGAGCTGACTCGGTGTAGCCAATTATTGCGAATTTATAACCGAGCGCGTAATTCGGTCTCGAGACAGGCTACGAGCGTTCGCCGAGCCCTGATTCCCCGCCCGTAACTCCATTCTTTCCTAGAAACTTCCCTCCTGAGCTTCTCCCACCAACTATATACCTTTCGGGAAAAAGCAAAAAAAGTTGACCAATTTTAAAGATCATAAATTATGTAAAATTGCTAGATAAAAGGCGCGGAATAATTGAAAGAGTATAGGTTCGAGTCAATATGTAAGCTTAATAAAATATTGCCGATGCACACATATTTTCACTTTCTTTCGTATTCGTGCTTTTTTCGAGTGAACCCTGTCGCGAAGGAACCTTACGATGAGTAGGATCCGATTAATAAAAGGAATGGATCGCGAATTGAGGACCGGTCTCTGCCGTTGCAAGGCCAGCGCGGCTTAGTAATTTAATCAGCTAAAACTAACATGAGCTACCCGTTTCCCCCGGCCTCACCGCCTTTCCTCTGTGCCCTCCTCTCTCGACTGACCCCCAAAGCAGTCCCTTCTTACCTCCGTTACCGACCAGCCCCAAGATGATTTAATCTGCTAAAACGATGCGCTTACCTATACTCAGGAGCGTGCGCATCTACCTTACAAAATAATTCGGCAAAGTGAATGCAGTTCTTTCGCGATAGACGCTGCTACGGCCGTCTAATATTTTTGGCAGATTGGACATAGTCTTTTTGAAAAGGATAGGCCGACATAGCCGAGCGGGCAGCCTAGGTGCAAAGTGCGGACCGCAGGGAGAGGGCTTAAAGGGCAACCCCCGAAAGGCATAAAGGCCCGGCCTATCTACGCTCGTGATCGGATCGGCGTATTTGCGTTTGGCCCGTGGGTTATGATCCTTCCTTGAGCGCCCTATCAGCCTAGGAGGATCTACGGCCCTGATGTGCTGGACGGGGTCTCGCAGCACGTGGTTCGTGCTCGACTCTCACTTGGCCACGTGGCGCAGATAACAGGAACGGGACAGACGCGAGCCGACTCCTCCGCCTCCGCCTCAACCTCCACCTCCACCTCCACCTCCACCTCCGTCTCAACCTCCGCCCCCGTCTCCGCTTTTCCCCGCAGGCTAAGGAACCAACCCCCCGGAAAATTAAGTGCTTGTTGCCCGGACGATAACGTCCTCCCACTCGCTCTCACTGCCAGGCCTATATATGTACGTACGTCACTGCGACGGTTTCGACGAGCTGCTCCAAGTACCGAGGACAAAAAGAAACAACCCAACTGTCCACGACTTAATGGAACTCAAAATATTGCACGACACGATTGTTGAACGGAATAAAAACCGGTACAAGGATATGATCAATAGATAAATATAATTGTATTAGTGCAGTTAAGCACGAAACGTGGGGCAGTTGGAAGTAGGTGTAAACGATAAGTAAACATGTTCGTCCTCACCTGTTTTGTAGCTGAGTCTATGAGCCTGACGAAGATATCCTGCACCTGCCTGGCGCCTGGAACAAAGAAAAAAGCCAGATCAATATTATACCGCGGCATATAACGAGGACCGGTTTCCACGTTTAGTTTACTACGAATTTACGTAAGGTGACCCTATTCGTTACACCGCCACTCCGTTCTCTCGTTTTTCAGCGGTTCAACTGAAACCGCGAAAATGGCCAAAGAAGGGCCATTACTTTCGACCCTACCATGCGCCAAACTTTCAGTTGGAGTTGGTTTCAGTTGGAGACGCACGAGTGGTCCACGACGAATACGGAAACGTGCTCGAATTCTGACAGTGCCGAAAGATCCCGCCGCTCCGAAAAACCTGCATATTAAGGAGCATTTAAAATCGGAGCTACCTCGTCCCTGGAGACTAACGCCAGATCTCCGTTCTTTTTGCTACGACTCGTAACGTTATTCCGTGCATGTAAATATGGTCCTTTGCGATTATGCCCGATGCGTAACACCTGAAACGATCGGCAAGAACGCTTTGACTTGTGCACCGCAAAGTGCTACTTTACTTTTATCGAGCCACCAAATTTGTCTTTTAAGCGACAAAGGTAGAGCAGCAAAACACGAATAACACGTTAATTGTATTTCACATTTACGACGAATACGCACTATCGTCAATGTGCTTTTTTCTGTTGTGGAAGTCGTTTCGCGGTATTGGGCCGTTGTTTCTCGTTAGAGTGTGTGTTTTCGTCGCGGCCAGTTTCGAGAACATTTCCTTCCTTCCTTCCTGGGGGAACGACGCGTAATCCGGGGGAGTATTTCGGACAGACGCCCCCGTGGCTTCCGGCCTCGCGTGTCCAGTAAGCCCAGTAATCCAGACATAAGACTCCTGAGGACCCGTGCGCCAGACTCGCGCGCCGCATAACGTTACCATGGATTACGATACTTCGCTCTGAACTAGCTCACAAATTACCTCGAGAAACCGTTGCGGCTTACCTGAAGTTACCATCGCAACCCGCAGCCGATTCACCGACGTGAGGATTAGCAAACATGATGCGCGCGGTTCAACCACTCGATCCCTCGAGTTTCGTCATTTTTCCCGACTTTCCAACTCGGTTAATTGTTCGCCGTGTAATTAAATCCACCTTGAATATCTTAGAGCCTCGGGATGTACGGCGAGATATTTTTCTATGTCGACCGTAGATCAAGGAAGGCTTACGCAGAAAACTGTCGGCCGATTGACGAGCGTCCGTCACCGGTTCAACGTGGATTCCAGGGATTCATTGTGCGCTGTCAGGGACAGCACTATAAAACACGGCGAGCTACGTACGTTTACTACTTGCCAAGAGCCGCGATCGCAATTCGCGGGACGACGATAAAAGGCCAAGCCAAGAGAGAGGAGGAAGAAACCGGGCAAGAAAAAGGAATCGCGTGCCGCGCCAGGACAGATAGAAACCGATAGCCCACTGAGCCTTCAACATTAGCATAACTAGGCGACCGAGTTCACCATCAAACATTGCCATCTCGTCCGTCTCGAAAAACTCTGTGGATGCGGATGCTACTCGCACGATAACCGACCTGCCTTAATCGGCAGCAATTCTCCTGTTATGCTCGACTATCAGTTCGTAGACCATTTGCCTCCTTTTTCTAGCTCTCTACCTCGCTCTCTATCTATCAATCTCTTGCCTAGGCAAGTCTGGAACAACGTTTTATTTGCTATACTCGTCCTGGTATTCCTGTTACTCTCGTCGCTAGGCATCTGTTGCCTCTCACAGGTAGAATGTTCATCGTAAACTAGATTAAACAAACAAGGCAAAGAAGGGGAAAGTAAAGAAGGGGGAAGGAGGAACCCCAGGAAGAGAACGCCCAAGGACCGGCAAAAAGGTGCAGCTGCCAGATATGGAAGAAACCTGACGACAGAGCGAACGTTCCTTATTTATTATTTAATTATAGATTTATTTCTCGGACGAGTGATCGGTGACGCCAAGACGTGTAAGGAGACACCTGACGTGCTCTGCCGTGATCGCGCCCTCCCTTTCTCCCTCCTTCCCTATCACATACTTGTATTCGCGATCGCGCCAATTTGTCTTCGAGCTCGAGATATAAGAGCCGCCTGCCTGAGCTCCAACGTTTCGCGCATGAAACTTTTATAAAGCCCACAGCGGTGCCCAAACGAGACGATCTCTCGTTTGATGACGCTCGCCGACCGGACTATACAAACGGACGCCTTTGTAATGCCATTACGTAAACCATATACAAGAGTACGTCCAATCGTGCAGCGCCTAGAGAATCTTTTTACAGCGACAACCAAGGCGAATCTCATAAACAATTGAACGTAGGAAAATGTTGAGCGTGGTTGGGCGTGATAGCGTCGGAATAAGAAATGAAAAAGTTGGACGGCAATCGCGATCTAGAAGCTAAACTTTTGTATCCCTTACTTTGCAACAGTTAGTTGTTTCTTGCGCGCGATGTTGCCAACACGTTTTAGTGTCCATAGATGGCCGAGCGGCCCCTCAGACAGTCCTGCCAACGCAAAAATCCCGCATTGATTGATCGGCTCCCAGCGAAGCGAGCAAGAACTCTGCGTGGTAAGGGACCGCGGAAGAGAAACCGAAAGAGGGAGGCGGGGAGGAACGTGAAAGAATAAAATACGGGCGAGACGAGACGAGGCGGGACGAGGCGAGGCGAAGAGCCGGTGCGTAAGAAAGAGGGGAAAAGACGAAGAGACGAGGTGGAATCGTATTGACCGTGTAACGTATACCGGCCGGAAAAACTCCGCTCGCCGGGACATCGTGCGGATTGCGCCTTACGACTTTTTAATATGTTCATAATGCGAGCGCGTTTTTAAGTCCCCTTCGTCTGGACCACCATTAAATCGCGGACGTCTCCTGTTCGCGTTTCAATCGTTTCTTATACGCTTCTACCCTTACCCTCGCAGTCTTCTCCTTCTCTCTGCCAATACAACTTCGCCTCTCCCACCGTTCGACTCACGCTACTCTCACAGTTCAAATAAACTTTAATCCACTAAACCAAACGGTAATTCCGCTCATCAAACGTGTTGATCTCAAATAAAGGCGTGATCGTAGGATTAAAATGCGAATACTTGCAAATAAAGAACGTAAATATCAATGCACACACATGAAAGCGGTCGAACCGACTGCAATCTTCCCGGCGGAAGCTGTGAACTTTTTGCCGAGGCCCCGGCCTGGTGACGTAAAATATGTCTCTGTTGCGGCCGAGCCTCGAAAGTTCCAGGGCTTTTTAGCGGCCCTAAGAGACCGGGTGTCCGCGTGGAATGTTGATGGCCCGTCATCGTCGCTTCGTATCGGGGCTATTAGGCGCCGCGGCACTAAGATTCGCAGATCGATCAGACGCCTCCTCCGGGCCGTTGAAATTTACCAAGATACCTTTTTTCCCGTCGAAATGCGAAGCCTTCTGCTTCGGCTTTTTCCAACGGTCCACGCGCTACTGATGGTTCATTAAGACCTCGTACACACCGCCAAGTTCCGTAAAATATCTCTCGATTGCTTCACAAATCTCATCAGCGTCTCATCAGTGTCAAAGCTTTCTCGAGAAAAACAATTCTTTCCACTATCATCCCCGCCGCTACAGTTTCATTATTACTAAATGCATATCAAAGGTGACAGTATTATCACAACTATCGCATAGCGCATCGCGCATCGCGCTCTGACAATTAACTTAATGACAACGAGCGATCGCGCGATACAAGGTATCGGTTTATAATCAAAACACGAAAGGTATCGCTCATTGGATATAGTGATACGATAAAGTGGAAATTCATCGAAACGCCCCACGGTTTCGTGGAAATTCTGTATCGTTGTAATCGCTTTTCAAAGTACATGGATTCGAACTAATAACATTTAAAGGAGCAGCGGATCGAAACGCATCATTAGCGGAAACTCCTATGCGGCATAATGAGATAATATGGTGTCGTCAAATACGGCTCAATCAACGTACAGATAGACATATATTTGTTGCGTTACTCACCATTCGAGTAGAGAAGGTGCAAGCTGTACTGGATACCGTTGTTTGTCTTCTGGCCCTCAGACTCCTGGGAACATAAAATTTTCTTTTATCGCGGATGATTTTTTCTCATGAGCACTGAGTATTCCTTCCCGGTTATCGCTCGAACCGAGTACTTTCGTCACCGTGGATAGTTTGAATTGGTCCAAGATTCAACCGTTTACCGTGGCATCTCTTTCCGACGCTCCTCATGGTCCTTGCTCCACTTTAATTAAGTGCACCGTGACGTAACTCACGCGCTCGTTCGACTGTCGTGCCCCACCTCACTCTAATTATTAATTTCTTGATGCGCCCGTAAGAGCCGTGCCATTACGTATCGCGTGGCGTGCGATGCATAATTATCATTCTGCCCCGTTGACGAGTCATGCGTGCATAGTGCCTGCGCCATATGCCAACAGCGGTAATGCATTTTCAACTATCCTTCCCTCCCTATCCGGAACAACGCGAGAAACAGCCGACTACTTTCAATGTGTCTGATCTTTCCAAAGACAAACAAAATCGAACCGACTCCATCGAGATTAATTAGCGTAATGACATACGTAAACCGCCGACCTAAAGTTAACCTTAGGATTAACACATGTTTCTACCTCTTATTACTTTGGTATTGACGATATATCGCTCACCGAATTTGTCCAGCACTTCCTGAATTCGAATAGCAATGTCGCCCAATGTAATCGTCCTTACCCTCGGTTTTCCTTTTTTACGTGTCGTTGAAACGCGAGCGTACCGCGCTCTTTTCCCATCGCAATACTCCCCCCCCCCCCCCCTTACGGTCAATAACCTCGAAATTCGCCGGGACTCACGAAGGACGTTAATCAGGCAGATATACATGTATATACGCCGCTTGATCGATTTGCCCATTCGTCGACTACTTTTTAATTAAACGTGGATAAAAAGCGGATCGGACAACTCGATGCGAATGGCACGTATCTGGCTCATTCGTTTCCGGGAATTAACCGCGTGCGAAATATGTTACATTATCTTTGAATTTGCAGCTATTCGTGTAGCTGCCAACAAGTTACCGTCCATTAATAAATCGCGCAACCGGCTAATCTTCCGCGTCAGAGTATAACGCGATACGGGTGGTATCGCTGAGATTTCACGGATGACTATGTCGTTAGGCTCTTGAAACAGCAGCTTTTGTAAGTGAGTGTCAACAGGCCGTGATAAGCGGTTGGTTTACCGGTTTAACAGCACACACACACACACACACACGCGCCTACCTTAAATAATTGAATCACTTGAAAATATGTAAATGACCGGGCACCTCTGCGGATGCCAGGTTGGAGTGGGTAGGAGTAACGGGCAGGTCGGGGGCACGGAGGGTACTCGACACGGGGCTAATGTATGTCCGCGGTGCATGACCCTAATTAATAGGGAGGCCACGCGATGCGACTGTCCGGCCACGTGAATTATGCACAGGTGGTCAGAGAGGGGTAGACGCCGAGGTAGCCGAGGACCAGAAGACCCACCGAATGGATCTACTCGGACAGAGAGAACCGGCAACCACTGTCCTCCAAGAGAAGAACCACGACAAACGCATAAGTAAGCCGAAACTTGAGAGTAAACAACGGCACGTGGTCAGGTGTAATTAGTCAAGTAGGCCGGCGCTTCTCGCACGAACAGCGAAACTTCAAAATCATCCATCTTTCGAGCTTCGAGTTAATAATGTTCTCATTATGATACGTAACTGCAGCAAATGTCTGTAACGCAGCAATAACACGGAGGCGTTCTTAAATCCACGATTGGTCAGGCTCGTCGAGAGAGCTCCGTTCAGCATTGTCGAATTAGCCGGTGATTTATTGCCGATGGATTTATTAGGGGGTGGACCTCGTTACCCTGAGGCGTGTGCAGAGAAAGACAGAACGAGAAGGAAGGGGAAACTTCCGTCCTCTACGTACCTACTTGGGCGGGCAGAGATTTCGTAGGATCTGACAAAAATCGTGTCTCGATAATTTATACGTCGATAGAGTTTGTCCGGTTCGGACGTTCTCTGTTCTATCCGTTTCTTCGTCCTTCTTCGACAACCGTGGAAGTCGTTTAAATTTCTTTTATAGAGGAAAACATTTGTTGTGCCCGAATAATTGCGTTCCTCGTATGAGGGGAATGTTACTTAAAACCATTAAACCATTTGTTGGAAGGAACTTAGGTCGATCGCGCGGTACTATCGATGTCGATCTGCTCGCACATACCAGAGTCCTAATCTGCCAATCATGCTCGCCTAGACGTTCGTACACGCAAGGTTCACGTTCTCGTGGAAAAGCGTGGTTCGCGCGTCAACGTGTGCTCCCGGCCTAACGATTTCTCTTGCGCAAGGCTCTACCATCTGCAGCACTTGGTTTTTCCTTAAACAGCTATACTAATTGACCAATAGAAAGTGGAGCTCGAACGATGACCGTACTGCTGACAATCGCGTACCGTTCTAGACCATTCTTTTGGAGAGTCGTTCAACACTAATCTACGTCCCTAATGCACCTCCGCCTCCAAACCCGACCCCTCATATCCGTTGAAGCAACAAAAGCGACTCTCCTCATTGACCTCAGATAGGACGAAATATAAGAGTGGATGATGGAAAATGATCGCGACGATGAATGAAGTTCCATGGTTAATTTGTAGATTATTCACTTTTTATGGCCGAGTGTCGGGATAACGAATGTCCGACACTGTTCTAATCTTCGATCGAAGGGACACGAATGTAGAAAAGAGCTCTTCATTATTTGAGGGCCATTCCCTTCTCGCGTGACCGCGCGCCAAGGTATCCGTCGCTTCCGCCGTTCTACGTCCGTCCATTCCTCACACCCGCGGACAATGGATTTTCGTCTGCTAGCCTAATTGCTTGGAAACCCATAGGCGATTCTCCACGAGCCGACGCATTCTATTGACACACCTACAAACGAAGTGGTGTGCCCTCACGCGTACGTAGAAGCAAAGCAATTTAATATTTGTCCGCCGGACCGATAGAAACGGCAATTATCGAGATAAGCACTCGCCTTGGCGATATTCCTTTTTTTTTCTAAACGTACAACGACGGCCCGACTAGGAGGGTTTGCACAATATGTATTACTCTGCCTTCCGTGGCAACGAGTTGGCTTAGCGTTACAAAGTCAAGGACAATAAAAGGACGGTTCTCACCTGGTCTTTTTCGACGAAGCCAATGAAGGAGGTCCTCTCGATCTCGATCGGCTGGCCATGTCGGTCGTAAAGGGCGATGACAAAGTGAAAGAAGTTGCTTTTCCGGAGGTTGCTAGGTGGTTGCTTCTCGAACTGCGCCTTCCCAACGCCGACCCTGGAACGAGAGCCGCGAGGAAACGAGTTTTTTAAAAGTTTTCCTCTTATCTGGGTCGTTGAAGACGTTTAATTGATAATTACGGGACGAGGCAGCGAGCGCGGCTCGGGCCGTTTCGCTACCTGTTGAGAGCGCGGAGTCGTTTACCCTGAGAGCGGGCGTGGACTCGCGCCTGTCAATCGCCAAATGGGGATTCCAGGCTCGAGACTATGCGCCAAGAATGCCCGAACCACCGGCGAGGAAAGACAAACGAGCTCGGTCATGGGGGCAGTACGCGCACAGCTGCCCGCGACGCCTTAAAATCCCATTAAGGTCTCATGTGCCGAGATTAGGCCATCGGACTCCGATGCCATCTTTGAGTAATGGCACGGAAAGTCCCCCTTCTTCTTGCTGCGCTCTTACTCTACCACTTTTCCCGGACACTTTGTCTTCTTAATCGGAATTTCCCGGCAAGCGCGTTTCGTCCACGGCCAAAAGACGGCACTCAATAATCGACTGTTCGCGACAAAAAAAAAAAATGTCCAACAGAAATACGTAAAAGCCTGTAGTAGCTCTTTCTGGCCTGAGCCCATTAAGACGACGATCTACATATTTAAAGCAGCTCAAACAAGCCGAAAAGGCGGCCCTTTTACCGCTACGCTCAGCAACTTTTCAGAGCCCACGAAGAAAATCATAACGTGTCGATTAAAAAGCACCCTTAATTAAAAGGAAAACGAAGAAAAATGGAGAGCGGAGTATCGTGTTATTTGTGGGTGACCACGGATTGACCGCTCGCCACGATAAAGCCGTTTTTCGCGTATGCATAACGACGGATTGGGGACGGCAGAGGTGCAACAACAGCCGCCCTCCAAACTACCCTCCTCTCGGACCATCCCTCTTCGTCTCTCTCGCACTCTCGGCAGAGTCTCGCGGAGCGGAAAACTGAATCGACTGGGCCGAAAATGAATAGCGGCAGTTTTGCAGCACATTTGCGAAATAAATGATGGTATCGGCGGCACGTTTGTCACGGTGGACGGTGGGATACCGGTCCGGCCGCCTGCCGTGGGGTTCGCGGGAGGATTGCCCAGAGAGGTAGAGGCAAGAGGGTGAATCAGGGGTTGCAAGGGAGTTGGCAGTCGCAGTTTCATGGAGGAAAGAGGGGCGATGCGGGGAGGTGTAGCGAGTGATGTACTGCCCGTGTCGATAATTATCGGTGGCTGATTAACCGGCCGCCGGTTCGCGCCCCATAACTCTCGACGTCCGATTATTTTGCCCGGTTTGCCATGCACCAATTCCTATATAACGTGTAGCCACGTCCCTGTACCCCCGCAGCCCTCCTCTTCCACCCCGCCTTCTTCGTCCTAGGCCACAATATTGCCGTTGCATTACCGTCCAACCTCTAGGCGGCACGTTTCCCTAACTTGCACACGTTTCCACAAGAGCCCTGTCCCGACAAATAGACAGCCCAACACTGATTATTGTCACTATTTAGTATTGTAATATTTAATGAGAAGCCGAGAACGGTAGCGACGGTTCTTTCCGGTCGTTAATTGTTTCACCGCATCCGGAGCCGGCTAGCTGGCCGCGGTGTACGAGGTAGAGGGATGCATGACGAGACTAAAGGGGTGATAACCTGTCAGAGAACCAACGAGGGGTGGATGCAGCGCGTGCACCCTACTGGCCGACGGTTTTGAGGTAGTCAGAGAGGGTGGAACTGAGGCAATTTACCAGCCCGGAATAATTATAATCATGCGGCGAGAGAGCACTTCCCGCCAATATTCCTCTATTAAGCGGCTATTTTTCGCGTCATTTCGTCCTTCCGACGGCTGCATTGTCCGGCCAGCCAGACAACCGCGTTGCCAACAGATCTGTGTTGGTGCGCGCTCCTATTCGCCTACCAACATCGAGGTGATAATTACACGCTCGATTCGCGTTCCCCGTACGTACAATTTGCCGCGCGCCCTTTCGCCCGACAGATAACGCCCCGCCTCTACTCGTTTCGCTTCTGGCACGCGCGGATATGTACTCGACAAATCCTTTAAATCGCCAAATTTACTCGGAGAATAATAAAATTCAAGGAAATCCGGCAAGTATTGTAGCGTGTACAATTTTCTTCCGACGACGATTCATGGCTCGTTGCGGGAAGCGCAGGAAAAGCATTCCGTACCATTTGCACGTCGTTTATTATAGACGAAACAAGCGAATAATACCGATGTGGCCTGGCCATGGATGCGAATTCGCGGATAAAGCAATCGCCGAGAATTACAATAAATCCGCAGTTAATGCACAACACAATGCGCATACAGTGAGCGTTAGTTATTGCTAGTTAGCCGAAGCGCGGTCTATTTACGCTCGCGCCCAATGTGATTCATAATGCATACCGAGATAATGAGCAATTTGTAATATATCTGAATGTAATTCGCCACTGGCCCACTACTGCTGCATGTTCAACGTTTTCGGAGTGCATTTCGCAATAAAAAAGACACACCGATACCTATCGTATCGCCGTAAATCATATGTCGCGTTCATTTAATTGAGAACATCGCCGGATAAACACTATAAATTTCCTCCATAGTTGCGCGATAATACCAATCAAATTGGAAGCAATACAGATGCTACCGACCAGTAACGTCTCCTTTAGGTGACATAAAATATCATTTCTATTTGGAAGACTTTTTACTATGGCCCTTCTAGTGAGTAAATCGCTTTCGCAAATCCCGTTCTGCCACCAGTCAAATTTGTAAGCATTACATACTGAATTCTAATTACTTCCCTGGACAAACAGTGAACTTTTCTGTTTCGTTCTTTTTCCTTTATTTCCCCGGAATGTGAGGATAGGCAGAGAGAAAGAGAGAGAATGAATGCTTTTTCCAGGCACGACACCTCGTCCTTTCCGCCGAGCACGGTGGTTTAGTGTTTCATTAGGTGAGTAACTTTTTTAGAGGTTTTTAAAAAGCGCAAGAGTTTATGCTCGTTTCACGGGAGTTTTAAAACAGTTTCACTAGCCATCTCCCCCGTCCTTGGCGAACCTCCAGTCTCAGCGAGAGAAGCTCAGCGTCGTTACAACCATTCTGCATCGAAAGAACGAAATTTCCCCAACGGAATATCTCGGGCCAACTACGAGAAGACGCGATCGATGAGCTTCACACGCTTCCGGATCTTATCAGCATTCAATCAGCATGTCATCGAGCCCTTGTAATTTTCACCCAGCGATTTCGCTGTTTTAAATCGATTGTGATTTCTTTGACGCCTTCTCGTTTTTTCCCTCGTGGTCGACCGCCTTGGTAACCAGGAAAGCGTAGAAAGAGGGGAAAAACGGCCATTACGGATCGAGAGACGGAGGCAAAAGGCGCTAAAATTCTCAATTACATTAACTCGATTCCGGTCGGTTCCCGTGTCACGGTAACGGTCGTAGGGTAGAGGGTGGAGGGTGGGGGGTGGGTTAGAGTGGAGGCTCGAGGCTCGAGGCTGGAGGCTGGAGAGGGCGAGGAATGAAGAAGAGAGAGCGAGGGAAGGAAAGAGAGAAGGGGGTTAGTTAAGGGAACCGCTATTGGATTAGCGAAACTCGCCGGAGCCGCCACCGCGTTTACCTTCGAGTCCTCCTATCTGTACCTTCGTCGTTTGCACGTCGTACAAATCCCTTAAGCGAGGCTGCAATAAAGCACGGTTTATCGTTCGCCGACCGCCGTGTACACCTACACACGCGTAACCCGCGCATGCAACCACACACGTTCCACTCGGCAACGAGATAAAGCCAAGATTCCTTGTCACAACACGAAATCCAGCGACAGCCGCCGACAACAGCATTGTCATTTGACTGCACGGCCAAGCGGCCCTAATGATGGAAATGAAAAATTTCAAACAATTCCTGAGCTTGCGGTTCGCTTTAACGACCTCTAAAAGAAAGAGACTGTTCCTAAGAAGGTACGAAGAGGAGGAACCATGACAATTTATAAAGGGGGCCAAGAAAATGCTTTTCCGGTAATTTCTGACGAGAACGCGATTCTCCGACTCGCCGGGTATTACGCTTGTCTTCCTCTTGCCATATCGTCGCCATTATTCCAGCAGAGGCTTCACGGACGCGACTAGTTTCCCATTATAAACGTATTAACCGTCACGATTCATCCTTTTTCAGCGAGTCACCCTCACCGTAATCCTCTCGATATGTTCATTTTAACGAAAATTTGCGACAGAGAAAGACTATCATCATCCGACGGTGCGCGACAACGTACAATTTTTATCCAACACGATGATAACATCATTTCAAAATCAACATTTTCTTTTCCACAATGTTTATCAATAGAGACTGTTGGCACCTTTTTTCAGTGGCGATAGAAGCAATGGTACTCGGTTTCATGTTGTAATTCAGACACCGTCCGTCGCTTCGAAGCAAATTTATTTTCAAAGTACATCGTGATTGTGTAGCAAGACAATGTTTACAAATACGTTTTATTCAATTATTCTGACCTAAGAATAACTACTGTGGTCTCGGCGGATTGTTGAGGACTATTTCATTACTTACGTTCCATTATCAGCGATGGCAGCTTGCGGCCAGGCACGGGGCACAGGTTCCTCCTTGAGGATCTGGCGCATGTCCTGCGGTGCGAAAACTAATGGTGCCCGCGGATGATGATGCGGCGGTGGAGGTGGTGCGACGCTCGTACCGTAGAGCTTCCTTCCCCAGTGTCCTTCGAGTTCGACGGGACTTCCACCTCCGGTAGTGGCCCCCGTGCCGCCGGCTCCGGCCCCAAGGCCCAGCCATGGCGACCCCCCAGCACCCACGATCGTGGAGCTGGGCAGGAGACCGCTCCACTCGTCGGACCGCGTCGTGAGGCCGTACGGACTCTCCTGGGGCAACAGGCTTCCTCCGTCTCGCGGCCACCCTTCGACGTACCACCCGCCGCACCCGGTGCCACCCTCTCTCCGACTCTGCTCCGTATCCTAATCCTCTCTCAACACCGACAAGCACGAGACCGACGGCTCGTCGTGCTGCGGTTCTTTCGGAACAGAGTCTCTCTCACCTTCCCGGAGCTTTACATCAACAGCCCCTACAACCTCCGTTCAATGAAAACTATGCACAGTCAACGATAGAATTTCACTCGCGTCTCGCGTCAATTCTCCACGGAATCTGTCAGGTCGAATCACGAATGCACCAGTCAACAGGATCAATCGGTTTGCGTCTCTGACGAACGATCAAAATACTCGAATGTTCTATACGTGAGGTGTAAGGTCGCTGAGCAGGTTCGCACTGCGCGTGGCGCGGGAACCACGTGCGCGTATGAAAAACGGTGAAACACGGTTCCTCGTACCAGAAGGCTGCACGTTAAATCACTGAAGATGTCTCAGAGCCGGATGGTGTTGGTCGATCCACAGAGGACGTGGTCCCTCGGTCCCGTTTTCATCTTCCATCGGTCGTCCCGCGGGGCTCTGCACAAGTTTCAAAAGCGCGTGGATCGATGAAGTGATCGAAGGTGAAAACGCGCGGAGACGTAAAGCCGGATGTCCTGAGAGGGTCTCCAGTGTCCGTCGATCCGTCCAAGTGAGGGCCTCTGGCTCTCTGGCGCGCGGAATGCTCAGTGCTCGGTGCTTGGTGCCGTGTGCCGTGTGCCGTGTGCGTTACGGGCTTTCGAGGGGTCCCCAGCCGCGCGTTGCTTCCCGTTACGGCGCCGCTTGTCGAATGTGTCAGGGCCGGCGCTCGCGCCGTGCCAGAGAGTCCCACGGGGTCGGGCCAGCGCACCCATGGTGGGCGCGGCTCTATCCTCGCACACCGCGCACTCGGCCCGACCAGCCCAACCTCGTCTCGCCCATTTCAAAAACACGGCCAATACGCGCCCCTGCCCACGACCAATGGACAACCGGATAAACGTCCTTGAAGACGCCCATCCTCAGTCCTTGCTAACCTAGCGCCACAGCGGTTCAGGCTCGAGGCTTTCATTCCGCTGCGCGCCGTTACGCGCTCGAGATCGTTCTTTCGTATCTCCTTCTCTACAAATCTCCTAATCAGAAGATATTCCAAGAATGACCCGACCTATTTATCGCGAAAAAACAATCACGCAAATTGCATTGATTTTTCATAATCCGCAATAAGAGTAAAGGTCCATTCATCGGACAATTCTTCGGGGATATCTTTGAATAATGTAAGCAAAACGTAGAGCAAGTAGGATGAATGATTCGGATAGAATATGAAGAAAAAAATATCAGTCTTGCTAAATGCACGAATTTTACACGAGCTGGCACACTGGAATATTGCATTCTGTGATAAGAAGCTCTTCTGTAGTGTCCTTCTGTAGCAATAAGTCACGTAACGCGGAGAAACACCTCTAGTTGGTTGGATAGCTCGCACGAACTGCCGCTTAGCTGTCCCAGTTTTTACCGCGGTGTAATCAAGTACCAGGAACTCTCTGATCTCTCCCTCAGGAGACGATCCTCCGGGGTTCACCGGAAACCGTTCCAACGCCATCGCTGCAACCAGCCTGTCTGCTGACTCCTCTACTTAACGTTACAAACCACTGTTGCTTCACTGAGCTTCCATGTAGCTCGACAGTAGCTCGTTTTACGTGAAAACAGGCTGTAATCGCTTTAATTGTCAGCAAATCAAACAGACACACATAATTACAGAGTGTCGTTTGGAGATCCGATAAGCGTCAGACGAGGGAGTCGCTTGTTCCGGTTAGCTGCAAAACTACGCCTCACAACTCACGTAGCAAGAATGTAAATATTGAGTCAAGTACGATTCTGGAGGAAAAAGTAATTATGGAATTGGTTTGAATAAATTTACGTCAGGGAGAGGACTAGCGGTAATCGTGAATTTATGAGGAAAGCAAGAAAGAAGAGTTTCACAGTGTCTCCCAAATTTGGCTTCCCCAATTATTCCCGAGTGACTTTGGTTTCGTGAGACATGCGACTGAGAGCCGCTGTTTTCTGGATACGGGGGTCTATCAAGTAGAGATAATGTGTTTTGTGCCGGGTAATTTGGCTTTTCTCCCTACTTTCTGTCCCTCGGCCGCCCTTGAATCTACTTCTTCGGCCGTTTTGCATTCGCAGACGTTCGCAGACGTCTTGACTATAATTTCTTCCCACCTTCGACTAATTTGAACGCGCAGGGAAGCACTTTGAACGAGAAACTTGGTTCGTAAGTAAATCGCAGACATGTAACAGGAGGTGGAAGTGCTCGATCTGAAGGTACTGCGTTCGATCGTAAAGTAACGAAACGTATGTGCTGAAATGGAGCGCGTCAAGAGCTTCACGATTAATGTATGCCGCACGCTCGTATAATGGCATTTAATGAGGCTTTGCAGACGTCATTACGAAACGGCCGAGATGCGCGCGTGCCAAACCGGTTTCAATCTCTTTTTTTCAAGCTCGTCTCTCTCTTTCAGAGCCGTGATTCATGGCGGTTCTTTCGGCTGCCCAACGGCCTGTAACATTGCCACCTTATGGCAGTGACGCCTATCTGGGGTATGAGGGCCCATTTCGAAATGGAGCATCCATCTCGTGCTTCTTCATCGTCCAATCTTTGAAGAACGTTTTTCTTCTCGACATACCCATGCGGAAGTCATTCTATGGAGCGTGGTCGTGAAATTTCATTGAGACAGGTGCAGATGATTTTGGGCCAAAGTGCACACCATTCTTCGGCTGTGCAGTGACGAATGAAGTTCCTAAACGTTGCTCAAATATGTCGCTAATCCAATAGTCCGGCGGTGTCGGCGTACCTAAATGTCCCAATGATGTCAAATGAACATCAACCGCACCAGCCAAATCCAATTACCGGTCTCAGCGAGGGTCGCGCGTCTCACGTCGTCGCCATTGCCGCTACTGCTTGTACCGTCTCTGGACCCTGTGCGGAATAGGCATAGAGACCTTTGTAAGCCTATTACTTAGCTATAATAATATTCCGAAACCGGTTCCCAATGTTTGTTTTACCGCAGATCCAAGCGGACCTTGCATATGTCGGCTTAACTGAGGGGCCTGTGAATAGAATTGTCAACACGACAGTCTTCTCGTCGATCCAAGATACTTCTGCTAAAAGATTTTCATCCGTCTAGTAATCCAGCTTTCCGAAAATGTAAAATAGGCGGGCGTGCTGTCGTCATATCGAAGCATCCTCCCCTCACGGTAATACTATCCGTAGGTGAACCCTCGAGCTAGAGTACTATCGTACTAGCCGTACTGCTACATTTTCTACGACAGGGTGGAAGGGTCTTGTCGAAAAGGGCCCTGACATATGCGACGCTCATGCGGGGTGCCATCCCCGGCATTCACGAATTCGGAACATGTGTGTCGGCTACAAGTACTTCGAATTCTATAACTCTGTTTATTTGCACTTGTGTGCGCCACTTGCAAAGTGCTTACTTCATTGTTTTTATTCTCACCAATTAACATAAAGACCTGTCCATCAAGAACCTTCAACAACATTTCTTGGTATTGTCAATTACAAGGAAAATCATTAGCATTGTTCTTGTGGCCACAGTATCCAATGACAGAGGAGTATCGAGCCGTGAAACCTCAGGTTACGACCGAACGGTAAATTGCACTAAAGATGCGTGCCAGACGAGCGTAATCCATTGTATACGTTCCTTAGAGCGGCGAGGCCAGCATTTGGCACGACAATAAGGTAGATCAGCCCATCGGTGCACGATTATAATGATAATGGCCTATCCCTCCGTAACACGAAAGAGGCAGGGGAAAACGCGGGGGCGCGATACATCCGAAGGGTGCATCTCCCTCCCTCGCCGAGTTTTTCCTCGTGAATTTTTTCCTACGCAGATGCGCACCCTGGACGGGCCCATTGATTAGCATGGACCATCCGACAAACCCCATTCTAAAGAGCCGGACAACAGGTTGCCGCGTCAACCTCATTAGCCCTTGCGTTTTTCTCCCTTCCTTATTAATTTCTTCGATACTCACTGATAAGAGATAACAGCTACTCACACGTTCTGTGATATAAGATTTTCATGATTTACACGTTCATATTACCTCGATATATTTTTACCTGTATTATTAAACGCAATACGACAAGTTGTAGGAGTCTCCTTAAAACGAAATATGCGAAGGTCCGAATCTTGGCAAAAGTCAGAAGGGGCTGTGTGATAAATCGAAAGTACGAATATATCGAGTTACCTAAATTATTTGAAAACGTTATAGGAAATTTCCTCCGGGCTTTTTTGAGGTACTTGCCGAAACCGCTTCATGATTTATTCCGTGGATTACCACGAACGCACGGAGCAATGCGCGTCCCCACCCGTGCGGATCTTCTGGACGCGTCTGCTCCCCTTAAACCAAATTATTTTTATATCCGGGGATCTACTTTCTCGTGAATTAGTGATAAGTCGAGATGGACACTCGATATGATGCTGACCACGTATACCGTCCGTCTATGACACAAAGCGGATTACAGTTGCGGATTTTCTATTTGTCCAGGATATTCCTCTATATCGAGGATTTATTTCAATCATTCGCTTTGCCAACACCAATATTTCTGTGCATGCAGGACGACGCATACGGAATAAGGCTGAGCAGATATCAATTTGAGACCTCATTTGCGAATCGAATTCAGCTTACCTGCCGTAGGCTACAGTTTTATACCTGTTGCTACGAACAATATAATTCTGAGGGGTTCGTTTTCAACAGGAAAAAAAAGACTTTCCGTACTATAATTCGTAACGTTCAGTTATGGCATATCAGACAGAGGTGTGCAGGCATTGTTACATTCACAGTCCATGACGATAACGTGGCGAACGCATTGAGTAGAATTGACAATCAACGCGACCACTAACGATAAGCAGGAGAAATTATGGCAAAGCCGAAGGGTCAGCGACGTGCGTGCCTGGCCGGTCGTTAGTCGATCGTTTTGGGGACGAACGCGGGAAATTCGAGCAGTTAGCCAAAGTGTAACGATGCATCGAGGTCGGTAGAGATCGTTTCGGAGAGAAGGGATAGGAGGGCCAGTGAGCTGAGGGCTGAGGGCTGAGGGCTGAGGGCGGAGGGCGAGCCATAGGGTATAGGGCACCCCCGAGGCCCGTAGGGACGCACCGATGGCTGCCCAGCCCGAAAATATAACTTATTTTCCCAAAACTACCGGTGGATACCGTGAAAGCACTCTCTGCCTTTCTTTCCCGGAATACATTTCTCCAGCTTCTGATTTTTTTACCGAGATCGGGAGAATTATCTCTTACGCATGATAGCTGATACAGTGGTTAGAATTTACTTGGATAGTCTGGTATTAAGCAACGTGCTCGAAATTATCTCGTGCTCGTATTATTGAATTACGCTGCAGTACGGTCGGCGCCCGGCACGTGAGTTTCGATTCCCGAAGCTAACGACTTAACCGGATTAGTGGATTAACGGCTAATACCCATAGACAGATACCACGATGGCAAAGTTGGTTCGCGTGCAGGCGCGCATCGCGTGAACTCACCGCGTTTCTGCACTCCTTTCGGATAAGACGGGGGATCGGGGGGCGGATCACGAGAGCAGACACGGAGAACACAGAGGTTTCTGGCAAACGTACGTAAGCCACGCACGCAAAAGAGGGAAGGAAAGGAATATCTTGCTTAACATATACGGCAAGCAAAGGAGAGGTCGCTCAAGGGGAAGGGGCAGGGGATAGGTCGACGGGACATGTATTCGCCGGATTGCGGCCTCGTTTGAGAATCCTCGCGGGAGGACGCCATCTTGCTCTCGGTGTGTAGGTATCCACTGTCCTGCCATCCCTTTTGCATAAACTTACGGACGGACGATGACGTCAGCCGGCGAACTCCTCACTGGACCTACCCGGATATCGATCGGATATTCGCACTGTCGACGCTCCGATATTTCAACGCGTTCCAAGAAACTCCATTTCTCAAAAGCCGGAATACGTTAGACAACTGCACAACTACCATTTTATTTGAAGCAAATGGCCCAATTTATTTGAAAACGATCATAAACGTACACTTACCATTGAGCGTTTGGCCATGTGGAGGTCGTATAAGCACTTTATCCACTTTAATAACTCGGTCGTGCATATTCCCATTTAATTAATACTAAAAATTGCCAGTGTTAATAACGCATGCATTGCCTATTTGGAACGGTTGGTCGCTTCGACGCAGCAGGGTTCCTGCAAACCAGACTATATTAGCGTATTTTGTTATAATTACCCAGCAGTTCGCGGAATCGAATCACATTATGACCCTCCGGCGAAATTGCGCGCATGGAAAGTTTAGCCAATAAATCGGATATCGTGAAACCAGAGTAACAACGTTTCTATATGAATTAATGGAATTATGCTACTTTTGAAGTATCGTACGTAAGTAATATGACTATTGTGCGCATGGTTACGTCGAATAATTCGTTTCGCTGCAGAACCCCGTTGAGAGCGAGTAAATAACGAATTGAAAATCAATGGTATTACGAGATTACGCGTTTATTGGTAGTGAGCTGCAGTTACCAAAGCCCAAAGCAGTAATATCGAGTAATTGCGTAAACGCATCCGGAGCCCCGCGTGTGCATTTCCGCGTAACAAAGTTCCTCGAGAGTTCTAGCGGTGCACGATATCGAAAATAATTGTACACTCTTCCCGAACGTAGCCGAACACAGCCGGCTTATACCTTCGTTATCACACAGGCATCGGGAAGTGTCGAATTTGTAGTGGACGCTAATCGGAGGTACAGTGATCGTTTGATTGGGCAATAACGCATCAATAGTTGAACGATTCCGTGGACGGTAATGAAGCCACCATTTCGAACGAAAGGACAATACATTAGGGCTTTTGTCTATGGCGATATTCTCGCAATATTAGCCACGGAACGGGATGTGTGTATTTCGCACATTAACGTGTTTGAACAGGACTGGTTCTCTGCACGGGCGCAACACATTGCGTGCAATATCCACTGTTTGCTCCGCGACTCGCTCGATTCAGAGACCAACGTCCCTATTTCCTCTGTAAATCCATTATTGCGTCACTCGTTCTGGACCAAACATTGGTTCATCCAAGTACAATGAAAACGTCACGCGTCTCCTTGTAATAAACCCTTAATTACAGGGCTGAAAGGAGGAAGTACAAGCCTGTGTTTGTTTGCTTTTATTCGAATTTTATTCATCGCTTTAACCAGCAGCCGGACTACAGGTGACGAGCGAAATTGTTATTTCGCCGTGCGCTCGGTGTGACAAGAAATTCTCGGCTGGGGCGCAATTATATGGCCCCGAAATAAGGGTGAATCCTGGGCTTGGTCGTGTAGAGACGGTTTGGTGGTTCGCCGGTGGATAGTGGTAATCCCGCCTCACCGTAAAGGTTGCTTTTTATCGCCTTTGCCCAGCACGGCCATCTAGCAAGATCTTCCCGGCCGACTAACTCTATCTATAGCTTTTCGCCATCCCCATCGCCCACCCCTGTACATTCCCACTTGTCTTACGCGTGCTGCTTGATTGTTCGGCTTTTATTATCACTCGCACGTCCCTCTACACAGACAGGATCACGGAAATGGTACATGGTCAGTCCAGAGCACGAGGAAGAAATAATAAGTAATAAATCTAAGCGAGTCTCTCGAGTACCCCATTGCAATAGGCTGTTAATTATTTATGGCATCGATAAGCGTATCTGTCACTGTGTCACACATATCCATAAGTCTTAAAGCATAAGAATTGAAGAAGGGTGAACAATTTTTTGACATGTTGTATGATAAGAGTCCGCGGTATCTTTGAAGAATCCTGCGTCGCTATTTTTATCAGCGGGGTGTACCTTTACATAATGGACTTTGTTTATTTGGCGCGTCGGCTGTCCATAAAGGGAGAAATGTACGGAAAGGTACATACCGGAGCAGAAACTCGGCCGAAGCTGGGCAGCGCGTGCCCGCGGAGAATTCGCTGCCACGGGGAACATAAAAAAGCTCGTGAAAAATCCACACGAGAGGATCCGAGCTTAGTTGCATTGTCGACCGTATGCGGCCCGTTTACGCTGAGCGAATTCACGCGCGCCCTGCAAATGGAATTAGCGGGCGGTTTAGTTGGCGCTCGTGAGTTCGCGAAATACAGGTTGCATTTTTACGGTCGTATTAATACAGCCGGAAGCGGACTATGATCGGGCTTGTAATGCAGCCCTGGGGGCCCGTGTGATATGATACATTTGCTTTGCATACACGACAGCATCCGAAACTGGCGAGAGCGGAAAGAGGGAGAAAGAGAGAAACGCGTAACGCTGATTCAGGGGCCAAGCAGATATACATAGGTGTAAACGAATGTACATATAGCGGAGCAGAGGAGAGAAGATAACTGACGAACAGAAGGGAGGAGAAAAGGGAGAAGAGAGGAAGAGCGGAAATCCGAGACTCGCGTGCTTGCATTTCATAACAGGCTACAAATACGAGGAAACAATGGAAATGATCGACGCGAGGGATCGGCCACCCGGTGTGTCTGTGTTTGCCCGTACCTATCGAAGCGATGCTCGACCAATTATCCTCTGTTTATCGACGACCGTTTAACGCAGCCCGATTATCAGCGATTGTCGCCGCGCGAAAACGATATGCCAAGAGAAGGGCCAGATAACCAAGCTCGCGTCTCAAAGAACGTAACGTTGGAAAAACTGTACAACGTAAAATGCCGAATGCCTTGGAAATTTGACGAGCGACAAGTGATTGTATCACTGCCAACTGCCAACTGCTTTCTTGCGTAAATTATGAAAGTGAGAAGGGGGCAAACGGAAGGGGAAGGACAGAGCCGGATCGGCACTGACGAGGGATGCGGTAAGAGGGGTGCCCAAAGGAGAATGGGGTAAAGAGCCTTTGTGCCGTGTGTTATGGGGGGTATAGACGTCGGAGACGCCTCGTTGGTCACCAAAGGACGATGTCGCGCTCGCTCTCATCCTCTCCCTCTCCCTCTCCCTCTCCCCCTCCTTCTCTCTCTCTCTCTCTCTCTCAATCTGTCATAGCGGTCGCAGAAGCACAGCTCTTCTCTCCTCTGCCGCACTTCTGTTTATAGACACCGGCGTAGCCACGAGTCCATAATCCAAACAGAGGGTGCCATACTCACTCACCGTAACCATCCACCATGTGTTCGACTACCGGCGAAGACACTCACGTGACCTCGCGACAGCTTCTATTATGCTGAAAAAATGTAGCACTCCTCTTAATCGTGTCCCGATACCGTATCGATTGGGTAAAGATATGAACGTTATGACGTTAATTACTATGGACGTTTCTGATTGGAAAGACGTGGGGGATTAAGCCGCTAATCCCGTGGAGTCTCTGTCCCGATAATTAGGCGGGCGCCTCGCGGCCACAGATGGGCAGAAGGCACGTCATATTTCGACGGGAATCCCTCCTAAACCGTCTCAGGTTACGAAATGGGGTTACCGTAGAGATCGAGAATGATTCACATGATCCTCCTACGTCTCGGTCGATGCGTCCTATCCTGTTATACTTTCCTTCGACGGGGCAGAAATCCCGATGATCATTCCGTACATCCTCAGGCTTTCTATGTCACGCAACTAAACGTCCAGCCTCCGAAAAAAATCTATTGTTTGTGAAATTTAGTAACGGCTTAAGGACGTAAATATCCTAGTTGCATGATGTTCCGTGTATCCAACATTTGGCAAGAGAATGCGCATCTGTACGACTTGATGGCAAAAAGAATTCCTCCTCCCCGTCCAGCGCCCACCCCTTTCCGAAAACTAACTCGTACCCCTGGGCGCCCCTAGGATTCGGCCTAATTCACGGGGTCGGTGACGTTGCCGGTCTCGTTTGCCTCCGTAACAAGTACCATTGTCCGGGGCAACTCGATCGACCATGCCCATTGTACCGATCGAGGGCATCCGAAACTGGCACCTGGCGGAGGACCGTTCACTGAGCAATTTTCGCCCCGTGGCTTGGCACGACGTCGTGTCGTTTGTTTGGTAACACGGCATGATTGTGCGCTCGTCCCGTAAATGGCATCAATGCCCACGCGGCAAGAAAGCCCACGTCTGCGGGATCTGCCTACTACACATGTTTTTTTACAAGACAACCATCGATGAGCTACGTTTTATGTAATTTTAAGACACATCTTCTTCGAAGGAGAGCTGCCGAGGCTTTAAAAGGTAACGTCTTGTGCGTCTTGTGTGACGATAGCGACCGTCGGTGATAAGAACTTGCAACGGCGAGTGACTGTAATCAAATGTAACTACGAGAGAACGATCTCGGGTGTATGTAAAGGTACGACTATCGCGCCAAGCATCCACGATACTGTTACGGCCGACGGTCGTTCAGATACGGAGATGACAATGCTCCGAGACCAAAACGGACGTTAGAGACGCCTAACAGCCGTCTCTTATTGAAACATCATATCTGCTTACCGGTATGGAGCGACCGTAGACATTTATCCATAAAGGGAATGACTTCATTCACCATTTCGTTCTGGATGGAACAACGAATTCAAGGGAAATCTATACCTTATCATGTCCTCCTCGCCCTCGTATCGTGACAGTCGGCTTTCTCAGGCGGTTCACGATTAATCGACGGACAATCGTCTATTCCCTAACGATTTAATTCGATTTCAAGGGAGTCATCGATCGCGAGGATTCTCATTGAACAGGCTGGATGGACGGTGATCAACGAACCCATAAAGCCAGTAAAATCGAGCCACTTGTTTCAATTGCAAACAGATGCGGTCGTGCTGTCGCGGGCTCACCCCCCTCGCTGCTATCGTTCAAACTCACTCGACGTAGAGAGATACGGCATCCACTTCGCAGGCTCAACGAGTACCATCGCCAGGGGTGCCTAGCCGGAAGGGAGCGTCAGATTTTCGACCGCAGCAGATCGGACAAGTGCAATGCTCTCTCCATTATAAACCTGCCTCTAGGCTTTATCCCGAAAACCAACGAGCCATGAAGTCCTCGTCATATGTGCACTTTCTAATGTACGCTTGTAGTGGAGATGAGCGCGTTTCCAACGTTATTACTCACACCCCACCACACCATCGATAACGCAGTTAAATATTTTTTTCCAACTACCATATACTTCAACATATTGAAACGACAATACGTTGATGTAGCGCGAAATAGGTAGTTCAGGGGAAAATCCCAGGCGAAAACTGTTCTAAGTATTTGTTTAACATTCGAAATGGATAATCTGACAATTGGAAGAAAGACAGAAAATGTTTGTGCCCGATGCGTAGAGAGGAGAAAGAAAAATAGTGGGTAAACGGAAAGGACCGAAGGATTTGCGTGACGAGAGGTTGGCTCTTCTGAAGCAAGAGGTAAGACGAAGGCGAAATGAATACAAATGACGCTCGGGTCACCTGTGCCGTAATTGGATGATCTTCTATTCCGGAGATTATCCACCGTTGAACGTCCTGGGAGGCCGTCCGCGCCCTCGGTACCCGCCCATTTCTGGTTTTCCTACAGTCGGACAAATTTCGATAGACAGCACAGCCATTGTTGGGGAGGGGGCTTTCAAAGTCAGAGGAAGAAACGTACACACAGAAGGGGAGGTCTTCGATGTAGAAAAGGAAAGAAAGGGAATACTGAGGAGGAAGACCTGGCGTGCGGCACGGAGACGCTCATAAATCTGCTAACGGTAAGCATCGCCTTGACCACGGGTAACAGGCAAGTAATGTCGCGTTGTGCGGACAATAAGGAGACATCATGCTCTCTAATACCTTTACGACCGTGCGAAAGTCGAGTTGCAAAGTTACTTTTACGACCGGAACGAATCGGTCCTCGAGAGCGACGGAGATGCTGGACACACCTTCATCGCCCACTTCCCCATCGCCGTCACAGATAGTCTTCTTTCCATTTTCTATGGCAACGGAGGACCACGGAATGTCGGAAAACTGCGGTCTAAGCTACCGTAGGATTTGTGGCAGATTAGGATCCCCATTGTCTCCCATATGGGTGGAAATCGCTGGAACTAATTTCTTGAATAGCACGGTCCTCTTGGAATGTTCCGAGGGATATCCGCATCTCGTGGTGATCTTTTTGCGCGGAACGTGAAAAACATTCAAGTAATACGCATCGCTGACGAATGGCCAGGATGCATGGCAACTCCGTTCCAGGGAGTGGTCTCTGGGGCGCTGATAAATTTCCGGGCACGTCGTCGCGATCCTACCAGGGCGCGAATAAATCTCGCGATCTCGACTCTTAGCATATTTCGCCAATTAAAGTGCCCGCCGACTTTTACGAGCTGGACTCTCTAGCCGAGCTGACGACTCGTTGCCGCTCCCAGCGGTCTCCTTGTTTCACTTCCCTTGAAAGTAGTTAACCGAATGAACTTTACGTCCACTGCCTCGTCCACTGTGGTTCGGAGCGGATACGCGAATCGGATTTAATGGCCTTTTAAGAAATATCTCATGAACATTTGGATGTCCTAGTCATGAGTCTAGGGATCGACAATCCAAGTCCATAACTTCGAAATACCAGTGTTTTGTTGTTGTTTTTTTAACGAGTTGGGTTGAGAAGGATGGCAGAGTGAGGGGGAGGAGGGGAAAAGAGGAGAATATCCTTCAGAGGTTCCAAGAGCATGGGTGGCGATAGAATCCGTCCCTGCGAGGGTGAAGAGGGGCTTCCAGAGCGGGGTTTAGGGTAGATAGGGGCGAAAGTCAGTGCACAGCCCCTGTGGGGGCCACTAGTCGCCTTCGTGCCTTCGTCGCGACTTCAGGAACTCCTGTTGCCGACTCGGCTGAAAGCTGTACAGCCTGAGAGGATCGTGCCACGCGAGGAAGAAGCGAGAAAGCTGTTGCTAGAGTACCAGCCGACGAACGAACGCCTTATCCCCGACGAGCAGAGACAATCCTTTGTCCTATTGCAAAACCGCGAGGGCCGAAGTAACTATTGTAGGACATCCTCGCTAGCTGGCACTATACATAGCCCATACCAATATTCAGCGGAACACCTCTCAAGATCTTTTCAGAAATATGATCTTGCTAGATGATTATCTTACGGCACTACCTGTCTTCCTAAATTCTTTTTTCGAAGCGCAACAACGTTTCAACTGCACCTTGCCTTACTTTATCTGGAAGACCAATCGTCGTTACGCAAAGTCAGCGACGTTAAAGTTTATTAATACCCTTATCAAAAACAGAGACCGCGGGTAACTGCGGTAGTTGCAGTTGGCGGGTGTTTCGGAAGTTTCTGCTGTGCGCTCGCTCTCGTTGCCTCACTCTCTCTCTCTCCCTTTCTCCTTGGCATGTTCGACGATAGTTCCTGTACTGTTTCTCCCGTGGGCACCGTGGGCACCGTAGGCACCGTGGGCAGCGCTGGGTTTGCGAGCCCTGAAGGACTCGTCCGTATCTGCGGCAAACTATCGTTCGGGACGTGTACAACGATGCCTGCCGCATAGTTATACCGATACTTCAGCCAGCCACACGTATTCTCGGCATCGGCAAGGGGATCGAATTAAAGTTGTCCGCTCACGAATGTAAGATTTCGCTAGAGTGAGATATGCCAAAGCTAATCTGCGCAAGATCATAACGGAGAAACTGGTCTAACTCGGGACGTAGGCAGTTTTAAGTTTACAATTGAATAAGCCCCGCCCTCGGCTCATCTGAATCAAAGTCCACCAGAGGTAGGAAACTCCCGTGGACATCGCAGATTTGCACTTGATTAAGGTTTGTGGCGACGTGGTCGGACGTTAGCATATTACGACCGACGAAAACAGGAAGAGCCTTTAAAGCCCTTTATGCCCGCATAAACGGAGCAAAATGGAACATCGAGGATGCCAGCGATGGGGCGATATCAAATAAATTTTTCAAACTCCTCAGACTACGACGCACCAGCAGCAGCTTGTACCTTCTTACCGAAGGAACGATGGAAAATTCATAATTTTCCGCAAATTCGCGGTAAAACTATAGATTCCTCGACGGCGAGTTTACCAACGTAAAGAAGCATTAAAACTGGCACGTGTACACACGGCTTTGCTTTAATTCTCCGGGTTTTGGAGGTTCATTAAAAATGACGCTGCCGAGAACAACAGTCCCATCAGAGAAAGCTATAGGACGAACGCATTGCGTATTTATAAATCGGCCCTCTACAAAAGGAAATGCAATGGCAATCCCATTATATGCCGAGATTAAATTAAGTCTGGTACTTATGAATTATGTCGCCCGAGACCCGTCAAGGGACCCTGCCGGCATTTCAAGCAAACACACATAAGAGAAATTAAATATTTCTACTGATGAGCATACGGACCTCTATTACAGCAATTTACAATCTGACAAAAATAGTTAATCAATGTTGTTTAAGAGTATTTATTCGACATAAAAAGCAGATGGAGAGGGGTGGAAGGGATACGCTAAAATCGGAAGAATCGTAATGATTCGACAGGAGCAAAAGGTTGGCAGACGCTCTTCCAGTAGCGACAGAGGGGAACGTCGTCCCGTGACCCACGCCACCAAAGTTATGATGGTTTATGAATACCCCCGTAACGAATGCCGTGCTAGCCCCATGAACCCTGCTGAATGCCACGCCGTTATACGCTATAATACGAAACTATAACGCGTGATTTTCTATGCTGGAAATTGTTTTACGCCTATAAGCAGCAACCTGCTGTGCCGCGACAGTTGGCGCGTAAAAAATTTAATGACGAACCGTGCGTTATCGATTTCTACTGACCTCTTTACCAATTCCTTCGTAAACAGCTGGCTTGCTATTGTGAAGAGTGAACGCGTTGTTAAGACGTGCAAAAATCTTGGCACATTTTTTCGGAAACAGAGACGAGATGTAGGTAGGCAACTGCATAATATTGCAGAGTCCCCATATAACACACTCGGAATGTCATGACATATCGCTGACGGAACAACGGGGGGCGGGATGGCCGACAATTTGTAAGAGGACCCCCTGCCTAGCTCGATACTACGCGGACTCGCATTTAGCTTAGGACGCAATATGCTGCGGCACTTGATTAAAACAGCACGGTGTATCCTCTGGCGCATAAAGAACAAATCTAAGTGCCAACGCAAACAACTCTCACTGTCGACATCAATTTATTCGACGAGCATAATAAAATAAAGCATTGTCAATGAAAAAATCGAGCCTTGGCATTTGATCGATCTTATTCTTCACGAGCTATACGAGCAAAGGATATTTTATGCAGTTGCCATAAAGTCCAGCACTCTGGATAATATGATGTAGTTGCTCATTGTGTAGGAGTGTGCCAGTATGGGGAGGATCCGGCAAGATGTACCAACAGATGGAAGTGTTAATAATTGATAGTCATGCAATCGCCCCTCGCCGCTACTCGAATGGGGAGCGTCATCGGACAGCGACGGATGTTTTTCTAGCTACGAAAAAGAAGCGCCCAGAACTCGCTCGATCCATCTAACCAAGACCATTGTTTCCTCCTGCATCGTTACGAGCCATCGAGAAGTTTGTTTCTTTGCGAGTGCAACGCCAGATATGTACGTATCCGATCATTGCTGGTAGTGAAAATATTCTCGTTTAGCAACGGCAAAGTATCGACCGTCAGTGTCAAGAACAAATTCGTTTACCGTCGGAAATACCGTGCCACCACGAAGAATGTCGCCTCAAAGACGCGTAAAGTTTGCTAGTTGCTTGAGAAGTCATTTGTCTGGATGAGTCCTGGCCCGCCCACACCGGCAACCGTCACGTTCGAGACAACGGCTCAAGCAAGAGCAAACTATCTGCAGGTTATACAGGTATGCACGCAGGGCTTAAGACGAAGGACCGTCCTTGTGTATGATGCCTGGTGTTTCGCCGGGGTTGCGGTTACCGTGAAATCGTAGGCGGAGGAACAGGTTCGGTCCGTGGACCTTCGAGGAAGAGGAGGAAACGGTAGGTCCGGCGAAGAGCGAAGAGCAAGAGGACATAATGGACACATTAGTGCCTGGCCTCGAGTTTAATTAGTTTACATTACGGCGGCATCGTCACTACCGCGAGAAGGGTTCGAGGGCTGGACGCGCAGCCAGAGAAGAAGAGAGAGGAGGGGATGCCGAGAGACAAGAGTGGAGCATCGTCGGAGGTCGGGCTAGGCTTGATTAATCGGGAAAGTTTGATGCGAGTTGACGGAGACGCTAATCACGCCTCGTAACCGAATAATACCAGCGAGCAGCCAGCTTTGCAATATTCCTCCGAACGCACGACCAAACGGAATCCATTATGAAAGATACTCGTCGAATATATCGTCGAAGAAGCTCTTCAAACTAGCTACCCACCGAATCGCAACGGTCAACTTGAACGGCTCACGACCCTCTTAGCGTAACGGGTAACAACGTTACATGGGAGGAGAAGTCGAAACTTTTGGGCGGAAACCTCTTCGTGAAATCATTATGGTCGATAAAAACTTTGCTAATGAACTTATACGCACACGGATTATACGGCATTACGTCCCCTCTGTTAGTACAGCGTCGGATATGATAGCAACTGAACGAATTGATTATGCAAGTATAAAAGACGAGGGGGAGGAGGTCCGCGCGCATGAGAGAGGAAAAGTCACCAAGGCAAAAGACGGAGACACGGAAAGAGCAGCGACATAGCTCATTTAATTACAAATTCCATTAAAATGAATGCCAGTTGAGAAACAAACTCCACATATCTGCATTAAGCCGCGGCCCAACGTGTCTTAATCAGGTTAATATAAATATGAAATATGCAGCGAGTGTTAGCCCTGGCTTCCTCTGCTCTCTGATCCTCTCTCTTCCTCTCTATCTGTTGGTAGGTAAAGGGTCGCGTGGACGTACACGGCATACATGTTGCCACCACCTTACGACTCCTGGGGGGCGCCTTCATATTAACCCTTGCATATTAAGCCGGCGGTAACCGGATTCTCAAATATTTAACGTTGACGCGCGAGCGAACCGACACGAGGCGACGGCCTACTCGGCCGGTCCTTATATGTATGTCGCGTTCCATTTGCCCCAAGACGAATCCATCTCATGCTCCTAATAATGCACGACCAACGTCCATTGCTGCGCTTCAACGAGTTCCATACATCTTTTGGTCCTTTGTAATGTACAGGAAATCCGCAACATTAGAAGAAACTGCTTCCCAGACAGTACGATTTGTTGGTAAATGAGTTCACAGTGAGTTTTAATCAAGTGGCGATGGAGCGGGAATGGAGAAACCGACGAGTCCAGCAGCAAACAATAACCCAGGCCAATAAAAAGGGAGCAAAGGTACGCAAACATTTGGCCGATATTTTTCAATACAAAACGCGCGATGCCGACGGCCCGAGTCACCATGGGAAATCTGCCGGCGCTCGTGGTGACTGGCCGATTTGATACATATTAGATCGATTAAAAATTAACAGCCGGTCACCGTCCAAGTCACTCGTTATTTATTTCCATCCCTTTCGCCGTTCGCGAGCCGACCTCAGAATGGAAACTGCCAAGGTAACGACTTTATAAGTCACGATCTTCTCTCGTTCGGCCGTGTGAGTGTCGAATACCAACGCGTCGCGCCAATGAGAAGGACACGAAACGCAGACGAAAAGAGAATGGAGATTCGCGGAAGGGCCGAAGAGGGAAAGAGAGGAAAAGAGAGACGAAATGAGAAACGAGAGAAGGAACGCTCGTGCGTGGTCCCAGAGTCCCAGAGCCGATCCTGCCAAGTTATTTAAATTCAAATTCGAAATATCGTCGAGGGTTGCTAACATATTGTTTGTTTCGTTTGGGCTATGGCGATAGTGAGAGAGGGCGTGAGGGCTATCTCGCGGTCGGCAGACGATTGAGTCTGGTCGAAAATAAATTGTGCGTGTTTTATTTAACAATCGAATCGAAACGACGGATATAACGTTGTTCTTTAATACCCCCGAAATAGCCAGAAAAATGTGTATCTATTAAACGTATATGTTTGCCAGTTGAATAATTCGCTTCCATTGGGAAGATACCGTTGATTCGAAAAGTCGAAAGATGTTGAAGGCACGATTCTTTGTTCCTTGACAGCCCGAGTACGATCCATCGGATTCTCTGCGGACAGGGCTGGTCCGGCGCAGGACTTATTTGCATAGGCGAGTAAGCGTAGCAGCTACGCACGCTCCGATGTCGTGTTATCCTACATGGAATTCCCTATCCCTTAACAATTTACGGCTAACATCACGAGCACCACGCTCATAGCCGTTGCACGACATCTATGCCGTTACAACTTCTCATCCAAATTTCTCAATCCACTACGCAAATTTTCCCTGGCACCTTATCGCTGATAACGCGGATGATGGTAAAAGGAGTTCCATTAGAAAGTTTGCTACGATAAAAGTGCACAATGAACGAATAAGCTGTGCTCGGTAATGGAGAAACGCGAGAGTCTGGAGACAGAATGGGAACGTAGACGCGGATCGCTCGGAGGACCGAAGGGTTTTTAAGCTTTCGTTGCCACTTGTGCGGGTCAGACTGCAAAAAGACTTAATTAATGACCGGTTCTCCCCGAGGGCGTCCACGGGACGTCGCATAGGGAGGACGGATGGGAAGGAAAGAGCGTGTCGGGGGCTCGTAGGAAGAGGGACGAGTTGAGCGAGAAGCAGTGAGATGACGGAGTGCCCTCCGAGGAGCGACCCTCGATGCAAACTCCTCGTATGAATATGTCTCTGCTAATTCAAACTTCGTCCCAGAGGTGAATGCCGCCTGTTTACGGGGAATATTAAAAACTTCAATGCCCCCCCCCCCCCCCCCCCCCCTCCCCCCCTTGGCCGGTCCGTCCGAATGAGAAGTAACGATGTACCCAGGAATCTTCCTCGAATACCAGGCTGGAATGGATCGTAATACTGCTGATCTTGGCTTTCTCATTTTACAATTTTCCTTTGTCCTGCTTTATCGTCGTTTACGCAAAAAGTATCTGGTCGTAGATTAATGCCCGTCGTAGAGGACATTTCTTGCACATGGTACATTCGCGGAGGTAAACCCCTCGCAATTTAATGCGGTCATTTCGCACTTCCTTCCTGCGTTTATTGCCTGGCAGTAATTTTACGAGACGCATGCCCGTTTCTTTTCCTTCCTTCCTTCCTCCGAGACGCGATCGTATAAGGGTGCCGCCGAGACCATGTACAATTCAGCCCGCAGGCACCAGCTCGAACCTGGGTTTACGTCATATCCTACTACCCTCCGGTTCTCCAGCTATTCGACGACGCTTCGTCCTGGCTATATTTTATTTAGGCGATAATTGAAAATTCCGCGGAATACGACCGATGGATTTGTCAGCAACGGAGGTTTTACGTCTTTCCCTGAATTTCCCATAGCGTGTCGCGTCCTCCTTCTTCCTTCGGCCAGGTAGCTGTATCTATCTCCCGCTTTGGACAGGATTCTACGATAGTTTCAATACTTTCTGTCGTTCGTAAATTCAATGTGACAAACTCGTGAAAACGATGACGACGCGACGAGAGTGCGGCTAAACAGTGCGGATTATTTGGCCGATAAGAGCAAGAGATTTGACGATTTTGACAAGCGCCAGGTGAAAGTCAGCGGTCGGACGCATAGATGCGTCGCTGTTAAAGGGACATGGTCGGTGTCATAGGCGTGAAAGCCCATGTAGTAGCGCGCGGAGACTCTCCGTACGGAAAGGACGCTATGGGCAGGGGGAAGGAGTGAGGGACGAATGTGTGGATTGAGGGGACCCCATGGAGTCGTGAAATCCATCAGACCAGACCTCGAGCCCCGTTTGCCGGCGCTACTTACGGCGGTGCGGCGAGAACGGCGAGAACGGCATCAACGGGAGCAAGAAGACCTCTGCCCTCGGTCGACGGGGGTTCAGGAGCAAGAATAAAATATCATCCACGGTATGTCCCCTTTGAGAACGAGCCATCCTTTCCTCCACGCGCTTCTTCTTCTCTTCGTTTTCTTCCCCTCCAGCTCTTATGGACTTTCCTTCTTTTTCTCCGTGCTTCTCTTAGTGCTTCCGTACTTATTTCTCCTCGATTCGTTTCACCTCGGCCGATCTCGCTTCTCATCGAACTTTACTTTTCCCTGTACTTAGTTACAGTCGCAACGATCAACCGCGTTTAAATGCAAAGACCCGGCGCATTCGGAGTTCTCGCGTCGAAATCCTTCGCTGAGGGAATATTGTCAAGCCGGGAAGACAAAGAAGAAAAGGGATAGCTAGAGAAGCGAGAAGGCAAGTCGTTAAATCTGAAAAATTAAATTACATCGTCGCAAAGCACGATGCCTTGGGGTTTAGCGTCTGGCGGATACGTGGGGCCGTAGGGCCGTAGGGCCGTAGGGCTGTTATATAAAAACAGCATTAGTTGGTGCATAATGTATGGATCACAGCGACGTGTCTCGCCGCCTGCTGCATGCATGCTCGCGTGAAAATAGGGGCGAAGAATCGCGGAAAGAGAAAGTCGGAGGAGCCGGATAGCTCACAAGCTAACGGAGCTATACGAGAATATTGGGAGTCGTAAAGCTCGCTCCTCTCTACTTTCCTGCGCATTACAATAATTTAGTTTGCGAAATTCTTTTCTATCGGAAAACGCGCGAAACAACAACTGCAGAGGACAAATACCGACTTTCGTGTGGGTAATACCGAGAGTCTAGAGCTGTCGCCTCATCACAAGGAACTCTGTAGATCCAAGAAGCAAGATTATGCTCCGTGAAGAACGAGGCTGAGCATGAAATCGCAAAGAACGGATATTGGTCGGTATTTGAGGGGGATGAAGGTGGTGGAAAACGATGGATAAAAAAATGTATTATTACAGGAGTGAGCTCGAGAACCGATTTGATTTATCAAGCGGGAAATCCTATCATCTCCGCGCGCTACAAGACTTTTCACTCCAGGCCTTTGATTAAAATGCGAGCTTAATCATCGCTCTGGCTGGCACCTGGGGACTTGGCTTCGTCGCCTACTCCGCCTCTGTGCACGCAAACCCCTTACGCCGGTCTCTCTCCCTCTCTTGTTGACTTTCTCCCTATCCGCGGGCTTCGACGAAAGCCAGAAAGCCAGAAGATAATGCATGGCGCGGTTCTTTGTAGACTGGCATGACGGAGAGAGTCGCGGGTCCGCGAAGACAGCAGACAAGAAGAAAGAAAAGGCTGTGCCGGCAACAACGCCAACCAACCATCCCCGCGTTTGCCCGTTTTAAGATATTAAAATGTGTCATCAGCTGATGTCTTCGTTATCGCATCGTGATGGATCCCGCTAGCGGTTCGCCGACGTCTCTCACACCTCTCACACCTCTCACAACTCTACTCCTACACACCGTGACTTTAATTACGCGAGTGCCACTCTACGTCTCGAGCAAAACTGCCCCTAGTTACATTTCTATCGCTTCATATTAAAGACTAAAGACTATTCTGTTATAACGTAAACCGTCCGATCGTTTTTCCTTCTCACTCATGTCCACAGGTTTTGTACAAAGCGAAAAATCTGTTAAATGGAAACAGTGGAAAAAGAGAAGTTTAAATCTACGGAAATAACGTTGGTACGCAATGACCCGAGGAAAAAAGGAAATCACGACGATACTCGACTAGCAGCCACGTAACACGTCCGTGAAATCCTTCTCAATTCAGCTTACGTTGCGTTAAAAGCGTCGGATGCAGTGATTGCTGCTTCCGCAACGATCCCGAACCACCCTCTCGTCCGCCGGCAACCCATTTGCCGCGAAAGTTTTGTCTAAACAGTCCCCGTTCGCTGAATTTCGATAACGAACGACCTACCTTTAAGGTACACTCAGAATGAAAATGACATTTTTTTTATAACGTTGCAACATCATCCTCAAAATTCATCGTACTCGAATAAAGGGGTAGGTGACGTTTGTCGAGCCATGTACTATCCGAAAATAGTCGTGGAAAACATTGGCAGCAGCGAAAATTCTCGTTTCGTGGTGGAGGAGGAGCAGGGTCTGACGATGGACGATGGACAATCGTGAGCTTTCGAATTTTCGATAAATCATCCGGAGAGAAGCGATCATGCGGTGGCGTCAATAGATCCGCGGCGATATCCGGGGCGTAAGGCGCTGAGTGAAGAGGTCGACGGGCAGGGGGAATGTTGGAGGTGGGAGAGGAGGAGGAAGAGGAAGAGGAGGAGGAAGAGTAAGAGGAAGAGGAAGAGGAAGGCGGACGGGTGGATGGGTGGACGATGGAAGTACAGGGAGGGAGTTCTCGGGGCTTCGCGCGGGGCTTGGGAAAGGCGAAGTAGAAAGGGAAGGGGATGGGGGGTGCAATTTCCGCGGCTCGTGATTGGGGCAGCCTCCTCGGGGAGCAAAAACTCCATCTACAAATGAACAGCCGTGACAAGAGCCATAATTTCTCGGGGCTGAGCCGCAGAGCCACCGTCGCCTCCTGCCAGCCGCAAGCTTCCTTTTCGCGTTTCATAGGAAGACACTCGCGTCGATACGATCCGCTAATACGAAGGACGCCGATGCCTGGCCGGGCCAACCGCAAAGTATCAAGGTCTAATGGGATTTATATTTTTATCCTTGGTAACCTACACGAGCATCGGCCTTTTCAGCCGATCTGCCCTCAGCACGCACGCGAAATTCGAACTCCAATCGAGAAGTATAGATAGACGATACCACGGAATGGAAAACGTCAGGCTCGATAGAAGGCTATCCCAGAAAAGTTTCTTTCCTGCGGAATGTGGCTCAAGTGTCGATTCTGTCGTCAGACTTCACTTATATTTCAGCGTCCGTACCACGTCCGTTTTAAAACTGCACGACGTTTATATATCTCCGTCGTGACCTCTCGAGTGAAAGCCAACAAGAGGGTGCAAGGGGAAAAGGTCTTTTTTTGGCCAAAGTGACTGCCACGATCGATCTATCAGCGGCAATTCCGGGCGCAACCGTTAAACACGATTCGCTCGCCTTGCGTTTCCATTTTTCCGGAGAAATTTCTCGGCTGGTAATCCTGCCACGTCCGCGGAACCGAGCGCGCGAGCGGACCCTCTGCTTCGGGCCGTTGGGTCACGCCTCGAGGATGATGTATGATCGTGTGAGAAGGCGCGAAAAAATTAAACGTACATTTGATAAATAGAGTTGGCAGCAGTGACTGTGCTCGGAAGGAGGGTCGATGCTATACGATACTACAATCATACGTGGGCTAGCCGGCTTTCGGTTTTCCTCCAAATTTCCTCGTCCCCCGGGGCCAGCGGCCCCACTCACTCTCAATGCCTTCGTCTACGAATCACCCTGCGAACCGGTCGCACTTACCGTGCCGTAAATCATTAGAGCTTCCACGACCCATCTCCGCGCTCGCCCGAACCAACGGATAATCTTATGTAAAACGCCGTTCTCTCAAGTTCATCAAGCGTATCGGTTATTCCCCCCCCCCCCCACCACCCCCACCCCCCTCCCGCTTAGTCGTGGCCACCCGGGCCAACCGGAGCAACATTTCCCCGCGGACGAATCAATTGCTTCTCGCGAAATCAAAGTGACAATCCACATCCAGACGACTCCAAGTTAGCTTGCGGACTCTTCTGAGGGTTAGACCAGTTTCGAAAGTCCGAGTCTTTGGCCCCGAAGGAGCTGACCTCCATTACGCTGGGTTAACCGCTCCTGCCTTCTCACTTCCGGCGGACTTTGATTGGTCTCGCAATCCTATTAATCTGGGACGTCTCCCCTTTATGGCGCTATACTTTTTCTTCCAGCACGATGGGAAATTTCGGAGTATATATATATATCGATAACCCTAGTAATCCAAGGCGTAATTCAAGGATGAGGGGAAGAGAAAAGGTGAGTCAGGTGCGAGACTCTTCAAGTAAAATCTGCATTTCCATTCTTTTGTTCTGGGCATCTTGAAAGCAAAGCAGAAATCTTGCTGAGACAACGCTGTTGCCGACTCTGTTTGAAAGTGTTTGAAAGTGTTTGAAGGTACTCCTTTGCCGGTGAATTCTCAGATTTCCTCGAGTTGGGCGCGACTCCGTGAAAAGGGTGTACAAGAGTATTCCGCGCTGTACTGCACTATCATCCTCATCGCGTATTCGCGCCCACGTTTCAAAGCACATGCAGATGGATAGATGGAAACCTGGTGACATCGACTTTGCCTCTTCTTTCCTCTCTCAGTCTGTCGGGTCTCCGGAGGAAACCCTGCCCCTGGCGAACCTAAATAATGCACGGCCATATTTTTCTATCGCGGCTTCGCGATGTGTCGGCACTCAAACAGACGATTGTCAAGCTGTCGGTTTGTCTTTAGCTCCCTGCCGCCAGTCATATGCGATTTTTCCTAATTTACTTGATGTATTATACGGAAAAACTCATCGAGTTTTCGCGTAATATCGCAATTTCAAGACAAACTTGATCGAAGTGGGCCGTGATACCGTGGAACCACGAGAGGAGAGGAAGGAAGATGAAGGGAGCGGTCGCAGAGTTAAACTCGAAGGAGCGGTGTTTTGCGGGCGATATTAAAACGGTATGAAGATGAATATCGCCACGGCGGAAAACTTGAAAAAGTAGATATTAAGTAATGAATCACGATGGCTGCTCGGCTCTTGAATTACGATAAAACTGTCGTCCATCGGAGAAGCATTATAAACATTCCTGTCCTATCTCGATGGTTTTAGAATGACCTTATCGTCACGCCGTAGACGAATGATAATTGAAAAAAAAACGATGCTTTACTCGATGAGAGAGGGTTGGAGGGGTGGTTTTGGTATCCCGTGAGCGCGCAAGTGTCGGGGGCTTGGTGGAGCGATGGAGCGATGGAGCGATGGAGCGGATGGCGGGGACTATTAAGAGCGAGGTTCCCTGCAAATTAAGAGTTAAGGTGCATAGGTGGAGGAGGAAGCCGAACCCTCTGGAAGAGGGCGGGGGAGTCCTGGGGGTTTGACGGCATTTCGCGGGGGTTGCTGCCGGCAGCTGCGAAGGCGGCACCGGACACGCCCCTGGTGGCCGTGCGCGCAACCACTATGCGCCTTTCCTACCCGATATCTCTATATATTCCGTCTACCTCTATACGTAGGTCGGAACAGCTAGTACAACCGGGCTGTCTCTCTATTTCCGCCCTACCCACAACCCCCTTGGCACTGGCAAGCGGACCAAGCGAACCAAGCGAACCAAGCGAAGCAACCCAAGCAAGACGAGTACCGGCCCGCCGCGGATCCGCGCAGCTACCCTGCCAGGCCGCCCTCTTCTTACTTTTTCTCTTATGCCTATCGCACACCGACAGTCGTCATTAATCATCGAATGTCCGTGGCCTGCCTTTACGATCGAATGCGCCCCTGCCACGGGACCAGACAAATCCTTCGCAAGATCGACGCTCATGTTTGACGAGCGATTTGTCTGGTTCCTCTGGAATTGTTTTCAAGGTAGCCAGGAGGATTGCGCGAACGTCGAACGGTAATTAAGGGAGTCGGAACGTCGTCAGCCCGGGTCATAACTTTGTGCTGTCCCAGGAGATCGCCGAGTGCAATTTGTCGGCGCTCGCTGGCCCAGAGAAAAGGACCGTTCGGCCGATTATTTGGGGTGCAGGATATGCAGGATGCAAACAACGACGAGGGACGTCGAACAAATGACGCGCGTTCGTTCGTGCATCCATCTCGTTGGTTCATACATACACATGTCCCTCACCCTGCTCCGCAATTGCGACTTGGAATTCACGAAAAAAAAGGATGACGATCGACAGTTTCGTTCATTCCATTTCCACTGATTTCACGTCTTCCATTCCACCCCGAAAAGTCATTTTCACGTTGAACGAAAAAAAAGAAATGAAAAGTCCAGCATTTTTATTCGAGCGAACGAGAAGATTTACTTTTGTTTTGGTATAAGTGTAATTGACGAAAGGCTTTAGAATATTTTGATGGAATTTAAGCTGCTCCTTGCCTCTGGGAGCGACGGAATATTGCCGTCGCCAGGAGAGTGATCGTTTGAGGCCCGGTGAGAAAAATCGCAGTCGTTGCCCCGAAGATCCTTTTATCCGCGAGCCGCAAGAGATCCGCGACGAGGACGAGGGTGATGCTGGTATCGTCCAAACGACGGCCACTTCAATAATTCAGGGGCAATCTCGTTCCGTATGATAATTCCTGAGCCCGGAGAAATATCTGCCTCATGACTCGCTCCGTTGCTTCGTGGAAATTCCTTGCTCTCCGCGGAATTTCATGATCTTGGCAAATGTCAAGTGCGTAATCGTGGTCCAGCGGGCGGAAATATTCTGCCGACTGCTACGTAGAAACGAGGAGAATGGCGAGAGGGAGACACGGACGGAAGGAAAAACTGTGCTTTTTCTGAAAAGTTTGCTCGGTGGTCCCGGAGATACGGGACGCCACGGGATTACCGCTCGGTAGGGGATGATACTTTGGTGAGTCGGACACGGGTAAATGATGGATCGTTCGAGTCGAGCCGTGGAATGTAAAACTCACGTAAATCTCAGCGTCTCCTATCTTCCTGACGTGGCTCACGTTCACCGCGTACTTTGCACTCTGGACCACCAGTTTCCCCGACTTTGCCTCTCTCGTCAATCTCATTTTCTGGCAAATATTGTAGAATCTGTCTTGTTATTCGTGGTATAGGACCGGGCAAACGCAGAAAGAGATACGCCGATATTTTTAGCTTCAGAGAGATTTCCTAAAGGTAAAAACCTTGTGAAACGAAGGTATCGAAGCGACCGGTCTACTGGAGCAATAGTGCCATCGTTTCTTCTCTCCTCCTTCTTCCCGAGAGTTTCATAGAATCGAGCGCGTACCTGTGTACCCTGATTCGCCTCACGACGTTCCTTCGGGGACCCGCCTCGAGGCAAATATTTGGACGGATCGTCGAGTCATCGCGGGCCACACGCGCGTATTTCCACGTGAAAATCGGCGCTTTTCACGCGCAACACAGCTCGGTGTCTTGGTGTCTTGGTGTCTTGGTGTCTTGGTGCTCCGAGTGCGAAGGCGTACGAAGGCGGAACCTTCTGCCAGGTTCACCTTTCCTGCGCCCCCTCCCCGACGGGCTTCCACCAACCCATGGGACATGATCCTCCGCCTTGCCAACAGCTGATTAATCGTTCTCGCACTTCCCTGGGGAATCACCGAAACGCATCGAGCGGCTTCTTTGTCGTTGCAAACGGCGCTTGGCGTACCGTTAACCGAGAAGCAGACCGCCTCGTTGCCCGTTCACCTCGAACATGGCGTTCCTCATAACACGCCCCTCCTACTCTTTCGTAACTCCTCAAAAGAAGAGAGCCTTCTCCTGCTTGTTTCCCTCCACTTCTCCGCCGGGGGAACATCTGTACGCAGAAAGGAAAACAAACTCGGTCATTTATTTCCGCGAAAAGGACAGCTTTTTGCCGGTCATTTGTTTCCATCAGGTCCAACCTTGTTGGACCAAAGTTGATGACTTTTTAAAAGGGCGTTACTATGAAATGACGAGCCGTTAACGGATTTTCCGAGGGATGAATTTCACGGCGCACCGTCGGCATTTTTCCACGGCTGGAAAAAGAGAAGCGCTCGAAGATTGAACGCGAACGTCAACGGAGCGGAGTCGCGGGGACGTTTGTTAAGCGGTGAAATCGTCCCTGCAACGTGGGGTCAGCATTGCTGCAGCTTAATTTGTTTATCCGCAGGGCGCGACGGGGTGCGAGAGGCGAGGCGGATGGGCTAAGGGGACGAATTGCAGCGCGATCCAATGTTTTATTTAAACGTCGCAGCGACTCCACTCGGTGCCCCCATGGGTCTCCTGGACACGATGGAAGCTGCCTACACTTAATATGGGAAGCGACAGACGCATTTTTACTTCTCAGTCACATAGGAACCGACGTGCCATCCCTTCTTTCGTACTGCCCCTCGACCATTTTGCAATAGTCGAGCTCCCACCTAACATCTACACGGCCATATCAATCATTTCGGCTCATTTATTTCATTCTTCATAACTTCGTATCGTACTTCGTACGTAAGATCGTATGCGCGTTGAGATTCGTCTGCGAATGAACAATTAGAAGAGACGAGACTTTTGGGCGACGCGTGATCACGTCGTGCTCGTTAACGGGCACTTTTCCCTCATGGCAGCCGGAACAGTGAAGATTGTCAAAGGTCTGCATGAATTGTAAATCCAGGCTGAGACCGCGAGAGGCCCGCGGCGCCCCGTAATTCGAGTTAATTCCGCTGCAGGGAGCAGGAGGCACGATTAAAAATCTCAGCTCATTGTCTCCTGTTTGCCCTAGGTGCATGTCTGGGCCCATGCCAATTTCCCGACATCAAGTACCTTTTCATTAAGATTCACAAAAAGAAAGTCTTGCATACGATGAAAGCACGAACAGTCGACGTTCGTTTCATTAAACGGGAGAGTAATGCATTTGCCGGGGAAACATCGGACGATCGCTTCCGGAAAGCTCCGAGACTGGACCGTTCTGACTTTCGCAAAGATAATTATGGATTCCCTTTCAAGATTGCATCGAACCCTCGGCGGGCTACCAGAGTCAATGAAAGACGACCCGAAGTTAATACCGCGTCGCGCTTCGATCTCTCCTACCGAGAACAGAAAGTTTTGTCCCACGTGGCTCGAGAAGGAGCCGCCGCGAAGCATCCAACTTCCAAGATTCATCGTAAAATTCACAGAGACTATACGTTCGATAAATATATTTTTATAATGTGCTCTTGCCGATGATCCTTCGGACTCGCAGATGAGAATTTTCAAGACATTGCACGAGCAAAAGGAGACATTAGATCAGCCAGGGCGTAAGCAAATACGGTTAACGCTGTTTGCTCTGGCTTGAATGGTAGTCACATGTGCGCCTTCCCCGTGACCTCTCGTATCTTCCTCGGCGGTCCCTCAAGTTAAATAGTATAATGGCCAATTTAAAATGTCCCGGAGTATCTAAGATCCTTGTTTGCCCGTGACCGAGGTGTGTTTGACTGAGAATGGAAGAAGCAGACACGAGTAGAGTGCCAGCAGGGCCCCATGGGTTCTCGGTTGGCCAGTGGTAGTGCCTTTAACCCTCTACGATTACACGGATTGAGAAATAGCCTCGAACATTCCAAAGGATTCCGATATAAGCTCGACGTTCGTGAAAAAAATATCGTCTCATACAACTTTATCGGCCTCTCATTAAAAAATCGGAATAGAAACATTTTTGTTTGTTCATGATTTTCCGTGAACTCCGTTCCGTTCCGTGACCTCCGTAGGATCTTGCTCTTTCCTGACATCGCGAAACGCAGCGTATTACGCCTTCGTACCAGCCGGAATTCCCGCGGGAAAACGCACAGAGCGAGCCTATTTTTCACGTGGTCGACCGGCGCCCAGAGAAGAAGACGGACTGAAACTAAGAAGGCCAAAAGAGAGGAGGAGAGAAAGAGTAAGCGGCCGCGCATTATTGCATTGTCCAGTTTGATAGAATCCGAAAATCCTTCAGGTTGAGGTTCTGGCGACGGGACCACGCGAGGTGCCTAGCAATGCGCCCTGCGGCCATTTTCCCCTGGGCACGCGGTAACCCATCAAACTTTCAGCTGGACACATCTTCCTCCTTCGCTCCTTCGCTCCTTCCTTTGCCGCCTCTCCGGTCTTCTCCTTTTCTTTCACTTCTTCGGGTATGCTACGTGCCGGCAGAAGAACAGAGGGCGCTGGACCCAGTGATGAATATTGCAGGGGGTGCTTATTGTTTCCGCTCACAAATCATCCGCCGATGTCTCGCGGGGAGAGCGCCACAATGTTTTATTCTCCTCTGGTCGACGGGGTCGACACTACCGGTTCGCATGTCGAACCGTACGCTCCTGAACTCGATCGTAAGACGTATCGTTCCCATTTCCCACCGAGAATATCCCACCGCCAACCGGAACCGTTTTTGTTCAGAATCGCAGAAACGGTCGAGCCTCCTGAATCGTATGAAAAGTGGATGGTCATCACGACCTCTTCAAAGCGGTCACAGCAAATAAATAATAATAGAGAGAGAGAGAGAGAGAGAGAGAGAGAGAGAGAGAGAGAGAGGGGGGGGGGGGGGTGGGGGCATGGAATTACTTACTCATGTGACGTTTTCTTAGGGAAGAGATACGTTCGGTAAAGTCGCGTAGAAAAAATCGCCCAGTACCGACGACACGTATGCCCCTGTTCTTTATGAGAAAACCTAGCCGGAGGACGAGGAAAGAACATGAACTCGTTTCTTTGCTGGCCTCTTGGTGCCACCTCCCTTCGTCCCAATTCCGTAACAATAATTTTGCAAATAGCCCACGGAAACCGCTGTTAAATAATGAAGCAGCCTGTCGTCCGGGAAGATTCAATTTGCGCCGCGAACGCATGGGATGAGCCGAGCTGTATTCCCGTGAAAAACGGAGGACGCGCGTAAAACTTACTTACCCCGAGCTAAAGTATCTCTTTTTTCTCCATCTTCCTCGGCTTCCTTTATCAGCAAAGGAGAATACGTTTAAGATTAACAGCGACGAATATTGAGAAGTCGATGCAAGTTTAATTGTAAGACACGCGGTAACGTGCAGGAAAATGTTATTAGGAAAACACATGGGTTGGACGATTCGATAGAATCGGAAATCAAAGCGGTCCAGCGGAGCCGCGGTAAAATGTTCCGGAGGCGAATCGACAGGCGACATAAGATATTCAAACGCAATATTCAAATGCTGTCCGCAAAGCGCAAATTCGATTCTCGCTGCGTATAAATCAACGTCAGGAGGTTTCCTTGGTGGCGGGTTTCCTCTTTGGAAATTGAAGGCGAACGGTGGTTAGGGCCGGCGGCCATGCAAAATGCAGCCGGCCTATGAGATGGCTATCTCTCGGCCAGTCTCGTGCCGGTATCTGCTCTTGCGGAATTGTGCCAATCCCAAGAGAATCTTACCTTACGTCACGTTCCGCGCGCGTGGACAATCCTCAACCGCGACGATTTTCCCTTTTCCTTCTGCGAGCGAGCTCCAACTCGACGTGTTTACTCCCGGCGTGACTAATTGCGCGTGCACGATTTTATTAAATTTGTCCACAACGTTAGCTCGTTTGCATTCGTTAATGAGTTTTCGGTCTGCCGGGCCGTACCAGGCCTGGAACGTAACGAAGTTGGGGCTGACGAGTGGAGTAACGGGGAGCAAGGCCGGAGGACAGGAGAGGTCGTAAAGGGAAAAATGCTGCAGGGTGAATAAGAGAAAAATTGCGCACGGATGAAAAGGAGAATAGTGCAAAAAGTCGGGACAAGGAAGAGTCGGTTTGGTTTCACTCTGAATTAACATACTTGAGCGATGAATTTCCGCATTTTTCTCGGCACCAGAGAAATCGTAGTTTTTATCGGGACGAGAGAAACAACGATAGGACCGTCTCGGAATAAGTACACGGCGAACGTGATAGGCCACCGTAGATCACTCTGCGGTTCAGCATCTCAGGGGTCGCATTATCCCCGGTCCTTCCGCACCCGCGTCCCTAGGAAGCAACCCTTTTTGTCGGTTCTTCTTCTACAAATTACCCCGACGTACCGACCGCCAAAGAGTTTAATCGACCCGACGGAAAAAAGATGGGTACACGGCATTCCTTGGCCCGTCCAGGTCCCTATTATCTCGGATACGTGCCATAGCGTTTAAACTCGCCTTCTTCCTCAAACGAACCCACTAAGAACTTGGACGAAACTCTTTAAAACGTCTGCTCTTTAAAACGTCTACACCGGTCTTCGGCTACGATACGGAATCCCACGAGGACGCAACGACCACTCCGGATATTTACGATAAACACGTACACGTGCTACCGTTAGTCGGCGGAACGGATAACAAGGAGGGCGCGGCCCGATAAAAGACATTATTCAAATTTGCCTTGCGTAAAATCGGCCAAGATAAAACCAAGACGAAGTCGGAAGAGGCGAAAACACGATGTTAGGCATCGTTGTATCCGAATCACGGTCCCTTTAACTTCAAACCGCTCGAGGCGACGCCATACAAAGAAAAACGCGGGACTTAAAACCTTCCCCGCTTTCTGTATAATGCAAAAGACCCTACTCTAAACACGCTCTAAACGTTCAAGAGCGCTTTAGTCACCGCATTATGTGTGACGATTATATGCGATTTCAAGAACCTTGTGTTTAAACGTTACATGGAAAAATCCATCTAGCATATCACAACTTCTTGAGGAAAATCTTGGAGCTCGATAAGAACTCTCGATAGTCAACGAGACGATACGACGAAGGTGCGGAGATGGCTTGATGTCTGAGCAATATCACGGGGATGTGGTCATCTTAATGGAGTCGTCCGTGGTAGGACGCCAAGCACGCACCAATGATTTTAATGAGATTCGCAAGTCGGAAAGCCCGTCTGAAGTGATGACACGCTCGCTAGAGCTGGACCTCCTAGCTTACATCTCTCTACCTTTTGTTCATATGCACCGTGCCGGAAAGAAAATTTTCTTCATTCGCTCTTTGCACTAGACCATTACTTAATTTTACACGATGCCTCTCTCTGTCTCTATCTATAATCACTAAACGATTAGTCAGGTCGAGAAACACTTACGTCAAAGAGAAGATCGTTTGTTAATTTGAAAGCGCCCAACGCACCGAGATGTGAGAACGAGAAGGCAATGAAAAAAGGGGTGAAATGGAATTTGAGTTTAACTTTACTGGATGAACCGAGCAAGTGCGCGCGCCCGAGGAACAAGAGGATGGCAAAGTAGACGGGGGATATGAGAACGACAAGGAGAAATAGTCGGGATTGCGAGATCGTGTTGGTCGTGAGTTTGAGACTTGGGAATTTCGGTCGGTGGCTCGTTTCGCGGGGCACAAAGCGGTCTGCCGGACTTAACGTGATTAGCAGAGATACCCCGGGCAGCTTCCTATTATCCGCGGTCCAGACGCCGCCGCATAACCGTACTACCCCTTGCCGCGCCCCCGTCTATCCCTGCCCAGTCCCGTCAATCCCTTCAGCCTGGCTCAACGATACGATATCCAGCAACCGCTACTGACCGTCAATGGCTTTCTTGAAATCTCCTAGCAAACTACCTCGTGCATCCAAATCATCATTTTCCACAGGTCCTACGAGAAAGTTTCGGAGGATATATCTTCTCCATTAATAATCCGAAGCATAGACCGCGTTCGTCGTCGGCGAAGCCAAGTCCCCGAAGGATCGGTGCGATTAGCAATGTTAAAACGGCGAACCGACGACGTACCTTCGCTTCGCTGATCGACATCAGACACGAGTCGAGCGAACGCTGAAATCCGATAGCCGGACGACGTAGGTAGATCGCGCTCGCACGGCTCAGGAGAAAGCATATGCCGAGGACAGAGAGAGGAATGCAGCGAAAGAGGGAGAGATGCTTGCTGGTCGGTACACAGGGTGAGAGTCCCTGCGAGTATGAAACTCAATTTGATTCCTGCTTCCCCGACCCTGGACGCAGCCATGGGACTGGAATGAGAAGGGGGAATGAGGGGGCGAAGGGAGAGGGAGACTCGTTCCCAGGGGCGCGCGACTGACCCGACATCCTGCAGGATCCAGCCACTCATATTGCCAATTACCAACTCTACGACCCTCTCGCTCGCTCTCGGCCTATGACTTGGGATGATTCCGGCCACTTGGAGGCTCTTCCAGTTACAACGAGGATACCCGCCGTTCGACCAGCCAGAAGAACGCGATAACCGATCGTTCGAGCAGAAATTCAACTGTCGACAAACTAGCGATACTTTTCGGTCGACACGAAACCGCGAAGATACCTCTGTAAAATCACTTAACTTTATCGGAAGCTAAAGGGGGGTGTGAGCTTGCATTCGCCACTGTAATCGTATATAAAATCTACATGTCAGCCGTATACGTCCCTGTATCGTGAAGTTTATGCGTTATAAAGGAGGGTCGTACGGATGGCACAGCGTACGGATGGCCTGCCGTCTGAGAGGGCGGTGAGGTGAGTTTAACAAATATTGAAGTCTCCGAGACGTCGGGCCGCACCCCACGAGCACCCTTCGTCGCGAAACGCGCCAACAAACTTCCGAGTTTAAACTTGTCTAAATGTTTATACTTTTCCCTCGCTTCGGTATTTCTTCGTGGCCGTCCGCGTCCGGCATAGCTTTTTCCTCCGGCAGCGCGTTTTTTTACATCCGCCGGCCTCATGATGCGCCCACCAAACAACCTTCAGCCTTCTGTGCTTTCAATATTTCCTATACGTCAGCACGGGATAAACCTTTAGTTGACCTTCAGTTTTCCTTTGCCTCGGATACCGCGGACACTGACGATCGTTTACGAACGCATCGAGACAATAGTTATCGCGAAAGGGAAATTCATGTTTGTGCGGGCGGGTTCTCGCGCGTTACAGAAGTAGGAGTATAGGAAAAATGGAAGGGGATGCTCGCGGGTGGCTCATGCCGGGAGTAAGATGTAATTTTCAATACCCGAACCGGGGTCTCTGGAGGCGCAGGGGGAGCCACAATTCCGGGGGTTTACCGTGCGCTGTCGACGTAAACTCTCCTCAGTCGCACCCCGGTCGGCCCAAGTCAGCTACGAGAAAGAGCACCACTTATTCCAACCCCCAGTGACTGTCAATACACTCTCTCTCTCTCTCTCTCTCTCTCTCTCTTCCACCCATTCGATTTCGTACCCCACCGTCCTCCCACTGCTTCTCCCCGACAATCTACGCTAGAAGCGCCCGGCAGAAAAACTAAATATGACTAGCTCCGAAACGGATATGCTTAGACATCATCATAGTCGAATTTTGCTACATGCAGGCAATAGCGTACCAAACGTCGGAGCAACTGAATCGTTTATAAACATTAACACGATAAACGAAGAACTTTCTTTAAGATAACCTCAAGGAGCATCGAAATCTTTGACTTTTTTGTACAAGAACGACTAAGATAATACATTGCTGAGTCTAATATCGTTCCTATGGAAATAGTGTATGTAGCGTGGAAGATGCAAGGTGAGAACCGCATGTGCGAAGCTTCCTCGGGATCCCGAGGGAAAGCCGAGAGTCACACTGATCTTGCTCTTTGTCGCGGGACCCATTGGAGTGCATCCTCGAACCTTCTCCACGTTACCACCGACCCTTCCGCCGTAACCTTCTCCTCCGTGCACCGCAGCACCGTCTTCCCAGCATCCTCCGGTGGCTTCCTTCCGCCGAAATCGCGAGCCACCTAACGTGGCTTTCGAAGCCTCCGGAGAGACGGGCACGTTCACTACGACATCCTTCGCTGAATCACGCGCCAATGTTTTATAGATAATTAAAGTTGAACCTACAAGAATAAAGAGTTACACGGCGAGTAACGTAAGATGCCGACGATGGGAGAAATGTCGGCAAATCGAGCGAGTCCCAAGACACGGTGGATTAGTAGTCGTTTGATTTACCCTCGGGAGCAGAAGGTCGTACGTAAGACGGCTCATTCGTTTCAGCAGGTACACGCTTGAACGTCTTGGTGGGTGTTGGAAATGCGATCGTCATCTAATTGGAACTCGATATCCAGTAACGAGGGTTACAAACTTTCCCGTTTTCTGCATCGGTTCCTTCTCCTTTTTATCCTTCTTCCGTTTCACATGGGCGCGACCCCACTAGAAGCGGTTGGGGGGAGGCTGAAAAATTGTTATCTTATTTATAGGTTGGAGATTAGGCCGGCAGTTGAGTCGGTAAGAGGCGTCGGAATGACGAATGTTCGAATTGAGCGTACGTCCTACGCTCGTTCGGCCCATTAACACGACTGTTCTAACACAACTGACTAATTAACGGAATGCATCGGCACACGCAGAGAACCAACGGCGAATACGCGCGACTCACCTCGTTGCGTGGTACCGCCTCAACGGCAATGTCAACCAGCCAGTTATCCAGTTATCGCCTTAACGAGCCACTTCTTTATTAGAGCGGATGCTTTCGGGAAGTACTCGCATTTATGGCACGTTTACAGGCGTGCCGAGGTCACTATAATCCTCGTATAGGTGTCAGGAAATGACACCTTTCGCGCGTCATAAACATTGCCCAGTCACGCGACTCCTTGTTCTCTCACCCTCTTACATTAATTTTATTCTCCACCGGCTTGTCGAAAGGCAAACAAAACAACACGATAGCTTTTATTTTACATACACCGGCTATCAGCAAGCATGGTACAGTAATTTTTGTAATATTACGAGGTCGCCAATAGGCTGGGCTAATTACTTTAACATCCGGCATACATTTTAGACACGCTGACTTTCATATCATTTCACGTTCAGCTTAATTAGTTGGTTATTTCTGGCGCAAATGAAGAAGCATGTGTACGATAATATGCTTTTGTTGATGTCTCGATCGAATCTATATCTATATTATTTATCTCGAAATCGGCAAGATTTGACGATTCTCTCGTGACAACGATTTCGCCGTTTTCGAGCGTATCACCGTCAACTACTGGAATTGCTCGAGCACTATTACGAGTTGCGGTACGTTTACAAGGAGGGGACGGTTCTCCTCCAGTAATGCAGACGGCGCATTCGACTGCAACCGGCCACGAGTCCCCATGAGAGATGGAAACATCGACTTACCTATACGTGCTGCTTTGGAAATCGCCGTGCCGAACTACGAGCCTGGCGTGTAGAATGCAGATGCTATGCGAACAGGTCGAAAGGAGTAAGAGAGCTGGAGCACATACGGACAAATGTGGTATACTAAGGCGATAGATTAAGACATCGTTTCCGCGAATCTACCATTTTCGTTTCGCAAGTGGGTCTAGAAGTAGACAGGAGTGAAATCGATTTAACGACATAAAATAAGAACCGAAAGAAATTGATCGAAGAAAAATCGAAGAAATAGGTCCGGCGAAGATGTGTTGCAATGGTAGATGTCGTCAACGGTAAAGGTCTGAAGACTCAAGAGAAAGAGAGAACGACGGGAGAGGAAAGAGAAAAGAACGCAGAGGTGGAGGGTAAGGTCTTTTCCATCCTCTGGCGGTATCCCACGAGACCTCCGGTGTAATTAAGCGAGTGCACCCTCACATGTCTACGTACGTTCACATCGCGTCTATCCATCTAACCGTGGCAGGGCTGTTCTCTTGGTCGACTCTCCGTGCTCCGCTGTATATTGCGGCCCGAGAGGGTCGCCAGATAAGGCCGCAAAAACCTTTGAAAGCTCGGCTGCGAATTCGCTAATACACCTTGTAGTCTCGTAACGATGCGTAAAAATCTGCGAAAGATACTGCCCCTCGAGGATATCTCCGTCGGAAAGTTGGCACGGGAGACGAAATACATGTACGGCATTTCTTTCTACTGAAGTGGCAGAAAAGGCGTTGGTTCGGGACAGCATAAGGTTCCATCGACATGAAACCCGTAGAATCGTTTATATGATAATGACGAGGGCGATTGGTGAGGGTGAGGACGGTAAGAAAGGCCGAATCGACAGTTTCTCGGTCCCGACGGATTCCGTAAGTCCCGTGAAACCATTGGAGAAACGTCTTCCGGTTCCTTTGCGCCGCTGGACGCGTAACGCGCTGTACCGCACGCGCGTTAACGCGCCGGGCATATGGTAATGGAGGGCCAATTGTGCGGAAACGGACTACCCTGGGGAGACGGTCAGAGCTGCCAACCAGCGGTCAGCTCCCGTCAATGTGTCACTTACGTAGCCAGAATACACCGAGTACTCGCTGTCTCCCTCCCGCGCTTCCCGGAGAGTCCCTGCTATGCACCAAATGCGTTTCCCCTCGTTCCACGATCCTGTCACTCTCCCGTCTGGAACGTTCTGTCCGCGGCCGGCAAAATGCTCGGAGATCGCTACGTTTGGCAACCAGCCCCGCGGAGACCTACGGGACGTACGGAAAATTCCTTCCATCCTCAATCGACAATCGACATTCGACAATCGACCGATAATTAATCGCTTATGTAGCTTGATACATAATAATACCCGATTAGGGGTAGGGGTAGTAAGTCTTAAATGAGGAGAATCCGATTCCCGGACTATGCGGTTCGATTGTCGCTCGTCCGAGCGGACCAGCCGCTCGTCGAGGCGTAAAACTGCGTTAGAACTGGCATTAAAGCTTCCGCACGAAGAACACTAGGGACGAGCTGCCAATTCGGCAAGGGTCGGGATCGTAGGACGAAGAACAGGTAAAGACGGGGGGAAAGCTCGTGCGATTCTTGATTCAGGGTCGTCTGGGACTTGACGAAGGTCCGTGCCCAACTACTACTACCAACTTGCACGTTCCAGCTATCAGCAGTCGCGAACGCTCAGCCCAGTATTCGCGAATCAGTGGCTCTGCGGAAAAGCTGTAGAGGGAAACGGATGAGGGGAAAAAGAGAGAGAGAGAGAGAGAGAGAGGACAAGAGAAAGAGCTCGAAACAGGGCGATAAATAACTAGAGGATGAAAAAGGGGGCGCGGTGCCCTCCCGGGGCCCCTAAACCTAGACTACACATCCCCCCGAACCACCTTTCACCCCGGCAGCACCGTATAAACCGCGCACGGGCCCGACCCCGGCAATTATACCCTCGCACGCGAAATGTTTTATTACCCTGGCGCAGTAACCCTGCGTACGGCGCAGTACGAACCTACGTATGTGTTGCCTCTGATAACACGTGAGCCGGGATACGCTTCAACGTGTCAGAATCGCTACGAAAGAGCATAAAGAGATTTAACCCACTTTCCAAAACGACCGAGAAATGCCAACAAACTACGTAAAAAAGGTACACGAGAATTGACAAGCTCCGCGCTTATGAGGAATTGAGAGGTTGTGGATTAGGTAGGCGGCTCAACGATAACCGGGCCCTTTACATTGAAAGTGGCTAATTACCAGACAAGCACCTGATAAAGTCCTAGCAGAGTTGCGCAGGTCTCGGGACGTACAGCGACGTTAGCCCTTGAGTGGATCCCGAAACGTGCAGCGGATGACGCTGTGTTTCATCTAATTCTGTAATCCAGCCTCGCACTACCTGCTAACTGCTCCGTAAATCGAGGATCCAATCTTCTCCCTGTACTCGCTGTCCTTCCTGGCAGCACCTCATCCAACTGCCCCTAAGATTTGTGGGCAACGCGATGCAAGACTATTCAATGACTACCACCCGTACGCCATGTTGTATCGTATCAAGAGATGGACATTTATTAAAGGAAAAGTCATAATCGGTTAACTGGCGATTATTCAATAATATATCTGCTTACATTGACGCACGCTCCCCTTTAGAGCTGACTGCTTTTATTTTTTAACGCGTTCGAGCTAAAGCCACGCGAGATCGCGTTGAAATTCTGCCAACGTGTTTCGCGTGCAAATTGACCGTTAATTAATTAAAAACGAAGAGGCTGACAGCATAGCTATTTACCTCTACCCTGGCTGCATCCGCCCCTCGAGCCAAGTCAGCCCTTAGTCTTCCGTTAATCGGGTTAGATTAACTCGGTTAGCGCACGGCAGCCTGTTATGCCCTCGTAGTTAGCGACTTATTATACGGAATCAGGTCTCTCGTCGGAGATGCTCCACTAATTTCGTCATTTTACCCATTAAAAAATGTCATATAAAGTAAGACGAAGTTAAGTGGCGTCAGGAATTTCTGTGCATAATCTCCACCGTCGCTTGTGATTATTGTCAGGAGGAATTTCGTCGGCGATTCTTCTGCCATGCCAAAATACGGTTACCTCCGTTTATCGGCTGGTAGGTATCTCGTGACATCGATTTTTAAATTGCGTAATAAATAAAATTAGGGAGGAGGGTGACTTGGGTGATCTTCCAAAGGGGTCGAGCTGTAACTTAATCAGAGCAAGTTCTCCGAGCTTAATAAAGCAGCCTCAATCTTCGCCTCATTACCGAAATACCCCTGAAAAATTTTCACTTAATTTGTACACGATTACCGGAAATCGCCGTGACCGAGCATCTTCCGGATAAAAATGATTCCTTAATTCGTAGATCGATACGTTAATGATGATGGCAGCGAACGTCATTGATGAAATTCATAATCGACCGTAACGGGCGTCTAGCAAGTTCTTTAAGTGCCTCGATTCTGCAGGTATACGCGTGGGATTACTCGGGGCGGAGAGGTTGGGAGGGGTTGGGTGAGGGTAGCGGGAGGTCGATTCAGCTCGACAGCCGGTTGATTAGTTACACGAGAGCGAGTACCGTCATTCTACCCTCGCCGGCACATATGCGACGATACGCGAATGCGAATACGCTCGGCTCGTACAGTGCACACCGACGGTGCAATACGTGGCATCGGCCGCCATGCTAATCGTACGTCTAAACGTACACGGCGCAATCATGTTACATTATGCGTGACGCTTTCCAGTTTACATGCCGCGCGACGACGTGCCGAAGCCAGGTGAAAGCTCTTACGACCAGCAATTGCATTTCCCCATCACCACATCCGACCAACTGCTCAACTTTGATTTTATTCATATTATCCATCATTAATCGAATACACGGGTAAGTGCAGGGTGAAGGTGACAGCATTAAAATAAAAGGTCCGTGTCGAACGAATTAATTATGTAGCGCCGGAACAGCGAGAAGAAACGGTTCGTCGGAGACGAGTGAGCGTTCAAGAAAGACGGCGGTAACCAAGGGTCGGAGTTGATAAAGAAATAAAGAATCGTGAAAGTTCGCGTCGAACCCTGTGCTCCCGGGAGGCCTTATGACTTAAAGTCTCCTTACTCCGTTAATTCCGAACATTAACAAAAGTCTCGCTAAAACTCGCCGCCAACTTTTCCGGCCTCTCGGGGCCGGCACGGACTTGTTAATGAAAAAAATACAATAAAACTCCCTTCACGACGGAAACTCGCCTCCAATTCTCGGCACTCGGTGCTTCCTCGTACTTGCCTCTTTCTCCACCTCTTTCTCCACCTCCACCACACCCTCCCCCTTTCTTTCGGTACCCCTTCCCAGCGCGAGTAATCTTCGAGACCGGATTAATAAAGCCACCATCCTCCGCAGCCTTGTCGCGAGATCTCGGCTATGTGTCTGATCGATTATACTTTGACTTTCTTACCAAGAAATCGACCGAACATTCGGCCACGTTTATCGTACGTGCGCTTCCGGGGCGTTTCACGTGGAAAGATCTCGGCACATCACAGACAAAGACGGTATATTCTCAATATGAATTGCTCCAATTCGATTAGAGAATGGTATTCCCACGAATGACACGGCTGTCGTGTAAGACGAACGGTGGTTCGTTGGCTGAATTAGTAGAAGATGTCGTGGGTGAGGATGACTTGGATTCATTGCGAGCTACCATGCTTAAATCTATGCGTGACACATCATTAGGAAGCCTGGTGCTCAAGTAAATCGTCCAAAAGGAATCTCCATTCGGTAAAATCTGTTAAGTCGTTTCTCATCTGGCAAATGGGTTTCGACGAGTGCATTGCCGACGATGTTCTGCGATCTAGGCTCGATCCTTCTCTCGGGGAAAGCGAGGAATGGACGTGAGTCCCGAAGGGTGGCCTCAGGGGTGGCGGGCCGGCTAGTTTTGATTCACCTCGTGACATCCTACCGGTCACGAGACTGACGGCGCGTAATTGTTCTCTTGTCTGGTTCGCGCTCGGCAGCTTTCCCGCCACGGCGCTTGCGATTGCCTCCGCGCCAAGAATGCATAAGCAGCCTTACCTCTGCCGATCCGCAATGCCGTCCTTCTTTCTGCCGACCCTGCATCACGTTCGCCCCCGCCGACGATTCTACAACCATTCGAGAAACCGTAATGTCCTTTCCACCCGCAATCTCCAAAACTTCTCGCTCATGAGAGACACCGCGACGCCTCTGGAAAATTTCGAATATTACATCGTTCTCAAATTTTCACGCTGGATCATCGATATCGTCGGTACAAAGTGAGAAAAAGCTCGTCTAATTGGCTGAAAGCCGATATGACACAGCTCGATAGCCAATCAGTAGAGCTGAGGGACTGACAAACGATCCTTTTCCCTCTCCTCGAATCCCCGTCCATCCGTATCGTTATCCGTATCGACGTGGAATCGAGCCGTCCTGCTTCTGATATGTTATTAATGATCGTCGAAGCTGTCGCGCGACCATCTCACCCGTGCGACGTGCAAACGATTTGTACATATCGGCCACGTGTCGAATCCGACGCGAATGAGAGGACGCGTATAATTTGGCGGATGGCACTTGTTTCGTGTAGGCCAGGATAATTGGCACGTAGACGGAATTTCCCGGTGTCCCATTGCAGCATCACGAGGATCTCTGACGTATGTCACGCGCGGCAACCTCCTGGGAACCGACGCGCATTCAATTAAACGCTCACCCGCATTTAAACCCGTCGCTTCTACTCGGCTTCTCGAAATTCACGAGAATCAACTGGCAAGACGTTCCATCGGAATTCCGCCACGGATTGGCCGATGAAACTTTCGACGCCCTCGTCGCCACGGATTCTCACTCGCGTCTCAACGCCCTTCCTATATTTCCACGCGCACGTACCGACTCGGAGATGTCATCCAACTGTCAACCGAAGCAAAGCTCTCCTCTCCTCCGACAGGCGTTTTCACTCCCCGTCTCTCTTCTCTTTCTCCCTCACGCTCACGTCTCCTTCTACCCCCTATTGATAATGTCGGCAATTTCTCGAGTTAGGTGCTATTAATCGACGACGAGGGGAGAAAGCGCCCGATGCTTAGGACTTAAGGAAGAAGATTGGAATTTTATTACTAAAAACTGCCTATTTAGCGGCGAGGCTCAACGTCGAATTCTTTGCTCGATTTTCCTCATTCGTGGAGATGGAAAAAGAAGGCTCGCTGGTGGTGAGTAAGTTCCATGAGATTTCGCGGCTCGACGGAAGCTCGTCGAAGGACCGAAAGCGCCGCGCGCCGTCGAATTACTCGGCGGGTGCCTCCCAAGGGGCACAACTTGTCCGCGACAATTTCAAACTTATTTTAACATTCATATAAGCCCCGTTCGCCTCGGCCGCGTGTCCCTTTCCTGCGCGTAACCCGAGAACTGCTAAAGCAGAGAGGGAGAGGGAAGCACCCCCTCATCGCGGCACGTAGGCAGTAGCTCGCACTATCTACGGCTCTTCCGTGCGATTCGGGGCCGTGCAAGCATAAGGGTAACGTCGGATTTACATAAGATTATGCGTAAGCCTTCCAATGACGCTCGTCGTAAGGGACCACCCACAAGAGATAGTCGACGACATAACGAGACTCAGGGGTAATATACGCTTCGATTGATAATTACAATAAACCGGCCCGATATGATGTGTCAATGTCACTCTCAGAACAGAACACCTACGTTTGAAGGGAAATTTGTCAAACGGACTAATGGCTCGCATATTCTTTGGTGGCTTTAATTGCCTACTCAGATGGAGATGCGTGCGTGAAAATCTTTCCTCTCATACAAACAACGTCTGCCGAGGTACTTTATAACCACGTACAAAAATCTCCACCCCCAGGGGAAGTACCGCGGACTGTTTTATATTTCAATGAGCCAGGAGGATTTATTATTGCGCACGGTGCGCTCTTCCTCTTGGTGTTGTTAAATCTCGTATCCCCTCCGTATCTTACGTGTTTTGTATTCATAGTCTGCGCAAAAACTGCTCCTAGAGCGCAATAACGGTTATACGATCCATAAAGCCGTGGTGCCTGGCTTGCGGATGTTTACTCAAGCACGGAAGACGCCCCAAACTCCTCATTTATTTGCTCACTTTCTGATTGTTCGGTTTATCTTGAACTCCCCTTGCGCGCACTCCTGGTCCTTTCACTTCGATCACCTGTCATAGCTGCAGCAGAGACCCAAACCGGTTAGCTTGGATTCTCTGTCTTGATGCTTCGAATTGTAGGAAGCCAGTATATCGACCGTCGACCGCTTTGCTCTCTCGTCATGGAACGTGGATGGAACTCAGCTGCCAACGTGAAATACGCTGCACTCTACGGTAAGAGAACCGAATGCTCCACCCCATGCGATACAAGCTTACAGCACTCCTCCACTGTCCAACCGTTGGTAAACCTACGGATCTCTACCTATGGGCGAGATGGTTCCTCCCACTTGAATGTAACATTGTACTCAAATGATGAACGCCAAGAAAATATAACCGTAGCTCAATTCAAAGACCTAAACAAAAGATTTCTGTAAATTCGGTGTCTTGAAATATGACAAGTTTTCGAAATTTAACCCCCAGATTTTCCCGCCTTTTACTAAACGAAATCCGAAGAATTAACGAAAAGAAATGTTCCGCTTAACAGTACTGCCCTTTCTACGACGCAACATATTATCCTCACTGCCTTCTAATCATCATAGGGCAGCGAGTTTAACGAGCAAGAAGAAAACTGCGCAGAAAGGAAGTTCGTGCGAACCCACAAAAATAGCTATAGTAAGTGTATAATTCCCTTTGCTGCAAAAATCGTAAGCTAACAAGACAGTTATATCATCTATCGAAATGTACGATCGGCGAACAAATAATTTGCCTACTTTATTTAACACCGATGCCTTCATGGATTTCCTGAGTTAGATAACGACGTGAACTAAACGTTACTCTACGGGCCATAAAAAAATAACATTTAAAATAGCCGCAGAAACGTGTGGGAGGGGAATGAAGCTTTTTTGATAAGTCGATGGCTGCACGCATTTCCCGAGTGTAAGGATGCTTAGATAATCGGTGACCCCAGAGGGGCACCGTGGCCAACATTAAAATAATGGCATACATTAGCCTCCTGTAAAGCCGCGTTGCCCATTCAGAAAGCGCAACTCTGCTAAACGTGTACTTTCGTCTGGTGACGTAACACGGCGTTTCCTCTGCGTCCCAAGGGGGTTAAAAAGTGAAAAAGAATCAAAGTCCCGAGTGTTTTGGTCAAGTGAAACAAAGTAAGAAAATACTACGACGCCAGTAGGCACACATGAAAGTTATTACTCCGGGGCCATTAAAACCTCTGCTCTGGCAATATTTCTTTATTGCGGGACAGGGCAAAAACCGTATGTCCGCAGAACCACTTTTACCTCTCCGCATGTAAAATGATTCTTAGGCCGATGTAACGATGCCGAGGAGCGCTCCTTGCTGCATGAGCATTTTAATCCGTACTTTCTAAATTATGTGCACTCGACGGAGACATAAATTTTCGATAAATACGGTACCTTCGTTAGATCGCTCGACACCGCACCAGCCGCCGAACCCTCTCGAGCTATTAACGGCTCTGGCGTGAGATACGAGGTCGATAATGCCGGAAAAACGTCCCGTCGCCCCGTGCTTCGTACATTTAGTTATTGGTAGAAAGTTCATTTAAGAGTTTACCAGCTTTAAATTGCCTTAAACATCTAGTTTATTTCATTGATTTTACTGCCAGAACTCCTGATCAGCAACCCCGAAGCCGAAAAATTTTCAAAGGCGTATAATGCACCAACGAGATATTCCGGCTGGACAAGCTGCCGAAGAAATTCTCTCTTACTTGACTTGCAGGTCCTTTGCGGCTGTGGTGCATTAGACGGAACGGAGCTTTCAGAAGCCATGTCTGTCACGATTAACGTCTGTCAGCGAGGCATGAAGCCCCGATTTTTCGCGCCTGATGTCAAGATTTGCAATCTCATGAATCATTATACGAACGAACCGGAAACCGGTCCTCCGAGGAATGCCCTCGTCGAAGGTGCCAGACTGGCAAGGTCGTCCATAAAGCCATTCAGTCAGTGTGAAATCTGCACCTACGGAGCACTCATCATCCCCGGCGGATTCGGAGTCGCGCGTACGCTGTTAGTCATCATATAATACAGAGAAGTCCCGTGGAAAAGATAACGAAATGTCCTATTTAGGAATCATTATACATCATTATACACACAGGAGTGATTTTGCTTCGAAAGGTACCGATTGTACGGTCCTCCCTGACTTGGCCAATCTCATAGAAGGCTTCTACTGCGAGAAGAAACCAATCGGAGCTGTCTGTATAGCCTCCGCAATCGTCGCGAAGGTCTTGAAAGGCGTTAAGGTTACCCTTGGCAAGGACTGTAGGTTATTAATCTCAAATTACAGTCTTTTCTCCATGATACGCCTGCGGGAACGTTTCGTAAAATATTTTAGCACCAAAAGAAGACTGGCCGTATGCCGAGGCCATCCAGAGGGTGAAGGATATGGGGGCGAAGATCGAAATGAAGGATTCAAAGGGCGTTACTCACTGTAAAACGTACAACGTCTTTAGTACACCAGCTTGGATGCAGAAAAGTGCGACCTACGGAGGAAATCATGCGGCTATAGGTAAAATGATTGACATGATAAAAAAACGCATCCAGTAGAGCAGTAGGACGATCCAATTTGCCCGTACGACGTGGCGTATCTTTCGTAACATTTTTATTTGTACATTTTCATTATGGTGCTAATTCTCCATCCATAGATAATGTAGGTGGTTTAAGAAAAATATAGTTTATTGAATTCTTTCGATGTGCCCCAATAAACGGCTGTAGAAAGATCGAGGCACAAGTTCCCAATGCACACTTTTACGATTAGCAGATAAGCCTACTGATAAAACTACAATAATCAACAACAAATGAAATAACAATGCGTCGAGATCTGCAGCAAAGGACCCGCACGAATCATTTCATTTTATTTCTTCTTTCGATTCATACATTATAGAATGTCCTCTGCCGCGAGTTTTCATCGATACGAAATATGATCCACATGAGATAATTGAAAAATTGATCAAGGTATGACGACGGCCTTGCCCACAGGTTTTTGCCTTTTCTCTTTTGTTCCGATGATCGCGGACGATTCGAGTGTACAGCGTTAAAAGCTAGAGAGCAAATTCCAGCCTCGCCGAAGATTAATGCTGAGAAAAGTATTCAACGTTTTCTGTATGACGGTTATGAATGAGCAGTCTTACGATGATAGTACGTATCCTAAAGTTAATCTTACAATTTATTTAATACATTTACGCGCAGAGAAGGAGAGTGTCAATCTAGATGGCAATCCCATGGAAAATTCCTCTAGGTGTTATCCTAGGTTTTTGTCGAGCACAAATCTCCAGAAAATCCGCCTATGAAAATTTTCGCCAGGGAAAGCGTAATACTGCGCAGTGAAGACATTCAATTATTCCGTATGACCCTCGTCTGTTCCAACTGCTTATCCAAATCTGACAGGTTCAGTTCCGTCGTTTTCTTTTGCGCTTGCTTTGAACAGTCGCAAGAGAACGAAACGACGTGCACACTGTCGGATTTATCGCGCCGGGGGTAAAAATTGAATAGTGTTGCCGGTGTCAGACGTTCGACAAAACAACGAGGGGCACGTGTTCGATTCTGAAGCCTATTATCTCGCCATTCCCCCTTACAGTCCCTCACTCAGCCACGATTCATCTCCTCGGCCGGTATCGAATCGACGACGATTTTCTTTTCGAACTTCGGTTCAGATCTCGAGGCCAGATTCCGCATTTTCTTTGTGTCCGGTTTGCGCGTCTGCGCTCATGTAACGCTCGAGGCACATTCAACTGAGAGCAAGTAGAGGCTCGATTGGCACACGAGACCTGCGCGCCTTATCCTCCTCGTACTGCTTAATTTTCATGAGCTTTCGCTTGCCCTTGCTCAGCTTCTTCGTCGGTAGTTCGGTAGTAGTGGTGGTGGTGGTGCTGATAGGACCGTTGACCCGTTCCTCCTCTTCGAGCATCCTCAGAGTCTCAATGATGTTCCTCGGCTCGACGATTCGCCCGGTCGCGCTTCCATTCTTGTTGGCATAAACAACCGATAAATGAGAGAAACTAGACTTCGGAGGAGCAGTTATGTCGGCAAAATCGCGGAAATTGGCGAAGAAGTCTCCGCCCCGAATCGGTTGGGGTTTTGGGTTTCTATAGTAATTGCCACGTGCACGTCCGGTCGCGCCATTAAAGTAGGGGCTGTAGAGGCTCTCTCCGGCTGTGTACTCGTCGTTCTCCTTCTCTTCGGGATAATAGGTACCTCCACGAATGACGCCAAAGTTACCGGAGCCCAAAAGAGGATGCTGCGTGTCCTTTGTGTTGCTCGCAGCGGCTTGGTACGCTCCACGGTCGCGCTGAAAGTACCCTAGGAACCTGTTAGGCCTATATCGCTGCTGCTGTTGGTTCTCCGTGAAGGGAAGCCTCTGGTTGCCGAAGAGCTCTGCGAACGACGGGAAGAAATTCTGGCTTTCCGTCTCGGGGCTCTTGTCCTCCGAATTAGTCGCCGTTTCTGATTCGACCGTTTCGTCAGAATTCTTCGTCTCCTGATCCCTCCCCTCGGTACCCTCAAGTCCGTCGACTAACTCCTCGGGCTTGGAGAGCTCCGCCGATGATCCGCTTTTCTCCGAAGATTCCTCTACTTGTGCCGACTCTACACTTCCAGTACTGTCCGGCTCCATAAACATGTCAGAGTCGTCAGCATCGTCGTCATATTGCTCGCCCACCTCCGACGCCGACGCTATCGAGTCCTGGAACAAAGGAGATTTCCCTGCAATCACCGTTCAAATCCGGAGCCGTTTCCTCGTAATAATGTTCGAAGCACGGGGAGAAAGTCCGGGGGCAAAGCACTCGAAGAATACCTTTTTGCCTTGGTTTATAGGAGTTGCGCGAGCTTCTGTTGTAACACAAAATCATTGTACCTAGCCCGGAAATCTGGTGGGGACCGCAACGATATGGAAATGCGCTAAGACGCCGTCACGCGCTATCGATCGGTGCTGCGTAGCTGCTTGAAATGACATTCCTCAGAGCGAGGCTCGATTTGACTGAATTTCATTGGAAAACGGCCCGTCTGCGGGCATTCGGGGAGCGGATAATGAGGACTGACAAAGAATGACGTGAGTCAAAGAAGCCGTGCCAGGAGGCAGGTCGGCGGGATACCATCCGCAGGATCGCGCGAGTTGAGCGTGTCCTCGCCTTGACATTTACGGGATCTTCGTGGCTCCGTCGCTACGTGGCTCCGTCGCTCCGTGGCTCCGTGGCTCCGTGGCCTGTGAAACTAGTTGCTGACTGGCGTATAAGTCAGCGTCGCCGTGGTGCACCGTCCTACACTGTATAAAAGATCAGCTAGCGGGGCACGTGTTGGTGCGCTCACGCATGTCGAAGCGCAGACAGTCGTACCTGAATTCACTTGCAACATACCGACACGACACGCCTAGCATTGTTACCAATATGTCAGGTCAAGCCGGTCTACGTTGCGCATAACTCTACCTACCACGCTAGTCATTTCAAATAAACCCAAAAACTTTGTACCGGTATTCCTCGTTGTGCTTACGTTATATAACTCGGTTGAGCTTACTTATACCCTTGGCCCGTTTGACGAGTTTATGCGCCCCGTAACAAGAGAGAAACATACGACCGTTTCACGAAAACTAACGAGTCTACTCACTGCTCGTGCTCGCGAGAAGCGGTAGTAAATCAGTGAAGCGCGAACAGATCGAACACGTGAATTACGATTATTCGCTAACGCGGTCTACAGCCTAATGAGCTAAATAACGGGAAGACGATAGGGTTGGCGATATCTCTTATTAAACTACCTTATTTTATGATAACACTTGACGTTATTGACGAGCCGAATGAACATACTTGTCCATCGTACGTATCCTTAATACAGCAATCAATTTGATAAACCACGGATGATCTTTTATAATGAACCGCTCGAGGAACAATATTATTATGTCGATTAGTGCGTTCCGGGATGCAAATTACCGCTGGCGTCCCGATCGTACGAGTACACGTGCTATCCTAGTCGTAGCGATACGAATTATGTGCGAATTAAGGGCAATCAATGCGAGAGTGCCGTGTTTCAGAATGGATGTGCCCAAGTCGTTACCGAAGCACGAATTGCTCATCTAACGTATGAGTCTTATTACGGAGGAAGACGCGTGTTGTGACACGGCAAAATGCATCCTGCAATCATCGCCCCAGCGAAATCGCTTTCCTCGGCGAACCTAACGGACCGTGGGATACTTATCGATCTATCCTTTCGTCGATTCAGGACGAATGGCGGATATGGTAATGACTCAAGACATCCTTACTATCCACCTATCGTGCTGGCTGCTGATTTACGTTACCTCGTGATCAGCAGCATCCTCCGCTACAGGCGCACCGTCTAAAACAAAAAGAAAGCAATCCTCATGAATCTTGGCCGCTCCTGAATTTCGTCATTTTTTGCGCGAATCGTTGAAACGCAAGAAGCAACGACGAACCGGCTGCATTTATCAAGTTGCGCGTGGTACCTCCGGGTGGCCGACATGCACTCGATTGAAAATCTCCATGAGCGCCTTGAAACGACGAGCCGCAATGATTTATCAACGGTCGTCCTGACATACGATCTTTCTTTTATTAAACGTATGAGCGTACCAGCTCGTTTGTAGAGAAATTAATTCAACATTTCTCTCTCGAGTCGATACAACAACCCACCCGTTGAATGGCTATCCTTGCGGCGCAAACAAGCATGGATTAATATTCTTTTACGAGCAAGGGAAAATAGGTATAACACAACGTATAGACAAAGCTTGAGTCACCGCTTTAGCCAGGGGGAAAAGAGTTTTGGGGATCCTCCGGAATGTGGTTTCTCAAATTAACGACCGTCCGAACTTGTAAACCGGCTGCATATAAGTTGCCATATTTACCGAGAAGGAAGGTCAAATCTTATGTCCTTATCCCTGAGATAAGTTTGTGCGATCTCCCGTAAAAAGTTGAGTATCCCGGCGCTCGCTCATGATACTGTGATAAATATAGGGAATGGAATGTTTATATATTCTGTTGTCCAACCGCTTCGGCACAAGTGTCGGCAGTAAGGAAGTTTACGCAGCAGTAAAATATGGAATAAAAGTTTTGAGGCTGATGGGCGGGGCGAAAATGATGTAAAAGTGCGGGCGAGGTGCGTTGTCTTGAGGCGACGGGAGACTTGCCGCAGCAAAATCGTTATTAATTAGTCCGCGGGCAACAGCGTCCGTTAATTAGTCCTATGTACTTTGGTAACAACGCGGATATATGTACGTGGCGGTGCTTTCATCGACGCCACTGAGAGAGAAAGTTCAATTACGTGGACGACAAGCTTTGCTCAGATGGTCGGACGGTCCGACGTCTCTGGAGATTCTCGGGAGGCTGTAACTCTCCTTTTCTCGAGTCCACCTGTCGCGGTTCACCACTATCCGCCACTGTCCACCACTGTCCACCACTGTCCACCACTGTCCACCACTCTCCACCACTCTCCAGAGCTGTCCGATGTTGACACAACGCCGCTCAACGCTTCCGACATGCTAGGCGACTTTTTTCTCACCTCACCGGACAAAGCCCGGGCTACGGTAAGCGCTCCACTATCATATGGAGAAGGGAAAATCCTCGCGGACTTTCGTAACGAGCAATTGAAGAACGGCCGACGGCCAGTCTCTGGAGATTCCCGTCAACACCGAGCGAAACATTGGCTCACTTCCTGCAGAATACCGCTTGAAAAATGACCGATCAGAAGAAATGAGAGCTACGGCGAAATGAACTTTCACGGGCCCTTAAGGCGCCGTTACACGTCGTTTCCTTGATCGCGGCTATCCGCCAACATCGACGCTCTGTCAAGCCGCCACACGTTTCTCAGCGCTTCCGACATTTTCCCGCAGTTTTTCCTCGCCCCCACGTTCTGGCATAATCCGCATTCATGCTCGACTCTCTTGTCAGAAAAATTCCACTCACTGATAACGTTTCGTAATACCTGAGTTGCGCTATTTAAAGCGCTATCTGGCCAACCGATCAATCACTCATTTTTAGGCAATCCAAGAAAGTACCACGAGTAATAGCAATAAAACGATGGAGAATTTATCCACTCTAACCCACGGACTCATACGCATTCGAAGCATCTCCTGGAATGACTCTCGCGAAGAACAAATCCGTAAAACTCTTGAGAAATTTGTTGTTTATTGACTAGCCGAGTTCATACGGAAACATTAAGGACAGATAGGATAGATGGAATCAATTGGACGGCAACAAGCTTACGTATCACTGTTCGCAGCAGGGAGAGGAAAATTTGTATCGGCGCGATTACTATCGCGATCCAGTCGTTTCCTGGTTTCGAGCTTCTGAAGAAATTACCTCCGACGATCGGCGATAATAGCTGCAGGATTACAGGGACGCAGTAGAGTCACAGCGTGTGAGTAGTGCTATTTAAAAGCAGCAAAAAAATGTCGTATCGGCCTAATCGCGTACCAGATTCGGCCGATCTTGGTTTTTCATCTTTTCCGACAATCAATCACCAGCGTTTAATACCTTCCATAAGGGGTTCCCGATAAACGGTTCGCGCCGTACATTCATCTACTCTTTATCTTAAACGAAACGAGAGCGGTTGATGAATGAAAAGACTGGCAGATTAGGATAATTCAGAGCATAAACTGGCTGGTTTAGACCCCTTCAGATTAAAGATTACGCGTCAGCGTTTCCGACGTGGAAAAAGTTCGCTCAAAACTAGTGATTCAAAAGTACTGCGATTATCAGGATCCTCGCGTTGTAAAATATTTGAAATATAAGGGGTTGTTGGAGTAGACAAGAAAGCAAGATGAAAAGATGAGACGTTTAGAACGGCGCGCACGTGCAGTACAGCGCAACATTTAAAATCAGCGGGGCTGCTTAGATATGCATGATTCGACCAAATAAGTCCCGGCACGCAGTTACGCAGTTACGACGGCTTTTATTTAAAAAACGGCCGCGTGCGGTGGAGGACATATGTTTTTCAATCCTCGACAAAAAATCCAATTCGATTGGATATTTACGACAACAGGCCTTAGACTCGTTTCGCATACTTGATACAACCGTGCTCATTAGAAGCAAAACGTTATCTCTTTTCCGGGTTCGATCTTTCATGCGGATGCTGTTTGTCAATCCCTTATTTTCCTCTCTCCTTTCCCGAGTGTGCTCACTTTCCGCATTACATTTCGATGTTTTGCGGGAGCAATCCTCTAAGGACTTGGAACAACCATGATAATTCGTGTCTTAAACTCAACGGTCCAAGCCCATCACGGGACAATGGGACCGATGGAAATACTTTGGCATCGTCTAGGAAGCGATCGACGCATCAATAATCGCGTTAATGAGACACCTGATTCGTCGGCGAGACATTTGTCAGTTCTTCCTTACACAATGCTTTAATTGCCGGTTATCCCATCGTGATGTATCCTCCAGGAAATAACGTTACCTGTCACGGTTCTTTATTCGATGTTGCAAGCACACGAGCGGTGCAACTGCATCAGAAACTGACTTGACAGGAGGTGCATTATGGCGGACGGCCGAATCTCGAGGGCATACGATTGCCATCAATTATGTCTATCTGCCTACGCCTCATTAAAATTTCTCACGAGCGTCAATTCGTTAGACTTGGAAATCACGTGGCTGCCAGTTTATGGTCTGAATGACGCCAATAAAAGAGTATTCTTATATCGGTTAGCACCTGGGCATCGGTGCCGCGATGGAGCGTGGAATTCCGAGAGTTCGGCCACTCCTACTCGGCTAGGAAATTGCCGCCTACACCGAAGAGGGCTCCGAGCGAATCCGCTCGCCGTCCCTTCAAAACATTTCGTGAAAGTGAAAGCATCTCGATTACCACTGCACCGCTCTTACTGTCATCGAGTTTCTATGAAATCCCTAATTTCGTACAAAACCCCAGAAACTCTTACTCAACGAGAGTCTATCTCTTTATTTTCTCGTAAGTTACGCGAGGAAGACAAACTTATTAGATTTGCATTCAAATAAATTTTAATGAAGTTTCATAAATTTCACACAAACAGCATTAACCATAAGTATTCGCAATTTACATATCCCAATGAAATCGGAAATCGGAACTGTTGGATACGAAAAAATTTTCCATGGCGCGTGAAGGCGGGAGATCATCAACCATTGGAAACATTCCTTCAAAGTGAAAGTGCTACGCCAGGCATAATATTGTGGTAAAAAAGACGAGGCAGTGAAGATATTTGAAGAAGCCAAAGTTATAGTTGTTGCGCAGAATTCAAATCGTCTTAGTCACGGTTTCATGCCGCTCAATAGACTAATATTTATATATTTATTGTCGAGAGAAACGAGGAAGAGCACTTTACGGATTTTTTCTAAACGTGGGAGTCAGCAATTTTCCACGTGGAGGTGTGAGGAAGCAACGGGAGGAAGTAACGTTTATCTCGTCGGGGTCTCCGTGAGTTCAAACTTTCGTTTAATATATCGTCGCGTGGCAGAGGAGCCAATCAAGAACTTTCTCTCGGAGGAAAGGGTCTGCCGAGGTCGTCAAGTACAGCTCGGAAGCATCTTTCTCTTTTCGTTTCCCGAACGGAATTGCGGTCGGTGTAAGCGAACGAACGACATACATACACACAGATCTGCGACCGGATTAACGTTCTAGGTCCAACCGCGTAATCTGCGATTAATATCCGACTTGGCAATAATCAACATCTAGAGTTACCACATTCCCCGCGTTCGTAGATTGCGATTATCGCACGTACACCCACACTCTTTGTTGTATACTGATTTTATGGGCTTGACGTAATATTCCGATACATACAGAAATCAGTGCTTTAGATAGCATTTGCTAACATAGATCGCCATCATCCAATGAACGTGTGTAGGACCCTGCTGAGCCCGAACAACCTGCCCTTCTCGAACAATATTGTATTGCGCCACCTCCATTCGCCATACGAGTATCACTGCCCTGTTAATTTTGTTGTCCACATTCGTACTAAAGCTATACCTCGACGGATATTTCTTAACGAGCCGATGACTGGTCTTTCGCGATTCTATGCCAGATTAACCATAACCCATTAGCTATTGATGTGATTAGCCATTAATTGCAATCATTACGTAGATATTCACTTTCTTGAATTGGTTCGTTATCCCTCGCGGAAAATACATTAGTAACATGTCTAGTGTAGGCTTATGTCTAGTCAAGATATGAATGATAGTAGATTTCAGGCATATCGATTGCAATAAAATGATGCGTGTGGTAGTCTCGACGAAGCCGCGCTTCAATTAGCCACCGTGTCGATTATCAAACCTTTTCCTTGGGAATTTCAAAGCTGTTGTTCGGCCAGATCGGCCTTGGCAATGCATTCGAGTCACCGGACTTGATTCAGCTTCGCGTGTACTTGAACAGCGCCGGGTTCGATGGCACTTTCACGATCAGACCTATATAATTATACGCATCTCTTTCTCTTTCAACGCTGTAGCAGGTCCGTCCTTGAATCTCAGAATATTCGCAGAGCACAACTCACTCCTCGACCGTGAATATCGTGCCACTCACAGTCAGATATAAATATGGAACATTGAAAGCCTTTCCTCAGGGTTAAATTCGAAGGCTGAGCTTTAATGTTTTGCAAAAAGAACTCAACGGGAATACTTCCGCCATGAATTTCGTTAGCTATAGAACAATCGCGGTAGAATAATTATCCGTACGTAGTGAAGAGATTTTTGTGAAAGCTAAGCAGTCTTAGATGTTGTTAAAACGTGATCCCGGAGCGTGGATCCGCGATGCTCTTTTCGCTTCAAGACGATAGATAAGTCAGAATGACGGGCAATCACGAAAGTAAACCTCTCTGCAGTCGTGACTCCCGTGGGGCACGATCGTTACACATCGCTCCGATTTATTCTGCGTGCTTGGAGAAGTGCCTATCGATTATCTTTCATCCCGCGGACGTAATGCTATTGAATTTTCGTGGCATTTCAAACCATTGTAGGTGGTTTATGCCTTCCTTGGAACAACTACCAGTACTGTCGCATACGACCGTGGAAAACTATTTATCAGCGCAGTTACGTTTATGTGGACGTAACGTCACATCATACAATTGATCATGCGGATCTCTATGGAACATCGATATCTTACAAATGCGTAGACATTTTCTCAGCCTCGAACGCAACCGATGTCGCGCAAAAAATTGAGAGAATTGTAAAAAAACGCACATGTAGCAAGGACATAGCATCCTTGTTACCATTTTCTTCCATCGTAGGTGCAGCTGGAATCTCTACACCGATGCCGAGATCATCGACGCAAGGACGGAGCAGTCACTAACGTTTTCTCTAACGTCCAATTAGACTGGGATGCAGGAATAACTTTTCTCGTTCTCACAGAGTATATTCTATTAATCAAAGTCATACGGAACGAGCTAACGGTACGGCGGATGAACAGAACCTTTCGCCAGGAAGACACTCGTCATTTCTACATTCAATGATCCGGAAAGTCTTCATTCTTGACTATGAGCATGCATAACTTGTTGATTAAATTATGGAAGGAGTAGTTGTTGTGACTAATGGGAATTATAAATCCCGGAGACGATGAATAAAAGCTTATGCGTTTCTTCTACATACGTATATACTCTAAGAATGCAGGAAGCAGTTATGGCGAAAGAAGGGAAGAAAGAAGGAAAAGTGGATTAATTTTGAAGACAAGCAAAGTTTCGTATCGGATGCAGCTCACGTTGTGACAGTAGCGAAACGATTTAGTTATTTGTCATGCCTGCCGGCTTTATTGCGGCAACCTGCCGCAACTTGTTCCTCATGGGTACGACGTATCGAGTGAGTGCGTCGTCTGATCCGGGCTGGGAGGAGGGTAATACTGGTTTCTCGATTGTAAGTTCAATGGTCATTCTGGGCATTAGGCGGCCGCTCCAATTATTCGACGAGCCGCAAACTCGGACATCCCACGCGACCGACAAACAGCCGGTTCACCGATCACCCGTCTTACGCGACAAAACAACGCTTGAAAAATCATAGGCAAAACCCCTCACCGAGACTTTGCGTAGCCAATGAACAATTCACTTTCGTTCGTATCTGTGTCAATGTCCGTTTATAATTTCATTCCAGTCAGATTTATTTATTATTTTACTGAGATAGGTTTATACGGAGGAACCAGAGTGTTGTTAGTACCCTTTATAATAGCACGTGCTATAAGTAGATTTCTGAGATCGGTATTTGAATAGGCTATTCAACATTTCCCATTACCCGATGATTGCCAGAAATGCCTATAAAACTATGCATAGCAATGTGCATTTTGCATTCTCTCGCATCTGTTCGCTTTAACATATCAATTTACGATTCGGATATGATACTACGTAAGCTTTGTATATTGGCTTAGGCTGAATAACGCGCGGTTATAGCTGAATGACAGCTTCTCCGTTCCGTTCGAAGCTATGCAATTACCATAACGGCTATGTAACGAAACTTATCACCCTCGGTGACAAATATCAATGCGCGTACGAAGGCTGTAACGAGGTATGACGATTTTTATCCTAAAGTGCGATACGTAGGAAGCTGTTTTATACTTGGTCAGATAAAGTTGAATAGGCGCGTGCGTGAGTAGCTTATCGGTCGATCAAAAATGTAATATTAGAAGAGATTTGAGCCGGGCAGGTTTGTCGAGGGCAACGAAAGGAAAGAAATATCCTGGGCGCAGCTGCGGCAGACAGTGCTCGTTCGCTGGCAAAGTGGCAAGTTGAATGATCGGCGCATGACGTACGAGGAATTGCCAATGTGGGTGCAACGTCGTCGCCGAGGAGATAAATGTACCATGTGTGGGGAGGCGTGCATGCGTCTGCGTCTCGATTGTCCGTCGGATAATGGCTGGTTAATATGCGTGCCAAGGCTCACGAGTCGCGATCCACGTTTCACGTGATCACCGTGATAACCTTACCCTCCCCTTTCACCCTCTCTGCCTCTCTCTTTCTCCGCCGTTTCTGCACCCTTACGTCATCCACGTGCGGCCAATACCAACGACACGCGAGCTTTCACGTACGATCGGTTAACTTCGTTGTCCTTGACGATCCTTACACCGGCTAAATATAATTAGCAATAAATTCGTTCTCTTTCGTTCGCTTTATTACCTTCCTGGCTAATCGATTTAATTGCCGGAAAATTTACGCAAAGTACTCTCTGCCTTCTTTCAATGACTTAAGGAGATCAACGTGGAACCTATGAAAATCTCCTTGGATGAGTCGGCCACCAACAATTATCCGCGCGCTTAGAGGAATCAGTTTTTTTTATGAAATTACGAAATACCACTCTGCGACATATATTATGTATAATGGATGCCACCGTTGTACTCAAATGTTTTTATGGAAAAGTACCGATGATAAGTAGGGAAGGGGAGTTTGGAGATAAATTGCTAAATTAATGGCTATGGTAATGCACGGTTATAAGGCAAAATAATATTTGTAAGGTAAACAGCAGCAACTGCAGTTGCAGCGGCATCGTGCGAATTTATTGGACTTTCTCGGCGGCAGGATTTTCCATATGCGCGAGAAAGCCCATGGATTTTTCGTAAGATCGGATCGTCTACACGAAGCAGGACGAGCGAAAATTTGGATCGAATGACCCGTAGTGGGATCCGGTGAAAGCGAACGAAAAACGATCCGGTCGGCGCGCACGAGAAAAGGAGAGACGGTCGCGCGCGGTGCGCGGTGCAAAGACTTTCTTCGGCGTGCAACGATCTCGGTTACGCGGCGGAGAGAAAGACCGAAAGCCAGCCTTTCTTCCTTTCCACGCTAGCGAAGGATAACGAGGCCGATTTTAATCGAGCCTCATTAGCACATCTCAACGCCTGGCCACCGTGTCGCTTAGGGATTCGACCCGGATCGACCCGCAAACTAGATCCCTTGAGATATCCCCTCCGTGCTCTCCTCTACCGTCTTCCATCTTCCGTTTTCGGTCTTCCGGATTACGGTAATTCCCGGCGGCCTTAGCCTGACAACATTAGGCCATAGGCCAAAGTTAAAGCAGCGTCTTCGAGAAGATTGCCCGTGGGCACACCGAGAAATTCCAGAGGGTCCACGACCTCGACAACAAGAGGCCGTCCTCCACGGCCAAGATGACACTCTTATCCTCGAGACCCGCTGGATTAACGTCCTGCGTATCTACTAGATTTTCATAAGACTTTTACACAGTGATTCTATGTTCTCCAGGGGTTTTCGGTGCCCTCGGGACTAACTGCTGATCCTCGGAAGTGCCTGCGGCGTTCTCCGGAGAAGGCCGCTCGGCGGAAGAAGTGAACGCGCTGAAAACGCTTCCTGATTGCCACAACGTTCCAGTGATTTTGCCGCAGGTTTCCCTCGAACTGTCTAATGACTTCCTTGGAAAATCTCTATCCGGATGATTCGTCTCTCGGATTAGAGTATGCGCTTGCACAAACTTTTTGCACCTTACTCGGAGGGTTATAAAATCCTCGGTGCTCGGCAAGAATTGTGCAATAACGCGCGATAAATTGCTTCCGTGTAAGCAGCTAGAGACAAAAGAAAGTACCGATAAAAAGGAAGGAAATTGACTTGGATTTACGAGGAAAGACAAATAGTGATATTAGAGCGCGCAACAGGGTGTGGACTTTTTCGAGCGGATCGAGAGACTGCATCTGGATGAAACAAGAGATGTCAAAGAAAGGAGATAAATATACGGAGGAGATGAAGATTTACGGCAATTATTGAGCAATGCTCTTCGCGCACCGATCGATCTTGACACTGACATCGCCACGCCATATCTGGTATGCCGCTTTATTCAATGTTGCCTTGAGGAATGCGCATGCAGCTCTTGTTATACATGAGCGTCGATAAGCCATACGCAGAGAGATATTCCAGTCTGAATGGAGAACGGAGAAAGTCACTGTTGATTAGATCCGTTGATGCTCATCCTATCTTCCACAACTCGACTTTTCCATTAAATCGATACTGCTCGGCAGTGTGAGATGCTCGGGAAACCCTATGGGACGTACACTGAACGGCGTGCCCGACAATACGGGACTATTCGTCATAAGAGACATCGTAGGAGCGAAGAAATTTCAAAGTAGAACCAGTTTCGTGAAAGACTGGAATAGGCAAGCTTCATAAATTTCCTGACGGCCGGACGAAACGTCGTGACATGCTTTCAAAGTACTCGTTGTGCGGACTTTTTTAGACGAATTACGTCCCTCGTAAAAGATTCGCCACGTAATGCAGTAGTCGGCGTCTTTCATTGGATCCTGCAGTTGGAGCGATTCACTCGACTTTCCGCGCAACTTTCTCTTATTATAATAGAATCTCCAGATAGAAGGCTTCTCTCTTCCTAACATGCGGGACAAATTGCAATTGGCCACGGCCGACGTCTCTGTACATCTGCTAGGATATTTCGAAAGCGTAGGCCAATTAGTCCACGGTCCATTTACCTCCGGTTTATTTGTCCTCTCGGCAATGCTATACGTTATTTCAAAGATCAATTAAGACACGAGAAAAGTTCTCTCTTTCGTAGTCGGTCGCGTTTGATTGATAAATTTGCAAATCTTATCGTTGCAGCTATTTGACTCTGTCGAGTATGGGCGATGATTTCCTCATTTCCCCGCTACCATTTTCAGCGTGTGGCAAGAACGGCGCTTTCCGAAGTGACCGTTACAAATCGCGTGTCCTTACAGAGGTATCTCGCTGCAAAGTAGCGGAATGCCTGGTTCGCCGCTTATGGGAGGCGCGCGCCCGAATATGCGGATGTACCGGCCAAGAAATGACGCGCTTGATCCTGACACGAGGCCAACTAGACGGAATCACCGAGAACGTTTGAAATTCCGACCGAAATAACTTACTCCGACCAGAAGCTACTATTCGATAAGAACTCAATACAATTCCTCCTGAGACATTGTGAGGCATAAAAAACAATCAAGCTAGGTGGGTTACAGTGGGTTAGGGAAGAAAAATAAACTTTAGCGCGACGATATTAAGGTATTTGAATTATTCCATTCCAAGTGCAGCGACGACTTACATAACGTATACTTTTGTGTAGGCTCGTTTGGTCCCCGAAGACCAATCGAGACGGTAGCAGCGAGGGCCGTTTATCAGAGTTCTCTTTACAAATAGCCCGTTCTTCTTTGGAGCGTGGAGCCTCGAACGTTCGCGCCTCTTATTTTTGTCTCCAGATCCGTCAGCTTGGCGTGATGCATGACACCGGGAGACTATACGCGCGGTGCTCCTGCTCGGCCCGTTTGCCTATGCCAGGAAGCAAAGGAGGAAAGAGAAAGAGAAAGAGAAAGAGAAAGAGAAAGAGAAAGAGAAAGAGAAAGAGAAAGGTGGAAGAAAGAAGGGAAGCAACGTTACGCAGGTGAGCCGTTACTTGACGGGTCGGGTCGCGTAAAAGGTGCGAGATATGAGGAACTGGCTAGCGCTGTCGCCATCCCTACGTACAGTCCATACGTCGATCCATACCCTCTCCCTCTGCTCTCTTTTCTTGCGGCATTTTTTTCGTTGACATGGCGCGCATGCGCGCCACCGGGTTATACCGAGAATTAAGTTACAGAGGCAGGGCTTTGCAAAATCCCGAGGAACGTGCACCGAATAAATCCTTCCCCCGTAAGACGGGGGCACCCGCGCTATTGGGACACTGCTCTCCGCGGTTTTCAGCTCGTTAGCCCGGCATGTACGCCGCTCTCGAAATCAACGACGCACCGAGCAATTACGAGGTGTCGAGCGGCCGTTTCGAAAGAATCCTATCGGCTCATGTCAGACGTATACGGAGCTAGCCCGGAAAAAGTCGAACGAGGAACCGACCGCACCGACCAACTGAGCTCGCTGGAAAATTTCCGGCATTTTTCCGCCGTCCGTTTCGTTGGCTCCGACATCTAAACTCTTTTGCAACTTGCAACTTCGCCAAACGGCCTGCCAATTATGAAGGCGTCGAGCCGCGCTATCGTTTCGAAAGAATCGCCCAACTCGATCTGAACGTGTTCCGGAAAACTTGGACGGGGGAATCGCTCCATTTGGCACCCGTAGAATTTCCGTATTTCCTCATCGGTGCATCTGTCGATCTACTTGATTTCGTGCAACATGGTCGTTTCAGCAATTTACCGTTCTTAGGGCAAAGATTAACTTAGCCACCGTGTGCCACCGTAAAATATACATTGAACAGTTTATACGATCTGTCGCATATGCGTGCACATACACATGTCCAGCACAATAGACAGGTATTTAGTTTGGCGTGGTCGTAACGATTACGTCTGCAGCCTGGTGTATTCGACGGGCCGTTATCATCGATACATTTACCGCGTGCTACGGACCACTGGCTTTTTCCCCAGGAACAAGGAAGCCGAGTGCACCAATAAACGCTAATATCGACACCCATTATCACGTTCGTGCACGAAGCCATAGGAGGATTTTTCCACTCCTAGGAGAAATGCGCAGAGTTCAGCTCGTAAATCAGTGTACGAATCGAATGCACGGTCGATCGATCCGTGTCCTTTCGATGCTGGCACGTGGACCCCTATGTACAAACACATAACTCTACAAGATAGCGTTCCACTTGGTTATTGTTTAAGCCACTCGACTCTTTGTTAATATCGCGCGCCAACATCGCTGAAAGCACCGCACACGGCTATACGTGAAAATGGACGAAGAATCGTGTAACCAAACGTTCTGGACGTATGCTAAATCCATCGAGCGTAAAAGCCCTGCTGGACCGTTTGTACGAGTATTCGCTCAGCGAGCTACCTGCCCGCATCCATTACCGCACTCGTTACGCGTAATTACGTCGACACGCCGCGATCAAACGATTTACGCGGGCCACAGAAAATCGATGAATAAGCGCACGCTCCAAGGCTGACATTGACAAACCCAGCAGTGATTTCTTGCGAAACTGTGCCGAGCCCCGCAGCGGGCAAAGCCCTATTGCCAAGCCAAACCTCCGACGAGCCACACCGAACGAACCAGCCATTTTTTTCCGGCCGTCTACTATCCTTCTATCCACATTTCTGCTAAACTCTTCTGCGGAATAGGGTATCACCATAGAAGCACCTCAAACACTTAAACAGCCTCGCTCCATTTATCTCTCTTACATCGGCCGCCATCGACCTTGTTGCGCATGCAACTTGCATATTTATACAAGTCCATCGCAAGAACGACGCTTACAGTGTCGTGCGACGATCGAACAGACGAGCGATTCTCCCATTCGCATCGACATTCTCCCGATCTTCGGCTTTATTATGGGAGCATACAGTGAGTTTCTCGCTCGACACACGTTGCGGAAGATCCGCTACAGTACGATGCTGATGCTCTCGCGTGCGCTCGTTAAATCACTGGCGGACAGGCCTGGTCCTCGCAAGCATCATTTTTACCATTGCTCCTGTGCTTCACGGCTCGCGTATATTCGCCTCCGATAACGATCCGAAGAGCACGATTTTATTGGCGCGCCGTAACGCACCGACTTGCTTGTGGATTTGCATATCCTTCAACGAAATACAAAGTGACGCATATTGAGTAGACTCTGCGCAATCTCTCTATCTTGCCAGATGCCGCGTAAAACCATCCAATATAATGCGCTCTCATTAAACGACCCGTAATCCTCTGTCAACAGAATTCACCTGTGTTTCCAGGCGAGAGATACGGCAATCGATGTCGCAATAACGATTACGCTTTAAAGAGCCTGCGTTATTGTTTGACAAATTGACGACCCTTCCAGGGATCGACACGATTACAGGAGGAGGAGAGCAAGTCTGCGTTTTTCGTTTCGCGTTTCGCGTTTCGCGTTTCGCGTTTCGCACGGAGCTAATCTTTTAATCAACTGCTCGCGAAAGATGTGTGCACCGACAAGCCCTCATGCGTGCGTATGAATGCGCACAGAGCACTAAATGCCGTCGTACTCTAATTCGCAGGACAGTTTCTTTATGCTCGAGAAAACTTGGAACCTTAGGATCTACGCCATTCTACCTTGCGTGCTTTACTTCGTGATTTTGTATAGAGCTACCATCCGTTTCCGCTATCCACGACTCCTGCGAGCCCCCACATACAGTCCGATGATTGCAGGCGTGCTTATGCGTAAACGGGCAGTCGTTGCGCCAGTCATGTAACACGTAACACGTGGAAAGAGAAAGAAAGGAACGATACGCACGACGTCCGCGTACGAAACCTCCGCTCGTCGTCGTTGTGCTGTACCGTTTGATGAAACTCGTTGAGAAGCATATCGCGTAAACGTGTTAAGTCGCCTCGTTGTTCTCCTGGCCGCACTCGAAACTTACGTAACGACCCGTGTTCCTCCGTATGTTCTTCCAAACGGGACCGCCTTTTTTTCTCCTACGAGAACTGCGCCTCAATTTTGTGCAATGCCGCGACTAACCACTCGGCGGGAGTTCCTTTTCAAGAAAAATTCAGTAAATTCTTCGGAAAGCGATCTAGTCCGCTGAGGTTGGCCCCAAGATTCCCTTGTACCTGCATAAGTTAGATGATTCTGCGTTGGAAAAACGTCCATCGAATATCCAATGTATCTTGGCGCAGTCGATGCTCATAAAATGACCCGTAATGCCATCTTATTGACACGCGAGGAGAGCTTCAATTTCGCCAAGCACCTAACGAGTTTTTCTTCTTAAGCACATTCCCTCGAGAGAGAGACAGGCATTGTCTCGCGTGTGGATTGCACCTGTTGCGTGTGTCTCACGCGGTATACCGTTGCGCCAGGTCATGGTTAGCAGTAACGATGACAATAATTCACCGGACGTCATCGCAGTCGTCTAGCAATGGAATGTATTTAGAGAACGCGACGAGCAGAAAAGTACATAAAATTGGATACGTGATTCGAATGCATTCATGGCAATACCGGTGCAGAAGGCTAATTTGACTAGACGACATTGAGCAAAGGGTATTTACTCGAATCCTCGTTTATTTTCCAAGAACGCAATTCACTACTTTCCACTGCATTCTCTCGCTGCACGTACGCATTTCGAAAGTATACGAGGAACCTTATTTTCCGCTAGGTTTTGTATTAATTCCGGAAACGTTTCGTTGCACGCGTTTATTCGGCCGCAAGTCAACGAACCTTATCGACTCATCGTTACGTTTCGCACATTGCAATAGAATTGACTTTGTTGCAGAGCAAACGTTGTTTTCCCGGCACCTGTTGTGCGTTTTATCGGAATATTCTATTGCCCTGACATGGCGAAAGACATTTCAGTTACATCGGTAATATTACACAAAGTGTATATATTTCCGAAGCGTTACAACTTTCCTTGTGCATAGGCATTAAGGTGCACGTTTTACCAGCGGAGGTAAATAATAATCACTGGTTTTTCTGCTCGGAGTTAAAGCCGTCGTTAGATCCTCTGTACGTCGTTGACCAGCGAGCCGGTACTCGGAGCGGTTAATTCCCATGTAAAACTTGTTTCTTCGAATGCGAAATGATGTCGGTCTTTCGTAATAAGCATATCTATATGCATAAAGGTGCGACTGCCGTGCATCGAATCGTCTCGTGAAACGTTTTAATGACAGCGGTGGTTCGTTGTCTTCAAGCAAGGTTATCGATACCATTCATTTTCGCGTTATACGATCGTTCACTAATCCGCCGCTAATACCAAGGCTATTAATATTTGTCCGACGCTGCTTACTTAGGAATTTACGAACGTTCGGCTCTTCTTCGCGCATTAAGAGAACACCTGTTGTGGAGTATTTTTGTTCAAGTGGCAAGAATACGAGAGATACTCTATGTATTATCCCTGTATGTATTATCGAGTACTTTGGTCGTGACGACACGTTTACTTTACCCGTCTACTTGTTCTCAATTTAGCAAGGATCTCAATTACTCATCGATCAGCGCTCCGAGCCGACAGGATGCACTCTCTTGCTCATTAAAGAATATCGCTTTCCAATGACGAAACAGCCCTGTAATAATGCTGGGCCGCGTCATGGACTTTTGTTAATGTTCATGAATTTTTAGACGTTGAAAGCATATTTCATTAGTCATTCGAGACCAAGCATGATGTTAAAAGTGACGGGTCTGCAACAACGATCTAATAACCTTTCAAACGTTGTTCGCACGATGTTCAGAAAAATACGGGTCGCTCTGTTAATCGCCTTTTACGGGAGATGTCTTCCTTACGCGGAATGTATCTCGTTTATAAAAAGATTTTTAATGAGAGACTGTCGTCTGAAACTTACAAAGCAGCAATTCGATGCGAACCAATTCCATCCGTTAAAGGATCCGCGATCTCTCGATAAACTAACCAAGCCATAACATTATTTTCATGCGATCTCAAGCATTTAATTAAAAATTTGCCGGATACCCGGTGGGAAAACGTTCGGCAATTAATTATCATGAATGGTCCGAACTCTCAGAACTTTAACGACGTTTAGGTAAATTCTTCTAATGTCGCAACGCTGCTCTCATTACGGAGTTCGAACTTACGTGTTTCCCGCTTTCCGCCTTTGGCCTTCGTGCTTAATACTTTTACACTCGGTTACGGCGCTGCTCTAATTAACTGGCCGAACATTTCGCACTTCCTTCGACCGCTTTTATCTTTCACGCTGAATTCATCGCGACGCCGGCAACTTTTTACTCGGTAGAAAGGTGCTTACGGTCAGCGGAATACGGACTTTCTCCGTGACCGCTGCTAACGTTTACCGTTTTCTCATCGACGACTTTTCTTCCGCAAATTTTCCCCTCCGTATCATAGGCTGTTCGGAAGTCTTATTGAAGAGAGAAAAAAAAAACAAGACGCATCTCAAGTATATTGGCTTGTTAGTAAAGACAGCACGGTACAGTCGCCTTTTACCTGACGAGTACTTAATGAACGTATTGCGTACATGAGACCGTAAGTTAGATTTTCCAAAAGTAGTAAAAAGCAATTTGCCAGAAACTCGTGTAAGCAATCATCTACATCGTTCATATATGGTGCTCCGTGGTGGCTATTAGATGAAATTTCGTTGGTACGCACGTCCGCGAGGCATGATGCCGCGAGGTACCCGCTTAGACTTATCGGAATACATCGTCCATGATATTCCATAATGATTCGCTTCCGCATACGACGACATTACGGTTCGCTCATAAATATACATCTGGCGCTATCCATTCCAAAAGTGCCGCATTTCTCGTGGCATTACAAATGGTACCGTACGAGGAATATCGCGAGAATAATATCGACGGGGACGGTAATACACGGGGGAAATAACATGTCAATTGCCGATCGGTACGTAACAAACTAGCCGCGCAACGAGCGCAGCTAATAAGATCGGCTAATCGGAATCGATGATAATCGGACAGTCCTCGTTACTGCCTGCTCTTATCGCGTCACATCGAAACTAGTCTTTCCAATCACCTTCATCCTTCGGGATCGTAACGATAATTCCAAGCAATTCAAAATATTACAGCGTTACGTGCAACCCCATAAATTTCTGTTACGTATCGAGTCTGCGATTTTACGATACTTCACTTATGCGTATACATAGCAGGAAACGGAATTCAAATAAACGATGGATCCTTACGCCACTCGGTCGATGCGATTACGCCTAGCGTAATGAGATGAAAAGCAATTCGTACCTTACAGAATCTATGATAAGTAATGGCAGTTGGAATCCCCGCGATCACACGCTCTCACCATCAGTTTCTACGGACTCAGGGCAATCGTTCCGAGACTTGGTTTACACTCCTTTCATTGCTACGATCCACTCTCCAACTTAATTTAACGCCTAAATCGGAGTACACGAGATATAATTCACGGGACGTGGACTTAGAGGATCTGACATTCGGGTAGCCCTAGAAAAAAGTTCCTGTTCGCGGTTCCTGGAAATACCTCCGTTCTAGGAGAAAGTCGTGCGGTTCTTCCCGGAAGATACGTTGATTCACGCTGCGTCGAGTATCGAAACATGCATCGACATCTTCGTCCTGATATATGTATGTGTATCGTTAGAGCAGCCAAGACGAATGAATCTTCGTTAAACGTCTCACGATTATCTCATGAATAGCTATACTCGTTTAATATATGGCTCGTGTGCGCGCTGCGCTCGGTAATTACTGCGTTGTCAGTCAATCGACGAGGCGCGATCACGATTGAGAGATCAAACGATGTACTCGAGATAGCGAGTGGGAAGATCGGTAGCACGAGCGATAGCCAACTGGCCGATGATATTTGTAACAAGTAGCTCACGTAGCTGGGAAAAATGGCTCTTGGGGAGGCGATTCCTGTAATTGCTGGAACATCGAGAATCCAATGGAGCAATTGAATTAGTGGGCCGAGAAAAAACGAGCGCTCTACCGATTGTGTCTCAATTGCGGGAGGTAGTGAAGCACGACGCCAAAAAGAAATCAACCGACTGACGCTTTCGACGTGTTTGCGCAGTTCACCACGGACCCGTAGGTTTCTTTATTTCTTTCGCCGGTCTTCTCCTTGGAATGATTTTTCGTAACCCGTTCTCACCGCAAGATCGAATCGAACAGGATCCGTCTATTCAGACGATTTTCAGACTCTTCGGAGAGCAGAATTACCGATACTTTTGTTGGTATCGTGAAACCGGCTTATAATAGTATTAGCCATTGTCGGCCGCCGATAACAATTTCGTACCGTCATTACTCGAGCAGAGAAATGTTGCAAGAGTGCGGGGCGTTGCTACGGAGGATTACGGCTGGACAGGCTATCATTAGACGAACTTCATTTAGTGAAATACGATGTAATCGGTCTTTTTGCACCGGCGACTTAAGATTGAAGCGAGAAAATATAATAAATGCGATCCGTTCTGCTAGCGTCGACCGATAGACCGGCCGACCGATAGACCGATAGACTTTTCGTGGCGAAGTCGCTGTCGAAATCGGCTAGACGAATTCTCACACAATTAAGGGAGCACGGAGGCGACGGCCGAGAGCGAATCATGACGAAATCCCTGTAGGTACGATTTGTTTAATCGGCTGTTCGAAATCAAAGTGAAACTCAGCTCGACTCGTCTCTCTGGCGCGCTTTGCGCCTGGATAATAGACGTAATTATTGTACGGTGCATTGGCACATACCCACTCTACCGCGAAAGAACTTCTCTGCCTGTTGTGCAGCAGTAGGAAATGCAAGTGTGCGCTTTCCCGTGGCCAATTGCACTGACCAAAAGACTTGCTTTTCGTAGAGAGGTAAATAAGCGCTCGATGCGACATCCAGTTTCTATTTTTCACCACGAGAAATATTATGTAAATGTTATTTATACGGTACAGCTATTACGCGTCTAGCAAAAAAAAACCGACGATCAGTAGCACCAGAGAGAGTCACAGAGATGGCGAAGATGGTACACGATTTCCGCGATCGTGACAAAACGATCGCTATGAAGGCTTCTCGGTGCAACGTTTCGAACTACACGAGATACTCATCCGCAGTGACGTTCCTTCTCTCCCGGAAAACTACGATTCTCCGACGTTTAATGAGCCAACTATGGTTATCTAATGACGGTGTCATAATAACCCCGTTTCCCCGCTAGACCAACGCTCCCTCAATGCACCCCCTCGTCATCTCCCCTCGGACGGAAAGGACCTGAAACGATTTGTTAATAATTGCCCGCCTACTACAAAGCTCTCGCTTTTTTTTGGCCTACCATAATTCCGTAACCAATGGAAATAATGACTCGCTGGCACGAAAGCCGCATATCCAGGAAGAAATAACGATTACCGAGCGGCATAAAATGTATTTTACAGTAACGAGAGTTTATCGTGTCATAAATCTAAGCAATTTTTTTCTCCAACCGCTATGAGAAGTTCGCTAGACGTAAAGTCTGCCGATCGTAGCTCTTCTATTAACGAATCGACTGCGTTGGCGGCTTAAAGGAATCGGAGATGATTTTCCGACGGTTCACTTTCTATTTGTTAATAATCCGTAACAGATATACCTACTTTATCGTGTCATAAATACGCAACAGGAAGAGTTTTAATGAAAGCCGAAGAAATTTCGATACTTCTGCGAGTTACGAGGTTCGCTGTGGCGTTGAAATCGTGCAAGCGGCCAATCGGCCAATCGGCCAATCGCGGAAGGAAGAGAAGAGGATGCGCTTTGACACACTAGCGCGGCTTGCGTAACTCGATGGTGCACGATACACGGCTGTTGAGGGATCTTTATCAGGACAAACCGGGAGGGAATCGAGAAAGCGCAGATCCAGCAGCCGTCAGCCACTCTATAATTCACCGCGCAGAAGCATCTACTACGAGGAGTATATATGTATACAGAGAAAGAGAGGGAGAAGAGAGCGAGAGAGAGAGAGAGAGAGAGGGACGGTTGAAAGTGCCGGAAGACCCGGAAGAGAATCGGCATCTTCAATCGCCTCTATGCCTCTGAGCTGCAACCAACATCTACCCGGATGTTGCCAGTGCACGCTTTTTCCACCAAGAATAGGCAGCTATTAACTCAGCGGTTTTACACGCTGACGAAATTCATTAATTATGACCCTTTTCATGAATTTTAATCTTGGCTCAACTTGCCTGAACTAACTCTAAAAGGCAAATCCGACATAGGTAATTACTTGAATTTACTTCATCATATTAATTGCGCCCGAGTCCCGCAAATAATTAATCTAGACACAAGTAAAAACACACATTACGTGTCTATCGAACTAAATCCGTGTAATACGTCTAATGATTTATCTTCATTGAGAGCCTACCATTTGCATATTTCTGCGCGAAAGCAATTACCAGTGACGCAGTGTGCGTTCCATCGAGTAACTATAAAAGTAGATACGTGAGAAACTTTATAAATTTGCGCCGTGAAGAGCGGCCTGTGCGTATTGCTCTCGAGTCAGATTAATTAGACGATCATACCGATTAAATCAATATTCTTCGCAACTTCCTATCTTCTTGCGATAGTAATGGGTTGTCCGTATCGTAAGACCTACCGTTCAATCTCGCACAGAAACACAAATCGTGAGTCGAGGGAAAGGGACCGCAGGACCTACGTATATGCAAATAAGATGCCGGCTCTAGATTGAGTAGCAATAGGTGGTTATCATTTTTGAAGGCTTGTATCTCGGATCGTTGGTGCGCATGCACGCGCATAATTATAAACAGATCGGTATCGAAGCAACGGCACGGAAATCATCGGAATTAATCGGAATTAATCGGCGCCTTGCATCGGGAAAATTAGATTAGGTGCCGCGTGATTAGGCAGGCATCGATCTCTCTAAGCCGACCCTCCGGCAATCATTCGCCGACTTTGCTGACCGTCGCACGTGACTAATCGATCACGTTGCGATCGTTTAATTCTACCCGTTAACAGCAGAATCCCGAGCGACAAACCTTTTTCACGGTGCCGCATACTCCTTGCTCCTTGCTCCTTACTCCTCAATGGCCTATACTCGCGCGCGCGCGTGTTCATGCCTTTAACGCCTTTAATTATCTTACTCCTGGGTGTTCGAAGAAGCGTGTCATTTAAATCGCGCAATGAACCCAACAAAACGCACCAGGGCAAAAAGAGAATGGCGAAAGCGGACTGTTGGCCAAACTCCCGGCAGATTTGTGAAACGAAATTCGAAGGGGCGTGTCGGTTTTACGAGAATTTCAAAGTATTGGATGGTTAGCCGAGATTATCGTCGGTTTTACGATACATTCGTCGTGGCTCGGTTTAGGTACGGGCCGTGCGCGAAAAAGTCTTTTTTAGCCGGCCGATTCCGTCGTTGTCTCAGCTTTATGACCGATAAAACTGTACGAACCGTAGCTCATATCTGGCGTAAAAAATGTCCGAAGGGAATCTCGAAAGCGACAGCTGTTGATTCAGTGCTAAGGCAGCTAAGCGCAGCTAAGCGCAGCTGAACGCAGCGCAAAGTAGCGTAAACGCCGTTGCTACGGCGTGACGGTGGCATTGCTCTGCTGTCACGCGCCAATGAGTCTCCCCGGCACGACATAACACCGGCTCGTGGCCGCCTTAACGACAGGAACTACTGTGGATCCAGACTGTCCATCAACGGCATCAACGGCATCAACGGCATCAACGGGAAATCAGCTGCCGATTTCACCGAGTAAACACTCCATTACTTTTCATTGCTCTCTTGCCTTCCCTCGCTCTCCTTCATCCGCTATTCTTCGGCCTTTATTCGTACCTTTCGAATAACATTAAGATCGTAATTCACTGTACCTTTTCTTCGGGTTTCACATCGTAGGTAGACGAATGTCAGATAACCATTATCTCCCATCCAATAAATTCCACTAGGAAAGTAATTTCGAAGGCCGATTCATTACAGTCACTCCTAAGAACATTAATTTCGTGGCTCGCCCGCGCATATCGTCAGCCACAAAGGAAACCCCAGTGTCCATATACTCTGGCAATTCATTCAAATAAACCTACACGGCAAGCGAAGACGACGCGTGCCAAACAATGCCCCGTATACCTTGCATTTCAGACGCTCAAGGACCAGCAACTTCTTAATGCGCAACTCCCTCGACGGAATCTTCCATCGCAAACCTTCCTGCGCGTCGCGAAACGAAGGATGTTCAATAGTCGATAGTCGATAGAACCTATTAGTTCGGCGAACGGGAATAGATCCGTTAGCATTATCCTTGGAGCCAATTAACGATATTCGAGAAGAGAGGTGGGAGGACAAGACTCGAGGGGATAGGCGCGAGAAGATTGCACCTTCTTCCTGCGCGGAGTCGAGTCATCGACTCGTCGACGAGTTACGGGGCCGTGGATCTCTCGGTACTCTTTTTCCCATCGGTCAACGGTCCCGAGGCGAGTCACGATCGAGATGGGACTCGGCTCAAGGACTCCCCCGTTAAACTGCATATCGTATCGAATGCACCTCACGTACGTAGTAACGTCTCCACGGTGTATCACGTGCGCGTTTATTCGCGTTACAAATCCCATCGCCGTTGTTTGCGTCTGGCGAGCCAATTAAGAAGACGCCCAGAGAAACAAGGGGAAATACAGTATCAGACGCGTCGATCGTGCATACGCTGACTCGTTCAATTCCGCCGTCGATTATTCTTCGGGATTTATCTACTATCTACGAGGACGTTTGAACGTGAGCCGTAGCCCATCGAAAGACTAACGCGAAATCAACTACCCATCGCCTTGTAATTACCAGACATTATGTGTAGCAACGTTTACCGTTGGATTTCCCAACGACGCGGTTCTCGCTTCAGACTCGATCATCTTGCGGAGCTTCGCCTTCGATCTCGCCTTTCGCTGGCAGAATAGCTAAGCGAGCTTCTGTCAGCCCTCCACGACCGAACGGACAAATGGAGAACTTTCGAAACTAACACGATAGATGGTCCCGCGAAAATCGCCCATCTACCTCTTCGCGCCGCTGTGCAATTGCCGCTCGCGTTGTGAGATTTACGAGCGTTCGTCGCACCCAGCCAGCTATCGACGGCAGCTGTAACGCTCTAACGCACTAACGAACTCGCGGAGAGAATAATTTGGCCCTCCCTTTTCCTCAATTTCGAGCCGCTACTACCCGCATCTTCCGCCAACAACCCTCAATAAACTCAGTATTTTACGACCCCGCCATTGCATTTACCATTCATCTATCAGCGATGCTTTTGTTTCACGCACCCTTTTTTTAAACAACGGTACAGACTTTCACCTTCATGTAATTCGGGTAATCAACTTTTTCACCGATGGTTTTCATATCTCGCGTAGGAGTTTTTCCGCTTTGGGCGAGCTTTAAACGAACTTTATGACTCCTTCCTGAAAAAAGAATACCAATGGAAGGTGATTTATGATACGACTATGGCCGCAAGTTAAACGAGCGACAGACGACTTTTTAATTGTCCAACATGTAGGCATCGGACACATCAGGCCGGCATACTGTAAATTGATCGAAAGGTAGCCGACGTCTACGTTCGCGTGAATTACCAACAGTTAAACGGAGCGGGGGCAAAAAGATGATAGAAAATACGCCGCGCGGAATATCAAGAACGCGATAGCGATAACGATGTGCCTCTTAGCGAGTAGGTAATCTTATAATTGCTCGGATCTGTAGGCGCGGAAATTTATTACGTCGCAAACCGGTAATACGCTATTAACCTTCGAACTGGACATTACCCGAATAACATAATTGAAGATAGGCGTAAAGCCGTAACAGTACGGTAACAGCGCCCATTCATTACGAAGCATTCCTCAAGGAAGTAGCGCTATCTCCAAAGATCGCTTTCGGTAATTAACGATTACGCGAATCTGGAATCGTGTCGGTGAAAGCAAGAACACCGACGATATCGCAATTTTCTATAGACTTGCCTCGGGGGTGTGCGCGGAATTGCAAGCCGATCGAATACTCGAACGGCACGTGTCCCTCTGATTATGAACGATGCCGACAAAAAGTAACGAAGGAGAGGCTCGACTCGAAACAAGGAGTTATTCGCTCGTCTACTTGAACGTAAGAGCAATGTTTCTTGAATTTTTGCGGTTCTACCTGATCGTTTACGTACGCACGGCGCGTCGATGAAATGCCCGAGTAGCAAGATCAAGGGGATCTGGTTTTCACGGCTTATCAGTGGGCGCGGTGGCAAGTGCACGCCAGTATGTCGCATTTACATGAGATTACATCGATTCAGGTTTTGCCGATGCCGGCGACTATCGTATGAACGCTTCATCAATTCTGACATCATCGCGACAAGTGTTCTTCTTGCGAAATATAACGCATCTTTGGACTTTCTAAAGTGCGACATTCTCCAATACGTGGCGAAAAAATGGGAAAATCGTCGACTTTGGCAAGGCGGAACGCGTGGGTGTGAATTTTTCGAATACTCGGGAGATTGCTCATCGTACTCTCCCCAGTCGTGGACTTTCCAAGTGAGCCGATGCTGCATCTTTCCCGTCAAGGATGAGTGGGACACGCGGAGACCCGACACGCACGACTGCTATCACTCTCTCGACCCGGAGTCTCGCTGAATCGCCACGAACCGCGCTTTAATACCAAGCTAAATCACCTCGAAGGACTCTGTTCGAGTCGTGCCTTTTCATGCTGAGGACTGAGTCGACCAACAACTCTCGATCATAACGATCAGCAGCCAATTATATAGATCCAAATGGCTAATGTTAGGCAACAAATAGACCATCGAATTGCCTCTTCGAGACATTCTTTTCGATTCGCAAAAATCCATTGTGTAAAGCTGAATGTCTTTTATACCGAGGTACTTGACTTTCGGATATTTCGCAGACAACTGGCCGAAGAATATGGGCAAAGCAGAAAGCGCCCGATGAACGGATAAAGTCAACGGATAAATCGTGCTGGACAAATTTCTGAGATTTTTTTCTTGATGACACGTAACTCGGGTTCTTTAGCGGCACGCGCGAACGGGCAGAACAGCTGCTAGAGGAGAAAAAGTCGAGCGAAAGTAGACAGAAGAGATGTAACGAAGGTGCGACGGGAATGATACCGATGCAGGAAGTTCACGAACGAATCGTCGACCGAGCAGCAAGGACGAACAAGGAGATCTACGTAATCTCTTAGTTTTAACGTAATCATCTTTTTGTCGGCTCGCGATATCGACGCATTCTTCTCACTGAAAATGGTGAGGAGCTTAGCGAAACTCGTCGAGATTGGTATCCCTTTCCCGATCCCATTCCTCGATCTGTGCGCTGCTGAAAAACAGGACGTTTTAATAGAACGTCAACGAGTATATTGCGTACCACGTTAACCCCGATCGAAGCAAAGCCGCTCCAATCGAGTACTCTCACATAAATCAATAGTACGCAAATACCGGTACTTGCGTTCCGCCCAACACAGAGGCACACACAAACCGAGAGAAAAAACAAATTTTCAATGTACACCCGGTGCATGCAATTGGGACAATACTTGACATTCCGCACGGCATAATAAAAAGTTGAAATGAAGCGTATATCATTGTATGGCGCTCACGCTATGCCCGATTTAAATATGTTTATGAGGAGTACATTAATCTTCCTTTGTCAGAAAGGGATGATTTATCTGCATCGACGGCGGGTAGAGGCAGCCGAAGAATGCGAGTCTCGGTGCAGTGGGTCGCGCAAGCCGGGTAGAAGCATGCACGTGACTAGAAAAGCCTGCGCTGCTGGCTGGATAGTGCGTCACGTGCATCGACGCAGAGCGCACTGCCGACCACGCTCTCCTGCACGTGAATGCCCACTCTAACCCACTCTAACCCACTGAAAAAGGACTCGAGACTGAGTCGGCTTCCGTCAAAGTCGCCATACCTCGTTGTTAAATCTAACATTCTCGCCCGAAATGCGCTCATGGCAATTAAATCCTGTCACCGGCTAGCAAGATTGACTGGCGGCCGGGGTTACTGTGCGGCCGAGAAAATTCACGGGGGTATTCAGCTGCGCACCTTCGACCCAGTTTTCCCTTATACACGAGTTACCAGTTTCTCCGCGATTTATGAGCGATGTGAGAAAACATTTCAAAGTGCCAACTCCGGGGGGACTACCGGGACGGGTATGATTATTGTCAGTCATGAACTTGTCCATTCGAAACGACCACGGGGAATTCCTAGTTCGATTTATGTGAGACGATTTACTCGATGGGCCAACCCGTTCATTGTGTCGGATCGATCGGCGTTACTCGTAAACTCATAATAATGCTATAGCATCGACCATGTTCCGAACTTCCGCATCGTGAGGGGAAAGTCTCAAAGCGATATAACGTGGAAAAAATATAAAAGATCCGGGACATCTGACCCCTGTGAGACATTAACTTCCTCTGCGAGAGAAACATTGATGTTAGGAGGAGTTGAGGGTGTGGAAGGCGGCACCTTTATAGGAGAAGAAAAATCAGTCGGCTAAAACGAATGATTTTCTTCGAGGCACATGCCTTTGCATTTGCAACAAATTTTTCGTTTTTATAAAGAACCTGTTTAGTTGGCGAAACGTAGAATTTTTCTGTCGGAACATAGCTGTGATTTGGCCATCGTTATTTTGTAGGAAGCCGTAATTCGGGTCGAGTAATGGCCCTCTCAGTTTCACATACGGTGGAAAACGAAAGAACATGAAGGGAAAGGCAAGGAAAGGGGAGATCTAGCCCCGCGGCACTGTCGTATGGCGGCGATTTAAAGGCGGCCCAATAATTGGTAGCTAAGAATGCGCCGTGTACGCTCGCCGGCGAGGAGATGGTAAAAAGCAATAGGAAATGCGAGGACCGAGCCGAAACCCGCGGCCGCATGAACGATCGCATGCCACCCCCCTAAAAAGGCACGATAAATCAGTGCGTTTTACCTTCTATCTTCGGGCGATGTTAATTGCTCCAATGCCCAACGGACTAGCCATGGTCCTCTCTCGGGGCCCCCCTTCTCGGTCCACCGTCTCGCCGCAAATCAGACCAATAACATTTCAAAATCCTGACGTTTAAATCAACGTTCCACCGGCCCTCCTATTAAGACGCATTTTAAGTAGCCAAGGGTATTTTCTCCAGCGAATTTTCTAGCGATCTCGTGGAAAACCCGTGCCGGAAGTACCATCATTTGCGACAGTTCCGCGATTGCTTCAGATCGCTTGCCGGCTTGCCGGCTTGCCGGACAAAAAGGCCAATAGAGTAATGCGGGAAAATTCGCTCAACCACCACTGTCCCAGCTCCCTCTTATATAGGCACACCGCCTCTCCCACTTTCCTTCGATTATACGGCTATTTAGATTTATCGATGAATCGCGTAATGCGCGAGAGATTGTCGTTGACGCGACAAATACACTTGGACATTTTACGCGAACGTGTATGACTTTGAAGATTACCATCTGAGATGTTAACGGTGAATTTACGAGAGTTCGTTGTGACTGCGAATGATTACCTCTCACAATCAGCTGGAGATCGCTGAAACGCTACACCACAGCGACACATGAAATCCGATATTCTACCCAAGACCGCATTCAAATCGAGTACATCTGAATTCTGCATCTCAGAGAGAGAGAGAGCTGGCACATGGAGCTTGACAAAAAGCATTTGGAATTTATACATTTTCTAGTGACTCATTTGAATTATGGTCGAAACGACAGTGTAACCGTGGCACTTTGCCTGAACTTTACCAATCATGCTGTACGGATCTAATTGCGAGAAAAGATCATTTCCATTTGTGGGATGATTCGACGGTACGGAGGAAAGTAGGAAACGTGGTAACGGTGGCCTTCGTTGGGAAAGAAGATGCTGCGAGAAGGGTAAGAGGCCAAGCGGCGAGCGTGCTTGCTAATTAATGAGACGAGTCATTGCACGTCGGTCGCGTGATTCGAGTCAAGGAGCGCGCGCGGCTGCACGTGACTAGAGGCGTTGTCGTTATGCCGTTTTACCCGGCTACGAGCGCACGTGTGCCACCACGTGGAATCACGTGCCACACGTGATTCTCGCTCCTTTGCCCTCCGCTGGAATTACATATTATTCTTGGCCGCGATTCGCTCCCCTTCTCGTCGTTTTACCGAGCCAAGCCACCAAGCCACCGAGATGCAGAACCACAGCGGGTCGCCGTTCGCTGAGCCATTTATCGGCTCTCACTCCCGTCAGTTCGCTCAGTTTACATCCAATACATCTACCTTCCTACACATTCGATGCACGGACTTTCCACCTGAATCACGATCAAATATCTTTTATTTCCCCTCGCTGAAATTTCAACTTGTCGTGAATGTTGATTAAGGGAAACCGTCAACTCTACGTACACGACTTTAAATGACTTTTGCGGGAAATTATTCAATTACCCGGGCGAACTGGTCACTGCGCGGAGGAGTTGTCAGTCACGATAATCTCCAAGGTACAATCGTTAGACACGCGTCAGATCGGCCGACGCGGTGAACTTAACGAGATAACGAAGCGGCGTGCCCTTCCACACGTTCCTTTTTCCCCGGCCAATGCATCGGCACGTTCCTAAGAAAAGTCCACCGGCAGACCTTGCAGTACTATTCGTTGGCGTTCAACATAGAAAGGAATGCATTACGAACGAACGCGAAATCATGACCGATGCCTTCCTTTATTTCTTCCAATAGTACATACTTATATCCTATTAAAGAGAAATTCAGCTACACAAGTAGGAATTCTTTATGGCAAACAATGGGACGATTTTCTGTATGGGTAATCTTGCGACGGAGCAATAGTCTGGAATATCCATTTAAGGATTTTCAACCTTCATCGGCGCATTCGTAGCAATTAAAGCAGCGGCGCACCGGTCAGGTCGATATCTCGTTACCGTGAACCGGTGCCGATCATTCAGAACTTGCCACTGTTCGCGTCGAGTTTCTCATGACAAAAAAATGCCAACCTACCGATTGGTGGTCATTCGAGGCGTCAATCACCCTTCACATAACGACGATTTATTATTTCACATTTTTCAATCCCTCGAGCTCGGTTCAGCACGTATCTAGTCGGAAATTTAACGCCTCTCTGGCGATACAGATGGTCGAATAAAAGAAACCAATGCATCGATCACTGTCCTATTAAAAGCGAATTATCTTTTACAACTTCTTACTTTATAAATCCTCTGAAAAATATCTATCGCGCAAGTGTCATGTCGCATGCTGAAATCATTAATTACGATTGCCAATTTATTCGGCAATCACTGGGAGACATGTTGAGTGATTTCTCATTCATCAGTTTTGAAGATGACAGCATAAAAACGTTTATAACTGTTGGACAAGGCCGGTAAATACGAGACATCCGCGGATCAACATAGTTGAACCACGACAATTTCCAATGCTATCAGGTCCCTCTGCGACGACTCATTCGCTAAGATTATATCGACATTAACATCTGTAGAAGGAAGTGTTCTACTTTCGTGAGAGCAGAAACAACCGCGAAGAGCAGAACGGCTAGAGAGTTGAAGAAAGACGAAGGATAAGGTAAAGCCGTAATTGTCTAGAGCGGAGAGCATGAAGAGCATGAAGTACGGGATGAGCCGAAAGAGAGATGCAACGTAAGAAACATCTCCAACTTATCTCTTATCTCTCTTTCTTGCCGAACAAACGAAGACAACGAACGATCGGCCGATGGAACCAAAAACTGGCTAACCTTTGAAAGAACCTTTAAAAGTTTGCGCGGCAAGTCGCAATCAATATCGCATCGATAATGCAATCACGCCGTATTCCGCCGCAGTCGCACGCCCGCCAGAGTTCATCGTGTGAATAAGTACGTCCCGAACAGTGGATTTTCGAGCCGGCATAGCCAGGACCCTCGCACAGCTATTCGCCTTGTGCAAGTATCAACCGTGAACTTTAAGTCATCGACGACGGTGTATTACGGCGCGGTTCGACATGGCCGTCAATACATATAAATACAGCAATTAACGTTCCGTTTTTCTAATTAAGTCTTGCCAACAATACGTATTGTCAAATTATAAAACAAGATTCAAATGAATCTTATAGACGAAGCAACAAACGAACACCGTGGTTGAACTCACCTGGCATGAGTCGCTCCTGGGGTGGATATCCTAAAACGTCCGTACCAATGAGCAGCACGATCATCAAAGTTTTTCCGATTATCGTCTTCATTGTCACACCTGATCTTAGCTAACCCGATCACAATTCAGCGAATTATAACAACGATAAAATAAACGATAAAATGACACGTGTACGAAGCAAGAGAAAAACGAGCTATCGGGCAATAATTGAAGGATTTATGAGAAAACGCTGATAAATTTGAAAGGAATCGATGGAAAGCGCCCAATGCGAATCTAATTGTAAGCGTAGCGGGCGACGTTCTGCGCGGCAGAGCTCCTCACGCTGTCGGACTGTACGCTAGTCTGGAGGGCCGGCAGGCGCTTTCACTGGTTTTATACGTGCGCACGAAAGCACCTCTTCGCCAAGGAGGGGATTCTCCACGGTATTCCAATGCGCCACTCATTTCCACGCTCTCAAATCCTCTGGATATTCTGCGAAAATTCCGACATTTCTAATACATCCGGCCGATCGTGCGTTCACCCCTCAACAATCCATAACACGCAAATGAGTCTTACCTATCGTCACGAAGCAACATATCTATACGATTTTACTTCGTCGCGGTAATAGATAGATATAATAGATAAGATAACTATCTGTAGACGTCTCCTGTCGCGAGAAAATAGAGCCAATAGCGAACAGCCGCGCGAGATTCGTCGGGACAACTCAATGGTACGGGCTACACTAGCTCCAAGCAATTTATACGAGGCCTATGACAGCCAGTGGTTTGTTGCATTTTGTATGGCTTATCACAGACCGCTCGGCAGGTTAGATATCGCTGGGTACACTCATGGTTGTGGTGATCGATGTGTCAGGCTCGATTAACCGTGAATTATGGGTGAACTTAAGGCGACTCATGGCCAGAACCGATGTCGCCTAAGCTCGCTGCGGCAGTATCAATTCTGCCGATCGTCCAGTACGACTTCAGACGGATCCACATGTACGTATTTGCGCGTGGATTTGACACGTCTGAAGATTCCACGTATTTAACAAATTCCTTAATCCCCCACTCCACGAGGAGTGTTCCATTTCTCGAGTGTTTTCACTAAATCAACTACCCCGAGGAAGTATAATATGCTGCGAGCAAGTATGGTAAAGTGAAAAATATATGATCGATTGACACGAGCCGCGCCGTCATATGTAGGTGTATCGTGATAACCATTTCGTACCAACGACTCGTCAATCTTGATCGATCGCAGAGAAAACAGAAATATCATAAAGCTCTATGTCCTTCTCGCACGGAATAAAACGGGAGGCCCTTAGTAAAGTACAGTACAGTTTGAGCGCACCGTTGTCGTTGGATTGATCTCTGATAGATCAACCACTCGGCGGTCTGCGTGTCCGAACGGCTCGATCGAGCCCCAACATTCCCCGTGTTCGATCTACCGTGGATCAATCGTTACTTCGACTATTAATCCTCCCGCGCGATGCAGTCGCGATGTCGATCGCCAAACGTGAAACCGCGAGCGCGATGCACTAATAGCTCCTGACGCGGTACGACGAATTACAAGGCTGCTTATTTCAGAAGGTCAATGATCCACTACCATCTAAATCGATCATTTAATCCCAATGTATAGCAGTAAAAACTGCGTGACAATTGGTCCTATGCTACGGGAATTCTCTCTTAAGCCTCGCAGGAAATCAAAGAAAAGGTAGAAATGAAAAAAGGGGTTCCCGTTGGTTGCTAAATACTTGATATTTTTCGCCTAAACCCTTTCGCCATAGGAATCTCGCAATGTTTAGCCTCGTCAAGTGGTCTACTTCGGTAGCGTGCTTGTAAAAGAATTAGTGACAGAGAGTTAGCCTCTCACGGCGTTACCTGGCATTACGCCAGGCCAACGTTCTGGTAATCAGCTTTGTAACCTCCGTCCACCTCCCACCAAAAATCAGTATTATTTCCTAAAAAGGACACGACACAAAGCATATTCTAATGATACACAACTTTCGGACCATTTATAGTGAGTGTTACAAGGAGAGGACGTTTCACAATTGATTCGCACATAGGGCTGCGTAGAAATAGTTGTGTCAAAAGTAATCAGAAAATGCTACGGAAAGGTCGACGGGAACGTATTCACTAAACGGGCGAACAAATAGCAGAGGTGCTAGCGATCAATGATAAACTGGGTGATATTGCGCAAAGGAACGTCCTGCCTACAATGGAGACACTGTTCCACCTGAACCCATAATCACAACGTTTGCTCGGCATTTAACAAGCAGCAGTATCTTCTGGCTTTTGCTCTTCTCCATTAAGGAACTTGACGAAGCGTACGCTGGCATACGCAGATATCTCACCATCACGACTCCTGCTAAGGTCGTCCTTACTTGTCCAACAGTTGCCAAACACTGGGGTCCCCGTAGTTGGACGAACAGAGATGCTCTTTTTCTTCGTCGACTCGACTTGCTCACTCGTTGATCGTCACGGAGCTAAACTCATTTTACCTCTCGTGCTTGACCCGAAAACAAAACCTTCAGCCGTAGCATCTTCCGCCTTTTCAATTCCATTGTTCTCAGGCGTAGGGCGAACGAATTTAAACAAAGCCATATGGATTTCCTCACGAAAGATTCGTGCTGTTGGAACATCCATTCGCTATTCACTAACTAAAGATGAAGGTTCAAGGTATCTTCAAACCAATTGTAAAATGCATGCGACTGATGAACTCGGACAATTTTGGATCTGGGAGTTCGCAACCACTGACCAGTTACTCCGTTACGTTTCATTGAAACCCATTCCAACCTTGACGGTTACAACACGCACCGTTACCGTAGCCGCTTGTCGGTAGAGATCTATAGGAATTAAATCTCTAATAACCCAGTCTCATGGGATTCGCAACGTGTCTCTGGTTCAAAGTGGAATGTGTGCTGACCTTGTCCCCAGAAAAATGCTGCCGAGTTACGACGTATACAATTGCAAAATACGAGATCTGGATATCGGTCGTACCCGGACCATATTGACCCGCTTTAATTTGAATTTCAATCTCAAATATTTAACCTTGCGTGTTACTCAATTTAATTGTATCGATGCAAGTTCATAGATTCCTAACGGACTTGCACTTTGTGCAAGAGGTCAACGACGAATGAATAGCTCTTCTCCGTTCGATCACTTAAGATGCGTGCAATCGTTTTTTGAGTGGTTTCCTGTGCCGATATTATGCGGTCGTTACACGGCACAAAATACTGGGAAATATAATGCTTTCTCTAGCGTTGATTGCTTTTCCTCCGTATGCTGAGCGACTGTTGCACGGGGTCATCGATGTCACGCTCTCGCAATGTAACGAGAAACGCAATCGTCTCCACGAGGAGTTGGTGCTCGTGCTCGAGCTCGTGCTCGAGCTCGTGCTCGTGCAACTTTCTTCTTGAGGAACGATGACGATCCATGCGCCTCCACATCTGACTAACAAATCGCCTCGCGGATTCGGAATTTCTGACAAATTCCCCAACATCCAGCACGAAATCGTAGAAAGTCACATAACTCGATGTATTACTGGTCTTTAGGATCGATTCGACAACACGATGATTGAATGGAGTTCACGAAGGAAAATTCGTTTTTCTTTTATCCATAGGAATTCAAAGTGTGCACCAATTATATAAGGATATAGGAGAGAGAGAGGGGGAGAGCAACCGAGAAACGGGTATTTATGAATTGATCTACCGATGGAATGGCACGATGTCAGTACAGAAGAAACGGAACGACATAAGACGATTCTTGTAAAACTAGAAGCATGCCAATGTAAATCAGTCTGTCTCGCCAACGATTCGTGCCCAACGTATAAGCAACATATGTATATCGCGTCTCAATTTCAAAGCGGTTCAGGATTGCGCAACCCACGTGTACTTGACACTACTTGGAATCTCTCCAAGACGATTTGACGATCCTATCGCATGCCATGTGTACAAGAGACCGCTTTCTTTGACCATCAGTGATCGCTGATGTTGCCGATATTGTGACAACGGTCGCAGGGTCTCCACACGATCCTCGTATCGTTGTACCTCCATCGCTTTCTGTCTTGGTATATCGCCGAGGGCAAAATTCTGATTTACTGACGAGCACGAGGCTGAAATTCGGATAAACTTGGGAAGCGTAACTTCCGTCATTTGTACCAAGTGCTGCAACTTGGACAATCTAAAAAATACGTTCCATCTTGAGGTAGTGCCCTTGGAAATAAGGCAATTCCAAATACGAAATTCGTTGGCTAGGATTTATGGCCATGTATGTTCCATGTGCGAACATGAAATTTTCTAGTATACATAGAACGGCATCGATACGTAATCCATTATCGGTGAATGTTGCAATCCATAAGCGATGTATAGAGCGGTGTGTATCGTGCGTCGTTTATTCACGTGACTACGCTACTCCGTGCACCTTGCAGCGTGCTGCTCGACCGAGGAAGACGCATGCCGCGGACCTGATCGATTGCTCATTACATCGAAGCCAGATCCGGTGGTAAGCACGGTCAATGTACGGTCAATCCCGTTATTGCGTACATTACACCTATCAAGGAATATCGAATGTCACGCCCGTCTGAGACGAACGTTGCGCTGTACTTGATGAAAATTTTGTCCAGTAACATAGAGCACTAATGTTTCGAAAACATGAAACGTTTGAATATCGTACGGTAAGTGGGCCGGTAGTAGTGTCGAAAGTGAATGCAAGATCGAGCATTCTCTGATCATTGCCCTAAATGCCAGGACGCTACCTATTCCACTCTTTCAGCTTCCTCCTCCTCCTCCTCCTCCTCCTCCTTCTCTTGCAGATGCAGAGATCTTTCTTCATTGCTTCGTGTACTCCCTCGGCAGAGTTTGCACAATTGACTAAGGTATAAGCACAAAGATAGTCCCGTCTTTCTCTCGGAGAAGCACCTTTACGCGATAATGGAAACTGTAATTGTGACGATTTGCTGAATTTGGCCGATAACCGCAAGAAGTAGGCACACAGGTGTACAGTTTAATGCTAAGAATAACCGATGTACATCTGTTAAAACACGACTATCGATGAAAAAGCGCGTTAAAGCGGAGGGACGGTAACGAGATGTTCGTAATGAAAGATCGCGCGTAACGATCGTACGTGGATCGCGTGCAAAAGATGACGGACCAAGAGAAATATAGAAGCGTACTCGCGTCTAAGCTCTAAGCTCTTCTTTTACTCGGTATGTTCCCCGCTGCAATTACTAGTGCGCGCGCCGTCCAAGAAAAAGCTGAAATCTGGAAAATTCGACGACAGAACGACGATACGTGTGAAGACTGTGGATCAACTATATCGTACCATGATGGAAGATATCGACGTTCGAAGTCATTAAAACGAGGCTGCGATCTGTCATTCGTCCGTAGGAAGACAAAGCGATTTACTTGGATCGATGCAGTGGCTCAAGAAGAAATTAATCGCAATGGATCTCCGGAAGATGAGAAATGAATGAGGAGAAGAAACAAAGGCACGCACAGGACGGAGGATTAATCGTCCGATTACTCAAGTACCTCCGACCGTCTCGGGACAAGACGAGAGAGATTAATGCTGTCGGGTCTGAGGTCTCGAGACAGCCGTTCAGACTGCTTAGCCTTCTTCGCTGACCCCCCGCGCGTCGCGAATCCTCGCGCGTGTCGCATCTCCTACCTACGTCAGCAGTCATTGCAAATTCCCACAGGCTGGACTTCCCTTTCATCGTAATCATCGCCCGTTGATTTATTGCCCTCCGAATATCCGTTTAACGCTGCCATCATTACAATTACACGGTAAAATGAACACCGATGTACACCGATTCAGAGCTATGAATAAAATGGCAAACGTGGACGGACGTGCGGACGCCCATCGTTTACTGCATTGCTCAGTGTATTACGCCACGGTAATTAATTGATTGTAATTATAATTAGGAGAAACTTTGCGGATAGATTTTTATTGGGATTCCTGACCCGCGGGTTACTCTCGAGCTGCACGTCGGAACTCGGCGCGACTACCGGTTGCGTTTTCTCGATTTCTGGATTCCAGAGCCCGTCTCTCTTTATCCCCTTCTCCCAGCTAGGAAAGATTTTTCTTGCGGCTCTCTCGAAAGCATAAGCACCTTATGAAATCGACCGCTAACACAGCTGTTATTCCAACGAGAACCTCGAATTCCTTCCCTTTTGTCGCCGCTCTTAAATGAGCCTTTCGTTTCATTCAATTGAACGAATCGCAAACGAGTCGCGTCCCACGGCTAATTCGTAATATCTTTTTAAACGAGCCGCGCATTTACATTACAATGCACGATTGCGGCTTACCCTCGTGAGACACACTATAAAAAAAAGGAGCAAACCGTTGCCACTGACTTCCACAACCCACGAAGCCTGTAATTAATTATCGAATTGCTTTATTTAGCCTTCATCCCGATTACATCGATCATAGTTTCATTGAATCCAGGCGTGGAGTATGTCATTATTTCTTAATGCTTCGTGTTTCGCTCGTACGTCTCTGAGAAGGATCCGCCCTATTTATCCACCAATCACAATCACCTATCTATCCGCGGATTGGAAAACGACCGTGATTAATGCTAAGAATGTAAAGCCTATCGTAGACGAAAACTGCATTGAAATGAAACAATACAGAAAGTGAAATCGGGAAGGCACTTTCCTCGAGAAGGATTAGACCGAGAGAAGGAGTAGAGCGTGAAAAGTCATTTGCCTGTCACTTCTGAATCAAAGCAGACTTTCTCGTAACTCTTTAATCAGAAAGAATATCCTCGGGAAAATGGCAGAATAAGCTAGTACACATTTGATGCATTCGACGCAATTGGATGCACCGAGACGCTTCAGAAGAGACCCTTGACTCTTGACGGTTAGTCAAAGTTAAAGAGTGAGCACGAACGCACCTCTTCTAATCGTCGGTGAATGGGGAGAGACTCACGGGTGGGCAAATGGCGACGCTCACAAGAGGACACTCATCGTGTCAATTCTATGCACCATCGCGTGTTACGCAGCTTACTACCGGTTCTTACAAAATATGTGTCTACCCATTTGGTACCGACCCGCTTCATCGGGTTCATGGGCTTAAGATAATTCTCACTCGGAGAGATGCCACGTGGGGTGATTCATCTTGAGTGAAGGTAAAAACATTCTCAGGATAATTCCTGTCTCATGACTTACCACTCCTCGACTTGGCCAAGACTCTAGGGTATTGCCTTCTTTCATCCAATTAAATAATGATTTTCAAAGGTTTCACCCAGCACGACAAATGATAGACAACGACGTAACGGTCGAGCGAAAAAATTGATGACTCTAACGATGACGGCAATCCAAGTTGATCGACAGTGACGAAGTCTTTCGACGACTAGAATCAAGAACAAAGGCGGCCATGGCCATACGCATCATGATTAACGCCTGCGACAGCCGTGTAATATCTTCTCCGCGTTCTTTGCACGCTTCGTCCGACAATGGCAATTTTCTAGGCAAGCATCCTACGACAAACGTCATTACCTTCATGCGTGATTCGTTCGTACGAAGAACAGAATAAATCAGGAAAGAAACTCCGTTTCTGCATTAATTGCTCGTTATTCTCCTTTCTAATTCTAAGCGCTTTTAAATACGACTAATTATCTTAGACGTTTTGAGACAATCGTAATTGCCACCATTTCAAAGATTCGCGTTAAATGGCAAAAGTATTTCTGACTTGTTGGCCGACAACCATCGATTTAAATGGAAACCCGGCAATTCCATCGGCGTAATAACATCGGCACGCTATCTAATTGTTAAGCGCAAACGATAGTGGGAACGGTGTAAAGGGAAATCGTACATAAGGATACTAATAACTTGAGGAACGTATGCGAAGGTAAACGCGCATCTCGAGGGAGGGGAACACTCCCTGCGATACCCGACAACCATCGCTGGTGTATAATCGCGCTCGAGGTGGAAACGGCGAACAAAGAGAACCTGGCATTTGAATGCCAGCCGCTTATTCGGTGCCGCGCGCTGCCGCCATATCGAATGAGGGCCTTCGTGATTCTCAAAGACCGCAAGAGGATCGGCTCCTCTCCGACTTCACACCCAAAGCATTCACTAACGACCAGCAAAGTAAAGTTTATTCACACTTGTTAGTACCTCGCGACATCTGCTAATGAATTATTCAGGTCAAAGTCTCCCTTATTTCCAATAAAGGATCGTTCGGTCGAGTGATATGTCCTTTGGAGAAGTTCCTCATGAGGAAGATGTGCCGGGATGCGTGGCCCACGAGTAAGAAGGTAATTTATACGAAGGTTCGCGGAATGCGGTTTCGACGTGTTCATTGCCGGAGCAGGAGATACACGCGCGGCAACATTTAATCAACTACTTTGGCAGTAGCCGAATGGTTGGACGATCAATCAATACACCTCAATACACTTGCTTCGAGTCCAATTGTTCATCTATCAATCTTGAAAGGGTCATATGCGTTTTCGCACTCCAAACACTTGGCCGAGATGTTACTACAATTCCACCTCGTAGCATACTATTCTGATTATCCTTTTAATGTCGGAAAACTAATGATTACCCCAGACTTGTAGACCCACGACTTATTACTTATTTTCGTGTCATTCCGCCGGATCGCAAGGACTTGGAGAGATATGGGTCCTGGTTAGAATAATGGCAGCGTTATTACAATGCGAAACAAGCGTGGCATTCGTCGCTGAGAAATATTATTATACTGGAGACATGCGTGAGAAATCTTGATAATGATTACGACACGGTATTTTACTGTTCCTCCCTACGAATGTGTAGCATTTGTAGATGCTAAAAATTTTCGAAAAATCATGCCATATCCTTTTAGTTTGCCGATGGAATCTTCACTGCGCGACGAACAACTGTGTAGAAATCTAACGAGCTAACGAAGGCCACTCGAGGCTCAAGATACATCGTGCGATTCCATCTATCGATGACATCGGTGGATTCTAGTCCCCGTTCTCACGCGCATTGCTATAAAAATTCATTCGTTTATGACTCAAACGATTAATTGCCCGTTGTGCATTTAATTGTTGACAACAAGAATTATTGACTCGGACGCGGCAGTGTCTTTCTCCAAAGCAAACGTACGCTTCATTCACCTAGTTTACCTTGGCAACGTAAATTATCCCCATTTGTAAAGCGCGAGAAAAGTTGGCTTGTAATTTCTATCCAATATTCAACGAATATTGTTCTCCGTGGAAAGTAGAAAGAAGATAGGCCATAGAGACATCGTCAGGTATTGCAACATCTTCCCCTTTCTCAGCAGTTTATTTCTTACAACTACGTCATCCATAATCCAGTCACAGAACGCTTACACGGGATGGTTCACGTTGTTTGACCTCTGAACCACCTTGATAAGTGCGAACCAACAGAAACCTTAGGAGGAGCACTTGGAGATCACTGAGCAAACTCTGAACCATTTACTAGGCCTCCCGATTTGCAGTGATCTTGCTTGATCAATCGCCGATATTCCATTATCGTCCGTCGAACACTTCTAACCAGCGACCGGTGATACTGAAGGAAGGTTTGAATCCACGGTGAATGGTTTGCGTCCCAGGACTTTGAATCCTGAACGAGTGGTTATCATGAGAGACAGAATGAATTCTCTACTGATTGTGAGAAACAAGTATTGCACAGCTACGATCATGTGAATGTCTCAAGCTCAAGAATGCCAAGAATGAGTAGGCGCATGACCTTTCGTGGTGCTCGTAAATGGGCTATAATGCCAAGGATGATAATTGTGCAAGGTTGATGAACGTAGATTTTTTTACTCTGTTTAAACAGAACGTCAAAGATCATCGTGCACTCACATTTTACAACACCTGTCTAATTAAAAAACTGAGTTATTTGACGAGCAACAAAGTAGGACAAATCGGGCAACCCATCTCAATTCCGTTCACATCTGCATAATCGATCATTGCCCTATGACGTATTTGTCTGGCAAACGTCCTTGCGATCAAAGCCAGCCAAATGATTATCTTCCTCTATTTCTAAACGTTTAAACGTAGCTGGAAGTTAAGTGGCATTTCGATACTCCTTTCACACGTAACTGTCGCGCCAGTTTGAAGCAGGCGTTCCGGCATTCAGTTCGCCCCGCGTCTTCTTTACGTTGGTCGCATTTCCATTCGTCTGCCTATCAGTAGTGCGTGTAGATTAATCGACCAGAGCTACCACTCCAGGCGAGTTAGCAAGAATAAAGGCAGGATACACGAAATACCGCGGACGTAGAGTGAAAGAGACTACGACAAGAACAGAGTGAGAGAAAGACAAAATTTAGCGCAGAGGAGGAGGTGGATTAGGGTCCGCATCCTAAGCTCATCCTCCTCACTTTCACTTTAACTCCAAGTATCGTTCGTACTGGGATCGTCAATACAACCAAGCTGCTGACTAAACCGGCGGGACCTACCTAAGACGCGCACCACCTAAACTTGGCTCTTCGTCCTCTGACCTCCTTGAATTTCTATGAAAATGAGCTACCGATGGACTGTAAAAATCGCCTTGCAATGTACGTTATTCGTCATTGTCGTTCGACCGGAAGAAGTTTTTGTGAGTATTTGACAGTTATATCCTTTCATTCTTGGATGGAAGCAATTCATTCGGTATTTCATACGAATGATTGTGCATTTCACCAAAATCCAATTATCTTCCTCTGAAGAAACGTGCGTTTTTCGCGAGACTTAATTGTTGCAAGGTATAGCCATGCATCGCTTCATACAGATGATAGTCAGTGGCGATAGTAACGCTAGCTCTATCCTCTCAAGCTACGCGCTATACTTTGCAGAATACTATGCCACCTCCTTTCGAGACGAAATTCTCCTGCTATGGCAAAAAAATGGGGTTTTACGCCGATCTGGAGGCTGACTGCAAGGTGTACCACACTTGCGACGACTACGGGAACAAGTTCACCTATCGTTGCCCTCAGGAGACGGCTTTCAGGCAAGATGCTCTGATCTGTGATCACGCCCACCTCGTGGATTGTCGGAAAACGGTGATCCCAGAGGAAGAAGCCCAGGAGAATCCTCAGCACGTTCCAGCCCTATCGCTCGAGCCGCCGATAGACCATCGATCCTACTCGAGATCATTCCACATCGTTCGCCAACCGACGAAACCCCAATTGACATCGACCAATGCTCAACCCGGATTCGTCCTTAGTGCTAGCCTCTTTTTGCGAGATAGAACTACGACCACGGAACCTCCCCCTTTTCGCAAAGATTCTCAAACTAGTTCCACCTTTGTGAAATCCACCACGAATTCACCGAAATGCCAAGTATCCGCCAAGGAGAAAGAACTCACATATAATAGGGACGGTACTTCAACATCGAACGCATACCATCAACGAAGGGGACAATCGTTCGGCGGTACTACTCCGCAAGACACATTTTCGAATTCACGAACCAGAGACTATTATCCCTATTCGGAGACTCTGAGATCGATACAGGCTAACAACCGAGAGACCACATCGATCACTACCCAGAGGCCCCTGTCAACGACTCAATTGCCGGTTCACGCATTAACATTATCCCTAAAACCATTGGTACCAAACGAGCTAGAATACGATCCATATTATCCAAAGATGCCGACTTCTACAGAAGCATATTATACGGCCGATCATCAGCAGAGCAGGGGACAACCATCCTTCCGCTCCACTACTCCACCATCCTGGGAAAACGTTCACTTCGAGATACCCGCAGTATTACCGGATCTCAACAGCCTCGAAGATTTAGTTGACCGTAGAAAATTATTTTATATACCCCGACTGAAAGCCACTTGATGGAGGTGTCATTAATTCCAATAAAATACTTTACTTTATAAAATATCTCATTTATTTCCTTCCAATATTTACACACAAATATTTATTTACCGCGAAAAACTCATATTTAATACGGTGATAAAAAACTTAATCTTCGTCGTCACAGGGACAATCGTTAGATGGATATATTAGCGTGACAGGATCCGACAAAACGCCGGTCTTACCAATTGCGTGCAACGTGATTTCGACTGGTTCTCTGGTGTGCTCTAGCTCTATGATGGTTTCCGTACGCATAGGTGACCTTACATAATTAACTACTCTTCTAAAAAAACAAGAAAAATAAATCAGTACTGTTAAAAGGCACGCGCACAATACTTAGAAAAAAAATGATTTAAATATCGTACCGATCAACCAGGATCTGATAACCCGCAACTTTTTCGACATTCTTCGGTGTTCTCCAAATTAACAAAACGCACTGACATATTTCTCGAAATATCCTGAAATTCGTAGGTGCTGGAACGTCAGAAGGGAATGTCGATTTCGAGTCGAAATCTCCAATTCTTCGTCTATTGAGGCTCATAGACAAATGTTCGTGAAGATAAGTGTATAATCCATTTTCATCGACATCCAAGTGTAAAAACGCGAGACAAGGGGCAGCAAGGTGTTTTACCACGTGCTCGATTCGCTCGGATTCGTATAATCCATCAGCTAGGGCTGCTATCATACCGTCTTTTCGACGACATTTTGCGCGCAACATATCGGCCGCCGTGGAAAGCCCTGAAAATTCTAGTATTAAGATGTAAAGTGGAAGACGACGGAATCAATGTAAGCAGAAATTATCATCACCAGAATACGTTGCTCTGATAGGAGGTTCTTTGGAAATTCTCTTTACATCTTCCATCGAACAAGGACAAGTTTTTATCAAATTTTCTAGATACTCATTCTCTCTCTTGATAAACTCAAGTTTCCTTTTTAGCTCTTCCGTGTTGCCGTTCAGTCGTGTCCTTTGACCAATTTTTGCAGAATCATCCCTTCCAAGTGTTTCACTCACCTCCATTGCCTCGACAAATTTTCTTCTTTCACTTGTCAATTCGTTTTCGTCATGTATTTCTCTCGTGTAGCTTATCATTCTACTGTCGCTACCTTTCACAACAATTTCATCGTCGGTTGTTTTTCCACTATCATCGCGTATTTCACAGATGCATATTTCATATTCGGTTTCACAGTCATACTTGCACGTACTGTTACGCAACGGTGCAATGAGTGGAACGTACACATATAATTTTAATTAACAATCATCCAATAATCTCACTGTTCAGTCGTACATTGCGAGACCCCCGCACCTGTTTTCATTCGCTCTGTTTTTCGGTGGGTCTACCGAATTAAAGGATGTGCAAGTACAGACATCTTCTACGCCGTCCACGAAATAGCCACAACCACACGGGCAAAGCTGGGGTGGTACCGTGAAATGAAAGAATGGTGCATAATTGACTGATGCAGTACAATCACTTTTTTGCCTTTATACTTACCTCTTCTTCTGACGTGACTCTGGTCGATCCGTCAGTGGAATGTCCCTCACACTGACAAAATGTAACCGAAGACCGGTCAACGGTCGAAGGGCCCGATGATGCCGAAACTTTTACATCGTTAAGCATAATATCTTCAGCATCGTTTAATTTTTCTACATACTTATCTGTAAACTTCTGATATTGCCTACATGCCGGCATTTCGTTAGATTCGTAGCATTCTAAAATACAAAGATCAGTCACCGATAGCTACGAAAACGAACCAACAAAATATCTCACTGTGCCAATCTTACCAGCAGTGACCTCTTCTTGTCGTGGAATATCTACTTTTGCAGAGTGTACTGATGAAGAAATGGAAGAAACGTGCCTGGACGGTGAGCCATCAAGGCTGAACGATACAAATTGAGTGGCAACATCCTGTACTTGGACGTAATCATCGTTCTCTGCGAGAGATTATCGATATTTTAAGCTTTCTTACTTCCTAAGCGACCTTTGTTTAACTAAAGCCATTACCCAAAGAAGCGAGAGCTTCGTCCTTAGAATTTCCCACCGTGCTAGATCGATAATCGTGCCTAAGACACTCCTCCGATCTTCCTGCGCCGGTCTTCCTCTCTATTCGCACCGAGTCCTAATCAATACCTTTTTCTATAAGTTTCTTTCTTATCGTCAAGTGTCTCTTATTATCGCAATGTGCCATCGAGCAACAGGATTGCGACCTCGGCATGTCCGGGCTTTCCAGGGTGAACCGAGACCGCTCTGGAAACAAAATGAACACTGATCAGTGGAATCGCTGTTCGTAGGGTTGCGTTGAGCATACAAGTGACTTTGATCGCCACGCGAAAATTAGTGAGTCGCTGCTTGAAATTCGTAAGATTCCTTCGGAAATATTTCAAAGGATTATGGATAGCATACCGCACCCTAGAAAGCCTTGACGCGATTGAGGACGGGCAAAGAGGTAAACGAAATGAAGTAGACTAGGGGAAAATGTGTCCTCGTTTCTTGAACTCACTTGTTTGGATTGGCAGTTGCAACAGGTAGACCGCTTAGCCGACTGCTCGTTACCCTGTAGGTCAATCAACTGACGAAGTCTCACCACCATTTCCTTAACTGGCTCCAATAAATCACGCAAGTCCGGTGCCTATGTATGTGTATAAAATATGTATTGAGAATTTTCCGAATAATACGTGGATGTAGAATGTGGGTTACGATGAATGAAAAAGTAGTGATTTCGAAAGATGGACGGTAATTTCGAAGTCCAAATGAATACCCTGACTTTGTAAAGAGTTTCTCCGTATTTCCGTTGCAATTCGGTCAATCTCGGTGCGGCATGTCGAGCCACGCGATCTTTGCCCCGAGGCGGACGTATCTTGTCCTCGGGCGCGTCACGCTCGCTCGTCGTGTCGGCTTTCCGTTCCTTTCTCTCCGACATCGCATACACCTAATAACAGACGATCGCCGACGATCGATATTTATCCACGACTCATGTCGCGATCGGTTCCCATAATTCTCACTCCACAAATCTAACGCGCAATCATTGTATTTTTGAAGAAATATCCTGACAGACTTGCACCTCATCATCCTCATCGATATCATCGAATTTCCTCGTAGCATGGAGCAGATTTCGAAGGAGCGCCTGCTTCTTACAATGTCTGTACACCGGGCAAAATATTTGCGAACGGCCTGAGGAGTTTGACGCAGTTGGAAGAGATCGTGATGTAAGATTTTCCGCCAATGACTTATCACATAGCAATTTCCCGACGGCATTGCTTTCAGGGGTATTCTTCTGCCCCATATCCCGAGGGCAGCTTTTAAACGAACACTTTGGTCAAATGAATTACGCCGGATTTTGAGACACGCGAGGCCGCATTTTCCGACGACGATGTCGTCCTTTGCATCCTTTACGCTGTCGACATTTTCGCCAATATCGATGCTATCGTGTTTTCGTGTTTTCAAAGAGCTTCCCAATGCCCCCCTGCTTATTTGTCAACTTTTCAACCAATCGACGAATTCAGATCTTCAATTAAAGCCATCCTTCAGATGTATGCCCCGTTTAAATTCTTTGTGAAACAAACATGTCAAAACCGCGAATCACGGATTACGACTTAAAAGGCACGAACGTCACGACGACGGATGACAGAAGTAGGAGAACCGAGAAAGATCATGCTGGTTATTGGAAGAGGTTGCTAAAGGGTTACGAGAAGAGGAATGCATCTCTCGAGAGACGTCGCACTGCACTCGTTGAGAGGGTTCACTTTATGGAATGCGCATTGCCATCCTTACTCATGGGTGCTGCAGTCGTGAAATCGAAGCAACCTTTACCAAACTTACTTAGCCAAACTTACAGTAAGCTCGCGCACTATCAGCCACTATCTTTCTCCCGTATTCGTTCCACACTATACATACACCGACAAACTTTGATTGGATAATCAAAGCAGATCCTAATCAACCTGTGGATTCTACACGTCATTCGGCCGTGGACAGAAATAGATAATACTAGGCAAATTTCCTTAATATATACTCCAAGTACTCACCGTTTGTTCGTCGGCTGTACGTATTTAAATAAATAAAAAAGTAAATAAAATGAATACAACATAGTTAATGGGTACGCAAACGAAATGAACTTTATTTGATTATATAATTAAAAGTCGGAAATATCAGCGTTAGAGGTCATTAAAACTCAACGGATGCATAAATATACAATACTTAAAGTATAATGAAGAGCTACGAAACTAAAATCTACAGCTTGATAAAGGATAAACCAATGAAACGAAATATCGAATCGCTCGAACGTATAGTGGACTAGAAACACATTGCCTAAATGCTAGATAATTATCAATACATTTGCGTATAGTACAGGGTATTAAATTTTTCATTCGCTTACACACACAAACACTCACAAACAGACACACACTTTCAAAAAGTCCAAAGTATACTAATGAAATAGTCGTAATTGCATGGTGTCGTTGGGATTGTCAAATGCTCGCTTTTTACCGATCATGAGTAAATTACTCTAGACTACGTATGTTCTTATGAAGTAAGCTTTCCAAGATAAGAATATACACGATCACTGCGAGGCAATTTGATCTTAAAATAACGAGAAACTGTGTACGTAAACCGGTCCGAGCGACGCGAGACTTAAAAACACGTTATCGGTCCGGTCAACGCATCGTTGCGCATTGTCAGATCGGCAATTCGATTGAATATTCGTTGCAGTCGTCATATCAGTCTGCGATGGCGAGGAAGGCACACTGGAAGGTAATCGAAACAAGTACGTATGGATCGCGCACATAGCGAAGAGAGTCAAGGTGATGAAAGCATCCGATATAATGTTCGGCACACGAATCTGGCCGATCAGAATGATTATTATCTCTGAAGATATTCATGATTTACCGAAACGCAATCGCTTTAATAAAATCATGAATGATCCGTTCTCCTTATTGCCACGTGTGACGAATAACACGTCGCGACATGTGCATGTGCATTCTGATCGTAAGACATGGTAGTGGCGAAATTAGCTGAAGGACGTCGATTTGCGCCGGTTTGACTCGCGAACGCGCGCCAACTTTAATACCAGAAGGCGTCTCCGTTTATCCCCAGGACGTACCATTTCTGGTCGTCACTTGGCCTCACCAAGCAGCGCCAGCCGCATTGTCCTGCAAACGTATGTTCTTCTTTAGACCGTCTCTCAATTTTTCCAAAGAGAACCGTTTCTCGCGTCAAAAAAATTTTAATATTCGCTCCGTACAAGCGATTCTTACAAATTAATAAGATATAAAAATCCATTAGGAGCATTAACATTTATGAAGCGTCGTACTTTCAACCCGTTCACTGCTATAACTTATTACCGGACATACATGAATAACTCGTTTAACCACGTTTACACGACTCAATCGTACATTCTCGTTGCGGCGTACCAACTATCGGTTTACCTTGCTCGTGCCTCAAATTTCCCCTCAAGCTCCTTGCTTTTTCCCGTGGGAATGGTGATTGTTGAATGGCGCGCGGACGAACGGAATCTGCACCGACGAAAGACGACAAGGACCTTCACCTCCAGCGAAAGTAGATCACCTGCCGCAAAAGCATAAGCGCTAAAGTAGTACGTCTACGATTCGCATTCGGTGCAACGTGTTTGAGGAAGCCTCTCGCCAACTCTTCACCATGAAACCCTGCCAAACGGTAAACGTGTCTTACTCCGGACTTATGTAAAAGCGGTCACTATTTGTCATAAGTTTCCGGCTCCATGTCAGAGCTCGCTTCGCTTTAATTTTCCCAGCTAGTAAGCTACGATCCACCTCTTTTTCCTCGTACCATTACTCAATGAGCTTACAATTATTACTGCACATACTACGTGAAAGTGTTGGCGAAAAGTTTGCACGTGAAACGATGTTCACCGAGTAAGGAGACAAGCACCCACACCACCAGCGTCTAAGACGTGGTTATAGTATATAACCACTTAGCAAAGATGCGCCGAAAGAGAAAGGAAACACAGACAGAGGGGGAGAGAGAGAGACAGAGAAACAGAGAGAGAGAGAGAGAGAGAGAGAGAGAGAGAGAGAAGTAGCGACCCGAATTATCATATAGCGATATCCACGCCAGAATAAGAGCGAGCTTGTTTAGGCGGTTATTGCAGAGTGTCGAGATTCGAGAGCTGAACCCAAGACGTTCACTATATTCTGCTAAGAATTTCTAGGAGAACGTATAACGGCAACGGATTGACGAAGACTGACCTTGGGGGCCAGTTAAGAGTCAGCCGGGACAATCCTGTTGCTTATTTCGCAACTCCAGCCGCCCTACCCTCATTCTCGCCTTAATCCGCACTTCGAGCCATTGCTGCACGAACTGCTGTCTTTCCCTCGTGTCGACATTCTTTAAAAAAACTTCCCCTTGCCCGCGATGATCCGTCATACTTTGACTTCCGTGCGACTTCCACGCAAACTCAATGGACAATCTGGCAAATAGCTGTCTCCTTCTTGCGTTGTTCTCGAACCAATTTTTCCACGTCCTCTTCTCCGATTGTGACGGAAGACACATACTTAGTCTATTCGTTGTTCGACAATTACGTTATAATGGACGAATGATAGTTTTAAATCCACGAGAGTTTTCAATGCGTGATCGTTCGGTCCGGCAAATTTATACGCAAATCTCTTGATAAAGGACAAGCCGATGGTTTACCCGCTCACGAAAAGTATTCCACCTAAATATTCTCGATCTACTCCCATTCGACGCCCTCATGACCCATCCCTCTCTCTCACTTTCGTCCGTCCGTCTTTGCCTAACCTTCTTTCCGGGCTCGGACTCGGCCGAAGTATGAATGGGCTCGATTGGTCCAATCGCTGTAGCTTCCGGTTCTTCCGGCAGGACGAGCACCTGGGAGATCCTGCCTACCGTGGCTGTTTGAGCTTTCGCTTCCTTTACTTCTTCCGGGCCACTCTCGTCCCCCCCTTCTTTCGCCTCCCTCGCTACCTCCTCCACTATCCCGGTGGTTAACGAATTATCAGGCCCATTTACCACCTGCGCCTAACAATTGCAACAAATCACGTCCACGTTCTGCAGAAAGAGAGGGGCGAAAAATTTCTTACTTACCGCGATGTCGCTGTTGACGAGCAAAGTGCATCGTTGAGCGAAGTCTGTCGTGTCCTTGGCCTTATAACTATTGCCACATCGTAGACGATGCATTGGCAAGCTTTGTAGAGATTCATCCATAGTCCGTGCAGGTAGGTAGTGATTGAAACGATCGCAATCTGCCTGGAGGATTGTTTCGTTTTTCTCGGCATTCGCTTGAGTAGTTGTCAAACAATCGGGCGTTGATCGAAAGAGCTCTGACGCCCCGGCTGTTAGAGAAGACGTCAAAGTCATGGTCGTTTCCCTATCGGTTCGTTCCTCTCTGCCGCGATCCTGAGCAATGATGTCTTCAAGATTCTGCAACTCGTTCTCCAGCCAATAGACCCTCTCGGTAAGCTTGTAGTTCTCATCCAACAATTCCTCTTCTCTCTGCTTGGACAATAGTTTCTCCTGAAGTCGCTTTTCGTCGATTTCCTCGTAGGTCCCTAGTCGTTCCTCAAGTTCGCGAATACGTTCTTGATAGGACGAAAACTGTACGATGGAGTCGACCGTTGACTCGTTGCTGACGTCAATGGTACATAGAGCCGTAGTGCTGACCTTTGCCGCCCGTTCTTGCAAACGTGCGCGCAATTCCTGTAAACGCTGAACCTCCTGCAAGAGTTCTCCAGCTGGCACCTCCGTCTGCGTTCCGCGGCTAGCCATTTCGACTTGAAGGTCATCTTCGTCCTGCTCGAAGATTCCGCTTTCTTGCAAGGACAATGGCGGCTTCTGCGGTACCGGAGAAACTGCTCTAGTGGCTGCGTTTAAGGCGATGTTGCTCGTATAAGGTATTACAGTGGCTACTGCTCGGTTTCTCTGTTTGTTCGCCTCGTCCTGAAATAAAATCATCTTCCTTGTCAGAGCAGTTGATCGCACAACTCTGTCGGAAGAGTGTTGAAATTTCAATTGATACCTTATGCAGGTGCATGGGCTCGGGGGAAACGACTCCGCTGTCGGCGGCGTGATCGGGGCTATCTCTTCGAGCGGGTGTTTCCTCGAGTTCGAGAAGGCGGAATTCGAGAAGCTCGTTTTGCTCGCGTAGCTCCGATAGTTCCGCAAGAAGACTCGCCTCTCGTTCCTCAGCCTCGCGCACTTTCGCGTTCAACGCCTTCACCTCCTTGTCCCGCCTTCCGCATCTCGTCTTCATGGTAAACATAATAATCCAATGACAGGTTTCTGCTCTTATCGAATATCTTCATTCGTACATTACCTCGTCCAGCAACGCCTTTTCCAAGTCCGCGACCTGACTTGTAGCATATGAAAGCTCTTGCTTCTCCTTCGAAAGCTTCGACTGGAGATCCTCGATTTCGATTAACACCGCCTCATAGGCTTCTCGGGTGACGGCATTGCCTTGCCATTGGCCACATCCGCCAGGTTGCGGTGACAACGAAGATGGAGCACTGGACAAAGCGCTATCACCCTCCTCGTGGTCCTCTTCGTCGTCTACCTCAGCCACTGGTTCCAACTCGAGCCATTGTCGATAAAACTCTTCCTTACGTTTCTTGTTGGATAGTTGCTCGAGTTTACGTTCCTTTTCCTTTTACCAAATGGAAATGTAAAAAATATATAAATCTTGGAATTAGTTCAATATATCTCGATGAGTTGGTTACCTTGAGGGCTTGTCTGAATATCTCAATGACTTGCTGCTGTTCCAGGGCGAGCTCCCGAAGTCTCTCAACTTCAGTTTCGCCCATCGCCTTGTCGCAAGCAACGTCGCGTATATACGAATCCATCTGGAAATTCAACATACAATCGTCCACGTATGACTAGGTAATTGTTAAGTAACTTCATTAAAAGGCAGGACGGCGTACCATATTGCAATCCTCCATGAGGATCTTCCTGTCCAAGCGACCCATCGAACGGATCGCACCATTCCTCTCGCTCTCCCGTAACTTCCGCATCTGCAACGACCCGATATAATCGCGCATGAATATCCAGACAGAGAACTGTACGTAAGACACCACGTGCCGACATCTAACATTCGCACCCAGTTCGGTTCGTTGATCGTGACATTCAAATATAACTTTCTTTCGCCTTGATCGTGAAGGAAAAAAAGTCTGTAAATATTCTATCTGCCATGGACAATGATGGCTATAGGGCCATAAGGAGGAGGAAGCTAAGAATCATAGGGAGAACCGTAGGTTTTAGAGTCGATGGGATTCATGTGACCCATCACTATCGAGAAACAGGTCTATCGAGAAAGAAATATTGAAAGACGGTCATTGCCAGGGAGAAGATAACCGATGGTCCGTGCCAGACAAATGGGGAAAGTGCAGATGAGTTACGAAAGCGCACGATACGATCGGAATATATTAAAGTTCATCCGGTCGCGTTCACGATGAATTGGTGAAAAGTTTTGAGCAAGTGTCGTCGCAAGTAAGTACAGCGTAGAAGCAGACCTCTGTTTAGTCGGCGAACCGGCAACACTCTGATCAGCGAAAGTGATCGGCAGGCGTACACCTACATACATTCACGAATGTACCTCATAGGTGTCAATAGCCGCGTATTGGCACACACCGACTGGCCGGTCGCTCAATTCCACTCACAGACGTGAATCGCAAAAAGATCCGTTACTTTACACGCAGCTAGAGTATTACTCTCACGTGCGGTACTTTCAATTTACTTTTTTGCTCATATATCATTAATCGAGCGCCCGGCTTCTAGCCCGTTTTGCTCTAGGACACGTCGTTTATCACTAGAAAATACAGGAGATGCGGGCAAGCCGTTTAATCACGTGTCTTGGTAAAACGAATGAAACGCATAGAATTGGCCAAGGAATTAATGATATTTTCCTGAACGTTAGTGGCCGATCATCATGAAAGAAAAGCTGAGAGAAGAGCTGCTGCAGCCCCGCGGAAACGTCCCGTTAACCTTCCTTCTGACCCTCGGACATGCCGTTCCGATCGGGAACCTCCGATCTCACCCTTTCCCCTACTACCAACCCGCCGATGCTTTCTCCGCGATCGTCAGCAGCAGCTGACCTACATAGTTGAACGAGCAACGACGAAAAAATACAATAACTGTCGATCACTTCCTCTGCCAATTGTTCCTGCTTACCGCCAATTCCAACCTATCTCCGTGAGTCCCCATCTATCACGTCTATGAAATTCGTGTAAAATTGGCCCATTGGAAACTTGCAGAGATTATCGGGGCACCGGTCGTCGAGAAGAACCGATGAGATGCTGCAGCGCCGCATTTCCTTGGACCGTTAGGTTGCCCCCCTGACACACAGAACCGACTGACCGGCCATCTCTTTCCGTGTTGTCCTCGTCATTACAACCTGCCGTGCCGTACGATCGGTCGGACATTATGCACCTTGCACGCGTGGCCAAGCTACCACGTGCGTGCCTCCTTTTATCAGCTATCGCCGCGGACAACAGCGGATAATCATGCACGATCACTATTCGCAAAGCACGAGGCGCTTAAATCAGCACAGCATCAATCCGAATTACCCGTAAAGCCCTATGGAATAGGGCCCGACGGCCGCTACTCGATCTCGACCTCGATCACTAGGAAGAACGAAGAAAGGAATCGAATTCAGTTCAAATTCGTGGGTTAATCGTTCGTTGCGTAATTTGTCGGACAGCATAATGCACCTTCTATTGACACGAATATCTCGGTCGTTGCGCAATGTCTTTTCTTACTCGTCGGGTCGTATATCGTGAGCACTGCAGCATTCCCTTCTGTGCGCTGCCTCGCTGCTAGTTAATAACGGGTTGTGCCTCCACGGTTTCTTTTTAATTGTACCCAAATGCGGATATACCTTCAATGCAACGGGGACGAGCGTTAATTATCATATTCAATGGCGCGTAGGAGCCTGCCGTCTCTATCCAGCCCACTACCGTCTTCTTCTTGTCGTCGCCTTCTTCACTACCAATTTTCAAACGGTTCCTTCAAATACCCCACTGGAACCAATCCTTATTCACGAATTTATTATACCGATACGACATGTCCACCCACGAATCACACCAAGCCATTGTAATTTCCTGCTTAAAAACCTCCAAAGATACTTCGTAACACATCTCCATTCCGTTGTCAGAATTGAGTGAGAAGTTGATTTTAAAGGAAAGCCTTGGCTCTACATATGGCTCTACCTATGGCTATTTAGATACAGGCAATCCAAAGAATATTAGAGCAGTAATAATTTGAAACTTCGGGCGTCCTCATATCTCTTCGGGGCGACATTGATTCTCACAAATTTGTGAAAGCCACGTCGTGTGTAACGATGACCACCAGTGAAGGGAGTCGTTGAGAAGTGACTCTTCCAATACGCAGCCTCTCGATCGGTCGTTCCAGCGTGATTTCTCTTTTGGACGCTGGTTAAACCGACGGATTTACTTTGCAAACAACATACCGCCGTGTCCACGGGTCATACTAAACGCATGCGACCAGATCATTCCACCATCAGCTTCCTGTTTCTCCAACCGATGCTTGCTTGAAAGTAGTAATGCAACCTTTCGCAGAACTTTATATCGTGCTCTGTTATTACTTCGTTATCCTACACGTCTCGATTTCGTGCTGCTCGCACGCAGTCAAGTTCATCGTCCCGTCTGTCGCACTTTGTAGAGACAAACGTACGTCTAATAAGCGACGAAAAATCATGCTGATGCCTGTTAGAAAGCTTTTCTATTAACAACCGCTAGAAATGGCGAAAGTCAAAGTGCTACTTTTGTGCTGGGTGACAGGTTATCGTTGATGATTGTTAGCGCCTCTGGCGATAGCCAGCAAAGTAGAATGGAGGAAAGAGATCCACGCCAACTTTTTTCTTTGCCGTTCTTAACGTTCTCGCTCGTTCGATGTGCCTTCTTCGTCACGTTCGTCCATCAAAAGCCTCGGGCATGTTGCGAGGTACCGAGTCGTGTCGGCTGTATCGAATGTATGAGCGCGTATGCGAGCATATTGGGACAGGTGAAACGAGCGCGTGACAGCACATTCCCGTTATTCGCGCTTCTACTCGCCGTCTTTGCCGCCTTCATCTTGGCTCATCTAACCCTCCCCACACTCTTCTCTCCTGTCTTCTCTCACACGAGCGCATGATTTCTGCAGCTTATCGATTCACCGGGTCGGTGCCAGCGAGCACCGTTTAATGGCGATAACGAGAAATTCATATCTCATTTCCGGGGCTTCTTCGTTGCACCGACAGCCGCATCATGCTCCTCCTCCTCCTCGACGATCCACTCGGTCCATTGTCTCTGGCTCGTCGAGTAGGACTAATTATGCGCACGATCGTGCCTCGACCAAGCCGGATGTACATACGTACGTTTATCGGCATACAACGAGAAATACAGCCACTAGGAAGAAGCATACATTAAAATAGATAGCGCTACGTCGTTGACCCCGTTGCTGGCGGGTTATGGATACGCCTAGGTATGCAGGATAACCGCCCAAAGTACCTATAACCTCCTTTCTATGGCTCTTAATTGTTTCCATTGGATGATTCTGATGATCGAAAGGTCGACAATCAAGTATGGACTGGCACACCTCGGTAGAAAAATATCTGATCATCTTGAGGACATGGAGCAGGTGTTAGCGGGTTAACGGGTTAGCGGGCTAGCGGGCTAGCGGGCTAGCGGGCTAGATGGAAAGTCCTATGAACAGTGCGAGCTGGGAGGACAGGAGCCGCCCTCACCGTAAGATCATCCGCGTTCACTTTCACCGATCGTCCTCCTGTCTTCACGTGCCTCGCATACGTGACTTACCAACGGACCATTAAAAATACGAGCTTCCTATGTATTTCCCCTTGGAAACGTCGGATACGCGACGAGACCACACGACGCGACTAAAAGGACAGCCAGCGAGTAGACGGTCCTTGTAGAGTTTATGGAATTCCCTTTAACAGGATAGTATTGACACATGCGAATCCTGGATTTACGTCCCCGTTCGATAATGGAGTTGACGACGGCCGATAAAACTCGGTCGTCACGGCAGTGCGCCGTTTTCATACACAATGGCGGGACCATTGTTCTCGGCCCTTGCACCGCCGCGACGGATGGTCGGTATGCGAATCGATATCCAGTCGATCCTCTTAAGGATCGCCGGAATAATCGTTCGCGCGTGATCGAGGCCTCGGTTTCCTGTACTCCTCCTGTACTTGTCCATTTGCCGACCGTTGACGGAACGTCACCTTAGACGTCTTATACTTTGGATTGCCTTTCATTGCCTACTCTAGGGGTATAAGCAAGAATCGGGCTAATTCGAAATAGGAATTGGCGCGGATGCTCCAACACTATTAATAACTCGACCGCAGGGACAGACTGGAATTACATACTACCGTGAGAGGCGTGAGTCTACGTTAACCCACCTTCTCCCACGCCGAGATAGACGCAGAAGGACGCCCATGTAGAATGCACCCTTCTCCCGCAAACTGACCGCGAACTTGAAGTCCATCGTGATGAATGTATCGTTCGCTGCATCCCTTTCCTCCGAATGCTATCGTTAAACTTGCAAGCAACCTCATCGCGTCTAATCATATCGGATGGAAAGTTCGAATAGCTTCATTTATTTCCACGAATCTTCGTTATATTTTGCATCTTATGTTCTCCAGTGAGAGGCTACTACTCGACGATAACAAGTCCCAGTGAAATTGCCTGCAGACGAAGCAAACATGATGACGCCTCGAAGAACGCGCCACGAAGCGGCGCATGCTTCCAAGAATAAACGCGATATGCGACCCTATGAAGAAGCGAGCTGACCGCATACGAGTATCTCATAGCCGCGGGAATTGAAAACTTTCCTCCGAAAAGTAGCTCATCGTGGCGCGAGCGCAGTTGCAACTTGCCTTTAAATCTCGAGGAGGAGACTAATGGTACTGATCTCGCTGTATCGACCAAAATCAAAAGCACGCCATTAAATACGGACTGTGCCGGTTATATCGGCCAACGTAAAGATCAACGCACTTTGACCTATTAATCGTAGCAAGTACAAAGATTCCCCATTGCAGTATACAACACGAGCTTAACCCTGTATAGTTTATGTTCCTAAATTTAACGAGACACTCTTCGCTTTACGATCTTCCCCGAAAGAACGGACAACTTTGTCGTTTGTATTCCACATTGGTCCTTGAAATTCACGTTCTTTCGCAGGAATCCGAGATGTTTTGCATTAAATTATTTGATAAAACAAAATATAAGGGGCACTTCTTGTATGTCGGCAAGACGAGGAATGATGTGAGGTGTTAGCTTTAGCATCGACAGTGCTTCGCGTAAGGCTGCACCGTAAGCAATTATAGCTGTATATCCATCATATATCGTCATCCTCGCTGGATTACATTGCGGATTATAGCGTAGTTCCCTCTGTCTTTCTCGGTTACACGCGACAACGAGTCATTGGTATTCATCAAGCGCCCTACCTCCAACGAGGACAACGGGAGATAGCTAAGTGCATAAGATGTATTTCTCTATATTATGTTGGCGAGAATGTCTCGACGGACCGGACTCCGGTTATGCGCCAACTTGTATGTTCTCATCGTTCCACCAATGTACTATGACGATAGTCGCTTTACATTCTTTCGCCAATTCCAATGATTTTTATAAAGTCTCGGCTGTGACTGGAATTTTCAACAAAGAGAGTATACAGGAGGAAGTTTTACGGCTATGTGCGTGGTCTTTGCATTGGGCCGTATAAACAAATAACTGTCTGCCTATCCGTACATCGCATTCTATTTATGTAGCGCGTTTATGGGTTACATGATTTTCTTTATTCGTTATGCGTGACTGACGCTCACACATCATATCCCTTCGCCAGCACCTTCTCCAGCACCTCTTCTTCTCCTTCTTCTCTTTCATCGTGTTAAAGCGTGCAGGGTGACTCATCGTGGTTTAACATGGCTCGTCATAACGCCAGGACAACACACCTGTTGGTCGTGGCGCGACGGCTCATACCCACGCCTTCGTTACAATGAAATACGAACGACGTTTTATGAAGTCCCGTCGTCGTTCTTTTTTAAACCGACTACGTGATGCGATTCCTTACTGAAGGGACGATACATCTACTCTTTTCTGCCCAAGACCAATAGTTTACATGGTTGCTGAGTATGCGCATAATTCAATCAAGGGGACCAACTTGTCAAAACAACATTTGCCCACTCTCGGCTTTTCCCACGGAACCCACGTGGGCCTTCTTACGAGAACTCGGCAGAGCTATTCTGCACGCTAAGCTCAGGGACGCGAGAAGGCGGCGACCAACTATCAAGTGGAGTACGAAAACATCTGACACGAATACTCGCTCGATGGGAAAGTCGGCGTTTCTGCACAAACCAGCAAGTCAATTGGTATCTCTCTAGGAAAAGAAATACGTGTCTCGAGGATAACAAGCGAACAAGAGCCAGTTTTACAGCCACCGGCATTCACACCGTTGATTTTTAGGTCAAGAAAATTCGGTGAGCCGTTGCTCTTACGAGGTGATCGTTACGATACTCTCTGCGGACACTTCCTGCACGACAATTACTCTCTCCTATGATCGACCACTAATGGAGACTGCGATGAAAGGATACTTCCTTCTAGGTACAATATACGGAACAATATCAACGACTGTACCAACAATATACCTACCCTTCTACCGAGAAATTGTAACGCCGCAAGTAATCGGTTGGTCAGATCTCATAGTAAGCTATACGGTTCGATTACGAGCGACTCGATGAAACGTAAGAGAAGGGTGCCGACGTTCAGGAAAGTAGAAATTATGCTGCCTTAAGCAAATGCAACAAAGAGAAATGTACGAGTCGAGCGTTTCCAGAAGGGACATCTCAATTGCCATGAGCATAATCATCCTAATGTTAGGAAAAAGAACCGATTCTCGTGACTGTATTGGAATATCATCACGGCTTTCCCCGTTATACAAGACAACGATTATCATATCAGTTTCAATTGGCAATTCCAAGTAGAGTAAAGTATGTATTATACAAGGAACCGCGGTAAGTCGACAGTAAGGAATCTATTTGTTTGTATCGTAGATGTGCGAAGAAAAATCGAAGGGTAGTGCAATAGAAATACGAGCGACCCTTACCTCGTTCCACGCGAACCCCATGAGGCGCGCGTTGTCCTTGAGAACTCATATAACGAGGCTAGGAAGAACCGTAGTCTCCGTTGACGGCACACGATAAACGTTTCTCTAGCACGACCGTATCCCTTGGTAATGAAAAATCGCAAAACTGTTTCACGAACAACAATTAGCACCGATGTGTGACGCGTCACCGATTCAAATGCTGATGGTGATGGTGATGCTGATGCTGATGCTGATGGTGATGCTGATGGTGATGCTAATGCTGATGCAGCTTCGCTGACGGGATACCGTGTTCGCCCGCCTCACATCTAGACAAGACTGAAGTCCGATCCCGTGTGCTTCTACGTTACCTGCAAGGTACGCACACAGCACAGCAGACACACATACATACACGTACTCACTCACTCTCCCTCTCTACCTATATCCCTATCTCTCTCTTTCCTGCTCTCCCTCTCTCTCTTATTCCCTCTTTCTTTCTCTCCCGTTCTCGGACTCCTCCGTAAGCGTTTCATTGACATATCACCATTGTACGCTATTATGACTTGAAGAAATGTCAGTGTCCAAGGAAAAAATTCGTCAACGAAAAAAGTCGTCGACGAGGCACTAACCAAAAAAAATGTAATATTCAGCATCGATATGAGACTAGTGTTGGAAGAAGGAAGAAGCAAGAGACAATATCGTAAAACGTTGCTGATAAAGTGGCAATTAGTGCGCAGTGTCTTTCGTATGGTACTAACATCAAGTGGAAAGTTATTCTGGGATAGACAAAACGTCGACCGTTCACGCATACCTGTTCACCTATCCGTCTCTAGTTCCCTACCTGTACTCGCTGCCTACTATCTGACCACCCACTCGACTAGCTACGTGGGCAGCAGCGCGCATGGCGGGCCTATCCAAGACCATCTCCGTTTTGGTCCTTGTCGCGCATAGTGCTACCGCACGGTTACTCCTTCGATTCACCGATAAACCAAGCACTCGGAACACCAGCGACGACGACGTCGTCGACGTCCCTTTATCTTGCCGCTTCTTCATCCGTGAAAACTGTCACTATCTTATGTTAGTGGACAATACCAAGGCACTTCTCAGTCTTCCCGACAAATCTAATGGCAAATCTGCCAACTTCTGTCCAAGTACCTAATCGTCATCGATGAATCATAAAGGAATATGGTAATGACGAGAGAAAGAGGGTGTAACGGTAAAAGGAATCGATAATGTGCTATCGGTGCTTCGATGAACGGTGGTCCCCACGTATGAAAATTTTCTAATGATTCTCGGATTAGCGGAAAACGCCAACTGTGCCGGAAGTTTTCTCGTACAAGTTGGCGAGCAGCGACATTTTTCCCGGTTCGAGAGGGGTCGTTAGACTCTGACAATGCAACGCGAGTCGGGTCGTCATGGGCTCACGCGGCTCTAAGAAACGGGCAAAGCAAGGCAATCCGGCAACAACTAACGGCTTCGTAAAGCAGCCGTGCGCTCGCGAAATGAGGAGGGCGATACAATCGACACGCACCCTAGCCAGTCCTCGCTAATCAATTCAAACGGTCCATGCGAAAACATGGCAAGTCCGTTCCTTTGTACCTTCTCGGAATCGCACCATTTACCTTTATAATGCATAGCACAGAAATTCTGCTAGAAGCAAGATTTCTCTGGTAAGAAGACTTTGATTGTGCGCCGCTCCGACAAAAGCATGCGTCTCGCTGCGAGGCAGCTACGTGAAGAGAGCACGATAGAAATGGAAAGAGATAAGAAATGGAGCGGGAAGGTCGGACCGTGAAAGCGGATACGGACGGATATCGGCCATTCAATAACCTCTTAAGCACAGGCAGAAGCTGCCGGGCAAAGTCATAGGGAAAAATCACCTGCGAATCCATCGTTGACTTGTTCGCTTTTGCGAAACGTAGCGTCGTTCACGCGCCGATCAAACGTGCGTAGGCAGTCATTGCTTTCGCCATTGGCCCGCGTCCCCAAGTTGAATAGACGGAGAGTTTTTTGCGCCATTAACTAGTAATAAGATAGAAGCAATGCTCGGTAGAGATCGGTAGAGCGCAAAAAAACTGCTACCGCTTCCACTTACTACTCCAAAGGTACCGTTTTCGAATGAGAGTCGGTAATGCGCCGGAGATATTAGACGCGAAAAAGTCTAGCGCATGGAGAAAAGGAAACTACAGACGTCGGAGCTTTCCTCTATTAATCATCCTACCTTTTATGGATCTTTTCGATCATCGCGGTGTCTCTAGCACGTGTCTGTTCTGCGATAAAGGTCGAGGGGCGCGGAAAAAAAATATGAAATCTTTTGTCGCAAAAGTTGGGCGATGCACGGGTACATTACAATACATTTACATAAGTGAGTTTTCACTCTTACAGGGGACAATTTCGCACTCACCGGAAGGTCGTCTCTCGATGCAGACTTCCGGCGTTTCAGGGAATCGTCAGCGTATACGAGTTTCGTCAGCTTCTCGATCTCCCGGCTCTTGCCGCGAAGTTCCTCCATCTGCGAAAATTGCAAAGAAATTAAAGTGCCTCACATCGCGCTCATCCCGCACACGGTTGGCGAAAGTCGCGTGCACGAACGAAGAAATTGAGAAAATCGTTGCCGGCGTGAAAGAGGAACGGTGAAGGGAAAAAGGCGGTGGTCGATCCCTTCTCGCGTAACTTTCGAGAGGCTCTCACCGGCTCGCGACATGCCCCTCGAGGCTTTTGCCAACAGCCTTATTCGCCGCTTTGAAAAATCCCTCCTCTCGATGACCAGCCTGCTCAAACTTTCCATTCCATCTCTTCATCTTCTCTTCCCCTTTCCACTATTCATCGGCCGTTATACTTTAACGTTGCTTTCCTCAGCTACGTGATTCATCGTACCGATAAAGACATTTCTATGAGGACGCACGCTGGAAATCTCATTACGCGACATGGTTTAGTTCCGCGTACGAGTTTCACCCACTTCGCAAGTACAGAACGACGTCGTGAGTTCTCCTTTCAAGATCGCGACCCGCGACACCACTTTTTCTCTAGTCTCGTCTCGTGCCGTCACGCTCGATTACGTTTCTTCTCCGATCATCGCCTCCCCCACTTTCACTCATCCATTGAAACTAATCGTCTCGTTTGTACAGGGCGACGGAAGAGTAGAGGCGACAAAAAATATTGGCACGTAGCCGTCCGGCTAAGCCTTCCCCCTTAGGGAGGAAACCGACTTAATTTATCTCAAGGAGAAGCAGTTTCGTCCCAACCGTAGGCTTTTCAAAGCTGTCGAGCATGGTGTATCTCTTTTTTCCATTTATTTTCTTAGCGCGCAAGTGGCCACTTCCACGAAGATGTTTGGCACAAAGCCAATCATCCAAAACTAAATCGCGCCCTAGTAGTAACGCTGACAATGCGGTAGACAAGTCGGTGGACTGGCAACGAAAAGCGTGGACGTTGACAGACTAAAACTTCTTGGCAGCCAGCAATGATTTTCCCGTGACTCCGCATCGAAAAGCCATTGACGATAGCAGAGTAGAGAAAGGAATAATTCGTCGTCGAGGCACACGTTCGAACATGAATGATAATCACGAAGAAATTCGGCGCACTATAAATAGCGTGAGAACCTGGACAAATTTCACGGGGAGATTCCCTCGGTAGCATGTTGGGCGTACTGTGAAATTTTCGTTCATTTTATGGTTCAACATCGTAGGGGAATTTTCGACGGCCAGACCTTCCCCCGTGGGCACAACTTTTTAATAAGCACCTACGAGGGACGAATGCGCGTGCAGGTATTTTTGCGTGTTCCAGCGATTCCGACGACCGTTCACATTAGATGCGTTCGTGTTTGGGATCCAACCCGAGGCAGCTCGCATTTTCATACAGTTCCGCCAATATTATACCCCCGACGATATCTCTCGAAAAATCTCTCGCCTCCCGTGATTAATGCTAATTGAGAACCAAATGAAAAGCCATCCTACTCGTCTCACCAATAAGACAAAATTTACAGTGTTCCTGTTGACAATTACCAAACTTAATCTCACTCACCATTTTAATCGTCTCTGCACGAAGGGATTTCTTCAGTGCGGAAAGTTCCACCTCGTGATTCTCGTGCTGAATTCTCAGCTCATTCGTTCGTGTCTTTTCGGCATCTATAGCGATCTGATGAGTATAAACGGGAGCCGACCGATTACATTCTATCAATCTATCAACAACTACACGTCTCGCAAGACAACGAAACCGATCGGACTTACGCGTATTTTTTCCTCAAGCTTTTCGTTGCTCGCTCGTAGACAGTGTACTTCCGCCTCGAGTCGGCGAACCTCCGCGCAAGAAGGACCATTCGTTCTGCACGTGGGCTTTCCCGGCGTGGAATTCAGCGACTCCCACTTGAGCCTTCTTATCGTTTTCTCGGCCTCGCCGAGTCGTTTCTTCAGCGCAGAAATCTCGCGTCTATGGTTCTCCTCCCGTGCGAGTTCCGCCCTCAACGACGACGACGACGACGACGACGACGTCGATGTCGATGATGATAACACAGGAGACGCGGACGACGACAACGACGGTGTACAACTCATCGTAGGCTCCACGGAAGAAGAGCGAGAAATTCTACGACCGAAAGATAATCCACGATATAGATGTCGTCATACAGTCAGACTTTCCCTGTCAGAAACGGAGAATACCTAGTTTTCAATTCCGCAATGATATGTTGATACTTGGCAGCTTCGATAGCTCGGATTTCCCTTATGTTAGATTCCATGTCCCTTTTCACGAGTTTCGCGGCCCTACGTTCCTCGTGAAGCTCGTTCCTAACGTTCGCCAAGTCTTGCCGCAATCTTCGCGCTCCTTCCTCCAGCCACTGAATGGTCTTCCTCAATCTCGTCGATTCGTCACTCCTGCTGGGCCGCGCCGGGGAATTCGTTTGTATTGCAGGGCTATCTCGCTGGCTATCTTGCTGTACTTCCTGTCTGCGCTTCTTTCTGCTCGACTGACACTGATTCTCAAGTTCTCTAGCGGACCTCTCATCGAGCGGCAGGCACGGTGCTGCCTTAAGATCACTGAAAGCAACCGACATGAGGGAAGAATCGTGAGAATCAAACGAGATATGATATCCAGCGGGCTGCTTACCAGTCAGTCGTTTTTCTAGCGGTTGTAACGTGGTCTATGGTTAGGCGCACATCGTCCTCCTTCGTTGGCCTTTCGACGTTGCGATAAGATTGATCTTGGTCGCGAGCAAATAAGGCCGAGCAGGAAGCAGCGACGTGGACCTTGGCGTTGCCGCTGAGCGAGTCGTCTCGTCGTTGAGTCTTCTCGGGGATCTCCGTCCTCGAAGCAAGGGGCTCAATTCGTCGTCTTTTTCGCGTGCATACCATTCTCAATTGGTCGCCTCTTGCACCGACGGAGACTTCCCCGTTCGTCGTTGATTTCGTCTTGGTCGGTTTGACGGTGTCTCCCGCTGAGGGGTTCGTCATCGTCTCTGGAAAATTCAAAAAATTCCTCGCTCCGTATCACTTGGATCATAATTATGCGCCTGACAGCTCCATGCCGATCAATGACAAATGTCAAATGTTGATACAGCCAGACGCTAACCGTCGACAATGGATAGATGTAGATCGTGTTCGGTACACGAGCTGGACTTGGATCGTACAGATCGCTACCGCTTTCCTACCTCTCTATACATATATAGAACCGTCTACAGATGCACATACTCTTCACCTATTCCCTCCCTCTTGTAATTGTCTACGCGACATTAGGTCCTTTTTTTCCTCAAATTTTAACGGACAAAACATGACCGTTACTGCAGTACTATTTATTTATTCGTCCCACCGTCATCCGGTTTCAAACATGAAAGATCCTTCGGGTCACCTTCGGCATATTTGTTTCTTTTTTGACAAAATCGTAAACGTTGGCAAAGAGATGGATAAGTATAAGAATTCACTCATATCGATAAGATGTTCGCCATATGCGCTGATTTACTAACCGAGAGGAAAACACGTTTCATCGGCGAAAGTGTAGGGCGCCCCTGCGTAGGAGTTCTATCTCGATCGTCGAAGAACGAAAACGAAAGGGACATAAACCACGGCAGAACCGCCAGAGAACGTGATCACGGTAATACGAGGATGATCGTGCCATGTTCGCGGCCAGTTTATCTCGTTACGTCATCATCGATATATCATACGCCCTCGAAAGACGATCTTCCAAATAATACCAATGACGTTCTGGAAAATAGGCTATTCTTCACGTGAAAAACCTTTGGATGAAAATAATGTTCGATGTATAAAGGACTCCTATGGAATTAGCATTAATCAAAAAGTCACGCATCATACATCTTTCTTTGGTATACATATGTGAAATACTAAGGCTTTATCAATAGAAGCTTCGTTCGAGAGGCGAAACGACGTTGGTTTCACAACTGTCTTACCGTTTTCGTACAGACGATTCGGTCGAGCTGTCGAACTGGCGCGAGATATTCTTGGATTTTGGCACTTTCCGACAGCGGATCCTCCTCGTGAGAGACACCGTCACTAACTAAACTCTAAACTAAACTGCAGGGCGAACGCGCGCGGGAAGTTTCATCTCGCCTCCTCTCCTCTATTTAGCCACGACTCGTCCGACCTCCCTACGCCTCTTCTTCAACGCTGCCACGAGTCCGTAAATCGCCAACGAGCCACCCACGTACATACATACATTCATATATGCGTATATGCATGAATGTGTCCGCTCCCTAAGCACACCTACGTGTGACGTCGATTGGCTTTTGCATGTGCCTACGCACCAATCTTTCACCGATCCGAATAGCCACCAACCACAAATACCTATCAATACGTTCTCGACAGCGTCTTCGACCACCCCATTTTTCTCACTCTCCAAGCGTCCTAAGACGAGCCTAGTCGCCGACCAAATTATTCCGTTCATTGAAGAAACGTGAAAGAGTATTTTGTTCATCACGATAATTGTAATTATATCTATAAGGAGGCCAATGTGGAAATTAAGTAATGACTCTCTTGCAAGTGCCATGTCCCGACATGTTCGTCAGCTGAGCAGGCATTTAGTGGAATAGCCCGACATTGTGCTAAGCTTTCGATTGAAACGTAGACTTTTGGACTAGGAAGACACGAATGAGAAGAGGTTCCTGCATCGAGAAGCTTTCCAGCGTCCTTTACGGGGAATAAAACACAGTTGACACCGAAGGGTGGTAGTAGTAGTAGTATCTCTCGCCCCCCCCCTCTCTCTCTCTCTCTCTCTCTCTCTCTCTCTCTCTCCTTCCCACCCCCTCCTTCTTTGTCCACACAGCCCTATCGATCGACGCCTGTGCAGTGAGCGACCCATTCTAACCCCCGACCCTCGAGCGACAACCGACGACCGACGACCGACGGCCAACGGCCGCAGGAACCCAGCACCGAGCAATCTCCGTTCGATCTTACCCCACAAAAGCTGCGCTTTGCTTTTAATCCTTGCCCACCGTGTAACTCATCTTTCCCGATCGGTGAACTTGTGTCAACAATTCGTTTTCGATACCGGCTAGGTGGTGGTCAGTGTCCTCGGTGAAATCGACCCATCGAGAATCGTCACCAATACACCATTATCATCCGCGACAGGGCAGAGTGGTTAATAGTGCCAACAATACCGGTCCTATTCGGATTACTTACAAACGACTCAGTAAGTACCCGATTCTTCAGGATGGAATCAAAATCGAGGGGTTGCACGATAAATGGGAGTACGCCGGCGATATTTACAATACCGGAAGATTAACGAAGAATGCCGAACAATCCCAATTCCCGGAATCGCAGAATGGATAACATACAAAAACCTCTTTTGTCGGAAACAATGAATTAGCAGTATCGTTATTTCATAATCGCGGTTTATGTGTCGTTATATCGTTTATCGTTAGGCTATTCGTAATTATATTCATCGCAGACTACAATAAAGCCTGTGCACCTCGGAATGTGTCAACGACACTTTACGCCAGAGAGACGACCCAATTACAAGCACATCTAAAGCGTCATCGCAAGCTATTTATAGGTCTGCTAGTAATTCGCGCGTTCCCACGAATTAACGAAAGGGGCATAAATTTCACACCACTACTGTCTGTGAAAATCAATGGATCCCAAAAGAAATAGAAATATTATGTAGGTAAAAATTGATCAACCTTGACCTCGGTGAAAAGACCACGCTGATCTTTGAGAAGGTTAAAAGCATCTACTATTCGAGTCAATCGATTCTGCACACTGACCATTTGCATGTGTCATCGGTGTAAAGCCCCATTTACCTAGTGACCGTAAAGTACATCGTACGCAAGGGTGTTAGTTCGTTGAATTACGCGGCTACTATGCTGCTCATTGCCTTTTCATACTTTAACACAGCTCACGCGCGATAAATTCCTGTCATATTTTAACATAAAATCCACTCTGTTTCCTTATTCACACTTATAAAAGATGCATACGCGCTAATCTCCTTATCTGTAGACTTTTAACTATTGAAGGTAAGTGGTACAGCTCGACAGAACGGTTTCCGAGGTAGATATACATACGTACGTGTTCATAGCGAAGCACGGACAAATTACAGTAATTTAATGCACGCATTCTTAGGGACATTCGTACGTAAATATGGGCAAAGCTATGCCACCAAGTTCTATATATACCGGCAACTATTATGAATCTTTTAGCAGCGGCTGTGTATCAACACCCTCAAAACTTTCTCTTCATATTTCTCCCAGTCAACCCTCTCTTTCCGCATTTTCGCGCCTGATATTTATACCAAGATCGCCAATTAAATGTCAACATTGAGAACCAGCACGGCAAGCTAGTAGACCAACGATTAGATAAAGTCATGTTAGATAATAGTGTCATTGTGTATTATTCCGGACAGTGGAAGTGGCCAAGTAACGTTAAGGTCCAACATCTGAGACGGACATACTCGGAATGGTTTTGCTTCAACTAATCGTACAAGTTTACGGTTCTAACATAGTGCCAGTACATAGTCAGGGAGGACTGGGAGGACGCAGGCGCAACGCGGCAAAGGGACATTCATACAAGCATTGTTGCAGAAGTAGTCTACTTACATGCGTCTTTGGTCTTTCAGTCACCGCGACGTCCTGCACTTGTTCGCCACGGTCGCGAGTATAACGCTCGATTATAACTATTGCATTATTACTCCTAATAATTAGATGGACTTGAAAAAATTACTGCGGCAAAAATAATAATTCGAATCCAGCAAAAATTAGTGTTAATAGCGCAACAGAAGACAGGGTACAATTGTTTCGACTGTCTCGTCGACAAACTGTCAGCGAAATAATATTCGAGGCCGTTGTATGATATAAAACTCTTGAGTTCTCTCACGTTTCTCGCGAATGAGTCATCACGACACGTTTCTTACTCACGTGTCTGTCCGTGGCGAACTGTTGTAAAGTGAGGAAGATTCGTTACGTTGACATTTTGATTGCGCCCTTTAAAAAGTCTTTTTTTCAGACAATGCGGCAAAGAAGCAACCGAGCAATTGGAGGTAAAGGCATAAACTCTCGATGAGATCATAAAAAACCGGCCATCAGCAGTGTAGTAATTATCAACGAAGAGGATAAACGGTAAGGATTGGGAGATACGCCCGTGAATAACGCTTCTGAAAGCTTTCTAAAATACATACGAAATTACAGGTAACCAAGCTGTAAATGTGTACAATGATAAACACTTGACTGACATAAAAATAGGAAGGCATCAACACATAGCACAAGTGACGAATAAAGTACGATAATTCGATGGATGAGCAAGTTAAAGATAGGACATTGGCTACTGGAATAATAAGTTAGAAGAGGCGCAAAGAGAATCCTCTTTCAGCGAATGCAGCTTTGAAATTGAAGCACAGGATGCGACCAATATGAGCCAAGATATAACTTGAATAGGAAAAAGTCGATGTTAAGTAGCGATTAAGGACGGACGTGAAGTTATACAAGTTGGGCAGAGAATTGAAAATAATGTCGGAGAACGAAAGAAAACCGGCTTCCCCGGTACCGACGATCTGCACGCAGAGCTGCAACAGCCTAACGACCATTCAGTGTCCGGCCCTGCAGGTCGCCTCGCGGATGCTCCGTTCTCCGAGTCACGAGAGCGTCACAACCGACGATCTCTCCTTGTTCAGTGTTTCCTCGATAGCAAGCGAACTTCGTGGAGCCAACAGGCTCGTCACTTTCAAGTCGTACAGCGACGCCCAGCTTACCGGCCGTGGCCCTTCCCCAAAACCGGACGCTCGGCAGATTCAGGCTAACAGGTGAGACATTCCACAGCCACTTTACATCACCGACCAATCCTTACCACTCTCATCATTTTCAGTTCCGCATTTTTCTTTCTGTTCGTACAAATTTATACCAAGATATTTTTATAAAAAAAAATCATGTAGGCCGGCAGATATTCCGGAAATCCTTTGGTTCGAGGAGGAGAACGAACTAATCCGTAGTTGTGGAGTTCTCTCGTCTGCCTTGGGCCTACGTAAGAGCTTTAGCACGAGCGATGTGTCGCAATTGCCCAGTCCGGATGCAGCTGGCCCAAGTACCCTGAGATCGGCAGTTTCCGCTCTAGCTCTTGATACCGCCCAAAGGAACAGCCTGCTTCTCGAACACGCTAGACTCGATCACGCTTCGAGATCCTGCAGCACTTGGGTCGCCGTTGGCGAACCAGTAGCTAGTACCTCTCAATTACCCAGTCCTCATGGTGGTGCTACTCAAGAACATCAATCTCAATCGCAATCGCAATCGCAATCGCAGTCGCAGTCGCAGTCGCAGTCGCAGTCGCAGTCGCAGTCACAATTGAATCAACAGCAACAATTACAGACGCAACAAACGTCTAGCGGGCAATCGGGACCACAAGCACCACCCGCGCCACCGCCACCGCCGCAAGTAGTACCCTTTACCGGCGCCGAGCTCGTGAGGTCTGTCAACAAAAAGGTTCGACAGAATTATATACGACGAAGGTTAGTATACCTCTTGCTTTAGCCTTCGTAGGCATAACGACACGATGAAGCAACGAGTCCATAACTTATTGGTATACTTTGAACGGACTTTAGGTTACTGACGACATACCGGGCTTTGGAAAGACTTTCGCAGAGCGAGTTCAACCTGGATCAGTTGGAGGCAGCAGCAAGCGCCGCGCAAACAAACCCAGCTAGTACTTTACTAGTGCCTGGAACGTCATCAACCGTCCTTGGATCAACTCTCGTTGGCAGAAAAGAACGAAAGCACGCTCTAACGGTCAGAGACGTCGAAAGAGAACGTGGCAATCAGCTGTCGAAATATGAAAGAAATATGATGATCTTCAATTGGCTGCACACGCTCGATGACAGTGCCGTAGTCGATAGTGTCGAATAAACGCCATAAGAATAGAAGATTAGGGAGAATAATAGGGAAAATTTATGGATGAAGCCGAATCGCTGGTTCAACGATTCCTCTTCGCTGCATCGCTCGTCTGTATCGAGAGATCCCCATAGCGGATTCATGTCTCGGATATCACTCTTCGTGCCTATCTTCTTTTCTCTATCCAGAGTTAGAGTTGCCTACAAATAAGCCACGCTATATCGTACATTTACAAAGACGATTTTTCCATGGTATTTACGGTTTCTCGCCGTTCAGACCGTGAACCAACCTTTACTCCCACTGATACTCTTCAAGCATCGACCTACCGCTATAGCGAGGTAACTTAAGATCGTAAGAACGTTAAAACAAAGTTATGCGCTCGAACGCGGAAAGAGTGAATTGTCGTAAATGGTGACGCGCCACGATAAATTCTGATTACGCGACATCCGTCCCACCATCCCTCGTCCAAAGATTCCGACAATACCGTCGGTTTCAGCGAGCATATCCAAATACTTGATGCAAGCGGAAAAAGCTTTTTACTAGACATTTACGGAACACGCGTTACGTCAATACATTCAGGACGAACAAATCATTTAGCAGCCTACATACGTATCATTCGTGCAATCACAAGAAGTCATTTTTTACGCAATTTTACAAAGATATTACAAATGTATTATATAGATTTCACGCATTGAAGAAGATATTTTCAAGCACAAAAGCGCACGAATTATGTGGGCACTTGATCGTCTATTATTCAAAGGAAATTGTCCGAACGATACACAACGGATGCTGGGTTGCAAGTGAAAGCTATGTGAAATTTAAACGTAACCAAGAACTCCTTCGTGTTCCGTATTGACGTACGATACTGAATTATGTCTTGAAAAATATTTTACGAAAAACTGATTAATTTGTACGGTAAATGTAATAATTTCGACGATTGAGCTTTTGTTTCTCAGCTCGCTCTTATCTCGTATAATCGTTTGCCAGGCTTTTTCGAGAGAACTACAAAAGCTCTAGCTTCATCATCACAACCACTATCAACAAGTGAGTCGCTTATTATCGCCGATATCGTTGAAATCGCCAGCTCGACAAACTGACCGGAACAGAACATACCTCGACATCTTCTCACGATTTCCGAGATCCTCGGAGCGAGCGTTCTTTAGGTCAATCGTTAATGCGAATCATAATGATGTAACGAATTTTCGTTCATAATGTGTGTTCCTATCAGAGCCTTAATTGTCAAGCATAAATGGTAAAAGACATCATATATCGACGAACGTTACTTTTATACTACCTCCTTTGACCAAAGAAGAGATTTTCAAAACTTACGAGAATGCCAGACGTTTCGATAAACGCTAAAAGGACAGAGAGGATAGGAAACGATAGATTACTATTTACGTGGTGATAATAATTCTATGATAAACGTGCGAATAAGGCCACTCGGTATACTTTCTTCGTGTATTTATTAACGTATCATCCAAATGTTATATCGCTATTAGCTCACCGAGTTATTACCTCGACTTATACGTACAATACAGAATCCTAATAAAGTACAGATACTACTATACAATACTCCTATAAATTCATATGTGGAAACATGAGAATAATACGATTGGAATTGACAACGTGCGGATGGTAAAATGATTTTTGTAGATTCGGCACGGCGATTTTGTTAACCCGAGGATATAGAAAACACAGAAAACACAGCGAACAGCGGGCGTGATCCATTCGGGTTAATTTCGCTAAGTTCGATAAATAAATTGAAAACGCTCCTCATCGACGTAATTCTCTTCAGTCAGATTCAGAAGCCGAACTGGCATCGGACTCGTATTCGCCGACATTAATCGAAAATTTGTACTCTTGATCGCATCCAAGATAAGCATCGCTCATAAAATAGAGAGTGTAGGAATGCTGGCCAGGCGCGGGCGCGACAAAGTCAAGCTTAACCCGAGCTCTCTGTTGCAATGTGAGCCTCTTAATCGAAAGCAAAGAATTGCTCTTTGCGTCGCCGATAACGACCCACCAGCCCTCCTCTCGTTTTTGTGGGAAAAAGGGCGCAACCACAGGTCCGGTGATTTCGTCTTCCCGCTCCAGTTGGACAATCACATTAACCGCGCCGCCAGTGTGCAGATTATCCTTATCCTGTACCTCATAGGACATTTCAATGTTTGGATAGCGATTGCAGAATTTCGCTACATCCGCCATTTGTGTATCGGTCAGCTGTAACAGTCTGTTTCTGTCGTCATCCTCTAATTCCATCACGTCGAATACCGTCTCCACGCCCTTGTCCGTACAACGCTTTATAGTGTCCACTGTGAAGTGCGGCAATTGTTTGAGATAGGAATCCTTAGACCACATGGCCTGCGTGACCATTTGCGCCAACTCCATGGCCGCTACCGCTGGTGCGAGCCAGCCAGACGAGCTCAGCACATCGACACAAGCTTGTATCAGCCTGATAGCCTTACCCAACACCAGTTCCGTGTCTTTCTGCAGTTCCGGGCCGAGCTGTATTCTCGACAAATGTGCCTGGAGAAGAAGCTGTGCCTTGACATGAGGATCAGCCATTCGAGTGGCTTGAGGCGCATGTGGAAGTCTACCCGCCAAACTTCTCAGTAGATTCTCCTCGCGCTGTCTGACAGGAACAGTTTCGTACTCGGCTGCCGCTGATATAATCTCCAGCAGGCCTCTGATTTTTGTTTTGTTATTCAATGACAGACTGAACAACTCTATCGTAGCGTAATTGATGTAGTAATAAGCTGCGATCATGCCAAGATTGAGCGGCAGTGTGTCCATCTCATCCTCCACGGCGACGCATTTGGCTTGCTCCAGGTCGCTCAACGTACTTTCCACCAATTCCGAGAGATGATCCGACAAATGCCGATGTGTTACGCCCTGCAGCCCGTAATAATTTGGATTCTGCGTTAGCCGTCTGTAGAGGAAGGTCCATGTGAGATAATCAACGGCGTCTTGTTTGTTCTCGATGGTCTTTGTAACAATCTCGGCGTTAAAATGATCGTGTAACCTGTGATCCAAGTGACTTTCCACGGGTAACGGTTCATTTAAGAACTTTTTGAAGAAATCTTTCTTCGAACTTTGACAGAGTAGCACGCATTTGGCATCGTCGTCCTCTAACGGACGATTAGCCCGTGCTACCATTTGCAGTACATCAGTTATCGGATAATCCTCGTAGGCGTGAGTCTTCCCGTTGTAGCACTGTGTGTCCATAACGACAACCAGATGAGAACAGATCGAGAGACCCCAGCAGAGGTCCCTCGTGGCAACTGCTATTTGAATGGCACCGCTATCAAAAAGTTGCTCTACCAGACGTCGATCATCGGTGGACAAACCCTCATGGAGATAAGCCACTCCCTGCGAGAGGGTTTCTTTCAGAGTTTTGTCAGACATACGGTCGAGGAAAGGCTTGATATCGGCATCCTCGGCATGGAAGAACCGCGATGGTTGTCCCTCGGCAGCAGTGAAGGTCAGCAAATCAATTGCAGTTAGCCGGGCTTGTCGTCGTGTCGGCACAAACACGATTACGGGTTTGTGGGGTGCGTGTCGCAAAATAGCGTTATAAACCGGCTTTGCCATTGCAGCCAATCGCGATGCGTTATGGGTGATATTTATACCTTGAACATGAAGTTCCAAGGGCACGGGCCGAACCGACGGATGGAAGTTGAAGGTAGCGGCCGCCGGTGCACCGAGCCATTGTGCGGCATCCTTTGCGTCGGCCAACGAGGCCGACAAGGCTATTATTCTTGTGGGTTTATCCAACTGCGAGGATATATACCGTGCCCTTGAGCAAGCCACTTCCAAAACAGGACCTTCCTCGCCGCCTATCAATTGAAGTTCATCCACTATGAATAGCTGTATGTTCTGCACGTTTTTCCGTTGCTTCCATCTCCTCGAGAGGACATCCCATTTGTCCGCTGTCGTAATGATAATCTGTCCCTTAGCCAGCAACTTTAGATCCGTCCCAGTTTCACCCGTCAAAAGGACGACCTTTCTGCCCAGTTGTTGACCGAACTTTACTAGCCAATCTGCGTAAACCAATTCAGCCAGAGCCTCCTTGCTCACTAGATATACGCATCGTCCATCGGGGTTCTGCGAGAGAAGTCGCAGTACTCCGAATTCCGCGATCGTCGTTTTTCCAGATCCGGTAGGTGCCCCAACGAAGACGTTATCGTCTGAATTGTAGACCGCGTTAAACACCTGAGTCTGTATCGGATTGAACTGCGGGAATTTGTCGGCATAAAGATTCTCGAATTTCGAATTTCTCAAGGCTGTAATCGGGAGAGGTTGCAAATCCAGCAACTCCGTGGGCGGTAAATTTTTTTCGGGTAAAATCAGGTGTCGGAAGCTAACCGGTAACTGCGTCTCCGCCCCAATCCACCGATCTGATACGACGCGCAGGAAGTACTGCGGCGGTAAGGGCTCAAATACTGGTACAAAGAACTTTATAAGATGCTCGTCTGTCGCGTATTTGGCTTTCAGCAAAAAATATTCGTGATGAAGTATCACCTCCGAGTCGACATCCTCCACCAAAATCCAAAACGCTTCAGAGGCTCCGTGTACCTTCTCGTCCCATTGAAAATCCGGCGTGATTGTCAATTCTACGCGCAACGTCGAGCGTGTTATCGGTTGAATATGAGTCGAGAGTTCGAGCTTGGGAAACTGATGGATGTACTTGTGAATAGTTTTGCCGAGTTTCGGCACGCGTATTAGTTCACCAATCTCGTTAGGACCGAGATCATAAAGCCTCTCCCACGGGAAATTTTTCTTCTCGATCTTTTTTACAATTTCCTCAGGCATCTTTCTGAATTGCCTAAGTGGAGACATTGACTGCCACATTCTGCGATCAATCATTTTGCAAAGGGATAGACACTTATCGGCCAATTGCGCCCATCCACGGAACAAGACTATCTCGAATATTGCTCTCATCAATCGCGAAGCTGACTGTGTAACAAACACCATATCGGACATGAGCGCGAACCCTTCGAGCTTTAATTGCGAGATGTAAGCTTGCAGGAGAACGTTCACCTTGGCACTTGGCTCCTCAATGCTCTCTTTTACCGGTATTGGTACCCTCTCCATTAATTTCTGTAATTCCAACTTCTCCTCCTCGCGAACATTAATATTCTTGAATTCTCCAGATAATGAAAATACACGGAAGAGCTCGATTTCACTAAGGGTGCGCTTCAGCAATTGATTATATGTTGACATCGTCTCGTGCGTGCAATAGTAGTGCGATGCTATTCTACCTAGCTCGGTAGCCTGAAAATTACCAGATTTACGATCGTACTTCATTAGTCCACTCCGATCGAGGGACACAGCCGCAGAATGGATCAAATCGGCACGGTGTAACTCTAGGAGAGGATCTTCCTTCAGTTTATCATGACTGATTCCATAAAGAGTAGGACATCGAAGCATTCTAATGTAGAGGTAAGTATAACCAAGCCAAGTGACAGCGTCCCTGATATTCTGAATGGTACCCAGCACTACCTCCGCATTCAACATATCTCCCATTTTACTAATGAGCTGAGATTCGATCGGTAATTGTTGATTTAACAAGGACAGGTAATACTGAAGTTCACTGTGGTTTGTGATGAGGATACCCTCGCCTTTCGTGTCGTATTGCGGTCGACCGGCCCTGCCCAACATTTGCAACACGTCCAACGCGCCGAGTTCGACCCACCTGCCCTTCTCCGGGCTGTAAACCTGGGTGCCCTTGATTATGACGGTATGAGCCGGTAAGTTAACGCCCCATGCCAATGTCGCAGTAGATACGAGAACTTGAATATGTCTGTCGGCAAACAAATCCTCAACCAACGTACGATCGACTCTTGTCATACCGGCATGATGGATAGCGAACCCGTACGGCAAAAGGTCTTTCAATTCTTGATTCTTTACTTGCTCCGCCTCGGTCCTTAAGACTTCCATCGACGCTGAGCCTTCCCGGAGGAATTGTCCCAAAGTATCCTTCTCCAGACACATGTCCCTAATGGCACGCGCCGTCTTCCCAGTTTCCTTGCGAGAATGGACGAACACGAGAACTTGATTTCTACCAGCGTGCTCCATAGTTTTCTCATATACGATCTCATTCATCACTTGGAAACGTTTCAACGCTTTCTTCTCAGTCACGCCAATGTACTGCTGTTCAAGTGCAACCGGTCTAAAGCTATTGTCAAAATAAAATAATCCTGTTTCCGGCTTTATTCGAAGAAACGCAGCGACATCCTGGTAATTCGGTAAGGTAGCCGAGAGACCAACGAGTCTTACGTCCTCTTGCGTTGTTTCGATGTTTCTGATCGTCCTCGCGACCAACGCTTCCAGTACGGGACCTCTTTCGTCGTGTAGCAAATGAATCTCATCAATGATTATCAACCTAACTAAGGAGGTAAAAGTCTTCTCTCCCCCTTTGCGCGTTATGATATCCCATTTTTCAGGAGTGCACACGATGACTTGAGTAGCCGCTATTTGTTCTCTCGTTAGCTGATGATCACCAGTTAATTCCGACACTGTTAAATTATATGTTGCTAACCTCTTGCCGAAGTTACCCACCATCTCCTGTACCAACGATCTCATTGGTGCCACGTAAATAATTTTGAATTCGTCCGCATTAATCGTACCGTCCGCATTAACGTGTTTTCCAATTTCACGCAACATGCAAAGAAGTGCAACATTCGTTTTGCCAGCACCGGTTGGCGCACAGAGCAACAGATTTTCATCACTCTCCAACGCCGTGTGGTACAATCGACTCTGTATTCTGTTCAGTGTCTTGAAACCCTCGAATGCCGGTTGCACATATTTTGGCAGTTGATCGATTTGAACTAATTTTTCATTATCGGAAAATGGTTTTGGCTTTAACGCTGGTACGTGAACTTCCTCGTATCCTTTTCGTTGTTTTCTAAAACTACCATCGGGCAGCTGACAACGCTTATTAGCCATGAAGTGGCTACCTTGGGCAAACATGAGATCCTCAAGGTCTATAAGGTTTCTCGTGCCTTGTACCTGCCCTCCCGGACCGCCCGTGTCTTCGTTCTCCTCTCTTCTTTTCCGCTGGGCTCTAGCTTCCATAGTCTCGTCCGCGTCATCCTCCCCCTTCCCCGTGTCTAACTGCCGTAAAATTTTTGCCAGGACCGGATCATCGTTCATTTTATTACGAATTCTTTGTCGCTCGGACTCGGATTGAGATGATGCCAGCATAGTACAGTAAGCTATTGTATGCCTGTATTTTTTCAATTGCTTTATGAAATCAAAGCAATCATATCCTAATAATAAAACAAGCTGATTTTCGCAATCGCGATCATCTCCCGCGTCCTTCAATATAGCCAAAACTTCGGCAGCACGTGCTTGGGAAAGCATGGCATCATCGTATATTCGACTGAGTCTTCTCTGCAGCCAATAAGCATCTATATCCAATGGATGCAAAGGTTTCTCCTTCTTCATTTCCTCCGCACCGCCCAACTAACCAAATAAATGACAACCCTAATTATAATAGGTGACATTGATAACATTGAAAATAGCATTATCTTATCATCTATCTGATACTCACATTTTCCGCATGAATAGCTCTGTCATCATTTGCTTCTTCGCCTTCATCTCCCTCATCGTCGTTTTCCCTGACTTCACCATAAACGTCTTCGTCGTCTTCTTCACTACTTTCCTCAAATTGCACGTTTATACCGTATGTTTCGTCAATGTTTTCCTCATTCGTAGTGCTCTTCTCGTCGTTGCCAAAATCGGTAATTTTCTTCCCAAGGTTTACCAGTAGAGCAAATCTCTCTTCTGCCAGTGAACCTAGCAAGAGTTCCGTTTCTTTCTTTTTCTCTTTTTCCTTCAATCTGTCATTCTTCAATACAGCCAAAACTTCATCGGCAGCACCACAAAGAATATCGCGTGGCTGGTCACCTAAGGCCTCTTGAATAAAACTGAGTAGAACTTCATAAGTTTGTCGCGTTTCCTGTGTTTTCGGCCGGTAAACGATACCAACCATTTCATCAACACCTTCCGATAGCAGGGTTGCCCCCTTCATACGGGTGAAGTCATACTGTGCTTCATCCCGTTTTTGGCGCCTGTAACGGGATTAAGATCGTCATGTAATAACCTAGAGTCGAGTTACAAGAATCATCGAGATCAAGTACTAACTTGACTTTTCGCTCCTCAGCCTTTCCGGGTTTAGTACGCTGTGCCCTATCACCCATTCGTGTGCCATCAAGCTTTCCCACAAGGGACATAACCTCACCCGTTGCTTCATCTCTGCTACGTCGCTCGATTAATCGCACGTCGGCTTGTAATACAAGATTAGAATTCTGAAATCATAAAATAATTCCGTTAAGTCGTAACATGAAAGTATTATGCATCGTATAATTTAAAATATAACCTAACGTAATCTGTACGATTACCTCGATTCTCCACAGAGGACGAACGGACAATGAGTGTAATGGCACTTATCATCATGATCAGGAAGTTAATGCACATTCTCCGTGACAGTATATCAAATAATGTAAATATACGATAATACTTACAGCTTTATACTCGTACTGCAACTGCCTCGCCGCAGCATCCGCCATGATCGCGTTGTTGTTGTGACTAGCACAGGGTTGATTCGATTCGATTTAGAGAAAATTTCTCCTTTAATTGGTAGATTCGTTTCGATATCCCATGCCACCCAAGTAGCATTTATACTAAATGTTTTTTACGTACTAATTACACAGAACTAATGTCGGAAAATGGCAAAGAAACGACCCGAGTTCCAGTGTTAAATCTTTATTCTTGCCATGCATATCCACGTTACATAGATACATGCATATGTCCTTCTCCTTTTGAAAGGAAATGGCGCAAAGTACTTACGATTTATCGCACCAGGGTGCGGATCATACGTGCAAGTGAAGCACACGAAAGCCTAGGTAAACGGAAGACGGTGGGCCAGTGACTGTAGCCATTAACCGGTACCTCCATCTTGTTTGTTTCATCAGCATTTTGAGAAAAGCAAGAAACCGTGGAAGTTCGGTTACTGCAATCAAACGAGATTGAAACATTAAATATGTCGCACGGAAGTAAAAACGAGTGTAGAATATACGTAGGCAATTTGCCGCCTGATATAAGAACAAAAGACATCCAAGATCTGTTCTATAAATTTGGCAAAGTTACTTTTGTTGACTTAAAAAACCGCCGAGGGCCGCCTTTCGCTTTCGTTGAATTCGACGATCCCAGGTAAAATGTACAAGTCTTTACCTCCGGTAGCTTGGCTAAAGAATTTAAGCTGATCGATTAATTTACAAGCAAAATTTACAATAACCTCGGTAATCCAGATTCGTTCATATATTTAACATGGACACATTTTTTAGAGATGCAGAAGATGCGGTACACGCAAGGGACGGCTATGATTATGACGGTTATAGACTTAGAGTTGAATTTCCCAGAGGTGGTGGACCTAGTAATAACTTCCGTGGTGGACGTGGAGCTGGTGACAGTGGTAGAGGGGGACGTGGTGAAATGAGCAATTCACGAGGACGTGGACCCCCTGCACGGCGCTCACAGTACAGAGTTCTTGTTACTGGTTTGCCACCATCGGGAAGCTGGCAAGATTTGAAGGATCACATGCGTGAGGCAGGGGATGTTTGCTTCGCAGATGTTTACAAAGATGGGACTGGAGTTGTTGAGTTCTTACGTTATGAAGACATGAAGTATGCCGTGAAAAAGCTTGATGATTCAAGATTTAGATCACACGAGGTATATCTATAATACACAGTTGATTATGGATCCGTTTAGCTGCTTTAATTTATCTTATTAATGTCCTTCCCATGATGATTTTCAGGGGGAAGTAGCGTACATTCGCGTGAAGGAAGACCACAGTGGTGGTGAGAGAGGGCGTAGCGAAGACAGAGAGCGAGGGCGAAGCCGATCGCGAAGCTATAGCCCACGACGTCGTGGTTCTCCAACATATTCGCCATTACGAGGCAACTACTCGCGCTCACGTTCCCGTTCCAGATCCCGTTCGTACGACTAGTGTGTACGTATACGGTTCACATGGTAATATAAGTAAAGATTTATCGATATACCGCTTTACCATGTTTATTATCGCTGATTTGAACGTTAATTAGAGGGCACCTTCCAATCCAGTCAGGTTTTATAACATGTAGCGTTTCTTTGACATTGCCACGATTTCACGATTGTATTTTGTTCGGTGCGTAGCTCGCGCACGGATCACACCTCGCGTAATTCACATATACGACATTACCTCTGTTCTCGAGGAAAATATTAAAATTCATTCGATGGACGATCACAACTTTTTGCTATTCATCTGGTGATAATCAATTCTACTGCTACAGTTAACTCGCTAACCGTCACTCTCGTTTACCTACACGTTCCAACCAGAAGAATGTTGGGAAAAATAAAGCTGATAATCCCCCCAGTATATATAAAAAGAATCGTGATCGCGTCGCTTACTAAACCATCACAAAGCATAAACATCTAAAGGTAAATAGTTTACGGTCAGTCTTACAGAAAAAGAAATACATTCCTTTTATGTTTTTCACATTTTATTTTACCTCGATACCTACGTACGAAATGTGTAACAACTTTGAAGTATTGTTCGCGAAGAAGTAATAATAGCATTGACAACGACTTGTAATAATTTACGTATTACGATATTCGAATTGGATTAAGTACGACATACAGCAAGTCGCAAAACAATGCGCTTTTGTGTTTTTAAGCGTGCAAGCGTCCTAATACTTATTACCATTGGCATGTATCAGGACAATCAAAGATAACATGTAAAATACATACGGACAAATACCTCAAGGTCGATTACACTATTTTATATCGTCGTCGTCGTCGTCGTCGTCGTCGTCGTCGTCGTCGTCGTCGTCGTCGTCGTCGTCGTCGTCGTCGTCGTCGTCGCCGTCGCCGTCGCCGCCGCCGTCGCTGTCGTCGTCCTCGTCGTCATCGTCGTCGTTGTTCTCGTCCTCGTTCTCGTCGTTTTAGTATCCATCCGAGTCGAGAAACGGTTTAGCAATGAACACGTAATTTTCGCATCGCGTATGACCTAGTTTTAAGCCTTCCGATTCGACTAATTGCTATCCTAAAATCAGTAGTGCATATATCACTCGGCATCAGGGACATACTATATTTTGGAAAATACGAATAAGATGCTTATTTTTGACAATTCATTCGTACATCTCAATAGCTTTTTGTAAGAACAATAAAATGATATAAATAATACGTATAAACTATTAAGACTTACTATGAGACGACCACAAGTGATACGAAAACTACAAAGACTGGCCTGTTCTTTGGATAGTCGTTTATTGTTCGAAATATTTTACCGGAAATATTTTATCGCGTCTCACATCGGTCAAAGAATCATGCAGAGTCATGTATTCACGAGAAAGGTGCATTAATTTATCTGTTGATATTAGATATGTTCTCTGACGCGTCATTCATTCGATGTTTTCCTTTTCGAGATATGTTGGCACGAGTTTGGCACTTTCGGAATAACTTAAGAGTATGCGACGTTAAAGTAAAATCTAGAAATTGTTTAAACACACACACACGGCTGTCAACATTCCAAAGGAAAACAATCTCACTTTGTACATTTCTTTTTATTAAACCATCCATGCAAATTGATCTTGTGACTTTTGTCCGAATGGCTTGTAAACTCGATAAAGCATGACTCGTTCGCATTAATGTATGAAGTATACATGCTATAACCTTACGACAAGACATTTCGCCCGAGATACAGTAATAACTCCAAAGATACGATTGTCGTATTGACAAAAGAAGTCACAGGAATCTCATTTGCACTGAGAACCTTTATATATAACTTTTCTGCACATTGTATAAGGGACTAATGTATTTTTTCTTCTTTTGTATATTGGATTGGATTGTAACACAATGAAAAATACTGAAATCGACACGATCTTACTTCTTGGATGGATATAATACTCGTTCCGTGCTTGACGGTGGAATGAGATGGGATGCGTTTTGGATGGATTTTGTATGGAGCATAAATTATAAAAGGATTAAAACATGTACAGAAGCGTTCAGTAAGGATCGCAAGAGGAAATTAAGGATGAGGAAAGAGGAGGAGTCAATGAAGGGCAGTGCATTTCACGCGAGGATTATCAGATTAGCCGAGTTTTCATGGAGGAACGTTGGCAAATCCTTTGCGGGATGTCTAAACAGTAATTCCGTATTTTTTCCTTTCGAGTTGCGGTAAGGTTTCCCCACGACTTTGAACCGTCGGAACGGAATCTCGCCAGCCTCACAAACAGGACGGAGGAATTCACATAAGCATCTTCATCGATCTTCGTGTTTTCCATTAGACTTCCTTTTTGTTAAAGTATTTTCAAGTGTTTCATTTCTCATTATGTAAATTACAATCTAAAGCGGGACAGATCGTTTTTCTACTACTATTTTCAAGACAGAATAGTTAAAAGGAAATGTGAATCGAAGGACTCACGATGTGCATAGCCGCGACTTACGGAACAAAGTGACCTTGTACAGTGAGTGTCGGTCACGTGGATGATTCGCGATGATTTCGACGGTATTCCTACTGCTACTACTACTACTACTAGTACTACTACTACTACTGCTACTACTACTATTACTACTACTACTACTACTACTACTACTACTACTACTACTACTACTACTACTACTACTACTACTACTACTACTACTACTACTACTACTACTACTACTTCTTTCGGCATTTCTTAATCGTTTTCATGGATAACCCTTACGTACTGGCGGTATCAAGTGGACTCGCACGTTCATAAGGACCGTCCAAATGTCGGGATTTAATCGATACAAGAGGATAATGTCTTTACGTAAAAGCGGAATGCAAAACTTGGTCTCGACGGACAAGAGATTTAATGGGACCGAAAAACGCGCCGTATGGGAAAGCCTGGACAAGACAGAGCACTTTGGATCGTTTCGGAATTAGGACAGGATATCCCGATAAGTTTAAATGCATAGAGGATTTTTGGATAAAGAATAAATTAAATGGATGTATCGAAGGATTATTCGCGAGTGGATTGCCGCGGGATTTATGAGATACATTTGGAGGATACACGATATTTGGATTTCGAACATTATCGGATGTCGCATGTTATCCATTCGGATATCGGATTTTATCAGGGCTCCAAAAGACGGTCTAACGACAGTCCTCAGGTCCGATGTGGAATTTCGACTTGGACGTTAGCGGATTTCGGATTTTCTTTTGGATATCGTTTTTCCTCGACTCTAGCGGATATCGGGTGGATTTGTCGTAAGGTATTTCAACGTTTTTTATCTCAGCTATAATTCGCCATCTGTTCCTGCATGACACACTAAAATCTTCTAAGTTTATTTCATTTCTAACGTTGCAATATATGTACATACATATATAATCCTTAACATTTTTAAGTTGTCCACCATGGATGGCTAATGTGAAATTAGCTCCTTATCGTACATACATATATTTGACAGATGCACTGTATTTTTACTTGAGTTCTGCAAGCCTGCCCGCATCCTTTATTTTATCTCCACCTTCGTGCCAATTGCCACTGTCTAACTGAATGTCGGTTACTTTGTTCGTTCGTTACTAACGCTGGGCAATAACATTAATCTTATACTGTCATTACCTAAATTCTCTACAAGGTTCATCATTTAATGTCGATTACATGAATTTGTCTTTCCTGGAGTAGTCCAGGATATTATCTTACATCGACAGGTGCTGGGAAGATAATTGCATTACTAGCGCACTGACCTTCTTTTATTTTTCAAGTGATTTGCGCAAACCTTATGTATCCCTCGCCCGTAAAATGTATAATGTAATTCGAATATTCAATATATAGAAATAAATAAAATTGACAGAAAACTCGACAGAGTCTTATGCTTCATTCCCACGGTCAATTCTTTAAGAGATGACCATCGGTTGTCGCTCTTCCAAGTAGACTAAATAGCTTGAGTAGCTTACGTCGTAAATGGAAATTGCATGCCAGTTTCCCATGTGTTGCATGAACATGTCCGAGATGTAATACAATCAATCCCTTACATCGATATCGTCGCTGGGCTCTTGATGGATCTGACAAGGATTGTCAATGTAACGGCCGCCACATTTCCAGCTATTTTTCATGTAGACGGCTCAACGGGTTTTCGAGTATTCTTTGTACTCTACTACGACATTACCTACGGCACGTATAATCGTTCAGACTTATCAATATTCACCACTACGAGGGGTAGATAGCCGCAAGCCCGCAACTAACTCGAATGATGTAAGTTCTGGCCTTCATTGAAGCATTGCTCTTCTATCGAGTTTATTCATCGTCCGGTGTGGTAAAAAAGAAATTAAGGGCAAGAAGTTTGAGCAGTGAGCTGTGCGCAAGACGGTCATGATGTTGCCGTGTACGAACCTTACAGGAAAAACCGTATAAAACGGCCTTAAAGGATATCGCACGAGTTCCCAGATATGTATATGCGGTATGTCTTGGCTGGTAAACTGGCCTCTAAAAACAAGCCGATATCTTCCTGGTGCGTGGAAATCACGGCACGAAAGCTTACGTACTACGCGGCGTATAGAAAACAACGAAATATCTAGTGATCCACGATTAACGCGACCCTCTAATCTTGGGCCAAGTTCGTCATGCCGGTATAAAAGGTGGCTTGTGCGCGGCGTAATGCACATTTGCACTGCGTGAAAGTTTCGCGTTCTTTTTCATCGTTCTCGAGAAGACACTGAAAGTCGTGTGTAAAAATGGACCGCTGGATGGGCAAGACCGCGATCATCACAGGTGCCAGTTCCGGAATCGGCAGAGCCCTCGCAGAATTGCTAGTCACTAAAGGTTTGAAAGTCGTCGGTATTGCACGTCGCATTGACGGTATGAAAGTGAGTATTTCGCCTGGCGAAAAAAGCATGTGTTCTTGGAAATTCAACAAAATCGTTTACCATAAGCAATGGTTTCTAAGAATACAATTTTATTAAAGACCCTTGCCGAGGAGCTCAAGACCAAACCGGGTAAGCTTTTCCCGCTTCGATGCGATCTGAGCAAGCGCAGCGAAATTTTTCAAGCTTTAGAATGGATCAAGAAAAATTTGGGCACTGTTGATATTCTCGTGAATAATGCCGCAATCAATATCGAAACTGGTTTCCTAACCGGAGGCATAGATGAATGGGAAAAGACTTTTGACGTGAACCTACTCGGATTGACGTGCATCACGAAGGAAGTCCTGAAATCCATGAAGACTCAAGGTAAATGCGAATTGTCGTGTTAATTTGTCAATGAAACGGACTTTATGATGATGGAATTACGATTGGGCTTTACTGGTCGTAGGCATAGACACCGGTTGTATCATAATGATCAATGATACCTTGGGACTACGAGTGCCGACTGGATGCGACAGACCAGCATTCCCCGCGTACACGGCTAGCAAGTTTGCATTGACGGCGATTTGTGATTCTCTTCGCCTCGAATTAGCTCAGCTCGAGTCTAATATCAAAGTAACGGTAAGAATTATCCTACGGTTACTCAACAAAATATCGCACTACTTTTTTTATTACTTTGTCCGACTATCCAATTTTGTCTCGCAGTGCATTTGTCCGGGTTTGGTGGAAACTGAGATGACAGAACAATGGCTCAAGGAGAACCCTCGTCTAGCGCTAAAACCGACGGACGTTGCAGCCGCTATTCTTCTTACCCTTCAAACTCCCGACACTGTGCTTATCAAAGACCTTGTTATTACTCCGATTCGCGAAATGCTTTAAACATTCGTCAAGACCCGATTTTTCTTTTCTTAATACAAACGGCACATATTATATTCGCTCCATAGTAAATTCTTGGTATCTCGTTAATACGCTATCTCTGTATCCCGTAGCATTTAGAAAAATAAACTTTTTTTGCATATCTCGTATGTTCCGAACTTTTTTTTCACGAAAATAAACAACCACGCCTTTCCTTCTATTCGACATGGAGATAATTTCTCCGCCAAATGGGCCTTATAGGGCTCGACACGCACAAGTTATTGATCGTTTACTTTTTAAGCAACAACAACAAACTTTATGGAATAATGAAAAGTTGTGCAAAAGGCGCTCGCAAATGTATGACAGCTTTATTGTGTCTCAACCTATACTTCGAATACCATCAAATTACCAACTTTCGCCGAGAGGACGCAATACTACGTCCTGTACCTAAAAGCAAGGAAAAGATATCATTAATGTAAGTGAGAATGTAAAATAAAATTGTCCTGGGTATAAACTGTCGGTGCATATTTACTATGACACGGGGGGGTGTAGAAAGCATGTAAGTTACTGCATTGGCGACGTCTTGAGGCTGCAGGGCCGGTGTAGCGGCCATAGCTTCCGGACTGAATGTGCCGAAGGATCCCATCAATTCCGTGCACACTAATCCCGGACTGATATTCTACAAAGAAGATAGTAATCACCGATATTCGATTTAATTCACCTATTCGGCAGCATTTCTTATAAGTATTTACCATGACACGTATCGGCGATCCCGCGAGTTCATGACGTAAAGTTTCCGCGAGGGCGGTAATCGCACGCTTCGTGGCCGGATAAATACTAAAACCAGGTATCGCCGGAACTCTTTCACCGGCAAAACTGTTCACGTGAATTATCACGGCGTCCTTACTCGTTTGACGCATCATTCGTACAGCTTCGCGAGTACACAAGCAAACGCCTAAAACGTTTACTTCGAGAACGGAACGCCAGTCCTCTAGTGTTCCGTCTGAAGAAATCGTACGATCCTTTCCAATGCTAATCAATTCGCTCAAACGTACTATCTATTATTACCTGCCAAGCTAGATTCCTTTGTTATTCCGGCATTATTGATGAGTACGTCAACAGATCCGAAATTTTCACGTATCCAAGAAAAGGCAGCCGTGACATTCCCTTCTTTCGTAACATCGCATTCCACAGGGTGAAACTTTCCAGCCGAGTCTCTGAGGCTACCAGCCAATTCCTCCATCTTCGATACTCTTCTTGCGAGACCAATCACTGTCATTCCTAAATCGACATAATGTAGATCCGCGTGCGCAACTGGACCGGATAACATATATCGGAGAAATTACCCTCTTGTACCAATTTTCGTACGATAGCAGCCCCGATGCCCGCACTTGCCCCGCTAACAACAGCCACCTTTCCCGCCCATCGTTCCATCTTGGGCCTCCTCTATCTCTTGGCAAATGAACATTCACCGGCAATGCCTCTCTATTTCTTGATCGGCTCCTATTTGTAGCTACTGACAATGAGATCGACAGTGACGTGAAATCAAACAACCGCAGAAAACCTGTAATCGGATAGGTAGGCCAACCTGTGGTAAACCAGCACCTGGCCTTCGGCCAAAGAATCATACAACAGTGACAACAAGTTCTCATCCATGCGGAATCTTTTATTACTTTTTTCCAACAGATCGCACTGTTATTAGCTGTATAATTCAAGGGGAAAGTCGCAACTACAAATCATACGTACATATTTACATTTAGATCGTGTGTTTTTCAACTAGAACGCAAGGTTAAAAACTAGAATTAAAAGTAAATACTTGGACGCGTTAATTTCACCACGAAATTCAATATACATATTGCTTATGTTTTCATCACTAAATGTACGTTAATGTGCCTATGCTCCTCACACTCGCCCGGCAAATAGGTCGAATGCTCTTGTATCGTAGATCTTGCTTATTGATAAGTTCATGGTCGCGCATTTCTTAAAGATAAGTGTAAATAATACGATAAGTATTGTCTAAACATGGCACTAACAGGAACCTCTAACACGAACAGGCCCATTCACCTATGGGTGAATCGCTATTTTCTTTTTCGTTTTCTCACTAACGTACTCGCAAAATTCATAGAGGATTATTCCCGGGAAAATAGGCATTTCTCCAAATTCATCAAGGAACTCGTACATTTTGCATAAATATCTTCCTAGTTGTTTACATAAATTTCATCATATGACCGGGACAGATATCTTCCATTGGGAATTATGTATATTACTACGCGTTCAATAATATTATTCTCTAAGCATACACGTAGACCTCTGACCTCACTATCGTACATCGATGTAAACGTCTCTATGTATGTGTGTATGTATGTATGTATGTCTGCTTGGTTTATTACACTGTACATATCATCCTTCACTCCTTATACCGTTCTTATCAAAATTATAGCCTACGGCTCTTTTCCTGCGGGAGGTGCTATACCATTTACATCTGAAATATAGTCCAACTATGCTGCATTGATAGAAATCTTGCAAAGTTACTCTCCTCACTGAATCAATAACATAACTTTCTAGAACTCGGAAGGATTTAATGAAGTTAAATAATGGCCATGTCTACATACATATTCGTCATTCTTACAATTTCGTCGATGCGATCAGGTGGTCTAGACGCGGAAAAATATAGTAGAACATTTCTATTCGGGTACGATATGGTTGTCATGAAGAAAATTGATGGCATGCACAGTCAGCCTGCATGACAATAAACTTACTCGTTACTAGCTTGCAAGAAAACCTGTTCTTTTTTACACATAGGCCAAAATCGATATTGAATTGGGTTTCTTACGGCTTGCTTCAGGTATCCAGTCTCCAAGATAAAACGTTCTGAGCCTACGTGCAAAATTGTTCCCTCGGTATTAACGTTCATTATGTTCCACGTGTATCTTTACAATATGATCCGTCGTGAATAACCTTTTCGCTCAACAATCGAGAACTTATTGAGACTCGTACTGATTATGAGCTATGATTATTCAATAGATTCACACCCAGGGTAGACAAGCGTAAGGAGCACAGTTATTGTAATTGTGCACGAATGGTAAGGAATGCCTGCTTCTGTGTCAGTGATGTCGAGGAAAAGGATCAAAGTTAGTAGTTTTATTCGAGTGCGTGCTCTGGATCGTCGTGCTGCTTGCCGGTTCCTGTCGGCGATGCGATTGTGCCTGGAGATTTGACGGTGACTGGCCAGGTTGCTGTTGCTGTTGCTGTTGCTGTTGCTGTTGCTGTTGATGTTGATGTTGATGTTGATGTTGCTTCCTCTGCTCAAGGCCAGCGGCCACGTAGGAAAAGACACAGAGCACCGAGTAGCAGATTTGATCTGCCTGCAAGGCAGCAATATATTCGTATGACGATCAGAACGATAGATGAACCTTACGCGAATCGCACGTGACATGCCAACTGTCAAACAATCGTCTTGACAAAACCGAGAACATTGAGAAAATCATAAAGCTTGTACGAACGAAATGAAACTTACGCTGTATTTACAAACTGAAAGATTCATAAATGAAACTTCATGCAGTGTCATTGTCAGGTGTATATGTAGGATGAACGTCGGACGAGAGTTCAGCATAGGCAAAGGCAACGGAGAATATCCTGTGCATGCAGTGCACCACCTCACTAGCCTGTTGTGTGATGGAAGCTGATGTAATTAAAAATGAAACAAAACTCTAACGCTCGCCAGTAGTTAGACGAGCACTACTTTCCGTCAATTACTACGTGTAAATTAACAACGCTATTGTACGTCCCATAGTGTACTTACCATTTGGGACTTATATTTACGTTGGATCACTTGCCTAGTTTTAGGATCTGTAGTGGCAAAACAAAATTGTCATTAGTAAAGACGCCATTAAACCGAACGCTGTATAATCGTACTCACTGAATTCTTCCAAAACAAAGATTCCATCCTTCTGAGTAAAGCACTTGCGGATATGATCGAGTCTTACAAAAAACTGCAAATAACAGTACCAATGCTTGTTAGGGACACCTATGTGTTACGATCGGATATGTATTTATTCATGCATTTCGTAAAATTATCATCTCTACGGGTCGACATATGTACATCATTATGCAGGATAATAGTCATTCGTTACAGCACCGATTGAGCTCTTCCAGGTGGCTTTCACGGTGATATAACGTTCTCGTATATTAATGTACTTATCTTTTACAAAGGACTTATTTATCGCGTATCGAGCTATTTCAACAAAAAGACGGATCTTAAGGCTTTCAATACTTTTTTGCCGATTAACGACAGGATATTTGCGATAATTAAGTCCGTTCCTGAATGAATAAATGTACTGCCCGGCATTCAACAACGAAGGAACAAACGTATCGTTAAGTTCATGCAGAAACACAAATAGGAGACAAAGGGAATGACTATGGAAATGACGAAGCTTTGCTCTGGACACCGACGGACATGCACGGCAATTAATGAAGCAACGAGAGAATTAACTGTTGGGATCAACGACGTTTTGCCAGAATGATGCAAAGCACAAACGCGTAATAGCAAGAACAGCAGCAGTGACGACGACGGCGCCGGCGGCGGGGGCGGCGGGGGCGGCGGGGGCGGCGGGGGCGGCGGCTATGGCAGCAGCGGTAGCAGTAACATTAGTGCAGTAGCAACAGTGACAGTAAGAGTAGCAGCAGTAACAGCAGCGCCGGTTCCAGCAGCAGCAGGCAACTCTGGAGATGGCCTAAAGTCATTGTATGTCATTGACTGCTAGCTTTCACGATTACTAAAATGTGCGATTGTATATTGTCTAATCGACATAGCGGTGTGGGCAAGATCCTCGGCATTGAGAGTCTACTGTGATTTTATCTCCATTGGTACAGACTACAGACACATCAGTACTGGGAACACACGCGATCCTACGGTATATTCGTCAGTTTTCTTTTTTTTCTCCAATACTATTCGTAACGAGATACGTACTATGTAGCAATGCCATGCCAGATACATATGAATTAATGAAGGTCATTATAGTGATATGTGTATCGAGATAAAAACAGTAAGGCGATCTTTCTATTATGAAAGATCCGCTGAGGGCAGCGTGATTCTGTTACCGTCGTACTGCACGAATATGTACTACGAAGATGGCATTTCACCGCTATGGAACGTGAGATAGGAATTATCGAAATCAGGTGTATGCACTGCATATATTTTTTCAATTCAGTAAATACCTCAGACTTTTCACTATCACCTGATTGCGATGGTGAATAAGAGTTAGTAATAAGGAATCTATGGGACACTACGGGTGTCACTACACGATCTTGTGCTATTAATAAGGCACACACTTTAACTACGGCCGCACTCCGAAATGGATATATCAAAGGTAATCTTTAGCCGCTCTCTTACAGGGTGCAACTAAAACGTATTTCATGAAGAGGCCGGGAGGTGAGGAATGGTCGGTTAAAAATGAGGACAAAGCTCGCCAATATTTTTATTCGAGTGATGCAAGCCGATCATACGAATCATGTACGTAGACGTAGAGTAAAATGAAAATCTTCGTAAACGAGCTTCGGCCCCCAAACGTAAAGTAAATAAAGATATCAAAGCGAAAACGTACTCCCATCACCATTGTTCGGTATTAAATGCATGGGTATATGGTTAGCGAAACACGTTCTAGATACATCCTGTATACGAAGCCTTGTCGCCAAAGGTAGGTAGAACGGCTCTCACGAGCAGTTCTGGTCATCTCCAGTACCAGTAGAGTCTGCACGATTAAAAAGTCCATACGACCATTCCATTATCGGTATGTGTTACAAGCTCTACATACGAGTAGACAATAATGGTTGCAACGATGCTAAAGGTAACAACTACGAGATTAACATAAATCGTAATAATCGTGTAATGGTGTAATGTAAAGTGAAAAGCCACACCGATACGTTGGCCAATGAGTGGGCGCGTAGGACGTGTGTATGTATAGAAATAAATAGATATCATAATCGCAGGTCGAGCGCGTAAAACATCACTCTACAAGGTATATCAAGCACTACTACTTATATCGTTGGACTTTCAGATCGATTTTCCCAGAGGTATCTCTGACAATGCGTAAGTGGCTTACCACTGGCACCCGAGGCGACTCGCGACAATATTGTACGGAACACATACCACACAACTAACACCGATTGATGGTACTTATTGTTAGGAGAACAGTAAGGTAGACAGAGCAGGTCAAGTTTCATTAAAGAAATGTCCATTCGAAGAATGTAATAATAAGTAGGTGTAACGGCCAAAAGTAATGATAATATGAATAAGCATTTCCGGAACACGGCCAACATTGAATATAGTCAATACCGAACTGTTATAACAAACAATGATTTGTTGAATTATACCTCGAAATCCTGTATGCCCAGCCGAGGCAATGTCGATGGACAGGACAAGAACAGAAAACAGAAAAACAGAAAAATTAAATGTAACAATATAATATTATATCAGTAAGAATAGGTCTGCACTAACGATATAATAACATTAGCTATCGTCATGGCCAATTAATGATGTTGCAAGGTTTCATTGTTCAAGGACCATCTCAAAAGTTCCCCAAGCTGAGAAAAGTCTATAGTAAGGGAAAAGACGAGAGAAATAATAGTCGAATCAACGATTTTCGCTACCTCACACGATATTACCAATGACAAATAGACTTTCCTCCGGCATGACCACGACAATTGACAAGATCTATGTACCTCGACGTCCGTAGGAAGGCAAATCTTATAGTATCCAACATTTAGTAGAAATCATAACAGTTTCGTCAAATAAACGTCGGACACCATTTAATCTGTATAGGCGCAAGTGCGCCTGTGTGCGTACACGGGAACATCACTCTGTGTACCGTGAACACACACACACACACACACACACACACACACACACACACACACACGCGCGCGTTCCTTCCCTTTCGGATCGCACAATTCATTCATGACTATATAAAATACAGATAAGAAGAGTCTGCAGCTGCACATCGAGCTCCATGCAAGAAAAAACATTGATTATAACGCTTCAACGAAATGTATCAATAGCGAAATCAGACTATCGTAAGATGTCACCCTCCCCTCCGCTAGGTGCAATAACCACCTCCTAAGAAGTAATCGAAATATGCCGCCGCAAGGGACATTCGTCGACCGTCGGAGGTAGGTTTATATACAATCTTTGAAAAAACAAGACCGTCGCTTCGAGTACTCTCGACATTACGGTAATACGAAGACGATCTATCATACAGTTCACAGACCCATACATAAGACTCATAAAATACGTACAGATACAAATTAAGCAGATCGTGGTGGCTAGCGATGGGAGATAATATTGAGTGGTCCTTGCATCAATGCAATAACGAAAAAACACAGAGAAAGAGAGAGAGAGAGAGAGAGAGAGAGAGTAAGAGAATATTCAGTAATTGAAAGAATATATATGAACGGTAAAAAGTGATAATATATGAGCAATGATTGGGCTTTCTGAAATACGTCGCTACGGTTCCACGTCGTTGGTATTTCCAACCATTTTCCGTAAAAGAAAAATGTCTTTTGTTTTTAATCCATGCTACCGTGTTCTCAATACGAAGCATCAATTGCTCATAATCATCATACGCCGAACCGCAAAGCGAACGTACTAAGTTAACGATTAACATTTTTCAGAGAGGGAGGGGGAGATATATATATATATATATATATCTGATGATTCATGTTGCAATTTGCTGAAATAAATACATTATTTATAAATAAATGATTTGAAAGAAATTTCCACCCAGCAGGAAAGGATAATTTCTGAAAAACTTGTATGTGAACCTTGATAGAGTACATGAACAATATAATGGACCGTTGAGCTGTTGGTACCGTAGGAGAAATCTTAAACTCTTGTATTTCTACTGATCCTATATTCATATGATGTATTAGGTGAAGGTGAAAAGTCTGTTTGACCGTACCTTGCTATTAGCGAAGAGGAGGCCTACCCCCTCCATGCAAACTTGCAGGAGTCCGCCCTCACCGGTACGCATATCCTGAACCGGAAACTCGCCACCGAGTTCAACCCCGATGTTCGCTCCACGTCCACGGGCAGCTGCCTTTTCCATCGCGTCTTTAATACAATAGTAAAGGTCCTTGCACTGAAATCACGGAAATTCTATTTTCTTAGACGAGTCCTGCGCACCTACGGGCAAAGTCGTAGACTTTCGTTATATCTATAGTTATACCTTCTTGGTATAATACTTGTGCAGTTGAGTCTGCCCCCCGTTTCTCCTCCAGAGACAGAGAACTTTGTTCCTAGGACTGTATGTCATATTGACCAGTCGTTCGTACCACCATCGTTCGACGATCACTCCGTTAACCGAACGAAGAACAAGACCATCGTGACGAACCTCAAGGAATCGTAAGTCCCCGTCGGCATCAACGCCCGCATGAACGGTAAATGACTGTCGGTGCATTTGACGGGACGTCAAAGGCTTCAGATCGATGTCGTTCCCGTGCTAAACAGAAGACGAAGCAAATACAGTATTTAGTTTAACGGATTGCTCGGGTTTAACCGAAACTAAGGAAATTCTTCGAATACTTACGAGGTTCGTGATTTGATCGAGAAGTTGATTAAGTTCTTGACTGTATATCAAACCGATGTGGCTCTTCCCAAGTAGTCTCCTGATTTTTCTTTTTACCTCGGTTTTATCAACATCTAACATTACCAAGATAGCTGTGAGATTGTGCAAGAGAGTACACAGGAGTCTATCTTCGTCGTGTTCCAAGCGCCGTCTTTCGCTTTCGCTCAAGCTCTTGTACCTTTCCATCATTTCTCCCGGACCTTGATCCATCCCGGTCATGTCGCGTTCCTGTGATACCGCGTCGAGAAAAGCGTCCTCCCAAAATTGCATTTGATCCCAGAGCGAAGATCGCTCTTTTCCTATGAGACCTAGACCGACAGAAAAGTAGCGCATGACGAATGTTCGCATGACGACTGAACGTCTTGGCGCGGAAGCGTTTGACAATTCTGCCAAGTGAGCTTCACCTTGAAACAAATAAGTCCTCGCAGTTTCTGGACTGGGTGACGAGGTCGTCGGTATCAAACTCCCTCCATGATAACGAAATCCCGTACTTAAGGACGATTTACTCGACCAAACGCTACCAGTACGCTGCTTGGTTTGACGTGGGAACTGAAATAAAAATATCGAGATAGGGGAAGCACTTGAATCCCTTCTAACTCAAGTGGAGACCAGGCTAAATGAGAGCGTGACGCGCATTCCATATTACTCGACGTAAGCCAATACTCGCTATGTGGATCTATGTCTTTCTACGCACCGCCAAAGAGATGAGCACTCCGGCTTCAGGCTTTCACTCGATAGCAAATGAAACGAGCAGAAAGACTATGGGGGATATTTGACCGAACGACTACCGATGAGGAATTAGCTATGGAACTAATGCGACTAATTCAAAGAGAAATGTACATTGCCTTGCTCGACCTCGCTATCAGAGACAGTGCTTCGGAAAGAAGCTTGATGCGCTTGCCGAAAAGCCGGATTAGTGATAATGCTACCTCCGTCTGTGGACAAAGCTTCGCTGCTTCCCGTTCCATATCCCTGCCCACTCTAAAAACACACGACGCGCGTACATAATAGAATATGGATAAGCAGCTGTCCATGGCATGCCTATCATTAATCAGAACTCTACTAGAAATTTTCTTCGGCAAGTACGGAAGTTCTCTCTGATATATGTATACTGCTACTAGTTACCCTCGCGTTTTCTCAGTATCAAATCGACGCGCAATTACCATCGATGCCGCCCTCATCCCCTCTTGTCACCCTTTACAATGGATTCATTTTTTCACCTCGTGATATTCGCTATCCTATGTGCTTACCTCAGATTCGAAGGATGTGAGCTTGCTTAGAAATTTGCCCTTTTTCGTAAACATATCCAAAAACATGTCTGTCGTCGACTGATTACCGTCATTCGACGGCCCTGATGCTTGAGCGTGCGGCATTTCCAGCCGAACTTGGGGTATATCTAATGACGCACGAAAAAACTTTCCTTTTACCCGGATAACCCATCAAATATATACGTATACATGTAATGTACAAGCACATTAAAATGGCACTGTACCTGGCTGCTTTTTAGAACCCTCTGGCCATTCTTGATTCGGAGATTGGGGCGATTTTAAGTTTTCTTTGCTGCCAAACGGGCTGGATGCCTGCAAAGTCAAAGCAAATTCATGGTAATTTTAGCCTGTCATTGCCATTAACGGACTACGGGTCAACTCACTTGAGACATTAGAGAACTATCGAAACCTCCTTCGGATAGATCTTTGCTCCAGTAATGCGTGTGAGCTATCTCCATCAATTGGAAAACGGAAGCCATTCCACCCAAACCAAAGTTGCTGTACGTGTGTGCGAGTCCATGAACCACTGCTTGAAGGCACTTTAGCATCCCTTTGTAGACAGCTCTCGAAATACACTGTCAAAAGAGAGGCCAGTTTTTCTTCGAAAAGCCGCCACACAGCGTACGTACATACATTTACACGCTCATATATATCTGGCGCTATTCACTCACCACATCGTCGATATGATCGTCCGGACTGATTTTACGATTGAGTCCTTTATTCAATTTTGTTACGACCAGATCCCGATAACTCTCGTCCTCCATGAGCTTCTTCAATCTGTTGAGTTTCAGCCAACCGACTCCTTCCCCGGCCAAAACTTGCGTGACGACCTATTTTGTCATATGAGATGCCTGAATAATTCATTGAAATGTTAACGTAAAGTGCGCTATTTCATAATACTCACGTCTGTTAAGAATGCTTGATTATCGCTGTTCGTATTTGATCTTTCCGCGTTTTGCTGCCTCTGAAGTTCTTCCTGGGTAGTTTTAGTCGAAGAGTGTTTTATCAAGGAGGAACGCTCGACCGAACCGGTTTTTCCTGAGGACGGAAAATAAGTTCAATGGAACAACATGCAAAAATTGTCTGATGTCGTTCAACAGAATCCTTACCTCTGGAAAACGTACCAAACGACTGGCTCTTTTCTTTTGGCTTTTGTGTCGGAGCAAGAAAACTCGAATTTCGGCCGGGATTGTTTTTGCTGCCTAAGGAGGACACGAATGTCCAATGATTTTCTTAACAATCACAAAATCATTCGAAAGGTCAGAAGAACCGGAAATATAACTCACCGAACAAATCGCTGAACATACTACTAGTTTGTGCTGCGATACCGTTGAGATCGCTGCTAATATTGCTAAAAAAGTCACGGCCAATTTCTCGACGAGCGGAACGTGTATCTGATGCTACTAGCTGTGTACTCGCTGAATCTCGGCGAGCGGGGGAAGAAGGTGATTGGGGTGGTGATCCTTGAGATTCCCCGAGGCCCTTCAAAGTTCAAAAAATCTCGCTTTCAAGTGAAACGACAAGATAATGTGTCGGACAAAGCTAACATGCCAAGAGGCCTACCTTGAGCAATCCTTTCTTCGCAGCAACTTCCTTGGCGCTCTTCGTCAAATCCCCAAAGGTACTCTTGCCGACATAGGTCAAATCATCGAGAGTATTCTTGCTCACGCCGGCCGCCGTTTTACTTGCTTCTAATGCGCTCTTCGATACTTCCTGCACGGATTTAGTCGCTTCTCCAACCGCCCTTTTCGTCTGTTGAGTCAGCTACTCAGTAAAATAAAATAGTCATTCGGCCGCTCATGGCAAGTATTAAAGATTCATTAACTTCCCTACCTGGCCCAATGGAGCAAATAAACTCTCTTCTCCGGCTTCCGAAATTCGTTCTTTCGCTTGATGCTTCAGCTGAAGGAAGTAAATAAATTTCATATCCTTCGTCCCGTAACTATGTGCGCGTGTATATGTTTGTGTGTTTGTGCGTGTGTGCGCGCGCGCGCGGAAAATACCTTGTCCATGTGTGCAAGTAATCCGTCTTGACTGCTTTGCCTAGTTGTCTCTCGTACAAGATCTTTAGCTTGACTAGCGATTTGCTCGAAGAGCGATCCTTGCGAACCTTGTCTTAAAACGCCGTTGCCCGTACTACCGGCACTATTTTGACGCTGTACATTGCCATCGATACTGTCCCTCTTTACGCTGGCACTGGATAACGACTGTCGTGGCCCAGGGGACAGTCCACTGTCGTTACTGCAGCTCACCTGTCGCGAGAGAGTCGGGCTGACATTTGTTCCAAAGCTTGACGTCCGTACGAGAACGTTGCCAACGCTTGGTTGCCGTTGAAGACCCGGACCACTAGGCGATACCTTTGAAATATCATGGAAAATAGTACTCTTATAATGTGGTGCATCATACCTCTGATCGTATAGTCGTACATCGACCATAGAGCATACGGTTGACCGAGCTGCTGTCAAGTTTACCGTCAAAACGCGTATTAACGTTAACGATCCTATCGCATCGTTCGAAATACCATGACAAAAGAGTGGGGGTGCAATTTATCGTACTCATTCCTGACAGTATCGTTTCATACTCCTACATGTGAAATTTTCTAGTAGGCTAGCAATCGTGACATGACATTTATAGTTTATATGAAAATAGTGTTTCCCAGTCCCTGAGAGGAAGAGAGACCGAAATCACTCATATGTTAGCTTTTTTTCATGGCGATCGCCAAAGCCTAATGTACGTTGTGCAACAAATGGTAAAAAATAAGAAAAACAGTCGCCCTTCCTCTAACACACACACACAAACACACACACACACACACGTAGCTGTGCCATGCATTATTTTCATTGGTATATGCATTGTATATAAATATATAGGGGTGGTAAAGGGGACACGATGCAGGACAGAGATCCATGGTACAGCAATGTTGTCAGATCGATGATTTTCTACTAATTTGATTACATTTCGAACCGCAATTGTTTAGAAATGGTATCGCTCAAATTTTCTGAATCTGTAAACACTGTTGTACGGTGGTAGAATTTGAGAGAGAGAGAGAGAGAGAGAGAGAGAGAGAGAGAGAGAGAGAGAGAGAAGGCAAACAAGCACGGAGGATGACTCACAGGAACGACATATCTAGTGACACGCGAGGTCCTGTGGGAAGTAGTAGAGCGTTCAGTGTCGTTGACCGATGGGGTGCCTAATGACGACCCCATCCCTATTCCGAACTGATGGCCTACCGAAGTTTGTGCGCTCAGGATTGTGCGTGGAGTTATTGTCGATGCAGAGTCTGATTCAAAGCTACCACCTTCTTCTTTATCCTATGATTAGTGATGGCGATACTCAGTTGAGGTGATAGGTATACGATTGGATTTACTTCCATAAAATTTCAACTAGGACGATCGACTATTATGCTAAATCGGGTAACTAGCTCTTACGAGCCGATTTTAGAATGACGAAAGTTTTGAAAGTCGTATGAAAGGTATAAAAATTGAATGGTAAAACCAATCCGTGTACGACATAAAGCGTGCGCCTTCTATCCCCAATGCGGAAAGCGATAAACTTACATTGACAGATTGGGACTCCTCCTGAACTTTTGGATGGAGCTCCAGTTCGGAATCTCTGTTAAAACTCGGACTGCTGAGATCACTATGGCTCGAAGACGTGCTCGGCGGGCTTTCGGGTCGCACGTCGGGTGAGTCTTCCTCCATGCCAGGATATTGCAAGGAACTTGGTGGATTGTAAACGTTTGTCGGATCAACCGCCAAGGACATGGCATGAGCCGAAGGCTGGGCCGTCTGCTGGGACCCTTGCGGACAGTTGTAGCCTGGAATGAAATATTCTGAGGTAAGGTTGAAGCTAAAGAGCAACGAACTCACCCCCAATCGTACTTACTAGGAGATAAATCAGATGAGACCATTTCCGAAACGAAATCGCTGAGCGAAGAATAAGACGAACTTGTACTCCCGGCTCCCTCAGAATCCGAACCACTCTCGTCCGTCGGCTGATTCTCGTGCTCCTTCATTGTCTTTAAAGCGTTTGCGAGAGAGCTGCCGGAATCCCAAACTGAAAAATGTATCGGTTCTAGGCCCGAAGCGTACCACCTCGGCTTGTCGCCGATCTGAGCCGGATCGAAGACTCCCGTTTGGACTCGCAGGAAGGCAACGTTACTCGGGGTCAAGCTCCATTCGGCCAAGAATTCGACCGCCTGAGTTCGTGCAAATTTATTCAAAAAGTGGCTGGCCCTTGGTCTCGACCTCAAGAAGGAGTTAATTTGGAAGGCCACGACGGGTCGGGGATACAATCTAAGAAGAAAATATTTCCTTGGTTTTCCCTAGATATTTCAAAGTTTCACGAAAACGATTCAACCGTAACGAAGGATTTACCTGAGAGTTCTCGTGTGTTCGGTAAAGTTGGCCAAGAGATTCTGTGAATTGAAGAACCGTACCATAGCGACGCGCGTCGCGATATCGACCGAATCTACGTCGTTTCCGTATATGAATGGGTTGAACGGTGGCGCCGATTGTTGCAGGACTATTGGTTTCTGAGGAGACGGAGAGGTTGAGATCGACAGCCGTCGAGGGCTTGACGAGCTCGCACCCGGTGAATTTACTGGACTCTGCTGGCTGCTCTGCTGGCTGCTCTGCTGGCTGCTCTGTTGGCTGCTCTGCTGTCCACTGTGATCGATGCTAGGTCTATGCCTCGATGAAGACACGCTACAATTATTAAGCCATATGTCATACCTTCCGACCAAGTAATATCTTTTAGCGGGACATTACCTCAATGTAGAATGATGGGATGCCGAGCTTTCTCTTCTACTTGGCACATGGAAGGATAGTCGCGAAGAACCGTCCTGTGGCAGCGGTTGGGGTATAGACATACTTCCCATCGCCTAAAAACAACATTCTTTCTAAGCTTTCACGAAATGCAATCGATTTAACGTATCACTAGCCCGTTATACCGCAAAGCACCATAACTCTTGCTCGGCTGAACAAACTATCGCTACTGAAAACATTCTTTATAAAATATTCATCAGAAAAGTCGGCTACATGTAGAATTAAGTTACCGTGAGGTAGACACAAGGAAAGAGCTACCATGGAATCTGATGCAAGTTGGGATGGGTTACTTATTAATTGTAAGCATACCATGCAAAAAAGAAATAGAAAAAGTAGAGAAAGTAAGGAATGCTAGGTGTAGGCTAAGAGCAATATGGATTTTCAATATTCATTTCATTTCTTTTTCAATGCATTTGGTGGCTACGTGCAGAAAGAGGTAGTAAGATATTTACACCCGAGCCAGCTTGGTCCATGAGTTGCATTGCCTGCAGAAGTGAAGAAAGCAGAGAAGAATTAGAAAAGTAGTCACGATTAATTCGAAAGGAACGAGGACGCGAGGACGCGCATAACGCGATCGTAGAAGAATTTCAAAGATACCGGCGCTTACCTGTTTCAAATGATTCTTGAGTATGCTACCCTCTGGCTCCGGCAACGGGGGTAGATGATCTTCAATGCCGGTCGGAGGTGTAATTCTGTTGCTATCAAGATCCACTAACCAAATGTCGTCAGGCATCTTAAAATTCTTTTTGTAGAGCAGAAACGAAGCTGGAATGCCGATGACAAAAGGCGTAGGCGCCAATAATAATTGCTCGGCACAGCTCATACACGTTGGAAGAAGTGGTATCGCGGGGAACATGTATTCCAACGGGTAGATCATCGTCACGAAGGCCATTACGGACATGGACAACGCGTTGTAGTCACGGGACTGCATTACAATCTGCCCAACAGTTGCGAAGAATTCGTTTACTACATTAATTCTCGTTCCAAGTGGGAGGCAAGCAGTTTGAGGTAGTTAGGCTCACCTTGTGTTCCAGAAGAATGAGCGTAAGTACTTTGAGGCATATATCCACACCGAGCAACTCAAGAGGCAAGTGTAGGGGAAAATCGACGAGTGAAAATCTTGTATGATCCGGAAGTGCAAAGCAAAGCGGTGGCTGGACGCTCGGTGATGTGATCTCAACCTCGACACGCGTTTTCGCCGGCACCGGTACCGGCGTGCTCAACAAGCGCAATATCCACGTTTCGATTTCACGAACGTCATGAAGCACAATCGATGGCGCACCTTCGAACGGCTGTCCCGTCAGTACGCTCCACACTGTGTCCCTGCTCAATGTAAATAACGAACGAGCATCACTTGACCAGCCCTTGAAATTTTCAACGAATCTTGCCTACCTATTTGTCTGCCTAGAAGCTCCTACTTTTTGCGGTGAAGAGCTCTCATTGCAGGCATCAATGATCTTCTTCAGGACGAACAGACACTCTCGGAACATCGAGAAGAACGGATGATGCGAAATAATGCACAACGAAGTCAACGAGTGATTTCGGATTCTCTAAAAGCATAGGTGGATACGTATATTACGAAGGAAGGTCAGTTATGGGAATAGCTCATTACCTGCCGTCTACGACTGGCCCGTGGGGATGGCGAGTGACTGCCGCCACTTTCGCTGTCCCCACTTGGAGCTGTTATCCCCAACCTTGGTGCATGGCCCATATGCGGAGTATCAGAATCTCTTCTACTCGGGCAATCTCTGTCAGAATCACTCGGACCCAGTGCACTACTCCTGTAGTCGCTACGATGAAGAACGCTTAGAGCCGTATTAGTCAAGGGGGGACAGAGACAGAGAGAGAGAGAGAGAGAGAGAGAGAGAGAGAAAGAGAAAGATAGAAAAAAGTGGATTTTTGCCCTCACCTCGAGAACGCTGAATCCGTGCTCTTCTCGACGCTCTTCCTCCAGCTTTCACGACGGAACGTCGTTGTATGCTTATCCCGCTTCACACAAGTATTTCCACCGCCGATGGCCCCTGCTCGTTCAACTGGTCGATAAAAATTAACGCAAATTCCATAACGCGTTTTACCTAAAATCAAATATTCCTAAAGTAAGATGGAATATCTGAGTTTATTCATTGAGAATGGCGAATCGTCGGAACGCATGTCACACGAACCAGAGTCTTTATCGGTAAGCGTGAAGGTAAAAGACGTAGCCTCCCGTAATGCCGTTCTCTTTGGTCCGACGCTGCTACAGCCCTCCGGCTGGCAAAAGTACACCATATCCAGTGGCAGAGGAAAGTCTTTATGATCCTCCACTGGATATCTGCGCAGCAGTTCCGGAACCTGCAAGCAAATAAATCGTCCATTCGGTCCAGTCGATCTTGTTATCGTTAAAATGTCCATCTCCTCTTACCTGGATGGGTTGACGAGAAGCTGTCGCCGGGCGGACCCCCACGATGGCCAGATAATCCACCAACCGAGGGCATAGATATTTTTTCTGTATATCCATCTCTCTTTCGTCTGCAGCTTTGTCACCGTTTTATACTTTTATTGAACGTGTACTTGGACGACATTTGAGCTGCTGCTTTTCCGTCGGGAGCGTCGATTCGACAACGATTCATGGCTATATCATTTTTCGCCCCAATGTCCGCACCTGGAACATAGGCGTAACGGTCGATACGTGCCGGAACGACCTAATTTTTTAATCTCGTTTCAAGCTCCCACTCCAATACGGTCTATATCATTTCAAATTCATATTGTCCCGAGAAAGTAATTTTCGGCAAAATTCATTCCTAATTGATCACGCGAGACAATATCGATTCAATGTTGTAATTGGCTTTTCCTATCCAATATGTATATGTAGCAAGAGTACAAACATCCATGGAGATAAATGCTGTGCTAATTCACTAGGGAAAACACGCGAGGAAATTGCGGGCCCCGTTAGACAGACTTCGACTTTATTTCCGCTTTATTTCCGTTTTCTTCCGCGAACGACATCCGCTTCGATATTCCTCCCACAATTACGTTTCCGTTTTAACGTAATTAATTGCATGCTCGCGTTATACGTTACACTTAATGTTATGCGGTGCATCTGTCTGCATTGATTAACACATTGTCACCTTTTCTCCAGCATAGTGAATGACACGTATTTCGCATAATTTTGGCGTTAATAGGAATCAAGTTCTTCTTCGCGATACAAAAAGCTTCTACAAGTCAGCAGAAAGAAGAGGAGGGGGCGGGAGGGGGGAGGGGGTAGATGCTCCTTCGTTGGGTTGCGCCCCTGTATTGACCGATCACCGAAATTTTAATGACGTTTTAATCATCGTGCGTCATAGTTGATCCGCAAGAATAAAACTTTCTCTTAAACGATCTCGTGAAAATCGTCTTCTAAAAATTAATCTACATATGTACGATCCAATAGAAATAGCAGAAATTTTCAACGGCACGTATCATCAATTATCATGATTTTTAAGTGAAATTTCAATGAGTTTAGTAAGAGAATTTTATCTAAAAGTAAGTCGAAGTAGACATACATAGAGATTCTGGTCGCGCGAGCTTTAAACGTCGATCCCCGTTCTACGGGGGAGATTAAAGAAATTTATAAGTCAGATAGACCGCCGAAAAAATGTTGCCGTAGGCAAAAGTATGCAAAAATATATATTAAAAAGTGTTAAAAGCTATTGACAGTATATAATACTTACCGGAGGATGTCGTCGCCCATATCACTGAAAGGCAAAAGGCCGTTCTTAATGCGACGTACTCGAGCTCGCCATATCACCGTACTGCCGATACCACACTGCTGATCGTTCCTACCACTACTACAGTTAAACGTGCTCGTCTAAAACTCAGGAATGGCTCGGAAATTTGCCGTGCCTCTACCGTATTCCTTTTCGATCACTCTCCAAGCCTTCCGGGCTTACGTTTCTCTCAGAAAGGATATTACTGAAAGATCCTTCGACTTCTTGTACCTTAAACACGTCGCAAAGGTTTGCGCTCTATAAAAGAGTATTCGATTTTCCTGAAGAAGTACATACAAGTACGAATTCGAGGAGAAACCATCGTGAGATCCGGCACTGTCACTGTACCGTTGTAAAAATGTAGTGGTGAACACGTAAAATCGCGTGGGTGCAGGGCGCATGTACGTCCTCGTCACCAGCTGGATCAATAACGACCAACTGGCCCCGTCCGGGACTCGCAGAACCTCACTCTGCGTAGCACCATACACATTCCATGAAAATCTTAAAACCATCCTTTTATCGTCTTTTTTTCTTTCTTAAAGGGCCATCCCCTCGACTACCGCCGGACATTCCATAAAAAAGCGTCTCCCGGGGATCGTGCTTTCGTCGTCCTTCGGAAGAGATCGTCCTCAATCTTTTTGGACTATCGATTATATATTTCTTTAAAAAAAATTTCAGACAAATTCTCATTTACCAGCCGTATAGCCTCATTACACAAGCTTATTTACCTTTCTTTCCAACTACAAAAGGATTGGGAATTCACGAACAACATGTAACACGCAATCATTATTTTATTTCTGTATAAAACTCCGCATATAATTTACAAAATCTTAAGATTAACAGTAATTACGTTGTGAATGTGCACCATACATTTCTTCGGGACTTCGGATTGAATGTCTTCGAATTCTCGTTATAGCTAAAAGATTTATACAGTTTAGCGAGTCGACTATCGGCTTTGTAAACTATAAAAGGAATTATACAAAACTACCCGTCCGCCCCTTCCCTTTCGCATTGTGACGCCTTAAATGGCGAAAATCCGATTTAAAATCTGATTTTATCAGCGGCGCGTAAATTCACGTACGACCGGTAGCTTCCTTTCAAAGAATGAATGCTACATCTTATTGTTAGCAGCATAGACTCCCCTATTCCCGTCTTAACTTCTCTCGGTTCACGAAAATTTCTAAGTACTCTCCGCATCGGATGTTTTTTGTCTAGACAACCCATAAGTACAGAGAAACAGGATGTTTATGGATACTATAATGTTGTCACTAATATAATTGGGCTCCCGCAAATGGCAACTAATAGTTGGTTACCCCCACTGATATTAAATGATATCAGTATTCAAAGCGTGCTATCAGCTACGTAATAAAGAAAATACTGTGAAAACACGTGTAGTTTGATGGGGAATGTAGAATGCTCGCCGCATGAAACCGTAGCGGCGCATCATTTATCTTCTGCTTTTGTGAATCTTGCGATATCAGAGGTTGAGTGCAGTGTCGGAGTCATGATGGTACGATTCCAAGTCTAGCAGAGGTTCCTGCTCCATCGTCATACGAACTGTGAACAAAACTCTTCATGCACATTAACGAATAGACACGAAAACGTTTGGCGCGCATTTTCCGTCACCTTTTCCCTTCGACTATGTTTACCTACGTAATATACAATACATCGAAGCAGAGCGCCATGCATCAAACAGCATTTTGCGTACAATGATGACATCCGGAAGACAACATTTCGTCTCATCATAAAACATGCTGTACAGCATCAAGATAGGACAAGAAATACGAAATATATAACTGCTTACCTTACATTCGCCAATTATATACGAATATGAAAATATTTTCTGAATTTTCATCGCGATGAATAGCGATTTAAACGACAGTTGAAGGAGGGGAGGTTGGTAGCGGCATTTGCTACTTACTTTTCAAGGCCTTACGAGAATGTGTCGAACAGGGGCAATAATCGTCGAAATTTCAAGAAAAATCATTCTTTCTTACTTTATTCTGCATTCGATGTTGTTAACTAGAAAAATTCTTTCAATTCCTTTTCAGGGGGGGAGGGGGGGGGGGAATAATTTGAAATCTGCCAAAATATCGTATAACCATGTTTCTCTATATACATTGGAGAAATGAAAAATTCATAATCGGTTATTGGCCTCGGCAGGGTTTTCTCGTGTCCGGACGTAAAGTAAAATCGAGAAAGTTCTGTTCATCGAAAATTCGATAGAACGAGCGACGACAGTAAGCAATGGAAGCTGTGATCAGAGTATTAGCGTGTCTTTTATTGTTTTCTCTCAATACCGATCGCTCCGATAGTATTTAGTATAAGTTAAAGTGATAACGAATGTACTGTAACATACAAACTTTTATATACAGTGTCACAGATAATGCCGTAGCTTATGAAATATCTACGCCTTCTTACATTATGATGATTCTTTTTACATGAATTCAATCATACAGAGCATTCATTATCACAGGCAGTACCTAATGATATTTCTTTAGCAACCTATTACGTTGAGACCTGTTAGTACCATTTTTCTCGTTGACATTCGCCATCTGGCTGGTGCACATACGATGCTCGCCTACCGGTATCCTGAAGAGTTTAATCTTCATGTGATCACAAATTTCAAGGCAGACTTGAGAGCTGTATCGCAGAAGATCCAGAGTGACCCATATCTAAATGCCCGGCCAACGAAATAATTAATGGATAAAATTACAATGATTTCTTGCCGACTATTTGTGAAATTTCATACTTACGAAACAGAGCCAAAGAACGTAATATTCTTTTATGAAGAAATTGAAGTACTGATTAAGGAACAACATGGCTGGGCCAATTAACGAACTATCTAAATACTGCATCTCATTCTTCGTCATGTGCGCAACCTGGAATATAGGAATGTTGAAAGTTGTTAAAAATGAGACCTTCCCCCGAGCATACGACGCTGCTACTCACCACCAATCGATTAGTGACTTTCGCCGCTACCATTCCGAACGCAAGTATATATAGGGCGGGATGATTTTCATATACGTGCTCGGCACTCTTCCTATAGATTATAAATGCCGGAACTACCACGAAACTAAATGGAATAATCGGAGACAAAACTGACGTTCCCTGAAATATAACAGTAGCGATGTAAAATCCAGTTGCAAAGTCTAGAGAATTCGATGCAACATCAATTCTTACATCAACCAGGAACAATCATGGGCCAAAGCATTGCATTAACGAATAAAATAACGCTGTACTAGCAAAAAATTTTCCTACTGCACATTTATCGGACTAAAATATGCTCTACGGCAGCTTCCATCTACTGAATCTATCAAGCGAAGTCAATAAGGTCAAGGTCAAAGTCAAGGTCAAATCTAATAGGCAACTAAGATTAGTAGTAGTGATAAATAATGCAGCATTTGTGTTAATGTATGTACAAATTATATGGAAAGATAATGTTTTTAATAAACCAATTAAACCACACAGTACATTGAAGCAAGCACTAGCGTTTTATCCATTCTATCGTGATAGATGCTAAACATTTAAAACAATTCGCAAAAAATTCGTGCGGGCACGTAAAAATCGATACGTGAGGAATTAATGAAGGAGGTGCACATGATATGGGAAGGACTAAGGGCTGTGTAAATAGTATGCGTTTCGAACATAAGGCGTACGTAAGACATAAAGAAACTGATTGTAAGGTATGAAATTATATTGTAAAATCTATGCCCATCATGATATATTAAGTTTCATTAGATATATTTGAGGAAAACTAAGCTCATTGAGAAATTACGCGCGAATACGATTGCGAACAATGACAGCGATTGCCTTTTCACGATACCCTAGAATGGGCCTAGATCGAAATCAAGTGTAAGGTGCACTACAGAATTGTCTGATAGTCTCTGAGCTGACTTACTGCGACGGTGGAGCCATTTTTTCCGACACCACCGGCGAGAATAACGGATATACTGCTTTGTGCAAGTAAAATAGCGACGCCCACTGCAGCCCATAATGGAAAAATCTTGACCTCTGTGCCAGTGTATGGCACCTGCATCAATGGCACGAAACAACACCTTTATGTTAGTCTAACTCAGAGAAGAACGACGATTACTTGGGTCTATACCTCTCGACGCAATCCGCACTTTCCTACTTCCTCGCATCGTTTGCTCTTGAAACAATTTCTGCGTTTTCTCGTAGGATATAGAAAATCGGTAAAAAAAGGCTGTACCAAAAGGACTTAATAAGCAAAGATCCAGAGACCGAATGATCCAAAAAACCAAACTGCCAAAGAAATCGATCCGCAATGGATCCCATGGTAATTCTCCGTCGAATTGACATTTCGAAAGCAATGTTAATTTGCAACGTAAAGACCGTTGTCGGATTTCAAGCGAATTTGCTCGTAATAAAGCAAGCCAGGTTACAAACTTTCATCTATAATTGAAAGAAGCAGTTCCGTAACAACACGGTTAGTTTAACAAATTAAAAGATTCAACAATGTATATACGACATTCAATCGGAAGCAGGATTTGCAGCTCTGGCGAGACTCCCTTGAGTCACATGTTCTTCGGGTGTATGTACGTTGTATACGCAATAAAGAAATGAAGAAATTTAGTAGTGCAGTCCATTATGCATATATACATACATATATATATATATATACATATGTGTGTGTGTGTGTGTGTGTGTGTGTGCATGATAAGTAGAAAAGTAGAAAGAAGAAAGTTGTCGCAAGCAGAACAGGGCAATGGGAAAAAATAAAATACATATATATATATATATATATGTATGTATGTATGTATATACATATTATGCTGACGACAGAAAGATTTTTGTACGTTAAGAATCAGTTTTTTGTGGACTTACGGCGATTGTCGACCCGTTTTTTCCAATTCCGCCGGACTCAAATACTTTACAGAATTCAAGGAACACGTGAACGTAGCCTGCGTAAAATACGACCGCTACGAAGTTATTGACCGTGCCCACGCCGAGCACAGGGATCTAAACAAATTTACAAAAGCTTATTTGTTATGTAGAATCTAAATGAAAGGAACCGTCCGTTATGTACCTAAAATATAGGACACGCAATGTGATTAAGGGTTGTGCCGTGCATCGCTTTTACGTAGCACAACATCATCGATAACATCCAATAATTTTATGTATGAAATTTATCAAGACTGTCAGCTTCATCCTTGCTTCTTCGCACTGTACTTCGCGAAGGTGATGCGACGTGTGATCATCGTGTGAAATTATATTTATAGAAACTTCATCCTTCATTCGACATCTTATATCGAAATTATCGAGCACGAGCGGCCGGCAAATCATGACCGGTACAGTAAAGCATTTTTGGGATTTCCAAATGAATGCCAGTAAAATACGTCGAGGTAAAAACTGATGAAGGATCGAATGTGTGGGAATGGGCGCATCGCGAACAATATAAAGTAAATCATACGATGTATCATATATGCGTACAGTGCGGAATAAATGTATGACCGATGAAAAGGATACTTTTTAAGTAATCTCTGTGAAATGTATACGGTCCTCAAGGTCAGCCCTTTTTTAACGATTTGTGAATTTAGTTGTTCATAATAACAATCATTTGGAAAATCGACGTTGGAGTGAATTTCCCCACACAGCCTTCGAGTTGAGAAATTGTTTCAGCAACGCTTACTCGCGGCATCACCGTACACTGTGACACTATAGTACGATCATACTCTTGCCAGATATCAATACAATTCTCTTTTTATATTAATACAAATAATGTTAAGGCAAACTCAACCGTTTCATTTAAGTGCTCTTTATGCATACAATGATTATCGTGGTATGTAGGGACGTGATGGTAAGGGAAATGATACGCGGTGTAACGCGTAAAAAGCGAAATGCACGTTAGATTACTGAATGTTTCACAGCAAAGAAGTATTTTCAGCACCGCTCCTCATGCCATGCCGGTCCCAGTTCCGCAAGTCCATGATAAAAAGTCTAACCATAACGAACTTACAGCCACAGTCGAGCCGTTCTTGCCCACCCCTCCGGTGAAAATTACCGAAAAAGTAGAGTACAAATTTGCCAATGCACATATCACTGTCATAACTCCTATCAAATACTTTAACAGAAAACCATCTACGAATGGTATCTGCAAGAAATATTCTTGTTAGATGTACGTATATATTCATATCAGATTTACGGTATATGCTCTGTTAGTAGCTCTTTTCCCGCTTACATTCGAGAGTAGGAAAATATTGATATCCTTTGAAAAAACAAATGGAAATTGCGTCAATTTAACGATAGGCACATAGGCACGTAATACATGGCCCGTAAGAACAATGTATTCCTCGATTTGTGCAATAAATTCGCGTCAAGCTTGCGGTTTGATTTTCAACTCACCTTCGCGAGTATTTCATTCTAACCGATGCATCGTTATAGAAAACAGGTAAAGAGGAAATAAGTTATAAGAACATAATTATTTGTGAAAAATTATGTAAGAGAATTTGATGCCTAACTTAAAAGAAAATAGAGTAAAATGGATACAACCTCTGTCATCCAAACTCTAGGCCCAAAGACAGCTGAAATCAGATGTATGGTGATAATCGTAAACTGTGCTTCCGTAACATCTACTTTGCCAAATCTTAAAGATCCTGCAATATGATGTAATATGCATTTAAAAATTGTAACAAAGCATAACATAAGTCACTACTAATAGGCACCATACCTGAAACATAGGTTTGCCAATGAGCGCAATAGAATAATGTCATGGCGCAGAAGCATTGGAAAAACATCCACGTAGGATAATACCCTAATTGTACAGCTATACACGCGGACAGAGCTACAAATACTATAAACACAATACCATTAATTCTGCAAGTTTTGTGGGTAAATGAATTTTTGAGTACGGATATACCTGTAGATATAGAATCGCATCCATGATCAAACAATTCTCCCAGTGGCGTAGATGTTCCGGTCCGTCTAGCCTGCTTACCATCTATTGCGTCTAAACTTTGATATATAAATAGACCAAGAGCACACAAGAGACATGCCCACCTGGGTGCCTGAAACATCGCGTGAATGACTCAATTTACGATTTGTTCTTCGGTATCGTAACTGAATACTAGAATGGTGAGTCGTAGGTTACGTGCACCTCGGCTTTTGCGTCTGGGCTATAATAGACGAGGATTAGAGTGGTGAAGATGTTTACGATTAAACCAACAACAGTGATGAGATTCGGTGCAAGCCACAATGGTATTTTGCTGACGAGCCATTCCCACCAGGGTTGAAGAAATCGGTCGAGGAGACTGGCAGTTGAGCAACTATATTTGTGCTCGCTCAACCGTTTCAATTGTCCTGGTGACAGGAGCTTTTCTTTATAAAACTGCATCACTTCTTATATTGACCAACGTGATCGTAATCGGAAAATATTATGAAAATTTGTCAGTCATCGAATCCTTACAACACGGCTAGTAAACATGACAAGTAACACTTTACGAGTGCACACACTCCTGTATGTTACTGCACTCACGGCGACATCTTTCCGCTTGCCGCTACTTACCATTGCTTACGGAACTGCTGCCGTCACTGTCGATATCTGCCGATTCCTCCCGACTCCTGCCGATTCCGCTTAATAGCAAAATAGGCTCACGACTAACCAGCTCCTTTTCTTTTCGTATTTCTTAACCTTACGTTTACTTAAATTGCTACTCTATGCGACTTTAAATTACTGACAAAAGTAACCACACAATAATAAGCAAAAGGCTGCAGCAAACAGCATGCATGCACACACACACACACACACATATATATTACATATATATATACATATACACGTCATCAAAATAATTAATTAACTTTTTATTCATATATCTTTACATTATATTTAATATATTCTATCTAATCCTTCGACTGGTTTCTTTTCGTCAATTTTGCCATTTATATCAATGGAGTTGATCCTTAGCATTGTCTGTTGCATCCTATAAACTGAAATGAACCACGCAGTTAAATATACAAAGAGTTTAAAGCAATATAAGATATACTCTGAGTGTGCTATGTAAACACTTACAATTTATTCTGCGATATTGCTTTCTTCTTCTAAATCTAAAGTGAGTTTTAGTATGAGACATACTTTTTTCTATGACAGTAGCATCAACAGAGACTAATTCTCTGTTTAGAATAGGTCTTCCAATTAGTGTAAAATCTGTGCCCCCAACAAGCAACACTTTTTCTAGTTTCAATTGATCTCCTGGATTTGGTGGCCAATAGCCTTCTACAATTATAATATCACTCTCTGTCACTTTGATTTGCCTACCACAAAGTTGTACAACAGCAAATAATCTTCCGACTCTATTGTTGGCTATTTGATCATTGATTGCCTTTGTTACATCTACAAATGAAAATTTCAATCCATTTTTAGCTGTTTGGCGTGTGATAATTGTCGAGTCAACATATTCTTAAATAGTATCTGTCTTATGATGTAAAAGTGTAACATGTCAAGGCTAACCAGCAGCTAATTTTTCATCTTGTGCTGTACAGTCTGGTATTTCTACTTGGTGGTCAGGTATCTTTGGTATCCAAGGTAGCTTGTAATGGACTCCAGCTACTCTTGTCTGTGCGGGACTCCCTGGTAAAAGAGCAAAATATAAAACATTGGGTATGCGAATGCAGAAAAGGTTAGGTTGTATAAATTTGCCTCTCGTGTCAACAGACAAAACGTTGAAGCACGTAAGTAATATCACTGCAAACCTGGATAACATAGTTTATCTAGGAAATTCCGACCGATCCTTGTTAAACCTTTGTTCGTGCCAAAAGTAAAAATTCTTGATAATCCCGACAACGTAGCCATTATTCATAAACTGTATGCAACTGTATGGTTACGGTAGAAAGTAAAGTCCGATTTCTAACTATTTTGACGAGAATTAATTCGTTGGTTGGCAAAATAAAGAGATAACATAGGGGATTTTGTGTAGCAACCTTGGCGATATGTAACGCAAGTGTAGTAGATGAAAATTCCTATACCACTCCAGTGCCAGTACTCTTTGCAAGTGTATAACTGTTTAGAGGGGTTCACTAGCTCACTGTTGGTAGGGTTAGTTCTAGTGGATCTATATAGTAACTGAACACAAAAGGTGCAAGCAAAGAAGAACGGTAACTTTGGAAAGTTAGTGAACGGTAATTGACGGAAAACACGCGTCGCGTGGGCGCATGTCTCCTCAGTAATCCTCGTACTGCTTAATAGCCGTTCATCGTTGTTACTTACTGGCGTTCGGTCAAACGCACTGTTTGGGGCGTCGATTCGCTTTTGTAAACATTAATCGGAAAAATGGTGCTATCCGAATGTTATGGATGTGCCAAGTACGCACTTGTCTGCGTAAATCTAATCGTTTTGGTAAGTCTTATATTTTTTTACTGTGCTATACTTTTTACGTGTTGGGATCAACAATGTAGAAGTATGATACATTGACGGTGTATCACAAGACGAACACACTGCTACGTAATTAGCGCCTTACTTAAGGGGTAAACATTTCAATTTGTGATTTCTTCTACATGTGTCATTGTTCGAAATGTGCATTTTATAACACGATAAACTCGAATATTTCGAGTATCATCGGGGAATGCCTATCGGTCCGATATCAAATGCACTTTATATTCTACTAATGGAAAAAACGTTATATCTCGGCTTGATTGTGTGTCGGTTAAGCGTGAAAGGGTAGAGCAAAAAAAATGATGTATAAGACAAACCTGGAAATTGTAATGCGAAATTGATGTATCATTAAGATGATATATTGGATGTGAAAGGCGAGTAAAGCCGAAAGAAAAAATTGCTGATACCCTAAGAGGAATCTTTGTCTTATGTTTACCGGAAAGGACGGGAGCGGCAATATACAAGGCCTATAAATAGCGCTCCTACGTATAAAAGCACAGACATATGATTAAGGGTGTACGTAATGTTTGTAACCGCGTGAGCATATAAGAATAATTCATTCATCCTCTTACTACATGTATTCTGACACAATGTCTTTCTAGTCACTGATGTTTTAAATCTATTTTTAATGTCGATACCGATTCTCAGAACCACCATGAATGGTTCATCGATAATTTTGTACGGGTTACCTACGAAATTTACTTATTTTTATATCCTAAATATCGCGATGATGAGCGTCAGGCAGTTACGCTACTTCATGAGTCACGATCGTGCATCATCCACTGACCTGCATTTACATATGCATTCCTCCCACATAAAGACGTTATTATTAGGCAAATGATATTACAACAGGTCCTCCGGTGTTTGTTTGGCATGAGTCGAATTCATGGTTACCATTGGAAACTGTCACGACATCGTAGATAATTTAAGCTTTTTTAAGTAACCACATTGATGGTTAGGTCGGTCCGCCTCTATAGACTGGTTCACCAGTTCCATAAAAATGATTTAAATAATAAAAACTGCATTTAATGTGCGCCTTCAAACATGTTTTACACGATAGCTAAACGATCTTCGTAAAGCATCGTTTCCCATTCGTTACATCTCCGCTGGATACCTGCCGCCAGAATAATCTTGGCTTAGCTGTATTGATTACAGCTGAATATACTGGTACACCTGCAAAACTTTCTCCGCCTATGCCGGGAAAATTTATATCGAGTACCTTTCAATCTACGTTGCTTATGGATGATGCGTTGATTCAAAAGTTTTAAAAATAAAAACAGTCGTATTACTATAATCCTCCTTAATGTGCCGCATTTTAATGGAAAGAATTCCTCAGTGGCGCGAATAGAATAGATGACCTTTTTCTTCGGGTTCATTAGATGTACCATATTTCTGTCGTATATTATTTAAAAACAAAAAGAAACATTTGTAACAATACCTAGGATTATTTAAAATCCGCTCTACAATAACGTATTCAATGGTAATGACGTTTTTACGACGGTTTTACGGGAGAATTGTCGCAACAGTCTTGCCGAATCGCTGACAATAAAAATTAATGAGCGTAGGAGGGAATAGGCAATTGTCGACATTACGAGTAATCGAGATGACTTTAATAAAATACTCCTGGCGAAGGCAACTCCGCAGGACAAGATAATGTACCAGAAAATCCCCCTGTTGCTACTTAAGAGGCCATATTCTTATGGTAAAATGCATCATGAGGTAAAATGCATTGAATTTCTTTGACATGCAGGCAGTTGGATCGGCAGCAGTTGTCCTCTCGATATGGATGTTAACCGACCAAACATTCATGGTATCTATCGCGAATGAAGAGCAAAACTTCAATTCCGGACTTTATATTCTGCTAGCAGCTGGTATCCTCATGCTCATCATCGTCTTTCTCGGATGTTGCGGAGCATTCCGTGAATCCCGGTGTATGCTAGTCGGTTTCTTCTGTTGTCTCCTTGTCTTGGTGATAGCCGAAATCGCAGCCGGAGTTTGGTTGTACATGAAGAGCGATCGATTCGAAGATTTAGTGAAAACGTCAGTACTTCACACCGTAAAGGTGCGTAAAGATATCCCGAGGTGTATTCGTTGCCTTCGATATATAAATGGAAATAACCAGTAGTTGAATCCTATTTGTTCTCCATCTGTCAGGAGGAGTATGGCGATATGAAAGCTCGTACACAAATCGTTGATAGCTTCCAATCGGACCTCAAGTGCTGTGGTGCCAGTGGACCGTCGGACTGGGCCGGCAGTAAATACAGCAAAACGGGATTGACCGTCGGTGTGAGTGAAGTCACCGAGTACAAAGTTCCAGAGAGTTGCTGTGTCGAGAAGGGCACTCAGGGATGCAAGGATTCTCTTAAAATGAAACTCGGAAGCTTCATTAATTCCGCCATTTATAATGAGGTAACGTTCGACATGATCAGTCGGTGAGGACGATCACACACAAGTGTAATACGACAATGGGCTTTTTTTCCATGCAGGGCTGCGTTGATAAACTGTTGGACGTACTCAAGAGTCACAGTAGCATCGTCCTAGGAGTTGCCATAGGTGTTGCGATTCTCGAGCTACTTGGTCTCATATTCTCGCTAGTCCTCTGCTGCGGGATCAACTCGTCGGACCGATATAAATCCTAAATACAAGGGCTACCCTCGTTATCCCGCATGTATCGTAATGGCCGATGTCATTCAACGGTGAAATCTCCAACGATTCTTCACTTACTCTTGCATCAATCAACTATAATATTCACGGTGATGTAATTGCGGTATCGGTGGGATCATAGCCGTAGGATTCGCTTTATATCGAAACCTTGCACAAACTATCCGTTCTTTTTAACGGAAATTCGAATGTACCATCAGACAATTTTACCGTAAAGTATCCCTTCGGCGAATCTCCAGGTATTTTGGAAAATTCGCAACGCTGTACAGAAAGAAATCGAATATCTCTAGCGTACATACACATATTATTTGGAAGTGGAGCGATGCATGACACACAAGTACTACATAGTATTAAGTGCTAATGGAATTAAGCTACGAAAAGATCAATATTAGTCACCGTAATCACCCAAAGCATTATGAGTATATCTGTATGTGCTCCATGTTGCTTCCTGGGACGACATCGTTGAAAATAGACAATGTTTGGAAAGCGCGAGTAAATTAAGGGTAAATGAATAATTCTGTAAAATGTAAACTACGATGCAAAATTCCGATTAAATCGCGCAGTTGAAACGTCGAGTGGCCGAGATAGTCGGTCGCAAGAAGAAAGGAAATAATTAGGCGAGGAATGAAACATCCAGTTTAGTCGAATCTCAATCATATTATATTATAGGATCGCTCGTTTTCCAGACAGACTTTTCACCCTGCACACGGAATTTTCCATTTGGATAGGCTTAATTTACTTGGCGGTATACGTCGATAAGCGTGGTACATTAGTTACCATTACATTTCCGTGTCCAATGCTCTTTTGCATTCTCCTACTTCCGTCCTAACAAGACTTACGCCTGAATGAGCATTTACGATTTTTCATAAAGTACCTTTACGTTTTAAGCTTTCGTTAGGCCAAAGTAATAGACCAAATCAAATTGTAACGCGTTATTGTTTTCGACAGAATTATCTTACTCTATCTTTCGAAACTAAGATGCGTGTATAGTAACCGACGTATTCTAGTTGGTCTTTATTCATTATTTATACGCGCCATACGGAACATTCACTAGTTTCTTTGGTGTGATAATTTTGAAAATTTATCGTTCGTTGAGGATTATTTACCTGTAATACTTTGCCCTAATATATGGGAATATTATAGTTGTCGTTTGTACACATTCAGCTTTAGCGTAACGATCGTAGGCATCTAGTCCTTAGAAATTTAATTGCTAACTGCTTATATGTATATGCTAAATACATTTGATACACTGCGATATTCCAGTTTATGTACAAAGCCCGTCGACGCTTCGCATTTAATCCACTCTAACAGTTACTGCAGCCAGCTATATCGTAAGCAATCTTTTTTTTTTACGATTCTAATTTTCGCACACATAATATATACTCTTTGCTTCGTATTAGGCGTTTAATCATGTGTTCAAATTGTTGCCAAATTTCAACTACTGCCCGAATATATTTGCCAAATTCCATTGAAGAATGATTTGTCATCATTGTCCCGTCTTGCTCCAAATGTACCTTCGTTGTACACTTCTATACTTTAATGTAATACAAATCAACTCGACCAATATACGCTTGAATTGGCAAACAATTTCTTAACGAGGTCTGAAATGTATAAAAAAGAAGAAACTCATTTGAATCTCAGTCTGGGCTATGAGCTGTACGTTTGTTTGAGATGTCATAGGTCGTTTAGTAGGCTCTCCAAGAGAGCATGTGTGTGTTTGTATCTCTATGCAGTATGTATGACATACGTACATATATGTACGTACGCACACGTATTCGTATATAATTATATTTGTAAGATGTTTAAATCATCTTGTTGACGTTACAAATATAACAAGATAAATTATATATGTACGTAAATAATATAACTATTTAGAATCGCCAGATTATCAGATTCATTATAATTTTTTATATTGACGTGCGTGTTTATGTGTGTGTGTGTATATATATATATATATATATATATATATATATATATATATATATATATATATGTATATATATTCCTATATATGTGTGTTCTTTCATTTATTTTGGACTGATAACTTTCATTGATCCTGGCTGATTACAAGGTCACCTTCTTTTGGATACATATAGAATTTTTTGTTATAATTCTGTTATTTCGTAATTATCCTGCACAATTGATTGAACCAGTTATGGAACTTGCGTTCTGCATTTACACACATTCAGGAAACAACACTCGTGTTATTTCCATTTTAATCAATAACCGTTAATATCAGCAGGCACGGCAAACTAATTAAGGAAGGAAAATTCACAACACCATATCGTTTAATGTAATCAACTGTTTCCATTTATCAGCAAATACTTGTATACTCTATGTCTTTCGATGCAACTATTGTTTGGTATTATTGTAAAAAATGTTCAATAAAGTTTGTATCCTACGCACTTAAAAGCATACGTACTATTCATTGGAACGTGCCGTTGAAAAAAAGGAGAGCAGGGCAAAGCAGACAGAGGAGTTAAGAGAGTTAAGAGTTAAGAGAGAGGGTAGGGTAGGCCCCGTGGGACTGGTCATAGCAGTCACAGGTGTGGCTGCTAAAGTGGGATACGTTTGGGCCGCAGCACGGCGGGCCGATGCTGTGCGTCGTCCTTCCTTCCTTCTCTCATGCTACTGCTTTTATTCTTGCTGATTGACCGAACGCGCGCAGGTGTACCCATACAGCGCGACGCGTCCTTCTTCGCCTACAAAGAGAAGTCCGTTTCTTTCCATGCGTTTAGTGTTTTTTAAGAAGGCCAATATTTACTCAATAAATCGAAGGAAATAGGATATGATATCGATGTCCGTCTTTACTCGGGAAGTTTTTCATCGTTCCATTTACGTACCTTCGCTCTTGTGTTTCTACGCTTCAACATAGCCGTAAGGTGAATTATTCCGTTCGGTGGACGTTGGTAAGAAGGCCCTAGAAATTTCGATGATGTCAGGCATCCGAGTCGTCAAGAACAGGAAATTTGGTAGTCGACGAGAAGAAGTGACATTGTTCTGAGCAACTGTTCCGGAAAAAGCGTGCCTCGAATACACGATCGCACACAGTGCTGCTGTAACACATACACACACACACACACACACACACACACACACACACACACACATATATATATATACTTGTTGATTCATCCGCTCGAAGCACCAATATATTCCCAGGTAAAAATTTTACCATCTTTTAACGTTCAATTCTTTTAACGATAGTTTTCCACTAAACTCTCTACGTCTCATTCTGGTGTTCTCACGATACTACGATTCAGTGTATTTTTATCAGCCACTACTGTAAACGTGACAACTACCGGGTTTGTCGTCCCCTAACTCCAAAATTACGTTTCAACGTGTCCGGCTTTTAGGCGGGCACTTACTTTTTCTTACATCGGTAAGATACGTTTCCTAGATTTCCGAAAAGTTTATGATAGAACACTTTAATAAAATGACCCGTAGGTAGATAATGAAGCCTTCTTATCTGATAATCGCATTTTTCTCGTTGTCCGTTGCACAACAACCGATTAATTGCAATGACCCGAATTGGCATTCTCTGGAGACAAGCGAAACATCGAGAGCTAACTGTGGTCCTGCCTTCGAAGGCCACTGTCACTGCCAAAGAACATGCTACGACGGACAGCATCAATTTGTCGTAAATTGCACGAATTCGAAATTTAAAACGACGGCTCCGCTAGCCCACCTGCCGAACGAGACTCAGGTAGGAACACACTAAAGTATATATAAGACAGCCCTTTCTCACGTAAATGCTTAACACTGTTTAAAATGCTACATTGTCCGTAAGCCTCTATCCTCGTCCCTGTTTACAGGTTCTTATATTCACCGGAAACGATTTGAAGGAACTGCCATGGAATGTGTTCGGTACTTTGGACAATCTACCCCACTTAAAAGTGATTGATATGTCGAATAATAATATTCGTGAGATTCGCGGGAAAGCTTATCACCATGTCAGGCATGTCGAGCGTCTTATGCTTAATTTTAATGAACTCTCCTTGGATCCCGGAAGAAGTCACCCAAGAGTATTCTCAAATTTCGTATCCCTTCTCTCGCTTCACTTAACCGATGCTTTTGAAGATGGTCCATCGAGAGATCTAGCAGCGACGCTTCATGATATCTTTGTCAATAGGTAAGACTCTACGTCAAAGATTCGCCTGAAAATATCGGATATCAAACACTACTACGTATGCCCGACAAAAAAATTCCTAAGAAGCAGATGGTACTGTTCTTTCAGTAATTTAACGCAACTAAAAAAGTTACATTTGGAGCAGAATGAAATATCGGAATTTAAGGATACCAACGTTTTTTGCGATCTTCCGAATCTGCTGCACCTTCATCTCGGCGATAACAGTCTCACGGCTCTCCATTTTAATTTGTCCTGCCTTCGCAATCTGCATTTCTTAGATCTGCAAAGGAATAGGTTCCGGCGTGTACTCGAACGTGATTTACGCACGCTGGATACCTTTGCCAGGCACAATCAGTCAGTTACCGTTGATTTTTCTGGCAATCCCTTCGAATGTACTTGCAAACTCAACCCATTTCTTAAGTGGATTAAACGGACCAAGATAGAGCTTCGAAATGAAACGGGCATGCGATGCTACGAAGGTAAATACTAAATAACATACGTAAAAGTTTTTGCCCGGAGGTAAATCAATTAATCGCGGTTCTATTAACTATTTCTTTTGCTCAAATAAAACTTTCAAGGCGGCGCTTATCACGAGCTACACGAGACCAGCGGTTGTTCTCAAAAATACGTGGCGTTGGGCCAACATGGAACAACAATTGCTCTTTACCTACTCTCAATCGTCCTAGTCGGCCTGATATGCGGTCTTCTTTACGTTCAACGAGAAACACTAGAGAAGAAGATCCAACCGGTACTGGAGTCCGTCAGTAAGAAGGTCCGATACACAACGATTGCAAGTGCCGACACACGAGACGAAGTCTGACGGTAACTAAAGAAAATTCATTAATGAATTTATTGTCAACTTTATTTCAATACTGACGGACAAATGAACCTGCTATAATATATCTACGCAGCGCGCTAATATGGGTTCATCTTAAAATTCATCTCTTGGCACGTTTGTACTTAAAACTCACTACTGAGAACGAATCGGGCATAGCGGGTCTTCTCAGTATGTATTTTTAATAAAACAACTAATTTCAATGAAATTTGACTTGTTGACTTTTTGACATAGTCCGTGTCATTCAACCAGTGCATGAAAAGGTATAAGATTTCATAGCCAGGTTGATTTTAACTTTCCTTATCATGCTATCGGGTTATTGACATCTTACCGTAGATTAGATACGGTTTCATCGTGCAACCGTATACTTGCTTTATTGTCGCTTAATACTCATCTTGAAATAATAGTATCCTTCGAACTGTTAAGACAGAATCAAATATGTCACTCTTTAGATACTTCGGTTTCTACGAAAGCACCGCGTCAGCCTCTGTACCCGGCGAAGGATGTACGTGGATCATACTTTTCGGCACATTTCTCGTTCAGGTACGCTCGATCACGGCGAAACCTTTGACAAAGTTATTTTTGTCACTCTTCCTTCTCGGATAATGTGTCGATTTCGATCGAAACATAAGCTCATTGTAATAGGTATTGATTGAAAGACACTGTAAGGAGACGGATAAAGATACATGATTCCGCAGATGACAGTGCCAAGCGTATTGTCCATATACGCCGTAGTGCTCGGATATTTGGCCACTGCGCGTGAATCAGATTTCGATCTATGGGCTGAAAAAATTATTTTTACACCGATATTGTTTGCCGCTTTCTGGAGCTTAGAAGGTAATATTTGACGAATGCGCGGGGATCGGCACGTCCTACAGGATATTACTTGACTTATCACAGATCCCTGGTCTAGAGCCGTGATCGATATGGCGCCAGTACCACGCTTAGTTGGAGTAATAGGAGTAGCCCTGTTAGCCATCGGTTTCCTGGCCAGCGGATATCTCGCAACAGGTGGCGTTGGAGCGTACTTAGCGAGTTTAAGTGCCGGGGCGGTAATGGGAATTGGGGCGAGTTTCCTACTCGTTCATGCCGAAAACGTCTTATGGAGGTATTATAAAGCGCGGCTGCCCTTTGCTCTATTCGTGAAAAACATCGCAAATTCGATCGGTTATATACTCGTGCCAGTCGTCACTTATATGCTGCTCCTTGCGGTCGGATTAAGAACGGGCTTACTCGTCGCAGCTATCCTCTTCGTGCCGACCATAGCCGGAGCTCTGCTTTTACGGCCACCAGTCTCGCAAAGAAGCTTACCTTATACTTTGCTGCTGCTTAACGAGACACAGGAAATTTCCTTGCCGGAAATTCTCTCTCCAGAGAATAAAAATGACGTCGATGTAGGTGATAGCGACGATCCGACGGGGAACTCGGCTTACTCGAATAACGAGGGCAAGGCTGACAGAAGCGTACAGCCCCTGTTTGGGGAAGGCCAGGATAATTATTTTTATGATGAGCCGGACGAAGAAGTTAATATTTTCATCAATCCGGCATCGGGCGTCGGTAATACATGGAAACAGGAATTTCAAGGGCTACGGTCCATTCAATTTTGGATGTGCGCAGTTACCTGCAGTATAGTCAAAGTTGCCGGATTATACTTTTGGATGCTATTACCATCCATGCTTTCTTCCCAAATACCGTTGTGTCGTTTAGGCGACGGTGTTATCTTACTCGTTATCGCGGGTTTCGGCACTCTCATCCCGGCCATCCTCTTCTACTGCCACGCAAAGAGTAGTACCATTCGTCATAGAAGATTATGCTTTGCCGCTGCATCTTGGCTCGGTGGTGCTGTTTTCCTAGGTAAGCGCCGTAAATGCTACAGGTAAATTCATTCTCCCGGCAAATATTGTCAAGTACGAGGCCATACGATTAATTTCAATGAGGATATCATATTTTCGTCAATGAACAATGAATTCCAAATAGAACACGAAATACTCAAATATCTTCTACTGATATTCGTCAACAGGATTCACTTATTGCACCGATTACGTTTGGTTCGTAATATGCGCCTTATTCGGTGGTGTTAGCATCTGTGGTACATCAATCTACCAACATACGGTGGTTCTTGATTTTCTTGGAAATCAAGTTGTTCGTCGAGTTAACAACGCACTGTCAACCGTAACGGGAACGATGACATTACTCTTATGCTTTACTTACAGTACGCATGTCTATCGCACATCTATTGATTCTTATGTAGTTGGTTCATGTAGAATAATGATTTTCAAATGGTCCTTTTACATTTCAGGTGTAACATTTGCTCTTCGTTTCATGGCGCTCTTACAGATTATTAGCGGCTTATACTGGATGGTTACAGCATTTTTCACCATTAGCCGAATATGAAAAAAATCAAACAACTCGGCTTGTAATACGTTGCAAATGATTATCAACAGAATTTACGTGAAACATATTCACGTTACAGCCGTTTCTCAAGCACATTAATGCAAGAGGGTATTGACCTACTCAGTTTGTCTTGTTTATCATTAGTCGATTGATTTATAGAAGGGGTGCATTCAGAATCCTCGTGGTTATTCAAATGTTTATTTTCAACTTTTCTTCTTTTTTCGAAATACTTGATCTTATCTTCGAGGCTGTCTGCGAAAAAAATGTCACATTATGACAGCTAAGTGTCTTGAAAGAAATTAGTCTTGAAACTAACAAACTAATGTACGAATTATTATACGAACCACATGTCGCACGTTTCATTAATGGTTGATATACTCTTGACTGTACCCCAAGCAGTAGACAATCACTTTGAAACGTAGCATCTGCACGATGCGTTAGATTTTCTAAATCCGACAACATACTTTTAATCATAGTCGTCCTGTTGACATTTCAAACGATGCTATTCTTTATAACACGATTATATCGCGCTCCTTCGTTTAATGAGTGAATGCATACTTTACAGCGTTTATCGTCCAATGTTGTTGCAATACCTTTACGGTCTTTAACAAATCTTCCGTATCAATAAACCACTTTCTCTCAGTGTATTCACAGTGATAAAGATTCAGTGGTACTTCGTGAGCCATGTTGTACTGTGGTTTACGAGGATGCTGCTCAATGTTAAGTAACTCTAACATAACTTCTGGCTCTTCCTTTCCTCTTCCAACCAGCAAAAGGATGCCCATCAAGCAACGTATTTGATGCCAGAGGAATGCCTGACTTGTTATTACTAACTGGCACATGTCATATCCTGTTGTTTCTGTTAATAATGTTAAACATAAAGAATTTTAATGTTTCTTCTACACAATTACATAGACTTTATCCTGTGTCTTAGCTTTACCTTTTGATTTCTCATGTTCTGTTTTGTAAACAAAAACTTCAGCAACCACAACTGTTCTGTTAAAGGTAATTACCCCATTCCCAACATCCATCTTACAAATATTCCGAAAATCATGAGTACCAATGATGTACTTGACTGCTTTATTCATAGCATCTATATTCAGGTTACCCCTTGGGAAGAAGTATTTGTATGTTCTATATTTACAGTCAAATCTCGCAGAAAAACTATTTTCAACTGGACACCATGCCACACATCTAATATCTTCTGGTAGCAACCTATTTAATATCTTACAGTATGGCAATTCATCCTCCAGCTTACACTGATTTTCAGGGTTTAATCTGCTACGTATGTCCAATGAAACTACTTGTGCAAAAGCACTGACACCTTTGTCAGTTCTGCCACAACGATGATAATTAGAACTTTCTCGATCTTTAATGCAACAGCTTTTTCTTAATGCTGCAAATAAATGATGTTCAATTGTATTTGTGCTGTCTTCTTGTACCACGAATCCCTGATAGTTCCAACCAAGGTAGTAAAATTTTAAAAGAATGTGTCTCTGGTAGCACCTGTAATGTAAAGCGTTAAAGGGACAATGTGTCACATAACCTATTATCGTACACACATTAAAGAAATAAAATGCTGTTAGTACTAACAATAGCACGGAAACTTACCGTGAAAAGTCGAACTTTTTTCTCTCTTCCTCGCCCTTTAACGTTTTGTCCGATTTCTCGTTACTTTTTCTGATCACTGATTTTAACTGTTTATTATGAGCTTCCAGCTGTAGTATCCTATCGATCAAACTCTACAAAGTAGGAAATATCAGACTTACCGCTTCAATGATTTTATTATCACTATGTACAGAAAATTCATACCTGTTTGTCAAAAATTTCTAATTCATCTCGTCTAGATAACCTATCTGATTTATTTTTCTTTGAGGTCATAGCCATGTTAGAAATGCTCTTGTTTCTAAATATTTTTTTCTTACAATTTTCATAAGCATAGAATTTCGGCCTTGCTGATGATATCATTTACCATCGGCGTGCGAGTCCATGCGAGTCCTACCAAACTGTAAACCATGAGTTGCCCAAACACGGCCCCATTCATAAACATGCCGGAAAGTCGTGGAAAGTTCACAACAGTTCACAAGGAACAGTAGTGACAGCTATGAACTGGCTATGACAACTTTGTATCTGTCAATCATTTTGTTTCATTTCTAGTACCATCTAGTACTGCATCAGGGCAAAACTCTATAGCCCACTATGCAGATAGACATATAAACTACTTGGGACACATGTGATATAAATGAAATTTAAATTTACGTCTATTGTACTGTTTATTTTCTGTGCTATTACAATCTTTTAAATGACTTTAGAACTGATTTTACAAGACATTGTTGCAGCACTGGACATATATCTTTATTAGCCGTTGCAAGACGGTCAATGACAGAAGTGATAGTTTCTGTAGACATATTTCCAACTAAATAAAATTCTGTGATTTGGCCATGTTGCGGCATAGTAGCCTGTATTATGGTACCATGATCCATAGAAGAGTCTGATGTAGACTGTATCTTACTGCAAAGAATTTCTTCCGCATCTGTGGGATCCAATAAATGCTGTTCCCCAGAAATTCCCTGTAACAATGAAACATATGTTAATTACATACTCACTCACACTTGTGACATAAGTTACTCATTTACCATGGATGCAGCAGTGACCAAGCCAAACATTGGTACCCCGGCACTGGCTAAGGCTAAACTAGCTGCCATTATTGCAGCAGCCAAAGCTGATCCAGCATTATCTAGCACTACCGCATATATGTCAACTTGAAAATTTGGAAATTCATTCTGTAATAATAAAGTAAAGTAAATGTCAATAACCTGTCGGTTGGTCACTGAAAAAAGATTTCTAGAATACATACTAGACAAACTGCTGGTTCTAATGCTCTTTGTAAGATTGAACTATATTCTTTTTCTTCTGCATCTTGCTGATGGATTTTCCGTTTTAAACAAGAAAAAGGCGCAAATTTGAACTCACAATATAGCTCCCCTTGCACACAGTAATCACTTCTGTTAGGAATTTCCCTGGGATCAAACACTGAACATACAACTTTTGTGTCACCTAATTCTATGTATGCAGAACCCTTCGCTTGACTGACCACCCCCGTTTTCACATCTAAAATGAATTAAAATAATAATTCTTTAACACGTAATAGCGGATGTCGGTAGTAATCTAAGGCACATGATAACCTTACAGATCTTCCGAAGTTCATCATTTGCGCGACCATCTTTCCTCTTTTCTATGTCGTACGTTTTTTCATGATCTTTTAAATCGATATAAATATTGTAAGGGACAGTTACGTCCGGACCGTTGATTCGTTTTTGATCCACCGGCATATCTGCTATTAGAAAGAACACGCGAGTACCAATCTCTCACGTTGCATACGTGTGTGTGTCGGTGTGTGTGTACTGCAGTCAGTACCACAGTACCGCACAGTACTGCCTCATAAATTAATGGCGTGCCGAATGGCATGTGGGCTAACATCTAGACAGTCAACGTCTGCGTCCACCGATCAGCTGTTTCACGTGCTCTGACAACCATCGAAGTTACTCAAGGTCGTCCGCCGTTTATCATCTATTATATTCTTCTGACACAATAAAGTACGGGGAACAATGAGCATCGCACCACCGGTGAAACCTCCTAGGGGGATCAAGGCAACGAAAGAAACGGCAAGTTAGATTAGGGATCAACGAATGATAATAATAATTCACCGTCGTCAATCAACTTCGTCTTTCCACGAATGATTTCATGCTTTGACTAATAGAAATGTTTCCACAGAGTGGCTTATTGATCTCAGTTATTAGAGCGCTATCTGCAAGTGAAACCAATGAACAGCGAGAAGTCGAAAAGGCAAAACTTGAAAAGGAATATAAACGGAGTGATCAAAGGCTCGATGAACTAGTGTCACTTCATGACCAAGATATTGCAAAAGTTATGCAAGTGGGTATTCAACCTTTTATCAGTGTCGATAGTAATGCTATCATTATTCCTATACTCAATATTCTGTTTTGAATTAGATATTTAGTATGCTTTCTGAGAAAGTGACTGCCTCACGGGAAAAAATTCACACGGTAAAAGAAAATTTGAATGCTTGCAAACAATTGCTAAGGTGCAAACGTGAGGAACTGATGAAACTGTGGCTAGAGGGTGTAGAACACAAACATGTCTTACAACTCTTAAATGATATGTAAGCGATATTACATCCACAACTGTCTGAAACATGTAAAGATAATGTCCATGGATCCAATGTATTTGTACATAATTCTTATGAATATATTTTTGTAGCGAAAAGTTACGAGAAATTCCATTGCTAATGTCGCAGTATATAGAGAAAAGACTATACCTTCATGCCACTCAACTTCTTGTATCAGCTTTATCAATGGGAGATGGAAGTTTAGAGAAAGTGGACGGTCTACGTGAAGTACGAACGGAAATACAGTTAAAAAAGGAACATCTTAATAGCAAATTACTACAGGAATTAACTAGATACTTGTATATTGAATCGACGAAAGAACCGTCGTTTAAGAGGCAAGGATCCAACAGGGATTTCCAACGTGGAAACGAATTACGTAATTCTAGGCATAACAAAGTCAAGCGAAATTTACTCGATGCCGTTCCGATGCAGATCTCGCGGTAATTTCCTTTAGTCATTATGCCAATACTCTACATTAATCATACGAATGTATAAAAATTTCGCGTTATATTGCAGAATCACGGGTGATGTATACTTAAATAACGTAGTAGATGTTGTTGAAGACCAAGATTCTGCGAATTTCGAAGTAAACTCGGAACATTTTGTCGCCATCATAATCGAATGCCTCGCGTTACTTAACAAAATACCCGAGACTACGGAGGTAAATAATCACTAAAGGGAAACTGTGGACGTTCAAGGCCAAACAACAATTTTTTAATGTGCAGGCAATAAAAGCGCAGATGCAAAATGAACTTCTTAACATAATAACAAATACAACAAAGGAGATCAAAAAATCAAGCGAAGAAGAAGGAGAATCAATATCAATATTGGTCATGGGAAAAGCGTCCAATTTGAATGTAGTTCATCGAACAAATGGGCAATCATTATTACTGAAATTATTAGAAAATATCTTCCGACAGTTCAGATCGGTAGTTGCGGCGCATCAAACTGTCTTAAAAAGCTTGTCTCATGTTGTGAAGAAGTATATGATCGACGTACGCCTTTATGAAATGCTTGATGTTTGGAGCAAAATACAGGCTGTTGTGGGTGATTTCTCTACTGTTGTTTTCCGACTATCTTATCCTTTAAAACTGCATTAACAAAGTGATAAAAACATAATGCATTCCTTCTTCTATTTGCAGCTTCAGTTATTATTAACTGAGTATCTCGATATACATAATATAGTTGACGGCGTTCTCCGAACCTCCTCGAATCTCGGTGACACAGCCAATGATATAAATGCATTCTTCACAAAAAAGAAATTACAAAGGCAAAGACATATCCCTTTGTTTAGATTTGATGCTTCTTCCCATCCCATGTCTTTAAACAATTATTTCAAAGATCACAGTTACAACAGTTTCATGATGGTGAGGTTACATTAATTATTCTCTAATGCAAAGAGTATTCGAAATAATTATATTTCATTAAAAATTTTCGACAGGAAAACGCTCAACTTATGAGAGGTAAGACTTTGGTTTGTGAACCCGATCCAAGGAACATCATCTTCATATTCCGACCCATGATGGATTTTATCGAAGAAACGGAGAAATCATTAGGATGTGATGTTCGGTAAATCATTTTATTTACTTTTTCCTAGGGAATAGGGAATACGAATAACTTAATAAAATGAATTACAGAAATCCGTGTACGCTAAATAACTTTATTACCGACTATGTTAAGGAGGTGTACTTAGGAATGCATCATATGTTAGTGGCAACAACGATTGATTCGGTAATAAAAAATCCTGATGCTTGGCGTGCCCTAACGACCCCAGATGTCGTAAAAGAATTCAATTTAACGAGACCATTATTACAAGTAAGCGAAGTAGTGTTATTTAATTAACGAATTCTTCCTTTTACCAAAAGACAACTTTGAAGAATGCCTTTCTTATAGAGTACAGTAATGGTTCAAAAGTGCGTTGCGGAGTTGCGATTACTTATGATCGCTTTACCTTTACAAGGGGAACACTTTTGTACTCTTATACTGAATATACTTCATAATTATCGAGAAACTTGTCAAACGGCATATCGCGGTATTGTACAGCCTGAGGGTGAAGAAAAAAGGATTCGCTCGGCTATGTGGCTAAAAGACGATGACATTAGTAGATTTATCAAGTACGCAAATCCTGCACACGTCAGTGTTAGTTTTATACACCGGTTATGATACATGCTCACATCGTTCAATAGGTCTCTTCCAAATTGGGCGAGTCTCAAGTACAAAGGTACGCACGTCTACTCGATGGGACAGAAAGCTCGCGTACCAGTACGACAGGAGACGCAAGATGAGGAAAGCCCCGAAGACGTGCGACAGCGTAACTTGAAGGAAGCAGAAATATTAGCGAGCAATCTAGGAGAGGGCGGAATAAGCGCACATGAAATGTTGTCGGACATTAATCAATTAAAATGCCTTGCTCTTTTACAAGAAAGTATGGAATGGTTCTCCTTCTCCATACGGTCCTTTGTTGAGGAACTCCGTCAAGCTGATGTAGCAGAGGGACAGGCTCAGTTGCCATCTATGCCCGAAGCCCTGGTAACATCTTTAGAACAAGTGAATCAAGAATATGAAGATCTTTCTGATACGTGTATATTGCTTCTGCACTTGGAGGTACGCTATACTGATATCGAGATAGATTGAGGGAGATGAAAAAGAATATATGAAAAACTATCCTAACGATATACGATATGCACTTTTTTATTATTCGAGTATTCGAGTAACTTATCGTTTCCCATAAAAATATCACAGGTGAGAGTACAGTGCTTCCATTATTTGCTTCCTCGAGGCGAGTATAGTAATCTGTGCGGAGGGCTCTCTGACACGCAAGAAGCGGATTCTCGTGTGGAGGAATTGAGCAGAGTACTTCAGCATGTCGATGAATCTCTTCAAGCTATCCTAGATGCAAGGAAAACGAAGGTACCATTGGGTTTTTTACCTGTCAATCGATTAAATTTGCAATCTAATGGCTATATAATAACATACTTCGTTGCAGTATATCTTTGAGGGCTTGGGCCATTTAATTGCGAAAATTCTTATAACTTCGGCGCAGTATATTAAAAAAATCGATGAAAATGGAATTCAAAAGATGTGCCGCAATATTTTTACACTACAGCAAACATTGACAAACATCACCATGACACGAGAATTGGCTTTGGACTATGCACGTCAATATTTCGAGCTGTTCTACGAGTCGCCGGATGAAATATTAAACAACGTTCTAGAAAATGGCTCTCAGTTTTCCGAGTTAGAGTATATTAATGCTTTTCAGCTGATATCGAGAAGTCGACAAGAATATGCCTTAATTAACAAGTACCTTGAAAAACTATCAGAGATTTTAGGAGATGTAGGCGTCATTGTATAATGCTATATATCATTGAGAATGTCCGTGCTTCATTATTATTTTCGATCAAGTAGTTTTCTACGAAAAAATTCTTATTCCTTCGAAATTTCTAAATACAATGGTAATACATTTCGCAATAACATGAGATATATCGTTAACTTAATCTTTATTCAGAGTTACAACGACGTAGCTAGGACTTTTACATACTAAACTGGCCGTATAGGACAATTGGACAGTATGATGATTAGCTAACGAAAAGTGGTTACCTGGCAGACTGCTAAATATAATACATAAAATTCTTTACATTGATTTTCCCACCAATCATGATCTCCCTTGAAGAATGGCGTCAACTACGATGGCAGCCGCCACGGTTCGTGCTGTCAAAGGGAGAAGAATTTTTCCTACGCGAGCTGCTCTTACTCTCGTTAGTAGATTATTAAAAAAAAATTTTAACATTTGTCATCACACTGTCCGGTAGTACTAGCATTCTAAAATTCATGAAATGTTCTTGTGTATACAACGGACATTGCAAAATATAACCTCAATTACAATGTTTTATGAACTGCTTTATTACATTTTTCACGTTTTAGACCCCTAATGCGGTGAAAAAAATAAAGGAACTGTTGAGCAACAAAACGGAATATGTAAGTGCTCTGCTTTGTTTGACAATGCAACTGTTTTACCGTTTATCTATTTCATAACCACAAAATTATTTATTTGACCCTTGTTAAATATACCAGAGGTCAAGTCATTTTTTTAACCTAAGATTCACTTAAAGTATACACAGGTGTACAGTTAGAATAGATTTTCATCCGACTTAGCTATATGCAAAGTCTGAAGGATGGCAATTGCACTTTGTACAGATTGGACTTAAGGTTGGAGTACGACAACGAGGATGTAATGGATTAAGTTATACCTTGGACTATGCCAAAGAAAAAAGTAAATTGGATGAAGAAGTGATACAAGATGGAGTTCGTGTAATAATAGATAAGAAAGCTCAGCTGTCACTTTTAGGAACAGAGATGGATTACATTGAAAATAAATTAAGCTCAGAGTTTGTTTTTAATAATCCCAATATCAAAGGCACATGTGGATGTGGGGAGAGTTTTTCAGTATAATTGAATGTCATATCTTTTAAAATGATTAAGTAACCATTATGCCATATGTAAAGAGATATCTCTGTTATTTTGTCAAATTAATAATACATGTTGCTCAGGCTGATCTGAACACTAGTGTGCATATGTTTACGTAATTTCTTCTTTTTGCTTTATAGACAAACGACTGGTTTGCACATTGACATAGACAATGAAACTGTAAGAAATCCAAAAATCATGTTTGTGTGATTGAGTGTGCGTTTAGCCGAAATTAGTAGACAGTCGAAATAAATGTGTTATATAGTACCTGTATATTAATAGACGCAATTATGGACACTCGGATATACTCATGGTGACAATATGTTCGAATTTATTGTAAGAACGCGATAAAGTCAGTAGACATGAAAGCAAAATAAAATAAAATAAAATTGATGTTTACATTTGAAATGTTGGCAAATATTTGTTATTGTTATCCCGAGGCATCGGTGCGGAGACATAAAGCTTTAATAAAGAGTTTCCGATTTTCAGTAGTATATTACGCTATTGTATAAGAAGTAAGACTTTATTCTAATTGTATGAAGTTATTTCATTCGTTGCTGCGAAATTTAGTAATGATACAATTAAAACTCAAGTACCATAGATCGTTGGAGAAACCGACGAAGTGTTCCGTTGGGTAATTATCTAATCATAATGTACACAGATGTAAAGCAGCTACAGGTGCATACGTAAATAGATACGTCGAGGAGACGGGACGCAGGAGAAACATGAAATGGTCTACGAGGCGGAGAGTGGCCGGAATGTTCAAAAATGGTGGATAGGATACGGTGTAAGACGTCGTTCCTTATAGCGGGATGGCGGTGATACAGATAAATCGTCGTACTTGAGAAAACAAGAAGTACGGAGAGAATTACAATGTGTATCGAGTAACTATATTCATTTTACGCACGCGCAAACTAACCCTTCAAGAAGGTGTGCACAGCGGTTCTTCATTGGAAAAAAAACAGGTCGTGTTCGCGGAGTTGTTTTGCGTGTAGCTTTTTAAAGCCCGTGTCAAGTGTAAGGTTATGTCGTACAATGTCGGTGAGTGATCGCTAAGTGCTCGTAAAGAGCACGGGCTTTGTATTTTTCATAGAAGAAAGAAACGTAAGTAAACACCACCAATAAAGATGATATTTACATAGTGAAATTCTTACCACATACACATTTGACTGGTCCATCGTATTCCATACATCATATCAATCGCCGTTTTTTGCCCTACACACAAATCCTGCAGTTAAAGTTCTTATTCGGGGAATGTTCTCCCTGTGACTCATGAATGACGAATTACGGTTACCGGCCGTACAACATTTCTTTTCCTTTTCAAATACATTTCTTCTGCCAACATGGGAAGCTCTTTTTTCGTATGGACGTGTGATTCACAGAAAATAGCGATCACCTTTTAAATACCATATGTAATATTTTTTTATATTTTAGGGTCCCTCATACTTTACTTAGTTCTTCCTTATATTCATTACAGATTAGCTGGAAGCAATGAAGATGAGCTTTTCATTATCCTCGCTTGAGCCTTCTAGAGAAGATCTAGAGAGACAAGGACAAGCGAGGATACAATCAGAAAGACACTACAATAGTCTTACCAAAAAAAGGTTTTGCATTGTCTTATAAATTTTCTGTAATAAGTTACTGCATGATTATGGACATTTATAACTTGTGAGATATTTAGGAAGGACATGAAGCAACTGCACTGCCAACGCCCATGGACAAGTCGCGAAGATAGTAAGGATGACTTCTGGGCAGCTATAAGATCCAACTATGATTATATTATGGACACTAACTTAATTGACCATTGCAAAGTACGTATTGTCAGTGCATTAATGCAACATTGATTAGGTAATTTACTGTTCCATTGTCTCTCAGGAAGCCAATGGTGAATTAACATGGGATGAGACAGATGTATCAACACAGTCATGGAACTTGAAAGAAGTCAGCTGCCAATTCTCTGAGCTCTATTCTTGGTTAAGAGTTCTTCAAGAATTGGTTTATTGTAAGGAGGAAAACTTATTGGACAAAAGCCTACGCGCGGTACGTCATAATCTACTACTTTTCCTCCAAAACATGTTAATTGCCTTTGAGAAATCCAATAATTTAAATAGTTTTGTGCATTTCTTTCCAGGCTCACATGGAGGAGTTGCGACGTAGAGCTTACAGAAGAAAATTATTCAATGAACAAGCAGGAAAATTGGTATCAAGAGTACCAGCTTTGAAAGATGAGGTAGCATGGCGTGTTGATCATCTAAATGCAAAGTGGGAATTAGTGGAACAGATGATGGCACCGATAGAACGGACGATATTAGACCAGCAGGACGTGTCAGCAGGTAATTTCACCTGAGACACATTTATTTTATGTTAGCTCTGTTTTATCCGTATTTGTAATGCTATCCGTATTCTTTTCAGATTTCGAGCGCGAGGTAAAATGCTTAAGAAAATGGCTCCGCGAGATGGAGTCTCGTCTGCAGCCATTAAGTTTCAATGTAGACTGGACACGCACCGAACTCGAGGAAAAAGCCGTGGAACATATGGTAAGTTATGTAGTGTTCCCATGTACCATGGCCAGTTATACGAAATAATAATGGAATTAATATCGATGATCCACTTGTATGCAGTAGGAAAATATGTTAGCCATGAAATTCTTTCTGATTATTTCACTGTTATAAAAATCAGATCCATCGAGGTTTCAAACGTGTCACGAACAACGGTGCTTAAGTTATCTGGAGCGCGCCACGGCTAATTGCCTACTGAGAAGCCAAAGAGTCGTTACACGATGTAGTGTCCGGTCGGTACCGCTACTTCAGGGGCGAAATTGTTACGCAGTAGCTGCATTCCGCTATTCGGTCATTTCGTTCTTTTCGACTCATTCACTGGCACTCGTCAGCGTAGAATTATCTTCCTGCATTGTCAGTGCATATCGGTTGCACTTTAAGACAAACTTTATCGAATCATCGAGGGGACTTCGATGCACGTATCTTTACATAAACTGTATAAATATCAGTGGCATGTCTCAAGTTTCGTGGCCGTACATTCTGCGAGCAAACGATTTGCTTTTATTGTTTATTTCGTGGGAAGATGAGTAAATAATAACACATTGTTAAAAATTGGACTTGTTGGGTATTAGTGTAGCGAAAGGATTACAGAGCACGTGTCCGATGGCCACTCAGATTTCCATTATTACATATCGCCGTTTGTTCTCCCATCTTACGAAGATAGTCATAGTGAAAGTTCAGTTTGCCGGTTGGATTGAGGAAGGCCACGGTGGAGGAGATTGGATTAACTTACGCTGGCAGCGTATGAAAGGAACAATGGATTGATAGAGAGGAATGCGACCGAGAGTCGAGAGTCGAGAGCCAAGAGCCAAGAGCGGAGCACTTGGACATATCACCAGTTCAAACGGTCTGACAATGACCAATAAGCGTTCTTTACCAGCACCTGCCCAATACTTGAATTTCATGGAGATCTTTGCGTTTTGCGCAGGATGCTCTTTGGGCGAGACTTTTCGCCGCTCGAAAACTGAGCGCAGAAAAAGAATCCACCAACAGTGGTAGACATTAAGAAATTGCATGAACCATTTAGCGGCACTGCGATAACGTATTTCGTAAAAATAGCGAAGTTTAAGTTGGCGTGTTTTGATGCAACGTGAAATATATACATAGGTTCTCGATCGATCAGTCAATTCGTCAACAGATATTCTAGCGGAAGGTCAATTGATCATATTTGTGAAGCGGCGAAAGAAGGGCAGAACATAATTAATGACAGTAAAGGTTGCCGTAGGACAAATCTTCAGAAAGATATAACGTTTTCAATTCGGCAGAACTTGCGAAAAACAAGTGGAAGAAGACATTAACCGATTGGGTACATCTGCTGAACCGGCGTTGAATAATAACGAAAGTTTGCACTCTTAATTGATGGGATATACGCGAGACACGGTATTCTTGCGGAGAAGATCGGTAGAGTAAAAAGGAGGATGCAGGGAAGAAGCGAAGGCTGTGAGAGAAAAGGGGATGGAGAATGTCAGCAACGGCATTGAAGAGATGAACCAGGAGATGCGGGGCAGACGGAAGTTTGTAGTTTTGTTTGGGTGGGCCGATCTTAGCCGAAGCTACGGCCGTTGAGCCATTCGGCTTCGGGGTCGTCTGATGGCGGAGCCGCCACCATCCTACGCGTTTTGCCTGCTCTCTCGCTCGTTCATTCGTCCGTTCGTCCACTCGTTTCTCCTTATTATCTCATTCTCCTCTTGCTTCTCCTTCCACACGATCCATATCCTCTTGCTTCTTTTGTGCTACTCATCCACGTAGGCTTCGTTCTTTCGTTCCTTTCGCCGGCTCAACCACACACACACACACACACACAAAACACCACTCCACTCATGAATCTAACCAAGAGGCAGAACCATACGCTCTCAGGGGTCAGCCGGCTAAGTTGAACCTTCGTTCGAATCTTTTTACCCTGCCGCCGCGTGTCTCTTCCTTTTTCTGTCGGACTATGTTTAGTCTTTTTGTCTCTCTCACAGCTAACCTGCTTCTCTGTGGTCCCCTCAGATGGCTTCCCTCTTCCCCAGACACCTTCTTTGTTTTCAAGGATCTGGCCCCTTTTTTTGCCTCGTTCCTTGCCCGATGGCGGATACTATCCGACTGTACGTCGGCTCGTTTCTAAACTGAAAAGAAGCTGCGATTTCGTGGTCACGCGTGCTTTGTCCTCAGACTCCTCGTGCTCGTCCCTTCATCCTCTTCATCCTCTTCATCCTCTTCATCCTCTTCATCCTCTTCATCCTCTTCATCCTCTTCACCCTCTTCATCCTCTCTGTTCTGTTGGTCCTTGGTGAAGAAGAGAGAAGCTTAGAAGCCGGCGTGTGTGGAAAGTATGAGACACGCGGCAACGCGGGAGAGTGAGAGGTCCGTTGAGTGGGGGTTAGCGGATACAGGATAGAGGGAGGGTAAAGAAGTAGAAGCAGTTAGTTGGAAACCGTCGATCGGAGGGCAGCTACGTACATGCCGACGCGCTTAGAGTGTCGGTTCTCGGCGCGTATTGTGTCCGATTATTTGTTGTTTCACCTAAAAGTTCGAGCAAGCCCGGAAGATGTTGCAATCGCATCGATGACACTGGTAGCATCGAGGGCGTACGAAAAATGCCAGCTGTCCCTATGACGCCCTTGGCTTACGAGCAGATGTCGACGTTGCGCTCGATTCGAGGGCAGCTGTAAACTGGGAGGACGAATTATCTCGATGCCGATGCCGGTACCGGTGCAGCCTCGTGCCTCTCTTCGTCGCGCGTTTGTCCTTACGCGCCACTGCTTTTTTTTAACGTTACCCGAGAAGAACGTGCGTTTCGATCATCAGCCGCGTCTTTCGACAAACTATCCAATAGCTTCTCTTCACTGGAGTGGATATACATTTCGGTAATGTATCATCACAAAGATACGTATATTTCTGCCGGGAAAGTAGTCAAATCGTCGGAGGGGGAGACCAGTGAGAAACTTAATACCGAATTTTCTCGGTTAGCGGACCACGCAGATGTAGAAAACTTTTGTTGCTATGGTATTTTACAGCCTCGCCGAGCAATGGTAGCTTCGTATTTGAAATAAGGTAAAGTGGAAAGAAAATGTTATAACGCCGGTCCTCCGCGTCGCTAGATCGTGTAGGCGATGGGACGATGGGACGATGGGACGATGGGATGATGGGATGATGAAGCGGTGAGGCGACGTGGCGCAAAATGTCTGGAAAAAGTCCTCTAGAGTCTCGGAAAAATAAAATAATTGTTGGTTGTAATATTTGTCTAATATGTATATTTGTGCATAAGGTCCGTTGTTCTTAGCAGTGAGCAACTGACAACGGGATGCACGACAGAGCCACGAACGTTTGTAGGTGTAGCGCTTGGACTTTTTTCTTATCTGTTGTAATTTCGATGGTAGGCTTATCGGATAGGTTGGAGCATTTACCGTGACTGGTGGTTATACATTCTCTCGAAAGCACGCAGTGTTCTTTACGAGCTGGTATACGTAGACGTTATCTCGCACACATCTCGAGGCGCACGGTGAATGCGGGTGGAACAAAACGAGCTCTAATGTCTTTTACCCGACTCTAGCGATTGTCATTTTTATTAATACCTGCAAACGTCACGAGTGGAACCCCTTACGATATGGATGTATATTACAAGTGACGATCATTCGGATTGCGCGTTACGTGATCAGCCGGAGGTTCAGACTCGGATGAACGACATTTGCGGTTATTCAAGTTGCTCGTTTGAGGTCGAGTCGGGCGAGTCGTCGCGGAAATACCTGTATCGAGAGAAAGTAGATCTTTGCAAAGATTGGTGCATGCACTAATTTGTTATTTGTCCGGCACATCCTATCTGAGAAAAAGGGTGTGCTCGAATTATTCGGAACAAAACGTGGATACTCCATTGTCAAACATGTGACGTAAGGGTCATTTGTTGCTCGCTAAAGGGGTCAATAATTCCGACATCGAGGAGGAAGGTGTTCTCCTGGTCGAGTGACGGGCAACGATGTGGCTCCAAAAATACCTTTGTGTGCTTCCCCGAAGGAAGCCGAACGAGAGAATCGGTGAAGAGCGAGAGGGAAAGATCCGTAGCGGCCGCTGCTACCACCACCACCACCACCACCACCACCACCGCCACCGCCACCGCCACCGCCGCCACCGCTGCAAAATGTTTGGTGCCTGGCCACGCGTGTTTCCTACATCCTTGGTTCGCACATTTCGCGTGGCCCACTGATGAGCGTTGTGCATCATTCGTCGCCAAAGAATAGCCACTACTCTTGGTTTTTTGTCAAATTTCTTTATTCTACTTTCGTCAGTTTCGTTTCACCTACTCCAAGGATAATATCGTGTTCATTATTGAGAATGAATCGTAAACTCGGAAGCCTCTGCTTTCACCATTCAATTTGAAACGTCACGTGTGAGAGGATTGTGCACGTGAGCCCACCTATCACGATGTTCACAGAGCGTACATTATGCCGCAAGTATTATAGTAGTAGATTCGATCATTAACCCCGTAGTTCAGGAATTGGTCAAATCAGAAATTGCAATCCCCGTGACATAATACACATTTATCCGAGCGGAACGATTCTTATATGGCGATCAGGGTTGAGTTGAATCGAATCAGGTCAGCTACCAACGCGAACTATATTGCTTTTCAAGCAACCATGACGGATAAAGCGATAAGGCAACACATGGTTTATTCGATATGCTTTCCAATAACATCAACGCGAATTCAGTGCATTTCGAGCTCGGGGCAGGATCAGTACATCGTATCAATACCAGTATGGTCCGAAGAAAGCTATGGAAGCGGGGCGATCATCCTGAATATTTCGTGCTTATCTTTCTTTCCGTACAAGGCTATCGTCACTCGATAAGTCCGCGTTTGATACAAAAGATAGTCGCAGAATCGTCACAACTTACTGCCGTAAAAGGTACGAATCATACGGATAAAAAGGATTATCATTACATTACTTCTTAACTTCGCGAATTCTTGGAGAATAATACCCCAAAAAATTGTGCACATTGGTCCTTGCATACGGAAGGAGCGCACTAACGAATGTCCGTTTATATTTATGGGCAATGAACGCGGTGCAGTGAAAGTGCTAAATAAATGATAGTGTGTTACAATCCTTAGAGAAATTCCTAGCCACGTGTGTATCGTCCGATGGTACACAGAGATATTGGCTGCGCGGTAAGAACATAAAATAGACCGTTGCTAGATTTATTTCCGACGATCCTCGTTCGCAGGCGGCAAAGAAATTTATTTTTCCCCTGCTCGCCAATTTATCACCGGTCAGCTGCAGTAATTACAAATAAAAAATTGATCTTTTGACCAATCTCAACCATCGTCCTGCTAATCATGATTTCCCTCGAAAATTCGCAAATTGGCAGCCCGTCAATGTTCTCCCCCTTATTTTCTTCGTGTTGAACACGTGGTGTAGTTATTTGCATTGAAGCAATCGGCCAATGCCTTTCATGAAACTCGTAAACGGTGAGCGGTGACTTGATAGCCGGTGAAAGAACCAGTCAATCGCGGTTTTTGCGAAATGCGGGTGGATTACCGTGGACCATGGAATGTTACGATTGAGTTACAAGTTTAGATCGCGTTACAAATATTGTCTTACGATCGTAGTAACGATCGCGTCGTACTTTTTTCATCCATACTATTTTCATACTGCGAAGACGTACAACAGGGTAATTAGGCTTTTTTGATTTTTTAAACGATCAAACATGAGGATATTGGCCGGAGCACGTCAGTCTTAAAATGCCACTAGCTGTATGACGAAAGTGGCTTTATAATGCTTTATCAGTTATGGCTTCATACATCGTAGGGAATCCTATCCTATACGTCATGTCTCAGCCTGGCGCTTGCTGAGGTGAACTTTTTGGAGAAAAACTTACGGGGGTTCTCCATATATTATACATATTATTCCGTGGTCGGTCAGTTGCCTATCCGAGCTATAAAGTACTTTATGAACGTGCCGATGACTCATTCTTCGCGTCGGCACACTCATCATTTCGTTAGAGAGTGCACAGTTGCACACCTACCAACCGGCCGTCTTCATCTCTCTCATCCGATATTCTTCTCCTTGTTTCGTATTCGTCGATCGCATGACGACTTTCTGTACGAAACAAATGTGCGAGGTACACGCATCGTGATTACCGCACCAGTGGGTTCGCCTCTTAGCATCCATACTTCATATCGTATTACATGTCCGCAGAGTCTTCACGCCCGAGATCGTTGACCTTATATCGTCTATGTAACCTGGATATTAGAATTTCCTACTGTTACCGTTCGGAGACGAGGATATCGCGAATTTAATAAACTCCGTAGGATCACAGTCCCTTTAGTTTTTTTCGTCCCATTATAGTTAGGATTATGCGGGTAGAAAGTACAGAGCTCTGCTGGCCAGTAAATTGCGAGCCATTCCGCGAAACCGTTTTAAAATGTCGGCACGCCCGTTCGAGAATGGATCCTCAACCGAATAAAGCGAGATTTCTAGGCCGTCAGGATTATTCCCCGTTGTATATTGACCGGCGGCAATCTTAGATAGAAATTTGCGCATATACAGACCTATGCACGTAGAATATGTATGTAGAAACGGCGAAGCCTCCCACGTCCGGCCGCTTTTCACAACGGCCCTTTCTATGAAACTATGGGGCTTTGGTGCCATGGTGCCGGCTAATGTACAAGTTGGAGCATTTTAATAGCTCAATTGGAGCTCGCGTGGGGTCGTTGGCTTTACGGCCACTGACGTTGTATTACGTTATAAGTTAGCTAAAAATATACCGGCAGAAAGTTTTCTCGTTGGTCCGTGAGCCGAGAATTTTCAGTAAACTGCGAAAAGCAGGCAACTACACGCCCCATCGACACATGGATAACGATTCCCTTGCAGTGGCCGTTGCTCGACAGAGTCAAGGGACGATCGGCTTCGTTTCGAGAAGGCGCGGTAAAACGAGTTATTTTCTTCCAGGTACTCCAACGAGATATAGAAGCACACGGACGTATAGTGAGCTCGGTAGTGAAGTTGAGCCACAGGGTTGTCGAGCAGCAGGAGCAAGACGAATGGCAACAGGAACGGCAGCAACAACAGAAACAGAAACCCCAAGCTTTGCGCATCGCTAGTTCGCTCGAACGTCACTGGCATCTTTTATTTCTACGCGCTCTCGAATGGCAATGTCACATAGAAACCCTGGCAACTCGTATATCCAGCAAGGTATGCCATATCGTAGCCATATCGTAGGAATTATTTGGAGCTTCGACAATTCTCCCAACAGACATAATCAGAGATAAGACAGGCAGATAATCCTCCATTTTACACCCATGAAAATTAACGCGAAAGTCTTTTCTATCTCACCTTTTTCTCTCCATTGTCGACATCATTAGGAAGTTTCCATCGTAAAAGTATGCCGGCTCTTAACTTGTAAACCGTCTGAAAACAGTTTTATTGCACGTCGTCGAACGTAGGATGTGCAAGGATAGCGCACGCTTTGTATCTCGTCTACTTGATCTCTCGCTTCCTCCTTTCCTCCCTCACTTCTTCTTTCCGCCGAAGACTATTGTACAAAGAAAAGAAAGGATCAATAGCTGTATAGGTCGGCGAGTAATTGTCTTCGCCGACGTCAAAATTATTTCTTGGGAATACGTACGGGCAATATAAAAAAACTACATTGCAAGTAACTCGGTACGAAAGTACTCCCTCGTCAGGGAGTTAGCTCATAGCCGAGATAAATCGCGTCTATCGATCGTCATCGTCACGGGGAGCGGACGCGGTTTAAAGGCACTATCTATCTTCTCGACTCCTTTCTCTTGCATAGAGCCACGTTTATTGTGCACTCAGAGATGTATCCTTCCCACGACCTCTTTTGCTTAAATCCGCCGTGAAGCATCGTGAAATCTTGGTGTGTGCCGAAAATTTCGAAAATTCGAAAGGTTAATGCGTGAAAAACATAAAAATTTTCATCTATTTATATAACGATTGAGCATAAGACATTGGATTAGCAATAATGACCACCGGTGAATAACGGTTCGATTGACTTCTCTCGAGCGGTTTCACTCGGTGTGCTATAATGTAGGCAAGAGTACCACTCGGATGCAGCTCACCGTTTAATACTTTCACAACGATCGATACATTGTACTATCTCGCGTTGAGATTTCTTATCCCGATAAACTTAATATTTACATGGAATTAGTCGAGAGGAGCGAAAGTACGGGAATCAAAGCAAGAGCGAGATGCGTCTACCTCAGGTCGGTAGGTGTACCGTTATACGCTAAACCGTAAGGAGAGCCGATCCATCTTACCAAATACCGCTAATAGTCGATCCTTTCTTCAAACAAATACTCTTCATGTTTCCCTTTCTAACTTGTATTACCCATGAATAGCCAAACGATCTACCAGTTAATATAAGCGCAACTTACAATTAATGGCACGAAAGTGAACGCTCGTGAGCCTTTCCGACAATTCTATCACTCTTTCTCCCCTTCCCTCCATTCCCCTTCTCTCCCACTTACTTCGTTGAACGCTGACAATTGTCATGTAAATCCATGGATTAATGTTGTAATTCAGCATTTCTTTCACTCTTTTCGTACAGATGGCAATGATAAACAGCGTATGAATGTTCCAAACGTTGATCCCTTTCTTACCTGACGGTAAATAAAGTTTAGTGCGCGGCGAAAGTGGGATGAATTGGCTACCTACCTACCTACCTACCTACCTACCTACCTCTTAGGGGGACCGTATTGTCCGAAGCTTTTCCCTTGGTTTTAGTCGACAGGTAGAATATTAGACTTGGTCCTATCAGTCCGGTCTCTGCTTTCGAACGGGAAGTATCGATGACCCAGTAATAGTTAAACTCATGTCGGAGATCACATTCTTTTGGTCAGCAGAACCTCCCAGCAAAGAAATTAGCGGCGAATAAACTACCGCCACGAAGCGTGAAAAATTGTTGAAATTGTACGAGCGATAGTTTGTGAGATAAGTATGTGATTCATCGATTCGGCCGCGTTTTAGAGTGGCACAACCTGCCGTTGCAGTAGCGACAGTGACAGTGACGAGGAACCAGTGACGAAACATCCTCGCCTCAGTCGGCGACGATCTTCGGAGTCATCGTCCAAGGGTACAGATTGCATGGCTGAGGATTCCGACGGTTCCAGGAATATCACCGACTTCTCCGATAGCGACGTGTCATCTAAGGGCAGATCCATAGACGATGGATCGTACTTCGAGGTATGATGGCAAAATAATTATTCACTAGTATTTATACGTAGGTCAATTTCACGAATAATTCCATAACATTCCCTAAAAACGGATATCACTATCAACTTAGCGGCACCGGGACGGCTTACACAGTGACTCCCACTAAAAACGGAGTGAAACGAATCCGATACATGTTGGACAAGTACCAACCGGATAGATTAACGGTAAACATCCTATTAAAAAAATAGTGGAAACCATCGATCGCGGCTCAGAGAGAAATTATCCAAGGCTTTGTATAAGTCTTGTCTTTTTCATTGCACCCGATGCCCGTGATGCCGCCGAAACACAATTCTCCGTCGATTGTCCCGATTGTTTTTCTCCTCTATTTTCATTCTTTCATTATTTCTGTCTAGCCAAATAATAAAGCCAAATAATCTCTTATTCGCTAGTCGCCGCTTTTCTTGCTCTCCGGTCTATTAGCCGTTTACCATGACATTTCTAGATTATCGAGTGTCAATTTTTTAACGACAGTAACAGCGGCAATTATACCTAATGAATAATTATACGAATTCGTCGTACGGAAAAACGGACCCTTGCGAATTATGCAATTTTCTGATATAGGACGAACTTTGTGAACTTTGTGTAATGGCGGAGAAATCGGAGGCACCGGATTGCTCGTCTAGTAAAACTGACCGAATCGAGCTTGGTGAGTGCAGCGAAGAAACGGAACAAGTAATGCCACCGGTGCCGAATACAGCACCAAACACGGCATCAATGACGAGACCGACAATGACGATTTGTCCGGAAAGCTCGCAAAACGATCGAATTAACGAAGGATTGAAGCGTCGAAGAGCGGTCGACGAAGTGGCTCTTTTCAATACGTAAGTTGGCACGCTATCCTCCTACCGCCATGTTTTTTCCACTTGGGACACTTCAGCGAAAGAGTATCGTTCCGTCTCGCCTTTCAGGTCCAATAGGAAATCCAAGAACTGCGCAACGTTTTATTTCAAACATTTGGACAGCGATGCGGAGGTCGATTGTCATTCGACACACGAAGAGTCGCAGCTTAATACGACGACGGCCACGACGACGACAGCAGACGATTCATCGGAGGACGAGTGGACCTACACTACTTCGCGTGCTAACAATAACCGTATGATCGTTACTGAGAAAAGAAAATCTAACGTTGTAGTCCGGCTAGATTTTAATGATTCGTCGGGCATTGAGAAACTGGAGAACGATACTATCTTGGAATCCCCGAACGCGGCTGTTCGAGGTAAGAGCAGCGACGACGAAATGAAGGACGACAAAACAAGCATACAAACCCTCATCAAGGAAGTTGAGCAGCTCGTTCGGGAGGAGAGACGTGGTTCTTTGATTCTCCAAGAGAACGGATCGAAGAATAATCATCGTGCCAAATATGCTCGTATAAAAGAATGGCTCAAGCTCAATACGACTCGAACATATGAGGAGATGTCTACAAAACAGGTATGTGTCTTCTCATTTTCAAACACTACTTGCTGATTAAAATATGACGGTGATAAATTATTAGCCCAGAAACGTCTGACTTGAATCGCCTCGCCCGAACATTAACCGTAAACTAACGCGTGACCCCAAATTCATTGGTTTCGCTCAACTAACGAACCACTTAATGACAGCCACTAGACAGCTGCGATGCCAGTGGAGAATATACGACGGAAGAATCAGATGCGGAGAAGCAGTCTCTATCGTCCGAGGACTTGAAAAGTAGTATCGCCACGTACAGGCGATTTAGCGGACTTGTCTCTGCCTCGCAATCAATTTCCCAAGAAATATTCGACGACCCGGACAAAACTCTGACTAACGAGCAACCGCTGCAACAAACAACCTTAGAAGCGAACATACCAAAAGTCGTGATGCGATCGAAACAAAAATTAAATGGACAGAGACCTTGGAGCGTTTCTTGTATCTCGCAAATCGAAAAACATCCCAATCAGTCGGCAAGCGACACCATTTCCCAATTTTCCATTTCGGAGACTGCTCTTCATCAGCTGATTCCAAGCTCACCTATCAAGTCAGCGTCCCTCGATGTAACGTAAGTAGCATTTTGTGTAGAAAATCGGACAGTCAGATTTTGAGTGTAAATAAATATAGTTTTGCTGTCGTCTTACAGGGGATCGCGAAAGTCTTTCAATAATTCGACATCAACGTTGCTCGAAGAATCTGTTGACGGTAACGACATTCGCGCGATCAAAACTAGTTCCTTACGGAGGAAGAAAAGCAGACTACGCAAAAAAACATTGGTACGTGTGACTCATTGTTCAGTCCTGCTTGCAGTCTTGCAGTCTTCTTTTATATCGGTGCAGTACATACAAATTTAAATCCATGGATATTTCCGTTGACAGGGTCGTAAAAGCGAATCCAGTTCGGAGGGTGTTCACGCCACGCAGAACTCTGCTGGTAGTGACGGTGGCTCTAATCAGTACAGTTGGACGCGGAAAACAGGCAGCAATCATTCTATCTGCCAAGGACGCGTGACTACTCTCGTCAAGTCAGGTTCCTTCTCGGGCTGTATTGCCCATCAACATTCATCACCTGTGGAACGTACAACTGTTAGCGATCCGACACCTTTTATTAAGTTACCCCGCCGCAGCCTCCTAGTTTCAACATCTGACAGCGAGGAGGAAGACTGTTTAGGCACCAGAGGCTGTTCCACATACGATGACATACTGGACACCGTTTTAAGTAATAAAGAATTATGCGAGCAACATTTCAACAATGATAGTGACGTTGAGATGAACAGCCTGGGCAACAATTCATTCTCCGAGCAAGCTTGGGACAATTATCAGGTAATGAGTAAAAAACATCGTTATTTTAGTCATGCAAATATCAGCAGAAATTAACAGCAAATCGAGCTGGGAAAGCAATATTCAGTAATGCACTTTAAGTATACCATTTCGTATATCACGTTTACGGAGAAGTCACATCGAATCTGCTTAACATCTTCTTCGCCAATAACTCTCTGCCCTTTAGGAAAAATACATGAGCGAGACCTATAGCGAGGCACCGGACATTGAAATGGCCCGGCGCCTGCTGGATTTTGGCGATGACTACAGAAATTTCCTCGACAGTCAGTCGGACTGTGCTTCCAGTATGAGCGCCGTACCTCGCAGTTCACCGCCGATGCCGAGAAGTCGTATGCATCATGTACGTTCCTTCCTATTATTCTCCTTGGATCAGATATCAATATTCTTTTTATGAACGACAGTACGTAGTGTAGTGCAGTAATGTCCTAAAAATAACGTTTGTACATAATGTTTCGAATAAACGGTATATCGTTCTCACGCTGTTTCTGCCGGTTATCCTTTACCGTTAAAACCCATTCTAATCCAATCTGATCCACTCTAATCAATCTGCCTACCTATGTTGCTTGTGGGGTTTGTTAAAATAATATCATCTAATAACGTATATGTCGTACATGTGAAGCTTTTTCCGAATATTTTGCATATTGTTATCAATTGATGCATCGTAACGGGTCTGTAAACTGGATTTTATCAGTTTTCGGATCTTATCACTTACGTCACGTACGATAATCGTAATCCATATGTAGGTATATACACGATCGTAATAAATTCAGTTTTAAGGAAAAGTGCATATGATACGCATACGGTCGACTGACACGCGGCACAATTAAATTCAGTGTTCAATCAAGACATTAACATGTTGCAGGAAATAACCGACACCACCGAAGGCAGTGATAGTGATATGGAAGACTTATGTAACGTCGCTGCAAAGTCTCAATCGCAGCTCGTAATGTCTGAAAATATCTTCTTAGGAGTTAACGGATCGACGCTAGATAGTTGCGTATGTATGAATTTGACGTTACGGCTTCTTGCACGTTTACGAGCTTTCTTCGCTGCATTTCGAAGCTTAATAACTTGTCCATTAAATGACAAAATGAAGCGTTATATTATGAGAATCATACGTAAATGGACATGCAATTAACTTCGACAACCCCATTCCCCTCTGTTCCTCTCATTTCTGCAAATGTAACGCTTGCTTTATAATATGCGATAATATCAAGGATTGCTGTATAAGCTCGTGTAATAAACGACAACCCACAAGCTAAAATATATGCATTCGCTTATTTAATAAATCATCAACACTAATCTGAGCCCCTTCGTTTCGTTCGATTTCCTGTGATTTTTATCTTCATTACATTATAAGATCTTTCGTAAGAAATTTCAACAACCACTGAACAAACGCAGATCCAGATACAACCACAAATAACACAAAAGTATCGAATATCAAGTGCAATACGATTGGCACGAAAAATTCCGTTGTTGCTTTTACGGTGAATTCTGAACGGTTCACTAAACACTGTCACCAAGTCATAGCGCGCAAGTTATAACGCACGGAGCCCAATGCGCATAATTTAAAAATTGTATGAATGAAGTGCGAAACTGGTGAAACGACTGTCATCACTAGCCTGAATTGCATGGGATTGAAAGGCGTTTTATCTGTTGCGTGGGTGCGTTAACGAAGAGAGGCGGAATTTGTTGTAGGCGGAAGTGGAGTGCGCTTGCAGAGAAAACCTGAAATGCTTGCGCGCCTTGCTAGATTCTGCGAGCAGGTCGCTACGCGGAGAGGCTTGTGCCAAGGAAATACGCGGTGAGTACCATCACCACGATGAAATTCGTCGTCGTATCTACTTTTCCTCGGTACCTTGTGTCACTGCTGTTTTAATTACCGCGCTAAGCGGCCTCGTCTTCCTTGTTCTCTCGTAACGTCGCGGAATAGAATAGAATAGAATTTATTTATCCTTGGGAATAATCCCCGGAAGTCGATGATCGAGATCTACTTCGGCCCCGTACTTACACATAGGCTCCGTCGTAAAGTTTCTCAACTAGACATAAATCCGTTTTGCATTTGACCCACTTGGTCCGATCGTTTTGTTTGAGGCATAGAAATTCACGTTCGCATGCGTTACACTCGGTTCACACGTTAATCACTTGCACGTTTCATTCGATATACTGTTCCTAGATTTATTTTATTGGACTGTCTTATTGGGCTTGTAAATAACGTTTTCCATTCAGTCTTTGTGACTGAGAAAAAGACGGCTACAAATTAAAGCGTGTTCCCTGATTGTACGTAAGTTACTTAAAGTGGCGATTTATATTATAAAATATGTTTAATATAGTGCCGACATAACACTCTTCGCTTCGACATAACATCGTTCCTGTCTCTTCTTTCGTGCTAGGAATAATCCTTTCAATTTCTGTCCATCGAAACCGACTTACCGTCAAGCGTTTTTTTTCATTTTACACTTGGAACTCACTCCAGAGCCTTCTCTTTATGTTTATTGATATCTGTACCCGCTATTGTATAACACATTTTCAAATAAATATTGCTTCATTAATGCTTTGTTATTATTTGTTCTTTGATTTCTGTTTACCTGCGTTACATAATGATCGGGAGAAAAAAAGTCTCTTTCAGCAGAGATTTTCACGTACAGTAGGAATAAAATGTAATTTCCCGCAACCACACGCAATTGGATGGAAAATTCATTCGCGGTTAGTAATCATATAAACGTTTTAACACTTTACTTTATCCTCTCTAGCTCTCGTGTAGAATATGAAACTGACTGAATCTACTACGCGTTCCCGAAGAAAAGAAGGAGGCAGAGGAGAAGCCAATGTGGGAGTAGAGTATCGTGGAATGTAGTTGTCGGCCATATACATATCGTGTTTGCTATGTCGACTCGAGTATTGCGGAGCAGTCAACTAATAATAAGTCGTTAACTACGATTCGAAAGCCATTGAGATCTTTGCGAAGGTAGATGCGGCTATAAAAATAAACATTTATCCCACGACTACAACACGGAGAGTTCGACTGATTAATGAAATCTATTTTTCCCTAGAGATCTACTATTAGTAGTAATAGTAATAGTAGTAGTAGCAGTAGTAGTAAAATAATAATAGTAATAATAATAATAATAAAAATAATAATAATAATAATAATAATAATAATAATAATTGTCATTATAATCTTTTCTTTCAGGTATGCTCGAAAAGTGGGAGACTCTGTCGTCGCGCGTTGAAGAAGCCCGGAGAACGAGCGCGCTTCATCGAGACTTGGCTGCGCTCCGCATGGAATTCAAGGCCGCTTACGATCGACTATCGTCTTACCACGTCGTTTTAGAGCAACCTAGAGTCTTGGATGAACGTATTAACCGAATTACGGTAAGATTAATTCTACCGGCGTTCCATCGATCAGTTACAAGCCGGTGATCAAACGGGGATTCTGTTTCAATGTCCGTAGATAGGGCTCGACTTTGCCGACCCATAGTACACACCACGAATACGCTTTTTCTTTTTCTTCTTCTATTTTCTCCTCGGTCAGCCATACTGTTATAACTTATTGATCCAATGCCTTTTCTGCCGCATTTGTTGAGAAGCAATCTTTTTGCAAGAAGACCGCGGTATTTTGTTACGATTTGTCTGGTAAAGAAAAACGAATTATCCCGCTGATTCGGCAGGTACATTCGCTATCGCCAAGAAAACTCGCTCTGTCTGGTAAAAGAAAAATTCGCTGTAACCCTCCAATCGAGTCCGAAAAAAGAGCAAAATGAGAAAGGAAAAATATCCCATCGTCAAATGTTAGAGCCCTTGGACACAGGAAGAGTGGGAAAGAGAGGCGGCAGAGAGAAGCGGCATAAAAGCGTAGTCGTGTCGTAGCACGTACGCTCGTCTGACGGCAACGTGCTCCGCATCGCAAACCACGCCGGGTAGCGAACCCGGCCAACCCAGCCAACCCCCGGACACGTTCCACCCCCAAAAGTCATCCTGCCAATCCCTATACCAGCGTCTCCCCGCCTGCTACTATCCCGACGCTCGTCCTTCCGTATTCTTCTTTCTTACACCTGCTGGCGAGAAGCAACCCTATGCCTCTGTGTTTCTGTGCTTCTTCGCCATGACCAGACGCGTGCTCTCTATATATCCTCGAGACGTGTACAGCCGCTTCAGCTTTTCCCACGCGTTTTACTTAAAAAGAACATTTTTTTCTTCCATTCTTCGGGTGATTAGATTTGGGTGCTTTGGGTGATTTACCGGTCATATTTGTACTAAGATCGGTCGCACTTCACGGAATCAATTTTTTCTGTATGCCATGCATTGTTACACCGTTCTGCGTAAAACGAGTTAGCGGGTTAAATTACGAGAGGACCGAATGGTGTAGCAGCTGTTGAATATGACGAAATGTTAGCAGGCTATGACGCGCGTTCGCGGTGATTGCCCGAGAGGACAGGGCAGGGTAGCACACGGTGTGCATCTCCATTGGAATGCAGGACGTAGCTGATCAGAATTGCCTGTGTATCGTACATTCGTAAACGGGTCCTCGGCCCTGTCGCCTACGTGCTCTGGCAAATTATTCAACGACAAACCTCTACGCTAATTACGTTATGCCGTAATCGAGTTCCAAACGACCACGCGGACATTCGCACTTGCTATGTGTGACTGTTTTATATCTATTTTGTGTTGTAAACAAAAGTATCCACTGACATTCCTCTCAACATCTATTTGAATGAAACTTAGAGGTTTATTTTCAATGGTGTGGACTTGCACGGTGCTCCTCGGTTTTCCTTCATCCGCGAAAGCTCGTTAGCGGAGATCCTCCTGAGTATGCCTACGTCCGTTCTCTCTCTCGCTCTCCCTCTCTCCCCAATCCTCTCTCTTTCTTGTTCTACTTCAATCTTTCAGTTTCTCCGTCTCCCGGTCGAACATGCTATTTCGATCGAGACGTCGTTGTGCCTTTATTCGGTACGATCGTTCGTCTTTTCTTGTGCCGTTTACTTCGAAAAAGCCCGCGATCCACCACGGACGCATGCCGCCTTACGTCCAAGTACGCAATTAAAATACTAGTGGTGGGTCTGATTCCATCGCCTCCTTCTGCGTTTGGCTACGGCGGAATTACGAAAGGTAAAAAGCTAATTCCCTACTTTTACGGTGGTACGTGCCTCCATGAGTCGGCAGACAGCGCGCCTCCCTCATAGGCATGCAACACTCGAACCAACCCGACCAACCCTCTCTTTCTCCTTGTCTCTTTTTCTCTCTTTCTATACCGAATTCGAATCAATTGATTGGCTGTTGATTGGGAATTGAATTAGATCGGAATGTGTATGTCTACGGGGGGAGCCACGAGGAAATTTCAACTCGTGGGTGGAAAGTAAGCTGACAAGGGGTGAAGCGAGAAATACGAATAGAAAAAGAGTGACACAGAGAAAGAGAGGGGGGGGGGGGGTGGAAATCGGGTACGGTGGTTTAGGGAAAAGGGAGCGCAATGGCAGGGTGCTTCCTTCTGGCTTTTCAATGCGCCCAGAATATCAATGCATCCAGCCGTACTCGTCCCACCCGATTGTGACACGTTTCGCCATGCTACTCAAACTTTGCTACGTATGCCTCGAAAAAGGAACGTGCCAGAAGAAGGAATATCTGTAAGAAATTGCGAAGAAACGTTCCGTCAACTTTCGTCCACGCAAAGGCATTTTTACGAATAAAAACACCGTTACTCGGCTTTTCCCTCGAAAAGAAAATAAGTGCTTGTAGGGAGAAAATTCGGGGGAAGATGGGATGCACTGACCGCAAGAACGCGTTTTACGAGCGTCCCCCTTTCTCTCATTTTCTACTTGGGACACGCAAAAGATCCCGCCGAGAAATGGAATGAGAATAAAAGTAACGGACTCTCCTTTTCGTTCTCTAACACCCTCCCTCCAGGTCGTAAATGTGGGGTTATTTATGCGTCTCACGGCAAAGTAAGGCCCGATAGGGAAAAATGTCGATGACGATGAAGGCACGATAAACCCTTGCCGTTCTATCTTTCTATTCTATTGTACAAATTTCAAGGTGGATTTGTGTAAAGTTCGTTAAGACGAGGAGACGAGTACCTTTTTTCCGTGGGAAATGAGGAAAGACTGAGACGGTGTAACATGCCGACTAGTGATATATAAATCTCCCTGATCCTACAGCGGTAGCCGTCCCCGTGCTTTCTCCCCCTTACCGGGCGAGAGAAGCCCCGTAATTTGTTTGAGTTAGCCGAAAGAGGCAACCACTAAAAATATATATTTGATGTTACAGGTCGAGCTGAGTACGTTGAGAGAACGCAAAGCAGCTATGCTCGCCCTAAACGTTTCGACGCATCGACTCATCACTGACCTCGGTGCCTCGACATCTTCGACGTCTTTGACGTCCTCGGCGCCCTCGACATCTTCGGCATTCGTGGCCCTGAAAGACGGCGTGGCTGATCTCTACAGACTCTGGGACGAAGCTTTTCAAGCGTGAGTAGTTCAACATCGTCCTTACCCCTATGAATTTCACTTGATTTCGCGCTCGCCCACGGTCCACATGATAATTGTTTGTTCAACGTCCACGCCCCAAACCATCATTAATCGTGAACTCGTTTCGTGCGTTCGGTGATGCGCCTCCTTCGCGTCCTCCTTATTAACGTTCCACCCGGCAAGACAGCAACGAAAGGTCGGAATAGAAGAGGGGTCCTGTCCCGTGTGGAATAGGAATAGGCGATTCAGGATCATTGACTGACCGTCGACCGGTCGGCCCGTGACGTTGGACAAATATTGTGAGAGGTAATGAAGCCTCCAAAGCAAATAGCGAGATAGTATGGCGGTATGGGGAACATTGGTAGAGCGAGCGAGGGCTCGATCGGCTTCTCGCCGGCGCTCTTGGACTACAACCCGTCTTCCCGGATTACCAAGCTTTTGCGGGAGTCGCAAGTTTAATCGCAAATCTACATAGTTGGCTGAAAAATACTTTCTACGTGATTCACCCCGAATATAGACATAATTGCCAAACAACTGTCTTCCCCAGCAGGAACATCAATGCTATTATTAAAAGATAATTCGTTGCGTTCATATGCCCTGAGATTGAAAAATATTGGAGCGGTCGACCGTGTAATCCACTTTTAATTTCCGACGAATCGTAATCGCGTAATCCCCCTTTTGATGGGGGTGCGTGCTACATGCAAAGGGGCTCGCCTGACTGACCCACTAGGCTTTGCGGAGGTCAAGTCCATCCCCTGATTTGAGAATCAGTACGCGGCAGTACATATTCTTGGCACGGCTCCGGACAGTCCTTGGATCACGAACGTGGCTTACCTAAGGTCTCGGCTGCTTACGAATTATAGCTCGCAGAGACATTTCACACTCTTTCGTACCTCCCGAGGAATACGCCAATGCAAAAGGGGTGGGAGATGAGCAGTTTCTCCGGGCTAATAGATCGTGAGTCCCGGGCTTCACGGATTGACCCGATGAAATGTTTTTATTTGCGATAGTGCCAGCGGGGAGGATCTCTCGATAATTCCAAGTCTTGCCATTTGCCCCGAGGCTTTACTTCCTTTTGCTTTTTTATTGTATTGACTCGGGTGAACCAGCGAATCACCGTGCCAGTACTTGTTGCAGATTTCCACATTTCATTTTGTCAATCGATAGCCACTATATCGAGCGATCTCTTTTTCCATTTTCTCTGCAGCGGCAATGAACGACTGTGCGCTCTTCAAATCGTCCAGCAATTTGGCAGTCGGTTAACCGAACTCGAGTGCGCTTTGAAGAGGGACAAGGACACGCTTGCAGTGTTGGACGTAGCCCTCGAAGCAGGTGCTACGTCGGAGGTTGCCTCATCCGTTCGACACGTAGCTCGCCTCCTCTCGGAGAAGCCCGAAATTCATTGCCAGGTAAGCTAGCTCTTGTTGGTCGATAATATACTAAATCCCGTCTAAATCGTCCTTCGCCGAATATTCCCGGAGCTTCCTTGATTTTCAATCGGATGGATAGCCGTTAGCAATTATTCAACGTCGGTGTATGGGGTAACGGTTCCCTGGGGTATCACTTGTGTGCATAAAACCATTTCCCCGCCAAGATTTCGTAAGCCGAAAGTCGGAGGGGTCGTGTCTTACCCAGGCAAAAAAGCCAGAAAGAGCCAGAAAGTGGTTATAAAGCGAGTTATATGATTCCGCTGGTAGATCGGATCTATGTACCTATGTATATTAATGATTGAGAGTCGGCTGAAATAAATTCGTTAGTCGATATCGAGTGCAATCGCAACATAGGGTTGACGAATGACACTTGTCGATATCGGCTCTCGACTAAACGCCGTCACATCCCTCTATTTCCACCATATCCGTTAGGCATTTGCATATAAAGTAAATCCCCCTGGCAAGGGCGCTTTACGCTGCTGCTGGGCCGGGTTGCTCCGAGGGCGCGATAGAGAAGAAAAGTAGTTGGACGAACGTCTCCGACGTGGGTAGCACGCGACTTCCGATTGCCCTCGGGCTCATTTCACCTATCGGAAAGACGTACTGCTCGCGTCACGGCTCCTTCACTCCCCTAAATATTAAATCTCTACCAACGATAGTTCGGGAGCAAGATAAATCGCTGGTAGACTTTCCCCGAGGTATTTGTCTTTCGATCATCCCCCGATATTGTAAATGCATCGTCCGATAATTTGCACTTTCCGCATTGCAACGAAACTACGGATAGCATTGTAAATTAAGCCAAAGGGCGTATTCTACCTCTCTCTGCCTTATACTGTCGTCCATTTAGCCAAGAAATATTCGCGAAAAGTTCTTCTTCTCGTGTTGTGCGATCTATGGCACTCGAGGGAATAATCTCATGCACTTGACATTATCCTCTTCGTCTCCTTTTTCTTCTTCTTCATTCCTTCTTCCTCTTTGTGTCCTCCTCCTCGTACTAGGCTGATGGCAGCCGTTTTCATAAAATATTGCGCCAATAAAACTTCTAGCTTCGTTTCGAGTCTTCCAAAATACAAGAACCGCATAAATGATTAACTGAAGAAAGACAAAAGTTTTTAATGTCACGGGGAAACGTCGAATTTCGTCTCCGCCTCGAGGATGTTCCGTCGTTGTTACTTGGGCCGCGCTATCGCAGATATCCATAAATTTTGATAGCTACTAAATAAAGTATTAGCGAACGGTGTCCGGTCGAAGGAACGGTCGAAGGAATGATCGTGGGTTCGCCGTGCAAGCAGGCAGGTCCATCCCGGGAATCACCTGGAGAAAGGCAACCCGCTGCTACCGACTCCCCGGGGAGCGCCGATCGTTAATCGCCCCAACGATTTCCTTTCGCCTCACGTACAGAAATGGCCCGTGGAATCAGCGTAAAAATACAAATTTAATATCATGCCGAAGGAGAGCCGGAAGTTACCCGATTTCTCGTGCCTGGCACTTCTCCAGATCAGACGAGTACAATCGTTCGGTATAGGTAATCGAAAACGCCGAATGTGCCCAGCTATCTTTGACCTAACACGTACATGTATGTATATAGCCAACTAGCACTAACAGACTAGTTTTACTTGAGGAAAACGGGCACGCACTTGAACGCACCCACGATCTCTTACACGTACCTACTTCGTATAGGTTGTAGGTTCAATGTGGCTACTTGGTATGCGGATCGCGCTTTTCATTACCGGAGGCTCGTGCCCTCCGTCTCCGCAGCTACAAACAGCTCAAATCCACCCTCTTCCTTTCTCACTCTCTCCCCGGTCCCCCCTTGCCCCCCCCCCCCACCCCCCATCCCTCTCCCTCTTCCTCTTCCTTCTTCACCTTCTACCTTCCTCCCTTCCCCTTTGACGCGGCTTCTTACTCTTCTCTCATTCCGGCAAGTCGAGATATTTCTTGTCATTCCGATCAGCTCGCGGATAAACACACGAAAAATGATGGATCGCGGCCTAGCAAAGACTTTATTTTTCCCGTGTTTCTCGGCACATGCACAAGAGAGTCAACTGCCGAGAATGTAAGCGAAACACTAATCGTATTCTTGCGTCGTGACGTTTGCGAAAGTACAAGTTGTCATTGTTGTGAAGCACGAACCTTGCTGGTTGTTACGCCAGAGTGGATTAGGCCGTGTCAAAGTCTGCTTAGGATTCGATCTACTTCGTGAGTGTACCTACAGACAGCCTACCTACAGACATTTCGATCTTTCGCTCTCGTGTAATCGTGGCAACCGCTTATCCCCGAAACCCCCCATGATGTTACCGCGACAACGCAAGATCCTGTCACGGCATGCGTGAAACAACGATGTAATTCGAAGTTTGATAGACGAGAGAACCGAAAGCAATCATATAACTGTATCATGTAATTAAAGTCATCGTAATGACGAGTACCGATTGTGGTTGAAAAGTACGATGAACACCGGTTTTAGAGCGAAACGGTAAGGAAGGAGGCGTCGGAAGGAGAAGGAGAAGGAGAAGGAGAAGGAGAAGGAGAAGGAGAAGGAGAAACGAGAATGGTCGTTTCATCGCTGGGCAACTCGATGCAGCAGGAGGGTGGCTCGTTTTCGGATAGTGGAATCTCGGACAGCGGAAGCGAGCAGGAACTGAGCGAGCGGGAAAGGCGACTGGCCGCGCTACGTCGTCTCACTCGGACTCTCGAGAATCAGCTGGGCCACGGAAGCGAGGCGCTCGCGGATCTCCGGAAGAGAGTCGAGGACGCCGAGGCCGAGTTGAGGGAGCTACAAGAGCAATGTCGTCGGCTCATCGTTCGCACGGCCACCACGGTAGAGTCACGCACTCTTCCCAAACGATCACCCATCGCCACTTTCACCGAGTGAGTACCATTACCTTCTTTATGTTACGCACGCATTTCCCCATTTCCCCATTTCATTCTCTCATTATCAAAGTTATGCAGACGCAAAAAGTAAGAGCCATTCTCGTGGACCACATTCCATTTGCATAACGTTTAAATGAGAGGCAAAGAAGGAAGCTATTCTCATAACTCGGAATACTTGCACGAACACGACAAGTTCATTCTAGATGATCTACTTCATTCACCGTTTCCTTAGAATATTCCGTGCGAAAGCTCAACCGATCGAACAGTTCCCAATTTCCCCCCCATACTCTTCAGCAAACTTACTTATTTAACTTTGCTTCGTGAATGACTTTTACGGTTACGTTTGAGGACCAGCATCTCATCGAGCGGGTAATGACTTTAGTTCTTGCCATTGCCCGTAACGCTTCTCGCGTACAACGTCGTAAAAAAAGTTATAAAAACTCGTCAGTTCTTTATCCTTCCACTGATGTATCAGCCTTTCGGAAGGACATCTACACGATGATAATCGTGTGTCTCTGGCCGTTCGGTGATTACAGTAAAGTCAACGAAGAACGTTCGAAGAAGCCGATGGTGATCGAAATCGGTTCGATAGAAGGAAGAAAGAAGACGGAGGTCAAGTTGACGGATGGCGGTGACCCTGATCGCGAGCCTGCTCTTCCTAGGAACTGGGTCTGGCGTGTCCTGCGTGCGGCCTTACCCTTCCAGTTGGCCCTCGTCGTTCTCCTCTGTGCCGCTTGTCTCCTCGAACCGCACTGTTGCGAGGCCACCAACACGCTCAATCTCTCCCTCACTCCTCAGTTACGTTACGTCCGCGGTCCGCCGCCAGTATAAGATACATCCTGCACTGTTTTCCTTCTTCTCCCTGTACGTGCGTACCTACATACACATACACATACACATACACATACACAATTGTTCCCCAGTGCGTATTCGCCACACACCATTTCCAAATCACACCAATTCCGCTAAGGAACTTACTAGTGCCTTCTTCATAGATGTAAGGATACATGTGCATCATAAATGCAGTCGAGACTGCGCAAAAATCACGAAAAACGTTAAAAATCAATAGACTAGCAACGATAACGAATGACCAAGAAAGTAAGACTTACTTAATTAATGGACAATGGCATTCGTTATAGTCGAGTACACACTCACACACACACACACACACACACACACAAATTTACATATGTTTATCCATTTACTTTTGATATATCGGTCTTGTTTTAATGACCAAGTTAGTTTTTAAGAAGAATCTCGTAAAATGGCTCTGTGCGAGATGGATAGAATAGAGTCACTTAGGTGAAGAGAATAACAGTTATGGGTTTGATATTTTTGAAAGAAATTGTTCAATGCTAACGGCATCGAATTTCGAAAGTCACACATTATCGTACGTCGTATTTCGATTAAGGCGGTCAGAATGAGAAAGCATTATATGTGAGGATAAATAATAATACGTCCTGACGTTTTTAATGTGTTCGTACGATACTAGAACAGCCATGGATAGCAATTGTTTGTATACATATAACTATTTTACGATGTATTTTTCGCCGCTTAGGCACATGAGATGCGCCCCAGGTTCACTTTAATGTCAGTGCCATCAACGGCTGTAAATATATGAGTGGGACCTACGCGTGAAACAATTTATATTAGCTTAAAACGATAGACTTTCCACACGTTGCTCATCCTGTTGGCACACCATATTTACTTGGCCGTCCATATGCACGGCTACATGACAAATCATCAGTCAGCATTTAAACTTATGATGATAATCTCGGAGCACTCGAATTCGATGTTATCGGCCTATACATTTTCTGAAGTCGTGTTAAGGAAAATCTTTTTTTACATTTTTTGCGCAACATCTTTCTTTACTTTTTCTACAGGATTTATGCGGTCACCGTAGCCGCGTGTACCTTTCGATTCACACAGTGAATTGGTCGATGCCCTCCCCGTGGCGAGCAAAGAAATACTATTACAGCCTTGGATATTCTAAGGGAAATAGAATCTTTCCTCTATACATTGTAAGAATAATCAGTAAGCTAGTCATACTAAAGAATTCCATGGGAAAACAGAAACGAGCAATCTTTTGACACTGAAATGCCTTGTAGTGAAAAGTACAAAACTGTTGAGGTATCGAAACGTTTGCACGATGATACAGTTGTCATTTGTCACCGTCGTACTTTTATTTTGCTTACCGTGTAAGCGTATTCGTCGATAATTTGTCATCTATCGAAGCGACTACGATAACCAAATCGTTAGTTTTTCTTTGTGTGGAGCTAATGCAAATCACAATACTACTGCTCGTCCATCGCCATCAATTTTGCAATCGGCCACGTAGCCATTTCCAGTTGTTTGCCGTGAGAAACATTTCACGTTCTACTGGACCGTATGCAGAGAATGAACTGCCTGTATTGTCACTTGTAGGAAGGAATCGAATTCTTCATTTCCTTCCCGCGACTATAAGTTCATCATACATTACGATGGGCTTATACAATATGGCCTTGTATGATATTATACAAAATACTTATACAAATGGCTGAATAAATTGAAAAATAAGTACGCTCTGTGAAGTTTTATCCAGAGAAACAGATAGTTCAAAGTGACGTTGTAGCCGGGCACTTATCGAAAAACATCAGGCAAAAGGATTCATCTTATCGTTCAGTAAAATTTCGAGGATGAAAATCGTGATTACGTGAGAATGAAAATACAAATAAACAAAAAAAAGATCACGCCCTGTAGATCAAAGCGAAGAAAATATCATTATGAATATATAGCATTATCATGTAATATACTGGAAATCTATGTTCATCGTTTCTCGGATTGCTCTCATGGAATTTTTTTTAGCATTTAATGTTTATCGACAATGAGTGTGAAATCGGAGAATCGATGGACCTACGAATATCTCTTATGCCTTATATACCCATGATAATGTGTATAAAGTACCTGAGAAATCAAAATATTCTCTATATCATATCGTCATACATTACTACTTGATATACCTGTGTGTGTGCATGTATATTACAATAATATTGCAGTTGGCATGTTCTTTGATTCGCAATATCAACGTAGCAACATACGTACGTTTACGAGGCAAAGAGCGCTAAGCAGTGTCATGCATGACGTGTTTCTTATCTTGAAATAATAAAGAAGAAAAAAAAATAGAAAAAGAAAAAGAAAAACAAATAACGGCAAAGAGGTTTATAACAAATGCTTTGTAAAGGTAATGCACATTAGGAGCGTGCTATCGTATCCGAGTTTATAATGTTTCGGGGATTGCGCGAGTGTACGTTACTGACCAATAGGACAACTACTACTAGGCGCGATATTTCATAGTTCGCCTTCTTCATGTTAATGCGATATAACAAGATTTGTGTTCGATAGTTGTATTCATCGATCGCAAATCTATCGTACATGGCAATGATTCTTACCATTTATTACGACATTTACTATTACGCCATAACAAAGCGTTCAACCTCGCATGTAAACTTTCGATGCATCTTAATAATTTTATGTAATAGAAACGAGATAACCATCGTCATGTGCGTCTTTCGATTGCTTCGAATATGTATCGTCCAGATAACGTTCTCGCTTACCTTTTAATACGTAATATGATATTTTACTCGGGCATGGTTGGAGACGTACATTATTCATTATTAGCGATATTCTTGGACTAGAAGACTTTTTATGTTGGGCAATCCTCAGGAAACCTACGCGTTTTATACACTCTGGAAAATTGAAGTAACACGTATATTAGAATAAACGTAAAACAACGTAAAACAAATACTGCCAATAACATGTTTTACTTAATGAGCATTATCCGGCAATATGGAACAATAAAATCATTTTGGACAAGTACCTTCTTCTCCACTTTTTTTCCCCTATTGATATCCTTGAGGTTCGATATCGAATGCTACGCCTAAATAAGACGTGCACGGGTGACGTTGTCCAACAATCGTTGCTCAACCGATTACCGATTAATCGACTAATTATCATCATGTCAATCGTAAAGTTAAGTGGAAAAATAGGGAGAGAGGTGCGTATCGAATGTTCCGGCAAGCATTGATCGCAAGAAGGTAATGCCGACGCTGATTCTGCGTACGTACTAATGGTCCAACCGTTCGGCGATTGATACAGAGGTAGGATGATTGCTGTGTTCCTCGGGTCGATTGTGGCGGTCTCAGTGAAGTCGAGATGTATCCGTCGATGCTCCAGGTCGGAGGTCGAGTCTGCTATGTTATTACGTCTCATGCGCGCACTCGACTGCAGCTGAACCGCAGCACAGACTCCATCCTCTACGTGGATCTACTTCGTCCCTATGATGTTCACATATTCTAAACGCCAGGCGGAAAATAAATCGTCACCGTCGTCGTCGTCGTCGTCGTCCTCATCCTCATCCTCATCCTCATCCTCATCCTCATCCTCATCATTACCATCATCACCGGCATCGGCATCGCTATGATCATGGATAATGCTGTTCCGTAGTATATTTCAGGTGGTAAAACGATCTGCTTGAATCGGGTATATTCGATAAGTCGGTTTTAGACAAGACTTATACATATCTACATATGTGGGTAACTTCACTGTTGATGAATGGCAGCAAGCTACCTCTCGTTTTACCTTTCGTTTTGCCGCTAAACATTAGTCGAGCAAGCGAGAGCACTTGTTCTGGACAACCCCCTCTTGAGTCTCTCTTCCTGTTCTCCGAGCAAGGGTTAGGAGGTCGGCTGAGCTGTAAATTACTGAGAGGGCGTTTTGATTAAATTTTTTATTGTACGAGGCCGGTTAGAACGCGGATGGGGGCTAACGTCTCGCCGCTGGATGATTTAACGGTTGAGCCGAAACGAACCGGGCCAACAGTTTTACTGTTCATTCGCGTCACTGAATCCTTCATTAGGAATAACGCTCGTAGAGACATTTATTGACTTTATCTCCAACTGAAAGGAGCGGCTTGATTTGATCGTCCGTCTAAGCGGACCTCATGGGTTTGTAGAAAAGTTCGTCTGGCGAGGTTCAAACCTTTGCATTTCTGTATATTCACAACTATCGCCCCTATCGTCAGTGAAATAAGTAGGGCTATTATTATTGCCCCATCAATGTGGTTGCGTAATAATGATATGACCGACCAATCGGCGTACTTCCATGTAACCATGCCGAAAGGGATGCCGTAGGTGTTGAGGAGCGTCCGCGACCGATGGTACTCCGATGCAGATGATGCCACGAATGGTCTAGAGGCGGAGGAGATTGGGGAGGTTGGAGAGGTTCAAGAGGCCGATGAATCTGGTGGGACTGCAGGGGGTGGCGGGATAAGAGGGGCTGGAGGCGGGAGGTGTCACGTGGGCGCGAATAGTCGCGGAAGCCCCGCCCCCGCGAGCAAGCCTCCGTAGCAGCACGGCGAGTCATTCATGGCCGAGCCAAAGGCCGCGCCACTTTCCGCGGCACGGCACGGCACGGCACGGATCGGTCCGGCTGCTGTTGCTGTTGCTATTCCTGCTGCTGTTGCTGCTGCCGCTGTCGCTGTTTTTCCCGCAAGATCGCATCAGGAGGAGGATTTTATTCGTAGAGGGTCCACTCGAGAGTCTATTCGTCTAATGTCCGTGATAGTGATAAAACGACGATAATGTTTCCGTGTGTTTTGGAGAGTTTCTGATTAAAGCATAGTGTAATTAGAAGGCGGAAAAAACTCTTTGTACCGCTACCAAATGTAAACAACATCGTCGAATGTCCGCGATAAAGTTCGTACTAGCTGATCATACTGTAAAGGAAGACATAGACATCAATGATCTTTAAATCGTAGTCTCCGAAAATAATACAAGTTGCTATCGGCAAAGACAAAATGCCACGATGACTGCATCAACAGACGGCAAGAACGGAGATAAATGTGAACGAAACAATGTGGGGATGTAGTATTGAAAAAGATGCAGCCTGTTTTCCGAAAAAATTTCTCTCGCGATATCCTAAGAAAAATGTGATAAAGGAAATATTTGTATTACTTCAATCCGAGAACATACTAAATGGGTTCTAAAGGTGAGAGTGCCGACGACGAGGACACGGTTCGCGAGTGTGATTGGTGACACGTGCAGTGAAAACTGTGCTGATAAATACCGGAAATTTAGTTGGCGGTGCAACGAGTGATGATCTTGTGAGGTTGGTATGAAGAATGAGAAAGTTTTAAGTGACTGTATTGTTAGGTAGGTGGACAAACTATTGGATATCGACGGTTAGAGCGAAATATTTAGCCGTAGTGGAGGGGTGGCTGATGCACCGAGGCGCCGGTATCGCCGGAAGCAGCGGTGCTGGCGGTGGATCTGTTGGCGCCGGGGGAACCCGAGGTGGTACGCGAGGTCTAGGGCTCGAAGAACCGACAACGGCGACGGCGACGGCCACGGGCACAGCAACAGGGACGGCAACAGCAACGGCGACAGCAACGACAACGGCAACGGCAACGGCAACGGCAACGGCAACGGCAACGGCAACGGCAACGGCAACGGCAGCAGCAACAGCAACGGCAATGCCCGGTGCAGCTGGCTTCCATTGGGGGGCGATGCTCGCGGGGCATCACGCGGCGGCGGCGGCAGCAGCCGGCCTGCCAGCGGGTATGATGCAGGGACACCTTGGGGCGGCGGCTGCCGCAGCAGCCGCCGTCGCTGCCGATTACGGACCAGCGGCAGGACATCATGGACCCACACATCACACCATGCCGATGGATCTTCACGTTCATCAGGCCTTTCCCTACTACAGGTTTGTACCTACCCTTACTGTTCGACATGATCGCTAGAAAATGGCTAGAAAATCACTAGAAAATTCCATTTACTTTCGAGGAACACGTCCGAGCAACGTTATTCGTCGAATCGTCCAATCACGACTTCCATCGCACGTATCCCGTAATTATTCGCACTCCTTGGAACAGCGCATTGCACCGTGCAATCATTTGCAGGGTGGGATTGAATATCGCATGAATCATTTAAGTAATTATACAACTCGGCAATTATTTTGCTGCAAATTGTATTAACGTTTTTACGACTGCACATATAACCGTGCAATTCGTACCTTTTTCTCCGGCCTTTCATTTACGAAGCGGCTCAAAAATCGCCATACTTTAAATTTCCTCTAGGACCTTCTTGCTCCTTCCCGTTCATCGATCGACGAAATGACAAGAATCGGCAACGTTGTTTTCGTTACTTTCGTTACTTACGTTACTTTCGTTACTTTCGTTACTTTCGTTACTTTCGTTACTTTCGTTAACTTGGTTATGTCCACACGGATAAGCGCGTTTCGTCGTGTCAATAGCGACACTGCGCTACCGGGTCACGCGCTCAGTAAGAACTCTATTATAATTCCAAGCTCGTCCGAGTTATTAGCATTCCGCTATCAATTATCCTGGAGCCGCAGTGGTCGGGTTCTGGCTGATCGGGCGGCAGTAGCGGCCACCCGTCTCCGTCGGTCAGCGGTGCAAGACAACCCATATATTACATTTGCTTCCTTATCGTCTGTATATCAGTACCAGAGATTTCACAATCTTCGAAATCAATATCGATCAGCCATGCTACGCTACATGTCCGTTCGTCAAATAGATAGATATTTCGTCCTCTGAGGTAGATATTTCCCGAACAATGACTAGCCGAAGGCGGCGCTTCCTTTCAATGGATCTTCAAGTGACATATGCTTCGTCATTCATTCTCTATGAATGTCAAACGGGAGGAATACTAACTTTCCATTGAAATTTCTCACTAACGGTACTAACACTTCTTCGCTTTGGTTTTTTGCCGCTACTGCTCCCGTTGCTGCTGTCACTACTTTAACTTGACGATCTTTCGGTTTACTTTTGCTTGGATACATATTCACGACACGTCTATGCTCCTAGGCAAAGAACCTTTTATTGCCTTTTCTTGTAAAAATCGTAAACCCGTAGAATTGTAAAAACGCGGAAAAAACTGTTTGCCGTTTCTTAACGACAATGCTCGAATTTGGATTTAAATGGCGATTTTCTCTTCCTTTCGGTCGTCTTATTCGTATTTTTCGTATACACGTATCATGCATGACCGATACATGCTCCTGTAGCGTCGAGTGAAGGGACTACCCAGCAAGCAGCGAAGAACGAAATACCACTTGTTGCGGCTCCATAACGCACGAGTGTTTGCGTACAGCTGGAAGAAAACCGATGAAGATTATCTTTCAGAATATGCTGTCATTGTAGACGTATAAGACGATACTACGAAAAATTCAGCTAGGGCGATGCATACACACACACACATGGCGGAACGGCTTCAAAATCGATGTAATTAGATTTGTCGTTGGCTTAATGCGTACGAGCCGGTGCACATGAACTCTTAACGGCCCCACAACGTGGACATTGGGCACGTTATATTGAATGATGGCTCGTGATGGTCGACAAGTAATGGGGCCGGACGCGGTTAGACGTAAGGGCTCCCAAGGAAATCTCGTTCGTGTTATTCGTTCTGTGCAACCGTGTCATGTCAGGTTCTATAAGTTCCTTGTGATAGAGAAACATGGAGCACAAATTCGTTTTGGATCGGAGATCGATTGCTCCATGGAATGCCCAAGATATCGAGATGCTTTTTGATGTTTCCTACGAAAAAAGCTTGTTACGCGAAAGACGAGAGAGTTTGTAAAAAGTCAACGGAGTGACTCGGGGCTACGGCTGTCGTTCGACGGATGCATTCTTCCGTCTTTCCTCGAAACGACGAGAGTCTCGCGACTGGCTGCCATTCTCTGGAAGGAGAGATGGGGAGGAACGCGTCGGTCCTGTCGCTACTGCTACTGCTACCGCTACCGTTCCTTCTCTACCGTTGCCGCTGGCACTGCTCGCTTTATGCCACTCAAGTCGCACAACCAAACTGGGCTCTTTGCCTTTTTATTCAGCCGCCTATCATCCTTTCCTTTAGTTCTTCCTCTACAGCGTTATTGCTGTCCTAGTGAAAATGATCGTTGTCATGTCCTTGCAGGCAAATTCTTCGTCTATTCTTCCTCTACTTCTCCTTCTTTATCGGATTTCACGTCATCGATTCGGTTGTCTACGTCTTTCGATTCTTCGGTTAAAACACCATCGGCTTGCTGGCTGGCTTGCTGGCTGGCTGGCTGGCTGACTGGTTGACCAGCTCGCTGGCGCAGGCCAGTAGTTGGAAGGGCGGACTTTTTTCTCGGCTATCGGTCCGGTGGATCGCGCGCTCCGATGCTGGACTGCAATCAGAATTGATTATAGCCTGCCGAAACTCCGGCGCGGCACGTTCATATTATACAACTTGCCTGCGGCCCTCGAGACACCGCCGGGCTAATCTCCTTCTCTCTTCTTTGCCCATCTTCCTCCCTTCCTTCCTTCCTTCCTTCCTCCCCCTAGTTCCTCGTGCTCTTAATTCCACCCTCGCCATCACTACTACTTACGTACACGCGCGCGTCCACCACCCAGTCTTTCTTTCTTTTCTCCTTCTTATTATCTCATCGTCTATGGGGGAAGGGTGGGGGGGGGGGGGGGGGGGATTGATTTTCTTGAAAATCATTCGTTTCTTTTAGTTATTCTTTACTCACGAACGTTAATATATGAAAACGTATAATCGACAACTCCGTGATGTTGCTGACCGAAATGTATGTTTTCACGCACGCCTCTTAACGTTCTTACTTTAATAGTTTTTACCTATTCCAAGATTATGGAAAACACGTCGAAAAAGATGTAAAAACGTGAACGACTGCAGAGATAGAGAGAGAAACAGAGAGAGAGAGAGAGAGAGGGGGGGGAGGGAGAGAGAATGAGAGGCCAAGTAGTAGGACATAGTACATAAGGTGTTGGAATAATGTTCCATAGCATCGGAAACTATTAATTAACGGTTCGTACGTCAGTGAAACCGAAGGTGTGTGCTGCAGAAGTGATTTAATATCCCCTTTAATTAGCTTGAAAAACGCCCATGAACGGAGAAAGAAAAGGAGGGATAGAGGAGTAGGAGGGCACGCCGACACATTTTACACGCTACTTTGTTACATTTTATTTGGATGAATCTCTCGTATCGATATTGTTTGTTTGTATGTGTCTGGCGAAGTGTACCGTACAATACAGAGTCTCGACGAAGTAAAGGATAATATTACTATGGATAAAGATATTCGAAACGGAGCGACTTTCTCCGAATAGGCGCCGGAAATCGAAGCAATATCTTTTTTTCCGATTCGGCATCGTCGTGTCGATAATGTCTTAGGCAATTCGCGTCGGCGGACAAATAGAAGACAAGGATCGGAAGGCGTTCGTTGTGCGAAAATCGATTGAAAGGCCGGTTCCAAGTAGAAAGTTGCAAGTCTTTGTTAGACACGCTCGTAACGGTGCATGCACAAGGTCTTTGATTTTTCCGACTCGAGAACCATGTGCAAAAACACATCGGACTCGCGAAATGCTTGGACAAAAGAAGGCGCGAATGTGTGTCGATCGACGACAATTCGACAGGGCTCGCGGAACAAACGTCCCACCTTCTACGGCCAATAAATACTGAGTCGCGTTAATCTTGGTGCCCGTTGAAAGTTAATAGGAAGTGCCGTAGTGACGGGCCTTCGTGGCGAAAAATGGCTAGAACGGAGAACCAAAGGGAATGGGGGAAGAACGGAGTGAAAAAATGTTTCTCCGACCCCTTGGCAGTTGCGACTCCCTAAAGCCTTCGAAGCGTAACTTAGCATACTTTATTTGATTTTTTGTATTGGATAATAGTCTCAGGTAATAGGGTGGCGCGGAGGGTCGTAGAAAGGGGTGGCTACTAAGAGAGCGCCGTGCCTCTGCTTCATTCCTACAGGACCGGGGAAAACGGGCATGAACAAATTTTCACGCCCCCACATCTTGCATTAACGAATTTACATTTTTTAAATGGAAGGGTCGGGTTCTTTCTCTGTCTCTCTGTCTCTCTCTCTCTTTCTCTCTCTCTCTCTCTCTCTATATCTACCTATCTGTCTACCCAGCCTTCCCCTAGGCGGGTAACTCGCGGGCCATTTGTTTCGCGAGAAGAAACCAAGCATTTGCGCCGACAGTGCGACTTAATAAAGAATGTCGTGACTCTGTGCAACAAAATCGTTGGCCAAATTTTCTAAGGTAATTTATAAGCGACTCAACGGAAAGCATGGAGTTTGCGGGTAGCGTCGCTAAACATATGTTTCCGGTAATCATTCTCGCGGCCCTGCTTGGAGATTTGCGAAAAGGGGCGACATGAAATCGGGGGAGAGAACCACCAAGTTATACATATTTGATGAGCTAACGCGTAGTTGTAAAAAGCAACTTGGAGGTTCGAGTGGAAGTACGACTCTGGTAGATACTTTTATTCAAATGTCATATTGGAGGGCGCGAACGAGGAAGCTTCTCGCGGGAGAATCACGGAGAGATATCAAAGGAAAAAAGGACTGCTTTCTAGTGGAGTTAGCGGCATGCATAAAGACGATCCTTGTAAAATGTAGATGTGTCTTGTTGAAACATCTTTACAAGATCGATATCATTTTTTATTACGATTAGGAAGAAGCGCGAGATATGCCTCCTTCCGTCGGGAAAGTACTCTATGTAACGAAATAGACGGTCACGAATTATAAAGCCCCATACGGGCGACTTGGCTGAAAATACCATCGAGGTGAATCTTTCCTCGAATGGACCTACGATAAATATCAACCTCCATAACTCATTCGATAATAATGAGATAATAATGAGCTGGAATGGACCGGCAACATGCAAATCGCCGAGAGATCCCCACCCGAGACAACGTCGTATTTCACGACAAGTACAAACACGGGGGGACAGCGCAGTTTGTCCGTTAAACGGCTATTTCATTCTGAAATATATATGCCTGCGCGACAAATCTTGGCCGTAGCAACAATAAATGTTATTCGGCTACGAGCATTGATCTCCGCATTAAAGCACTTTGGCTTCTCCTCGCTTTTCGACGAGTACGTACGCATGAACGTAGGAACAGGAGCATGCACGGACGCATGGACGCATGGACGCACAGACGCACAGACGCACAGACGCACAGACGCACAGACGCACAGACGCACAGACGCACCGAGTCGTCCCTGCTTAGGCTGGCTTGGATCCACTTGATAAGGTTAACTCAGCGGACTATGGGGGCGTCGTGAGGTCAACTGAGCGTGTAGGCGGCAATGCACGGCCCCAGAATATACTGGCAATTAAAGTCGCGCTAGGGTACGTACTCTTGCCCAAACAAGCTTCAACCACCTGTTTCTTTCACGAGTCTTGGCGCTTCTAACCACATATACATATGTATACTTATGTACATGTCAGATAGGTATACGTGTTTTAGTGCGAATCTCTTATTTGGCCGGTACCCGGTGACCTAAATTTGACACGGTGACACCTACGACATCATCCGTTTCCGCTGGATACATTTGTTCTAATCAGAGCATATTCAGAGAGACGTAGCTCTATGTTGATCCAACTGGCGGTGACTTTGCCAAGTCTACGGTGGCTACGAAGGTAAAACGGTGTACGGCTTGCCGACGAAAAAGTCGAATACGCGCACTCGAACCCGAGGACTGACGCGCGCGGACTTGCCGGATCCAATGAATAATACAGCCGCGGCACAATTAGCTCCGCCGTTTTCAATTTAATCGACGAATTATCAACCCTTCGGGGAACGGCCACTCGACGTACCGACAAGAAACCGTAACTTACGTACGTGAGACTCGACCAACGATCGACTCAACCTTCCATCGAGAATCCATTGTTTTATCCGCGCCATTGCGGCTCATCTTGGAGCAACGTTCTCGATAAGGTCGTTATGTTATTTTCACAGATCTTACATGAGATTCGATAAAAATTACACGGTATAATACAGGAGGAAAGATTCGTAGCCGGAAGCTAATCGGCGCCGCGTCGATCCGCCGATTCGTATCGAGTTTCCACGATGAAGGAAGAAGAATGAGCTACGCAACTACTCGGAGCTATAATTCATGACGCAACGAATATTTTCAAGAGCCTGCAGAAACACACTAAAATCGCCGTGTAAATCGTAAGCTACAAGCGCTCGGCTAGGGCAAATTACAGCATCTTGATATACACGAACTTCACAAACGTCATACACGAACTTGAGAAAAATGGACGGTCGTGAAGCACTACTGACTATCTGCTTTTTCTACGGTGGCTGTATTTCGCGAGTTGGGGCAAAACGCAGGACGGACGATGCTTGGTGGAGCTCGTGCACGCGCGATGCCATTCCCCATCCCTCCGCTGGCCAGATCGCATTCAACTGGCACACACGCAGACACTTAGGCGTCGTAGCTTCCGAAGAGTCAATAAATCCAGCTTGCCTCGTTACTAAACTTGTCTCTTTAATTGAAATCTCGTGTTTTTTTCCTGGGTCCGTTTTTGCCAAGATGCAGGAACCAAGAGGTTTTATTTAAAATGTGTCACACCTTCCGATAACCGAGCCCTATGGATGAAATGGTTCACCGCTCTCCCCTTCTTGGCTGCTCGAGGTACCGGCTTCGGCACCCGCCAAGATTTATGCGTCTCATCGGCCGGACTTATTGTGTCCTCAGCCACTTTGCAGCGCACGTTCGGTGGATTCGCACGATTCGGTTCGACTCCGGCACCACCTCCAACTCCAGTTCCGATTCTCTCAGAGACTAATCGTTCCCATCTACCCGCTAAAGACACGTTCCTCTACATTCCGATTACCCGTGGGACTGCTCGTTGACTTATCAGCGCGATAAGGATATTTTTCGGTAGCATTTTCTTCGTACGTCTAAATTCCTGTGGATCGTGTAATATGTACAAGAAAGAGACGATCGTCTCGATGATAAAAATGCCAGGGGAATTTTAAGTAAGGATTGTCATTTCATCGATTTCAAGCGGGCTACGTGATACTTGTTAGTACGGTCGATTCGGCAAAGTAAGAATCAGTAGGTGGGGTCGCGGCTGCTGCTGCGGCTGCGGCTGCAGTGACTATAGCGGCAGTGGCAGTGGCAGTGGCAGTGGCAGTGGCAGTGGCACTGGCAGTGGCACTGGCAGCGACAGAGGCAGCGACAGAGTCAGCGTCAAGCCGTAAAGGTCTAACTTGTTAACGTCTGATCGATTCCCTCGGCCACGGCCGTATATTACAAACTTTAATATTAAATTCCAACCGTCGGTCGTAATAGTTTCCACGTATATCGGGCAGGATTAGTGGAGGGTGGCGATATAAAACGAGACCTTCATATAGGTATACACAGCTGTACGTCTTGTCGAGGTTTTTAATGTTACGGATGTGAAGCCGCTCGATGAAATCGAATAAACACATTTGCTAAGTTTAATTTATAATCCAATTTGGCGGCTGAGTGCGTCAGTAGGCAGTGAGCTTTACGACGTGTTTTATATAACACCCCGTCGGATCGGACGGACAGGCTATCGAGACTGGCGCGCCAGTAAAAACTGAGCCGACCTCTGAGCCGAGAAGACATTCGATATGAAGCGGTATTACACCTGTGCACGAAAAGGGTAACCGGTGACTCCTTGTTACACGCCTGTCGTTGTTTCACGTTAATTTCACGTTAGGGACGGGCTAGGTTAAATATGAGCGGAGCCCCGTCGAATCGAGCCGATCGTTGCTCGCATTACCGGTAAAACCTGACCGATCGAAGAACGTGAGGATTGATTTATCTGTGCGGTCCTCAGTGGTAATGCGTCCCCGGGGCCATCTCTTTCCGCGAAAAAACTTTTAGTCGGCCTGAGGAACGAACGGTCAATGATCCCCCGGGCCCGTTGTCCACGTTCCAAACGATCGGCTCCCGCGCGGTAGCATAGTTCGGCCGCATTATCACATACGTTAAGTTTTTCTCCCTCTATTGGCCCCCCAAAGCAACGGGACGAAAAACGACTGATTAATCGAAACAACACGAGGGACATTCTTGCCGCACGGCGTTCGGCATTCACCGTTCACCGTTCACCGTTCACCGTTCACCGTTCGCCGTTCACCGATGAGCATTCGGCGTGCGTCATGGGGGCAACGGCGGCATCGACAGGAGGCGAAAAGGAAGAGAAATGAGGAACCTGTATCGGGGGCGCTGCAGCAGGCTGCAGTCTCGTTCGAACACCACACCCTGCGGCTTCTACATTCGCACGGATGTCGGCTCGGAGGGGCCGGTTCAGAGGAGAGTGAGATAGCTGTAGAAAAAGTACGGCAATACCATCGCGGGGAGTCAGTTGTACAGCGATGCTTGGACGGAAACCGGAATGCGTTCCCCTTACCAGACAGTCGCGATGTATTCCGAGTTTACAATTAACGCGGCAGGTACAATGGCACGTGCAGGATCTACGACGGCAAGTCTCAAAATAAGAAAGGAATTTTCGCGAGGTACACTATATCACCAACAGATGTTTTCTAGCAGCCGTTTCACTCGAAAACTCCACTTGTCACGTATCGACGCACATCGGTTAGTCATTATCTCGTGTTCGTGCTTACGCTCTTCCGCGCTATCCCCTTTTCGCCTTTGCTCCTTGGCCAATAGACCACCCTCACATCCGATCTGAAAGGACCGACATTTCGCGCACCCGGCGCGAAATCCAAAGTTAAACTTTACACCGGGAGACACGACTGATATTCCACAGAAAGAGGGGCATCGCGCCATGTGCGATATGCCCACCATTTCTCCTCCCTTCTCTCTTGTATTCCCCTGTTACGATTACTTACAAAGCCCGTCTTGCGGCGCCACATCGACTATACGACCGACCACACGTTATGTCGCTAAATAGAAAATGTCCATTTCCATTGGACCTGCAGTGTTACATTAATGAGGTGCGTAACAAGCATGTCGAGACTCTATCATCGTTGTACGGCCGATTCGTCCGCGTACCCCCTAATTTGCCGCACGCAATGTCTTCAACCCGACTCGAATCGTCTCGACGAATCCGCCCTTCTCCCTCCGATCACACTTGTCACTTCTATTCATTAGCATTATTTTACTGCTGCGTCGTTCATGATAACGATTTTAAAGTTACAGAAATTAATGAACCTTCTTCTCATTATGGCGGAAAGTCAATCCGTAGGAACGAGTGCTTGGAAGCTTGTCCGATAGCGATACTTTACACAACGGAATTTAACGTATCCACTTGTCCCGCGGCCGATAAACTATCTCATCTCCCTATCGTGTAGGAAATATCATTACGTACCCCATATACCTTTGACAACCCCCGACGTCGATTAGGACATAGATGGCCGTTGATGGCGCAGCAACATAAAGCTTTAATAAGCGCCGTAAGATAGGCTTAGAACACGGCAGTGCCCACCTAGGAGTCATCGAGCAATAAAACGAGTAATAAAGCGTGTTTCGGCGCTTCCACGTCCCTCGCAAAAGGACGTGGGAGACAGAAGAAATGATCGGTTAGAGCGGCTGCGACGACGGAATGAGTAGTAAGAAAGAGAGAGGTCGATGTAAATTAGTGGATAAAACAAGAGCACGAGTATCGGAAAAGAACGAAGAGAGAAAGAATCGGTGGTTGGCCGACTTCTTACGAAGGGTGAACACGAATTAGTGGTAGAAGGTGACGCGCTCATAGAGACGTTCGTTCGCCCAATTACTCCCGCATTAAATCAATGTTCCTGTAGGCCAACTGAGTAGAGCGGTGCCGGACCAGTAATAAACCGCGCGGTCGACATATCTGCACGACTTACGGGCTCATCCCTCGTTCGCCTTACAGCCCCCTCGGCCGCTTGCACGTTCTGCTCCCTCCTCGGGGATCGGAAGAGCGGGGAAAATACCGAGGAATGTGCTCTCTGTCGTAATATTTGGCTTTAAATCATGTCCCGCTGACAGGCCCCAGTTTCTCGCACCTCCCGACTCGCACTTCCCCGCAGTCGGTTCGCTCTTACGTCTTTCGTATCACGATGCATTCGCCATTACTTTTGACGCTTTTAAACGAACAAGTATTTCACGTAAAGCCTCTTTTTCGAATTTTCACTTGTTCAACCTTGTAGCCATCCTTAATGTCATTAAACGACATACCGTCAACCCCCTCCCCGCCCCTCCCTCACACTCTCTATTTTTCTACGTCTATTTACGTCGTGCGATAAGAGAACGTGGAAGGAGCAGCGCAAAGCAAGACCGAAGGGGGGTCGGTGGCTGTACTACCGAAGCGCAAGATTAGCCTCGCGCGCAATTTACGATGGCGATCTTATTCATAGCGGAGCTTTCATATAAAAGCTTTTCCCTGTAAGCCGCGACACGGGCTTTGGCCTTTGGGCTTCGAAGCTCCGTTCTGCGAGGGAGCCTTGACGGTACCCCAACACGGACAGACGTCCGAGTACCGAGGCGAATTAGCGCAACGTAGACGATTGTTGTTCCCCAATGGAAACACGCTGTGAAATACATCGCGCCATTACCTGCGAATATTTAATAGTTGGGCTTTCGTTGCATCTATTTAATTCCTTCCCCTTTTTTTCAGGTACCGAGATGACGCGCTCTGCTGGACCGACAGGTAAAAAATATGTAGCATTATCTACAAAACTCTCGGTATACAGCATGTTTTTGTAGCCACGCTACAAATGTCCAGATAGCTAGCTATTAGGAGCACCGCGGCAAATCCACCAAGAGAAATAATTTATCGCGCCATCACGAAGCTAATTACTCACTACGGATGAAGCTCGTCCGTACAGAACACATCAAAAGGTGCGAATAAACGGGCCACGCGATCCTCGCATAGATTGATAGACATAAAGGCTGAATGTGAAATGTTAGGCAGCCGTTAATGTACAATCAATTCGCATCGACAGAAAGCGACCATTCATAGGGTGCAATTCTTCGTCCATTGAATTTCCCAATGAGCCAATGGAAAAGCAATTTTTCGGACCTATATCAGGTTTTTATCAAGAAATACTTGAAAATCTCTTTACTTCATAGAGATGAGCCATGTTTCGTGTCCAAGCTGATGCGAAAGCGGCAATGACAACGAAGTAGAGGAGGTGTGAAAAAAGTCGGGTAAAAAGATTTACCGGGAATGGAAGCAACCGGGGCAGGGGGGCGAGAGAATTTGAAAGAGAAGCGAGGTGATTGATACAGGGAGATTGACGTCGCGACGCAATTCCATTGTTCAAAGTGAGTACGGCGGGGCGACCGCAAAAGCAATGAGCAAAGCGACGAGGTCCGGCACGAGGTTCTTACCCGCGTATATAAATCAACTCTCTTCTCGAGTGACCGAACGGGCCGACCGATCCGGTCCAACCTCAGCCTTCCGACTCGTATACCTGTACGCCAACGAATCAGCAATCTCGCAGCCTCTATCCATTTCTACTCACACGTAGCCAAAATCGGGCCTTACTTCCTATATTCCCCTTGACTTTTCGTAGCCGATAACAAGAGATCTGAAAACTTGAAATCTTTAGTATATTTTCGTGCGTTATTCAGAGCCATAGTTTCTCCCACAGACCGACAAACGCAAAAAAAGATGGAAAACGTAATTAATGATGGCATTTATAAAGGTAGCTCGAACATATTGCTGCTTCGTCCTCGTAATTGACTATAACCGATGGGACACTAATTATCAACGGCCGAACCACGGGAATTAAATACGCGCGCCTGACATTATCAGCTTATGCGGCCCATTTTTGTATGCGCCTATGATTTTACTTATCCGCCGATATATAAACCGCCGACATGTCGGTGCTGACCTCACGATTCATTGCTACGAATAAATTTTTGTCTTCGTCAAGTTTGACTCATTGCAAATCAATGACGAAAGGTTACTTTCGCGTCGAGCTTTATTACGAGTTGTTGAAAAAAAATAAGAAACCGGACGGTTTATGGATCTGCCTTGCGGAACTGCTCGATAATTATTAAAGTATCGATTAAACGCTGCGCTCGGCTTGATTGATCAGCGGTTATATCGTGAGTACATCGGCCACGTCGGGTTCCCTGCAATTTTCAAGCAGATGCTCGTTCTTGACATGCATCGGGAACTTTTAAATTATAATAGCGCATGCCTCTTGGCCACTTTAATGCCGTCATTAAGAAGAAACCATTAATCGCTCTATGCCCGACTGTTTGAAAAATTGTTTAAATAATATGGTTTTCGTCTTAATGATCGACTTAATTCGAGTTCCAAGGGCACAAAGTAATGCGTGGCAATCTCTTACAGAACTAGAAACACCGATTTTTTGCCAATATCAAATTTAACTGGACATTCTTAAATACGGTGAGCATTGTTGTCGGTCGTCGGTCGTCGGTCGTCGGTTCGTTGATCGGTTCACCCTTACTTTTAGTCGGACGCACCATATCTCTCTCTCTCTCTCTCTCTCTCTCTCTCTCTCTCTCTCTCTGCTTTAGTCTCGTCGGCCGTTCCGATCCTATATTTATTGTATCGAAGGAACCAGTGCCGCCGCATTCCTCGCGCATGCGTTGCCCGTAATGAGCGGTCTCCAGTCCTGTCTGTCTTTCGATCCGTCCAGTTTGGTCGATCGGCCGTTTTCTCCTTCCTTCCTTCCTTCCTTTCTCTTCTTCTCTCTTCTTCTACCGCGTAGCATCAACTGGCTTCCGTTTCTTCCTTTCTGTTCTCCATCGGTTTCTCTGTCATCGCTTCTTGGTCCGAAGAGGAGGCGGCCGGTCAGCTCTCCCGGGCAACATAGATTGCATTTATCGGTACATTAGGACGCCATCAAATAATATTACGGTCGATTTAAAAGCAATAGCCAGTCGTCATTTATACATCATCAAACGCAAAAGTGGGAGAGATACTGCTTTTCGACTTGTCAGTACTGCTGGTAGAGAAGACGTAGCCGAGAGCTTCGAGGATTGGCTCGCTTATCGATTCAAATCGCGTACAGAAGCAAGTATGAATGAACGAATGAGGACAGCTCAGGCAGCCACCGACCGATTGAATGGAAGGCCACATGGCTCACTGGGAGACACACGTGCGCATTAACTCTCTTCCTCTTTGAACGGCGCGCGTGCCTCTGACTCGCGGGATTCCCATTCCTCCAATCGGCTCCACTTCCCCGGTCTAGGGAATATCCGACGATTAGATAGAACCAAGACCAGTTAGATGGAAAATGCGAAAAGAAGGAAAGCGGACTGTACTCGCCGTTAAGCACGTATCGGATTAAAGTCTGTTTCGAGCGTATCGCATCCGCGCTACTAAAAACGCGTAGCGAATCGACACTATGGATCACCCTGACGAAGCAACTTTCAGATACCTCTATCTTTTCCTCTGTCCTCTGCCCTACCGGATTCTCTTTAAAGCATTTACTTCAGCAACCTTTCGATCTTCCGTGAACATGCATTTCTCAGGACATTGTCCCGATCTTGCTCGATCCCACCCAATTACTTCGGCTCACTACAATTCCATTCTTTTTCTATTGACCCTTCGTCGCCCGGCACAATGCCCGACAAATGGTGAGGCCCGGTCGCTCTCATTAATACTCCAGTTTCTCGTAATAGTTGCTCGACAATAAGTGTCGTGGTGTCATAGTATGTTTGTAGGAAAAAAGAGGCAGCTTCGTAAATGGTAAATCGGCAGTCGAGGATCAGATTCGGATTCAGCACCGAACGTGCGTATGCCTACCTATCTACCAACCAACCAACCATCCAACCAACCAACCAACCATCCGACTAACCAATCAACCAATCAACCAACCAACCCATCAACCTATCCACCTATCCACCTACCGACCGACCGACCGACCGACCGACCGACCGACCGACCGACCGACCGACCGACCGACCGACCAACCGACCAGACTAGTTCCCAGATAAGGCATTGCAAAATCTTGTGCAACCAGGCTACGCTTTACTTTTTCTGCCCTCGGAAAGATACTCGCGACCTTTTTCTTAAACTTGGCGGCGTACGGCGGACCCCTTTAGATCGAAGAGAGTGAAAACCAACGCGAATGCCATCGATTTTTCTCGCGAAAGTTTATGAAAATAGAAGCAGTATTTGGTCCGCCTGTTACCTCGTCTGTTTCTGCGGATCTGAAAAACGAAACATGAGCTTCTCCGTCTATAACCTCAGTGAGGTTTAATCAATAATCCTCTGGCAGATCAGTCGACTATTTTCGTCTGGAATTAGGGATGAGTATGGCGTGCGTAGGAAAAATATGTGGATTTCACTCCTCGCACCTGTTTCGTCGTGCCGATAAGTTTCATTGGTATTCAGGATCGTCTGTTTGGTCGTTTGTAGGGCCTTTGCAGGCTGATTTAGAATCAAACGAAGACAGACTGAGAGTCTAGAAAAAAGAGGGATACTGACGAACCACGAAGCATCGCTATCGTTCGATGCGTCTATAAATGTACCGAGCGTATGATACGTGCGGAGGAATGATCTTCTGCCAATTCAGGAATATCGATCATTATAATTTCTCCGATACGGCCCCAAAAGGATCCTACGATTTGGACGTTTTAAGGGGCGCGCAGCGTATAAGAGCGCGTAGGGGCGCGCGCGCAACGGCAACATCGGCTGGTGGGGGTAAGCGGTGGTTATCCATAGGCCATAGGCGGGGGTTGAAACACGAGTCGAGCACGCGCCTCTAACGCGGGTGACACTTATGCATACGCCCTCGATCGGACCGCGTGCATTCGACGTCTGCCGGCAGAACGCCAAGTGACACGCGGAAACACTCGTACTCGTTGGAACGAAAAGACCGCAAAATGTGACTAATTAACGCCTATTAAATCCTCATTTTATTGGACGTTCGATATTCTTAACGTCGTGCGGAAAAACCGTTATGGATGTCCAAACTTACAGCAGAATGTGGCCACCGTCCAACTTATATGCCGCGTACAATCATCCAGCGATTATGCAGCTGCAGACGAGCAATAACGAATTTCATTCGTGGTTTCATTCTAGGAAACCGTCCATGGATGACGTCGGCAACCCGACTTCCGTCAACGCACGGTGAGTACCTTCATTGTCATTTCATCGAAATATATCGGCATACGTGATACAGTTTATGTATTGTCTCCGTCGCTTCTTGTCGTCGCTATTTCTGCATAATACGAATCGTCACGTTCAACGAAGAGCTAGAAATTGGAAGGCTGGTATACCGAAATACGCGAGGTTATACCTATAAATCCGACGATCGATGTTCCTAAAAAATATGTCGCGTATGCCCGAGCAATTGTACCGGGTGTAATATAACGTTATGGAAAGGCCGGCGTGTTGTGGGTAAGATCGGATCCAAGTGCGGCATTATCACGCGCGATCATCTACCCTTAGTCCCTGCGTAGTCCCGTCCGAGACAGCGGGCTAGGCACTATCTGTGCCCGTAACAATTGAACCCGTAATAGAATCACATTTATTCTTATTACCCGACGAGCTCGAATCGAGCAGCACTGGCTCGACGGTGCGATCGGGCTCGAGATCACCTCTCTCCCGGCCTTTCTCTCTCTCTCTCTCTCTCTCTCTCTCTCTCTCTTCTCCCCCACCCGCTCTCCCTCTCTATTTCTCTAACGCACGCTCTTCCATGACCCGCGTCTTATTTTCTCCCTAAGCTCTTTTCCTTCTACTGCTCCTCTAGCGCCCTACCTAAGTTCATCGGCTTCTTTTCACGCTCACACCTCACATCACCACCTCGAATTACCCATACCCCTGAAGAAGTCCTTTCGTTCCTTTAATTTCACTCCAACCACGATCCTTTGATGATCGAAAAACTCAACTTCCGTTTGGTCTAGGTACATCCACACTTAGCTAGTAAGATGAAAAGATCTCCGAGAATCACTCTCTCTAGTAGGGAAGAGATTTTCGTGGATACTTGGCCGACAAACCGCGACGATAGACCGCGAAATGTCTACCGCTCTTTATCTTCATCATCCATCTCGTTCCCCGTGTATAGGACGGTTTTTCAGCCGGGGCCCAGAGGACCATCGAAATCTACCCTCGCATTATGAAGATGCCGCCTTGTAGATAGATTATAAAATTTCAGCGGAAAGTCCTGACGCGCAGCGCTCGACTTGGCAATAAGTCATCAACTTGTATTGTTCTTATGCGGCCCTCTCAGGAAGGTCATCTTCCCCGTTATCCCGCCAGAGATTATATCTTTTACATGTCCGTTTTCCTCAACAAAATAATTTAAAGGTCAAAGTAGTCGAGTGCAAAGGCTTTGAATAAATTCATTAAAAAGTTATAAGGGAAATAACAGTCGAGTTGTGAGGAATTAACGGCAGCAGCAGAGAATCACGCCTATCTTTCTTCTCTCGAACTTATCCTCTGCCACGTGTACACGTACACATTGTCTTTATTCTCACTTGGAAGTGCTAGCAGATGACAGCGTGCGTGATGACACAAACCGAAGAAAGTAAACTCTTTTGTAAAGCAACTCTTTGGCAATTGTGCTCATCGGTCAGACGACATCCACGCTGCCATTATTAATATTCATACATTCCAGCGTCGCATCCATCGCTCGGCCACGCATCCTCCTGCATTGTATCCTCAGGCGTAGCCTCCTTGTGCACTTTTGTCACCGATACCTTTTCGTTTTCTTGCTTGTCCGTTCAGAATGTACCAAACGGAATATTTAACCGCGCGATAAATAAATCTCAACGAAAAGGCAGAACTTTAGTTTTTCATCTCCACGTCTATTTTCCGCTTCTCTTGCCTACCGTCCTATTTGGCATCCCTCACTATTCCGTTACTCGCGTGAATGTCTTCTGTTATTCTTATTTTTTCTTCATTTTTCTTAGCCTTGTGTGTTGCGTTATCAGGCCGACTCGGAGGGAAAGAAAAGAGAAAAAGAAAGAAATAAAGGAAGATAGAGGATTTACCGGGCATGGACCCTAAGAGGAGGACGAACACGACGACGAGTCTGTCGGTCTATTGTCTCGCGATTTGCCCTCCTCTTACGAACCGGTCTCAATGCGCGTTTCCACGCTCACCTACCGTAACCAATGCCGCGTTACGGTAGGAGCCAATGATCTATGTCACGCATTCTTCTCTCTTAACTACACAGCGCAGAGCGCTCATCACGGCTCTACTTCGCTCGACAAGTTTTACATTCGTTTCCACGGCTTACTATGACGTTTCGAGGATTCAAGGGCAACCGCGGTTTTCCATCAATCAAATTCACTTCTTTCCGTATGATCACGAGTCTCTCGTTTAACGATTATCCGCTTTCCTTCTTTATTAGCGAGCAATTATCCATATGGAATATTTACTTACAAACGACAAGTGACTCGGAACATGGACGAATTGAATTCCTAAGATGTGGGGATCGTGTGCAACTGGTTCACGAGTTACAAAACTAAAAGTCAAGGGACATTGTCCCTAGAAGACACAAACGAGGTAAAGAGATATGTCATTAAAGACGTTACGCTATAAATTTCTCGAAAAAATTTCTAACAGATACCTTATTTCAAGGAATGATTTTCTCTCTGAGCACTACGGATTATCTACATTAGCACGCTGTAATCGTCAGGCTTATTGCATTCCCTTGCCTAGCCTTTGCTGGTATTAATGCATACTATAACGTTTAAAAAAAGGTATCCTATTTCGTGTTACTCGTTACTCGGACGCTCGAAAATAATCCAATTATAATATAATTTCGGCTGTACACGGTGAAATTGCATATTACAATTTGGTAAAGTTCATTCGTGGGGTATAATATAAGGTTTGGAAGTATGCCCCACCTATCTGACGTCCCGCGTTTGGTGATGATTATGTGCTTGCCTATAACAAAGGTAAAACAACCTACATGCCCCTAATCGCGGCCCTTTCCCCCTCTCATTCCCCTCACCGTTCTGCCTGCCGCCTTCTTTCCGCACTGTCTGTCTATTGGAATTATTTCGTGGGTCTTTACCCTACCGTTCTCTTTTTCTTACCTTGCCATCATACTTACACGCACTGCACTTACACCCAGCATCAACGTTAAATCGTCGAAGAAACACCTTGTGAAAAGAATCACATTGTTTTTCGAAGAAAGGATACGTGTTTCTACACTATTGCGTGAAATCCGCCTAGCCAAAGATCTATTTGGTCCCTCTCCGGCCCTTCGCGTTACTATTATCCATATTGTTAACCAGGGACACTATTCGTCGTAACGTTCCGCATTATACTCTAGTGATGAATCTTGTTTATGTGTTGCAGATATGAGGAGAGACACTACGCTTTCGAAAGGTACGCTATTCGTAATGCTTGCATGCCAAGTTCTTTAGCATTTTCGAAACCCTACCATGCTACAAAGTACCAACTGTCATCGTGTTCATCCTAATGATCTTTTCCTTTTGTTCAGATTCGTTTCTGTTAAAGATAAAAAGATTTTTCGTTTCCACAAATTATTGCGGTTTACGCCTCTTGCCTTAAGCACGTACGCACTCATATTTCATTACGAATCCACGGGGAACATCAAAATAATAACTAAACGTCCATACATTCTTACGACTGATGGATATATCACTTTATCGTAAGCTTATTGCAATGGTAAATCGCGGGTCGGTCTATTGCAAGAGAGAAGCATTTTCAGCTCTTCCGACAGGCAACAAGGGCAGTCATTGTCTTACAATACAGACGAAAGATATGCCTTTTTTGTTTGGTAAATAGAATGAGTGAGTCGGTCGGCTTTCGACATTTGCAGTACATGTACATTTCTTTGGAAATAGCTCAAGCCTGGTTAAAGAGTATAAGTATCGTAAACCTTTAATGAGTTTAACTTTATCAGGCTCACCGACACATTTAATGACAATCGCTTTGAAACTTTACTGTCAATCCGTATTTACTTAAGCGCCATACGACGTATGAACAACGGAAGATATGATGAACGATCTTTTTTATCCCGCACCACTCTATTAAAGACAGAAAATCAATGACAGTTCGATACCCGGTTTAATCTCCAAGAATTCGACTTTTTTTTATTAAATAATAAATAAGTATGCATTTTATGAAGCTTTGGGGTTTGCATGGGCGCATATAGCTCTCGGTCTATACCATAGAGATAGAGAGTAGAGTGGAGTCGAGGTGAAGGCCCAAGTCCGTCAATTCCAATGAGATGCTCTCTTTAAAGGGTATTTTAAATCTACGTTTCTCGAAAGAATCTCATAGAGACGTCTCGTATACAAAGGAATTCCTCCATCTCCCGCTCCTTTCTCGCTCATCTCATCATCGCATTGCTCCTTAGCTTTCCTCTCACTAGCTGAGCAAGAGAGAGGGAGAGAATGGGTTAGAGTGGGCTCTGTGTGTGCGTGTGTGTGTATGAGAGAGAGAGAGAGAGAGAGAGAGAGAGAAGGAGCAACAGCTCCTCCTTCCATTTCAACTATATCTTCGCATTCATTTCTACCAGAATATTCTGTACGCTTTGGACGCGTATATTGCATATACACTTTTATAAGAAAGTCATAGGATAATTGTTCGTTAGAAAAAAACGGCACAAGGATACTTACAATGCCAATGATACTCGAGTCAACGATATTCTATAGGATCGGATTAGCAATTTCAAACAAAAAAATGATACGGAAGAGGACAGTTACTCGTTTCGACGAGAACACGCATTAGACTACTCGTGTATTCCATAAATCTGACAATAAATAATGGGCACATATTGGGGAGATCTGTATGGTCCGAGTCGCACGTAGGGCGAAGGAGACGGGGATGAAGAGAGAGGGAGACAATTGCTTATCGCAACCCACAAATGCGCCGGAACGCATTTAAAATGTATTGAACTGTCACGGAGCACTGGTTTCCGTATTTTTACATTTTTCATCGGTGCCTGCGGACGTCTGGCCCCGTGCGGATTAGTGAGTTATCGTTGTTCTAAGTGCATCGGTCATGGGGAGTGAACCCCAAATTTTGGCAGGGTAATCCTGATCATAACGGCTAGAACGCAACCCCCAGATGCGTTCTATGTGGTATCCTATGGCGGACGGTCATGGCCGTTCCTTTTTTCGTTCGTTTCGGTTCAGTATCAGGCGCTGATCGCTTCAATTCATTTCGAATCAAGTAGATCTATCCGATGAGAAGTCGGTCGAAGAACGATCTAAGCACATATTCATGCACCCCTTTATGTTTTACAAAAGTGATAAGTTTTAGTAAAGGCGACAGATACAGCGATCTCACGAAATTCCGTCGCATTTTCATATATATACGCATTTGCATGGCCTTTATAAAGGCTTTCTCGCACGGAAGCCCTCCCCTTTACCCCGACGAGCTTCACCCATAAGACCGTCCAACATATAAAGCGCCATTTCGTTGGCCCTTTTCCGCTATTCAACGGAAACGAGGATATTAATAATCGAGCTACGGAACAATTTACTTGGATCAATCGGTACGTGTGAATGAGAAGGGAATAGCGAAGGTCGACGAGGTTCGGGGGTGGAGACGATTGAGATGACGGAGCAGAAGGTGGAGGAAAACTTTGCTCTTCTAATCTGCATCGGCAGATTGCTTTGAGAATTGACACACAGGACTTCGGATCACCCTACCACAAAGTGGTTACACTTGACGTTCCATCTTAAATCCTACCCCCCCCCCCCCCCACCAGCCCCCTCTTCTCCTCATGCCTTCCCCGCGCTGTTTTAGTCGCGAGACACAAACTCGATGCATAGATTACGTCGCTTTAATTGGGAAGTGCTCCCTCGACGATACGCTAGGTACGTCTTTGGCGATTCGTTAATTTCTTCTGGCACTATCCTCTGTTAAAAGTGTTACTTCAAACCGGGCCACTAAATGCAATCAAAGATTCTCAACATATTACATTATGCTGGTTTTCCTTGGCACGGGATGACGAGCAGCTGTGATTTGCAGTTTTACTCTTGTACGTTACGCACGCGATTGAACATGGGATAATAAGAAAAACCTAGGGAAATCATGCGCCCACGGGTTTCGGATGAATTCGGTTTATCGTAAAAACTAATGATCCCAACGTAACATCCAGTAGGATTAAATCCAATAGAATTTAAAGGATGGAGCACTTGGTCCATATGCAGTTGCTTACACATGTACAAACGTAATTGCATACGTAAGACGTCTCATGTAAACAGAGAAGCACTGGGTGAGGCGCAATCTCCTGTGGATCAAAGTATGTACATTTCTTGCGAAAGTGTAATGTATAATGGGCCTAATAACTTACGACAAATCGAAAAAATGAAGGGCACGCGGTAAGACAAGGCGAGTATAGAAGCTAACAATGAAAGCGCACACATAGCCAAAATCAACGACTACGGCACTACAATGATCGACCGGTTTGTACTCGAATGGCTTCATGATTTTCATCGAGTATAAAGTTTGGCCAGTTTTTTCGACTGCAGACGAGAAAGCAACGAACGAATATCGAAGAGAAAGAACAGTTCCATTAAAAACGATTCAATGCGTTTCGGTATTCCAAGCGTCTTTGTTTAATTAGCGTCGTGCGTTTCTCACAGCTCGTAAAACGCGCAAGCGTACCTTACGGGGGGATAAAAAATTCCCAGCCATTTCACGGTAATTAAAAATGTTGCAATAAAAAGAAGGGGATTCTTTAATTCGTGGCGGCTTATATTTACGGCGCTTTCAGCCCCCCACTCTTCTTCTGAAATGTCTAAAAACAATCCTTTTTCGCACCGTAATCTAAAAATAGGACAGATGGTTCGTATACGTGAAATTCTTAGGGCTAATTACGTATAGATGCAATAAATTTCGCATACTCGTGAAATGTTTATATGCACCGTAGCTTCTACTTGAGCGTAAAGAAAAAGTAGAAAGCGGAAAGAACGAATGAACTTGCGACTCATGCACCGAGAGAAACGGCCAACGTATAAATCCTACTTACGGCTGGGATACACATACGTTACGAACGGGGGCGGTTATTCATAAGCAATGTACCATAAATAATAAAACACGGAGCACTATAGCACTGAAATATTGAGAGAAACTCCTAAATGTTACATGAGTGCAAGGCCAAATCTACATACTTATCTCGTCTTCAGTCTTTCATCTGCAATTGTCTTTTTCAAAGGTCGCTCTTACATAGGAAGTAAACGTATACATAGTGATCCTCGACGATGTACCAATCGTGTTTTCGTTAGTTGTAGGTGTCTTTCTTCTTTCTCTTTTCGCGTATCGTTTCAAGTTGGCTCGATGTTCTTCGAACAAATGGTTTCTAGCGAATGTGCAAGGGGCATAGCATAAATTATTGACTCTATAACCCACTCTAACCCATTTTATTATTCAATGAAAGTACAGAATTTCTCCCAATCTAGAATGTCATATTCGCGTTTCTCGTTTATATTTTACCATGGATATACAATAGAATGGACCGGGCATTAATCAGACGAAGGAACGTGCGCTTACCGCTTACGCAGTACCCCGTTCGCGTGGCAATCTTGTAAAACATTATTCTAACTAAACTGTCATAAACGGGAGGAAATGAAAAGAGCTGCTTAATAGCTTACGTATGCAAATGCGCTACGGCAGATTGGAGTGAGTGCTCGTCCCCACCGGTTCGCCCTCTCCCCTCCTCGTTCTCCCTCTCTCTCCTCGTTCCTGCGCCTCGCACGCCTTGATGAGAGGAAGCAGAAGACGAGGCCGAACGTAGGTTTAACCCTTCGTGCCCGCAAGTAGCGTACGACGATAAGACGGTCGTACGACGCGCTCCGCGTGCCTCTTTAGAAAAATTGGTGTCTCGATCGTCAACGACACACTGAATATTCATTCGGTAGTAAGGCAAGTCTAAACCCCATGGCTGCGTTCGTGTTATGCGCGATCCTTATCCACAAGAGCCATTATAATATTCATTGACCGAGTAGCTGTTTAGTTTTCCTTTAATTGCCGCTTATCGCGCGCAACCTACGATTACCTACCCCCTTGCAGGGGGATATTCATTTCTCATTGAGAGAATAAGATCGATGGCACGACCCAAGTTGAGAACCCATAAACCGGCCAGTAGAGCATTCAATGCGTTATCTTGATTTGCACAAATATTTTTAGTATTTCTAATGTGGAAAAAGTGATTGACTAGGATGGCCTCGACACTTACAACTTACGGTGGTTCTAGAAAGGAGGAATATAATTAAGCTGGACGGGAGTCCCCCGGCGCTAGGAACTGGTCGACCGAGGATAGCTCCTCAATCCGACTTCTTGATCCAATTAACGCCGTAGAATTATCCGGGGTTGTTCTCACCCCTCTTAACCCGACAGTAAAGCCTGCGGCAAATATCACAAACAACCGAGGAAGCGAACGAACGAGCGTGTCCACAAACGTCGCATCGTGCCCGCAGACTTGGCTACGTCTTAAACAATCTTATTTGCATAGGGAATAATCAAATAATTTCCTTTGACATTGAAATGGACCAAAGAATGACAGCATTCTGCCGGGCGGATCCGTTTCGCCTCTAATTTTCAAAGACGTCAATTAAGAAAATTCGTTACTGGTCCTTGATTATAGTCGAGCATCTGGGACAAATTCGAATATCATTTCGACAATAGACGAGAGATGCGTATCATTGTCATTAGAAGGTAGACGAAGAATAGTGGCAGCATAGTGCGCTGAAAAAGGGAAGCGAAAAGGGCGAAGAGAACATTGAGGGGAGAGCATGAAAGGAAGGATATAGCGTTGAGTAGGTTTACGTTCTAACCCCAGGCGTCATTATGCAAAGGAGATGGTCAGCTGGTAAAGGTCATCGCATTCCGGACATCTTGCGGGATTGTCCCCGTAAGATCGCCCACGAGCGACAAATGGACCATTCGGCCTCAGTTTCCCTCAGTCTGATTCATGTTGGGCTTTATTGAAAAAGAAATATACCGCGCGTACTTCATATAAACTGCCCCCGCTTTGATCCTTCCTTGCGATCGACACCCCCCCCCCCCTCCCGGCCAGCCTGTCCCTCGTTCTTCAGATTTTCCATATCGTGCTATAGATAAATAAATCTGACATTATGAGATATACATACTATCTAACAAAATATAAGTAAGAGCCATGGAGGTGTTCGAAGGGAAAAGGAGAGCGCAATAAAGGGACAATTGCCATTTGGCAGGTTTTCTGGATTACCGTAAGTCCACGTAAGACACATCGCGGGACGGGGACTACGACTTAACGCGTAAGGCGCATACAATCGTAAGAGGGGACTAGGACATCGATGGCCCCCGCGGTTTAACAGTCAACAGTGGTGCAGCAATAGTACGCTTGCTGTTTGAATTCAAGTGGTCAGATATATCGAGCGACACGTGTATATTACCTTGGCTTTTGCAGCCGATGTACGGACACTCGAAGCGCTCGAACCGCTCGAACCGCTTGAACCGCGCGAACCGATATACACAGGTTATTCGAAGTGCGAATGAATCATTTATCGAAACCATAACCCGGCACGTCGGTCAGCCGTCGGTCAGTTTTATGCCGGCGCAGTAGAATTTGATCAAACTTCGTTTTGCGGGCACTCGGGGAGCGATAAGCGAGCCACTCCGCCCGAAAAGTACGGCCCCGAAGGTCTCGTACAGCCCGCGTATCTGATGAATCAGCCCATACTACTACTCTCTTCTCTACATCTATATCCTTACCTGTCCGATTCAGGATGAAATTTCGTCTTTCCCAATGATACCCCAGCGAATAACATGTCTGAGTGCGATGCACCTAATTGCATAAGTCGCGCATATCCTCCTTCAATTACTACCCATTTCCAAGCATTGCCTTCCTTGCCTCGGAGTAGCACGATGATCGCACGGTGTCTTTCAACCGGGAGTTTCGTTGTTAAAGGCCGTCGCCGTCCAAGACGACGATAACAACAACGCTAATATTGGCTGTTCTTCGCGGCACTCAACCAACGACAAGAAGTAAGAAATCACCGTAGGGGAACGCCAGCTTTCGATGTGTCTATAGCTCGGAATTACTCTTTTCTTCTTTATTATCGGCCACAAATCTACTCAACTATTCGAAAAGACGTACACACGCGCCTCGCAATATACTAAAAGCGCTGCCGTACAAAACACCCTCCGCTCGCGAGTACAGGATATTCTTTCTTTTATATTTACCTTAGTTCCACTTAGTCTCACGAGCGTATTTCTCTCGTTTCACTTGTCCCCGAGGGTGAGCATCTCGGTTGTCTCGTTTGCCTTCATCCGACTCTGCTAACGGCGAACGCGAATACATTCTCGAGAAGCCCCGTTGGTACTATGTCAACTGACGGGGCCACGGATGAAGTTTACGTAAAGTAAAGACAAACGTGACGAAAGTAACAGCTGTGCTAATGCAACATCATAATGAGAGTATCGCTGATGATCGAACAACTGCCAAATAAAAAGCTACTCCGACGTCCATGACGTCGTGAACTTTATCGCATATTCAACGCCCCTCATCCCTGTGGACGTAAACCAACCGCCAGTTTACGATCCCATATACCGACGAATTTATTCTTTTATTACAAATAACGTGCACGAAACAACATCCCTGCCTCGCGTACACGTCGCATATTATATTTTACTTTTATCCAGTGAAAAAATTCTCAATCCCCGTCATTTTGCGCAAATCTTAGCCATGTCTAAAGACTCCAAGTCCACTGGGATGTACCCTGCATTCGTGGCGGTTTTTGTACACGTAAACGAGAATTAATTTGGTAGCTAGAAAAAGGCAAGCGAATAAAGCCGACGGACACATGAAAATAGAAGTGTAAAAGTCCGGTTTGTGATGAAATGTGGCCGCAATGACCCAAGAACATGTGCCTCGCAGGTAACTCGAGACCGTAACAGCTCGAGAGAGAGAGATCATATCACCAGCAGAAACTCGTCAAGTCGGGTCGGGTCAAAAATACAGCGATTCACCGTAAGGCCCCGCACTAACCTCCGACCCACCTCAGCAGCGTACACCGAGTAGGCCCCGGCAAATCACTTTTCATCGTTTTCTACAAGATAAGACCCGCCGGCGGATTATTTATTCGATAAATAATCTCTTCGATGTACCCGCATAGATGAGTGGAGCATATCGAGATGCAAATCGAATAACGATAGCCCACTGTAGCTGGGAGTCGCCGCAGGACGTGAAATTGCCTTTGGAAGGATGACCACAGATGAGTTTTACGAGTTGGTTTAAGCACGCTTCGTAGTGGCGGTACCTCTAAACGGCCCTTTATAGCCGAGCAGAGGTCTTCATTGGCCTCTACGGCGGGTCAGCTAAATCGTCCCTTCGATCATTAGTTATTACTTGTCCCCAGGAATATACCGAAATCTCGTTTCCGACAACTCTCCTCCCAAGCATTAAGAACTCCCAAGCAACGTAAGAAACTTCTATAATGCTTTTCACACTCGTTATTTAACATAAGTCTGTCGGTGTATTTATGTACATTCTCACCAAACTCACCGAGATGTTGACTAAATCCGCGTAACCCGCTCGGGTGGCTTACGTCGCATATTAGGGCCGTCGTAACAAGAAACATTAGTGAAAACTTGGCATTTAAAGCCAACTAGGAGTTTCACCCCTGTACAGTTCCGTTTCATACGTAATGGCTTGCAAACTTGTTGGCTTGTCACCAGTTATAAACTTTCAGAGACTCGTAGCACACGGGCTCACACACACACACACACACACAAGCGCGCGTACACACATCATTCTCATACAGTCATCTGCCAAAAAAAGTGAATACCTTGATTGAGGAATTGGGGGATTCAATAAATGTGACATTCGCTAAAGGTTTCCGGCTCATCTAGTAATGCTACATACCGGGGAGGGGAAAAGGGTGTCGGGAGGGCCCAGAGGAAGGGCTTCATTACAGAATCACTCCATTGGGAATCATCGTGTCGCGTCTTGCCGGATTCTCGTTCAGTCATACTTATAACTTTCTTGCATTACCGTTCCGCAGTAGCCGTGTCCCACAGGATACCGTCGGGACACATACAAGCCAAGAACAAGGGCAACTCAACTTATTCTTCCTCGTGGCCCAAAACGGGTACCACATCCTACACATTGTTGGTGAAAGCCCGCTATTAAAACCATTGACCAGCCGATGAGTATAAGAGAATTTATCAATCATTCAAACGAATGACACTGAAAATTAGTTAATTGTATCGAGAAGGTTTATCCATATGCTGCTAAGTGAGGGAGTTTGCGTTTGTACGTGTGAGAGCGAGCGAGCGAGCGAGAGAGAGAGAGAGAGAGAGAGAGAGAGAGATGAACATACTTTGCGAATAGATTTAGCCGGTGAACGAAGCTGAGGAGAAGGAAAGAGAGCCGCCCCTGTAATCACAATTGAAGGCTATTTTCTCACCGGTCTGATGATGCACTCTGATGATGCCTGGCTTGCGTATAACCTCATAGGGTCGGCACGGCGTGTCGGCATAGCATAGAGACGAGCTGGCCGAGCCCTTTGCTGCACTCTTTTGCTGCTCGTGTCGAGGCAGAAAATAACTATAGAAGATGATGGACGCGCCGAGTAATTCCCTGTAATAATTGAAATATACTCGTCGGCCGCCGACAACGTCGCACTTTCCTCTTGGATACTAATTTTCATTTCACAGTCCCGAAAAAGGATCGCCGGTGGTTTTACCGGTGATTTCAACGAGCTGTAGTACGCCGATGTTTCGTCGAGCGTCGACTGGAAGGACAATAGTGCAACAGAGTGCGAACCAACAGGGATGGGGGTGGCTGAGCGTGTGGGTGGCCCGCCAATATGCCCTTGTCCATACATCACACGGGGACGGCCCGACAAACTAGGGAAACCTGACCAGAAATATGATGTCATTTATATGGTAATACATCGGAATCCCGTCATTTAGATACTCCGATGATTAATGCCCGCGACAAGACAGCGCCAGCTGCTCCTTCCCCCCTTACGCCTTTATCCCCTTACTCCGCGCTATCACGGACCCTTTTTCTTTCGACTTTTCGCCCTTCTTTAACAAACTGCTCTCCGCTCTCGGTGGACTTACGTGTCCCTTTGGCCATCCAAACTATATGTATTTCTACAAGAGTCCGTCGCTCAGTAGTACATTCATGTTCAATTGTCATTACTATTGACCGTCTAATGTCATCCTAGGTCGTGTCTCGTGTGTCATCTATGTCGTACGGAAGACGAGTGTCTTCCAAGTAACCGCCGAAGCTAGGGAATTAGACCCCCCATTCTGACTTGACAAGAGGTGAGCGACGGAATGACACCACCGAAAGGTTAATGGACAGGAACGATAGGGAAGTTCGTGATCGATCAGCGTGGAAAAGCACAGTTTGTCGTTCACTGCCAAAGCGGACTTTCCGTTCCCGTTACCTGTAGCTACTGAGCTACCCCACAGTTGCCGCCACCATCATTGGTCACCCCCTTCTTTAGCAACTTAGCTCCTCCCGCAAAACGCAGGGCGACTAGTAAATGCGGCTATCTGGCGATGGGGTGGGGGTGGGGACAGGGCAGTGGGATCATTGGTATTCCGTTGAGTTACCACCCTACGTACCACTTTAAAAAAAAAAAAATGTCGACTTAATAAGAAAAGCTTCTCGAAGCTTCTGCGACCCTTTCCGTGTCTTCCATCGCACTACCCCCTTACTTGGCGGAGTGGGACGAAGTGTGGCACAGGCGAAATGAGGGACGAGGTACAGTCGTATGCGTAATACTGTGAATCGAAAACCCACGTGACGTACAAGAATGGCAGTAAGAAGTCGTTTTAAAGCATTGGTCTTATCGCCGTCATCGAAAGCAACGTCCCTCCGAGAAAATGACAGCGGTAAAGTTGACGGGTAATCGTGCGGTTGGGATCCCTCCTGCTGTGTAATGAAGGAGTCGCCGACGAGGCCTATCTGCACTCAATTAGCGTGATTACACGCTCCCTCCTTTCACCGTCTGCCGTAACCCGTCCCACCATCCAAATGTCTCGTGCCGATGAGCTAATATACAATTTTCACCCATCGGTCTTTCAATCCTCGTTATTTTGTTCTGGAACACGATTTTCGTACCAACATTTCTCTTTAGTCTAATGCTGCTACGTATCAATACTACCGTACGCGAAAAACTTCATATTCACCTTTCGACAGCCACTAAGATGCTTAATATATACGTAATTAACCTTATCTCGTGCTACAGTTGATAGATTATTTATGAAATAAATAAGAATTACGTAAATATTAAGTACTATAGATGCGTACTTGCATGCAATATAGGTATGTGTGCGCCCAATTTGCTTAATTAAAAAGACCGCTTTTAAGAGATCTTAGTGTCCGGTCGATAGTGAAGATGGTGTTTACTGCCACCACGCGGAAAAACAGGAAACCGATGGATCGTTGGCGATGAAGACCTTTGCCGGTAAAACAGGTCGCTCCATGTTAATTCGAATGAGCAGCAAAAAAATTTACGTGTTAAAATTTTGTTTCGGGTCGTGTTTGTCACAACAGAGGAAAATTTAATCGACGCATCTGGCTTCCATATTATTTCCGATTCATATTAGAAGCGCATATTCATCGCCTTAGATATTGAAAGGAGTATGACGTGGATAAAACGCTTCTATAAGACGGGTCCATGAATCACTCTGAAGCCACGATGTAACATTTACTCCAGGAATCTGTAGCGTACTAAAAATCAACCGTAACGCATTACACTGCCATTACGTAATAAAACACATCAGCATGGAAAAAGAAAAGAGAAGAATGGCTTCTAAGTACGTATATGTGCACTGCGCTCTAAGGTATGGGACTCACGTATAAAGGCAAAGCGCACTAAGCATACCGTCTTCAAATCGTGATATAACAAAGGCAGAGCATATACGGAATATATTTATTGTACCGATGGAAATACATAAACTTTGATTTCCTTAACACGTTTCGCGTGCGTTGCTACAATATGATGAAACTATGGCCCACTTATATTTCCTCCCCTTCGAGTATCCAAATAATTAACTATACACGAAGTAAAATGAATATTACTAGTAAGTTCAGTATTACATCCGAAAGGATTTTACGAAAGTCAGTGTGAATATTTTTTTAGAGCCACTTGTAACATTGCAAGATGGAGTAATCGGTACTTGATACAGATCTGTGGATCATTCATTACAAACATCTTATACGACTATCTGTTGGTTCGCAACGATATTACTGGTAGCGCAGGGAAAAAAGTGAGAGGACGAGAAATGAATCGTTGTACGAGCGACAAATAGGGAGACGGGAGGAGGATATCGAGTGGAAAATATGTAACGACCGTTTAAGACTGTTACTGCCAGGATCAGAACGTTCAGGAGCAGATGGGGAGTCGTTCTCTTGTCTGTTGTAAAGCGCGTAACATCGGTTGGGGAGTTTAAAAAGCTATTCCACCGTGGTGATGGCGACGGTGACGGGGTGCATTTGTTTTGGAAATCTCGCGATTCGAACGAATACGGGGTTGGTAAAGTACCTTGTCCTTATTCATCGTCCTTCTCATGGCTTGTTTTACTTAAAGAGCCGTCCGCTTGTTAGCATGCAGTGCTGTTCACTGCTCGCATATGAGTATTACTTACTTTTTATCATTGAACGTGCGAACAAGTTCGGTTTAATACAAGATATGCACAGGTAGCCGAACTCACAGTGGCACATGTATGCACGTTTACGACGTAGCAATTCGAAAGAACGGAAGAAAGAAATCGAGAAAATTCATGCGTACGATTTATTTATGGGTTGACGGAAAATAAGTAGCTGTCACAATGGTGGATAAAACCCACGGGAACAACCGTTGTGGAATTTTTTGTGATGCATCGCGTTCCGCGGCGAAAATCTCTGGCCCTCTTACACCGGCAGGGGCTCATCGGTGCCGAGATCCTATAAATACTTATTTGACGTCGAGAATATTTCAAACATTTTGCCAGTATGAGTTACGTGCGGTATAAATGGAGGACAGGAAATGATATCTTTCGCAATGACGCATCGTGTTTAAACAGAGGGCTCCTGTTCTGTAGTGCCAAACGTCCGACGTCCGACGTCCGACGAGAAAATAGACAACATGTAGCGCAAGTTGTTTATCAGGATGTTTATCCTCACCAGTAGAATATGTATTTGGTTGGATAACACTGATGGACATACGGAAGAATGTTGTGCCACGGCTTTCGATCCCCCTATATTATACTTTATCCGTGGACCATCATAAATCCAGTTTCGATTATGCCAGCTAATGGAAGTATTATGCAAGACGATAGCCGGGTTTAAATCTCCGTTCATACAGCTACGGAACGTAACGAGGGGCTGTAACGTTATAAAAATCATATAGCCATTACCGTTAATTAGATGAGGAGGACGCAATCGGCCGGTGTAAACGAATTGTATGTATTTCGCGAGCCGTTCTATCGGTGATATTAGCAGAACGTGCAGCGAAGGGTCAGAAAACGCAAATAGAAAACGAGCTTCACTACGGGTAACCCTAATTAAATGTATATGCAGATACTGGACATGCGTACAAGGGTAAACGAATGCTTACACGCGAATTGAGATTAGGTCGAAGAATTATGAAGCGAGTTAAATCAACCGCGAGATTAGATCAGTGCTCTTATCTGCCTCGCTCCGTCCGTCCCTTCCGAGTTATTTCGTACATTAAGATAAGAATATTGTGCTGGCATCGAATTTTCGACTGACCTATAGAACACAATCGAAAGACGCACGTCAACTGTAGAGTGCTCGCAATTTACAGCTTTTCTATAAGTGCACAGACTCTCATGGGTACTCAGCTACTCTGATTCATATATCATCGTCAACATTTGATACGGATGCTTCGACTGACGATTTAAAAAACTTGACGTAAATTTTCCTCTAAGCTACGTATCATCGTACGTATCGTCTAAACAAAAAATAATATAAAGTGATATCTTTTGGGAATTTACTGTAAACCTATGTGGGAGATGACTTATAAAAAGTGTTGCCAAGTCAGTTAACACGTTCTTTCGTATGATGGTAGGCCGTGACCCGAATTTTCTACTTACGTATTCTGTAAACGTGCGGATCCGACGATGCAATCGATAGAACGCAGTCAGTCAGTTGCGAATAGAGATGGAGAATCTTGGAATTACTCGGTTGAGGGGCAAGGGAAAGAGCGAAGCCGTCGGGACAAGAGGGAGAGGAATGAACCATCGCGAATCCGAAACGACAAGAAGGGAGAAGACGGTTTGATCGCGTGCCCGAAAGTCCAACGGAGCGTCCGAGTGTAAAGGTATTTTCGTTGAGTTAGCCGGTGGGTGAACGAGTCGAACGTCTGAAGTAGAAAGACCAAGGCCTCTTTTAAAGGGGGTGAAGGTGCATGACGTTGAAGAGAGGAAGCGAACCCTTCCGGGCATGTCGCTCGGGCTCACAGCCATGCGACACCTCATTTCCTTATCTTCAACAGGTCGTTACTGCGCCCCGTGTCTTTCATCTTTGCCCAGCCACTTTCCTAACGTGCCCAAACGATCCGTATGACGTGTACTTTTGCCCGAAAATGTCGTAGAATTTAGCGGACGTATTAATAGACTGTCGTCTAGTAAATCGTCGTCTCGAACGTGATACATCACAACGAGTGCATGCAAAATCGGAAAAGTCGAGATAAGGGAGTACGGCAGAAAGAGCAGGAACCATCAGTCAGGTTGGGAGCTTCCTCGGGGATTGGTGTCCGCTGGCGTTCAGCCACCGGCCAATAACATCCCCACGAAGGACAGAACCCAGTCGGGTGCCAACACCCGAAATTCGCGATCCTGTGTCGTCCCGACTGGGTGAAAAATGATCGCTCCTAAATTGCTTGCTTACATGATAAATTTCCTGCCGTTCGGGGTGCATATTGTCCGGAAGACAACGACACCCAAGTCACACTGGACTTACCGCCGATACTCAACACCATTTCGTTTATTTCAAATATCGACGCAGAGTCGTTGATTGCATTCACAAATTGTCAGTGCATTTGGTATAACCCTTTAACTTCGTACCGTGCCGTGTGACGCGTCAATCGTTGAGTTATATTCGAAGGCCAGCTAAACTAAAAATGGAAAGACGCAATTGCCTCTTCTCGTTTCAAACAGAGCACATCCGGAAAAACGTACACACCACTACATTTCCTACCCTGGATACAAAGCACCGTTACTACAAGGGGTGACGGAGGGACATCTCGGTTACGATCTTAGATACGCTGACGAAGATGTTAGGACCTGCTGCACAGTCGCCAAGGGTAATATATCGCCGGACATCGTTTACCGTTACGCGAGCCTTGCCAACACTTGGAATACAACGGGTACAAGTAAATCCTACAGAGGAAATCGTACATCTACTTTACGAAGAAAACACCGTAACACCTACACAACTATAATATCAATGGCAGCTTAGAAGAGATGCTTCTAGTACATTCTTGTGCATTACATCGCAACGCTTGGGACGGACGTATTGTGCGTCTAACAGCGTGCGAGGGAGGGATGGAATGGGACAGGGAACGGGTAACAGAAGGTGGCGTACCCATGGAGAAAGCCGATCGGACCGGAGATTTGGCATTAGCTTCGCGCCGTGTAAATGGAGCAACGGCAAGGTTTTCTTTTTGCGTTCGACGGTACCCATGGAAGTCAGTAGTTCTGTTCGTTCTGACGTTAATGTAGAGGTTAGGTCATTTCGCACCGTAAACTTCTCAAGTCGTCGAACGATCGATTCCGAAGACAATAGAGTCGTCAGTATGGGTCAGGAGCGTCAATTCTTTCTTTTCATAGATCATTTGTACCTGCGGTGTTTGGCTGATCGTACGCCGATTGTAAAACAAAGAAAATCGACTGTTCTACGATGGTTTCATTAGCTTTCTATTCGAGATACCGCTACATTCTGTACCTATCCGATAAATTTTCTTTGTGAATTACGAGATACACGGAAATCGTATTGAAAAGTATTACCACGAGAGTGCGGCGCACAGTCACAAAAAACAGGAAAGCAATATATTCAAATTGAAGGTAGAATTCGTCTATTAACATCAAGTTTAGCAATACTATCAGAAACGCATGATTTATACGGTAGTGCTGCCTCGTATTCTTTACTTATTATCAGGCAAGAGGAGTTACTGTTTCTGGGGAGTAGTGGAGCAATAATAATAAAACTGTAATATACAGAAGCGAGTGCTGGCGTAAAACGGTGACGTGCGGTCCGTGGCTGGATGATCCGATCATCATCTTAACAAGAATCTCGAGCAGTTTTAAGTCACGAACCAGGGAGATAGATCGTAACCACCTTGAACAGAGAGTAATACCACATTTCGCTTTGAATCGTCGGGCATATATAGCCTGCTACATGGATACACATTTCTAATTTTTCCAAATGTGTTGCTGTTATACGAATCATTATATCTAGGATCTAACATCCTTGAGTAAATTTGATTTACGAGGACGAGGACAAGGAACATAAGGAGGTGCAGTGGTTACTCCCCGGGTGTACTTACCTTTCCAAACCCCCAATACCAGTTAGGATGAGAACCAACATTTTTCCGACAGCCGGTTACTTATGACCTCGTTCTTCCGTGGCTCCGCAGAAAATCATAATTTAACAATTATCTCCATCATCGTGCGACCCCTCAACGGCATCCGTTATTTTCAGTAAAAAAAGATGTAGCACCATACTCGTACTAGTCGTATACGAATAAAATTCAGAAATTTCTCTAATGTCTCTGCACTCGGGTAAACCAAGTCCCGTCTTCGTTTTTATACGAAAATCGTGTAAATGTACGTTAGTCACAAGATTTCACCTTCTTCCCTATGTCTCCTCTCACGACTGGCTGAGTTTGAAATTTTTTGGAATCATGCGCGCACACGTGCGTGGATCCACGTACAAGCTCATAAACAAATCGGCCGCGTTTTATTGGAACGTCAAAGCGGAATATTGGTATTCTTCGCAAGGTCTCCCCAAAATATGTACGTTCGCGGGTTGCATGCTAATGACCGAGACGGGAGTTGTTAAGGCGAGACGCGGCGAGGTGAGGCGAAGCAAGGCGACGCAGGGCAATGCTATGCGAAGCGAGTATCGTCTACTTGCATCCGGTTGTCAGCGCTGGTCGTTAGATCAACGGCACAACGGTCGCCACCGTTGATAGTCACCTCACATCTACCTTTCCGTTTTTAACTTTCCTCCCTCGCTCGCTTTATTCGATAGATACCTATTGATCTTCCGCCGTGAAGCATCGCGAAGAATTCAAGAAATTTAACGTACCCTTTTCCATTTCACAACGAAGTAGACCGATGTGTGCTCGAACATTATCGCACGGCTAATGAAATGAATAAAGTTGTGCCAATGCCACGTTGATCGATCGATATGATCAGCTGTTGACCCACATTTAACATCCATTGAGAATTTTCCCTTCCTGAATGAGGGGAAGTTACCGTGTCCCACGGTTTTACACATCCCCCGAGAATTGTATTCTTCGAAATTCACACTTCGTATACCGGTATTATCAACCTGTCCTCCTGTCTAAATATGTGAGGTAATATTGGTCGTTACGATGATTTTCTCCGCACACGCATAAAATAGTTGTATGTTGGCGATGGTAATTAACCAGGACGATCCTCTCATGATGGCTAAATCGTATTGTCGCTTTTGATTAACGCATTAGCTGGTATAGGCGGAGAAGATTTTGTACCATGGTGGAGTAGGTAAACCAATTGCTGTAACCCGATCCCGTATGCTAATACGGGAAGAGTAGGACGACTAAGCTAGCCGGCGTAGACGCAACAGTGTTTAACCTGACCGACGAGTACTGGGTATTGTTATTTTAATGGACATTATTTGATTTTAAAGTTGAGCGAATGCCGGTGCTTTGTCCGAGGGGGCTTTGATTGCTTTGTCGATAGGGTCGATCCCATTCTGCCGCCCTCCTTCCCATTTTTTTTGTTCGTTCAATCGTGTTCCTTCGGCTCGTCTCTTTCATTTATACAGCAGAAAAATAAACAGGTCCCATAGACAATTTACGAAAAGCACATCGATTTATGGTAAAGAATCAGCTAACGATTATTCGGAAAAATTTGCTTTTTCTATACCTTTGCGAGTCGTCGATGGGACACGATGTCACATATGTGTGTATAGGTGTACGTTAGTGAAAATACCCGACCCTACTTCCCGATCAACGAGAGGGTGGCGTCTGCTGGGGTTGAAATGGACGAAAGGGAGCGGAAGAGGGTCGCGACGTTAAACTCGCCTCCGGTAAATAGAGTCTAATCAACTGCGGGTCTCGACCGATCGGCCAGATTTCAGCCTAAAATGGCTCCTATTGTCAGTGCTCAGGCAGTATATGTGCATGCATACGTACATACATACAGGAGCTCCTCTCTAGCCCTTGATTTGCCAACCTGAATGCAAAACAATCGTCGTGGGCTTCTGTGTTACTTACTTGCCATTTCAAACCTGCAGGATAAATTCGCAATTGTCGCATTTAATCTCTGTGGAAGGTTTCTACGGGAGATAGTCAAGATAAAATAGACGTGAGGACGCCACGTAACACATAGAAAATTAATCTGCGACTAGAGCAATCTGTTACTCTGCTGTGGCCAATGCGATACACTTTTTTTGGTCAGATGTAAAAAAGAGCTTGTCGAATATGATGGTTACATTTTCGGATCGTTTATCTTATTAATTTCTCGTAATCGACGGACGTAATTGAAAAGCAAGGCTAATTATGGGGATGCCAAGTGCTACGCGTGCAGTCAGTACTCCAGACAAGGGAGAAACACTTTCATAAGTTGACGATGGCTACGTGCTGAATATTGGAGTTTTTCTAAGCATTCCGCCAACCGCGGCAGATCAGCCAAGGGAATATATGTGCGCAGCGGGGGAGTGGAGCGATACGCACCGTGTCACCATATTCCTATGTCGAACAAGTCCGTATGAGATAGCGAAATCGTTAGCGGTAACATCTCGGATCAAATTGTAACTTTGACTCTAGATATTTTGAGAGGAAGATAAATATAAAGGCATCTGTGGCAGATATTTAATTTATTATCATGATATATTGCTGAACGTTGTCCATGAAGCAGGCGACAGCGGATACGAAGGGAGCGAGGAAGAAAGAAAGAAAGAAAGAAAGAAAGAAAGAAAGAAAAGAAACTGGAGGTGGAGACTTCTCTCGTCGACGCGCTATCGCATAACTTTTTAACTCTATTCATTTGGCGCACTGGTGCGAAGATTCATTCGCGTGTTATTATTTATTACGGTCCTCCGGCACGGCAGACGGTTCATTTTCAAGAGGGTGCCGGGATAATAATCGCAGACAGTAAACGCGAATCGCGCTTGATTATTATGATTGTTCGAGTCCTTTCTGTGGAACCCTCGGATAACTTCGTTTCTCGTTAGTGGGCCAACTCCTCACCGCTGATGATCGAGTCCGTAGCAGGGAGAGAGAATTCTCGAAGCCGACGAAAAAGAAGGCTGAAAGAGGGAGAGCCAATACAATGTTTCGCACTGTATTTGACGTACCTCGTTAGTTTTGCCGTAAAACTGAAAAAGTTAGACCGAATGGGAAGCGGTTCATCTGAATAAAGGGAGTAAAACAATTGTAGATCGCAGAACAGAGTCGAGGGTCGTATTCAACCAAAGAACGTGGGTGACGCAAACGGGTGGAAGCAATTTGAAAAATTATAGGAGCAGCGCAGACTCGGGACGAACCCCGTACTTTGGCTTAGCTCGTTCTATCAATGTGGCGCAACGAACGGGGCGGCCAGCCAAATATTCAATCGCTTTTCACGACAGAGTTGTTGAAAAATTTGCGCTGGCGCCTTTCATGGGACCACGAAATAGCGTACGTACTTGCCGGACCTTGGACGATTACGGATAAATGGAAGATGGCCAGTTTATTAGGGGTACAGAGGCTGGGCTGGGCTGGGACGTGCACGTGCGCGTAACACGGCAAGCGGTACGTGTACGCAGTTTAGTGGGAATTAAGGGTACGACCGTAAGATACGGTCTCGTTATTGCAGGTACGATGTTCCTAAATTGCCGCCTAAGGCCTTGGTACGGGCGTCTAAGCGCACTGGGACTTTAGTCGCGAATAACTGCCTGAGTGGACCAATTAACTTTCAATTAGAACCAAGAGATAACTCTTATCGCGTTCGCGTCCGTGAGGGCGGATTTTATGGGCCCCTTCTTTACCCGCGGCACGACGTTTATGCGGTCGCGAGCGCGAGCATGCTGATGCATGGCTCACCGTAGAAGGGTTAGATACGGATCGACATAGACCTACACCACTAACGCTTCTGCCCTTACCCCGATGTAATAGCAAATTTACGAAGACGGAATATCGTTCGAAAACGGCGATTGGTAGACATCTATTTAAATTTTCGCATTGCCGAGAGGTGCCAGAGTCGTAACAGCAAGTACGCGAGACTTAATCCATATGTATGGTTACCAGGACGAAGTTATCGCCCAAAGCTACGAGAGAGCCGGGAGCCAGAAGTCAGCAGGAACGGGCCCGCAGGCGAGTTTATATTTGTGCATTACGCTCACGTGCAACGATACAATAAGGATTCCTTCGTATCGGGGGATGCATGTTAAGTACTGTTCGCCCGTTCATTGCGCCCTCTCCCTCCCCTCCCCCCGCCCTCACCTCTCAGCACTACCCGACTCTAGTCCCTCCACTGCTCCTCCGTACGAGACATCATCATTCGGAGAAGCAACAACATAAACGTAATATTTTTCCCCGAAAGGATCGCGATGGAATATGTACCGGCGTTGACACGAAAATTACACGTGTAAAGGTCGAAAGTTAGTTGACGCGGTTAAAGGAAACCTATCGCAACCGCCATGGTTAATTCCTAGGCATGGAATAACTTTAGCGCCGGAGGTCGATTCGCATTAAGATAGGATCCTCCACTGGTCTCTAAGTGTATAGGATTACCGCAGTCCTGTACGCGCGTCTATCTCGACCTCGGCACTGTGTACGCAGTCTCGTCAATTAACCTACCCTACAACCGTTCATTAATTCTCCACCCCTATCGCGATTAGACTCATCAAGGATGCTACATCCGCATTCTAGAAAATACGAGCGGACCCTCCACCCCCCTCCCCCTTGATACCGCCGTAAAGGCTTTTTATACGTTGATTGTCTTAAAGAAACTGTCTGCATCACGACTGACGTATTTTCCCTCGAATTTATCATCTGTAAATTTCAGATAACGGCCGAAGAGAATCTACCGTATGTTTCACGATAGAAAATCCTGGCAAAAGGGTTTCACGCTGACGCGGAGCACTTCACGAACTCAAAGTTCGATCGATCGGTCTTAACGTAATAAGCCTATGAATTTCTTCATCGTATTTTGATTCCGCCATTCGCGACCAGGCACATGATATCCATATCCCGATATCCCCGGCAATGACCTGTTTCCATAAAGTTACATTGAAATTTCCAATCTTGGCAATTACTCGAGAAACGGAGTATCACAGTACATGAAATGATAGCTCCGCAGTAGCCACGTCAAAGTTATTGTGCCGTTCATCCGAGCGACAAACCGAAGGAACGCCCGGCGCTAAACGTTCTGGATGCCCGAAGGCACGTGGCTCGCTTACAACCGACTTCCGGGGAAGGTAACACACTCACCATCTCCCTCTTACTGTCTCTTCGTATCTCTCCTTCCTGGGAGGAGAATACCGAGCAAGAGAGAGGGTAAGTGACCGAGGTGGGGGAGTATGCGTGGGCGTACTATCAGTGCTGTTTACCATCCGGGGAATGTCGTTACCTGGAACTGGGCGGGGCCTAACGGAGCACTACCACCTTATGAACGGGGCCGGTTCTACTACGGGGTCCCCACTGTGAGATGACCATACCCCTTGTACAGCTCAGAGGGCTCAAGTGCGAGCGATATTAAGAATGTCGAAAAAATACGAAACAGAGACACACGAAACATACTGGGAAACGGATATGACATGAAGACGGAGAAGGCACTACTAATAATCCTTAATAGGCACTCGATTATTTGCAACGTGGCAATCTGCAAAAATGATATTAGCTGAAAAATAAGTACACCTTAGGTACATACTGAACTTACAGTAACATTCCTCTTGTTAATGTAGTTGGATACATGGACGAGTTCACGTGCATGTTCGTACATTCCTGTGTCTCTATGCGGGCTCGTACATAAAATTCGCATAATGCCTAGACAGGAAGGTCACGAGGATACAGGATTATCGGTAAGCGCGGCACAGGGATAATGAAGGATATGTAGAGAGAAGGCAAGGGACGAATGATCCTGCGCAAAGGTGGATACATCGAAGACGGGGATGAAAAGGAGAGGAAGCAAGTACCAAAGACAGTGTCCAAGAAAGAGCTGAAGAGGATAAAGAAAAAGGAGAGCAAATGAGTGTGTCCTGGTAAGATTAAGCTTGCCGTAGAAGTGGGCGGCCCGCTTATACGTTAGCTGCCAGGAGCAAAGAGTCCTGTGCGGTTCTCTCAGTGCCGGTATGCGGTCCTGTACGGACCGTACGGGCGTTACGGGGGCGGGACGACTCCGCCCGCGACTCACCGTTCGCGACTCAGCGCGCACTCCCGCCGCTTCTATCCTCGATTCCTCGATTCCTCGATCTCTCGCTCTCTGTCTCCACCCTCTTCCCCAGACCTCTTTGTCTCTCGCAATCACAGGCTGTTCGCTCGCTCGCTTCCTCGCTCGCTCGCCTTCCTCAGACATACGGTATACACAGACCCGTCTAGTCTTTCGCATCGTCGGGAACAGTGCACCCCACGACGTGTCCGTGTCGTCAAAACGTCAGCTTCACCTGCTTCATAACGCATCGCATGGTAGCCAAACCGATATTCCCATTAACGGCAAACTCGAGTTTACGGAAATAGTAACTCATGGAACTCTTCTCAGTGTGTGGGATCAAAGATAAAGTCCTTGCTTGAAAGAAGTGTTTGCATGTGAATCCACATATCGATCGACCATTTGCAAAGTAACGGTGAAAACTGGACAACTAATTGTGAAATGAGCAGTGCTAGTCGTGTTAGTGATGCTAATCTTGTTTTTCAAATAAAATTTAACGTTTGATCGACGATCGTCGTTAGATTGCTCATTAAAAGTTCCACTGATGTCCTTGTGAATACGTTGTCACAAAGTATTCCAAATCAAACTTGATACCTGGGGGCAGTGTTAAATCGGTAATCTTCCGAGTGCAACCGCGAACGTCGCAAGGATGGCGACGTCGATCGATGACGATGCACACGACCCGAGGAAGCAATGACGAATCGGCTTCTTTCGTTGGCATATCGATAAGCCCGCAGTGCTGCAGAGGTGATAGAATTATTACTCGAACTCAAACAGTGAAACTGGTGCATAACTCGGCATCCCCCAAGTGTAGATCAGAAATTGAAGCTCTTGAGAGCTAGTGGAAAATAAACGGTGCATAACCGGAAGTGAGGGGCCACAGCCGAGATGTTACCCTACCAAGTGGCCATGGATTACGGAAGCTTTCAGCGACAAAGCCCGGTCGGGGTCGGTGTCGGTGTTGGTGTCGGGGTCGGGGTCGGCGGACCCCATCAGGGTACCGCCGGGGCGCTCAACATCAACCCCGCGTTTACGCACTCCTGGTTCGTACCGGCGGACCTCTGTGTCCCGTACAAACAGAGTCAGGGTCCTCTCCTCGAGCCAGGGCATGTTGTTTCTCTTATATATATATATATATACATCTCTATATCTCTATGTGCATCTCTACACTTATCTACATGCTCGCGCTTATACGTTCTTCATTGGCGAAGGAGGAGGAGAAGGAGGAGGAGGAGGAGAAGGAGGAGGAGGAGGAAAGAGGGGAGGTCTTATCACACGTTCTTCGATTTGCGTATGATAATGCGAGCCTCACAGCACTTTGCAAGTTTTGGCTATTTCATTACAACCATCCTTTTAATGACATGCGGATAATCAATCAAAATCACAACAGGCCAGTTTATAGAAGTGATTTACATCGGTACATGTAATTGCAAGCCTTGGTACGCGACATGCTCCAGTTACGCATTAATTCGAATGTACTAAATTATGACAAAAATATTACTCCGTTAAATACGTTTAGTATGCGAGTACTACATTATCCGAAATATCTGGCTAACATTTTATTTTGCAAGCTTGAACTGTCCTTGGAAAACCTTGGGTAAAAGACTTGTAGGCGAAGAAGTACAACGATAGCCAGTCCCCGGAGAATTCTGTCACAGAGAGTGGATAATGGGAATGGTGATAGGTAGGTGGTGGCGGCAGTGGCGGTCGTAGGTATAGTACGTAAGGGCGGCAGGGCGATGGTGCAGAATGAGTACGTCACGCCACGGCAGTAAACCCAATGCGATCGTACGAACGGCGATGCTGACGGGGCAACCCGGGGACCCGTCAACTCTACCTTCGAATTTTCATCACCCTACAATTTCCCCTCACACTCTTACTTCTGTTGATTACTTCTTGCTTTCCGATGACTCGTCAAAGGTATACCGTATTCGAGGATAATTTTCAAATCTACCGGAAACGTTACCAATTAACCATACACCCGAGAATTCGTAATGCGACGGTATCGTCGGTCAATTAACCGATGACCGCAAGTTTCACGTTCGTTTGTTCAAACCACGAAGAAGACTTACGGTCCCAGTTCGTGTCCCGGTACTTTCTCCGAAACTTCTCAGGCTCGAGGTCTGCTCGGACAATTCGGAAAGCTCATCACGTAGATTTTAAGTCCTCCCTTATCTGCGCGTCATCAGGCCTTACCTCCCCTCAGGGGTATCCTCTCCATCTCCGCACCTCCGGTTTTCTTCTTCCTTCCTCTAAGCGAACTTTATCTACCATTTTTCATGTCCATGTTCCTATGTATGAACATTCGTTGCGTCATAGTGGACGTCTATGACTGTGTCGTCTAGCACGTTCCTTCCTGTGTAAAAATCGTAATTCCTCGCGTTTCTGACACCGTCGTCGCCGCCGTCACTACTACTGCTGTTGCTCCTAAATATGCATGTGAGATTAACGCGATTTACAGCGACAGTTCGACATTGACCGCTTTATTTAGGTAGCGGATAATAGAGGGAACGATATTGGCCGTACGTGGCTGTTTACACACAATCTTACACAATTTGATCAAACAATTACGCGGCTACTATTCCGTAACACTTGAAAAACTCAACGAAACAACGATGTTAAAATACGATTTCTGGAAGGGAATATACGCTTAAAAAAAATTATAATGACGTTACACAAAAACCAGTACTATACATATTTCTGAAATAACCGTAATACCTGTCCCTGAAATACCGGTAACCGTTCGCGAAGTAACGACACACGTCTATGCATCTACATATTGTTTGAAGTCTCTCGAAGAGATAAAGACGGTAAGGTGGAGTAAGAGAGAGAGAGAGAGAGAGAGAGAGAGAGAGAGAGAGAGAGAATTAATTTATTCCTGGGAGAGATCCCTGTAGGACAAAATAGTGAGTAAGAGAGAGAGGGGAAGAGAGAGAGATAGGAGAATCCTTGTCATTATTATCATACTGCTTCTAACACGAAAGGGTTTTAAGGGTTTTATATATTGAGTTACCAATGAAAAATCTCGATGACTTAGATATACCTCTGTATAACGAGCTTAAAAAGAAACCTAAACGTAGCTCGATAATTTTGCAACGTGCGCAGAAACTTATTTGTTCCACGCGGAGCAGTATTGGAGGAATCTTAAAGTCGAGCATAAGGCACGTGTGTCGGCGCATGTGTGCAAGAAACCCTTCTTAGGCGATCCTCTCTCGTTATCGAACGGTCAACGGAAATAACATTTTCTTTGTCCAAGTGCTACAAAAGCTTAGGCATACGATCGGCAAAAGGGCCGCAAAAGAAAATTATGTCGAAACTGGAGCCGTAACATTAGGAGCATTGTATTGTAGCACGAGGCTACGACTCTCCGGGGAATAGGGACGTTACTTTCTCCCACTCTCCATCGGATCGCTCCTTTTTCGACTCACACTTGTCTCTCGTAGAAAGGCGCATAAGAAAAACATATTTTGCAGAAAAATAAAAGAAGGTAAAAGAAAATGACCGATTCGCTGTTCGTCTCCTCCCCCCATCCATGTGTAAAATTGACAAAATCGTGTCTCGGTAATACACTTGGTGCGCTTCGGTCTGCGTATCTATGTAAATATCTTAAACGTAAATTGTGACAAATGTAACGGTTATTATTGCAAGATAAGTCGCGAACGTCGAGTTAACGGACAAAGGGGAGCGATCGGTGCGAAAAGTGCGGCGGTCACACGGACGTTCCTAGTTGTCCGCTGCTGAATTATTGATGGCCGCCTCTCAGCAGCCCTTAACGCGCAGACGGTGCGGCGAGCGACGATACTCGAACGTTCGGGGCACGACCGATTCCGCCGCTGCTAGCTGGATAAGGGACACCGCCTGTCCTCCTATCCTCCCATCCTCCCATCCTCCTATTCTCCGGCCTCAAGGGAGCTCTTCTTCGCTGCTGGGGCCCTCTCCAAAGCTACCGCCCAATTTCAACCAATTTGACCGAAAGTTGGGCGTAATTTTATTTTCGCACGTCTGCAGACACTAGCCGCTACTACTCACTAGTACTACCATCAGCAGCTGCTCGTTCCACGCACCATACCTTTGGGGAAAGCAGCGTAACGAGCACGAAGACGAAAACGGCAGAAGGTCCGAAAAATGAAAGACTTTCTAAAAAAAGCAATGAAACCGAAAAACTTATGAAATGAACATAATTTAATGGATATCAGTGAATTTACATCAGTTTGCAGTTTCAGTAGTTTGCAAAGATTTGCAAAACGAAGAGGTGAACATTTCGGTTAACCCCTTTAACCAATATGATCTGTCCGATGTTACAATTACCTACGTTACGCTGCTGAAATGTAGAAGTTGACCCTTGTAAGGGGTTGAGATCGTTAAAATTACCGGTTCGTTCGACTCGGTGTTTACAAGTTTGATCCCTCCGTCCAAAAGTTTTCGGTACTTTTCAAAGTGGAACGTCCGTCCCGTGCGGGAGTCTGCGAAGGGAAAGTAGCTGTCATTATCCCTTTGGGACGGAGAAGTCTGTAACTGGGACTCCGTCAGGGAATAAGACATTCTAAAATCATGCACGGTGTCCACGCGTTGTACGAAGAAAAGGTGAGAGGACGACAGACTCAAAAGCAGGAAAATAAGATAACAAACATGGTACATAAGAAACATGCGCTTCAAATTGCCATCGGTCACGAGGAGCGTTCACAAGCTTCAGCGAATAAAAACTACGGCGAAAACAATTTCGTTACTGGTTGACCACGGTACGTCAGTATCTTCGCGTTACCACTTTATGAAAAGATCCGAAAGACTTGGAATAAGATTGTCATTTCACAGTCGTTGGGCATAATAGTCGGCCAATAAAATCCCATTGCGTTCTCAACCCTACCGTCGGGCTCAAATGACGCATTTAATTGCACAGCCTATTTTTTTCCAAACTAGTCCCGCGAGCCCCGTAATCATACGAATGATTAGGCCACATTTTCGACTTTAGTGCTGCTTTCCGACAATCTTCCAACAACAAAATATCGTCGTTGTCGTTAAAACACACCTCCATGGACCAATATTGAGAATGGTGAAACGTACTGTTTTGTAGCTAACGTGCGCTAACATGCGAACATGGTGAGCAGGAACGACAAATTGTTGGTACATCACCGATTTGTCAGCTAGTTATTACTCAAATTGTAAACCTGAAACCGGAACTGTTGGGGGTCGAGCTCGGGGCGTGGCTACGACGCAGGAGATTTAGTCGGAAGCGTTTACCGGTTCGTCCGTAAACACGACTTACTCGATGGCATTTGAATAATGTATATCATTCACACACGGACATCCCCCACTCGGTTCTTTTGCTCCCTCTTCCTCTTTCGATCCACTATTGTACTGCTGATGGACGGTCGCTATGCCTCTACTCATCTACGAGCAATTTTCCTACACCTTCTATACATCTTGCCGATAAGTTAAACAAAATGAACACTTCCGTATTATCTACTAAACGTAAAGGCGCACGTTGTCCCGGGTTTTTTACTTCCAACATACGACCTCTAGAGTCAGCAAGTTTGATACCTTACATGAAAATATTAAGCGCTACAATATGAGAGATTTTTATTTGAAGTGCCAGTGAATCAAGTAGCGTAGATTTCGATTAGATTCTATTACAAGCACATTGTTCGTACGACTAAACTTCAGGTAATTCTTGCTTACAGTATTCTGGAGCTGCGTAAGGAGAAAAGCAGAGATGCGGCGAGATCACGTCGAGGCAAGGAGAACTACGAATTCTACGAGCTAGCGAAAATGCTACCGTTGCCCGCCGCTATTACCTCGCAGCTGGATAAGGCCTCCATCATAAGATTAACTATTTCTTACCTCAAGCTCAGAGATTTCTCGAGCCAGGGAGATCCTCCATGGAGTCGTGATGGTCCTGCACCCAACAAATCCGTTAAAGGTGAGCTAATTCCACGAAGCCAGCCGGCTCGACATCCCGCGAGACTTGTTGATTATGTAGAATTGGGATGTTCGAATTCCCATCGGATAGTCCCAGCAGATGGAGAGAACGAGAAACAAAACAATTAACGTAATACATTGTCGTAAGTCGACCCTGTTTACTACGCGCTTCTTCCGAAAATAATTCTGCTTGGTTAGGCTAGCCGTCAAATTGCTGTTTTTGACGTGCTCAGTAGACATGCTAGCGAATAGGACTGCTTCTGCTAGCGATAGCTACTGATGGATCGAATCACGCTAGCTAACCCCTGATAAACACACTTCTCTGGAACGGTGCTTCGGTCTTAGGGATGGAAAGCGGAAGGAATCAAACACGTCGAAATTTCATTACATCTTCCCTGCGAACGTATCGTGACAGTCTTGCAACTGACACGTGTCCATCCGCCACGTCGCACTAAGGCAACGCACGCACATCCGGTACCAGTGTGCACGCTTAGCTCAATAATTCGCAACTCGAATATCATGCGAATTCATGTCCGAGGGCTTTTCGACCGTATCCCTGCTTACATGCTCTCGTAGATTATTTCGTCGAGATAACGAGCATTCATAGATCTCCTCGCAGCTCAACCTAAAGTGGTGCGAACGATAGACGCCTTCTAACAATAGATGCCACGCAACCGTATCCCCTCGAACTACACCCGAGTGAAGTGCACTATGAAGCATGAGAGCACGATAATAGCGACTAGCCCCCGATAATCGTACAATTGCGAAAATGAGATATGTTAATTCTCGCCGATGGCCCGTGCCAGATTTTTCGTTAAGGCGCACATTGATGAGATAAAAATATACCGCATCATTTGAAAAACTTGTTGAAACGTTGATTCGCTTATTCATTGGCACTCCTTCTCAAAATCAGAGGGTCTGGTTGAGTTAATATTTGTCAAGCGATGGAGGAAAAGAAGGAAGAAATAGAGGATGAGGAATGCCAGTGGTAGGTACAAATACCAAGGCGATGCATTCAGCACTACCCACATGGAAATCTAATCACGACAGCCCCAACGAACGAGCCGTCCTCGCGTTACCCGCCGACGACGACATAACTAAACTAACGGAATCGAGTTAGCCCGGCGAATGCCACCACCGCAACTTCTCGTCAAACCGAATAAAGTCTACGCATTAAATTACCTTCTCTATCTCTCTCTCTCTCCCACCCTCTCACCCCCCCCCCCTCCCACACTCGCTCGCTTTCTCTGCCTTTATCCCTATTCTCCTTCTCGAAAAAAACTCAAAGAAAACAGTTTCCACTTTTCACGGCGACATGTGTTTTCTGCTCCTTCTACTTCACAAAAACTAGCTCGGACCTGACAAAGACGACGCTATTTCGACAATACGCATCTAGTAACTTGCCTACGTACGTTAACCTCATGATCTCGGGCAATTAATCTTCATAGACGAGGAGGAGAGGTAGAGCACAGCGGCAATAGATGCGAGACCCCGGGCCGCCCCATGGGGACAGGCAATAACGTTTCACTCTGTTCGTAGCCCGACGTACGGCCGACCGAATGCCCAAGGTATTTCCGGACTAATATTATTACGTATATTAGGACATTTCGTAGGTGACGCCCATCGGCGAGGGGAAGCATCACACCGCTCCGTATGGCTATCAAACATGTCTGTTATTAATGAGCTTCGAGGCTACATACCAATCACCTATACAAATGTACCCTCGTAATCGGGCGCGCAATATCATATATGAAAATGATCTCGTCGTCTGGAGCACTGATCCATTCTTCGTTCTCACGAAACAATGGATGGACCTATACTAAGTAAGTCTATTGTAGACTAGTGTGACCCGATAAATGACTCGTCACATATGTCCATTTTGCGAAATCCGTTGAAATCTTTGCTGAAGGAACCATTGAAGTCAGTAAATCAAGATAAATTTGTAAAAACCGGTTGTTACTCATTCTACACCGCCATAAGTAACGGCAAGTTGAGAACAACGTTGATACGACGCGTTAGAAATGAACTGCTATCGGCTAGGTACGGAAATTTTAAAAGCGTCCATTCGGACAGTTATTCCTATCAGTAAGAGCGTTTTGTTGTTAAGTTGTTAAGTTGTTAAGTCATTCTTACTGTTCTTATAGTTTAAACGACGACAGCGGACAAGCCTATTAACATTCGTCAAATTTCGCCTTTCCTTTTTAACATCGTTTGATTGTCCCTCAGGTAATTAGCTAATTAATTTTCATGCAGAATATGTGAATGGACTGGCAATCAGATAGGTAGATCGTTCCCGAAAAAGGGCAACATATTCGGCTATTTTTCATTAAATCCAGGTCCTGACGGAGTCCTACAACGTAGAAGGGTGTTATATGTTACGTTTTATTTCGGCGTATATCACGCTCCTAATTGTGGCATCGCCAAGAACCTTTGGTAATGTGAGACACATACTTGTAATATCGTCCACTACTTACGTAATTACGAAAAACACCAAAACATCCCAAATGCGCAATTGTGTCAAGTTATCATGTCCTTATTAATTGTACAGATCCATTTTAGCGAATGAGCATTTTACGTGCGTTAACTATTTCGTTGGCACGAATAGTCATTCGTTAGTTGGTAGGAAGGAAACTATGTGCTTGGTTGTAGACAAGTGGGTAAGGAAAGATGGGGAGATGAGGATAAATGTGGAAGTGGGAAACGATGAATCGAAAACGTTGGGTGAACAAAGGCATCGAGACGAGATTCGATAGGATTATCGTGGGTTCGCGAACGGGCAGAAATATCGGAATAAACTTGTTGACCGAAAAGCCCAAGTATAAGGGGTCAGTGCAAGCGGCAGTGCCCGATACGACGGGTTCATCCCGATGGGCTTACCAACCAGATTAAATGGACCTCGCGCACGCACCGCACTCTTCCTAAGTCTTTCATTACCGACCTTCACGGAGGGTCGGATTATTATTGTGGCTAAGAAGAACCTAGTGTTGTTGTTGTTGCTTTAACTAGAGATGAGGGTGAAATAAGAACCCGGTTTACTCGGTGGTAAAGGGCTCAAGACGATCGCCCTACCAACACAACTACTGTTATACAGATCGAATACATCCAATACAGCAATTCCGTTGTTAAGAAACTATTTAGGGAACAATTCTATAAAGACGCCTCAGCGAATGTATCACTCTTTGCAGGTGCAAATCGTGTGCGATCCCCTGCCACAGCAGCGGTCGATCATTTCGAAGTACATCAAGGCACCCATATTCTCCAGGTAGATATTCTCACCATTAATATCGTGATTGTATTCACCACCGATTACACTTTCACGTCTTGATTTTATTATCAGTCGATGAATTTTTCTTTTCTTTTTAAATTCGACGATGTAACAGATTCTTTCAGTAAAAACTACCTTAGTCCACCATAATTATTCAGATCATTACGACGGGTAGATAGGTTTACCATGAATTTCTGACAATTTACGAAGCCCCGCAGCACCCGTAGCCGTTCATCATAATCTTTCGTTCATTGTCCAACGCGCGTAGTTTAGACATAAATATTATTTCCCCGACAACTACAAGTTTTACTTTTTTTGTATAGTCCTTAGACGGATTCGCTATGGCAGTTGCGGCCGACGGACGATTTCTGTATATATCCGAGACGGTTTCCATCTACCTTGGCCTTTCCCAGGTGAGTACGAATCTCTCAGTCCGCGAGAATATCCTATCTATCGTCATAGTCCGGTGCTTTATAGTACCATCGGGTGTTCTTTTCGTGGAAGAAACCAACTCGAAGTTTTTTGTGAAATTTTCCCGTTGACGTTTGATCGATGAAATACAGAAATAAAAGAAGCGTTTAGTCCGGCAAGAGATGTATCCAGAACGAAATAAAATGAAGCCAAGGAAGTGAGAAACGAGGAAGACGGTGCCACTAACTCCACGTATGTGAACCGGAAGCGCGAAGAGAGAGTTAGGGGGTAAAAGTGGTAGGTATGACGGACCTGTGTAGCGAAAGAAACGACTAGAGAGAAACGAAAGGAGAGAAAGTACGAAAGAAGACGCCGGAAATCGAGGGAGGGATAGACGTAGAGGAGGCGGGTGCTCAGAGGATAGGGGGGTGGAGGGGGTGGACGGAAGAAAAGAGGAGAAGGTTGTATGAGTTGGCGGCCATACTGGCTGGCACCAAGCATGACATGGACGAGAGAAGGGTGCAGGTTGGAGGCGGGGGTGGTCGCATGCTGCTCACGTAGCCTCTGCACGGCGGCGTGTTCGCCATTCCTAATGCCACTGCTGAAGGTGGACGGGGAAAAGTGGGTAAAGAGAGATAGAGACTGGGATAAGGACAAAGGCCGAAGCAAACTGTGGCCAAGGGAATTGCGGGAAGAGCAGTGAGATCGAGACTAAGAAGAGACCGCAGTGCATGGGAAAACAGAAAAGAAAAACTGGCCGTTGCCCGAAATGAAAAAAAGCAAGGAATAACGAGAGGTTTGACTAGACAATTCAAAAGAACGTGAGAAATCGAAGGCAAACCTGATTCTGGATCTAATGGAGCGGAAGTGAAAATGTCACTATTTGAAGAAACTGCCCGTAAAAACGCGAGTAAAAAAGATCAATGAATCAGATGAGAACAGACAGAGATGAGAAATGTCAATTCAACCGAAAACTACTGTAGCAGAGAGGAGGACGAGAGAAGAGAAAATGGGAGGAGAGGAGAGTGAGGTACTCGTTGGGCAATCAATAGGGTGTTTCGGCGATTCTAGAAACCGGCGCCGCCATATTCGCGAAATATGGCTGCCATGATCTTAAGAACCGTCACTGCCAGCAGAATGCCACTTACATATGTCATTACTCTGTACCTATCATTATTTAATAAATAAAAATGTGGTAATCGATATTCGTGTTTGCAAATTATATCATAATTCAGAAAACCTAACGTTACGCTTAACAATCGTTGACTTCGGACTGCGTTCTATGTTGAATTATATCCTAAAATGAGTAATTCTGTTTTCTTCTCTGTTACATAATTATTAATAATTTCTAGGTAGAAATGACGGGGTCGAGCGTATTTGATTACGTCCACCAGCAAGACCATGCCGAAGTCGCTGAACAACTTGGTCTCGGATTAACATCGTCGACAACGTCGTCTGGTCCCCACTCGTCAAGTTCCGGTCTTGCGTCGCCTAGCAGTGCCGCTTCGGAAGATCACGGTTCCTCCTCCACGGCGAATCCTGACGGTACGTAAATCCCTGCATGCATGTGTACATAATAATTCAATCATAGTCTTAGCGTAAAAGCGTAAAAGAGATAAATAGGAGAGAGGGGGGCAGGAAGGAAAGAACAAAGAGGAACAGAGAGGAAGAGAGAGCGAAGAGTACAAGGGCGACCAAAACAAGAACGTTTCAAATAGGCTATCGAGCCGCCTAAAAGCAACGATGTACTTACTTTTCTTTAATAGAAATTACATTATTTGCACAGTCTCATCAGTAATGTCATTATCGGCTGGTGGCCTGTACAAGGGCTACGACAGAGCATTTTGTGTCAGGATGAAATCGACATTAACGAAACGAGGCTGCCACTTTAAATCTTCCGGTTATAGGGTAAATACCATGTGTGATAATTTGCAAGTCAGTACAATCTTATTGGATTTGCGATCTTAGTCACGTAGAATTGTCGGTGTAGGTCGTTCTGTTGCTGTGCCGTTTGCGGCCGCAATACATGTTCGGTCATACGAGAAAGTCGGCGCCTCCGCTAATGGGTATGGTCGGTCTTGCTATCGCTCTTCCACCACCGAGCGTGCACGAAATTCGTCTTGAAACCGATATGTTCGTTACTCGAATCAATTTCGACTTCCGGATAGCACACTGCGAACCCAAGTAAGTTGAATTTCGATACTTACGATATACCATCACTGCATAAGGAAAGTTTCTTCACCTACTTTTGGCGTATGGTAAACATTTATTTCTTCCGATGTCCAGGGTATCTGAATTGCTCGATTATACGGCCGACGAATTGACAGGAAAGAATCTGTACACCCTGTGTCACGGAGAGGATGCGAATCGTCTTAGAAAATCTCATGTCGATCGTAAGTTCCTACCACTGTACTTAGTCACTTGTGAACCATATTTGTCATATAAAATTTGTGCAACATTTCGCGCTTTTAGTGATTCATAAAGGACAAGTTCTCACGCATTACTATAGACTGATGAATAAAAGTGGAGGTTACACGTGGCTGCAAACATGCGCGACTGTCGTTTGTAATTCAAAAAATGCCGAAGAACAAAACATTATTTGCGTAAATTACGTCATAAGGTAAGTATGGTTTCTTATTCTGTTAGGTTATCCGTTAATTGAAAATTTAATATGACATAAATAATAACGTCTCTGTCACAGTGGTCGTGAATATGAGAATTTGATCATGGATTGCTGTCAACTGGAAGACGGAGTTGCAGGAGTTAAGCGAGAAGAGTCCGCTGGAAATGATCCGGAGAATGGCTCGCCAGATGCCGACAGAGGTGGTATGTATAACATAGCCGGCCACTGTCATATATTTAATTTAATTTAATTTAATATATATATATATATATATATATATATATATATATATCATACTCGGTTTGATGTGTCGTCCTTTAATTTGTCCGAAAGAAGGTCGAAGTAGCGGTGGTCCGTCGGCGAACCAACAGCAAGAACGTCCGCAAAGGTCACCACCGGAGGACCGGGAAGACACTAGAGGATCTGAGCCTAGTGAACCACGGGGTAAGAAACGGCAAGACGGAATGGCTCAACTTCAACAAGAGCCGCTCAACGCGCTCGTTCTAAAGTTGCGCGGTCACAAGAGAAAGATTCAAGACGACCAGGACAGCTGTTCCGACGACGACGAGGAAGAAGAGGAAGCTGATGGGGAAGCAGAAGGAGAAGGCGATGGAGAGGATGAAAATGATGCGGAAACAATAGTAAAAACGTCGAGTAAGATACACGCGCTTAGTCCGGCTTCTTCGAACCACTCGATCTCCGCCGGAGATCGAGTTTTACGTTCAATCAGTCCTAATCCTCGACGAACCACCGAGTCCTGTAAAGCGGAAGCTTCGGAAAACAGTAGCACGAATGGAGCTGCTGGCAATTCCAATGCTGCAAGCTCTGGTGGAACCAGTGCCAATGCCGTTTCTGGTGCCGTTGCTGTAGGCGGTGCCAGTGGCGGTACCTCAGTCAAAGATCTCGAACAAGCCATGTCCAAGCACCTTCCTGGCTCGTGTCTAGATAAATCCAATTCACCTGCGCTTCAACAACCGACAGATTTTAGTACTGATACATTATTAAAGCAACAACAGCAGAGAAGCACGATCCAATGGATCGGGGCGCATCATCACTTGGGTCATTTGACTTCTCAGCATCAACCAACCGCTGCCCCGCTACCAGCCTCTGCCCTCCTTCGTCAGCTCTACGCTAATCGAGAGAGCGTTATACGTGCTAATGTTCATGGTATCACCTCCGGGGGTAGCGCACGGACCCCCTCTTCGGGAGGCACCTACTACACGGGTGAGAATTTTTTTTCTATGTTTCACTTCATTGGCATCACTTCGATGTCTCGGCGAACAGTTACAACTGTATCCTGTGTATCGGGTGCAGGTGAAAGTTCCCAGAATGGACCTCTGCCGACTCCTCCTGGTTCCGAAGGGTCTGGAACTTACGGCGAACATCAGTTTGTGCTGGCCGCGCATACACAGAAGGCACCGGCCGGAAGTAGCTGCACCGACGCTTTCACCAGCCTGGTTTCTTCTTACTCCACCGCCACGGGTTACGCTGTTGATTACCATTCGGCCATGACACCTCCTTCCTCTGTCTCACCACGGGACAAACAACAGCAACAACAGCATCATCACCATCATCATCATCATCACAATCATCAACACCATCACCAACAGCAGCAGCAGCAGCAGCAGCAACAGCATCATTCCCAACAGCAGCAGCAACAGCAGCAGCAACAGCAACAACAACAACAACAACAACAACAACAACAACAACAACAACAACAACAACAACAACAACAACAACAGCAGCAACAGCAGCAGCAGCAAATTCATTCGGCGAACATCGTCGGAAATTACGAGAGCGCTGTTTACACAGATCCTTTGTTACGGCATCAATACGAACCAGCTCAGCCGCTTCCATTGAAACCACAGGTTTACTCGGCGGCGGTTCATCCGAGTGCCCTCGATGCAGCCGCTGCTTACGCCTCAGCCAGTCTAAGCGAACAACCACAATTCTATCATCATCCTGCTGCCAGTGCCGGTTTTCATTTGTATCATCCGTCTAACAAGGCCGCAGCCAACAGTTGGTACGGATCGACCTCCTAGTGGCCCGGTATCGTTCTACCGGACTTGCGGGCGTGTACTTAAGTAACATCAATCTTCAATCCAAAGTCGATATCCTCGCCTAAACCTCGAAACCTTGCTCCGCCCTCATATCGTTGCATTACATATCTCTTATCCTTTTCTTGACCGACCTCGTCCATCGCGACTTACACGGAAAAAATAACCGGTGTAAATTCCAACCATGCTCGTCGGAGTGCGGACGATTTCTTCGACATTCGGTATGAATTTTCTCTTTTTTCCGTGTATTTCGTTTTTAGACATTATACTTAAGCACTTTGCCTACGATGAATATCCATCTTTAATCCTTTCTCGGTCTTCGTTTTTTTGTCCGAGTTCGACGTTCTCGCTCTATTGTCATAAAATTGGCGTACTTTTTCAAAATTTGCGAAAATTCTCGGTACATATATATATATATATATATTAGAATATAATCATAATTGCCGTCTGCCCTTCGTTCACCGATAATCGTGATCGTGCATTAAATGTCTCGATTCGACTATCCGATTGTTCTTTTGTTTTCATAGTTATTACCATTATTATTATTATTATTATTATTATTATTATTATTATTATTATTATTATTATTATTATTATTATTACAATTATGTAGGGCGACTCATTGTAATATAATAAATAAATTATTATTATTATTATTATTGTTGTTGTTGTTGTTGTTGTTGTTGTTGTTGTTGTTGCTGTTATTGTCATTGTCATTAGTATTCTTACCGAAACCAGATGAAGCAGAAAAACCGCGGAGCGAAAAAGGAAGGAGTAGTCGTCGGAAATTAGAATTACGTACCTGCCAGTCAGCGTCACGTATTCACCTTTCAATATTATTTTCTCAGGAGACCATCCGCCGATAACATTGTTCAGCGGGAATGTAGAAAAAGAGCTGTGCTTACTACCTTGACGACATGCCGGTGGTTGGTGCGATAAATTCAACCGAATTTCGTAGGCAAAAACGTTCGTCTGTATTGTGTACATCATCGCAAGTAAATTAGAGACTTGCCCTAAATTGTTAATAATTTCTTTAATTTTCGTCTCACCAAGTAGCTTTCTCGCAAAGCGTAGGAAGAGAATGAGCATTACCATCAACAGACGTACTACTCGGTTCTTAGATTGATTCCTGATAAAAATCCTCCTCGTGCTATATCTTGAAAGTTCTCCGACGCGAAAATCTTGATAGCAGATTTGTGAAAAAAATATCATAAGACAAATTGTACCAGCTGTATCGAGAGCCCTGTATCCTTAGACCATGAAAACCGCGAAGAAGCGCACATCCGCTACCGTTTATACACACCATTTATCAAAGTGTGAGCCGCTGTTTACAGTAACGCCCCCCTAACAAGGAAAATAATTAACAATTAATTGAGTGCGTCCAAGACAGAATCGATTAAGCGTGCATGAAAGTGTAAGGTCCCTGCCGATACTCGCATTACTGTTGAGTGCGCAACAATCAACAAATCGTGTTGTTCATCTGACTGAACGCAACTCAACAGAAAAATCTATCGATAACTCTGTTAAATTGAAGGGAAATGCCTTGCGCTATCAAAGGGCGTCCGGTAGATTATTTTAGTGATAAGCAGGGTTAGCTCTGTGCGAGGCTATCATCGTGACATTGGCTTATGAACGCTTGGAAACACGCTACGCTAATATATACGATATAATGAGCGCTGCTATAAACACCGACATAGAAAATGTGAATGTTTGCGATGCAATTACACTCGGATGATCCATTAGACACGATCACGAAATACCTTCTATAAAACCAAACGATAAAGTGCGAATTTTCGCTTTTGTACATGTACACGTGCAATTTCAAGAAATGCGAAAGATGGGATGGTACTAAACAATTATATTTAATGCGTTGTGAAGTATCGGCAATGTACTTAAACTTGATCGTGTACGTTTCTATGGAATTAGCGACGCACAACATTTCTCGAATAGCTGATAATTATTATCATCGATAATCCAACCAACGAAAAAAGAAAATTACAAGGAAGCAAGGCGCCACGGAAATTTCAATGGTGAAACTAACACGGTTTCGATAAAAGCACTCCGCAAAATTACATGAATACATTGGTATTACAATAACCGTTCCTTCAATAGTATGTCGTCACACATCACCAAACGGGTATACTGCCGTTGATGCACGATGCTAATGGAAAATAAATATTTTTACATACCTTTACTGAAGCTTATCGATACCCCCGTTACAAATAAAATCATCGTCACACCTAATCTTCCATAGTTTATAAAATTATTACTAATAAAGGGAAATCTACAATCATTATTTTTATTACTATTAATATTGCCACCACTACTATAGGTTTTGATTGATCACATTTCTATCTAGGTATATTTTTATTTCCGTCATAACCATACCGACATATAGACATCTTCTGAACCAGCGTAAATTTCAAATATCCCGACAAAGAACTACACCTGAATCTCAGAATGATCATACCGATCAATCGTCTTTCGGCTACGCAATTTACGCAAACCGTAATACACTGTGTATCATTTTCTCGGTTGATTTACAGACAAAATATGTCTGTTATGTACTACCTCTCGGCCTACTTTTCGTTTCGTTATCGTTCCTCGTGTACCTGGTAAAGAAAACATTACGAGGTTTGGTTCGACGAAATATGTTATTACGACTGGTTCTATGAATGTAGAGTGTACACAATGAGTCGTTCAAAATGAATTACCACTATAAGCTTTTTAATGCAACTTCCATTTTAATAATACTTCCGGTATTATTCGGAAGTACGGCACGTGCGACCGTGCGTGCGTGAAAAAAGGGCGGGTGATCGTGTTATTGCTTGATCGGTTACAGGCGTAGCTCACTCGTATAATTCCGCTTAGAGGACGAAGTTAAAAACGCGCAACGCAGGACAATTGTCCGCTCAGTGAACTGTCAACCGTCGAGCAGGCGTAGTCTTGCACACAGGTTTGACGGCTGCACGCGCACGTTAACTGGTTCCGTCGTAGAGCGTAATTAAGTAAAAATATTTTTCGTACAAACGAAACACTGTCCTAACAACGCGCTCTAGTGCGCCCCTTCTTGGCTTTCAACATACGAAACTACCACTGAATTTCTGTGCACGCGTATACCTACACAAGCTGCACGTGCATGTTTGTCTTCTGCGTAAATGAAAAAACAAGTATCTATTTAAAACCTCCTAGCCTTCACGCTCTTATGTTTTTTACAAGTTCTCTTTACGATGTCGTCGAACTCACGGAAAACCTCAGAAACAGATAGAATCAACGAAAGCCAAAAACAATCGACCTTTCTGTCAAAGTATGGCAACTACTATAGGACCGCGGATAAATCCACTTTGAATTACGTCAACAATTACGACCCTAGCTTACCATATCCCATTAATACTCTTCATCTGCAATACCCTTATAAAACGCCACAGAAGCTTGAAGGATACACCCTACGAGATACTGGTTTCAAGGTGCGAATAAAAGCGCATAAGGTGATTCTCCGCGGAGTTTAAAGATATACACCTTTCATTGTGTCAGTCAAAAAGACTGAAATGCGCTATGTTGTTTTACGTGAACATTGGAAAATGTATGCAGGGTACGTATCGTACACGGGGAGTATCATATCGGGAATCGGCGGTTAGATCCAGATACAGTAAGAAACATTTAACAAGACGGGAAGGTTTTATCATAAAACATTACGAAAACGATAATGTCGACGACGAAGCCGACGACAATCTCAATGATCGCACGAAACACGACAGGTAATTGTTTGTCTATTTATTGAATGCGTCCGGCAAGATTCACCTTTATCGACTAACGCATAAAAACGTATTGGACCTAAGTGCAAACAAGAGGGACCTGCAGCAATGTCTGAAAAATTCGATGATCGGCACCACAGTTCAACAGTACTGTACCAATAGCAGTCTACACGGACTGCGTTATGTCGGTGACTCGAGTTTATCGCTGGGTGAAAGGTAATTACACTTTGAGATGGTATATTTTAATTGCATTGCGTGATCGGCTGAATTCATCAACAACGATGGCGTTAAAATTCACTAACTCGATCAACTTTGTCTATCACAGAGTATTTTGGGTGATTTCATTTGCGGCAGCTGTATTGACGGCTGTCTATTACATTTGGTTCCTCTACCGAAAGTGGGTGTCGGCACCGATAATCATCTCTTTGAGTCCTGAACCGGTTTCTCTCGATGAGTTTCCCTTCCCGTCGGTAACAGTCTGCAACATGAATAATGCGAAGAAAACAGAAGCAACGCGAATTAATCGCGGGTAAAGTTGTACATCTTTAGGTTCAAATAACGTTCATTCGCATATGTACTTTTTAAGGACACCCAACTTTCAGATACGATCCGCACGAGAAATTGTTTTTGGAGGACATTTGTAACTCAGAAAACAACACAGTTCCAGTAAATTTGGACGACGATTCAACCAATTGGAACAGCATGCTACGCTTCATGATCAACGTACGTTTTCTGATCGTGATACGTAACTTTCTTCATACCTATAATTCCGTTAAAAAACGCTACCACTCTCGTTATACTCTAATACATTCGTGTTTTCAAGGTTTCACAGCCCTGCACCGATATGTTGTATGCTTGTCAGTGGCATGGTAATCAAACCGATTGTGAAAAACTCTTCAATCCTACGATAACCGACGAAGGAATTTGCTGTAACTTCAACTCTGTTCACAGGAAGCATCTCTTTTATAATCCGTAAATATAATATAACAGTTGTTTGTCGAAGGAAGCAGGTTGTTGCGTAGAAATTACGTGAAAAACGATTCTCCGCTTCAGGAGGGATTGGTCAGATCTAAACATGACTTTTCCTTTCGCGGGCATCGACTGGACTCCTGAATCAGGGTATGAAGGTACAGTACCGGCGGATTCAATTCCATGGCGACCCTACGGGGCTGGACAATTCTACGGCCTGACTCTTATACTCGATGCGGAGGTTGACGAGTACTATTGTTCATCGACGGCGAGTGTCGGTTTCAAGGTACGGTACGGTTCTATTCCCTAAAATACTTTCCCATGTCTATGAACAATTTTCAATGATGACGACACGACGTATGTGATAGATGCTCTTGCACAATCCGGTGGAGACGCCAAAAATCGCTGACTTTGCATTCGCTATAACACCCGGCCAGGAAACCAGAGTGGTCGTAACACCGCGGATATCGACCGCCAGCAGAACAATACTGTCGATTCCTCGGCAAAAAAGAAAATGCTTCTTCACGTCCGAGAGGAAATTACGCTACTATAGGACTTACACCCAACGAAATTGCGTACTTGAGTGCGAAGCCAACTTCACGCAAAAAATATGCCAATGTGTCCAGCATTATATGCCTAGTAATAACGAATTTGACATTTCATTAATAGCGATAATATAAAATAAATGCGTGTGCCCATATGCTGCAAACACACTGGGCAAAAGTTCCCAGTGCTGTTGCGGGTTTCCACGAATTCCTCGCTTTTCTTCTCTACTCAGTTCCTACGTTAGCCTTCCCGCCACGTGCGCTTATGTACAGTCATTTAAAGACAATCCGTTTCATCTTAGAATCGTCAAACACGCCGATTTGTGGTAAGAAGGACGATCAATGTGCAACGAGAGCGAGAAGGGCAATGGAAGTGAAACTCTACGACGACGACAGTCATATCAGTCAGCTTAACGTCACTGAGACGTACGTAATAAGTTCACGTAAGCTTATGCTTATTGCATACACAAGTGACGTAGCCAGATACTACAGTTTTCTGATTGAATTACTAGGCCGAGTTGTAACTGCTGGCCTGGATGTTTCGAGACAAATTACAACGTTGAAATCTCCCAGAGCAAATTAATGTCTACCTTCGACATCGACGACCGTTACGTAAAGAAAAGTCAAAAGTACTTTGTGTAATTGTCTTTTCTCTCTAAAATGTATAACGCAATTCAGATGTACGTTGCAAATAATTCGTTCTCTTTTAACGCAGCGAAAATATGGCAGTTGTACATCTATTCTTCGTAGATTCACAGTTCACTAAATACGTCAAGACCGAGCTTTTTGGATTTACGGAATTTCTATGTAAGTAAAAATTAAAGTAAGGAAAGATAACAGCGACAGTAAATGCAATAACATTTTGTCATTTTCTTGCAGCTAGTACAGGTGGTTTGCTTGGACTATTCATGGGCTTCAGTTTCCTCTCCTTAATGGAAATACTCTACTTCGCCACGCTACGCCTGTGGTGTCGTCTACGCGAACACAGAAATATCTCCTGCAAAAATCTGCGGGAACTCGAAAAAAATGAGAACGCAGTTTATCCCTTTGCACATTAGCGACATGCATTTTAGCCTTTCTCGTAACAGACTAGAACTCACTTCGTTGCACCGTTACTGAAGACATGTGATTTCTTACGTTTGCAAAATCTATTAAAATGCATAATGCTATAATTACATTTCGTCGACCTACAAGTAAACACAGCACAGAAAAAAAAATTTTTTGGTAAATATTTTTCGTGATCCATCTGTAATCGATCCATCCATCGAGAACAATTAAATAATAATGATGTACGAGTCGACACTGAGTCCGCGAATGCCGATAATGTATGCATGTGAGTACTGTAAACAGTCTACTGGATCTATAGTCGCGTGCACTTGACTATCGCTCCTCTTCTGTCCAGGCCAATGATAAATTACGTATAATACCAGTTACTATATATAGGTATATGGAGAAGCCGATACAAAAGCCATATCACGAAAAAACACGTCGTTACAGTGGCAAATATTTCACAAAAAATCACGCTATACGATTTGCTGAGCTTAGCGCGTTCTTATTATTCAATATAGAGCTAACTAAATGATGGTTTGTTTAACACTTTAAGATGACATTATAATTTTCGATGTGTGTGTTTCTTAATATGCCGTGGGTAAGCAGTTGTTTACTTACTTTCTTATTGGCGTACCGAACTGCCAGAAAGTGACGTCTACATGCTATAATACGCCGCATGAGAAATTCTTTTCCTTTTAATCCACGTAAATTCATTCAAGACTCTCGCGACATTGAAAACTATATAGCGATTTAAATAATTCGACATGCATACTCGTCCGACGCCCGCGATGCCATCTTGTTTCCACTTTCGGGAGAAACATTGAAATTACTCCAGTTCGGTCCAGTCACAATTGGCGTGAACGTATGAACATCGTCTAACATTTGAGCGTAACAGACTACTACTACTTAAAATCATTTACGTATTTGTAAGTTAATACGTACGTCGTAATGCCAAATCTTTACATCAAACGTCGCTTCTTTCCAAAAATTCTCTATCATCATTCTCTCGTCGCAGTCGATCTAATGCCAATAAGGAAACAATTAAATAGAAAAGATTTTATTAGAAAAGTCCATCGTAAAAATCATCGTATTACCGTACAGCGCATTCGGTGTAATAAGATTGTTCCATAAAGACAATATGACAGCGAGTGAAGGGATGCGGGCGATAAATAGATCATAACGACCCAGTTATTGCTTTCCTTGTAATAATCCTCATGGAATCGTATTAATTAACAGAGTTAAAGTCAATTACCACGTATCTTCGAAGGGTGGTTTAGGGTGTTGAAATGATGTACTTGGAAAAATTCGTTTGCTCAAGACTTACCTTAAAATTGTAATTTGTTACCGTCCTCTGGTAATACACTGACATGAATAAACGATTTGTATTTTATGTCCTTGTACAATAAACACTTGTATTTCTGTCGCATAACATTGAAAGATACCGATTCAAACGTAGGCCAATAGTCGTCTGATGATGGAACACAAAGCCTATAAAAATCCATGACAATAGCCCCTATGAACGTGCGAAACGAACAGTTTTATAATCAATCTTGGGCAACTGGTAATTTTGCATGAAGCTTGGGAAGACACTCTCAGGTGTTCTGATCAAGACGGAAGCTCTAAGATTTTACGAAATGTCAAATATTACCTATGCTGACAGTGACAGGAGGTGCGCAGTACGGCAGAGCAGACGCTCGTACGGAAAAGTTATTTAGGCGTTTTTTTCATGCAGGTTTATTTAACATGCTTTTCACGACGTAAGCAAATATCTTAATCATTCGGGTGCTCGTATTCGCAAGGATTGCATATACAAAATTTCAGAATCAATAGAAAAAATGTCTTTCTATAAATGTTTATTGACATTTCAATGGCTCCACATTTCACTCGCTCACTTCGTTCATTGCTTACACGACGAAACATTTTACGTAACAAGTATCAATTACCTTTAATTCTGCTATGACTACAAAATCGATGATACAAAGTATTCTATATAAGCCGCTCCGCACCTCCTATTCGCGAAATTCATCGCAAATCACTTAAAATTAATTAGTTATCCACAGTACTTCGTACTTGCACTCGCACACCTGAATTTCACATTCTTAACTCTTTCGAGGTTTCTTTATTGAACATTTGTCAATGCATGTGTGTGTGTGTGTGTGTGTATGTGTGTGTGTGTGAGTAAATTTCTCGAACAAAAGGGCTCTGATATTCTTTATATAAAAATGTTTTTCAAGCGGTCGACACTTTGTAGGAAGCTCTAAAAACGACCGTAAATGAACGGAACTGCCATCCATTTGGAAAACGTTGTTCCCAAAAGGCATAAAAAAATATCTTTATATAAATATGCGATCACGGTATAGTCAAAAATATATTTTTTTTCGATGGTTCAAGCCAGTCTTAATTTCTTTTTAATTTACGTAAGACAGAAGCAAAATCGCATGATTATATGAAAACGAGAGCCCTCCCTTTCGATCAGAGAAAATTACATATCTGCTAGTATTTACAAGCTTCCCGTATATTTCATATGTATTTAAGCAAAAGTAATCATAATAAACGTTAGTCCAGACACCGTCGACTACCAGTAAAAGAAAACTGCATTGTCTCTTGCTCCAAAATGTAAGATCTTAACTGCCGAATGATCGTAACGCTACACGTGTACCCGGGATTAAATGTAAGTAAAGCGCTTTCATTAAACAGCACATCATAGAAGATTCCGATTTAGTTTGTATCGAATCCAGTAAAGCAAATCGTAGAGACGAATGCGAAGATGAATTTCGCTACCCAGTTTTAAAGGGTCGGGCAGACTCTTGCAGAAGAACAAGGAAAAACTGAAAGTTTCTAGTCTACTTCAAAATACTGCAGCAGGTATCATAACCACACAATCTCAAGTTCCCGGTAGAATAACCAAGAAAGGATAGTGATTGCGCTAATTTGTCCATGTAACGTCTTCATCTTGACAATGGCATTTGTTGCGATACGCACTATGTTAACCGTAATACACGCTTTTTATACGTTGCGTGCGGTACGTAAAACAAAGTAATTTGAAACGCCACCAGGCCGCACATATCACTATGTGCCCTACGTCCAGAAAGTTTTCCATATTGGCCGACTATCTCCAGTAAAAAATATTAATTGCTGCAATGACTGTTAACCGAATCGGTTCAATCGTCATATCGTAAAATTCCGAATACTTTCTTTCATGCGTTATTTAGATTAAAAAAGGAGCTTTCGATCGATCGGTCGAAAATCTCTACTTCAATAGAATAATGCTCGATACTTTAAAACTGACAAGAGCACATCCACATCGTCTGTCTGCCAACACCGACCTTATGGAGCTGAGGGCCCATGAATTCGAATTTACCTGATGCTTTTCCGCACGCGATTATCAAAGTGAACAACGACTGTATGCCATCGCTAGTAACAAGTGGGGATACAAAAAATTATGTGTACGTGCATACATACACATATGCTTGTGTACAAATACTCCCACGTACACACGAATGCATGCATACATACATATGAATGCATTTATATATATGCGCATCGTTTATCTAGCCAGCTATCTGCTGTTATAAGCTACAAACTATTTAGTAACTGATATTCATATAGTTCTCGGACTTAAAATTATAAAACAGTTTTAGTCTGTCCGTCGATATTTATTATCGTTATTGCAATTCCAGCGAAACATAGACCTTCCCACTCCCTCAAAATGGCCATTCATTACAGTGTCCTAAAAGAGGTCGTTGTCGCATTGATGTTTTGAACCGACTTGCCGATTACGGATCGCTCGTTGCGCAAAGTCATTCCATCCTAATCTATTTCAGTTTACGAAAATAAAACTGTCTCTAAAAGCTTCACCACAATTTCTTTTCTCCCAACTGTTATTGCAAGTGCCGTACAGAAATTTTTACCGCACTTTATGAATCCCGATGCACAGTAAATGATTTGTGAGCCCATGGAGGGCAACATAATTTGAAATCAAACGGTAAAATCGAAAAAAGCCAGGAGTCTTTTTGCAAGGAGTTGATTCAAAGCAGGATTTTCTTCTCTCAGCTACAAGCACATCTTGCGGTAACTTTGCCTCGTCATTCGGTGTGTCACTCACGACGGCCGTCATTGATCCAGATTATCCTATGAAGGCTATTCGAATACAAGATCCCAGATACAACAACTGTACTTTCTCTCTTGAATAAATTCCAAAACTATATCGCCTCGGTACAATAGGTTCGTCTTTCACATTTCGTTTGCACGCACATATGAACCTAGTTTGCATCTGTTTTCTATGAATTCACGCCGGTGGGACTTTGGCGATGTTGATGATCGACACAACTCCCAGTATGTCCAATACACACATAGAAAATCTTCGAGCCACGCTTTCAAAAAACTTTGTTCACGAATCAGCCCTCATTCGTAGTTAGATCTCATACGAGCTATCTCCGTCCAAGTCTAGATTATTCCGTGCTAAAGCTAAGGGAACGATCTGTTGCCCCGGCAAACCGATGACAGAAATATACTGTGTGTCTTTATTTCCATGTAATAGGCTCTTCTCGAGTACAATTACTCACGTGAGACCAATATATATGCACACCCGTTTCTTCTTTCTGATATTTTAAACATAGTTTTGAAAGGTTAAAAAATCAACCTGTGTACCACTTTTTGCTTGACATTCTCTAGTCGAATCATTTAGGCTCTGGGAAGGCCACTTGGCATTTGTAGACTTCCTCGAGCATTACCGCCTGACCTTGACCCTGGCTAACGGTGACAGGAGTGGTGGCATTCACCACGACAACCTGTTGGCCTTGTTGACCCTGCTGTGGTTGCTGCTGCTGCTGCTGCTGCTGCTGTTGTTGCTGCTGCTGTTGTTGCTGTTGCTGTTGCTGCTGTTGCTGCTGTTGTTGCTGCTGCTGCTGTTGCTGCTGCTGCTGCTGCTGATTACTAGCGTTAGCTTGGGCATTACTCGGATTATTCGCACTCTGAGTTCGAGCCGTCTGTCCATATTTCTCATGAATAGCACGATGACGTTTCAACGCGAAACGGTCTGAAAAGCCTATCTCGCATATATCACATCTGAAAGCCAAAATAATGTAATCAGCACCCTAAACACAAAGAAGTAGAACTTATCGTATTAGTAACACACCACAAAATACTACACTCAAACTAACCTGTGTGGTTTTTCGCCGGTGTGCACTTTCGCATGATTCTTCAGATGCGTGGCTTGATTGAATGCTGAGCCACATATATTACATCTATAGGGTTTCTCGCCAGTATGAATCCTCCGGTGATTCCACAACGTCGAGTGTCGGGCGAATGTCTTTTCACAAACTTCACACTGATAAGGGCGTTCGCCAGAATGAATTCTTTCGTGATTCTTAAGATGAGGGCTTTGTGAGAATTGCATACCGCAAACGCTACATTTGAAAGGCTTTTCGCCTGTATGTACTCTTCCGTGATTTTTCAAGTAAGCCGCTGTCAATGATAAAAAAGTATGTTCAATATCCGTACAATGAAATAACTTTAATAGATACGAAAAATATTTTTTACGTTAACCCTTCTATCTTACCTTTTGCGAAAGCTAAACCACAGACCTCACACTTGAATGGCTTGTCTCCGGAATGAAGTCTCTTATGGGACCAAAGGGACGAATACCGAGAGAATGTACCATCGCAAACGTTACAATGAAATGGCTTCTCCGCTTGATTTTGACTGTTTTGTTTACCACCTGGAATATTAAATGTGACCGAGATTTTAGCTTTCTTCGATAGGTGTGTTGTACATAAAGCTGTCCCAGATGCTCTTGTAAAGTAATCAAAAGGAAATATTTTGGATCGTGTATGGCGCAATGGACGTTCATTTCATCCCGGATATCTAAAAGTATATTAATGAATTATGTACGAAATTTACTGAACAAAAACATCTCACGACATATCTACATAAAAATCAGTGACGACGTGTAGAACTCTTGTCTTATCTACCACGGCCACATTTTTCGATAATGAGTTAAACCGTTTTTTATATTAAAATTGTTAAGAGACTGGCGTGTATACATATATATATCCATAAATGGAAAGCAACGACAACATCTCTTTCCATTTTAATTGCAACTTACCGACTGCCATGATTGTTAAAGTATTAAACTTTCATGTACAGTCTAATGGCAGCTGAAGTTTTAATATGACAAGAGCGCCCTGTATGCCACATTCTGTATAGCTCATATTGGTGTTCATACAATAAAATTTTGCTTAGAATTAGGAACCGGAATTAAATTAAATGAAACTGTTCCACAGGCAAGGTGTTATCCACGTGGCCCAGGCTTAAATTCAAACTTAGTAGGTTATATAAAAACCAGGAAGGAAATGCTGCAAACGTGGTTCTCATCATTATATAAATATGTTCCTATGCATTGACAAAGGCACATACAAATTTACATATACGCACATATGTGAGTATTTCATACACATGTACATCCTCTGTAATAACTAGGAATGCATGCGTATCAAAGTTATTAACATCAATAAAATCTTAATGCATCAAGTGCTGATAGAAATAGTTTGAACCTTTTCAACATAAACATAAATGAGTAATTATTATACGTTTTTTAAGTAACTAGTATTTATATAACTTAAGAGGTAAAACAGTACGAATGAAAAGCTTCAATGAAAATAGAATCACAGCATAGGAGAGACAGTATTGACGGTGCTTAAACGAGAAAGGCAACAGTTTAAGGTTACTTTATAGGAACCGAAAGGAAAGTATCCATTCGCAGTGCTTCTGACGGTAAACTATTGAATACGCAAAGCGTCCCATTTTTTAATGCCATTAATAGTCAAAGTCGTCGTCGTCCAAAACAGACTCCTCGATATTGCAAACTATTTACGACAATGTAGATCTTATATTCTTTTCGTTTGTAATTTTCGTACAACTTACTTCCTATGATGATGCGGCCTGTTGCCTTGCAGTCGGCGCACTTTGTGAGGGAACCGACTCCAGAATCTAGTTTATCGGCGGGTTTACCTACCATACACCACCCGATATACGATCACAACAGTAATGAGAGGGCAGAAATGTGGCACGCGAGGATGATCAAGATTTACAAAGAAAAATGTTGCCATTGCCCGCAATACTGTTCGCAGTTAAATGTAAATATCGTTCGTTACTCGAAAACAACGCACAGTCAAGTAAGTCCTTCAGAATGTTGACATTAACATTTTTCTTCGCTTCAGAAAGAGCCTATAGACGAAATTACTCACCGATAAAAATTATACCCGTGCCATTACACTTGTGGCATTTTGTGAAACTAGTGACCCCCCTTCGTTTCACGGGATGATGACCAGGTTTAATCGCTGCACAGAAAAATCAAAGATATGAATTGCTGATATGGCCTATGCTCAAAGTGAATGCATAGAAACGACAATGTTATGACGAATGTTATTAAAAGTCACTAGTATATCCGCTTCATCAGTTGTGAACCCTCTTCGTAATTGCTAACAACGTATCTTTAGTAAAGTATCTTTCAATGGAGGTCGAACGAAAGAATCGAGTTTGGTGCACACGAATACGAAGAAATGGACCCTGCTAAGCTTACTCTTTTTCACTTTCGTGGGATGGTGCTCGCAGGGATCTTCACTACCGCAGTCCTCGCAGATTTGGACTTTTGGCTTTTGATGCATATTAGTTTTGTGACTCTTGAGCTCTCCTGGCAATGCAAAACATGCTCCACATACGTCACAAGTATAGGGCCGCTCTGGTGTAGTGGCCACGGTAACCGTCGTTGGTGTCTGCACAACAACTTGTTGCGGCTGTTGCTGCTGTAGATTGCTCGGCGTCGTGTTATGAATTCGCTTATGGTGATTTAGTAGACTCATGTGCCCAAAAACCAATCCACAAATGTCACACTTGAAGGTTGCATTGGTGGCAGTCGCTATGCTCATCTGATTCAACAATGTGTTATAACCGACAGGTTGCACATCGAAACGATAACAACCCTTGTCGTCGGTAGTGATCGCACCAATTGTGCTCACCGCATTAGTTTGAACCTTCTGGAGCATGTTGACATTGTAGTAAAATGGAAACTCAGCAGTCGCAGTTTGTTGCTGGGATTTATCCTCTTTTTTTTCTGACGTTACATACATCTGCTGAGATTGTTGCTGCTGCGACTGCTGACCCTGTGCAGCCTGCTGCTGCTGGATTTGCTGAGGGTCGAACATGGCTGCCTATTGTATAAAGAAAGGACACATTAGGTATCAACCTATTAAAATCTGTATAATGTATACTCAATATATGAATAGGAGTATGCATTGAGCATCCGGTTGTATCCGGTCCCTGCAAGGCACCCTGTTCCTATCATTTATTATAACACAATATTTTCTAACCTGTCTCTGATCCCCGTAACTTGAGTTGCTCTGCTCAGTTTGAGTGAAGCTATTAGTTTGCTCAGTTTGGGTAAACATGGAACACTTTAGTGGCTGCTCAACAGGTTGACTCTGTCGAACAGAAAAACTGGTCAGAACCTACAGACATCTGTATCAAAGTTGTTTAGTTTAATGCCCCAGGTATGGTCAACCACCCATTACTTAATCACATTGGAAGGGTCTGCACCAAGCTCTAATAACGTTTTGTTTGTGGTACGCATACCTGCTGTATCTGATCAGGACGGGTTGCATTCAACCACACCACGTTGTTGCCATTTGATTCTAGGGCCATTGATGTATCGCCTTTGACCCTGCACAATCATTAGGCATTCGTTATTGTATATCGAGATACGCGACCGACGTGAAATAAATGTGACAAAGGAAAACAACGAGTAAAACCCGTTAAGAATATGAACAACATGATGGACAGTTATGAATGACGAAAACCCAGGTGGGGATGGTGGTGCAAACGAGAGAGAGTAAAGACAAAACGTGTAAACAACAAGTTATTGGGTTTCGCTTTGTTCATCAATGTGAATCATTAAAATTTACTTACATGTGATAGTCTAGACGTCCACCGTGGGTTACATCTCTGATTGCCGAGTAGACGGTCCCCTAGTTGCCATGACGGCGGCGCGAACCGCCGCGCGCGCGGATCTTGAGGGATTCGCTAATTTTCGCTGAATTTCGACGCACCTCGTGCCGGCCACAAGAGCGTCGTGGCGAGCAGCAGCATCCGCGCCAGTCACAACCACTCAAGGGTGAGACGAGGACGCGAGAGTCAGAGAAAGAGAGAGAAGGCGTAGGGTACTTCCAAAGAGAGAGGGAGGGAGAGAGAAAGAGACAAATAAAAAGGAGAGTGAGAAGGAGCTTTCCTCGTGTTCGCTGGGGCCGTGGTCGCGTAACTGAGAGAATCAATGGCGATCAATCTCTCTTTCTCCCTCCCACACATATGCACGCACACGCAGCCCCGTGTCTGGCTGTACTGCCTGGTTCTACACACTCTCTGTCTCCCTTTATCGTATGCACCAGTCGCAAAGGAAACCGGACTATCCGCGAGCCACACAATCAGTGGCCGAGAACGAAGCCGATTTGCCAGATCCTCGATGTTTACGCGTTAATGGGGATACACCATAAAATGATGGGCTTGTCAAAAAAAAAATTGCTGGCCTGCAGTGAGAGGTATCGTCTCCCTGTCTGAAAGCGCAACGACGACGGCGACGGCGGTGGCGGTAGCGGCGGTGGTGGCGGCGGCAACGACAGCGACAGCAACGGTGGCGGTAGCAGCGGCGGATCTCGTGTCCGAAGCGCGGCTACGGCGACTCTAGCGAGTCGGGCGTCTCAGTCTCTCTTGCATCAAATTGGCGGCACACGTGCAAGCTTCCTGTATGTTTTGTCACCGCACGTTGCTTGCTCAGCGTAAACACTAATTATATATCGGAGTACAGCCGAAAATGCTGGGCGTCTTCAAGACTTGTAAGAGTTGGGCCACGTTGCCATGCGTATCTCGCGGCTCAGGGTAGACCGATGCGTGAGAAGGCAGACCGAGCACCGTCAACAAACTTCACGGCAGCCATTACACGCGCGACGAGGATAACAATGATCGACACGAAACGCAAGCGCGCGCTCTTTGCTTATACCCCGCTCGCCCCTGACCGCACTCTTCCTAGCGTATTCCACTTCACCAGATATCCCTTCTAGTTGGTTCTTTCCGATGCGAAGTGTTTCGTTTAAAGGCGCCTTCCGTGGCCGCAACGGCTAACCAACGTTCTTACCGCCAAGGTGAGCGTGCAACACTACTGGTCGAAGCAACACGTCGCCGTCGATCGTAGAGTAACCTTATTGGTTCGACAAAATGCGACGCGCTCTTGCCGGCGGCATTTTCGAATGTTCGCTGCTACCACGGGAAACTTACAAAACCGTTAAAGCATGGAGCATTTCGAAAATCTCGTCTTATCTATCGGTATAGCACAGAAACAATTATCCAAGTGACAGGCAACATCTGTAGCATGTGATTTGGAGTACAATATATCATCAACAGCCTTTTCCGAAACACATGTACATACGTATTTAGGAAGGTCCAAACGTTTAATCAATCAGGCAATCGTTTAAATAGAAATGAAGCACTCCACGTGCCACGATACTCATTCACACGATACACATTCGATCGACAATATAATTAGAAAATCATATTTTATTGCAAACGGTTTTCACATATACATAGAAAAAGTAGAATTAATATATCATAAAGCATAGCAATACCTTTCAGAACATGAGCATTTCTATTGCGATTCTCCCTTCAAATGCTTCTGAATATCTGACGACATAATGAACAATGAAAACATTGCATTACAAACATTACAAAACATTACATTTAAGACAAAGACACATTCCTATACAAAAGCGAAATTTTGTAGCCTATAATTACATCTTAGGTATAGCCCACTAAATTAACACTACAATTATTAATCATTTCTGTACAATAGTTACTAATCTCTATAACTTCCGCACTGTCGAAAGAAACTTCGTACTTATCTTCCTCAGATCCGAACTGCGTTAATGCTACTTCCCCATCGTTTATCCTACGCATGCTCAAGTTATTTTCACGAGTATACCTTGATTCATTCCTTATGTAATAACATTACGCATACTTAGATTCACCAACATTAAAACATCTGTAGCATAGTGTGGTACGTATTTATTTTTATATAACGGTTCTGGCTATTCTGAAAATCGTAGGTATAGAATACGGTATTCAAAGACCATCAACGTACTCCTATTTATAAGTCTCCGGCGGTCGAGTCACCAGGGACATTCTTTCGACTCGTGTCATCGTGGTCTCCTCAGAGGCCCCAGCCGTGTTTTGTTCAAAATATCATTGAATATTTAAGCGGACTATCAGCGAATATTCGCTAACTCATTACCCGACTCACAACTGCAAGTTCTTCATAGTTAAACAATTAAATAATACTATCATTAATTTGATATAATGTCATTTTGAAGAATTTGTAAATGACTTTAAGTAAAAAGCACATTATATCTTTATACAAAATGGCTTATTTATTTTAACGTAAGCATAAAAATTCATAGCAGACATTTTGTTGCCTTGTGTTGAATCGGTACGTGGCAGTTCGGCATCCTGCATGCTATACATATTGTTTTTTAACGTGCATATTTAATATCGTATTTCACAAATGCACTTTACATAAAAATAGAACTTTTACAAATGTTGCCAATGATCCTTGTTAGTCACGTCCTAGTTGAACCCATCCACGTCCCTCGTCCTGTTAAAATGCGGTGCGCTGCGGTGCGGCGCGGTGCGGTCCGATACAGCGTGACGCGTCAAGACACGGGGTCGAATATATTCAGTAGGCGCCGCGACGCCGCCATCGCCGGAGGATTTGCAGTTTGCGTAAGTGGACCTCGTTGGAACTTACACCAAGTCAGATTTTTTCTCAGAGCCGGAAGACAATTGTTAATATGTTTGCAATAATAATAATATCAATCATTTTCGTGAGACAAGAAATATTGATAATAGGGAGATGAAGAAACAACCAACGCGCCGTGGCAGTTGCATCGTTGATAGTGAGCATTATAAGAAGTCAATAAGGAAAGCGCGTTCCTCTTATACAATATATACATCTGTTTCGAACCAAACGAACACGAGCCTATCGACGATTCACGTTGGAGTACGAACAATAGGAAGAGTAATTTGCTAACTTAGAAACACCTTCTGTCGATCATCGTTGCGTCTAGCCGTGTCGCCGATTCACATGATTCAAGTAATGCTCTTTCGAAGCGCCCTTACCTAAATAAATGTATAATAAGGATTGACTTTGTCTTAAAATTCTGGAAATTACTATATCTACAGCGTTTATGATAGCCAAAATGTCGCAAGATTAATTTTAAACAACCATTCAAAATATATGCGTTTAAGTGATCACTTAAACTCAGTTCTGTGAAAACGGCAAAAAAATATCGCATAGGTGTGCATTAGTGAACATGGCTTTAATAGTCATATAAAGAAGAAGAATAGATTTCAACGTTCACATTCTAATGCGTTCTACGCTGCGGAGACAGACACCAGAGAAGTACTACCGGTATCTTTTTATTGCAATCAAAACAAAATATGTGTTCCGCAGTAACGAAGTGAAGAGAATGCAAATTATTATGTTGAGGATGATATGCAAAGAGAATGGCTACGAAGAAGGTGATAAACTCCGAAGACATATAGAAACTTTACGATAACGAGAAAAAGCCTATGTAATGAATTAATCCGTTGGAATAATCTGGACGTCTTTCCGGAAACTATTATCCGTATTTAGAGCATATAACAGGACTACTTCGGGGAAGTTATTCTCAAATAGAGAAAGGCAGTAGTTCATAATAGAAAATGTCGCGTTCAGGACGTGTAAGACAAATGCCACCCAGACCGAAGATCACCCTTCCGATTCCTGGGCAATACACGCACTACCCACAAGTGAACGTGGGAATGGGCTACGTAGGTACACCGTATGGACAAACATCGGTGCCTATGACACCGATGACTGGATCCGGTCAACCAGCCTTCGTTTACGGAAATAAGGCCAGTGAATTCGTTTTCGCCCAGTTCAAAGGAATCAAGGATCTTACTAAGTCTGGCCTGAGCGTAGGCGAGAAAAGTGCATTTTGGTTGTACGAAAAGGTAAACCTTAGCGAAAGTTAAGCGTAGCGCAACTTGACATGTTACACGCTACACGCATCTCTTTTTTTATCTTCGAAACAATACCCCGCGTATAGGTCAGTTCCTGGAGCAAACGATGGTTCACACACATTTTCTTGTTCGCCATCGTCGTTTTATATAGTATCGCCGGCGCCATGATTTTTGTCACCGTAGAGGGGACTAACGAAGATACCATGCACTTTGACATCAGGAAAGGACGGTAGGTGGGCCGGAAAGCATCGCATAAATTCGGGAATACGAAGTCAACGAATTAACGATACAGAATTTCCGGGGGTTATCATGGTTGAAAGCATCATTTGCATTAAACGGTGCTTTCTTCGGGAATATCGACAGGAATGAAACCGTCGAAGAAATCAGGGGGCTTGCGACCGATCTAGTGCTGGCATCTGATGCGGAGCTCTGGCGGGGTCATGCGAGGAACATACTTATGAAGTACGAGGAAGAACTGTATGAATATTATAAACGTGGCGTCACCGATCGCGGCCATAAGGTTTGGACATTTTGGAACGCTGTTTTCTATTGCGGCACAATATACACCACTATAGGTGAGATTCTTTCGCTCAACTCGTCCCATCTTTTTACTGTAGCCAAAATCTCTTACAACATGCTATAGTCCCATGCACTACGTAGATTTCTATTATACGCGCGATTCATCGTAAGTTTTCCCCCATCTAAAACATTTGGAATATCGACGTGTCCATGTAGCGTTACGGAAAATATGCCAAGGTCGTGCTTGCAAATTATCGTAATTGTTTTGGCACACCGATCCGCTCTACGCTACTGACAAATTTATCGCGCAGGTAAGTACCATAAACCAATCGCGCGTAGCGAAAAAACGGTATTTGGCATTATAGTAGACGCGGCTAACAATAAGCGGATCCGCAACATCCGCACCAGAGCTCAGGAAGTTATCCGTAACGCGCAGCCACCGCTCGATATCCGTGCGACAAGCAGCGCGTTGCGGCAAACACCGCTTGCAATCTGCCGTCGTTCTCCAATCTCGCGAGCGTGTAGCATGTAATCGCGCAGCGGTGTAGTTTTTGGTCAATCCTTAATTGTAGTAGCAGTAATAGTAGTCGTAGTAGTAGTAGTAGTAGTAGTAGTAGTAGTGGTGGCGGCGATGGTGATGGTCGTGGTCGTGGTGGGAAGGTAGTGGAAGAGACCTCCGCTTATTTCTGTCTCGGTGTCCGTCTACACAGCGGGGATAGCGCAGCGCGGTACGATACGAAACCCAGCAAATTCTCGATATCCGTCTTCCTCAACTGTTGTATCGTTAAGAGACGACAAACAAACGTTTCGACCTTCTTCTTCGATGTGACGTCACTCGCTTTATCATCGTTATTAACCGTACGAAGCGGTGTCATTGTCCTTCAATTGGAATAGAAATGTTCGAGGAATTGTAGCAACGCTGAAAAGTCCCACGGGTTCTGTAAAAATTATACACAGAGTTCTAAAAGTTGAAACATATTTCGTGCCACGTCCCTTTGCAATGGAAGAAAGTTATACAGTGCATAGACGGCGCAAAGCGGCTGCCAGAAAGCGCGAGAAGACACCCGAACCGTTCTCAAGACAGCAGTTCCTCCAAGTATCAGACGATGACGAAGGGGAAGCCAGAAGGACAAGGATGGAAAAAATGGCCGAGGACACCGAACGGATGGAGTTGTTGGAAATAACTACGACCAAACGAAACGAACAAAGTGACGTGTTGCATGAAAGGCAAGATCTTCATCACGAGAAGGAAACGTCCGACATCACAGAACCAAGTCCAAATGCGAATCAAAAGAATATTTTCGAAAGATCGAGTCACGAGGAAACATCAACGGATAAAAATAGTCAACAGGAGAATGAAACCGATGCTGGGGCACCTAAGGTTTTACCGCTGGTGAGAAAGAACACAGACGAAAGATTACCAAGCCCAATGAATGCTACGGACTTCGGTGATGATGACGACAACGACGACGACTATTCAACTTCGCCCCATCCTAGTTTGACTCTGGTAGAGAAAACGAATTCGTTCATTGAGGAGGCGACGAAATATCGAAATAAGAAACAGAAGTCGTCTGGTTCGCGCGAGGAAGAGTGTGAAAGGAGTCCAAGAAGTAAATCGTGCAAGTCGATTAAAAGAAAAATCAATTCCGATTCTTGGAAAACACGTCACATCACCACGAACAATACCGCTGAAAATCTACAAGTGAGATCAAAATTGGACGATAGTCGAAAAGTCGAAGATGCTAGAATTTTGCGACCGAGCGAAGTGGCTGCAAAGGGGCGCACAGATCATTCAAATAATTCGGATCATTCGAGCGATACTGATGTCGGACGAATGCCCATGAGAAAGAACGACATCCTGTTGTCGCGAAGAATCAGCTATGCCAAGGAAAAGCAATCGAAGCAAATAATACCTTTAAGTAACGACAGCCTTATTAAAGACCTGGAAAAGGCAGAGAAGTATTACCGATTTACGCAAGAACGAGGTATCCTTGATACTGACAACGAGGATGCCGTGACTACTGTAATCAGTCATAAAGCCATTTTAAGAAGACGTAAGTTTATTTCGGCGGAGACTGCGGCCGAAGAAAAGCAAGAACCGGCTGTAAACAGGAAGGGCTACTTCTTCACGTGGTTACGTTTCTTACGTGAGAGGAACGACGACATTAAACTTGAAAATAAGAAAAATATATCGAACAAACTGACAGCAGGGGATTGCTTTGTAATACTAAAAAGTATGAAGGCAGAATTTAAAGCATTTACGGATCAAAACCCAAGGGATCTTAAGACCATACGGAGACTAAGAAATCGTTGTATGGCCGAATTAATTGTCATTCTGATCTACTGTGGACTTGGTGCATTCGTTTTCAGATTTACCGAAGGTGCCTTTGAAACATTTTATAAATGTGGAGTGAAAAGGGTCAAAAGAGATTTTCTCGACAGTCTCTGGAATTATAGTCACAACCTCAGGGAGGATGATTGGAAGAGCATGGCGAGGAAAAAGTTAATGGAATTCGAAGAACAGCTTCATGCAGCCCACGAGGCGGGCATGTATACTTATAGCGGACAAAGGAACTGGAGCTTCTTGAATGCGGTGGTCTACTGCCTCACCGTCATCACTACTATCGGTTTAAGTGAATTTCAAATAGCAACTGCGTCCGTTATAGCACTTGCTTACCTTAGTAAATTTTACGAAATTCATACGCTCGATATATCGCATACATCTCGATACGGAGATTAGGGCGACAGCGATTTTAGATTCTTATAAAAAGAGACATATGTCTTTTTACATGCGCATCTAAATACATATTGATGCAGTGACCAATGAATTTAAGCGAGACGTCTCCGTACCTACTTACATATGTACATTGAGCTCTTCTGTAAATATGTACGGTGTAAGTCGTATGTCTCTTAAGAGATATAAAAATGGAATGCAAGTTAGAAAACGGTATCGTCAGTGACGAAGATTTCGGTGATAAAGGTATTTTCATCAAACAAAAGCCGGGTCTTTTCCGATTAGAAGTGCTTCTCAGGGGTATAGTAGTACATTCATAGGAAAGGTCGCATGTTGTACTCTTTGTGCGGCTAATTTGGTGAAATTAAAAAACAGCCGAGTCTAGCGATATTTTTTGTAACCGCGAAAATACACTAAAATGCGTTGAAATCACCGACGAAAAAGTGACTTGCATCGTGACTCAAGCCGCTTTTTCCTATATTTACAGGGTACGGGCACATTTCACCGATTACTAATACTGGCAGGGCCATCACGATAGTTTATGCCATATTCGGTATACCTATGTTTCTCATAATACTTGCGGACTTTGGCAAATTATTTACCCGTGGTATAAAGTTCCTTTGGGCATTCGTCAGACGGCTCTATTATACCGGCAGCTGTCGAAAAGTTCGCCGGACAGGACCAGTACAGGTATGATCTGGTACAATCTGGCAGAGCCACTCTCGTAAGTAATTTCTCCTCTTTTTCGCGTTAATATTTTGCTTCTTCTGACAGGAAGTCATGAAGGGTGTCCAACTAGTGTACGATCTCGCCACGTTTCGAAGGCCTTCACAGATGAACCCCGAAGAAATCGCAGAGATGCAGAGGCAGCAACAGCAGCAACCACAAGCCCAGACCGTTCTTAGTTTAGATGGGAATATTCCAGACACGCCAGGGACACCGGCAATGTCAGCTTTCGCCGTAGACGACGAATTCAATCTGCCTATTTCCGTGGCCATTTTCATCCTCATTGGTTATATCTTCATAGGGGCTACACTATATTGTGCAATGGAAGGATGGGGCTTCTTCGAGAGTTTTTACTTCGTCTTCATTTCTATGAGCACCATTGGTTTTGGTGATTATGTGCCAAAGGTAAGTTTCCGTTTCATGACAGTCGACATCGATGGACGTGTATTTAGTTAATTCAATTTGTCGCAAGCGTGAAATGAAAGTTAGCGTAACAGTTGGTTAATTCATATAGAATCCCATATCCATGATGGGTTCAATAGTATACATGGTGTTCGGATTGGCTCTCACTTCCATGTGCATAAATGTCGTACAGGTGAGTAACAAAAAGTTACACAGTTGTAAGTTCAAAGAATCATGAACGAAATGTCTCACACTCAGTTCTATTTAGTCGTGAACATCTCTGTATTGACACAAAAATGTCAATTTGTCCTAATTTACTCCCATCATTCCGGATGAAGGACTAAAAGCCATGATTAGAATGATATGTGGAAATGCATGATGTATACTAATGAGATAATTCATTAACAGGTAATGTTATCAGACTCGTTTAGACAAGCTAGTCAAAAAATAGGAGCAACGATTGGCTTTGAGGTCGCCGAAGACGACAGCTCGGTGAAACCAGCCACAATTCCGCCCGTAGAAATGGCCGACGTTCATACGGCCGTCAAAGAATCGGAAAGCGACGAAAAGATCGCTCCAAGAGCAAAACAAGAAGACGTAGATATTTAGAGAGAGAGAGGGAAAAGGTGTAAGGGGGAGAGACCAAGGGGAATGATTACATCGTTCCAGTGGTATTAGCCAGTGGAATGTAACAAAATTATGTATAATATATAACTATCTTTACAAAGAGCTCTTTTACTTTTTTGTTTTATTAAAAGAATTTGCGTAATGCCAATGGCAAAAATATGCTTCTTGCTCAAGTGTATTAAACAAGATGACTGTATACACACTATATACAATTATCGGAGATTATGATTTTTGATAAAGTTCGTCAGTGTATCCTAGCTGAGCCTACACGACATTTGTGTCGGAGCGGGAAAAAAATTGGTGCCTTTTCAACACAACTAATCACTATACAAACTAGATTTTATTAACACAAAATGTGTGAACATGCGCATGCAGCTACATGGAATATCAAGGTAGCTCTATTCGTTTACCACCCTCTTACTAAGCGGTGATTAAACAAATGGTGATACATAAGTAATTATATGCCCGTATCTGTTATTAAATAAGACGTACATTGTGGTGAAATATTACTATCGACCGTTGTAATGAATACGATTGCTGTTTCTGTACAAAGTTTTATTGAAAAATAAAAGTTCGAGAAACTCGTACATTGCATTGTTTATTGGGTTCACCATGTTGCTCAACGTGAGGTGCTACTTAAGCATTTTGTCATAATTTTCATTGTCCATTCGGCAACGATGGCTTCCGTCAATCAAGCCCTTCATTTTATGCTGCAGAATGCATCGCCATTCCGAAAAGTTCATGGTCGTTAATAGCTGTCGATACCAAATTGTATCTTATGCAAAGCATTATCGTACGTCGCTTTGAAATGACATATCGACAAATGGACACAACAGAAATGTTATATTTACACAGAATGGCGGTTAAGCATGCACCACAGAGTTCTATTTCTCTTGTGATACGATAGTGCAGTCATATAGATTGTCAACCCACAAGTGTCGTTCTCAATGAACGACACTTGTGCAGAACCTCAAACCCCTACGAGTCAGGAACCTATCACCGTTTGTGTATGAAAGGCTCGAAAACCAGCGGATTGGCCTCCTTCTGGATAAATCTGCGATCTACTCATACGACGAAAGTTTGTTCATCGTCAAACGGATGATTGGAGCATTACCTGTGCACGTAGCAATATTATTAAAAAATGAATTGTACATATGTATCTGAATGAAATTTAATGATCGAATTCACAAATATATGACCGCCGCAGAGAAATGATAACTAGACCATAAAACAATACAGTTACATCGAATGGAATTTGCATAGGGTGAACACTGCAACACAATCATGGGTACAATTCTATGTGTAGCCACAGTGTGGCATTAAGCAATGTAGCTGAAAATTCGCGTAGGTAGTAGCACAGTTCAGTGTGGGTACGCAATGCTGTACACAGTAGCATTAGACAGTGCACAAATACAGCGAAAAGCGCCGCACATGCTCTGACTCACACTGCGCGCCACAGTCTGCTAAAGTGCGAGAGGGTAGACACTGGTAGACACCAACGTGGTGACATCGTAGGTAACGTGGTGATCACACGTGATGATGCGGTTACGGTGACATACGGTGTATGTGAGTTGTGCATAGATTTCTTTAAGTAAGTACTTCATATAATATTCAACGTGTAAATATCTTGTGGCTATCGCTGGCCGACTATTTCCTGAATGTGAGTGAATCCTACCAATATTATTCCCGATTAAATCTGCGGTTAGATAATCGTATGAAGTCAGCAAGCACATGTCGGTCTTGCCTGTTGTCTGTGGCATAGTGTATACACAATGGTAGAACGTACAGAAACCACATGTGTGGTCATATTTGGTTTCTATTTTTCAAAAATATCTAGATATGCAGAGACCTGCGTTACTAAAATTCAAGATCAAGTCGGTTTCGAACCATTTAGTCCCGGTGGAGAGGCGTGGCGTTTCAGCTCTCACGCACGCTTTGCCACACGTTCATCTATCGTCCGGTGTAACTGCACGAAATGGTTATTTACGCTTTCACGCGTGGTACATCATCCTTTATCCATTTCGACATGGTTACGCACGTTATAAGCTTTTACTGTCCACTGTAAGCCAGCATTCATTGATAAATACACAAACTTTGCGTCCGTAGTTGGTATCCAGTGCGTGCTGTACGCATCCCCATTTGCCTTTCGTACCTGCCACTGGTTATGTGTACTGTGCGATTGTCGAATACATTTAACACTGTGTATCATGATTATTTAAACAGTTGTTGATGTCCTCTTACATAATCAGTTCAGCGATGTATACGGGTAACAATGAAAACTTTATATAGTGACAGGACAATTGTAATAGACTGCATGCAAGAACCCCATGCGTACGTATAACGGTATCTCGTGTTCACCGATAGCCAATCGATCATCGGCATGCCCGTGCATTTCCGCTCATCGCTCACCACGTTTGCTGATGTTTTTTGGACCAACGAATTTACTGGCAAAATCGCTATAACCATACGTGTATTTCATTAACAAACTGGGAAGTCCAGAGCTTACGTGTGTTCGGAACGCGCAGTAGGTATAGTGGTGCGTACACGTGCGCCGTGCCTTATTACCGCTCACCGCTCCGACCATAACCTTTAAACCAGCGCGTGGTTCTCAGTCCTTCACAATTGTCGCTCGCACTTAGGTGCTCTAATTTTTTCGTTTTAGATTGCTACGTTGAAAATTTTGTTCTTTAAGACGGTAACACCCTTGGCATTGAAATGGAAACTGGATTTTTAAATTTTCACGATGAGGAACATTTTTCGGACTTCTCCTTGTCTTTAGAACAGGTATTACTTGTATCAGCTAGTATTATGCCCTTATCTGGAAAACGTTTCTACATTATATGTATTAAAATTCATTTAGTAACAACAGTAGATATTTAATTAAGAATATTGGTATGCTTGATAGAGAATGTAGTAACAAATTTGCACTGGCGCGAAACCATTTTATAACTGACTTGTGTTCAACAGGACAATATATTAGAAGAATCTGAAGATTCACTAATGCAATTAGTAAACAATGATCTTGACTACATGGAATCTCAACTGGATGGTACATGTACTGCTAGTTTCTGGGGCACGGAACAAGAGTAAGTCTTCAACATTTAATGATCCGATCAATGTAACAGTACTTGAGTGTCGTTTATATCTCAGATTACATTCAATGAATGTACATTAATCAATAGATCATTTCAGGCTCAATGGAGACATGGCTGTATTACCAGTATCCGGAGTGGCCACAGTTGTTCCTAAAATTGAAAGCATCAAAGAAGACTTTGCCAAAGTTCTTACAGATTGGCAGGAGCATCTTGGTTGTTTACAGGTCTGCCTCAGATTTTTGAGATTCACATTCTATCTATCCTAGTCGCTGAATGGATTAGATACTATTTAGAGTCATTATTTTCAGGCTTCTGATATGGAGGAGGATATGGATATGGTAGGATTGAATATGAACATGACCGACAGAACCACCTTGGATACATCCATGGATATTTTTCAAGAAGCATCAACAGTATCCTTTGCAGAGTGCGGATCGTCAAAGAGAGCCCGAGGTTTATCAGTAGATCCGCCACAGGGCAATGCTAATCCTGTTTCGTTAGATTTAGCCGCCGAATCCAAAGGTACCTATTTCCTCATTATAACGAAAGTCAGCCATGTTATACGAACGTTAACCACTAATCATTTAATCATGCAAAATTTTATATCCTTTGTAGATAAGCTTCCGGAGAATAAAAGCGTTGATATTATTGACAACAGCTCGCCTGATATGTTGACGAATTCCGATAGTACTTCGGATCATGAGTTTTATCGAGTGATCGCTAATGACACAACACGACTAACTATCAAAAGAGGAAGGAGTACTCCGACAAATCCTACTACCAAACTTAAGAAGAAGAAACGGGAGAAAGTAGAAGAAAAACAGTCACCGCGAGCATTCGACAACGATGACTGTATTGATGTTGAAACGGTGTCAGAGGAAGTACCAGGTATTGTAAACCACGCAATAGAAAAAGTAGCACCACCTTCGCAGTGCAACAATGTTGCGCTCTGTAAGGCACGTATGAACAGGTAATTATGATTGTTCGTAGTGCTGGAGGCTGGCGACGTAAAAAGTCTTTTGGAGCAATTCGAGGCTTCTGAGAAATCAAGACTACCATTCAAGTCATGCGATAACATTGATTGTACTACAAATCCAAAATCATTATCAAAAACAACATCACCAACGCTTTCTGCAAAGAAGATACCAGCGCAGGTGTCAAATTTGCACAGAAACATTAGGGATTCTCTGCCAAAAGAGGTGATCGATAGGATAAAGGTGATCATCCCGAATAATCCAGTCTGTCACTATGTATAACAGTATATTTCCATAATTTCACTGCTATTTCTGATTGCACATTAGGCATCAGGACGTAAGAAAACTATCTCGGTGATCCCTGCAATGCCCAATATACAATCAACAGTTCGTAACGGGGGCACTAGAATGCAAGATGCCGCCGCAACGCTTTCCCGAAACAAGCTGTTAAAAATTGTAAGTCGATGCGTGCGAAGACAATGCATGTTTGAAGTACGTTGGTAGGTTTCGGTCAACGAAACTCATCATCTCCCATCATACGATGCACTTATTTTAGGTGGCACATAATACCAATACCGTACGAATAGACGGTGGATCAGTACAATTGGACCACGATTACTGCAGTAGCTCTGGCATTAACAGTTCAGATAGCAACAGCGAGTACGAAAGACAATCGAGTGACAGTGAGAAGACAACTCCCACTAAAGATAACAGTTCTCAACAAACTTGCAGCTTTAGTACATATAACGACGAGAATGTTATATCACATTCAGTATTATCCAAGAGATCTGCGCTACCGGTTGCCGACTTTTGGACAGATACTAATTCAAAGAAAGATAGTGGTCTTGAATCTGGCGACCTCAGTGATGCTAGCGAAGAACAAAGTTTCAATAATACACCTACGATATCTTGTACGGTGATTAATGAGAACAACAAAATTCCTGAAAGGGACGTATCCGCTACTTTACAGCAGCAGACGAGCGTTGAGTCGTCAAAGGGACTCACTTCCGATAATGATAACTCAAAAACCCACAATGAATGTGTAAAGAAGCCCTCTCCCATGTACGAAATGAAAATACGTTCAGCTCTGGCCACAAGTATTATACAACTGCATAAAGGCGTAATAACTAAGACTAAGCCAATACAAGTCGGAACCCAAAGGGGAAAGCAAATGATTTCTGTCCTCAAGAAACCACAACCCACGGTTCTGTTAAGCAATCTCAATGAAAACATCATCACCACTACCAACAGTTCGAATGACAAAGTGCAGAATATTATAATTGAGAATAATCGAGAAGTTGTCACACCGGAAGATGAAAAGAAGCCCCCTCGTCGGAAACTGAATTTAGCCGAATACAGAAGTAGGAGGGAGCAGAATCGTAGTGATAGTAGCAGAACAAACTCTCCTATACAACCCATGACTTTGGTATACGTGCATCACGCATCCACTACCACAGATCCTGTCGGAAATATTACCGAGAATCAAGTCTGGTCGGAAAGAGAGATTGTTTCTGTGTTAAAACCTAAAGTAGATGTCGAGGAAGAGAAGAAAAATAGACAAAAACCGCTTACCAATGATGTAGCTACACAGACCCACGAGACTGTTTTCGAGAGTCCTTCAAACTCACGAGTAACCCACAACATAGACGACGATAACCACGAACGAAGGTATATTTCAAGACAAGTAATATTTCCATTTATACCTTCTTCCTCGCAACATATACATTACCAATCATGGAATGTTTCGTTTATACGTTATTAAAAGCGTCGCGTGATTCATGATGGAATTTTTTATAAAACTTGCTTAGAGCAATCCCTCTGACTAAGGTCTTTTTCTTCCATTTTTTCACAGGGATACTCGTGAAAAGGATAGGATAGAACGTTCTTACAGAAAGCGAAGAATTAGCAGATCTAGTTCCAGTAGATCACGATCAAGGTCAAGGTCAAGGATAAAGGATGGACACAATACCCGCAGCAGTAGTAGAAGCAGAAACAGAAACGGAAACGACAGTCGAAGGAGAAGTAGAAGTGTAAGCAGCGGTAGAAGCCGAAGCACAAGCAGCGACGAATCGTTCCGAAGAAATAATGTTCGTCGAAGAAGAATAAGTCATCGTCGTAGCTCAGTGACTTCGCATAGCAGTTGGTCGTCTCGCTTCCGCTCGCGTTCTAGATCATCTTCGGGCTCACGATCGCGATACTCGAGATCACGTTCCAGATCGCTTGGCTCAAGATCGAGATCCAGATCGAGGTCAAGGTCGAGATCCAGGTGCAGGTCCAGATCGACGTCATCATCCCGGTATTCTAGTTGCTCGAGGTTTGTACCGTCATTTCTATGAACATTATATTATTGCAAATAAATCCGTGAACCATTAAGCATAAATTTTTTAAATTAGTTAGTCTATTATACCCGAAGGTATAATAAAAGTAGGTGAGTAGAATTTAATGTCAAATATAGGAGGATTACGATCTGTCGAACGTACAATCGAAAAAAAATTATTAGGGTGGGAAGTAAACGTCTCGCGTAAAAATTCACTAAGGATCGCGAAAAACGCGTGATTGTAGGTCTTCGTCTCGCTCGAATTTTGGGCAGAGCGGGTGGTCGAGTCGTCGACGAAATGAGAGACGCGATCGGAGGAGAAGTTGCGATAGACAAACTAGACAGCGCTCCAGGAGGAGGTAAATCATTTGAGTTACATTTTCGATTCAACGACGGTCGGATTCCGTACCGCTTTGGGACTACCGACACCGAATACGATATTGTTGGTAGAATAGATACATATAAATGCATATGCGTATTTATCAGGACAATAAAAATAATACCATTTCATATGTCTCTTTCTAACTTTCGTTAGGTCATCGCCAACAGCTGCCTATAGAAGACCGTACGATGGTCGGTACGACCGGGAGAAACAAAGACAAGTGGAAGAACGAAGGGTGATCTATGTCGGCCGTTTGGACGAAGGAATTACGAAAGCTGACTTACGCCGCAGATTTGAAGCTTTCGGACCAGTAGTGGACATTAGTGTACATTTTCGTGAACACGGGTAAATACCGAATTTCTTTACAATCAGCTATTAACTAAGGTTACACTGTACTGTTTATTAACGCGTATTTATTCTGCTGTTATTTCTGATGTTACGATGAATGTGCAGGGATAATTATGGTTTCGTAACGTTCGCGTACAAGAATGATGCCTATGAAGCTGTCGAACATGGCAACGACGATCCAACTTTACCTAGGTACGATCTGTGCTTCGGAGGGCGAAGAGCCTTCTGCAAAGTGAAATACGCCGATCTGGGTAAGCGAAGAGATCACATATCTATTGAGCGTGAAATCAAACAAAGCCTGTGTATTTCATTGTTTGTGTTTACATTTTTCTCAGATGGTATGGCCAACGATATGTTTAGTAGTGTCCCCGCTGGCGGCGGCTGCCCTACTATCGGGTTAACTGGTGTAACGCGTGTAAGTGAGGACAACACCTTTGACCTGCTCTTGAAAGAAGCCCAAGCCAAGTTACGCAAACGAAAGGTTTGACACACGTACTGGTTGTTAGTTAAAAGTGTAATTTAATGTACGTACAGAGGTACATGCATTCGCGACTCGTTTTACCAAAATTACTACGTGAGTCTGCATCGATGCTTACATGGATATCCGCTTTCCGTTCTTCCGTAATGAATGAACGTGTATGGTTGCGACTAGCCACATAACACGGGGTAGAGAGTATCGTCTCTTCCTTTATCAGAAATTATTACCGGCTGCGGAAAGAACAGCAAAGTACGAGTGTCAGTAGGTATATTCGATGTCGTAGATTTTAATGTACGAGCGAATCGTGCCGACAGTGTAGAAAACGAAATTATAAATACGCGCACTCTCCTTTGATGGCCTCGTAGTGCATCTCCAAGGCTGTGTTGGCACGCCCATTCCTCTTACAATTTCTAGGACTCCGAGTCAACAATTTATTTATTAACCGTATGATAGGTTTGACTTTCGCCTCCTTTCTGTGAATGTTCCTTTATACGATTTCGTCGAACTATTGTAATCCACAATCCACACACTGTTAACGACGCTAGCATCGGTATCTGGCGAAGATAATATTAGCGGCCTTGACAGCTTTCCCGTAGTGCTTTTAACGTAAAGATTACAAGATATTCGTTGTAACGCTGACGGGTATTATTTACTGCCAAGTTGGGCCGAGCTTATACAATTCCGTTTTTATTTCTCGTTCGTAAGTATTTTATAACTGAAAATTAACGTATCTGTATACAATTATGAGGGGAGAAACTTTTCTACTGTTTTTTGCTCATTTGTTAACATTAATAATATATCATAACAGACAGTGATTGTCCTTCAGCTAAATCGATCGCGTTTAATTAACGTTTACGGCGGTATTAACGTGTGTTGTTGCGTAAACGCGCCACTGTTCAAAATCGTGTTATACGAGTAAGCCTACACAGTTGATCCGAGGATGTGGCGGTCAAGTGAACTTACGTGCAAATCGTGTTACCTAATTTCTCGGATCGCGTTATAATATATTTTTCACAAATAAATGCCGCACTGTACGAGTATTAACATCTGCATACGTCTCAGAAGAACCAACTGCGCGTTTCAATGATAACAACCCCACTTCTGTTCTCATTAGGACCAATTTTTTTTACCTTATCATCGATACCTTATGGCGTCGTCCAGAGAAAGCAAAATATATCGTAACTCAAAATGAGTCAATAGCACGCAATTATATGATTGCACGGGACTGGCGGATTTAAAGAAAGAGGCGCGCATGAAGCATCGAACAATATACTTCACTGTATCGTATACAAGAGAACTGCGCGAGCATAGGCAAATATATCCGTCTGAAAATTCATGTATAATGCCATTTCCATCTTTTTCCTCGTTCCTCCAGTGCACAGTCAACATCAACATCAACATTTGTACGCAATGCGGCTCGACAATGTTCACAGGAAAGGTGACATAGTAGATGATAGCCATAAAAATTGGAATTATGTCAAATGAGGTCAACCAGTTCAGTCGTTGAAATATGCCAAAGGCGTTGCGAGAAAGTTTGTGTGTACTTATTTATTATGCGTTCATATTCATCTACATATATTCTTAAGAAAAATAAACAATGTCGACTGATGAAAACTCGAAGCAAACAGCTTATCGATACTGCTTAAGTTGGACATGATCTCGGTTGGGATTCCTATCCACAACAGATGCGTCCATCGCTGACGGTATGGTTTCCACTACCTTGCGGATCCATTCGCCATACGAAGATACCTATTAATAAATGTACAATGAAGTTAATGAGATACACAATAAGGGTTTAGCACGCAGTCCGATAAGAAGATATTTAATGTTTAAATGTAAAAGTAAAAGGCAACCCCAGAATACCTTTGTGAATACCGTGTAGTAGGTGGGATCGCAGAAACTCGTGCCGAGTCTTCTTGGGCTGATTGATATAACGCCGTGTACTTCCCAAATCGTCGTGTTCGGTCTTCGTAACACCAATCCACCACCACTATCGCCATTGCACGCACTAGTACCATTCGTCCACCCAGCGCAGAAAGAAGTATACGTCAAGTATTTCCGGAAGTCTCTCGATTGATACATGCGGCACTCCGCATCGGAAACAATTTTCATCGAAGCTACCCTTAGAAACGTGCTAAATGTATTGTTCTCGGTCAAACCCATTCCTGAATTACCGAGCAAAAATTTATCACGTCTAATACGAAACGACATATCTAATGAATAATCGAACATTACCGGTGATTAATCCAACGTCGCCGTTTTTTCGTGCAACTGTAAGTGTCTCTTGAGAAGACCAGCCGACTCCAAGGCAGGCCGGATGCACTCTTGCATTCATGAGAGCAATTTGCTTCAAAATCAAAAGCGCCAGATCCGAACCATAATTGCCTTCATAATCTTGATAAGAATCCTGCAACTCTATCTTCTCGACGTCCAACAGCTGTGCCGAATCCTCTTGCATGGCGTCCTCGAATCCTTGGGAGATAATTCCCAGAGCGACTTTTATTGTTTCCGCGCGTGTTTTCCATACACAATGACCGGCAGTCAAGATCGCACGTTCCGCGATTAAAGTTCCACCGCAAAAAAACTTCCATTGACCATCTTCGTGCGAATACAGAGTCGCGTGCCACGGTAAGGCATCGATCGCAGTAGACTGCCAACCGCGAACAATAAGAGCAGCCACTATTGAGTAAACACAACAAATCATTGTACCCGCGAGTCACAAATCATGATTCAATTGGCCCGACCGTAATTATAAGTTAAACAAAAGTCCACAACAAATAAGTACAATTTACAGTTATGTTTAAGAACGAGAAGCTTCAGATAGACCAACCGGACGATTCTCTGGTTCCGCAAACGGCTCGACAACTCAATGGCTCTCTGTTCCAAGTTCCATCGTGTAGACATGTAGCACTTGATGAGCCCTTAAACCGTTCATAAAACGGAGGACACTCCAGAAGAAGCTGCGTACCGACAGGTTGTGGTCTATCGCATGGTAACCAACCCTCATGCGGACCCCACTTAACTTGGCACCTCCCGATAACTCGATGGACAGAAGTAACCGGTGGACATGTCACTTCTCGAGTATCGTTTTCTAGTGTATTTGTGAAAATAGTCGCTAAATAGTGGTTTACAATCAATGGCAGATTACTCAACGTACCAACAGAACATGCAGGCAGCGAGGGAACCCAGCGATTGTTTTGACAATAAACGATTGTCGTTCGCTCCAAAAGTTCGCCAATGTCGCATGTATAAATGAGTCTAGTCTGTTCAGGCACAATACGACCCAGCCGACACTCGTTGCTCGCCGGACAACCGCTAACAGTATAACGAGTCATGGGCGTCGATTCTGGTAGCTGACAAGCGCCACTCGGCAAAGGTGAAACTCTGCAGAGACCCTCCTCTTCATCGCTCCAGTCGTAACAATCCGCGTTATGATTGCACAGCAATTCACTTCGTATACACGCACCATATGCGCATCGGAACCATCCATCTTGACATCTACAATTTTTATTATTAACTCTGCAATTGTTCAGGAATAAACTGTGGACTTAAAGACACTTGACATCAAGTGTACAATATTTTTAGACGAGACGCGCACATACTCTCGGTAACTGCATAACTCCTCGTTTTCGTCCCCGGCATCCCCACAATCCTGTGTACCATCACAAACTCTGGTCGTGTCGATGCACCGTTTTTTAGTTCCGTTGCACCTAAATTCTCCCTCTCTGTGCGTGAATATGTGAGCGTGTATAAAAACCGGTAGGACAGTCATTCAAGCACCTGACGTATAACAGGTCCCTTTTTATGATACAAACCTGCAAGCGTATTCCTCAGAGTTGATACAAAGACTATCATCTTCGTCGGTGCCATCGACACAGTCTTTTACGCCATCACAGACAACATCCCGGTCAACGCACCCTCCGTATGAACAGCGATAGGTCTCATCCGGGCAAATGTACTCGCGACAGATCTCTTGTGTCTCGTTGCTACTGTCGAAGCATTCTGCGTATCCTATAAATTCGATTCTTATTTTTTATCTTTACATTGCACATCGCGAAAGGAATGCAAATTGCACACCGTTACACAGTTCTGAGAGTGGCATACACTGATTGCTCCAGCATCGATACTCCGTTTCCGAGCATATCTCCTGGGGATTTTCATCGCAACGAACGTCATCGCGTCCCTCGGCACATTCCTCCGTTCCGTTGCATCGTGCAATTCGAGGAACACAAGCACCGTATGCGCACCGATGCATAGCATTAGGACATCTTAAACGGACCAGAGTGGTAATCCATATGTACAAAAATATATGAATGTACATACGGCCAGATAATTCTGTTTCAATGTGAATTTGGAGTGGAGCTTACAAGATACGCCAGCAGAGTTTGTCGGTTTCATCCGACATATCTGAACAGTGAGAGCGACCGTTGCAGACATCGCTTACGGCTATCCATGAACCATCGGTACAGAGAAAAGATGAGGACACATTACTCAAAAGCAGGAATAATATGCCAAACATAGTTAACACTGTCAGAAACTGCAAACCTGACGTTTCTCGGTGCAACATCTTGCTCGAACGCATTAACAGATTATCCTACCTGTCCTTATGGAAGTTTCCGCATTGTCAGACAATAGTCCTTCACTCTTGTTTCTCTTTTTTACGAAGAACCACGAAATTAATTCACTGTGAATTCCTCGCGCGTGTCTACGACACAGTTCCGCCATTAAGACGATGCTTTAGCGGTCATCAATGCGGAAAATCCAATCTGAACAAATTTGCGAGGCAATTCATGCAAGTCCAGTTCCTCCTCGCATCTTTACTTTACATTCAGTCGCGAAACTGGTTGTCTCTTGCTTCCAACTACCGCTCTCTTTGTTCCTCGAGTGAACTCTACCAGATGAATACTAGATACACTGGAGAAATACCCATCAGTACGACATAAATTGCGTTTTACTTGTATGTTCATTATCGTGCAAACCCTCAAATAAGATTCAATCAACTCGAAGACGGTCAACGATGAGATAATATTCCACAAAATGAGGCGTCATCCCGAAAAAAATAGAAACCTACACACCTTTATCAAACCAAGAACTATCACGATAAAATTTTGCAAGGTTTAGTCAAAATGTCAGTAAATGCGCACGGAGATATGCATATTCTACCCGAAAGCTTCCGTGTCTTCTCCAAAATGTAGCATTGCAGTTGTTGGAATTAATATCTTAAAATTGGTATGGGTACTCATCAAAGTAATCAAATGAAAAAATCTCCTGGACGCGTAATACCTTTATTACTCATATCTTCCATATTTCGCCGAATTTTCTCACGTCACCTGATAAACCTAAACGGTCGTTCACTCATAAAAAAGGGGGAGTATGTAAGCATAAGATGGTGACGAAAAAGTTCGAGAATCCGTCTCCGACTTCTAAGGAGAAGGGACGAATATCAGGTATCTCTTGACCGAGGGGATTGGAAATGAGTGGATGGATGGCTTATCAGTGTGGTCCGACGGTGCGAACACTGTTATCACCGAAGGCGAGTAGACGGAAGATGACACACCTACTTTTGTGAAAGGCGAGGGACAAAAAGAGCCAGCAAACGACAGAGAAGAGCAGTTCGTGGCAACGTTTGTCAACCTTTACCAGTCCGAATTATCGATCCACAATGAACATTGTTGCTCCATTGCTTTTTTCTCTTCTATTCGTGTTCAGTCGCACTGAAGAAGAAAAATGTAAGTATTATATACGTACTTCATGCGTAACCGAAACACATTCAACGTAGGAATTCCACTTTCAACGCTTTTGAAATTGACTACGAATAGTCTGGTTCAGTTCGTGTTATTGGCAATGTAGTCACCGCTTTAGATAAATCGGATCAATATTATTGCGTACCTCAGTAACAGTCATGAAAAATAGGAAACACGTGCAACAGATTATTAACACCTTTTCGTATCAACAATCACGGTAGTACCACATAATGATCATCAAAATCTCTCCTTGGTCGTTTTCGATGATCTCGCATAGAAATGTTCGTTGAACGTTGCACATCCACGTCGTTACGAAGCTTATCTCAATGCCATCACGATAACGTGAACATTCATTCGTTTGCACTTATAAAACATATCTAGGACACGTACATTACATTCGAGTAGGGCATAATTACGATGATATAATAGTCATTTTTCATGTGTGCACTACATTCCCGCTAGATACAATTTGCATGCATGAGAACAATATCAGAAACTGTCAAGCCGTCGAACGTGGTGGAAGTCGAGTAAAATGTGCATCCGTTGTCGACAATGCAGAATGTGCTATTCGGTTAGCCCGCGGGGAAGCGGATTTTGGTGTCTTCGAGGCAGAGGAACTCTTATTGGCTTATCAATTTTACCCTTCGACAATTCAGCCGGTTTTCCAGTTGAGGCATAAGGACCAAACGGATGGTAAGGATTCAGTCATACTGTCACAAGAATTTTCACAAATAACAGTAAATCTAGATTTAAGTTATTATCACAAAAGTTGCAGCTTATATCTGATAACAGACAAAATACGAATGCCCAGGTGACAACATGTTATCCCTGTGAGAATAATTTTAACGAGAACTATTAACGTAGAATGTAACGTTTTTGACAGCACGGCTAGGCTAAATTGCCCACTGAATCTTTCGTAGAAATTGAGCTATGATTTATGATATCATTCACTTGCTTTACAGCCGAATTTGAGTATGAATCAGTGGCAGTCGTGCCATCCGAATACAAACCAGCAGAGAACAAACCGGGCAAGGAATACGACGGTTTGTTGAATTCAGGACTGTGCCATCCTGGCTTTGGTAGAGAACAATGGTGGAACGATTATATGCTCAAATATATGGAGAGGAAAATGTATGATTACAATTGCAGAGATAATAACATCACTGTCGCCGAGAACGAATTACTGAATATAAATAAGTTCTTTGGGAAAGCTTGTAGACCCGGGCCCTGGGTTACCGATGACTCCCTTGATGATATGTTAAGTGAGTTATTAAAAAGAATGGTTCTTACGATAAAATCATCCGCAAGAGTTCATGTCTTGCATAAAACTTGTTTCGTTAAGGCGCTAATAAAACGTCAATTCTGTTGTCGTATGTTTTTACGTATGTAACATGTTTATGAATTTTTCGAATTTATCCGCGAAGAAAGAAAATATCCCGAACTTTGCTCTCTTTGCGACGATCCAACGACCTGCAAGTACGCCAACAGAGACAAACACGGTCACTACGGAGCTCTGGACTGTTTGACGTCGAATCGTGGAAAAGTCGCTTATGTGGCGCTCACTCACGTTCGCAATTATTTCATGGTATAAGGTCCAACTTTGGTCTATAATCTTATTACGACAAATAACTATCCACGTTCAGTGAGACGTGTGTATATATGTGTGTTCCAGACTAACGATTCTTACCAGTTTTTGTGTCCTGATGGATCGGTTCAGCCTCTTTCTAACAATGCGCCGTGTACATGGATCAGCCAGCCTTGGAAAGCCATTGCTGCCAGAAAGTACGCCCATTATTATTACATCTTGACCATATCGATAATCACAAGTGTAATTATTACAGGGGTATTGCCAGTAATCTTTCCAAGGACTTGTCCCAATGGCTTACCACGGCAAATAGCTATTCCGATTCGTGGGAGATAGCTTTGAAGAAAATTTTGTGCGGAGACGACTACGTTCCAAAAAGGATCGATGATAACACATCCCTAGTCGCTTACTTGGGTAGAGGTAGAACCGTCGATTTCCCGAACTTGAAGACGTGCGGTAAACCGATCAGTTGGTGCACAGTAAGCGACGCTGAAAACTCAAAGTGCGAATGGATCGCCAAAGAGGCACTCATTCTCGGCATCGAGCCAAAGATCGTATGTAAGCAAGGCAACTCTACCTTCCAGTGTTTCCGTGACATAGCTGCCAGCAAAGCGGACGTTATGACCATCGATTCCAATTACGGTCATTTAGCTAGACAGTAAGTTCACCGAATTGAGATATGCCAATCAAAGAATGACAATCCTTTGGTTAGTCAATCGTTTGAGTGGTGTTTGACGCCTCATTATCGCGACGTTTTTTTTTTTTATCAAAATAATCAATCCTTTATCTTGTCTAGGGTGTACAATTTAAAAACAATACTCTACAGCGAGACCGACAATAACAAGAACAGTATGGTTTTGGCGATCGTTCGTAAGCCATTAGACGGATCACCCTACACAATTTCGAGCTTTCACGATCTGCGTGGGAAAAAAGCGTGCTTTCCCGAATACGGAGGAATCGCATGGCTAAGCATGGTGTACGTTGCGAGGACCAGTGCACTTTTCAGGTCGGACTCGTGCGATTATACCCAACTCATGGCCAACTTCTTTTCTGGCGCGTGTACGCCGGGATTGCGCGATGGAGATCATTCGAATGATACTGCACTTTCGGCGTACAACGACTTACTCTGCTCGGCATGTCCAGCTGACCCGAGCAATGCTATGACCATCTGTTCGGCTACTCCAGAGAACCGTTATTACGCTGATAAGGGCGCTTTACAATGTCTTAGCGATGGGGCCGGTGATGTAGCCTTCATCGAAGCCAGAAACTTGAATGGTGCGTATAAATATAAAGTATATTGTACCTTGAGGGGGGGAGGGCAAGCTTAAATGTTAATCATCTACTTTTCTATAATACACCAAAGAAGGTTCGATCGACCCAAACGCGTACCATATTCTTTGTAAGAACGGGAGCCTTTCAGCACGTCCTGGTTTCCATTTTGACGATCTCTGCGCCTTTTCAGTCACTATAGACAGTGAGGTACATTTCTCAACAGTTTTCCACCTATTTTGTTTCATAAACCTATGCTATCCCTTGGCGAAGTGTAATGAAAATAATTTAACAGGCAATATCTTTTCTTACGTTTAAACAGGTGGTCGGCCGTAGGAACGGTCGCAAAATCGATGAACAAGATCAAACGCATGCTCTCTTGAAACTCGAAAATTGGCTGGGATACCGTGTAGAGTCGCAAAGGCCAATCCATATTTATCGTAAATTCAACAATACCGAGGATCTCCTTTTTAAGGACTCCACATCCGGCCTGGTACCAACAACATCAGAAATAAAGTCTGTGTTAGCTTACAAGGAACTCTTCAGCCATGTGGAAGCCTGTTCCGGCCAATTACCAAGTGTGGCCAATTACGTAGTCGTTGCCGTTGCTCTATGTACGTCCTTACTATCGACCTACTACAACCACGCATTGTAAACCTATTATCCCCATTTTTTTATCGATAGGCTGAAGTTTTCGATAAAATTATGTCTACGGTATTTGATATGGTTAAGTAGTCATTCGCAAGGGTACAGTAAGACGGTAATATAATCTCATGTTCATTCCTATGATTTTATTTGAACGACGGTGAAGCGCATTTCCGGCAAAGCTCGAGATTTTTGTTTTCTGCTCATCTCATCGTGTTTCAAACTATAGTTATTACTTGTGTTTATGGTTCTACATCAATGTCCACCATTGGATTGTACATTTTTATGGTGCAACAGACGACAATTTTTAACGAACAAGTTAATACAGAATTAGTCAGAGTTATCAATGCAGTCTCGTTCAGCGAGAGATATTTATGTGGAGTGGCAAGAGGGCAACGAATTCTGACCCTACCAAAGAGGAGAATGATAAAATTTGAGGTCTATATGGCCGGCGTGTTTAACGGTAATGACTTGCTGCTGGGCGCAAGAAGACGACGATTGGACGCCCCCGGAAGGAGTTAATAGTCGTGCGGACGAAGCCGAAGTTTCATCCGAACCTCCTTCGTTGGAAATGGTCGTGAAGGATGGCGGTCGCTGTTCGTCAGGAATGACCGGAATTGGAACCGTCGGCAACTCGCTCGTTCGTTGTTTCTGCTCTTCCTCGGAATACAGACTTAATGACCGCGGCCGTTCCACTTTTGACCAACCAATTGTAGCCGTAATAGCTGCGCTCCCAAAACCATTGTCACTGCCATTACCGTTGCTTGTTTTATCTCTGTAACATCATGTTGCTCTTACACGCATTTTATCAGATTAACGCAGCCCATTTAAACCTAATAAAAACAATCTCCCGCCATTATTCAGTAATTTCTTCATGCGTTGTTCCATATATGCGTGGGCATACTGCACTTTTGATGAAGCAAAAATTATAACGAATTGGGAAATCTAGGACAGACGCCTAAACTGTGGTTACATTATTGTCGCGATTTTCCGTCAAGTGTGGCTATAAACATCGAGTGCACTCTAACATATTACGTACATGTATTGTTTACAAATAATCACAAGCACATCTGGGTTCACAAGATAAATGTAAGAGCTTTCACGTATACACTGCATGCACTAGTCGATTGCCCAAGCGTTGTTTCCAGCGTCGCGATTGGTCTTCAATGTTGGTTCGTCGCTGCATTTCGCATGGAAATATAAGGCCACGTGCTTACACAATTAGTTTCTGACACATGTAGACGAAATAATTTACGCGAAGTTTTCGGTACTGGGACTTATGACAGTCTGACAGTCTGACAGGAGATAGAGATTGGATAATTTGATGCGGTGTACGTGCACGTTCAGCGGTAGCCTATCGTATATTGGTTTACGTAAATACGATGAAAGCATCAGGCTTTGTGATGAATGAGGCGTGAATGGCGAAAAAAGGCCAGGTTAATTTTAGTAGCTCGCAGGCATCGTTTGAAGGTTGTCGAGCTTCTGTTACGGACAGATGTTACTCACCCGGTACGCTCGACGGATTGGCCAAGCACCGTGGTATTATGTATAATCTAAAAGAAAGCATAGACGTAACGTTAGTTGGCCTATTACGCGACCAAATGCTTCGGGATACGATGAAGAGAAGCAGCGAACAGGTAGCACAGCGTGACAGTGCGAAACCGGAGGATAAACGTGAAAATTTAAGTCTTCTATGAAATTTATTTCTCGCTGAGTCGCTTAGGTATTACCGACAATGAGTATTAAAGGAATTGGTGCCACACTTACGTCTGCCATGGAGCAGGGCGGCCGCGCTGCAGCGTATCTGCCGTACAGATTGGAAGAAGCGGACGGTAAAGTGGACGCCCGAGAACCATTACATGCTCTACAAACATTGTTATTAAATAAGAGCACAATAATCCTTACTTAATGGTATCAGCCCTGACTATGTGCCTGATCGTACTAAATGAACAATGTGAGAAGAGTAAACTATTATGATCATATGAATGCTGTTTTCAGCACAGTAACACTGACCTGATGCTAGTATTTGCTCCCGAGTAATCCCTATCCAAGCTTGGCAATTTGTTACCCACAGAATTGTCCATTGGTGGAGCTTGCCTGTGATCTCGCGTGCTTGTAGTTTCTATAGGATCAACACAGGTAACAAAAAAGAAATCGTTATTCATTCAAGGCAGGATTCGCCTGATGATATTCCCGTAGCAACTTTCTGCGATTTACTCTTATCTTTGTCTGATATACATCTGCGTAAACGATTACTAAATGCATGAATTCATGATACATGTCAACTCTTATAATGTCCATTACTTTTTGCGACGTCAGAAGTGTTCTAAATGGGACTTATCGGAAGCAAAACATGCCTCACAATAACATACCGTCGTCGAAGAAACCATGAAAAACGACGAATTTATTATTCTGTGGAATTATGCTGGAGAGTCCATAGTACTTGCGCAGAAAGGCCAAGAATTTGTCCGAAGGTCTATCGATCGCTAGCTTCGTAGGTTCGACCTTTTCCTCCTGGAAATAAAAGGGCCAAATACCTTTCTCATTTTTATCGTGAATGACATACAATAAATACATTTAACGTTATTTGCATAAATATATCTTTACAATTCTTTTCCTCTTTACATTCTACATATCTACGAAAATCTATATCTAAATCTCACGCAATTACGGTGTTCCGCGCGCGTGTATTTGGCATATACATAATCAGGATACGGGCGTGAGTTCGTGATTTTGTGAAGGGTAGCCGTTACTGCTTACGGCGAACAGAGACCAGCAATGATCTCTCGCTGGAGAGACAATCGTGTATCCTGCGCTGATTTGTTAGTACGATTAACAGCTGTGGTTAACCTCGCACTCAATTATATTACAAATGATTGTAATACTATCGATACACGTATCAAATGAACGGTTGTACTCGAATGCAAATATCTGTAAATGAAACAATCAACTTACAGCCAACATATACTGATAAAGTATGTTTCCAAGACCCATGCGTTGTCTGGATTCATGCACGTAGAAGTCCAGAATGCATCGCGGCTTTAGCTGATAATGCACTCCGGCTTCGTCGAACATGAAAAGATTCTTGGATCCTGTCTTCAGCAGGCCTACTACCACACCCTGTTCACTGTAAAAACATCCATCATGTGACCCTGTATATGCACAATGATTGGCAAATTCACGACGGATCTTAACATTCGAAATTATTACACGAACGATTGCCGTGCTCTATTAGTTTTCGTACGTACAGTCGACATCTAACGTTATTCAAATGTTCCAGAGAACTCGGTCTAGTGGTCACAATTTTGTTTCTTTTATATGGTGCCCTAGTCGGAAATTCTGTCTCAATTTTCCTAGGATGGGGAGAGATAGTTCTGTCCCTCTACGCGACATTCTTTAAGATCCGTCGGATGTACTCCCACATATTATGGTACAGAGTAACATTCGGACGAATAACAACAATGCATTACTTGTTGGCTCGATCGTCGACTAGTAAATAAACAATATGATCGGTGTCGCGAAGTTTGTGGGCACTAGTAATTGGTTTGTTGAGGCCTTGGGCTCTGGCCGAGGCTTCGCCCATGTCATCGAGGATCCTGGATAATTGCCTTTGGCATTCGCTGGAAAAAAGTACAAGTATTGTGCTATCGTCATTATGGGCCGTGTTAAATCGTTGCCTCTTATCGCAAGTGACGAAGGATAATTATGAAGATAACCGATCGATCCCCGAATAAACTTACTTCAACTCGCGACGACTTCCTTTGAATCCCTCCGGGACAAGGGCATGTGTGATCTTGTTAATCTTATTTGGTAAGAGTTTATTCACATTAAACTTGAACTCCATCTCCCTGAAAACGTTCAATTCTTCGCTCCCTTTCCTACTCCCACGGTCAGTATTGTACGAAGTTCAATACTTGGATGGCGATCTTCTTCCTGCAGCTAGCTAATCACTTCAAAACTAAATCAACTCAACTCCGCCCGATCGTATATGATGTCCCTTCATCATCTTGCACATATACGATAAAACGATGCTTCAAAATCAACCAAGTTGCGAAAGTCAGAGTTCCAATCCCTTGTCACTAAATCTTCTCGCAATCCACCGTTATATACATGTAAATACGATGAACCCTTGCATCCCGTTCATGATCGGCTTAGCAAAAATACCGTCGGTCGAATGAAATTGTCATTTATGTATTCATCTCAGCTATCCTTTTCTTACATTAACCTTTCTTAACATTAACCTCCCATGCTTTTCTTGTCAGTCGAATATTATTGTACTAAATGTCACGTCTGGAAATGTTTCGATATCGCGCACAATACATTCGCACGTTCTTTGCACCTCGTCACTTTTGTACATGCACGTACGTAACTGCACTGACGATGATAGCAACCTGCAACTGTAAAAAGGCTCACGCAGGAACAAGTGAGAAAAAAGTAGAGAATTAACAGTGCTTTTGGAGTTTCGTTATTTCCTTCAAGGCCAATGAAAGTCGAGTTTCTGAGGCGTTTCGTTGTAACTACCGAACCGTGTGACCGAGTAATCGTTCTTCCGTAGTTTCGCAACGCACGAAATTGTAGATTATACGACGCTATAGATACACGAGATATCACCGAATACGATGAAGGTGAAGGTGAAATACACTACGCCTACGATGGTACAGGCCAGCCAGAGCAAGGTAACGAGAGAAATTGGTGTGCACCGACGACGTACTTATTTGGTGCGCTCTTCCACTTAAGTAAACAGCTTGATGCAGTCAATTGTGAAACGGTGGTGAGATGACACGGTAGTCGATCAAAATAGGTGATGATGTCACGAATTGTATCCGACGTCTCACTTATTACCTTCTGTACGCAAGTATACGCCGAATATTACTGTTAAAGGAAGATGAATGCCGGGAATTTGAGTATGCACCGTTTACTTCTTTCATGAAAGCCGCGCTACACTGAGCAGAATGAAATCGCTGATCACTGACGACAGTAAAGAGCCGACGACGTTGGCGCTGGTCGGCGCGCGCGCGCACCTGCTCCTGTCCACCCTAGACTGCATCAGAGAACACCTTTCTGCTTTGCATCAAAGCGCGCCTCTCTTTCCTCCTTCGTCACCGTGAATTGCTTACTCAGCTCTACAGATGACCATTCTCGTGTATTTACGTATGCGTGATAGTGACGCAATGCACCGTTGAGACCCGTAAAACACGAAAACGTGGTATGTTCGTTACGTTTAATACACCACGTTCAACAGGGGGCAAGGTTGCCAAAGAAAACATCGATCCAAGATAAAAGTCAAAGCGGTCATGTGTACTCACTTGACTGTTTTATCGAGTTCTGTACTTTAGAAGCATACATACGTACAAGTGTGCACGAAGTATTAAGAATACGTTTTTCTCATTCACGTTATATCACTATGTTACGACATTAGGTAAATATGCATCATCAGTTATAGTTGAAAAAATGTGTTTGCAACGATAGCGAACAAAATAATACGTAATACAGTATTGTTAACTTGCTTGATCTACTGACTTTGCACGAGTGCTTAAATGAAACGGGCTTTTACTAATCTCAAATAATGTGAACAACAATCGCGATAAACTGCACAAGATATGTAAATAGTACGAATACAATGACACTATCAGAAGTATTATATATTAAAACGCGTTTTTACAAATATACATAATTTACGCATAGAAAATGTACGATACAATGTCAAACGTAATTTACGCTTTGGTACCAGCAAGATAAAAAAAGTACGTGGTTTCAATATCCTGATCAAACACGTTGTTTGAAATAATAAATTGATCTAAAAAGTAACCCAGATAAAAAACGCACGATTTCGTTTATGCGTCCTATGTGTATAATTCGATGCACGCGCACAACAATACGTACGTTAATCTTCACGTGCCGATTACGGGGTTAACTTCATACTTCGAAAGGACTTCGAATCAGTTTGACAATTGGCAAGTTCACCTAAAATGAGGTACAAAAAGTACAACAAATGCTAATGAACACAATACGGACCATTCCTGACGGACCGATATATCTTCGTACTTCAAAGTGACGGCTTTCTTAAAACCAATTGCTTTCGCAGCGCTGTTATCCTCTTTACGATAATTATCAAGTTCGAAACGCACATTACATTTGAAATACTGTCGATTACGGATTTGTTGTTTTTCCTTGAACATGACATTATCGATATATTTAAGACCGCGCACATTTCAGGCAATTTTGATGCACAGAAGCGAACACGTGTGCAGTTAGGAATAGATTACGTCCGTAATGCTAATGCTGTTTTGCGAAACGGTGAAGTGTACTTTATATATTTCTTACAGAAATGAGCGGAATACTGTACACCATAATGCAATATAAATACGATATAAATATCTACTTACACAGATAATTAGTTTCAATAATACTTCGTATCAATCATGCAGTGTCTGTATAATTTAAAAAATCATCAAAACCGATGGTGCACACAACACCAATAAACACAATTGCTAAACATCGTGCAATGGAAATAATTTCGACAATTGGCGCGAACAATTAAATAGAAGAGGTAATAAATATTACTGTTCCTTTTTTTATATGATAAAGGAAGATACACCCAAAATTGATAAATGCATGTGGAATGACGGAGTAATAATGCCGGGATATAAGCTATGATTAATAATAGGGTCGTATAGTACTAAATGCAAAAAGTCTACAGTATATCGATGTCACGAGGATACAAGAAAGTCAGTGAGAGTCAACTTTTGCCAGTTCCCTTATTAACGGAGTGATACTACGATAATATTTTCTTACTCGTGAATCTCGCAGATACTACGCCATTCGACAAATCTGCCTTATAAATAACCGATTTGTCGATCAAATAACTGTGCCACGTGTGTTTTCTTCGGCCGTGTGAATGACAATGGCAAGGAGCAGAAATGCATCCAACAATAAAACCTACTGTAAAGATATGGTCTTTACTTACAGAGACAGTGTCTTTGGATAACGACCAGCGCGTTAGATGCAACGTTAACGTATCACTTTTGAACACAGAAATACAAATGGGAAACATGTGCATGTATCTTTGGATGCCGTTTTTGTGTATGCCTGTCACAACAAGCAACGCATGCTCGTAGTCTTTAGTGCTGAATGCTAAAATGCTTTTCATCCTGATGATACTTTCAGGGTGAAGGGACCGATATTATCCCTATATCCTCGGTTTGTACGTTAACGTGACATGAAAAGTTTGTACGTCCATTTCGGTGCAATCCTGTGGTCCTATGGAGCGATCAGTATTGCAAATGACCACTGTGGGATCTTTACTTTTATTCGTCTTCTCATTCTCATTAACAGCCTCATGGGTATTTTTTGCCAACTTTTCAATAGGTTGCTCGACGGTCACCCTCACCGCCTTAGATTTCATAGCCTCCAAGGAACGCGATTTACACGAATCTGTAGCTCGACCGCCCTTCGCTCCGTTTTCTTTATTTCGCCGTGATGAACTACGATGGAGTCGCGATTTCTCTCTGGAAGACGTTCGGCGGAGACTAGGTCGCTTCACGGATTCCGCACTAGCACTTAGCCCCATTGCTGTAGGACAAAGATTCGTCAAGTTCCATCAACGTTTTAATTATGAAAATGATAAAAATGTGTGTTGTGAAACCCTTCCTGTGCGACATTGAGTAAAGAATTAATGAATGAACGGTGATATACGTACCAATGTTTCCAGACGATGACCGATTAGATCCCCGGAGTACATGCATCGTAGTGGGATCGCTATCAGTCGCCGTCAGTCTTTCTCCCACCGGAGTCAGAAACCATTCGGATCTGGTACGCATTCGCGCCGTTTGCCTCTCGTGTACCTACGTTACGATCTTCTTTGAGGGTCAAACTACGCGAGTTCAGCATTGCGTTTGTTTTTAATACATTACTACGCTCAACGTATTCAATGAAGCTTCGTATACGACCATTGAACTTGCTTACACAATTGCTGGGTAATTTAAGGCAGAATGATTTTCTGCTTCTTACTATCCTAAGACTTCCTTTACAGTTGCAAAGAGATCATGCACAGTACGGAGATATCGTTAATACGGAGACTACCTTTTAATTATTTTCGAATCTTACCTGTGGCAGATAGCTCAGGCTTTTGGTGCTCTCCGCATACCGATTTACCGCTCTGAGTTCGTCCAGTGTCATATCAGCATGTCGCGAATGATGGCTACCATTGCTCGAGGACCTGCTCGAGGCCTGGATGATAAAAACAGAGAAGGTGGAATAAAATCACATTCGATTTGAACAAAGTTCAATCATCCATATCAGGGGGTACACAGTACAAGGATCATGATAAACGTGTTACAGTTCAATTATTCTGTACCTGAAATAAGCCGTTCTCTTCGAGACTAACAGAAAGTCTGGTGTAACTTTCAAGCAATGTATTTTCAGGTATCATGCCGAGCGAGGATGTTAGTTCGAGAGATTCGGGTACATGGATCAACGCCGGGGTGGACTGCGACTCCTCTTGATGAGACATGGCTGAAAGTGAATCGCCATAATTGTACACTCCAACGTACTGAAAGGCAGACACACAAATTGCGATCAATCGTACAGCGTATACGTACATACTTACATTCTAGATTCAACTTAAGGCCCCATCGTTCACATTCGTATTGCAACCATGTTTTCTCGGCTTCGAGGGATAACTGTCCTGAAATTTATATTTTCAGCCTAATACCATGCCCGTGCACTCCTATGTAATCAGCATACTGTTAAGATAGGTTCGTCCTTATCGCTTACTCGATACAAGTGTGTCCGGAGGATAGCGAAAACTAAAGATCCAATCTTCTTCCACCTTTAATATCCTGCCAGTAATGCGCGCATAAAACTCGTAGTTTTCTCTTCCGAACAAGTTAGAAACCCCAAAATTGTCTATCATGAATTTCATAACACGCGTCGCAACCTAATGAAGCATGAGGAATAATAAAGTCAATGTAAAAATGCAATGCATATGTACAATCAAAGTTAGCTAACAAACGTCCACACGTATGTATCTTCGGTGATATCAGTAAGCCAAATAATGTGCGGATTGTAAACGCACTGATCGAGTAATTAACACACAATTTGGTATAAAGCGAATATAGCACGTCCAAACACAGCGATGAGAAACATCATTATCCATTGGTCGGTATGCACATAAACATCTATTAAAAACTTTGAACCATATACATTCTGCAATTTCACCGATCGCATGCGGTACATTATTGCAACAGTTTGCCAGTCGAGAATTATTGCGGCACATAAAATCATCGTAAAGTACAATTATATTCTGGATTGAGGTGTATTTCGGACGTGCCCAACTGGAACGACATGCAAATAGCACTGTTACAATACTTAGATACAAGGGATATGCAGACACATACGCCAATAACGATTCTATGAAATCACAAAGCCAACCTCATAAACGCAAAAGCAAAAACAATTGGGAGGCAAAACGATCACAGAAGCGCCGTTACATTTACAATTGGGCATATAACCAGAGAGTAATGGAGGGCGGAGGAATGAAAAATGCACGTAATAAAGGTGCTGTCGAAGAAACTTACTGAAACCTCCGCCTGATTGCGATTGTGCGTGCGAAATGATGTGAGAAAACATGATTATCAGATGGCGGTAAAGCTTACAAACGTATCAGGAAAAGAAAGAATATTGTGCGTGCTCATACTTTCAAGGAATACAATATTTATTGAATGAATCCGACTGCTATTATAACGCAAACCTAGGCGCGTTTGGCCCGCTATACGCAACGATTCTGCAGTCGATTACTCGTAATCTGAGCCATTTAGGTTTCGACACAGAAATGCAAGCGATACGTGTTGCTTTTTGGGAATTAAATTGCTATGTTCGATTTCTCACACGTCAGAACCGATATGGTGTGCCCGAAGACGAAAAAGAAACTCCTATTGGTCTGACGTGAAGAATAATTAGTCATCATGAAGAAAATTATATCAGATGACGCGTACAATCCGACATGACGTAAGCAATTTACCTTGAATCTTAGTACGTCTTCCATTTTGGCCGTCTTCCCGTCGCTGACACAGCTCTGAAAGAACGATGGCGCGACTGATACGCCTAAGGCTTCGCTAGACATACCGGTTCGCGCTCTGTCACTATTTACCGCTACCACTCTGAATGTCCCAAACAATAATACCAGTAAACGTTGCGTATACTCCGGTAGAGAAGTGATTAATCTGTGTTCAAAAAAATTCTTTTTGCAACTAAGTTTCTGACACTGGCAGCAAAAGCCTAGGTCAGATCACGAATTTGGGGTCATTGAGTCAGCATTCGGGCGATGACCATTGACACAGGAAAGATTAATATAATAATAATTTCATGTACTTGTGAATCTGGTCCCTTTGTTGCTCAATGCTGTCTAGTTGAACAATAGTGAACAAGCGCTGTTCACCTTCCCTTCCAAAAACGCCACCCGGGATTTTACGTAAAAACTTTTTAAGAACACTGGCAATGGTGTAAACGCTAAAGTTATCCATATTCACTAAACGCCCAGTCTGGAGGAAGTGGATCAGTTTTTTCATATTGCCCTGGTGTCCGGGAGCTCGGAAAACGTCCTTTCTCAGTGGAGCCTCCTTGTTGAGTTTCAGAATTAAAACCTATCACGAATAGTAAAGTAAGCTTTGACAGAATTGTAGTTTCACCATGTATATGTATGTGCTTCATGAAAGCAATTTGCACAGACCAATAGTATTACTGGTAATTGTTTTGTATCTCAGGAAAAGAACTGCTAGAGTATCTGTTGGAAAGTAATTCATATAATATATTTACCAATAAAGGACCAGGTATATCATTCTTCTTGCATACTTCTTCCAGTGGCACGCCAAATTTTACTCTGAAATGTGTTACAAGTATTATGTGCATAATGTTTGCAGAACCTATTATGACGATTAAAATTCTATGAAAAATGTACTTCTCCAAGCGTCTCGGATAAGGTGACATGGACGAAGGATATCCACAGCTCGTTACCACATTTCCCAGTGTAGCTGCCCGACGATGCATCCTTTCGGTCCAACTACTCATCTTGCACAACAACTGTAGCAATTCTATGAAAACAATTATGTAAAGAGCATTAAATCTAACTGCCGGCTTTTTCATTCTATGCCGCATATAGAATACTTCGAACATTGTCTCAGTTAAACCAATTGATATATCAAGAACATCATTTAGAAGAAAGATTGCCACATATTCATGAACCATAGGATCAATTTATTATGATCACATCGGCAGAATGGCATTACATTACCAAAATGCATGAATAATTAGGTATCACATGATCACTACAAAAATTGTCTTGTAATGTACAAGCGTGGCAAGAAAAATTCAAATTGTTAATGTACCGCACTCGTGGCTAGTGTATCAAGGGGTGATTGCCATTACACGTACCATGCGATGAAAAATTTCCGCTACCTGTAGTAGCTTCGAACGCGGTATCGCGTCCAATATTGACAAAATTCGAACATGGAAGATCACAGGCAGTCGTAACGCCCGTTGCATATGACATGTACAGCCATAACCTAACTTTATGCACATTCAATTGTTTAGTTGTACAGTAAATTTACAGTGCTAATCGTCAACTCACTGTCCCCTTATTAAGTAATACTTAGAAAATTTTTGCAGCACAGCCGACTTTGTCGTGCATCAGAGCTAAAGCTGTTTAGCGACCTCAGTCTCACACATTCTTGCATGACGTACGTGCGGTGCGATGTTTACGTCCCTATAACGCTTAAATTAGGTTTACGACATTTGTGTGTCGTCATTTCTCTACTCATCGTCACATACTGCTGAACCGTTCGTAAAAGAAACCGCATATCTTGTTGCGAACTAACCACACCTTTTTCCCTTTCATTCTTTCATGTTACAAAAATCAATAAAACCATAAAGCAAATGCATCACTGTTATGGGCGACACTGTCCCTTTCGTACAATGTGGTATACCGACGTACGCACTGACCTCTATAGAACTTAATTCGAGGTAACCTGTGCATTTCACACAACTGTTTTGCCCCAATTACGAGCGTTGTTTGCGGAGATTGAAAGGGTGCCCATCGCATATCCGTGATTCTCATGTACTATAAAAAGACGCCGCGCGCTTGCGTAATCTACCGGAATGTTTGATCTGTGACGAAAAAATATCGAGAAAAAGTACGCGAAAGGTGCAATACGGATTGCCATGTACTTATCAGGCGGTAAATTTAAACATATGATTTTTCACCATCTGACACTCAAACCAATCTTCAAGCTACCATGAAACATTAATTTGACTATACTTTACGACTACTGCGCATTCCCCCACCCTACTCCAGTGCGCCAGTTTATCTTGTATGATCCTGGCTAAACTCTAGAAACGCCACGACGGGAAGAGGCCATTGGCCGTTCAGGATAGTTCTAATTCTCGCCTGCAGGTAGCACCACAGGTTTTGCTTTTTGTCGTCCATTTTGCTTTTTACATGAGCGCCCTCATAATGATTGCTTCCTGGTCCATGTTAGTAGGTGCGTTCGTACGGATTGCGAAGTAGGATACATGGTGCGTGCGTGCGTATGTATGTGGTGTCGATTATCGTTGCCAAGCCAATCGAAACCGGTTCATCACTCCAGCTATGCGTATACCTCATCATCCGCAGGCTGCTGTCCGTAAGAACGCGTAAAACGGGTTCAACGATAAACGGCAAACATTTACCAACTCCGCGCGTATTCTGGCAATTTTGAATGAGAGAAGACTTGCGTGTGACGCCGTCCGTGACAGTGGCAGCACTTCAGCGACTTCAGCCTATGAAGTACACACGGTGTTGTTTTGTTATTGCAGCGAACGGAATGTTTTATTTACATCATTTTGCCGGTGTTTACACGCGCTCTTCGGATTATTATTATTATTATTATTAAATGAAGGTATTTGCTGTTGACTCACAAGCTAGCGAGTCGTACGAATAAGGTAGCTAATGATGCGCGAATATATTGAGCCCGAAGCGTTTTATATCAGTTTCATTAATAATCATTGAATTTTGTCTGGAATAAAAACAGGAGGACTTACTTGTGAGGCAAAAGATATAATTCTGGACGATGGCTTTGCACAGCGTTCCCCCAAAACGAAAAGAAATTTACAAATACGAAGCTCCATGGCCCCTGTACAGTATGAACTGGTCAGTGCGCCCAGACAAAAGATTTCGCTTAGCACTTGGAAGTTTTGTTGAAGAATACAATAATAAGGTGCAGATTGTTTCGTTAGATGAAGAAACATCAGAGTTCAGTGCTAAGAGCACATTTGATCATCCTTATCCGACCACAAAGATTATGTGGATCCCAGACAGTAAAGGTATTTTAATCAACTAGTCTTGTAAACGAAAGGCTGTCTTTTTTTATGTAGTATTATCAGTGTTGCATTCGTAGGACTTTTTCCTGATCTTCTTGCTACCTCTGGGGATTACCTAAGAGTCTGGCGGGCCGCAGAACCAGAAACTCGTTTAGAATGTGTTTTGAATAATAACAAAAACTCTGATTTTTGTGCCCCTCTGACATCCTTCGATTGGAACGAAGTTGACCCAAATCTGATTGGCACTTCCAGCATTGATACAACATGCACAATTTGGGGATTAGAAACAGGGCAGGTTTTAGGCAGAGTAAACATGGTGACTGGCCATGTTAAGACACAATTGATTGCGCATGATAAAGAAGTGTACGACATCGCATTCAGTCGCGCTGGCGGTGGTAGAGATATGTTCGCTTCGGTAGGTGCCGATGGATCCGTGAGAATGTTTGATCTCAGGCATTTGGAACACTCAACAATTATTTACGAGGACCCTCAGCATACACCTTTACTGCGATTAGCATGGAACAAGCAGGATCCGAATTATTTAGCAACCGTAGCCATGGATGCCTGCGAAGTAATTATTTTAGACGTTCGCGTTCCTTGCACCCCTGTTGCAAGATTGAATAATCACAGGTAAAAAAAAACTGAACCAAAATCAATATTTTAATGCAAATTAATTGTGCACGATTCGTTGGTGCATAGGGCAAGTGTTAACGGGATTGCCTGGGCCCCACATTCTTCGTGTCACATATGCACCGCCGGGGACGATCATCAAGCCTTAATTTGGGACATACAACAAATGCCAAGAGCAATAGAAGATCCAATTCTTGCTTACACGGCTGCTGAAGGAGAAGTGAACCAAATCCAGTGGGGTGCAACACAGCCAGACTGGATCGCTATCTGTTACAATAAAGCAGCCGAAATTCTGCGGGTATAAATTATGACACTGTATGCCCTCGTATCGACAGTATCACCGTGAGACAAGCCAAATGACAAACAAATAGCGCCGTTACGGGTTGTAAAGTCGAAAGAATACATTGGAACGTACTCCTCGTACGATCGGCATTTATAACACTTTGTAATCAATGTCGTTATAAGATTGTCCGAATGGCATTATGCATATACTATCATGTAAGACCTGGTATGCCTGGCACACTAGTGTAAGAGATGCGTCATATCGCTACAGGTACATACAAATATTGACATATGTCCTTAATTTCTAACGTTACATTCATGCGTTCATGTTATCTCACATAGAACAATAATTACCCGACTAGAACATTGTAAGTAATCATTTCAATAAACTATTTTTTAAACCTTCCTTTGATATTTTTGCCAATATCAAGTAGTCTATTGTCATTAAATGAATTTTAATTTTTGTTATTTGATGTTGTACATATGTATAATGGCGCTTTTAGCATGCACATTGTGCCACTAATATTTGTGTATGTATTGTGATTAGGGGAATTATGTACGAAAGAATGTTTGGAAGAAAAGTGAATTTCGCCTGCTGTTCGCAATTCTCGGAAGTTTCATACTATGTACAATAACGCAGAAAACATAAGTCGTATTCACACAGAACTTCCATGGCAGTATTTATAGATTTATCGTTCGATAAGTGACACTGGCAGGGTGCGAGGCGAAGTCAAATTAGAATGAAAAGCACAAGATTCAGGAGAATAAGATGTCAATGAGAATCTTATTTTCTAACCGTGGTGATCCTGTTTTCTTTTCGTACAGTCAGATTATATGTCTCTCATTCTAGACCGTCTTCATAAGGCGCGAGATCAGTCTCGGGTTTAGCATATTGTGATTTCATGACGTACGTAAGACCATTCTTTTCATATTAATGTGTCTAACTCGATAAATATTATCCGCTCTGATACAGAGTATATCGATTATTTAACCGGTTTGTACCAATTACATTAATTTCACTGAAGAAATAATATATCCCTTCCCACAATTGCACAGTGTTTCATTAACGAGTGGAGAATCTACTCAACTCGATCTTGGCAACCATTATTAACGGGCCAATGGAAAAATTTAACGAGGACGTGCATCTTTAAAGCTTTAGACAAATGATTTCCAACGATAAATAGAGTCTAACGATCTTCGTTAATATGACTATTACGCAGAACAGAATTTACGGCTTCCTAAAATACACGCCGAATGTACACGGGTATTCAAAACAAAGTTCCTAGCTACCCCTCATTCTTTACTAACGCTCCAACGAATCACATATCTCGTGTGAACAATTTGCGTCAGCCGTCTGAAAGCGTTTTACCAAGAATTATACCAACTTCATAGAACGCACAGCTTGCTCGCGATGTACTGAAGATGTAGAACCGTACAAGCCATGCTCAGCATATTTCCCATAGCGATGGATACATGTACACGACGAAACGCGTTGTGAATCCTTAGATAATGAGGACAGTGCTTCAGAGGGCCTGAGTTGAGTCGGCCAATTTCGCTTCCAACGCCTGCCGCACGTTCCAGGGTGTTTTTCTTTACAATGAGTTTCAGCAGTGGTGGCGTCAAGTAAAGGCGTATCAGAAGCTCTAGAAAGAACGCTCCAGACATTCCACCGACCTATGAAATATTTAACATTTTCTTACTGTTTCTCCACTATTTGTCATTAAGACGTAAATACGATAGCCTTGCGCGTATACCAATGTAACGCCATTAGAAATTTTCTCCTTTTAAAGAGAATTACGATTATTCCATCGAATCATGTAGCACTTCATAAATAATGACCATTTTATACAATGCACAACGCATATGAGGATGTGATACGAACCTGAATGGTAATTTCAGTGTCCCAAGTGTTGGCAGGGTGATGTTTGATGAAAATAAGCAGCGTGATGAGGCTAAGACATGCGTTGATGGTAAAATACCTCGGAAATAAAACGCGCTGTACTTCTCCGAACGTATGTCGTGGCAATGCAAAGTACAAGGAGAGGCCTACGACAGGTTTACAATGATTAATTCAAATTTCTCACAACCTATGGGCTCTTCGAATACGGATGGGGTAGACCTTACCAGAGACGAACGTCATCCAGATTTGAGCACCGAAGTGTACAACGAACGATGCGAGATAGACAAACGACGTGATCCTCGAGTATGGATGGCCAATCGGTTGAACTCCATCAGTCGGTACGAGAGCGGAGGTTACGCAGAGAACAGCGGCTATCGTAATAACGTGTGCCGGTTGCGTCGTATAGAAAAGGATTCTAAAAAAGTATGACAATTGTGAGATGAAGCTTTAGAAGGAGAAATCTTGAAAATTGACTTCGCTTCAGCAATGCGTCAGGACAATCAGACCGTGAACAATACAATGTGTACAACACACACAATACAATCCGAATACATTAACGTCCTCGCAAGGTGTAGAAGCATATACATAATTGCACGGTAAAACGTCGTCGACGCAAGGAACGTCCAACGAGCACTTCAACATGCGTACGTGTCCGATTATCCGTACAATTATGATTTACGTTAGATACGCCTATACTTATGTACATTAGTCTTGTATAAATAATAAGATGCAATTGTACAATCAAAATGCATGTCGTCGTAAATATCACAAGAATGTACGGTATTCGTAAACATGCGGATGGCCGGAAACATGCACTTTTCGTGCTACTCGCACAGATAACGTTCGTCGCAATAATGAGATAATTATCGTTTTGGGGGAAAATAATCAAGTGTTTTTTAAGTAAGTACTTTGCTTAAATACTTTTCCGAGCAAAACGATTTGTCACTCATTACGTCATAACTGGAAATATGTTTAACACATACGTCGAAATACGTACATGTATGTACATAGGTCATCCATCCTTTTCGGCATCTACATTCACGTTTGTGAAAATAAGTGGCACGTAATCGTGCGTTAATGCGGACGAGTGCGCATGCAAGAGATATCACCCACGTACTCCCGTAGCCTTTCCTCATGCCCGTCCGCATTTCCATAGATATTTACAATCAAACAACGGTTACTGACGCGGCCGGCCAGGTATAACACTCGAATAGGGCGACTTAACACAGAACTGGTGGTGAACGTGCAAAATGGCACGCACTCCACCGTTCTGATTGCACACTAGCAGACGAGTAATCACATTCTCGGTATCACCATCGATGAAACCCTGTATACTAAATACATCTTCACTACGTAAATCTGTCTTATCAGTAGGGGTCTTAAGAAAACCTTCTGTTCACCATGTAATACGGAAACAAAACGGGAGCGTCGGAAACGAAATGTCGGCCCCATGTCAAGCGAGCCGTTCAACCATCAGGCAGCAATCTCGGGGTAGCATAGGAACGCGATACAAAACTCGTCAGCGGGAATATCGAATTTTCTTATGTTTCATAGCACCAGATGAATGTACAGCAGGACATTCTTTGTTCTATTATTTATGTACATATAAATCAGTGTCGGCTTTGGCAATTCACCGAGGATTCATCTCCTAAAAAGAGTTGAAAAGTTGGCTATTGAATAGGACAATGATGTTAAGCGACATATGCTTCGTTCGAACTCTGAATATCTAATCTTGTAAAAACTTCTTTCGTACATCCAATCCTTATCGATACGTAATCACGAAGAACGTAATTCACGGTATTTGCATGGTCGTTCGAAATATGCAATTATATATAACAATACATCGTAGATATTTGTCTTTTACTCATCAACATTCGATGTCAATTAGTGCCGCATGAACGATCAATAATCTGTCATTGCACCACGCGCCTGGTCCATCTGGTTTCGAATGTTCATAGTATTTGCATAGTCGCGTAAACCATGCATAATACGGGCCGACAGGGAATATACTATACGTTGCCGCTTTAATAGAACAATGTTAATGACTTATGATTCTCACTGACAGACCGCGAATGAATGTGTTGACTATGAAGTTGTTGTAAAATTTCTCTCAATAATATTAGCCAAAGATTAGCTTTAACGATATAACGACGACATTAAGACGTAACCATCCAAAATAAAAGTTCGTTCAGTTCTCTCATTATGTTCACCCGTAGTTTAATCGTTAAGACCATCTAATCGTACATTACATAGAACAATTAGATCGTAACAGGGTATAACGAATCCTAATAAGATACTGCGGATATTCGTTTCTTTAGTAACATAAACCTCTACATGTGTCCATGCTGACTTCATTCTTATAAATTTAATGTGCTATCGTGCTACGTGGATATCGGAACAAAGAGCCTCATACAACGCAAAATGTAATCGTCATAATAAGATTTCTACAAAACAGTTTTCCTCAATATTTTCACGCATCATATCTCCCATTCAAAACCTTCATTATTTCCGTCCAATAAGTATAATAAACATGCGACATCCAAAATCCTGAAGCGCGCCACCGATATTTCCCAACTTACTTAAAAAACTTGGACCGCCGCAATGTCTTGTGATAGTGGACCAGCGCATCGAGGACCATGCCGTACTTCGCCGCACGGGCCGAGAGGATGTTGTCAGCCACGTCTGGCAAAGAAATCCTTGCATTGCTTAATTGTTCCATTGTAAATTTCTCTGGCTGGGACTCTCCAGCAATCCCATCGTGCGGCTTTGTATGTTTCTCCTTGAAGCTTATCAAACTATGAGTTTGTCGACCACTGCTATGCTGTAACGATTCATCGTTGATCTCGCCGGCGGTCAACGTACGCACACACATGGCTTAGTTCGTGTTCTCTATATACGCGAAAATCACTGGCCAGATAAAAAATACAGTTTTTCTTTGTAAAATGCACTACGGTGTTCTACAATTTACTTCCTCACTGCACCAGCTGATCGAATCAACTTTGCTAAACTTTCCGCGAATATCCTTTCCTAATTGCAATTCATCGATAAAACAGCACTGTCCCGAAACTTTGTCCCTACAAGAGTGTGCTGCTTCACACGGCGCTTCACTTTTATACGGAGATTGCCCACCACTGCCCGCTACTGTCGACGCATCGACGTCACCATGTCCGTCCCACGCCACACCGATCACAGCGCAGAGCGTAGGAACCACGGTTCAACTTACGAATGAATGAATTTATGCGCCCAAAGCAGAACAGGCATCGGACTCATGAATCATGAGTTCATTAATCCCAGCCATGCTGGGAGCAATTGTCGAGGTGACCATTTTACGCGGTACTTTACGAATGAGTCCTTCGCGTTATCAATAGAGACGCTATTCGTGAGAAACTGTTATTATCCGTCGACGTATCCATTTTCTAGGTACAACGTGTTCCCGTTCCGCAAGTAGTGTATTCTCTCCGGTGCGTCGTTTGTTGCGTTTATACATGCAAGTAAAGTACTCCGCGAACCCGTATATCTTGCCAGCTTGTCAAGTGACTCTTGACTGACAAACGTCAAGTTCACATGTCAACTGCAATTACCTACGACGACAAAGAATCACAATGCGAGTTATATGTACTTGCCGGTGAAGATTCGGATGAACAGCGAAACGTATGTATGTATATGCGTACGTGTTTTTCGTATGGCTTTTATGCACCGTTAGTCAGCGGAGATTGCTAAATTGCCGCTTACGTGGACGTGTAATTTGACGTAAGGTTGTATAACATCATTCACCGCGTAACATACGGAAATTCGTAGTGTTTTTGAATCACTGCGCGTGTACCAAAACGGGGTGCATCATTTCTTTAGACGAATGATCGTCGATCACATGAAATTGAAAAGTTACCAAATTTTGAATCGATCGATAAAGATATTACTTCATTAATACTGTAAAAATATTATTTTTATAATTAACTGAAATACTCTATTATGAGAGATTACACAAATTTTCGAAGTTCGTAACACACACGGAATATTTGACTTTTTGTCGCCACTGTCACGCGCGCTCATAAAATACAATAAAGCTTTTACGGGGTTGCGTGACCAGTGTCAGGTTTCAGACATTCCCTTAGTTTGGCAGCGTGATGAAAGCCACGGATCTTGTGCAAGGAGAGCAATAGTTAAGGCCATCCCTAGTAAACGTCACGTGGTAGATACAATTCCGTAATGGTAACTTCGTGAGAGTGGCTCATAATATTTGGTCTCATTAGGAAGTTTCTGTACACATTGACGATGTAAGGTTAACCGAAATAAAATTTTTGAAAGGTACCCGACCCCTTTTGAGCACATTCTTAGATCCAGTGCTAGTTGATTCGTACCCTTTTGTCCAAGGTCATTCGAACGTTTTCGACAAGTTGACTATTGAAAGTTCTTTTGTACCTCAATTACGAAGAATGTCGCGATTTTATGGAATTCTATGAGATTATCATCACCAACGCGCAAATCGTGGTCGATTTCAATACGCGTACGAAAGCCGACACGTTACCTCGCACTATTTTTTGGCAATACACGAAAAGGAGCATTTGAGTTAAGGGGTTGTTGACCGCTTCGCCACGCGGATGCTGCCACATAACTATTTATAGTTGTTTGCTTATGACGTACAATTTTTCCAACGTAAGTATGAAGCATAAAGGTCCATTTTCTGCGCTTGTTCTGTGCCATGAACAGTCTGAGCATTCACAGTGATTCACATTTGGGTACTGTTAACTTACGAATAACTTTCGTAGGTGCTGATGGATGATAATTACCCAATTAAGTCCATCATTTCTAACATGCTACGTTGTACTAGTAAAAAATCAACCGATGGAATTTGCTTTTGTTTCGAGATGACGCTATTGCGGGAATAAAATAAATTTCTTGTATCGCCAAAACTCCATTTATGCTGGTTGGTGTACATACGAATAACACGGATAATTTTTCACATTACACTCGGCTATGCACTAAATATTCACATCTTATTCGCCAATTACCTCATGGCACAATTAATTCGTATTATTATCCAATTACTTTATTGGTCATGCCTCGTTCTCCAATTCGTGTATTACACGGAGGAACAGCGAATTAAACTTCTTACACTATTTGGATAACGTAAATGTCGGCTGCCTGTACATTGTAACAAAAAATAATGCCCGACGTGTGTATCTCAAGAACAAAGTTCACCACAATAACATGAGTCAATCGTAAAACGCTTACTGTCTGTAAATTTATTTAAATGTTTATACATGGTCTGCTATAGGATATCAGGTTATTTATTACGAAATACATTGAAAATTGGAAGCAGCAGTGAAAAAATAACATACACAAATAAATTATGGATGGTACGACCACGAGTGCTCAGCTGACGACCTATTAATTATAAAAGTTGGGAGACAATTTTAGCTCTGGTCCATGATGTTCGTGTCGTTGATATTACCGCCGGTGCAGTCCTTTTGTATCACTTCGAAAATCGTCTGCAATTCCGGCGTTGCTTTAATTTGCGTTACGAATTCGGACAAAGACGGATTTTTGTCTGTAAAACAATGGCAATTCGCACGAATCAGACAGGCAACGATGTCACGTCGAGATTTCTGTAAAGTTTTCGACCGCTTACCAGCATCCGGTATGGTTAATAAGGCTGCTACCGCTCTCAGAGCCGAACGTTTGAGCTCATCCTGTTTCTCGTATTCTTGTTTTACAGAATTTGCCTTAACCTTCATCGTGCACGTGCTCCTTAGCGGTTCAACTAGTCGCTCCAATCCTATCGCGTTACGGGTAAACAACATATTAGCAAGAAAAGACAAAGTACGATCACCGAGATTATCCAAATGTCTCTCCTAAGAATTACGTATTACGTACTCTGTAGAACAGCCGTCGGGCAAAGTTGCGCCAGCCGGGCCGTCATCAGATAAGTAAGCATTTTTATGTCATAATGATCCCGTAGACCATTCTCTACGTGATTTAGAAACTCAAAGACATCCAATCTGTCAAGACAGGAGTCTAGTAAGGTGTACATGCATTCAAAAGCCGCTTTTCGCAGGTCAAGGCCGTCATCCACTGTGTGTTTAAACGGGCCCATTTCGACTTCCCTTATTAATTCTTTCTACAACAGCACATGGGAAACGTGAATTATAAACGTTTCAGATATTTCACCGCCGTGTGACTAGAAGAACAACAACAGTAACTGAAGGTTTATGTAGCACATATCGTTAACCTTTATTTTCGTCTCTGCGTAGAGGTGCGGCAAAACAGAATCCAATAGATCGCGTATGAGCGTGGGCTTATTGTGTGCCGCAGAATTGAAAGCCACTAACGCCACTCTCCTCACATTAAGGTCAGGATCTTCCAAAGCAATCAAAAAATTACCCATACATTGTTTCAACATAATGTCAATTTGCTGAGGCTGTAAAAAAAGGATGAAAATGTGATCGGTGGATGTCGACATTCCCGATCGGTAACGAATACCTTTACGGAACTATCTGCACAGCTCCATTACCTGATCCGAAATCGTAAATTTCACTGCGGTTACTGTTGTAGTTCTCATTAATGCAGACGGTGATTTCAGTGATTCTTGAAGTCGTGGCAACAAAGAGGCAGGATCGATTAAGGTAAGCTTGCCGAGGCATTCAGCGACAACGTTACGGGTGCCTTCTTCGGTGCACTCACAGTGTCTATATAACAGCATCCAAATCGACGGTACGAAATTCTGTAGATGCGACACTCCAGAGGGACTAGCGGATTGACACGTGATGATCTGAAATTATGGAAACGTAAACGATATCAACACGGTACATGCTTCCCTTCGTATCTACGGTTGTAAATCTGACGAAACGAATTGCCGATAAGCACTCCTTACTTCCTTCAACGAGTGGAGAAGTAAATACTGTCGCTTCGGTTGCGCTTCTATCTTCTGTAAGATGAATGGCAAATATTCATTTAGATTGCCCAATGCGAGATTTCCCAGTGTATAGCTGGCTGCAGATTTCACCTCTTCCGAATGAGAAGAAAACGAATTTAGAATGACATGTTTCAAAGAATCGATCCCACTGAGATCTCTGCAAAGCAAATGGATTTGGATTAGGACGGGGAAGAACGATAGCGACGAGTGATACCGTAGCACTCGTAATTTTACAATACACATTCCGTACACGTGTCTACCAATCTCTCCGATGACCAACAACGCAAAAATGTGCTGTGCATCGCTGGGCGGATTATGTACATCCTTGAGGAATTGCTCGACTACGGCTTGTGCCTCTTGATGCCAAGTAATTGTCAGCGCGGCAGCGCACTTCGCAAGCGAATGGTACGCTTGCTTGTGAAGCGTAGACTGACTTACGGGCGCTACTAGCATTGACAGAAGCTCCCGATATCCAAGCCCCGGTATGTCCGCTTGCACCAATGCTTGGAAAAACTCAAGCATGGAACCCAAAGCTACGCCTGTTTGTATACGATCATGTACTCCATAAATTATATGAACGAACTCGGAATAATACATCGTAATTGCCGCCGAACTTACCCTGCAACAACGGAGACTTTAAAAGTACCAAAATTTCTGGTAAAATATTATCGGAAACCCTTGTTAACGCGACCGGATGAAGTTTCGCAATGGTTGTCAGAAGATTGAGAGTCAGCTGTGCAATATGTAAGTCCGTTTCGCTCAACAATGCAGGCAATTCGGTCGTAACCTAAGCAATAAATAATCATACATTTCACGTTATCGATATTACTGCGCAATTCGTATGTGTGTGGCTTTCAAACGTAAGTAATGTCGCATCACCTTATCCAATAAGTCGGCGTGTAAAGCGGAGCTGTAATTTCGGACCAGAGTGTCCAGAAGTGGCAGGGAGCAGAGCTTCAAAGCACGCTGATTCTTTCTTAGAAAGGATCCAAGGATCGGAATCGCTTCATCCTACAATTTCATACCAAACATGAATGCATCGCATCGGACGCTGCGAAAATTTTCGGTCAATGATGCATAGATGCGAGGAAACTAATGCTTCGTAAACCACAGCATTATATCCGTCGATCGATGAATGCGACAAATACATATCTAGTAAGGTTTACATTCTTACCAGACAAACACAGGTACCCCATCCCGTTATCCGTCAAGTTTCATGTAGTTTACACCAAGGCTTACCATAATTGGCTGAAGATCTACCCTTAGTGGAGAAGCCGCTATACACGTCAAGGCCTTCACAGTCGTAAGTCGTGTTATTTCATTGCGCAGTCTATCCAGGAAAATTGGAAGACAAACGGGCAACTCGTCGGAGAGAACGTCACCAAAGTGTGCCAGAATTTGGCCCATGGATGAGATGGCTCGTTCCTTCACTTCTTGATCGATATCCGCCGTTCTCAATCTCATCAAGGTGCAACGATAAATCTCACCCGTTAATGTGGTGAAGTCGAAGTTGCTGGGTTTGTCTGAAATTGAAATAACATTACAATTGATTGATTCCGGAGCATTAGCGATTAAGTGTACGTTTTTCAAACGTGTGACTCACCATGCGGTCTAATTACTTGCACAAGTTGCTGCAATACGAGAAGAGCTTCGGCCGTGATTTTGTAAAACGGATCTCCGACCGCTGCTATAATCGGTGGCGTCAAAACGGACATATGAGGATGAAACGCTTCAGGCTGGTGCGTCACCAGAAGTATATGAACGAAAGCTAAAGTATCGATCTTCATATTTGACGATGAGTTCTTTTCGCCCAAAGAGTATTGTATGCCAGGAATCAGTGCGGGGATGTGATTAGTCAAAGCTCCCGGTAGAACCAACACTAGTTCTTTCAGCAAGGAAAAACAGTCTTGTCGCGTTTTTATGCTTTTCTCTTTCATTTGACGATGAACCGTTCGCACAATGAGCGGTACTTGTTGTTGCAACAACGAAACGGGTCCCTCTTCCTCCTCCATTGAGTCAGGATCAACAGGTACACCGGCGGCAGGTCTTGTTTGGCGAAGCAAGGCGATATAAGCATGAAAGATATCGGACTTAACATTTTCTTCTCTCTCTGAAAAAAGATCGTTACCATTGTCGGGTTATTCGTAACCATGACGCAGCGTGATCATGCTCATGTACAATTGTAACGTCAATCGCACGAAATGGGCATTTATGTTTACATTCATTGGTTTACGTACCTTTAAACCTGGCGATTAAAGCGGGGGAGACAACCTTGTACAATTCCGGTAGAAGTTCACGTCTGCTAGACACCACGGCTTCAAGGCACTTGGCCGCGGCTCGGCGAACCTTCCAACTCATGTCGTCGTCGTCCGAATACTCGTCCTCGGCATCTTCCTCCCCATCCTCTTCCGTTTCCATTATCACACCTTCTCCATCGGACATTTCGTTTATATCATCATCGTAATTGTAATTCGGATCGTACGTTATATAACGCAAGCATATCTCTATGATCTAAAATCAATTGGAAATCGAAAACGTCGACGGCTTTCTATAGGCGAAACATTTGGTACATGTGAAAACCACGATTACCTTATTAATGTGAGGAGTAATTTCCTTGGGGCATCTGTAAACGAACGCCTCGAAAGCTTGCAAACAATACTCCCTTAATTCATCGTCATCCTCGTTGCTGTATTGTACGATCAGCGGCATAACGCGTTCTATTTGCTCGCCGAATCTGTGACCCGCTTGACGGCTGCGCGAAAAAATGATGCCGCTCGTTAATGCCGAATTATCAGTATTCCATCTCGATGAATTTCCCTAAATATTAATACACACCAAATAGATGCGATGCACTGAATGTAAGTACGAATCACGTTTTTCGTAGTTTGCGTAGACAGTCCCTCAAGGAGATGATCCAAAAGTTTATTGTACAATTGATTATTGCTAGATGTTAGGAGGTGGCTCAGGGCAACAATCGTGCGTTTGCGAACAGCTTGTCGCAAGGAGGAGAGTTGCGGCAACAGAGCTGCCAGGATGGTGGAGTGAAACGCAACCAATAAACTTCCAAATCGCGACAGTAGATCAGCAACGATATCCAGGGCTTCCAGTTGAACAGACACATCCTCCTGCTATTCAATGAGACATTTTCTGACACTTTGGCTCACGCTAGTTCTTCGTAAATATGGTGGTTCACAAATCCTAACTTACCTTCTCGATAGCGCTGCTCAATCGCCCGGTAATACGTTTACACACATTCGCCACGAGAGCACTCGATCCCAGCGGCAGTTCGGAAATAACAGTCTTCAAGCCGATACTACAAATGTCTCGCAATTGCTCCTTATCAGAGACCATATTGGTACACAGAGCGTCCACAATAGTTTCAACCTGGTATTCCTTTACCTTATTAACTAACGGGCCCAAACTAAAATCATATATATCTTTCAGGGGAAACTGCCTAACGATTCATCGTCATGGATCAGATAATAAATACCATGGGTCGGACCGTACCATTTCACGGCTAAATTTTGTACTTCTCCATTCTTGTCCTCCAATAATTTTAGGAGCATCTTGACTACTTTACGCTCCGAATCGTCATCAAGCTTTATGCTGTCCTTTTGCAGTTCGCTCATCAAATCATTAGTTGCCATAAATCTGAAATCCTTATCGCTGGATGTCATCTGGTGGATCAAATTCATACGGATATGTTGAACATAAGTGACAATGTTACTTTGAGTAATAAATGTCAGATATTACATGGCATTGCACAGTGCGAAGTTGACGAACTAAGGTTAATTATCGACCAATAGCCATCGAAAAATATAGCTTTGTTATCATTATACCAGAACGTAAGGATATGTGAAACAGAAATGTTATCACGTTTGATGACATTCAATGAAGAAAACACTAATATACCTTTTCGAGTAAATTGGCTATTTGATAAGAAACACTGGCCATGGTTGAAGATCTTCACAGCCGGTACGATTGTTGTTCGGGTAAATTAGACTTGTAAAGAAACAAAAAGAACACAAAGTAATTGGTTCTTATTTATCCGCGTATCACCGGATACTCTTTCGTATTTTATACGATAACCACAACGCAAAACGTTCCCCTTATTCAAATTCCACGGTCGGCAGCATCACAGAATTATCAGAACTAATTATTATACACTGCGATTTCACGATTACGAGCGTCCCTAAAGTTACTGAAAGATGACAAAGAAGCCTGGTAATGTCATAACCACGGCGAAAGTAAACGTCATTTTTACGCACTATTATCAATCGCGTTATTAATCGTGGTATTTTAATGCTCGGTAAGTGTTCTCTGAAACGCTCTTCAGTACGTACTTAGTTTACAGAATTATAGAGACATAATCGATGCTTCTTTCGAACATGCACAAACGACCGACATCGTCGTGGGGACATTCATCTTACTGCGTTTCGCACGGAGAACGCGATCAACCTACGGCACATTTCAGATGCAGCAGCGCTGGCAATTTTTCTTTGCGAGTCAAAGCCGTCGGTATTCGCCCGAGAAAACTGTCATTCGAGTTGATTCTCAAAAATTTTGTTGTACAAAATTGCCTGCCGAATTCTCTCGGTTGATCATAACCCCGTTGTTCCTGAATGTTTACGCGGGTACGAAACGTATCGATGACACATGTAATTACTTTATTCAAATCCGTTAAAAGTGTACATTTGATGCGCTAAATATTGGTAATTCTAAAAAAAATCGAACATTTCTACGAAATACAAGAGAAAGTAAACATTGAGCCGGAAAAATACTTATGATGCCTCCATGTACACACACGTGTGATAAGTGCATCAGTGTTCTATGCATGTTCATGGTTCACCACGTTCCCATCATCAACAATTGCATTCCCACCGCGAGCCACCTGAAAACAAGAAAATACGCGATTGTGTGCACGCGTAAGAATTCGCGTTCGATCAATAATAACTGAACCTACTGATTACCTCGGATAGCGGCTGAATACCTGCGGAATCTTCCATCAAAGGTTGCTGATTGAGGAAACACGTTATTGGCTTTTGCCATTCCGGCGTTTCCCTCGGATGATATGGATTTCCACCTGAATAATTCTTTCCTGCAAACAACTCGCGATATAGATGTGGTCCCTAGTAGATATCAGGCATTGTTTTTCTGCTTGTTCCATTATCTTTACCTCTGCTATTGTTACCCATTTTTCTCGCCGGTGTATTGTTCGCAGCTTTACTGGTCGGGGCTTTGCCACCAACGGCTGTAAATATGAATATATCGTATGAAGACTTGAACCGGTTTTTTGGTCATTTTTACGCGAGATTACAAAATTCGGTAGGGGCAACTTTCTCGGATCGTTGTACTTGGCATAGCTGGATCACGGACGAACATACCAGAAAACTACCACTAAACCCACCTTTTGTCGGAACTCTATCAGCCTTCGTCCGGACCATATTTTGTCGTTGGCTTTACGTTATATTAAAGCAAACGTCAAACGCCAGAGGTACGATAAACTATTAAGAATCAGTGGCCTCGGTTAGAGAACTTGGGTCTTAGGACTAAGAAAAATCTTACGAATGGGATTTCCATGCAAGAATCGACAAATACACGTGAGATCGTCGATGCGATCTACAAAAATGTACAACGGTCGCCGCCGATGATACTTGAATTACATACTTCTCATCTCCCGTCGTTATGCCGGTATGGATTACGCGGGCCAATTGCCGAACACAATTTGAATTGCCAGATTCACGGTGCATCGGTAGGTGAGAAACTACGAACGGGGTTAAACGAATCACTCTCGCACGGAAGCTAATTGTACCGATTTCCACGACCTTAACGCAATTACCTGCCATCGATGCATGTATCAATCCATAATGTCAATACATATTTTACCGTTGACCATATACGCACACGAAAGCTAAGGTAGTACTTGCGAATCGCGTAACAAGAAGTCACAAAGGAAAGGATATATAATCGGGTAACAAAAGCATTAGCACACATTATCCTTTGTATTTTAACACGTATTTTCATTCACTAAAACAGCTACAACCGTGTTACTCTTAGACTTTAGTAATGTAATTCTCACATCGCGTAACAATTGTAATGCATATTTTATGGTTTTGAGAATTCGTCGAGCAGGGACATCTTGTCCATCTTAATTCGTAATACTGCATCAGCCAACCCTATGATAGGATGGACCATAGAAATTACCACTTATTCCAAACGGATTTATATTTTTGGAAATCGAAAGAAGGAAATCCCAATAGATCCTTAAGGTACATGACCACTATTGTTTACTCACAAGATGTTACGAAGCATGACACACACCGCAAACTGCGAATTCATCTCAAGGGCCACTCTTACGACTGTACTATACTACGTGTTGTACACCGTAATATTCGAAGAAAGGAGTTCATTGCGCATACCGCGGAGTTAGTAACCATATTTACGCAGCATTCTTGTAATGTTTTAATGAAAATTTCTAATATAGTTGTGGTTCAGAGAGTAGTAATTCGTCTAGATCTACGAAATCGCAGGTATCTCGAAGTTCACGCTTAGATTAGCAGACTGCGCCAGTTTGACAATGGTAGATAATTTTACTGCGATACGTGCAGCCTCGTCCAGATCGTCCACCGGTACAATTTTTAAACCAGCATTCGCAATCAATGCTTTAGCCTCATCGACGTTCGTGCCCTGAAAGTGCATCCCGTCTTGAAACTGGTCCAGTATGACACATACTAATGCAACTTATTTACCTACCTGTAATCTTACGACTACTGGTATTTTTAAACTTAGTTCTTTCGTGGCAGCTATGATACCTTCAGCGATTACATCACATCGCATGATACCCCCAAATATGTTTACCAAAAGGGCATGTACCTGTGGTTAAGAAAGAAATATAAATAAAAGCCGCGTTTGATAACCAAAAATATTGATCTCTCATACGGTACACGTACTCTTGGGTCGGACGTAATTATTTTGAAAGCTTCTTTAACGGCCGAGGTCGAGGCACCACCACCAACATCGAGGAAATTGGCGGGTTCTCCACCGTGCAGTTTAATAATATCCATCGTAGCCATAGCTAAACCAGCTCCGTTTACCATGCAACCTATGTTTCCGTCCAACGCAATGTAATTCAAGTCGAACTTGGCCGCTTCGACTTCTTTGGGATCTTCCTGGGTCCAGTCCCTCAATGCGAACAGCTCCTTCTGTCTGAATTCAGCATTGTCGTCGAATCTGCACTTGCAGTCTAACGCAAAGTCTGAATACAGAATAGGGGAACATTAATTCCTTTGAATCTCTCCCATTTCGTCAATCATATTACCATCGTGTTACTACAAAGTTAATCTCACAGTTGCCGTTGATGTCTTCTGCCAGCGGATTAACTTCCAAAAGAAGGGCATCCTTCTTGACAAACATTCTGTACAGGTTCACTATAATCTCCGCGATATAATCTTTAACATTTTCAAGCCCTAGCTTCATCGCTATGTTCTTTGCTTGTTCCACAGTGATGCCAACATTAATGTCTACTGGTTCGTACATTATGGCGGTAGGGTTGGTCGCGGCTACCTCCTCTATATTCACTCCTCCTTGACTCGAGGCTATTATAACTGGTCCCTAGGTGAGAATATCCATGAGTCCGACTCTTTTTGAATTTACCACAGAGACATTGCAACGATTCACAGCTTAATTTACCCCAAAGGAACGTTCCATCATTACAGCAAGATAATATTCCTTGCGGGGAAACAGTCGGCGGGTCACCATAACAGAATTACATATCCTTCCACCCTCTCCAGTTTGTTTGGTAATCAATAGCTTCCCCAGCATCTGACTGGCCAGCGTCTTGGCTTCCTCTGGTCTGCGTAATGGCGATTTTATCGAGAAATAAGCAGAACATTTGAAGATTCAGTGGACAGAAAAAAATCTTTTCTCTCATTGACTTTACCCGCTCGTCAGTAATTATCACATTCATATTAAATAAATTTTTAACCAACACCAGTATATCTCAATACAAGGCTACTTACGTTTCGCACATCTTCACCCCGCTGACATTAGTGCCTTTGAAATGACCTTTTCCTCTTCCACCCGCAAGTACCTGGGCTTTCAATACAATGTCCTTGGTGTTCAAACTCGCCGCAACTCTTGCTGCTTCCTCCGGCGTTTTTGCAACACCAAACTTTGGGGTGGGTACACCCGCTTCATTGAGCAAACTGTAGCTGACATGTTCATGTACATTGAGACGTCTCACGGTTTGCTTATTGACATTAGTCCTGCCCGTTAAGATCTGACACAAGTAGAAGGAATATGTCAAAACAGTGTGCCAAAATCGTGGTATCTCTTCAGAAATTTTTCCTGTTATTCTTAACGTTCGTCGAACACACTTCAATTACATACAGGTACGAAAAAGTATTCCCCCGCACGAGGAATAACGTTCATTCGTCATTTTTAACTTACGTTTTCTTTCTTCTCTCTCGCGCGGTGCGAGCACGTTCAAGTTCAACCGAACGTACGACACGTAACATTTAAATATAAACCTACCGTTCGAAGGCCAGTGGCATCCGTACAGCATTTGGGGCCATTGTGCCATGTCATCGTATCACGTTAAATAATACTTAATGTGCATCCGTTGACGAATTCGCGGCACTCATTGCACAATTCGTAACAAGCACACGACATATATGTACGGCGCGCAAAAAATACAAGAAGCGTCGACACAGAGAAGCACGTACTTGAACTTACGCGGGGACGACCGATTACATATTATCCAACATTCGCGTTGCATCAAGGAAACGCAAACTTGGTGACCATTTGGAACGATAATCGTGACCGATTTTCGGAGCATACACAATTTTTAATTGTCTATTAACCCGTAGTACACTTATTTTGAATCAACGGAAAACGGAATTTGACCCCGATGGTGAAATAATAAAAAAAAAATGAAGACTGGGAAATGCATATAGCAAAGACGAATTTATTTGTGATATCGCTTCAATAGCGATCGTGACATCGACGTTTTTGCGAAGGATGGAAACTCTTGGCTTCGAACTAAGTTGACCGTGGCGCCTAATTTAGCAGACTACTCGTAGATCTAATATGGTGAGCGCCCCGCGTTCCCCACCCCGAAAATAATACAGAATCTAAACGATGGACCGTCCGTTCGATGCACGAAGAACGAAAACTTTCGAGAATTCAAATCGACTTTACATTGGGCTTGAAACGAACGTCGACGAGTTTCCACGGCGTACCTTAGATCCGTTTAATCGTGTCAGGTTCTCGGTGAAGGAGATGGTCCGGGACAACATGGTAGCCATCTTTACGAGGTGCTTGGCAGCAGTGAGTGGACTGCCAAAGTCGAACTGCTGTTGGCCTCGTGGACTTCTGTCACGTCTCCTTCTTGACGTTTTCTCCACCCAAAGTTCAAATGCGCGCGCGCAGAAGCCGACCCACCCACGTCGCCTATCCCTGTGACGCGTGTACTGCACTTACGTCGGGACGTATTTATAACAATTCGATGAGATCGCTATAGCGTAGCAAATAATGTTATTGCCTCATTTCCATCGGATCATCCTATCTCAGAATTTATAGTACCGAGAATTATTGATTCGTTCGGACGCTACTCGTTTGTGCCAGGTTTTGATCACGCGATATGTGTATTATCAAAATTAATAATTTTTCGAGGCACTCACCAGCAGCGATCAAAGTACGGTGATCAAGTCGAAGCAAATGTCGGATAATGCGGATACAGGGGGTATGCAAGCGGTAACGCAACGAGAATCCAGATATTTATGCGTCATCAAGGATCACGACGGTCGAACTGTTCATATCGATTAGTTAGTCGATGTAACTAATTGTTACTTCCCGTGATTCGTTCAACTACGATATCATTAAAACAATAAGCTTCCATCCTCGTTCGTTTTAATTCGCCAGTCGTTGATATACTTCGCTCCCTGATGGTCTTTTCAACGTTTCAATTCCGCGTTTTTTGTGTAATAAATTGACATTTATCAAAGTTCACATATCTTTGTCATAGACAAAGACAACGACGCTTCTTTTCTGCTCTATCGCAAAATGTATGAAGTTTTACATAAGGGAAAGAGAAAATAATTGTCCCACGAATTAAATTTCGTACAGTCGCATCTTTCTCTGCATCTTAATACAGGCATTTAGCCGTCCCTTAGTTGGGTCTCACAGTCTTAAAATATGCATCTTAAGGGATTACATAAGAAAATGTTGAAAATATGTTCATTTTTCAGGACAGAGCTTGAAAATAATAAATATCGCGTCAAAACCGCAAACGCGTGGTGAACTTCAAAAATCTTCCACGCAAATTACAATCAAAATTTTAGCAGGAACAAATAGAAACAACTGTACGAAAATATACAAAACACTTCACAAACGTAGGAAGATTGCGTGTATATATCATAAATAAATGTGCAAGATTAGTCCCAAATCAACTCAACATGGTAGAGGGTTGAAAAATCAATCGTTCAATGGTCGACGCATCAATGGCAGAAGGATTGTTTTAATTTGCATAAAGGTAGTCACAGATCTGGTCCCTTAATGACCGAGAGAGGATCTAGGTAAGCAACAAAGTTCATTACATATGGATCTCTATCAGGAATACGCTTAACCATTTGCCACAGGTTCTCAATTTTACCCGCATTAAGCAAAGACATTCAGCGACTCGTTACATTGTAGCCAATACTCATGGTACAGCTTTTCCATGGCCAGATAATGATGGCAATTGAAGGGTACAACGTTCGCAAACACCATACCCGAATGGATCACAGGAAATGTACCTGAAACAGACGACTCCGATACACTTACGCCCAGGGCAACATTTCGTATAAAAGTGTAAATGAACAGAATAAACAAGTGCCACTGACCAACGACCCCGCGTTTCATTTGTTCACGCGTTCATTTCTCTAGCGTAAGCCTCGAAACAGGGAAGCACAGGACGACAGTATTCGTCGTAGATCAAGGACCGTTCGTTCTCGTATTTACGTGGCCAGTGACTAGGCCGCGGTAACCTCAAACTGAGTTTGACGTAACGTCACTCTAACAACATTCTACTCATTTCGTCCGTTACTCCCATTGTCACTGCATCTCACTCAGTTGTACCTGGCGGTCATTCGGCCAGGTGGGTCGTGATTTTCACTCGTCATTACGCACCACATTTTCTGTGGCATCGCCGGTGGGCGTGGTAGCACGGTGTTCACTCGTCAGCTCGCCTGTCAAGCGTGGCTGCTGAGACTCGCGCCGCCGGGGTAATCAAGGTCACGCGTAAAAATTTATCGCACTAATAGATGCCAATTTCTTTTTTTTTTTTTTTTTTTTGGGGGGGGGGATTCTAGATAGCGCCAATCGATGCAGCAACCGTCCAAAACCCCCGGAGGGTATCTCCAGGGCCTCCGAGGGTTTTAGGCGGTTATAAGAGCGAGTCTTAGAGCCGAATCTCAGACTGGGTTTGGCGCTTTATCCTATATCCAAGTACGAAAGATCGTTCGATTAACTAGCGCATAAAATCGTTGTCAGGGGTGCACTATTTGTCGAAGATATAAAAACCGCGACCGCAGGTTGAACATTTAATTTTTCGCATCTTTAACATCGTGAATCTCAAGGGACCTTTAGTATATAAGTTTTTCGCGATTAGAGAATGTACGGCGAAAATTTCCGACGATAGGGAAAAGATCCTTATTTCACTCGCTTGGAACTCGAATCTCAACGACGGACGGATTAAGAAGTTTGTTGTCACGATTTTGCCAAGACGAAAGTTACGGAAAAATGCTTGTATTTATCCCCAAGACATACGCACCGTTTTCTTTCGCTCAGTGGAAGATGTCGCGGGAACTGTGAGCAATTAATGAAAGATTACTTAGACCGTCCATAGAAAATGTATTTTCTTGCGGTTCTTGCGGTTGTGATTCGCAAATGTGAACAGAAACAATATTGTCGGCAAACTGTCTGCGTACTCTGGCGAGCATCCGAGGGGAAACGTCAATGCGCGTTCGACGTAACATCACTCGAATCACGTTCCACACGCATCTATTGTTTTCGTCGATCATCTCGATCGTTAATGCACGTAACACAGTACTACCTGGCGCTTATTGAGCCAGGTAGAACGTGATTTCCGCGATTCACTACATGCCGAATTTTCTACGGATTTTCGCCGATGTCCATGCGAAAGCACGACGCTCGCTGGTCGGTTCGCCCGTCCAGCGTGGCCGCCATGACTCACGCCACACGTCGGACGTCGCCGGGGTAATGAAGGCCACGCGTAAATCGTTTTCGCACAATTAGAAGTCGATTTTTTTCGCATTTCTAGATAGTGGCAATCGATCCGGCGACGACCTAAACCCCCCGGAGGGTTCTCCTCGGGGCCTCCGGGGGGTTTAGCGCCGTTGTCAGACGGGCAGGTAAGATCCGGATTCTGAGTGGCGTTTCGACGGGCGGTTAGAGCCGGTTCAGAGTGGCGTTTCGACGGGCGGTTAGAGCCGGTTCAGAGTGGCGTTTCGACGGGCGGTTAGAGCCGGTTCAGAGTGGCGTTTCGACGGGCGGTTAGAGCCGGTTCAGAGTGGCGTTTCGACGGGCGGTTAGAGCCGGTTCAGAGTGGCGTTTCGACGGGCGGTTAGAGCCGGTTCAGAGTGGCGTTTCGACGGGCGGTTAGAGCCGGTTCAGAGTGGCGTTTCGACGGGCGGTTAGAGCCGGTTCAGAGTGGCGTTTCGACGGGCGGTTAGAGCCGGTTCAGAGTGGCGTTTCGACGGGCGGTTAGAGCCGGTTCAGAGTGGCGTTTCGACGGGCGGTTAGAGCCGGTTCAGAGTGGCGTTTCGACGGGCGGTTAGAGCCGGTTCAGAGTGGCGTTTCGACGGGCGGTTAGAGCCGGTTCAGAGTGGCGTTTCGACGGGCGGTTAGAGCCGGTTCAGAGTGGCGTTTCGACGGGCGGTTAGAGCCGGTTCAGAGTGGCGTTTCGACGGGCGGTTAGAGCCGGTTCAGAGTGGCGTTTCGACGGGCGGTTAGAGCCGGTTCAGAGTGGCGTTTCGACGGGCGGTTAGAGCCGGTTCAGAGTGGCGTTTCGACGGGCGGTTAGAGCCGGTTCAGAGTGGCGTTTCGACGGGCGGTTAGAGCCGGTTCAGAGTGGCGTTTCGACGGGCGGTTAGAGCCGGTTCAGAGTGGCGTTTCGACGGGCGGTTAGAGCCGGTTCAGAGTGGCGTTTCGACGGGCGGTTAGAGCCGGTTCAGAGTGGCGTTTCGACGGGCGGTTAGAGCCGGTTCAGAGTGGCGTTTCGACGGGCGGTTAGAGCCGGTTCAGAGTGGCGTTTCGACGGGCGGTTAGAGCCGGTTCAGAGTGGCGTTTCGACGGGCGGTTAGAGCCGGTTCAGAGTGGCGTTTCGACGGGCGGTTAGAGCCGGTTCAGAGTGGCGTTTCGACGGGCGGTTAGAGCCGGTTCAGAGTGGCGTTTCGACGGGCGGTTAGAGCCGGTTCAGAGTGGCGTTTCGACGGGCGGTTAGAGCCGGTTCAGAGTGGCGTTTCGACGGGCGGTTAGAGCCGGTTCAGAGTGGCGTTTCGACGGGCGGTTAGAGCCGGTTCAGAGTGGCGTTTCGACGGGCGGTTAGAGCCGGTTCAGAGTGGCGTTTCGACGGGCGGTTAGAGCCGGTTCAGAGTGGCGTTTCGACGGGCGGTTAGAGCCGGTTCAGAGTGGCGTTTCGACGGGCGGTTAGAGCCGGTTCAGAGTGGCGTTTCGACGGGCGGTTAGAGCCGGTTCAGAGTGGCGTTTCGACGGGCGGTTAGAGCCGGTTCAGAGTGGCGTTTCGACGGGCGGTTAGAGCCGGTTCAGAGTGGCGTTTCGACGGGCGGTTAGAGCCGGTTCAGAGTGGCGTTTCGACGGGCGGTTAGAGCCGGTTCAGAGTGGCGTTTCGACGGGCGGTTAGAGCCGGTTCAGAGTGGCGTTTCGACGGGCGGTTAGAGCCGGTTCAGAGTGGCGTTTCGACGGGCGGTTAGAGCCGGTTCAGAGTGGCGTTTCGACGGGCGGTTAGAGCCGGTTCAGAGTGGCGTTTCGACGGGCGGTTAGAGCCGGTTCAGAGTGGCGTTTCGACGGGCGGTTAGAGCCGGTTCAGAGTGGCGTTTCGACGGGCGGTTAGAGCCGGTTCAGAGTGGCGTTTCGACGGGCGGTTAGAGCCGGTTCAGAGTGGCGTTTCGACGGGCGGTTAGAGCCGGTTCAGAGTGGCGTTTCGACGGGCGGTTAGAGCCGGTTCAGAGTGGCGTTTCGACGGGCGGTTAGAGCCGGTTCAGAGTGGCGTTTCGACGGGCGGTTAGAGCCGGTTCAGAGTGGGTTAGAGTGGGTTAGAGTGGGTTAGAGTGGGTTAGAGTGGGTTAGAGTGGGTTAGAGTGGGTTAGAGTGGGTTAGAGTGGGTTAGAGTGGGTTAGAGTGGGTTAGAGTGGGTTAGAGTGGGTTAGAGTGGGTTAGAGTGGGTTAGAGTGGGTTAGAGTGGGTTAGAGTGGGTTAGAGTGGGTTAGAGTGGGTTAGAGTGGGTTAGAGTGGGTTAGAGTGGGTTAGAGTGGGTTAGAGTGGGTTAGAGTGGGTTAGAGTGGGTTAGAGTGGGTTAGAGTGGGTTAGAGTGGGTTAGAGTGGGTTAGAGTGGGTTAGAGTGGGTTAGAGTGGGTTAGAGTGGGTTAGAGTGGGTTAGAGTGGGTTAGAGTGGGTTAGAGTGGGTTAGAGTGGGTTAGAGTGGGTTAGAGTGGGTTAGAGTGGGTTAGAGTGGGTTAGAGTGGGTTAGAGTGGGTTAGAGTGGGTTAGAGTGGGTTAGAGTGGGTTAGAGTGGGTTAGAGTGGGTTAGAGTGGGTTAGAGTGGGTTAGAGTGGGTTAGAGTGGGTTAGAGTGGGTTAGAGTGGGTTAGAGTGGGTTAGAGTGGGTTAGAGTGGGTTAGAGTGGGTTAGAGTGGGTTAGAGTGGGTTAGAGTGGGTTAGAGTGGGTTAGAGTGGGTTAGAGTGGGTTAGAGTGGGTTAGAGTGGGTTAGAGTGGGTTAGAGTGGGTTAGAGTGGGTTAGAGTGGGTTAGAGTGGGTTAGAGTGGGTTAGAGTGGGTTAGAGTGGGTTAGAGTGGGTTAGAGTGGGTTAGAGTGGGTTAGAGTGGGTTAGAGTGGGTTAGAGTGGGTTAGAGTGGGTTAGAGTGGGTTAGAGTGGGTTAGAGTGGGTTAGAGTGGGTTAGAGTGGGTTAGAGTGGGTTAGAGTGGGTTAGAGTGGGTTAGAGTGGGTTAGAGTGGGTTAGAGTGGGTTAGAGTGGGTTAGAGTGGGTTAGAGTGGGTTAGAGTGGGTTAGAGTGGGTTAGAGTGGGTTAGAGTGGGTTAGAGTGGGTTAGAGTGGGTTAGAGTGGGTTAGAGTGGGTTAGAGTGGGTTAGAGTGGGTTAGAGTGGGTTAGAGTGGGTTAGAGTGGGTTAGAGTGGGTTAGAGTGGGTTAGAGTGGGTTAGAGTGGGTTAGAGTGGGTTAGAGTGGGTTAGAGTGGGTTAGAGTGGGTTAGAGTGGGTTAGAGTGGGTTAGAGTGGGTTAGAGTGGGTTAGAGTGGGTTAGAGTGGGTTAGAGTGGGTTAGAGTGGGTTAGAGTGGGTTAGAGTGGGTTAGAGTGGGTTAGAGTGGGTTAGAGTGGGTTAGAGTGGGTTAGAGTGGGTTAGAGTGGGTTAGAGTGGGTTAGAGTGGGTTAGAGTGGGTTAGAGTGGGTTAGAGTGGGTTAGAGTGGGTTAGAGTGGGTTAGAGTGGGTTAGAGTGGGTTAGAGTGGGTTAGAGTGGGTTAGAGTGGGTTAGAGTGGGTTAGAGTGGGTTAGAGTGGGTTAGAGTGGGTTAGAGTGGGTTAGAGTGGGTTAGAGTGGGTTAGAGTGGGTTAGAGTGGGTTAGAGTGGGTTAGAGTGGGTTAGAGTGGGTTAGAGTGGGTTAGAGTGGGTTAGAGTGGGTTAGAGTGGGTTAGAGTGGGTTAGAGTGGGTTAGAGTGGGTTAGAGTGGGTTAGAGTGGGTTAGAGTGGGTTAGAGTGGGTTAGAGTGGGTTAGAGTGGGTTAGAGTGGGTTAGAGTGGGTTAGAGTGGGTTAGAGTGGGTTAGAGTGGGTTAGAGTGGGTTAGAGTGGGTTAGAGTGGGTTAGAGTGGGTTAGAGTGGGTTAGAGTGGGTTAGAGTGGGTTAGAGTGGGTTAGAGTGGGTTAGAGTGGGTTAGAGTGGGTTAGAGTGGGTTAGAGTGGGTTAGAGTGGGTTAGAGTGGGTTAGAGTGGGTTAGAGTGGGTTAGAGTGGGTTAGAGTGGGTTAGAGTGGGTTAGAGTGGGTTAGAGTGGGTTAGAGTGGGTTAGAGTGGGTTAGAGTGGGTTAGAGTGGGTTAGAGTGGGTTAGAGTGGGTTAGAGTGGGTTAGAGTGGGTTAGAGTGGGTTAGAGTGGGTTAGAGTGGGTTAGAGTGGGTTAGAGTGGGTTAGAGTGGGTTAGAGTGGGTTAGAGTGGGTTAGAGTGGGTTAGAGTGGGTTAGAGTGGGTTAGAGTGGGTTAGAGTGGGTTAGAGTGGGTTAGAGTGGGTTAGAGTGGGTTAGAGTGGGTTAGAGTGGGTTAGAGTGGGTTAGAGTGGGTTAGAGTGGGTTAGAGTGGGTTAGAGTGGGTTAGAGTGGGTTAGAGTGGGTTAGAGTGGGTTAGAGTGGGTTAGAGTGGGTTAGAGTGGGTTAGAGTGGGTTAGAGTGGGTTAGAGTGGGTTAGAGTGGGTTAGAGTGGGTTAGAGTGGGTTAGAGTGGGTTAGAGTGGGTTAGAGTGGGTTAGAGTGGGTTAGAGTGGGTTAGAGTGGGTTAGAGTGGGTTAGAGTGGGTTAGAGTGGGTTAGAGTGGGTTAGAGTGGGTTAGAGTGGGTTAGAGTGGGTTAGAGTGGGTTAGAGTGGGTTAGAGTGGGTTAGAGTGGGTTAGAGTGGGTTAGAGTGGGTTAGAGTGGGTTAGAGTGGGTTAGAGTGGGTTAGAGTGGGTTAGAGTGGGTTAGAGTGGGTTAGAGTGGGTTAGAGTGGGTTAGAGTGGGTTAGAGTGGGTTAGAGTGGGTTAGAGTGGGTTAGAGTGGGTTAGAGTGGGTTAGAGTGGGTTAGAGTGGGTTAGAGTGGGTTAGAGTGGGTTAGAGTGGGTTAGAGTGGGTTAGAGTGGGTTAGAGTGGGTTAGAGTGGGTTAGAGTGGGTTAGAGTGGGTTAGAGTGGGTTAGAGTGGGTTAGAGTGGGTTAGAGTGGGTTAGAGTGGGTTAGAGTGGGTTAGAGTGGGTTAGAGTGGGTTAGAGTGGGTTAGAGTGGGTTAGAGTGGGTTAGAGTGGGTTAGAGTGGGTTAGAGTGGGTTAGAGTGGGTTAGAGTGGGTTAGAGTGGGTTAGAGTGGGTTAGAGTGGGTTAGAGTGGGTTAGAGTGGGTTAGAGTGGGTTAGAGTGGGTTAGAGTGGGTTAGAGTGGGTTAGAGTGGGTTAGAGTGGGTTAGAGTGGGTTAGAGTGGGTTAGAGTGGGTTAGAGTGGGTTAGAGTGGGTTAGAGTGGGTTAGAGTGGGTTAGAGTGGGTTAGAGTGGGTTAGAGTGGGTTAGAGTGGGTTAGAGTGGGTTAGAGTGGGTTAGAGTGGGTTAGAGTGGGTTAGAGTGGGTTAGAGTGGGTTAGAGTGGGTTAGAGTGGGTTAGAGTGGGTTAGAGTGGGTTAGAGTGGGTTAGAGTGGGTTAGAGTGGGTTAGAGTGGGTTAGAGTGGGTTAGAGTGGGTTAGAGTGGGTTAGAGTGGGTTAGAGTGGGTTAGAGTGGGTTAGAGTGGGTTAGAGTGGGTTAGAGTGGGTTAGAGTGGGTTAGAGTGGGTTAGAGTGGGTTAGAGTGGGTTAGAGTGGGTTAGAGTGGGTTAGAGTGGGTTAGAGTGGGTTAGAGTGGGTTAGAGTGGGTTAGAGTGGGTTAGAGTGGGTTAGAGTGGGTTAGAGTGGGTTAGAGTGGGTTAGAGTGGGTTAGAGTGGGTTAGAGTGGGTTAGAGTGGGTTAGAGTGGGTTAGAGTGGGTTAGAGTGGGTTAGAGTGGGTTAGAGTGGGTTAGAGTGGGTTAGAGTGGGTTAGAGTGGGTTAGAGTGGGTTAGAGTGGGTTAGAGTGGGTTAGAGTGGGTTAGAGTGGGTTAGAGTGGGTTAGAGTGGGTTAGAGTGGGTTAGAGTGGGTTAGAGTGGGTTAGAGTGGGTTAGAGTGGGTTAGAGTGGGTTAGAGTGGGTTAGAGTGGGTTAGAGTGGGTTAGAGTGGGTTAGAGTGGGTTAGAGTGGGTTAGAGTGGGTTAGAGTGGGTTAGAGTGGGTTAGAGTGGGTTAGAGTGGGTTAGAGTGGGTTAGAGTGGGTTAGAGTGGGTTAGAGTGGGTTAGAGTGGGTTAGAGTGGGTTAGAGTGGGTTAGAGTGGGTTAGAGTGGGTTAGAGTGGGTTAGAGTGGGTTAGAGTGGGTTAGAGTGGGTTAGAGTGGGTTAGAGTGGGTTAGAGTGGGTTAGAGTGGGTTAGAGTGGGTTAGAGTGGGTTAGAGTGGGTTAGAGTGGGTTAGAGTGGGTTAGAGTGGGTTAGAGTGGGTTAGAGTGGGTTAGAGTGGGTTAGAGTGGGTTAGAGTGGGTTAGAGTGGGTTAGAGTGGGTTAGAGTGGGTTAGAGTGGGTTAGAGTGGGTTAGAGTGGGTTAGAGTGGGTTAGAGTGGGTTAGAGTGGGTTAGAGTGGGTTAGAGTGGGTTAGAGTGGGTTAGAGTGGGTTAGAGTGGGTTAGAGTGGGTTAGAGTGGGTTAGAGTGGGTTAGAGTGGGTTAGAGTGGGTTAGAGTGGGTTAGAGTGGGTTAGAGTGGGTTAGAGTGGGTTAGAGTGGGTTAGAGTGGGTTAGAGTGGGTTAGAGTGGGTTAGAGTGGGTTAGAGTGGGTTAGAGTGGGTTAGAGTGGGTTAGAGTGGGTTAGAGTGGGTTAGAGTGGGTTAGAGTGGGTTAGAGTGGGTTAGAGTGGGTTAGAGTGGGTTAGAGTGGGTTAGAGTGGGTTAGAGTGGGTTAGAGTGGGTTAGAGTGGGTTAGAGTGGGTTAGAGTGGGTTAGAGTGGGTTAGAGTGGGTTAGAGTGGGTTAGAGTGGGTTAGAGTGGGTTAGAGTGGGTTAGAGTGGGTTAGAGTGGGTTAGAGTGGGTTAGAGTGGGTTAGAGTGGGTTAGAGTGGGTTAGAGTGGGTTAGAGTGGGTTAGAGTGGGTTAGAGTGGGTTAGAGTGGGTTAGAGTGGGTTAGAGTGGGTTAGAGTGGGTTAGAGTGGGTTAGAGTGGGTTAGAGTGGGTTAGAGTGGGTTAGAGTGGGTTAGAGTGGGTTAGAGTGGGTTAGAGTGGGTTAGAGTGGGTTAGAGTGGGTTAGAGTGGGTTAGAGTGGGTTAGAGTGGGTTAGAGTGGGTTAGAGTGGGTTAGAGTGGGTTAGAGTGGGTTAGAGTGGGTTAGAGTGGGTTAGAGTGGGTTAGAGTGGGTTAGAGTGGGTTAGAGTGGGTTAGAGTGGGTTAGAGTGGGTTAGAGTGGGTTAGAGTGGGTTAGAGTGGGTTAGAGTGGGTTAGAGTGGGTTAGAGTGGGTTAGAGTGGGTTAGAGTGGGTTAGAGTGGGTTAGAGTGGGTTAGAGTGGGTTAGAGTGGGTTAGAGTGGGTTAGAGTGGGTTAGAGTGGGTTAGAGTGGGTTAGAGTGGGTTAGAGTGGGTTAGAGTGGGTTAGAGTGGGTTAGAGTGGGTTAGAGTGGGTTAGAGTGGGTTAGAGTGGGTTAGAGTGGGTTAGAGTGGGTTAGAGTGGGTTAGAGTGGGTTAGAGTGGGTTAGAGTGGGTTAGAGTGGGTTAGAGTGGGTTAGAGTGGGTTAGAGTGGGTTAGAGTGGGTTAGAGTGGGTTAGAGTGGGTTAGAGTGGGTTAGAGTGGGTTAGAGTGGGTTAGAGTGGGTTAGAGTGGGTTAGAGTGGGTTAGAGTGGGTTAGAGTGGGTTAGAGTGGGTTAGAGTGGGTTAGAGTGGGTTAGAGTGGGTTAGAGTGGGTTAGAGTGGGTTAGAGTGGGTTAGAGTGGGTTAGAGTGGGTTAGAGTGGGTTAGAGTGGGTTAGAGTGGGTTAGAGTGGGTTAGAGTGGGTTAGAGTGGGTTAGAGTGGGTTAGAGTGGGTTAGAGTGGGTTAGAGTGGGTTAGAGTGGGTTAGAGTGGGTTAGAGTGGGTTAGAGTGGGTTAGAGTGGGTTAGAGTGGGTTAGAGTGGGTTAGAGTGGGTTAGAGTGGGTTAGAGTGGGTTAGAGTGGGTTAGAGTGGGTTAGAGTGGGTTAGAGTGGGTTAGAGTGGGTTAGAGTGGGTTAGAGTGGGTTAGAGTGGGTTAGAGTGGGTTAGAGTGGGTTAGAGTGGGTTAGAGTGGGTTAGAGTGGGTTAGAGTGGGTTAGAGTGGGTTAGAGTGGGTTAGAGTGGGTTAGAGTGGGTTAGAGTGGGTTAGAGTGGGTTAGAGTGGGTTAGAGTGGGTTAGAGTGGGTTAGAGTGGGTTAGAGTGGGTTAGAGTGGGTTAGAGTGGGTTAGAGTGGGTTAGAGTGGGTTAGAGTGGGTTAGAGTGGGTTAGAGTGGGTTAGAGTGGGTTAGAGTGGGTTAGAGTGGGTTAGAGTGGGTTAGAGTGGGTTAGAGTGGGTTAGAGTGGGTTAGAGTGGGTTAGAGTGGGTTAGAGTGGGTTAGAGTGGGTTAGAGTGGGTTAGAGTGGGTTAGAGTGGGTTAGAGTGGGTTAGAGTGGGTTAGAGTGGGTTAGAGTGGGTTAGAGTGGGTTAGAGTGGGTTAGAGTGGGTTAGAGTGGGTTAGAGTGGGTTAGAGTGGGTTAGAGTGGGTTAGAGTGGGTTAGAGTGGGTTAGAGTGGGTTAGAGTGGGTTAGAGTGGGTTAGAGTGGGTTAGAGTGGGTTAGAGTGGGTTAGAGTGGGTTAGAGTGGGTTAGAGTGGGTTAGAGTGGGTTAGAGTGGGTTAGAGTGGGTTAGAGTGGGTTAGAGTGGGTTAGAGTGGGTTAGAGTGGGTTAGGGGGGTAGAGGGGGTAGTGGGGGGTGTGGGGGGAGTGTGGGGGGTAGAGGGGTAGAGGGGGTGAGAGTGGGTGTGTGGGGGTGAGTGGGGGTGAGGGGGGTTTGAGTGGGTGAGAGGGGGTGTGTGGGGGTTGTGGGGGGGAGTGGGGGTGAGGGGGGTGTGGGAGAGGGGGGTTGAGTGTGGGTGTGAGTGGGGGTAGTGGGGGGTGAGGGGGGTGTGAGGGGGGTAGAGGGGGGTTGTGTGGGGGGAGTGGGGGTGTGGGGGGTAGTGGGGGGGGTGAGAGGGGGGAGAGGGGGTGAGTGGGGGTGAGGGGGTTTGTGTGGGGGTGAGGGGGGTGAGGGGGGGAGTGGGTGAGTGGGGGTGAGGGGGGTGAGTGGGGGTGTGGGGGGTGTGGGGGGTGAGTGGGGGGTAGAGGGGGTTGAGGGGGGGTGAGGGGGGTAGTGGGGGGGAGAGGGGGGTGTGGGAGGGAGTGGGGGGTGTGGGGGGTAGAGGGGGGGTGAGGGGGGGTGGGAGGGGGTGTGGGGGGGTGAGGGGGGGAGTGGGGGGTGAGGGGGGGTGAGGGGGGGTGTGGGGGTGTGGGGGGGTGAGGGGGGGAGTGGGGGGTGTGGGGGGTGAGGGGGGGTGTGGGGGGGAGTGGGGGGGTGAGGGGGGTGAGTGGGGGGTGTGGGGGGGGGTTGAGGGGGGGTGTGGGGGGGTGAGGGGGGGTGTGGGGTGGGGGGGAGTGGGGGTGAGTGGGGGGGGTGAGGGGGGGGTGTGGGGGGTGAGGGGGGGAGTGGGGGGTGTGGGGGGGTGTGGGGGGGTGTGGGGGGGAGAGTGGGGGTGTGGGGGGGTGAGGGGGGGTGTGGGGGGGTGAGGGGGGGTGTGGGGGGGTGTGGGGGGGTGAGGGGGGTGTGGGGGGGTGTGGGGGGTGTGGGGGGGTGTGGGGGGGTGTGGGGGGGTGTGGGGGGGAGAGGGGGGGTGTGGGGGGGTGAGGGGGGGTGTGGGGGGGTGTGGGGGGTGTGAGGGGGGGTGTGGGGGGGTGTGGGGGGTGTGGGGGGGTGTGGGGGGGTGTGGGGGGGGTGTGGGGGGGTGTGGGGGGGTGTGGGGGGGTGTGGGGGGGTGTGGGGGGGTGTGGGGGGGTGTGGGGGTGTGTGGGGGGAGTGGGGGTGAGGGGGGTGAGGGGGGGTGTGGGGAGTGGGGGAGTGTGGGGGTGTGGGGGGTGTGGGGGGTGGTAGATGCGTGGCACGAGGGGAAGCAGAGAAGGGGTGGGGGGGGCGTAAATGAGTAGAAGGTAGAGTTAAATAGAGTTAAATAGAGTTACATAGAGTTAAATAGAGTTAAATAGAGTTAATAGAGTTAAATAGAGTTAATAGAGTTCAATAGAGTTAAATAGAGTTAAATAGAGTTAAATAGAGTTAAATAGAGTTAAATAGAGTTAAATAGAGTTAAATAGAGTTAAATAGAGTTAAATAGAGTTAAATAGAGTTAAATAGAGTTCAATAGAGTTCAATAGAGTTAAATAGAGTTAAATAGAGTTAAATAGAGTTAAATAGAGTTCAAATAGAGTTAAATAGAGTTAAATAGAGTTAAATAGAGTTAAATAGAGTTAAATAGAGTTAAATAGAGTTAAATAGAGTCAATAGAGTTAAATAGAGTTAAATAGAGTTAAATAGAGTTACAATAGAGTTACAATAGAGTTAACATAGAGTTAAATAGAGTTAAATAGAGTTAAATAGAGTTAAATAGAGTTAAATAGAGTTACATAGAGTTAAATAGAGTTAAATAGAGTTAACATAGAGTTAAAATAGAGTTAAATAGAGTCAATAGAGTTAACTAGAGTTAAATAGAGTTAAATAGCGTAAGTTAAATAGAGTTAAATAGAGTTAAATAGAGTTAAATAGAGTTCAAATAGAGTTAAATAGAGTTAAATAGAGTTAAATAGAGTTAAATAGCGTTAAATAGAGTTACAATAGAGTTACAAGGTTAAATAGAGTTAAATAGAGTTACAATAGAGTTAAATAGAGTTAAATAGAGTTACAATAGAGTTAAATAGAGTTACAATAGAGTTAAATAGAGTTAAAGAGTTAAATAGAGTTAAATAGAGTTAAATAGAGTTAAATAGAGTTAAATAGAGTTAAATAGAGTTCAATAGAGTTAAAATAGAGTTACAATAGAGTTAACATAGAGTTAAATAGAGTTAACATAGAGTTCAAATAGAGTTAAATAGAGTTACAATAGAGTTAAATAGAGTTAAAATAGAGTTAAATAGAGTTAAATAGAGTTAAATAGAGTTAAATAGAGTTAAATAGAGTTACAATAGAGTTAAATAGAGTTAAATAGAGTTAAATAGAGTTAAATAGAGTTAACATAGAGTTACATAGAGTTAAACAGAGTTAAATAGAGTTAAATAGAGTTCAATAGAGTTAAATAGAGTTAAATAGAGTTAAATAGAGTTAAATAGAGTTACAACTAGAAGTTAAATAGAGTTACAATAGAGTTAACATAGAGTTAAATAGAGTTAAATAGAGTTAAATAGAGTTAAATAGAGTTAACATAGAGTTACAATAGAGTTAACTAGAGTTAAATAGAGTTAAATAGAGTTAAATAGAGTTACAATAGAGTTAAATAGAGTTAAATAGAGTTAAATAGAGTTCCATAGAGTACCTAGAGTTACATAGAGTTAAATAGAGTTAAATAGAGTTAAATAGAGTTAAATAGAGTTACATAGAGTTAAATAGAGTTACATAGAGTTAACTAGAGTTAAATAGAGTTACATAGAGTTAAATAGAGTTAAATAGAGTTAAATAGAGTTCAATAGAGTTAAATAGAGTTAAATAGAGTTAAATAGAGTTAAATAGAGTTAAATAGAGTTAAATAGAGTTAAATAGAGTTAAATAGAGTTAAATAGAGTTAAATAGAGTTCAATAGAGTTAAATAGAGTTAAATAGAGTTAAATAGAGTTCAATAGAGTTAAATAGAGTTAAATAGAGTT